>CM062818.1:298508662-301494569 GCA_031772625.1 Pinus tabuliformis
TCTGTTTTCCTCCTGAATTAAAAAAAATAAAAAAATTGTGTCAACCCTCTCATTTTCTCCTCAAGCCTCACAAGTAATATGATAGGAGGGTTTAATAGGAGAGAGCCCAAAAACATTGTGAGGATACAACAACACCCCCAGGTGCTTGAAATCTTTACAAGACACAACTGGATGGGGTTTTTCGAAAAATTCACAAGGTATGATGATGAGGTGGCTCAAGAATTCGTTCACTCCCTCACTCCACACAACAGAATCCATGCCACTATTTTAGTTAGAGGACTCACTATAGATCTCACCCCAGAGCTCATTAGTAGGGTCACCACACTTCCCCTAGGAATTCCATGGAGAAAAGAAGACAAAGAAGACAATCAGGTGGCAAAAAGGAAATTCTTTTTAGAAGGTGAAGAACCCACAAAGGATAAAAATGGAGTAAGAAGGGACAGTCTACCATACCCATGGAGTGAGGTAGGCTACCAACTCATCAAATATATCTCATGTGAGGGTAGATATAGTGTTGTTTATGGCTACCATTTCAGGATCCTTGAAGAATTAATATTTGGGGTAGAAACACCAATTCACCAAAGACTCAACATACCCTATTTCTTGATGCAATCACTCATAGACTCCAGCGATAAAGTAAAGGAAGGGAATTCCCAACAATTGGCTCACCATGGGTTGATTAGGATCCTCATTGAGGATGCCCTCCAAAACCTCAGAATCCCTATAACATGGTCAGTCTTCAGAGACTTGCCAGCAGAGGATGACATCAAAACCCTCACTTATGATGTTAGTCCTTCTGTCAGTGAGGAGGAGGCAAAACAGGAAGAAGAAGATACAGAGCTAGATAAGGATGAGATGGATGAAGAAGAAGCTGACACAGAGGAACATGATGAAGCAGAAGAAGAAGAGGGAGAAGAGAAGGAGGATGATGATGAAACAGAGGAGGAAACTAAGGAAGAAACTGATGGAGATGAGGAAGAACCACAAGAGGAAGAAGACAGGAAAAACAGAGAGGAAGAAGGCATTGAAATAGAAGGGAAAGAACACAAGGAGGAGTCACCTAGGGTGTCTCCAAAGGCCACTGAGAGGGAGGCAGTAGCTGCCCTCACTGCTCTCAGCACCCTAGTCAAGCAAAAAGGAAAAAGAAGGAGGCAAACCCCACTATATTTCAAAACAAGGAAGAGCACAAGAATCAAACAAGGGAAGCCACAAATATCAACAAAAATTCCTATTGAGATTGAAGATTCCCCTACACAAAGAGACAAAATGCCTTCCCCTAAGTCACCAATCACCTATGTAAGGAGGCCTAGTACTAGATCAACTTCCTCAAAGGGTAAGGCCATCCTACAGGATCCACAGCAAAACCTACAGGAAGCAAAAATAGTCCTACAGGATACTCTGCAAAAACTACAGGAAGCACAGAAATTGGAAAGCAAGGTAGGGGAGTAGCAAGAAACAAAATAAGAAGACCCAGAGACAAAGGAACCAAGCCCCCAACCTAACCTAGACTCCTACTACCGGTTTATTGAAGGAGGCAGGGTAATACCTCAAAAATTTTCCATCCCATTATTTTTCAAACTTGAGAAGGAGAGGGCCAGAACCCACCGATGGATGCAAATCACCAAGTCAAAAGGGGTGGAAGACATTGGGCACATGGAAGAGAAGCTCAAAGAAATGGGCAAAGAGCTAAGTGGCTTAAGGGACATAGAAGCAATAGTGAGAGATCAACTTGAGAGAGAAAATGCATGGCTGAGGGGACACCTGCAAGAAAGTGAGAACCAACTAGCATGTATGGCCAGCCTCTCCTTGGAGGCCATCTAATGAGCCCCAAAAATGGTTAATTATTTGGGCTCATTCAACCTCCTAATTCGACTTAATCCACCATTCTCATTAGTTTATTGCATGTTTTTTATTATATGTATGCTAATAGAGTGAATTGGGTTAGTCATTATGCCAACAAGTCTAATGTGTGCTTTGTGTAGTCTTTTTGGTCAATTTGGAGACAAAATCAAAGGTTTTAATGAGCACTTGGCAGCCAAATTTGTGGGAGAACAAGGGAGAGGATTTGTAGGAAGGTGTCCCCTTCATTTATGGGCCCTTACCTTGAATTCTCCACCATCAGCTCAGAGTTGAAGGGCCACCAAATCAATTATCACAAGGGCAGTTGAGCAAGTGCTAGTAAAGTGTTGTTAACTACAAGTTTTGGCAGCCGAGCAAGTGCTAGTAAAGTGCTGTTAACTACAAGTTTTGGCAGCCGAGTTCCTAAAGTTTAGGAGGGCTGTTGGGGTCATCAATCTGTATAAATAAGAAGGCTTAGGGCCTCATTCTGGTTAGCCAATAGTTAGTCACTTTGTAGGCAGAAGTTAGCTAGCTTGTAGTTCGATTTTAGTCAGTAGATTAGCTTTGCATTTCAGCACATTTTCAAGCTTTCCCTTGTGGACAGTTTTGATGTAACTCTTCTTTTCTTGCTCAATAAAGATGAATCCAGCTTTGCACCAGTTCTAAATCTCTCTTAGGAGGCTATAGCTCTTGGGGTTGGGCCCATCTCAAGTGCCCAGTACCTCCTTTGTTTATCTTTATGTGTTTCTGCTGCATTCTTAGAATAAAATCTGTTATTTTAGATTTAAATCTTGCTTTGTTATTTAGATTTCTTTTGATGGTTAAAGTAGCTTTTCATGTTTAGATTTAGTTGGTAGGATAGTAACAGGAAAAAGGCTCCAAAAAAGGGTCAACAAACACTTTTGGTTTCACCTCTACCTTATTGGTTCAGGGGCTGGAATTGAAGTAACAGTGTTGTCCCAAACAAAACCACTAGTTTGCTTTACCATGCAATCCTTAGTGTACTGTTTTCATTTTCAGAAGTTGGTTATGTGTTGAGATCTCTAAAATGTTTCATTGCATAGTTGATATACACGGTTCTCTTCCAAATAAAGCTGTTGTTCATTCACTTTATTGTTAGTTAGATTAGATTAGCTAGGACTTTGATTACTTGCAAGACTTTGTTGATTCAGATGAATGTATACGGTGCAGAGCATCTCTACCACTCTTTCATCCACCTAAGCTTCATCAAAGCCATCTGCTCCATCTCCTAGCTAGGTTCCTCGTCTCACATCTGTCCTCTTGCCCACGTAACCCTACCTTTTTGTGCAATCATTGTTTCAGCCTTCTTTGAGCCAATTTAGTCATCTACACCTTCTCACCACTCCATCCACCAGTCCCTGGGCCACTTCAGACCCCTATCCTACCTCCATATCCATTCATGCATCTTCCCTCACTCACCCATCCTCCAAAATCCAATTTTTAAACATCCTGTAGAAATTTCTAAACATCCTGTAGAAATTCCTGAACATCTTATAGAACCCCGGCAAACAAACTCACAAATGAAGTTTCTTGATAGCCAAACTTTGTGAAACTCTCTGTAAGGGTGTTAGGGACTCCTTAGACCCTCTCTAAACCTTCCCTACCTCTTCCAAGCATTTATCCTCCTTGATCCACCCCTGCACAGCCAAAGAACAGTGAAAGCATATGCATGATGAAACTGACGACTTAATCAAAAATACAAAAAGATGTTTTCTTCAGATAGAGGTAGTCTATACACATGTATTTTACCTTCATAGAAGTAATGGCATCTCTTTCAGTAGTTTGCATTCTCTCCTTTGCATCAATAGGACTAAGCTAGTAGAATTAGGGTTTGCTAGGGTTTGCGTTTTCCTTCAGTTTTTCAATCTCTTTTCGCAAATAGATTAGCTTCCTTCGAGTTAGCTTTCATCCATCAATTAAAAAGCTTCTTCTAAGAGCTCATAGAAGTTGGCTTAAGCTCCTAGAAGACTTGTGCCAGCTGACCAAGTGACAGTTGCGGCAAGAGCTAGTACTTGTGCATACAGCACCGTCGCTTCCAAGTTTGTTACGAACTACCAGGTTGATAAAATTAAAGAAGGGAGTTCCAGGAGTTGCAGCATTATTGCTACAATATTGGGGCTCACCACTCTTTTTGGCGCCGTTGTTGTAGAAGCATCAGAGTATTGGTGATTGCTGCTTTTCTTCTATTTTCTACTACAACCTTCTGCTAAGTAGTTTATTTCATTTCCATTCTGCAATTTCATTTCCGCAAAAGTAGATTAGACATTTCCTGCTTTCATAGATTAGCATTTCAATTCCGCAATTTCAATTCTGCAAGTGTAGACTAGCATTTCATTTTTGCAATTTCATTTGAGAAAAATAGATTAGTCCTTTCCTGCTTTCATATATTAGCATTTCAATTCCGCAATTTGAATTCTGCAAGCGTAGACTAGCATTTCGTTTTTGCAATTTCATTTGAGCAAAATAGATTTGTCCTTTCCTGCTTTCATTTCAATTCCGCATTTTCATTTCAGCAAGATAGTTAGTTGCAGTTCAATCTATTTTAGTTTTGCAGGTACAAGAAGAAAAAAAGCAAAAATCAACCAAAAATATTTCCTTTCATGCCTTGTAGGAGTAGAGATAATTCAGAAAAATGATTGCACAACACCCCCACTGCTTCACACAGCCAACCTTCTCTCTTCTTCGATGGCTATGATTAAAGAACCCTTAGGTGGACAGTAAGACATATCTGAAGAACCTCAAGGGAAGAAGAAGAAGAAACCATTCCTCTGGAGCGAATGGCTACAATCAGAAATGTTGGGAGCAGTACCTTATTCAAAAATGAATTTGAAAATCAGATGGAAGATTTCAAGAGCGAGTTAAGACAGTTTCTTGCCATGAAACTGGATACCTTCCGGATCCAAAAGAAGCAAGAGGAAGCCAAGAGGGCTTTTTTTACACAAAAATATCGTCATCATGATTATTTGCAATCAGTATGGGTCTATCAACACTTATACTATCCTCCTAAGCAAGTCTCAGACCTCAGCTCTTTAAGTCAAGCCTTGAAAATGAGAGAAAGACATTAAAAATCAATGAAACTCTGGTTCCGCACTTTCTCCTACTATCACCTGCGGGCCCGCACCCTTTGTTCGTGTCAACTGCGTATCTGTACGCTCTGTCTATAAAGGGGTGGGTGCGTACCCCTGTGAAAGTCAAAAGGCGTAAAGTTTATCTTAAAAAACTCACTTTAGGTTAATTCTAGAGTTTTCTAGAAGGAATTTTGACGTGGATTGTTCGCTCTGAGGTGGTTCATGCATCCCAAAAGAGAAGGAGTTAATCCCTTGACTAAAGGAGCTATCCCTTTGAAGGAGGGCTTTATCCCTTTGAAGGAGGACCTAGTAACTTCCCTCCATTGCACTATAAATACAGGCATTGGGGTGAGGACTAGAGAGGTTAGAAGCTGAACATTTTGAGGGTAAATGCTGGTGAAATTAAGACTCTTTGGTTGAGCTTGAGAGGAGAGATCACATACCTCTTGGTTCCATTGGAGAGTGAGTGAAACTTGTCAAAGTAGAGGAGACATCTTGTTGGACCCTGGGAGGAGCTTGTACAGCGTCAAGGCAAAGGTTGTAAAGTTCTTCTTCTTTTGAATTAATACAATCAAACTCATTTTTCTCAACAAGTATCTTATGTTATTTGTTTCATGGACTCCTTGACTTTCATGTTAAATATGTTTTATGCAATTGGCTTTTCAGGTGCTATTTAATTTGTTTGTCTTGTTTGTGTTTGCAGGTTCGCGAAAAGGAGCATTTGGATCAAAGGAGCGAGGGCATCCACAAACTTGCGAAGGACCCAAGGTAGGCCCCAAAAACACTTGTTTGCCATTGTTTTTTAAAAGCATATTTAGAGAAAGATAGTGTCTGGTTGGTTTGCTTGTCATTAGGTCTTCTTTAGATTCTAGGAAGGTCTATCTTGTCCGCAAGATCGACTCATTCCGTGTGACAAAATGGCGACTCCGCTGGGGACTTGATTGTTTTCCTTGTTTTTTCTTTGACCTGAGAAACGCTGTTTTTTGTTTCTGTTTTTGACTTGATGACTGTGGGATTGGGTGAATTTATTTAATTTTGAGTTAGTTTTTATTTTTCATAGTTTTGGGAGAAGTACGCACCCTCTGAGTTAAGCACAGTGCGTACCTGTACGCACTTTTTCTTTGTGCACAGAGCGTGTACGCACCTATGTAAACAGGCTGCCTGCGTACCCTGTCAAAAGTTTGAGAAATCTTAAATTTTTCTCTTTTTTATCAGTTTAGAATTTGTTTATAGGTTTTAGCCACTGCCCAGACCTGCTTGTTCCCTGTCAAAAACTTTCCTTGGTTTAATTTCATTAGTGTTAGGGTTTTAGGTGAAATTCCTAGGAGTTTTGCTTGTTGGGTTTGTTTTTCAATCTTGGTTGTGTAGTGGCTCTGAGCTTAGAAGCTGTAGGGACCTCAGATCACATTGGTGTCTACCAGCCTTCTTATGAGTCTGACCATTTATGAAATCTCCCCTTGTTGAGGAATCCGCTTTGAGTTTTCTCATTTCAAAATTTCGAAAAGCTTGTATTTGAAAGTTTGGATTTTCATTTTTAAAAAGAAAACGAAAGATCTGGTTGTTTTTTGACTGATTGTGATTCTGCATAAATTAGTCCTTAGCTCACATTTAGCTAAGTAAAACATCCTCAAAAAGACGCTATAGTAAGCTTTGACTTCAAGTAGGTTTTTTATAGTTTGTAGATCTCAAAGTTAGTCATTTTCATAGTTTTTAATGTTTTATGAAAAATAGTTTTGAGTGTTTTTTGCAAAAATATAAAAAATCTCTCTTTTGGAAAAAAATTTGTTTTTGTAGTGATTGATTGCTTTGAAAAGAAAAAGGAAATTTTTGTGAAATAATTAGTTGTCTCGTCTTGAGTGCTTTGGAAAGGAAAAGCTCTTCTTTTAATTTGTTTAATTGAGAAAGATTTGTGTTTACAAAGTATTTGCATTCTCAAACTCTTTCTTAGTTTAGAAGTTCATTGAAGAGAAAAGATAGTTTAAATCATCTTAGGTGCATCTTTTTAGTGATTTCGAGTCGAGTCTTTACACCACGAGTTTCATCTCCGCCACCTCTTGACTTAAACAACAACCACTAAAATTAACGCTTAAAGTAAAATTCACCTAGTAACATTTTTATTTCTAGGGCTCTGATACACCAATTTAGCTTAGGCTAGTGTCTTGGAGTAGGAGAGTAATTAACTCTCCAAGACAAGTAAAACAAACAAGTAGCTAAATCTTGTGGTAGGAAGAAATCCAATTGTTGCATTTATGCTCTGGGAAAGCTCCTCTTAAAGGAGAAGCACGAGATCGTGTCCGAACCAGTGTGGGAATCAATCCTTCCTCATTGGGAACGACGCCAGATATTCACGTATTAAAAACGGTAAACCTCGGATTAACCATTGTCGAGGAGCCTGGGGTCACTTGTTGGTAAACCTTGGATTATGTCAAGGAGCCTTCAAGGGGATTGAGCTTGCTACTCTACCCTTGAGTGCGTATCGGATCGTAGACTGTTCCCCCAGGTGTATTTGTCTCAGTTGGTAGCCTTAGTGACCATATTCTTTAGGATTCTTCCTGAGGTGACAGTGGTGGGAAGATCCCACTGTACCTGGAGTAGACATCGGCTAGAATCACTTGGATTTTTTGGGGGGTTCACTTCACTCGAGACGGTTAAGTGGAGGAACTTGGTCCAGTCTATTCATTAAGCAGGTTGCTGGGGTAACTGTTCCAACCGCCTTTTCTGTACTGAATTCTACAACGTTGGATTTCATCACCAACTAGTGTTTTCGGTCCGGAAAGTTACTGTTTGTGTGTGTTTGATCTCTAGATTCTTTAGGCGTGTGATTCAAATTTGTTTGGTTCTTTAGAGACTTTAGGTGGTTTTCTTTGAGATTTTACTTTGTTTTCGTGTGAAGTAGTTAAAGTTTTTTAACTGTGGCTGAATTACCAAGACAGTCCTGTAGGCTTCGGGGCGAATCTCCTGAGTTTGTAACCGTGGCTGATTTATTGAGGAAGTCCCGTAGACTTCGGGGCCAACCTCCTAAAGAAGTCCCGAGCCAGCTTGAAGGCTTGAAAGTCCTCGTAACTCCTAGTGGCAGTAAAGTTGGGTCACCTGAAGAAGGAGAGTCTTCATTGGTTGTACATCCTGATTACCAAACTCTAGTAACAGGCTATAATCCTGAGTCTATTTCAGTTTCCGAACTTGCTGGTAGCTTTTCATCTGCCAGTGATATAGGTGAAGAACCTGAGATATCTGAACCTGTTACTCCAACATCGGGGTTTGTCTCTCCAACTTTTAGTGGTCCTAATTCACCTAGGGTAGAAAGAGTAATCACCGAAAATCTTCCTTCTGGTTTGATAGCTATTGAAGAACTTGCTCCGGAAGAGGAAGTAGGCATCCCTATCCCTGAAAATCAACCTGTTATTGATCTAAGGGAGCATGAATCCATTTTTTACAGTCCACCAAGGAGTACTACTTGGTATCTTTCTTTAACTAATTATTTGGAAAACCCAGGGTTAAGTTTTTCACCACCTCGTGCTCCTTATCATCCTAGAGGTTTTTATACTCCTGTAAATATGTCAGGTCAGTCGTCCATGTTTACTCAATCGCCTGAATCCTTTTTGTACGGCGGTCCTTCTGTTCCCTCTGGGTATCAGTCACTTTCTGGTACTTTTGCGGGAGCATCTCCTCAACCCATTGAACAAGGGTTATTAACTGGAAACAATGGTAATAAACCGTTGAGCGTAGAGGACATTCTCATGATGTCAGGTTCTATTCCCAATTCTCAACCTCAAGGTGGTCAGTTACCGCCTGGGGGACAGCCTCAATTAACGCCTGGGGGGCAACCTCAAGGTACACAATTTTCATCTGGGGGGCAACCTCAAGGACAGTACATACCTACGATACAATATGTTCCTCAAGGTCAACCCCAGACTCAATACGTACCCCAAGGTCAACCCCAGTATCATTTTGTACCTCAAGGTCAACCCCAGTATCAGTACGTGCCTCAAGGGTATCAACCCCAAGGTCAGTACTCGAGCCAAGGTTTCCAACCACCCCAAGGTCAATCTTATGTTCAAGGAACGGGAAATGTACCTTTCAATTATCAATCCTACCCTCAACCTGGTTATGGTCCCCCATATCCTCAACCTGTAATGGGTCTGTACCCCGGAGTGAATTTAGTGTGGGATCCATCGCAAACTCAACAGGTGTTGCAGCCAAATGTACAGATGTCATCTCAAACTGGACAACCCTTAGTTTCTGGTTCACCCCAGCAACCAGTCCAGTCTAACATTCAAACTTCTGTACCTTCGGTAGTTTCTCAGTCTGGGCCTATTGCGCCTTCTACTCCATCTCAAACGACTGCTGCAACTACCGCAACATCTGTTCAATCTACCCCACCTACTTCTGGAGTATCGACAGCTCCGGTTTCTACTATTCCTGTATCTACTCCTCAGACTTCTTTACCACCGTCTGGATCTACGATTCAAACTACGGTTCAGATGCCTGTAGGACAACCTGGTTTAAGTACGGTTGTCACAAGTCAACCACAATTCACTTATCAACCGTACCAGGGACAGTACCAATTCGGTCATGCTGTGCAGCAGCCAGTCTATCAGTATCAACCGTACCCTGGGTACACTTATCAACAACCGCAACAACCCCAGTACGGTCCGGTTAATCCTGGTTTTACGGGAGGATACAATATCCCGAACGCAATTCCTATTCCAAATTATCCCGGATATCCTCCTCCTAGGGCTGGTCTCGTGACCCAGAGTTTTAGGGATCCTAACCGGCAGTTACCATTTATCGCAACTTTGGATTTGCCTGACTTGTCGCGCCTAACGAACGATCCAATCAATTATCTTCCGTTTTGGCCGCCAATGCTGAATAAGTTGCCCAGTGACATTCCCAAGTTCGAAGGTAAATCAGGAGAGGACCCGTCGAATCATGTGATGACTTACCACCTTTGGTGTCCGTCTAATTCCATTTCAGATGATTCGATTCGTCTTAGACTATTCCAGCGCACTCTGATTGGTCTCGCGGCCAAGTGGTACATTGAGTTACCGCGAGGCACTTTTTATAATTTTAGTTAGTTAGCTACTTCGTTTTTAACACACTTTCAGTTGCCAGTCAGATATGACAATGGAACGGAATTACTAAATTCGTTAAAGCAATCGACGTCCACTTATATTTCTGATCATATTCATGAATGGAGACGTCGACGACGTTTAGTGAAGGTATTTATTCGGGATCAGATTTGGCTGAGTGGTTTGTAAAATCTTTGTTGCCAAAGATCACTGAAGATGTTGCTAAAGCCAGAGTTGTTATTGAGGAGCAAGTGATTGCTCAGGCACAGTACCTTGACTTGGTTTATACTCAGTCATGTACGTTACACGAAAAGATCCCAGATCTTCCCAAGTCAAATCAAATCGCTGCAGCTCCTTCGGGATCTCATGCCGCTGACGGTATGATTGGTACGGTTAACACTAAAAGTAAGAAGAAGTCTTCCAAGAATTCTTCTCCTATAATAACCTTGCCTGATTCCCCAACAGGAGATTCTTCTGCAGAAATTTCCGCCGATATTCACGTTGTAGAGTCATCTACAGCTAAATCAAAAAACGGTGGAAAGAAGAAAGGAAAGAAGAAGAATAAAACAGACAAAGATTCAAAGGAGAAACCTGAAAAAGCGGAATCCAAAGATGAAAAACGCAAACCTCGTTATCCGTGTCTCATTTGTGACGAAGATCATTTTACAAGAGACTGCCCTCATCGTGCAGAGGTTGCGAAGATCGTCAAAGGTTCCCAAACTCCTGCTGTCTTGAAGGATCCATTTCCAAGTCAAGACAGTAAGATGATAGGTTCATCCTCGAGTGCCAATGAAGAACCCATATTGATGATGTCCCATGTAAGGATTGCGACTCGATCGCAAGATTATGGTAGTAAGAGTCCTGTTGATGGCAAAGAAGCAGAATCTTCTCATTCTAATCCATCAACCTCAGCTCCCGGTTCTGATCCACTACAGATCGAGAAACCTAACCCGGACTTAGTAATCAAACCACCCGCCAAGGGTATACTTCGAAAGTCTGCTTTCAATCCACATGCGAGAGCGGCCCAGAACTATAACATTGTTGAGGATTTAGCTGTTTCACCCTCAGCAATGTCGGCTTTGGAGGTCCTGCAATCATGTCTAGCACAACATAAATTACTTTTGTCGGCTATCGGAGCTGTTGACGTTCAGGACCCGAACCTAATAATTTTCGATCTAGAAAATAGTACACTGTGTCTCCCTCATCAAATGGCTTTCCAGATCCCAGTGATAGTCAAAAATAGGCCTATTCATCGGACTGTAATTGATGAGGGAGCCTCAACGTGTATTATGTCGATACAGTGTTGGATATCGCTTGGTTCTCCTTCACTAAACCAATCCCCGACAATTCTTAAGGCCTTTGATGGCCGTGGGTTTCATCCTTTTGGCATTCTACAGGATTTGCCTATAGGGGTTGAAGGAAAAATCGTTAATCTGGATGTGGAGGTGGTTGATGCCCCTCTAGATTACAACCTTCTATTGGGTCGAAGTTGGTCTTACGCTATGACAGCGGTCGTTTCATCGGTCTTTCGAGTAATAAAGTTTCCACATAATGGAAAGATCGTAACAATAGACCAGCTGGCTTACTTTTCATCCGACCCAGCCTCTTCAGAGAGTATTCAGCATGTCGGTAAAACGACTATCCCATATAAGGATGTTGGAGTAGGATTAGTTAAAGATGTCGGTTTACTGGGAACTTTTCCTTTTCCTCCGATCAACGCATCGTCTTCGTTTGCATCCATTCATATGATTACATCAGACACCATTGTTTATGATGATCCTTGGATCATTCCTTCTGAATCTGAGATAGACTCATTTGGTGATGCTATGCCTTTGAGTCCATATGAAATTGCCTATGAAGCCATGCATTCTTTTGCCGACCCATCTTCAACTGAGACTGACTTAATGAATGTGGTCCGTGAGAAATCACTTTTCACATCAACCTCGGATTTAATCACGTTTCCTGAATTTGTTCATTCTGACAAGCAAATTCGCGAAATCCTATGTGTATATGATTTACCATGGGAAGATCTCCAGTAGGCATTATCGAATTCGGTTGAACCCACACAAATGTGTCTTCTGTATAGAAACGGGTCGATTGCTGGGGTTTGTAGTTTCAAAAGCCGGCATTCACGTTGATCCCTCGAAGGTTGAAGCTATCATCAAATTGCCTCCCCCTTCGAGTCTTTGCCAACTCCAAAGTCTGCAGGGGAAAGAAAACTTTTTACGACGATTCATTCCTAACTAGGCCGAGGTTACAAAGGGTTTTACCCGGTTGTTGAAACAGAACACTCCATTCTATTTGGATGAGATAGCTCAAAAATCTTTTGATGCACTAAAACACGCGTTGACCCATGCACCGTTGTTGCATCCTCCCAACTACAACCAGGATTACTTCTTGTACCTCGCTGCCTCTCATTCCACCATTGGAATGGTCTTAGTTCACGAAGATGAATTCGCAAGTGAGCATGTGATATATTACCTTAGTCGAACGTTAAATCCAACTGAGCTAAAATACTCACATGTGGAGAAATTGGCATTGGCAGCCGTTCAAGCTATCCAACATTTTCGTCACTACATTTTACTTCGTAAAACTACAGTAATTTCGGATTGCAACCCTATGATCTACATTTTGACCAAGCAATTGCTAGGGGGCAAGTACTCTAAATGGATTGTTATCCTGCAAGAGTTCGACTTGGAATTTGAGAAATCCAAGTCTAAGAAATCTTTAGTTTTCGCGGAGTTAATGTGTGACTTCCCGCGTGCTGACACGGAAACTGTGGCGGAGGAGCCCATTGCGGACGAATCCTTGTTTCTAATCAGCACTTTAGATCCGTGGTATGGAGATATCATCGTCTATCTCTAGACCCAATCCTTTCGGCCGGAAATTTCAAGGTCGGAACATCGGAAAATTCGATTCCAGTCCCAACAATACAGAATTATTGGAGATACTCTTTATCGTCGTGGAGCGGACTTGGTTTTTCGACGTTGCTTAACTCATGAGGAAGCTGAAAGGGTTCTAAATGACTGTCACTCTGGAGCGTGTGGTGGTCATATGTCTGGGTATGCCACAGCGCAAAAGATATTGCGCGCTGGCTACTTTTGGCCGTCAATGTTTAAAGATTGTATTAACGCGGTTCAAAAATGCCACAACTGTCAAGTGTTTGATCGAAAGATGCATGCTCCACCTGCTCCTCTCCACCCTATAATTGTTGTTGGTCCTTTTGCCAAATGGGGTATCGATTTTATTACATGTAACCCTCACTCGACCGGGGGGCATGCGTATATCATCCTTGCAGTAGATTATTTTACTAAGTGGGCCGAGGCGATGCCTACATTTGAGGTAGACGGAAAAACAGCTGCAATTTTTGTGTTCAATCACATAATTGCTAGGTTTGGTGTCCCACAAGCGATAATCACTGACTATGGGCGCCATTTTCGAAACGTTATGATGACAGAACTTACAGGCTAGCTTGGCTTGCGTCATGATAGCTCAACTCCTTATTATCCACAAGCTAACGGTCTGGTTGAGTCCATCAACAAAGTTCTAGTTATCATGATCCGACGAATCATTGGGATTCATCGGTCGAATTGGCACAACATGCTATTTTCAGCGCTTTGGGCGTACCGAACCTCAATGAAAACATCAACAGGGTTCACTCCTTTCCAACTAGTTTATGGTTTGGAAGCTGTGTTACCCATTGAATGCGAAATCCCATCACTGCAAATGGCCATCGAGTTACTTCCAGCTACTTCCGAAGAGGAAAAGCGTTTATTATACTTAGCTCAGTTATATGAGAATCGACGTGATGCTGCATTGGCGATCGAGACTCACGCAAAACGTATGAAAGCTCAGTATGATCGAAATGTGACCCCTCGAAATTTTTCGGAAGGAGACCTAGTGTTATTGTACAATCAAGCTTATGATAAATTAGGCGCTGGAAAATTCGTTCCTATGTGGCATGGACCCTTTATTGTCAAGCGAAAACTAGCAAAAGGGTCCTATGAATTGGCAGACTTTGATGGAGACTCTTTAGGTAAACCCAGAAATGGTCTTTACCTGAAGAGGTATTATGCTTAAAGGATGGGTATGGAGATTCTTTAGTTAGGTTAGTTTTTCTTTCTAGCTGGTGTGTTTAAGTTTAAAAAGTGTGCTTAGCTTAGAGAGTGTTTTTCGTCATTATTCTGGCTTATCTTGGTTTTACTCTTGATATTGCAGATGTCGATGCCTCTCCAAACATACATTGGATTTGCTGATGGTGCTTGTCGTAATACATGGAACATCTCTTCCGCAGCTTGGGTTATCTATTCGCCCTCTGACAAGTTAGTTTCTATGCATGGGGTAAGCCTCGGTCAAACAACGAACAACATTGCAGAGTATAGTGCAGTGATTGAGTTATTATCTGAATCTATTTCATTTGGGATTCGGAGTTTGATAGTGAGGTTAGATTCTGAACTCATTGTATTACAGCTTAATAGAGTGTATGCCATTAGAAATCCATTGTTACTGAGATTGTTTTTGAGAGTGTGTCTCTTGGAATGTGAGTTTGATTATATTGAATATCAGCATATTCCAAGATCTTTAAATACATTAGCAGATGCAATTGCTTCTCGAATGTTAAGTAGACATTTGCAATAATCATACATGTAAATTTAAAAACATTTCATCACACATGTTTAACAAGATAAGCCGGTAATAGTGATATATATATATAGGAGTGTGTCAAAAATACATCGTCCTCGATCATAGGTTGAAAAACACCTTATGATCGGCAAAAATGATAAGTACAAAAAACAAAAATGTCATATGTGCCCACAATAGGCGATCATCCTATCACTGGTGATGATCTCTATAAGAAACCACTGCCCGGGCCACCTTGCAAAGGAACCTCCTAAAAGGTCCTGGGACCCCAATCACATAGCGCTGAAGTCGACGAGGAATGTCATCTATAGTGGTCTCAGGAATATCTCCTGTCAAACGCTCTAAATGACCCTCCAACTCGGCCAAAACCTCTGCTGATTCATCCTGTGGGGCTGGCAAGGGTGCAACTGGTTGTTTCCTCTCAAAAGGCCGGAGAGCGGCTGGTCGCTGTGGACCCACATCTGCATTTGAAATTTTTACTATCAGTTTTGAGACGATGGAAAAATAAAAAAAATTAAAATAGGAAAAATGTTGAAAAGGATTTTACCTGAGTCATCCCACTGCTCTCCTGGTGGAAGAGCCATGTCTGGGTCACCACGAAAATCTACCCCAGCGTAAGGGAAGTCCTAAATAGAAAAGACCTGGTTTTCCAGCCATTGGAAATACTCAGGTTGGAATCGCACAACCTCTGTCCCCTCGTCCGGATGACGGGCCATAACTGCGACCCATCGCATCAGTTTGGGCTCTCGAGGAAGCCCAACTCCAACAGTAAGGTGTTGTGGGATCAGCATAGGAACCCTCTCCAGGCCAAAACTCACGACCAAAGCCCCATAACCAAAGGTCTTTAGTCATCCTTCTTTGGCCCTGGTCAGTTGGCCTTTCAGATTGGCCAACACAGCATCGCACCAGTTGAAGATGGTGCCTCGAAAGCAATCAACTGCCATACGCATCTGGGATCCGGTGGCAATATGTAATGCGGCAGCTCCGCAAAGTCTGGTGACAGTAAACGCGATCACCATGAGTTCAGGACGGGATATGGTCTTTATGTCTATCCCTTTGTCTCTATCCTGGTTGTTGCAGAACTCTAGCCGGAGGCTATCGACAGACTGGCCACCTGGCCTAGTCCCGGAAAGAGTCAAGTCTTCGCCTCGCTTAGGCAAACCAGTCAAGAAATATATATCTGCCGGCTCAATCTCGAGCTGGTGGCCACCAATGAAAAAACACTGGTCCTGTACGCTCCACCTGTCAACCAGCCACTGTAAGAATGCCACCTGGGCCCTCATGCCAGGAATGGTCCAGAATTTGTACAAGCCGCACGCCCTCAAAGCATCAAGTGAAGGTTGATGATTCCATGCGGCAGCATCCACGTCCTCATGCTCTCTTTCGCGCCAATCTAGCATGATGTACTCTCTGCATCAAGTAAAAAGATTAATTAAATTGCTAGAAATGTTTTTGTTTGGTCCAATTTTGAGAGTTTTTGGGTTAAAAACCCTCGCGGCGGGGTACGCACCCTCCTGTTAGACACAGTGCGTGGGTACGCGCTTTGTCTACATGGAAGGTGTGGGCCCCTGGCTTTTTCCCAATGGAGAAAAAGTCGGGGCCCGCGGGTTACCAGTGTGACACCTGCGGGCCCCCGCGCGCGGAATTTTAGCCCAAAAAGCCTCCAAAAAATAAAATCAATGACTAAAACAAGAAATGAAACGGTTAAAAATGAAGAGCAAGTTGATGTGGGATACCTGGAGAAGACGGCGTTCGATTCTGACGGTTGGATTTCCCGTAATCTTCACGGGAAGTTTTCTGAGCAAAAGCACTATTTTCTCACCCAAACTCAAACGGTAAAAATGAATTGTCAAAACCCCTTTTTATAAGTTTTTTGAGTAAATGAATTGCAAATTTGTTTATGTTTCACTTTGAAAAGGTATTTTGCGACATTTTTATCTATTTCAAACAGGTATGAGTAATGTTTGTGTTTTTGTGAAGATAACAGGATTATTCAGGCGAAATCTATCATTTTCGACGGAAAAACAAGTAGAGTCATCTTTAAGCCCTTTTCTGACTCCTAAAATATGAAAAGATTGCCGAGCGTTTCTTTTACACTCGTTAAAACGGAATTAAAAGACGGTCCACTTACAGCTCTTTTCCGACCGTAAAACCATGAAAAGATTGCCGGATTTTTGTCGTTTCAAATTCGATATTGGTTATAAAACGACGTGTCCTTGGTCGCTTTTTTACTTTTTCAGATCAGAGACACTAATACGAAAAGTACTCCTTGGTCGTAAGATCAAGCGGTTCTCTCAAGTATTATTTTATACTTTTTCGGGCTTGGGAGACACAAATTTACGAAAAATGTCAACCCTGGAGTCTTCTTTAGTTTTTTTTCAGACTCTCTAAAATTGAAAAACGTCGAGTTTCTCCTATACTGGACTCGTTAAAATTTCACAGTAAAGGACCTGTTCAATTACAAACAGGAACGAACCACTCCTTCTTAGGGTTTGAATTTAAACTAAGTTGGACTCATCCGAAGGATGAGCTTATAATCAGGCAAATGTTATCCTCCTCAAGCTTGTCAAAAATAAAGAGGTACTTGCCAGAAATGGTGGGGGAAAAGAGAGAAAAGTGAGCCTGATTGTCATACTTTCTAACCACTCTTGAACACAACACTTTCATTCACCTGGGTTGGGAAATCCTTTGCCTAACAGTTGATCAAACCACATTGAAAGTCTTCAGCCGGTTTCTGGGTATTAACTTTGGGTCAATTGTCACCAAACCATCTGTCGTGTCGTTATGTGTTCAATAGGTCACTGCCAGTAAGCCATTCATCTGCAAAATATCTGTCATCCATCTTGACCATCCCTGAGTCAGTCCTTGCAACTAAATTTCTTCGACTTGATCTATGATTTCATGTTGTGGGCTTGCCTACGACGGATCGCTTTCTATCGACATCAGCACATTATCTAGAAAGATGATCTAGGAATCGTCAGTACCTTGGGATCTGCATGCCTCAATGGCAGGTTTCTCGCCTTTGACGACAGTTTACATCATTGACTTTCGATCAAAGGATTCCGTGATATGTTCGACATCAACACATCTATTCACATCTCATGGATTGTACTGGGTACTTTGAGAGCCATTGATATCACTGGTGGTTTCTCTCACACTTGTTAACGATTTACATCATTGACTGGTAATCAAGTGGTTTCTACCATGTTCGACTTCAACACATTTATTCGCATGGATAGAATCGTACTATCTCGAGAAGTAGAAATGAAGACCCTGGATCTAATTTCCACCATCCAGGCTGCGAGGAATTTTGTATTCATTATGTTGTGGACTATTCATAAACAGATGGCTGCGTCCATACTGTGTTCACATGAGTCTATACTTGTGATGTCTTACAAGATCGTTCCTATATCAGAGCAGTAGATAGTTGCTAGTTAGTTTTGATCTGAGTATGGGAATGCCTACCTCAGCAATGATATGATCTCATATATATATCTTGCATTGAATGTTTTTACAGGTTCCGACCGGGCTCTCCACAAGATAATCCTAGAAATGATAAAGTACTTCACTCTTCCTATATGAAAATGAAATCCTCATCTACTACAGACTTTGCACTTTAGGGGGCAATCTGTTACACAAAAATATCGTCATCATGATTATTTGCAGTCAGTATGGGTCTATCAACACTTATACTGTCCTCCTAAGCAAGTCTCAGACCTCAGCTCTTTAAGTCAAGCCTTGAAAATGAGAGAAAGACATTAAAAATCAATGAAACTCTGGTTCCGCACTTTCTCCTACTATCACCTGTGGGCCCGCACCCTTTGTTCGTGTAAACTGCGTATCTGTACGCTCTGCCTGTAAAGGGGTGGGTGCGTACCCCTGTGAAAGTCAAAAGGCGCAAAGTTTATCTTAAAAAACTCACTTTAGGTTAATTCTAGAGTTTTCTAGAAGGAATTTTGACGTGGATTGTTCGCTCTGAGGTGGTTCATGCATCCCAAAAGAGAAGGAGCTAATCCCTTGACTAAAGGAGCTATCCCTTTGAAGGAGGGCTTTATCCCTTTGAAGGAGGACCTAGTAACTTCCCTTCATTGCACTATAAATACAGGCATTGGGGTGAGGACTAGAGAGGTTATAAGCTGAACGTTTTGAGGGTAAATGCTGGTGAAATTAAGACTCTTTGGTTGAGCTTGAGAGGAGAGATCACATACCTCTTGGTTCCATTGGAGAGTGAGTGAAACTTATCAAAGTAGAGGAGACATCTTGTTGGACCCTGGGAGGAGCTTGTACAGCGTCAAGGCAAAGGTTGTAAAGTTCTTCTTCTTTTGAATTAATACAATCAAACTCATTTTTCTCAACAAGTATCTTATGTTATTTGTTTCATGGACTCCTTGACTTTCATGTTAAATATGTTTTATGCAATTGGCTTTTCAGGTGCTATTTAATTTGTTTGTCTTGTTTGTGTTTGCAGGTTCGCGAAAAGGAGCATTTGGATCAAAGGGGCGAGGGCATCCACAAACTTGCGAAGGACCCAAGGTAGGCCCGAAAAACACTTGTTTGCCATTGTTTTTTAAAAGCATATTTAGAGAAAGCTAGTTTCTGGTTGGTTTGCTTGTCATTAGGTCTTCTTTAGATTCTAGGAAGGTATATCTTGTCTGCAAGATCGACTCATTCCGTGTGACAGCTTTGGTTATCTTTTGTCCTAGGTGCACTAGAAACCATCCTAGGAACGGATGTCCAATGCACTCCCTAGAAGTGTGTTTCGTCTGTGAAGGATACCATCCTATGAATCAGTGCCCTTCCTTGCCTGGACTTAAAGCTGCATATCAGAGAGCCAAAGGAGCCACTAAATCACTCTATTATATGAACCAAAGGAGGCCACATGGACCTAGATCTTACCAGCAGGAACTACAAGGGACATCCGAGACCTATTATGACCCCTATCAAGCCACTTTCATGCCTTCTTGGGGTCCCCCTGCTCACCCTTCCTCGTTCACACCTACTCCTTTTTCCTTCACAGATCCATATTATGCCCAACCAGCTGCTCATTCGTTTCACTCTTATGCTCAGCCACAGCCTCAGTGGAATTCACCTCAGCACGGGTAGAGGCCCCAATACAACACTCCTCTCACTTCTTTTCCTCCACCACCTGCTCATCCACAACCATCGCCTCCTGCTCCACCAAGGCAACCCTAAATGCCTGCCCAACCACAACCCCATCCACATCCATCTCAAATATGCACCCCCACTCAGCTACCCGTACCACCATTTCCAAAACCATACAATGGAGTAGTTCAACCCAATTGCAAAGCTGAGGCACAACATGTCCAAATGACTCCTCTTGAGCTCAACGATATTCACCATAGCTCGGGAAGTGTTGCAAAGCAGAGATTATATTGACAACATTGAAGGACCAAAGGCAAAAGAAGATTCAAAAGAGGAGATCAAAGAACCATGGGCTGCACTTGATGAAGAGAAGAGATCAGAATCAGAGATCGAGAAAGCTCCCTCATGGTTACCATCAAACCCTCCATGTAGTCAAGAGAAAAGCCAGCAAAAAGAGGAAGATGTGAAGGTCATGGTAGAAGAAGATATGACGAATGATCCAGATCAGCAAAAGGACCAAGGATATCAAAGCTATTTTGAGACATGGTTCCAGAAAGTCACTAAGTTGCAGCAGTACTCTCTTCCTCAGCTATGTTTGATCCCTTCAAAGTCAAATCATTTGGTCTCTGAGATCTGGATAGCTGTCAAAGCATGCATTTCAAGCCGCCACAACATTTTATCTCTAATCTCGATGTGCACATGGCTCCATTGGAAGTATTCTTATACTTGAAAAGAGTTTTGTTTTTTTCAAGTAGGGTAGGGTACAAAAAAAAAAAGAGAAAAAATAAAAAGAAAAAATGAAAATAAGATGAAAATAAAAATCTAAGGTGAAAACCTCCTCGGAGGCACCTTAGATTGGCTTATTGATTGAAAACCTCCATGAGGCGGTCAATGGGTTGGAAAGAAGAGAAAATAAAAAGGGAATAAGATCCCTGGGTGAAAACCTCCCTTGGAGGTGCCCAGGGCAGGCAATTAAGGTGAAAACCTCCACGAGACACCCTAGTTGTTTTTCAAAAAAAAAAGAGAAAAATAAAAGAAAAATAAAGCTAATTTCCATTGAATAATTGCAGGTTGCAAGAAGGACATTGCAGGTCAGGGAGGATCGCTCAAAACAAAGACAAAGGAAGTGTTGTGCCTTCTACAGGAAGTTCTGTGTTTTCTACAGGAAGTTCTGTGTCTTCTACAGGAAGCCTACAAACAAGCAAAAATTGATCTCTGAAGAGGACCTGAAGGCTGGGAATCTGTCTGTGAGGCCTGCAAGCATCCATGTTTTCATCCCTCACCCTTCTCCATCATTTTTTCTATCTCATTGTGCTTCTTTCCTCAAGACTGTGTGTTCTACAGGAAGTTCCTGTAGAAATTACAGGATTTCTACAGGAAGCTAGAAATGGATTTGAAAAAGGTATTTTGGCAAACATGATAGCTTCCTCAAGGGTTCAGAAGTCCTCCTGCAATCTTCAAACTCCTCCTCCATCATCTCCATGCCTGCATCACAGCCAAAGCTCAGTTTTTCTTTCCATGCAAAAACTTGCAGAATGCTTTGAAGAAAAAATACATAGAACAGAATTTGTTTTTTCCCTAGCTTGAAAACCGTGCATCCATTTGCAAAACTGTTACAGGGGGAGTTGTATAGGGACAATGGCAACATGCCCGAGCAATCTCAGCCCATTCCGGTGCACGGTTTCCAAGAAATCTGCCTCCATCACCGTCAGCCATTTTTGCATTTTCTCCATATCCATGCATCCATTTCAAAACATGTTTCATGGGGAGATGCATATGGGTGATAGTAGCCTACCCAAGCAGTTTCAACCGATTCTGATGCACGGTTTCCGAGAAATTGATCTCTGAAATCTTCAGCCATTTTCCATTTTTCTCGATATCTGTGCATCCATTGATCACAATTTTGCTATGGGAGGTGCATAATGATGATAGGAACATGCTCAGCAAGTTTCAGATCGATCCGATCTATCGTTCGGGAGCAATGGCGAAAACAAGTTTTGGTCCTGTGAAAATTCAGCAGCAGCAGCTTGAGGGTGCAGATCTGAACGTAAAGCCAGCTCCTACAGCACGGATCCGGCTAGAGGATACCTGCACAAGAAAAAAATAGCCATGAATCAGCCACCAAGCCCTCATGCAACCACAGAAGCCAATGCATGCAGCAAATGAAAGGCCACAGCACCTCACGGCAGCCACATTCGACTTCCAGGTACGTGACTAAAACTCATTCCTCTAATTGCATGAATGTAATTTGGAAACTGCATGAGCAATGAGATGGTTGGGATTAAGAAAATCGGTGGCCAGTTACCAGTTCTCCAGCGCTCAAGCAGAAATCACGCAGCATACGTGTATGGTCGGTCACGTGAAATTTGAAAAAACATAGGTAGTGGTAGACGTGTTCAACTCCAGCGCACAGGACGTCAAATGATTAACAGATAGAAGAGAACATACAGTCCATAACATCACTGCAGTTCGAATAAAGACAACACACGTTTTTGCCACCTCACCACAAATCACGCAGCAATTAACGAACGCTCGACTGAAACTCACAAACTGTTGTTAACTTGCACTTGCAACATTTTCAACAGAAGCATGCATCCTCCGCTTCCACAAAATGATTAACCCGTCGTCCTCCATTGAGCTTTGCGGCCTGGTTCACAATTCTCCAGTGTATCGGGCTCACTCGGAGGCGCAGGGGCGTTCTATAGGAAGACGTTCTACAGGAAAGTACAAAAAAGCCTTCCAGAGCAGAAAAGCCCGAGTTTTTCTTGATCAAATTTGGAGCTTGAAGAGAGGTAGGTTCAAAAACACCATTCTCATGCTTGATATTTCGAAAGGTGGTGAGTTAGCTTGTTTGAAGTGGGAAAAAATTAAAACCAGTCTGCCTGTGGGTCAAGAATGGTGGTTTGCTTATATGATACACATAATTTCTTTTAAATGGCGCTGCGTCATATTCACCTCCATGGTTCCTGTTAACAAACTCTCCCCATTATAACGATAAACCACTGTAAGGCTCACCTATGCACATATAAAATTTTTGTGACTGCTATATGGTTGGTGTAAAAATTAAGCTCTGCACTCTGTCTGTGAGAGCCTAATTTCATTTTGACAGTCAAGTTTTGGGGCAGCATCAGCATTGTAACCAGGGAATTGGTGAAAAGGGAGATACAAACATCTGAGAAACCCTGTCCTGAGAATCAAAGGAGGAAACCATACACAAAATTCCCCTTCTGATCAGAGCATAAGCCAAAACAGAGCATTATATCCGAATTCTAGCCGAGGAACTCACTTCATCCAGCAGTGAGGAAAGGAAGCACATTGAGGCAGAAGAGAAAGCCAGGGGTAAGGAAACCCAGGACAGACCACCACAGGAAAACCCACAGGTAAAGCAAGAGGAAAAGGAAGAAAAAGGACACGTTATTGAGGCCAAAGCTATGGGTGGAATAAAGGCACAAACACCAAGGGAGAAACGATTGCAAATCAGGGCAGAGAGGACTAAAAAAGTCCAAAAAAGTAAAGGCACACCCAAGGCAACCACAACACAAGTCAAAGAGAAGGCACCCCCAGCCAAGCAAGCCAAATCAAGGAAAACTGGTTCTACAGGAAGCCAGCAGACTGTTTCTACAAGAAGCCAGAAAACTGCTTCTACAGGAAGCCAGAAAACGGCCACTACAGGACTTTCTACAGGAAGTCTGGGGAAAGGGCAGCAGAAGGAGAAATCAGATGAGATTTTAGCTAGGGAGGCAGCAGCTGTGCTGGCCACCCTAAGCACATCCCCCAAGCAGAAGGAGAAGCGAAAGAGGGAGCTTCCACTATATTTTAAGGCAAGAAGGAGCATGCAGATAAGAACTGGCAGACCCCAACCACAGTCAAAAGAGCTCATCACAATTGTAGACACCTCAGCTACATGAAATGAGAGGTCTCGCTCCAAGGCATCCATCACCTATGAACGGGAAAGCCCGAAGACATCCACCTGGAGAGAAAGACTGGAAATGTTGGACACAAAGGCCTCTCTACAGGATACTGAGACAGTTCTATAGGAAGCTGAGAATTCTCTAGGAAAAGGAGCACAGGCAATGGGAAGAAGCATAGAGAAAAGCATGGTTTCATGACCAAGAAGAGGACATCACTTCAGAAGCTTGGCATGACAGGGAGGCCACCTGGGCCGTCAAAGATGAGGAGATAGATCAGTTGCTCAGAGGATGAGGAACACTTTCAGTAGGGGGTGATGATGAGCCCCAAAAATGGTTAATTATATGGGCTCATTCAACCTCCTAATTCGACTTAATCCACCATTCTTATTAGTTTATTGCATGTTTTTTATTATATTTATGCTAATAGAGTGAATTGGGTTAGTCATTATGCCAACAAGTCTAATGTGTGCTTTGTGTAGTCCTTTTGGTCAATTTGGAGACAAAATCAAAGGTTTTAATGAGCACTTGGCAGCCAAATTCGTGGGAGAACAAGGGAGAGGATTTGTAGGAAGTTGTCCCCTTCATTTATGGGCCCTTACCTTGAATTCTCCACCATCAGCTCGGAGTTCAAGGGCCACCAAATCAATTATCACAATGGCAGTCGAGCAAGTGCTAGTAAAGTGTTGTTAACTACAAGTTTTGGCAGCCGAGTTCCTAAAGTTTAGGAGGGTTGTTGGGGTCCTCAATATGTATAAATAAGAAGGCTTAGGGCCTCATTTTGGTTAGCCAATAGTTAGCCACTTTGTAGGCAGAAGTTAGCTAGCTTGTAGTTCGATTTTAGTCAATAGATTAGCTTTGCATTTCAGCACATTTTCAAGCTTTCCCTTGTGGACAGTTTTGATGTAATTCTTCTTTTCTTGCTCAATAAAGATGAATTCAGCTTTGCACCAGTTCTAAATCTCTCTTAGGAGGTTGTAGCTCTTGGGGTTGGGCCCATCTCAAGTGCCCAATACCTCCTTTGTTTATCTTTATGTGTTTCTACTACATTCTTAGAATAAAATCTGCTATTTTAGATTTAAATCTTGCTTTGTTATTTAGATTGCTTTTGATGGTTAAAGTAGCTTTTCATGTTTAGATTTAGTTGGTTGGATAATAACAGGAAAAGGGCTCCAAAAAAGGGTCAACAAACACTTTTGGTTTCACCTCTACCTTATTGGATCAGGGGCTGGAATTGAAGTAACCATGTTGTCCCAAACAAAACCACTAGTTTGCTTTACCATGCAATCCTTAGTGTACTCTTTTCATTTTCAGAAGTCAGTTATGTGTTGAGATCTCTGAAATGTTTCATTGCATAGTTGATATACATGGTTCTCTTCTAAATAAAGTTGTTGTTCATTCACTTTATTGTTAGTTAGATTAGATTAGCTAGGACTTTGATTACTTGCAAGACTTTGTTGATTCAGTTGAATGTATACGGTGCACAACATCTCTACCACTCTTTCATCCACCTAAGCTTCATCAGAGCCATATGCTCCATCTCCTAGCTAGGTTCCTCGTCTCACATCTGTCCTCTTGCCCACGTAGCCCTACCTTTTTGTGCAATCATTGTTTCAGCCTTCTTTGATCCAATTTAGCCATCTACACCTTCTCACCACTCCATCCACCAGTCCCTGGGCCACTTCAGACCCCTATCCTACCTCCATATCCATTCATGCATCTTCCCTCACTCACCCATCCTCCAAAATCCAATTTTTAAACATCCTATAGAAATTTCTAAACATCCTGTAGAAATTCCTGAACATCCTGTAGAACCCCTGTAGACTTCCTGTAGAAGCTCACAAATGAGGTTTCTTGATAGCCAAACTTTGTGAAACTCTCTGGAAGGGTGTTAGGGACTCCTTAGACCCTCTCTAAACCTTCCCGGCCTCTTCCAAGCATTTCTCCTCCTTGATCCACCCCTGCACAGCCAAAGAACAGTGAAAGCGTATGCATGATGAAACTAACGACTTAATCAAAAATACAAAAAGATGTTTTCTTCATATAGAGGTAGTCTATATACGTGTATTTTACCTTCATAGAAGTAATGGAATCTCTTTCAATAGTTTGCATTCTCTCCTTTGCATCAGTAGGACTAAGCTGGTAGAATTAGGGTTTGTTAGGGTTTGCGTTTTCCTTCAGTTTTTCAATCTCTTTTCGCAAATAGATTAGCTTCCTTCGAGTTAGCTTTCATCCATCAATTAAAAAGCTTCTTCTAAGAGCTCATAGAAGTTGGCTTAAGCTCCTAGCAGACTTGTGCCAGCTGACCAAGTGACAGCTGCAGCAGAGCTAGTACTTGTGCATACAACACCGTCGCTTCCAAGTTTGTTACGAACTACCGGGTTGATAAAATTAAAGAAGGGAGTTCCAGGAGTTGCAGCATTATTGCTGCAATACTGGGGCTCACCACCATCCAATGTAGGATGCCAGCTAAATCCTATGCTCTTTACCTCAAAGAACAATGGCTTCAGTTTCATATTAAAACACTAGCACAAAGGGGCACCATGCCATTTAAGGACTACAGGCAGTTTATTGATCTTGTGATCAAAGTACACTAGAGGATAGGGCCAAAATGGCTGAGTTCTATTTGCACAACATGGCCCTCACAAACATGAATGTTTGGTATCCTAATGCCAAGCTAGGAGATCTACAATTAATGGCTTTGGTATCATGGATGAACCATGAGGATTCAAGGGCTGCAGATATGAAAAGAGTATTGGCCATAGAGAAAAATGAACCTCTTTTCATCAGAGTTGAACAATCAAATCCCATGGCCCTAATCATCACCCATAATTTGATTGCAAATGATCCTCAGCTGGCACCCAGATATCTTGCTGCCCAAGAGCAAGCAATTTCACATTTTGAAAATATGTTTAGGCTACTAGGAGATGATAGTATATATGCCTACCTAAGGAGATGGGACACACTGCCACACAGCTTGAAGATTAGAGAATATCACTCCCCTCAAAGGTTGAGAGAGGCACTCCACAGGACACCTATGTATAAGTAATCAATGCAAAGGTTGGAGGTCAATTGGATAGGCCTAAAACTAAATCCACCACTACTCCTTGGGTTGCTAGAAGGGAGGAAATAAGAAGAAGAAAAGAGGCAGTGGGAAGAGGTAAAAAAGAAAGCAGGCTTCTATGAACAAGAAGAAGAGACCACAATAGAGGCATGGGATGTCAAAGAGGCTACCAGAGCCATGAAGGAGATGGACATTGACTAAGTTGCTCAGAGGATGAGCAACACTTTCAATAAGGGGGTGATGATGAGCCTCATCATTGGGTAATTATATGGGCCTTAATTCACCTCCTAGCTTAGTCAAACCAACTTTTCTCACAACTTATTGCATACTTTTGATTTATTTTGTTTATGAGATGAGTTAGGGTTGGATATTTTTCTTTGTGGTCTAATGTGCATTTAATGCAGGATTAAAGGATAAAAGCAAGGAATTTTGGCAAAGACCTTGGTCAAAACTCGAATGGGACAAGGGAGAGGAATTATAGGAAGTAAATCCTCCTCATTTACTACCCCTCCATTCGAATATTCCTCCATTAGCTTGGAGTGCAAACAGCCAAATCATGAGGACTAGAAGGCAGTCGAGCAAGTGAAAGACAAAGCACCAATTTATCTTGAGTTTGGGAGCTAAGCCTCCCTAATTTTAAGGAAATCGTTGCAGACTTCAAATGTATAAGTAGAGAGGCCTAGGACTTCGATAGGATTTGGATTTTTTATTGTAAAACTCTACTCTATTTTCGAGCTGCAAGACTTGTGACAGTTTTTTATGTAATCCATTGTTTTGATAATAAGAATGAGTTTTGTTTTGAGCCAGCACTAAGTTAACTCAGAGGGCTGAAGCTCTTGGGTTAGGGCCCAACCCTAGTAGCCAAGGCTCCTATTTATTGTACATGTATGCTAGCATAAATTCATAGTTTAGTTGTTCATTTGCTTAGTAGTTGCATTTCCATTACAGCAATGTAGATTAGATTGGTTGTATGCTAGTTTGCTTCCATTTGTGCCTTCTTTCAATTAGCAGGTTAGCAAGGAGAAAAATAACACCATAAGGCTTTCAGCAGATGTCTTGGCCTCACTTCCTCCTTTTGGGACCATGACTTGAGGAAGAGACCCTTCAGCAATCCCAAAAACACAGATTTCTAGTTCTTGCATGAGCTTTGGAGTTTGTTGTCTTGATTCAGTATTTGGTTCATTTCATTGTCATCTTTTTCCATTACTCTATTTCTGCAATAAGATCTCACTCATGCTTTCATTCCCTTCAGCACTTTCTTCATGCATAATATAGGCAATTGATTCATGCTTTCCTAGTTTATGAAGATGTATCTTGTTGCATAGTTCTTGGAAGACATACATGTTTTAAGCACAACAAGTACTTCAGGAGGAGACCCAGACTTCATCATTAGTATCCACCTTCAACCTCATCCACCTTAGCCATCTCTTGTTCCACCATTACCCTCACTATTTTTTTTGTCCCTTTTCATTGAAATTCCCCTAGATACATTGAGCGAATCTAGCCATCTCTTCTCTTGGATATTAACTCCTGAGTGTTCATAGACCTTCTAACACCTCGTCCCACTCATCACATAGCTTTTCCAAGATTCCAAACACCTCCAACACGTCACAATGGGCTCTCGGCTGTATCCTGTAGGTTTCCTGTAATTCCTACAGGATCATCTTGTAGGTTTCTAGTACATCCAGTAGGTTTTCCTGAAACGGCCTGTTTTGAGGCCGAATTGATGGGAACCTCTAGGGAGTCACAAAAAGCCTCCTTGGACCCTTCCACACCATCCAACCACTCCATAAGCCTTCTAGCCATCCTCAATCACCTTCCATCCACTTGTCACATCCACAAGAACAATTAATTTGCCTACTTGATTTTGCCAAAAAAACCAAAAAAGTGAAAACAAATTTAGTTTAGTTTTCTTGCTTACACATTAGTATGGTTTGATGCTCTTTACTTCTGTAGCTTAGATAACAGCATTAGGTTAGTGTTGATTTAGAAATTCTGCTTAGCATAGTTGTTTAAATGGTTAATTAGGATATGGTGTGATTTAGCATTACATGTTGTTTTCTTCATTACTGCAGTAGAGTAGCTCTCTTAGAGTAGATTTGCTCTTCTTCCATCAAAGAATCAAGCTTCTTCTGACTCTATAGAAGTCTGGCTTGGAACCCCTGGGGTCTCTCGCCGGATGAATAGTGACAACAGGCAGGACCTTCACTTTTACTTGTGCATATAGCACTGTCACCTCCAAGTTTGTACGAACCCCAGGTTGATAAGTAAAGCTGGTAGCCCAGGCGCTGCAGCATCCTTGCTGCAATACTTGCGCTCATCAATTACAATTGTTTATAATGAGGATGAAACATAACCAAGGGTTGTCATAGACACATCCACCACGGAGGAACACTGTCCTCGGTGTTCCAGTTTCCAAATAAAGCAAAAACATGCTTAACCCAAGCATAATGATAGTGAGCATTATATTTGAAACTCATTTACATTCAATTTTTACACACACAATTTCTTACCCAACAACTAAATGGTTATAGAATCCAATCAATTAACCATATTTTAGTAGTTATTTTTCAATCCTCTAGTGCTTTTCTACACACTCTAATGTCATTTAAGGGTTGTTATTCATCTTGCATCCAAGTCCACTCACCCAAACTGGTAATCCAATTCTTGCATCATAGCATAAGACCTCTCATGAGATTCATCATAAGAAAAATTGCAACAAAAGTAAACATACCCTCACGAGCCACTTTCTTCATGAATTTGGTATCTGTAATATGGCATGGAAACATTTCCATTCACTCTTTTGTGAGAATGATCCTTGAATAACAACCTGTCAACCACATTATTATTGCATTCAATCATTCATTTGTTAGCATGCTTATGGACTCAAAACATATCTACATATGTCAATAAGGCCAATGTTGGGAGAGTATCCCCTATGCCATTCTCATGGTTTCTTATCATTGCTTGATTATCCTATTCTTCCTTCTTGTTTCCAACAACCCTCTTAATTGTACATTAGGATTCATTTGTATTTTATTTCCTCATTGAATTCCATTCAGCCCTTCCCCTAAGTTTCATTATTTTGCATCCACGCCAATAGATTTCCCGAGACCCAAGACATAAAAGGAAAAAAGGAAGGAGTATTAAACATTCATAAAAGTTCACAACAATGATATAGGGCATAACAATGCATCATGACCATACACAAGTCAACAATAAAAAGAGAAATAAAACCCATTATGAGTGCAAGTTAGTAGGTAAAATAATAAATCACATATTAAAAGCAGTTTGAAAGCACCAAATACATAAAAACGTTCAATACTTACAATAACCCAATTTCCCCATGAGTTCTAGTGTCCCTCAACATTTCATGATTAGGGTTCCTCCTAATCCCTCTTCACAATTCCATTCAATCTCTTTGTTGCACAAATAATTTACAGTTTAATTACATCACTTCCAATGACAACAAAACAATTATGCTACCATATCTAACCGGCCCTCTTGCTAATTGAGGTCAGATGAACAACTTACTTGTCATCCACACTTGCACAGGTTTTGGGCACAATCAGAGATAAATCCTGAACTTTCTTGGCTTCTTGAATATGGTACAACCTTGAGTCATATTTCTTGCATTGTGTTGGAAATAATACTGAGAGGGGGGGGTGAATCAGTATTATCAGATCAGATAAAACTTTTCAATTTCATACTCAGAAACATATACGCGACTTCAGTTAAGTGAACCCGCGTGTACACGCGACTGTGTCTAAAGCAACTAGCGTATATGCAGAGATCTTATGATTCAGTTAATCTTATCTTCAGTAAATGCATCAGGATATTATTAAGCATATTAACAGTAAACAGATGCAGTATAACAGAATAGATCATCACACAAAAGCCACACACATGAACACCATGATATAAGGTGGAAACCCAATGTGGGTGAAAACCACCTGCTGCAATTTGTCTCTTTCTTCTTTAATGAGAAACTTCTTTTACAATGTACTGGTGCAGTCCTTTACCAGCACGCAGGCTACAACCTGCAGAGGGCTACAACCCTCTCTCGTTTTCCAACTACTTTTGGAAGGGAGCTACAACCCCCTCAGCTCTTGTACTAGCTGATCCATTTACTAGTACGTAGGTGCTGACCCTACAACCTTCAGGGACCACGTTTCATCAATTTTCAGACTGGATCCAAGAGTACAAAGCAAACATTACCGCAATACAATCATCAACTTATACTTGCATCATAATTCATTAAACAACCCAATACCGAATCACTGAAACCCTGTCATCAAGAACACAGAACCCAAACCAGAATCTAGAACTCTGCAACAACCACCAGAATCAGCAGCAACCTGAAATATTAACACTTATCATGCATACGCTACTTCACTGTACCAAAACCGCGTGTATACGCGCTTTCTCCAAAGGCAACCCGCGTGCAGATCTAGAAATGATTACTTCTGCCTTTGTTGTCAGATCCGACCCTTGCCAAGCGTCCCGAACAGATAACCAGCAATACCAGATCTTCTCACTGCGTCAGACACCCACAATCCATACGCCTTTGCCTAGTGATCTTCTCCTTATATAGTCTTAGGCCTTGTTCAATACCAAGAGCCAAAACCATAGAAACACAATACCATCAACCTCGAAACTAGGGATCAACACGTCCGTCGAGACATAATGGTCCGAAACCATAGGCACAACTTCCAAGGACTAACCGCCATGGACCAAAGGTACTTTTCCACATACACACGCTTTTTCTGAAGCCAACCTGCGTGTACACGCGACTTGGTCTTAACAAACCTGCGTGTATGAACTTCCTTAGCAAGCTGTACTAGGATCTGTCTTCTGATTAAGTTGCCATCTCCTGTACCAACTTCTGAGCATCTGTACCAACCTCTGAGTGAGTTGCCATCAAGGACAACACTTGAATCATAATGCCAACAATCTCCCCCTTTGGACTTGATGGCAACCACCACACCAAGTCACTCTCCCCCTTTGACATCAAGGGCAAAGGGTGGACCAAGATATTTTCTTCTTTGGTATACCCTCTCCTGTCCATACTGTTGTCCATACTCCCCCTGAGTACATGCTGAAATCTCCAAATGTGCTCCCCCTTTGTGTATGCCAAAGTGTACCAATCTATCCATCCTGCTCTTGCTGAATTGTGCTGTTCATGCTCCCCTTGACTGTAGGCAAGATCTGCAAAAGATGTTCTTCAAGAAGAACAAAGACTTATACATCATAGAAGACCTTCCTATCACCAAAAGACTCAACATACATTCATCACCCAACCTAGTGGGGATATACCAATATTGACTCATCCACCTAACCATGTGAAGATACATGATAATACATGAACATTTCATCATTCATCCCAGGCATAGTGGGGAAACCAACATAGGCCGTTACATGACCTTGACATCATAAAAGAGATACATGACATAGTGATGAAATATCTAGACCAAGACTTATGAAAGCCACCAACAGCATCATGATCTGTATCATAAGCATCAGCCTGCAATACCATTCCTAAACAGTAAGATGTATCATTTAGCTTCATAGACTTTATCAACACCTTCTAACCATAATGCCAACAATGCATTATTTGAAGAATATTCTCCCCCTGAGTGTAAGCCAACCATGTCTGAACCATTTCCTGAGTCTGTTCTGCTCCCCCTGAGCCTGAGCCAACCATGACTGAACCTGGGTCTGTTCTGCTGCCCTTTCTCCATATACGCGACTTTGCAGCCTGTAACTCGCGTATATACGCGACTTGTCTTCATTATATAAGCGTATGCAGGATGGAATACTGAATTTCACTTTCAGATTCCCCTGTGTCTGTTATGTCAGCTGACTGAGTTATCCCACACCATTCTGTCTCTGTCTTCTTCAATTCCTGCAACTGTGATGATGTACGGTCCTTTTGTCTTGAATTTTGAAATCTGCTCCTGCATTCCCTTGCTTTATGCCCATAGTTGTTGCATGTATAGCACCTTATATTTTTCATGTTCCTTCTATCACAATCAATTGCTTTGTGTCCATATGCATTGCAGGCAAAGCAATACCCTCTGAAGTACCTGGGATGCGATGATCTTTCTTGAACCATTCTACTTCTGCATCTGGCTGCAACATGTCCAAGATTATGACATACATAACATTCAACATTATTCAGCGGAGGAAATAATCGTCTATCACGTCCATAGTTAGGTGTAAAGGATCTTCCTTGAGGAATTTCTTTCCTTGGTTGTTCCTTGAGCATTTCAGATTTCTCATTAGAGTTTCTTGTCTCACCTTGTGAACTAGATTCACCTTCAACATATTCATGAAAACCAAGACCAGTCTTGATAGCAGGAGATCTTTGACTATTAAGAATATCATCCAAGACTTTAGAACTATCTTGAAATCGTAAAAGCTTATCCTTTTCTTCTAGTTTACCTTTCAAGATATTTACCTCAACTTGATGTTGTTCTTCCTTTTTCAGATACTTCTTCCTTAGGTCTTCTTCAACTTTTCTCCCTTCTTCCACTTGTCGCTTTAGTTTGATCACTTCATGTTCTTGATCTTCAAGATCTTCTTTTAGAGAGAGGATCTTTGATTCAAGTCTCTGAATAGTTGTGCTCTGATCTTTTGCTATATCCTGCAATTTCTCCCTTACCCTGGTTTCTGTCTCCAATAGTTCTTTTAGTTTGGCAACTTCTTCAGTTTCTGCATTCGTCTCTTCATGTGCCATGAGACTTTTAATATCCTCGCTATTATTGGATGAAGCATTCTTCTTCTTATGTGCCATGAGACTTCTAATATCCTCATTATCATTTAATGAACTTTTAATATGGGTATAATAGCTTCTACCATCTTCTTCATATATCTTTTCTTTGTTATGAGGACATCTAGCAGCATAGTGACCAACTCTACCACATAGAAAACATTTGAAAGGTAGCTTATCTTTGAACCGTCCAGATCCCCGTTCAAGATTCTTGACAAAATTTACCTCATCTTCTTCCTCTGACACTTCGAATGCGGCCTCTGGTGGTACCTCTTGTCGCATTTCAAAAGCAGTTAAGATCCCGTGAAGCTGTGACATGGTAATTTTCCGCACATTCTCCTTTTCTTCTATGGCAGATACTTTAGAATCAAATTTAGTAGACAGAGATCTCAAAACCTTTTGAACTAAGACAACTTCCTCAAATTCTTCACCCAGATCCCTCATACAATTCACAATCTCATCCATACGCAGGAAATAATTAGCTACGCTTTCATTACTTCGCATCTTAAGAGTTTCATATCGGATTCTGAGAGTTTGAAGCTTTGCTATTTTTACCTGATCATCTCCTTCGTAGCTTGTAACGATTTTGTCCCATATTTCCTTAGCTGATTTGAGATGCATGATCTTCATAAATTCTGATTGAGTCAAAGTACTCAATAGGACAGTAACTACTTTGGCATTGAGCTCATATTGCTTTTTCTCTGCTGGATCTGTAGGAGTTGCTGATGGGAATTTGTATCCTCCTTCTACGATTCCCCAAACTTCTGCTCCAAGCGACTGTAGATATGCAGTGGTTCTTATCTTCCAGTGAGTAAAATTGTTCCCGTCAAAGACTGGTGGCCTGATGTGTGCCTCTCTTTCTGGATTAGCCATTTGATGGATCTTTTCCTTCAAGCGATCAAGCTTTCTTTGAAGGACCTGCTCCGATACCAATTGTTGGAAATAATACTGAGAGGGGGGGTGAATCAGTATTATCAGATCAGATAAAACTTTTCAATTTCATACTCAGAAACATATACGCGACTTCAGTTAAGTGAACCCGCGTGTACACGCGACTGTGTCTAAAGCAACTAGCGTATATGCAGAGATCTTATGATTCAGTTAATCTTATCTTCAGTAAATGCATCAGGATATTATTAAGCATATTAACAGTAAACAGATGCAGTATAACAGAATAGATCATCACACAAAAGCCACACACATGAACACCATGATATAAGGTGGAAACCCAATGTGGGTGAAAACCACCTGCTGCAATTTGTCTCTTTCTTCTTTAATGAGAAACTTCTTTTACAATGTACTGGTGCAGTCCTTTACCAGCACGCAGGCTACAACCTGCAGAGGGCTACAACCCTCTCTCGTTTTCCAACTACTTTTGGAAGGGAGCTACAACCCCCTCAGCTCTTGTACTAGCTGATCCATTTACTAGTACGTAGGTGCTGACCCTACAACCTTCAGGGACCACGTTTCATCAATTTTCAGACTGGATCCAAGAGTACAAAGCAAACATTACCGCAATACAATCATCAACTTATACTTGCATCATAATTCATTAAACAACCCAATACCGAATCACTGAAACCCTGTCATCAAGAACACAGAACCCAAACCAGAATCTAGAACTCTGCAACAACCACCAGAATCAGCAGCAACCTGAAATATTAACACTTATCATGCATACGCTACTTCACTGTACCAAAACCGCGTGTATACGCGCTTTCTCCAAAGGCAACCCGCGTGCAGATCTAGAAATGATTACTTCTGCCTTTGCTGTCAGATCCGACCCTTGCCAAGCGTCCCGAACAGATAACCAGCAATACCAGATCTTCTCACTGCGTCAGACACCCACAATCCATATGCCTTTGCCTAGTGATCTTCTCCTTATATAGTCTTAGGCCTTGTTCAATACCAAGAGCCAAAACCATAGAAACACAATACCATCAACCTCGAAACTAGGGATCAACACGTCCGTCGAGACATAATGGTTCGAAACCATAGGCACAACTTCCAAGGACTAACCGCCATGGACCAAAGGTACTTTTCCACATACACGCGCTTTTTCTGAAGCCAACCTGCGTGTACACGCGACTTGGTCTTAACAAACCTGCGTGTATGAACTTCCTTGGCAAGCTGTACTAGGATCTGTCTTCTGATTAAGTTGCCATCTCCTGTACCAACTTCTGAGCATCTGTACCAACCTCTGAGTGAGTTGCCATCAAGGACAACACTTGAATCATAATGCCAACACATTGTGGGTATTCCTTTCTCAAGTGGTAATCCCCACAAGCCCAACACTTAAAGGGTCCTTTCTTGTAACTCTTGGGCTCCTATCCTACATCCCAAGAAGGGAAGTCTTTATTAATAATATTAAACCTTTTTTGAGTCTCACCTCTATTGGTGGTGAAAATTCTTACCTTCTCCTTCGACTGCTACCTCGAATTTATATGCTTCCTTCCTTTAAGTTTGAAGCTACCCCTTGCCTTCAAATCAGCCTTGAGCTCTGGCCTACATTTTGATCACTCATAATAGTGCTTTAATTTTTTTATGGTATCATCCAATGTTTGAGGTTCCAAAATTTCAATTTGATCCTTAAATGTTAGAGGTAGCCCACTGAATAAATTTTGGACTTTTTCCTTCTCATCCTTAAGATATGCCACATATCTAAACAACTCTAGAAACTTGGTGACGTACTCTTCATTTGACATTTGTCCCATTTTAGCTCATAAATTTCTTTTGCTTTGTTGTCATATTATTGGTATGATAAATATTCATTTCTGAAGAGTCTTTCAAATACACTCCAAATCAGCTCCCCTTCTCTTATTCCCTTGACATTCTTCAAATGTTTCCACCATATTTTTTCTTTCCCTTTCAAACTATAGGTGGATATCTTTGGCTTGAACATGTTCTTAGATTTTAAAGAACTTCTTCATTCCAAGTAACCAAGCTTCTGCATCTTTAGATTTCTTCATTTCTCCATCAAATATCGGTGGCTTGGCATTCTTAAATTCTTTTAGCATATAGTCCATTTGTCGCCTCCTCCTCCTTTAATGATGATGATGATGATAATGTATTTTGGTATAAGAACTAGATGGTCTACCATAGTGGTGCTCATAAGTGTCAGTTCTTCTCTCTGGGGTATGTCTAGTCAATTTAACGTCTTAAATTGCTCGACATAAATTATCAATCTGGGTATCGTAAACTGATGAAGTGTGGTGCACCATATGTGCTTAGTTAACATTTTTCTTACTTAGTTGTTTTATAGTTTTGTTTTGTTTTGGGGTTTTGTTCTTGTTGATATCCTAAAGTATCTAATACAAATGGAAATCCTATTCTAAGGTCTTAAGAATACTTTTAAAGGTCAAGTATGGATGTAGATTTCAAGACAAGGTCTATGTCCCTAATGGTAACTTCCAAAACTTAGCACTTCAAAAGATCCCAAAAGATGAACTACTGATCATGAAATCACTGTCTCTACTGCTTGTCTAAATACGGAAATAAAAGTTAAGCTATTGCACTCAAAGAAATCAAAAATTGCAAGGAAAGTAAAACTAAAATCAAATTACACATTCATAATTCGATCCCTCGCCATTAGTCCCGCTATGGCTTTCGGAGGTAACCGTCAATGATATGAGCAATTTAATATCTAATTGCAGAAAAGTAAAACTAAAATCAAATTACACATTCATAATTCAATCCCTCGCCATTAGTCCCACTTTGGCTTTCAGAGGTAACCGTCAATGATATGAGAAATTTAATATCTAATTGCAGAAAAGTAAAATTAAAATCAAATTACACATTCATAATTCGATCCCTCACCATTAGTCCCGCTATGGCTTTCGGAGGTAACCATCAATGGTATGAGCAATTTAATATCTAATTGCAGAAAAGTAAAACTAAAATCAAATTACACATTCATAATTCGATCCCTCGCCATTAGTCCCGCTATGGATTTCGGAGGTAACCGTCAATGATATGAGCAAGTTGATTTCTAAACTAACTAACAAAGCAAGTAAAGAAGACTGAAATCAAAACAGAACTGGAATTTAAAAAAAAACTAAGAAAAGAAAAATCAGCAGAGAGGTTAATCTCATGTCACTAGTTGATGCAAAAATATGTAAAGAAAAACTAATATACAATCAACTGGTTGAACACACTTACATGAATTAAAATTGCATGAATGGAAAATCTAATCTATCAAACTTGAAAGCAATCAAATGACATAATGAAATCAAAGCAAAATTACAAAATGAAATCTACTCTACCTTACATTCTAATGTGCTCCATGACATCTACTTCACATCTCCTTCCATGTTGAGAACATCAAAGCTTTATTCAAATTATTCAAAATCACAAAGTACAACAAAGCTCTCCAAAGCTTTCAAAAGCCATCAAGGAAGAACTACAAACTCCAAGCTAAAAAACTAACAAATGAAGGAGAGAGGTCTCCTATTTATACAAAAAGATGAGAAGCCATCTCATTAATGAGAGTCCATGAATCTCTCCCTCTACCTCTAGAGTCCTAATCAAAATAGGAACTGATAAGACACATGTCTTCTTAGAGTTACAATACAATTAGGAGATGTGACACATATCCTCATGATCCCATGATTCTTTCCACTCAAATTCGAATTTGGCCTTAGGGTGCCACATAAGGGTCTTCTAGAAGCCTCCTTTCAACCTACACATGTCAACAATCTCAACCCATTTGTTAGGTATAATCATATGCACATTATTTTCTAATTTTTAACCACAAATTCACTTAAAAGGCTTAGAATTAATAAAGTTTTGAAAAACATAAATGTGGCCCAATGATAATGAAATTGGGATGAATGTGGTGACATAGTAGTGAAATGTAGGTGAAATGGAGGTGATATAATGAACATAATAGTGAAAGTGTAATGGAAATGAATGACATTTTCAAGACTCAACAGGGTATTCAATGGTGTATTTCCTCTCACAATGTCTTCACTTTCCCGCCTATGCCTCTTCTTGGACCTACTACAATTTGCCCCATTTTTTCTCTCTTCTAGTGCCAAAGGGCTCTGCTTGTCTTTATGACTAGCCCACAACTCATATTGCCTTTTTCTCTATAAGTCAGTAGTGATAAGTGTAGCAAGAAAGGCTCAATTTGACTTAGCCTTGGTCAAATTGAGTAAAATCGAAATTTCCACATCAACAAACAAATTGGAGGCAATTAACTAGAGTGACATGGCTCTTGTCACTCAGTTAGCTTCGTAAATTCGAGTTAGTGGGCTTGGAGTTCAGTTTTCATGGGTTTATTGCTAATTTGTAGCAATCCAACTCAGTGATTTCTAGTTGTACTTAGTTAAACTAGTTCCAAAAGTTAATAGAACTAGTTGGAGGTCAGTTGTGCAGTGGGACAACAGTCTAACTTAGAGATCATCCAGTTAATTGATTAATCAACCAAAAATATATCATGCATGCAAGGAATTTGAATTAATCAGTTGTGGTGGAGATTCCAAGGTAGTGTAACATCAGTTGTAGACTAGTCTTGAGTGTAGAGGTGTTGCATGCAATCAATGATCAATCCTTAGGAATTGCGCAATCAATTTGGAGGAAATTCATAAAATATAGGGGCCAATTTTCTTAGGATTTGTGCAAGGAAATAGGAGATCGGGTGGAGGCAGAAATTGACTAATTTTTTGTCAGAGCTTCTCATTGAGCGGAAAGAATAGTTATTCACTTGCAGATTGAGCTGAGAGTGAGAAATCAATTGCAATACAGTCTTTGTTCATCTAATTAATGTAAGCAGGCTTAAGGGGTTTTTAATAGTTGGTTTCCCCTAGATAAATATATGTACTTGTGTATGTGATTGATGCGTGTTTATGAATGTTTCTCTAAATTATGACTTAATTTCTGCAGAGCAGTAGAGTAGAATTGTGTCTCTTGATTTAGATTATATTTCTTGAGAACTTGCAATTCTATCACCATATTTATACATGGTATCAGAGCAGGATTCACATTAGAACAAGGATTTCAACTTTTTTTCCTCACGAGGTTCAAATTTGCAGCTTCAGTGTTGCAGGATTTCTTCATAGTTGGGAGAATGGCCTTCAATGGACTGATATTAGAGTATGCTTTGGAAGGCAGCTCAAATTTCATTGCCTGGAAGGATCGCATGGAGGAAGTGCTTGACGATAATGGCTTGCTAGATTATGTCAAGATCGACATTCCTAAACCAGGATCAACTCATGCCAAGAACCTAGCCCAATGGAAGAAATATATAGCCAAGGTGAGGAGAATAATCCTGGAGGGAGTGAGAGACCACATTCTCTTAGATCTCCATGGCAAAGAAACTCCTTTCACGATGTTGAAGGCATTGACTGAGCTATTTGAGAATAACAGTGACCATATAAAACTAGCCCTCAAAGACAAACTTTGAAACATTAAGATGCAGAAGAATGATATTATTTCGCAATATCTCACCAGATTTACACAAGTTTGGGATGAGCTTGGAGGGGTTGGTGTGAATGTTACAAAAGATTACCTGATGAGCCTATCTCTTCTAGGCCTTCCCAAAAGTTGGAATAACTACCAAGACTCGGTGAACAGGAGGGAGAAATTACCAAATTGGGAATGCTTATGGTCTGATTTGGTACAAGAAGAAATCAGGTGAAATACCAAAGATGGAAGTTCATCCAAGGGAGAGGATGAAGAAAAAATTGCATTGGTTGGAAAGGGAAAGAAGGGAAAAGGGAATAAATCTCAAACCAAACTAGAATCCAACCAAGGGCGCAAGAAGAAAGAATTTTCCAAAATAAAATTATTCAATTGTCATGAGTTTTGGCACTATGATACAAAATATCCACACAAAAATTCTAGCAAGAATAACTCAGGAGGAGTAGGAGGTGAAACATTGGCTTCACAGTTTGAGTTAGAATTCACCCTGATCACATGCATGGTAAACACTGTGATGGGGAACGTGTCGTACTTGGACTCAAGTACCTCGTTCCACATGATAGGCTGCAGAGAGTTTTTCAGTGACTTGGAGGAGAAATATATCCTGATGAATATTGAGCTTGGGGACAACGAAAGGTATAGTTCTATTGGGACTGGTACAGTAACCTAAAAGAGGGAGTCGGGATCCCCTCTTCACCTCAAAGATGTCATGTTTGTACCAGGCCTAAAGAATAACCTCATCTCTATAAAAATTTTGGAAGATCATGGCTATGATGTTATTTTCAGTAAATGGAAATCCTTTTTGAGACACATAACTACTGGTCAGGTGAAGCAGATCGGGGTTCATGTGAAAAACCTGTATAGACTTCATGTGGAATATTGTGTTACATCAAGTAGTAAGACAGAGAAAGTGCAGATTCGTGATGTCTGTGAAATTTGGCACAGGAGATTGGACCATTTGCATAGTGGCGCCTTAAAATTTATGCAACAAATAACCATTGGCCTCCCTAAAGAATCACTTAAGAAGCGAGATGTCTGCAAGGGTTGTACCTTAGGGAAGTATGTAAAATCCACATTCCATGATTGAGACAACAAAGCAAATGTAGTCTTGAAGAGATTCCACTCTGATGTTTTTCAACCCTTATCGACATCCTCCACTGCCATACATAAGTATTATGTTATTTTTATTGATGATTTCTCAAGAATGTGTTATATATTCTTCATGCGGAAGAAAGACGAGACATTCTAAAAATTTGTAGAATTCAAGGCACTAGTTAAGAAAGAGACTAACAAGAAGGTGAAGGGTCTCAGGAGTGACAATGGAGGTGTGTATGTTTCGAATGACTTCAAGGAATTTTGTGCCAAATAAGGAATTCGAGGAGAACTGACAGCTCCTCACAACCCTAGTAGAATGGTGTAGCTGAGAGGAAGAACCGGAGAATTGTAGAATCTATGAGAGCTATGTTAAATGACGAAGGCTTGCTACTACATTTGTGGGAAAAGGCATGTAACAAACAGTCTACTTGTAGAACTGGATTCCTCATTGGATTCTTGGTATGATTACACTGGAGGAGGCTTTCTCGGGGAGAATGTCGGATGTATCTAATTTCAAAAATTTTGGAGCCTCTGTTTACTGCCATGTCTCCAAAGCTTTGTGGAAGAAAATTGAGTCAATATCAGAGTTGGGAGATTTTGTGGTTTAAAACAAAACTCCACACGATTACCGGGTATAATTACCTTCCCTCATAATGATAGTTGTGCGAAGGGATGTAAAGTTTGATGAGGATAAAGCAATGTGATGCTCTCTTGAGAGGGAGATTCAAATCCCACTAGAAGAGAAGATTTTAACTCCAAACTAGGAGCCTTAGGAGAAGCCTCAGGAAGTTGTGGAGCAACCAAAAATGAAGGAGCAGAGAGGAGGCTGAGTGGAGACATCGAATCAAGTAGAACCATCAAGAGAAAGTAGAAATAGAACCAGGGAAGATAATATATTGGTGCAAGATTCCAAGGAGAATGTGGGAGCTCCTACAAATTTGCACAGGCAAAGGAAGTCACCTAAGAGGTAGACTAACTACATGGATCTAATGAATGAGCTTGTAGAGACTAAGTCATCCTCTTTTGAGGAAGCAGTTGAGAAACCATTTTGGGTCGATTTAGTGATGGAAGAATATGAATCCATCATGATGAACAATGTTTGGGAAGTGGTTCCAAGACCAACAGATAAATCAGTTGTGGGTTTGAGATGGATCTTCAAGATTAAACATGTAGTAGACGAAAGTATAGAGAAGTATAAGGCCAGATTTGTGGCCAAAGGATTCTCTCAAGTTGAGGCAATTGACTATGAGGAAACCTTTGCTCCCATATCAAGGTGTTCATCCATTAGATCAATTTTTGCACTAGCTGCATAAATCAGGTGGAAGATCCATTAGATGGATGTAAAAACAACATTTCTTAATGGTTTTATTAAGGAGGAAGTTTACATAGAGAAACTAGAAGGTTTTGATACATTTTATCGGGAGTTTCATGTGTGCAGACTCAGGCGAGCATTTTATGGTCTCAAACAGGCACCCCCGAGCTTGGTACACTCGGATTGATAGTTATCTCACTAGATTGGGCTTCACCAAAAGTGAATTAGATGTGAACCTCTATCATATTTTGGTAGAAGGTAAATTTCTTATCATTGTTTTATAGGTTGATGATTTAATATTGACACGTGATGAGTAGTTGATTAACTCTTGCAAGGAGGACCTTGCAAGGGAATTTGATACTAAAGACATGGGTCTCATGCACTACTTCCTCGAGCTAGAAGTATGGAAAGGTGATGGGGAATTTTTTGTGTCTCAAGGAAAGTATGCCAACGAGATACTGCAGAGATTTCGTATGGAGAGTTGTAAGCCCATGGAGACACCTCTAGTGACCAACTGGAGGAAGGAGAATGCCACTTTAGGTGAAGAGGTTGATGCTACCATTTACCGGTAGCTAGTGGGTTCACTGATGTATCTTGTGAACACACGACCAAATATGTGCTATGTAGTCAACCAACTGAGTCAAGTTATCATTAGGTCGACCAAATTGTATTGGAAGGAAGCTAAGCATGTTTTACGGTACCTCAGAGGTTTTGAAAAATGTAACTAGGTTCGGTCTTCATAATGACATGTGTAATCATGATTTTATGTAACTGATGTAAAGAAGAAAAAAAAATGTAATGCTTGAGTCATGGGTTTCATACTCAAGGAATTTTATTTTATAGTTAAGGCTCCCATTGTGAGACTTTAGGGTTGGTCATCATGTCATAAATTCTAATGAGTCAATGTCAAATATTGAAGACCCATTTGGGCATATTATACATTGTAAAAAGTGAATTTAATTGTGTCACAAACCCTCCAAGACCTTGTCACAAGATATACCTCATGTCGGCCTTCAAAAGAGATGAAAATGTTTCTAGTATGGCAAGTCAGCCTACCCCTTGGCACAAGTCGACTTATTTCTATAGGCAGATCACTATATATTGAAGGATCTCGGCCTCCATTAGGACACTACTCGACCAAGCATAAGACAAGAGAGATAGAAGTGTGAAGATCATAAGAAAGGAAGCTAATCACCAAGTGAAAGAAGGAGAAGCATATCCGAGTTATTTCTGATATGTTTTGAGCTACAAGTGTGAAGGAAATTGGTTTCATCTATTGCAGAAAAGGGTCGAGGCTAGCAAAGTTATCCTAGAAGCTAAATCAAGGGAGAATTCATAGTATTTATCAAGACAAATTACAAAAGGAAGTATTTCCATCCAAGTGAAGGGAAAAAAAATGTACAAAAGTTGGTTAACATCCATCACACATGCTCCAACTAGGTTTTCTGAAGAGACTAAGGGTTGCAGGTTTGATCAAAGAAGCCAAAATTTGAAGGATAGCCAAGAAGGAGGGAGGAGCAAGAAGTTTGACCATTGTTGACTCAAGGAAGAAGAAACAAATTTAGGAATCCTGGTGACTTGGTATTGGAGTGGTTCGTAGGTCAAGGGTCTTGGTCTTGGTATTCATCACTTAAATTTTCTATAAGAAGAAGAATTCGGTTGGGTTTTGCCCTCAATTTGGCGAGGTTTTAGCCCTAGATGAGTGCCTACATTGTATGTCTCTTGTCTCCTTATTATTTGTTCTTTGTTAGTTGTTTGATGAAGAGAGCTATAATAATCTAAATTAAGAGAAGAACCTAACATAAATAAGTAAAAATAATTCACAAGTAGTTACCATTACAAGAGAAATCACCTAATCCTAATGCCCTAGATTTCTCAACATGGTTTCAGATCTCAGGTGACAAATCAAGGAAAGGAAAATCGTCAAGGGACACTCAAGAATTCAAGGAACAAATGGAATCAAAGAAGATGTATAAGTTCATATCATCCTAAAATCATTTTTGAAGTTGAGATCTACAAGGAAGTATCAAAACCCTATATCAAAGAAGAAGTCTACACCATAAGAAGTCTTGGGATCCTCGCTCAAGTCATCATCAAAAAGGCCACAAAGACCATACATATATTTAAGTTGAAGAGATCCAAGTAACTTGAAGTATACTCATCCAAGAGAAGAAAAATCAAGGATGTTGTCATCATCGTCAAAAGTTTTAAGGTGATCTCCCTCTCTGTAGAGCTAAGGATCACTCTTGCAGAAAACTATCTTCATCAAGGAGAAGTTTTCTATTATCTATATCATCATCAAATTCAAGGAAGCATCAAGTGGAAGAAGCATATTCACAAGTAAGTATATTTATGTCTACATTTTAATATGTCGAAATGTCTTTTTGCAAGGAAAGCAACAAGTTGGTTGGGGCTTCAAACTTTCTTTCATGGAAGAAGAGGACAAATCTGAATCTGATTGAGAATGATGTCATGGAACATGTTAAGGACCCAATCACAAAACCTCAAAAAGAATATGGTCAAGAACTTGCAAGGTTTGGGAAAGGGTAAGTAAGGGCTTAAAGGATTCTCATAGAATCTATCAAGGATCCCCTCATTCCATATGTATCTAAAGTCGAAACTTCAAAAGAAATATATGACAAATTGGTAGAGTTGTTTTCCGTAAGAACTGCACGAGAAGTTATCTCATTAAGCAAAGAAATATACAATCTAAGGATATCAAAAGAAGAAGGAATAGCCTCATACTTTATGAAGATATGTGAGATAAGGGATCAACTTGAAGATCTGGGAGAAATAATTTCTGACAAAGAGATGACCACCGTAGTACTAAATGCACTACCAAAGGAATGGGGTAACTTTACATCAAGTATTTATGGGAATAATGAAGCTACTCCATTCAAGGATCTATAGTCACTATGAAATATTCAAGAAACCAGTTATCCAAGATAAGAGTAGTCGTAGAGGACTCATATTCTTTTAGGATTGGGAATCCAAGATAAGAATAGTCTTGGTGGGACACACTCTGAGAACTCGGGTGGGGTATGTTCTGAGAGAGACAATGATGAGGGTGTCTATACAACATTGGTCTCACCAACATTGAGCTCTAATCTTATGGAGAGATAGAGCTATTAGTCAAGGATTTACTATGTGATAATGATGGATGATATGATGTTATACAGATGGGTTACCAATCCGACTCTTCTTATGAGAATTCTTCAAATTGAGAATTTCTTAGTGCCTTATGTAGATTATGAATGCCTCCCTAGTTAAGAGGAAGCATTGAAAAATGTAACTAGGTTTGGTCTTCATAATGCCACGTGTAATCTTGTTTGTTGTAATTGATGTAAAGAAGAAAATAAAATTATTTTGTAATTCTTGAGTCATGGGTTTCATACTCAAGGAATTTTATTTTAGGGTTGGTCATCATGTCATAAAGTCTAATGAGTTAATGTCAAATATTGAAGACCCATTTGGGCATATTATACATTGTAAAAAGTGAAGTTAATTGTGTCAAACCCTATAAGACCTTGTCACAAGATATACCTCACGTTGGCCTTCAAAATAGATGAAGATGTTTCTAGTATGGCAAGTCGGCCTACCCCTTAACACAAGTCAACTTATTTCTATTGCAAGATCACTATATATTGAAGGATCTCAACCTCCATTAGGACACTACTCGACCAAGCATAAGACAAGAGAGATAGAAGTGTGAAGATCATAAGAAAGGAATCTAATCACCAAGAAAAAGAAGGAGAAGCATATCCGAGTTATTTCTGATCTATTTTGAGCTAATACACCTCACACGTCCGAAGGAAATTGGTGTCATCTGCTACAGAAAAGGGCCAAGGCTAGCAAAGTTATCCTAGAAGTCGAATTAAGGGAGAAGTCATAGTATTTATCAAGACAAATTGAAAAATTAAGTCTTTCGATCCAAGCGAAGGGAAAACAAAGTACAAAATTTGGTCAACATCCATCAGATGTGCTGCAACTAGGATTTTTGAAGAGGCTGAGGGTTGCAAGTCTGATCCAAGAAGTTGAAATTTGAAGGATAACCGAGAAGGAGGGAGGAGCAAGAAGTTTGACCATCGTTAACTCAAGGAAGAAGAAACAAATTAAGGAAGCCTTGTGACTTGGTCTTCGAGTGGTTAGTAGGTCAAGGGTCTTGGTCTTGGTATTCGTCACTTGAAGTTTCTATAAGAAGAAGAATTCAGTTGGGTTTCCTCTCAAGCTGGAGAGGTTTTATCCCTGACTAAGCACCTACATTCTGTGTATCTTGTCTCCTTATTGTTTTTTCTTTGGTATCTGTTTAATGAAGAAGAACACTATAATAATCTAAGTTAAGAGAAGAACCTAATATAAAGAAGTAAAAATCATTCACAAGCAATTATCATTATAAGAGAAATCACCTAATCCTAATGCCCTATATTTCTCAACAAGAGGCACTACCCAGTATGGATTATGGTACAGAAGGACAGAGGAAGTGAAGTTGTGTGGCTTCACAGATGTAGATTGGATAGGGATTCCATCTGACCAAAAGAGTACATCAGGTGGAATTTTCATTGTTGGGTCCACATCAATTTCGTGGTACAACAGGAAGCATAGGTTTGTGGCACTCAACTCAGTAGAAGTTGAATACAAGGCTGCAAGTAAAACAACACGTGAGGCGATTTCGATGAGAAAGATACGTGTGGTATTGTTTGGTTAGGAGATGGATCCAACTATGATCAATTGCGATAATCAGAGTTGCATTAAGCTCTCCAAGAATCTAGTATTTCACGATTGATCCAAGTATATAAATATCAAGTATCATCTTATGGGACTATGTGCAGAGGAGGATAATGTTGCTACAATACATTCCGACAAAGGAACAAGATGATGACATCTTGACAAAGGCTTTGTCAAGACGTAAGTTCGAATTCCATAGGTGTAGGATAGGGGTGGTTGAAAATCCCTTTCATGCTAAGAAAGGGTGTTGAGAAGTGTAGCAAGAAACGCTCAATTTGACTTAGCGTTGGTCAAATTGAGTAAATTAGAAATTTCCACATCAACAGACAACTTGGAGGAAGTTAACTGAGGTGACATGCCTCTTGTCACTCATTTAGCTCAATAAATTAAATTTAGTGGGATTGGAGTTTAGTTTGCATGTGTTGATTGCTAATTTGTAGCAATCCATTTTAGTTATTTCTAGTTGTACTCAATTAAACTAGTTCCAATAGTTAATAGAACTAGTTGGAGGTCAGTTGTGCAGTGGGACAGTATTCTAACTCAGAGATCATCCAGTTAACTGATCAATCAACCAAAAATAGCTCATGCACGCAAGGAATTTGAATTGCTCAGTTGTGGTGGAGATTCAAAGACAGTGTGACATAAATTGTAGACTAGTCTTGACTATACATGTTTTGCGTCCAATCAATAATCAATCCTTGCGAATTGCGTAATCAATTTGGAGGAAATTCCTAAAAGATAAGGGCCAATTTTCTTAGGATTTATGAAAGGAAATAGGAGCTTAGGTGGAGGCAGAAATTGACTAATTCTGGGTCAAAGCTTCTCATTGAGCAGAGAGAACAATTATTCACTTGTAGGTTGAGATGAGAGCAAGCAAGCAATTGTAATACATTCTCTATTCATCTGATTAATGCAAGAAGGCTTAAGGGGTTTTTACTAGTTGGTTTCCCCTAGATAAATATGTGTACTTGTGTATGTGATTGATGCATGTTTTCAAATGTTATTCTAAATTGTGAATTAATTTCCACGGAGCAATAGAGTAGAATTGTGTCTCTTGATTTTGATTAAGTTTATTGGGTAGTTGCAATTCTTTCACCATATTTCTATAGTCAGAAAGGATTTTCATTATGACTACATTTACTTGAGCTTTCCTTTCCTGAGCCCTTACCAACCTTTCATTATCAACCTTACAACTCCAAATATTTCACTTTAGGCTCCTCAAGGTATCCATTAAGTCAGGAGAGTTTGCCCCTCCCCCTTGGTCAAATGATCTTTCTTCTTCAATTGTCCTTTTTCCTTCATATTGATGTTGTGACTGGTTAGAGCTATATTGGACCATTCATATCCTCATTCCTTTTTTTTCACAGTCCTTTACTGCTTGTGATGTACTTTCATTCAAACACAATTGTTAGATGCATTATAATATAATTAAAAGACAAAATCATGACCATGAGCTTGCTTTTGTGGAGCTGTTATGGTAAGCTAATTGTAACAAACAATCCATGTTAGTACATCAATATCAGTAAATCATCAAATCATTAGTATCACTACATATGTGTGAATTACATAATATACATACATATGTGATCAAGTTCTATCAGTAAACAAAAATTTCTAGGTCACAAAATGATCAATCATAGACTAGATTTTAACACCTAAACATTTGTTTTATCAATTTTCTTAAAATCAATATGTAACACCTTTGGAGGAACCCTACTATTACTTGTCCTTGATAGAGTTTATCTAGTCCAATTTTGAACTTGGATGCTATGATACCAGTCTGTAAACACCCCACTTGCTAATCCAACTTCCTTCGTGTTGTTAGAGAAATGAGGTAGTAATTTGTTTTTTACTTTTCTTCAAGTTCCTAATAGTCACTTTGGTTGCCATCATTTTATTTGTCTTAGTCAGACCTTACCATTGATATAATTTTTATCCAAATCTAACTCTTGAATTGTAATTTAACCCTTTACACTTTTATTCACTAAATGTGTCACACTCTCCTTCCCTTCCATGTGGCACCACGTGGTGCACACATGGAAAGTCTCAATTCCTTACTCCTTATTCTAAACAACACCCATTCATATGGGTGTATTATATGTGTGTGTGTGTGTGTGTGTGTGTGTGTGTGTGTGTGTGTGTGTGTGTGTGTGTGTATGTGTGTGTGTGTGTATGTGTGTGTGTGTACAATAGATATAGATATAGATTTGCAACATAACCATATGTCACTATGATGCACCCTCCAAATCATTACATAAATGTGTATTAACATATCTCCTCTACCACATCCAATGTTTTCGTCACACGGTGTGATCGACAAAGTACAATCCATAGTGCTACCCACGTAATATTATGAGTATAGATATATGATGCATACGGGTTTGTTTCCCTCTATTAATCTTGTAGTCCACAATTTTTAATGAAATAAATGGCCAAAATGTGATAGTGCTACCCCAACATCCCTCCCCACTTACGTCATCGAGGGGTAGCGTTATCTCGATTCCACCTCGTGGTTCTAGGACACAATGCAATGGCTGACCAATTGGCCACTCATCCAATGATCCATATCAAAGAGTGTTACCCTCCCCTCCTATGTCACTTGTGGCATGGGGGGTTGCATTATTGGTTATCAACTATTACTGTTCCAAACTAACCGTTGCTATCCGTTGGGGCTAGCCTCCGCCGACAATCACAGTGATGTGATTATATGGATTTTATGACCCATCTCTTGGGGATTTGATCCCTAATTTGAAGCATCTATGATGATATGATGCGAGGGCTCGGTCCTTAGGGCTTGAACCTCCATTCTAGCACGATCACAAGGTCAACCATGATTGGTGTGGTTGTATTTTTATAATTTTCTCAGTTAAGCTGCTTTCATGGTAAATATTTTTGTTTATATTATGTATCTAAGCCATATTATTTCTTTCTATTTTAAGATTCTTAACATTCTCTTTCCTGAATAGATTTATCAAACTCTTCAGGTTTCTACTTTTGTGTATTAGAACCATGCCACTTGAAATCATAAACTTTAAGTGTAGTCTTCATCCAAAAAATTTTTTTAGCCAAACTTGATCAAAATGTGCATTTATCAAATTCTCGTCATGAAAAGAAATGTCTTAGGTATATTTATCAAAGTCAAATTAAATTTCAAGTGATTTCTCTAAGTGGTTCACCAAACTCTTATTGGTATGTTTCACCAATTTGATAACTAATGTTTGTAATATACATCTCACCATAAGTTGGAATTTATTATGATCTTTATGTTGATTACAAATAAACTTTTAAATTACTAACACTAATCATTTCCAAAAGAAACTCCATGTTTAGGTCACTTTGGTACAAGAAAAATGCTTGAGAATTGTGTCGTTGCAGGATATAAAAGATTGTGTTGTTTGTTCACTTATATCCAGTGATGTGTATATGGAAAGAAGAAAATCTTGTATAATATCAAACAAGAAGTCACCAATCCTGTACTTTGCATCATATGATACAAGTATCCACTTTAACAAGAGGGATAGATTGGAATCTTGCACTCTTCTCACACTTTTGGATGTGCTTGTACAAACAAATAGCCATTAACTTATTCAAAACTTTGTAGCTTTTAAGGAAAATAGTGGGAGTTAGATGAGGAGTTGAAGGAGTGATGAGCAGGGCAACTGGAACCCTAGTCACCCTAGCTCCCTGGTTCGTGAGACCTTCCTGTTCCTTGGTGAACGTAGATGTTTGTTGCAAGTTCTCTCTGCACAATGCTTTTGTGAGGTGTTTCGGGCTTCTACTAGGTTCGGGTTCTGAATCTTGTTGCTTCTTTCTTGTCATCAGCATTTTCCCTAGTCTACTGTCACATTTTGTCGAGGTCTAGAGTTGTTGTCGACTTCCCACTAGGATTAGTAGCTCGTTCTTTTTTGCCCTAGGATTCGTTAGTCACTGCTATGGTTTATGATTCTAGTTTTGGCGTCTTTGATAGTTTTCTTCATGTTTTACGGCTTGTTTTTCATGTTGTCATATTTTGTCTTGAAAATGTGGCTTCTCGAATAACATGTGCCTTGTCCAAGGGTTTTGTATCTATAATGTCTGTAACCCTTGATGGGTTTTGATGGTGGGCCTTGTGCCCTTTCTTTTTCAATATTTTTCCTAGGGGTTGTCTGACTCGTATTGTAATGTGTTGTGGACCGTTGTTTTAGGCTTAATCTATGATCCCTTTGGGATTCTTTAGTAGGTCTGTGTGCCCTGTTTCTTGTTTTTTCAAATATTTTGTGGCCTAGGGTTTTTTGTTCACTAAGGTTTCATTATGTCTAATCGTAAGGAATTTTTCCTTGCTTGAATGGTGTAAGTTTTGTAGAATGTGCTATGTGCATATACAAAATGTAATTTTCTTCTTCTTGGATGAATAAAATTACACGTCATTTTTCTATGAAAATAAGTAAGTAAATTGTAGCTTTAAATATTTCTATGGAAAATCAACAAATTTGAACATTAGAGTCTAATTGCTTATGATTTTTTTGTTAGTTGTTTTAATAACCTAATATTCTCTCCATATAGTGCTCTTTGTAAGGATTGAACAGAACAACTCCAAAAATTATTGAGTTGAATAAGGAGAACTTAAGGAGGAACCATGTAATGATGTAGCAAATAATATTTCCATACAACTAGTAGGAGAAAATACAGAAATTGAAAATCTTAATTTCATAAATGAAAAATTGGCTTCTTGGAATTTTTTCTAGCAAAAATCAATTCTTGGATACTGATATACATTTGGGCACCTAAATATTGCAATTTTTGCAATTTCATAAAACAAATACTAGTTTTATAAAGGAAAAACACCATAAAGGGTATTTTTCTACCGAATTAGCTTATTCTCATTAACTTCCCTCACATTCCACTAAACATACCATAAATAGGCAAACCCTATACTCTATGAATTGGCCATTTTCTAGCAACTAAGAGTAATTGGAGGGAAATTGACATTTTTGGGCTTGAAATCCAACATAAATAATTTTGGGTTGATGAATCACATATATCAAAGGTTAAAATTGCACAATTTGGTTGCATAATGAGTACTTTAAATAGAGGGTATGGTGTTAAATCAATTCAAATTTGCAATTTCAACAAATATTTCCTAACTAGATATTGGTTAAGACAAAAAAAAAAAACTAGAAGGCTTACCCTTCTTCCTACTTTAGTGCTAAAGTGGATCAATAACTATAATCCACTAAACACTCCATCTATAAGGCTTTAATCATGAACTAGACTTGTATTAAATGAGTCCTCTTCTATCATATTAGCCACCTTTGGAGGTGAACTATTAAACTTATGAAATACAATTTTTAACGTATGTCATATCATTCTAATGAAATAGTTGGGGTGAAAAAGGGATTATGTCTCGAATGGGAATTAGATTTAGTATGTTGTTGATTCAAAAATACTATTTATAAGATTGGAAACTTATAAGTGGTTAATGTGCACTTATCAAGGTTAAATAATAATAATAATCATAAAATAATTGGTTTGGATTTCAAGGAGGAACATATATTTATAATCACGATGAATGTGGATATCTCAATGATCTGAATCAGATTCATAAACGACTGTCAAAGAACCTTGACTGTATCGGGACAAAACAAATCCTTGAAGAATCCAAAACAGCAATCGGAAACACCCTGAACCAGTGGCCATGGCAGCCGACACGGAACGATGAGGACCTCGGTCAAAGCACGCTAACCGAGGCCCATGGAGACTGCGCAGGAGGTCAATGTAGCCCCTGGGAGCCCCGAAACGGGAAAAGGAGCTGATTTTCGATGCGCGATTAGCGCCTAGTGCTAATCGTGTATCGTTGGGAAAACAGGGCCGAAATGGAGAGGCCGTAAGCCCTTGGTCACATTGGGAGCCAGAGAACCGCGGGCGGAGAAACGAAAAGCGCCAACGTATGAAGGTGGGACCCACAACCTGGAAACCGGTGGTATTGATCGGGGCGCCCTTGAACGGTAAGAGGTTTTGGAGGAGAGCGAAGCAATCCCACTCAGCGATCGATGCGTGGCAGTGGAGGTGAGAGAAAAACCACCGTGATCGCGCGTTATCGGTCGAGCAAGTCAACCGCGCTCGACGTGCGTATGACGTTGGATCTGGAGGAGCCCAGATCGGACGGCTGAGATTGCGCCCGATAGACAGAAGCAGAATTGACAGGGAATTAAGCCGCGATTTAAGGGGATTTGGAATCCGTTGACTGCATGGTGGAGAAAGAACGTATCCATGACATAACCGAAGAAACGAATCGACGAACAGGCTGGTGCTGTTCCGATGGGGACACGTGGCTACTTCCCAAGCATTCATGCTGACGCCGAACAGGGAACTCCAAGCACGCAGGCGGTAGGCGAATCGACACAGGCGAGAGAGGAATCGAACATGCATGCAGATTGAATGGCTAAAGCCATGAACAGAGACAGTTGGATGGGGGAAGATTTAGAGAGAGCGAAGAGTCCAAGTGACCAAGAGAGACAGAGAACAGTAAACCTTGAGAGGAGGACTGAGCACGGGGAGCAGTAAAGCCAAGCAGAGGAGACAGAGGGCTGAGCTGACCACAGACAGCATCGGGCACCAGAGAGCTTGAAGAATCAAGCCTTCCCATAGAGTAATCTGTCAGGATTGAGCATCACAATTGGCTCTTTCCACTGTAGACCGAGGGTCATAGATCTGGTAGGAAGGAAAAGAGTCTGTGAACTCCAAGTGGCTTGGGGAATCCAAGAACCACCCTGCCAAGCAAAATCTGTTACAGGAGAACTCATATTGAGTCCCTGCATTGTAATTTCTCTGCTGAAAGACACAATAAAACAAGGCCACCACTAAAGTTGGACCGGAGACGTAATCTTGGAGAATAGGGTGAACTCGTTATCAAAAATTGTTTGTGTCTTTGTGTTGCTTACTATATTTCTCTGTTGTCTTTCCCTTTATTTTCTGTGTATTGGCAATCTGATCAATCCATTGTTTCAATAACACAGAACACACACACACCAGCACATGGGTCTATAATACCTTTTTGTTTAATAAATATTCAACTAAGGTCACTCTTAAGGTGATTATCAGATTAAATGGTATCAGAGCTCTAGGCTGTAAGGTTAGACAAGCTTGTGTTGGTTTAGCTGTGAATGCTCACTAGATCAAAGCTCAAATTAGGAGAAGGAGAGTTGGTGGAAACTAATCCTAAAATTGGGAGGGTCTATTCTCGGAAGACAATGTCAGAAGAAGGTTCTATAGGGTCAGACCCTCAATTCATAGAAAGTTTCCTAGCTATAAAGTCTATGGTAGAAGAAATGTATAGGGACTTTAGAAAGCATAAGGGTGAAGATTCATCAGGCTCTAAGAAAAACAAAGAAGAAGATGAATCTCATTCCCATGACCACTCCAAAGGAAAGGGGAAAGAGGAAAGCTTCCCTACACCTCCTAGTAGACCTATGCATAATAAGAAAGCATCTTTGATTAAGTTAGGTGTTAAATTTGATTTGCCTATATATGATGGAGAGATAAATGCTGAAATGTTGGACAATTGGATTAGACAAATTGATGTGTATTGCAGAGTACAAAATATAGACTCAGACAAGAGTAAGATTCAGGTGGCAAGCCTTCGCCTAGGGGGCATTGCCTTGGTTTGGTGGGAAGGCAGAACCCAAGCTGATATGAGGAAGCATGGTAAGACCATCTCTGTCTAGAGTGAATTTGTTACTGCAATCAACAAGTAGTTCTATCCATTGGCCTACATGCAACAAGCCATGATGAGTTGGCAAACTCTTCGAAAGTTGAAAGGGCAAAGTGTACAAGGGTATACTCAAGAGTTTTGAAAGAGAGCATTGATGTTGAGTGTTGCATTAGACTCACCAGAAACTCTTTTGAAGTACATTGGTGGTCTACACAGCTACATGAGGCATACCATCCTCATGTTTAATCCCACTAGTATAGATGAGGTATCTGTACAAGCTACTCATCTAGAAGCTAGAAGAAAGAATGGAAATCCAGAAGTTGGGGGACCATCCCAACCCACTCTAAGTAAGAGCAAGGAGAAAAGAAAGCAGAAGTGGAAAGAAAGCAGGGCTAACACTGCACAGAAAAGCAAAGCTTCATGCACTCACTATAAAAAGGAGGGGCATGATGATGAGCACTGTTGGATTCTGCATCTAGAGCTGAGACCTAAGAAGTCCGATGGCAAGAAGAAGAAGACTGTTGCAGATATTCAGAAAGATTTGGGGTCAGACTCGGGAGATGAAACAATCATTGCATCCACAGGTATAAAAGGTAAGAATTCTGAAGCATCTACTAGTAATTCTGCTCAATTTGTTATTGATGAAGAACATGAGAGAAAAAGGCATGAGCTTTTCCATATTAGAGTTGTTTCCAAAAATCGAAAGATTGATACTTTGTTTGATAGTGGCTCACAAGTAAATCTGGTTTCTGAAGCAATTGTAAAGAAATTGGGATTAGCAACTACACCTCATAAGAAGCCATACCCGTTAGGATGGTTGAATGATAAAGCACAACTACAAGTGACTAGACAGTACAAACTCAGGTTTTCTTTTAGGTCAGCATTTGTAGATGAGGTTGAGTTAGATGTAATTCCTTTGGATATATGTGGAATTGTTTTAGGAAGTCCTTACTTGTATGATAGAAAGGCTATTTTCTATATGTTGGTCACTTTAATTGCTTATTGAATTAAACAACAAAGTGCCACATAAAATGTCAACCTGAGGAAGTCTTGTTATTTCAAAGGCAACTGCGTACTATATGTACTCAATTTTAAAAGCAACAAAATTTGTAGTAAAAACCGGTCATACTTTGCCTTAAACAAACTGAAGTTCCACACAGAGTTACAGCAAAACAACCTATTGCAAATAGCTACCAAAGAATGCTTAAAAAGAAAGGAATCTAAAGAATCAATCTGTACAGGAGAGTGTTGGCTATGCTGTAACAGAGAACAGGACCCTATTCCCAAAACGGGAACCTTCAGCACCTGTTCCTGATTATCAAGCTGCCACCTTGCTTTGTAAATCTAATTGCAACACACATGAATTAACTATGATAAAATAAACGCTGCAGCAATCAATTGAAAAGGAAAACAGAGTTTCAACAAAATGATACTCAGTAAACAATTCTGTTAACAAAGCATGAATAAAAGACACACTTAACACACTGCAGAAGTAAAATGGGTGAATCTTGTGATGAAGTTGGGCCCTGTCCTTCTCACAAGATTCCCCAGGAGACAAGAACTAGAAAAATATGTTCAGAACAAAATTTTATTCATCCATCAATTTGTTATATTACAAAAAGGATTCTAGTCTTGTTCCTTCAACTGAGCCTTTTCCACAGTCTGTTCCCTCCCCTCTAATGTAGATGTCTCCTCTTTTTAAAGAGGAGACATCTATTACAAAAGATTTACATTATAAATTCTATTTTAACCCATTATACAAGATTAGGGAAATCAGTTTCCCGTCAACAAAATGTTGTTACAGTAATACCGTCTTTAGATTATGAGTGTTTCATCCCGTGTAACAGCTTCCTCAGTGATCAGTCTGGTTCCTCTGTCGTTGTCAAATTTAGAATGCAAATCTCAACTATTTCAGCTTCGAGATTTGCATGTCGTTCTTACTGTTTCAGCAACTGCAAAAATAGTCTTGCAAACTCCAAGCAGTTTCAGCAACGCAGACTGCACATCATTCTTTAACTGTTCAGCAACTTAACAAATTAAAGATTAACTATGAAGATATTGTGATTATATGCTAAATAATTAAACGTATATTGATGAGAAGAATCATTGCATACCTTTGGGATAATTGGGTTAAAATACTAACAAGGACTTTTAAATATAGGTTGAAAAGGATGATATCATGGCAAAATGTATGGTCAAAAAGGGACAATATGAGGTCCTAACATCCCCCCCAACTGAAGCAGTTGCATGTCCCCATGCAACATTTACTCTGAGTCTGAGTTGGAGTACTGGGATGTACAGTGAAAATTACTTATACAGTAAGTATAGAAGGTGCTATCAACCGAATCTCTGAAGCCCTGGACACTCTGTAATCTCTGCCATGCTGCAAGCTCCTCCTTTTTGGACACCTTGAAGTAGGCCTTATATTGTTGTACTGGAAACCAGAGAAGTGGGAAATGAAAATGATAACCCAACCATTTTTCACCACATTGTTGAACACATTTAACATAATTAGGTATTCGTGAAATTGTTGCGTGAAGATTAAGAGGGTTAAAGGGATGGTATTCCCTTCTCTCCTTAGGGCAATGTTCCTAGAATAGATTGTTTGCCTGTATGGCAAGAGGTCCTTTCTTTTTGACATACTATTGACACTCCTCTAACACTGTTGCTTGTAATTCTCTGATACGCTCATTCATTCCTGGTTCTCTTATAACCCGATGATGTTCAGTAATAAAAACAGCAACATTCTGTGGTTCAGCTCGGATCCACAGAAGTCAATTTTCTTTGTTATGTTTCACTGAAAGGAAAGTGTTTTGCCACGTGAGCTGATTAACCATGAAAGAGACAAAGTCTCTAATCTGAATGTCACCAGCCACAGGAATCAAATTAAGCTTTCTATCCTCCGGCATGGCTTCATTATGGAGATAGAGTTCACATAATAGATTCTGTTCACTGACTGATGCTGCTGCAAAGGTTTCAATAAACTGCTGGGGTGTAGACACCTCATGAGGTCGTCCATCTCTGACTGCTTTTACTTGGAAGAATGCTAGGCGTTCTGCTAGAAACACAGAATAGTTAAAGGATGGTTTCCTGGTGGCCAGAAGTCTTTGAACTAACTCAAAGATAAGAGACAGTCTAGTTTTCAACTCCTTATTTTCCTTATGTTGTGCATGGAACTGTTCCAGGACTTCCCAATTTCTATATACATGATTCTGCCATAATGATTTATGTTCCTGCAATGCCTTTTCTTGTGACAGGGCATACTCTTTCTTCCATATATCCCTGAGTTCTTGAATGCTTGAGGTATGAGTGAAGACAGTCTCTGCACACTGAGGTTCAATCTGGGTAAACACCGCCTTTGCAGACTTTGGTGCAGGATTTTCAGCTTTAACGACCAGGGTAGGCCGAGATACTTGTGGTTTCACTTCTTCTTCAGAATTCTTTGAAGGCCCTGCTGGTTCTTGTGTAACAGCAGGGCGTTCCTTTTTAACTATAACAGGAGTAAATGTAGGAATGGATCCAGACAATGGGACTTCAATTATCTTATAACCAGCTCAAGAATAGAGATCACCACATTGGCTACACATGTTTTAATTGTATCGATCCTTTTCTGCACTTTTCTCAGCTGCAGATGCTACCTGAGCTAAAGTATACAGATTAAGTTCTTTTTCATAAGCTTCCCTTGCCATCCTTAACTCCTGCTTATAAACCTGAATCTCAGATTTCAAAAACTCATTTTCTTGTTGAAGGGAAGCTAACATGACAGGGCCTTCTATAGCAGTTGCAGTCTCTATAGCTGGTTCAAGTGGATGGGAGGATCATTGTTTGGTGGTAGCTTCATTATTTGTATCCTCAGCAGGTGGTTCTTGTGTGACAACTGCTGGGTCATTAGCTAGTTCTGTAACAGCTATATCCTCCTGAGCATGCGAATTTTGCATATCAGCTGACTGAGTGGCTGGTTCTTCTATAACAGCTACAGTTTGTGCAATACCTTGGTTATCTACACTTTGCTCATCAGCATGTGGCTCTTGTGTATCAACAGCAGAGTCATTAGCAGCCAAGTCTTGGTCTGTTTTTTGGTCATGGTCATCAGCAGGTGGTTCTTGTGTGACACTTGTTGAGCCAGTAGCTGGTTCCTGTGGGACAGCTACATGTTGATTATCTATTTCCTGTTTATCAGCAGGTGGTTCTTGTGTAACACCTGCTGAGTCAATAGCTGCTACATCTTGATGTGTTTCCTGATCATGATCATCAGCAGGTGGTTCTTGTGTAACACATGTTGAGTTAGTAGCTGGTTCTTGTGGGGCAACTACCTTTAGGTCGTCTATCCTTTGCTCCTCAACGGGTGGTTCTTGTGTAACACTTGTTCAGTCAGTAGCTGGTTCTTGTGGGGCAGCTACCTCTAGGTTGTCTATCTTTTGTTCCTCAGCAGGTGGTTCTTGTGTAACACCTGTTGAGTCAGTAGCTGGTTCTTGTGGGACAACTACATGCTGTACATCGTCTTGGGTGTCTACTTTTGATAAATCAGCAGCTGGTTCTTGTGTAGCAGCTGCGTCTTCTGAAAGGAATGATGTCACAAAATCCTAAACATTTTGCATTTCGGTACCCAAGGGTGAGGAAGGTAAGGATTCGGGGTCTGGTGGGGTATGGGGTTTTAGGATAATGGGTGGGGAATTTAGGGTGGCAGTCTCTGTTGCTGCTTCAGAAGACGTCCTCCTTCATCTTCGAGGTAAGGAGGTAGGAAAAACCGTGGTTTTTCTTTTATGGGTAGCCTTCTTTGGGGTAGGAGGGACATCATAAGTGATAGCTTCTTTAATTGAGGCCCTTGTTCATCTTTTTGATGGGGGCACAGTCTTTTCTTGCCTTTTCCTTTTCAGCTTAGCAAGGGGAATGTCATCGTCTGAATCATCGCTGGGGATATGGACAGTGGGAGTGGATGATTCAGGTAAATTATGGGGTGGGGTTGATGCAATGGAGGGATCAATTGGACTAACTATCACAGGTGGCTGGGGATTTCAAGCATTTAATTGGGGAGTTTCGGTTGCTACTTGAGAAATTTCAGTAGTTTCTTGAGGGTTTTCGGCTGCTGGTTGAGGAACTTCAGTAGCTTCCTGGGGTGGGTTGTTAAGGGGAGGAGGATTCTGTAGGGCAAAGCCCCTCTGGATTAGAAGTTGAACTAGGTGATGGTGAGTGAGGGAAAGGAGTGGGTAATTTGCATTCGTGGAATAATGTGACATATTCTTTAGACACCCAAGCAGATAGTATGGCATATTTAATAAACAACCATGTCTTAAATGATTCAACAACACAAATTCATGCTGGTACACTACCTGGTAATGTCCTTCGCAGGTGAGGTAGTGCTTGACAAACTCTACAACCTTTGGCCATGGAGGTGGTAATGAATGCAGTGCAACACCCCTACCTTTAGGTTCGACCCGTTCCCCAGGTAGAAGAAAATCTTGTTGTGCGTTCAGAATGATGTGTTTATGACTGAACCAATGAATGCCATCGGCTAGTAATCCTGAAACCTGCACTATATCTTCCTCTGTTACTGGAATTCGTACTCCCTGAACAGTAGAGTAACCTTCCTTTAAATTACGTGCAAATTCCAGGACTTGTTAAGAATCAAATTCCTGGAGTCTTTGGAAATACTCCACCTAGCCTACTTGTAGAAAAATTTGATATGCTTCTGGGTGTAATTCCAATAGATCCGTTGAACCAAGTTCATTTCGAACAACGTTACCTCCCATAGTTACCAGTTCAGTAAAAGGCACAATACAGAGCCGAGTTACCGTAGCTGAGACAGAGTAAGATATTGCAAATGAGGTTATGACATAATAAGACAGAGACAGGGTGACGAGACACGGTCGTAGTAAAAGCGACGATGATTGGCATATCAGGTAATGATTGCAAGTTTTTGATATTCCCCCCAACTGCGGCTAAAATGATAAGTTTTGAATGTACAGCGATTTCGGAAATCATATCAGAATCTTCTCATTAACTATAGTTTAATATTTACACATAAAAACGCATACCTCACGTTTTACCTTCGATTGTTGTGCTAAAAGTATAATCTTGTCGTTAATAGATCACCAATGGTTATGAAAAGGGGTTGTAAGATATCAGGGTATTTATATAAAAGGCTTTCTCTAATGACAGGAGGTAAGAGTGAAGGAACACAATTATCAGGATGAATGGTTGATTCTCTCAATGGAAAGTGATATGTATTGGTCGTTTTTGAGAGGAATTGATGCCTCAATTACGGAAAAATGGGAAAATTGATGCTTTTTCGGAAAGATGGAAAAGATTGGTGTTTCAACAATGGAGAAAATGGGGAAAAGTTGGTGTTTCAGCAATGGAGAAATTGGTGTTTCAGCAACAGGACAAAGAGATGTTGTTGTTAAAGAAAAATAGGAAAATGTTGCTGAAGGGTAGTATGAGGGGATGGATTATGAATTGAAGTGGAATGGAAATGTTTCACAAACTGAAACCTGATCCTGTTTGCAATGCAATTGTTCCTTCGGCCAGCCTCTGAAGGAACAATTAGTTAAGTAATCTAATCTAATAATAATACAAGAATATATAATGCAAAGATTAAATGCAATGAGGGGCAGCAGGCTCCCCCAAAAAGATATAATGTGAATCTGCCATGCAAGTGGTCTTAAAATCCTCTTTAGAAATTGATTGTTGGTACAGACGAAGCCGATACCCATTTACTAACAATGGTGTTCTAGAACCATCAATTGTTAGGAGCCTTACTATTCCATTGGGAAAAACAATATCTATCTCGTAAGGTCCCAGCCACCTTGTTCGTAATTTCCCTTGAAAATTTTCAAACCGGGAATCATACAATAGAGCCCAATCACCTTTTTGGAACTGCTTGTGCTTAATAGTTTTATCATGCCACCTGGTTCTTTGTTGTTGAATCATAGTTGTCTGATGGATGGCATCCAACCTTTTTTCATCCAATTCCTGCAGCTGCTGCAACCTAGCTGTCTGTGCATTAGTCAAATCAAGGTTAACAGCTAAAGCAGTTCTTAAGGTTTTAATTTCAAATTCCACAGGAAAAACAACACTTTTACCATAAACCAATTCATAGGGTGAAAAACATGTAGTGTTTCTTCAGGTAGTTCTGTAAGCCCATAATGCCTCAAGCAGTCTTTGAGACCAATCCTTCCTATTCTCCTTCACTGTTTTTGTTTTAATAGCTTCTATGACTTTATTTGTACTTTCCACCTGACCATTAGCTTGGGGGTGGTAAGGTGTAGTCATTTTATGATTGATATGATATTTTTGAAGCGTAGCTTTAAAACCATGAGAATTGAAAGGAGGTCCTCCATCTGTGACTAGTTCTCTAGGCACTCCAAATCTAACGAAGATTTCTTCAAATAAAAAGGTTAAAATAGATTCTTCATTAGCTTTAATAAGTGCCTTAGCTTCCACCCATTTAGTCATATAATATGTACAAACCAATATATAAACTCTTTGGTTGGATGGAGGATTGATGGGCCCTACAAAATCTAGAGCCCATCTTTCAAAGGGTTCAAGTATTACCTGAGGGTTCAGTGGCATTTCATCTCTATGATTGGGTTGGCCCATTCTCTGACAACTGTCGCAAGCCCTAACATATTTCTTTGCATCCTTGAAAAGTGAGGGCCAATAATAACCCATCCTAAGAATTTTATGTGCTATTCTCTTATCAGCAAAATGACCACCACAAGGGCCATCATGACAAGCGTTCAATATATCATAAACCTCATCTTCTCTAATGCAGCTTCGGATTTCCTGATCAAGTCCTATATGGAAAAGACAACCACTTATCCAACTATACCGAGCACTTTGTTGAATGATATTTCTTTTCTCCCGATGTGATAGGTGTGATGGTAGCTTCCCTGCAACCACGTAATTAGCAATGTCTGCATACCATGGTGAGTGAGCAGATACTGCAAACAAGTATTCATCAGGAAAGGAATCATCTATTGGAGTATTATCATCAGTTTTTATCTGAGAAAGGAAATCAGCAACTACATTTTCTTTACCTGGTCGATCCACAATTGTAATATCAAATTCTTGTAGTAAAAATAACCACCTGGTAACTCGAGCATTTGTAACAAATTTATTTATTAAATACTTTATAGCCGAGTGGTCAGTATGACAAAAGTAGGATAACCAGTAATTAATGTCGAAAGTAATTAATAGCATAAATAACTGCTAAAAATTCTTTCTCAGTAATTGTGTAATTAAGCTCAGCAGGGGTCATATTCTTACTAATGAAATAGATAGCATAAGGAAGATTATTTTCTTCTTGTCCCAAGACAGCTCCAATTGTAGTATCCGAAGCATCAGAGGATATATGAAAGGGAAGTGCCCAATCAGGTCCCCTCAGAATAGGAGCTGTAGACAACTGATGCTTAAGTTCATCAAATGCTTTCTGACAGGCATCAGTCCACTTAAATTCAACATTTTTCATAAGTAACACAAACAAAGGAGAAGCTATTTTAGAAAAAAAATTGATAAATCTTCTATAATATCCAGCATGTCCTAAAAAACTTCTTACATCAGTTTGTGTTTTAGGAATAGGAAGGGTTTGAATTACCTGTACTTTGGATGGATCCACTTGAATCCCAAGGAATCAAATGAAGTGTCCTAGCACAATTCCCTCGTTCATCATCATATGACATTTTTTGGTACTCAAGGAAAGATTAGCTTGTATGCATCGTTTAAGTACTTTCTCAAGGTTTTGTAATGCATCTTCAAAAGTCACACCATATGGAGTGAAATCATCCACAAATATCTCCAAAGAATCATTAAGCAGATCATAAAAGATTCCTATCACTGCTCTTTGAAACGTTGTTGGAGCATTACATAGTCCAAATGGGAGAACTTTATAAGCAAAAGTCCCCCAAGGACTAGTAAAAGTGGTCTTGTCTTGATCTTGGGGTGCAATTCTAATTTGGTTATATCCACTAAAACCATCTAAAAAGGAAAAGAATTTCTTCCCTGACAAGTTGTCCAGCACCTAATCAATAAATGGCAAGGGGAAATGATCTTTTTGGGTAGCTTTGTTTAAGGCTCTATAATCTACACACACTCTCCATTTCCCATTTTTCTTAGGTACTATTACCAACGGAGAAACCCATTCACTGTCAGATATAGGGTATATAAACCCCGAATTAAGTAACTTTTGAAGTTCTTCCTTAACAATTTCCCTCAAATTGGGATTCATTCACCGCTGGGGTTGACAGACTGGTCGGGCCCCTTCCTTAATATAGATACGATGAGTACATAATTCAGGAGAGATCCCCTTCATATCTGTGTAATCCCATGTGAATACTTCCTTGTTTTCATGAAGCAACTTCATTAGCTATTGTGTTTCAGCATCTGATAAATTGGGGTTTATGTTCAATGTTTTGTCAGGTTCGATTTCTACTGTCATGCTTTTAGAGGAGATAGAAGTTGATGTTTGAGGTAGATTTTCAAATTTAAACTTTTCCTGTGTTTCAGGATCCAGAATTGCAATTAACTAATTATATGTTTCAGAAGTAACTGAGGAAGGTTCAGAAATAAATTACTAATTACTTCATCTTCTATGGTGTCTTTAAGAGTTAAGGCTTGTCCAATGGTCAAAATGGGTTGAATATCATTATCCTCATAGTCTAACCATACAGAATCATCATGGTTAATCATAGGTGTGGCATGAGGATACAACGTGAGCTACTTAGTTTCACATCCATTAGAAATTGTCGTTGAGCCTGATCTACAACTGATGAAAGCATCTTTTGTAGCTAGCCAGGGTCTCCCCAAAATCAGAGGATGGCCCCCCAACTTTGCTTTAATCTGTAATACAACAAAGTCAGCTGGGTGATTCCAAGATTCGACTGAAATGATCAGGTCTTCAATGACCCTCTCTGGTTTGATTGTGGAACGATCAGCTAATTCCAGGATAGTTGGTGTCTCTCTAATTACAGTTTTCAACTGTAACAGTTGTGTAGTTTCAAGGGTCATAATGTTTATAGTAGCACCTAGGTCTACCAGAACTCATGAAATAATAGTTTTTCCGACCTGTACTGTGACCGTAGGGTGACCAGGATCGCCATATTTTACAGGAGGAACTTTTCTTGACATTAAAGCAGCTAGATCACCCATCACATGAACTGTAAGGGGATCTTTAGCCTTCCTACTAGGTTTCTTGATGCAAATGTCTCTGACGGTTCTGGCATAGATTGGCACATCTCTTAGTGCTTGTAAAAGTGGAATTTTAACGTAAAGATTCTACAGCTCCCCTAGAAGATTAAAAATAGGTGGCTCAGGTGTCTTTGCAAGAGCTAGACATTTAGGGAATGGTGGCTCTACTGTTTATTTTATTAGAGGATGGCTTGACTATTTTAGCAGTTTTGTTAGAGGATGGCTTGACTGTTTCAGCACCCTTATTCAGTAAATTATTCTTTTCTGTCTCTTCCTTATCAGAGTCAAAAGAGGTAATATCGTCAATGATTGGCTCAACTATTCTCCCGGATCGTAAATGAATATCATTACATTACACAGGAGATGTAGGTAGGTTCTGAATGTTGATGAGTTGCACAGCTTTATTGTTATTATTAGGGTTAGGGTTTGGTTGTACAGGTAGCTGAGGCTTCATGGTCTGATTATTCGGTGGGGTACCTGATGAGAGAGAAAGTTATTGCTGGAACTGAGGAAATTGGTTTGTGAACGAAGTTTGTTGAGCTCTCTAGTTTGGGTTCCATTGGTTAAAATAGGATTGTTGTAGAAGCCAAGGAGTCCACATTGCAGGGTCTACAAAGGGAGGGTTTGTTTGCTGCATGGGTGGGAAATTCATTTTATTAAAGGGTGGGTATTGCATTTGGTTAAAGGGCGGGTAATTTGCTTGATTAAAAGAAGGATAATTATTCTAACGATTAAATGGCATACTAGAGTTCGTACCTTGTCCTCGTGGTTGCCATTGCCTCCTTTGTGTCAGCAGATAAACTGCTTCAGCTTCCTCCTCGGTTGGTTGTAACGCTGCCTTTATCCCTAGTAAAGAGGGGCATTTTTGAGTTTCATGGTCCTTCTCACAAATGGCGCAGATTGGTACCTTGTCCAGTGGACATTCCCTCAATGGGTGTTTTTCTTTGCATTTAGGGCAGAAAATGGCCAAAGCAGCTTCTTTCTCTGCCTGCTTCTTTTTAACCTACAATATATCAATTTGTGAAGCAAAAGAACTTAACATTTTAGTTTTGAATTCCTCAAGTAGATTACCTATTTCAGCTCTTGTTGCTCCTCCACTGGCTGATTTATGGACCCTTGAATAAGTACTATCCCTGCTCTTTGATTTATTTGCAACTCCTCTTGAACACCTCTTGTAGAGGTTAATGATTTCATCATACGATTCTTTAGATATATCCCCTTTACCAAGCATATTTAGCATATCTAAACAATCATCCCTTACCCCTTTCAATAATATTGTTTTAAGAATATCTTTACTTACATCAGGGTGCTCAGATCTCTGTAGATTATACTGGAGTCTTTCCACAAAGTCCTCCAGATTTTCATCCTCCTTCTGAACCATCTTGAATAATTCCTCCCTTTTTTCTCTCATCCGGCAATAGTCTTGGTATTTGGCCAGAAATTTCTCCTTCATCTGATCCCATGTTGTGATCACATGACCTCCCAAGCTCATAAACCATCTTAGTGCATTTCCTTTTAATGTTGCTGGAAACAACTTTAATTTTTGAGCATTATTAACATAATCATAACTTCTACACAATATATCAAACTCGAAAAGAAACTCATCAGGGTCTTCAGAGGATAAACCATGGAAGTTAGGTAGGGCTGAGAGTGGAATATTCTTCATAGGAGTTGTACCTCTGGGAAGTTCCTCAATAGGGAATTCCAAGGTGGAGAGAGAATTCTCGCCTCTTCCTTCGCCTCTACGTCCTCCACCAAAGATTCCTTCATTGTTTCCATCCATTGGTTGCTTTCCTGTTGCACTTGCCCGGTCTTCAGTGTTTTCTGTTGGACTCTCAATGTCCTGAACTGGTTCCTCAACTTCAATATCCTCTATTGGTTCTTCAATTTCAATATCTTCTATTGGTTCTTCAATTTCCTCCACTGGTTCCTCGGTATGTTCTACTGTTTCTACAACCCTTTCAGGTCCCACTACTTCCTCTGTTTGGTAGTCCATTTGGAGAGAGTGCTAAGTTTGTGGCCTCCGAGAGCTTAGCCTCTGGGATGTCTCAGCTTTTGAAATAATCTCATTGATGAAAGTTTCTCTTCCTCCTCTTCCTTTTCCTTGCCACCTGTAGGATTAGTTTTCTTGCGTCCTCTCATGCATCCTGCATATCTACAAGAAAATCATCAGTGCTTTTAAAATCTATAATTGCCTTCCCTGGCAACGGCGCCAAAATGTTGGTCACTTTAATTGCTTATTGAATTAAACAACAAAGTGCTACATAAATTGTCAACCCGAGAAATTCTTGTTATTTCAAAGGCAATTGCGTACTATATGTACTCAATCTTAAAAGCAACAAAAGTTGTAGTAAAAACTAGTCATACTCTGCCTTAAACAAACTGAAGTTCCACTCAGAGTTACAACAAAACAACCTATTGCAGACAGCTACCAAAGAATGCTTAAAAAGAAAGGAATCTAAAGAATCAATCTGCACAAGAGAGTGTTGGTTATGCTGTAACAGAGAACGAGACCCTATTCTCGAAGTGGGAACCTTCAGCACCTATTCATGATTATCAAGCTGCCACCTTGCTCTATAAATCTAATTGCAACACACATGAATTAACTATGATAAAATAAATGCTGCAACAGTCAATAGAAAAGGAAAACAGAGTTTCAGCAAAATGATACTCAGTAAATAGTTATGTTAACAAAGCATGATTGAAAGACACACTTAACACACTGCAGAAGTAAAATGGGTGAATCTTGTGATGAAGGTGGGCCCTGTCCTTCTCACAAGATTCCCCAGGAGACAAGAACTAGAAAAATATGTTCAGAACAAAATTTTATTCATCCATCAATTTTTCATATTACAAAAAGGATTCTAGTCTTGTTCCTTCAACTGAGCCTTTTCCACAGTCTGTTCCCTCCCCTCTAATGTAGATGTCTCATCTTTTTAAAGAGGAGACATCTATTACAAAAGATTTACATTATAAATTCTATTTTAACCCATTATACAAGATTAGGGAAATCAGTTTCCCGTCAACAAAATGTTGTTACAGTAATACTGTCTTTAGATTACGGGCGTTTCATCCCGTGTAACAGCTTCCTCGGTGATCAGTTTGGTTCCTTTGTTGTTGTCAAATTTAGAATGCAAATCTCAACTGTTTCAGCTTCGAGATTTGCATGTCGTTCTTACTGTTTCAGCAACTGCAAAAATAGTCTTGCAAACTCCAGTCAGTTTCAGCAACGCAGACTGCACATCATTCTTTAACTGTTCAGCAACTTAACAAATTAAAGATTAACTATGAAGATATCATGATTATATGCTAAATAATTAAACGTATAGTGATGAGAAGAATCATTCCATACCTTTGGGATAATTGGGTTAAAATACTAACAAGGACTTTTAAATATAGGTTGAAAAGGATAATATCATGGAAAAATGTATGGTCAAAAAGGGACAATATGAGGTCCTAACACTATAGAGCTGAGAACAAGTATCTACTTGTTAAAGTGGAATTGAATACTTTGTAAGAGCTCATAAGCTCAAGAATAATTATACTCTCATAAACTCAGGATAGATGAAAAGAATGATAAATTCATGCAAACAGTTCTTACTAATGGTTGTAAAGGAAAAGAACACTGATAAAACCAATGTATTTGAGGGCTGTAATTCTGATCAGCAAGCTGATATAGAAAATATTGTTTCAGAGTATGATGTCTTGTTTCAAGAACCTCAAGGTCTGCCACCCAAAAAGGGAATATTACATGATATTATTTTGCAGCAAGATGTTCCTTTGCCTAACATTGGGATGTACAGGTTATCTGCTTTAGAGAATGCTGAAATCAAGAAGCAGGTGCAGGAGTTGCTCGAGAAAGGGTTCATCAGGCCTAGCACATCACCATGTGGGTCACCAATCGTTTTGGTGAAAAAGAAATATGGCTCGTGGAGAATGTGCATTGATTATCGAGCACTAAATAAGATAACCATCAAAAATCGTTATCCCCTTCCTCGCATAGATGACCTTTTAGATCAACTGAAGGAAGCTGTTTATTTCACCAAGCTGGATTTTCACAGTGGATACCATCAGGTTAGAGTTGCAGAGCAAGATGCATGGAAGACTACTTTCAAAACAAAGCAAGGATTGTATGAATGGCTGGTTATGCCTTTTGGCTTGACCAATGCCCTTGCTACTTTCATGAGATTAATGAATGATGTACTCAGACCTTTTCTTGATGATTTTGTTATTGTGTATCTGGATGACATTCTAATTTTTAGTAAAATGTGGGAAGAACATTTAAATCATGTTAAGCAGACATTAGATGTTTTGAAAAGAGAAAAAATTTATGTTAAACTCTCCAAATGTGAATTTGGCAAAACCTCTCTAAATTATTTGGGTCATATAGTAGGGGGAGGTGAATTGAAAATAGATCCCTCTAAACTGGCAGTCATTGTAAACTGGCCTAAACCCAAGTCTGCTACAGAAGTGAGAAGCTTCTTAGGAGCAACAAAGTATTGGAGGAAGTTCATTTCCAATTTTTCCTCAATTGCAGCTCCCTTACATGCTTTGACAAGATTGAACAAGGTGTTTCAGTGGGGAGGCAAACAGCAGAAAGCCTTCGACACCTTGAAAGAAAAAATTAGTACAGCACCTGTACTAGCATTGCCAGATCTACAAAGACCATTTGAGATCCAAACTGATGCCAGTGACTATGCCATGGGAGCAGTGTTGACACAGCACGGTAAACCCATATGTTATCATTCTGAGACTTTTAATCCTGCAGTAGTCAACTATCCTACATATGATAAGGAATTGTATGCATTACTTCAGAGTGTGAAAAAGTGGAAACATTACTTAATGGGAAAAGCAACAGTAATACATACTGATCATCAGCCACTTCAATACCTACACTCCCAAACTAAGCTGCAACAATCAAGACATTATAGGTGGATGGGTTTTCTACAACAGTTTCATTTAGTCATCAGATATAAAAAGGGCATACATAACAAGGTTGCAGACATGTTATTTAGACCCATTATAAATGCATCTACCATACTTAAGCATAATTTTGTGCTGCATGAAAGCTACATAGAACAGTATGCTCATGATATGGACTTTAAAGATGTATATGCAACTTTGAGTCAAGGCAAAAGAGTAGAAGAATTGGACTATCATGTGAAGGACCGACTCTTATATCATTGTGGGAAACTCTGCATTCCACAAACAGAGAGAGAAAAGATAATTAGGGAAGCACACACTTCTCTGATATCAGGTCACTTTGGGGTAATTAAAACAATTGCACAGCTGCAAAGGTTCTACTATTGGCTAAGAATGAGTGAGACAGTTTCTAGATATGTAAAGGGGTGTGCTATGTGTGCTAAAAGCAAGCCCAGCAACAGAAAACTAGGCTTGTACACTCCATTTCCAGTTCCTTCTCACCCTTGGGAAAGCATTTCCATGGATTTTCTTGGAGGACTGCCTAAATCTAGGAAAGGTCATGATTATCTATATGTTGTTGTGGATAGGTTCAGCAAAATGTGTATTTTGATACATTATAATAAACAGATTACAGCTGAACAAACTACAAAATTATTCTTTGAACATGTATGGGTTCATTTTGGATTACCCACTTCTATTATATCTGATTGAGACGCCCGATTTGTGGGAAAGTTTTGGTCCAGTCTGTGGGAACTAATGGACACCAAATTAAAGAAAAGCACAGCTTTTCATCCACAAACATATGGCCAAACAGAAGTAGTTAACAGGACAATGATCCAGTTACTAAGAGGATATTGCAGCAAACACCCTAATCTTTGGGATGAACACTTTTGTTATGTGCAACATGCTTACAATAGAGCCAAACAGTCTTCTACCCAGAGATCTCCTTTTGAGACCTGCTTTGATTTCATACCAAGGTCTCCCTTGGATTTTTTCTTTGGTAAAAATACCATGGTTGATAGACACAGTGATGTGGACAGAGCAACTAGGTTCATTGAACAGATCCAGGAGATCCACCAGGCAGTACAGGAACAGCTGGAAAAGATCCATGCCAAGTACAAGGCTAGGCATGATAAGCATCGGATGGAGCATAGTTTTCAAGTTGGAGACCAAGTCTGGATGTATATCAGTAAGGACAGGATGCAAGGTGAAGGCAAGAAGCTAAAACCTATCAGGTATGGACCCTTCATGATACTTGAGAATATTGGTGAAAATGCTTTTCACCTTGATCTGCTAGCTTACATGCACATCTACTCAGTCGTGAATGCAAATTGCTTGAGGTTGTTTGAACCTTCAATGATTGAGGACCCTGAAGAGCAGAGTCAATTGCCTTCTGTTGTTGACCTACTACCTGAATATCTTAATGAATTGCAAGAAGATACAGTTTTGGATAGGAAGGTAAGGACGACGCACAGTGGATAGGTGGAATACCTCAAGATTGGGCTTAAAGGTTCGAAGCTGAGTAGTGTGAAGTGGATTGAGATTGGACAAGTGAGACAGAAGTTTCCTCACTTAGTCAATGCTTGAAGAAAACCAACTTTTGGTGGTCCAAAAGCTTTTCAGTAGGGAGGCCGTGATCCGAATCGGATCCATAAATGACTGTCAAAGAACCCTAACTGTATCGGGACGAAACAAATCCTTGAAGAATCCAAAACAGCAATTGGAAACTCCCTGAACCAGTGGCCATGGCAGCCGGGGTGGAATGACGAGGACCTCGGTCAAAGCGCGCTGACCGAGGCCCATGGAGACTGCACAGGAGGTTGATGTAGCCCCTGGGAGCCCCGGAACAGGAAAAGGAGCTCATTTTCGATGCGCGATTAGCGCCTAGCGCTAATCATGCAACGCTGGGCAAACAAGGCCGAAATGGAGAGGTCATAAGCCCTTGGTCACGTTGGGAGTCGGAGAACCGCAGGTGGAGAAACGAAAAGCGCCAACGTAGAAGGTGGGACACACAACCTGGAAACCGGCGGTATTGATCAAGGTGCCCTTGAATGGTAAGAGGTTTTGGAGGAGAGCGAAGCAATCCCACTCAGCAATCAACACGTGGTAGCGGAGGTGAGAGAAAAGCCGCCGTGATCGCGCGTTATCGGTCGAGAAAGTCAACCACGCTCGACATGCGTATGACGTTGGATCTGGAGGAGCCCAGATCGGACGGCTAAGATTGCGCCCGATAGACAGAAGCGGAATCGACAGGGAATTAAGCCGCGATTTAAGGGGATTTGGAATCCGTTGACTGCCACGGTGGAGAAAGAACGTATCCACGACATAACCAAAGAAACGAATCGACGAACAGGTTGGCGTTGTTCCGATGGGGACACGTGGCTACTTCCCAAGCGTTCATGCTGACGCCGAACAGGGAACTCCAAGCACGCAGGCGGTAGGTGAATCGACGCAGGTGGGAGAGGAATCGAACAGGCATGGAGATCGAATGGCTAAAGCCATGAACAGAGACAGTTGGATGGGGGAAGATTCAGAGAGAGCGAAGGGTCCAAGCGACCAAGAGAGACAGTGAACAGTGAACCCTGAGAGGAGGACTAAGCACATGGAGCAGTAAAGCCAACCAGAGGAGACAGAGGGCCGAGCTGACCACAGACAACATCGGGCACCAGAGAGCTTGAAGAATCAAGCCTTCCCATAGAGGAATCTGTCAGGATTGAGCATCACAGTTGGCTCTTTCCACTGTAGACCAAGGGTCACAGAGCTAGTAGGAAGGAAAAGAGTCTGTGAACTCCAAGTGGCTTGGGGAATCCAAGAACCACCCTGCCAAGAAAAATCTGTTACAGGAGAACTCATATTGAGTCCCTGCATTGTAATTTCTCTGCTGAAAGACACAATAAAACAAGGCCACCACTGAAGCTAGACTGGAGATGTAGCCCTGGAGAATAGGGTGAACTCCTTATTAAAAATTGTTTGTGTCTTTGTGTTGCTTATTGTATTTCTCTGCTGTCTTTCCCTTTATTTTCTGTGTATTGGCAATCTAATCAATCCGTTGTTTCAATAACACAGAACACACACACACCAGCACATGGGTTTGTAATAGCTTTTTGTTTATTCAACTGAGGTCACTCTTAGGGTGATTATCAGATCATTCAAAGTAAAAACATGATTATAATAATGAACTAGTGCAAAGAAGAAAATTAAAAATTTGAAAATCATGGTTGATTTAGGCTTACTAATTAAAACTTCTAGAAGTGTGAATCTCCCAAAGAGTAATCCTGGTATTGATCAACTATGATGTGTTATCACCCAATGTCACGTGCTATAATTTAAGGTGAAAAGGTAGGTATACTTATGGTGGACATCTCTTTGATGAATTAAGTGATGGGTGGGAAGCTTATTTGGAGCTTCATTTATGGAGAAAATGATTTGTCGAAGCAAGTCCTACAATTAAAATACATTAATGGGTCAATATTTCCCAATATATATCGACTCTCTTGGGGGAGAGGAGATTCCCCTATATCGAAGTTTCTTATGGTGGATGCCCCTTCGATTAATTCAAAGAGTTCATGGATCCTCACAATGGAAAGAATACAATTTTTTGGTTGCATAAAATAAACAACTACCCCCCCATTGCCAATTCTTTGTCTTTATCGAGGTTGTGCTATTGGCCCTTTAGATCGTGAAATATCTCTCTATTTGAAGTCTCTATCCAGGATGAAAATGGCATCTATACTGGCTGGAATTTAGACTTCATTCCCCCCTATATAACCTTCCTAGAATCATCTTTAATGGCTTCTGTTATCACAAAATCAAGCCCCTGATAGGCTGCTGATCAGGAAGACTTTGAGTAACTATTTCAAACCAAACTTTTGGCTGAGGCTTAGCCTCCTCAACCTGAGAGGGCTCTCTCAAAGGGTTAATGATTTTGATTAAAGAATAAGATAGATGGCTAACTCTATGGTTTGTGATTGTATATGTTTATAGGTTGAAAGATGAAGGTTGGCTACCATTGGGCTATGGAGTCAAAGTATGTTTCAGTACCACAACAAGATCAGCTTAACATGAAGTCAGGGCATTCAGCATTTGAATATTCAGAACACAACACACATATGGAACCACAGCTCATAAGTGCACACAGGAAGTCAGAGCACAATCAGTGAATTCTGAGTGATTGTACACCTATGCAACTGTAAACAAAACTAAGGAAAGGACAACACACATTCTGAATATAAGAAATCCTTCATGAATCCTGAGTAGTGAAGCCAAAGCATTCTACCTAGCATGGAAGTCAAGGCATTATAGAGTTCAAGTGTAGAAATGACAATACAAAACAGTGAAACATAGTAAGTTTATCTATGAAAGAAGTCAGAGCATCAGTGATGAATTCTGAGTATCATAAGTAAACACCACTGCAATGTAAGTATTGGAAGATGCCATCATAACAAGAACATACAAGAACTCTTCATGAATCTTGAGTTGTCTAAGTAGAAATCTGCATTAGGTTAAAAATATACACAGTCTGCACATAGAGCAGCAGCTGAGCCAAAAAGTCTCCAACCCTTTGCTAATTCGACCTCTTGCTCTATATAAAGCATTTAAAATTAGGATTCCATCATCCCTCATCAAGAGAATTCGAATTTTCCATCAGTGACACCTATTCTAACCATAAAACCAACCATTAATTAGAACTAGCTGTTAACTAGGAGTGCTAGTGACCTAATACAACTAGGAGTGTAACTCCTTATTATGATTACAACATCCTTATCTAAACATTTAAAGCATTCTTTGACACCTAACACTCCATGAAGTCGAATTTGATGAAGCCTCCCACGTGGTCATCTGACTGCTGAAGACAAACCCTAGAAATTAGGGAACATGTTTCCTTGTTTTTAGGTTTAGAATCCCTGAAAATGGCACGTGGGATAGAGCCTTTATCTCCTCATCCATGACACATTTTACGAAACTGAAGGAGGTTTTTGTAGCCCACGTTGTCTAGAACAAAAACCTCTTTTGGTGTTTTGAAACATTCCTCCAGCTGTTCAGAATCTGTCCTTGAAAAACACGTGTCAAACAGGAAACTGTCCCTTGCTCTGTTCTGGCTGAAAAATAGGTCTTGGGACAGAGGTCATAACTTCTTGTAAAAAATTTATTTGGAAAAACTGAAGGAGTTTTTTATGAAAAAATCCATGCTGAACAAAAACCTCTTTTTTTTTTTTGAAACACTACTCCAGCTGCCCATAATAAGTCTTTGAAAAACAGTTGTCAAACAGGAGATGAAAAACTGCACCTACAACAGTTTCGTAGCGCAACTTTGGTCACCCTTTTCTCCCAGCTCATAATCAATTTGAAGAAAGTGGAAGAGGTTTTTGCACTTTAGTATCTTAGGAATGAAAACCTCTTTCACTTTTCAGAGATAAGTTTTCAACTGCTCAGAAACTCTTCTAGACGTTGACTGGTAAAAACAAGAAGACAGTTTGACTGATAAGTTGACTGATAAAGTTTGGAGTTCAAAAATGTCTCTCCTTTTTTTCTTTTGATCTCCACAAGGATCTTCTTTGATTACACAAAAATGTATTGAAGTGCCATGTTCTTCATGTGCTGTAGACCTTGTTCATGCACCCCTGTGAAAATAAAACCTCTTCAACGCTGCCTGAAGTATGATGAACAATAGTAGCTGTGATCACTTTTATAACAAATGGCTTATGGTTCATATATGCTTTTCCTTTGCCCGTTTTTCCCTTGCTGGATGCTTGCATTGTGAAAATGATCATTCTTCAGAAACTCCCTTTCAAAAAAGGTTTCCCTTTTGTCCCTCAAAATTGGTTAACTACATCAAAATAGGCAGCTACAGCAGTTTCGTAGCGCAAGTTTAACCACACATTTCTCCCACCTCAGAATGGAATTGAAGAAACGGAAAGAGGTTTTTGTAATTCAACATGTTAGGAAGAAAAGCCTCTTTCAGTTTGCAAAATTGAGTTCTCAGCTGCTCTGGAAAGCTTCTGGAAGTTACCTAGTAAAACAGTTTTTTCTGCTGAAACAGGCTGCTACAGGGGTTTCGCAGCGCGCTGCGAAAACACCGATTTCGTAGCGCAAAACAGGATTTTTACACTGTCTGCGCTACGAAAACGTGGATTCGTAGCTAGTTTCAAAATTTCTCCGAAATTATGTGAGATATGTCTTCTAAACACATGGTGAGGCTTCTAGGACATGGAATGAGGCTATCAAACTTTATTTGAAGATGGACATGAGACTCTAACCCTATGACTTAGACTTTAAAACATAAAAATGACTTGACCATGACTTGACCATGACTGATACAAGAATTGAGAAACCATGTAAGTTGTCCAAATTTTTTAAGGAAGTTTTACAGTGATAACAGTGGCTCCACTAGGGATAGTGTGCCCTTGTGGTACATTAAGAACCTGTAGCTCCAGTGCCGCTATCCATCCTTTAGAAGAAAACTTTGAACTTCTACCCAATTTGCTCCTCAAGCCTTTAATTATTTCTGAATGAAGAATTCCAACTGCACCTACTGAAACAGATGCTCAGTCAACCTACCCTGAGCTTATTTGCACATTCCTACCTACCCTATCAGCTGCAATCTCCACTTGTAGCTCAAGGAACATGAAACTTCCAATAAAGCCAATCAATTGTCCTTTCTGATATAAGAGGCTCTTGACTGCACTCAACCTCAAAATAACCATGATAGTGAGATGACCAAATCAACTTATAATGTACCTGATCTTCATAATGCAAATGAAAATGAAATACTGGTGTGCAAAGCTTTGCCATGTATTCACTTATAGGGTCAAAGAAAACATGGTTAGTTTGATGATTCTCATAACATTCTATATCTTCAAACAACTGATCCTCAGCCACACCAAATTTATTTGATATGCTATCCAACTGCCTTTCTAAATGATGCCCACAAACAATGTAATTTTCTTCATTATAAAGATCATTCTTTGATGCAAGCTGCTGCAAGGAATCACAAAAATGAACAACCTTTTCCTCCACCTGAGGGTCATAGAAAATTTCCTCCAGTATTTCTTCTTGCTGTGTGTAATCATTTTCATCTTCATTATGATTCGAAGACTGAAAAGTCTGCCGCATCTCTTCATTCATATCAAAGGATGAAACATGATTTTGACAAGTAAACCCCTGCTGCTCTTCATGCTGCGTTTCATGAGATGTTATACTTTCTTCTTGGTGCTGACATGCATTGTTATGAAGAGCCTCTAAAATTTCTTCATCCATAAATTCATCATCATCATAACAATCCTCCAAGTATTGAATAAGACTTAAAGAATGTCTACAGCAATCTTTAAGCAGCAATAATGAAGGATAACCTTCTTTATACATTTCACAGAATTCATCATGAAAACTAGCAAGCGAATATATTGAACCATTTTCCAGACTTTTATACCAAGACCATGCTTTTCCTTCTAAAGTGGTCATAAACATTTTCATGAGACAATCTTCAGGGAAATGAACCTTAAGACTGCGTATATGCATGTGGAATTTAATCAAATGAAGAGCAGCATTATCCTTCTTTTCATCTTTGAATATTGGAAGATCATCTAACCAATCAACCTCTGGCATAGGATTTGGAAAACCAGGGATATGAGACCGATTCATAGGAGCATACCTGGCATTCATTCTTGCAGTGGAATTCATCTTGAAACTTCATCAAGCTACTGATCTTCTAGCAATGGAGTCACCTTCCAATTTCTTATTTGATGTGTGGAGTCGCCAAGGTAGTTTTGCAGCCTCAAATAGATGTCTGAGCTCCTGCTACCTTCAGAAGTTCAACCATTGATTTCGGGAATGAATAATCTTCAGACTCCCGGCAGACGCACCAAAATGTTATCACAAAATCAAGCCCCTGATAGGCTGCTGATCAGGAAGACTTTGAGTAACTATTTCAAACCAAACTTTTGGCTGAGGCTTAGCCTCCTCAGCCTGAGAGGGCTCTCTCAAAGGGTTAATGATTTTGATTAAAGAATAAGATAGATGGCTAACTCTATGGTTTGTGATTGTATATGTTTATAGGTTGAAAGATGAAGGTTGGCTACCATTGGGCTATGGAGTCAAAGTATGTTTCAGTACCACAACAAGATCAGCTTAACATGAAGTCAGAGCATTCAGCATTTGAATATTCAGAACACAACACACATATGGAACCACAGCTCATAAGTGCACACAGGAAGTCAGAGCACAATCAGTGAATTCTGAGTGATTGTATACCTATGCAACTGTAAACAAAACTAAGGAAAGGACAACACACATTCTGAATATAAGAAATCCTTCATGAATCCTGAGTAGTGAAGCCAAAGCATTCTACCTAGCATGGAAGTCAAGGCATTATAGAGTTCAAGTATAGAAATGACAATACAAAACAGTGAAACATAGTAAGTTTATCTATGAAAGAAGTCAGAGCATCAGTGATGAATTCTGAGTATCATAAGTAAACACCACTGCAATGTAAGTATTGGAAGATGCCATCATAACAAGAACATACAAGAATTCTTCATGAATCTTGAGTTGTCTAAGTAGAAATCTGCATTAGGTTAAAAATATACACAGTCTGCACATAGAGCAGCAGCTGAGCCAAAAAGTCTCCAACCCTTTGCTAATTCGACCTCTTGCTCTATATAAAGCATTTACAATTATGATTCCATCATCCCTCATCAAGAGAATTCGAATTTGCCATCAGTGACACCTATTCTAACCATAAAACCAACCATTAATTAGAACTAGCTGTTAACTAGGAGTGCTAGTGACCTAATACAACTAGGAGTGTAACTCCTTATTATGATTACAACATCCTTATCTAAACATTTAAAGCATTCTTTGACACCTAACACTCCATGAAGTCAAATTTGATGAAGCCTCCCACGTGGTCATCTGACTGCTGAAGACAAACCCTAGAAATTAGGGAACATGTTTCCTTGTTTTTAGGTTTAGAATCCCTGAAAATGGCACGTGGGACAGAGCCTTTATCTCCTCATCCATGACACATTTTACGAAACTGAAGGAGGTTTTTGTAGCCCATGTTGTCTAGAACAAAAACCTCTTTTGGTTTTTTGAAAAATTCCTCCAGCTGTTCAGAATCTATCCTTGAAAAACACGTGTCAAACAGGAAACTGTCCCTTGCTCTGTTCTGGCTGAAAAATAGGTCTTGGGACAGAGGTCATAACTTCTCGTAAAAAATGTATTTGGAAAACTTGAAGGAGGTTTTTGTGAAAAAATTCATGCTGAACAAAAACCTCTTTTGGGTTTTTGAAAAACTACTCCAGCTGCCCAGAATAAGTCTTTGAAAAACAGTTGTCAAACAGGAGATGAAAAACTGCACCTACAACAGTTTCGTAGCGCAACTTTGGTCACCCTTTTCTCCCAGCTCATAATCAATTTGAAGAACGTGGAAGAGGTGTTTTCACTTTAGTATCTTAGAAATGAAAACCTCTTTCACTTTTCAGAGATAAGTTTTCAACTGCTCAGAAACTCTTCTAGACGTTGACTGGTAAAAACAAGAAGACAGTTTGACTGATAAGTTGACTGATAAAGTTTGGAGTTCAAAAATGTCTCTCCTTTTTTTCTTTTGATCTCCACAAGGATCTTCTTTGATTACACAAAAATGTATTGAAGTGCCATGTTCTTCATGTGCTGTAGCCTTGTTCATGCACCCCTGTGAAAATAAAACCTCTTCAACGCTGCCTGAAGTATGATGAACAATAGTAGTTGTGATCACTTTTATAACAAATGGCTTATGGTTCATATATGCTTTTCCTTTGCCCGTTTTTCCCTTGCTGGATGCTTGCATTGTGCAAATGATCATTCTTCAGAAACTCCCTTTCAAAAAAGGTTTCCCTTTTGTCCCTCAAAATTGGTTAACTACATCAAAATAGGCAGCTACAGCAGTTTCGTAGCGCAAGTTTAACCACACATTTCTCCCACCTCAGAATGGAATTGAAGAAACTGAAAGAGGTTTTTGTAATTCAACATGTTAGGAAGAAAAGCCTCTTTCAGTTTGCAAAATTGAGTTCTCAGATGCTCTGGAAAGCTTCTGGAAGTTACCTAGTAAAACAGTTTTTTCTGCTGAAACAGGCTGCTACAGGGGTTTCGCAGCGCGCTGCGAAAACACTGATTTCGTAGCGCAAAACAGGATTTTTACACTGTCTGTGCTACGAAAACGTGGATTCGTAGCTAGTTTCAAAATTTCTCCGAAATTATGTGAGATATGTCTTCTAAACACATGGTGAGGCTTCTAGGACATGGAATGAGGCTATCAAACTTTATTTGAAGATGGACATGAGACTCTAACCCTATGACTTATACTTTAAAACATAAAAATGACTTGACCATGACTTGACCATGACTGATACAAGAATTGAGAAACCATGTAAGTTGTCCAAATTTTTTAAGGAAGTTTTACAGTGATAACAGCTTCCTTGGCAGGTTGTGCCCTAAATTTTATCCTGGAATAAAACTCTAGGGGATGGGGAAAGTCCTTTTATTTAATTAAATATAGCTACGAGGTTCTTCTCTTCCCTTATGGTTGTCCCCCCACTCGAAATGTATGGGCCAATATTTGGAATTTTGATGGTCTCCCAAAGGTAAATATATTTTGTTGGACCCTTGTGCATAAGAAAATTCTAGCTTCTGAAAATATGAAAAAGGGGTATCCAAGGCTCGTCAATTTATGCTCTCTATAAAAAAATGAGATGAATCTATTGACCACTTGTTCCTATTCTATGATTTTTCCAAAGAAGTAAGGTTGTTTTTACTTTAGGAAATCATAGGGAACATTACAATGGTGGATTTGATCAACTAGCTTTTTGGGGATTGGAACAAAAATTACACACTACGTCTCAAAGGAAAATTGATTTTCAAAAGTGTTTAAATGGAAATTCCAAATATATATATATATATTCGAATATTTGGACTACAAGAAGTAGATCAATATTCCAATAGAAATCCATTCCCCCTAAAATCGTGCCAAACATAGCCAAAACATTGTTGGTTGAGAACCTCTATTCAAAAAAGACCAAGAAATTCCAAACTCAATAACTAGATGAGCAAGAACAAAAATGGTATAATCATTTCTTCCATTCACCCCTCGCTTCTCCAAAAATGAACCAAAAGCATCAATATTGAGAGTTGTGTCTCTCCTCCCAAGAATTTCAAGAGTGGATCAGATCGTAAGATCACCATACTCTTAGCTTTGACAAAGTTTAAACAAACATCTTCGGGTGGAAGGTGCTAGGGGAGAGGGGAAGGCGATATTGTTCTTCAGAGAACAAGTAGACTTAGCATAGTCTTGGGGACTAGGGATAGCCAAATAGAAACAAGAGGAAATTTATTGGATTTATAAGGGGATAGCCTGGCCCTAGAAAAGGGGGTCATCTTCATATGATCTGAATGGAAAATGGCACCAACCCACGGTATTCATCCACCCATGGTATTGTAAGTGACATCCACCCATGGTATTCATTCACCCATGGTATTGTGACATTCACCCATGGTATTCATTCACCCATGTAGTTGACCCGTGGCATTGTGACATCCAGCCATGGTATTCATTCACCCATGGAATTGACTCGTGGTATTGTGACATCCACCCACGGTATTCATTCACCCATGGAATCGAACCGTGGTATTGTAACTAAAAAATACTATAAGTAACAAGTCGCATTTTGTAAAAGGACAAATTGTCCACCACAATGTAGTCCTTACAGTTATTATCTGTTTTAATAAAAAAAATCTTTGTGGTTTTTTTTATTGGGAATTCTACTCTTTTTCTTCTGGCAATTTCAATTTTTCAGATCTTGGGGACCTCCCCCCGAAGATCCATTTCAATCTTTTAGATCTTGGGGGGCCTCCCCCCAAGATCTAGATCAATGGTATTATAGAAGGTTACGATTCCATGGGAATGAAGGTTTCATGCATATTTCAGGTTCAAATTTTTGCAGAAATATTCAAAAAACTTCAGGCACGTGCTGCAACCTCCACAGAGCACTTTCTTGGGCCAAGCAAGAAGAATTTTTCTTTTTTCATTTTTTTGCAGGATTTTTTTTTGGGTGGCGAGTTTTTCAGATCATATCTAAAACATTTGGTGCAATATTTACAAAAAAAAAAAAAATAACAGATCTGCATTCCTTGCAAAACAATACCAAAATTCAAAAAAAAAATCGCCCGAATTGGAGCCTAGATGAGGGAGATATCATTGATTTAAAATCAACTATGTTGTAGAATTTTTTTTTCTAACGACAACTGGTGGACGATGACTCTCCTATCATTTTTTGAAGCTTTTGTGCAGAATTTTAGAAAAAGGATTGTAGATCTGAGCTCCTCTTGAAAAATCACCCAATTTCAAAAACAAAATGGGTTGAATTGGAGATCGGATGTGGGAGATATCGCTGATTTAAAATCAACTATTTTTTTAGAACTTTTGTGATGACGGAAAAATTGCAGCGCGAATATGAGATTATAGAGTGTCCAGATAAAGATTTCCAACACACGGGAAGATGAAAAATGGTCCTTCTACTTCCAAAAACAAGTTATAATAAATGTTCTGAGTTATATTGACCGAGTTATGTCCATTTTAATTATGGAGTAGCATTTAAAGCGGGTTCCCGTTGGAGACGTGCCCTCCCAATCCACTTTAGTAGGCACCCGCTTCACATTCATTAGTTTCAGCATAGCAGCATTCGACTTGGGTTATTTGGAGACATGCCCTCCCACCCCAGGTTATGTGGGCACCTACTACTTCATCAACAACCAACATCACGGTTATGGCTCAACCGCACAAATCCTTGTCATTGAATTCCATTTGCTAGGCCACACACTGTCAATATCACAGTTGGTCACAAGCATTACAGGGTATCTCTATCATCAGATCTTCGTTCATCATGGTTATGGGTCATCCACAAACCCACACTTCATCGAAGTCCATTTGCTAGGCCGCACACTATGAGTATAACAGTTGGCCACAAGCATTATAGGGTATCTCTATCCTCAGATCTTCGTTCATCATGGTTATGGGTTAACCACATAAAACCATTCTCTTCAGTGGCTCTTCATATTCAACAAAGGTTTCGCAGGAGGAAACTTCACGCAATGGGGACAATTGCTTCTTAAGGAGGGAGGAATGCTCCGAATGGAAAATGGAATTAACCCATGGTATTCATCCACCCATGGAATTTACCCATGGTATTGTACGTGGAATCCACCCATGGTATTGTAAGCTACATCCACCCATGGTATTTTCCCATGGTATTGTGACATCCACCCATGGTATTCATTCACCCATGGAATTGACCCGTGGTATTGTGACATCCACCTATGAATTGACCCGTGGTATTGTAACTGAAAAATATTATAAGTAACAAGTCGCATTTTTTAAAAGGACAAATTTTCCACTACAATGTAGTCCTTATAGTTATTATCTATTTTAATAAAAAAATTCTTTATGGTTTTCTTTATTGAGTATTCTACTCTTTTTCTTCTGGCAATTTCATTTTTTCAGATCTTGGGCTCCCCCCCCCCCGAAGATCCATTTCAATCTTTTAGATCTTGGGGGCCCTCCCCCCAAGATCCATATCACCATAACAGTAATTACGAACTCTCAAAACACAATACAACATCTTGTGTTGAATTTCACTCCCATAGACATGAGTTTGAGCTCAATTATCTCCAAGATTAAACATCATCTCTCCTCCTTCACCAAGTTTCAATCATTCCATGCATACAAAGAATTCAACTCCCTTGTGCACTCAATGGTGAATCAAGCAACACAATTACCTCTAGGAAATTTAGTCGTGAATGGATCTCTTATTGAACGTCCCATTCCCTAATCAATTCTCATTAATGTTAAGCATAGTGTATAATCCAAACTCAAATTCTTTTGTGGGGGTAGGTGGATTACCCCCTTAGTGATTATGATAAAAGGTGTTATGCGTTGAGATGAAATCATCACTTGTCAAATCTAATTGGTATACCATGCAAAGCAAGGATCCATTGCATTACTCAACAGATATGGGAAATTATCATTTTTGGGAATGTCTTTGTACTTTTGAAGGGTATTCAAATCATTCCTCCACAATACATTCAAACTAATTGTTTAAGGATGGTGGTTGTTGTGTGGTTTTGTAATTACAAAGGATGAACCTCATGCAAGGTCTTCCTCTGCGTGAAATTGACTCTCCATTCTATGATGAGTATTTATTGGTATGTTCGAGCCCTATCTCCTCTCATCTTGAGCCACCTACTTTCCTCCTTGTTTTTCCTTAGAGTGCATGGTATTTTTGGTGGATTAGTTGGTGGTCAGCTTGGTTTTAGTGGCAAGGTTTTTGGAATTGGTCATTTGGGTGCAAGGGTATCAACGTTAGTGCTTAACCAAGCATCTCACTAGGTACTATGCTTTGGAGTCTTTGGGCTCTCGCTGTTTCATTTTTTCTAAACCCCTATGGAATTCTCTAGGGGGGACATTAGAGTTTTTAGGTGTGGATAATTATTTAGGCATATGTTTTTTTCCACTTTGTCTATGCTCTATTTGTGGGTTTTTCCATACTGATCTATACTCATGAGAGTTTTGCAATAGGGGGATTTTGCCAATGTAGGGTTTGTGGAATTATTTATCTGGGTGCAAGAGCATCAACATTAATGCTTAACCAAGCATCTCACTAGGTACTATGCTTTTGAGTTTGTCGACTCTCTTTCTACCTCTCTCGGCTCTCCCTGGTTCATTTTTTTCCTAGTTTTTTCAATGTCTCCTGTGGACCTCTCTAAGGGGGACACTCAAGTCATTACATGTGGATTATTATTTAGGCATATGTTTTGTTTCCACTTTGTCTATGCTCTCTTTGTGGGTTTTTCCGTACTACTCTATACTCATGTGGGTTTGGAAACATGGGGCTTTTGTCAATGCATTCATGGGAAGAGTTTCCTTCTGTCTCCACTATGGGTGGGGAGATTAGATTTCTGATGATGTGGGGTGGTGGAGCTACGAATATTTTTATGTAGTATGGGAGTTTGGTGTACCAACCCTCTTTGGTGTTTCCACAATCCTCCCTAGGGAAAGAATCCACCTTTAAAATCAGTGGTGTAACCAACAAGGATCTTTCTAATTTCACTATAGCTCTAGAAATAATAGCAAGGAAAACAATTATGGATGAATTCATTCTTATTAGAATGATCATGGAACTCTCTAATAATCTCAACTTTGTTATCAATATGTTGAATATCAGTAGTGGCCAAATTAATGAGCTTCGAGTGGATGTCAATCATCTTGAAGGGAAGATATCAAACTTTCTTTCAACTTTCCAAGATCATAGTAATTCAATCAAATTATCCTCTACCAACTCATTAACTCCAACCGTCTCTGCCTAAATCAGGTGTTTAATGATCCTAAAGTAATTGTAATAAATGGCTAATTCCTAATTGTAATAAATGGATAATTCCTATTTAGGAGGTAATGGAGGAAAAATCAAACTTTTTGGGAGGATTCTTCATGAGAGAATACACAATTAGAAGACATTAATATCCTGTTAAAATGATCAAAAAGACGAAAAATAATCCTTTTAAGGCTAGATATGCCCCTTAAGAACCTCGAACTTGTATCTATTTTGTACTCTTTTTTTTCCTCTGCTAGACATAGTGCTTGTTTAATATAATTTCTTTGTCATTGTTTAAATTTTTATATGGTGTATATGAATCGTCTATAGTTTGAACGTGATGATAATCTCCCAAGATAACCCCCATGAAGTATAATATGGTAATGGTTAACTAAGATTTATTAACATTTAACGACCAATTGCATATTTTATGGTGAGAAGGTAAGTATAATCAATTTTTATATGGTGTATATGAATCGGCTATAGTTTGAACGTGATGATAATAATGAACATACTCGTAAGTGGTTAATGTAATCTCCCAAGATAACCCATGAAGTATAATATAGTAATGGTTAACTAAGATTTATTAACATTTAACGACCATTTGCATATTTTATGGTGAGAAGGTAAGTATAATATATGATTATGATGATAATGGTTGATGATTGTTAATTTTAATTGAAACCAACTATGGTTTATTAGAGCTTAAGAAAAGGAGGTAAGTAATTTATTTATTTTTTTATCTTTTTTATGATTAAATTTAAAAAAAAAAAGCTTTCCCAGATATGATAATTTAAAATGTTAGTAGGGTTAGTATTAAAGTATATAATTTGAAGCATATTTAAGATATTCCTTAAGAGAAAGTTACTTTCATCCTTTATTTTCTCTATATCATAGGGATGGTGTTTTAGGAATTATTCAATGTCCTATTTCATTATGGATCTCATGAGAGTTCATTCTTATTTTAACAAGATTTTAAGCTAGTTATAATAGAAAGACAATTTTGATCTCCTTCATTGGGGTTAATGATCTCTTTATAGTAGGCTAATTTTCTTTTATCTTCTAATTCTCTATTGCAAGCCACAATTTATCCTTAAATTTAGATTTAATGGTATTTTTAATTATTTTAATATTAAAGTGAACTCCTCTATGTTGTAATGAATTAGCCATATTTCATTATGGAGTTCATAAGAATTCATATTCTCTCCAAACTAGTATGGAAGAGATCTTGTAATGCCCAATTATGTTGTTGTTATAATATGTTATCTAATTTGACTCGATCATATTACATAAAAATAAATTAAAACAATTTAAAATTATATATATATATATATAGTCAATTTACCATTGGGGTTTTTGGGCTCTAGGTTTTGACAGTGGCATGGGTATTGGGACTATTTTTAGCAAGTTTGTAATAATGTTTGAAGGTTTTGTAGGTTTAAAAATGTTTTTATCTTCATGATTTTTTTTTTAATTTGATTTAATACATAGGTCTTGGGGTGGGGAAATGAAAACAATGGAACGATGAAAATTTAAAGATGGTTAAATATTAGGACAATTTAAAATGATAATGTTTTAGTTTGGATCATGAATATATCCAAAAAGCACACATTTGAAAAGTTTGAATATTTAGTTTTTAAAATGATAAAGTTTTGGACTAAGGGATAGTGAGACGAGTAAAATATTTTCATTATAAATTTGAGGTGATAGTGAGATTGAGTATGGAAGTATATATTGCAGTATTTTCGTTATAAATTTGTTGTATGAAAACACCATAAAATTTGATGATGAGAACATCTAAAGAGAGTATGTTTTTTCTTTAAGGAAACGGGTAGCATTTGGTATTAAAGTTTCCTAGTTTTAAGGCCTAAACATTTTACATGATAGTCTCCTATTAATTCTGAGATGAGTTGCAAGCTCAATATTGATTTTGGTCTAGCCTTCCACTACTTACATACAAAAATTTCAAAAGCATTTTCCTTATATATCCTCCAAAAACTACCTAATACTAACACACAAAAAACACTTCATTATAAGAATAACTAATTAATTTATTCATTAAGGCTCACTTATGTCCCTTCTTCTTCTCCTTGAATAACAATTTCATGTCCAACCTCATCCGCAGGGGAACCTTGATCATAAGAGATCCATTCAACACCATCAAGGCCTTCAGCTTGCATTCTAATCCTATAGCCATGCGCTGCTTCTGAATTGATTTAAGCATTTGGCAAGGGAGCTTTGGATTCAACACAAATCTTCAGATCGGTGAGGAACCTTAATTCAGTGATACTTAAAACTGATGGTGTGAGACCACACATCATTTTGATCATCGAATTATTCATGGAAAAGGTTGGTAATTGGGAGTTTCATTATCAATCATTAACATCCCTTGTTCCAATGTTGCCCCTATGTTCGCCAATTGATCTGTGTTGGAGTTGAAGTGGCACTTAATATGAAATAATTCCACATGGTCAATTTGGTCTATTTAAAACTTTAATCTTAATAACATTGCATGAAGGTTGTGAGGGCGATCATGACGAAGTTTGCACACCTGTTGAAGTAGAATCATTGAGTCCCCTAGCACCAATAGCTATCAAATTGACTTCGAGAGAGATAATTCAATACCTTGCCAAAGCATTGTTGTTTCTACTTGATTATTGGATGACATTCCAAGCCCCCAATTATATTTTATCTCTATTTCTCTATTGGGGTAACAAAGAACCCCTCTCGCTCTAGTCTCCCTGGGGTTACCCTTTGATGCTCCATCAAATAAAATACGAATTAATTTTGTTCCCTTTTCCACCTCTGGAATTCCTCTATATCCATTCAAAGCAGTTGTGGTTTAACTCTAGAGGGAGTATATTTGAAGTTGTCAACATGCATTGGGGCTAGCTTGAGTTCAAGCCAATCTTTCTCTTATTGGGATAAATAATCAATCTCCTCGCATTTATATCATTGAGTTCTAATTGTTTCAAAGGGAATTCCCATAGCTTTAGAATAAAATCGATCTAGGGATGGGCACCTACATTTGAATATTGAAAGGTTGTGGGTGATCCAAATAGACCAACATAAAATTTTTGGGATCGTCATCTAACATCGAAGAATAATGGAGCCACTTTTCCTTTTCTAGGGAAATTGATGTTTCCATGAATCAAACATGTTTTTCCATTCATTTGGCACCCTGTTTATAGGTTTAATCTTATACAAAGCATGATTCTAGAATTCTAATCCATCGGGGAAATGTCTAAAAAGATGTGGAATGTGCTCTTCTGCTTGTTCACATAAGGCATGGCGTGAAGGCCCATAAATGTTCCTTTTCTTTAAGTTTTCTGCAGTCAATACTTTTCCATGGATGAACTCCCAACAAAATAAGTTTATTTGGTGAAGGCAATTTGGGTTCCCTCTATTTTTCCAAAGTTTACATGGTGAAGAATGTATGGATCATTTTAACAACATATTGTACCCAACTTTGACTGAGTATGCATTGCACTTACATCTTGTCCAAATTTGCCAATCCAACCGAGAAGTAGTGACTAGAGCATATCCTTTCAAAATATTGAACAAAATTGGCCAATGGGGTTTAAGATTTGGTGGTATGTCTAGGTGTAATCAACTAATCCAGACCCTGTCTATGTTCCACATGGAGATATCAACAATTTTCTTAATGTCATTGGCCTTCAACCAATTAATGAGAGATGTCATGTCAGCATTGGCTCCTTCTAAATTGATAGTAAAAAAATTTTCCTTCCATAAATGGATGAGATGACCATTTCAACTTTTCCATCCTAGGTGCTCAAGGATTACCGATGCAACCACTTTGCACAATTTCCAAATCTTAGACCCTTGGTCAGGCCATAATTCCAATTAAGGGCGAATTAGCCTATTCTTATGAAAATTATTTCTAAGGGAGGCCATCTTCCACCATTCTGTGGAGTCAAAGATAAGGTGCCAAACTATATTTGCTCCAAGGGCCCGATTCATTAACTTAGGATATTTTATATACAACCTGCCATGCTCTTTGGGCATGCACACAATTTTCCAATTGACCAGGTGAAATTTGATTTTTTTATTTCTTCCTCCTTGTCAGAGAAATTTTTGAAGGAGGCTTCCAATCTGACATATAATTCCTTTTGGTGCAAGGAAACCCAATCTTATGTATATGGGTAGAGATGATAACACAAATTTAATTAAAACAACCTTCCCTACCGGGTTTAACCATTACATTCCCCATGAATGTATTCACTTTTTAATTTTTCCTGAAACCTCTTCCCAATCCTTCATGTTAGTTTCTCCAAATGAGATTGGAATGCCAATATATTTGAATGGTCTCCATACCAAGGCTGAGGAGAATCCCAATTGCCTTGCAATATCTATTAGAGTTACCATCGAACAGTTCTAGCCATAAACCAAGGATTTTCTCTCACTAACCTCCCCTCCAGAGAGTTCTAGATATTTATTTAGTATTCTTTGGAACTTGGATATAATAATTTTGGACAGTCCTCCCAACCACAAGGTATCAATTGCAAACTGGGAGTGATTGATATTTTTAACGTTGCATGTTATACTCAACCCCACTAACCTCCCTTCATGTCTAGCCTTCTCCATATTTTTATAAGCCTTTTTCCATTAGAATGTATAGGAGTGGAGATAATGAGAATCCTTGACATTCTAGAGACAAAAAAAAAAGGATTCGAACTCCCATTAACCAGAGGAGAAATCTAAGGATCCACGATGTAGGATTTAATCCAACTTATAAAGCTTTTTCTAAATCCTAGTTTCTCCAGCATCAAAAATAGAAATGATGTCGGACTTGATCGAAGGAAATAACCATGTCAAGTTTGATGACCATCTTAGGTTCACTGGCATACTTGCTGAAGTGGATGACTTCTTGCACCAGAATGATGTTGTCCATAATATTCCTATTGCTCATAAAGTTGCCTTGATTTTCTGAGATTATTTCCGGGAGAAATGGTTTTAGTATTGATGCTATTATTTTCTTTAAAATCTTATATGTTGATTTGCACAAGGAAATTGTATGAAATCTCTAAAAAATTGCAGGCTTTGTCTCTTTAGGGATGAGAGCAAGAAAGGATGAGTTGGTGCTTTCACAAATATTTTCTTTTGTGCAAGAGTTATTTAGCATCATCAATAGGTATTTTTTATCATATTCCTGAACACCCTAAATAAGCTAATCGAGAATTCATATGGACCAGGGACCTTATCTGGCTCAAGGCTCCATATTGCCTCAACAACTTCTTCTTCTCCAATATCATGCATAAAAGACTGATTCTGTACTTTTGAGACTAAGGAAGGAACACATGATAAAAATTCCTACGCTTGATCCTGATTAAGATCTTTGGTCTCTTCATATAAGGACTGATAGTGACTATGGGCCTCCTTTTTAATATCTTCATAATTGTCAATTTTATCTCTTCCTTGAGGAGTAATCACGGTTACCTAATTTTTTAATTCTCTATGATTGGATTGCTTATGAAAAAATGTTGTGTTAAGATCTCCAGCTTTAAGCCATACGCTCTGAGAATTAATTCTCCATAATTCCTCTTCCTGCCTATTCAACCTAAATATCTCCTTGGTGAGCTCCTTTTCTCTTTCAATATGCCAAGGCCCCACTGTGACGTTATCCATTGTTTTCTTATGTTGCTCCAACTGATTAGTTATTTCATTTCTCTTCTTGGATGTAGGGTTGTAGAATTCCTCTAGCCAATTCTTGAGTGCATCCTTAACATTTCTAAGTTATATCTCCCATACAAAAATGGTGAGTCTTCAACTGGAAGTCAAGTGTTTTGGATAATGTCAATGACCTCATCCTCTTGTAGCCATGTAGGATTGAATCTGAAGGGAAGGGCTCTAATATCCTTCTTACCTTCGATGACTAGGGAGATGGCCTGATGATTAGAGATACCACTTGCAAAGATGGACGAGGAGCATTCAAGACCAATTAATCACAAATTATTGTGAAGTAAAATCAATCCAACTATGCTACAACATGGATTTCTCTCGATCGCTTATTGAACCAAGTGTATTTGTTGACTTTAGGGGTAATATCCATAAGATCCCAATCTGAGATCAAGTCTTCCATTTTCTCTCTAAATGGATCACATTCTAAACATCGTCCCACTTTTTCTAAACAATCTGAGTATTTTATTAAAGTCCCCTCCAAGTATACAATTGATATTCCAGTCACAAGATTTTATAAGATTTAAAGAGGCCCAGAATTTTGATTTCTCCCCATATTTCTTAGGGCCATACACACATATAATAGGAATGTGATCTCTGAAATCCCTTCTTTCCATAAGGGCCACAATCCAGTAGGAGGATTGCATACTATCAACTAAAGTATAATAAGAATCAAAATAGAACATACATATTCCTCCAGAGGCTCCTTTAGAATCTTGTGTGAGTCAAGAGCTAAGACAGTAGAAGATTCAAGAAGAATAAAGGACTTTTTTTCCTTCTTGCTTTGTTTCTTGAACAAATAAGAACCAAGGTTTTTCATGTAGTACAAGATCTTTTAGAGCCATGGATTTGTCGAGGCTCCTCATTCCCCTTATATTCCAAGATAGAAATATCATTGTTTTGGGTGGGGGGGTTTGTGAGGCACTTCCATCTCCACTCTTGTTGTTTCTTTTATCTCCCTTGTGCTTAAATGCATCTTGGATGACCGACTAGTTTCCTAGATTTTTATTCTTCTTAGCCTCCCATTCCCAATCCACCTTCTTGGAATTCCTTCCCCTTTTCCTTTGGCTTTTCAATCTCATGACTGCTACTCTCATCCACCTAATTTAGAGAATGCACTATGTTCTAGGTAATGACTCTCACTTTAGGAGATCCACCCTTAGCAATATGTTATCCAAGAGGCTACAAGGGAGAATCCATTGTTTTCTGATTAACGACTCCTATTGCTAAGGAACTTCCCATAGAGCTACCATATCCAATAATAATAGAATAATTTCCAATGGTCTCAGCTAGGTTTGTATTACCTAAATCAGATCCCAAATGGGGATTTCCTCCTTCATTTGATGGGCCTCGATGCACATCATTTTCCTTTGGATCTGAATGGATCTTGCCTTCCTCGTTCTCTAATTCTTCTTCATCATCTGAAGTCTCCTCATCCTGGATGGGAAATACTTATTCATTACCACCTTCCTCGTGATGTTGCTAAATATGAAATGGGTTTCCTAATGTGGATGGCCTAGGTTGAGCTCACTTATTATTATTTTGGGCCGCATAACCCTTACCTCGGTTTCCCCATTTCTTTTGAATTTACCATTATTCACCTTGATCAAATGAGTCTTTAGTCATTTTGCTTAGGCCTTTGTACAATATTGTGAAAAATTCCCATAGTCATGACAATACCAACATTTGAAAGGAATTTGATCATAATCGAGGGTTTGACGGGGTTGGTTTGTGAGGTGCTTCCACCTCCACTCTTGTTGTTTCCTTTATCTCCCTTGTGCTTAAATGCATCTTGGATGACCGACTAGTTGCCTAGATTTTTATTCTTCTTAGCCTCCCATTCCAAATCCGCCTTCTTGGAATTCCTTCCCCTTTTCATTTGGCTTTTCAATCTCATGACTGCTACTCTCATCCACCCAATTTAGAGAATGCACCATGTTATAGGTAATGACTCTCACTTTAAGAGATCCACCCTTAGCAGTATGTTATCCAAGAGGCTTCGAGGGAGAATCCATTTTTTTCTAAGTGACGAATCTCGCTGCTAAGGAGCTGCCCATAGAGCTACCATATCCAATAATAATAGAAGAATTTCCAGTAGTCTCAACTAGGTTTGGATTACCTTAATCAGATCCTAAATGGGGATTTCCTCCTTCATTGGATGGGCCTCGATGCGCCTCATTTTCCTTTGGATCCGAATGGATCTTGCATTCCTCATTCTCTAATTCTTCTTCCTCATCTGAAGTCTCCTCATCTTGGATGGGAATTACTTATTCATTACCACCTTCCTCCTGATGTTTCAAAATATGAAATGGGTTTCCTGATGTGGATGGCCTAGGTTGAGCTCACTTATTATTATTTTGGGCTGCATAACCCTTACCTCGGTTTCCCCATTTCTTTTGCATTTACCATTATTCACCTTGATCAAATGTAGTCTTCATGCATTTTTCTTAGGCCTTTGTACAAGCTCGTGCAAAATTCCCATAGTCATGACAATACCTACATTTGAAAGGAATTTGATTGTAATCGAGGGTTTGACAATGGATCCATTCCCCTGAGGTGAGATTGATCTCTAATGGAAGCCCCTTTTTCCAAATCGACCTCCATACATATATTGGCACAAGCAAACTACGATCTTTTGGGCTATTCTTAATCCAAGTACCTACTAACCCCATTGCCTATTGCTTGCAAGCAGTCATCACTCCAACATGATAATGGTAGTCGAGGTAGTTTCACCTAAACTGGGATTGTCATTGGTATATCTTCATATGGATTGAAATTTAGGATCCATTTTTTCAAATACATGTCCCTTGATTCAAAAATATATGGACCATTTCGGAAGATTACATCGCAATCTCCTTTGCATTCAAATAAAAAGGAGAAAAATCCACTGTCGTAGGAAAACATACCTACATTTCCCTTCATCTTTGATTTCCATTTCTTTTCAATCCATCCTTCCATCGAGCAGGGAGATGGTTACATGCCCATAAAATTTTCTACAAGGGATCCTATAGAATAAGCCAAAGTTGCTTTTCAGGCAACTGATGGGAGGTAAATCGATGATATTTTTTTCGATTCATTTAACGAACTTCCCTTTATTCTAATTTGTCAACATTTATTCGGCAAGGTCATGATCAACACATTGAAGGTTGAGATATCCTCTTCAAGAGTGGGATGCATAGGAGGAGGGGTAGGAGCCCCCTCTGAGGCTACCATTGTTGCAACATGTTAGTAGGGATTCTATAGAGGCGTTAGAGATCTGCAGAGAACTAAAAGGGAGAGAATGTTAGTATGTTTAATTTCAATAGCAAATTTCAGACTCAATACAAAGTTTAATTTCATAAAAATGGTTGTTAGACGTCGATAAGCATCAAAACACTTACCTCATAATTTCCACATTACAAAAATTTAAAAAATCATAAAATTATCTAAACTATAAATTTATTTTAAACCAACCTAGATTCTTCTTAACTCTAGATCTATAAAGCTTTGAGAGATCAAATCACTTGAGGTGCAAACATTTCTTCAAATGTTTTAAGCTAGTTGCGTCAAGAGACACTCTACAACCTAGTATAGAAAAATGTTGTAAATTCTTGTTATGTTATGTTATCTAAACATTTTGACTTGGTCAAATAAAAATAAAATGATTATATATGTGTGTGTGTGTGTGTGTGTGTGTGTGTGTGTGTATGTGTGTATCTGTTTGTGTGTGTGTGTTCTAACTAATAGATGAAATGCTTTTTTAGTCCTAATCTAATAATACTTTTTTTAGTAAGATTGTGATTTCATATTGTTTAAAATGCATTTTTGAATGCATAAATAGATTTAGCACCCTAAAAAATACATGAGACATTTGATATTTTCACATTAAACAACTTAAATTTATGATTTTTAAAAATATCTACTAAAATTTGGACAAAATTGACCTAGAAAAGTGCATGGAAAAGGGCCATTTCATCTATTAGTTAGACTATATATATATATATATATATATAAAGAGAGAGAGAGAGAGAGTCTAGATCCATCTTAATTTTGGGATTTTCAAGGGTCGAGAGGGATCAAATCTCTCAAGGTGCATATCTTTCCTCTAATTTTGCACTCAAAAAAGAGGTTTACACCTTAAGAGATTTGATCTCTCTTGATGCTAGAGAGATCTAGAGTTAAGATGGATCTAAATTGGTTATAATAGAATGAAAATTTTGATCTTCCATTTTTGAGTTAATGACCTTTGTATTGTCGGTTAATTTCCTTTTATTCTATAATTCTTTATTCGAAGTCACAATTTCTTCTTAAATTTAGATATAATAGTATTTCATATATTAATTCATTTTATAATAATAATGATAATGATAATAATAATAAACTTATAATTTAGTTAATTTTTATGGTTTTTTTAAATATTGGCGATGTGAGATGTATCATAATTTAAGTGTTTTACTGTCTATCATGAATTTTACCAGTGAGATGTGTTATAAGGTTGGTGCTTGATGTCTATCATGAGCTTTACCGATCATTTAATTTATATGGATGTGGTAGTTACCATAGGTATGTCTATTTGGAAATAGTGCTTGCACAATTTTAATTTAATTATCAATAATTAATAGGTGGATGGTAGAGATTTAGATCTGTAGAATATTCACAAAATATTTTTAGTACTAATCAGATATAGAGCGTTGAGATTTATTTCAAAGGTACTTATGCCTTTTTGTTCTTCAATTTTATTAAAAAATGTTATAAAATAAAATATATAAAAAATATTTTGACTTTGAAATGAGTTATGGTTTTTTGGGCATGTGGCATTGATAAGCCATGATAGTGATCCATGGTATTGTAACAAAGCCTATTTATATGTTAAGAGTATTCATGGTAAAGTGGGGTTGAATCTCCATAATAAGAATCTTGCTACATTTTTTTTAAATGTATGTATGCATGTTTAACTCATATATTAATTTTTCTTGTAATTACAAATAATAATAATAATATTTTAAAATAAGGTTATAACCAAACTACGATCTTTTGGGCTATTCTCATTCCAAGTACCTACTAACCCCATTGCCTATTTCCCACAAGCAGTGATCACTCCAACATGATAATTGTAGTCTAGGTAGTTTTACCCAAACTGGGATTGTTGTTGGTATATCTTCATCTGGATTGAAATTTAGGATCCATTTGTTCAAATACATGCCCCTTGATTCAAAAATATATGGACCATTTCAAAAGATTATATCACAATCTTCTTTGGATTCAAATAAAAAAGAGAAAAAGCCACTATCACAAGAAAACATACCTACATTGCCCTTCATCTTTGATTTCCGTGTCTTTTCAATCCACCCTTCCATCGAGCAGGGAGATGGCTGCATACCCGTAAACTTTTCTACAAGGGATCTTGTAGAATAAGCCAAAGTTTCTTTTCAAGCAACTGATGATATTTTTTTTGATTCGTTGAACGAACTTCCCTTTCTTCTATTTTTGTTGATATTTCTTTGTTAAGGTTGTGATCAACACATTGAAGGCTAAGATATCCTCTTCAAGAGTGGGATGCATAGGAGGAGGGGGAGGAGCCCCCTCCAAGGCTGCCATTGTTGTGACGTGTTAGTAGGGATTCTATAGAGTCATTAGAGATCCGTCGAACCAGTGTTACTTGGGAGCAGGAGTGAAAGTGGGGAGCGGGAGCGAAAACGGGAGCGAGAGTGACATTTTCAGAAGCTCCCGATTTGGGAGCGAATCCCGGAGCGTTTTTTATATAATATATATATTTTTATATATTTTGATACATATATGTCAACAAAAACATGTAGAATAATGAATTAGATATAAAAAACATAAAAAAAACATAGATTGAACCATATAACAACAATCATCTAGAAGTTATAATCTTCCTCAACCACGTCCACAAGTTAGTAACATAGTAACATACAACATATTGAGTCTCGTGATTCATCAATCTTAAAGTTTCAAGCTTTCAAAATTCAATATATAACATTTATCATCATTGATGACCAAAGTTGTACTTGTAAGCTAAGTGTAACCATTACAACAAATAATGTATAACATGAAATGAAATGTTATAAAATGAAATGAAATGAAACAACTTTCAACTTTCATGAAGCATCATTTTCATAATTCATTAGTAATGAGTTATAATTGCCAACTTCAAACTTAAATTGTCATATATTGTTTAAAAAAATATCATAATAAATATGAAAGAGTCAATAGTTATAAAAGCTACTAGAAAGTAGAAAAGAGGAGTAAATCTATTATCTATTTCTTATGCTAGGGCCTCTTGCCACCACGAGAAATGCCTAATTTTTTAGTCTTGTTGGAAAATCAAGATCTTTATCATTAATATCACCCTATAAGCATTAATATCCAGAGGTATCTTTGTCATTACCTCTGTATCTATATAGGGATCTTTGTCATTAATATCACCCTCTAAGCATTAACATAAGATAGAAAAAGCATAGCATGTCAAGTGAAGATTTTGTTTGAGTGATGCAGACATTTTTAGGAGGGTCATGATAGAGGAGTTCGACAACCAATGTCACTAACATCAAGGTACATAGAGGGATTGGTGCTCTTGATTAAATAGGAGTTCCATACCCTAATACATGACAAAATTCAATGGAAACATTGCAATCCCCCAATCCTGGAATCCTGAAAAACTGATAAGTCTGCTGGATTTTGAATGAAATCTAAAATTCTACTTTCTCCATATGAAATCCAATGAGGCTAGAACCACTCTCAAACATCCTAAGTCATTTCATGGTAATGTTAAAAATTTAAATAAAAGGATGAAAATGAAGATTAAGGAGAATGTCACTTTTACTTTAAGAATTTAACGTTACCATGAATAGCATATCAATACTAGGACCTAGGCTTGATCATTAAGTTGCCCCACTCAAAAATTATTTGTTTCTTTCAAAAATAATTGCATTTCGAACATTACTACAAAAAAAATTGCAAAAAAGGCAAAATGCTCCCAACCCGCTCTCGAGTCGCTCCTGCCCTGAGCGCGGAATGGGAGCGGGATCGGGGGGGGGGGGGGTGGGCACGCTCCCCCGCAGCACTGCGCCGAACACTAAAAGGGAGAAAATGTTAGTATGTTGAATTTCAATAATAAATTTCAAACTCAATACAAAGTTTAATTTCATAAAAATGGTTGGTAGATGTTGATAAGCATCAAAACACTTACCTCATAATTTCCACATTACGAAATTTTACAAAATCATAAATATAACTAAACTATAAATTTATTTTAAACCAACCTAGATTCTTCTTAACTTTGGATCTATAATACTTTGAGAGAGATCAAATCACTTGAGGTGCAAACATTTCCTCAAATTTTTCACTCAAGAAAGAGTTTTGCACGAGATTTGATCCCTCTCGACGCTTGATATATCTAGAGTTAAGATGGATTTAGACTCATTTTAGCAATGTTTTAAGCTAGTTGTGTCAAGAGACACTCTACGACCTAGAATGGAAAAAATGTTGTAAATTCTTGTTATGTTATGTTATCTAAAATTTTTGACTTGATCAAATAAAAAAATTTTGATATATATGTGTGTGTATGTGTGTGTGTGTGTGTGTGTGCACGTATTCTAACTAATAGACAAAATGTTTTTTTGGTCCTAATCTCATAATACATCTTTTAGTAAGATTTTGATTTCATATTGTTTAAAATGTGTTTTCGAATGCATAAATGGATTTAGCATCCTCAAAAATACATGACACTTGATATTTGCAGATTAAACAACTTAAATTTATGATTTTTAAAAATATCTACTAAAATTTGGACAAAATTGACCTAGAAAAGTGTTTGGAAAAGGGTCATTTCATCTATTAGTTAGATTATATATATGTGTGTGTGTGTAAACCTTTTCAATAAAAGAAAAATAAAATAAAATTATATATATATATCTATATATATATATATATATATATATATATATATATATATATATATATATATATATATATATTCATTCATTCATTCTAGATCCATCTTAATTATGAGATTTTCAAGGGTTGAGAGGGATCAAATCTCTTGAGGTTCAAATCTTTCCTCTAATTTTGCACTCAAAAAAGAGGTTTGCACACCTTGAGAGATTTGATCTCTCTTGATGTCGGAGAGATCTAGAGTTAAGATGGATCTATATTGGTGATAATAAAATGAAAATTTTGATCTTCTATTTTTTATTTAATGACCTTTGTATTGTCTGTTAATTTTATTTTATTCTACCTGGATGCGGGTGACAATCAAGGTAATTAATGCAGAATCGACTGAAAGGTGGCGAGAGGATGAGCCACATGGTCGTCGGCGTTCCTCCCCACACCAGTCTGAGCCGAATTTATGGCCGTCTGCAAGCAGCATTTAATGAATGCTTGGGCTAATAACTAGCCATTATGTGCCTAGAAATAGACTCCCCTCGCCATACTGTTTTCCTTCCTCCCCTGCTCAATTGCAATTGCCCACACCAAGATGTTGAACCCTGCTCTCGCACTGTCACCGGGAGTCGTTGCTGGTTAGTGAGATATGTTGATCTTGGCAATGGGCATCACTATTCCCATTCCAGGCTTTGCTGTTTAACCTCAGCCCAGCCGTCCCTTGTTCCTCCTCGGCTCAATTCCTCTGTCATTTCTCCCACTGAAAACTTGGCCAGGCATTCCGTCATGGTTCGTCATCGCATGAGGAGCCGCAGAGGGGGTACTCAGGGTGGTAGTGTCCGCCCTCAGGCGACGCTAAGTCCTGAACCCGCCGCCCCTTCTCCTTCCCCTAAACTTCCTTACCCCCATAGCTCTGTTTTGGGCAGGTATCCTAATACCCGCAATGGTTGGGGAAGCGCTCAGTTTCCAGGTGGTTGCCAAAGCGATGTTGCGGTTCACACTACCAACTTCCCTTTGCCACCTCACCCAGCTCCCCACTTGATCCAATTCAGATTCCGCAGCAACCTAAATAGACCGGTGATTACTGCCACCATCACCATTGTTTTCACTGAAGAAAATGAGCCGCAAGCCACCCAGGCGGGGAGTACTGAAGCGCAGCAGGAGGAGGCTCACAGACACGGGAATGGCTGAGATACTGGAAAGCATCTGCTGGATGAGGAAAGGGGTTCTCTACATGGCTAGGACATGGGTGGCGGTCAACATGCAACACGAGGAGGTTCTGGAGCCACGCAACCACCAGGTGGCAGCATGACTGATGCGTTGGCTCTGCATGCAGTTGCTGGCAGCTCTGGGGGTGTCCAACTTGCGTGTGGGCCACACAGTGGCGTGTCGGAGGAGGAGGATGATTGGGATCAATATGTGTGTCCAGTTGAAGAGATACCTATCCTAGACGAGTTCAAATGATGATGCGTGGCAGCCAGGTGTCACCAGCTGAGGTCTCATTTGCTGACTGGTCTTTTTCTGATATGTTTGTTCTGTTGGAACTTTTCTAGGTTTATGTTTGTCTCGTTGGAACTTCTCTCGTTTTGTTTTTTCCTGTCTTAAAGACTGATATCCCATATCTAGGTATTTTTTGCCTTTGCGGACTGGTTTCCCCAACGATGGGGCAGTCAAGATATTCTCTAATAAACAATGTTCAACACTGTCAAGGCCTGAGCCTCATTGTACTCATATTTTGTTACATTTTAATAGATTAACTTTACTTAGGAAAAAAAAATAAAAATCTTTTATTCTATAATTCTTTATTCGAAGTCACAATTTCTTCTTAAATTTAGATATAATAGTATTTCATATATTAATTCATTTTATAATAATAATGGTAATGATAATGATAATAATAATAAACTTATAATTTAGTTAGTTTTTATGATTTTTTTTTAAATATTGGCCATGTGAAATGTATTATAATTTAAGTGTTTTGTTGGCTATCATTAGTTTTACCAACAAGATGTGTCATAAGGTTGATGCTTTGATGTCTATCATGAGCTTTATGGGTCATCTAATTTATACGGATGTGCTAGTTACCATAGGTATGTCTATTTTGGAATAGAGCTTGCACGCTTTTAATTTAATTAATAATAATTAATAGGTGGATGGTAGATATTTAAATCTATAGAATATTCACAAAATATTTTTAGTACTAATCACATATAGAGAGTTGAGATTTACTTCAAAGGTACTTATGCCTTTTTGTTTTTCAATTTAATTAAAAATGTTATAAAATAAAATATATAAAAAACATTTTGACTTTGAAATGAGTTATGGTTTTTTAGGTATGTGGCATTGATAAGCCATGGTAGTGATCCATGGTATTGTAACAAAGCCTATTTATATGTTAAGAGTATTCATGGTAAAGTGGGGTTGAATCTCCATAGTAAGAATCTTGTTACATATTTTTTTAAATGTATGTATGTATTTTTAACTCATATATTAATTTTTCTTGTAATTATAAATAATAATAATAATAATATTTTAAAATAAGGTTATAAGTTAGTTAATTTTTATGATTTTTTAAATCTTGATAATGTGAGATGTATCATGAAGTAAGTGTTTTGATGCTTATCCAAAATTTCCAATCATTTAATTACACCAATAATCATGTCTATTTTGGAATGGGGATTCCATAATTTTAATTTAACTATCAATAATTATTAGGTGGGTGGTAAGGATTTAACTCTCATGGGATATTTTAGAATATTTTTAGTAGCAGTCACATATCAAAGGTAGAGATTTTTTCCAAAAGTAATTATATTCTTTCTACATTTTTAATCAAACTAATTAATTAAAGAAATGTCATACAAATATGATTTATGATTTTTTGGGCATTTGGTATTAGTAAGCCATGGTATTGATCCATAGTATTGTAACAAAGCCTAAAAGTCTCTATGCTAAAGTGAAGGTGAATCTCCATAGTTAAGAACCACATGTTTTTTAAATATACATATATTTAACTTATATTAATTCTTTTTATAATAATAATAATAATGATAATAATAATAATTTACTTAATTTTTATGATTTTTAATTTTTTTGGCAATGTGAAATATATCATGAGGTAAGTGTTTGATGTCTATCCATGTTTACTAACCATTTAATTTACATGGTTATTCTAGTTTATATGGTTACACTAATTAAATTGAAAAAACAAAAAAACTAATTTTGAGATAAATCTCAACCCCCTATACTATTTCTAAAGATATTCCATGAGTATTACATAAAATTTAAATCCCTATCATCTACATATTAATGATTCATCATTAAATTATATTCCAAAATAAATATGCATGTCCACATAATTCGTATAAAGAAGAAAATTAATATATAGCTATAATTCAAAATAAAGTTAAAATTTAATTTTTATGATATTTTTGAAATGTATCATAGGTAAATGTTTTGATACTTGTCCACACATTTACTAACCATTTAATTTATATGGATGAATTAGCAAAATTGAAAAGCAAAAAATGCATAACTACCTTTACTATAAATCTCAACCCTTTATCTTGACTATTACTAAAAACATTTCATAAATATTCCATAAAACTTAAATCTCTATCATTTACATCTTAATTATTGATAATTAAATTAATATTCTGAAAATCCTATTCCAAAATCAACATATCTTAAAAAAAATATATTATTAAAATAAACACTATCTCTTAACATATCTATTAATGTAATTAATATAAAAAAATTAATATTATTAAAATAAACACTATCTCTCACCATTTTTTTAAATATTAAAAAATGAAAAGTAAAAATCATTAATTTCAATGAATATCAAAATAATATATTCACCATTTAAGTTTAAAAATAAAATAAAATAAAATATAAAAAATAAAGATCTCTTAACATAAAATTGTAGTATTATCCAATGTAAATATTATTTACCATTTAAATCACTTGGATCCTCTCCGTATAATATGCATTTTACATTCTTCATATAATTTATATTTATAATTTAACCACGATTATTTAAAATTAATAAATAATTGATCAACAATAATCAATCTCCATTTCATGGAAAAAATACTCACAATTATAAATAAAACTAATGGCCAACCAAGCAAGAACGCGATGATAAAATTTGTAAACATCATATACAAAGCTGCAAATAAGAACATTAACAGAATAGCATTAATTCCGCTCAAATTAAGAGAAGTGGACCGGGTTATACTCAAAAATTAAAAGGGAAAGAACATTATTGAGGTAGTGGTATCCTCAGAGAGATAAGAGTGGTAGTTGTAGGTGTTGGGGGTGTAACAACCGTTTCTTAATCTGGCCAGCCCAGAGACCCTTCACAGTCTATAACTGTGACACATGAGCATTGCTTTTAAACTGTCGGTTATGTGAATACGATCTGCAAAGTCCCCTGCACAAACAGACTGAACCCATGCCACTTGAAAATCCTTCTGTAATTGGCAATGTGAATGCCAAGTTACCTAGCGAGGAAACTACACATGCAGTTAAGCTTGAAGCTCCAACGGTTGATCTTGATGAGCAGATCTCAAAATCTGAAGCTCAGGCCACTGGAGAGCACATAGGAATTAGTTGGTCTAACACACCACCTTCAAATAAATCACGGAAGCATGGGACGTTCATAATATCCCCAGATTGGCTGCCCAAAGGATGGCTCACTGAAGTCAGGACCAGAGAGACAGGCCGCAGAGATAAGGTACTGATGCCCACTTCTTCTTTATCTTCAACATTGAACTGAAGCGTGCGTTTCTGTAGAGGGGCTGGCATTTTGTCTTTCACTTTTTATTTTCATTTTTTTGGGTTGTTTTGATGAGCTGTTCGAAATTTTAGAGGCATGGATCTGTTATATGTATTAGATACATTTTTAACTATATTTAAACAAGTTTCAAAGGGATGGTGGTTGCAGTTCAGAACAAATAAGAAGAGAAACACAAAGTGGTATCCACCCAATGTGGCTCCTAGGGACATTCTATAAAAGATTCATACTTTGCAACTTTGATTTTGATTTTGAGCTGGGGAAGGTCAGGAAAGTTATTGATTTTTTCATACAATTAGATCATGTCCTCAGCAAGGCCTTCTGTAAAATTCAACCACTGTTAAGCTAGTGAACTAGATTGCTGTCTAGCACTTGCAGCACAACATACTTGTTTTGACAATTGCACAATTGGGTGTATTACCAGTTTTCTTTCATTGACTATGCCTTCTCTCTGGTTCTTGTAATTTGAATAGTACTTTAGTTGTATTGTTGTAGTTTGTTTGCTTCAGTGTACTTGGCTTTTTGTGATTCACTTGAGAAACATATTCACTTCACTTCGTTCGTTCCATTCAATATTGTATTTGTTTGAGAAATCTGATCTCGACCACTTCAAATTTAATTCAGAATTCACCCTTGTTCTTGACTGCTTACAGGAAGCTCCAGAGTGAGTTTTGTGTTTGTTAATTGAATTGGATTTATGCAGATCAGTTTGCTTGAGAACAACATACAACCCCTAGGGGCACCACCCTGAGACTGGAAAAGAGACAGTTTGAATTAAGAGGGATCCAGTAGTGACAAGGTTGGTTGTCTAGAATCGTTGCATAGATTTACCAATGTAGATACACATGATAACACGACCATATTGAAGAGGCTTGATCTTTCAATGAGAACTTTTAACCCTTTCTTTTTGCACTTGTAACCAAACTCAATCACCTACTTGGAAAGAATGAGACACTCAATGTGTGTTGTGGTTTTTTGTGCTTCTACTGCTAATACTACAAGACAGACTGCACTTGTTCATGGATTCATTAAATCTACTTGATGAAATTATTTGCTCTATCATATTCATTGGAAATATAAAGAGCAAAGGATGTTGAGGATTGTAGGTATGGACATCAACAATGTCTGATGGTTGGACACCAAAACAGGTCTAGAAAGGACTTTGTTCAGTGCAATTGTTGCATGCTTTTTTACAAGAATGTTTAATGAAAGCTATGTTCTAATCCTGGCTGTGAAGGTGTGCATGACTATACATACACCATAGATGATCTAAAGTTATGTTGAATAGTGTTTATTCATCATTTTGAGTGTGGAAAGTACTAAAGTGTTTGAGTTGGGTGCCAAGCATTGATGACAATGCATCTAAAAAATGATTTAGAAACCTAGAATCATGATTATTCCCCATGGAAGAAGGTAAACCAAAATGGGACCAAACATGGATGAAATTCATGTGAGTTGTGATAGTATTCTTACAAGGATCATGTTAGTCATGGTAGAGAAGCTACCAACCATAAATAATATGCAGCCATGCTGGTGCTTGGTCATGGGTAAACCCAAGAGAAAATCTAAATTGACATATTCCCAAGGTGTAGAAGGAAGATGAAATTGTCTATACACATCTAAATGGCGATTGGCTGGTCTAGCTATGCAACATGAAACATGAGATTTGAGGTAGGTTTCAACATATTTTCTTATGTGAGGTCAATACAAACCCATTGCAATGATGCTACTATCTTCCTCACTCCAAACTGTCAAGCTAACTTAGAAAACAAAACTTTCAAATCAGCAACTATTTGGGTTCAGATGCAAGTGCACAATTTATCATGGTGGTAAACAAGATCACGTCGCAAGTGGAAATCAACTATATCTATAGTAGGTCCTATAGAGGTGCCATTATATCCATGTTGGAGGGTAGTGTAGATTGTTGTTAACTTTTGTTGTTGTACAAACCTATCCATCTTGTTGTATTACAACCCTTGGTGTTTGTTACTGCAAAATATAGCAACCTATTGTAAAGTTTCACTAGGCATTCTAACTTCTAATTCTTAGAGCAACAAAGAGATCAACAATCATTGTCACCTCAATGGCATCTCCTCCGCTATTTTGTGATCAAATATTATCCCCACAAGGAGGATTACCCAATAAGACTTAGAGGTTAGGTGACTAAGGATCTTAGGCAATATGGCTCTCTAAGGATCTTGCAACACCACTCCACGCCACAACAAGTGGCAAGAGTTTCCAGTGGAGAAAGGGTCAACAAAGGGCCTTTGAGGAGCTAAAGAAGAAGATTATTCAAACACTAGTTTTGGCATTACCGAACTTGCAACAACCCTTCGAAGTGGAGACAGATGTGAGTGGGTATGCTATGGGAGTGGTCTTTATGCAGGGATGAAGGCTTGTGTGCTACCATTCTAAAGTATTTCATGGGGCAATTCTTAACTATCCTACTATGACAAGGAGCTCTATGCCCTAGTACAAGCTATGAAGATGAATAAACATTATTTGATGGGAAAGGAGACAATAATCCACACAGATCACCAACCACTATAGCACCTACAAGCCTAAACTAAGCTACAACAAACTAGGTATTACAAATGGATAGTGTTTCTATGACAGTTTCATTTAGTGATCAAGTACAAGAAAGTCAGCACAAACAAGTTGGTCAACATGCTTTCAAGGCCACTCGCATCAAAGATCACATCTTTGGGAACTCTAAAGTACATGGATCCATTCATCCATGATGCATATAGAGAGGCATACTTAGAGGATGCGGACTTCAAGGAGGTGTTTTAGCAGTTATAGTGCTAGAGGCACGTGCACGATGGTGATAGAACAGTTGACTACCATCTCCAGGATGGGTTACTCTATAGGTTGGATAAGTTATGTGTTCCTAAAGGTAAGAAATTGCAGCTGATCAAAGAGGCTCACACCTCCAAGGTTGTAGGGCACTTTGGTGTAGGGAAGACAGTGGCCAACTTGTAGAGGTATGTGTAGTGGCCCAATATGCAATAATAGGTAGCTAGGTTTATAAGAGGATGTGTGCTTTGTTGTACCAGATAGCCTTGTAATAAGAAACAGGGTCTATATCATTCTTTACTTGTACCTGTTTGTCCCAGGGAAAGCATTTCCATGGACTTTGTGGGAGGTTACCAACAACCAGGTGTTGAAGAATCTAGGGCATATTGAATTAATGAGATTCTTCTTATTTTGATAACTATTTGTGAGGCATTTAGTCTTTAGATCATTAGATCTTTTGCTTTTTATGGTCAATGTGTTTATTTCTTACTTCAACAAATAGCTACCAAAGCAAAGAGACAAGAGCACAAGATATGTCATTCTGCCAGGGGCAAAACCTCTCCCTCTTGGAGAGGAAAACCCACACAAAATTCTTCTTATAGAGATTCTTATTGCCGAACACCAAGACCACGACCCTTGACTTCCTGAGCCACTCCAAGACCAAGACACTAATTCTCTGCTTTGTCACTATAGAGATCATCACTGCTGCTGTATTGTTATTCCTTCAATGAGATCTTTATAATGTTAGCTAGTTCACTGTTGCTACTCTATTGCTGAGATTCTCCTTATCTTCTTCAGAATCATGAAAATCATAATTGTAATTGTGACAAAGATTTATTATAACTTCATTCAGTGTGATTGCGTTGAGTATATTACACAAGTACACTGAGACTTGTGACTGAGATGTCATATGATTGCGTTTTGTATGCCAAGGATATATCTCACATGACTGTGTTTGTATTCACAAGATTGTGTTTTGTATGTTATACAACTACCTGAGACTATATCACGTGATCCTTCTTTGTCATAGGTGTGCAGAGAGTATGATACTTAGATGGTTTCCATCGAGACAGAGTATCCACCGAAACAGAGCATCCACCGAGATGGTGATGAAAGGAGTTCTGAGGTAGTGTTTGCGTGGAGATCATATAGGGATGCTGAGACAGAGTGTCCTTCTCTGTCACCAAAACAGAGTACCCTCCGAGGTCATATACTGAAATTCTGTCACTTGTTTTGTATCACCGAGATCATATGTCGAGTATGTCACTGTTTTGTATCACCAAGATCATATCTCGAAATTTCAGAGTGATCCAAGGTTTGTGTCTTCGTTGATCATTCTTAGTTGCGTATACATATAGTTATTTGACCATGTATGCAAGCCGACATGAGCCAGTGTACTGTTGCGTCCTTTTGTTGAGCCGACATGTCATCTATATATACACTGAAGCTGACTTGACTATCTTTCTCATTGTTTTCGCTGGCAGACTTCTTCTTTGGAGAATGGTGCTTGTCTTGGAGGGCTGCTTGACACTAGGTTGACCCATGTGCATTACATAAATGCTCAAGAAGAGCTCTTTAACATGATTTTGACTCTTTGACTTTCCTAGACCTATGGAATGAGCAAGAAACTCATTCATATAATTTACAAAGATAATATTTCTTTTTCTTGACAAGTACAAAGATCAAAATTACATTTTTACAAATACCGAACCTAGTTACACTTTTCTTCACAACTCCCTCTTAACTAGGTAGGTATTTACAATGGTACTTGGTTATTCTCAATCTGAAGAATTTCTCATAAGAAGAATTGGATTGATAATCCCATCTGTATAGCATCATATCAACCAACATTGTCACAATGCAAGGCATTGACGAACAACTCCATTTCTCCACGAGATCATGAGATACAATGTTGGCGAGACCAATGATTTATAGACACCTTCATCATTGTCTCTCAAGGTACATACCCACCCGGGTTTGTTAGAGAATCTAGGGAAAAGTAGTGTTGATGATTCTCCGAGAGTTGATAACAATTTGTGAAGTATTTTTACCTTTTTTGTTAGCTTATTTTTATTCTTCTTCTTCTTCTTATAAGTGCATATGTAACTTACCTCTTTAGCATTGTACGCGCAAACCACCACTTGACTTTACCCAATGCCTTTTTGAGGGGGTAGGCTTCTTATAGGGGCCTAAACGTGGATTAGAAGGGTAAAGCCAAGCGAGTGTATTAGCCAAGGTAATAGCTATAGCGTAATAGCCCATAGAAGGAGGTTGGCAATCTCAATTTTGACAGATCTGGATGAATTTGGGTTTTCATTAACTGGTTGGGATCGGCTCATCATCAAACTGCTATCAAAACAAAATAACAAGAACACAAAATTTGTCTCTTTGCCAGGGACAAACCCTCTCCACTCTTGAGAGGAAAACCCTTTGTAAAATATCTCTTATTGAAGCTTCTTATTTGAACAACTACCAAACCCTAAACCCTTGACTAGGATATCCTCCAAGCATCAGCCAAATCCTTCTTCTTTCTACATTGTCACTTCTGGCACATCTTTCGACAGTTCTTCTGGCACTTTGTCTTCCAACACTTTGTCTTCTAGGCTAGGAAACCCTAGAATATTAGGGCTTCTTTACTTCATTATAGATAGAGGCTTCTTTTCTTCTCTTTGTATACCTTGTAGGCCTAGGTATACATCTGAATGAGGCTATTCATGTTGTTGCCTTAAACTGTTGTCAAATTCGTAAGAGTTGTCTTGCTACACGTGTGGATAGGAGCCCTAAAACAATCCTTTTATTCTCGCTGGCTCTTCCTTCCTTCCTCGCTGATGAGAGAGGCCTTGTAGGCCTAATTTGCACCCAACAATATTGAGATATGCTGACCTGTACCTTTCTATTGTTATAGCCGCAGTCAAACCTTCCTTGACCTCGCACGTGTGGCTGTAACAACTTCAAAAATGACCTCCTTCCCTTCGTTGTTTTGTCTCCTTGACTTCACTGTCCTAGTTGCCCTTTTTCTGCCTTGTCTTCATCCCTTTTAGCCCTTCTATCTTCTGCAGATTTCAGAGAGAGATTGTGTGTCAAATGAGGAGTGGACAACCTCTATTTATAGAGGTTTGTCCCTCCTCTTTAGGCCAACATGACTTTCATTTAGGATGACTTACAGTTTTTCTCTATAATTCAATTTTACCCATCGTTTTGCTACTTGTAGACTTCGTTGCTGCTAGGAGAGGATTTGACCATGCTTGGAGGTGTTCCCATGACCTTGTATGATGACTTACATGATGTAACATGCCCTCAAAGGGTCTTACCATAATTACATTTTGACTTTGACTCTCTAGAAGCACTTCAAAATGTGCTTGACCTATTTTCAATGAGCAAGAAACTCATTGACAAATAATATCAAAATAAATTGTCTTTTCTTGAATAAGTACAAATATCAAAATTATATTTATGAAGACCTAGCCTAGTTACGTTTCCTTCAACAGGGTTTTCATTGAGTATGACCTTCTAGGACCATTCTTATCTTGGGTTCCCAGCCCTCAAAGTATATCAGTCCTCTTGCCTACTCTTGTCTTGGATTCCCTACACATCCTCAAAGAGTATCGGATGCCAGATGATTACCCAATCCTCCATTCTTTCTTCTAAAATGAAGACAAGAATGTTGTGTCTATCATGTGTCTACATTTCCATTCATGGCCTTCACCTAGACTTACGGCTGTTAGTCCTGGTCTAGTGCATGACACATAAAAACACAACTATCACTCCTTTGTAATCAGGGGTGATCTAATCCAAGTTCCTTCTTGATCAGAGACCTGTCAAAGCTCCCTCTTAGCTAGGGACTCTTCTATACATCAACAACTTCTTCTTCGTGGGTCCTTCAGTTTCTTGATCAAATTCTCTTCTTGATGTCATGAAAGTTAGTTGAGCTTCTTTTTTGTAGGGCAACAGTCATCAATCACTTTCCTCCTTAGTTCGTCATGTCATTCCTTTCTTCATGGAAAGTGGCCTTCTTCATATTTGGAACCTTCGTCATATGACTACTTCTTTCTCATCATGCTTCTTCCATTCATCACATGAATGCTAGTTGTACTTGTAAGTAGCCCTGCATGAACTTATCCAGATATTATTCAAGAAATCAAATATATCATTAAATCAAATCATACCTTACTAGGTGGCTCTTCATCATGACATCTTTTTGTAGGTATCAGCATCCTGCATTCATGTTGACACATCTCCCAAAGATATCCATTGTCAAGGGTCTACATCTTTTCCATCAGAGTCTTCATATCTTTCCGGGAGATTTTCTAGTCAAGTCTTCTTGATCTTTTGGATGTTGATTGCCTTCATCATGGTTGCATAGCTCACGATCTCTTCCTTCCTCACTCATTCCATTCTCAGGGGTTACTAATCAGAGTTCTTGTAATCATAGTCAACCACCTCATACTTTATATGAGAACATATTATGTTGATTTCATCTAGTGTGACTTATGCTTTTTTGCATCTTTTCAGAGGAGGAGATCCTTTTTCTCTTGATCATGCTTCTTAAGATAGAAGTAGTGATCCATGTTACTTGCAACCATACGGCATTATAAAATACAAGCATACATACCTCATTTTACCTTTAGGTCATATAGGCTTCTTCCAATAGCTTCCTTGATCTCATGTTGATCATGTTAACTTATTTTACTAGCTTCTTTACCAATATGATGTACCTGCACCACTTAGACAACAAGTACAAACCAATTATGTAGAAGCACGAATTGGTCATAACAAAAACTTTATAGTAGCAGAAGTATTTATAATTTTTATAATTAGCAAGAGATTACACTCTTCAATCATCTAGACCAGGTTTGATACAAACCCTAAGTCATATCAGCAATTCAATTATGATTAGGTAACTTGAGAAACCATATGATAGACTATCTATTAGAGTTTTTCGGTAAACCCTAAATTTTATCAACACGAATTGCTTCTACTAGGGTTTGATGTAAACCCTAGATTTTCAATCAATTATCAGCATATAAGGAGTTTCTTACTAGGGTTTGAGGTAAACCCTAGATTTTCCATTTATAAATTCTCAACACAATTTATAAGTTCAGATGAATACACATACTAGAGAATTTAATCATCACTAGGATTTAGTTACAAACCCTAGATTTCACTTATCATCCTAGAACTTTCAAACTTTGACTAGGGCTTGACTATCAAACCCTAGATCCCATAATCTTTAGAAAATTTGATCAGCACATATTTCTAGGAGATAGCCATCATGTATAGACACATTATATAGTTAATACATTGACCAAGACTAAGCTAGAAAAAGAAACATGTACCTAGGGTTTCATTCTTAGGATTTTTCATGGCACAGATCTTGCTTGTAGACCTAACCAAAACTTAGGGTTTTGATTCATTGTCAAAGCAAATCCTTATTCCATCAGAACTTCAATGGTTCAAGATTTCAACCTTAATAGTTTAGAGCTTCCGTGATCATATCAAAAACTCGAATATGATATTATCAATATAGGAATTTCTTCATTGATAGCCCTAATTAGGTTTAGGGATTGACATCCTATCAATATGTCCTTAGGTTAGGGTTTCCAGAGAACCTTTCAAGGTTCTTTTCATTGAAACAATTTAGAGATGAATAGGGTGGTAGATTCATCGGATGATGAATTACCTCAAACAAGAATCTTTTATGATTCAAGAGATCTAAACAAGATGAACATTAGTAGTGTAGATAGGATTTGACAAAGAGAATAACAAAAACTTTATAATAGACATACCTGTGACTTTTGACAAACCTTTGTGATGCCTTCCTCCATATTCCTTGATCTTTTAGCAAGTCCTTAATAGTGGCCTGCAATATATGCTTTCAAGCAAAACTGTGGTACCAAGAATATGCCTTCATTTTTCAAGTTAGATTTCGAATATATAGGATCAATTTAATTTATTTCATATCTAAACTTTTAAGAATCACATGGACTATCTGAAGGTTATAAATTAAACTAGCTAATCTTAGAGATTCATACGTACCTTTGACTTGTTTACTTTAATACTTACTTGGTTACTTCAGATCTTTAGAGGATCATTTCATCTAACTGTGATGACATTGAATCAGTGAGACCTTTCTTACTATGGTAGGTTAGGCAAAGACTATAGCATCACCATAGGCTGAGACTGGAGCATCATCATGGGCTGAGACTTTATCAAAATTGTGGTATATGAGAGAAGGAGAGTTTTGAGATTGTTCTCGTGTTATGACTTAAGTCAAGGTGATGTCTTTGAAGTGGCATATTTCTCATTTCTGAATTTTTGCAGTGGCATTCTTTTTATTGACACCACATCCTTATGACTGCCTAGCATTGTGTTTCTTTAATGTAGATCTTTGTGAAAATTTCTGAATTTACACATCATAAATCCTACTGCAGTCACTGTTTTTCATCTCCTACTTGTTTTTACATTCAACAAGTTATTAAATTATTTAAATAGTGATGAAAACACCATTGCAGACTACACATACATACAAATCATGAACTGAAAATAGAACGAGACAAATACGCAAGGGACACCGTTATTTTTGGACAAATGTCCCCGGAAAAATCCAATGTGGGAAAACCAATGCAACAACTCTGAGGGTTTTCTATTTTTAAGCAGTAGTTCCGAATACAACTCTGGATGCCCTCTCGGCTATCCAGTTACAGAGATAAAAATATATTGGCAGAAACCTAAGTGAGATTATCTCACTTCACCGGGCAAAATCTCTCCGTTTTGGCAACTGGAATAACTGTCCCCGACTACAATTGTGCTTCCCCTTCGCAGTAGCTGCGTGGGTCTGCGTGGAGCACAATGGGACACTGCGTCAGCACTGTGCTACCTCCTTCTGCCTCCTGGAGCTCTAACGTCAGCCTTCTCGGCTGATCCTGCTGCTCGGCTGAATTCAGACTTCTGCTGGAGGGTGGCTCTACCCCTGCGCTGCCACTGCGTCAAGCAATGCGTGGGCCCTCCTGGCCCAGTGTCAGCCTCCCTGGGTCTGTTCTACCTCCTTTGGTGTTTCTCTGCATTTCTCTGTTGTGTATTCGAGGTCCTAGATAAGATCCTCCTACCTCAACTATCCTTGCCTCTCTAGTGCAACAGATCACTTGTTCGATTTTCTCAAGTGTATCTCCAACTAACCCTCAAGCCTCCTCTTATACTTTTCTTGTTGATGAATCAACGACCGATATTAAGTCCCTAATCAGTGGCTAAGATTAAAACAGACTTGATCCTCGTCACTTAGAAGTTTCTCACCCATATTCTTATTAATACCCATTAATATTTTTTTTTACCTAAGTTTAGACTTAGGAACCCATTAAAGATATTAATTATTTTAATATCTCCTCATGAGGGTGGAATTTCTCCAAACGATTTTTGGGTTTTGGAGATCTCATGTGTTCTAGCTCCTCCACAAAATTTTAGAGCTAGAGCACATTCGATGCTACCCAAAATCAACACTCCCTCTTAGCGAGGAAAGTGCCTTAGCAATACTTCTCAATAGAAGTATTACACTGATCCACTGCATCGGTCCTCTGTGCTGTTGATGCTTGGCATGCTGCCCTTCATCCACTGCACCGCTGCATCCTGTACTGCTGCCCACGACTCTGCCACTATCGCTGCTACATCTGTACTGCATCACCCTCTCAAAATGTTGCATCATGCTACCCATAGCACTGCCACTGCTAACTACTGCATTGCAACTCAGTTACTGAGAAGTAAGTAACTGAAAATTCACCCAAAAACTGACATGCTGGTTAGTCTGGATGCCTCGTGAAGCTGAACCTACCTCTGCTGCTAATCTGTGCTAACCCTCTGTTGCTACTACGTTGCTGCAAACTGCTTTGTGCCTCTCGTACTACTACAAAATCCACCGCACTACCTCAGACTTCGGCACTCTAGCTCTGCCACTGTCGCTCCAATCGACAACCATCATTTTTCTACTGTCGTTAAGGGATCCCGTAGTCGTATGTGATCCAATAGTTTGGGCACCTCAAGGATCCTGCCCCAGGCATGTAGTCCTCTCGACTACAACTCCATGTCGCCCCACCTCTTCTCCAGAGGCGCATGAGCACTCATGGCACAATTGTCATCCTCACCTTCCTTGTCAGCTTTTGCTGGAGTAGCCTTCAAGTTAAAAGCCTCCTCCTTGCCCTTCTTCCGGGGGCACTGAGTGGCGAAATGTCCAAGTTCCCCACACTTGAAGCATCTGACCTTGGAAATATCCTTCTTCTTTCTCTTTTGCTGCCCTTGCTATCCCGATGATGCGAGAGCTGCATCCTCCTCCTCCTCCTTCTTGACCTAGGCTCCTTTGCCGCTACTCCCTGCCTTGGTCAACCTCCTAATCTCTTCTTGTCGAAGAGCTGCCCACATCTCCTCCCAACTGGGGAGAGTGCTCTGCCCAATATACTTTGGACAAATGTCTCCCGGTCCTTGGTGACTGCATTTAGGGCAATCCTAACCATGAATTTAGGATCTGGTGTAGACCCCATCGAAGTCAACTGGTCGCGAATCCCTTGCAACCTGAGGAGGAAGGGGTCGATCTCTTCTCCCTTCTGCATCTGGTACTGTCTCAACTGATTCTCTAATAGCATCTTCCGTTGGACAGAAGTGCCCTGATACAAGGTGGTTAGCATTTCCCACATCTCCCTTGTTGTGTCCTTCTCAGCAATGTGTGGGACCGCATGATCTTTGACCTCGTCTAGAATCATGCGTTTAGCCTTCGCCTGGGCCCAATGTTACTTGGGAGCGGGAGCGAAATCGGGGAGCGGGAGCGACATTTTCAAAAGCTCCTGGTTTGGGAGCGAATACCGGAGCGTTTTTTATATAATATATATTTTTTTTATATTTTTATATTTTGATACATATATGTCAACAAAAACATGTATAATTATGAATTAGATATAAAAAACATAGATTGAACCATATAACAACAATCATCTAGAAGTTATAATCTTCATCAACCACGTCGACAAGTTAGTAACATAGTAACATAAAACATATTGATTCTCGTGATTCATCAATCTTAAAATTTCAAGCTTTCAAAATTCAATATATAACATTTATCATCATTGATCACCAAAGTTGTACTTGTAAGCTAAGTGTAACCATTATAACAAATAATATCTAACATGAAATGAAATGAAACAACTTTCAACTTTCATGAAGCATCATATTCATAATTCATTACTAATGAGTTATAATTTCCAACTTCAAACTTAAATTGTCATATATTGTTTAAAAAAATATCATAATAAATATGAAAGAGTCAACAATTATAAAAACTACTAGAAACTAGAAAAGACAAGTAAATTTATTATCTATTGCTTATGCTTGGGCCTCTTGCCATCACGAGAAATGTCTAGTTTTTTAGTCTTGTTGGAAAATCAGGATCTTTGTCATTAATATCACCCTCTAAGCATTAATACCCAGAGGTATCTTTTTCATTACCTCTGTATCTGTATAGGGATCTTTGTCATTAATATCACCCTCTAAGCATTAATATAAGATAGAAAAAGCATAGCATGTCATGTCAAGATTTTGTTTGAGTGATGTGTACATTTTTAAGAGGATCATGATAGAGGAGTTCGACAACCAATGTCACTAACATCAAGGTAAATAGAGGGATTGGTGCTCTTGATTAAATACGAGTTCCATACCCTAATACATGACAAAATTCAATGGAAACATTGCAATCCTGAAATCCTGAAAAACTGATAAGTCTGTTGGATTTTGAATGAAATCTAAAATTCTACTTTCTCCATATGAAATCCAATGAGGTCGGAACCACTCTCAAACATCCTGAGTCATTTCATGGTAATGTTAAAAATTTAAGTAAAAGGATGAAAATGAAGATTAAGGAGAATGTCACTTTTACTTTAAGAATTTAACATTACCATGAATCACATATCAATACTAGGGCCATAGGCTTGATCATTAAGTTGCCCCACTCAAAACTTATTTGTTTCTTTGAAAAAAAATTGCATTTGGAACATTACTGCAAATTTTTTTTTGCAAAAAAGGCTAAATGCTCCCGAAAAGGCAGGGAGCGTTTTTTTTGTAGGGAGCGCGCTCCCGAAATCGCTCACTTTTCGGGAGCGATTTTGGGAGCGTGCTCTCGACCCACTCTCAAGTCGCTTCCGCCCAGAGCACAGATTGGGAGCGGGATCGAGGGGGGGAGTGCTCCCCTGCAACATTACCTGGGCCTCCTCGTACTTCTGCAACAGATCAGTGTCGAAAGGAACAACAACTACTTTCAAGGCATAGTCCTTGATGTGATGTTTGTCTAGGATTGCCAAGATCCTGACCTTCCAAATGACAAAATTGGATGCTCCATCCAATCTATCTTGATCCCTCAGTCCATTGACTGCCATCTCTGCTCAAAAAAATAGGACTAGTTCTCTTCGCCCTCTCTTGCTGCTAATCCAGCAAGACTTGGATCTGGATTTCTTTGGCCCAAGAAAACCTCAAAGGAACAAGCTCCTTTGGACTCCCTCTGAGTCTTGATTTCCTTCACGAAAATCCTCTAGCCAAATATCGAATCACTCCTCTCTAATCCTCCTTTTGCTGCTATAACTAGGATCTAGATTTCTTTGGCTAAAAATCTGTCAAGGCAGTGACTCCCTCTACCTCGGCTCTGTCTCCACAGACACTGTTTTGCACCAAAAACAACAACATCTATTAAAATTGGCAACTAGGGCAAACTCCATGTGGGTCATCTTATTCATGGCTGATAATATTTTTATTAGATTCCTCTCGTCGAGAGGTGTAGGATTGATCTAAAGATCATCCAATTCCGATAAGTATTTATGGAGATATGAATTTATATTGATTATGGAATAATTAGCAGCCTGACCAGCAATTCATGTAGGCTGAGAAGCCCAACAGACGCATCTATTCATCATCAACATTTGTGTATAAATACAGGAGGTCTTTTCCTCATTTGTACACACTCTCCTATCACATCTCTCTCTCTCTCTCCTGTGCAGAAAAGAGGCTTTTCTCCTACTGCGCAGAAAGAGACTCTTCTCTCACACGTGTGGAAGGAAGACACAGAATTTAGGGCTGCAACTGCAGATTAGAAGTTTGACCAGCGTTGACCATCAGACTCTCTCTCAGAACTGCGCTATAGGTGGATCTAGATCTTCTCTGAAGGCCACATTTTTTGGTGAAGGAATCAAGCCGATCCGACAGTCGGTTTGCAAGATATTGTCTGCCTTAGTTTGGGACTGATCTAGGGTTTGCTGCTGTTGATGTAAATCAGATTTATGTACTATTTCTCTCTACTGAATTATTGAATATAAAGGAAGATTTGATCAAAGGGTTTCCCCATATTGGGGTTTGTCTCTGGCTAGCCGCCACATCTTTTGTCTCTTGTCTTGGCTTGTTTTCTGTCGATCGTTTAATGTTCTATCTGCACTTTACTTTATGTACATGTGATTGCTAATCCATGGATAATAATAATAAAAGGAAGTAAATTTCTCTAAGCATAGAACATACCATAAATTAACATGGTATCAGAGCTGAGGTGAAGACAGAGCCTGAGCAAGAGCAAGAGCAATCACCGAAGAGAAGATTGGCAAGGCTATCCTAAAAGAACTATGGGTCCTCCACACTCTTCCCTGCCGAAGACAAGCTCCATGAGAAGGCTGACTATCACGGATGGAAGATGTCTCTCGATCTAACCTTAGAAGATCAAGGAGTGTTGGACCATGTGAGAGGCAATGTTGTTGAGCCTCCATCAAATGCACTCGCTGTTGCCAGGAACAAATGGAAAATCGGCAAAGTCAAAACAAAGAAGATCATCCGGGACTCTATCGACAAGCGCTTGGTGGCCTACATCTCCGACCTGAACACCTCCAAGGAAATCTATGATAGACTGGTGAGTTTATTTAAAGTTAATGATGCAAATCAAGTCTTGTTTCTTAGAAATAAGCTGAAGAAAATTAAGAAGGACAAAGATTAGAGTATGCAAGCATACTTCTTAAGAATCACCGAGATCAGGGATGATCTCCTATCTATTGGGGAGATTATTACTGATAGGGAAATGGCACTCACGACTCTTGGAGGATTACCATCCTAATGGTACGTGTTCAGGATTACTCTTCTCAACAATAATGTAATTCCTGGTTTCAAGGAATTAATGGCAAGATGCATTCAAGAAGAAACAAGGATAGAAGAGCAAGAAATTCCCATGCCTAAAGGTTCTCCTACTGCCTTTTCTTCTCATGCTAAGAAAAGAAATAGTTTCGGGACTAAATCAAAAAGAAAGGCTGGACCTAAGGGTGGAAGAAAAGGACGATGTTACATTTGCGATAAAGCAGGGCACCATGCAAGGGAGTGCCCTGATAGAAGGGACTCACACCAGGACGATGATCCAAATCCCTCTCATGACAATCAAAGGAATGGCAAATCTAATAGCAAAGCTAAAAGGAATGCTGAAAATCAAGGAAGAGGACAACCATTCAAGAAGGCAAGAAATTCCAGGTATGAATCTAACACTGTTGACATTAAGCAGGATGAATATTATCTACTAGCTTCTCTATCTACCTCTGCTCCTCCAGACTCGCTGGGAAATTGGCTTATTGATAGTGGTGCCTCAAGGCACTTCACTGGTTACAAAGAAGTTCTCCATAATCTGATAGAGAAAGAAACTAACCTGGAAATTGTCCTTGGAGATAATATGAAATATCCTGTGAAAGGTGTAGGCAATGTCTCTCTTAAATTGAATCAAGGTAATACGATCCACTTACAGGATGTATTATATGTACCTGACCTCAAAAAGAACCTGGTGTCCATTTCGGCAATGGAAGACAAAGGCTACAAGGTGGCTTTCATTGATGGCAAGGTACGTGCATGGAAAAACAATATTAAAGATGCCTTCACTCTTGGGTTTCGAGTTGATTCATTATATCAGGTTGGAGGAAGTCCGCTAGGTGTCATGTCTTTTGACACATCTCAAGCCTTGATCGAGAAACCAAAAAGAAGATCAAGATCTTAAGCACTGATAATGGGACTAAATATGAATCTAACGAGTTTTGTAAAGACGCTGGCATTAAGAGGGAGACTACGACACCATATACTCTTGAACAGAATGGTGTGGCAGAAAGGAAGAATCGTACGATTATGGAAGCTGTCCGTGCCATGCTCCATGATCAGAGACTTCCGAAGTTTCTATGGGCTGAAGCTGCAAGCACCGCCATATATGTACAAAACCAATGCACTCATCAAGCATTGGGTTCCAAGACTCCTGAAGAAATGTTCACCGGTAAGAAACCTGACGTATCTCACCTTAGAATTTTTGGAAGCCTTGTATATTTTCATGTGTTGAAAGAGAAAAAGAATAAATTGGGTGCATCTGGAAAGATAGGAATCTTCATGGGCTATGGTGAAAATACTAAGGGCTGTAGAATCTATGTAACCGGTCAAAGGGAAGTCGTGATTAGTCATGATGTCACCCTTGACGAAAATATGGCTCTCAGTAAGGTGGACAATCTTCCTACTTTGAGGAGCTCTCAAGAAGCTGACACCAGGGAACCGAAAGAAAAAGATGATGTAACAATGCCCGATGTGGATGAACCCATGGATCCTATTGATCCACCTAAGCCTTCCTCTTCTAGGAAGAGGCCCTCTTGGCTTAGGGGGCTACTCGATGATGCTGAAGGACACACTGTAGCCCGAGGAACCTTCCGTGAAAGTAAGGAACCTTCTAGGTATCAGGGATACCTGACCATCATGAGCACGATCATACAAAATGAGCCTTCATCATTCTCAGATACCGTCAAGCATCAAGTATGGAAGGATGCTATGACCAAAGAATATCAGTCTATTATGAAGAATGATGTCTAGGAAGTAGTTTCCAGACCCCAGGACAAGACAATTGTGACTTCTAAATGGCTTTACAAGATAAAGCATGCAACTGATGGAAGTACGGAAAAGTATAAGGCTCGTTTTGTCGCTCGTGGCTTCTCCCAGAAGGAAGGTATAGACTATGACGAGATATTTGCACCTGTTGCTAGATATACCACCATTCGCTCAATCATAGCCCTTGTAGCTTCACAAGGATGGAACCTACATCAAATGGATGTCAAGACCGCGTTCTTGCATGGTTCGATCAAAGAAGAGGTCTACGTGGAGCAACTCGAAAGATTTGAGATGTATGATCCAAAATCTCATGTATGCAGGTTGAAGAAGGCTCTCTATGGGCTGAAGCAAGCACCCCGAGCATGGTATGAGAGGATCAATAGCTACTTGATGAAGTTGGGATTCACTAGGCATGAAGTCGATCCTAACCTTTACTTTAAGGTTGAAGATGACAAGCCTCTCATACTGGTGTTGTATGTGGATGACCTCTTTCTATCAGGTGCAGACCCTCTCATTCACAAATGTAAGAGGGAGTTGGCTTCTAAATTTGAAATGGACCTAGGATTGATGCATTATTTCCTAGGACTTGAATTGTGGCAGAAGCCAAGGGAAATTTTCCTATCTCAAGGAAAATATGTGGTGAAGATATTGGAAAGATTCGGTATGGTTGACTACAAGCCTATTACTACCCCGATGGAGCTTGACTTTAAGAAGTTAAGCGGTAGCGCTGCTAGACCTGTTTTACGAAATGCCACTGAGTATCGTCAACTTGTCGGAGCATTAATGTTCTTAGTGAACTCCCGTCCAGATATATGCTTCACAGTCAACACGTTGAGTCAACATATGGTTGAACCTCACCACATACATTGGATTGGTGCCAAGAATCTATTGAGATATCTTCGTGGCACAATTACTTATGGGTTAAGATACACTGCCGGAGATGTGAGACTACTTGGATACACTGATGCTGATTGGGCAGGCAATGTGGAGGACCGTAAGAGCACTTCCGGGTGCTGCTTCTCCTTGGGATCTACTTCGATATCTTGGATGAGCAGGAAGTAGAAGTCGGTGGCTTTGAGCACCGCTGAAGCAGAATATATTGCTGCTAGCATGGCCTCCTGTGAGGTAGTCTGGTTGCGAAAGCTCTTCAGTGAGCTGTTTGGATTTACATTGGATACCACCGTGATCCTATGTGACAACCAGAGTGGGATTCGTTTGTCAGAGAATCCCGTATTTCATGATCGCTCCAAGCATATAGATATCAGGTACCACTATATTCGAGATATGGTGCAGCGGGGAGTTATAAGGCTCCAACATATCAATACAGATGAACAGGTCGCCGACATTCTGACAAAGCCCCTAGGAAAGGTCAAATTTTTGACATTCCGAGAAAAACTTGGTGTCATTCAAAAACCCTCTGATGAGGGTCCTATATGATGTATTGAGCTCTAGGAGCTCCGGGGGGGTGCAGGGTACTTCTTGGAGCGACATGACAAACAGGGTAAAAGAATCAAAACTTTCCTTGTGACACCCCATGGCGACTATGTAGCAGGATGATTTGTTCTCCTGTGAGGTCTGGATGATGTGTTCTCCATGACGATTATGTAGAAGGATGATTAGTTCTCCTGTGAGGTCTAGATGATGTGTTCTCCATGATAATTGTGTAGCACGATGATTAGTTCTCCTGTGAGGTCTGGATGATGTGTTCTCCATGACGATTGTGTAGCAAGATGATTAGTTCTCCTATGAGGCCTAGATGATGTGTTCTCCATGGCGATTGTGGACAAGATGATTCGCTCTCTTGTGGGACAGTATGATTTGCTCTCCTGTGGACAAGATTGATTAGTTCTCCTATCGAGACATCCTACCCATGCAGTCTAGGACTCATGGGAAGTACCTCTCATCTGATCAATGAGCAGGGAAATGAGGATAGGGACCATAGTAGTACCAATGGACGCATCACTATATCTACCGTACTCCCTGTTGACCCCTACTGGTCAACTGCCCATGCAGTACACCTCCTTTCTGTTGGCAGAGAGGGGTAGCTCCTGAGCGACATGTCCGTGCCAGCCTACAGTCATCGACAGCTTGATCATTTTTGTTGTAAACCCAGTCTGCATGTATAAGTTGTAAATAATCTAAGCAGATCAGAGTCATGTATGTAAAGTTGCCTAGGTGGACCTAACTTTCTAATGATGATCTGCGTCCCGGGAGGTTTTTCGTATCACCGATCCACGATCGGCAGAGTTTTCCTTCAAACCTGACCCCAAAGCCGGGATGGATTTCGTCATCAGAACTTTAGGAAAATCCTAGTGTGTTAAATCTGCTAGATTATAGTTGTGTCGCAGAACTGGGTGTTTTGTGAGGGTCTGTATTAAATGGGTTTGTCCCTTAAGATGTAATTTTGTAAAAGTCATGATGTAATGTGTCCTGAGGGTCGAGAAATGTTTTAAATCCCCTCATGAGTCCTAAGTCCTAGGTCCTAGGTGATGTTTCTGAAGGCTTAGTTCAGTGATCCATTTTAAAATGAATTTAAAAAATTAAAAAATGAATAAAAATAATAAAATAATAAAAAATTAAAAAAATAAAGCAAAAACCCTAACTAATAAAATAATAATATTTTTTTAAGTTAATAAATCGACGGATGAGATCAAGAGATGTCTTGATCCTCATCAACGGTCGAGATCATTTCTACATGGATCACTAGAACTAGCCGTTAGGATCATTTCCTTTATATAGGGTCTTAGGGGGTCATTTCATTCATTCGATCTGTGAGTCAGATATTGAAGAAGCTCTCTTGTAAATCTGTTTCTGGTTAATAAAGGAAGACTTTGGGGTCCATATCTTGCTGGTGTTACTCTCTTGGAATGCTGTGAGATCATTTCATTTTTTGCATATGTTATTTTCAGCCATTAATAATAGCTTTTCGTAGAGTATTGTGAGCACAGGTATCTTGTTCACTTGCTGGGGTTTGGGTGCTGTTAGGGTTTCTGAAGTAATGGCAGGTATCTCCATTACTGTTTGAGATCTAGCAGCATTTTTTGCCCTCTTTGTTGACGGTTGTTTTGAGCTGTGCAGAAAACATTTTCTGAAGGAATTTTGTGGGCGTTCGGGGAAGTTCTCGGCTGAACCAGCCAACTCCCGCAAGCATTTTTTTGTTGAGCCCAGTTGGATTTGATCTTGGGTCTATCATTCGGTTTATTTATTTGATTTGCATGAGAAATTTTCTGAAGTTCTTCACAGTGACAAATCTAAAATTTTCGTTTCGTTAAAATATTTCCGTTCTTATTGCTGAATCTGGCTGTTAAGGGGCCAAATCTGTAAATTAATCAGTAGTCTTAGGGTTTCAATTTTCTCTGATCTAGGGTTTTAAATTTTTTGCTTTATGCAGTTTTTATCAGGGTTTAGGGTTTTTAGGTTTCATTTTATCACATAAAAAATTTGGAAAATCATTTTTGCCAGTTTCAGTTGTTTTTCATGTTATATCTTAAGATCTGAATTTTTCAAGTCGAGATGCGAATATGATATCTAGTTAATGGTCTAGGATTCTCGTGGTGGTTTAAAGCATTTATCTTTTTTCAAAATTCTCAGTCGCTGGATATCGTTTGGTTATGTGATTTCGCTGATACCTTTTGATGACAAATGATTGCTGTTCACGGTTTATTTTTCTATATCTAACAAGTAATCATTTTAACAATAATCTCTTAAGGCACTGGTCTGCTCAATTAATCAAATCATTTTAGTGCTTTTTATATCGTATCTCGTGTCTCCCAACCAACTGGTCGACAGTTGGTCTCATCATCTCACAGGGACTACCCCCCTTAGCCGCGGGAGACAGGCTTAAACGGAGGGATCGGGGATCAGAGTGACAGCCCCCGGTCTGAGCGTTGTCGTGCCAATCCGCGCGACAACATTTTTTGGCGCCGTTGCCGGGGACACGTTGCCGGGGACACTTTGTTCTCGGTGTTTCAACGACAATCATCCTTCTCATTTTTATCTGTTCATCTGGCCCGGCAACTACAACATTTTTTTGGCGCCGTTGCCGGGGAAATTGTTTTCTCGGCGTTTCAACGACAATCTTCCTTCTCATTTTTATCTTTTCATCTGACCCGGCAACGCCAACATTTTTTGGCGCCGTTGCCGGGGACAGAGTTTTTCTGTTCTTGGGGTTTCATCGACATTCAGCTTCTCATCTTCTCATCTCTCATTTGAGCTGGCAGATTCAAATATTTTGGCATCTTTTCATCACATATCAGCGGCATCTCTTCAGTTTTGTTTCTTGTTTGGGTGGCGACTCCATTTTTCTCATTTTTCCCAGACAAGAAGCTTTCCTCATATCTGCTTGTGTTTACTTTTTGGATCCTAGAATCAGATTCGTTGTTCAAGTGGCGACTCCACTTCTCTCATCTCTTAATTTTCTTGAGCAGAAATCTCTTTCTATCATCCATTTCATCCCCTGCTGTTCATCATGGATTATTCATGTAAGCCATGTCATTTTACTAATAATCTCCATGATCTTCCGAAAGAGGCCATTTCTAAATTATTTAAGTTCTCGGGTGATGATCCGGTCGCTGTTAAACATCATTTAAACATGTTTACTTGTGTAAAGATCTTATATTGTAGATTTCCTCAATATAATCATGAAGACTTCAAGATGCGTCTATTTGTCCATTCTTTAGAGGGTGATGCCTTGAATTGGTTTAATAATTTTCCTAATGATTTTTTCACTTCTTTACAAGACATTCTCGATGCTTTTAAAGATAGATATGATAGTCCAAACAGCTTGCCTTCTACCTCTAAAACTGTGCAAAAAGAAGAAAGTAATCATATTAAAGGTCAAGCTGTTGAAGAAAGTTTTCAGGATCAGAATGTGTCATCCACCGGAAATATTGTAGATCAAGTTCATGATAGTGAAAAATCAGGGACAAATAACAATGAAAAAGAAGAGCAAAAGCAAATTATACAAGATCTAATGATGCTGGTAAGAAACATGGAAAGCAATCAAACTAGTCTTATCAATGATGTTAAAACTTTAGGCACCCACCTGGAAAAACGTAATAGGGAGTTGGAGGTCACACAAAATCAGCATGCTAAGGAAATTGAGGCCATGAAAATTAAATATGAAACAGAAATTAGAAGCATGCAAAGCAAGATGTCAGTCTTAGAGGAAAATATGGTGACCATGAAAGCTGATCATGATAGGGAAATTGACTCTATGACGTTCAATCATAACAATCAGTTGGCTGACATGCAAGCGAATCATAAAGAAGAAATAAATTTCATGCAACATTGCTTGATGGACATAGAGGAAAAGAATGATAAAGTAATAAAACACATGCAAGAACACCATGCCATACAAATCAGTGCTATAAGGGATGAATGCTCTAGTCAGATGGATGCCATTAGAATACAAGTTCAAAAGATTCAACAATGGTCAGATGATAAGAGAAACCAGGAGCCTTCTCATTTGCCGCAACAAGTTCCATCTTACTACGAGGAGGTCATTAGGTGGTTAATTGAAGGTGATCCAGATAAGCTTAAAGACGATAAAAATCAAATGCAAGACACAAAAAGACTTAGCATGCATATCTTACATGCTTCATCTGATAGTTTCGAGACAGAAAGTTCCAGCTCATCAGTAATTCATCCTGCCAGAAAGAAAAAGTGCAAGAGGAAGAAGATTAGACGAAGATTTGATGCATAAGACGGCCGTGAGCAGCTTGATTTTCGGATAGGAAAGAGTCCTACCATATGCAAAATTGGACATGGCACATCCGACAAGCAGTCGACAGATTTGCCTGAAAGCAGGCAAATGCTCAGTATGCACTATATTGAACACATCTGATGCCGTAGGGCATCCTTTGTATCGTATTTCTAACCCTACTTCCTTGTTTTTTCCGCATTTTCATTTCTGCTTTAGATAGTTAATAAATGAAGAGCTTTTCTCTTTCCTGTGCTTAATGTATATGATGATTTTGGAATGGACGCTATTTATTTTTATCTGTGTGTTGTATGGATGCAGATTCTGGATTCTCACATTCCTGCAAGCAGCAACGTGTCCCCAAGTAGAGCCAGATGTTGACCCCTACTGGTCAACTGCCCATGCAGTACACCTCCTTTCTGTTGGCAGAGAGGGGTAGCTCCTGAGCGACATGTCCGTGCCAGCCTACAGTCATCGACAGCTTGATCATTTTTGTTGTAAACCCAGTCTGCATGTATAAGTTGTAAATAATCTAAGCAGATCAGAGTCATGTATGTAAAGTTGCCTAGGTGGACCTAACTTTCTAATGATGATCTGCGTCCCGGGAGGTTTTTCGTCTCACCGATCCACGATCGGCAGAGTTTTCCTTCAAACCTGACCCCAAAGCCGGGATGGATTTCGTCATCAGAACTTTAGGAAAATCCTAGTGTGTTAAATCTGCTAGATTATAGTTGTGTCGCAGAACTGGTTGTTTTGTGAGGGTCTGTATTAAATGGGTTTGTCCCTTAAGATGTAATTTTGTAAAAGTCATGATGTAATGTGTCCTGAGGGTCGAGAAATGTTTTAAATCCCCTCATGAGTCCTAAGTCCTAGGTCCTAGGTGATGTTTCTGAAGGCTTAGTTCAGTGATCCATTTTAAAATGAATTTAAAAAATTAAAAAATGAATAAAAATAATAAAATAATAAAAAATTAAAAAAATAAAGCAAAAACCCTAACTAATAAAATAATAATATTTTTTTAAGTTAATAAATCGACGGATGAGATCAAGAGATGTCTTGATCCTCATCAACGGTCGAGATCATTTCTACATGGATCACTAGAACTAGCCGTTAGGATCATTTCCTTTATATAGGGTCTTAGGGGGTCATTTCATTCATTCGATCTGTGAGTCAGATACTGAAGAAGCTCTCTTGTAAATCTGTTTCTGGTTAATAAAGGAAGACTTTGGGGTCCATATCTTGCTGGTGTTACTCTCTTGGAATGCTGTGAGATCATTTCATTTTCTGCATATGTTATTTTCAGCCATTAATAATAGCTTTTCGTAGAGTATTGTGAGCACAGGTATCTTGTTCACTTGCTGGGGTTTGGGTGTTGTTAGGGTTTCTGAAGTAATGGCAGGTATCTCCATTACTGTTTGAGATCTAGCAGCATTTTTTGCCCTCTTTGTTGACGGTTGTTTTGAGCTGTGCAGAAAACATTTTCTGAAGGACTTTTGTGGGCGTTCAGGGAAGTTCTCGGCTGAACCAGCCAACTCCCGCAACCATTTTTTTGTTGAGCCCAGTTGGATTTGATCTTGGGTCTATCATTCGGTTTATTTATTTGATTTGCATGAGAAATTTTCTGAAGTTCTTCACAGTGACAAATCTGAAATTTTCGTTTCGTTAAAATATTTCCGTTCTTATTGCTGAATCTGGCTGTTAAGGGGCCAAATCTGTAAATTAATCACTTGTCTTAGGGTTTCAATTTTCTCTGATCTAGGGTTTCAAATTTTTTGCTTTATGCAGTTTTTATCAGGGTTTAGGGTTTTTAGGTTTCATTTTATCACATAAAAAATTTGGAAAATCATTTTTGCCAGTTTCAGTTGTTTTTCATGTTATATCTTAAGATCTGAATTTTTCAAGTCGAGATGCGAATATGATATCTAGTTAATGGTCTAGGATTCTCGTGGTGGTTTAAAGCATTTATCTTTTTTCAAAATTCTCAGTCGCTGGATATCGTTTGGTTATGTGATTTCGCTGATACCTTTTGATGACAAATGATTGCTGTTCACGGTTTATTTTTCTATATCTAACAAGTAATCATTTTAACAATAATCTCTTAAAGGCACTGGTCTGCTCAATTAATCAAATCATTTTAGTGCTTTTTATATCGTATCTCGTGTCTCCCAACCAACTGGTCGACAGTTGGTCTCATCATCTCACAGGGACTACCCCCCTTAGCCGCGGGAGACAGGCTTAAACGGAGGGATCGGGGATCAGAGTGACAGCCTCCGGTCTGAGCGTTGTCGTGCCAATCCGCGCGACAACATTTTTTGGCGCCGTTGCCGGGGACACGTTGCCGGGGACACTTTGTTCTCGGTGTTTCAACGACAATCATCCTTCTCATTTTTATCTGTTCATCTGGCCCGGCAACTACAACATTTTTTGGCGCCGTTGCCGGGGAAATTGTTTTCTCGGCGTTTCAACGACAATCTTCCTTCTCATTTTTATCTTTTCATCTGACCCGGCAACGCCAACATTTTTTGGCGCCGTTGCCGGGGACAAAGTTTTTCTGTTCTTGGGGTTTCATCGACATTCAGCTTCTCATCTTCTCATCTCTCATTTGAGCTGGCAGATTCAAATATTTTGGCATCTTTTCATCACATATCAGCGGCATCTCTTCAGTTTTGTTTCTTGTTTGGGTGGCGACTCCATTTTTCTCATTTCTCCCAGACAAGAAGCTTTCCTCATATCTGCTTGTGTTTACTTTTTGGATCCTAGAATCAGATTCGTTGTTCAAGTGGCGACTCCACTTCTCTCATCTCTTAATTTTCTTGAGCAGAAATCTCTTTCTATCATCCATTTCATCCCCTGCTGTTCATCATGGATTATTCATGTAAGCCATGTCATTTTACTAATAATCTCCATGATCTTCCGAAAGAGGCCATTTCTAAATTATTTAAGTTCTCGGGTGATGATCCGGTCGCTGTTAAACATCATTTAAACATGTTTACTTGTGTAAAGATCTTATATTGTAGATTTCCTCAATATAATCATGAAGACTTCAAGATGCGTCTATTTGTCCATTCTTTAGAGGGTGATGCCTTGAATTGGTTTAATAATTTTCCTAATGATTTTTCACTTCTTTACAAGACATTCTCGATGCTTTTAAAGATAGATATGATAGTCCAAACAGCTTGCCTTCTACCTCTAAAACTGTGCAAAAAGAAGAAAGTAATCATATTAAAGGTCAAGCTGTTGAAGAAAGTTTTCAGGATCAGAATGTGTCATCCACCGGAAATATTGTAGATCAAGTTCATGATAGTGAAAAATCAGGGACAAATAACAATGAAAAAGAAGAGCAAAAGCAAATTATACAAGATCTAATGATGCTGGTAAGAAACATGGAAAGCAATCAAACTAGTCTTATCAATGATGTTAAAACTTTAGGCACCCACCTGGAAAAACGTAATAGGGAGTTGGAGGTCACACAAAATCAGCATGCTAAGGAAATTGAGGCCATGAAAATTAAATATGAAACAGAAATTAGAAGCATGCAAAGCAAGATGTCAGTCTTAGAGGAAAATATAGTGACCATGAAAGCTGATCATGATAGGGAAATTGACTCTATGACGTTCAATCATAACAATCAGTTGGCTGACATGCAAGCGAATCATAAAGAAGAAATAAATTTCATGCAACATTGCTTGATGGACATAGAGGAAAAGAATGATAAAGTAATAAAACACATGCAAGAACACCATGCCATACAAATCAGTGCTATAAGGGATGAATGCTCTAGTCAGATGGATGCCATTAGAATCAGTGTTGCACACATCGCGATCGGGATTTAATCGGCGCCGGGAAAAAAGCGGAAAAAATCGTTAAAATCGGGAAAAAATCGGAAAAAAGCGGGAAAAAATCGTTTGGCACAAAAATATTCATTTTTTTTCATTTTTTTTCAATTTTTTTAATATCTAAACCATCTACAACATAAAATAAATACATTGACACATAAATATGATAAAAAAACTAATATATAAGATGTTTAATATCATTTCTAGCGCTAAAATCACACATAACATTGAATCATGTCCTGAATAGTAAGTCCTGAGTCCCAAGTCCAACTCAGCCTCAAAATATCAACAAAAAATATGATAATGTATCTCATCATGTCATAATGTCATATACAATAAAATGAAAGTCTAATCCTATTGATTTCCTCTGCCCCTCTTGCGAGAAAATGGCACAGCTTTCTCTTTCCCTCTAGATGTAGAAGCTGGTGCCTGTGCTGGTGGAAATGGCAGTGGAGTCTGACGTGCTCTAGAAGCTGAAGAACTAGAAGTAGGAGCTATAGGAGGTAGACCACGTCCTCTACTGGTGGCAGGGGTAGGCTGGGCGGATGGTGTCACCTCGAAACATTACAATCTCCCAATCCTAAAATCCTGAAAAACTGATAAGTCTGCTGGATTTTAAATGAAATCTAAAATTCTACTTTCTCCATATGAAATCCAATGAGGCTGGAACCACTCTCAAACATCCTGAGTCATTTCATGGTAATGTTAAAAATTTAAGTAAAAGGATGAAAATGAAGATTAAGGAGAATGTCACTTTTACTTTAAGAATTTAACATTACCATGAATAGCATATCCATACTAGGGCATAGACTTGATCATTAAGTTGCCCCACTCAAAAATTATTTGTTTCTTTCAAAAAAATTGCATGAAAAAACCCAAAAAAAGTTATAAAACTATGCTGTCCCAAGCCCCCACGATTTTTTCCTTAAAAATCGCGATTTTTTGAAAAAATCGCGATTTTTTCGATAAAAATCGGTATAAAAAAAAAGTGGCGATTTTTACGAATAAAAATCGCGATTTGATCGGGCAGAGGAAAAAATCGCGATTTTCTGATAAAATCGCGATTTTATCGCGATTTTAACAACACTGATTAGAATACAAGTTCAAAAGATTCAACAATGGTCAGATGATAAGAGAAACCAGGAGCCTTCTCATTTGCCGCAACAAGTTCCATCTTACTACGAGGAGGTCATTAGGTGGTTAATTGAAGGTGATCCAGATAAGCTTAAAGACGATAAAAATCAAATGCAAGACACAAAAAGACTTAGCATGCATATCTTACATGCTTCATCTGATAGTTTCGAGACAGAAAGTTCCAGCTCATCAGTAATTCATCCTGCCAGAAAGAAGAAGCGCAAGAGGAAGAAGATTAGACGAAGATTTGATGCATCAGACGGCCGTGAGCAGCTTGATTTTCGGATAGGAAAGAGTCCTACCATATGCAAAATTGGACATGGCACATCCGACAAGCAGCCGACAGATTTGCCTGAAAGCAGGCAAATGCTCAGTATGCACTATATTGAACACATCTGATGCCGTAGGGCATCCTTTGTATCGTATTTCTAACCCTACTTCCTTGTTTTTTCCGCATTTTCATTTCTGCTTTAGATAGTTAATAAATGAAGAGCTTTTCTCTTTCCTGTGCTTAATGTATATGATGATTTTGGAATGGACGCTACTTATTTTTATCTGTGTGTTGTATGGATGCAGATTCTGGATTCTCACATTCCTGCAAGCAGCAACGTGTCCCCAAGTAGAGCCAGATGTTGACCCCTACTGGTCAACTGCCCATGCAGTACACCTCCTTTCTGTTGGCAGAGAGGGGTAGCTCCTGAGCGACATGTCCGTGCCAGCCTACAGTCATCGACAGCTTGATCATTTTTGTTGTAAACCCAGTCTGCATGTATAAGTTGTAAATAATCTAAGCAGATCAGAGTCATGTATGTAAAGTTGCCTAGGTGGACCTAACTTTCTAATGATGATCTGCGTCCCGGGAGGTTTTTCGTCTCACCGATCCACGATCGGCAGAGTTTTCCTTCAAACCTGACCCCAAAGCCGGGATGGATTTCGTCATCAGAACTTTAGGAAAATCCTAGTGTGTTAAATCTGCTAGATTATAGTTGTGTCGCAGAACTGGTTGTTTTGTGAGGGTCTGTATTAAATGGGTTTGTCCCTTAAGATGTAATTTTGTAAAAGTCATGATGTAATGTGTCCTGAGGGTCGAGAAATGTTTTAAATCCCCTCATGAGTCCTAAGTCCTAGGTCCTAGGTGATGTTTCTGAAGGCTTAGTTCAGTGATCCATTTTAAAATGAATTTAAAAAATTAAAAAATGAATAAAAATAATAAAATAATAAAAAATTAAAAAAATAAAGCAAAAACCCTAACTAATAAAATAATAATATTTTTTTAAGTTAATAAATCGACGGATGAGATCAAGAGATGTCTTGATCCTCATCAACGGTCGAGATCATTTCTACATGGATCACTAGAACTAGCCGTTAGGATCATTTCCTTTATATAGGGTCTTAGGGGGTCATTTCATTCATTCGATCTGTGAGTCAGATACTGAAGAAGCTCTCTTGTAAATCTGTTTCTGGTTAATAAAGGAAGACTTTGGGGTCCATATCTTGCTGGTGTTACTCTCTTGGAATGCTGTGAGATCATTTCATTTTCTGCATATGTTATTTTCAGCCATTAATAATAGCTTTTCGTAGAGTATTGTGAGCACAGGTATCTTGTTCACTTGCTGGGGTTTGGGTGTTGTTAGGGTTTCTGAAGTAATGGCAGGTATCTCCATTACTGTTTGAGATCTAGCAGCATTTTTTGCCCTCTTTGTTGACGGTTGTTTTGAGCTGTGCAGAAAACATTTTCTGAAGGACTTTTGTGGGCGTTCGAGGAAGTTCTCGGCTGAACCAGCCAACTCCCGCAAGCATTTTTTTGTTGAGCCCAGTTGGATTTGATCTTGGGTCTATCATTCGGTTTATTTATTTGATTTGCATGAGAAATTTTCTGAAGTTCTTCACAGTGACAAATCTGAAATTTTCGTTTCGTTAAAATATTTCCGTTCTTATTGCTGAATCTGGCTGTTAAGGGGCCAAATCTGTAAATTAATCAGTTGTCTTAGGGTTTCAATTTTCTCTGATCTAGGGTTTCAAATTTTTTGCTTTATGCAGTTTTTATCAGGGTTTAGGGTTTTTAGGTTTCATTTTATCACATAAAAAATTTGGAAAATCATTTTTGCCAGTTTCAGTTGTTTTTCATGTTATATCTTAAGATCTGAATTTTTCAAGTCGAGATGCGAATATGATATCTAGTTAATGGTCTAGGATTCTCGTGGTGGTTTAAAGCATTTATCTTTTTTCAAAATTCTCAGTCGCTGGATATCGTTTGGTTATGTGATTTCGCTGATACCTTTTGATGACAAATGATTGCTGTTCACGGTTTATTTTTCTATATCTAACAAGTAATCATTTTAACAATAATCTCTTAAGGCACTGGTCTGCTCAATTAATCAAATCATTTTAGTGCTTTTTATATCGTATCTCGTGTCTCCCAACCAACTGGTCGACAGTTGGTCTCATCATCTCACAGGGACTACCCCCCTTAGCCGCGGGAGACAGGCTTAAACGGAGGGATCGGGGATCAGAGTGACAGCCCCCGGTCTGAGCGTTGTCGTGTCAATCCGCGCGACAACACTCCCTATGCTAGGATGACCTTCATTGATCTGGGATCAATGATACTGGTCTGGGACTAGTGGTAGGAGTTGTACCCACTATGACACTGACTTCAGGTCAGTTGAGGATTGGTCTGGGACCAGTGGTACACACTCTGAGACTGACTTTGAGTCAGTGGATGATGATACTGGTCTGGGACCAGTGGTAGGAGTTGTACCCACTATGACATTGACTTCGGGTCAGTTGAGGACTAGTTTGGGACCAGTGGTACACACTCTAACACTGACTTTGAGTTAGTGGAGGATGGTATGATACATCCTCGATCATTTCTTCTTCTTCATAATTCGGACAAAGTAGAGCAGAGCAGAGCAGAACAGAGCAGATCAGAACAGGGCAGAACAGAACAGAGCAGAGCAGGCAGAATAGAGTAGAGCACAGCAGGGTTCAAGCGGTAATGGACAGTGCATTTGATGGATGAATAGTAGTGACCAACAGAGGAATTGCATATGGAGTTCTCCCTAGTTGAGAGGGAGTGTTAAAATTGGCAACTAGGGCCAAACTCCATGTGGGTTATCTTATTCATGGCTGATAATATTTTTATTAGATTCCTCTTATCGAGAGGTGTAGGATTGATCTAAAGATCATCTGATTCCGATAAGTATTTATGGAGATATGAATTTATTTTGATTATGGAATAATTATCAAGCCGACCAACAACTCATGTAGGCTCAAAAGCCCAACAGACGCATCTATTCATCATCAACATTTGTGTATAAATACAGTAGGTCTTTTCCTCATTTGTACACACTCTTTCATCACATCTCTCTCTCTCTCCTGCGCAAAAAAGAGGCTCTTCTCCTACTGCGCAGAAAGAGACTCTTCTCTCACACGTGTGGAAGGAAGAGACAAAATTTAGGGCTGCAACTGCAGATCATAAGTTTGACCAGCATTTACCATCAGACTCTCTCTCAGAACTGTGTTGTAGGTGGATCTTGATCTCCTCTGAAGGCCGCATTTTTTGGTGAAGGAATCAAGCCGATCCGATGGTCGGTTTGCAAGATATTGTCTACCCTAGTTTGTGACTGATCTAGGGTTTGCTACTGCTGATGTAAATCAGATTTATGTACTATTTCTCTTTGCTGAATTATTGAAGATAAAGGAATATTTGATCAAAGGGTTTCCCCATATTGGGGTTTGTCCCTGGGTAGCCGCCACATCTTGTGTCTCTTGTCTTGGCTTGTTTTCTGTCGATCGTTTAATGTTCTATCTGCACTTTACTTTATGTACATGTGATTGTTAATCCGTGGATAATAATAATAAAAGGAAGTAAATTGCTCTAAGCATAGAACATACCATAAATTAACAACATCCCACTAGCTCCACTGATCGAATCTTCTCTGCTCCTCTAGCCTCGACAACTAACTGATTTGAGTCTCTCAGGCTCTGCGCTGGCCTAAAGAGATGATGCAGTCACTGCATGAGCTCTTCTCGGGTATTGCGTCACCCTCTCCACAGGCTCAGAATGCTGACCCACGCACTACGTGAGCCTCTGCGTCACTCGTACAGCTACTCCTCTGCCTCTGAAATAACACTGTCACTCGGGACAACTGCTTCTCTGTAGCAAATTCTCTGAATCTCCTAGTTGGTGGCTTCAGTCTCCTATGATCTGCATTGCTCTGATACCATGTGAAAATTTGTTAAAATTGGCAACCAGGGCAAAACTTCATGTGGGTCATCTTATTCATGGCTAATAATATTTTTATTAGATTCCTCTCGTCGAGAGGTGTAGGATTGATATAAAGATCATTCAATTCCGATAAGTATTCATGGAGATATGAATTTATTTTGATTATGGAATTATTATTAAGCCGACCTACAACTCATGTAGGCTCAGAAGCCCAACAGTCGCATCTATTCACCCACCAACGTTGTGCATAAATATAAGAGGACTTTTCCTCATTTGGACTCACTCATCTCATCACATCTCTCTCTCTTTACTGCGCAGATATGAGTCTCTTCTCTACTGCGCTGAAATGGGTCTCTCTCTCTCACACATGTGAAGCCAGAAGCTGTTGAATTTGAAGCTGCAACTGCAGAAGTAAAGATTGACTTGCGTGGCCTAGAAGATCTCCTCTTTGGAACTGCACTGTAGGTTCATCTGAACCTCCTTTGAAAGCCGCAACTTTTTGTGGTGGAATGAAGTCAATCTGACGAACGGTTTGCAAGATATCGACTGCCCTAGTTTGAAGCCGAAAACTGCTGAAACTGAAGATGCAACTGCAGAAGTAAAGATTGACTTGCGTGGCCTAGAAGATCTCCTCATCTGAACTGCGTTGTAGGTTCATCTGAACCTCCTTTGAAAGCCGCAACTTTTGGTGGTGGAATGAATTCAATCTGACGAACGGTTTGCAAGATATCGACTGCCCTAGTTTGAAGCCGGAAACTGCTGAAACTGAAGATGCAACTGCAGAAGTAAATATTGACTTGCGTGGCCTAGAAGATCTCCTCATCTGAACTGCGCTGTAGGTTCATCTGAACCTCCTTTGGAAGCCGAAACTTTTGGTGGTGGAATGAAGTCAATCTGACTGTCAGTTTGTGAGATATGGTCTGCCCTAGTTTGATAATGAAGCCGCTAATGCTAATGCTACTGATCTAGGGTTTGCTACTGCTGATATGAATCAGATTTATTGTACTATTTCTCTCTGCTGAATTATTGAAGATAAAAGAAGATTTGATCAAAGGGTTTCCCCACACATTGTGGGGTTTGTCCCTGGCTAGCCGCCACATCTTGTGTCTCTTGTCTTGGCTTGTTTTCTGTCGATCGTTTAATGTTCTATCTGCACTTTACTTTATGTACATGTGATTGCTAATCGGTGGAATATAATAATAAAAAGAAGTAAACTGTTATAAGCATTGAACATACCATAACTTAACATGGTATCAGAGCTAAGGTGAAGACAAAGCTCGAGCAAGAGCAAGAGCAATCATTGAAGAGAAGATTAGCAAGGCTATCCTAAAAGAACTATGGGGTCCTCAACACTCTTTCCTGCCGAAGACAAGCTCCGTGAGAAAGCTGACTATCACGGATGGAAGATGTCTATCGATCTAACCCTTGAAGATCAAGGAGTGCTGGACCATGTAAGAGGCAATATTGTTGAGCCTCCATCAAATGCATCCGCTGCTGCCTGGAACAAATGAAAAAATGGAGAAGTCAAAACAATAGAAGATCATCCGGGACTCTATCGACAAGCACTTGGTGGCCTACATCTCTGAACTGGACACCTCCAAGGAAATCTACGATAGACTGGTGAGTTTATTTAAAGTTAATGATGCAAATCAAGTTTTGTTTTTAGAAATAAGTTGAGGGAAATCAAGAAGGGTAAAGATGAAAGTATGCATGCATACTTCTTAAGAATCACCGAGATCAAGAATGATCTCCTATCTATTGGGGAAACCATTACTGACAGAGAAATGGCACTCACAACTCTTGGAGGATTACCATCTAAATGGTATGTGTTCAAGACTACTCTTCTGAACTATAATGTAATTCCTGGTTTCGAGGAATTAATGGCTAGATGCATTCAAGAACAAACAAGGGTAGAAGTGCAAGAAATGCCCATGCCTAAAGGTCCTCCTGCTGCCTTTTCTTCTCATGCAAAGAGAAGAAAGGACTCACACCAGGACGATGATCAAAATCCCTCTGATGGCAAATCAAAGGAATGACAAATTCAACAGCAAAGGTAAGAGGAGAGCTGGAGATCGAGGAAGAGGACAACCATTCAGGAAGGCTAGAAAGTCCAGGATGTATTAAATGCACCTGACCTCAAAAAGAACCTAGTGTCCATCTCGGCAATGGAAGACAAAGGCTACAAGGTAACCTTCAGCAATGGCAAGGTATGTATATGGAAATGCCTTTACTCTTGGGTTTAGTGTTGATTCATCATATCAGGTCAATGGAAGTCCGCTAGGTGTCATGTCTTGTGACACAACTCTTCAGTCCGAACTTTGGCATCAGCGGTTTGCCCACCTTCATACAAAGCTCTACCCGATGTAAGACAAATGGTAACAGGGATGCCCGAATTCCAAGTAGAGAAAGAAGGTGTATGTCCGGGATGTGCCAAAGGAAATCTCAAAAGGGAACCATTCCCCTCAAGCCAAAGCAAGACCTCCGATATATTACAGTTGGTTCACTCAGGCATACCTGAGGTTGGCATTAAGAGGGAGACTACTACACCACATACTCCTGAGCAAAATGGTGTGGTGGGAAGGAAGAACCGCACGATGATGGAAGCTGTCCGGGCCATGCTACATGATCAAAGACTTCTGAAGTTTCTATGGGCTGAAACTACAATCACCACCGTATATGTACAAAATCGATGCCCTCATCAAGCATTGGGTTCCAAGACTCTTGAAGAAAAGTTCACCGCAAGGTAAACAATCTTCTGACTTTGAGGAGCTCGCAAGAAGCCGACACCAGGGAACTGAAAGAAAAGGATGATGAATCAATGCCTGATGTAGAATAACCCATGGATCTGATTGATTCTCATCCACATGAGCCTTCCTCTTCTAGGAATAGGCCTTCATGGCTTAGGGGGATACTTAATGATGCTGAAGGACATGCTGCACCCTGAGGAACCTTCCATCAAAGTAAGAATCTTAACAGGTATCAGGGATACCTGACCATCATGAGCACGATCATACAAAATGAACCTTCATCATTCTCAGATGTCATCAAGCATTAACTATGGAAGGATGCTATGACCACAGAATATGAGTCTATTATGGAGAATGATGTCTGGGAAGTAGTTCCCAGACCCTAAACAAGACAATTGTTACTTCAAAATGGCTTTACAAGATAAAGCATGCACCAAATGGAAGTATGGAAAAGTATAAGGTTCATTTTGTTGCTCGTGATTTATCCCAAAAGGGAGGTATAGACTATGATATTTGCACCTGTTGCCAAATATACGACCATCCGCTTGATCATAGCCCTTGTGGCTTCACAAGGATGGAACCTACATCAGATGGATGTTAAGACCGCGTTCTTGCATGGTTCTATCAAAGAAGAGGTCTATGTGGAGCAACCTGGAGGATTTGAGATTTATGATTGAAAATCTCATGTATGCAGGTTGAAGAAGGCTCTCTATGGGCTGAAGCAAGCACCCCGAGCATGGTATGAGAGGATCGATAGCTACTTGATGAAGCTGGGATTCACTAGGAGTGAAGCTGATCCTAACCTTTACTTTAAGGTTGAAGATGACAAGCCTCTCATACTGGTGTTGTATGTGGATGACCTCTTTCTAACAGGTGCAAACCCTCTCATTCACAAATGTAAGAGGGAGATGGCTTCTGAATTTGAAATGAAGGACCAAGGACTTGAAGTGTGGCAGAAGCCAAGGAAAATTTTCCTATCTCAAGGAAAATATGTGGTAAAGATATTGGAAAGATTTGGTATGATGGACTGCAAGCCTGTGACTACCTCGAGGATCTTAACTTTTAAAAGTTATATGGTAGTGATGTCGGACCAGATTTGGGAAATGCCTCTGAGTTTCATAAACTCATTCGCATTGATGTTCTTGGTGAACCTCCATCCGAACATATGTTTTGCAGTTAGCATTGTGAGCTCATATTTGGTTGAGCCTCACTGGATTGATGCCAAGAATCTTCTGAGATATCTTCGTGGCACAATGGGTTAAGATACACTGTCGAAGATGTGAGACTACTTGGATATACTGATGCTGATTGGGCAGGCAGTGTGGTGGACCGTAAGAGCACTTCCGAGTGCTGTTTCACCTTGGGATTTGCTTCGATATCCTGGATGAGCAGGAAGCAGAAGTCGGTGACTTTGAGCACCGCTGAAGCAGGATATACTGTTGCTAGCATGACCTCGTGTGAGGCAGTCTGGTTGCGAAAGCTCTTCAGTGAGCTGTTTGGATTTACATTGGATACCATTGTGATTCTCTATAACAACCAGAGGTGGGATTCGATTATTGAGGAATCCCGTATTCGTCGATTGCTCCAGCAGATAGACATCATCTGGGATATGGTAAGTTGATGAGCAAGGAGGCTCCATCGCATTAAGATGATGTACAGGTTGATACACCTTGTCAAAGCCCTGAGGAAAGATCTAATTTGTGATTTTCCCAAACGACTTGGAGTCATCAAGAAGCCCTTGTACAAGGGTCCTGCATGTTGCATACATTGAGCTCTGGGAGCTCTGAGGGCTTGCGGTTCCTACTGGAGCAACATATGACCACAGGGTGACTCACCCTCCCCTGGTGGTGCACACTGGAACAAGATGATTCGCTCTCTTGTGGAACAAGATGATTCGCTCTCTTGTGGAACAAGATGATTCGCTCTCCTGTGTAGCAGGATGATTAGTTCTCCTGTGAGGCCTGGATTGATGTGTTCTCCATGGCGATTGTAGCAGGATTGATGTGTTCTCCTGTGAGGCCTGGATTGATGTGTTCTCCATGGCGGCCTGGATTGATGTATTCTCCATGGCGATTGTAGCAGGATTGATGTGTTCTCTTGTGAGGACAGGATTGATTAGTTCTCCTGTTGAGGCATCCTACCCATGCAGTCTGGGACTCATGGGAAGTACCTCTCATCTGATCAATGAGCAGGGAAATGAAGTTAGGGACCATAGTAGTATCGATGGACGCATCGTTGTAACTACCGTACTCCCTACGCTAGGATGACCTCCATTGATCTGGGATCAATGATACTGGTCTGGGACCAGTGGTAGGAGTTGTACCATACTATGACGCTGACTTCGGGTCGGTTGAGACTGGTCTGGGATCAGTGATACATACTCTGAGACTGACTTTGAGTCAGTGGAGGATGATATTGGTCTGGGACCATTGGAGTTGTACTCACTATGACGCTGACTTTGGGTTGGTTGAGACTGGTCTGGGACCAGTGGTACATACTCTGAGACTGACTTTGAGTCAGTATGATACATCCTCGATCATTTCTTCTTCTTCATAATTCGGACAAAAGCAGAGTAGAACAGAACAATGCAAGAGCAGAGCAGAACAGAACAAAACAGTACAGATCAGTGCAGGGCAGAACAAGAAAAAGCAGAACAGGCAAAATAGAGCAGAGCAGGGCAAGGGTCAGGCTGTACAAGGCAGTGCATTTGATGGATGAATAGTAACGACCGATAGACAGATTGTAGATGAAGTTTTCCATGGTTGAAAGGGAGTGTTAAAATTGGTAACCAGGGCAAAACCTCATGTGGGTCATCTTATTCATGGCTAATAATATTTTTATTAGATTCCTCTCGTCGAGAGGTGTAGGATTGATATAAAAATCATCCAATTCCGATAAGTATTCATGGAGATATGAATTTATTTTGATTATGGAATTATTATCAAGCCGACCTACAACTCATGTAGGCTCAGAAGCCCAACAGTCGCATCTATTCACCCACCAACGTTGTGTATAAATATAAGAGGACTTTTCCTCATTTGGACTCACTCATCTCATCACATCTCTCTCTCTCTACTGCGCAAATATGAGTCTCTTCTCTACTGCGCTGAAATGGGTCTCTCTCTCTCACACATGTGAAGCCGGAAGCTGTTGAATTTGAAGCTGCAACTGCAGAAGTAAAGATTGACTTGCGTGGCCTAGAAGATCTCCTCTTTGGAACTGCACTGTAGGTTCATCTGAACCTCCTTTGAAAGCCGCAACTTTTGGTGGTGGAATGAAGTCAATCCGACGAACGGTTTGCAAGATATCGACTGCCCTAGTTTGAAGCCGGAAATTGCTGAAACTGAAGATGCAACTGCAGAAGTAAAGATTGACTTGCGTGGCCTAGAAGATCTTCTCATCTGAACTACGTTGTAGGTTCATCTGAACCTCCTTTGAAAGCCGCAACTTTTGGTGGTGGAATGAAGTCAATCCGAAGAATGGTTTGCAAGATATCGACTGCCCTAGTTTGAAGCCGAAAACCGCTGAAACTGAAGATGCAACTGCAGAAGTAAAGATTGACTTGCGTGGCCTAGAAGATCTCCTCATCTGAACTGCGCTGTAGGTTCATCTGAACCTCCTCTGGAAGCCGAAACTTTTGGTGGTGGAATGAAGTCAATCCGACTGTCGGTTTGTGAGATATGGTCTGCCCTAGTTTGATAATGAAGCCGCTAATGCTGATGCTACTGATCTAGGGTTTGCTACTGCTGATATGAATCAGATTTATTGTACTATTTCTCTCTGCTGAATTATTGAAGATAAAAGAAGATTTGATCAAAGGTTTCCCCACACATTGTGGGGTTTGTCCCTGGCTAGCCGCCACATCTTGTGTCTCTTGTCTTGGCTTGTTTTCTGTCGATCGTTTAATGTTCTATCTGCACTTTACTTTATGTACATGTGATTGCTAATCGGTGGAATATAATAAGAAAAAGAAGTAAACTGTTATAAGCATAGAACATACCATAACTTAACAAAATTTATGAATCTACACATCAAAAATCCTACTGCAATCACTGGTTTATCATCTCCTACTTGTTTTTACATTCAACAAGTTATTTAATTATTTAAACAATGATGAAAACACCATTGCAAACAACACATACATACAGATCATGAACTGAAAATAGAACAAGACAAATACACAAGGGACATCGTTATTTTTGGACAAACGTCCCCGGAAAAACCCAATGCGGGAAAACCAGTGCAGCAACTCTGAAGGTTTTCTATTATTAAGCAGTAGTTTTGAATACAACTCTGGATTCCCTCTCAACTATCCAGTTACAGAGATAAAATATACTGGTAGAAACCTAAGTGAGATTATCTCACCTCACGTGGCAAAATCTCTCCGTTTTGGCAACTGGACTGACTGTCCTCGGCTACAACTACACTGCCCCTTCGCAGTAGCTGCGTGGAGCACATTGGGACATTGCGTCGGCACTAAGCTGCCTCCTTCTACCTCCTGGAGCTCTGACATCAGCCTTCTCGGTTGATCCTGCAGCTCCCCGGTTGAATTCAGACTTTTGCTAGAGGGTGGCTCTACCCCTGTGCTGGCACTACGTCAAGCAATGTGTGGGCCCTCCTGGCCCAATGTCAGCCTCCCCGAGTTTGCGCTGCCTCCTCTGGTGTCTCTCTGATATGTATTCGAGGTCCTGAAGAATTTTCCTCCAACCTTAACTATCCCTGCCCCTTCGCTGCAACAGATCACTTGTTCGATTTTCTCAGCAAACCTCGCCCCAAAAAAATCGAACTAAATAATCTCTCAAGTGTATCTCCAATTGACCCTCAAGCCTCCTTTTATACATTTCTTGTTGACGAATCAATGATTGAGATTAAGTCCCTAATCAACGACTAAGATTAAAACAGACTTGATTCTCATCACTTAGAAGTTTCTCACCCATATTCTTATTAATACCTATTAATATTTTTATTTTCCTAAGTTTAGACTTAGGAACCCATTAAAAATATTAATTATTTTAATAACTCCTCATCTGTGTGGAATTTCTCCAAACGATTTCTGAGTTTTGGAAATCTCATGTGTTCTAGCCCCTCCACAAAATTTCGAAGCTAGACCACATTTGATGCTACCCAAAATCAACAATCTTGATGTCCTTCAGCTTGCTTTAATTCCTTGCTAGAAACTTTATCTTTGAATGTCTCTTTTCCGCCCTTCCTTTCGACTGTAACCATAGCTTTGAAACCATGTTGAAGAATCTAGGGAATATTGAATTAATGAGATTCTTCTCATCTTGATAACTATTTGTGAGACATTTAGTCGTTAGATCATTAGCACAATATTTTGCTTATTATCATTAGTGTGTGTATGTCTTACTTCAACAAATAGCTACCAAAGCAAAGAGACAAGAGCACAAGATATGGCATTCTGCCCGGGCCAAAACCTATCCCTCTTGGAGAGGAAAACCCGCACAAAATTCTTCTTATAGAGATTCTTATTGATGAACAACAAGACCACGACCCTTGACTACTTGAGCCACTCTAAGACCAAGACATCAATTCTCTGCTTTGTCACTATATAGATCATCACTACTGCTGTACATTTGTTCCTTTAATGAGATCTTTATAATGTCAGCTAGTTCACTATTGCTACTCTATTGCCGAGATTCTCCTTATCTTCTTCAGAATCATGAAAATCATAATTGTAATTGTGACAAAGATTTATTATAACTTCGTTCAGTGTGATTGCGTTCAATATATTACACAGGTACACTGAGACTTGTGACTGAGATGTCATATGACTGCGTTCAGTACAGGACTGCGTTTTGTATGCCAAGGATATATCTCACATGACTGTGTTTGTATTCACAAAACTGTGTTTTGTATGTTATACAACTACCTGAGACTATATTACGTGATCCTTCTTCGTCATAGGTGTGCAGAGAGTATGATACTTAGATGGTTGCCATCGAGACAAAGTATCCACCGAAACAGAGCATCCACTGAGATGGTGATGACATGAGTGCCGAGGTAGTGTTTGCGTGGAGATCGTATAGGGATGCCGAGACAGAGTGTCCTTCTCTGTCACCGAAACAGAGTACCCTCCAAGGTCATATACCGAAATTCTGTCACTTGTTTTGTATCACCGAGATCATATGTCGAGTATGTCACTGTTTTTTGTCACCGAGATCATATCCCGAAATTTCAGAGTGATCCAAGGTCTGTGTCTTCATTGATCTTTCTTAGCTGCATATACATGTATGCAAGCCGACATGAGCCAGTGTATTGTCACGTTCTTTTGTTGAGCTAACATGTCATTGATATATACACTGAAGTCGACTTGACTTTCTTTCTCATTGTTTTCGCTGGTAGACTTCTTCTTTGGAGAATGGTGCTTGTCTTGGAGGGCTGCTTGACACTAGGTTGACCCATGTGCATTACATAAATGCTCAAGAAGAGCTCTTTAACATGATTTTGACTCTTTGAATTTCCTAGACCTATGGATGAGCAAGAAATTCATTCATATAATTTACAAAGATAATATTTCTTTTTCTTGACAAGTACAAAGATCAAAATTACATTTTTACAAATACCGAACCTAGTTACACATTTCTTCAACACCAAGAAGGGACACGACTACTTGTTCGTGGTAGTTCATAGGTTCAGCAAGATGTGTGTTTTTGACGTCTTGTAAAAAGACCATTAGTGGATAAGAAACAAAAAACTTGTTTTTTGGACAGGTTTGGGTGCACTTTAGGATATAAAGGAGCATCATTTCAGATAGGGACACCATATTTTTGAGTGCATTTTGGACTACATTGTGGAAGAATATGGACACGAAGTTGAAGAGGTATACAACATTCCATCATCAGAGAAATGAAAAGAAAAAATTAGTCAACAAGACTTTGGTGTAAATTTTGAGGGGTTATAATCAGAAGCATATGAATACTTGGAATAAAAAATGGGTATATATAGAACACTCTTATAGCAAAGCAATCCACACTTCTACTAGTAAGTCGCCATTTGAAACTTGTTTTGGATATTTGTCCCCTTCACCTTTGGATATTGCATATGGGAAACAAGGAGTGTGGGGGAATCTTACATGGGGTGCCTTGAGGGCTAAAAATTTTGTTGAGAAGATCAGGAAAATCCATATACAGGTACAAGATACACTGCAGAATTCACAAGAAAAATATAAAGGTGGGCATGATCAAAGCATAATAGAGTAGTTTTTCAAGGTGAGAAAGAGTATGATTACAGTTGAACAAGGAGAGGCTATAGGGTTTTGGTAATAAAATCGCGATTTTTTGACTCAGCCGATATTGTTGCTCGATTGTTATAAAGTTTTTTTTTTGAAAAAATTGCCAAAAAATCGCGATTTTTTGAGACGGAAAAAATTGCGACCCTCTGAGATAGCGTGTTTTATAAGCAAATTGATGAGTTTTATTTCTCATTTTTAGCAGACATCGAACTTGTTTGAGAGCCGAGGAGGAGAGGAAGGCATCTACTAGGGCAGAGGAAGAGAAAAACAGGAGATTTTAGCATCCCAAGCAAGAGAACTTCATGTTTGGAGCAAATTTCATCGGAAAACTGTGATTTCCAAGTATGAGCACCAAATTTGGCCATTTTTTTTTGGTTTTTTTCTTGTTTTTGCTTTGGGTTTCTATAACCCATTGATTATCAATGATTTTCGAGTGGATTTGATGGTGTTTTTTTTTCATTTTTGTTGCATAGAGTGGAGAGCGTTCATTTTGGTAAAAAATGCAAAGACTTGATTGTTAGATTTATTAGTTTAATTTTTTCTTGTGCTCTATTTTTTTGCATCATTTTTTATTGGGTTTGAATGTGCATTTTTCTGTTATTGCTGGATTGAGTTGAAGTTTTTTTTGTTTGTCAAAAATTCAATGTGTTATGTCATGTATGTAATTTATTTTTTTATTTTTTTTAACTTGCAATTCTTATTGTGCCATAGGTTCAACTTCAAACTTCATATTATATTAAAACTCAAGAGTTCAACTAAGTTACAAACATGCCAAGGAAATTGGACCCTCTGTGGGAATTTGGTGAACCTGATGGAGGGTTTGATAGAATAAACTTGTCTTGCAAGTTGTGTGGGCAGCATATGTCAGGGGGGGTTTATAGATTGAAGTATCACTTTGCACAAATCCCTGGACGTGATGTAGGGCCTTGCACCAATACAAATGCGGAAATCATTTGAAGAGCCATGAGATCATTGGAAGAATTAGAGCAAGACAAAGTGACCAAAGCAGATTTGAAGAAGCAACTAGCAGGGAGTGTGTTAGGATGTGAATATGGAAGTGGCACTGGTTCTACTTCAACATCAATGTCTACAACCAACCCTGTAGCTACCTCATCATTTTTGTTCCTAGAACCACGACTGGTTCACAACCATCTATCACTTCAATGCTTAAAAAAAAGGAGAAAGAACAAGCTGACAAGTTGTTGGGCAAGTTTCTCCTTTGGAGTGATATTCCTTTCAGCGTTGCAAGGAATAATCCATTTTTCTAGCCTGTTGTTGATGCTATTGCAATTGTTGGCCCAGGGTACAAAATCCCTTCTTATGATGACTTTAGAGGCCGCATTCTTCAAGATGAAAAGGTTGACTGCACCAAAAGATTGGAGGAGTTTAGGGCATCATGGGCACAAACAGGATGCACTGTGATGTCAGATGGTTGGACCGACCAAAAGGGGAGAACCCTTATAAACTTCTTGGTTAATTGTCCCAAGGGGACAATGTTTATGAAATCTGTTGATGCATCTTCACATATCAAAGATGCAAAATTATTATGTGATTTGCTGGATGTGTTTATTTTGGAGGTGGGTGCAAAACTTGTTGTCTAAGTCATAACGGATAATGCTGCAAATTTTGTTGTTGCTGGCAAGATGATTATGGAGAGGCATCCTGCTTTATTTTGGACACCTTGTGCTGCACATTGTATTGATTTGATGTTGGAGGATATAGGAAAAATTTCCTTTGTCAAAGATATTGTTGACTCATAAAAAAGCATTACAAAATTTATATATAATCATGCATCTGTACTTAGCTTGATGAGAAAATTCACCAACAACAAGGAGTTGGTGCGCCCCGCCATTACACAGTTTTCCACCAGTTTCATATCTCTTCAATCCCTCTTGAATTCTATGTGGGATGTGAAGAGAATGTTTCGTTTAGATGAGTGGCGTGTTTTGAATTTAGCCGCAAACCAGAGGGAGAAGCTATATGTAGATTAGCTTCATACCAGGAAAACTTTTGGGCGGGAGTGAGGAGGTGTGCAGCATTACTGAACCTTTGGTAAAGGTTCTTCAATTAGTTGATGGTGAGAAGCCCGCAATGGGATATTTGTATGAGGCCATGGACTTGGCCAAAGAATCCCTTCGGGCCTACTATGATGATAAGGGAGATGAGGGGTTTCAGAAACAACTCCTCCTATGGGAAGTGATTGATGAACGATGGAACAACACACTCCATCGTCCCATTCATGTTTCAGGGATCTACCTGAACCCCACATTTTCTTACCCATGTGGATTCTTATTTGATGCTGAGATCATGGATGGATTCTTAACCTGTGTTCAGAGGATGGTGTGATCTCCAACAGAACGTGCAAAAATCTCCAAAGAAATGGAGATATACAGGATGGCAGGTGGCACATTTAGCTTTGAGATGGCTGTGGTTGATAGGAAGACTAAAATGCCAGGTATTTTTTAGTTTTTTTCAAATTTCATTGTCTCTTCAAGTTCATAACTTCATACTTTGCTTCAACTTTCAAATTTCATTTTTTTCTTATGTTTATCTTATTTGTAATTTTTTTGTAGATGCATGGTGGACTCACTATGGTGCTAGAGTACCCCATCTACGAAAGCTTGTCATTCGAATCCTCAACCAAACATGTAGCTCCTCAGGATGCGAGCGCCACTGGAGTGTATTTGAAAAAATACACAACAAGAAGCGCAACAGATTAAACTTAAAACTTAAAATATTCCAAATTTCCAACTAATTTTTTGAATTCATTAAATAATATTTTTTTTATAATTATTATTTTATGATCTTTGTACAAGTTGGAGTCCCAGCGACTTAATGACATGGTCTATGTCTAATACAATCTTCGATTGTGGGTGAGGCAACTTGAGAGGATACCTGATATGGAGGCCATCTCATTGGATGGGATTGACACCACTGCTACATGGAGGGTTGAGGCCGAGAGACCTCTCATGGAGTCTGCCGATGATTGGTTAGAGCAAGAGGTAGTGGAAGGCATAGAGGGGGAGGAGGAGGAGGAGGAGGAGCAATAGGAGGAGGTGACACCACCTACCCAGGCTACCCTTTCCGCTAGTAGAGGATGTGGTCTACCTCCTGTAGCTCCTAGTTCTTCAGCTTCTAGAGCACAACAGAGTCCATTGCCAACTCCACTGACATCTACATCTAGAGGGAAAGGGAAAGCTATTGCATTTTCTCGCAAGAGGGGCAAAGGAAATCAATAGTATTAATTATTTGGTTAATTTCATTGTATATGACATTATGACTCATGATATGTGATACATTATTATATTTTTTGTTGATATTTTGAGGTTGAGTTGGGACTCAGGAGTCAAGACTTACTATTCAGGACATGATTCACTGTTATGTGTGATGTAGCACTAGAAACGATATTACACATCTTATATATTAGTTATTTTATCATATATATGTGTCAATGTATTTACTTTATGTTGTAGATGCTTTAGATATTAAAAATATTGAAAAAAATGAATATTTTTGTATTTTACGATTTTTTTTTTCCGATTTTCCTGATTTTTTTCGATTTTTTCCCTTCGCCAATTTAATCCCGATCGCGATTTTCACAACATTGGTATGGTCCCTTTGAGATACTGAAAAAGGTGAGAGATAATGCCTATAGACTCAGTCTACCACCATACATGTGCCTTTACTTAGTTGTGATTGTAGAGAATCTGAAGCTCTAGGAGCTTTCCATGCTAGATGAGCAAGAGGAACATGTCCTACCTTTCGTAGAGGATTTGGCACTAGATGCTTAGGTAGAGTTAATAGAGGATACAATTTTGAAGAAGCAATCCAAAACTATGAGATGGGGGTAGTATAACCTTTGGTATATTGGGCTGAAACGACAACTTCTAGGCAAAGCTAAATGGTACACCCAAGAGAAGGTGGAGGGAAATTTTCCTCACCTCATTCAGTAGAACCCTGATTTCAAATTAATTTTAAATACCAAAACATGAAAATTTGAATACTGAATTTGAAAGAATAATCTAATGAACTGAAAGATTGAACTAATGAATACCAACTTGTCTGCTCTGCTGCAAATTTGTCTGCTCTGTTGTAATTCTTGTTTGACTATGTTACTAAAACGGCCAAAACCTCCCTGCCGAACTGGGTACAACCTAGGTACTCAGTCTCAAAAAGCTTTCCAATTGAAGCAATCTGATTCCCCCGTGCCCAAAAACTCCAGTTTAATCAAGACTCAAGTTCCCTTCATAGCTGTACCACAATGTTCCAAAATTGTTCTCATCTCTGCTCCCTCCATAAAAATGGTTTTTCTCCTCCCCTTTTTCAAGATTTCCTTCCTTCTTTTATTTCCTCATCCACCGCCTTCTTCTCATCTCCGTGTCAATATTTTGGTTATGTGTAACTTTTATGAAATCAAATCTCATTTGATTTCGTTGATTTTTGTTTGGGTAAGCAGTTTTGATTTAATAAAGTTTATTTATTATTTTTAATGAATTTTAAATTTGTTTAATTTATAATTTTAATTAATTTATATTATTATTTTGTTAATTTTAAATTGTAAATTAAAATTAACATTTTCTGCTGGTTTTAAGGATTTATCATATATATGATACTCTGGTGAGGTATTAATTCATTACCTTAATTTATATCTCCTCCTGTAGTAACTAGTTTATATATAGTGCGATACATGTGGGTCCATGCATATGTAGCTATCGTATGGAGGTCTCGTATGTATGCTAATACTCGTATTTTATTTATAGGTGGGTCATTACATACATCCCTCCTTCCAAAAACTTCGTCCCGAAGTTAGGGTTTCTAAAATATATTAGTGATTAATGTGAGTATATAAGTCTTTATATTTCAAGATTGAATTCGTTTTATATGGGTATTTAAAATTTTGTTTTCTTAAATATTTTAAGATTTTACAACTATAATATTCATGTTCTGCCCTGGTTGGTTCCCCAAGCTACTCTAGAATCATCCTATCCTTCCTAATCTCTTCCGCTTCCATCCTATCCGTCTTCTACTAGAGTGTGCCATGGTGTCAACTATACTGATTAACCATTCATAGGCTCTCAAGGGTATCAACGTCGATTATATCAACCTGATTGCCCAGTAGGCATCTGGAAGTCATCATCACACGTCTAGGGGAGCGTGATTCACACAGTCCTCCCATGACTCCAGGTTTTGGAGGATAAACGGTGGGCAATACCTCCACCCCTCCTAGTGGGATCTGAGTCAATGCTCTTTCATGGAACCTTATTGAGTCTTAATTGTACTGAATTTTTTGTCATCACGTGGCCATTTTGGTAACAATGCTAGCTGCAACATAAACACTTGTCCACATATTATAACATATGCATCAATATAGATATAAAATAAACAATTTCTGTTTATCTCTAGTATAACATATTTGGTCATGTCCTACTCATGTTATCGACTTTCATATTGAAATTGTAATCATTCTTTTATTTCTATCTCATTAATTATATCGATATGCATAAATGAACCAAAATTTATAATATCTTAATTCCTATCATAATTCATGATTTAGATTTTATAGCAAGATTAATCAAATATTAAACTTCACCTTGGTATCCGTAATTCAGTAAGGTTAATTTGAATAACATATTCCATCTTGGTATCCACGTACCAGTAGAATTAAGCAGATAACATATATCATATTTCAATAACATAAAAATTCTCTCATGTGATTTCTATCAAAAGACTTTGTTTAATTCATTATGGATCACAGAAGCTTGAATACAGAAATAAAAATTCATGTTTATATGTGATCATTCCAAAATGGTTTTGAGTATCTGATTTACAGTAAAGTAAATATATACAAAATATGGCTTAAAGTTCTTCAAAATTAACACAAGTTGGGGTATTTTTGACATGATTTTTGTATCTTCCCAAGTAGCCAATCCAGGGCTATACTTGTTCCACTGGACCTTAACTTGATCTACCAGACGACTCCTGTGCTGTCAAACCCTACGTTTTAGTATACAGAATGGTTCGACTGATATGATTCCCTCTTCCAATACCTGCAGTTCCTTCCATTGAAGGTTATGAGATCTATCAGCGATGTAATGCCTTAATAAAGATACATGAAATACATTATGAACTTTATGCAAGTGAGGTGGCAGTGCAAGACGGTAAGCGATAGATCCAACTCTTTCCATGACTTTAAATGGTTCGATAAATCGGGGTGACAACTTTGTCCATTTTCCGAATCGGATAGTGCTTTTATTTGGTTTGATGCGGACAAAAACCTGATCCCCTACTTCATACTTCCTGTCAGTTCTGTGGGCATCATCATAACTCTTTTGTTTATCCTGTACTTCTTTTAACCGTTGTTTAATTTGTTTTACTTGTTCCTCCATCTCTTGGATTAATTCTGGCTCTACTATCATCCGATCTTCTAACCTGTCCCAACTTAATGGTGTTCTGCAAGGTCTGCCGTATAATGCTTCAAATGAAGGCATTCCGATTGAACTGTGGTAACTATTATTGTATGCAAATTCGACCAAGGATAAGTACTTTTCGCAGTGTGATTTCTGATCCATCACATACATCCTCAACATATCTTCTAGTACTTGATTCACCTTTTCTGTTTTCCCATCAGTTTCAAGATGATAAATTGTACTCAAATTTAGTTGAGTTCCTAAGGTTGACTGCATGCAAGTCCAAAATCTTGAAGTGAATCGTGAGTCTCTATTTGATATCATCTTCTTAGGTATTCTATAATATCTGATAATTTCATTTATAAATACTCGAGCTACATCAGCAACTTCGTAAGTATCTCTTACGGGAATGAAATAGGCACTTTTCGTTAATTTATCCACTACCACCAGAATATCATTGTGTCTTTGTGAAGTAAGAGGTAGCCCAGTGAAAAAATCCATAGAAATGATTTCCCATTTGGTCATAGGAATGTCATGAGGTTGCATGAGACTTGCTAGATGACAACGATCAACTTTTATTTGTTGACATTCAAGACATTTTGCAATGAATTAAACGATATTGCACTTCATGCCCGACCAGAAGAAGAGTTTCTTGGTATCAGAATACATTTTCTTTACTCCGGGATATGCACAATATACTGCTATGTGGGCTTCCTTAAGAATGGTGTCTCAGAGATCCCCATTATCAGGAATATACATCCTTCCATGAAATCGCAAGATTCCATCATCTTCTAATTCATATCCCTCAAACTTAGGTTCTTTTGGCTTTTTATTTTCAAGATTAGATCTTACCTTTAAATACCAGCTATCTCTTATGAGGTGTTCTAGTATTCATTGCCTTAAGTCTACTTTGATAGGTATGAGGGAAAATATTCGGGGTCTTTTGCTTAAAGCATCTGCCACTACGTTCTATTTTCCTTTACTGTATGATATTCCAAAGTCATATTCACTTAGGAATTCACTCCATCATTTTTGTCTAGCATTCAAGTCTCTTTGTATGAACAAATACTGTAGACTTTGATGGTCGCTTTTAAGCATAAAGCTTCACCCTACTAGATAGTGTCTCCATATCTTTAAAGCTAGTATTACATCGGCTAACTCTAAATCATGAGTGGCGTAGTGTTCTTCATGAGGCTTTAACTTTCTTGAGGCATATGCTATTACTCCTCTATCTTGCATTAATACTGCACCTAACCCTTAATTGGATGCATCAATACATACAATAAAATCTTTGTCCATATCAGAGACTCTTAAGATTTGTGCACTGGTCAGTAGTCTTTTGAGTTCAGAGAATGCTTTATTACATTCCTCAGTCCATTCATACTTAACACCTTTACGTTGAAGAGTTGTAATTGGCTTTGCAATTTTGGAGAACCACAAATCTTTGGTAGTAATCGGCTAAACCCATAAAGCTTCGCACTTCGTGTGCATTTTTCGGTATTGGCCATTCCATGATTGCTTTTACCTTCTTAGGATCTACTGAGTTTCCTTCACCAGATATGATATGACCTAAGTAATGAATTTTTTCTTGAAAGAAAGAACACTTGGATAACTTTCCATATAACTGGTGTTTTCTGAGGCAAGGTAATACTATCCATATATGATCTTCATGTTCTTTCTTATTCTTGGAGTATATGAGAATATCATTTAAGAAAACTTGTACAAAGTGATCAAGAAATTTGCAGAAAATGTTGTTCATAAGGTTCATGAATATTGTTGGTGCATTAGTCAACCCAAATGGTACCGCAGTAAATTCATAATGCCCAAAGTGTGTTTGGAATGTAGTCTTAGAAATATCGCTTTTTGAAATCCTTAGCTGATGATAGCTTGATTGTAGATTAATTTTTGAAAAGACAACAACTCCTTTCATTTGGTCGAAGAGGTTATCAATTCGAGGCATTGGATACTGATTCTTTACTGTAGCTCGATTCAAGTCTTGGTAGTCTATGCATAATATTAAGGAACCATCTTTCTTTTTGAAAAAAATTACAAGAGCACCCCAAGGTGATATACTGGGTCGAATGTGTCCTATATCCAATAGTTCCTTCAACTGAATTTGCAATTCTTGAAGTTCTGGAGTTGTCATTCTATAAGGTGTTTGTTGTAGCTCTGATACCAATTGCTGTAGATCTGATCCAAAAATATATGAAAATAGAACATAACCCAAGAAAGAACAAGATAGAAATAGATAGAAATGCTTCTTTATTATCAAACCCTTAAGGTATATAACATTCCACCCCCCTAAGCATGTTTCGTCCCCGAAACATGGGAAGAACACAAATAATAAGATCTACTCAAAAGAGTAGTCCACTGATACCATGCACGTGCATCTAGCCATCCAAGAGAAAGGTGAACCCTCGATCTCGCTGGTGCCTCGCTCGCTTGAGATGGAAGTTGACCGTGGCAGCTCTTCTGTGTTGATGTGTAGTAGGTGGATTGTCTCTCCTTTCTATCCATCATGTGACTACTTGGTTTCCATGATGGTTGTCTTGCGGGGTGATGTCGGTGATGATATGTTGAAGTTTTAACCCACGATGGCTTTTGCTTGACTTCACCCTGCTGTGGTGCCTTTTGTGGTGTCTTCTTTTTCAATATGACTTCAACCACTGAGCCCTCCTCTGATGTATCATCACCTGTAACCTTTTCTTCTGCAGCCTCTATTTGTGTTTGATTGTCGATCATCAAAGGCTCATCATCTGATATGTCAGTCCCTTGAACATCTTCTGCTTTAGCCTCCATGTGCTCTACCTGTTTATGGATAGAAATATCCTGTAATGTAATTTTCTTCTTTTTATACCATAGCTTCAGGAATTTCTTCTGCACATTAATATTGATAGTACCCACGGATTCCATCCAAGGATATCCCAAAACAACATCCATATTATCCATCTCTGAGGCATAAAAATCACCATGCAACACATATTTATCCATAGAAATCTTCAAATCCTTGTACACTTGAACATCCTCATTATCAACCTTTGTATGTTCAATTTGTTTTGCTGGGACTTGCAATTTTTTTGCCAAATTAACACTGATAAAATTATGTTTACAACTAGGATTGATAGAAACAATGATCTTCTCTTTCTTAATCAATCCATGAATCTGCAGTAAGGATATACCAGTAGGAAATAACCCTTTAGGTTCCTTGGTTTCCTTCTTTTCTGTAAAAATAAAATCTTTGCTAGGCTGTGTGTCTGTTTGTGTGTGCTTATTCACAAGATTTGATTTACGGTCAAAGCGCTCTATAAGAGCTTTTTTGAAGGCATCCCAATTCTGAAAAGGTCCATTGCAACGCTGATGCCTTTCCGCCCATAGCCATCGTACATTCCAGGTACCTGGTCCCCTCCATAAGCTTAGTCCAATCATCTAGGATATGATTCAATCTGAAATACTGCTCCATTTGTGCTAGCCATGTTGACGTGTGAGAACCGTCAAATTTATACAAGTCCCTTGAACTCCGATCTAGGCCCGCCATCACAAAAATATTGAAATGGTCACAGATCCGTCAATATTGCTCAGAATCTCTATTATAACCTGTTTTTAGAAATGGAACAACCACTCTGCATCTGCCCATGTGGTAGAAATCTTGATCCAGGCACTTGAAATTTCAGATCTGCGCTGCTACTCTCCCGCCGTCACCCAAAATTTCTGCAAAAAGAGCTGATTTTAATTCAGCGATATCTCCCTCATCCGGACTCCGATTCGACTGATTTTTTTTTTGAAATCATGTGTTTTTTCACAAAGATTCCAGATCTACAATTAGATCTTGCAGATCTGGCACCAAGACTTCTAGATCTGCGCCGCAAACTCGCTGTCCTGAAAATTGTCTGCAACCCCACTGATTTTTAAATCAGCGATATCTCCTTCATCCGGACTCCGATTCAACTGATTTTTTTTTTGAATTTGGGTATTTTTTCACAAGGAATACAGATCTGTAATTAGATTCTACAGATCTGGCACCAAAACGTACAGATCTGATCTGCAATTTCGCCACCCAAAAATCCCTGCAAAAAATAAAAAAAAATTCCACGGTTTGCCCAAGAAAGTGCTCTGATACCACTTGTTGTAGCTCTGATACCAATTGTTGTAGATCTGATCCAAAAATATATGAAAATAGAACATAACCCAAGAAAGAACAAGATAGAAATAGATAGAAATGCTTCTTTATTATCAAACCCTTAAGGTATATAACAGTGTTTTAGAGATTGGTTGAGTACCAGGTTTCAACTCTATTGTGAGATCTAGCTCTCTTTCAGGGGGTAATCCTGGTAGTTCCTTTGGAAATACATCTAGAAATTCGGCTAACATCGGATATTGTTCTAAGGATAGTCCTTTTTCTTTGCTTACTTCTTGAACTGCGTATGCTTGACAACCTTTCCTTAAGAAACGCTTCATTTGCATTGCAGATATGTAGCATAAAGATATTTTTGTCTTGATACCTTGAATTTGGATTGTCTCTCCTTCATCATTTATACCGAGAATTCTTTTCCCATAACAGTCTACCCAAGCTTGATGAGCTTCTAACGAATTCATACCTATGACAAGATCATAAGTTCCTAGGGTTGTGACATAAACTTTCAATTTAGTCGAACAGGCCCCTAGATCAAATTTGCATTGTTCCACACTTAAGTCTACGGATTGGAGTTATCCTGAGGCCATTTCTGCCTGTTTGAAATCATTTTGTTTGCGAGCTGCCAACTCACATTTATTTAATGCATATGACGAAATGAAACTATCTGTGGCACCAATATCAAATAAGATTTTGATTTTTATACCATTAATAATACTTGAGGATTCCACTACAGTGGATTGATGTGCTGCTTGATTGTTGTTGACTACTGCATGGATTCTATGATTGCCTTGGGTATTTGGTATTGGTTTTTTTCCTGTCCTATGCAATATACTTGATGAAGCTTCTGGACAATCATGTTGAAAATACGGTCCTCCACATCCCCAACAATTAACCTAGGTCGGTCCTCTTGAATCATATTGTGAGTTTCTAGATAAAGAGCTTCGCCCTCTCATGCCACTTCCTCTCATATTTCTTCCTCTATTAGCAGTTCCACGAGATTTCCATGGACTTGTGTTTGATGATTCAGCGGCTATAGTATTAACTGTCATGGGAGCTCTTGCTCCTACACTTCTTGGGGTAAATTTATTACCATAAGGTGGTGGTCTTGAGCTACTTCCCCTGAAGAAATTTCGGGGAGTCTTTCCTGGAAACCCTGATTGTAGAGGTTTTGTTGGCCCGACATCCTTTTTGATTCCTAGATGCTCTTCTGCATAGCGGCCACATTCTACCACCTCGGCTATTGATGATGGCTTCCACATCCTAACCAAGGCCCTGATGTAAGGGTTTAACCCAAATATGAAGCGTTCAACTTGACGTTCATTGGAATATAAGTAATGAATGTATTTCACAAGCTCCATAAACCTTATTTCATATTCTTCCACTGTTTTATTACCTTGAATTAATGTATGAAAGGCCCCTGGCTTGTTGTTCTTGAAAATGTGGAGGTAAATATTTAGCGCAAAATCTTTCCTCGAACAATTCCCAAGGGACGTCATCCATTGTGAGGTGTAGTTGTTTTTCCAGATTTCCCCACCAAATCAAGGCACTTTCCTTTAATTGAAATACGACAATTTTTGTTTTTGAAGAAGAAGAGTACTATCTTAGTTTGAAACATTTGTTCATTCCTTCTAACCATGCCTCAACACGTTCTCCAGCTCGTCCTCCAAAAGATTCTGGGAGTTTAATTTTCTGTAGCTCCTTAGAAATATCTTCCTTTGATCTTTTTTATACTCGAAATTTTTTGGTTCCGCTGAATTTGTTTCCATGGGTTGAGGTTGCTCTTCTTTGGTCTTAGCCATTGTCGACCTTTTTAATGTTTCCAATCAGGCTTCCAATGAGTGCATTATCACGACCAACTCCGGTTCTGGAGAGATTGGTGTTGATGATGGTTTCGATGGAGGCGGTGATGGTGGTGGCGATGAAGATGGTGATGATGACAGTGGTGGTGTTAATGACAGTGATGCTGCTCGATCATGTCGTCGTCGCTGATATGTCCTTACCATCGTAGTGTTTCCTGTATACATAATAAATTTGTGAAAATTTGAGATATACTTTCAGATTTAACATATAATTTCAAATTTCAAATTTACAAACGGGTATAGTTTTTTTGCTATTTTTACCTGCTAGGTAGGTCTCACTGGAATCGAGGTCAAGGAGGGTGGTCTTGCGACCTCCTTGTCCTAATGCAGGGTATTCTATCCTAATACATAATAATACTTATTCTAATGCATGGTTTTTTTTTCTAACCATAATCTCAAATATTATGTTTTCAAAAAAAAATTATAACCTTTAAAATTTTCATAAAATTATGACTATAGAATTTATAACCTCATTAAACTTCAGCCTTATAAAAGAAAATATTTTTTATTTTTGTTTTTTTTTATAAATATTACCAATTCATACTTAGTTATATAACCTAATGTTTATTTAATTTATTTTATAAAATTTAAATTATAGAAATTCAAATATAAAATATAATAATTAAATATGACTAAATGGTATACTAAATCTAAGTTCTTGGTTTAGTTTTAATTTTTATTTATTTATTTATTTTTATTTTATTTTATTTTATTTTTTATTTTTATTTTAGTGGAGCCCTATATTTAAAATAATCTCTCTGGGCACCACTCCCTCTTATTAGTGGAATATCGGGCTTCTAATCGATCATAGGTGCTAGACCCTCCGCCCCCAAACGTAATGAACGGGTCGATGATTCATTAACACGATAGTTTATATCATGACTTATGGTCTTCAACGCAAGAGCCCACGGGGCATACAATCCATTATGCATCGGATAAACTACTAATCTCACGCCATCATTTAGCACGCATTCGTTTAGTTGGGCGGGTGTTGAATATACTTCTTGCCTCGTATTTACTTGTAAACTCTACAACCCACTCTGCAAATAAGAATCAATCCCAGTTTATGCAATGAGGAATTATTTTATAAGTTTGTGTGTTGGATAGCGTAGTGGATTAGTGTATGATATGCTTGGGCAAGTCCATTGCAACCACGATGAAGTCTTAACACAAGGACATGCTCTTTCTTTCCTGCTAACGTTTCCCAACCAAGGATGTAGGTGAGGGCAAGGTTGATACAGACATACCCATATAATCCGGGTAAGCTACAATCAGCTAGATGTAAGGTGTAGTAAGCTATATTAATGGGATTATGTGATGCAGTCTTATCTGAATTCGGTGATGTATATTAGACTTACTTCTGTCAGGCTAAAGAGCGCGCGCAGTGAACCTGGGTATATCACACACCAATGGCAGACACCCTTTTTGTTGCAAAAGAATTTAGAAAACCTTTGAATTTAGGGGTTTTAGTTACAGGGCTGACAATCAACTTAAATATTGGCATGGAGTACTGAACTATGTCGGCTCTAACACCAATCTCTGTTATATGCGGGAGACATCTTGGTGCTCCATTGACAACAGGACCGGTTTCTTCTGCCCTAAACATGTCACTTATCGAACATCCAGATAGTCTTCCTACAGAACTTTGGTTATAGGATGAGAGAGAGCTTAAAAGCAACGAAGAAAACAATCTAACAGGGAGTCTGCAAGGCGGTCAAGTCTACATAAACAGGCTGAGTGCGAGGAATGATAGATACAATGTGCTCGAGTATCAGTGTTGAATGTTGATGTTTTAATGCCAGTCAAATCATAAAATGTCGTAAGCTTCATTCATAAATACAATAGTATTATTATGCCAAAAAGGCATACCGCTGTTGAATCTATCCTTGGATCATTAGTTATGACAAATTGGGTTTCACATTTGGCCATACTTGATTACCTGCCTAAATATTTATTGTAGCTCTAGGAGGCCTATTCAAAGTTGATCACTTTACAATAATTTCACAATTCCACAAATAGATAATAACATTAAGAGTGTACCATATGTATATAGTTCCAACTTCTGACTATTTTCTCTTATACTTGCATACTAGTCCTCTTTATGTTTTCTTGTATGTAAGTATCTTTCAATCATTGGTATTTTGTTTGTATCAAAATGACTTCAGGATTTCCTTTAATGGCCACATTTTGAACTAGGATGTTTGACTTTGTCCTCCATTTTAAATTTTCTGCACTAACAAAGTGGAAGCAACAAGCTTCTGCTAAAAATCAAGGGTGGTACTATAAAGGAGAGCGTATTGTTAAATTCAGTGTTCTTGAAACTAAGGTTTCTGACAAACTTTAATTGGAGTCTACAAATATGCTTAGTTTCAAACAAAATTTAATTGGAGTCTACAAATACTGCATATGCACTTAAGGTTTCCTGGTTTGAGAGTTATGAAGGATACTTAGAAATCTAATATAAAATTTCGAAAATAATACTGATTATAGTATTTATAATTTTTATTTATTATCATTGTAACCTTATTATAACAGGGCCGAGAGTTTGAGATGGCTCCGATACCAAAATGTAAGAACCCTGATTTCAAATTAATTTTAAATACCAGAACATGAAAATTTGAATACTGAATTTGAAAGATTAATCTAATGAGTTGAAAGAAAAAACTAATGAATACCCACCTGTCTGCTCTGCTGCAAATTTGTCTGCTCTGTTGTAATTCTTGTCCGACTATGTTACTAAAATGACCAAAACCTCCCTGTCGAACTGGGTACAACCTAGGTACTCTGTCTCAGAAAGCTTTCCAATTGAAGCAATCTCATTCACCCGTGCCCAAAAATTCTAGTTTAATCAAGACTCAAGTTCCCTTCATAGCTGTACCATAGTGTTCCAAAATTGTTCTCATCTTTGCTCCCTCTGTAAAAATGGTTTTTCTCCTCCCCTTTTTCAAGATTTCCTTTCTTCTTTTATTTCCTCATCCACCGCCTTCTTCTCATCTCCATGTCAATATTTTGGTTACGTGTAGCTTTTATGAAATCAAATCTCATTTGATTTCGTTGATTTTTATTTGGATACACAGTTTTGATTTAATAACGTTTATTTATTATTTTTAATGAATTAATTATATTTATTTAATTTATAATTTTAATTAATTTATATTATTATTTAATTAATTTTAAATTGTAAATTAAAATTAACATTTTTTGCTGGTTTTAAGGATTTATCATATATATGATACTCTGGTGAGGTATTAATTCATTACCTTAATTTATATCTCCTCCTGTAGTAACTAGTTTATATATAGTGCGATACATGCGGGTCCATGCATACATAGCTATCGTATGGAGGTCTTTTATGTATGCTAATGCTCGTATTTTATTTATAGGTGGGTCATTACAGGGGTAGCATAACCTTTGGTAGATTGGGCTGAAAAGACAACTTCTAGGCAAAGCTAAATGGTACACCCAAGAGAAGGTGGAGGAAAATTTTCCTTACCTCATTCAGTGCAAGCTTTCGGGGACCAAAATCTTCTCACAATGGGGAGTTGTGATCTAGATTGGATCATTATTTCGTTTGTCATCCATCTCAATGCTTTCAGAGTGATGAATAAGCTCGGAATGCCATTTTTACTGGTGAGATCCAGTTTGGCAAATTTGGATCTGGAACCTTTGAAGAACATTTTCAGGAATTAAATGGCATTTTTGAGGGGTAAAAACTTGTTGCTTTATCTTGGCACTTTTTTCATATTCTACACATAGAGACCGTTCTAATGACATAGGAATCGCCTCAGTTGGAGTCTGTATGAAAAAGTTGACATAGGAATCGCCTCAGTTGGAGTCTGTATGAAAAAGTTATGTCACTTAGAAGCTGACTTTCCTATTTTTGTAACCGTAATTCAAGAGGATGCCATGCCAGTCACCGTTATTCATGGAAAAGGGGATTGCCACGTGATCATGATGAATAATACTCTATGAGAGTCCATTTTGTAACTCTAGTTAGAAGGAGTAGTTAAACCTAACCACTAGTAGGCTATCAGGATGTGTCATAACCAAACCACTAGAAGAAAAAGGGTTTCCATTGTTTTTTAGTGTAACTTTTTCCATAGATGTAGAGTAGATGACAAGGATAGGGAAAGAGCACAAAATGAGGATTTGTGCACTGTAGTAGCCCACGGGCAATAAGACTTACTTCTTTTATTCGTAGCCATTTTCTATTTAAAGAAAGAGAGCAGAGCGACCTCACTTTCCAGGTGGGTTTTCTCCCGAAACGGTTTCCCATGATATATCTTGTCTCAATCATGGTTTGTGATTTTTTATTTTGTTGTTCTCTATTTTATGTATGGTTTTGATTTGCATTCATGTGCAGTAAACAATAATTTACAAATCCAGAAAATCTAAAGAGAAATAAACAAACATAGTGTGGATTTTGTATTTTTAAGAAATTAAGAATAATTTATCAGATCTGTTGTGATGAATTGTCCAATGGAACATCCATGGCATTTTATGGATCAGAGAACAAAACGACCACCAATCATGAAGGGAAGTAAAGAATGAAAAGGAAAAGGAAAATTTAGTTTACACCATTGGACCCTCTCTTGCAGCCTTAATATGGAGTAATCAATAATCAATTACAGGAACTATTGCTCAATAACTATCTCTGGCATGCAACTCTCATTAATGTCACTAAGGACATGTTGCGAGGTGGATGAGAAGGGAGATAAATGAGGGGCAAGGTCTCAACTAACAAGTCACTCGTCATTACAAAAGGAACAATTGAAGTTGGCTCATCATGCGCAAGTTGTGGAATCTAAATATGACTGAGGAGTGCTATTAGGAGGAAGTGGGAGTGTCTCAAATGAATAAAAAATTATATCACATGGCATACAAGGCTTTTGATCCTCCTCATCACTTAGATCATGATCTTCTTCTCCTACTTCTTCCTCGATACCTTCAACAGAATTAAGGAGGCATCCTACTTGGAGGGCTATGGCTAAATCTTGAATGGTATCTTCACAATGAAATATTGGGCCCCAATACACAAGAAAATTTTCAATGAATGATTTAATGGAAGGAATGATTTTATGTCCATAAGAATATTTAACTCACATCTCTCTCTTGATTGGTTTGGTTCATACATATCAGAAACAAGGAGGTCTGAGCTCACACGTGCGAAGGGAAGGAGACATTTTTTGTTTTCTACGTTGACTTTTTGATTGGGACAGTTTAACCATCCTTTGACTAGCATTGACTTGGCATGTTTTTGACTTGGTTTGACCAGATTTGGACTTCTTTTGGGAGATCGAGTTCAGGGGTTGTTTGATTGAACTTTTCTAGGCCATTTGACTAGCATTGACCAAAATTGCAGACCTAGGGTTTTTGTAGGTCAAAGTTTGACTTTGACCTGAATTGGAGGGACTATTTTGACTGAGGTTTGACCAACAAAGAAGGTCAAGTTGTTTGACTATTAACCAAACTCTTTTGGAGGAAGTTTGACTGTTGACTTTTGTACTGGTTAGGGCATCATAAGCTGTTGTTGACTTTGACCATAATTGTAGACTTGATTTATTGACTAGATTTGACTTTGAAGCTCATCTTTTGTATATTGGTTAGTTGACCACTTGGATAATCAAAGGTTTGACTTGTTGAAAAATCAATGTGATTGTAGATTAAAGTTGATTATTCTTACTTGATAATTACTTGTGATATTTGTTGGCCTTTTATTACTTTATATTTACTTCTTCATCAAATAATTACCAAAAGCATGAAGATCACAAAGACATAAAGAACACAAGATATAGGCTCCAAGCCAGGGAAAACCCCTCTAAAGGGAAAACCCAGAAAGAATACTTCCCTTCTTATAGAATCAAATCAAAGTGAGACCTTCAATACCCAAAGACCAAAATCAATATTCCTTCCAAGCACCAAGTTAGCCCTCCAATACGATCTCTTCCAAACAAGTCAAAGTCCACCAAAGTCAACGCAAGTCAAACTCTGAAATCTGTACCCATCAAAGTTTCATCCCTTCTTCTTCAGATCTGAAATTCAGACCTGCAACTCTTGGCCCTGAAAATCACACAAAAACCCTAATTTCTTCACACGTGTGGGCAAAAAAGGGTCAAATTTCAAGTCTTCTTCCTTCACTTTTTACTTCTTTTCTCCTTGACTCTCGCTCTTGAATGCCTTCTTGTTTTGTTGCAGATCAAACTTGTGATGTGTGTCCAAATGAGTTGAAATCTCTTCCTATATATAGTCTTCTCAAGAGGTTGAATGGGCCTCTCCTAGGCCGACTTATCCTGGTAGGACCGACTTGGTCTTGGAGGAGAAAATGACTTTTCTAGACTTAAAATAATGACTTCCTTTTGTTACAAAGAGTCCAAATATGACTATAATACATGACAAATATTCTTCTTTGACTCAACAAGCCCCAGAATCATGAAGAATATGGTTTGACCTAGACTTGAGCATGAAACTCATGCTTTGAACAAATAAAATTCTTTTTCTCTTTTTGTAAAAATTATACAAAATCATGATTACAAAAGTCATTATGAATACCGAATCTAGTTACATTCTCTAACATGACTTTGACTCTTTTGTTGATGAATTGGAACATTGTATCTATATGTTGAACATTTGATGACAATCTAACAGAAGAATAATTTTGAAAGGGTTTTCCCCGTTGTGGGTTTTTCCTTGGTCTTTGACCAAATACTGTCTCTCTTGTTCTTGGCTGACTTCTCTTGCGATTGCTTATTGTTCTTGGAAGATTGAATTTATATTGGATAAATTGATTGCTAATTGAAGAAAATTTAATATAAGTGATTGTGTTAAGCATAGAACATTGGAAATTTAACAACCAAGGTATCATGTCGCCAATAAATAATTTTTCTAAGGAAAATCCTCATTTTTACAATTTTGGTGTTGAGAAAATATTTTGGTGTGTAAACTTAGAAAAAGTGGGTTGAGGAGTCACCCACTTAATTTTTAGAGAAAAGGAGGAAATAAACATTAGAGAAAAAGAGAAATTATTTTGTTAGTGGAATGTAGAGGCCACTTAAAAGGGGAATTCGACCCCCTTGAGAAATTCGCACTAGGAAGGGAGGGAGGAAGAAAAGGGAGTTTGAATTAATGAATAAGGGGACCCAGTAAGGAAACAAGGACAAGCATATATAAATAGCACATGGGGGCTTCGTTTTTGCATCTTTTTTCCATCTGTTTCTTGAGATTGAGCTCTCTGTTGGAGGTTGTTGAGCACAAGAGGAGCAAAGTTGTTTAACTCAAGAGTTTCAAGCAAAACTCTGTAGGGATTTACAGGGTAAGTTCCTAAGATAGAACACCAAAGGACACTGCTCACAAACAGATCACAGATCAATACACCAGTATTCTTGACGTGGTTAAAACTCTCAAAGAGGGAAACAGTCCACGGCCTGAGCCAACGCGGCTACTTCAGGGAATTTATTAATAAAAGAAAGAAAATTTACATAAGCTTCTTTCATTAACGGTCACCCTACAAATGACCCTCCATGCTCTTTAAATAGAGATCATGGACCAATCGAGTGTTAAGCCATAGATCAAGTGTCGGTAATATCGAGGAGAGAATGAACCGTCAGATCACATCATGTCTAGAACATATCGTGACCGTCAGATTGTAAGTTACAAAATTACATAGTAAAGAAATACACTTTACCTAACTCTACACTAGACCAAGTTATACTTAACTATTTCCTATGTGTCAAAATATCCTAACATCCCCTCTTAACAACAACTTGGGATAGGATTGAAGGATGTACAAATATGACACAATAGGAGAAGGAAGGAAGCATTAGAGCCTATCCCCCCTTAGTGACAACTTCCCGAACTCCAACCATAAATCGAAGTTTAGTAAACTTCGCCTCTGTGAGAGCCTTTGTAAATATGTCTTCAACTTGATCATCGGTTGAACAATATTGCACTTCAAGAACATGGTCATGAATGAGCTTTCTGATGAAGTGCATGTGTAGTTCAATGTGTTTGCTGCGCTGATGTTGGACTAGATCTTTGCATAGTTGAATGAACTTTGATTATCACACCAAAGTGTAGTCGATGCTGCTATTGAAGGCCAAAATCTGACAGGATCTGACGAAGCCACAGGGCTTCCTTACTAGCTTCTACGGCGCCACGATACTCTGCTTATGCTGAAGAAAGATAAATGGCACTTTGTTTCTTGCAAGCCATGTAATAGGTCCAAAACCAAGAGTGAACACATAACCTGCAGTAGACTTCCGATCATCAGGGTCACCAACCCAATCGGAATTAGTGAAACCAACCAATAGAGGAGATGCTTTTGCACTATAATGAATCCCTGTTAAATTGGAAACTAGGGACAAACTCCATGTGGGTCGGATTATTTATGGTAGCTGATATTTTTATCAGATCCCTCTCGTCGAGAAGTGTAGGATTGATCCAAAGATCATCCAATTCCGATAAGTATTTATGTAGATATGAATTTATTTCGATTATGTAATTATTAACAAGCCAACTAGCTCTTACGCAGGTTCAAGAAGCCCAAACGTCATGTCTATTCAACCTATACGTTTTAGTATAAATATAAGAGGATTTGATGTCATTTGTGTACAATTCTTGAGTGATCTCCTCCTCTCCACATCTTGGGTTTTTGGAGAAAGAGTGAGACACCAAGAGAAACACACACTGGCCCAAAGATGATGCCCTAGCCTACACATTGTACAAAATGCCCTAATATATCTGAACATAGTCCTGTAATGGAGTCACCTAGCTGCAATAAAGGAAAACACTTACACGCTCATCACACGCTGTTCAGGCAAATATTTACACGCTGGTCATACGCTGATGAGGCAGACATTTACACGCTGATTATATGTTGTTTAGGCACACATATATGTTGGTTGTGGAAACAGCTATACGCCGTTCAGGCAGATGTCATGATGGATCGGAGACAGCTATACGTTGTTCAACATATATATGTATATTCGCAGGGCTCCATACTCGCAGTTCAGCACGGATATGGATCATGAAGCCGCAATCTATGTATCGGGTCAATACATGAAGCCATAATCAATGTACGTAGCCACAGTCATGGGTTCATGGTTACGTTGTTCATTATACAGTCAACGTGATGCCCTATACACAAGGCAGAGGACGCAGCGATACACATAAACGCAGTCATGGTTATAGCCGCAGTGATGAAGAGGTAAACGTTGTCACGGTATTGCTATTTGTATATATGTCAAGAGAAATATATATACGCACAACATTAATAAGACAGTCAATGTTCTACGCTGGTCATTAAAAGGAAAGCTGCACTCATACGCTAAACCCTAACACGCAGTTAATGGGACAATTATTAACGCACTCAAGGACGCAGTTACACGGCACTTATACGCTGTCCTGAAATGTATTACCTATGTATGTTGTTCTTTACGCAGGGCAGAAACGCAGTCATTCATATGACACCTATATGCAAAAGAAAACGAAGCCGCAGTCAAAAGCTATAGCCAGATATGAACGCAGTTCATGACACGCTGTTAAGAAGCTACAGCTAGATATGAGGGTATCCAGAATGAAGCATTAGGTGCAGTCACACTCGGATAACTGAAGCGTATAGATAGTCTTAGCATTCCAGTATTGGGTTAATCTCGCATGAATAAGAGCAATCTTTCGGATGGAGATAGAACAGTAAGACAATCATGCCACAAAATTGATCTCGGTATTACAGCAAAGAATATTCAGACCTGTTATTTAATAGTCTCGTGTCTCGATGGAAGCATAGATATGGTCCTAATCTCATGTTAGATAATCTCAGCACAATGAGATTTCATGCTAATAGATAAGACAGCATGAGGATGCATGAGAGCAGCATTATAGTCATTGAGGTGCAGATCCATGATGATTGAGAACAACTCAATAATTTTTCGAGGCAGTACTACATAATGAATGGGCAGCATGATAGAATCATGCAACAGCACAACACATGGGCAGCATGATGTATGATGTCATGGACAACATGATGTGTGGACAGCATAGTGATCATGAGCAGCATGGTGATACAGCATGATGGTGCTACACGGTTAGGTGCAGCAAATGGACGAGATGCAGAATGATGATAGGTGGACTCACCTTGGAGGATCAGTTGAAGCAGAATGTCTTCAACTGATTTCACCGTTATAGGAGATGATCTATGCTCAGATCTAGATAAGTCAAAGTGTTGACTTCTGTTGCAAATGTACTATCTCTCTCTCTCTCGTTCTCTACTGAACTTTGAAGAACATAAAATAAGAATTTATCAAGGGTTCCCCACACATTGTTAGGTTTGTCCCTGGCTTGCGCCACATCTTGTGTCCTCTTGTCTTGGCTTGTCTTCTGCGATTTATATTTATGTTCTATCTGCAGTTTACGTTATACTGATGTGATTACTAATATGGAAAAGAAATTAAATAAATTGCTCTAGCATAGAACAGACCTAGAATTAACATGGTATCAGAGGTGAGTTGAAGACAATGCCCAAACAAGAGTGAAAGAGCAATCACCGAAGATAGTTAGGACAAGACAGACGGATCAATGGGTTCCTCATAATTCACCTAGGGTGAAGTCGAAGTAAAGAATGTTATCAGAATGGGACATCAGAAGTTTCTGATGGCCCATCTAAAGATCACTTCATTGGGAAGTTCGGATCTAAGGGTGGAAGGAAAGGCAGATGCCTTGTTGAAATAAGTTCGGCCGTTATGCAAAGGAGTTTCTGAATGGCAGAGACACATCTCTTGATGAAGATAACAATCATTCCTAGGACATATTCAATGATCAAAGGAATGACTGGTAATGCAGGTCATCAAGGAAATGGTCGACTCTTCCACGAAAGCAAGGAACCCCAAAATCTTTTGTATGTACTTGATCGCAAGAAGAACCTGGTGTCCATCTCAGAAATGGAAATCAAAGGTTACAGGGTGTCACTTATCAATGGAAAGGTACGTGTTTGAAAATTGATCTTTCAAAGATGTTTTTGAGTTTAGGGTTGTATCAAGTTGCAGGAAGTCCACTAGGGACCATGTCCATTGACTCAACACTAGAGGTCTGTGAGTCAGATGGTGACTAGGATCCCTGAATTCAAAAAGGAGCATGAAGGTAAATGTCTAAAATGTACCAAAGGAAAATATTATAAGGGGACCATTCCCCTCATGCAGCAGGTCCACAGGCTTGGAACAACCCGAGGAGTTTGAGACTCATAATCGGGAATCTCCTGTATACAAGTGGAAGAAAGCCCTCTATGGCTTGAAGCAAAACACCTCGGGCATAGTATGAGAGGATTGATAGCTGTCTAATGCAGCTGAGATTCACTAGGAGTGAAACCGATCCAAACCATTACTCGAAGGTTGTGGATGATAAACCTCTCGTACCGGCACCTATATCTGACAGGTTCAGACCATCTCATTTATAGGAGACAGAGGGAGTTGGATTCTGAATGTGGAAAGATAAGCTGCAAGCCTGTGACTACCTCGAGGATCTTAACTTTCAAGAAGTTATATGGTAGTGATGTTGGACCTGATTTGGGAAATGCCTCTGAGTTTCATAAACTCATTCGCATTGATGTTCTTGGAGAACCTCCATCCGGACATATCTGTTGCAGTTAGCATGGTGAGCTCATATTTGGCTGAGCCTCACTGGATTGGTGCCAAGAATCTTCTATCTTCAGGGCACAATCTCTCATGGATTGAGATACACTGACGGAAATATGAAACCACATGATTATTCGAATGATGAGTGGCCAGGCAGTGTGGAGGATCACTAGAGCACTTCTCAGTGTTGTTTCTCTTTGGAATCTGCCTCGATATCCTAGATGAGCAGGAACCAGAATTCGGTGACTCTGAGCACCACCAAGGCAGAATACATTGCTGCTAGTATGGCCTTCTGTGAGGCAGTTTGGTTGTTGAAGCTCTTCAATGAGCTGTTTGTACACATGATGAATACCACTAAAATTCTTTGTGACAACCAGAGGTGGGATTCGATTATTGAGAAATCCCGTATTCGACAATTGCTCTAACAAGTAAACATCAGATACTATCTTATCTAGGATATGGTAAGTCGATGAGCAAGGAGGCTCCATCGCATTAAGATGATGTACAGGTCGATACACTTTGTCAGAGCCCCATGGAAAGATCAAATTTGTGATTTTCCCAAACGACTTGGAGTCGTCAAGAAACCCTTGTACAAGGGTCCTGCATGTTGCATACATTGAGCTCTGGGAGCTCTGGGGGCTTGTGGTTCTTACTACAACAACATATGACCACAGGGTGACTCACCCTCCCCTAGTGGTGCGCACTGGAACAAGATGATTCGCTCTCTTGTGGGACAAGATGATTCGCTCTCTTGTGGAACAGGATGATTCACTCTCTTGTGTAGTAGGATGATTAGTTCTCCTGTGAGGCTTGTATTGATGTGTTCTCCATGGCGATTGTAGCAGGATTGATGTGTTCTCCTGTGAGGCTTGGATTGATGTGTTCTCCATGGCGGCCTGGATTGATGTGTTCTCCATGGCGATTGTAGCAGGATTGATGTGTTCTCATGTGAGGACAGGATTGATTAAGTTCCCTTGTCGAGGCATCCTACCCATGTAGTCTGGGACTCATGGGAAGTACCTCTCATCTGATCAATGAGCAGGGAAATGAAGTTAGGGACCATAGTACTACTCATGGACGCATCATTGTATATATTGTACTCCCTATGCTAGGATGACCTCAATTGATCTAGGATCAATGATACTGGTTTGGGACCAGTGGTAGGAGTTGTACATACTATGACGCTGACTTTGAGTTGGCTGAGACTGGTCTGGGATCAGTGGTACATACTTCGATACTGACTTCGTGTCAGTGCAGGATTGGTCTGGGACCAGTGAGAGTCGTACATGCTATGACGCTACTTCAGGTCGGTTGAGACTAGTCTGGGACCAGTAGTACATTCTCTGAGCCTGTGATACTGGTCTGGGACCAGTGGTAGGAGTTGTACCTACTATGACACTGACTTTGGGTTGGTTGAGACTGGTCTGGGACTAGTGGTACATACTCCGAGACTGACTTCGTGTCAGTGCAGTATTGGTCTGGGACCAGTGAGAATGGTACACACTATGACGCTGACTTCGGGTCGGTTGAGACTGGTTTGAGACTAGTGGTACACTCTCTGAGACTGCGATACTGGTCTGGGACCAGTGGTAGGAGTGGTACTTACTATGAAGCTGACTTTGGGTCAGTTGAGACTGGTCTGGGACCAGTGGTATGCACTCTAAGACTGACTTCGGGTCACTGGAGAATGATATGACTCATTCTCGATCAATTGTTCTTCTTCATAGTTCAACAGAGCTGAGTTGAGCAAAGCAGAGCCAGCAGAGCAGAGCATAGCCAGCAGAGCTAGCAGAGCTGAGCAGAGCCAGTAGAGCAGAGCAGAGCCATCAGAGCTGAGTAGAGCCAACAGAGCAGAGCTAGGCAGAGCAGTGCAAGGCACTAATGGCAGAGATAGTACAGTCGGACATATGGATCAGCGGATGGAGTTCTCTCTAGTTGAGAGGGAGTGTTAAATTGGCAACTAGGGCCAAACTCCATGTGGGTCGGCTTATTTATGGTAGCTGATATTTTTATTGGATCCCTCTCGCCGAGAGGTGTAGGATTGATCCAAAGATCATCCAATTCTGATAAGTATTTATGGAGATATGAATTTATTTCGATTATGTAATTATTAACAAGCCGACCAGCTCTTACGTAGGCTCAAGAAGCCCAAACGTCATGTCTATTCAACCTATACGTTTTAGTATAAATATAAGAGGATTTGATGTCATTTGTGTACAATTCTTGAGTTATCTCCTCCTCTCCACGTCTTGGGTTTTTGGAGAAAGAGTGACACACCAAGAGAAACACACACTGGCCCAAAGATGATGCCCTAGCCTACACGTTGTACAAAATGCCCTAATATATCTGAACGCAGTCTTGTAATGGAGTCACCTAGCCGCAGTAAAGGAAAACACTTACACGCTGATCATATGCTGTTCAGGCAAATATTTACATGCTGGTCATACGCTGATCAGGTAGACATTTACACGCTAATTATATGTTGTTCAGGCATACATATATATGTTGGTTGTGGAAACAGCTATACGCTGTTCAGGCAGATATCACAATGGATTGGAGACAACTATACGATGTTCAACATATATATGTATATTCGCAGGGCTCCATACTCGTAGTTCAGCGTGGATATGGATCATGAAGTTGCAATCTATGTATTGGGTCAATACATGAAGCCGTAATCAAAGTACATAGCCACAGTCATGGGTTCATGGTTACGCTGTTCATTATACAGTCAACGTGATGCCCTATACACAAGGCAGAGGACACAGCGATACACATAAACGCAGTCATGGTTATAGCCGCAGTGATGAAGAGGTAAACGTTGTCATGGTATTGCTATTTGTATATATGTCAATAGAAATATATATATGCACAGCATTAATAAGACAGTCAATGTTCTACGCTAGTCATTAAAAGGAAAGCTGCACTCATACGCTAAACCCTAACACGCAATTAATGGGACAATTATTAACGCACTCAAGGACGCAGTTACACGGCACTTATACGCTGTCCTAAGATGTATTACCTATGTATGTTGTTCTTTACGCAGGGCAGAAACGCAGTCATTCATATGACACCTATATGCACAAGAAAACGAAGCCGCAGTCAAAAGCTACAGCCAGATATGAACGCAGTTCATGACACACTGTTCAGAAGCTACAGCCAGATATGAGGGTATCCAGAATGAAGCATTAGGTGCAGTCACACTCGGATAACTAAAGTGTATAGATAGTCTCAGCATTCTAGTATTGGGTTAATCTCACATGAATAAGAGCAGTCTTTTGGATGGAGATACAACAGTAAGACAGTCATGCCACAAAATTGATCTTTGTATTACAACAAAAAATATTAAGACCTGTTATTTAATGGTCTTGTGTCTCGATGGAAGCATATATATGGTCCTAATCTCATGTTAGATAATCTCAGCACAATGAGATTGCATGCTAATAGATAAGACAGCATGAGGATGCATGAGAGTAGCATTAGAGTCATTGAGGTGTAGATCCATGATGATTGAGAACAACTCAATAATTTTTCGAAGCAGTACTACATAATGAATGGGTAGCATGATAGAATCATGCAGCAGCACAACACATGGGCAACATGATGTATGAGGTCATGGACAACATGATGTGTGGACAGCACAGTGATCATGAGCAGCATGATGGTGCAACACGGTTAGGTGCAGCAAATGGACGAGATGCAGAATGATGATAGGTGGTTGGAGGATCAGTTGAAGCAGAATGTCTTCAACTGATCTCATCGTTATAGGAGATGAACTATGCTCAAATCTAGATAAGTCAAAGTGTTGACTTCTGTTGCAAATGTACTATCTCTCTCTCTCTCTCTTTCTCTACTGAACTTTGAAGAACATAAAAGAAGAATTTATCAAGGGTTTCCCCACACATTGTTGGGTTTGTCCCTGGCTTGCGCCACATCTTGTGTCTTCTTGTCTTGGCTTGTCTTCTGCGATTTATATTTATGTTCTATCTGCAGTTTACTTTATACTGACGTGATTGCTAATATGGAAAAGAAATTAAATAAATTTCTGTAGCATAGAACATACCTAGAATTAACATGGTATCAGAGATGAGGTGAAGACAATGCCCAAGAAAGAGTGAAAGAGCAATCACTGAAGACAGTTGGGACAAGACAGAAGGATCAATGGGTTCCTCATAATTCACCTAGGGTGAAGTCGAAGCAGAGAATGTTATCAGAATGGCGCAGCGGAAGTTTCTGATGGCCCATCTAAAGATCACTTCATTGGGAAGTTCGGATCTAAGGGTGGAAGGAAAGGCAGATGCCTTGTTGAAATAAGTTCGGCCGTTATGCGAAGGAGTGTCCGAATGGCAGAGACACATCTCTTGATGAAGATAACAATCATTCCTAGGACATCTTCAATGATCAAAGGAATGACTGGTAGTGCAAGTCATCAAGGAAATGGTTGACTCTTCCATGAAAGCAAGGAACCCCAGAATCTCTTTTATGTACATGATCGCAAGAAGAACCTGGTGTCCATCTCGGAAATGGAAGTCAAATGTTACAGGGTGTCACTTATCAATGGAAAGGTATGTGTTTGAAAATAGATCTTTCAAAAATGTTTTTGAGCTCAGGGTTGTATCAAGTTGCAGGAAGTCCATTGGGGACCATGCCCATTGACTCAGCACCGGAGGTCTGTGAGTCAGATGGTGACTAGGATGCCTGAATTCAAAAAGGAGCATGAAGGTACATGTCTGAAATGTACCAAAGGAAAATAGTATAAAGGGACCATTCCCCTCATGCAGTAGGTCCACAGGCTTGGAACAACCTAAGGAGTTTGAGACTCATGATCGGGAATCTCCTGTATACAGGTGGAAGAAATCCCTCTATGGCTTGAAGCAAAACACCTCGGGCGTAGTATGAGAGGATTGATAGCTGTCTAATGCAGCTGAGATTCACTAGGAGTGAAACCGATCCAAACCATTACTCGAAGGTTGTGGATGATAAACCTCTCATACTGGCACCTATGTCTGACAGGTTCAGACCATCTCATTGATAGGAGACGGAGGGAATTGGATTCTAAATGTGGAAAGATAAGCTGCAAGCCTATGACTACTTCGAGGATCTTAACTTTCAAGAAGTTATATGGTAGTGATGTCGGACCTGATTTGGGAAATGCCTCTGAGTTTCATAAACTCATTCACATTGCTGTTCTTGGAGAACCTCCGTCCAGACATATGTGTTGCAGTTAGCATGGTGAGCTCATATTTGGCTGAGCCTCACTGGATTGGTGCTAAGAATCTTCTATCTTCAGCGCACAATCTCTCATGGATTGAGATACATTGCCGGAAATATGAAACCACATGATTATTCGAATGATGAGTGGGCAGGCAGTATGGAGGATCACTAGAGCACTTCTCAATGTTGTTTCTCTTTGCAATCTGCCTCGATATCCTAGATGAGCAGGAAGCAGAATTCGGTGACTCTGAGCACCACTAAGGCAGAATACATTGCTGCTAGTTTGGCCTTCTGTGAGGCAGTCTGGTTGCTGAAGCTCTTCAGTGAGCTGTTTATACACATGATGAATACCACTGTGATTCTTTGTGACAACTAGAGGTGGGATTCGATTATTGAGAAATCCCGTATTCGACGATTGCTCCAACAGGTAGACATCAGATACTGCCTTATCTGGGATATGGTAAGTCGATGAGTAAGGAGGCTCCATCGCATTAAGATGGTGTATAGGTCGATACACTTTGTCAGAGCCCTGTGGAAAGATCAAATTTGTGATTTTCCCAAACGACTTGGAGTCGTCAAGAAACCCTTGTACAAGGGTCCTGCATGTTGCATACATTGAGCTCTAGGAGCTTTGGGGGCTTGTGGTTCTTACTAGAGCAACATATGACCACAGGGTGACTCACCCTCCCCTAGTGGTGCACACTGGAACAAGATGATTCGCTCTCTTGTGGGACAAGATGATTCGCTCTCTTGTGGAACAGGATGATTCGCTCTCCTGTGTAGCAGGATGATTAGTTCTCCTGTGCCTGGATTGATGTGTTCTCCATGGCAATTGTAGCAGGATTGATGTGTTCTCCTGTGAGGCCTGGATTGATGTGTTCTCCATGGCGACCTGGATTGATGTGTTCTCCATGGCGATTGTAGCAGGATTGATGTGTTCTCCTGTGAGGACAGGATTGATTAAGTTCTCCTGTTGAGGCATCCTACCCATGTAGTTTGGGACTCATGGGAAGTACCTCTCATTTGATCAATGAGCAGGGAAATGAAGTTAGGGACCATAGTAGTACCGATGGACGCATCGTTGTATCTACTGTACTCCCTATGCTAGGATGACCTCAATTGATCTGGGATCAATGATACTGGTTTGGGACCAGTGGTAGGAGTTGTACATACTATGACCCTGACTTCGGGTCGGCTGAGACTGGTCTGGGATCAGTGGTACATACTCCGAGACTGACTTCGTGTCAGTGCAGGATTGGTCTGGGACCAGTGAGAGTCGTACATGCTATGACACTGACTTCGGGTCGGTTGAGACTGGTCTGGGACCAGTAGTACACTCTCTGAGCCTGCGATACTGGTTTGGAACCAGTGGTAGGAGTTGTACCTACTATGACACTGACTTTGGGTTGGTTGAGACTGGTCTGGGACTAGTGGTATATACTCCGAGACTGACTTCCTGTCAGTGCAGTACTGGTCTGGGACTAGTGAGAGTGGTACACACTATGACGCTGACTTCGGGTCGGTTGAGACTGGTCTGAGACCAATGGTACACTCTCTGAGACTGCGATACTAGTCTGGGACCAGTGGTAGGAGTGGTACTTACTATGAAGCTGACTTTGGGTCGGTTGAGACTGGTCTGGGACCAGTGGTACGCACTCTAAGACTGACTTCGGGTCAGTGGAGAATGATATGACTCATTCTCGATCAATTCTTCTTCTTCATAGTTCAACAGAGTTGAGTTGAGCAGAGCAGAGCTAGCAGAGCAGAGCAGAGCCAACAGAGCTAGCAGAGCTGAGCAGAGCCAACAGAGCTGAGTAGAGCCAACAGAGCAGAGCTAGGCAGAGCAGTGCAAGGCACTAATGGCAGAGATAGTACAGTCGGACATATGGATCAGTGGATGGAGTTCTCCCTAGTTGAGAGGGAGTGTTAAATTGGCAACTAGGGCCAAACTCCATGTGGGTCGACTTATTAATGGTAGTTGATATTTTTATTGGATCCCTCTCATCGAGAGGTGTAGGATTGATCCAAAGATCATCCAATTCCAAGTATTTATGGAGATATGAATTTATTAACAAGCCAACTAGCTCTTACGTAGGCTCAAGAAGCCCAAACGTCATGTCTATTCAACCTATATGTTTTAGTATAAATATAAGAGGATTTGATGTCATTTGTGTACAATTCTTGAGTGATCTCCTCCTCTCCACATCTTGGGTTTTTGGAGAAAGAGTGAGATTCCAAGAGAAGCACACGCTGGCCCAAAGATGATGCCCTAGCCTACACGTTGTACAAAATGCCCTAATATATCTGAACGCAGTCCTGTAATGGAGTCACCTAGCCGCAGTAAAGGAAAACACTTACACGCTGATCATATGCTGTTCAGGAAAATATTTACATGCTGGTCATACGCTGATCAGGCAGACATTTACACGCTGATTATATGTTGTTTAGGCATACATATATATGTTGGTTGTGGAAACAGCTATACGCTGTTCAGGCAGATATCACGATGGATCGGAGACAGCTATATGCAATTCAACATATATATGTATATTCGCAGGGCTCCATACTCGCAGTTCAGCGTGGATATGGATCATGAAGCCACAATCTATGTATCGGGTCAATACATGAAGCCGTAATCAATGTACGTAGCCACAGTCACTGGTTCATGGTTACATTGTTCATTATACAGTCAACGTGATGCCCTATACACAAGGCAGAGGACGCAGCGATACACATAAATGCAGTCATGGTTATAGCCACAATGATGAAGAGGTAAACATTGTCATGGTATTGCTATTTGTATATATGTCAATAGAAATATATATACGCACAGCATTAATAAGACAGTCAATGTTCTACACTGGTCATTAAAAGGAAAGCTACACTCATACGCTAAACCCTAACACGCAGTTAATGGGACAATTATTAACGCACTCAAGGACGCAGTTACACGGCACTTATACGTTGTCTTGAGATGTATTACCTATGTATGTTGTTCTTTATGCAGGGTAGAAACGTAGTCATTCATATGACACCTATATGCACAAGAAAATGAAGCCGCAGTCAAACGCTACAGCCAGATATGAACACAATTCATGACATGCTGTTCAGAAGCTACAGCCAGATATGAGGGTATCCAGAATGAAGCATTAGGTGTAGTCAAACTCGGATAACTGAAGCGTATATATAGTCTCAGCATTCCAGTATTGGGTTAATCTCGCATGAATAAGAGCAATCTTTCGGATGGAGATAGAATAGTAAGACAGTCATGCCACAAAATTGATCTCAGTATTACAGCAAAGAATATTCAGACCTATTATTTAATAGTCTTGTGTCTCAATGGAAGCATAGATATGGTCCTAATCTCATGTTAGATAATCTTAGCACAATGAGATTGCATGCTAATAGATAAGACAGCATGAGGATGCATGAGAGCAGCATTAGAGTCATTGAGGTGCAGATCCATGATGATTGAGAACAACTCAATAATTTTTCGAAGCAGTACTACATAATGAATGGGCAGCATGATAGAATCATGCAGCAGCACAACACATGGGCAGCATGATGTATGAGGTCATGGACAACATGATGTGTGGACAGCACAGTGATCATGAGCAGCATGGTGATACAATATGATGGTGCTACATGGCTAGGTGCAGCAAATGGACAAGATGTAGAATGATGATAGGTGGAGTCACGTTGGAGGATCAGTTGAAGCAGAATGTCTTCAACTGATCTCATCGTTATAGGAGATGATCTATGCTCAGATCTAGATAAGTCAAAGTGTTGACTTCTGTTGCAAATGTACTATCTCTCTCTCTCTCTCTTTCTCTACTAAACTTTGAAGAACATAAAAGAAGAATTTATCAAGGGTTTCGCCACACATTGTTGGGTTTGTCCCTGGCTTGCACCACATCTTGTGCCCTCTTGTCTTGGCTCGTCTTCTGCGATTTATATTTATATTCTATCTGCAGTTTACTTTATACTGATGTGATTGCTAATATGGAAAAGAAATTAAATAAATTGCTCTAGCATAGAACATACCTAGAATTAAAAATCCCAAACTGAATTGTACCTCAAACATAACAAAGTATTCTTTTAGCTGCTTTCCAATGACTTTCATGTGAGTTTTGCACAAACCGGGCAATAAGGCCAACAACAAAGGAAAGGTCAGGACGGGTATGGGTTAGATACAAAAGTTTTCCTACAAGTTGATGGTATAAGGTAGCATTAACTTCAGGGGAAGTACAAGTGACTGAAAGTTTGGCTCCAGACTGAAAGGGAGAAGGGGCTGGCTTACAGTCTTCCATGTGAAAGTGGCATAGAAGATCACAGGCATACTTGGACTGGGAAAGGGAAATACCTTCCTTGGTTTGCAAGACTTGAAGACCAAGAAAATAATGTGAGTGTCCTAAGTATGTCATTTCAAACTTCTTTTTAAGACTGGACTTCACATGGTTTATAAGGCTGGGATCACTACCAGTAAGGATAAGATCATCAACATAAAGAACAAGAATGATAAGATACTTACCCACTTTCTTGGTGTAGACAGTATTGTCAGAATGACACCTAGAAAAGCCAGTATCTAAAAGAAAGCTATCCATTTTGGCATATCGAGCCCGAGGGGCTTGCTTGAGACCATAAAGGGATTTCTTAAGCTGACATACAAGGCTAGAGTCTGTTTGTATAAAGCTAGGAGGTTGTTCCATATAGATTTCTTCATGCAAGTCCCCATGCAAAAAGGCAGGTTTAACATCCATCTGATGGACTTTCCATTTGAAAGAGGCAGCAAGGGAAAGAACAAGGCGGATAGAGTTCATTTTGGCAACAGGAGAGAAGGTTTCAGTATAGTCAATGCCTTCAACTTGTGAAAAATCCTTAGCAACAAGACGAGCTTTATGTTTATCAACTTTTCCATCTGGTCCATACTTGGTTCTGTAAACGCATTTGCATCTAACAAGTTTTCGTCCCTTTGGAAGAGGAACAAGATCCCATGTATCATTTGCCAATAATGAACAATATTATTCATTCATAGCTGCGTCCCAATCTGGATGGCCTGAGGCTTCTACAAAGGTGTCAGGATCATAATTCTCTGAAGCTTGAGCCAGTAAAGAAGAGGCTCTATCGAACTGAGAACGTGTATGTCACTGATATGTAGGATCACTTGCAAGAGCACCTGCTGCATCCCGAATAGGATAAACCCATTTTGGAAGATGAGGAGCTGAAGGAGGATCTTGAGAAGGTGGGGGAGGATTGTCATCCTCGCTGTCATCATCTGAAGAAGAAATATTTTTAGAAGTAGAAGGGATAGAGAGAGGTGGCACATCCGTCGAGCTAGGCTCGTAGGCCGATCTATTTTCAACAAACTTTACATATTTTTTAATGATAACATTTTTGGACTTAAGTGGAATAAGTCTATATCCTTTGAAATCTTTAGAATATCCAACAAAATACATTTTTCACCCTTAGGTTCTAAGGCTTTATGTTTCTTATCAGGAACATGGGCCCATGCTTCACTTCCAAAAACACGAAAGTGATTTACATCTAGTTTAATTGAGCTCCATGCTTGTTGGAGTGATATTCTTTAAAACCTTGGTAGGAGTGCGATTTACTATGTAATTGGCACAGTTAATTGCTTCTGCCAAAAAATTAAGACTTAGTCCTTTAGATTGAAGCATACAATTAGCCATTTCCTTTAAGGTGCGATTCTTCATTTCAGCTACACCATTTTGTTGTGGAGTATATGGAACAATATGTTGCATTTGAATTCCATGCTCAGTGCAAAAATTGATGAATTTGTTGTTAACATATTATCTACCATTATCAGATATTAGCTTAAGAATTTGATGTCCAGATTGTTTCTCAACAAAGGCCTTAAAGGCCGAGAACATGTTAAATACTTCACTCTTGAGTTTTAAGAAGTATACCCAAGTGCGTCTGGAGAAATCATCAATGAAAGTTAAGAAATACTTGTAGCCAAAGAATGAAACAACTGGAAGTGGACCACATAAATCACTATGCACAAGCTGTAAAGGGGCTGAGGCGTGCCAAGAGGCACTTTTTTCAAAACTATCACGATGATGTTTTCCGAGTACACATCCAGAACAAACACCATCTCTGCAAGATACCATAGGAAGACATGTCACCATATTTTCTTTGCATTGATATTGAAGGGAGCAATAGTTTAAGTGACCAAATCGCTTATGCCAAAGTTTGCTCACTTCATCATTATGAGCAACAAATACCGAGGGAAGAGTTGATGACCCAAGGTTGTTAAACTTATACAACCTTGTAGAATCATCAGCAATGCCAGTAGCTAAAATCTGTTTAGGATCTCTTAGGTTCTTAATTACAACATCATGAGGTGAAAATTCAACGATTTTACCTTCACCTGAATGAGTTATCTGATATACAGATAGAAGGTTGTAGGATAAGATTGGAACACATAATACATCATTAAATTGACCATTGTCTAGATGAATAGTTCTAGTCCCTACAACACTAAGAGATCTATCATCACCAACATATATATTTTTGGTGTTACAATCATTTAAAGAAGGAAACATGGCTTTGTTTTTGGCCATGTGATAAGAAGCTCCAGAATCAATGAGCCACTCATGAGAATGAGAAGAAGAAGATACATTTATTGCATAACCAGACCGAGATGCTTGACAACCACATGCAGAAAGTGCTATTCCTGAAGATGAAGTTGAAGTTGAAGAATGCTCCAAATGGATGTTATGCTTCTTCATTGCTGCTTCCAAGGCTTCCATCTTCTTAAAGCATTTGGATTCTAAGTGTCCATCTCGATTACAAAAGTTGCAATGTCTATCAATCTTCTTCCCTTTGCTTTTATTTGCCTTATCATTTTGTTGAATTGATTTTTCATTTTGAGACTGAAATTGCTTAGGACCCTTGTTTGGTTTAGGACCATTCTTTTTAGGATACTGCTTCTTAGGATTCTTTGAATTTGGTTGTTGTTGGGAGGCTAAGGCTTTCTTAGAAGAATTTCCAAGATTAAGAAGACCAAGATGTAAGAGTTTTTCTTGTTCTCTTATTAAAGAATCACAAAAGGCATCAAAAGAGGAGGACTTGTAGTCTTGTCCTTGAGAAATGAAGGCTTCTCTAGTAGAATGGAAGGTGAAAACAAACACAGAGTAGGCTGGTCCCAACTTAGTAAGAATGAAATAGATAAGGCTACCATCTTCTTTCTTAACCTTAACACCTTCCAAGAGAAGTCTAAGGGTCTTGAACTTGGACAAAAAATCTTCAATGGAAGAAAAATTATTGGGGTCCAACGTAAGAAACTAATTTTCGAGTTGATGGGCTCTAGTTTCATTTTTAATTCCAAAAAAATTAGTGAGTTGTTTCATTGCTTCATTAGGGGTATCAATTTCTGCGATATGGAATCTAAGGTCTAGAGAAATAGACATCCCTATTAACCCACGTGCTCGATCTTGCCTATTTTCCCATTTGGCTGTCTTATCTTCATCTTTAGGTTTAGTTTCTTGGCTTGAGGCTATTCTGTAAATACCTTTACTTCTAAGTAAATCCACAATGTAGGACAACCATTGGAAGTAGTTGGTGCTGTCAAGAAAACTGGTGTATTGATCGGTGATCTGTTTGTGAGCGGTGTCCATTGGAAGTAGTTGGTGCTGTCAAGAATAACTTGGGATGGACTTTCCATTTTAACAGAAACTGAAGCTGTAGATGTTGAAACTAAGTGTTCCAATGGAAAGATCTCGAAAAATTAGGCTGATTAAAAAAAAACGGCTTTCGGATGAAGAAGTTATGGCTTTTTGAAGAAAAGTTGTTGAAGATGCCGACAAAGTGCGTGAATGTGCGAAAGTGAATGATAATGTTATATTTAAAAAAAATCTCCCCATTTCCAAACTTAATCTAATTAGCTCACTTTAAAAAATATTTTATGTGACCCACTTTTATAAATAAGTGAAAATCACTTTTATAATGGTACTTTATGAGCTACTCACTAAATTGTAACTTAAATAAAAGATAAAGAGACTTTAGAATTATAAGTGACTCACTTTTTATAATGGGTGAGAACACTTTTACATAAAGTAACTTTAAAACATAAGTTACATGTGCTTTTTGAAAAAATAACTCAACAAAAAGAAAGACTTGAACCCAAGACCTCTATTCTCATAAAGTAACTTTGGACCAAGTGAGCTAGTTTAAAAGGTTGGTAATTTTTGGAAAAGAGGAAGGGTTTTTTTTTTAGTCACTGAAGCTTTGGGGTGCGTGCTTACTTGAAAAATCTCTTTTTGCCTACAAAACAAAAAACCACACAACCCAACACGGACATGCAAAAAAAACCAAACCTTATGGCTTGAAGTTAGTTTTCACCGGAAACTAAATATTTTCCTCAATGTTTCTGATTTTCCAAGATCACACTAAGGTGCTGCGGAAAAGAGCATACGCATGAGAAAAATCTTTCCTTTCTGTTTCTGATTTGCCTAGATCGCACAGAGTCATGGGGCAAAGAGCATACGCAGAAATGAAAGGTATAGATCCGGTAATAAAAAACAGAGAGCTAAATAAACCGAAATAAATAGAGAGATGAATAACTAGAACTGCAAATAAAGACTATATACCTCCAGATCCTAAAAATGACATAGCTAGGGCTACCAGAAATCTTTTCGCGTGAAACGAAAGGGTTTCCTCACTAGAAAAAATGCTCCTAACACAACAGAGAAGTCCTCTCGGCCCGAAAGCGGTCAGAAACAGTAGATCTAGGAAACGATAGTTAGATGTAGTTGTATCAGCTTCGGATTTGGATCACCAATGGATGCAGCCCTCAAATAGCTCTAATACCATGTAGGAATTTACAGGGTAAGTTCCTCAGATATAACACACACCCTAAGTCACTTGACACGGGGATTCGGGATTCGTGGTGTCGGATTTTGACACATTGACCCCCCGGAACAGGACTCGTAGGATTCGTTATATATATATATATATATTAAAAATTAGATATTTCTTACACAAATTTTAATTAATGATACAAATTTATTGATTTCAAATATAGATCTTCATCTATAGCTATTAGCGTGCATAGTACATACAAAATTCAAATACATGTCAATCTATTATCTATTTCTTATGCTTGGCCCTCTTGCCACCACGAGAAATTTCTAATTTTTTAGTCTTGTTGGAAAATCTGGATCTTTGTCATTAATATCACCCTCTAAGCATTAATATCCAGAGGTATCTTTGTCATTACCTCTGTATCTGTATAGGGATCTTTGTCATTAATATCACCCTTTAAGCATTAACATAAGATAGAACAAGCAAAACATGTCAAGTCAAGATTTTGTTTGAGCGATGCGTACATTTTTAGGAGGGTCATGATACAGGAGTTTGACAACCAATGTCACTAACATCAAGGTACATAGAGGGATTGGTTCTCTTGATTAAATACGAGTTCCATACCCTAATACATGACAAAATTCAATGGAAACATTGCAATCCCCCAATCCTAAAATCCTGAAAAACTGACAAGTCTGTTGGATTTTGAATGAAATCTAAAATTCTACTTTCTCCATATGAAACCCAATGAGGCCAGAACCACTCTCAAACATCCTGAGTCATTTCATGGTAATGTTAAAAATTTAAGTAAAAGTGACATTCTCCTTAATCTTCATTTTCATCCTTTTACTTTAAGGAGAATGTCACTTTTACTTTAAGAATTTAACATTACCATGAATAGCATATCAATACTAGGGCCTAGACTTGATCATTAAGCTGCCAAAACACTTGCCAAATGAAAATATGCGTGGCTGTAATGACCAAATGTGGCCTTTTCATACCTATACAGGTCACTTTTGTCGCCTAACGAGTCCTGGAAAACAGGACACGCTGCCAAAATCTTGTCACGCAGTTGGATTCGATGTGTCAAAATAGGACACGACGTGTCATGGTTTTTGGACACAAATCTCGAGAGAATCGTGTCGGACACGATGGATTCGGGATTCATGGGGCCTATAAGACAAATCCGGTTATCTAGAACACCAAAGGACACTACTCACAAATAGATCACAGATCAATACACCAATATTCCTGACGTAGTTAAAACCCTCAAAGAGGGAAACAGTCCACAGCCTGAGCCAAGGCGGCCACTTCAGGAAATTTATTAATAAAAGAAAGAAAATTTACATAAGCTTCTCTCATTAACGGTCACCCCACAAATGACCCTCCATGCTCTTTAAATAGAGGCCATGGACCAATCGGGTGCTAAGCCATAGATCAAGTGTTGGTAATACCGAGGAGAGAATGAACCGTCGGATCACTTCATTTCTAGAACATATCGTGACCGTCAGATTGTAAGTTACAAAAGTACATAGTAAAGAAACACACTTTACCTTACTCTACACTAGACCAAGTTATACTTAACTATTTCCTGTGTGTCGGAATATCCTAACAAACTCTTTATTATGAAACTAGCTCACAAAAAGATAGAAAAAAAAGATTAGTGCCTTAGAAATCAACCTCTTCGAGGGGGAAACCTCCTTTACATTACACAAATGAACAATTCTTGGATGATACAAATGACAAGACCTCCTTTCTATATATAAGAGTCTAAGGGGTCATAATATAATCAAAGTCGACATAACAGTAATAGTGTAAGGGCACAAAAATAACAATAGTGGGCTTCTATGGGGCACAATAATAACCATATGGGGACTACATGGGCACAACAATATAATATGGGGGTTGCACTAATAACAATAAGGGGTTACACGACCTAACATGCCCCTCTCCTTCAAAAAATGTTGTCATCAATGCTTGAGTAGTTCTGGATGCTTTTGTATAAAATTCTCATCCTCTCATGCGGAATCTTCAGTGGGTAAGTTCTTCCACTTGATGAGATACTCAGAAATTGATCGATTTTGTAGCTGTCGGGTTCTTGTTTCCGTGATCGCTTCAGGTTTCAATATGATTTTTCCTTCCTTTTCAAGTTCTGACAATATTGTTTGAAATGGGATCTTGTCACCTATAACCTTCTTTAAGCATGAAACATGGAAAACTGTGGGCACTCCGGAAGATGTAAGAAGCTCCAATTTATATGCCATAGTACCAACCTTTTGTAGCACATTGTAAGGACCAAAAGACTTTGGTGATAATCTATTTTCCTTCTTAGCTTGCTTGAGGGACATTTGTTTGCATGGTTATATTCGTAAAAATACACAATCGCCTATATCAAAACTTCTTTCACTGCAATGTTGATCTGCATGTTGTTTCATTCGATTCTGCACCAAAGTGGGGTTATCCTTTAAAAGCTGTAGAACTTGTTGTTGATGCTCGATGTGATCTTTCACTGCTTGAACCTTTTTCTTCTTGATATGTATTTCTATCTTGAGAGTTTGAGGAGTGGTAATTCTTGCCAATGCATTACAAGATATGGTCGGATTCATTTCTTGATGCTTGATGTGATCTTTCACTTCTTGAACCTTTTTCTTCTTCATATGTCCTTCTATCTTGAGAGTTTGAGGAGTGGTAATTCTTGCCAATTCTTTACAAGATATGGTCGGATTCATTTCTTCTTTCTCTAGGGTTGGTCTTGGTGTATATCCTCTTCTTTTGACGTTTCTTGATCATTTTCTTCCTCCTCTTCACAATCTATGTAAAATAATTTCTTCTCAGCACACTCATGACCTTTAGTGTATTTGCTATCACCACTGTAACAAAGCCCTTTTGCTCTTTTTTCTTCCAATTGTTGTGGTGTAAACCTTGTAGGTTGTGAAAGCCTAGGAGCAAAAACACTTCCATATTTATATTTGTGAGTGGTAGGATTCCTTGTTTCCATAATTCCGCTTTCAATTTTTCTTGCCAACTTGAATGCCTTCTCCAATGAATCAGGTTCCCAAAGACGAACCTCATGTTGAATGTTATCCTTTAACGTCCCTATGAAGACATCAATCCTTTGCTTATCTGGAATATCATTTACCCTTATATTCAATTTTTGAAAGTCCTCAATGTGCTCTACCATTGAACTCTTTTGTTTGAGATTTATCAATTGGCTAAAGAAGGTGTTGCTCTCTGTATCCTCATAATGTGCTATCATTTCCTCCGTAAAAATTGACCAGGTGACAAGTGGTTTACTGGAACAAAGCCCTCTATACCATATAAATTGATTTGGTTCTAAATATAAAGATGCAATATGTACCTTTTGTAACATTTGTACAACATGTAGATCAAAATATTGCTCCATTTGTAGTATCCAATTTACCAGATCCTTGCCATCAAACTTCCTCATATCGCTTTTTCTTGATTTTAGGAGCTCGATATTGAATCTGTTGTATCTCTGAAATTTCAGATCTCCAAGGTCTGAAATTGCGACCTACGGTAGCCCTCTGCGTTCTCTTTCCAATGCCATCAGTTTGATCGAAATTGGATTCTCCAAGAAAGATTTATAACCAATCTCCCAAGATGACCTGATTATATACCTTTTTAGTAGAGCGAACTTGTACGAAGTGCCATGTGTCACTGTTTTGACCTTCAGACCTAAAAACAATACACAGAAAGGTACAATCCGTCCTCTTTCTGTAGCTTCTTACGAAATTTCAATCTGATGCTCAGAGAGAAAGTTATGACGATTTTCCCCGGGTCACCTACTTGCGATATAATTCGGGATCCTGCAAAAACCCTAACTTCCTTGGATCATATCTCCGAAAATATAGCGAGCCAAGATCTAAAATTTGGACCTGAGGTTCAAAGAGATTTGTCGTCAAATGGGTTTTCTTTTAGTTTCTGAAACGTCGCAGAAATAAAGTTATTGCGAAAATTCCACGATGACCTGTTTGGAGTGGCGAAACACTAGAATCCAAAGCTCTGATACCAAATGCTATGAAACCAACTCACAAAAAGTTAGAAAAGAAATATCAATGCCTTAGAAATCAGTCTTTTCGAGGGGGCAACCTCCTTTACATTACACAAATGAACAATTCTTGGATGATACAAATGACAAGACCTCCTTTCTATATGTAGGAGTCTAAGGAGTCATAATATAATCAGAGCCGACATAAGAATAATAATGTAAGGGCACAACAATAACAATAGTGGGTTTCTATGGGGCACAATAATAATCATATGGGGACTACATGGGCACAACAATATAATAAGGAGGTTGCAATAATAACAATAAGGGATTACACTAGTAGTATAGGGACCTAACACTCTCCCTCATTTGGAGAACTTCGAGTGTCTCCCTAGTGAGGCTTTCGGGGAGTTTACTTTAGGGCTTCCATAAGAAGTTATTTGCAGGGATTTCTCTTAGATGTTCGCTCTACCTAGGCAGAGAAGCATATTTACAATGTTCGGTTGGAGCAACTCCCTTTGGTAGCAGGATCCAGGCTTTATAGGGGATTTTCCTTTGGGAAAAAGGAAAATATTAGCACTATTTTGTAGGGTTGAGACAAAGGGATATTTATGGGCCGATTTCTTCCACTTCTGGGCCTGCACAGGGGTTATTGTGTTGGGACTACATAGAGGTTGGGAGTTGGAGTTTTAGCTAAGAAAGTGAGTGATTTTGGGTGGAGAGTAATTCTCAAATAATTTTGGAGGGTTGAGCCATTTTCCAGCAGTATTTCACTTGTTGGGCGCAAAACTGGTTGGTTGGGAAATTCACTATTTTTAAGGCATTCTAGGTCAGCGGGAATTAGGTTGAGATATTTTTCTGGGTTTTGGTGGATTGGGTTTGAGGAGCATCCAATTAATTTTTAGAATTTTTGGAGCAGATTTGAGGGCCAAAACTACTATTCTCCTTCAGCAACAGCAACATAATTTCTGGGCAGTGTGAATTATCTGTTTGAGCCATTGCAGTTCGGATTCCACCTCATTTTCATTTGGGTTTTGTATGCTTGCGGTAGCAAACGCAGGTTCCATTTTCTACCACTAATGTACTCATATTTTTTCATATTAATACCATTGCTTAGATTTTTGGCTCCATTTTATGCGTGTATTGATTGTGGTTGTGTTATCAGAATTTTATTTTGCTATAGCTAGTGCATGCATTTGATATTCACTGTTATTTCCTAGTTAGGAACATTACAGTAGTATAAAAGCATGTTCTTGGCCAGTTGTGGACAAAATTAGCAGGTGATGCCACGTAGGTACTAAGGCGTCATGTTCCACAAGGGCAGAGGAAGAGGTAGAGGAAGAGGTCATGGTAGAAAAGATGAACCTAACCATTTTTAGATACAAAGATTGACAATGATAGAGAACACATGGAGAACTAGGGGAGAAATGAGCAACCTAGGAAGAATGGGTGAGATCCATTGTTGGAAGAATTAGTGAGGCCGAACCAATAGATGATGAAAATGATGCGACAGATGTTGGGTATGCAATTGCAGGGCATACAAGGAAGACCAATGATGGAGAAGGTGGGTCCCAAACAAGAGAGGGAAGTCATGTGCATGCACGCACAAACCAACAGCCGAGCACCCATACTTATGGCTAGACTATGAGACCCATGATGCCTCGCTTTCTGGAGGAGCCAGAGAGGGAGAGGGGAACCAAATGCATTCGCTAAGCTGATGAGGTCTTTCACTGATGGAGTTGATGAGTATGAGGCATTAGATCCCAGGGTCCAAAGAGTTTTGTCCTTTGGGGATTATTGACACCTAAAGGAGAAGTATAGATCCGGGGCAGGAGTACCTTTCAGAGGAGGATAGCACCAATAGAACCAGGATGCTCAGAAGTTGGTAGGGAAGATAACGCTGCCCTATTTTGATGGATCAACTAGGAGTTTAGTTAGGGCGTGGATTTTGAAGTTAGACACATATTTCCACCTGAACCTTATTCCGGAGACAAGTGCAATCATATTTGCCACTCTACATATTGAGGGAGATGCACAGGAGTGGTGGTACCATGGATTGGTCACATTGGGGCATGCATCTATCACATCGTACACTGAGTTCACGAGGAGTCTGGTGGAGAGATTTGACAGGAAGGACCTCGAGTTACACTTCAAGGAGCTAGCCAACCTGAAGCAGATAGGCAGCGTCGAGGCATACATGGCAGAGTTCCAGAGACTAGTTGTTATGGTCTCTGACATTTCAGAGATGAGACTGATCATGTTGTTCATCGAGGGGCTGGTAGAGCCATTGCGTGGTTGGGTGAGAGATTATAAGCTAGTGTCATTGTAGGATGCCATAACTGGACCAAGGACATGCTTGATGCAGTTCTGAAGACCAGGACACTAGTACCTCCCAGGCCTACCTTTCCTCAGAAAGGTAAGAACATTAAACCTCCTCAAAAGGAGTGGAGGGGACTAGGACAGTTGGATGATGAGACCAGGCAAGACCTCTGGAAGAGGAAGTTGTTCTTTACATGCTAGGAGCCATGGGCACCAGTGCACTAAGGGCAAGGTCCATTACATAGAGGTGTTAGGCAGTGATTTGAAGGATGTGGATGAACCAGAGATAGATGGAGTAGATTGTGGACCACAAACTATGGGAGGAGGACCACCACCACCAACTAGAGGAGTTATCGCTTCGCTTTGGGGAGTTCTGAAGTACTTGACGTTAAGGATTGGGGGCATAGTGCAGGGCCAACGTGTATTAGTATCAGTGAACAATGGCAGTTCGTGAAGGGGTTTTCTTAGCTAGCAACAGCCCTCATAAATTTGACAAAGAGGAGGGCATTCGAGTGGAAAGACATGGCACATGAGGCTTTTGAGTGCCTCAAGAGGGTGATGAGCCGTTGCCCAGTCTTGGCCTTACCTAATTTTTCGCAACTCCTTTGTGTTGGAGTGTGATGCCTTTGGGGAGGGCATTGGGGCGGTTTTGATGCAAGGAGGTCATTCGATTGCATTCGAGAGCCGGAAGCTATAGAGCCATGAGAGGTTGCATTCTATATATGATAAGGAGATGCTAGCCATTATGCATTCTTTGGCCAAGTTCCAACAATACTTGGTGGGTAACAGGTTCAAGGTGAAGACTAATCACAACAGTCTTCAATTCTTTTTGGAGCAAAGGGAGCTTCAGGAAAGGCAGTAGAAGTGGGTCAGCAAGATCTAGGCTTATGATTTCGTGCTAGAGTATGTCAAGGGCAAGCAGAATATAGTGCTAGATGCACTCTCTAGGAGGCCCGCGACACTCTCGCTCATGGATATCACTTAAGATTAGAAAGCATAGTTGTTGGTAGAGTATTCCAAGAATCAACAAGTATGCGAGATCATGGATGGTACTTTTGGGGATGACAGATATTGGGTGATGGACGAGGTCATATACTCTAAGGACAAAATATATTTGGTGCCAGGCTCACGTTTGAGAGAGAAAATCTTGCATGCAGCCCATGAATTACCCATGGCAGACCACCAAAGGTTTTTCAAAACATACCGGGCTATCAGAGAGCGCTTCACTTGTAGAGGCCACAAGGAGGACGTTCAGAGGCATGTATGGGGGTGTGATTTTTTCCAGAGAAACAAGGGGGAGCAGACACATCCAACTAGCCTACTACAACCCCTTCAGATTCCAAAGAGGAAGTGGGAGAGTGTCTCCATGGATTTCATCACCAGTCTTCCAGTTGCACAGGGGCGTGATTGTATCTAAGTAGCGGTGGATAGGTTGACCAAGTTTTATCATTTCTTTGCTATTCCATCCAAGTCCTCAACTTCATAGGTAGTTGAGCTTTTCTTTAGAGGGGTATTTGGGCTACAAGTTCTTCCCAAGACCATCATTAGTGACTGGGTCAGCAGGTTTATGAGGATGTTTTGGCAAGAGTTGTTTAGATTGGTGAGCACTGAGCTCACTCCTAGCACTAGCTACCACCCTTAGACAGATGTGCAGATGAAGATCATGAATAAATGGCTGGAGGGGTACTTGCGAAACTACGTGACAGAGAAACAACGCACATGGGTGACGTGGCTACACCTGGGAGAGTATTGCTACAATACCACTCACCATATGTCCATCGGTATGTCACATTTCCGTGCCATTTATGGTTATCATGAATTATCTTTTACTGATATGGGTTTTGGAGATAGGTGAGCCCCTAGGGCAAAGGATTGGATATAGGAGAGCTAAGAGATCTTGATGGCTCTCAAAGACAATTTGCAGATAGTACAAATCACCATAAGATGTATGCAGACAAACACCAGGTTGAGAGACATTTTGAGGTTAGGGACTTAGTTTTTCTGCATCTCTAGCCATACAAATAGTCCACACTGGAGCAGAAGGGAGCTGAGAAGCTCAAACCATGTTTTTATGGGCTGTACAAAGTGACCAGGCAGGTTGGAGAGGTAGCTTATGAGCTAGAGCTTCCACCAAGGAGCAAAGTGCATAACGTGTTCCATGTGTCTTGCTTGAAAAATACCTTGGGACAACAGGTGACAGCTACCACAGAATTGCCTCCTTTGGATGATGAGGGACACTTGGTTTTAGTACTAGAGGTTATTTTAGAGGTGAGAGAGAGGAAGCTCAAGAACAGGATCATCAAGAAGTTTCTTGTCAGTTGGAAGGACCTACCAGAGGAGGATGCAGGGAGACAGGTTCTAGAACATCCAACATTATAGTTGCTTGAGGACAAACAATTTTTGGGCAGGGAGGACTATCATGTCCTCAACAAATTATTTTTCTAAGTAAAATCCTCATTTTTGCAATTTTGGCATTGAGAAAATATTTTGGTGTGTAAACTTAGGAAAAGTGGGTTGAGGAGTCACTTAATTTTTGGAGAAAAGGAGGAAATAAACATTAGAAAAAAAAGGAAATTATTTTGTTAGTGGAATGTGGGGGCCACTTAAAAGGGGAATTCGACCCCCTTGAGAAATTCACACTAGGAAAGGAGAGAGGAAGAAAAGAGAGTTCGAATTAGTGAAGAAGGGGACCCACCAAAGAAAAGGGACCAACATCTATAAATAGCACATGGGGGCTCCATTTTTGCATCTTTTTTCCATCTATCTCTTGAGAACGAACTCTCTCTTGGAGGTTGTTGAGCACAAGAGAAGCAAAGTTGTTTAGCTCAAGAGTTTCAAGCAAAACTCTCACTCATTTCAGAGAACTTCGAGTGTCTCCCTAGTGAGGCTTTGGGGGAGTCTTCTTCAGGGCTTCCACAATAGTTATTTGTAGGGTAGATGCTTCATTTGTAACAGGTTTGGCCACTATGCTAAAGAGTGTCCTAATAAAAGGTATACACCTTAGGATGATGAAATCATCAACCGCAACAATTTTAGGGGCAACAACAATCAAAGGAATGGCAGGTTCAACAACAAAGGAAAAGTGAATGCTCCTGCTATTCAACATGGAAATGGTCAACCTCCCAAAAGATCAAGAAACTACAGGTATGATGAATCTAATGTTGTAAATAACAAGAAAAAATAATTTTATCTTATATCTGCCCTCTCTACTGCCTCTCCTTCGGATACCTTGGGAAATTGGTTGATTGATATTGGTGCCTTAAGGAACTTCACTGGGTATAAGGAGACTCTTTCAAATCTGATAGAAAATTATACAAATTTGGAAATCATTCTTGGAGACAATGCCACCTATCCCGTGAAAGGAGTTGGGAATGTTACTCTTCAATTGAATCAAGGTAACACCATTCATCTACAAGAAGTACTATATGTACCCGATCTAAAGAAGAACCTGGTATCTATCTCGACAATGGAGGACAAAGGATTCAAGGTAGCATTCATTGATGGAAAGGTATGTGTTTGGAAAAGAAATTTCAAAGAATCATTTACTATTGGATTCAGGGTTGACAACCTATATCAAGTTGGAGGAAGTCCATTGGGAGCTATGTCTTGTGACACATCTGTTCAATCCGAATTATGGAACTAAAGGTTTGCTCATCTTCATTATAAAGCCCTACCCGATGCAAAAGGATGGTTACAAGTATGCCCGAATTTAAAGTATAACCTAAAGGTGTTTGTTAGGGATGTGCCGAAGGAAAACATAGAAGGGGACTACTCCCCTCAAGTGATAGCAAGACTGCATCTGGTTCTTATCTATCTGGTATGTTGCTCGTGACATCTTTGGGAGGATAGTTATATTATGCTATCTTTGTGGATGACTTATATCACAAAACTTGGATTTATTTCTTGAAGAAGAAGGATGAAGTGTTCACATGGTTCCGCTCTTTCAAAGCCTTGGTCGAAAATCAAATAGGGAAGAAGATCAAAATATTGAGGACCGATAATGGAACCGAATATGAATCAAATGAGTTCAATGACTATTGTAGAGAAGATGGCATTAAGAGGGAGACTACTACTGCCTATACTCCTAAGCTAAGTCACATGACACGAGGACACGAGACACAGAGGACACGTAAATACGAGTATTCAAAACGAAACGCAGCGACCTGGAAACAGGACACGGGGGACACGTTTTATATATATTTAATAAAAATATATATATATACCGAAATATAGTTTTTTATCCATATTAAATTGCAAGTTGCAGCTTATCTAATCAAATTAAATATAATTACTTCTCAAAGTTCATAGTTCACTTTAAAAAAATAAATAGAATCAAAATTTACAACTTACAAGCACATAAGAAACTAAGTAGTAAGTACTTACTACTAATTATAAATCTAGAACTTAGATTGTGTCCTTTCTTACTTTGACAAATGCCAGGATTTAGGACTTCAGCGTGACAGTGTAATTGCCAACTTAGTGCATGCTGATTTAAATTACAGTTAAGCATTTGATTGCTCTTCCAACATAATATGGGGTAGACCAGCCATCATTGAAGTTGAAAGGTTTCAACATGCCAAATGAATCTGAATGAAAACTCTAGTATTGTCTAAAACACCAAAAGGTCAAGACTCAACTACATCCCTGACTCCCTCCACGGAATAAAAGGTATAACTGTATAACAGTATAAGTTGTGGGCCATATGGTATATGCCCAAAATCAACATTACCTACTCTTCAGTGAATGCAGTATCCAAATGATGTTAAATATGTCAAAGGGTTTGCTCACAATTTAGAGACAAAATAATGTTGAATCAAAGGGTTGTCTGAATGTCATAGTAAGTTATCTAGAAACACCGAATTATATGTATCAAATGCATTGACAATGGACATGAATTCATAACCATACATTCGATCAAGATTCAAAGTCAAAAGATATCTTGCTCCCAATGAGAGTGTGACTGTGTCTGTGGCAGATTAGTTACTTAAAATAACCCCCATATCTTATTCATGAAAGAGTATCATAACCCTGCATATTGCCATAATGTACTCAGGATAGCCAATCGTTATGGTTTATTGATTATGATTCACCTACATATTCCTTGAAAGAGCATCTCAAAGTCAGAGAAATAACAGAATCTCACCCATGCCATATAGACTCAGATTCCTTTGACTTACCCTAGCGATAAGATTGATTTGTCTCCATGGGTTTAGGGGTTCCGGTTTACTGGTTTACGGGCTGGTCTTGAATGCTGCACAGCAATGGGCACGGGCACCAGCCGCACCACAATCTGCTCCAGACTCCAAATTCAGTGCTAACTTCAAACACCCTGCTCCACACGACAGCTCCAGACGACAGCAGGACGAAAATAACCGGGAAAAATCCATCGCGTAGGCTTTAAATTACATTTTTTGCGGGGTACGTATTCAACCTGTCGAAATACGTTAGGGCCACGTTTTCTACCAACGAAATACGCGTTTTCTAAATTCAGGACACGACGAAAACCGGCGAATACGTATTCAATTTTTCAGGACACGTTAAAAACTGTATTCGACACGTATTAGGGCCGTTTTCGTGTCCAGTACGTAAAATACGGGACACGGGACCCTGGAGGATGTGTCCTGTGACTTAGCTCCTAAGCAAAATGGAGTTGCTGAAAGAAAGAATCATTCCATTATAGAAGCCACTCGTGCCATGCTTCATGATCAAAGCCTTCCGAAGTTCCTATGGGGAGAAGCTGCCAACACTACCGTGTATGTTCAAAATAGATGCCCTCATCAAGCATTAGACTCCAAAACTCCCAAAGAAGTTTTCATTAGTAAGAAACCTGATGTTTCTCACTTTAGAATTTTTGGTAGCCTTGTGTATTTTCATGTGCCGAAAGAAAAGAGAAGCAAATTGGATGCATCTGGGAAGAAAGGAACATTTGTGGGCTACAATGAAACTTCAAAGGCATATAGAATCTATGTGCCTGGTCAAAGAGAAGTGGAAATAAGTCATGATGTCACCTTTCATGAAGATGTTGCCCTTGGGAAGACTAGGAACCTTCCAAGGAAGGACAAAGAAGAAGATACAGGAAAGCAAGGAGAACTGTAGGATGAGCCGATGCCCGATGCTGAAGGACCGATGGATCCCATTGATCCAGCTCCCCATGAGCCCTCCTCAAGAAGGAGATCCTCATGGCTTAAGGACACTCTCGAAGATGCCAAGAGACATATTGCATGAAGGGGGACATTTCGTGAAAGTAAGAAGCCGAATAGGTACCAAGGGTACTTAGCTGCCATAAGCACCGTTGTTCAAACTGAGCCTTGCACATTCGAAGAAGATGTGAAGCACCTAGTTTGGAAGGATTCTATGAACGAAGAGTATGAGTCGATTATGAAGAATGATGTCTGGGATGTGGTCCCTAGACCCAAGGACAACTCCGTTGTTACCTCAAAATGGCTCTACAAGATCAAGCATGGAGTTGATGGAAGTGCTGAAAACCAAATTCGAGATGAAGGACCTAGGATTGATGCACTACTTCCTAGGCTTGGAGGTTTGGCAAAAGGCAGGTGAGATTTTCCTTTCCCAAGGAAAATACATTGTGAAGCTACTTGAAAGATTTGGGATGGTGGATTGTAAGTCCGTGACTACTCCGAATGAACTTAACTTCAAGAAGTTATGCAGAAGTGCTGTTGGGCCCAATTTGGGAAATTCTTCTGAGTATCGTCATCTCATGGGGGCCCTGATGTTGTCGATGAACTCCTATCCGAACATATGCTTTGTAGTGAATACATTGAGTCAATTTATGGTCGACCCTCTTCACATAAATTGGATTGCTAGCAAGAATCTCTTGAGATATCTCTGGGGCACAATCACCTATGGATTGAGATACACTACCGAGAATTTGAGGCTCCATGGTTATTTCGATGCTCACTGGGTTAGCAGTGTGGTGGATCGTAAGAGCACATTGGGATGTTGTTTCTCACTAGGTTCTGCTTCGATATCCTGGATGAGCAGGAAGCATAAATTGGTTTCTTTGAGCACCGCCAAGGCCAAATATATTGCTGCTAGTATTGCCTCCTGTGAAGTTGTTTGGTTGAGGAAACTCTTTAGTGAGTTGTTTGGGCATGTGTTGGATACCACCGTGATCTACTACAACCAAAGTGGGATTCGTCTTTCTGAGAATCCCGTGTTTCATGATTGCTCCAAGCATATTGATATTAGGTACCACTTTATCTGGGATATGTTACAACGGGGAGCAATAAGGCTCCATCACATCGGGACTGATGAATAGGTCACTGATATTTTTACGAAGCCCCTGGGGAAGGTCAAATACTTAACCTTATGTGAACTACTTGGAGTCGTGGAAAGACCCACTTATGAGGGTGCTGTTTGAGTTGGATATTGAGCTATGGGAGCTCCAGGGGCTTGGGGTACTTCTTGGAGCTATGAGCGACCATAGGGTGAGTGGTTCACCTTCACCTAATGGTGCCCTGTGTACAGTGTGAGTGGTTCACCTTCCCCTGTGATACCCCATGATGGTTGATATATGCATAGGATGAGTGGTTTACCTTCTCCTGCCGATAGATCCTACCCATGCAGTCTGGGACTCATGCGAAGTACTTCTCATCTGGCCAATGAGTTGGGAAATGAGGATAAGGACCATAGTACTACTGATGGATGCATCGTGTACTACCGTACTCCTTATGCTAGGATGTTTGATATTGATCTAGGATCAATGGAGACTGACTTTGGTTGAGTGGAGAGTGGTATGATACACTCTCGATCATTTCTTCTTCATTATTTCTTCATGGTTCAACAGAGCAGAGTAGAGCAAAGCAAGGATGACAGAGATGGACATATTTTCAGATGGTTTGGCAGGTGGATTTCTCCCTAGTTGAGAGGGAGTGTTAAAATTGGAAACTAGGGCCAAACTCCACCTTGAACAACTCATATGATGGAGATGATATTTTTATTGGATTCCTCTTTCTAAGAGGTGCAAGATTGATCTAAAGATTATCTTATTTTGACAAGTAGAAATGGAATTATGAATTTATTTTTTCTATGGAGAATTTGTCAAGGTTGACTCCAATCAAATGTAGGCTCATAAAGCCCAACGGATGTTTCTTCACCCTCAACGTTGTGTATAAATAGGAGAGGCCTTTTCCTCATTTGAATACACCATCAACACATCTTTCTCTCTCTTCTTCTCATTGGTTTGTACAACAAACATGAGCATCTCTCTTCTTCATGCGTTGACTTGGGTTGACTGGAATTACAAGTAGAAAATCATAGATCTGTTTTGGGCCAATTGCAGGGACGTTGACCAGCGTTGACCGAGGGTCAAACCTTCTCCTTTGACTACGTTTTTTAGGTAGAAAATCCAATCTCTTGAGGCTGCATCTCTTGGCACAGAAATCCAGGAAATTGCAGCAGTTTGACTTGCATTGACCGCTGCGTTGACCGAGTTTGACTGAATATTTCAGGACTATTTTGGGTTGCTTTTGTTATTCTTTGGAGGCCGAGTTGACTGGGTTTGATCGAGCTCATTTGGAGGACTTTGTCTACTAGTATAACCAATGTTGACATTTTGGTTAGGGCATCCTGTTGTCTAATTTTTGACTAGACAGTTTTGATAGTGTTTGGGCAAGTAAATTTTGTATTATGTACTATTTGTCTTTGCTAAACTTTTGAAGAATAATAAGAAGATTTGATCAAAGGGTTTTCCCCACATTGGGGTTTTTCCCAATGTTATCAGAACCGAACTGGTTCCGGCAAAACTGGTCGGTTTGACCAATTTGGAGGCAAAACTGGCCCGAACCGGTTCGGACCGGTTCCAAATTGGTTCTTGCCAGCCCGTGGGCCCCACGGCCGTGTGGCCAGGCAGGCCAACAAATTGATTTTTTTTCATTTTTTTTAGTTATTTATTTATTATTTTTTCTAAATTCTGAACCTAATCTAGCCCCCCCAAAGCTATTTAAACACCCCCACACCCTCTATTCTACTCACACTATTCATTCGTCTCTTGCATTTCTTGAGCTAAGTTCGGAGAGGAGAATTTGGAGAGTTTTTTGCGGGAGATTTTTTACAGATTTGAAGAGTTGATTGGAGTCTTGGAGAGCTATTGGGTTGGAATATTTTTGAGCTACTTCAAAGATTTATTTTTTCCTAGATATTTTTGGGTTTTCTTCAGTGGTTTTTGCAATTGGTGGAAGAGGCAGAGGCAGATATATCAGAAGCATCAGTAGTAGCTTCAAGTCCAGGGGAATCAAGCCGTAATCCCATTGCAGACTTGGATGCTACTCATTCTTTAGATGAGGATGAGGAGGATGATGATTGATGATTTGATCATTGATTTGCTATAGCTGTAGCTTGTAGCATTGTAGGATGTAGTATAATACTATGATCTAGCATGTTATTTTGGACTATAAAGGCCTTTTAGAGCCTGCTTCTTGATGTTTGTAACATTTTTGGTTCAACGATGTTTTGCACTAAGTGCTATTTTGGTTATATGCACTATTACTTGCTATATAAATGAGAACTTTTGCATATTTGTGTATAAATGGTTTGGATTCATATGGATGTACATGAATATATTTGTTTTTTCTTTAAAATATGAATATTTTATGTATTTTGGGTAAACTAGTTTTTTCTGGTTTTTTCCGAGTTTTTTTTTTTTTGTCGTTTACCGGGTTCGGTCCGGTTTCGACCGGTTCCCGGTCCACAAGGTTTTTCAGTTCGATGACCAGTTTGGTTCCGATAACATTGGTTTTTCCCTGGCATCTGCCAATTATTGTCTCCTCTTGTCTTGGGTTGTCTCTTGCTTATTGTTTATGTTCTATCTGCATTTACTATCAATGTTAATGTGATTGCTAATTTGGAATTTGATATTGGGCTTATAAGAAAAGTTGAAGTAAATTGCCCTAAAGCATAGAACATACCTTTGTTATCTAAAATTAACACGACACCACCTACAATGGTCACTAATAAAGCACGTAGTCTACCAACTCCTACTTCTTCTAGAGTACATCAAAGTCCAATGCCAACCCAAGGGACTTCTTCATCTCGAGGAAAAGCCATCACTTTTTCTTATAAAAGGGGTAGAGGAAATCATTAGTTAGAACTTAGTGGTTTACATATCTAATTTCATTGTATATGACTCATGATATGATATACATTTATTATATTTTTTATTGATATGAGACTGAGTTAGGACTCTAGATTTATGACATGATTCATTGTTATGTGTGATGTAGCACTAGACATCTTATACATCCTATATATTAGTTTTATTTTCATATTTATGTGTCAATGCATTTATTTTATGTTTTGGATGCTTTAGATGCTAAAAAGATTGAAAAAAATAAATATTTTTGCATTTTTATATTGTTGTTAATGTTTTATTTTTTTTACCATTGTTTTCCTGATTTTTACGATTTTTTCATTTTTGGACCCTCGCTGATATTATTTGGATGTTGATGTTTGCAACACTAGTCTACACAAAGTAAATGGGTTACAAGCCAACCCAATTGCTCAATGAAATAAAATACACCAACATATGCCCACTCATGTGAGTCGTAAGCTCTCTCTAAGCATGATGTCATGCCATTTTAGGTCTCAAAATGCTTCAAAAGTACGATTGAAGGGTTGGATGTGTCTCTAAGCATTATGATCAGCCTCATTTTGAGGAAAATTCCTCAAATCAAGCCTCAAAGCATCTCCATGTGTCCAAAAGCGAACTCTGGGTGCCTTGCATCATCTCTATGGGTGCCATCTAGACAACATCGTATACTCTCTCTCTAGTGTTGGAGTTCCATCAGGTGCTACCATCCCTTTGTAATCATCTTGGGATTCAACATCATTTGGGCCTAGATCAAGTCATTCCCATCAAGAAGTGTCAAGGCCAGCCTAGGGGCATGTTGGTTCCACCAGGTACATCATCAAGAATCCTCGATGCTAGGAAAGATGTGTTGCTCAGCGTTTTGGCATTTGAGGGTGCTCTAGGTTGTCCATCAATTGATAAGATCATCAAAGTGCCAAATTCTTTGCTGTTGAAGGGCAACATTGCATCTACAAGGTCATCATGCTCTCTAGAAGTGTAGTATGGCCTAGGCATCATGTGGAGTAGGAAAGGAGTAGTGTGCTCTCAAGGCCTTAGTTGTTATGTGCAAACCACCTGGAAAAATCATCTCAAATTCAAGTGAAAGAAAACCATTCATTAGGGACAATAAACCATAGATGCATCAAAGTGGACCATTCGTAAATGCTCAGGAACTAGGTGATGGCTAATGAGGGGGTAGAGACCATGCTAGGATTTTTCCCTTGCACTAATTATGTCATGGCCATCTTTTACATTTTAACTTCACTTTTTCATTTGTTGTGACCATTTTATGCTTTTTCATTCTTGTAGCTACATCAACCTCCATTGAAAAGTTTTGAGCCATGCTTAGGGATGTGGATGTGTGAGCGCCAAATCCCTACGAACATATGATAGCTAACCTGAAGGATGGAGGTGGTATCCGGGGAATGATGAAAAATTCCATGTATGGAATGGTAATAGACACACTACTTCAATCAATGTTTCCCAAGTAGTGCCCCTCATATAACCCTAAGGCCTTAGGGGAGGTCCCATTGGACTAGGGCTAAATACTAACCCCTCCCGATCACCCCTTTATCCATGTTAAAATGCCGAAAACATTAAATAGAAGCACTTCATCGCAAAATGGTTAAAGTACCTGCTGAGTGGTAGGCCACCTTCATTCAAGTGGAATGTTGCATGGTGAGAGGTGTATTATTGGTGCAACTGGCGGAGGAATGTGCTATATCATCATCACTGAGCAATGTGTAGGGTTGTTGGCTGGCTAGCTGTCCAGGATAGGAGAAAAAGGTTTTCTCCCATGGGGTTACCCATTTTGGTGGGTAACAGGTCTCAGTTTGGAAGAATAGTTGTGTTTGATTTCCTTCTTAATAGTTTTGACTGAGTGGCCATACTAGTTGTAAGAACCCTGTAGAAGAAAAATTGTAGAAGTTGACAAAAAGAAACATATATGCAGCTTAAGTGAATATAAGATCAAAATAAGGGCATGAAGGCTGCCTAGACCATTGTAACACTACATGATTATTCAAGCTTGAGACTCAAAGATCTATAAAGCAGTGTTGATAATATCGGCGATATTTCATGAAATATTGCGAATATCGCGTGATTTTCAAGCAAACGATATTTTGGCAAGTAAATATCACGATATTTTGAAATTCTCGGCAAAATATCGCGCTATTTTGAAAATGTCGGAAAAATATCGCGCTATTTTGAAAATCTCGGCTAAATATTGCCATATTTTGAAAATTTCGGCTAAATATCATTATTGCTTTATATATTCAAAAATTTGAAAAAGAATGTTTTATGTTCGCTGATATTTTCCGATATTTTGCCGATATTTTCGCCGATATTGCCAAAAAGATGTTTTCAGGACCCTCGCCGATATTTTTCCGAGAACGACATTATCAACACTGCTATAAAGACACAACATAATCAAACCATACCTGTATGTTAATCAAAATTCTGTTTGAATCGTGATCAGAAATGTGAAACTGGCTGCATAATGAGCAGTGCACACAGTGAAGGATGCAATGAAATAAAGGCTGGAAAATGGATGAGTGGAGACTGTACTGTAGACTGTTCCCTGAATGATCTCTCCTTTTCTGACCTCTTCAGTCATCTCATATAGAAATCTCAAAACTTCAAACTGGTATTCCTTGATTTAGAACTGTAATCCCATGCATGTGAGCCTAACTACTTGTAAACAGACCGCATGCTGAAAACGTAGCTATTGTTTGGATTCTGGAATACTATGTGGTAAAATAGGTCATTCACACAGCCCCCCGGGGGATCTCACTTGGCAAGCCTGTGAAAATGTAAAGTAAATGTGAGTACAAGGTCCCATGTTCAAATCCCCCAAATGTTAACTTAACCGGTGGCCTCGTGTTGGAGGCAATGAGGACCTACCTAGGGGTTATAGTGGTAGAGGTACGAATCGATCCCTTGTCACGTGAGGACAAGACTGGCTCAGTTGTCGATTCCCCGAGAACAAAAAAATTAGCTCCTTCACACTACATGAAGGTTGCACTGTTAGTTTGTGATGCCTCCCCACCATTGACTGATAACAATCCTTCTATTGCAACTGCTGCTACCTGAGGATTCACATAAAAGTTGCCAAAATAACTAAAACAGTGCTGTCATGTGACTATTTAGAGAAGACTAACCACCAACACAAGCTAGTAAATAGAGCACAGGACTACTGCTATGCTTTGGCATAAGGAATGGAAGACTGCTGGTCATTGTTTATGCACGGTAGAAATGCTGGAAACCTATCACTTTGCTAAATACAACTTAAGTATCAATGCCTTCAGTGCACTACCTGGGTAGCCTCTTGTCAAGCGATCTGCAGCCTATGAATCTAGAACTGCTTTGACAAATTCTGTTTTATAACAAGTCAAAATTAAACAATTCCCCTGGTTTAAGAGAAATTTTACGGATGACTGCAAGATGACAAGCTGATCTGCTGCAAAACTGTATTTACACTGCCACTTGTCGAGAAAATCCTTTAAAATCATCGTCTCAGGACTGACCCTGTCTAGATCACAGGTTTTAATAGGCTGTTGTCGCTGTCGACTCATAAACCTGCCAATAAACATCCACTGCAGCTATATTATTGCCACATATATGGCTCTCCACTCATGGAAATAAACTAGCATGCCCTTATTCTCAAAATTTGATGCCACCAAAATAAACTCCACCTCCACTAAATGAATGTAGCTAATGCAAACTAAACTTTAATTATAAGGACGTTCATCTAGGTTTGAGAATGTCAAGCCTGCCTTGTCAACAATATTATTTTTTCTAAATTAGCACTAGCAGACATGAAGTAGGAGACCAAGTTAACCCACATGCAAACTGAATGAAGAGATTGAACAGGTCAAAGATAATTCCATTTAGGGTTTCAGTTTAGCAATTTTAGCAAGGCAAATTAGGGTGTCCAAGATTGGCAAGGATCATCCACCGGTAAAATTAAAACTCAAGCCGTGAGATGATGATTCTGTCAAATATACCAAAGAGGTTGAAATAAGATTTGAAGATGGAAATGTTGAGCACAAATTCGACCTAGGGTTTGCCTTAAGTGACAGCCCTAGCAATGGCTGCCACGTATCACAATGAGAACACCTCCACTTTCTCAATCCATGGCTGCACACTAGAGCCAGGAATCTAGAGCCTGTACCTACCAAAAATAATAATGCTAAACATAGCCATGGAAAAAAGAGTAGCTCGACTCCTAAAAATTAGGAAATATGGAAAATGAAAGGAACTTCTATGAGATTACTGCCAACCATAGCATGCCTAAAAAATGGCATTGCTAAAAATAGTGGTGTATAACATGTCAACGAGAATGAGTCCCCAGTTCTGTTTGAGGCTCGGTTTACTGCTTTTGAAGGTCTGGTTGGCCTAACTAGCTAGTTCTAATTCTAGTTTAGCCAGTTTAAAAACTATGATCCATTTATGGCTTCCAGTAGGAGTATGCACGGTGCTTAATACTTTCCAAATATATTACCCTACCAAGTTAATCCCATGTTTTCCAAACAGCGTACCCTACTAAACTAATCCAGTGTTTTTCAAAGGGCTCAATTCCTGGCATTGTTTTTATTATTTGTTTGTAACACATCTTATGAAAATAAAAATATAAAATGGACTATTGGAAAGAATTGTCCAATTTTGAAGTACATTGTTTTCAAAACTATTTCCTAGTAAATTTGAGGGTTACAACTAATGTTCCCCTTATCACGAAAATATCGGAATTATTGTGATATTGTCTCCAAAATCCCAAGTGGAGATATTATCGCTTGTATATATTGTGATAACTTGAGGTTTTAAAATTATTGCGATAATTTCTGAAACTATTGCAATAATTTCAGTGATTATAGTGATAATTTGGAAATTATCACTTGGTTTGCATCAATATTACTTTATAACCAAATTCTTGGTCATTTAACACTCGTTTTGCAAAATTTAGCTAGGGGATTGAGCTCTGAGGATATTGTGACTATTTTCCATCAAGAAAACAAGGGGAAATATATTGTTTTCATTTCACATGATTCATGTCATGAAATGCATACCCTAGTAATTAATGTTTATATTAAATTCTTAAATTCTCCTTTCTATTTCATTTTCATCATTTCAGTTAAATTTTTAACATTACCATTAATTGTTTTAGGATATTTGAGAGTGGTTCCAACCTTAGTGGACTTCATATGGAGAAAGTAGAATTTTAGATTCCATTTAAAATTTTGTAGATCAACAATTTTCAGGATTGGCAGGAATGGAACGTTTCCACTAAATTCTATCATGTATGAGAGTATTTTAACTGACATTTAATAAATATCACCGAGCCTTATATGTACCTCAAAGTTGGTGGCATTGATTGTTGGACTCCTCTATCATAGCCTTAGGAAAAATGTACCCTTCACTGAAGCAAAATCACTGATTAGGCATGCTAAGCTTTTTCTATCTTATTTGAATGCTTAGAGGGTGATATTGATGATGCGGATCTCAGTGTTGGCAATTATTTTGATGTTATGTAGCTAATTGTTGTAGCATTTCTTTTTAAGACACAAGGCCACTTAGAGCTTCTCTGTTTATATATTTTAGTTCACAGATGGATTGCACTTAGTGCCATTTTGGTTAATACATGAGGGACTTTGTGTTGAAGAATGTAGCTAGTGTTGGTCTTCATAATTATATTTGAGTAATAATGAAATATATTTGTCAAAAGAAAGAAAAATAAATTTTATTATTAAAGAAATTGACTTATTAAAGCATGGGTTTCATGCTTGGGTCAATTGTTTTTAGGTCAAAGCCTCCATTGAAGGCTTCTAGGGTTTATGTTAAGTGTCCTTGTCCATGTCATATTGTAAAAGGCCTTTCTTGGGATTTATTGTCAAGAAAGAAATTTATTTTATTGTAAAATAGGTCAATTAGGCCTCCTGTTGGCCTCAAACTAGACAAGTTGGCCTAAATAGAGCGGCGGAAACTCCTATATAAAGGCAAGAACTTCACCTCGTTTGTCAGTCACACTCATCAAGTTCAATCTGCAACTTATGGGGCCAGAAAAAGGTGCGAATTTCAAGGAGAGAAGAGGAAAGGGCTAGCAAAGGAGGAGGCGGTCTCTCTCAAGCATAAGAAGTCGAAATTCTCTCTCTCTCTCTCTCTCTCTCTCTCTCACGTGTGAAGCTGTGAAACTGTTGGAGGGGCTGAAAACTGTAGAGCTGAAGTTGGGCCGAAATTCTAAAGCTAGGGTTGAAATTTTGTAGCTAGGAAGTCGAATTTCTGGATTGTATGTGGATTGTAGCTGCGCTGAAGCTGCTGGATAAGAAGAGACCACTAAATCATCTTGGAACACTGACTTGGTGGAGGAGGAAGGTCTTTTGGTCTAAGGTCTTGGTCTATCTCATTTTGAATCTACTGAAGGAAGAGTTCTTTGACTAGGTTTTCCCCTATATAGGGGTTTTAGCCCTGGCTGAGTGCCTACATCTGGTGTCCATGATCTTCATGTTTTTGTTTTGATAATTGCTTGATGAGAAGAAGATAAAGGAAAAACACAAAGAAGTTAATAAGAACATAATAATATCACAAGTAATTATCAATATAAGAAAATCTTTTTGCCTTTTCGATTTTCTAACACTTTGTATCTTTGTATATTGGATTCATATGGATGCACATGAATATACATGTTCTTTTGTAAGATTTGAATATTTTATGTATTTTTGGTCGACTTGTCTTTTGGTCTGGCTTTTTTCTGTTTCTGGTCTGGATCAAGTTTTCCAGTTTTGGGTCCAATTGTTGAGGATGCTTTGACCATTTTCCATCAATAAAAGGGGAAATATGTTGTTTACATTGTCATGATTCATCTCGTATGATATCTTTTTTTTTTATTTTTTTTTTATTTTTTTATATGTGATATTAATTTTTGTATCATCTTGTCAAAACTTATGGCTCAGTACAGAGATCATATTTCAGTATCAATGTCCAATCTATCACTTGGCATTTTATGCATCTTATATATGAATTTTATTTTTCATATTTATGTAGCAATGTGTTTGTTTGATGTTTTATTTTTTTACCCAAAACTGGTGAATATATTATAGGTGGCCAAAATGGCGAAATAAATACTTACCTCCTGTTTCAAAAAATTCTCTAAGCAGCATTATATGTATTCTATCATCTAATAACTAATCTCCTAATCTTTCTGTTTCTACATAATTTCTATCATTTAAAGTGTATATCCAATAAAAGATATTCTAAATGCAGATTGCTTTATAAAACATGAACAAAAGTTAAATCATTTGGGATCTGTGTCTTTTGACTGCTGTCCAAAACAATTGTCCTTGTCCTTGTCCATTACTTGATCTGAATACAATCTTGAGGTTCCTGAGATTTTGTAGAGAATCCAAGCAAATTGATATCATAACTTTGAGGGGGAAGAAACCTTAGGGAATGGTTGCTAGGCTTAAATCCCCATTTTTCTTTATAGTTCCAAGAGGTAGCCTGGATCCTTCATTTGTCAGTCCATCTACCGCTGCGTTGTTCTCCCTTAATATATGATGACAAGAGATTTTGAGCAGGTTCTTAATGAGCTTTGTGATGCGAGAATCGATGCGATCATGTAGTCTTTCACTTGATCCATCATGTAGTCTTTCACTTGATCCTGCAATGGTGTTTGTTTGATGTTAATGTTTAAAACTTTGAAAAAAATGATTGTTTTTATATTTTTTAAAGTTTCCTGATAACTTCTAATATTTCCCTGATATTTTCAATAATTTATATTTTGGACCCCTGGCAATAAATTCCCGATAATGTTAAATGTAACATTGGTTACAATACTATTTGCTTTGTAGTATTACCATGATCCAGTCACATTGCGCCAATTTCGGACCAGGAAAGAAGTGTCGAGTTTTCTGGAGAAAGGGAAACTGGACAGGTATAAATCAAGGCCTAAAATGAAACCTGAAAGAGAATTTGGAGATGAAACTAAGGGCTTATCTGGAACATTATCTAAGATCTATCCAAGTGCTTCAAATATTGATGGAATTTCACCATATAGTGCTTCCTGTGCCTCTTTGCTCCCATCCACTCCCTGTACTATTCCATCCTCCATAACTCATAATTCTGATTTTCTTGTTGCCAATAAATGTACTTCTCCTTTGACTTCCTCCCCATCTCCAACGTTTAGGTTTACCCCTCAGTTGGGAGCTGTTAATAATTTAAGTATACCAACTGGTACACCTATATCACACCTTCATTTCTCAGCTGTGGCACAAAATGCAATTAACCCAGATACTATTAGGAGGCCTACAAAAGTTCGATGGGTTTTGAATGGTACAGAAGGATCTTGGGTTCCTATATTCAATGAAGAGAAGCCTATCAAATCCTACAAGAAGGAAGGGAAAGTGGATGTTTTCTCTCAATGACAGCAATGCTGACACATGCAAACGGTACTTTTTATCAATATTTCTATCTTGCACATTCTTTTCTGTCTCTTCATTGTTAGAGTATAAATTTGCATTCACTATTTCAAAGTAATTTTGGTGATAGCATTCTAAATTATAGTGCTCTTAGAATTTGATACTATATTGCAGAGTTCACGTTAAGTGAAAATAATAATTTGGCAGATCCAAATATTTTGCACATTCAGGGAATGCATATATGTCAGTCAGAGTTCCGTAACTTTCACATTTACCTGTTATTCTATCTTTTTGCCATAAACGCCTTTGACTTCTAACTTAAAGTGCTTGTGCAGGTGATGGTGGCCCATGCAAAGAACTTTCCAGGAATGGGATATTCTCAGAGATTTTTGATAAGAAATTGACCTTACAAATGGGATGTTTTCCATATGTCATCTCTTTAGACACTCTCCAAATTCTGCGTCGTAATTCTTGTATTGGAACATTGACCTGAAAATTATGATTCTGGATGAGAATGTGGTATGTGGCAATTTATTTTCTACCTAAAGAAAATTCTTTGTAAAGGAACATAGTGTGAGGATTTTGATATTGGGCAGGCCTCCTACAAGGAGTTCCATGGAAGGAGGTGTTTCAGGCTCAGCACATTTTTTCTTTTTATATTAGTTTTCCTGAAAGGGCAATGTTAAGTTCCTAGACATGTGTAAGGAGGCTTAAAACACCAACAACTGAACTGATTGAATTGCTTGAAGAAGTTGGAAGCGAACATTGCACCCAAGCTCCGGCTTCTTGAATGGACAGGGAGACAGCAGTCATTTCCTTTAAAGATGACTATTCATTACAAAAACAGTTTGTTATGTGATTAAAGTTGCCATATTTCTGGAATTCTATATTTTCATATTTTCCCACCATTATGTCTTCTTCTCTTTTGGCTTAACATATGAATCTTGCAAGCTTTGCATTTCACTTTCAAGAATAGCAGGCGTAGGAGTTTGCACATGCTGGTGAGATGGATAAAAGTTTATTAAAATGGATACTTGCATGTATGTTAGAGAAAAATTAGGTACCAACAAGTAGATTTCTTCGATTGCTTCACATTTGTGAATCAATCCCTTACTGAATAGGGTAGGTAGAACAAATCATTACATAGTGAAATGATTAATCTCAGAATGAGTTGATTTCAAGCTGTAAATTCTCTTCCAGATAGATATCTTGCTATTCTTGATCATGCTTCTGTGTTACCAAAGGTGTTTTTATCCTATATTTTACCTTTCAATTTTCAATCATAGTTGCACATGGCCACTAGATATTTATATGACTCAATAACTTTTCAAATTACAGCTGAAAACATTAACTGATGAAAACCTCTAGCCAAATTGTTAACCTCAAATATTAATCCTTGTGCTTTGGAGTAAGCAGGAGGACAATGTGGAAGTATATAAAAACATACACATCAGTTGTATGACAATAGTACAGTGATCAGTTTACATAAAATAGTGAAAAGATGTAGAGATGAGAATTTGAGTTTAGGAAGAAGGGCCATCGATGATATTTTATATGTAGGGAACAAGGGCAGAAATGACCTTTTCTGATTTATGTTGTATAGAAAGATGATTTAAACTGAATTATTCTCTAATCCATCTGGTGAATACTCCCATTGTGTGATGTACAAGAGATGTTATAGACAACCTTTGATCTGTTGATTTTGGGTAGCATCGGATGTGATCTAGCTTCAAAATTTTGTGGAGGGGCTAGAATACATGAGATCTCCAAGACCCATAAATCGTTTGGCGAAATTCCACTCGGATGATGAGTTATTAAAATAATTAATATTTTTAATGGGGTTCCTAAGTTTAAACTTAGGAAAATAAAAATATTAATGGGTATTAATAAAGATATGAGTGAGAAGCTTCTAAGAGACGAGGATCAAATCTGTTTTATTAATATCTGTTGATAAGAGACTTAATCTTCACCGTTGATTCATCAACAGGAAAAGTATAAGAGAAGACTTGAGAGTCATTCGGAGACACATTGGGCAAATACTCAGTAACCCGAGGGAAATCGATTCTCAAGGAGGAGGAGTTCAATTTCAGAGGGAGAGTGGCAGGGTGAAGGAAGAGGAGGGCATCAGCATCAGTCAGAGACTGAGGAGGAGGTGACGTAGAGCATCCTAAAGACATCGTAGAGGGAAGATCAGAGAGACAACTTAGCTGGAGACACAGTCCTCACGCATGCCTCATGCAAAAGTGACACAAAGAAGGACAGAGGGTCTCCGGGGTGTCAAAACTTCTCCAGGTAGGAAAAGTGTCTTAGATGTTTCTATCAGAAGTGTCTCAATATTCTGTAGAATCATTCCTTGTAAAGAGATTGTTTCTGAAGATTAATAAATAAACCCTCATCTTTTGCACCAGTTTTCCCGCATTGGGTTTTTGCGGGGACAATTTTCCAAAATAACTGTATTGATATGATTGATTCTTGTGCTTGTATATCACTGTTATTTTCACTATGCTATTATGTGATAACTGCAGTAGAATTTATTTTGGTGTTTACTGAAGGGTTTTTGTAAATAATTTATTGTGGAAGATAAGTAGGAGAAAAAAATCAGTTACTGCAGTGGAATTTCGTATTAGAAATTTTCACATGGTATTGGAGCTGAGATCAGGAAATAGGATTAGAAAATCTGTTGAGTTAGGAGCATAATGTTGGGGCAGCAACTCAAAAGGACTCACGCAGTTCTCTAGGGAAAGAGGAAAGCATGAAGAACATGGATCACGATTATTCTATGTTAGCTTCCAGACTGGAAGAAGAAGTCACTTGCTTAGCAAGTTATGCCTCCTCTGAGTTTGGTATATTGATAGTAGAGCTTCTGCGCACATGACAAGAATACGAGAATGTTTTTCGAATTATCAGAAAGAACAGATGAGCTTCCAAATCACCATGGGAAATAAGTCAAAATGTACCCTTGTAGGAAGAGGTATTGTAGTCTTTCAAACAAAAGCAAGGGATCAGCTTCAAGAAACCAATGTGCTGCATGTGCTAGGATTGGGGATGAACTTACTCTCTGTATCTTAGCTAGAAAACAAGGGGTATGATGTTTTCTTCATTTGGAAGAAGGTATATGTCAAACACCCGAGTTGGAAAAAGAAGGCTCAAATTGGAGTCAGAAGTAACAGGCTGTATAAGTTACAACTAGAATCTCCAATGGCACTAATGGGCAACAATGGGGAAAAAGATTTTAATGAACTATGGCATAGGAGGATATGGCACTTACACCATGGAGCTCTAAGAACTCTCAGAAGAACCATCACAAGAGTTCCAGAGTTAAGTACCAAACGAGACGATGTATGCAGAGGGTGCGCACTAGGCAAGTACGCCAAAGCGGCTTATTCCATAAGTAACAATAGGGCTAAGAGTGTGTAGGGATTGATACACTCAGATATCTGCGAACCCATGTCCACAAAAGCTCTTAATGGTGCCGAATACTTAGTCACCTTCATTGATGACCATTCCAGAAAAACTTGGATCTACTTTCTAAAAACCAGGATGAGGTTTTTAGCTGATTCAAAGAGTTCAAGGCTTTAGTTGAGAATTTGACAGGAAAGAGGGTAAAAGTGTTGCGCTCAGACAATGGTGGAGAATACATTGACAAGGATTTCATTGATTTTTGTGCAAGGAAAGGCATCAGAAGAGAATGGAAAACTCCCTATAATCCAGAGCAGAATTGAGTAGTAGAAAAGAAGAACAAGACTATTGTTGAAGCAGCCAGGGCGATGTTGTATGATCAGGATATGCCCAAATTCCTATGGGCAGAAGCATGCAACACGACAATTTATGTCCAGAACAAGACTCCTCATAGGGAATTAGGTAAGATTACTCTAGAGAGTGTCTTCACCGGTAAGAATCCTGAGGTGAGTCATTTCAGGATATTTGGGAGTTTGGCATACTGCCATATACCGGAAGAAAAGAGGAATAAATTGGATCAAATAGCAGAAAAAGGATATCTTGTGGGATATAGCGAGAATGCTAAGGCATATAGAGTCTATCTTTCGAGGAATAGGAAGATTGTAATCCAACGGGATGTAAAGTTCATGGAGGTCAGAGCTTTTAGGAAATCCTGATAAATTCCTTTCGAAGAGCAGTCAAAGAATGATCCATTAGTCCAGCCACTTCGACCAACAGGAACTAGCACCAGTGGAGTCTTAGGAAGAGGAGGAGTAGATAGATCTACCCACTACTAGTGGAAAAACGAGTCAGGAACTTCGACAGATACTACAGGATGCAGAGGATTTTGTTGGTGTGCCTAGGAACGAGAAAAGGGAGTGTGGACAGCCAGACAGATACCAAGCCTTAGTGGCTCAGGTTGGAGAACCCTCTAGTTTTCAGGAGGCCGTTCAGCATCAAGTATGGGTAGATGCTATGGTGGAGGAATACAATTCCATAATGGTCAATGATGTCTGGGAAGTGGTACCTAGGCCTCAGGACAGGTCAGTTGTAGGTTCGAGATGGATCTACAAAGTCAAATACGCTGCAGATGGCAATGTGGAAAAATACAAAGCTAGGTTTGTGGCTAAGGGGTATGCTCAAAAGGAAGGGATATACTACGAAGAAACCTTCGCCCTAGTAGCTAGGTATACTTCTATTAGATCCGTGATATCCCTTGCAGCACATATGGGGTGGGAGATTCACCAGATGGATGTCAAGACTGCGTTCTTGAACGAGGTGATAGAAGAAGAAGTATACATTGAACAACCAGAGGGTTTTGAGACACATGAGAAGAAATCTCATGTATGCAGGTTGAAGAAAGCCTTGTATGGGCTTAAACAGGCGCCTAGAGCATGGTACGATCGAATTGATGGTTACTTGCAGAAGATGGGATTCTTCAAGAGTGATGCAGATCTTAACCTCTACTATCTGGTTGTAGAAAATGAGCCTCTAATCCTAGTGTTATATGTGGATGATCTTTTTCTGACAGGCTCATCTAGGTTCATCAAAGATTGCAAGGAAAACCTAGCTACATAATTCGACATGAAGGATTTGGGATGAATGCATTATTTCCTAGGGTTGGAAGTTTGGCAACAGAAGGGAGGGATTTTCCTTGGACAAGGGAGATATGCTACAAAGATTTTGAAAAGGTTTAGAATGTAGGAATGTAGACCTATGGCTACTCCAATGATTACCAACTGGAAGAATCTTGATGCATTCGAAGATAAACAAGTCGATCCCACCTTGTACAAGCAGCTCATAGGGTCCCCGATGTATCTGGTCAATACTAGGCCAAACATTTGTTATGCTATCAACACCCTCACTCAGTTCATTGTGGTACCAAAGAGGGCACACTGGGTAGTAACCAAGCATGTTCTTAGATATATATGAGGAATAGTCGAACATGGACTAATGTACACCCAAGGCAATGACATCAGCCTTAGTGGGTTCACTGACGCAGATTGGGCTATAAGTTCAATAGATCGGAAAAGTACCACTAGGTACTGTTTCAACATTGGATCGGGAATGACCTCCTGGTGTAGCAGGAAACAGAAATCTGTAGCTCTGAGCTCAACTAAAGTTGAATATATGGCAGCTAGCATAGCTTCGTGTGAAGCCATATGGCTTAGGAAATTGCTTGTGAATCTATTCAAGAGAAGGATGGAAGCGACCAATATTTTATGTGATAATCAAAGTTGCATCAAACTTTGAGAATCCAGTTTTTCATGATTGGTCGAAGCACATTGACACCAAGTGTCACTTTATCAGAGACTGTGTCCAACGAGGGGCAATACAGTGGAGTTACACCCCCACAGGAGAACAGGTGGCAGACATTCTCACCAAGGCTCTAGGAAGAACAAAGTTTGTTTATTTCAGGGAGAATATGGGGATGGTTAAGAATCCGTTTCAATAGCAGATGCATATAGTAAAGGGAGTTGCAGTGCAGCAGTTAGTAGTGGCAGTGCTATGGGCAACATGATGCAACATATTCAAAGGGGGCTGCAGTACATATGTAGCAGTTACAGTTGCAGTGTCATGGGGAATAGTATAGGTTGTAGTAGCGCAGTAGATGAGGGGAAGCAGGCCGAGCATCAGCAACACAGAGGATTGATGTCGTGGATCAGTGTGGTGCTTCTATTAGGAAGCATTGCTAGAGCACATTCCTCGCTAAGAGGGAATGCTGATTTTGGGTAGCATCGGATGTGATTTAGCTCCGAAATTTTGTGGAGGGGCTAGAATACATGAGATCTCCAAGACCCATAAATAGTTTGGAGAAATTCCACTCAGATGATGAGTTATTAAAATAATTAATATTTTTAATGGGGTTCCTAAGTCTAAACTTAGGAAACTAAAAATATTAATGGGTATTAATAAATATATGGGTGAGAAGCTTCTAAGAGACAAGGATCAAGTCTGTTTTAATCTTAGTCGTTGATTAGGGACTTAATATCGGTCGTTGATTCATCAACAGTAAAAGTATAAGAGAAGACTTGAGAGTCATTTGGAGACACACCCGGTAAATACTCAGTAACCCGAGGGAAATCGATTCTCAAGGAGGAGGAGTTTGATTTCAAAGGGAGAGTTGCAGGGCGAAGGAAGAGGAGGGCATCAGCATCAATCAGAGACTGAGGAGGAGGTGACGCGGATTATCCTAGAGACAACGCAAAGTGAAGATCAAAGAGACAACTCAGCTGGAGACGTAGTCCTCATGCAGAAGTGACGTGTTAAGTTATGGTATGTTCTATGCTTATAAAAGTTTACTTCTTTTCTTGTTATTTCATATTAGCAATCACATGTACATAAAGTAAACTGCAGATAGAACATTAAACGATCGAAAGAAAACAAGCCAAGACAAGAGACACAAGATGTGGCGGCTAGCCAGGGAAAAACCCCACAATGTGTGGGGAAACCATTTGATCAAATCTTCTTTTATCTTCAATAATTCAGCAGAGAGAATTAGTACAATAAATCTGATTTATATAAGCAATAGAAAACCCTAGATCAGCAGCATCAGCATTAGCGGCTTCATCATCAAACTAGGGCAGATGATATCTCACAAACCGACTGTCGGATCGGCTTGATTCCACCACCAAAAGTTGTGGCTTCCAGAGGAGGTTCAGATGAACCTATAGCATAGTTCAGATGAGGAGATCTTCTAGTCCACGCAGGTCAAACTTTACTTCTGTAGTTGCAGCTTCAGTTTCGACAGCTTCCGGCTTCAAACTAGGGCAGTCGATATCTTGCAAACTGTCCATCGGATTGACTTGATTCCACCACCAAAAGTTGCGGCTTTCAGAGGAGGTTCAGATGAACCTACAACGCAGTTCAGATGAGGAGATCTTCTAGTCCACGCAGGTCAAACTTTACTTCTGCAGTTGCAGCTTCAGTTTCGACAACTTCCGGCTTCACATGTGTGAGGGAGAGACCCTTTTCTACGCAGTAGAGAAGAGACTCTTTTCTGCGTAGTAGAGAGAGAGAGATGTGATGAGATGATTGAGTCCAAATGAGGAAAAGTCCTCCTATATTTATACACAACGTTGGTGTTTGAATAGATGCGACTGTTGGGCTTCTGAGCCTACATGAGTTGTAGGTCGGCTTGATACTAATTCCATAATCAAAAGAAATTCATATCTCCATGAATACTTATCGAAATCGGATGATCTTTATATCAATTCTACACCTCTCGATGAGGGAAATCTAATAAAAATATTATCAGCCATGAATAAGATAACCCACATGAAGTTTTGCCCTAGTTGCCAATTTTAACACTCCCTCTCAACTAGGGAGAACTTCATCTGCAATCTGTCTATTGGTCGTTACTATTCATCCATCAAATGCACTACCTTGTACAGCCTGACCCTTGCCCTGTTCTGCTCTATTTTGCCTCTTCTATTTTGTCTTGTTCTGCCCTGTACTGATCTATATTGTTCTGCTATGCTCTTGCATTGTTCTGTTCTGCTCTGCTTTTGTCCGAATTATGAAGAAGAAGAAATGATCGAGGATGTATCATACTGACTCAAAGTCAGTCTTAGAGTATGTACCACTAGTTGCAGACCAGTCTCAACCAACCCAAAGTCAGCGTCATAGTGAGTACAACTCCATTGGTCCCAGACCATTATCATCCTCCACTGATTCAAAGTCAGTCTCAGAGTGCGTACCACTGGTCCCAGACCAGTCTCAACCGACCTGAAGTCAACTTCATAGTAGGTACCACTCCTACCACCGGTCCCAGACCAATATCGCAGTCTTAGAGAGTGTACCACTGATCCCAGACCAGTCTCAATTGACCCGAAGTCAGCGTCATAGTATGTACCACTCTCACTGGTCCCAGACCAGTACTGCACTGACACGAAGTCAGTCTCAGAGTATGTACCACTGGTCCCAGACTAGTCTCGACTGACCCGAAGTCAGCGTCATAGTATGGTACAACTCCTACCATTGGTCCCAGACTAGTATCGCAGTCTCAGAGAGTGTACCACTGGTCCCAGACCAGTCTCAACCGACCCGAAGTCAACATCATAGTATGTACCACTCTCACTGGTCCCAGACCAGTACTGCACTGACACAAAGTCAGTCTCAGAGTATGTACCACTGGTCCCAGACCAGTCTCAACTGACCTGAAGTTAGCGTCATAGTATGGTACAACTCCTACCACTGGTTCCAGACTAGTATCATTGATCCCAGATCAATGGAGGTCATCCTAGCGTAGGGAGTACAGTAGATACAACGATGCGTCCATTGGTACTACTATGGTCCCTAACTTCATTTCCCTGCTCATTGATCAGATGAGAGCTACTTCGCATGAGTCCCAAACTACATGGGTAGGATGCCTCGACAGGAGAACTAATCAATCATGTCCTCACAGGAGAACACATCAATCCTGCTACAATCGCCATGGAGAACACATCAATCCAGGCTACCATGGAGAACACATCAATCCAGGCTACCATGGAGAACACATCAATCCAGGCCTCACAGGAGAACACATCAATCCTACTACAATCGCCATGGAGAACACATCAATCCAGGCCTCACAGGAGAACACATCAATCCTACTATAATCGCCATGGAGAACACATCAATCCAGGCCTCACAGGAGAACACATCAATCCAGGCCGCCATGGAGAACACATCAATCCAGGCCTCACAGGAGAACACATCAATCCAGGCCGCCATGGAGAACACATCAATCCAGGCCTCACAGGAGAACACATCAATCCTGCTACAATCGCCATCGAGAACACATCAATCCAGGCCTCACAGGAGAACACATCAATCCTGCTACAATCGCCATGGAGAACACATCAATCCAGGCCTTACAGGAGAACTAATCATCTTGCTACACAGGAGAGCGAATCATCCTGTTCCACAACAGAGAAAATCATCTTGTCCCACAAGAGAGCGAATCATCTTGTTCTAGTGCGCACCACCAGGGGAGGGTGAGTCACCCTGTGGTCGTATGTTGCTCCAGTAAGAACCACAAGCCCTCAGAGCTCCCAGAGCTCAATGTATGCAACATGCAGGACCCTTGTACAAGGGTTTCTTGACAACTTCGAGTCATTTGGGAAAATCACAGATTAGATCTTTCCTCGGGGCTTTGACAAGGTGTATCTACCTATACATCATCTTAATGCGATGGAGCCTCCTTGCTCATCGACTTAGCATATCCCAGATGATGTCTATCTGCTGGAGAAATCGACGAATATGGGATTCCTCAATAATCGAATCCCACCTTTGGTTGTTACAGAGAATCACAGTGGTATGTGTTCAAACAGCTCACTGAAGAGCTTCCCTAACCAGGCAGCTTCATACAAGTTCATACTCATAGATATGTATCCGGTCTCGGCGGTGCTTATGGAAACCGACTTCTGCTTCCTGCTCATCCATTATATCGAAGTAGAATCCAAAGAGAAACAACACTAAAAGTGCTCCAGTGATCCTCCACACTACCTGCCTAATCAGCATTCGAATAATCATGCAGTTTCATATTTCCAGCAGTGTATCTCAATCCATGAGAGCTTGTGTCTTGAAGACATCTTAGAAGATTCTTGGAACCAATCTAGTGAGGCTCAACCAAATATGAGCTTACAATGCTAACTGCAAAACATATGTTCAGACGGAGGTTCACCAAGAACATCAACGGGAATGAGTTTTTGAAACTCATAGGCATTTCCCAAATCTGGTCCGACATCACTACCATATAACTTCTGAAAGTTAAGATCCTCAAGGTAGTCACAGGCTTGCAGTCCTCCATACCAAATCTTTTCAGAATCTTCACCACATATTTTCCTTGAGATAGGAAAATTTCCCTTGGCTTTTGCCACACTTCAAGTCCTTGGTTCTTCATTTCAAATTCAGAAGCCAACTCCCTCTTACATTTGTGAATGAGAGGGTATGCACCTATTAGAAAGAGGTCATCCACGTACAACACCAGTCTGAGAGGCTTGTCATCTCTAACCTTAAGGTAAAGGTTAGGATCGGCTTCACTCCTAGTGAATCCCAGCTTCATCAAGTAGCTATCAATGCTCTCATACCATGCTCAGGGTGCTTGCTTAAGCCCATAGAGAGCCTTCTTCAACCTGCATACATGAGATTTTCAATCATAAATCTCAAATCCTTCAGGTTGCTCCACATAGGCCTCTTCTTTGATCGAACCGTGCAAGAACGCGGTCTTGAAATCCATCTGATGTAGGTTCCATCCTTGTGAAGCCACAAGGCTATGATCAAGCGGATGGTCGTATATCTAGCAACAGGTGCAAATATCACATCATAGTCTATACCTTCCTTCTGGGAGAAATCACGAGCAACAAACGAGCCTTATACTTTTCCGTACTTCCATCTGCTGCATGCTTTATCTTGTAAAGCCATTTTGAAGTAACAATTTTCTTGTCCGGGGTCTAGGAACTACTTCCCAGACATCATTCTCCATAATAGACTCATATTCTATGGTCATAGCATCCTTCCATACTTGATGCTTGACCACATTTGAGAATTATTAAGGCTTATTTTGTATGATCGTGCTCATGATGGTCAGGTATCCCTGATACCTGTTAGGTTTCTTACTTTGACGGAAGGTTCCTCAGGGTGCAGCATGTCCTTCAGCATCATCAAGTATCCCCCTAAGCCATGAAGGCCTCTTCCTAGAAGAGGAAGGCTCATGTGGATGAGGATCAATCAGATCCATGGGTTCTTTTACATCAAGCATTGATTCATCATCCTTTTCTTTCGATTCCTTGGTGTCGGCTTCTTGAGAGCTCCTCAAAGTCGGAAGATTGTCCACCTTGCGGAGAGCCATATCTTTGTCAAAGGTGACATCATGACTGATCACGACTTCCCTTTGACCGGCGGTGAACGTTTCTTTAGGAGTCTTGGAACCCAATGCTTGATGAGGGCATCGATTTTGTACATATAGACGGTGTTTGTAGTTTCAGCCCGTAGAAACTTCGGAAGTCTTTGATCACGTAGCATGGCCCGGACAGCATCGAAAATTGTACGGTTCTTCCTTCCCACCACACCATTCTGCTCAAGAGTATGTGGTGTAGAAGTCTCCCTCTTAATGCCAGCCTCAGATATGCCTGAGTGAACCAACCATAATATATCGAAGGTCTTGCTTTGGCTTGAGGGGAATGGTCCCCTTTTGAGCTTTCCTTCGGCACATCGTGGACATACACCTTCTTTCTCTACTTAGAATTCGGGCATCCCTGTCACCATTTATCTTACACCGAGTATAGCTTTATAATGAAAGGGGGCAAACCTCTGATGCCAAAGTTCGGACTGAAGAGATGTGTCATAAGACATGACACCTAGTGGACTTCCATCGACCTGATATAATGAATCAACACTAAACCCAAGAGTAAAGGCATCTTTAACATTATTTTTCCATATATGTACCTTGCCATCACTGAAGGTTACCTTGTAGCCTTTGTCTTCCATTGCCGAGATGGACACTAGGTTCTTTTTGAGGTCAGGTGCTTTTAATACATCCTAGAATTTCGAGCCTTCTTGAATGGTTGTCCTCTTCCTTGATTTCCAGCATTCCTTTTACCTTTGCTATTGAATTTTCCATACCTTCAATTACCATGAGAGGGATTTTGATCATCGTCACGGTGAGAGTCCTTTCTATCAGGGCATTCCTTTGCATAGTGACCTGCTTTATTACAAATATAACATCGTCCTTTTCTTCCACTCTTAGGTCTAGTCTTTCTTTAGGCAAGGGCATTTCTTGCTCTTCTACCCTTGTTTCTTCTATCTAGCCATTAATTCCTCGAAACCAGGAATTTCATTATTGTTCAGAAGAGTAGTCCTGAACACATACCATTTGGATGGTAATCCTCCAAGAGTTGTGAGTGCCATTTCTCTGTCAGTAATAGTCTCCCCAATAGATAGGAGATCATTCTTGATCTCGGTGATTCTTAAGAAGTATGCTTGCATACTCTCATCTTTACCTTCTTGATTTCCCTCAGCTTATTTTTAAGAAACAAAACTTGATTTGGATCATTAACTTTAAATAAACTCACCAGTCTATCGTAGATTTCCTTGGAGGTGTCCAGTTTAGAGATGTAGGCCACCAAGTGCTTATCGATAGAGTCCCGGATGATCTTATTCGCTTTAATTTCTCTGTTCTTCCATTTGTTCCTGGCAGCAAGAGGTGCATTTGATGGAGGCTCAACAATATTTCCTCTCACATGATCCAACACTCCTTGATCCTCAAGGGTTAGATTGATAGACATCTTCCATCCTTGATAGTCAGCTTTCTCACGGAGCTTGTCTTCGGCAGGAAAGAGTGTTGAGGACCCCATTGTTCTTTTAGGATAGCCTTTCCAATCTTCTCTTCAGTGATTGCTCTTGCTCTTGCTCGGGCTTTGTCTTCACCTCAGCTCTGATTCCATGTTAAGTTATGGTATGTTCTATGCTTATAACAGTTTACTTCTTTTCTTGTTATTTCAGATTAGCAATCACATGTACATAAAGTAAAGTGCAGATAGAACATTAAACGATCGAAAGAAAACAAGCCAAGACAAGAGACACAAGATGTGGCGGCTAGTCAGGGACAAACCCCACAATGTGTGGGGAAACCCTTTGATCAAATCTTCTTTTATCTTCAATAATTCAGCAGAGAGAAATAGTACAATAAATCTGATTTATATCAGCAGTAGCAAACCCTAGATCAGCAACATCAACATTAGCAGCTTCATCATCAAACTAGGGCAGATGATATCTCACAAACCGACTGTCGGATCGGCTTGATTCCACCACCAAAAGTTGTTGCTTCCAAAGGAGGTTCCGATGAACCTACAACACAGTTCAGATGAGGAGATCTTCTAGTCCACGTAGGTCAAATTTTACTTCTGCAGTTGCAGCTTCAGTTTCGGCAGTTTCCGGCTTCAAACTAGGGCAGTCGATATATTGCAAACCGTCCGTTAGATTGACTTGATTCCACCACCAAAAGTTGTGGCTTTTAGAGGAGGTTCAGATGAATCTACAACGCAGTTTAGATGAGGAGATATTCTAGTCCACGCAGGTCAAACTTTACTTCTGCAGTTGCAGCTTCAGTTTCGGCAGCTTCCGGCTTCACATGTGTGAGGGAGAGACCCTTTTCTGCGCAGTAGAGAAGAGACTCTTTTCTGCGCAGTAGAGAGAGAGAGATGTGATGAGATGATTGAGTCCAAATGAGGAAAAGTCCTCCTATATTTATACACAACGTTGGTGTTTGAATAGATGTGACTGTTGGGCTTTTGAGCCTACATGAGTTGTAGGTCGGCTTGATAATAATTCCATAATCAAAATAAATTCATATCTCCATGAATACTTATCGGAATCGGATGATCTTTATATCAATCCTACACCTCTCGACGAGGGAAATCTAATAAAAATATTATCAGCCATGAATAAGATAACCCACATGAAGTTTTGCCCTAGTTGCCAATTTTAACATGACGCGGAGGATAGAGGGTCTCCGGGGTATCATAACTTCTCTAGGTAGAGGAGGAAAATTGTCTCAGGTGTTTCTGTCAGAAGTGTCTCAATATTCTGTAGAATCGTTCCTTGTAAAGAGATTGTTGCTAAAGATTAATAAATAAACCCTCATCTGTTGCACCGGTTTTCCCGCATTGGGTTTTTTCTGGGGACAATTGTCCAAAATAACTGTGCTGATATGATTGATTCTTGTGCTTGTATATCACTGTTATTTTCTCTATGCTATTATGTGATAACTGTAGTAGCATTTATTTTAATGTTTACTGAAGTGTTTTTGTAAATAACTTATTGTGGAAGATAAGTAGGAGAAATAAATTAGTTACTGCAGTAGAATTTCGTATTAGAAATTTTCACACTATCTTGAGAAAACATTAAGGATATTGTAATCTCACTGTTTTTTCTAGCAACATCCAGATGTTTGATAGAGGTGTTATGATGATAATGGTTTCAAATTTCAATAAATGTTCTACATAATTTATATTTAACTAGTGAAGCTCGGGGATGAAATGTAACATTGTGCTTATTAGGAACTCACAATCTAAATGTAACTTGGAACATCTGCACTGACTGCTTAGGATTTTTATTATTATAGTTCATTTTCTTATGATTTCACTCAGTGTTCTTGTTGATCGAGGTCCACCCTCCCAATCACAATTTTTCACACAATAGGGGGAGGTGAATGATGAAAATCTATTAGTTAACGTCTACATGTTGTGAGGAGAAGGCATACCTTATAAATCCAAGAATAACAAGAAGACCTATGTTAGAACTGTAGGGGAGTTACAATGTTTCAGCCCCATGAAGCCCAATTAACCCTTAATGTAGCATCCTACCCTCCACTTTATTATTTGCTAAGGTTGGTACCATGCAATCTTTTGTATATGAAAGTCAACTTTACATGGAAATGAAAGAAATGCAAGGAAACTAATCTTAAAATGTACTTGTAATGCCATCAAAAGATATTTTCTTGCAAGAAAGACATCTATACCTTGTTTAATCTGCTCTCCCACTTGTACTAGTTACAGTGATTACAAATTTTAAAGCTTTCTATTGTAGACAATGAATGTAGAATCCCTGATCCCCTTTTTTTGTTACTCATTGTTTTGTTACATTTATACAATAGGTACATATCATACTAGTGAAGCCTATGAAGGACTCCTAGCTACATGGAACTTCATATTATTGGTAGAAAGCATAATCGATTTTGTGTTTAAGAAATTTGTGTAAATATGATAATTTGGAAATTTATGCTTGAGCCTCCTGTGAGTCAATTAACGAAGGTTTCGTTTGGTGAGCCAAAGTTGGATTTGATGCATAACATAATATGGTCTCTATAAAGGTTTTGCAAAATATGTTTTGAGAGCATAGAAGTGTGTGAGCCAACACAGAATTTGGTGTTTAGAACATTTCCCTAGTTCAACTTTTATAAAAAGTTGACTTTAGAACATATATGTAGAAGTGAGCATAGTATCAAGATCCCTATAATACCTTGTTTGATAATGAGGAGATGGCATGCAATCCATAATTTTATGTTACTCTGAATTCAGACGATCTTGTGCTAATGTAAGCATTGAAATTCCTTACTTCTACCATCTAAACTAGTATTCTCTACATCACCAACAATTTCTCATTTCTTAAAATTGAGTTGCGATTTAGTGTTGCAAAAACCCCATATTAATGAAAGGATCCAGAATAGAAAGTTGGACTGAACTAAAAATATTTTGAATATTGTGCCTTTTAGTCAAATTGAATGCACACCAGAAGGTCTCCAAACATGGTCATAAGACTCAGTATGCAAACCAGATATATCTCATATATAGATACAACAATGACCAATATGTAAATATAGTTATTGTTGACCTAGGTTGTCATTGATGTCAATATGGCAATATTCTAGATACTAGAGGATGACATGAAGCCAAGGGGAAGCCGAGTAGATCCATGAAGAGACAGGAGCAAGGCCATCAGGATAGCCAAGCTAAGAGGAGTTACCAAAGGAGGCATATCAAAGCATATTGCAAGATATCAGAGCAAGAGAGGCATTCATATATGCAAGGAGGTCTTTGAAAGACACATTGGAGCAAGAGGAGCTACAGGAGCAAACAGAGCGAGCAGAACAGAGCATATATATATATATATATATATATATATATATATATATATATATATATATATATATATATATATATGCCAAAGTAGAACAGAGCCATGGGAGGCAACAAACAGAACTATCGGAGCCACAAAGGAAGCAAACAGAGGTTTCGGGAGCAAACAGAGCTATCGGAGCTACAGAGGAGCCATATATATATGCCATATATAAGCGTTTAATAGAGCCATACCGGAGGAGCATAAACAGAGCCTACCGGAGGAGTATAACAACGGAGCAATATATATACAGAGTTAAAGGAGTGGAGCTATATACGCCATCAAAGAGCATATTGGAGTGCAGACATATATATGCATGCATTTAATAGCCATCGGAAGCCATATATGCCACAAATAACACTACGGGAGCAAGAATGTCAAAGAATGCACTATCAGGGAGTAATATAGTGTATATGCAGGCGGATTACACTATCGGAAGCTATCGGCGGCCAAAAACCCATATATGTATGCTTTGATACTATCGGCGGAGAGAAAGCCCATATATATAGGCTTAACACTATCGGCGGGCATCTATGGCACATTACACTATCGGGAGCGGCGATATGCCTCAAACTCATGTATTTACCCATCGGCGACAAAAACCATGCATATATGTGTTTAACACTATCGGAGGCGCAAACGGAGGCCAAGGCATGTACATAGGCAAATACACTATCGGAGGCAGAAAGCAGACCTGAATTTTTATGAACGGGAGCGTTGAGTTGTATCAGGTCCGGTACATAATATTATATTGCATCGGCACTTCGGGAGCGGCATTACAGTGTGTCAAGTGGACCATTGCGATCGCCGATAGCGATTATCGCATCGGGAATTCAGAGCGGAGGTAATACAGTGTTAAGCAGCCCTTTCCTTGCGATCGCTGATAGCGATACATATATATATATATATATATATATATATATATATATATATATATACGCGGACCCGATGGAATATCACAACTGACTCAATGCAATATCGCATCCGTCGCTATATCGCAAGCCGTAAAGTCTTGCCACATGAAAGCGCTGATTGTGATAAGGCTGCGGACCTGACGGGCATATTAACTATGGTTTAATACCATATCGCATCCGCCCATCGCAATGCTACATAGAGGGTTGTCCGACTACAAGCGCCGATTGCGATAAAGCATGTGGACCCGATTAAACATTATAACATGGCTTAATATAATATTGCGTCCAGTGGAGGATCAGCTGTCGGCCATCGACAATGCCATGGTATTGATGTATAAAGGACCTCTGGAAGTCTAAAGCGTCGATTGTGATATGGACCGGACTCAATATAGTTTAGATGCGGGTATCATATACCCTAAAGTCTGCCTTTTAGTCTTTTGGACTATTTTCGCTCTTATTTCTTGTATATTTGCATATTTGGCCTGCGCGGGGTTTTTGGAGACAGAGATATGTTGAGGAATGCTCTCGATAGCTCAGAAAGCTAGAATCAAGCTGATTGCGATTGCGATAGGATGTGGCAAGCCTGTTAAACGAAATAGTCCCTGTGTATGTCCATAATGATTGAAAATGAGCGCTGTTATAGTCTAACGTAAAACATGATTTCTCTGTGCATTTGTGGATCTCGCTTAAGAAGTTATGTGTCTCAAGAGTGCTGGGGAGCACGAAGAGACAGAGGAAACCACAGAGACCGAGGAGGAAGCCAAAGGGCCAGCGAAGAGAGGAAACCAGGAGATAGAGGCATGGGAATGCATATACAAAAAGAAAAAATAGAGAAGCCGTGTGTTGAATGTTGTTGCTGGTGAATGTTGGTGAGTGTTGTTGAAGTTTGTTAAACGTTGTTGAAAAACTGGAAGAAACAGGGGCAACAACAAGTCTAGTTGAACAGAGGGAAGCTGAAGGTCCAGTAGGACAGAAGGACGACGAAGGACCAACAATGTATTAATCAGGTATAAAATACACTTTGAAGAAAAATTCTGTTATGAAACAAGTAAAGTTTTATCTGACATCATTTGAAAGGAGCAGTAGCCAGCACTGGTATTAAAACATATGTTAATGTATTTCTGGGAAGTAAGATTGCAATAGCAGAGAACAGTGAGAAGCAACCACACCTGCAACATTTACTATGACTGGTAGAACAGAGGTTTGAAACAGAGAAGTGGTTATTGTGTAGATCTTGGTTGTCATTGATGTTGTAGCATGGAGACTACAGTGGAGCTGTAAAGAAACAGAACTCAATAGAGAAGAGTTCTGGGAGCAGAACATTACTATCAAATGAACCTTGACAAGATTGGGTCAGAACCCTTGAGGCTAGTGCCTTAGAAGTAAGTAGGATTGGAGTCCTTGGGGTTGGTTCCTCAGAAGCAAGAAGGATAGGAGTCCTTGGGGCTGGTGCCCTCAGAAGTAAGTAGGATTGGAGTCCTTGGGGTTGGTGCCTCAGAAGCAAGAAGGATAGAGTCCTTGGGGCTGATGCCCTCAGAGGTGGGAAGGATTGGAGTCCTTGGGGTCGATGCCTCAGAAGTGGGAAGGATAGGAGTCTTTGGGACTGGTGTCTCAGGAAATGGAAGGATTGAAGTCCTTGGGAGTTGGTGCTCCTAAGTCCAAGATTGGTGTCTTGGTGAAATAGAGTTGGTGCTCTAGAGGTTGGAGCCTCACCAAAGTCTAAGTTGGAGCTTGGCAACTGATTGCAACCATCTATATATTGTATCTATTTTACTACACACTTTATATTAATAAAAGCATTTATTCTTGTGGTTCATCTTGTGTTCTAAATATATATGTTTTAACTAGTAAAACAATAGTCGAAAAAAGAAATATTGATTCACCCCCCCTCTCAGTGTTTCCAACAATTGGTATCAGAGCCAATACCTTCATTCAAAGCTTAACAACTTGAAGGTTGACCTTTAGAACACAAATGGTGAAGTCAAGGAAGAAAGTCTCCAATCGTCCTAAGGGTGTGTCTAACTCTACTACTAAAATAGAAGACAATCAATTTGAGGAGGCTCCAAGGCTCAATGGGAACTTTAATATATGGAAAGCAAGAATGAGGAATTTCTTACAGACTCAAGGTGTTGAAATTTGGAAATTAGTGATTGATGATAGCAGGATGGTAGAGAATCCAAGGAGTACAATGCAAAAGCAGTAAAGGCAATCTTGAATGGGCTACTTGATTCTGTAAAGAACAATTTAGGAAAAGATTCATCAACAAAGGGCATATGGGACAAACTTCATGATCTTCACTCAAATGGAGCATTGACCATGACCACCAGTGAAGAAGATGATGGAAATCTAGAAGGAAATCCAAAACCCATCATAGAAGCTGAAAATGAGAATGATGACATCAAGGCTAAAGCAGACCTAGAAGATGAAGAGAATGCAAAAGACTTTGTAGAAGAACTCCTTGTTCAACTTATGACTGCCATGGAAGAGATTAACAATTTGAAAAAGGAAAATGAGGCACTTAAGAAGATAGCTCCAGTGGGTGACCAAGATCACACAAGAAAGAAAGTTGACCTCATCAAGCTTCAAGTACATGAAAGGGATGAAGAGCTTGCCAAGATTAAGAAGGAATTTGATCAAAGCAAAAGAAAGCATCATGAAGAAGTCATATCCATGACAAATCAATTGAATAAAGCAAAGAAGCAAGAAGATACCTTGTCAAGTCAACTTGAACAAAGGCACAAGAGCTTGAACAAACTTGAAAAAGAGATTGGGCAGTACAAGGTAGAGGTCTCCTCTCTCAAATCTCAACTACAAAAAGCAAGGAAACAAGTACAAGGAGCTGAAAAGACCATGGAAGCATTGGAAGTCATAGAAGGACAGGTTGATGAAGCAGGAAAGGAAAGAAACACCATGATCTGTCAGCTAAAAGCAAAGAATGAAGAAATCTTTGAGTTAAAACCAAACATCAAGATTCTCAAGACTGAAACATGTGAAGCTATTCGTATCAAGCAAGAAATTGAGGAACAACTTGCTAAGAAGAATAGTGAGTGTAAAAGATTGGAAGACGAGATTGTCCTCCTCAGAACAAAGGTTGAACGGATGAACAAAATCTTGAAGATCTCTCAAGCCTTGGATGAGATTCTCAGCTATCACAGATGTCCATTTGATAAATCAGGTCTTGGGTATGCAGGTGAACCCTCAAACAAGAATGAAAATGCTTTAAACAAAAGAGATGTGAAGAAGCTAGAAAGGAATGGTGATGCTCCTAGTTCCAGCAAAGGCAAGGAGAAAAATCAAGGCTACAATAGAAGAAATCCTGCTCCAAGAAGAAATCTAGCTCCAAGAAGAAATATAGATGATGTCGAAGATGCGAGAGGCAATGGTTATCATCAAAGGATCTTAGGGTAGAAAGGCTTCATAAGTAGATTAAGGAAATCTCCATCTCCCAGGTACCAAAGTTCATTTTTTGGTTATTGTTATTCTTGTACAAACTTTGGTCACATGGCAAAAGACTGTAAAGCATATCATAGATATAGATATTATAGTCCCCAACAATCTCCAAGAAACAATTTTGCAGGAAGAAAACATGAATTCTTATTCATGAACAATGTAGAATGCTTCAAGTGTCATAACAATGGTCATATGGCACGTGACTGTAACTTAAATTGGGCTCTTACACAAGCTAGAACCATGCAAAAGAAGAAAGTTACACAAGTATGGAGAAGGAAGCAAATACAGTCCGAAAGTCCCTTGAGCTCTCCAGCCAACAACATATGTCATTGGCCTGAATTTTGACAATCTAAGCATTTTATGAGAAGACTCTGCCGAAAGAGATGATGCATACAGTTAGGGGGAGCTTGTGATTCTTGATCATTATTGCTGAAGCTATTAGTGAAAGGGTCCTTATGAAATCCTTGTTGAGATATATTAACAATCATTCTTTGATGAAGATCATTTCTCAGGAGTACTCCATTGAAGAATATGATCCTGTAACCATTCTTTGGACTGCTGTTAAAGATTCTTTCCACTTAATCACTAAGTAGTATTTGAAGCAACAGAGAAAGTCATCTAATGCTAGAGAAAAGAGGGAAAACAACCATGGTGCTGTTATCACAAAAGTTTATGTCTTAACTCAGGGATTTAATGTGAGAACAGATAAATTCTGGACACTAATAGAGACAGTCTTGATACAAACAGATACATCTGGAATGTAGTTTGAAGTAAGAGCAGCTGGCAGTGTATAACAAAATGAATCATTGCAAATAGACGCAAATCAGCGGAATGATTTTAAAAGACAGTCACAGATTGTATATCTAAATCTGCTAGCAGAAATAACATGCAGAGACTTGTACAAGAACACAAGGAAAAGATGGCTCATATGAAGGAGAATGTTGTGCAGTCAAGCATAACTTAAGCTGATACATATCACTTAATAAATATAGCAATAGTAAGGCACAACTCCTCACAATTTTGTCCAAATCCAATAATGATTGAATACTGGATGGTAGTCACTCAAGGAGAAGCACAATGACACAAAGAAATTCAGATATGAAGAAATGCAACAAGAAAGAAAATCTCAGTGGCAGTCTCTCTAGATTCGGACTATGAAGGTCTCTCAATTCTGCCTGTGGAGACAACAATATGGATTGAAGCATAAAAGCCTGGACTTGGACACTTGGTGTATGGCCATTTGCAATCTAAATGAAAGCATTGAAGTAGAGCATCCTTAAGCATTGTTGAAGCCATGATAAAGCAGTTCTGAGACATGAAGAGGGAATAATGTGCTAATTGATAATAAAGCATCAATCCTTCTATCTTGAGTAAAAAAGAAGAAGAGCACTATGACAGGGAGAGTCACAGACCCATGAAGATCTACCATTCATGAAGAATAGAAGCAGTTTGATAGGGGGAGTCCTAGAGCACTCCTTTGCCATTGATGTCAAAGGGGGAGAGGAGAAGAATATTGCCATCAATAATAAAGGGCAAGATTGTTGACCTAGGTTGTCATTGATGTCAATATGGAAATATTCTAGATACTAGAGGATGACATGAAGCCAAGGGGAAGCCAAGCAGATCCATGAAGAGACAAGAGCAAGGCCATTAGGATAGCCAAGCCAAGAGGAGTTATCAAAGGAGGAATATCAAAGCATATTGCAAGATATCAGAGCAAGAGAGGCATTCATATATGCAAGGAGGTCTTTGAAAGACACATTGGAGCAAGAGGAGCTACAGAAGCAAACAGAGTGAGCAGAACATAGCATATATATATGCCAAAGTAGAACAGAGCCATGGGAGGCAGCATACAGAACTATCAGAGCCACAGAGGAAGAAGACAGAGGTTTAGGGAGTAAACACAGCTATCGGAGCTACAGAGGAGCCATATATATATGCCATATATAAGCGTTTAACAGAGCCATACCGGAGGAGCATAAAGAGATCCTACTGGAGGAGTATAACAACGAAGCAATATATATACAGGGTTAAAGGAGTGGAGCTATATACACCATCAGAGAGCATATCGGAGCACTGACATATATATGCATGCATTTAACAACCATCGGAAGCCATATATGCCACAGATAACACTACGGGAGCAAGAATGTCAAAGAATGCACTATCAGGGAGTAATATAGTGTATATGTAGGCAGATTACACTATCGGGAGCATTGGCGGCCAAAAACCCATATATGTATGCTTTGATACTATCGGCGGAGAGAAAGCCAATATATAGAGGCTTAACACTATCGGCGGGCATCTATAGCACATTACACTATCGAGAGCGGCAATATGCCTCAAACTCATGTATTTACCCATCGGCAACAAAAACCATGCATATATGTGTTTAACACTATCATAGGTGCAAATGAAGGCCAAGGCATGTACATAGGCAAATACACTATCGGAGGCGGAAAGTGGACCTGAATTTTTATGGACAGGAGCGTTGAGTTGTATCGGGTTTGGTACATAAAATTATATTGCATCGGCACTTTGGAAGTGGTGTTACAGTGTGTCAAGTGGACCATTGCGATCGTCGATAGCGATACATATACATACATACATACATACATACATACATACATACATACATACATACATACATACATACATACATACATACATACATACATACATACATATATATATATATATATATATATATATATATATATATGCGGACCTGATGGAATATCACAACTGACTCAATGCAATATCGCGTCTGTCGCTATATCACAAGCCATAAAGTCTTGCCACATGAAAGCGCCGATTGCGGTAAGGTTGCGAACCCGACGGACATATTAACTATGGTTTAATACCATATCATATCTGCCCATCACAATGCTACACAAAGGGTTGTCCGACTACAAGTGCCAATTGCGATAAAGCATGTGGACCCGATTAAACATTATAACATGGCTTAATATAATATCGCGTCCAGTGGGGGATCGGCCATCGGCCATCGGCGATGCCATGGTCTTGATGTATAAAGGACCTCCGGAAGTCTAAAGCGCCGATTGCGATATGGACCAGACCCGATACAGTTTAGATGCGGGTATAATATACCCTGAAGTCCACATTTTAGTCTTTTGGAATGTTTTTGCTCTTATTTTTTGTATATTTGTATATTTGGCCTGCGCGGGGTTTTTGGAGACAGAGATACATTGAGGAATGCTGCCGATAGCTAAGAAGGCTAGAATCAAGCCGATTGCAATTGCGATAGGACATGGCAGGTCCGTTAAACGAAATAGTCCCTGCGTATGTCCATAATGATTGAAAATAAGCGTTGTTTCAGTCTAACATAAAACATGATTTCTCTATGCATTTGCAGATCTTGCTTAAGAAGTTACGTGTCTCAGGAGCGCTGGGGAGCACTAAGAGATAGAGGAAACCACAGAGACCAAGGAGGAAGCCAAAGGGCTAGCGAAGAGAGGAAACTGGGAGATAGAGGCATGGGAATGTATATACAAAAAGAAAAAATAGAGAAGCTGTGTGTTGAATGTTGTTTCTAGTGAACGCTGGTGAGTGTTGTTGAAAGATGTTAAACGTTGTTGAAAAAATAGAAGAAACAAGGGCAAAAACAGGTCTAGTTGAACAGAGGGAAGCTGAAGGTCCAGCAGGACAGAAGGATGACAAAGGACCAACAATGTATTAATTAGGTATAAAATACACTTTGAAGAACAATTCTGTTCTGCAACAAGTAAAGTTTTATCTGACATCATTTGAAAGGAGCAGTAGCTAGCACTGGTATTAAAGCATATGTGAATGTATTTCTGGGAAGTAAAATTGCAATAGCAAAGAATAGTGAGAAGCAACCACACCTGCAACATTTACTGTGACAGGTAGAATAGAGGCTTGAAACAGAGAAGTGGTTCTTGTGTAGAGCTTGGTTGTCATTGATGCTGTAGCATGGAGACTACAGTGGAGCTGTAAACAGACAAAACTTAATAGAGAAGAGTTCTGGGAGCAGAACATTACTATCAAATGAACCTTGACAAGATTGGGTTAGAACCCTTAAGGCTGGTGCCTCAGAAGTTGTTAAAATTGGCAAATAGGGCAAAACTCCATGAGGATCGCCTTATTCATGGCCGATAATATTTTATCTATATTCCTCTCATCGAGAGGTGTAGGATTGATCTAAAGATCATCCGATAAGTATTTATGGAGATATGCAACAACTTATGTAGGCTCAGAAGCCCAACAGACACATCTATTCATCATCAACGTTTGCATATAAATACAAGATGTCTCCTCCTCATTTGGACACACACTTCTTATCCATCTCTCTCTCTCTCTCTTCTGTGCAGAAAAGAGTCTCTCTCTCTCTTGCGCAGATAGGTCTCTCTCACATGCCGCTGATGCCGATGATGCTGATGCCGGGATGCCAATGACGCTGATGCCGATGATGATGATGCTGGTGATGCCGATGATGCTGGTGATGCCGATGATGCTGATTCCGATGATGTTGATAATGCTAATTCCGGTGACGCTGATGCCGGTGATGCCAGTGATGCTGATGATGTTGATGTCGGTGATGCCGATGATGCTGATGTCGGTGATGCTAATGATGTTGATGATGTTGATGTCAATGATGCTGATGCCGCTGATGTCGATGATGTGGATGCCGCTGATGCTGATGATGCTGATGTCGTTGATGCGATGATACTGATGCCACTGATGCTGATGTCGCTGATGTTGATGTCGTTGATCTAGGGTTTGCTGCTGTTGATATAAATCAGACTTTTGTACTATTTCTCTTTGCTGAATTATTGAAGATAAAAGAAGATTTGATCAAAGGGTTTCCCCATATTGGGGTTTGTCCCTGGCTAGCCACCACATCTTGTGTCTCTTGTCTTAGCTTGTTTTCTATTGATCGTTTAATGTTCTATCTGCACTTTAATTATGTACATGTGATTGCTAATCGGTGGATAATAATAAGAAAGATAAGTAAACTGCTCTAAGCATAGAACATACCATAATTTAACATGGTATTGATGCTGAGGTGAAGACAAAGCCCAAGCAAGAGAAAGAGAAATCACCGAAGAGAAGGTTGGCAAGGCTATCTAAAAAGAACTATGGGGTCCTCAACACTCTTCCCCGCCAAAGACAAGCTTCATGAGAAGTCTGACTATCACGGATGGAAGATGTCTCTCGATCTGACTTTAGAAGATCAAGAAGTGTTGGACCATGTGAGAGGTAATATTTTTGAGCCTCCATCAAATGCATCTGCTGCTGATAGGAACAAATGGAAATCTGGAGAAGTCAAAGAAAAGAAGATCATCCGGGACTCTACCGAAAAGTGCTTGGTGGCCTATGTTTCTAAGCTAAACACCTCCAAGGAAATCTACGATAGACTGGTGAGTTTATTTAAAGTTAATGATGCAAACCATGTTCTCTTTCTTAGAAATAAGCTGAAGGAAATTAAGAAGGGTAAAGATGAAAATATGCAAGCATATTTCTTAAGAATCACTGAGACCAAGAATGATCTCCTATCTATTGGGGAAGTAATTCCTGACAGGGAAATGGCACTCACAACTCTTGGAAGACTACCATCTGATGGTATACATTCAGGACTACTCTTCTCAACAATAATGTAATTCCTGGATTTGAGGAATTAATGGCAAGATGCATTCAAGAAGAAGCAAGGATGGAAGAACAGGAAATGCCCACACTTAAAGGTCATCCCGCTACCTTTTCTTCTCATGCTAAAAGAAGAAAAAATTTCGAGGCTAAATCCAAGGAAAGGTTGGAATATGAAATATCCCGTGAAAGGTGTAAGCAATCTCTCTCTTACATTAAATCAAGGTGATACAATTCACCTACAAGATGTATTATATGTACCTGATCTCAAAAAGAACCTGGTGTCCATTTCGAAAATGGAAGACAAAGGCTACAAGGTGGCTTTCAACGATGGCAAGGTACGTGTATGGAAAAACAATATTAAATATGCCTTCACTCTTGGGTTTCGAGTTGATTCATTATATCAGGTCGAAGGAAGTCCACTAGGTGTCATGTCTTGTGACACATCTCTTCAGTCCAAACTAGGGCATCGGAGGTTTGCTCACCTTCGTTATAAAGCTCTACCTGATGTAAGAAAAATGGTGACCGGGATGCCCGAGTTCAGAATAGAACAAGAAGGTGTATATCCAGGATGTGCCGAAGGAAAAGCTCAAAAGGGGACCATTCCCCTCTAGCCAAAGCAAGACCTCCGATATATTACAGTTGGTTCACTCAGACATATTTGGTATGATGCCTATGAACTCCTTGGGAGGATATTCATATTTACAGATGACTATTCTCACAAGACTTAGATGTACTTCTTGAAAAGGAAGTGTTCTCTCGGTTTCGACACTTCAAAGCCTTGATTGGAATCAAACCAAGATCTTAAGGATTGATAATGGGACTGAATATGAATCTAATGAGTTTCATGATTTTTGTAAAGAGTCTGGCATTAAGAGGGAGACTACTACACCATATACTCCTAAGCAGAATGGTGTGGCGGAAAGGAAGAACCATACAATCATCTAAGTTGTTCATGCTATGCTTCATGATCAAAGACTTCCGAAGTTTGTATGGGCCGAAGCTGCAAACACCGTCGTATATGTACAAAATCGATCCCCTCATCAAGCATTGGGTTCCAAGACTCCTAAAAAAATGTTCATTGGTAAGAAACCCGACGTCTCTCATTTTAGAATTTTTGGAAGCCCTGTATATTTTCATGTGCCGAAAGAGAAAAGGAATAAATTGGGTGCATCTGGAAAGAAAGGAATCTTTGTGGGTTATAGTGAAAATACTAAGGGCTATAGAATCTATGTAGCCGGTCAAAGGGAAGTCATGATTAGTCATGATGTCACCTTTGACAAAGCTATGGTCCTTAGCAAGGTGGACAATCTTCCTACTTTGAGGAGCTCTCAAGAACCTGACACTAGGGAACCAAAAGAAAAGGAAGATGAGACAATGTCCGATGTGGAAGAACCCATGGATCCTACTGATCCTCCTCTGCCTGAGCCTTCCTCTTCTAGGAAGAGGCCTTCATGGCTTAGGGGGACACTTGATGATGCTGAAGGACACACCGCACACTGAGGAACCTTCTTTGAAAGGAAGAAGTCGAACAGATATCAGGGATACCTGACCATCATGAGCACGATCATCCAAAATGAGCCTTCATCATTCACAGATTCCATCAAGCATCATGGAAGGATGCTATGACCGAAGAATATGAGTCTATAATGAAGAATGATGTCTGGGATGTGGTCACCAGACTCGAGGACAAAACAATTGTCACTTCTAAATGGCTTTACAAGATAAAGCATGCAGCTGATGGAAGTACGGAAAAGTATAAGGCTCGTTTTGTTGCTCGTGGCTTCTCCCAGAAGGAAGGTATAGACTATGATGAGATATTTGCACTTGTTGCCCGATATACCACCATCCGCTCGATCATAGCCCTTGCAGCTTCACAAGGATGGAAACTACATCAGATGGATGTCAAGACTGCCTTCTTGCATGGTTCGATCAAAGAAGAGGTCTACATGGAGCAATCTGAAGGATTTGAGATTTATGATTGAAAATCTCATGTGTGTAGGTTGAAGAAGGTCCTCTATGGGGTGAAGCAAGCACCTTGAGCATGCCATGAGAGGATCGTTAGCTACTTGATGAAGCTGAGATTCACTAGGAGTGAAGCCAACCCAACCTTTACTTTAAGGTTGAAGATGACAAACCTCTCATACTGGCGTTGTATGTTAACGACCTATTTCTAACAGGTGCAGAATGTCTCATTCACAAATGTAAGAGGGAGTTGGCTTTTGAATTTGAAATGAAGGACCTAGGACTGATGCACTATTTCCTAGGACTTGAAGTTTGGCAGAAGCCAGGGGAAATTTTCCTATCTCAAGGAAAATATGTGGTGAAGATATTGGAAAGATTTGGTATGGTGGACTGCAAGCCTGTGACTATCCCGATGGAGATTGACTTCAAAAATTTAAACGGTAGTGCTGCTGGACCTATTTTACGAAATGCCGTTGAGTATCGTCAACTGATCGGAGCATTAATGCTCCCATCCAGATATATGCTTTGCAGTCAACACGTTGAGTCAACATATGGTTGAACCTCACCACATACATTGGATTGGTGCCAAGAATCTGTTGAGATATCTTCGTGGCACAATTACTTATGGGTTAAGATACACTATCAGAGATGTGAGACTACTTGGGTATATTGATGTTGATTGGGCAGGCAACGTTGTGGACTAAAAGAGCACTTCCGAGTGTTGTTTCTCTTTGGGATCTGCTTTGATATCCTGAATGAGCAGGAAGCAGAAGTCGGTGGCTTTGAGCACTGCCGAGGCAGAGTATATTGCTACTAGCATGGCCTCCTGTGAGGCAGTCTGGTTACGAAAGCTCCTCAATGAGCTATTTGGATTTACATTGGATACCACTGTGATTCTATGTGACAACCAGAGCAAGATCTGTTTATTAGAAAAATACAGTATTTCATGATCACTTCAAGCATATCGATATCAGGTACCACTATATTCGAGATATGGTGTAGCAAGGAGCAATAAGGCTCCAACATATCAGTACAGATGAACAGGTTGCTGGCATTCTGACAAAGCCCCTAGGAAAAGTCAAATTCCTGACTTTCCGAGAATGACTTGGTGTCGTCCAGAAACCCTCTGATGAGGGTCAAGTATGATGTACTGAGCTTTGGGAGCTTCAGGGGGGCGCAGGGTACTTCTTGGAGCGACATATGACCACAGGGTGACTCACCATCCCCTGTTGGTGCACTTTGTACAGGGTAAAAGGTTCAACCTTCCCCTGTGACACTGCGTGGCGACTATGGAACATGATGATTAGTTCTCCTGTGGGCCTGGATGATGTGTTCTCCATGGCGATTGTGGAATAGGATGATTCGTTCTCCTGTAGGCCAAGATGATTAGTTCTCCATTGCATCCACTAGATAGAATGATTCGCTCTCCCGTGGACAGGATGATTCGCTCTCCTTTGGACAAGATGATTCGCTCTCTTGTGGGACAGGATGATTCGCTCTCCTGTGGACAGGATGATTCACTCTCTTGTGGGACAGGATGATTCGCTCTCCTATGGACAGGATGATTCGTTCTTCTGTGGACAAGATGATTTTCTCTCTTGTGGGACATGATGATTCGCTCTCCTATGGACAGGATGATTAGTTCTCCTATCGAGACATCCTACCCATGCAGTCTGGGACTCATGGGAAGTACCTCTCATCTGATCAATGAGCAGGGAAATGAGGATAGGGACCATAGGAGTATCGATGGACACATCGTTGTATCTACTGTACTCCCTATGCTAGGATGACCTTCATTGATCTAGGACCAATGATATTGGTCTGGGACTAGTGAGAGTGGTACCCACTATGACACTGACTTCGGGTCAGTAGAGGACTGGTCTGGGACCAGTGGTACACACTCTGAGACTGACTTCGGGTCAGTGGAGGATGGTATAATACATCCTCGATCACTTCTTCTTCTTCTTCTTCTTCATAGTTTGAGCAGAGCAGAACAGAGCAAAGCAGAGCATAGCATAGCAAGCCAGAGCAAAGCATAGGAAGATAGAGCAGAGCATAGCAAGGCAAAGCAAAGCAGAGTAGAGCAGGGGTCAAGCTATTTAGGGCAGTGCATTTGATGGATGAATAGTAGCGACGGTCAGACAAATTGCGAATGGAGTTCTCCCTAGTTGAGAGGGAGTGTTAAAATTGGCAACTAGGGCCAAACTCCATGAGGATCACCTTATTCATGGCTGATAATATTTTATCTAGATTCCTCTCATCAAGAGCTGTAGGATTGATCTAAAGATCATCTGATTCCGATAAGTATTTATAGAGATATGAATTTATTTTGATTATGGACAAATTGTCAAAGTCAGCCGCAACTTATGTAGGCTCAGAAGCCCAACAGACACATCTATTCATCATCAATGTTTGCATATAAATACAGGATGTCTCCTCCTCATTTGGACACACACTTCTCATCCATCTCTCTCTCTTCTGCACAAAAAAGAGTCTCTCTCTCATGTCGCTGATGCCGATGATGATGATGCCGGTGATGTCGATGACGTTGATGCCGATGATGTTGATGCTGGTGATGCCAATGATGCTGATGCCAGTGATGCCGATGATGCGAATGCCGGTGATGCTAATGCCGATGATGCTGATGTCGATGACGCTGATGCTGATGATGCTGATGTCGGTGATGCTGATGATGCTGATGATGCTGATGTCGATGATGCTGATGCCGTTGATGCCGATGCTGATGATGCTAGTGATGCCAATGATATTGATGCCAATGATGCTGATTCTGCTGATCTAGGGTTTGCTGTTGCTGATATAAATCAGACTTTTGTACTATTTCTCTCTGCTGAATTATTGAAGATAAAAGAAGATTTGATCAAAGGGTTTCCCCATATCGGGGTTTGTCCCTGGCTAGTCACCACATCTTGTGTCTCTTGTCTTGGCTTGTTTTCTGTTGATCGTTTAATGTTCTATTTGCACTTTACTTATGTACATGAGATTTGATGAAAGGGTTTCCCCATATTGGGGTTTGTCCCTGGCTAGTCGCCACATCTTGTGTCTCTTGTCTTGGCTTGTTTTCTGTTGATCGTTTAATGTTCTATTTGCACTTTACTTATGTACATGTGATTGCTAATCGGTGGATAATAATAAGAAAGATAATTAAACTACTCTAAGCATAGAACATACCATAATTTAACAGAAGTAAGTAGGATTGGAGTCCTTGGGGCTGGTGCCTCAGAAGTAAGAAGGATAGGAGTCCTTGGGGCTGGTGCCCTCAGAAGTAAGTAGGATTGGAGTCCTTGGGGCTGGTGCCTCAGAAGCAAGAAGGATAGGAGTCCTTGGGGTTGGTGCCTTTAGAAGTGGGAAGGATTGGAGTCCTTGGGGTTGATGCCTCAAAAGTGGGAAGTATAAGAGTCTTTGGGACTGGTGTCTCAGGCAATGGAGGGATTGAAGTCCTTGGGAGTTGGTGCTCCTAAGTCCAAGATTGGTGTCTTGGCAAAATAGAGTTTGTGCTTTGGAGGTTGGAGCCTCACCAAAGTCCGAGTTGGAGCTTGGAAACTGATTGCAACCATCTATATATTGTATCTATTTTACTGCATAGTTTATATTAATAAAAGCATTTATTCTTGTGGTTCATCTTGTGTTTTGAATATGTATGTTTTAACTGGTAAACCAATAGTTGGAAAAAGAAATACTGATTCACCCCCCTCTCAGTATTTCCAATAGTTATACAGGCTATAATCCAACAAAACAATGGTTATATCCACTTTTAAATACTAATAATTTAAAACAAGGTCCATAACACGTGTCTAACTTGCACTAACTTTTCACCCATCTACACCTTTTTCATTGATACACACAGGGTTTTCCCACTTGCATGTGTTATTTGTTTGAATTCAAGTTTTCCACTATAGGCCCCTTAAGTAATATTTCACAGTAGGAAAAGTTAGAAAAGTGAAAAGGAAGATTTTTGTAAAGTTTTTGAGTTGTGGTATGAGAGTGAAGATATGGACAAATGGGACCTAGGACGATGAATTTTGGATAACTTGCCTTCAAAGCCTTTTTAACTTTTCAATATGAAATTAAATTATATATATATATATATATATATATTAGAAAAATTTAAAGACAAGGATTCCAAATCTTGGGATGAATGCCACACCTACATTTGATTTTCCAGTTGATTCTCACAACACTCACACTTTATGTAATGTTGTATGTAAGGTATACAGATTGTTATTTTCTATGATAGTTATAGGTGTGTCTATTTTGGAATAAGGTCTTCAGAATTTTAATTTAATTATCAATAATTCCTTAGTTAATAATAATAATAATAATAATAATAAATAGTTTTGTTAAATTTTATATTATTTTTTTAATGTGGCAATGTGAGATGTATCATAAGGTAATGTGTTTTGATGCTTTTTTTTCAATAGAAAAAAGCAACAGGCTTTCATTATCTAACAAAAGTTGTTACATTTATCATAATAATATGCATTTAAAACACTACCTAATGCAAGCACTAGCAAGAAGCAAAAACCAACTCTACGTCAAACGAAAGAGGAGAGATAAAGACCTCCGAAAATAGAAGAAAAGATAGATCAACGACTTCAAAATCAACCTCTTCAAGGGAGAAACCTCCTTTACATTACACAAATGCACAATTCTTGGATGATACAAATGAAAAGACCTCTTTTCTATATATAGGAGTTTAAGGGGTCACAATATAATCAGAGTCGACATAACAATAATAATGTAAGGGCACAAAAATAACAATAGTGGGCTTCTATGGGGCACAATAATAACAATATGGGGACAACATGGGCACAACAATAACAATAAGGGGCGACAATGACAATAGTAATAATGGAATACACTAGTATTATATGGACCTAATATGCCCCTCTCCTTTAGAAAAGTGTTGTCCTCAATGCTTGAGTAGTTTTGGATGCTTGTGTATAAAATTCTCATCCTCCCATGTGGAATATTCAGCGGGTAAGTTCTTCCACTTGATGCGATACCCTGAAATTGATCGATTTCGTAGCTGTTGAGTTCTTGTTTTTGTGACTGCTTCAGGTTCCAATATGTTTTTTCCTTCCTCATCAAGTTCTGACAATATTGTTTGAACTGGGAGTTTGTCACCTATAACCTTCTTTAAGCATGAAACATGGAAAACTAGGTGCACTCGGGAAGCTATAGGAAGCTCCAATTTGTATGCCATAGTACCAATTTCTTGCAACACCTTGTATGGACTATAATACTTTGGTGATAATTTATTATCCTTCTTAGCTTGCTTGAGGGACGTTTGTTTGTATGGTTGTAGCCGTAGAAATACCCAGTCACCTACATCAAAACTTATTTTGCTGCGATGTTGATCTTTTTGTTGTTTCATTATATTATGTGCCTAAGTGAGGTTATCCTTTAAGAGTTGGAGAACTTGTTTTTGATGCTCGATGTGATCTTCCACTGCTTGAACCTTAGAATTTTCTCTTAAATATGATGTGATGGATGGTGGATGATATCCATAAAATGCCATAGATGGGGTCATTTTTGCTGCAGTATGGAAGGAAGTATTATACAACCATTCAGCCAGAGGCAACCATTTGACCCATTGTGTCTGTTTATTAGATACAAAGCAACGAAGATATGCTTCCAAACATTTGTTCACTATCTCAGTTTTCCCATCAAATTGAGGATGATATGATGAACTACGAGCTAATTGAGTACCCAGATAAGAAAATAATTTTGTCCAAAAATTTACAGTGAAAATGGGATCTCTGTGGCTTACAATAATCTTTGGGTATCCACGTAGCTTTTCAATTGTTTCCATAAATGCAGTAGCAAATGTACTAGCTTTAAATGGATGAAATAATGCAAAAAAGTGTGCATACTTGGTAATTCTATCAACTACCACCATGATGACACTATTTCCTTCAGACTTGGGTAAACCTGTGATAAAATCCATTGAAACCTCTTCCCAACGTTTACCTGGAATGGATAAATATTGTAATAGGCCTGGGTTTTTAATTGTTTCAACTTTATTTTTTTGGAAAACCAAACATTTCGCCACAAGATTTTGAATATAAGATTTAAGACCATCCCAAAAAATTTCCTTTTTAACTCTATGGAAAGTTTTTAAAAATCCTGGGTGCCCTCCTAAGGGAGAGGTGTGCAATTCCATAAGAATATTTTGTTTGAGTTCGAAATTCTTACATAGGTATAAGTGATCTTTGTACCATAACGAATCATTTTTCCAGCTAAATGTATCAGATGTACTGGGATCTTGCTGTAACTTTTGAATGAGTGCCCGCTATTCTTCGTCATGCTTCCATTCATCTCTTGATTTGTTTATCCAATTTGGTTGGATAATAGAAATGGCACAACACAATGCTTCCACATCCTCATCCTTTCTTGAGAGTGCATCTTCAACAACATTTTGCTTTCCTTTTTTTGTAGATGATTTCAAAGTCATAACCCAACATCTTTGTGACTTGTTTTTGCTGCTCTTCTGAAGATAATATTTTTTCTAAAAAGTATTTAAGACTATCATGATCCATTTTTACGTTGAAGTGTCTTCCCATTAGGTAAGGTCGTCATTTCTTAAGTGCATGTAGTATTGCCAATATTTCCTTCACATAAATAGCTATGTAAATACTTTCCTTTGATTGGATGACTTTCAAAAGCAATGGGTCTTTATTCTTGCATTAAAACAACACCAATTCCATTTCCTGAGGTATCACATTCCACAATAGAGGTTTTTGTGAAGCCTGACATAGCTAAGACCGGTGCTTGGCACACTACCTCTTTAAGATGTTCAAAGGCCTTCATTGCTTTTGGAGTCCAAGAAAATGCATTTTTCTTCAATAATGTTGTTAGAGGTGCTGCTATTCTCCGATAGTTTTTAACAAACTTGCGATAATACCCTGTCAACCCAAGAAATCCTCGCAAATGCTTTATGGATGTGGGGATTTTCCATTCTTTAATGGCTTTAATTTTTCTAGGGTCTACCTTAAAATGTTCATGAGATGCAATATGACCCAGATATTCCATCTCTTGTACTCCAAAGAAACATTTGGAGGTTTTGCATATAATTGTTTCTCCTCCAATAGTTTGATCACTCTGTCAATATGTTGAACATGATCCTTCTAAGACTTGTTGTAGATTAGTATATAATCAAAAAATACTAATACAAATGTTCTAAGGAAGGGTTTGAAAATGGAATTCATCAAACCTTGAAATGTAGAAGGTGAATTAGTAAGGCCAAAAGGCATGACCAAAAATGCATAATGATCCTCATGAGTGATGGGCCTCTAAATTAGACATAAATTAAGGCCCATGCCTCTAATTTAAAACATAAATTAAGGCCTATGACCATCCTTTAGCACATTATACCTCTATTTTTGCATTAGATAATTTATTTTTAACTTTAATATATTCATTAGGAAGGTTTATGAATAATTGAATATTTGTGCCTAATATTATTTATTTTTGTGGAATGTTATGAGAATATGGGGAAAATTATGAAGAGTTGGAGGAGGAGATAATTTAGGGACTTGTTCCCTATTATTGGAGGATCAATAATAAATCAACAAGATATTATGGAATTATGGCACAAATTGTGGAACTCCAATGATTGAGAAAATCTAGGAGTGTGTTCCACTGATCAAGGGAGAAAATCCACCAATCAAGGGAGCAGATCCACTAATAAAGGGATTTTGGTGGGGAAATCTTCCTCCATCCATGAGGAATTATTATTAATCATATTGTATAAGTACTAAGTCGAATTTTCCTCTAGGGAATGACTGAGAAAATCTAGGAATGTGTTCTGTGCCATTGAATGCAAAATTCCTAGTATTGGGGACTAGATCCATTAATCAAGGGTTTTTGGTGGGGAAAGCTTTCTCCATTCATATGGAATGATTCCTAATCATTTTGTATAAGTACCAAGTCGAATTTGCCTCTAGGGGGACATTTTCATTAGTGTTATTGTTGAGAGAGTTTGTATTTTTGCAGCTTCATTGTATTTTCTTGCAGGGATGTAATTTTATTGATGAAAATAATGAAGATTGGTGTCATGTTCAGTTTCTAAATCTTGTTCTCCTCCATAGGTCTCTGATTTTCCTTGGGCTTGGCCATCCCAGGAGCCTCAGAGCCATTTTGTATCATTTTCTTTCCTTCTTTTCATTGCTTATTCACATGCATCTCTAATTTTATTTTTCTATTTCTACATTTAGTATTAGTAATTTTTTGTTGTAGGATTGAGTTAAATGGTTGATGTAAGCTATTTTGCAGGATCACAAGCATTATTTCATCCTTGGAAAAACTTTGGAAGTTCATAGTAATCATTGAGTTGCTTGGATTAGTCTTCTTATTCCCAAATCTAGATTGTTGTACCTCTTTTTTAGCAAATAATAGTAAATTTTTGCTATTTTTTAGAGCATGCTAACGAGCTTCAATCGACTTGATTCCACTTGCATTAGATCACAAAAACATTCTAGTTCATAACAAAAATTACCCCATTGCATTTTCACTTGATTTGGTTAAGAATTTTTTAGATTTACTAGCTCACTAGTTCTCGAATTTCTATATTTTCAACTAGTAATGTTTTTTTTTTTTTTTTATAATGAGTTAAAAGAAGTATTTTTGAATGATTCCACTTGAAATAGGTACCTAAGACATCCTAGTTAATAACAAAATTTGTCCCATCCAATTTGGGTTTGATTTTCTTGGTCATTAAACCCTCACCAATTTCATCATTTCACAAGGAAACTTCCTCAAGCTTTTTGAGCAAATCCATCCATCTCCAAACTTTGGTTTTGAGTTCTGAGTGATCTTAGGCATTTTCTCACTCCATTCCACCCATCACCCATCACATTTTTCTCTCATCTGTATCCTGTAAGTTCATTGTAATTCCTATAGGATCATTCTGTAGGTTTCTAGTACATTATGTAGGTTTTTCTAAAATGGCATGTTTTAAGGCCGAATTGATGGAAAACCTCTAGGAAGTCACCAAAAGCCTCCCAAGGGCCTCCCACACCATCCAACCATCTCCTAACCCTTCCATCCAACCTCCAACATCCTTAATTCAGCTACCACATCACCAAAGGAAATTAGTTTGCATACTTGATTTTGCATGAAAAGAAAAAAAGACAAAAACAAATTTATTTTAGTCCCTTTACTTGCACTTTAGTGATGTTTGATGCTTCTTGATTCCATGCTTAGATGGTAGCATTTGGTTCATGATAATTTAGCATTATTGCAAAGCATAGTTTCTTGGCAGTTAATTAGGAAATGGTGTGATTTAACATTGAATTTCCGTCTCTTTCCTTGTACTTTCTTTCTTGCAATAGGTTAAGGTTCCATTTCAAACATTTCATTTTCTGCAATTAGTTTAGAATTTGACTTCAGTACATGCACTCCATTACATCATGACAGCAAAGGAAGGACACATTGTATGTCGCACATATAGTTTCGACACCTCTTAAGTTTGTACGAACCCCGGGTTGATAATTAAAGTCGGTAGCCTTAGGAGTTGCAACATTCTTGGTGCAATACTGAGGCTCATCACTTTTTGGCACTGTTATCGAGAAGGTGTCAAAATATGCATTATTTTCTTCCCTAGTTGATTTATGTCTTTTTTCTTGTTGCAAAAACAAAATATTTGCATTAGGCATATTTAATTTCAAAGGTAGAAAATTGCATTGCATTATATTTTTCATTCAATTATAAAAACAAAAACAAAATTTCTCCAACACCAACCCACCTCCCCATTTGATCACATGGTGCAGTAAGAGCCATATCACCATTCACTTTTGCAGGTAGAAGAAGAAGATGGCAAAGAACGTAGAAGAAATGGATAGAGATGATGATAATGAGGAAGATCCTCTCGGATTTCCCATTCAAGATACAGATGGTAGTGTGCACATGAAGAACATCCCTCCATATTTTCCTCCAAAATTTCATGGTCTAAGGTCAAAGGATCTAGAGAGCTTTCTCTTTGAATTTGAGATTGTTTGTAGATCTTATGGCTACTTATTAAAAACTCAAAAACTGAGATTGTTTTCGTGAACATTGAAGGATAGATTTCTTAAATGGTTCATGAGTTTAGGGACTAATTCAATAAGATCATGGAATGATATGCAAAAAGATATTCCTAGAAAAATATAAAGATCATGATCTTAAGGAAGAAATATTTAGAATGAATCAAAGAAAAGATGAGAGTCTAGAGGATCTAATAGAGAGGTTCATGTATAATGTTAAGTGGGGAAAACTACATCATTTAGGATCTGACACACTAAAAACCCTCTTAGTTAGAACAATTAGGGATGTGTGGATTGATCTCCTTAATCTCATGAGTAGAGGTGATGTATATCAATTATCATTTAAGGAAATTTGTGAAACATGCAAACACATAGCAAGAGGAAAATCAAGAGTAGGTAAATCAACATCAAGATCGGTAAGTCAAACTAAACTTGGAAATTTGCTTGATGACTTTAAAACAGAAATTCTTAGCAATCTAACCAAACAAGTATAAATGTTAAGAAGACAAAATAAGAAAAAAGAAGATGTTTGTGTTGTCCATGCAGAATCACGTGATGTTAAATGTTGATCCTCATTACCAAGGTTGAAGGAAGTTCACCAAGAGGAAAATGGAGCAAGTCAATTGCCAATGCAACAATGTTATGTAGCTCCAAGAGGACCATGGCAGTCTATTCAGCCTGATATGATGCAACAACCTAATTCACAATTTCAAGCTTATGCACATCCACCTCAAAGTAATTGGAACACACCATTTCCTTGGCAACATTGGCCATATCAACCCATGCACAATATCCTCAGTATTTTCCTCAATATCCTTCATACCAAACTCCATGTTATCCTTACCATTCACCTCCACCACAACCACAACCCCATCCACATCCATCTCAAATATACACTCCCACTCAACTACCTATACCACCATTCCCAAAACCACACATTGAAGTAGCTCAACCCACTTACAATGCTGAGGTACAAAACTTCCAAACATCTCCTCTTGTGATCAATGGTATCCACCATAGCTTAGGAAGAGTATTGCAAAAAAGAGATCATCTTGATATCATTAAAGGACCACATCCAAAAGAATAAGATTCAAATAAGAATACCACAGGACCATGGGTTGCGATTGATGAAGAGCATACATCAAAATCAGAGATTGAGAGAACTCCCTCATGGTTACCATCAAATCCTCCATGTATTCAAGAGAGAAATCAACAAAAAGAGGAAGATTTGAAAGTCATGGTAGAAGAAGACATGAAGAATGATCCATATCAGCAAAAGGACAAAGACATCACAACTATATTGAAATATGGTTCTAGACAGTCACTAAGTTGCAGCATCACTCTCTTCTTCAACTATGCTTGATCCTTTCAAAGTCAAATTATTTGGTCTTTGAAATCCAGGTACATGTCAACGCATACATTTCAAGTCTCCACATCATTTTGTATGCCATCTTGATGTGCACATGGCTCCATTGGAAGTATTCTTATACTTGAAAGTGATTTTTTTTTTCAAGTAGGGTAGGGTTAAAAAAAAAAAATCTAAGGTGAAAACCTCCTTGGATGCGCCTCAGATTGGTTCATTGATTGAAAACCTCCATGAGGCGGTCAATGGGTTGAAAAAAAAGAGAAAAAAAAGAAGAAGATCCTAGGTAAAAACCTTCTTTGAGGCACCTAGGCAGATCTACTAGTTGAAAACCTCATTAAGGCAACTAGTAGGCCTAGAAGAAAAAAAAGGAGAAAAAATTAAAAGAACCTTTTTTCAATGCATGCATGTACCCTCCAACCTCTACAAAACATGAATAAGTTGGTACGAAAAGGAAAATTAGTCAAGCCTAGTAAAAAAAAGTCAAATTTTGACTTTCTCCTACTTCGCTCAAATGCTCCAACAAGGCCAAGGCCATGCCAATCCATCACTTTCATCTATTTTCACCATCCACCCATCATTCTCAAGCTTCTACCACTCATTTTCCTTGCTGTCCTTAAAAAACTACAGGATGCTTTGTTTTACTATAGGATACAAAAATACATAGAGAAGAAATTTGTTTTTGCCATAACTTGAAAACCATACATCCATTGGCCAAGCTATTTAAGCGGTAGATGCATATGGATGATGGTAACATGCTCAAGCAATTTCAACAAATTTTAGTGCATGGTTTCCAATAAATTGGCCTCCATCACCTTCAGCCATTTTTGCATTTTCTCAATATCCGTGCATCCATTTAAAAATTTGTTTCATGGGGAGATGCATATGGATGATTGTAATATGCCCAAGAAATTTTAGTAAATTCTAGTGCACGGTTTCCAAGAAATTGGTCTCCATCACCTTTTGCCATTTTTAGTTTTCATAGAGATCCGTGCATCCATTGACCAAAATTTTTCTATGGGGAGCTGTATAATGATGATGGCAACATGCTCAAAAAGTTTCATCTCAATCCAGTCTACCGTTTGGGAGATATGGACAAAACAAGTTGTTGTCCTGTAAACCTACAAGATACAGAACAACACCTACAGGATTGGCAGTGAGCAGTTTAAAGGAGATCCAGAGGTCAAAGAAGCTCCTATAGAGCTTAGCAGCAACATCAAGATCATCAACATCACCATCCAACACCTGCGCATCAACATCAACTCAGTAGTATCATGCATGTCTCTCGAACAACCATCAGGTAGGTACATGTATGCAATATTCTTGACCTCTTCTCTTGAGCATATTGTAGTTAGAAATTTGTTGTCAATGCATGAGAGATGAGGTTTTATAAGATAATGATGGGCCAGCAGTCTCAACTGCCTTGAACTAGTTGATTGCAACTCACTCCTTCACTCATGCAATGTTGAAAAGTCAAATTATGAAGGGTGATGATTTCAAGGAATGAGGACAACAGTTAAAAAAATAAATTTTTGCAAAGGTCAAGGTCACCACAGCACTCCAAGCCCTCCATCCACTTCATATTCACTATCTATTCATCATTCATCCATCCCATTTCATTCTTAAAAAAAAACAAAGAGAGCATCCTCTCCATTTTCATGAAATTTCCATTTGCAGGTCAGCAAGAAGGACGGTCAAAGAGAAAAGGAGGATCAAAAAGAGACCCCCGTCACTCACATTTTTATTTTACCACTCATTACCATTCATTCCTCCACCATTTCTGTCATTTTTTCCACTCCTTTACTTCGGTTTACAAAGGGACTGTGTTTTCTACAAGATGATCCTGTAGGAATTACAGTGACCCAGAAATATTATAGGAGGCAGTCCTAAGGAAAATAAATGACTTGCAATGCCAATAAAATGCACCCCCTTCATCATTCCATCACCATACCTTGTCCTAGTTCTCATCTAAAGATAGTTTGAAGGTTTTAGAGGTGTCCAAATGGTGGAACAAGGTAGCAGAAGGTTGATAAGGTTATGGAAGACCTTGCTAAACAAAAAAAATATTCAAGAACTCATCTTGAATAAGGGCAAGAAAGCAAGCTAATGGTCTCAAGAAACAATGATTTTTCTTTGAACAAATATTTTTTTGGACTTGTCCTTGCAGATCTTACAACCAATATTCTTAATGCATAAGAGAGAGGCCACCAGAGCCATGGATGAGGCACAATGAGGTCACTAAGTTTTTTAGAGAATGAACAACACTTTCAGCAGGGGGGGTATGATGGGCCTCTAAATTAGACATAAATTAAGACCCATGCCTCTAATTTAAAACATAAAATAAAGCCTATGACCATCCTTCAGCACATTAAACCTCTTTTTTGGCATTAGATAATTTATTTTTAACTTTAATATATGCATTAAAAAGGTTTATGAATAATTGAATATTTGTGCCTAATATTATTTATTTTTGTGGAATATTATGAGAATATGGGGCAGATTATGAAAAGTTGGAGGAGGAGATAATTTAGGGACTTGTTCCCTACTACTAGAGGATCAATAATAAATAATAAGTCAACAAGATATTATGGAATTATGGCACAAATTGTAGAACTCCAATGATTGAAAAAATCTAGGAATATGTTCCACTAATCAAGGGAGCAAATTCACCAATCAAGGGAGTAGATCCACTAATCAAGGGATTTCAGTGGGGAAAGCTTCCTCCCATCCACGGGGAATGATTCTTAATCATTTTGTGTAAGTAACAAGTAGAATTTGCCTCTAGGGAATGATTGAGAAAATCTAGGAATGTGTTCCCTGCCATTTAATGCAAATTACTAGTATTGGGGACTATATCCACTAATCAAGGGATTTTGGTGGGGAAAGCTTCCTTCATTCATGGGGAATGATTCCTAATCATTTTGTATGAGTACCAAGTTGAATTTGCCTCTAGGGGGAGATTTTCATTCGTGTTATTGTGGAAAGAGCTTGTATTTTTACAACTTCATTGTATTTTTTTACAGGGATGTAATTCTATTGATGAAAATAATGAAGATTGGTGTCATGTTCAGCTTCTAAATCTTGTTCTCCTCCATAGGTCTTTGAGTTTCCTTGGGCTTGGCCATCCCAACAGCCTCAGAGCTCTTTTGTATCATTTTCTTTCCTTCTTTTCATTGCTTATTCATATGCATCTCCAGTTTTTATTTCTTTCTATTTCTGCATTTAGTATTAATGATTTCTTGTTGTAGGATTGAGTTAAATGGTTGATGTAATTCTTTTGTAGGATCAAAGGATTAATTGATCCTTGGAAAAGCTTTGGAAGTCCATAGTAATCATTGAGCTGCTTGGATTAGTCCTCTTATTCCCAAATCTAGATTGCTGGACCTCCTTTTTAGCAAAGAACAATAAATTTCTGCTATTTTTTAGAGCATTTCAACGAGCTTCAATAGACTTGATTCCACTTGCATTAGATCACAAAAACATTCTAGTTCATAACAAAAATTATCCCATTGCATTTGCACTTGATTTGATTAGACTTTTTAGATTTACTAGCTCACTAGTTCTCGAATTTCTAGATTTTCGACTAATAATGTTTTTTATTTTTTAGAATGGGTTTACGGAGGTCTTTTTGAATGATTCCACTTGGACTGGGGACCTAAGACATCCTAGTTAATAACAAAATTTTTCTTATCCAATTTGGGTTTGATTTGCTTGGTCATTAAAGCCTCACCAATTTCAACATTTCACAAGGAAACTCCCCAAACTTTATGAGCAAATCCATCCATCTCCCAACTTTGTTTTTGAGTTCTGAGTGATCCTAGGCATTTTCTCACTCCATTCCACCCATCACACACCTTTCCTAGGCCTCCCATCACCTCCAACACCTCACGTTTTGCTCTCGGCTATATCCTATAGGTTTCTAGTACATCCTGTAGGTTTTTCTGAAATGGTCTGTTTTAAGGCCGAATGAATGGAAAAACTATAGGAAGTCACCAAAAGCCTCCCACACCATCCAACAATCTCCTAACCTTTCCATCCAAACTCCAACATCCTTAATTCACCTGCCACATCACCAAAGGAAATTAGTTTGCATACTTGATTTTGCATGAAAAGACAAAAAGACAAAAACATATTTATTTCAGTCCCTTTACTTGCACATTAGTGATGTTTGATGCTTCTTACTTCCATGATTAGATAGTAGAATTTGGTTCATGATAATTTAGCATTATTACAAGGAACAATTTCTTGGCAGTTAATTAAGAAATGGTGTGATTTAGCATTGAATTTCCGTCTCTTTCCTTGTACTTTATTTCTTGCAATAGGTTAAGGTTCCATTTCGAACATTTCATTTTCTGCAATTAGTTTAGGATATAATTTCAGTACATGAACTCCATTACATCATGACAGTAAAGGAATGACACATTGTATGGCACACATATAGTGCCGACACCTCTTAAGTTTGTATGAACCCCGAGTTGATAATTAAAGTCGGTAGCCTTGGGATTTGCATCATTCTTGGTGCAATACCAAGGCTCATCAATGAGTTCTAAATGTTGTTTTCAGAATGTCTTTAGTCTTCATTGTGATTTGATGATATCCTGAACGAAGATCTAACTTGGTCGGGTAAATTGATCTATGTAATTCATCCAATATCATCAATGACGGGAATGAGAAAATTATATTTAATAGTGAGCATGTTGAGCTCCCTATAATCCGAACACATGCGCCATTATCCATCCTTATTGTGCACCAACACTACTGGAGCAGAGAAAGACCTTTGACTAGGTTGAATTATACCAGCCTCTAGCATTTCTGCTGTTGGGAAAAATACTGGGGGGTGAATCGGTATTTAAACTTTCACAATAATGATTTTTTTTTCAAACTGTAGACACTATTTTATAGAAACCAACCAGCATATGTCCACACCTATAAAAAATGAAAGCAGCGTATAGATAATAAACTTTGATAAACAATTAATTCATTGTCTTAAATCAGAGTTTGATGCATTTACTAAGCAATGAACAAATGCAGTAAGAACAGAATAAATCAACACACACAAGCAACACACATGAACACCAAGATTTTTCAGGTGGAAACCCAATGTGGGAAAAAACCACCGTTGTTGTCATCTTAGTCTTCAATCTTCTTATAATAAAAAGTGTTTACAAGTTTTGTACTGGTGCAGACTTTTTCCAGTACGTAGGCATCTACGTACTGAAGGCTACAACTTTCACTTGTTTTCAAGATTCTACTGGAAGGGAGCTCCAACCCCCTAGCTCTTGTACTAGCTGATATGTTTACCAGTACGTAGGCACCGACCTACAGAAGGCTACCACCATCATTCTTCCTCCAGGGACCACGTTTCATAATTTTTCATACTAGATACTCCTGGTACACAACAACACAATATGTAGGCCACGTTTCAATAAATTTTCATACTGGACCCATCAGTAACATTGAAGCTCAAAATCAATTGCCACTGCAATACAACCATCAAATACAACTGCATCTACAACCAATTAGTCAATATGAACAGTCAGATCACTGTTACTAGAACATAGAGCTGAACCCAGAACACTGCATCAACAACCAGAACTGACTGCAACCACAAAAATCATATGTCAGAATGTATATGCTACTTCAATGAAGCCAACCTGCATGTATATGCTACTTTCTGTAACCCAACCTGCATATACCTTTAAAGATAATGAATCATAAGACTTCTGAACCATAAACTATACTGCCCAAGACATTCTGAAGATCTATTGTCAAGTTACAGAGTTCTAAATAGGTAGCAACAAAGATCACCCTTCTTACTTAATCAATCAACTAGACTCAATCTCCTTATACAATCATTTTTACTTTTAGATCTAATGAGGACATCATTGAAAAACAATAGTAAAACATCAACACTGATCAGATAGATCAGTCATATCTGAACAACAAGCTTTTCTTCTGCATACGCTACTTGGAAGTGTTGATCCTGTGTGTATACGTGCCTTCACCAAGACGAACCTACATATAGATCTGCAAATAATGATTTACAACTTTGCAACTTTTCAATACTTCAAATATACCCATATCATAACATTTAAAGGATAAAACATGCATTAGCATTGATATTTAGCCCATCCATTATCAGATTATACAATGATAAGTCATTTCAGGTCTCATGATCCTGATCCATCATTGTATCCAAAGGTGCACAAGATATTTCAGATCTATATCATAACCATATCCCTTACAACATAAAATATACTTCAGATAGACGTATTCATGAGAAACCCTTTCACTTGCACACTTAGCCCTTTGATTTTCTCCTCCTTATATACTTAGAATTTTTCAATACCTCGAACCAAAAAAACACTTAGAACCTGTGGTATTCTTAGACGGGATCAAGTAACCGTTATTCTGCTCAATATTGTGGGCTAATACCATGGTATGGATCCCTGGTATTCTTTAACCTTAATTTCCATCCCATACGTGCTTTTTCGTCTGTGAAATTGCGTGCATACATATATGCCCCTTTTATTCTGTTTCCCCACGTGTATATGCTACTTGTACTAGGTGAAACAACATATACAACTTAATACAACTTAAAACATTCTTTTTCTTCAATTGCTTGATTATGATCTATAATCCTTTGTTCCATCATCCCGTTCTTTTGTGCCATTACTCTGTTACCTCTAAATAGATATGTTACAATGTGAGTTTCCCTTTATCAATTCTGAACTGACCTGTATGTGGGTTTCCATCAAGGACAACACATGTATCATAATGCCAACAATCTCCCCCTTTGGACTTGATGGCAACCATATTGATGTTGATCACTTCAAGGTATAGAACCTGTTAGATACATCAAGTAACACCAAGATACTCTCCCCCTTTGACATCAAGGGAAAAGGGAAAACCAAGATATTCTCCCCCTTAGCACATGCTGAAATGCACTATACTGTCCATGCTCCCCTTAAGCACATGCAGAGTCTGCAGAAATATTTTTCAAAAGAATAACATGAATCTATAACTCAACTATGTGAGTATGACCTTCCTATCACCAATGACTCATACATACATCAATCACCCAACCAAGTGGGGATACATCAAATGTTCATACATGACTAAAAATTGCAATTATTACATCATCCTTCCCATGCATAGTGGGGGTAAAAATTACATCATATGTCCAAAATGACTCATTCATAATAGACTATGACAGAAAGAGACTTATTATTACACCATAGGTCTTTACATTACCTTTTCATCAAATGACATTAATAACAGAGACCATAGTTGAATTCAGTAATCATGATGCCAACAATATTTTGAAGGCTAATGCTCCCCCTGAACTTGTGCTTCATGTGCATTGTCAACAATTCATCCATCAAGGCATTTTCATCAATCAAAAAAGCATATCAAAAAACTGTAACCATCAATATCAAACTAAACGCCCATGTCAGAAACTGATTTTGAGTCTGACCCACTATTTTTCTGTCAGAAAAACACATACGCTACTACCGACACAGAAAATCGCATATATACGCGACTCTGCTTCATGAAATCTGCGTACAGGAAACGTTGCTCTGAAAATTGGTTTTAATAATAGGATGAGGCAGAAACAACTCCCATCTTTTGTCTGAGATATTCAAACACTTATTCTCATAGAAAGTGGTATTTAATGGGTATGTGCTTGGTCTTGGAGTGCATGACTGGATTTTTTGAAATACTAATAGCACTTGTATTATCACATACAATGGAGATGGGTGGAGAACATGTGATTTGAATATCTTGTAATGTTTGCATCATCCAGAGTAGTTGTGTGCAGCAAGATGCAATAGCCACATATTTCAATTCAGCTGTAGATAAGGTATTCAAACTTTGTTTCTTGCTGAACCAGGATACTAATCGTGATCCCATATAAAATGCACCTCCACTAGTGTTTTTTCGATCATCAACATTTCCAGCCCAATCCGCATCTATATATGCATGAAGAGTGAGATCTGTATCTTTAGGATACCATAGACCAAATTCTTGAGTTCCTTGGAGATATTTGAATATTCTTTTTACTGCCTGAAGATGTGATTCCTTTGGATTGGCTTGGAATCTTCCAACAATTCCTACCGTATGCATAATATCTGGTCTGATACATGTTAGATAAAGCAGAATTCCAATCATAGATATGTACTCTAGTTGATTCATTGTATGAGATTCATCATTAGAACTAAGACTACATCCTGTTACCATTGGAGTACATACTGGTTTGGAATCTTCCATTCCGTACTACTTCAGAATTTACTTGAGGTATTTAGTTTGTGAGAGAAAGATGCAATCTATTTTTTGCAGAACTCGTAGACCAAGAAAATAGGTTAGTTCTCCAAGTAAAGACATTTCAAATTCTTGCTGCATAATAGAAGCAAAGTTTTGACTCAGATTCTTCATTACTGCCAAAGATGATATCATCAACATAAACAAAAATAATTAGCAGTTTATCATTCTCAATTTTTGTATATTAGTTGTTGTCTACAGATCCTTTTGTGAAACATTGTTGTTGAATATATTTGTCAAGACAATAATACCATGCCCTCGGAGCTTGTTTCAGTCCATATAAAGCATTTTTGAGTTTTCATACAAGCTTTGCATCATTTCCCAGAATGAATCCTTTTGGTTGTTCGGCATACACTTCTTATTCTAAATCTCCATTAAGAAATGCAGATTTTACATCCATTTGATAAACTTTGAATTTTCGAAAACTTGAAAGAGAAAGAAACATTCTTATGGCTTCAAGTCTAGCAACAAGTGCAAAATTTTCTTCAAAGTCTATACCTTCTTGTTGAGCATACCCTCTAAAAAAAATCCTTGCTTTATTCCTAATAGCCTCTCCATTTTCATTTAACTTATTCTTGAATATCCATTTTGTTCCTATAACACTTTTATCATGAGGTCTAGGAACTAATTCCCAAGTATCATTCTTTTCAATGTGGTCGATTTCTTCATCCATGGCCTTAATCCAACATTCATCTCTACTAGCTTCATTTACATTTTGTGGTTCTATGGAAGATAATAATGCTAGATAACTAGAAGGTCCTATAAGAGTTCTTCTTGTCTGTACTCCAGACCTTTTTTCTCCTAAAATTTGAGATTCTGGATTATTCTTTTGAACATATCTGGATGGAGCCTTTTCCCCATCAGATGTATCTTCTTTTGATGCTTCATTGGTTTCTTCCCTCTATATCATTTCTATTTGATATGGGAAAGCATTCATTGTCTTCATTATTATCATCTTCCTTTGATGATGTCTCCTGTTTCGGATTTTTGTATGCTTCATCGATTAAAACATCAATGCATTCAAATTTTTTTGAAGTCTCTTATTATAAAATTTGTATCCTTTACTTCTAGATGAATAAACAAGAATATTCCTTCATCTGCTCTAGGTTCAAACTTACCAAGTTTTTCATCAGTCTTTTTGATGAAACATTTGCTTCCAAAAAATCTAAAGTGTTTTACAGTGAGAGGCTTACCATGCCAAAGTTAATATGGATTTTGATCACTATTTATACTTACATGAGGTTTGTTGAGAATATTTACTGCAGTATGTGCAGCTTCACCCCAGAAGATGTCAAGAGTTCCAGAATCATCAAGCATATCTCGAGCCATTTGTTGAACTGTTATATTCGTTCTTTCCACCATGCCATTTTTTTGAGGAGTTCTGACAACAAAGAACCATCTCTTTATTCCATGTTGTTCACAAAATTCAAAAAAATAATCTGATATGAATTCTCCTCCTCGATCAGATATGAGACATTTGATTTTTAGATCTAATTCATTTTCAACTAAAGCTTTAAAGACTTCAAAACTTTCAAATGCTTCATCTTTATGTTTTAGTAAACCAATCCAACACATTCTAGAAAAATCATCAATGAATAAAATGTAGTATTCTTCTCCACGAGGTGAATTTTTCCTTGTTGGTCCACACAAATCAGTATGAATGAGTTCAAGAGGCTTACTTACCGATCCTTCTTTGGCATTCAATTGAACTCTGGTTTGCTTCTCGAATTGACATGGTTTTCAGATGGTATTTTCTGGGATGATGATATATGGAAGATCATGAACATCCTTGAGCTTGCATGATTTTCTTATTTGAGAAAAGCTTAGATTCCCCAATCTTCTGTGCCATAACCAGTTCTCTTATGTTTTGCTTAGATAACATTGTTCTTGACCTCCTTTTAGTATATATAGATTGCTTGGAGTTCTTGTACCTTTGATTATGGTCTTTCCCGTGTCAAGCTCATGAACCACACATTATTTTGATCGAAACACAACTTCATTTCATTGATCACACATTTGATTAAAACTCAATAAGTTATGCTTTAAACCATCAACATACATAACATTTCCAGCTTTAACCTTTCTTTTAGATAAATAGAACCTTTACCCTTAATTACAGCTGGTGTGTCATTTCCAAAAGAGACATTCTTTTCTTTTTCTAAAGAATTGTATGAAATGAGTTTATCTTTATCACTTCTCATGTGTTTTAAGCATCTGCTATCAATGTACCAATAATTTTCTTGTCCTTCTGCAAACAGAGCTATGCCACATCTTTTTTACTGTAATTCTTTCTTTTTCCATACCTTGGAGTTGGATGATGGTTGCTCCTTTTGACATGTTGGCCGAAATTTGTTCCTGCATTCAGATTCTTCATGACCAAAGTTATTGCAAAATGAACATTCAATTTCATATTCAAGAGGAGAAAACTTATTATAAAATCTCTTCTTGATTCTGGTCACACTCCTTTGTTCTCTTGCTTCTCTAGTCATGATAATTTTGTAAGCAACACATTGAGCAACCTTATGACCAAAGTTATGGCATGAAAAACATTGTCCATTAAAGAAGAAGTTTTTGTGATCATAAAATATTTTGGTATTGTTCACCTTTTGGTTGGTGCTTCTATTGATGTTCACCTTTGGAGTAAAATGCACATGATTTACCTTGGGAGTACCTTTAGACTTTTGCTGAAGGTTTAAGCATTGTTCACTGGTTTTTTTTGCATCAAGATAGCTTCTGGTGATGGCTGAAGGATTTTCTGGTTGGGATGTTTCTCCAGTGTATCCAAGACCAGTCTTTATAAGAGGAGAACACTGAACCTTGATGATTTCATCTAAGATTTCTGATCCTTTAGCAAATCTAAGATTCAAAGATTTTGTCTTCTCAAGTTCTTTTCTTAGACTCACTACTTCACATTCTAATTTTTCATTGTGCTTTTCCCTTTCAGTGAGTTGATGTGTCAAAGTGTCTATGACCATATTCTTTTCTTCCAAATAGATTTTAAGTTCAGTGATTTCTTCAAGAAATTCTTCTTCTTCTAAAGCATTCATAAAATCATCATTTTCATAAGCCATGAGTAGTTTAATATCTTGTTTAGATTCACCTTCATCACTATTAGACATGCCATCACTATCTTCATGTGTATAATAACTTTTTCTATTAACAAGTTGTTTCCTATTACCTTTTGCAGAATCCTTTCCTTTGTCATGGTTATCTTTATGAGGAAATTGGCAGCATAATGACCAACTCTACCCCAAGCAAAACATTTTAAGGGAAGCTTACCTTTGAATCTTCTGGTACCCAGTTGAAGTTTCTTGACAAAGTTTACCTCATCTTCTTCTGATATATATCTTGATTCCTTGAGATCTTCCTTTTCTTTTTCCTTTGTAGATACTTTGAAAGTGACTTCTTTTATTTCTGATGGACCTCCTTTCCTCATTTCAAAGGAAGTTAAAATTCCATGAATTTGAACTAAAATAACAGATTGTAGATCCTGCTTCTCTTCAATGGCAAATGCTTTTGACTCAAATTTAGAAGATAGAGATCTTAAAATTTTCTCTGCTATAGTAACCTCCTTTATTTCTTCACCCAGATTATTCATACGATTTACAATCTCATCTACTCGTAAAAATTAACTAGCAATACTTTCATCACTATGCATCTTGAGAGTTATATTGAATTCTGAGATTTTGGAGCTTAGCACATTTTACCTGGGAGCCTCCTTCGTATCTGTGAATGGTTTTGTCCCATGTTGCTTTGGCTGTGTTGAGCTGCATGACTTTGATGAATTATAATTCTGATAGACTTCCCAATAATGCATTGACGGCTTTGGCATTGGTTTCATATGATTTCTTTTTTGCTGGATATGTGGGGATTGCTGCTGGATATTGGTATCCTCCTTCCACAGTTGCCCAAACATAAGCTTGAAGTGATTGAAGATAGGCTCTGGTTCTTGTCTTCCAATATGTTAAGTTATTTCTGTTGAAGATTGGTGGTCTGATAGATCCCATTCCTTCGTGATCGCTCATCTTGAGAGATATTCCTTCAAGCGATCAAGCTTATTTTGAAGGAACACCTCTGCTACCAATTGTTGGGAAAAATACTGGGGGGGGGGGTTGAATCAGTATTTAAAATTTCACAATAATGATTTTATTTTTCAAACTGTATACACTATTTTACAGAAACCAACCAGCGTATGTCCACGCCTATAAAGAATGAAACCAACATATAGATAATAAACTTTGATAAACAACTAATTCATTGTCTTAAATAAGAGTGTGATGGATTTACTAAGCAGTAAACAAAGGCAATAAGAACAAAATAAATCAACACACATAAGAAGCACAGATGAACACCAAGATTTTTCAGGTGGAAACCCAATGTGTGAAAAAACCACCACTGCTGTCATCTCAGTCTTCAATCTTCTTATAATAAAAAATGCTTACAATTTTTGTACTGGTGCAAATTTTTTCCAGTACAAAGGAATCTACCTGCCGAAGGCTACAACCTTCACTCGTTTTCCAGCTTCTACTGGAAGGGAGCTCCAACTCCCTAGCTCTTGTACTGGATGATATGTTTACTAGTACGTAGACACCAACCTACAGAAGGCTACCACCTTCATTCTTCATCTAAGGACCACGTTTCATAAATTTTCATACTAGACCCATCAGTAACATTGAAGCTCAAAATCAATCACCACTGCAATACAACCATCAAATACAACTGCATCTACCAATAATCAGTCAGTCTGAATAGTCAAATCACTGTCACCAGGAACACAGATCTGAATCCAAAACACTGCATCAACAATTAGAACCAACTGCAACCACAAAAATCATATGTCAGAATGTATACGCTACTTCAATGAAGCCAACTTGCATGTATACGTTACTTTCTATAACCCAACCTGCGTATATCTCTAAAGATACTAAATCATAAAACTTCTGAACCATAAACTGTACTTCCCAAGACATTCTAAAGATCTACTGTCATGTTACAAAGTTCTAAACAGATAGCAGCAAAGATCACCCTTCTTACTCAATCAATCAACTAGACTCAATCTCCTTATACAATCAGTTTTATTTTCAGATCTAATGAAGACATCATTGAAAAACAATAGTAAACAACAACACTGATCAGATAGATTAATCATCTCCAAACAACAAGCTTTTCTTCTCCATACGCCACTTGGAAGTGCCAAGCCCGCATGTATACACGCCTTCACCAAGACGAACTTTCGTAAAGATATGCAAATAATGACTTATAACTTTGCAGCCTTTCAAGACTTCACATATACCCATATCATAGCATTTAAAGGATAAAACATGCGTTAGCATTCAGATCTAGCCCATCCATTATCAGATCATACAATGATAAGTCATTTCAGGTCTCATGATCTTGATCCAACATTGTATCCAAAGGTGCACAAGATATTTTAGATCTATATCATAACCATAGCCCTTACAACATAAAATATACTTCAGATAGAAGTATTCATGAAAAACCCTTTCACTTGCACACTTAGCCCTTTGATCTTCTCCTCCTTATATACTTAGAGCCTTTTTCAATACCTTGGACCAAAACAACACTTAGAACCTATGGTATTCTTAGACGGGATCAAGTAACCGTTATTCTGCTCAATATTGTGGGCTAATACCATGGTATGGACCCCTGGTATTCTTTAACCTTAATTTCCATACCATACACACTTTGCCTTCTGTGAAATTGCGTGCATACATATACGCTCCTTTTATTCTATTTACCCGCGTGTATACACTATTTGGACTAGGTGAAACATCGTATACAACTTAATACAACTTAAAGCATTCTTTTTCTTCAATTGCTTGATTCTAATATGTAATCCTTTGTTCCATCATCATGTTCTTTTGTGCCATTACTCTATTACCTCTGAATAGATATGTTACAATGTGAGTTACCCTTTATCAGTTATGAACTGACATGTATGTAAGTTTCCATCAAGGACAACACATGTATCATAATGCCAACATCTGCAACCATACATTCAATTTCATTCTTTTGGGAATAGGGATATCTGTAAGGCCTGATGATTGGAGGAACACTTCCTGGAATCAAATGAATAGCATGATCATGATCACGAATAGGTGGGAGGCCTTTGGGAGTCTCAAGTACCTTGGAATGATTGTCCAAGACTTTTTGGATATGTAGAGAAATAAATAATTTCGATGTGGGAACCTATAGAGAACATAATTGTGCAATTACGTCTCATTGTTCTTTTTTTAGAAGCTTTGTCATGCCGTTAGAGCTGATTATCTTTCTCGGTTTCCTTGCGATACCCCTTAATTCAACTTCCTTTCCTTCCGATTTTTTTTTCAATAAAAGTTCTTGAAAATTAAAAGTTATCGTACCCAAATATTGTAACCATTGGACTTCTAGCACAACATCAACACCACCCATTGGAATGGAAAGCATTGGACTATTCAATACATATTATCCCATGAATAACCTGATATTATGGCACTTTCCATAGAAATTTATGGTTCCTCCATTTGCAACCATCACATGACACTCTAGTGTTGGATATAGGAAGCAATTCAATTCCTTGACTATCTTACAATGAATAAAATTATGGGTATTGCCCGAATCAATCAACACTATTGCCTTTTTCTTCTTGATATGTCCTTCTATCTTGAGAGTTTGAGGAGTGGTAATTCTGGACAATGCATTACAAGATATGGTCAGATTCATTTCTTCTTTCTTTATGGTTTGTTCCTGGTGTATATCCTGTTCTTTTGACGTTTCTTGTTCCTTTTCTTCCTCCTCTTCACAATCTATGTAAAATAATTTCTTCTTAGCACACTTATGACCTTTAGTGTATTTTCTATCACAACTGTAACAAAGCCCTTTTGTTTTTTTTGTGCCAATTGTTGTGGTCTCAACCTTGTAGGTTGTGGAAGGCTAGGGGCAACAACACTTCCATCTTTATAGTTGTGAGTGGTAGGTTTCCTTGTTGCCATAATTTTTCTTTCAATTTTTCTTGCCAACCTAAATGCCTTCTCCAATGAATAGGGTTCCCAAAAGTGAAATTCATGTTGGATGTTATCCTTTAATGTCCCTATGAACATATCAACCCTATGATCCTCTGGAATATCTTTTACCCTTATATTCAATTTTTGGAAGTCTTCAATGTGCTCCACCATTGAACCCTTTTGTTTGAGATTTATCAATTGGCTAAAAAGAATGTTGCTTTTTGTATCCTCATAATGTGCTATCATTTCTTCTGTAAAAATTTCCGAAGTGACAATTTGTTTACATGAACAAAGCCATCGATACCATACAAATTGATTGGGTTCCAAATATAAAGTTGCAATGCGTTCTTTTGTGTGTTTTGCACATTATGGAAATCGAAATATTGCTCCATATGTAGTATCCATGTTACGGGATTATTGGCATAAAACTTCCTCGTATCGATCTTTAGAACATGGTGGGTCTTCAATTCAATGTTAGAGTCTATGAAATCATGATTAACATTTATTTTTTTCTCATCATCAATTTCCTTTACTACCCTTTCGCCATTAGTAAGCATTTCTTGTAGCAACTTTGTCAAATCTATCTTCAAATCTTCCATGTTTCCTTTCATTTTTTCTTCTATACCATCCATCTTAGCTTCCATTCCATCCATATTAGCTTCCATTCCATTTATCTTAGTTTCCATGCATTTCTTTAAACCATCCATCTTAGCTTCTATTCCTTTTTGTGAGAGTGAAAATTGTTGCATTTGGTCTTGTAATTTTGATATATCATGTTCCATTTTTTCCTTTTCTTAATGACCCATGGTAGATATTTCAGGTTGCTTATTAGGTGTTTCCATTTTCTTTCTTCGGGGCATCAATTAATGATAATTATGGTTCACGATGTCTTTTGAATTCCTTCAAACTAATTTTTCAAACCAAACTTATGCAAAAATTTAAAAAGAATACACACTTTTTTTCTCTTTGTAGGAGCTCGATATTGAATATGTTGTATCTCTGTAATTTCAAAACTCCAAGGTCTGAAATTGCATCTTGTGGTATCCCTCTGAGTCCTCATTCTAACCCCACAAGTCTTATCAAGATTGAATTCTCCAAGAAAGAGTTATTCCAAATCTCCCACGATGACTTGTTTATAGACTGGTTCAGTAGAGCGAACTTGTATGAAGTGTCACATGTCAGTGTTTCAACCTTCGAACTTGAAAATGATACACCGAAAACTAAAGTCCGTCCTCTTTCTGTACCTTTTTATGAAATTTTATTCTGATTCTCAGAGAGAAAGTTATGACGACCTTCCCCAGGTCACTTGTTTAACATATAATTTGGGAGCCTGCAAAAACCATAAATTCCTTGGATCATATCACTGAAACTGTAGTATGAAAAGATTTGAAATTTGTACCTGAGGTTCATCAAGATCTCAGTTCAAATGGGTTTTAATTTCAGATTCTGAAACATCTTAGAAAAAATTTATAGTGAAAATTCCACGATGACCTGTTTGAAGCAGTGAAACCCTGGGATCCAAAGCTCTGATACCAATTGTTATGCAACTAGCTCACAAAATAGAAGAAAATATAGATCAGCGACTTCAAAATCAGTCTCTTCAAGGGGAAAACCTCTTTTACATTACACAAATGAACAATTCTTGGATGATACAAATGACAATGGCTCCTTTCTATATATAATAGTCTAAGGGTCACAATATAATCAGAGCGGACATAACAATAATAATGTAAGGGCACAACGATAACAATAGTGGGCTTCTATGGGGCACAATAATAACAATATGGGGACAACATGCACACAACAATAACAATAAGAGGCTACAATGACAATAATAATAAGGGAACACACTAGTATTATAGGGACCTAACTGTGTGTCTATTTTGGAATAAGGTCTTTATAATTTTAATTTAGTTATCAATAATTACTTAGTTAATAATAATAATAATAATAATAAATAGTTTTGTTAAATTTTATGTTATTTTTTAAAGTGGTAATGTGAGATGTATCATGAGGTAATGTGTTTTGATGCTTTTTTTTCAATAGAAAAAAACAAAATTCTTTAATTATCTAACAAAAGTTGTTACATTTATCATAATAATATGCATTTAGAACACTACCTAATGCAAGCGCCGACAAGAAGAAAAAACCAACTCTAGGTCAAACGAAAGAGGAGAGATAAAGACCTTCCAACGGAGGATACAAAAATACAAGGGGAGCCCCTTGAAGTCATAACTTCTTGGAATCAATAACAAAACAAAACAGAGTATCAAGTACTCACTAGCAAGTAACAACCATCACATCCGATAGGAATGGGAAGAAAAGTCAGACCTTCACGCAAAAAGGAAGGCACCAGAGTAGTTGACAGATCCCTAATCCAGACACTCATATTGAATTTGCCCAGGGAAAGCAGAGATCTAATGGTTAGAAAGCTTATCCGCCTATGTATTATGCTCCCGAAATATGTGGCAAAGTGAAATAGAATGAAAGAATGCCTTCATGGAATATATTTGCTCCAACCAATGACATAGTGAAGAAAAAACAAGAGAGTGTTTCTCCTTAGCCCAATCGGTGGCTACTTTCGAATCCCTTGTGATAACGATCTCCTCCATAACAAGACAAAAGGCACATCTGAGGATGCCCCATAAATCCAACACCTCGGCCCTCATATTAGTGCCCATTCCACCAAACTAGAAGAAATGGTAAGTCTGGGAAGGGAAAAGGGAGATAATGGCACCACATCCACACACACCAACCATAGGTGCACCGTCGAAGAATCCAATAGGATAGATATTGTCTATGGGTTTAGAGGACCAACAATACCTGGTGTAGTTAGATTTTCAAGGGCCAATCTCCAAAAAAAATCAAATATCCTGAGGGTTGTAGGTCTCATATCTAGGACAACATTCTCAAAGAGACAAGCATTCCAACAACCCCACATCCCCCAAAAAATATAAATAGGAATAGATCTATAGTCTAGATGTCAATTGGACTAGGTTAAAAGGAATGATAACACAGAGGCTATATCCATTCGAAGTTTTATCTTGAGGAATGATGTTACTTCCTCCCAGATGAAGAGAGAAAACTGACAGTCCAAAAAAATGTGAGCTACATCCTCATAAGCAGATATACAGAGAGGGCATAAACTCAGACCTAAAAATCCACACTTGGCAAGGTTGTCCCAAGTGAGGATGCGGTTGTGCACAAGCCATGTGAAACATTTTAGTTTATTTAAAACCTCCCATGTCCACATATGGGCCAACCACATGGTGGTAGGGTCCATCAGAGACCTGTCAGATATATATGAGTATATCGCCTTAGTAGAGATATTTTCTCCTTGAGATAAACCACCCCAAGTGATTTGATCCTCCTCCTTTGTTAGTACAGTGCCTCCCTGAATAAGATGTGAACGAAATGTCTCCCATTCAAAGCAAAGAATCATATTCGACTCCAGCTCTTCCACCATCATCCAATGGGTTGAGGGGAAACACTCATTCAAGTTATATCCTATTTGCAACAATAAAAAAGTTAACGATTGTTGAGGTGTTGGATGATGGAAATCGAGAGGGAGTGGCACCCATCCCATCCAAACATAGCATCAAATCCAACATGGGTATTGTTGCCCCAACCAACAATCCATATGAGATTACTGCACAACCATAGTCTAGCTTTCATCAAACTTTGCCACACAAAGGAGGACTTTTTCTTCATCGACGCTCCAGCCCTGATCCATTCTTCCAAGTTTGCCATGACAAGATATTTTTCTATGATTATCTTTTTCCATATGCCTTTCCCCATAAAGTCCCTCCAGAGGTTTGTAGTGGGAAAGGTGCAATTGAATTCTTTTGTGTCCTTAATTCCCTAACCACCATTTTCAAATGATCTTCAGATGTTAGCTAGAATGGATAGATGGAATTTCACTTTATTACCAGTGCCAAACCATATGAAATCTGCTATACTGGCATTAATTCTATGGATGATTGCCATTGGGAGCTGGAACAAGTGCATCCAATAGACATAAATTCCTTTTTTTCATTATCATCTTTCCACCCAGAGTGAGCCACTTGTTTTCCCACAATATTAATTTCTTCTCAAATTTCTCTATGATCCATGTCCAATCACTCCTCTTATAATTGTAGGGGCTTCAAGTGGAAAACTAAGTATTTAAACCCATCTTCTAGGGGTTTAACTTTGATCCCAAAGAGATAAGATATCTTCTTAACCTCCTCATCATCAACACATGAAGCAATGAGATTTGATTTGTCCTTGTTCAGATAAAGACCGATGTGCTGCCAAATTTTGCCATGATTTGGCTGTGTGCCATTCTAATAGTTTGGTATCGCCAAGCCCAAGGACATCATCCACAAACATTAAGTGAGACAACATATTATTGGCCAAGACCCTACAACCTTTGATTCTGCCCTCTTCCCTGGCAACAATGATAACCTTGCTAAGCCCATCGATGACTAGAATTAAGAGCAGAGGAAATATGACGCATCCATGTTGTAGACCTCTACAAATTTTGAAGAATTTAGCAGGGAACCCATTAATCAATACAACAAGGTTGGCTGTTATGACACAAGCAATAATCTAGTTGACATGCCTTAATTGGAATCCAATTTTGTGGAGGATCAGTTGTAGAAACTCTCAATCCACCTTGTCATAAGCTTTGATGAGGTCTATCTTCATCAGGAATGCTTTCAAGTTTTTAGTTTTGATGGAATGTATACATTCCTATTAAATCCCTACAACATGGATTCTCTTCCTTGCAAGAAAACCAAATTGATCCAAAGGAATGTGCTTAGAAGACAAATGTTTAATTTAGTTAGCTATCACTTTGGAAATCATTTTATAAACCACATTGCATAATGATATTGGTCTAAAATAAAAATAAAGATGTATGAATTAGGAAATTTGGGAATGAGAGTAATAAATGATGCATTGATGGCACCTGTTATGTGCCCCTAGAGTTGAGACTCCTCCACCATCACAATTAAATCAGGACTCATCATATCAAAGAAAAAAAGTATAGTTCCACCAACCACCTATCTGGCCTTGAAATTTTGTCCTTTGCAAGCTTGTTTAACACTCCTCTCGATTCTTATGTAGAGACAGGTTCATCCAAGCGATCAATGAACTCTATGTTGACCATATGTGGGAACAAGCTTGTCAATTCCAATTGATCCTTGATTATTGATCCAACGAATGCCTGGTAATTCTTATTGAAATATTGGACAACCTCCAGTTGTATGTCCTTCCAGGACATGAGGATACCATTCTGCTGATTCCGAATGTGCAAAATCATGTTAGCACATCTTTTGGGGAGGTGACTTTGTGAAAGAACCTGGTATTGTTATCCCCTCCTTGAATCCATGCCATTCTTCTTTTCAATCTTTATTTGTCTTCTTGCATTTTGAGAGTTTTTTTCTTCCTGCACACCTGGTCTGATAAGATCCTCTTGTTTCGCTCAAAAAATAGGCTTGCATTTGAAGGGTCCATCAAGGTTCCAATGTCTAACTCCATTTCGATTAGCTCCTTAGATAATTCATTTTTCCTTTTATGAACCCACTCTTTCACATATGCTTCAGCCTGCCAAATTTATGTGATACCAGTTCCAATTTTTGTTCAAATTCAATCTCCACATACTTCGACCAAGATTGTCTGACAAGGTCCAAAATTTCTTTATCTTGTAACCATGAATGATTGAATTTGAAGAGTAGGGCCTTGGGTTCCTATTCTCCAATCCATTTCAAAAAAATAACATCATGTTCTGAGGTGCTTGAGTAAGAATTCCAGGGTTTTAGAGATTTTAGTCTTGTATATAGGGATGAGTCGACAAGAAAATTGTCTAGTCTCTCCAGTACAATCTGCACCTGTTCACCCATTTCTCCAAGTAGGGAATATGGGCCATGGAGCAATTTCTTTGAACATTTTCCAGGAGAATAATGATTTGAAGTAACTAGTCAGTGGATCCTAATTGTTGTTTTGTCCCAAAATCTCCTCGGGGTTCATTGTAATATTCCGATCTCCTGCTAAAATTACATAATGTAAATCCAATATCCCACTATCATCCAAATTTTGCCAATTTTTTTCCTAATAGCATATGGAGCATATATATTGAATATGCACACTCAATGGAGCAATCCCTTGAAGTACCCATTCAAGATAATACCTACACATATTTTGTGTGCCTTGAGAGAGAACAGTTGCGGGTTCCACATTATAGTTAAGCCACCAGAGTTCCTGTTCACACTGATGGCACATACTATGCAATTTGGGCATATTTTCGAAAGAATTTGCAGTGTTTTCTCTCTGTCAATCATCGTCTCCTGGAGTAAAAATATTGCAAGTCATTTTGTAATGACAATATTATGTAGAGCTTTCCAAGAAATCGGTGATCAATCCTATGATTTTGTATGACATAATCATCATATGAAACATGAGTCAGCGGGGAATTCAACTCTAAGGTTCTTCTTATCAATAGTATCACTAGTGTCTTCTCTATTAATGGAAAAACCCAGATCTTAGGTGGGTAAAGGGCCTCTTCCACAAATTCAGAGAAATGTGTATTGAGGTTTGTTCCCTGATCAATGCATGTGGAAATTTTCTTGTACTTGATACCCTTCCTTTTGTTGCTAGATTCGAAACTCTTCCGCTCAAACCCTGAAACAACCTCCCTATTTTGGAAGAAAGATATTTGGACATATAGAGTTTCTAGGCCCGACAAATCCTCACCGACAAGATTCTTTAGATTTATGTCTGCAGAGGATGGGGAAGGGATCACTCTAAGTGATACTATGTACTGAGGGGAATATGTTGGAGAAGTCCTTCGATCAACAGTAGTAGTTAGGACCTTGCCTTTATATCTTTGTGGTGGCGAGGAGGGTGACAATCTGATTTCCTTGTACTTATCTTTGATTTGTTCCTTGTGCTGATATTATTTCTGATGGGAAACCTCCTTATTATCATCCAAAACCGAGATGGTGTGTAGTATTTCTAACTGGTAGTGTGTATTATTTCTTATAGGGATGTCCTCTAGTGTAGGCATATTTTAGTCTATAGCCACCACTGTAGCACCACGAGTCCACTTAGAAACGGAAGGAGTCCTCTTCATCGAAGAGAGCCCACCATTTCTTCTAGAACATATCTCCCCAAATCTCATCAAGCACTCTATTACCATATGCCTAATTTCGTGACAACCCAAACATATAAATGACATTCCTCAGTAATCCACTTGTTGCCTAATTGAAAAATTCCCCCAATATATATCCAGAGCTGCTAATCTAACAGTCTGGGTTTTCCAGAAAGCATTTATGGATTTTAACTATTAGATAGGTATATGTTGACCTTCAATGTGGTTGGCTTTACGAGATACTTGGGGGCCCACCCAGGATGTATCAATAGCAAATCAGGTCGAAAAACCAAAGTTATCAAGGAAATATTTGCTAGTGGACTATTGACTATTGGAAGAGACCTTTTGGCCTTAGGTAGGATCTGAATCCCGTTTTCAAGAATCTTGGTTCTTGAGATATCTTGACAACAAATAAAGATCCTGCTATCAGGGCTTTAATGCACCTGATAGTAGTGACACCATACATGCATGGTAATGCAACGGGACAACCCTTCGGTCAGGAAAGGACTCCAGTATCCATCAAGAAATACCTGTTACCCAACATTTTGTGGATGATATCTGTAGGAGATTTTTTTTCTCCAAGATGGTCCTCAGCTAGTAGCTAGCAACCCCTTGCAGGCACCAGCTAGCTGATTGTGCCATTTCTCCGTCACCTGAGCCAACCATGTGGTCCCTCTCCCTTCTGCCATGATCGTATATTTGAAGGTGGGCCTCTCAAACCTAAAGGTATGCCATGTCATTTGGTAATTGAGTATTGTAGTTTGCTTATCATGGACACTTTTGGGCATGGATAAATGGGGGGATTCGACAAAAATAATGGGTCAGGTCTGTGCCCTTATCCCCTAGACCCCTTTTGGATATTAACCTTGCATTCTAGTCCTGTGGAATCTCTTTGACTGACCATATAGCTTTAGGGATGGTATTTCATGGGAAACCCTGATTTTGGTTGTGTGGTCTCGGTCCCTTTTCTGCTCATATTCCCCCCTTTCCACTCACTGTTACCCTGTTCATCATTTCTCTCGCCTGGGTCCACATTACTCCAATGGGTCCACATAGGGTTAGCTTGCCCCTCCCCCTTGCCAACACCTTGGGTCAGGTTTGGAATGATGCCCCAGAGGTTGATGCAGCTAAAATGAAAGGTAAAAGCATATTTGGCAACATTCAACAGGAAAATGTACCACAAAATGCTAAAGATGGTCAGGACAAACACATTTAGCACGTGGGTAAAAGCCAATACATGAGCTATACCCCATCATCATGGCCATCACCCTAGTTCCTATAGGTTCTATGAGTCTTTTTAATCATATAGGAACCCATGATTGTCTCAACCCTTGGTGGGAAATGAACCGCCCTACCTTAAAAGGGGGTATTCACTGCTATATCTTATGCATCATGCTCTTACCCCTTGAGCCCCGAGCAGATAATCAAAGAAACTTATAAAAAAGAAAAAGGCATATAAGGAAGGGTGGAAAAATCAAGGTTGGGGCACCTCATTCACCACAATTCTCTCTCCTATACATTATAAACCCAAGTGTGGGATTCCCTCTTATTAGCTACCCTTGTACCTTAGCTTGTGACCCAGGGATGCCCCTTCTCATCCCCTACTTCATTCACCGATCTGTCGCATGCCACCACCTTTGAAGGATGTACCTTGAACATATTATCCCCTTTAGAAGTAGAAACCACCTAATAGGATACTTAGTTAACCCCATTTGGAGTTGAGGAGACATTTGCACATCTCGAAGTCCATTATGGAAGGGCAGGACATTATTGATCTAGATTTAAATAGGTACGCATCCAGATTTAAACATGAACGCAACAAATTATAGAGATAACCATAAAAATAGAGATGCAATGGAAATAATACTTCATTTCATTAATGTAAAATACTAAAATATGCTTACAAATAGGAATGGAAATAAACCAACCAGGGCGATGGTAGCTTATCTCTAAGAAGAGATGTGGCGGCTACATGCCTCTGAAATGCCTTACAATGAGGCTCAAGGGCCTTTTTATTATTGAACAATAAGAGCAAACCCTAAACAACCAAAACCCTAACTCGAGGAGATGTAACACCAAGAGTTTATGGGCCCCGTTGGGGTGAGTTGGACAACCAACTTCCCGGGGTCGCGACTTGGTCATATTATCTCCGTTTGACGCGCATGATAGCCCGTTGGAAAGATCTCTCCGATGACTACGAAAGAAAAGACAATTTTAGGTATAAAATCATTGGCAGTAGATTTCCAAAAAACGTCGTTTAGGACCTCAAAACGGCTCCAAAAGTTTAGGACCCAAAAAACTGCTAAAAATATTAAATTGTGCTACAATTAAGGAAACTGAAAAACTGAAAGAAGCAATGGTGGGGGTCCAAGTAGAATTGGAAGGTGGCCACCAATATCTACTTGGATCATTCCTCCCCCCTTAGGAAGCAATGGTCCCCATTGTGTTGAGTTCCTCCATGAGATGAGGGAACTTCTACTGAACTTGGTCCCTGGTAAGCCACTTGCCCTGGTGAAGGAGTTGGCCTGCTTTGACAACTCGATATAGTTGGATATTTTGCTGGCGAGTGTGCTTGATCTATGTGTTCATGATCTAATCAGTTGCAAATTGTTCCATGCAATCTGGATTTAACTCTGTGGGTGTGAGCTATTATGCAATGTCGGATGTGTCTAGTAATAGTGAAAAGTATGGCTGAAGGCAGTCCGAATTGAACATTGGGTGTAGGCCAAGGAATGGGGGAATGCTGAGCTTAAATGCATTGTCTCCCACAACCTTGGTAATTGTGTAAGGACCATATCAGAGTGGTTTGAGTTTCCGATAGGCTCTTGTAAGGCGTTCCTTTTGCAAATGCAACCAGACTTTGTTGCCCACCTGAAACTTGTGTGGCACCCAATGTTGATCATGTCGCTTCTTGTCCTTGGCATTTGATTTCTCTAGAATATCATGGACCTACTGGCAAATATGTTGGATGTGCTCAATGAAGTTGTTTGCCTTATCTATTTTGGACTGGACATGAGTCGAATCTGCTAAGTAGCTGCAAATGGCATGGCCACATCAATGGGACATAGTGGCTGGAATCCCAAGCCCACTTGAAAAGGGCTGTGGCCAGTCAAGCTGTGGAGAGCCAGGTTGTAGTCGCGCTGAACATAGAGGAGGCTCTCATCCCATGTGTGTCGATGCTTTGAGTTGTACATGCGCAGAATGTGTACGATCATCCTGTTGACAACCTTTGTCTGGCCATCAGTTTGAGGATGGAAGGATGTGGACTTAGTGAGTTTGTTGTCTAGCATCGACCAGAGACTGGACCAAAATGTACTGACGAACCTGTTGTCCTGATCTGAGATGATAGACTGTGGGATCCCAAAGTGTACCCACACTCGTTCAAAGAAGAGTTTAGCAGTGGCTTTTGCTATGATATTCTTCTTACAGGCCGCCATAATGGCCATCTTCGAGAACCTGTCGATGACCACAAAAACACAGTCATTTCCATGCTTAGTGGAAGAAAGTCCTGACATGTAATCCATGGAGATGGATTCCCAAGGTCGACTAGGAGTAGGCAGTGGGGTATAGAGGCCTTGCTTCTTGATGGTCGGTTTGGAAATGGCACAGGCAGTGCATGATCTGATGTACTTCCTGACATCCTGTCGAAGATTCAGCCAATAGAAATACTTTTGCAGTACTGCCACCGTTTTCTCGACCCTGAAATGCCCAGCAGCCTAACTATAGTGTGCTTCCAAAATCATCTTGGCACGCTCGCTTGAAGGAACACAAAGGTGACCCAGGTGGCATAACAGGTCATCTTGGAGGTGAAAATCTAGAACATGCTGACCCTCCAAGAGTGTCTGGTATGTGTGGCCGAATTCTGGGTCGCTTTTGTAGAGAGGTGGCCAATCAGAAGTCTCGTGCCCACAAGAGTTGAGCACGGTGGTTAATGCCATGATCGGTGGTCGACTGAGGCAATCTGCAACATTATTGGTGCTGCCCTTCATATACTTGATATTCAAATGGAATTGTTGTAGATATGTGGACCACTTCTAATGGCGATCATTCTGCAATTTTCCTTGGGTCTGTATGAACTGCAGGGGTTGGTGGTCTGTGTGGATGACTGTTTCCTTCCCCAAAATGTAATGCTTCCATTGTCGGTAGGACTGCACCATGGAATACATCTCTTTGTCATAAGTGGGATACTTCTAGACTGTGTCTGAAAGTGTCTCACTATGATATGCCACTGGATGCCCATGTTGAGTAAGGACTGCCTCAATAGCATAGTCAGAGGCATCTGTCTTGACCTCAAAATGGTTGTTGTAAGTCTGGTAATGCGAGCACTGGTGCCGAGCAGAGGCGATCTTTCAACTCTGTGAATGCCTTCTGTTGAGATTCAGACCAAAAGAATTTTACTTTCGTTCCTCCCTTGGTGATTTAAATCAAGGGCTAAGTGATATGAGAAAATCCCAACACGAACCTGCGGTAGAAGTTGGCAAGACCTAGAAAGATGCGAAGCTCTGTCAGAGTGGTTGGAGATGGCCAATCCCAAATGAATTGGATCTTGGCTGGATCCACATGCACCCCCTGTTCATCAGTAATGTATCCCAGATATTGAACCTGGGTCATGCCAAAAGTGCATTTCTCCAAATTGGCACATAACTTGTGTTGCCGCAGTGTTTGGAGAACCTGTTGGATGTGGTGGAGGTGCTCTTCCCAACTCTAGCTGAAGATCAGGATGTCATCCAAGTATACCACAACAAGTGAGTTGGTGAATGACTGCAAGATGTCATCCATTAGCCTCATGAAGGTTGCAGGAGAATTCGTCTATCCGAAAGGCATAACCAACCATTCGAAAAGGCCCTCCTTGGCTTTGAAGGCATTCTTCCACACATCGGAGGGTTTGATTGGTACCTGGCGATATCCTGACTTCAAATCGATCTTGCTGAAATATTTTCCCCCTTAAGTTGGTCCAGGAGGTCATCAATCTGTGGGATTGGGTACCTATTACGGATAGTGATCTTGTTTAGCACCCGATAGTCAATACAGAGCCTCCAAGTCCCATCCTTCTTCTGTACCAACACGATCGGGATCCCACAGGGCGATGAACTCGGACGAATGTGACCTTTTTGCAATAGCTCCTGAATCTGCCTCTTGATTTCATCGTTCTCCAGAATGGAGCATCGATAGATTGGTCCATTGGGCAGCGACGCACTTGGGGTTAGATCGATGGAGTGCTTGACCTGACAATGCAGAGGAACCCCTGCGGGGGAGGTGAAGATGTCCTTGTATTCCTCCACAACCTTGTTCATTTGTAGTTGTCGTGCGGAGGGGCCCTATCTGGAGGTCGTGGCCACCGTCTTCTTTCCTTGAGGGTGTATCATCAGGAAAACAAATTTCCCAGTTTTGGAAATGAGCTTACTGCATTGTTTTGCAGTAACCAAAGAGATGGCGGTAGGTGGTGCTACCTCTGGTATCATGTACAACTTATTTCCCAAAGTAATAACAGCACGGGGCCTTGATTCATACATAGCATGTCACTTCCACAAGTATGGTTGTCCTAATAATACATTACAAACTTCAAGGAAAGCAATGTCACATAATACCTCATCCATGAAGGGCTTGATGTTGTATGGAAGGTGACACTGTTGGCTCACGCGAAGATCCCGTCCTTGGTGAAGCCACCTGATGGTATATGGTTGTGGATGTGCTATGGTCGATAAGCTCATCCACTTCATGACCTCTGCCGAAATGAGGTTCTTTTGGCTCCCGCTGTTGACAATGAACTGTAGCGGGGAGCCCTTTACCCACATCTGGGAGTGGAAGAGACGCTCCTCCTCCTCTGGATCTTCGGGTTCCTCCTTCTAGATCTTCGTGGTGGCAACGGTGGCGTTGGGCTCCACATCGATAATTTGATTCCCTTTGTCATTCCCCTTCTCAGGTTTTGACTCAGAGTTGGAACATGCATCTGATTCTAAAACCTTTAGCTCGGCCACCAGTGACTGCTTGGCCTGACACTCACTTGTGTTGTGAGTGGAGCTCTTATGGAACTCACACCACTTTCCCATGTCCTTTTTCGACTTCGCAGTGCTATTCTTTGCTTGCAGCTTTGGCGAGTTGTCTTGGGCCACCCCGCCTTGGCTTTGTCCTTTGTTCTGCGGTTTGGGGGCACCTTTCCCTTGCTTTGGATTCATAGATCCAAAGTCTCGCTTCTTCTATTTAAACTTTTGCTCGACCTTGATGGCATATCGGTATGTTGTGCCAAGCGAGGAGATGTTCAGGAATTCTATTTCTTTCTGGATGTACTTGTGCAGGCAGCTGCGGTATTTGAGTACCAAATGTTGTTCCGTATCCTTGATACCCAACTTTGTGCGAAGGGTATGGAAAATATTAGTAAACTTTGGCACGTCTTGGTCCCTTCCCTGCCGCAGCGTGGTCCACTTTATGTATTGATCCTCATAGCTTCTGACAGGGTACTACTACTCCTTGATGGCATCCTGGAATGAATTCCAAGTGGGTGTGGCTGAAAATAGTGAGCCTAAACTTTCATCCTTTTGCTCACAGTAAGTTTCTTACCAATCCTTGATGTGGGGGGCTGCTTTGAGAAGAGCGAAAATAATCTTCTCCCAACTGGAAAAATCATGAACAGAAAAATAACCCTCTAGCAGATTTAACCACTTATCGATGACATTTGCGTCTATCTGACCCTGGAATATGGGGATTTCAAAATTAACTTGTACCTTCAACGGTGTGGCGTTTCCAGAGTAGCGGTTGGAAGCCGATGCGTCGCCCCTGGGTAGCCACTGAACGATCTGGGCAAAGTTGTCCATCATTGCGTTCCTTTGTCGCTCGAGGGCTTCTTCGAGCAAGATTTTGATAAGATCTCCTACCCCCTCGTCTTTCTTTCCATCGGCCATGGGAGGCCATCAGGATTTGCAAGGCTAGTCTTGCAAAGGTTCGACCAATTTAAGCCCTAACTCCTTATATCCCGACCTCGTTGGGGACATGCATAGAAAAACAAAGAAAAAAAAAGTAGACCACTTTGATACCACTGTTCCAAATTTAAACAGGAACACAACAAATTACAGAGATAACCATAAACACAGAGATGCAGCGGAAATAATACTTCATTTCATTAATGTAAAATACTGAAATATGCTTACAAACAGGAGTGAAAATAAACCAGCTAGGGCAATGGTAGCTTATCTCTGAGAAGAGATGTGGCGGCTACATGCCTCTGAACTACCTTACAATGAGGCTCAAGGGCCTTTTTATTATTGAACAATAAGAGAAAACCCTAAACAACCAAAAGTATAACCCGAAGAGATGTAACACCAAGAGTTTATGCGCCCCGTTGGGGTGAGTTGGACAACCAACTTCCTAGGGTCGGGACTTGGTCATATTATTTCCAATTGTCGTGCATGATAGCCCGTTGGAAAGGTCTCTTCGAGGACTACGACGATAAAGGTGATTCGAAACATAAAACGCTCATGGTAGATTTCCAAAAAAAATGTCGTTTAGGGCCTCAAAATAGCTCTGGAAGTTTAGGACCCGAAAAACTGCTAAAAAAAGTAAACTGTGCTATAATTAAGGAAACTAAAAAACTGAAAGAAGCAATGGTGGGGGTCCAAGTGGAACTGGTGGGTGGCCACCAATATCCACCTGGATCAATTATGAATTCACCACCTATGGTCCATGATTGGTAAGCTCTTTTACTCAATTTCTCTAATGACTTGTTGTACTCGAAAGATAGGGGACGCATTGGATCTTATGCAGGATTGCAGATGGTCTCCATCTTGGGTTTGGTCTCTCTATACGGGTCCTAATCCTCCATATGGCTATATTGGCACATGTAGGGTGTGTGTTGAGAGTCGTGGGTCTCCACAGTAGTAGACAACACTCCACGAATCCATGAAGATGGTCAGCAATGCTCGAGATACTCCCATTGGACGAGGAAGATACACTTGGTTCATTTTTTCTCAGTCGGTCCCACAGATGTATCATGCACTTGGCAGTTGACCCAGGGCTTGTAGGATGATGTGGCATCCCCTGCAACATCATCAGAGCCCTTGCAGATGATCTACATGCATCTTCGACTCATTTGGAGACCCATGATGTTATTGTTGTGCCCCCACACCCATTGGCGGCACCACAAGTTTATTGTTTGGAGAATAAGGGGAAAACCCCTTGTCCATCACTTTTGAGAGTCCTACTCTTCATTATGGCACCCATGGACCTCATTAGGCCTATTAGAGGGCCATTCAACATGCATATCTTATTATTTGACCTCCTGAGAGGCTTATTCTTTCATTTTATGAGTTAGTTTGGTGTGCTTATGTATTAGCACATTCTTTTATTTTTGGAGCTTATGTAGGCCAAGGAGACTAATTAAAACTCCTCATTAGTGTATAAATACAAGTGATATCAGTTTATTTTTTCATCATCTCTTTGGATTAGATCTCTTCTCTCTCTTGAGAATTTCACACTTTTTCGTGGAGCATGAATTTGAGTTTTATGGATGGATTTTGATGTGTGGATTTGGTTTATCTTGTCTTGGAGCTTCTCTATTGTCAAATTGTGGATTGTTGGATATACTCTATTCCATGTAAGTACATTCTTTTATTTCTATTCTTGTTTTACTTTGTCATATACATTGGATTGGGATTTTCACTATTTTTAGGGCTAATTGTTACATGCATTTACTGCTTAAATTGTGGAATTTTGTCTCTATATAACATCTCTCAATGTATGGGCCATGTAATGTGAATGAAATATCCTAGTGGTAATTCTATCAATGAATTTATCTTGATAAGCCATCACCTTTTGCACATCGAAGTATAAAAGCTGCAAGATTGCTTTTCTTTGACTTAGAAGGCTAGCGAAGTATTCTTGAGGCCTCTTTGACTAGGAACCAAAGGTCCTCACTCATCTTTATCATAGAATCCATTATAACAAGACAAAGGCGTTGATCTAACAAAAGGTGGTAAGCTAAAATCATACATTTTCACCTTTTCCTAAGTCTAGCCAAGTTGGGTCACCTAAGGCATCATTTTCCTGGAAAGCTATCACTCCAAAAGGTTCGATCTCCTAGCCTTTTCTGCACTAGTGTCTCCTCAAGACCTCCTCCAATTTTAAATCCATTCTGACAGTGGATTTGTGAGAAAAGCCAAGCCCTAGCTGTGATATCAAACTTTTCCATACTATACCCAAGGCTAGTACCTCAGGATCAATTCAACACCTTTAAGTGAATATTCTTTCCTTGATCCTTTTCGCCCACCTTATCTAGGTTAAGAGCATCATTGGTTGCTAAGCTCTCACCTCCTAACCTAGGCTCAGTCCACTTGGTCTTGTGTGGTCCCATTCCTTTGAAAAGACAATTCTTCAAGAACCATCTTAGATACCAATTTTAATAAGGATTTTAGGGATTGGGAAATTATTTCACAAGTCATATTCCCTAAACCTAACCCTCAAATCCTCCTATCCTTTTCCTAGAAGACATTGTACCTTGCTTAGAAAGCAAGAAAGCTAAATTTTTCAACCTCTTATGGAAAAAGATTATTTGGGTCACTCTATATCCATTTGTTGATTTATCTTTCATTTGTGGCTCCATATATACAGGGTATCCTCCCAGTAAAGAGTAAGGAGCCTTAGCTTAGGTGACAGTAGGGTAAGTCTCCATTTTTTTCCCTTGGTCTAACATTTGACCCTTTAAGAATCCCCATTAAGTACCCTACTAGTTTGAGCAGTAACAATAGCAATGGGACCTGCCTTGATATTGCGATATTGCTTGTACCTCTAATTTATTATCAACGGGTTTTTAATTATATTCCCCACTCCAGGCCATTTGAATTTGATTTTTTTTTCCACCTTGTTTTGAAATTTGTTGTTCCACCTTGTTATGGGATAATTGTTTTGCGGCATGTTGTCTCTCATCCACTTGCGGAATGCTCTCTTTCATCCACAAAGTTTCAGGTTTTGCGTTGGTGTTGGTTGTCTACAATGCCATCATAGGGCTTTTCACAGCTTTGTCACCGAATTTTTGGGTTTATTTGATACTGCAGACAACGAGCCTGCACATTTCATTCAAATTCCCAACAACTTTTATTATTCGTGGTTTGGGATACTCCATGAATTGAAAATTGCTTTGAACGTTGAGAATAGAAGTAGACCGCGTGTCGAACTTTTGTTCCAACGGATCATATCAAGTAAAGATGTTGGATATGAAGGACTGACCTCTTTGAATAAGGTAGTTTTGTAATGCGGCTAGATTGGTATTTGTGATGATGAGAAGGGGATTTGCAGCAAAATGATTGCAAAAAAATGATGCTGAGATTTTATGATATTCAGAGGGAACTCTGTGTTAGAATATTAATCACGAAGCTGTTCTTCCCTATTCATATGACGGTGAGTCATCGGTGTTAGTCAGCGGGGAGTTAATAGTCAGCATGAGTCATTGAATTTAGGTAAGAAACAATGACAGTAGCTGTAGTTTCTACGACTCGACCTATGTATAAATATAAATATTTGTGAATGATATCGTTAATCTCTTGAACGAGTCTTCCTTTTGTGACACTCTCCAAGAGATTGGAAACCACAACAATGGCTTACGATCTCCTGTTGTTAAGTTTTGATGATCGTTGTGAGCTAGAGTTCTCTTGCAGCAATACTCCCTTGAAGGGTAACAAGAATAGATGATGGGAAGGTCATCTACATTTTCTTTTCATTAGAGAACCTTTGAAATCGTTGGATTAAATGCGTGTTAATGTTAGAATTGGCTTAATGCGTGTTAATGTTAGATTTGTCTTAATATGTGTTAATGTGTTGGATCCAATAATCAAAATATGTTTTGTTTCTCTGTGGTGCAATAATAGTTTTGCCCAGGACAACGTTCAAATTGTTCAAAAAATATATGTCATCCCATAATTGAGCCCAAATGGCGGGAGATCAGTATTAAAGCTTTTGCCAATGAAAATCGACTTGGACCACGAATGGCTGCTGCTTTTTTCTATATCAAGATTGAGAATGATAATGAACGGAGAATTTCACTAACAAAAGCGAAAGAGAAACATGACCATGAACGTAGAATTTCTTGGACAGAAGGCAACACCAGCAAAAAAGAAAGAAACGTTGAAGTAGCCGATTTTTTCGAAGACGACCATGTACCGGATTGAGTGTTGTTTATCTAAAAAACTAAATTCATGAGTACCTTGGACAATTTTGTGCATTTCAAGATCTTTTTGGTTGTCATTTATATGTTGATGTGAGAAATTGCAAACTATTTGTACTTTTTATTATTGTTTTTCAGAAGGTACTTTTTATTATTGTATATGCACTGGATAATATTAAAATCAAGTCCCGCAATGAATAAATATATGTAAAGTTGAATCAAACTATTTTTGGGTGATAAAGCTTTTGGTGACCTATTTGATGCATTCACTGTAATCTATAATCAAACTATCTAACAACATCCTGATTTTCGCATACAAAAATCAAGACTCTATAATGGAAATACATGACTATGTCTAGAACAGAACTTGGCCGACATAAGAGCTAAAGCACATATCCAAAGCCAATTTTACTAGAAAATTATTATTAAAGAATTCATCACCTTTAATTATTTAATGTTGATATTTAATACTCCAACGAGATATATTTGATTGAGATTTTTTGTTTGTTTGTGTTCACAAGAGATCTTTGATTGAATTTTATTTTATATTTTCCTTCTCTTTAGAGATATGGCTAGTTGAGATTTGAATCCTAGTGAATCCATCGTACTTTCGGTAGCTCTAAATCCTTTCCTGTAATGTGGAAAAATGTCCCATGTCGAATTTTCCAAGATTCGTTTATTTTCTTCAACAAAAATAATAAACTAGCACAACACAACACCGCCACTAATCAAGTGAATGATGAACAAATATATGAGTTCACAATAAAAGTACCCCTGATTACTTGAACTAAATCTTGTTATATGGAAAATGGCTAAAATGAACCCAGATATATGACTTCACAGAAATGCCCATGACTAATTGAAATTTTTGTGTATCCATGATCCATGTTACTTAATAGTAAAGCCATTCATTATTACCTCACATTTATTGTCCTTTTAATAACTAGTATTGTAATTTTATAACCATATTTAGTAAGGTTAAAAAGTAAACCAGTATAATAATTATCTTTTTAATAATTACTATTATAATTTTATAACTATATTTAATAAGCTAAAAAAGTAAACCAGTATATCAATTATAAATAAGAAATCTACATATTAAAATAATAATTGAAGATCCCATTCAGTATAAACCAGGAACCAAGATTTTGATTAAAAAAATATTCTATTATGTATAAACAACCAAATGAAACCTAGAAAAATTTTTGAAACTGATATTTCAACATGAACAACTTAGATTCGTATTATTGAAGTTCCATGGATGTGTGACAGTTATTACCACTTTCAGTTTCTAAGGAACACAATCTAACTACATTTCCTTCTTTAGTGAAGGATTCTATTGCTTGTTATTTTTCCATAGCATGCACTCTCCCCGATGGGCATTGTGACATTGCTTTTTTGTCCCTCCTCTTAACCCATACACTATCCGTTGTTACAAGTAAATTGAGTGAGTTTGAGTGGTCTTTTGAATCAAAACGCAGTGGTAATATTTCTGGTTTTTGAAATCTATGGAGAGGTTTGAAGGTACATTAATTAATATGGATAAGTAAGTGTAGAATTGAATATATATTAATTGTATATTTATTTTTCATGAGTTAAGAAGGGATAAATCCGTGAGGTATAAATTATTTTTGACAGTACATAATTTGTTTGGACAAAGTTACACCTTCATAGATTTGATGATTCAAAGTTAAGATTAATATAGGGTGTTCCAATTGCTAGGTGATAATTATGTATACGTAGATGTTTGACATTAATTTGATGATTATAAATCTAAATAATAATAAAATATAAATGTTTACTAATGAATATGGTGAACATGATTAATGTCAATTTAATATTAATCTATGTTATTAAGTTTTTAGAATAATGACACAATTTGTACATGATAAAGCTTATGTTTATCTATATGTATTAGAAATATATATTTTTAAGAATCACATAAGAAAGTAGTTGAATATACATAAAGTGACAATGTTGAATGGAAAAATGTACATTGAAATTAATTTTTGTACCCATAAATAAATGAATATGTCAATTTCTATTTTTATAAACTTGATGTGTGATTTAGAAGTGACGAGAAATGTACATTGAAATCAATGTATATGTTTTTCTATATTTTTAGATGTGTTTATTTAGGAATGATGAAAATGTATAGTGAAATGTGTTTAATTATTTGATCATTTCTCCCCCTCTCTCTCATTAATGAATGCTTTTTTTTCACATAATAAAGTCATGTTATTTTAAATTGACAGTTAATATTACATTCATAGAGTAATACATCATAATCTCAAGCATACCTTGATTACAAAAGCTCCTAAATAATAAACTAGACTTTTATTATTGGTGGTTGTCCCAAATGGTTATTGTATTGTAGAGAGAACTCCAAATACAAAAATTATAGCATATGTGATGACAGTTTGAATCAAAGCATATGCAGTTCCACACAACAACAATACAATGTTAACCAAAATATCTAGTCAAAAAAGGATGCCACACATCCTCCACAAAATGGGAGAATGAATCCCTCTTACATGACATTTTGATTCTTCGATCTTGCCCCTCTACTTTGATAACTAGGCATAGAAAGATTTAGAGGAATAAAATTTGAATGCTTACCTCTAAAAGAGAAAACCTAGAAAACATTGAATGAAAAAATGGTCCATTAATGGACATAAAATACCCCTTTAAATATGAGGGGACATAATTTAATTCAAGGAATACATCCCAACTAATTTAATCACTCGCAACCTAGGCAAAAATATTTCCCCAAAATTCGAATGGATTGGATGAACAAAATCTCAACTTTATCATTGACTTGATAGAACAAAATTGAGATTGCAACACAAGAATCAACTAGATTGAGACACAAGAATCAACCACATAAATGTTGAGTTTTGTAGCTTAGAAGGTACTTATAGTCTTCTGTCTTAACTAGAAGGGCCTTGATTTGCCTCTTTAGGAGCTATGTGTGACATGGCGAGTGTGCAAGTGAGTTGCACACATGCGAATGTGTTGCATATGACACATATGAGATGTGCATGTAAAGTAAGCTAAATTTATGACTTGTACTTGAGTTAAAGTAGAGAAAGCTAAATATAGGATATTTAACTAAAGTAAGGTCATTTATATTCAGTTGACAGGGCTAATTTTAGTCGTCAATATTAGCAATATGAATATCTTGACAATCAACATAAGTAATAACATAAATGGTAAGAGGGGGTAGTTCAATGTTGTAGGTGGGTTGTAATACTTCATTATTTAGATTGGATATTGGTTGGGCAGGTAATTGAGGTCTCTGTGGAGTTTGAGAAGGTAGATTAGAAGGTACTTGAAATTGTTGCTTATGTGCTTGATGTGGACCTTGTGGTGCCATATTTCCAAAGGGGGAAGGTCCTCTCCAACCTAGGGCCCAAACTTAATTTGCATTTGAGGGAGCTATTGTAGCCATGGCATAGGTGGATACCATCTAGGAGTCAAAGTAAAATATTGGGAAGGATCAAGAGTAGATCAAAATGTTGGATGGGCCAAGGTTTCTTCTGAGCCACAAAAAAAAATTGCTTCGTCTCCTCATTAGCCTCTTAAAAAAAGTACTTAACCCCAAGTAAACAAGGACAAAATTGAGCGGAATTTTTCTACTCACAAATGCCACATGAATCAACACCATTTAAAGGACATTGTCAAAGAGGTCGTTTCTTCTGATATTTGGAGAAAAATATGGCCAAGGAAAACTCAACCCCTTCCTTCTTATTTTTTTCTTGCAGGGTGTCTAATTAAGAGCTTAACGTATTAAGGATATGTTGTAGCAGCTACAACCACCCTCCAAATTTTTTCCTATGCTTCGATTTTGGATCCTTCCTTCTAAACCAAAACGACTCATCTCACACTTATCCAGGTATTCGTGCTTCGACTAAGACTTATCCTTTTCATTTTGGCTTGTGTTTGCTTACTTAGTTGATTTTCCAACCCACAAGCTAGTATCCTTACTTGGTCCGACAACAGATTTGGGCTTTCCCCAGGAAATTGCGCAATTCTTGAGGGCAATCAGCCTTGTTGTTGCAAATTGTGCAATCCTAGCTGCCAATGAGCCTTGAGCTAAGAAAATGCGCATTCATGAGGGGGAAACCCAACACTGAGCCTAGAAATTTTGCAACCCTCACTGATCTTAGAAACTGCATAGTGCATTCAGCCGAGAATTTTCCCAGTTCCTAGAACTACACTATCTTTCTTGGCAGTGTGCATGGAAAGTTTCCCTAGGAAAAAAAAAATAGAAAAGCAAAAAATCATCCCTAAAAAATAGGGATGTATTTTTAGTATCCCGAAGGAAGCAATTGTGCTATTTTTAGAAACTTCCGCCAACTATCACATTTTCTTTGATTTTAGGCATGTGCATCATAAACCCTAATTTGTCTAAATTTAATTAATTGATGCTGCGAGAGATCATTTTCACACTCGATCTTGGATATTTAGCATTCCCAAGGAGATCAAGGTCATTCGGTGCGATCATCACTGCATTTTTGGGTGAGCTTTTCTTTTGTCATCTTTTGCTGCTTTTTCTATTTCTTTTTGTTGTTTGGCTTGTGTGAGTGCCATTTCACTTGTTTCTTTGCATGGTTGTTGGTTGTAAAAGTGTTGTTTCAAGTTGTAGATTTCCTTTCCCAAGTGTTGCATGAGTTTTCCTACTTTTGCACCAACAGTCGCCGCTACGACGACTCTTCTCACATGCTTTGCTTGCTTTTAGTTTAATCAGTTGATGCAATTGTTTCACATGCATGCATATACACTTGGTCATATCTGCATTCATATTCACACTATCTTTCAGATCTGCTCTTTTTTCAGACTCCACTTGGGCAGATTTGGGTCCCCTTGCCTGGATCTCACTTTGCATAGCTTGCACTACGCAATCTAGAGACTCAAGCCACTGGCTTGGCCTCTAGAATTGTGCAGAGAATAGCCTGGGTTGGCTCCAACTTTGCACTACATAGTTCCAAGAGCCAACCTCCCAGCTTGGTCACTGAGACTGGGCAATGTGTTGTCTCTCCCAGGCATTCTCCTAGGCTGAATTATGCCTTGCGTAGTTCCAGTCATCAGGCTTCCACCTTGACTGCTGGGACTGTGGAGTGTGCAGTTCCCATATTCAGTCAGTCACCCTTGTCAAGAAAAACTGTACAATCCCTCACATCAAGTGCTCGACTTGCTACTTGAACTTGCCTTGAAGTTGTTTTGGTTTTTAACTGAAATTTGATTGCCATGAGTGTCCTCTCTATCCCACAGGTATAAAAATTATTAAGCGTCTCTCTAGAAGTCACAGTGAACATGGAATCCAAGAGAACTGCATCAAATGAAACTATCGAGAGCAGTATGAGGAAGAATTTGAGCATATATCAGTTGATTTACTAGTATATGTAGATACTCAATTGTTTATGGAGAAGGGAACAACACTGACATGGAAATAGATTAAATATAATTTTGCAAAAGACTTTGGGGCAAATTTGGAGAACCTATAGGTCTATCTTAGTATTTGACAGTCAGGGTTATATAAGGTTTCATGCAGGTATCCCGCCTTCCCGTGTGCATACATCATCAATTCGATTGTCTCACATACAAATGAACATACTATGACATTGAGTAGTGCCAGCGAGAGGAATATTTCCACCTTCACTATGCGTGTGTGATGTCCAATCCACATCAATAGCTAGTGCACACTGACAACGATAGTTTCTCACACTCTAGCTATGTTCATTCTTCCATTTCGGTGAGTTTTGTAAACTATAACCTTCGTGCACCTTTGTTTTCGCGAGTTTCATTTTCATGTTTTTCGTTGTCACTTTCTCTTTCCTTCAATCTAATTAGTGTATTTTTCACGTTATCTTTTCTCTAGCATGTGTTAATTTCACTATCATTCAAATATCTCAAGAGTGATTCACACTTTAGCAATTAGTGTCATTTTGGATGTTAGTTGTTGTGCAATGTATGCATGCTCGTTCTGGTGGTTTCAAGAGGTTATATTTGTGTGAATAAGTTGGTCTAACCATGTAAACATTAGACGCACTCATTCCCAAATTTTTAAGCACTATCACACAAGTTTCGTCACTATTGTCACAAAGTGTACCTTTAGTGTCGCAGTTGTCACAAAGTTCTCACATTAAGGGAAATATGTTGTTAACATGTTACATATGATCTATGTTATTATGTTGTCAAAATGCCTCAAGTGTGTGATCACAGTCAAGTCATATCACCTTTCACAACAATCTCTTCGGTCCCACACACAACCAAATTTAAAAAAATCCTTGGCAGCCTAGCCTGATCTAGCCCTCTAGAACTGGGCATTTCACAAATCTAGTGCTTAAGCCTAGAATTGCACATTTCCCAACCTCAGTGCTCAACCATATAACTACATATTTTGAAACTTCAGTGCTCAAACCTAGAACTGTGCATTTCATAAGTTCAGTGCTCAAGCCTAGAACTGTACATTTCATAACTTCAGTGCTCAAGCCTAGAACTGCGCATTTCATAACATCAGTGCTCAAGCCCGACCTTGCCTCCCAAAATTGTGGAATTCATCCTCCTAGATTGGCCTCAACATCGCACTTTGTAATCTCTAGCCTTAAGCTCATCCCTTGCACCACTAATTTGCGTAATTGTATAGTGGCTTAGCCTCCGTTATCCTTGGGAACTGCACAGTGTGTTCACTTAGTGTCCATCTCCTCAGGTTGCCTCTCTGGCTCCTAGAACTGTGCAATTTTCTCCCTCATTCCAGCCTGAACTATGCACTGTGTAGTTTCAAGGCTCAAGCCTCAATGCACAATAGGTTGATCTAGTTCCTATCCCCTCTGCCTGTCATCTTGAGCTCACAAACTGCGTAATTTTCTTCGTCAGTCCAGCCTGAGTTGTGCATTGTGTAGTCTCAAGTCTCAAGCTTCACCCCTAACTTCCTAAGTTGCGTAATTGCACAGTTACTAATCCTCTTTCCCAACCTGTCACCTGGTTTAGGCTCAGTCAGTGGATCAATGTGCACTATCTTAGATTAGGGGTTTATCATACTGATGTCGTCTTGTCATGAGTGAATTGTAGATATAGGAACTCTATCATGCTATGGAAAGATGATGAAGAAGGAGATAGTGGAGGAGAACATGCTAGAAGACACATATGGAGTTGAAGAGATAATATGATCATTAGGCAAGAAGGCAAAGGAACATCAAACTATAATAGAAGATGAAGATCAAGATCACATGGAAGAATCCTCATCTTCAAGTCATAAGGAGGAGGAAGAAGAAGAACATGTACCATCTGTTCAAGAAGACACAAAGAAAGAAGTAGCAAGAAGGAAAACTTGGCACTATCACATCATCATGCAGTCCATGTCATCAATGTCATGCCATGTCCTGTCACAAGTCATCATATGCCACATCATTATTGTGGATTATGTAATTACCTATTCGAAATGTATTGTAAAGTGGAAGTCCAAAGGACACACATGGAATATGAAGAGTCATGTAAGTCGAAAAGTCATAGGAAGTCAAACAGTCATGAGGGTAGTCAAAGAGTCACAAGGAGGGTGAAGCATCACCCCTTGGTTATATATACACCCTCATTGTATGAGAAAAGGACTTTTTCACCTTGGCTCCTCCCAGAAGGCATCAAAGAGATAAGCTAGTTATTTTGAGGAGAAAGGAGTGGCTCCAACGCTCCACTATTGGAGCTAGTGGTGTTCATTGTATACATGTGTCTTGGAACTTTTACTTAATATGAGAATCCCTATGGGCCAACACGTTCTTCATGCATGGATTATGGATATTTGTAAAACTATTCTGTGAATGTTTGTAATTCATGTTTTCTTTCATCTCTGCCAAAGTAGTTGAACTATTTCAGTTATTTTGGTACTTATCATATTGAGAATGTGTTGTAATCGCTATTATCATTTTCACATCCTTGTGGACTATTATGCTGGATATTAGAGGGATCTTCCTTGTTATATTGGTTTCAATGACCATCACAACTTTGTGGACTATTCCACTTGATGTTGCACAAAACCTTATTGTTCATCTTTGTCTCTACTAGGGTGGTACTACTACCTCTCTCTTAGAGGCTTACTTTTCCTCCCTCTGTAGTGAAAGAAATTTGACACACATATGATCGAACACTCACTAGGCACACCCCCCTTTCTTTTCAAAGGCACCACGCATTCCACTCTATTACTGATAGTAAAAGCCAAGGAAAATATATAAGAATACATGGTAACTGAGCCGATATTCCAAATGGGGCTCCTAATCTAAATGGTGTGAGGTCTAATTGGGACTTCACATTGGGGAGATCCCTTGGTTGATGGATTTCCAACACCATCAACTGGTAGAAGACCTTCTCCTCAAGGGAAGAATAATATGTCAAAGGTTTAAAGCTATCATTTTCACAAATTTTTCATTATAAAATGCTTTTTCCTGAAAGATCAAATGATAGAAAGAGAAATGGAATTCAACATGTTATCACAATAGACATTGATGAACATCCAAAGAAACCAAAGACTGAAGATTCAGGTGACAAAGATTTCTTCTATTTTTTTTCTCTTATAAACTTTTTTGTAAATAGTGATGAGTTTTGGTTGGTAGATAGTGGTTCCTCAAGAAACGTGACAAGATTTTGTGATAATATCACAAGTTTGATGGAAAAGAAATTATCTCAAAAGGTAGATATTGGAGATAACAACACCTATGCAGTCAAAGGCATTGGAAAAAATTCCATTGAGTTGGAACCAAGTGAAAACATTCATCTTAACAACATATTATATGTACTAGGTTTGAAGAATAATTTGGTTTCTATTTCATGTTTGGAAGATAAAGGAGATACAGTATCATTTTTATATGGTAAAGTCCTTGTATGGCCCAAGGGATAAAGTATAGACTCATCTAGAGTAGTTGGAATTCATGAAGGTTTCATATGTTAGAAAATAAAAAAGGAAGAAAGTATTTTCTTACTTTGATAATAGCTTGTGATAATTTCAATTTATATTATCTTCTTTTGACTTCTCTTCATCAAGAAAGTATCAAACCATGAAGATCACAAGAAAAATAGAACATAGTATATAGGATCTCAGCCAGAGCAGAACCCCTCTCTATGGGAAAACCCAAAAAAAAATATCTTCCTTATAGAACCAAGAGAAAATGAGACATCCAAGACCTTTAGACCAAGACCAAGAACCTTTCCAATCACCAAGTCAACCCTCCTTTCAGGCAGTCAAAGTCAACTAGTTTCAACATCCTTCAAGCATGTTCTAAACAAAATATTAACCCCTGTAACTTCATAATTTTGGTTGTGCACTCATTGCAAAAATTTTAGTCCCTGCTATTTGTCCAGAAACCCTAAACATTTCACATGTGTGAGAGAGAAGTTGCCCCAAAACTTTGATTTCTTCCTTGTTTGATTTTGACTTCTTTCTCCTTGGATTTCATTCTCTTTTCTCTTGCTTTTATTGGAGGTCGAACTTGTTTCAATTGAATCCACAAATAGGTCGAATTTACCTTTTATATATACCTTATTCTAGGGTCAAATAACACTCCATAAGGCTAAATTCATTAAGGCGGGGCCGACTTCATGAAGGAGAAAAAAATGATTTTCTTGACACAAAATAAATTGTTACAAATTCCCAAGAAGGGTATAATACAATTGAAAATGTTTCTATTGAATCAATAAAATCCTATAAGAATGAAGAACATGCTTAACCTGGTTGATACAAATACAATAGGAATTATGAAGTCTGAGCATACTATTACATTTCTCAAAACTCCCTCTTAACTAGGGAGGTATTCATAATTGTACAATATGTACAAGGATGACCTCAAGTTGAAATGTTCTAGGAAGACTATCATAATAAACATATACAATGATAGAGACCTTGATACCATCTAGGCTAACTACCAAGGTGTCAACCGATCAAGGGATCTATGTACCATCTAGGCTACTTTCCAAGGTACCAACCCAATAGGGATCTAGGTGTCATCTAGTCTATCTTCCAAGGCACCAATTCAACAAGGATCCAGGTGTCATCTAGGCTACCTTCTAAGACACCAACTCAACAAGGATCCAAGTGTCATCTAGGCTACTTTCCAAGATACCAACTAAACAAGGATCTAGGTGTTATCTAGGCTATCTACGAAGACACCAAGTCAACAAATATCTAGGTGTAATCTAGGCTATCTTCCAAGACACCAACTCAACAAGGATATAGGTGTCATATAGGCTACCTGCCAAGACAACAAATCAACAATGATCCATGTGTCATCTAGGATACATGCCAAGACACTAATAGGGATATAGGTACCATCTAGGCTACCTGCCAAGGTACCAAACCAACCAGGGATATAAGTATCATCTAGGCTACTTGCTAAGATACCAAACCTAATAGTACCATCATATGGGCTATTTAGCCTAAGGTACAATAAATAATCATCATGATTTGGTCAGTGATTCAATCTCATGGTTATACAGACTAGTGCATATTTGTCATTACAAATATCAAAACTTATAGGGATATTTATCTAGTCTCAGATGCTTATCCAATCCTTCACCATTCTCTCTTTAAGGCCTTCAGTTAGACTTACGTCTATTAGTCCTGGTCAAGTATGTGATGTCTATTGTCACTCTCTTTCAACTAGAGAGGAAATTCCAAACTTCTTTAAATTTGGTAAGTACACACCACAAGCCCTATAGCTTATCTTCATAATAGTATCAATTACTCGTTCTTCATATCTACATGGCTCCCTCTTTCCTTCGTATCTCTTGTATCGAGATTGCTTTCTTTCGAGGTATCATGGAGCCATATTCTTTCTTTAATCTTGTGATAGGGTTCAAATCATCATTTTTTCACGTCACTTTCATCTTGTCATCATCGATGGATAATTTATATTGAGCCTTTCCAAATTTCAAGTTGATCAAATATTTTCATGAAAGTGATCTCCTTGTTGTACGAACTTGAACTGCGGGTTATATTTTCATACTGCTACCTTTTAATCCCAAGATGAACACATCTTATACTGTTGTTGATTATATTATGCAACATTCATATTTTGGTGTGGGGGTTTGTTGTGATTTTTACTTCAGTTGCTCGTGATATTATTCAGTTTTTATTGGATACATTGTGGCAACTATTTTTCTTGTGTGGAGAGCTTATGTTTTTGGTTATTATTGATTTGATGGTGTCTTGCTGCTAGAGTTTGTATTGCAAAGTTGAATCAAGTTGACCAGAAATTCTTGGGATCTAGTTTGAAAATAGATGAAAGGAGTTCCACATAGAGTAGAGGAGCAATGACTTCATGGATGTGGAGTAGTGATTATGAAGTTTCAAATAAAGGAACAATTTCTCAAACTAATGGTAATTGGATAGCCCAAATGGAGTTGGGCGAGGATTGTTGCTCGTGGTGGCCTTCAACAGATGGTAGTTCATAGATCCATGTGAGAACATAGTATTCCAAACTGATAAGTAGAATTGAGTCTCCAAGCTAATGGGAGTCAATGTTAGAAAATTATATATTATGGAGCAATGGAACACATAAAAAATTGCAGAAATATAAACACAGAAAACACACAAAACAAGAGAGACACAGATATACATGGTTCACCCAGTTTGGGCTACGTCCACCCCGAACAGCCAGTCCTTCCTTTCTATTATCCAGCAAAATGAAGATACACAACCTACAGTAGATCCGCTGTAATATCCTCTGTTTTCTCTCACAGTCTCACCTCTCTGCTTCTCACTCACACAGAATACACATCTATTACACAGTCTCAAATACAATACCCTCATACAAAGAGAGGGGTTTCCTTCTAGGGCAAAAAACCCTAAACTAAACATAAGTTCTACCGTCAGATCATCCGCCTAATGAACGGCCCAGATTGACTAGAAATTACTATACTTTTACAAGGCAATTTTACAGCTGTTTTTAGCTTCGGGGGCACTGCCCCGAAACCCCCCGCCAGGGGAGGGCTCCCAAAGGTCACAGCCGCCCCCCCTGGACCCCCCTGCAGCGAATATTTTATGGGCGGCGTTGCTGCCCCCATTTCGAATTGGGGTCCAATGTGGCGATACCTTTGAATATAGAAGATAATCAGGCTCCACACCCAACAATCTCCCACTTGGAGACTGATTGTAGCAACTCCACCACTGCTCCATTTGTTGGACAATGAATCCTCTTTAGACCTGGTTGTTTCTCATCTTCATCGTCATCCTTGAAGACCAATTGAAACTGAGCATATTCTCAGTTTCTCCCTGGTTACAACTTTTGTTAGCATATCTGTAGGATTCTGGCTAGTGTGTATCTTTTCCAGCTTCAACTGTCCATCTTCCAACACTGATCGTATGAAATGGTACTTGAGCTGTATGTGTTTAGTCCTGGAATGAAATGTTGAGTTCTTTGCAAGATGGATGGCACTTTGGCTATCACTGTATAACGTGCCCTTATCATGCTCCTTACCCAATTCACCCATAAACCTTTGTAACCAAATCATTTCTTTACTAGCCTCTGTAGCAGGAACATACTCTGCTTCTGTTGTTGAAAGTGCAACAACACTTTGGATTTTTGAAACCCAACTAACAGCTGTTCCTCCTACAGTAAATACATATCCCGTAGTGCTCCTCTTGTTATCTTTGTCACCTGCCATATCTGCATCAACATATCCCTGTAGGGAAATGTTTGAACCACCAAAGCATAATGCTTGATTTGTGGTACCTTTCAAATATCTGAGAATCCATTTCACTGCCATCCAATGTTCCTTTCCTGGATTGTTCATGTACCTGCTTACAACTCCCACTGCATGTGCAATATCAGGCTTGTGCAGACCATTGCATACATTAAGCTTCCAACTGCTGATGCATATGGAACTTTAGACATATAATCCATGTCTTCTTGGGTCTTTGGGCACATTTCCTTGCTAAGTTTGAAATGGCTAGCAAAATGTGTACTAACTGGTTTTGCATTGTGCATGTTAAATCTTTTCAACACCTTTTGTATGTACTCATTCTGAGACAATGTTAATTTATGATTTTTCCTGTCTCTAGTTATTCTCATACCAAGGATTTGTTTTGCAGCTCCCAAATCCTTCATTGCAAATGAATTTTCCAATTTTCTTTCGAGCACATTTATTTCCTGCATGATAGATCCTGCAACAAGCATGTCATCTACATACAATAACAATATAATATAGCTGCCATCATTTTACTTTTTCAGATAAACACAATGATCAGAGTGACATCTAGTATAACCTTGTTCAGACATAAACTTGTCAAATTTTAGATACCACTACCTTGGAGCCTGTTTTAAGCCATACAAGCTCTTCTTCAACCTGCACAGTAGTTTCTCCTTCCCTTTCACTTCATATCCTTGTGGCTGCTGCATATATATCTCTTCCTCCAAATCCCCATGGAGAAAGGTTGTCTTTACATCTAACTTCTCAAGATGCAAATTTTCAACTACCACTAGACTTAAAATAGTTCTAATTGAAGTCATTTTAACAACAGGAGAAAATATTTCATCAAAATCAATAGCTTTCTTCTGTGCAAACCCCTTCACCACAAGTCTAGCTTTGTACCTCTATTTTCCTCCATCTTCTTCCTTCAGCCTATAAACCCATTTATTCTTCAATGTAGTTTTTCCTGCAGGCAACCTGACTAAGTCCCAAGTCTGGTTATGCATTGAGGAGTCCATCTCTTCTTCCATGGCTACCTCCCACTTCTTCCTGCTTTCAACCTGCATTGCTTCTTCATAACATTCGGGTTCACCAAAATCAGTCAACAATAAATAATATAATGAAGGAGAGTATCGTTCAGGGGGTCTACTTATCCTGGTAGATCTTCTAACACCATTTTCAGGTGTTTGGGGTGCCTGTTGTTGCTGTGGTGGTTTTTGTTGTTGTGGTTGTTGATTATTATTATTTTCAGGCACCTTTACTTTTTCAATGATTTCATCAAGAACTGCGTATTCTTTGTTTTCTTTTTCCTGTTTCTTTTCCTGCAATTGATTCTTATATAAGACCTTTTCATTGAATATTACATCTTTGCTCCTAATGATTTTGTGATTTTCGTAATCATATAAGCGATAACCAAAATCATTAACACCATATCCAATAAAGGTACATTTCTTTGACTTTGCCTCAAGCTTTGTTCTATTTTCTTTATCAATATGGACAAAGGCCTCACAACCAAAAGGCTTTAAAATAGAGTAGTTTACCTTTTTACCTGTCCATGCTTCCTCTAGAACACCACCATCCAAGGAACTTGAAGGCCCTCTGTTTATTAGATAAACAGTAGTATCTACAGCATCTGCCCAAAACTGTAAATGAAATCCTGCATGCAATCTCATGCACCTTGCACGCTCCATGATTGTTCTGTTCATCCTTTCTGACACACCATTTTCTTGTGGTGTTCTTAGAACTGTCTTCTCTCTGCGAATTCCATGCTCTGAACAGTACCTATCAAACTCTTTGCTGCAATATTCACCTCCATTGTCTGATCTAAGACACTTCAATTTCTTTCTTTTCTCAATCTCAACCAAAGCTTTCCATTTCTTGAAAGTATCAAATACATCAGATTTATTCTTAATATAATAAATCCATGTTTTTCTAGTTGCATCATCAGTAAAAGTAACATAATAATGAGAGCCACTGAGAGATGATACCTGAGCAAGTCCACATACATCTGTATGCACAAGCTCTAATTTTTCGCTCTTCTTTTCTTTCCCAACTCTGAGAAATCTGACTCTCTTCTATTTTCCATAAATGCAGTTCTCACAGAAGTCCAAATCAACATTCTTCAAACCTGGCAACAAATTCCTTGAGTGAAGAATCTTCATCCCCTTTTCACTCATGTGTCCGAGCCTATGATGCCATAATGCTGAATCTTCTCCTTTGGAAGTTAAAGCATTAACAGAGTTAGAAATGCCATTGCATAAATACAATGTACCAACCTTTTCACCTTTTGCTATTACCAGGGCTCCTTTGGTGACCTTCCAAGCTTTATCTGTAAAAGTTGTCACACAACCTTCATCGCCTAACTGCCCCATTGAAATTAGATTTTTCTTTAGATTTGAAACATGCCTTACCTCCTTTAGTAGCCATTGGTTTCCATTTTGCTGTTTTACAAGAATCTTACCCATTCTAACAATTTTACAGGGTTTATCATCACCCAAATGAACTTGTCCAAAATCTCCCTTAACATAGTCATGAAAGTATTTCTTATCAGGTGTGGCATGGAATGAGGCCCCTCAATCTACCACCCAGGAATCAATAATATTTTCAAAAGAAAGAATCAAAGCATCTTGTAAGACCTCACCTGTCACATTTGCTTTGTGATTGTTTTCTTGTTGTGCATCTCCTTCTTTTCCCTTCCGAGATCTACAGTCTTTCTTTGGGTGTCCTTTCTTTCCACATTTCCAGCACACTATCCCCGATCTAGACTTGGATCTGCCTTTCCTTGATTTACTGCGATATCCTGAGCTCTTTCCTCTTTCCATTTTTCTTCCCCTAGACTCTGCACTCAAAGCATTTCCCGATGTCTCACTGGAGCTTTTCCGTTGCATTTCCTCGCTAAGGATAGCACCAACAACATCATCAAACTTTAAAGTACTAGATCCAAACACAGAGTTACTAATGGCCATTACTAAACCATTCCAACTTTCTGGAAATGACACAAGAATAATAGAGTTCTAACTTCATCTTCAAAATTTACCCCTACAAAACTTAACTGACTTGTAACTGTATTAAAATCATTTAAATGGTCTGCAACAGATCCACCTTCCGACATTTTCATATTAAATAACTGTTTCATAAGAAATACCTTGTTTGAGGCCGAGGGTTTTTCATATAGTTTCGACAATGCCTAAATCAAACCCTCTGTCGTTGTTTCCTTCGAAATGTTGAAGGTGACTGACGCAGCGAGGCACAACCGTATTGTTCCGAGTGTCTTTCTATCGAGAAGGTTCCATTCTTCATCTGTCATAGCCGTCGGCTTCTTTGTTTTTCCGCTCAATGGTAGGTACAAATCTTTTTGATACAGATAATATTCCATCTGCATCTTCCATAGCGAAAAGTTTTGGCCTTTAAATTTCTCGACCCTAAACTTACCATCTTCCGCTATTGCTCCCATTCGAACCAGCAACCCTTCTTTCCTACGAGTTTATCAGCGAAATAGACCTTTGGCTCTGATACCAGTTGTTAGAAAATTATATATTATGGAGCAATGGAACACATAAAATATTGCAGAAATATAAACACATAAAACACATAAAATAAGAGAGACACAGATATACGTGGTTCACCCAGTTTGGGCTACGTCCACCCCGAACAGCTAGTCCTTCCTTTCTATTATCCAGCAAAATGAAGAGACACAACCTACAATAGATCCGCTATAATATCCTCTGTTTTCTCTCACAGTCTCACCTCTCTACTTCTCGCTCACACAGAATACACATCTATTACACAGCCTCAAATACAATACCCTCATACAAAGAGAGGGGTTTCCTTCTAGGGCAAAAAACCCTAAACTAAACATAAGTTCTACCGTCAGATCATCCGCCTAATGAATGGCCCAGATTGACTAGAAATTACTATACTTTTACAAGGCAATTTTACAGCCGTTTTTAGCTTCGGGGCACTGCCCCCGAAACCCCCCGCCAGGGGGGGGCTCCCAAAGGTTGCAGCCGCCCCCCCAAACCCCCCCTGCAGCAAATATTTTACGGGCGGCGTTGCCGCCCCCATTTCAAACTGGGGTCCAATGTGGCGATACCTTTGAATATAGAAGATAATCAGGCTCCACACCCAACAGTCAATTGTTTGCACATGAGGTCAAGTCTCCTAGCTAATCAAATTCAACAATCTATGTAAAAACACTATATTTTCTTAATAGAATATTAAGAGAAACACAAAAACAACAAGGGTGGTTTTTTTACCCAGTGAAGGGTTTTCTACCAAATATCTTGTGTCTCATGTGTAATAATGATATTTGTGGTTGTTCTTTCATGGTTTACATTTAGTATATGCTTCTTATATGTTTAAATGGTTATTTTTTACTCATATACTGCTAACATATTGTGAGTTGCTACAGTGACAAGTGTGTGATTTAGTTTAGAAGTAATAAAAGGCAAAAAATTGGTAAGAAGTCACACCACTGATTCACCCCTCACCTCCAGTAGTGCTCAAATGTTTCCAACAACTTGACAAGTGAAGTCTTGTTTATTGAATAATCTGGCTATTGATGGCTAACTTGGTTTTGGTGGGATCTCTATTCTTTGGTGTTGAGTCTTGGAAATCTCCTTTGAATTTGTTTCTATAAGAAGAGAAAACTTATTTTGGGTTTTCCCCTTGGAAGTGTTTTTCCTTGGATTAGAGCTTATCTCTAGTGTCTCTCTCCTTTTTTTGTGATATTTGTGTTTGGAAATTTTCTTGATGATAAGAAAATAATATTCATGAAGAAGAAATAATGATAAATCACAAGTAACTATCAAAATTAATAGAAATCAATGAATGAGAAACCCTCATGCTTCCTTAACCAATTTCTCAACACAAGCCAACCATAACACTATATATGGCACTCGATCTCCTACATAAAGCACCATTCGATCTTAAACACAAAAAGATATATTTTGAGAATCCAAGAAATGAAGAAGGTTGAAATCATCTCAAGCATCTATCTCTTTGATTTCATAGCATATTCTGGGTAGCATATTCTAGGTAGAAGGGCCAAGTTTCTAGCTAGTTTTTGGGAGAACAAATTTTGAGCTAGATAGGCCAAGGAAGACCCAGTTTGTTGGGAAGAAAAATGACTTGAAAAAAGGGTTGTTTGACCATCATAGTTCACTAGCAAAATGAGGTGTATCTCTTGTTGAACTAAATAATTTCTCTAAGAAAAAGGTTGTTGGGTTTTCCCCCTAGGTGGGTTTTCCGAGGGCAATTATTGTGTTGTATTTGTGCATTGTGATATCTAATATCCTTTTGAATTTGTGGTTGAATTTTTGAAGTCTAATTGCTTAATGATAAACTACAAGTTCTAAAAGAATATTTACATCATTAGAAGTAATTATGAGTTTTAAAAAATTAGTGCTTGTATCTATTGCGCTTGAAAAATCAACATTATGGTTATGTGGCTTATGCTAGAACACTTTGGAATTGCTAAATTGTTTCTAATAAAGTAAATCTCACTAGAATCTCATGTACAGATCCTAGAAAATCCTATAGAAAGAAAATGCTTTTTGTTTAGATCGTATATAAGTAGAAAACAAATCATAAATAAATATATGTTGTAAATAATCTTTTTAAAAGATGGTGCTTACCCAATATGATTATATATCCTCCATCAAAAATCTAGTTTGGGTACTTTCTCTTGTCATTTCTATTAACCAAAGAAATTGGATATTTGTTTTCCAATGTTATTGTCATAATTAACATTATAAATATTTCTTGTAAGTTTACTTCTTTGTAATAAGTACACTAACATATTTTTTTGCAAGTGAGCATCACATCTAAGAATCATAATCTTGCAGCATTGAAGTTAACTCATTCTTAAATCACTTGATTGATCACCATATTTATATTGTGATAAGAGTAATCTTGAAGTCATGCTAATTGTGTTGATATCTTGTCGAAGGATTGGCATTGTCTAACTGGAATTTTAACATTGTTAAGAGAAACATTGGACTTGTGCATTTTACATTTGATCAATTAATTGTTCATTGAGAGATTTCTAATCTTGAATTGCCTTACACTCTACTTGTCATTGGATAACCTAATTGGTAATTAAGGAGTTCATTGAGCATTGTTTTTGGTGAAGATTGTCCTTGTAATTGTTAAGAACTTTCCTTTATTTCTCTAAATCGAATATTATTATTTAGATAATTTGTCTCAAAGTACTTAAGACATTTAACAATATCACCTAAAGCTAATCACTCATTTTGCACTTGTATTCTAGGAGTAGTAGTGCATTAATTAATTTACCTCCAGACATAATCTTGGTTGAAAGACAATAGGACCACCTTTCACACCCAACACCCAACTTGCGATGTTTAGACCCTCACTTGTGGTTAACAAGATGACCTTGTAGTCATTAGAGAAATAGTCTTTGCAACATTGGAGGCATTTAGGTGGTTAGAACTCTAGGGGAGGTATCATTAATATAACCATTGCTATCTTCCCTTGGGTTTCTCTTCGCAACCTACACTTGAGACTAACTTCAAAACATTTGAGAGAGAGAACTCACTTAGATAGGAATTAATTTAAAATGTACCAATATCTTACATATCACACATATATAGGTGTCACATCTCATATAGGATATTTTTCATCCTAGCAGTATTTGTTCTTCTGGTAACTTAGAATTTAATCTATATTGTGCAAGTAAATTGACTCCACAAGGCACTGGTCTCTCAATAATCTAATTACATTGTGCTAATAATTAATTTTTTCAATCATCATTAACCAAGTTTCTAGACCATTCAGTTGTGTCTCCTAAACTTATCAGTTTCCTGACAAGTATTTCATCCTCACATTTCATAGGGACTACCCCCATAGTCTACCTTAGGGATACAACTAGAATGAAGAGCGTGGGGATCAGAGTGGCATCCCATGCCATGAGCCGTTGTTACATTTACCTGTACAATTTGGGCAACAACAGGTCCTCTTCCACACGAACTGCTCAGCTGGTGATAGACCACTAAGGTTTTTCAAGCCAAACTTCTATGGATTCAGAAGAAGCTTGATTACTCATGAGAGAAAGAGAAATATACACTAAGAGAAAGCTTCTCTACTGCAGTAAGGAAGAAGACTGAAATAAAATGCTAAAACACACCATTTTATAACTAACTGCTAAGAGGCTATGCTTCAAAAGAATTCTAAGCTAACATGTATGCAATCTTACTGTCCTAAGCATGCGAATTCTAAGCATCAAACTTCTACTGTTGTCCATGTAAATGACTAAAAAAAAATGTTTTTCTTTTTGTCCCTTTGTTTATGTGAAAGTGTGCAAGCTGATCTCTTTTGATGATGTGGCAGGTGGCTTAGGGATGATGGTGAAATGTTAGAAGGTTGGGGAGACTAGTAGGTGACCTTTTCTAGTTTCTTAGAGGCATTTCCCTCAATTCGGTCTCTAAATAGGCCACTACAAGAAAACCTATAGGATGTCCTAAAAACCTACAGGATTCCCTGTATTTCTACAAGATACAACTGAGAGCAAAAGGATGGGTGTTGAAGGTGATGAAAGTCTTAGGGAAGGTGGTTGGTGGATGGAATGAGGCAAGGGAGTACCTAGGATCACTTCAGAACTCAAAACCGAGGTTGGGAGATGGTTGGATTTGTTCAACAAGCTTGGAGATGTTTCCTTGTGAAAATATGAAATTGGTGAGGGTTTTAGTGAAAGCAAGGAAGGATCATAGATGGAAGAAGTTGAAGGGAGGTTGTTTACTATGAGATCTCTATGTACTTTTGAAACACCTGCACTACACCAAACATTGATATTTATTCAAAAAATCATGTAAACAAGGAGAATTTCAACGATCTAGGAAAATAGAATTTCATGAACTAGTTGTCTACTTCATGCATGAGGAAAACTTGTGGAATAATATGGAATCATCGATGAGATCTAATGTAAGACTAAAGATGGAAGAAATGATAACTAAATCCTACGCTTGCAAATTGATCAAACGCTGGCCTACATACATGAAACCCTAAATTCTATGAGAAAGTAGAATTCTGTCTTTTTGGGGCTGCATAGGAGTTCTTTCCTCAAATCATGATCCCTGAAGGAAGAAGTGAGGCCAAAACACCTATTGACAACTTTTTGATATTCCTTTCTCTCTTCTAAACTACTGCTGAAGTAAAGCACCAATGGAAGTGAACTAATAAGCAACTAATCAAATCTATACTACTTGCAATGAAATAATCCTAAAGACAATTCAACCATTGAGCTATGAAATCAATCTAAGAATACAAATACAAGAAGAGGAGCCTTTGCTGCTAGGGTTGGGCCCTAACCCAAGAGCTTCATCCCTCTGAGTTAACTCAGTGTTGGATCAAGAAAATGCTCATTCTCATTATCACAACAGGAAATTACATAGCAATGTCTTCCACAAGTCTTGAACTCGAAAATGACTAATGTTTTTGCAACAAAAATTCAAATCCTAATGAGGCTCTAGGCCTCTTTATTTATACAACTGAACTCTCCAACAACTTCCTTAAATATAGGGAGGCTCGACTCCAAAACTTGAGATAAACTAACTCTTTAACTATCACTTGCTCGACTGCCTTTTGATCTCCATGACTTGGCTCCTTGTACTTTGATCTAGTGTGATTGATGGAGGAATATTTGAATGAGTGAGGAGTAAATGAGGAGGATTTACCTTCTACAATCTCTCTTCCTTGTCTTATTCGAGTTTCAGCCCTTAATATAGACAAAATCCCCTGATTTTCTCTCACAAACATGCATTCAATGCACATTAGTCCATTAGGCATAATATCTCACTTTGACTCATCTCATTAGACAAAATATAATCAAAATATGTAATAAATCATGAGAAGAGTTGATTTGACTAAGCTAGGAGGTGAATTAAGGTCCATATAGTTACCCAATGATGAGGCTCATCATCAACCCCCTAGTGAAAGTGTTTCTCATCCTCCGAGCAACTCATTCAATATCCATGTCTTTCATAGCTCTAGTGGCCTCCTTGACATCCCATGCTTCTATTGTAGTTTCCTCTTCTTGTGCATAGAATCTTACATTCCTTTATATCTCTGCCCACTGCTTTCTTTCTTACTCTTCCTTCATTCCTTCTAACATCCCTAAGAGCAATGGTGGACTGAGTCTCAAGTCAATCCAATTGACTTTGTGTCTTTGGAGGGTTTTCTTGTACATGGGTGTCTTGTTCAGTGCTTCTCTCATTCTTTGAGGAGAATGGTACTCTATGATTTTCAAAATGTATGGCAAAATATTCCATATCCTTTGGCAAGATTGCATGATGTCATCCCCTAATAGCGTGAACATATCCTCAAAATGTGTAATTGCTTGCTCTTGGGCAGTAAGATACCTGGGTGCAAGTTGAGGGTCATTTTCAATTAGGTTATGTGTGCTGATGACAACCATTGGATTTGACTACTCAACTCTTATCATGAGAGGCTTTGTTTGTTCCCTTGCCATTATCCTCTTCATTTCTATAGCCCTTGCTTCCTCATGGTTCATCCATGATGTCAAATCCATCAACTATAAATCCCCTAGTTTTGCATTAGGGTCCCATACATTCAGATCTGTCAAGGGTAAGTTATGTATGTATAACTTAGACATCTTAGCCCTATCCTCCAATGTGATTTGATAAAAAAGATTAATCAATGGTCTATAATCCTGGCATGGCATAATGCTTCTCTTTGCTAGGATCTTGATTTGGAACTCTTGCCACTGCTCCTTAAGGTATAATGCATAGGACTTAGTTGGCATCCTGCACTGGATTGCCTCTGAGGATAGACTGGCCATGGATTCCAATTGATTCTATCTTTCTTGTAGTTGTCCTTTCAACCATGCATTTTCTGCCTCCAATTGAGCTTTCATTATGGCCTCTCTATCCCTTAGGCTACTCAGTTCTCTTCCCATCTCTTTGAGCTTTTCCTCCATGTGACCTATGTCCTCCACTCCCTTGGACTTGGTAATCTGCATCCATCTATGTGTTCTTTCTCTTTCTTTCTCAAGCTCAAAGAATAATGGGATGGAAAATTTTTGTAGAATGACCCTACCCCCTTCAATAAATCTATAGTAGGAGTCAAGGTTAGGTTGAAGACTAGGTTTCCTTAGCTCTGTATCCTCCTTCTTTGTTTCTTGTTGAATACTCCCTTCTTTATCCGATTTCTAAGTTTATTGTACGTTTAGTAGAGTTTCCTATAGTATTTCCTCTACTTCCTATAGGTCTTGCTATGTATCCTGTAGGATGCCCTTTCTTTTGGATGAGGCAGATCTAGTCATAGGCCTTCTCACATAAGTAATAGGAGACTTAGGGGAGTCTTGTCTTGAGGATCCTTCTCCTTGAGTTTTCATAAGAGGAGCCATCTTCTCGAGCTGTTTAGGTGAGTCTTCAATAACAATAGGAACCTTGGTGGGAGTTTGAGGTTTTCCCTACCTTATTCTTGTACTTTTTCTTGTCCTAAAGTACAATGGAGTTTGTCTCTGTCTTTTTCCTTTTTGTTTGATAGGGGTGCTAAGGGAAGTGAGGGGAGTTGTTGCCTCTTTCTCAGTGGGTTCTAGAGACACCCTGGGTGACTCCTCGTTGTCTTTTGCCTCCTCATTTCCATTACCCTTTTCATCTTTGTCTTTCTCCTCTTCTTCTCCCTCTAGTTCCTCACTTTGTTAATGAGTTTCCTCCTTGGCATCTTCTTCTATCTCTTCACCACTTTTCTTCTCTTTTTCTTCCTCTTCTTCCTCATATATTTCCTGTTCATCCCTCTCTTTTCCTTCTTCCTCTTTTCCAGTTTGTCCTTCATCCTCCTCTATTTCTTCTTCATATTTTTCACTGGTAGTGGGGCTCTTGTCATATTCAAGGGCTTTTATATCTCCCTCTATTTGCATGTCTCTAAAAGTTGCCCATGTGATAGGAATTCTGAGGTTTTGGAGGGAATCTTCTATGATGAGTCTAATTAACCCATGATGGGCTAGCTATTGATGGTTTCCTTCCTGCACTTTCATGCTCATATCTATCATCGATTAAAGAAGGAAGTATGGTATGCTGAGCTTGTGTTGAGGAGGTGTGTTTGCCCCAAACCTCAATTCTTCAAGAAGCCTAAAGTGGTATCCATATACCACACTGTACCTACCTTCACATGAGATATACTTTATAATGTGGTAGCTAATTTCATTCCAAGGATAGGGTAGGCTTGCTCTCCTCACTCCATTTTTGTCTTCCATGGCCTCCTCTCCTTCTAAAAAGAATTTATTCTTTGCAGTTTGGCTATTTCCCTTATCCTCCTTTCTCCAAGGCACTCCTAAGGGAAGTGTGGTAATTCTGCCTATGAGTTCAGGGGTGAGTTCTATGGAGAGGCCTCTCACCACAACAGTGGCATGGGTCCTAGTCAGTGGAATGAGGGAGAGAGAAAAATCTTTGGCTACTTCATCATCATACCCCCTCAATTTCTCAAAGAAACCCATCCAATTATGCCTTGTGAATATCTCTAGCACAGGAGGGTGCTGATGAATCCTCACAGTGTTGATGGGCTCCCTTCTATTAAACCCCCTTGTCATTTTCTCTAATGGATGGAGGAGTGTAGATGTCTGATACAAAATTTAATGAAGGAGGAAATTTAACTGAAATTTCTGTGTATACAATTCCCCTATACTGCAATCAATTTCAACAAAATATAAGATTTTTTTTATGTTCATTTCACTTTGAAAAATGTGGGGAAATGTAGAGCCTACCTCCTTAACACTGCTTGATGAAGCCACCCTCTGTTTTTCCCTTCTGAGGTTGCTCACTGCCAATCCTGTAGACTGCTTGGTTGTATCCTGTAGGTGGTCTTGCGTGGGAAGAAGACGAAATTTGCCTGTCCTATATACTACTTGAGGGCTGAGAGCGATTTTGCTAGTGTGAGCCTCGAGAATGTGAATGCTTCTATGAATGGGGATCAACGTTTATTTCCTCTTATGGGTGACTTGGGTGAGGTGATGTGCTGGCAGCCGAGGTACGAAATATTTTTGGACCGTTGGTCCCACTACCACATCATCATTCTCCTCACCTCATAATCAACTCCCACTTGAAGCATCCATAGCTTAACTACTTTCGACCTCTTCCTTATTTTTCTTGACTTGAATGTTGCCATGTGTGGAAGGATTGACTGCTTTGTCCTCATTTTTGAATGAAGGTGGCCAAGTTAACTGGCCACCTTTCTCTTATAAACCAACTCTTTCACAACTTTTACATATTTTGATCACATTATGTGAATGAGTGAGTGGAAGCAAAATACTTACCCGTGGTAGTGATACCTTGATGCAGTTTGTTGAAGAAATGAAGTCTTTGCTATGTGTTGGCTGCATGTGATTTTCTCTTCTTCTTTTTTTATTGTTCTTTGATGATTTTATTTGATGTGTAGGTACCTAGTGTTGATGATGATGATGTTGATGTTGCTGCTAGGCTTTAGGGGAGCTTCTTCTACCTTTGTATCTCCATGCTTGAAGTTGAATGCAACCTATGATTTCTGTTTTATGGGATAGGTTGCTACAGGATTTCCTATAAGATGTCCTGTAGCTGCTTCTCCCTAAAACTTTTAATCATTTTCTACTGCTAGAACTTGAGGATGATTGGCATGGGTAGAGAAGGGATATAGGGATTTTTGCATGAGGAAAAATAGCCTTCAGGTGCTTTCCCCTTTCTCTATATCTTCATCCTCTTATCTCTGTGTTTTTTTCTTTGAAAATTCTAATTTTTTTGAAACTGATTTTTTTGATGAATGCAGGGGTGATCATGGTGGCGAGAGGTATGGTGGTGAGATGGTGAAGTAGGAATTTATTTCTTTGACATGGGCAGGTCATCCCCTTGCTCTAGGGTTACTTCCTTTAGGATTCCCAAGCCACTGTAATTCCTACAGGATCATCCTGTAGGTTTTCAGGGAATCCTGTAGAGAACACAAAACCCTTGCAAACTAAGGCAAATGAGTGGAAAAATGAAAGGAATGATGGAATAATGAAGGATAATGAATGGATAAATAAAATTATGGGATGAATATGTCCCTTTTAATTCTCTTTTGTTGCTATGATCGCCCTCCTGCTGACCTGCAAACAATATTTTCATAATTTCTCTTTTCTCCTTCTTTTTTATTATCTATTTTTATTGAAAACAACTAATCTGCCTCTAAGAGGTTTTCATCCTAGCTTCTTTCCCTAGGTGCCTCAAGAGAGGTTTTCACCCAAAGATCTTTTTTATTTCTCTCTTTTTTTTTTTTACACCATTGGGCCGCATAAAGAGGTTTTCATCCCAACAGTGGGACTTAGGCGCCTCATGGAGGTTTTCACCTGAGTCTCATTTTTTTTTTCTCAGTGACTTGATGAGGTAGGAGCTGAGACTTGATCCACCACCATCACTATTTTTCCGATACCATCAATTAACTCTTGCTTTGACAATGGCCTCTTGTAAACTTTCAATCTGTGCCCATTAACAAGTAAAGGAATGGCCTCTTCATCTATAGTTCTAATTTGCACTGAACCATTATCATGACATTTCTCTATGACATAAGGCCCTAACCATCTAGTATTTAACTTGCCCTTAAAGTATTTATATCTGGAATCATATAACCTTCTTGAAATTTCTTATCCTTGATGTTCCTGTCATGCCATATCTTCCTTTGAATTTGAGTCACCTCTGTGTGTAAGAGGGCCTGCATTCTAAACTCATCTAACCCATTCAAGTAGAGTAATCTCTCTTTTTGTGCACTGCTCAGATCTAGATCTAGTTGGGTTGCCATCTTCAGTGTATTGTAATCAAATTTGATGGACAGCAGGGCCTTTTTCCCATAGACCAACTCATAGGGTGTGAATCCAGTGGTGGTCTTCCAGGTGGTATTGTAGGCCCATGTGGCCTCAACTAATCTATTTGCCCAATCTTTTCTGCTGTTGCTAACCACTCTGGTCAGAATTCCCTCTAGCACTCCGTTGGTCACCTCCACTTGTCCATTAGCTTGTGGGTGATAGGGAGTGGGGGTTCTATGCTTGATCTTGTGCTGGCTTAGCAAGTCTTCAATCATGTTGGATGTAAATTGGTTGCCTTAATCAGTGACTAGTTCTCTAGGGTACCCAAACTTGTAAAATACACTCTTCCTTAAGAACTCAACCACCTTCTCCTCTATTGCTGCCTTGATTGCCTTGGTTTCAGACCACTTAGTTAGATAGTCAGTGCACATAATGATATACTGCTTTTTCTTGGAAGGCGGGTCAATAGGTCCAATGAAATCCATGCCCCACTTGTCAAATGGCTCGAAAGTCACTTGAGGCTGCAGAGGCATTTCATCCCTTGGAGTAGGCTTTCCCATCCTTTGGCACTGATCACATTGACTAGTATACCTTCTCACATCTTGATGAAGAGTGGGCCAATAATAACCAGCTTGTAACACCTTGAATGTTGTCCTCTTTGCTACAAATTGACCTCCATAAGGCCCATCATGACAGGTCAGAAGGATGTCAAAGACTTCTTCCTCCCTGACACATCTTCTCAGAATTTGATCCGAGCCTAGTTTGAAGAGGTTTCCCCCAATCCAAGTGAATGGGGTGCTCTTCCTCACAATCTTGCTTTTCTCTTTGGAGGACAAATTCGGTGGGAACTATGCAGATACCAAATAGTTTTCTATGTCAGCAAACCATGGAGAGAGAACTAAAATGGCAAATAAGTGTTCATCCGGTAACTGATCATCAACCATTCCTTCCTCATCAGCACGAAAAGTTAATATGGACAAAAAATATGCAACAACATTTTCCTTGCCGAGCTTATCAACAATAATTAGATCAAATTGTTGTAACAAAAGTAACCATCTAATAATATGGGCATTCTGATTAGGTTTATTCATTAAATATTTAATTGCAGCATGATCAATATGTACAAAAGTTTGATAACTTATAATGTAATGCCTAAATTTGTTCAATGAATGCACAACATCCAGGAGATCCTTTTTGGTCACTGTGTAGTTCAGTTCGACCTTTGACATATTCTTACTGATAAAGTAAATGGCATAAGGAAAATTTTCATCTATCAGGCATAGAGCTACCCCTATGGCTTTGTGTGAGGCATCAACATGTATATGAAAAGGAAGGGCCTAATTTGGGCCTCAGAGAATTGGTGTAGTGGTCAACTTATCATTTAGGGTGTCTAGGGCCTCTTGACAACTTTTTGACCATACAAACTCATAGTCTTTGGCCAACAACCCAAATAAAGTAGAAGCTAACTTGCTGAACTCTTATATAAACCTCTGATAGTATCCGGCTAAACCTAGGAAACTTCTAACATCTCTCTGTTTTTGGGGAGGTGGGACCCTTTGGATGATAGCTATTTTGTTTGGGTCCACCTACAATCCTTGCTGAGATATTGAATGACCTAGCACAATCCTTGCAATCATCAATAACTCACATTTTTCGTGACTAAGAGACAGGGTCATTTCAATGCATTTGTTCAGCACTTTACCTAAGTTGGACAAAGCCTCCTAGAAATCACACCCATAAGGTGTAAAATCATCCATATAAATCTCTACTACATCATGGAATAGCTCGGCAAAGATACTCAGGACTGCTCTCTGGAAAGTGGAAAGAGCATTGCATAGGCGAAAAGGAAGAACCCTATAGGTGAAAATACCCCAAGGACAAGTGAAGGTGGTTTTATCTTGGTCTTCCGGGCTGATCTGGATTTGATTGTACTAGCTAAACCCATCTAGGAAAGAGAAAAACATTTTCCCTACTAGGCCATCTAACACTTGGTAAATGTAAGTTACAGGGAAATGGTCCTTCTTTGTGGCTTTGTTTAACTATTTGTAATCGACACAAATCCTCCACTTACCATTTTTCTTTGGAACCAACACAAAAGGAGAGACCCACTCACTATCTAAGATAGGGTAAATGAATACTGCATCCAGTAGCTTTTGCAGTTCTTCTTTGATTATATCCTTGAGAGATGGATTCATCCTCCTTTGGGGTTGTCGGACTGGTTTGCAACCTTCTTTGATATAAATGTGGCGAGTACACACCGATGGGTGCACTCCCTTAATTTCTTTGTAACTCCAAGCAAAGGAATCTAGATTGAGAGATGGATTCATCCTCCTTTGGGGTTGTCGGACTGATTTGCAACCTTCTTTGATATAAATGTGGCGAGTACACACCGAGGGGTGCACTCCCTTAATTTCTTTGTAACTCCAAGCAAAGGCATCCAGATGTTCTTGCTAAACTTTTCTTCTTTGTGTAGAAAGAGATGGGTTGATTTTCAAAGTCCTCTCAGGGCTGAATTCTATGGTTTTGACATGGTTAGGGTTGGAATCAACTGAGCATAGATCAATTTGATGGTTGTTCTAGGTTTCCTTTACTACTTCTTCTAAGGACAATGTACTCAGAGTTGGACTTTAGAGTATGTGTTCAATCAAATAATCTTCATCCAGTTGTCCTCCTCCCATGGTTATTTCTAAGGTATGGAGTTGGGATGAATAAACTTCATATTCTTCCTCCTCTTCCAACCATAAAGTTAAGTCATGTTCTAGAGATGGTTGAGTAGGAGGGTATAGGACTAATTTCTTGGACATATGCCCCTTTTTGATAGTCATATTTCCAGCCCTGCACCTAATGTAGGCATCGAAAGTGGCTAACCAGGGCGTCCCAAGGACGAGAGGGTAACCAGTAAGCTTGGCCTTAGGCTGGAGAACTAGGAAATCTGTAGGGTACTCCCAAGAGTCAATGGAGACCATCACATCCTCTACAATCCCCTTAGGGGTCATTGTGGAGCGGTCTGCAAGTTGCAGACTATTGTGGTCTTTCTTAATGATCCCTGGAGGTTGAGCTTGAGCATGGTGTCCTTGGTCATCACATTAATGACATCCCCAAGATCAATAAAAGTGTGTGGGACAACGGTGCCATTAATGTGCACATCTACTATAGGGCTTCCAGGGTTCAAATACTTTGGATAGATTACCTGCCCCAACATTAAGTCGGATAGCTGTCCAATGACATTAATGGTAGGGGCATCTCTTTTTTTCCTCCCTCGATGTTTGAAGAACTTCTCCTTAATCAACTTGTTGTAAATAGGTACATCTTTTATAACTTGGAGAAGTGGAATTTTGACACAGATTTTTCAATTCTCCCAGAAGTTCAGTCTCTTCTAGAGGCTGGATTGGTTGGGTTAATCTCTCTAGAAAAGGTGGTGGATTTACTTTAGGCATGTTTTCCTCTCTTTTTTCCTCAACCTCCCTAGTTGAAGGTAGAGTTTGGTTATCCGAGAGTACTCTCCCAGATCTTAGGTTTATTTCCTAAATCTCCACGCTTAAGCAGGATAGGATGTCTCGCCACTGTATACTTGCTATTCCTTTCTGTTGCTCAGGTTCGGATTTGGTTGGGCAGACATCTAGGATTGTTTAGGTGGAGCAGGGTGTAAAAGCTATGGTTGGGTAGGTGGTGAAGGCAATAAGGTTGGAGCATTGTTGTATGGGGGCCTCCACCCCTGGGGCAGTGCATTCCATTGAGGCTATGGTGGTGCATATGGTTGAAATGATTGGCTAGTCAGTTGGGAATGATACTGAGGTGCAAAGGACCAAGGAGGAGGTGTAGACCAGGAAGGATGAGTAGGGGGCCCCCAAGAGGGAATGGATGTGGTAGGGTAGGGGTTGTAATATGCATGGGATGACCCTTGCATGCCCTGCTGGTATGGCCGAGGCCCATGAGGTCTCCTTTGATTTATGTTGCAAATTTGTTCAGTCACCCCTTCAGCTCCTTGATATAGAAATTTTAGTCCAGGTAGAGAAGGGCACTTGTCTGTGGAATAGTTTTCTTCATATGCTAAGCATATTTCAATCGAATTCAATGGACATTCATTCCAATGGTGCCTCCTTGTGCATCTAGGGAAGAAAATGGTTAAGGCTCTCTCTGTTTCCTCCTATTTTCTCTTAATGTGCATAGTGTCCATCTGTAGGGCAAGGGTTTGCAACATATCACTTTTGAAATCCTCCATCATGTTTTTAATTTCACCCTTGATGGATGTATTGGAAGAGGATGGGCTGACCATAGGTTGAGTATCCCTACCCTTTTTCCTAGCTACCCTAGAATGGTTTCTAAAGACATTCTTGATATCCTCATAGGGTAACTGGTAGATGTCCCCTCCTACTAACAAGTTTAGGGTATCCAAAAGATATTCCCTTACCCCTCTAAGAAGAATTAGCTTCAATGACTTAGGGTCAAGTGTGCACCTGGCCCTTTTGTAGCTAAGCTGGAATCTTTCTTTATAATCCTCTAGGTATTCATCATGCCTTAAGGTCATCCTAAAAATTTCCTCTTTAGACCTGTAGTAGTCTTAATACTTGTTGTTGAAGGCTTGCTGCATCTGAGCCCAAGTTGTGATGCTATCCCTAGGTAAACCCATGAACCAATGCAAAGCTGCATCCTTGAGAGTGGATGGGAATAGTTTCAACTTTTGCTCATCATTGGTGTAGTCATAGGTTCTTGATATGACATCAAACTCAAACAAGAAAGTGTCTGGATCTTTTGAGTTCAAGCAATGGAAATGAGGAAGGGAAAAGGGGCTTATATTCTTCGTCTTAGTATGCCCATTGGTTTCCCTGATGGGGAAGGCACCCTCAACTCTTTCTCTATTTCATCTGTCATTTCTATTTTCAGCAATTGGGTTACTAGGAATGGGTTCTTCTTCTTTTTCTTCTTCTTCTTCTGTAGGCTCTTCAAATATCCCTGGTTACTCACCTAAGGGATCCTCTAATTCACAAGCACCGAAGAAGAGGGAAGGTTGGCTGTTTGAAGCGATGGGGGTATTTGGAAAAAAATTCCCTCAGTTATCTCTATTCCTATGAGGCATGAAAGAAGTGTTTTTGTTTTTGTTTTATGTTTTTTCAAACCTTGAAAATGATTACAGAATTGAAATTGCACACTGAATGAAAACTAACTGCTTGAATGAAATCTTATTTGCAAAATGGAAAAGAAAGCAAAGAATGTAGACTGGAAAAGAAAGAAAACTAAACTACTCTTGCAGAAATGAAACTAATAGCAGAATATCAGAAACAAGAAATGGAATAAAGAAAGAAGTAATCACATATTACTCAGACACCTCCCTGACAACGTGCCAAAAAGTCATGAGCACCAGTATTGTAGCAAGAATGCTACAACTCCTGGGGCTACCAAATTTACTTTATCAACCCGGGGTTCGTACAAACTTGGAGGTGACAGTGCTATATACACAAGTAAAAGTGATGGGTCTGCTCTTTGCCATTACTTAGCTGGTGATAGACCACTAGGATATTTCAAGCCAAACTTTTATGGATTCAGAAGAAGCTTGATTACTCATGAGAGAAAGAGAAATCTACTATAATAGAAAGCTTGTCTACTACAGTAAGGAAGAAGACTGAAATCAAATGCTAAAACAAACCATTTTCTAACTAACTTCTAAGAGGATATGCTTCAAAAGAATTATAATCTAACATGTATGCAATACTATTGTCCTAAGCATTCGAATTCAAAGCATCAAACTTCTATTGCCGTGCATGCAAATGACTAAAATAAACCTATTTTTCTTCTTGTCCCCTTTTTATGTGAAAGTGTGCAAGATGATCTCTTTTGGTGATGTGGTAGGTGGCTTAGGGATGACGATGAATGGTTAGAAGGTTGGGGAGACCAGAATGTGACCTTTCCTAGCTTCCTAGAGGATTTTCCCTCAATTCGGCCTCAAAATAGGCCACTACAAGAAAACCTATAGGATTCCCTGTATTTCTACAGGATATAGCCGAGAGCAAAAGGATGGGTGTTGAAGGTGATGGAAGGTGGAAAGTGTTTGGTGGATGGAATGAGGCAAGGGAGTGCCTAGGATCACTTCAAAACTCAAAACAAAGGTTGGGAAATGGTTGGATTTGCTCAACAAGCTTGGAGAAGTTTCCTTGTGAAAAGATGAAATTGGTGAGGGTTTTAGTGAAAGGAGCCTTTGCTGCTAGGGTTGGTACCTAACCCAAGAGCTTCAACCCTCTGAGTTAACTCAGTGCTGGATCAAGAAAATGCTCATTCTCATTATGAGTCTCTAGGCCTCTTTATTTATACAAATGAAGTCTCCAATGACATCCTTAAATCTAGGGAGTCTCAGCTTCCAAACATGAGATAAACTAACTCTTTAGCTATCACTTGCTCGACTGCCTTTTGATCTCCATGAATTGGCTACTTATACTTTTAGCTAGTGTGACTGATGGAGGAATATTCAAATGAGGGAGGAGTAAATGAGGAGGATTTACCTCCTACAATCTCTCTTCCTTGTCTCATTTGAGTTTCAACCCTTAATCTAGCCAAAATCCCATGATTTTCTCTCACAAACCTACATTGAATGCACATTAGTCCATTTTCTTATATGGTTGTAGCCATAGGAATACCCAATCACCTACATCAAAACTTCTTTCACTGCGATGTTGATCTGCCTGTTGTTTCATTCTATTCTGTGCCAACACGAGGTTATCCTTTAAGAGTTGGAGGACTTGTTGTTGATGTTCGATGTGATGTTCCACTACCTGAACCTTAGAATTTTCTCTTAAATATGATGTGATGGATGGTGGTTGATACCCATAAAGTGCCATAAATGGGGTCATTTTTGTTTCTATATGGAAGATAGTGTTATACCACCATTCAGCCAAAGGCAACCATTTGACCCATTGTGTTTGTTTATCAGATACAAAGAAATGAAGATATCGTTCCAAAAATTTGTTTACTATCTCAGTTTGCCCATCAGATTGAGGATGATAAGATGAGCTATGAGCTAACTGAGTACCAAGACAAGAAAATAATTCTGTCCAAAAATTTCCAGTGAAAATGGGATCTCTGTCACTTACAATAATCTTTGGGTTTCTATGTAGCTTTTGAATTGTTTCCATAAATGCAGTAGAAACTGTACTGGCTTTAAATGGATGTGATAATGCACAAAAGTGTGCATACTTGGTAAGTTTGTCAACTACCACCATGATGACACTCTTTCCCTCAGACTTGCGTAAACCTATGATAAAATCCATTTAAACCTCCTCCCAACGTTGGCTTGGAATGGATAAAGGTTGTAATAGACCCGGTGTCTTAATTGTTTCAACTTTATTTTGTTGGCAAACCAAACATTCCGCCACAAACTTTTGAATATCTGATTTAAGGCCATCCCAAAAGAATTCCTTCTTAACCCTGTGGTAAGTTTTTAAAAATCCTGAGTGCCCTCCTAAGGGAGAAGTGTGCAATTCCATAAGAATCTTTTGTTTTAGCTGGGAATTCTTACAGAGGTATAAGCAATCTTTGTACCATAGCGAATCATTTTTCCAGCTAAATGTATCAGACATACTGGAATCTTGCTGTAGCTTTCGAATAAGTGCCCAAACTTCTTCGTCATTCTTCCATTCCTCCCTTGTTTCGTTTATCCAATCTGGTTGGATAATAGAAATGGTGTACAACAATGCTTCCACATCCTCATCCTTTCTTGAGAGTGCATCTGCCACCACATTTTGCTTCCCTTTTTTGTAGATGATTTCAAAGTCATAACCCAACATCTTTGTGACCCACTTTTGTTGCTCTTCAGAGGATAATCTTTCTTCTAAAAAGTATTTAAGGCTATCATGATCCGTTTTTACCTTGAAGTGTCTTCCCATTAGGTAGGGTTGCCATTTCTTAAGTGCATGGAGTATTGCCAACATTTCCTTCTCATAAATAGCTTTGCTTAAAAACTTTCCCTTGATTGGACGACTTTCAAAAGCAATGGGTCTTTCATCTTGCATTAGAACAACACCAATTCCATTTCATGAAGCATCACATTCCACAATAAAGGTTTCTGTGAAGTCCGGTGTAGCTAAGACCGGTGCTTGGCACATTGCCTCTTTAAGATGTTCAAAGGCCTTTGTTGCTTCCGGAGTCCATGAAAATGCATCTTTCTTCAATAATGTTGTTAGAGGTGATGCTATTCTCCCATAATTCTTAACAAACTTGCGATAATACCCTGTCAACCCAAGAAATCCTCGCAGATGCTTTATGGACGTGGGGATTTTCCATTCCTTAATGGCTTTAATTTTGCTAGGGTCTACCTTAACTCCTTCATGAGATACAATATGACCCAAATATTCCACCTCATGGACTCCAAAGAAACATTTGGATCATTTTGCATATAATTGTTTCTCCTCCAATAGTTGTAGCACCCTGTCAACATGTTCAACATGATCCTTCCAAGACTTGCTGTAGATTAGTATATCATCAAAAAATACTAACACAAATTTTCTAAGGAATGGTTTGAAAATTGAATTCATCAAACCTTGAAATGTTGAAGGTGCATTGGTAAGGCCAAAAGGCATGACCAAAAATTCATAATGACCCTCATGAGTTCTAAATGCTGTTTTCAGAATATCTTCAATATTCATTCTGATTTGATGATATCCTGAATGAAGATCCAACTTGGTGAAGTAAATTGATCCATGCAATTCATCCAGTAATTCATCAATGACAGGAATTAGGAACTTATCTTTAATAGTGACCTTGTTGAGCTCCATATAATCCGGACACATGCGCCATGATCCATCTTTCTTGTGCACCAATACTACTGGAGCAGAGAAAGAACTTTGACTCGGTTGAATTATACCAGCCTCTAGCATTTTTGCAACCATACGTTCTATTTCACTGTTTTGGACATAGGGATATCTGTACGGCCTGATGTTTGGAGGAACACTTCCTGGAATCCGATGAATAGCATGATCATTATCACACATAGGTGGGAGACCTTTGGGAGTCTAAAATACCTTGGAATGATTGTCCAAGACTTTTTGGAGATCTAGAGAAATAGATGATTCCGATGTGGAAACATCTAGTGAACATAATTGTGCAATTACACCTCTTTGCTCCTTTTTTAGAAGCTTTGTCATACCATTAGAGCTGATTATCTTTCCTGGTTTCCCTGCAATACCCCTTAATTCAACTTCCTTTCCTTCCGTATAAAATTTGTTGAAAAGTTCTTGAAAATTAAAAGCTATTGTACCCAAGGATTGTAGCCATTGGACTCCTAGTACAACATCAACACCTCCCATAGGAATGGAAAGCATTGGGCTAGTCAATACATATTCTCCCATGGATAGATTGATATTATGGCACTTTCCAGAGCAATTTATTGTTCCTACATTTGCAATCATCACTTGACACTCTGGTGCTGGATATATGAAGCAATTCAATTCTTTTGCTACCCTACAATGAATAAAATTGTGGGTGCTTCCTGAATCAATCAACACTATTACCTTTTTCTTCTTGATTTGTCCTTCTATCTTGATGGTTTGAGGAGTGGTAATTCCCACCAATGAATTACAAGATATGGTCGGATTTATTTGTTCTTCATCTAGGCTTTGTTCCTGGAGTATATCCTCTTCTTTTGACCTTTCTTGCTCCTTTTCTTCTTCCTCTTCACAATCTATGTAGAATAATTTCTTCTCAGCACACTTATGACCTTTAGTGGATTTGCTATCACAACTGTAACAAAGCCCTTTTGCTCTTTTTTCTTCCAATTGTTGTGGTGTCAACCTTATAGGTTGTGGAAGACTAGGGGCAACAACACTTCCGTCTTTATAGTTGTGAGTGGTATGCTTCCTGGTTGCCATAATTTTGCTTTCCATTTTTCTTGCTAACCTGAATGCCTTCTCTAATGAATCAGGTTCCCAAAGGCGAACATCATGTTGCATATTATCCTTTAAAGACCCTATGAACACATCAATCCTATGCTCCTCTGGAATATCTTTTACCCTTATGTTCAATTTTTGGAACTCCTCAATGTGCTCCATTATTGAACCCTTTTGTTTGAGACTTATCAATTGGCTAAAAAAAGTGTTGCTTTTTGTATCCTCATAATGTGCTATCAATTCTTCCGTAAAAATTGCCCAAGTGATAAATTGTTTACGAGAGAAAAGCCATTGATACCATACGAACTGATTTGGTTCCAAATATAAAGTTTCCATACGTACCTTTTGTGTGTTTTGCACATTATTGAGATCGAAGAACTGCTCCATCTGTAATATCCATGTTTCAGGATCCTTGCCATCAAACTTCCTCATATCGATTTTTGGAATATGGTGGGTCTTCGATCCAACATTAGAGTCTATGATATCATGATTAACATTTATTTTGTTCGCATCATGAGTTTCCTTTACTACCTTTTCACCATTAGTAAGTATTTCTTGTAGAAAATTTGTCAAATCTGTCTTCATATCTGTCATGCTTGTCTTCAAGTTTGTGCTCAAAGCTATCTTCAATTCTTCCATGTCTGTCTTCAAATCTGTCTTCCAATCATCCATCTTAGCTTCCACGCCCTTTATCTTAGATTCCATGCCATTTATCTTAGCTTCTGTTAGCTTTTGTGAGCGTGACATTTGTTGCACTTGTTCTTGTAATTTTGATATATCATGTAGCATTTCTTCCTCTTCTTCATGAGTCATGCTAGAGCTTTCAGGTTCTTTACTAGGTGTTTTCACTTTCTTTCCTCGGGGCATCAGTTATCTATAATATTTCCTTCAAAATAATTTTCAAACCGATCTTAAGCAAAAATTTAAGAAAATCTACACACATTTTTTCACTTTGTAGGAGCTCGATATTGCCTCTGATGTATCTCTGTACTTTTTGATCATCTAGTTTTGAATTTGTGACCTGCAGTAGTCTTATATGTCCTTTTTCCAATGCCACAAGTCTGACCCAAATTGGATTCTCCAAGGAATAGTTATGCGAAATCTCCCACAGTGACTTGATTATAGACTAGTTCAGTAGAGCGAACTTATACGACGTGCCACGAGTCACTGTTTCGACCTTTGGATCTGAAAAATGCAAACAAGAAACTAGATTCTGTCCTCTTTCTGTACCTTCTTATGAAATTTCAATCCGATCCCTAGAGAGAAAGTTATGACGATTTTCCCCAGGTCACCTGTTTGGAATGTAATTCAGGAGTCTGCAAAAAGACCAACTTCCTCAGATCATATCTCCGTAAATATAGCGTGAAAAGCTCTGAAAATTGGACCCGAGGTTCAGCGCGATTTCTTCTCAAATGGGTTTTTTCTTTCAACTTCTGAAACGTCGCAGAAAAAAAGTTATACCGAAAATTCCACGATGACCTGTTTGGAGCAGCGAAACCCTAGAACCCAAAGCTCTGATACCAAATGTTATGAAACCAGCTCAAGAAAAGATAGAAAAGATAGATCAACGCCTTAGAATTTAGCCTCTTCGAGGGGGAAACCTCCTTTACATTACATAAATGAACAATTCTTGGATGATTCAAATGACAAAACCTCCTTTCTATATATAGGAGTCTAAGGAGTCACAATATAATCCAGCCGACCTAATAATAATAATATAAAGCCACAAAAATAACAATAAAGGGATTCTATGGGGCATAGTAATAACAATATTGGGGCAATAGGGGCACAACAATATTAATAAGGGGTATAACTACAATAGTAATGGGGTAATCACTAGTATTATAGGGACCCAACAGATCACATAGAAGAAAGATTACACCCCGGTTTAGTGTAGATTTACATATTTCTGTTTATTAGAATATAATTTCCTTATTATTAGATTAGAATTAGAGTAGAAGTATTCCATTTAGAAACTGTTAGAAACAGAAATATCAATCTTTCTCACACACACACGTAAATTGGGAAACTGGTCCCATATCCCCAGTCGGACCCGCTATACCAAACAGAAAAGGAGTTGCCAACCAAGGTCTGGACTGGGCGGGTATCCCCCTTGTTGTAGACCTGATTTTCAGGGCTTCAACATATTTGGTGCTAGAAGGAGGGCCACAAACTGTGAATGGCAAGCAAATCTAAATCTAAATACCATTTTGAGAGTAAATTTCCCTCACCATCTCCTTCGACTTCTCCATTGCATTCAGAAACCTTAAATCCAGAGTTAGAAGTCGTTGGAGCAACAGCCGCTGCTACAAACCCTGATATTTCAGAACAATCTACTATTGGACCTCCTGAAGTTGAATCTTTGATTCACAAACTTCATCAATTTTCAATATCTCCTCAGAAGTCTGATAAATCTCAAGGCAGCGTGACTTCGCAATATAACCCTTCTCATCCTCTTACCAGGTTAAAGAGTGAAAAGTTTGGTGTTCAGCCAACCGAATTACCTCTACCTACTAGGAAGAGAGCAAGGAAGTCTCTTAAAGGATCCGATAGCGAGACTCTTTCATCATCATCATCCATCTCAACCTCTTCATCGCGAATTCAGCCATCCACTCCTCCACTTCAGATCATCGTCCATCAGCCTATTACAACTTCCTCAACTCCTTCTCAACCATCTAGAGTCATAATATCCTCATCTTCTCAACCACAAGGATTATCTTCTGCACTTTCCTCTGTTAGTGTTTGGTCAATTTAGTGAGGTCTAAATTGCTACTTTAAAATGTCAACCCAGGGTTTGTAAACTGACGAAGTGAAGTGTACTATATGTACTAGATAACCATTTCCTGAGTCTTTTGTCGTTTTTAGTTTTTTAAGTTTGTTTTTGGATTTATCTTTCCCTAATGTGAGATGATGAAAAGGTGATAAAGCAAGTGAAGTATGGATGATTATGGTGATCTCTAAGTGGTTTTTCAAAACTTAAAAGAAAGAAAGCTTTAAAATAACTACAACGAAATCAATTCTTGAAAAGAAATAAAGACATCAAACAATGAACTAATGACATCGGCCCAGTATCTTTGTTGCTGAATGAAAATGAAAGTGAAATCTACACTAAATTCAATTAAAAGTAAGAACAACTAATCCACACTATTTCAACTCTTCAACTCAATCTTCCTTGTGAAAAGATATCATGAAATGTTAAGCAATGTGAAATCTAAAAGAAGTTAAACTGCATAAAAGAAACTAATCACACTACTTTAACTCTCTTGACCTTTTGCCTTTCAGCTTAATTTACCCTGTGAGAAACAATCATGAACAAGTCAAGCAATGTGAGATCTAAAGCAAACTAAATCAAGCTATAATGAGTGATATTCTGGTTCCTAATAAAGTTATTTGATTATAGAAAGAAACCGTTAACAGATGAATAGCATGATATCTAAGAGCAGAAAATAAATGTACAACTTAAGGAAATGACAATACTGGAAATCAAACTTCAGAAAACAAGAGTCAGCGACAAAGACAAGATGATCTCGTATGCCAATAGTTATAAAAAGAAAAGGTGAAAAATTGCCCCGGGCTGCCTAAGAAAACCTGCAGAAAACACTCATCAGTTGTAACCATAAAAGAGCAACAATGAAAATGTAAATCAACAGAAATCAAAAAGCTTTGTTATGTACAGCTAATATACATGATGAAATAAAACGCAGCATTTAAATGACAACTGTACAGCTAATATACATGAATAGGAAAAAAAATAATGCAAGAGTTAAAGGACAACTGTACAAGGCTTTAGTGAGCAGGGGCCCTCTGCCACTTCAGCCAATTCAACGAACAGCTACAAGCTTAAGTTTAAACCAGTCTTCTCATATATTCAACAACAATGTAAAAGTGCAGTGGGGAAATACAACAACTTCGAATTACATTACAAGAGATTAACTTTTTACAGCGTTCATGGACGCGTTATTTATAAGGAAAGAAGGCTAAACAAATTAACTAAATCTATGCTATTAACCACGCTGCCATAGACACGTAAATCCTCTTCAGCCCGGATCTAGGTAACTGTCATCATGTTTATTAAATCTGAGAGGTATGGCTGTTGGATTCACGCTACCAGGATGTCTTCGTGGCTAAGGACTGTGCCACGTAGCTTCACGTGCTCAAAAACAGAGCTACGCAGAGCCGTGCCATCGCTGAACACTTCCGTTGACTATCCTTTGCCCCTTGTTTGACCGCGGGCTTTTATGGGCGTGCTGGATGATCTGGAGGGACACGTTCCATGTCATTGACTCCTGTAACTTGCCCATGTGGCTCGTTTCTTCAGAGGACACCTGTAGCATGGTGTTTGACAAAATGGCTGCGGAATCCTGTGCTGGCTACAGAAACCTGGGTCAGCTGCGGAAACCTGTGTTGGCTGCGGAAACTGAGAAGCTTCTACAGCTGTCTGAAAAAAATTCTAAACCAAACAACAGTCATCAGCGTAGTTAGAAAACCATGTCAAAAGCTCTTTTTTAAACTAAAATACAATGATTTAATCAACTTGGTGGATGAAATGAGTGGAAAAAGAAGGCTGAGAGGGTGTATAGGAAGGTGCAGGTTCGAGGCTCAACATACCCCCACTGTGAAGGTGTTGCATGTCCTCATGCAACCAAAACTTAGTTATTTTCCCTTAATCCATATGCTCTGAGGCTTCTGCAAGAACATCTAGCCCTCTTCTCTTTCTCTTTGATGCTAAAATGGTCCTTGGTTTCCTGACTAGACATTTGAACTTAAGATTAATCAATGCCCTGCTCAACTTTTTACACTTTTTCTTCAGCTTCCTATTCTTCTTTTGCCACAGTCCTAAATGGAGCATAGTGTTATCATGGACAATCTTGTCTACCTTACTCTACTCTTTGAGTGCTTCATTTTCCTGTTTGATGTGCCTATTTAGGACTTCCAATTCAAACACTTCCTGTTTTAAAGACTGTACTTGTGCATCAAGTGGCAAGGTGGTGCTTGGTCCTGCAGCTGATTGTTCCAAGGACTCTAGGTAGTTATATACCTCTTGCTGTTTAGGATCTACTTTAGGTGTCTTTCTTGGGCTAGGCTCAAAATCAAAATCTGGTGGAGGAGGAAGACTGTCCTCTCTTTCTGGCCGAAAAGGGCTTTCATCACGTGGAGGACTTGACTCAATGTCTGGCTGAGCTGGAGCTTTTTTAGGTGTTTCTTCACCTAAATCAACAAAGTGTGATTGTTTTTCTTGGGTTACACTCTTCTTTCCTTTTAGCCTACTGCTCCTCCTCACGTGTGGACTAGTGCTCTTTTCCTGTGCACTCTGTTTTCCTTTTTGTTTCTTTGTTATGGCAGCAGCTTGAAGATGTACCAATCTTTCTGCCAAAGTTTGAGAATCTTCCTTTATGGATGGTTCAGGGGATGGATAGGTTTCTTGAATGGTTATTTTGCCTTTGTCCTTCTTCTGTTTCTTGTTTTTAGCTCCCTCTTCTTCTTCTTTTTGAATAGTTTCCTGAATGTCTATTGTGGGAGAGTCTTGGGCTGTAATATTCTTTTCTTTCCTCCTACTTCTCTTTGGAATTTTTGGGGAACTGCTTCCAGAGGCTTCAGTCAGTTCTTGGAAGTGGTTTCTTGTCAAAAACTTTTCCCAAGTATCCTTAGTGTTTTTCAACTGATCTTCAATAAGGATTTTTATGAACCCGTGATGGTAAAGATGGGGTTCAATATTGCCTACGTGTTTTTGAACAGTAGAGCTCATTTTCTTCAAGATTGATAACAGAAAATAAGGAAAATTAAGGGTATAACCTTCCATAAAATTCATCATTAGCCTGGCATGATACATGTACATGGAACCAAAACGACCCTCGCATGTGATAAATTTCTGGATAAGTAATAACAGAGGGGACCATTCTTCTTTTATTGCATGCACAGGGATTCCTTTTGTAAATACAGAGGTATCCATACCTGGGTTTTGGAGCATGATTCTCCATCCTTGATCGTCCACACTTCTGTTTTTGAACCACCTTTCACCTTCTTGTGGAAGACTTGTTGCAGCTGCTATTGTGGCCTCGGTCACTGTAAATTTTAAGTCTCCTATCTCCACTGCGTGTCCATTAAAGGACCGTGCAAAGGCTTTAGTCACTTCTTTGTTATAGCCCCTGAACTTTTGAATGAATCTCAGCCACCTTGCTTTCTTCAACGACTCCTTCGTTTGAGGATAACCCTCCAGGTATTTTGGTCCTTCCGGTTCAGCTCTTAGTAGTTTTCCCATTCTCGGCTTTAAATTCCGACTGAAAATTCTACTGCGTATGAAGGTTCAGGAAAAAAATGGGCTGATTACGGGATTCTTAGGGTAACTGGAGTGGCCGTAATCGAAGTTCAGGATGTATGTGGTGACTGTAGCCAGGGTTTGGAGCAAGCTGTAGTGGATGCAATGGAAATGGAGAACAGGGAATGGTATGAGTACCGAGGGAGTAAAGGGTAAGCAACAATAATGAGTTCAACATCGAATGCATGCGGGAGTGAAGTGATAAATGGGCAGAATAACGGCTGAGTCCTTTTGGATCGGATGACTTGCGCACACGTCTCGGCAGACGGCTGCGGAAATTATGGTGAAGGAGAGCCGTAGTACAGTCGGTCACGTCTCAAAAGTACGACCAATAAATGGGAGAGCAGTCCATCTCGAGTTTAAATTTAGAATGATCGTGGGACCGTTGTGGAATGACATCGTGGAAGAGGAATGGTATGGGGCTTGCCGTATCAAATCATTGCATTTAGTGGAACTTGCCATGGTTTAATAACTATGCATAATAATGACATTGAATTGTTATTTGGTAGAGATTTTTGATCATACCTTTGGAAGTTTATCATTTCTTGATTAAGGCTTCTGACCCATTGTTGTTCTTTGATCTTGAAGATGCCCCATGTCTTTGCTGCACTTGGTGATGATGACACTAACCTTTGACTGTGATTTTTCTTTTTTGAAAACAGAGTGATGCCGGCTGTAAAGATAGAGTGATGCTGGCTGTAAAGACAGAGTGATGCTGGCTGCGGAAATCGTTTTTGGCTGCGGAAACTGGTTCTGGCTGCGGAAATGGTTTCCAGCTGTGGAAACTAAGACAACACCCCTTTAACTGCACAAAGATAGTTAGAGAATAACTAACTAAATAAAATAGTCCTGAGAGGGACTTTTATTGATGGAATGAAATGAAATGAGTGGAATGAGATGGAAATGAAGTGGAGTGAAGATGGAGATGAAAATGAGATGGATGAACTGAAATGGAAAATGAGGTGGAGTGAAGATGGAAAGAAAGAGAGATTTTTTTTTTTGGAAAATATAGAGTGTCAGGTGCCCCTGATTTTCACTCTACATTTTCTGTATAAGACTGCCAATCTATGATTGGTTTTTAGGCTTATACAAAAGATTTTTTTTTTTTTTTTTCAACTGAAAGAAACAAAGACTAGGCTGATGGAGGAGAAGGATTCCTCTCCACCAGCCTCATTGCAGAATTTTCTTGAAACATTTTGACAAATTCCTCTTTTGAGAGTGGCTTATGATAAATTTTCAATCGGTGGCCATTCACAATGAGAGGAGTTTGAAACTCATCAATGGTCTTGACTTGAACTGCTCCATTGCTAAAGACTTCATCAATCTCATATGGTCCAAGCCAATGAGTCTGAAATTTTCCTTTGAAGTCTTTAAACTTGGAATCAAACAGTAACGCCCAATCTCCCTTTTGAAACTTTTTCTCTTTGATATATCTATCATGCCACTTAGTTCTTTGGTGCTGAACTAGATCAGTCCTTAAAATTGCATCTTGTCTTATTTCATCTAGCTCATTCAACTGCTCCATTCTGTGCTTTTGGGCTTCTGATAGATTCATCCCCAACTGAACTGCCATCTTGAAAGTCTTGACTTGAAACTCAATGGGGAGCAGGACTTCTTTCCCATAAACAAGTTCATAGGGAGAATGTCCTGTTGTATTCCTCCATGTAGTTCTATAGGCCCATAAGGCTTCAGGAAGCCTTTCTGCCCAATCTCTTCTATGTAGATGAACAGTTTTGGTGATGATGTTCTCAAGGACTTTGTTTGTAGACTCCACTTGGCCATTTGCTTGCGGATGGTACGGAGTAGATTTTCTATGCTTGATTTTGTATTCTTCCATCAGCTTCTCCATCAAATTAGATGTGAATTGACTTCCCTGATCTGTTACAATTTCTCTTGGGACACCAAAACGAGTAAAAATATCCTCAAAAAGAAATTGAACAACTGAATTTTCAGTGGCAGAAGGCAATGCCTTGGCTTCTATCCATTTAGTAACATAATCAGTGCAAACCAATATATACTTCTTTTGTTTAGATGGTGGATTAATAGGTCCAATGAAATCTAAAGCCCATTTTTCAAAGGGTTCGATGACTACCTGTGGCTGTAATGGCATTTCATTTGAAAGAGTTGGTCTCCCAACTCTTTGGCAGCTGTCACACCTCCTGACATATTGTTTTGCATCTTTGAAGAGAGAAGGCCAATAATATCCTAAAGAAAGGATTTTATAAGTTATCCTCTTGTCAGCGAAGTGCCCACCGCATGGCTCATCATGACATGCCTTGAGGATGTCAGGCATTTCATCTTCCCGAACACATCTTCTGATCACACAGTCTAGCCCTGTTTTGAACAATTCATTAGAAATCCATGAATAACTCGAACTCTCCTGAATAATTCTTCTCCTTTCATTAGGAAATAAATGTGGAGGTAGTTTCCCTGTAACCAAATAATTAGCAATATCTACATACCAAGGAGTTTTAGTAGTTACTGCAAACAAATATTCATCTGGAAACTTATCCTCTACAGGAGAATCTTCGTTAGTATTTTGGATTCTAGACAAGAAATCAGCTACCATATTTTGTTTCCCTGGTCTATCTAACACAGTAATATTGAATTCTTGTAAAAGTAAAAGCCATCTTGTAACTCTGCCATTAGTAACAGGTTTGTTCATGAGATATCTAATTGCAGAATGATCAGTATGGACAAAAGTTTCATAGCCTGTTATATAATGTCTAAACTTGTTGATTGCATGAACAACAGCTAAGAACTCTTTTTCAGTCACAGTATAATTTAACTCAGTGGGAGTCAAATTTTTACTAGTGTAGTAAATGGCATAAGGAACTAAATCCTTTTGACCCAACACAGCTCCTAGAGTTGTATCTGAAGCATCTGTAGAAATATGGAAAGGAAGTTTCCAATTCGGCCCTTTCAAAATGGGTGCTTCAGATATTCTTGTTTTTAAAGTTTCAAATGCAGATTGACAATCAGGATCCCAATTGAATTCACAGTCTTTTGTAAGTAATTTGAAGAGCGGAGATGCTATCTTGGTGAAGTTTTCAATAAATCTTCTATAATATCCAGTAAATCCAAGAAAACTTCTAACATCTCTTTGACAATTTGGAATAGGTAACTTGGAGATGACTTCAACTTTTGATCTATCAACTTTAATCCCATCTCCCGAAATATGATGTCCTAAAACAATCCCTTCAGTAAACATCATAAAACATTTTTCATGACTTAATGAAAGATTTGTTCCTTTACATCTTGTAAGGACTTTTTCCAAATTTTCTAATGCCTCTTCAAATGAATTACCATAAACTGTAAAATCATCCATATAGACCTCTACACAATCATGGATTAGATCGGAAAAAATTCCTAGTACTGCCCTTTGAAATGTGGCAGGTGCATTACATAATCCAAAAGGAAGTACTCGGTAAGCAAAAGTTCCCCATGGACAAGTAAATGTGGTCTTGTCCTGATCTTCAGGTGCTACCTGAATCTGATTGTAACCACTAAAACCATCCAAAAATGAGAAATACGTTTTGCCTGCTAAAGTATCTAATACCTAATCAATAAAGGGTAAAGGAAAGTGATCCTTCAAAGTTGCTTTGTTTAATTCCCTGTAATCAATGCAAACCCTCCATTTACCATTCTTTTTAGGTACTATAACCAAAGGAGAAACCCATCGGCTATCTGAAATTGGATAAATGAAGTTTACATTAAGTAACTTTTGGAGCTCTTCTTTCACTATCTCCCTAAGGTTTGGATTCATCCTTCTTTGAGGTTGTCTGATTGGCCTACTGTTTTCCTCAATGTAGATGTGATGAATGCAAGTCTTAGGGTCAATACCTTTCATATCGGTATACTCCCATGCAAATGCAGTAGAATGTTTTTGCAAGATTTTGGTTAGCTCTTCCTGTTGTGATTTTTCCAAGTTTTTGTTGATATTCAATGTTTTTCCTGGAAAAATCTCAATGGCAGAACTACCAAACTCTTCCATAGAGAAAAGAGACATTTGTCTAGATGATAGACACTCAATGTCAGAATCTAACTGAAATTGTGTGTGATCATATTCTGAAGATGGTTCAAAGTTTTCTAATGTGTTCAGAATTTGACTATCTTCACTGATCTTAGAAATGGTAAAGACAGGTTGTATAGTATCTTCATCATCAACCCACTCATTATCTCCTATTTCTGTAATTGCTTTTGCTGGAGGATACATATTGAACTTCTTTGTCGAATTACCATCAGAAATATACATATCCCCAGACCTACAACTGATAAAAGCATCAGCTGTCACTAGCCAAGGTCTTCCTAAAATAAGAGGATGTCCTCCTAGATTACTCTTGGGAGTTAAAATCATGAAATCGACTGGATATTCCCAAGAGTCTAAGGAGACTAGAATGTCTTCTAATACACCATCTGGTTTGATAATTGATCGATCTGCAAGTTGCAATAAAGTAGGTGTAAAGAGAAGATTAGGAAGTTTTAGCTGTTCCATAGTCTGTCTACTCATAATGTTGATAGCAGCCCCTAAATCAATCAGAGTATTTGGAATTTCAATTCCATTGATATGTGTTTTGACAATTGGACTACCGGGATCTATATACTTCTGCATGGTAATTTTTCCCATCATGATATCTGCAATTTTCCCTACCAGGTGGATTCTTCTTGTGTCTCTTGGTTTCTTTCCTGGTCTTTTAAGGCTCAACTCCTTTATTGTTTTTGCTAGAATAGGAATCTCTTTAATGGCTTGTAACAAGGGAATCTTGATACAAACATTCTTCAATTCATCTAGAAAATTATAGTCAGGCAACCAAATTTGTTTTTCCACTCCTTTGTCAATTTGTAATCTTTCAGGAAAAGGAGGTGTGGATAAAGATGCAGGTTGCTCAACTATGGGAGTTGTGGGGGTTAACTCTTTTTCTTTTTCTTTTTGAGTGTTTGGGTTTTGAAGAGATGCTTCAAAACCTTTATTGGCTTCAAGAGAATCTTCCTCAAAAATGCTTTGCTTTTGAGCATTTATAGAAGGCTTATCTAGGACTCTACCTGATCTGAGTTGTACATCATTGAGAGGAACAATCATATAGGCAGGAAATTGTTGACCTTCCATCATGTAAGCATTTTGAGGGTTTTTGTTATTGGGGTTTGGCAATGGCTGAGAAGGAAGTTGATTTGACTTTTGTTGGAATGGAAGCAAGAGTTGAGAATTTGGATTCTGTTGAGAAGGTTGTTGTTGTTGTGGAAATGGCAATGATAGTTTTGGATTTTGATTTGGAAGTTGTGGAGCCTGTTGGTTTTGAAAAGATGGGGGATATTGATAAAATTGAGCAAATCTCCCATAAGGATTTTGCATACCTTGTACCCGTGATTGAAAAGGATTTTGAGGTTGGGACCAAGGTTGTTTCCAAGGATTCCAATTTAGTGGGGGTTGAAAATTCATAGAGTTGCTAAACCCTTGATTTTGTTGCCCCTGCCAAGGTCTCCTTGCAACAAAACAGAGAGATTCGATTGTATTTGGATCTTCTTGAAAGACAGCTTTGAGCCCAGGAATTGAAGGACAATCCTTGGTCTCATGATTCTCTGAACAAATTACACATGTTTCTACAACTTTTGCATCCAAGGGACATTCCCTTAGAGCATGTTTCTTCCTACACTTTGGGCAAAAGATGGCCAAAGCCTCAGCTTCTGCTTTCTGCTTATTGTGAATCTTAAGGGTGTCTAGTTGTTCACTAAGACTCCCTAAGATGTCAGTTTTGAATTCATCAAGCATGTTGCCAATCTCAGTCCTACTTACTGATCCAGTTGCAGATTGTTTTGCTCTGATGAGAGAAGGATCTCTAGGCCCTTTTTGAGTTTTAGATTTCCCCCTTGAGAGATGGACACATAACTCTGCTACATCATGAAGTGGAAGTTGAGATATATCTCCCTTTCCCATCATGTTCAAAATATCTATCCATTCATCTCTAATGGCTTTTAATAGAAGGGCTTTCAAGGTCTCCTCATCTAAGTTACTCATTTTTGCTCTTTTCAGGTTGTATTGAAATATTTCAAGTAAATCCTCCAAGTTTTTATCTTCTCTTTGCACCATTTTGAATACCTCATCCTTGTGATTGGTGGGCATACAATAGTCCAGGTACCTATCCAAAAATGTTTGTTTCATATCATTCCAAGTCCTAATGGATTGAGTGAGTAATCCCATGAACCATTTCAAGGCTGCTCCTTTCAATGTTGAAGGAAACAGTTTGAGTTTTTGAGAGTCTTCCAGATAATCATAAGTTCGACACACGACCTCAAACTCAAATAGAAATGTTTCAGGGTCCTCATTCCTTAACCCATGGAAGTTTGGGAGGACAGATGGTGAGATATTTTTCATTGTGGCTCGGGAGTCCTCATCGACTATAGGAAATCCGAATGAGTTATCCCCATCCCTATTTCCCCCAATGTTACCTCTACCTCCTCCATTGTTTCCTCCCCCTCCTCTACCTCTACCTCTACCAAATCTAGTTGCTCCTTCCTCTGTCATGGTAGTTTCCCTGGAGACTTTAGAGTCTTCTGGTTCTTCTACTAAGGGTGAATGAGAAGGAATTTCTCCCTCTTCTTCTTCAGATGATTCTACTTCTTTAATTACAATTTGTCTCTCTGTAGAAGGAAGGAAAGGATCTCTTTCTAGTTCAGATTCGATGGAAGGTGTGGGAGAGTCGACTCCTGCCTCTTGAATTCCAGGAATCCTAGGGCTAGGAGTGTAAGTTGGAGATGATGGAGGTGTCTCTTGTCTATTCCTTGAAGTAGATGGAGTTGTAAAAATCGAACTCTTGGCTCTAGCTAAAAACCTTCCCCTAGAATCTCTTGCTCTATGCATGTCATTTTTTTTTCTTTTTATTTTTATTTTTCTTCAAGTCGGGCTAATAATTCTCTTTCTGATCTTCCAGGTCACTCTAGGTGCAAGAAGAGAGCATACTCAAGAAACTATTAAACCAATAACTTTCTCTTTTCTGATCCTCCATATCACACTAAGTGCAAGAGGAGAGCATACTTTGAGAGGTTATCAATTTTCTTTCCTTGAAATTTTCTTGTTTTTTTTTTTTTTTAGAAATTGGCTACCTAATTTCACTTCCTCGACAACGGCGCCAAAATGTTTGGTCAATTTAGTGAGGTCTAAATTGCTACTTTAAAATGTCAACCCGGGGTTCGTAAACTGACGATGTGAAGTGTACTATATGTACTAGATAACCATTTCCTTAGTCTTTTGTCGTTTTTAGTTTTTTAAGTTTGTTTTTGGATTTATCTTTCCCTAATGTGAGATGATGAAAAGGTGATAAAGCAAGTGAAGTATGGATGATTATGATGATCTCTAAGTGGTTTTTCAAAACTTAAAAGAAAGAAAGCTTTAAAATAACTGCAACGAAATCAATTCTTGAAAAGAAATAAAGACATCAAACAATGAACTAATGACATCGGCCCAGTATCTTTGTTGCTGAATGAAAATGAAAGTGAAATCTACACTAAATTCAATTAAAAGTAAGAACAACTAATCCACACTATTTCAACTCTTCAACTCAATCTTCCTTGTGAAAAGATATCATGAAATGTTAAGCAATGTGAAATCTAAAAGAAGTTAAACTGCATAAAAGAAACTAATCACACTACTTTAACTCTCTTGACCTTTTGCCTTTCAGCTTAATTTACCCTGTGAGAAACAATCATGAACAAGTCAAGCAATGTGAGATCTAAAGCAAACTAAATCAAGCTATAATGAGTGATATTCTGGTTCCTAATAAAGTTATTTGATTATAGAAAGAAACCGTTAACAGATGAATATCATGATATCTAAGAGCAGAAAATAAATGTACAACTTAAGGAAATGACAGTACTGGAAATCAAACTTCAGAAAACAAGAGTCAGCGACAAAGACAAGATGATCTCGTATGCCAATAGTTATAAAAAGAAAAGGTGAAAAATTGCCCCAGGCTGCCTAAGAAAACCTGCAGAAAACACTGATCAGTTGTAACCATAAAAGAGCAACAATGAAAATGTAAATCAACAGAAATCAAAAAGCTTTGTTATGTACAGCTAATATACATGATGAAATAAAACGCAGCATTTAAATGACAACTGTACAGCTAATATACATGAACAGGAAAAAAAGTAATGCAAGAGTTAAAGGACAACTATACAAGGCTTTAGTGAGTAGGGGCCCTCTGCCACTTCAGCCGATTCAACGAACAACTACAAGCTTAAGTTTAAACCAGTCTTCTCATATATTCAACAGCAATGTAAAAGTGCAGTGGGGAAATACAACAAATTCGAATTACATTACAAGAGATTAACTTTTTACAGCATTCATGGACGCGTTATTTATAAGGAAAGAAAGCTAAACAAATTAACTAAATCTACGCTATTAACCACGCTGCCAAAGACACGTAAATCCTCTTCAACCCGGATCTAGGTAACTGTCATCATGTTTATTAAATCTGAGAGGTATGGCTGTTGGATTCACACTACCAGGATGTCTTCGTGGCTAAGGACTGTGCCACGTAGCTTCACGTGCTCAAAAATAGAGCTACGCAGAGCCGTGCCACCGCTGAACACTTCCGTTGACTATCCTTTGCCCCTTGTTTGACCGCGGGCTTTTATGGGCGTGCTGGATGATCTAGAGGGACACGTTCCATGTCCTTGACTCATGTAACTTGCCCATGTGGCTCGTTTCTTCAGAGGACACCTGTAGCATGGTGTTTGACAAAACGGCTGCGGAATCCTGTGCTGGCTGCAGAAACCTGGGTCAGCTGCGGAAACCTGTGTCGGCTGCGGAAACTAAGAAGCTTTCGCAGCTCTCTGAACAAAATTCTAAACCAAACAACAGTCATCAGCGTAGTTAGAAAACCATGTCAAAAGCTCTTTTTTAAACTAAAATACAATGATTTAATCAACTTGGTGGATGAAATGAGTGGAAAAAGAAGGCTAAGAGGGTGTATAGGAAGGTGCAGGTTCGAGGCTCAACAGTTAGTAGTTCAACAATTTCCCAATCTCCATGGAATAACCCAGGGGTAGTCTTAATGCCCGCACCCTTGAGTCAGTTACTGGCCCATCCTGAAAAATGGCTGCCTAAGTTTAACCCTGAGGCAGGCATGCTAGCAGATGAACATATAAATAACTTTATGTTATCTATAAATCTCAATGGAGTTGTTAATGAGGATGTTGTTGTTCGACTTTTCCCTTATACTTTTCAAGGAACAACCGGATCATGTTATTTCTCGTTACCTTCTGGATCTATTACTAGTTGGGACATCTTCCAAGAACAATTTCTGACCAAGTTTGGTGATGATAGGTCTACAGCGACACTGATCAATGACTTGTCTAACCTTAGAGCCGAGTCAAGAGAACCTATCAAAGATTTCAATTTACATTTCAATAAAATCTTAAACAAAATTCCTACTGCTTCTCAGCGTAGTGAAGAAGTGCGAAGTGAATGGTACATTATTGCTTTACCATCAAAATTTTTTGTTGATAGGGCTAACAAAACAACCTTAGTTGAAAACATGAAAGAAGCGATAGCAGTAGAGAAATGTATTACGGCCCTAGAAAAGAAAAATGCGATGGAAGAACGAAAATCTAAGAAGGTGTATTTCAAAGAAGATCCCAAGAAAAAAAACCAAAAGATCCATTTGATTTAGAAGGATTACAAAAAGTTTTGAAGACCATGTCTAACGAAATGGTCGACATCAAGAAACAAGTGGCAGAAACTTCTTCTAAAAAGCCATACAGGCCTTTTAAAAGAAATCCTTCAACTGATTCCAAACCCCCTAACACTATTTCAAATGCTGAATTGGAAGAAGAAGAAGAAGAGGAAAACGCTACCGAAGAACATACCGATGAAGAAGAAGTTGTAGAGTTACAAGGTATGTGGGATTTCATCCTCCCAAATGAAGAAGATCAAGAGGCATTCCTGGTTAGTACTCGCAGCAAAAATCAGCTTGATCCTCCTCAACATACACCTAAGCCAAAGAGTGCAAGCTCAATGTCTAAGGATAAAGTCGTAGCCAAGAAAACAATACCTAAAGCAACTCAAACCAGCCCAGTCCAAATAGACACATCTACTCCATCTAAAACGCTAATCATTTCAGATGAAATGGAGTATAATATCGTAGAAGACATGAAAAAGACTAGGGCTAACATTACTCTTTTTGAATTGAGCAAGTTAAAACACCAACAGAAAGTATTTTTGAAAGAATTACATGCTGTGCCAGTTGCACCTTTACCAGCTGCTGTAATCTCTCAAGCTTCCCATGATATGGGAATACCTCCAACCAATGCGATGAATAAAGTTGATCCAAATGATATCGCATTAATTGGAGGAAGATCGAGATCACATACTCCCTCATTTCTCCTTATGAAATTTTCAATAAAAACGTGCATAATTGCTTAGTGGATTCTGGAGCTTCATCGAATATTTTACCAAGATCAATTTGCACAAAATTGAACGTTCAACCACAGAAATCTGTTGTACGCATAGTACAATTAGATCGATCGCAAGTCAAAGTGATTGGCGAGTTAAATCAGGTTACCATAAGGCTATCATCCAACCCAAAGGTATGTCAAGTTATCGACATTTTAGTTGCTGATATTCCTGAATTTTATGGCTTAATTCTTAGCAGAGACTGGTCAGAAAAACTTCATGGATACTTTGCAACTGATGACTGGTCACATATGTGGCTGCCTTATAATGGTAAACCAAACCAAATAAAAGTTGAGCGTGAACGACATTAGAAATACATAGTAACAGAACTTGAGGGAGAAAACGAACCAGTAGCATATAATTCTAACATCATTGGAAACTATTCAATAGATTATTTCTTAGGAAATTTTAATGCTCACACTTTACCTTGCTTAGAACATTCTGTTTTATCTCAAGTAGAAAATTTTTCTCAAACAGATAGTTCTAAATGCATTAATTTTATAGATAGTCCTGCAAATAAATCTTTGTTTTGGAAACTATTTTTTTATGGTTCTAAATCTAACAAAAGAGCAGGAGCAAGATGCGTGTTAGTAAGCCCAGAGGGAGATAAAACCATGCTAACTTGCAGACTCGATTTTGAGTGCACCAAAAATACTGCAGAATATGAAGCTCTAGTCCAAGGCTTGTAAAAAGCAATTGGATTAGACGTCAAATACCTGCAAGTTTTTGGAGATTCTGAAATTGTAATTAGACATGTACCTAATACTATACACTGTTTATCAGGTCATTTAAAGCATTACCAATCTTTAGTTCAATATCTGACTGAACATTTTATAGCATTTAATATTTCATCAATTCCTAGACTCCAAAATGCTAGCGCAGACCTCTTAGCCAACGTAGCATCCAAGCTCATTCCTTCAGAAGGTTTTAGCCCTGACCGATTTTTAATTGAGTTAATTTTTAGACCATCTATTCCTGATAACATTACCAATTGGAGGATTTTCAATGATGATCCTGATATCATGAATTTTCTCACATTTGAAGGATCCTACACTAATCAAATAATTAACGAAGACCAACATGACCAACAATTGCAACAAGATAGTATATGCTATACCTAAATCAATAGTCAAATTAGAAGACCTTTATGATTTGAAAGATCGATTCAAAAGGTCTATCAATTCAAAACTCCAAAGTTCAACTTTGAATTATGAATTAGTAAATCTAGGAACTGATGCCAAACCCCAGAATATCAACCTAGGTCTTGGCCTAGCCCCTGAAGAAAAATTAGCATATATCCGTCTCTTGAAACAATACAAAAGTGTCTTTGCCTGGAATTATGATGAATTCAAAACATATGACACCTCTATCATCCAACATACTATCCCAATGATTGATAATGAAAAACCTATCCAACAAAAGTTGAGAAAGATCCATCCAAATTTAGAAAATCAAATCAAACTGAACTCAACAAGTTATTGAAAGCCAAAATAATCTTTCCCGTTAGACATTCTAAATGGGTCTCCAATATGGTACCTGTTAGAAAGAAAAACGGAGATATTAGAATCTGCATTGACTTTCGAAACCTTAACAAGGCCTGCCAAAAGGATAATTTTCCTTTACCTCCCATGGAACAAATACTGCAGGCAGTTGCGAGCTCAGAATTAATGTCATTCTTGGATGGATTCTCAGGATACAACCAAGTGCTGGTACATCCCGATGATCAATTAAAAATGACATTCAGAACTAAATGGAGCACATACGCATATCAAAAGATGCCATTTGGTTTGATAAACGTGGGTGCCACATTTCAGAGAGCCATGGACATTGCATTCAAAGGGTTAGTTAATAAGTCAGTGGTAATTTATTTGGATGATATTACTGTTTATTCCAAGAAACGAAACAACCATCTCAGGGATTTAAAACAAATCTTCCAATGTTGTTTAAGGTTAACCTGAAAAAATCCTTTTTCGCATTAAGTGAAGGAAAGCTTTATAGGATTCATTGTGTCAAAATCTGGAATTCACATCGATCTTGACAGAATCAAGGAAATTTCCGCAGTTCCCCTACCTCACAACAAGAAAGCCATGCAATCTTTCCTTGGCCAGATTAACTTTGTAAAGAGATTTGTTCCAGACTTTTCAAGAATCGTGTCTCCTTTACAAGCTATGATTAAAAAGAATGCAAACTTTAAATGGGGCCAAGATGAACACGAGGCATTCAATCTGATCAAACAAGCAATTATCAATACTCCATCTTTAGCAACTCCAAATTTTTCCGATCCTTTTATTTTGTATACATTTTCCTTAGATAGATCATATGCTGCGATACTCACTCAAGCAAATCAAGAAAAGGCGGAAGCCCCAATTGCTTTTTTCAGTTCCAATTTATAAGGTGATGAATTGAATTATTCAGATGTGGAGAAACAAGCTTATGCTGTTTTTAAAGCAATTAAATATTTTAGACCTTTTTTACTCAAAACACATACCAAGATCATAGTACCATTTCCAGTGGTAAGAAATATTCTAGTACAGAAGGATGTGGGTGAGAAAAGGGCAAATTGGGTTACTGCCATGCAGGAATACGACGTAGAAATCAAACCAGCAAAAATTGTAAAAGGTCAAGGCTTTTGCAAAATGCTAGCAGGAGCATTGCTAATGCCCGAAAATCCATCTGAAGATGTACACATGTACGAGGTAAGCCTAAACGATGTTGAGTCATTATATGCTGATACTATTTATTATCTAAAGAATGGATATGCCCCTTCAAACCTCGATCATACCAAGAAAAGATCCCTAAGGTTAAAAGCCAAACAATATCAGCTCGTGAATGATGTTCTTTTTAGAATAAATTATGATTCTGTTCTCCTTAGATGTCTTGAGAAATCTGAAGCTGAAAAAGTCTTGCAGGAACTCCATGATGGGCCAGCAGGCAGACACTACGCTGGAGACACCACTGCTCATAAGATTTTATGCGCAGGCTATTACTGGCCCACATTATTCAAGGATGCACACAACTACGTAAGGAAATGCCAAGTCTGTCAAACCGCTGCTGGGAGACAAGAGAAACCATCCTTGCCACTGCAGCCAGTTATCATCGAACAACCTTTCGATCAATGGGGATTGGACATAATAGGTGAGATCATTCCTCACTCTTCTAAAAAGCATAGATACATCCTTACAGCAATAGATTACTTTACTAAATGGGTAGAAGCAGTTCCACTCAAGACGGGTAATGCTGAAAACATCATTGAATTCAGAGATCAGTTCATAATCACCAGGTTTGGATTGCCTTCTGCTTTAATGTTTGATAATGCATCATACTTTTCTGGAAATGCAATGACTGAATTTGCACTCAAAAGGGGTTTCAAGCTTAAATACTCGGCCAATTATTATCCATAAGGGAATGGGTTAGCCGAATCTACAAATAAGAACTTAATTAGAATCATTAAGCGAACCATTGACCAAAATCATAAAAATTGGCATAAGTCTTTAATATACGCTTTATGGGCAGATTGAATAACGCAGAAAGCCTCTATCGACACTTCTCCCTTTAATTTAGTTTATGGGAAAGAAGTGGTTCTTCCAACACATCTGGAAATCCCCTCTTTGTCCTTAGTTTAGTACATTGACGAAGTACCAACTTCCTCCTTACAACTAAGACAAATGGAAATAATCAAGTTAGAAGAAAAACGAGAACGGGCTAAGATTACTCACGCTCATCATCTAGCATTGGTAAAGGCCTCTTTTGATTCCAATATGATATCTAGAAAATATTTCAGATGGGAGATTTAGTTTTAAAATGGGACAAGGCTCATGAGGAAAAGGGAAAACATACAAAATTTCAAAGAATGTGGCTTGGTCCTTTTCAGATCATAGAAGTCATAGGTCCATCTACCTTCATGTTATAAGATTTAATAGGAAAAAGAGATTCTCTACCTGTTAATGGTCAGATTCTTAAGAAATATTTTCCATAAAAGAATATTCTTCTATTTTTTGTAGAGTAGTTGTTTTTCTTTTCATAATAAAACTAGTTGTGAATGGTTACAATAGGCATTTACGAAAAAGACACCAATTCTCTTTCAAATTTTGATCTTTCGCTTGTATAAATAGCAAATCTTTTGGAAAATTGATCTTTTTTATTAAAAGATACAGTTAAAAACTCTAGCCTAGATATGATACTAGTTTCAACTTCATAAAATTTGATGAAAACTACCTTTAGTGAGAAATTGTTTTATATCAGTGCAATGAAAGGTATCAATAACGAAATAAGATTATCTGTAGAACAGCTATTTCCAAAAAATCTATTATTGTCGTCCAGAGCTATCTTAAGGAAACAATGACTTCCTCCCTACTAAGGAAATCACAACTTTCAGAGGAACAATCCAAGGATTCACTTTATCTTAAAGAGTGAGAGGTCTCATCACGAGCCGTCTTATCATGATCATAGATGTTATAACTTGCCGACTTTGCCAATACTGCATACCACAACAGGGAAATGACTCGATATTGTTAAAATCAAAAGACAAGGGGTCTCATCACGAGCCAGCGTGTTCAACAAAGTTATAAATCAGTGAATGACTGTGTCATGAATTGGCTACCAAAACAAGACATTGCTCTTTAAGAATAAAAAAGAAAATGAAAGCAGAAAGTGTGGATGTGGATTCTTCTTTGGGAATTGTAGGTTTCTTTAAGTAGGATACAGGATCATTGTTATGTAACAGGTAACCCTATCGAGGCTATAAATGCCTGCTGGCAGCAGAGGCTCTACCTATGACAAATGAGCATATTTAAAACTGGTTTATAGAGGAGACTTTGTTTTATCTTTACAAGCCAAATAATGACTGATGTAAATACAAGGACTAGCTTGAGGCAGCAAATAATCAAAGTTGAAAATAGTTGAAACAAAAATGTCATTGACAGGTTAAAGTATAATGTACTTTATCTTTCTATAATAAAGTTTAACTTTCTGGAAAAAAATTTGTTTTGGAAGTTTTGAGAATTCAAAAAGCAGCAGAGATAACTGGTTCTTCCAAGTGAATCGCCAATTGTTGTGGCCAGCAACAACCCCGCTTCTTATTTAGTATAATTCCTAATACTAAATAAATGGGGACCCTTAGCAAAAATTTTAAAAATCAAAGTAGTGTTTAAATTTCCTATTTCGAATAAAATTACCATCATAAGCTTAGGAAGCTCCCCTTGAAAATTCATAAAAATCTAAGTTTTATGATAAGGTAAGACACAAATCTTTCCTTAGGAATATCGCATCGCAAAAAGATAACGGGATACCTCCTTATGAGCTGAATTTTAAACATTGCAAGATTGCGATATGCGATAATGAAATATCACATCGCATACAGCACAATTTACAACGAAACACTTTAATTTGCTGATATGCGATGACGCCGATCGCAAATCGCATTTTGCAGAAAACAAGTTAACAAAGTTTATCATATATAACGTTTCTGCGATCTGCGATATTGCGATATTGCGATCTCGCGATACAGCGACAACACAATAATGTGATATCACGAGCGACCAACTTTGTGATGTTACAATTTTGCGATGTTATCATTTCGCAATGTTGCGATCTACTATATTGTGAAGCAAATCGCAAAATCGCTCCATCGCAGATCTTTCAGGCACGTTATTCAAGAAAAGTATTTTCCATAAGCTGACACCTGGTTATGCGCTTTAATGCTAATAAATGAATTAGTTTCCAGTTATTAATGGAATATGGGTTCATGCTTATCGAAAAAATCATCTCACGTAAGGTGGTATATTTGATGTGTCTTCTGCATTTAAAACTTTCCCATCACCCTTCCTTGTCATTCATTTTCACTTCACTTGTGAATTGCAAGAACAGAGAACAAAGGCCAATACAAAGCAATACGCAAGATAAAATGTGAAAGAAAAGCAAAGCCTCGAGCTCTGAAGAAAAGGAAATGGCGCCCTTATATACAAACACGACATGTAATAGAGACGCGGGAATTGCTACGTGGGAAGGCATGTATAATTTGCTTGAAGAAGAGAATCCCAGAGTAATGGAAGTTGCTGCTACCGTGGGCTCAAACAGTTCATCTGAGGCATCCATCACAGAGCTAGATTGCTCATTCTTGCACCAGATAGCAACAAGGCCCAAAATTCTACCATACACAAACAAGTGAAGTGGATACTGGACAATGCAAATATCAGAAACAGACAGTTTAAGACTCAAGGTCAAGAGTTCACGGAAGTACTATTTTTACAAATATTGAACTTTATATCCGCTAGAAGGAAAAAGCGCAAAAGGCAAAAAACACATCAAGGAAATCTGGATCAAGAAACGGAGGCAGTTTTCGATGCACAATTATGGTGCATCGCTGAAGAAAATTCCTCGAAAAGGAAAGCTTCTAATTTCCCAGTCACTTGCAAGCCCCGAAAATTGCAAGAAAGTAACGATAGAGATAGATTGGAGGCAGAAGGCAAAAGAAAAGGTAGAAGAAATTCAAGGGTTAACCAAGTTGAACTGGGACTATTACTGGCATACTTGGTAAAGCCACATAGCCAATGGATGACTGTTAAGTGCATCATCAATTCGGGTGAAAAGATGGCGCCAGCTCTTGTCAATTTTGTTTTCTCAGCTTAGCTAAAATCGGAAGTCGGCCAGCCGACTCTTCTCAAACAGATGCTGCATGCGTGCGATTTCAAGGATCAAATACAGAAGTAGTTTAATTTTAGATTCAATTTTAGTTTAATTTTGTTTTATTTTCCTGAAAAGAGGACGGTCATTTAAACCGCATCCTATATTTTTGTAATAATTTATTTTTAGATTTAGTTAGTAGTATTTAAACCCTTTTCATGCATTTAGAGGAGGGTCCTAAAATTTATCAAAAACTTATCCCCAGAACACGCACTTCTGTACCCTCTGAGGAGGTTTTGATGAATGAATGGAACAGGATTTATTGATGTTTGCATTTGATATCTGCTACTGATGTTGCACTTTTGTACTCTTAGTGGATGTTAGATCAAGAAGAGATAAATTGTTATCGCTTGAAGCTCATGAGTAGGACTAGTTATAAATGGTATTTATATCTCTTAACTATTTCTACCTTGTGTTAAAGTGATTTTCATGTTCAGTTATTTATATATTGATGTATGAATGCCTGAGTTATCATTTGGCACTTTTGTATGGTGATAGCTATTTATTTATGCTTAGTGTATGAATAGCTTATTATGCGATACGTTTTTCACAACTGTTTCGTTTAACTTTTTATATGAAGTGGTGCATCCTTATTGAATTCTTTTCTCATAACAGCTGAATGATCTTTATTACTAGTTGTTGTTTGAAATCATTTTAGATCGCATAGAAGAAAGATTACGCCCCGGGTTAGTGTAGATTTACATATTTCTATTTATTAGAATATAATTTCCTTATTATTAGATTAGAATTAGAGTAGAAGTATTCCATTTAGAAACTGTTAGAAGCAGAAATATCAATCTTTCTCACACACACACGTAAATTGGGAAACTGGTCCGATATCCCCAGTCGGACCCGCTATACCAAACAGAAAAGGAGTTGCCAACCAAGGTCCGGACCAGGAGGGTATCCCCCTTGTTATAGACCTGATTTTCAGGGCTTCAACACCAGGTAAGGTTAAGGGGAAGGAGTTTAGCAACCGATGATAGAATTTACCTGAGCAAGGAGGAGAAGGGGAGCAAAGAAGTGATGTTCACTCAAAGGTGAAAAATCAGCCCTATAAGGAACTAGCCTAGGGAAACTTAGGGAAAAAACCAATTTCGATTCTAGGGCTTGGGATATCTCACAACTCAACTGTCGAAATTCCCTCAAATTTGGAGGAGGCCTTGGGAGACACCAACATAGTAGAGGCCAAGAAATCAAAGTTTTTCTATGGGTGGTTTGTCAAGAAAATGATGCCCTAGGATCCCTAATGTGGCTAGACCTAGAATAAAGAGGATAAATGAAGAAAAATGGTTCTTTAAGTGATCACCTTATGGTAGACTAGTGCCTAATCCTTTTTGGAGATTGGAGTCAAGAAGAATATGAGAATTGACTTTTTTCTAGGTCAAGGAGGCTCCAAGGACAACTTCGCTTGTCATTAGGGCAAAGGAGAGAGACCTTAAAGCTTTTACACTTCATTTTGCAAGGTAATATGGATTGTCAAGATAAATTCAACCATAGAATTATCCTTAGGAGAATTCGTTTAACATACATGGCCCATACATAGAGATATTCTATATAGAAACATAATTCCACAATTTTGCAGTAAATTCATGCAACAACTAGCCCTAGTATAGCGAAAATCTCATCATCAATGTATGTGACAAAGTAAAACAATAAATAGCATTAAATTTGTACTTACTTGTAAGAGAATATATCCAACCACCAATAAACTTGCCAATCATGAAGCTCCAAGATAAGAAAAGACAATCCATACATCAAAATTCATCCATGCTCCAAAATTTCATCCACCAAGAAGGAATAGCAAAAATCTCAAGATCGATACGATTCCAAACCAAGTGATGATAAAAATGAACTCTCATCATTTGTATTTATACATTCCTAATGAGTTCGATTTAGCTACTTGAGCCTACATTAACCCCTAAAATAAAAATAATGTGCATATAACTAACTTTTGGTGACAAGCACACCAATCTAGCTCATAGACAAAATAACAAGCATCTCAAGTGGTCGAATGATCAATAATACATGTCGTTGGGATCTCTAAGAGGCTCGGTGAAGTCCATAAGTTCCATAACGATGAATAGGACTTCCAAAAGTAATGGAGAAGGGGTTGGACCCTTGTTCTCCACATAATAAAACTGTGTTACTCCAAATGGGTGTGAGGACACACAAGTGACCTCATGGGTCTCCAAGTAAGTCAAAGATTCTTGTAAACCATTTGTAAGGTCCCAGATGATGGTGTAAGTGAGGCCACATCAACATAAAAGTCTTGGGTCATCTGCCAAGTGCATGGTACAACTGTGGGGTTAATTGGGTAAAGGTGAACCAAGTCCATCTTCCTCATCCAATAGGTGGATCTCGAGCAATCTATGAACATGTCTGAAGATCCATGGAGTGTTGTCTACTATGGTGGAGGGCCATGGATCTCAATGCACACAACCTACATGTTCCAATGTAGTCCTCTTGAGGGTCAGGAACTTGTATAGGGAAACCAAACCCAATATGGAGACCACTTGCAATCCTCCATAAGATCCAATGTGTCCCCTAGCCTTCTAGTCCAACAAGTCATCAATGAAATTGAGTAAACAAGCTTACAAACCATGGAAAACGGGTGGGGACTTCATAATGGCACGCCCTTCCATATTGGGCTTCGGCATGTGCTAATGTCTCCAATATCCAAATGGGGTTAAGCAAGTATCCTATTAGGTGGTTTCTACTTCTAAAGGGGATGATATGCCCAAGGCACATCCTTTAAATGGTGGTGGCGTGCGAAAGAGAGATGAATAGAGTAGGGGATGAAAGGGGTAGCCCTGTGTCACATGTTGGGGCACAAGGGTAGCCCACACTTGGGTGCATAATGTATAGGAGGGAGAAATCATGGCACATGAGGTGACCCGACCTTAATTTTTCCACCCTTTTTTATATGACTTTTTCCTTTTTATGATTTTTATTTAATTCACTGCTCAGGGCTCAAGGGGTAAGAGCATGATGTGTGAGATATAACAATGGATAACTCCTTTAAGGTAGGGCGATTCATTTCCCACTAGGAGTTGGGACAATCATGGGTTCCTAAATGATAAATGAGGCTCATCTAGGGCCTGTAGGAACTAGGGTGATGGCCATGATGATGGGGTAGAGCTAATGTATTGGCTTTTTCCCAAATTCTAAATGTGTTTGTCTCAACCATCCTTTGCATTTTGTGGTGCATTTTCCTATTAAATGTGACAAATTATGCTTTTAATTTTATTTTCAGTTGCATCAACCTATGAGACATCATTCAAGGCCCAACCCAAGGTGTGGGAAAGGCTAACCCTATGTGGATCCAGTGGAGGAATTTGGAACCAGGTGATTGAAATGATGAATGGGTTTATAATGAGTGGAAGGGTAGTAATATATATGGGTGAGGGAGCGGGACCACACAAGCAAAATCGAGGTTTCCCATGTAGTACCATCCCTAATGCCCAAGGGTCAGTAACAGAGATCCCACAGTCCGAGATTAGCATACAAAAGAGGTCTATGGGAAAAGAGAACAGACCTAGCCCACTCTTTTCGCCAAATCCCCCCGTTAATCCATGCCCATAGGTGTCAATGATATGCAAACTACAATACTCAATTACCAAATGACAAGGCATACGTTTAGGTTCAGGAGGCCCACCTTCAAACATACGATCATGATAGGTGGGTGAGGGACCAAATGGCTGGATTAGGTGGCAGATAAATGACACGACGAGCTAGTTGGTGGCTACAAGGGGTTATTGGCTACCGGTTGAAGACCATATTGGAGAATTTTTTTTTCTCTTAGGGATATCACCCACAAAATGGTGGATAACATCTAGCTCCAACTAGGACATGATCTCTCAAAGAAGTGGATGAAGCTACTCAAACGAGAGGTCACAAGAAATCCATCAATCACTTGGTTACCACAGACTTGTTACCTGCACATATAATAGGTGAAAAACACGGGGCAACATGCTTTCGTGTCATCTCATGATCACACATTCTTGGATTAGGCCCATAAAATTGACTCATAGAATTAAAATGTAGTTTTTGAATCTAAATGCAACTAATCTATCATGAGAAATATCATATGACATTAGTTCTAATGCAAAATAACCATGCAATGCATCTTACTCTACGATGCATATGATACAATATCATGTCTCAAGGAAAGGAGTGATATGACTTAATTTGATCATCTCAGGCCAAAGTTCGTTGTTGAGTTTAGCAATGTAATAATAGTCCTCCATAACTTTTCCATGAATATTGACAAGCATTGGGTCCCTATTAACCAAGACTAAGTCCCCGACCTTATATTCCTTTTTATGCTTCCACTTTTTACTTGCCTTGGGATTTGGTCGTTTGAGAATGCGAACTTCTTGTCATGGGAGAATAGGGGAAGGCTTCACGATTTCATGCATTTCATAGTATGGAATTGGTCTAGGCTTGATCACATGAGAAAGGCAGTTAGGCTCTCTATAGAGGACAAAAGGGTACCATTGGTTTGCGGGATAGTTGCATATGATAGGTCTATTTGGAGATGGCCTCCAACCGTGGCTCCCAACTTCGTAGATAAGAGAATCCCCCACACATCAAGGACATCTATGACCACAACCTACATGAGAAGCTATATATCATAGTTTCTAGCCAAAGAGACCTTTAGGTATTTTATGATACCATCCACGACTATGGGCTTAGAGTTAAAACTGCATACCTTTTTGTATGGGCAAGTAATGTTGAGACCCAATTGCTTCATAACTTTTAGAGGCATGATGTTTGCAGAAGCCCTTGAGTCTAACATACAATTATGTAAGAAAAGGTCATTGATAGCCAAAGTGAGAGTAAATGGTTCATACCTAGGGTTTTGGTCAGGAATATGAATGTTTTGTAAGTCTTCGGGTAATTATTAGTCCTGGATACCTAGGGAATTCTTAATTTTTTGTTGCTACTCAAGAAATTTTGCAATTTCTTTCAAAGGAATGAGTATGGTTATTTTCCCTATGGCATCGCCTATGTCAATGTCAAGCTTAGCCTCTTTTCCCTTCTCTTTCTTCTTGATGCTTTCCTCCCTTGTAGGATCCTTTTTTGAATTAGCTTTGGTTGGGTGACCCTTCTTAGGAGAAATTTCAGGGAGACACTCCTTTGGAGGGGATTGCTTGGGAAATAAGTCTTCTTTAGATGGTTCCTTAGAGCCTGTAGGGTCTTTGTTATTTTCCTTTCATGAATATTGAACCCCTTTGAACCTTCCCTTGTTATCAGAGTTGAGAATGGATTCTTCTTTTTCTTCCTTAAGGGTGACCTCACTAATGGGAGGATGCATATACGAGCCTCCCAGCAAGATGTTGAAGATGTCAGATTCCACAAGGTTAGCTTGCTCATCAATTTCTTCATCCTCACTTTCTCCCTCTTCACTTCCCTCATCCTCAGAAGATGGGTCTGGCTCAACATCGTTAGTTGCATACAAAGTGTTTAGGAATTAAGATGAGATTGACCTATCTGTTGACTTTTGTGTAGCTTGGGAGGTACTCCAAGCCTTTGTTGACACCCAATCCTCTGCAATTGGGTGAATTTGGAATGTGAACAATCATCAAGAAGATGAACTGATCAGTCACATCCATGTATATAACAATAGCTACCTAATGAAATAAACGAATCAGTTTTTCTGCCAAGTCTGGAGTTACTCCTGGCCTGACATGGTATCAGAGCACAGGTCCCAAGTTCCTTTTTTGGTGTGCCTTGTAACTCCTCTGTCCCATACTCTGCCATAACGCATCTGCCTGCTATTGTGCATCCGTTGGTTAACGCCTGAACGTTTGATGAGGCTGCGTGAATGGTGGAAGGAGCCATTTCATTTTTTTGAAAAAAAAAAAGGCTCATTTGAACTGTGTTGAATGTGCTCAAATGAACGCTGGTATGTGTTGAGTATTAATGCTGTTAAATGGTATTTGAAGTGCTGTATTGAATGCCTATTTATAACGTTGTATTGAATGGTTTATAACGTTGTATTAAATGGTGTATAACGCTGTATTGAATGGAGTTACTGCGTATCGTTTAATGCTGAATAAATGGTGTATAAACGCTGTATCACATGAATGGTGTATTAACGCTGTATCGTTTAAAGTTGTCTCTTGAATGTTTATAACGCTAGTATGGTGTAACCTATCTAACCACCGTAATAAGAGAGAAGCCACGACCTTGTTGTAGCTGCTATTTTTGTGAAGTGTTAATATGGAAAAACAGGTGAAGACCTGGTGTGAGCCACTGATATGAAGAGAAACAGTACATAAATTCTTTGATATTCTTTACGTTTAGTTTCTTGCAAAGCTTGCTGCGAAAGCTGAGGTTTTCCCAGGTTCTGAGTTTCGAATTGCATATGATGAAGCAATGTCATATGAGTAAAGATAAGCTTGTGGAGCAAGAGTAAGTTTATGTTTTGCAAGACCTTTATATTCTCAGCGTTTCCTGTGTGCCTACGGCCCCTCTGTCAAAGCTCTATTCTTTTTCATTCTCTGAATTAAAAAAAAAGGATTATATGCAGTGACATAGCATATACTGAGGGTTATATGCAGTGAAAATTTTATGATAGTGATAGCATTCCTTTTTAGCAGGAGAAGTTTTTTTTTCCCACAAGAGCACTTTAACGTTGCCATATTTTTATTACTGGCTTCAAAGTCTAGAGAATCAAAGGGATTTATGGTGATTTTTTAGTCTCTTCAGTGAACTTTAAAATTGTAATACCGTTGCTGCTCCAACTTTGTAGAGCTCGCGGTGAATGATTGATTATTTCCCACAGAGATTTTTTTTTGAATACAATTTCACTGTATATCAGCAGAAGTAGTTTTTTTTACATAATGCATTCAATCATCTCTATGGTAGGAATAGTTCTCACTGGCAAAGAGAACTATCCTGAATGGTCCCGGATGATAAAACACACCCTCATCTTCAATGAGTTGTGGAAAGGAGTGTGTGTCGGAGAAGGAGACAATGACCCAGTGCAGCCTACATCAGACAAAGAGCTTGTCATTTGGGAAAACAAGAACAGCAAAACCTATGCATTTATCGCAGCATCTGCAAATGAAGAATTAAGTCGCCATATTTCATCATATTCAACTGCCTTTGAAGCTTTACAAAAACTGAAAGAACTCTATGACTCACATTCTGCACTTGAAGTTGTTTAGCTCATGATTAAACTCTTCACTTTTGAACTGAAAAATAATGATCCTCTTGCTCTTGCATCTGAAGTAAAATCCATAATGCATGATATCAAATCCACTAAGGTTGAGCTGGATATCCCTCTTATTGCTTTTCTCAAGGCACTCTATCCTACTTACTCCAATTATCTTGAGTCTATACAAGCAAATGGAAATCTTAAAGATATAACCTTTGACTCTCTTGTGAAAAAGTTTGTTGAAAGAGAGAAAGCCTTTGGAAAGAAGATAGTCCCTAAATCTTCTGAAGAGACTATTTGCCTTGCTCATAAAGAAAAGCATCCTGCTCAAGATTCTACAAGAGGAAGAGGTGGATGAAGAGGAAGAGGAAGATACTTCAGAGGCAGGGGGGGCAGACATTCTCAAGCAGAGAAAGCAGATTTGCACTGTATTTGCTGCAAAAGAAATGGATCACATGATGCATCCACATGCAAGCTACCATGGGACAAAATTGAGCAGAAAAGAAACCAGCAGAAAGGTAAAACTGATGATACTGACAAAGGTAAAGCACCTGAATCCGCTCACTATATTGAGGCACAATGTAACATTGGAGTAAATGAAGATTTGTTTAATGCTTCACTTGCTTCTTTGAAAAATGATTGGTTGCTTGATTCAGGAGCAACCTGTCATATGACTCATAGGAAAGATTTTTTGAAGATTTCACTGACAATGTTGATGGAGCAGTATACTTTGCAGATCAGTCAAAAATCAAGCCATCAGGGCTTGGCACAATCAGGCTTAAACTGCCTGGTCTTCCAGACTTTCTTTTGGATCATGTTCTATATCTCCCACAGCAAGGTCACTCCATTCATATGTTTGATGGCAAGCTTGAGGTAAGAAAAGCATCTGACCACTCACTTGTCATGAGGGGAATAGAAGAAGAAAGGCTTCTCAAACTGCAAGGAACCTCTGCTCATGCACAACATTTCTCATATATTTCTCATCACGAAGAAGGTACACTTCCATCAAGTTTATTATGGCATGCTAGATTTGGACATTTAAACTATGACAGTCTCCGCTTATTGAAGAAAAATGGTGTTTCTGGATTGCCTACAATTCCTAGGAAACATAAGCAATGTGATGCTTGCATTTTAGGAAAGCATAGCAAACAGTCTTTTTCATGATTCACATTCAAGAGCACATAGGAAGCTTGAACTCATTCATTTAGATTTATGTGGTCCAATGCCCGCTCCTTCTGCAAATGGAAATAAATATATCATGAAATTTATTGATGATTACACCAGAATGTGTTGGGTTTATTTATTGAAGAACAAATCTGATGCTTTTCAAACATTCAAGAATTTTCATAAATGGATTGAAAATGATGCACAATCTCATATTGGGTCTATTCGCACTGATAATGGAAAAGAATATACATCAAATGAATTTGAAAACTATCTTCGCCAACATGGGATCAAACATCAAACAACTGTACCTTATAATCCCCAACAGAATGGTGTAGCAGAAAGAATGAATAGAACAATTTTGAATATGGTACGTTCCATGCTTTTCTTCAAAAATGTAAAGATAATTTTTTGGGCTGATGTTGTTCTATGTGTTGCATATATAAAGAATAGATGTCCATCTAGTGCTATAAGAAACAAGACTCCTTATGAATTGTGGTATGGACATGTTCCTTCGGTAAAACATCTCAGGATTTTTGGTTCCACCTGTTATGCTTTGATACCAAAGGTACATAGAAACAAACTTGGTGCTAGAAGTCGTAAATGTATCTTCTTGGGGTATTCAAACACCTCTAAAGCATACCGCCTCTATGATGAAGTAAATAAAAAGTTTGTTGTATCTAGAGATGTCATTTTTCTGGAATCATCCAAATCTGACAATGTTGTTGAGCGGCAACTTGATCGCTTGGATAGATTCGCAAAAACAAAATCATTTCAAGAATTTGATAATCAGATTCCACATCTTGAAGGGGGGATTCCTATACTAGATCAACATGTGGAATCTTCTTCTGAAGAACAATCTCCCCTGCATGAAACTCCAACAACGGATGATGCTTTAAGTGATGTAATTGATAGAATTGGGAGACTCAATCTTGATTCAGTCCCAACTCAATCAACAAAGCAACCTGGACCATCTCAGAAAGGTCCCCCAAAGTGGCTGACAAAGACACTTGAAAGTGTTCATCCTGATGAAATTGGAAAAACAGGAACCAGAAATTCAAACCGACAAAATGGAGGTGATGTAGATGACTCTAATTCACCTGTTGATATGGATGTTTCTTATGATTGTGAATTGATCTTGTCTACAGATTTTGAACCAACTTCCTTTAAAGAAGATGCTTCTCATGATGAATGGAAAGAAGCAATGCAAAAGGAGTATGATGCCCTCATAAAGAACGACACTTGGAAGCTGGTTGATCCTCCATTTAGAACCAAACCAATTGGCTGCAAGTGGGTCTACAAGAACAAGTACAAAGCTGATGGCTCACTTGACAAGCACAAAGCTAGGCTTGTGGCAAAAGGTTTTGCACAAAAGGAAGGGGTTGATTATGAGGAAACTTTTGCCCCCACAGCAAAATGGGCCACCATCCGGACACTCTTTGCACTAGCAGCTCAGAACGGTTGGAAAGTCCATCAAATGGATGTAAAAACTGCCTTCTTGAATGGAGATCTAAAAGAAAATGTTTTTATGTCCCAGCCTGAAGGATTTGCTGTGAAAGGACATGAACATAAAGTATGCAAACTTGTGAAGTCCTTGTATGGCCTCAAACAAGCACCACGAGCCTGGTATGAAAAACTAACTGAGCATCTTCTGAAACTCAACTTCAATCATTTTGATCTTGATGATGCAACTTTATTTGTCAAGAAAGTTGGCAAAACAGTTGTATATCTTGTGGTATATGTAGATGATCTTTTAATGACAGGGAACAATGAAAGCTATATTGCATCCATAAAGAAAGAATTAGGAAAAAGTTTTGAAATGACTGATTTGGGCTATGTTCATTACTATCTTGGCATTGAAGTAACCCAACATCAAAACTCCATATTTCTTTCTCAAAAGAAATACATTGGAGATTTGTTAAACAGATTTGGCATGACAGAGTGCAATCCTCTTTCTACTCCAATGGAACAAAACTTAAAGCTCACATCTATTGAAGGAAAGGAATTTGAGGATGCAACAAAGTATAGACAGCTTGTAGGAAGTCTCATCTACCTCACTACTACCAAACTAGACATTTCATTTACTGTTGGAATCCTCTCCATGTTCATGCAAAAGCCTTGAGAGGGACATTGGTCTGCTGCAAAAAGAGTTCTAAGGTACTTGAAGGGAACTCAAGACCTTGGAATCAAGTATACACAGGTGGACGACTTCAGCTTGATTGGATACTCTGATTCAGACTTCGATGGAGACAAAGAAACTGGAGTATCTACTTCAGGAGCTGTCTCTTGGAGATCACGCAAACAATCAGTTCCAGCAATTCCACAACAGAAGCAGAATACGTGGCAGCAGCTGAAGCAACGAAAGAAATTGTGTGGATCAGGAAAATTCTTGAAGATTTGCAGGTAAAACAAGTACAATCAACTCCACTCATGATTGACAACACTTCTGCAATAAATTTGGCCAAGAACCCAAAGTTCCATGATCGTACAAAGCACATCAATACTAAATATCATCTGATCTGACATCATGTTGAGGCCAAAACAATCCATCTCCGTCATTGTTCCACAAATGAGCAAATTGCAGACATCTTCACCAAAGCGCTTGGAAGAGAAAAGCTTGAAAGATTCAGAACGATGCTTGGACTCACCAACATCCCTTCAGATTAAGGGGGGGAATGTTGACACCTAATCCTCTGCGATTGGGTGAATTTGGAATGTGAACAGTCATCAAGAAGATGAACTGATCAGTCACATTCATGTATATAACAATAGTTACCTAATGAAATAAACGAATTAGTTTTTCTGCCAAGTCTGGAGTTACTCCTGGCCTAACAGCCTTAAAGTTCAAGGGTTGGAGGTCAAAGCGCCACAAGTCAGCTTGTGGGCTTAGAACCCAAGCCTAGGCTTTTGTACCCAATCGTGTTTGGGGAAATTCCAAAAGAAAATTTATAAATGTGATGGCATGAGATGATAGAGGGTAGAAAGGAGAATCGAATGCTTCAAGAATTGTTGAATTCTGAGTTATAGAAGTGGAGAAATAAATTTTTGAAGTTGACAAGTAATTATTGGTTTTCAAGCCATGTAGGCTTGAAGTAAAATTTCTGTGTCTCTTCACTAATTCGTGGAGCCCTTTGTTGTGTATAAATAAAGGATGAAGGAAAGTCATTTTATCATCCATTTGGTGTAACACTTACAGATGTGAGCAACTCGTTGCAGAGGAGAATTTCTTTGCCCTAGCTGCAACAATGGAGAACAGATCAACATGGAGGAATAGGGTTGTTTGAAGCCTATTTTAGGAGGTTGTATTTCTATTTGGAAGGCCACAGGCCTATTCTTGATGATTGAGGGTAGGGAGACTATTTGAGGGCTGAGTTGAGGTGAGGCAAACCCCATACTAGGCTTTTGCAAGCTTGTAATGCCTTGTTGTAGTAGGCCACATGTAGTTTAGGGCAGGTCGAGGTCTTGGTAAGGACAAGACTTCCCATACTTACAGAAAAGAGGGTCAACCACATAATAAATGGGAAATCCACACTCCTATATAACTAAACTAGGAATATTTGAAGGCTATATTTGGGGCTGTAATGATGCCCTAATCATGTGTAGGTGACAGCGTAGGAGTGGACCTCAAATAGTGAGCTAGAGATGTGTTGTTGAGGTGTTGGATTCTAGTTTAGGATCAATTTTGGATCAGTTTGATGGGAAGTTGTAGGAGACTTAGGAGATGTTTGGAGGAGCCCACATGGACAATTGGAAAGCCTACCAAGCAACCAAGGTGACAACAAGCACATCATATGAGATGCAAGAGGACATCAACAAGGAGAGTTGCAGATGTTCCCTTGGATGATGGCTTGATGATTTCCTAGATGAGGACATATTGATGTGACCAGATTTGTGCAATAGATTCTCTATTGCAGAGCAAAGGGCATATTGGTGGAGTCTGTGGGAAACCATGTGTAGGGGTCTCCTAAGTGTGGGGATTCCCTAACTAGGTGTAGATGCTATAGCGTGGACTTGGTCTCTCATGGATTGTTGGAGGGCAACATGAGAGAAGACCAAGTGTGGATGTGATTTGGAACTTATGGTCTGCTGGAGGACAATGTGATAGTGTCCAAGTTGGAGGTCGTAAAGAAACACCTTGAAGGAAAAATGTGGTTGCAAGAGATGCAGTTGATGAGCTCAAGGGTTTGATCAACTAGGAGCAGTTTTTGGATCCCGAGGCTTGTGTGTGGAGAAGGATATCTAAAACAAAAGATGGGCAATCCTCCTAGATTGTGTTCATTATGGGACATGGACATCCTTTTAGTGATAGGTGGCAAGCCTCCATGGCCTATGTTGGTCTTCATTGGAGCAACGCAGGAAGACCATAGTGGGCTGAATTCCCTATGTAGCTGAGGAGAAATAGTGGGAAGATTGAGAGTTGTTCACAAACGGAGTTGTGAACAACTCGATAGGAGTCTTGATGTGTTATGGCTTTGATGGACTAAGGAAAAACTAGTGAGCAGAATGGAAAGCCGAGATTTAGTGGCTAGATAGAATTGGAGCTTTGATAGAGGTAGGAGCTGCAGATTGGGAGTTGAGGGACCGAGCATGTACAAGGTATGACCGAGAGGAGTTGAGAGAGCATACTACAACAATATGGTCAGAGTATCTTGTTGAGGAAAAATTGGATGTCGATGGACTGACACCAAGTACTAGTTTTGTATCTTATACTAGTGGATGTATCAGGGTCATTGTCCCAGGTACGGGTGCCCTAGACTCTTGTATTATATGGTGTTTAATATAATGAAGTTGGGTTGAAAAATTTAAAAAGCTATTTATATTCTATGAATATGTGATCTACTGTTGTTTATATTCCACTATGCAAAGTAGCATCATTGAGATTCTTGGTTTGGTAGCATAAGATATTTTAAGGCTAAAACCTAGACCCAAGGTTGTGGAAATTCAACATGGTATCAGAGCATATCTGACCTAATTTGAAGGACAGTGAATCAAAGTGTGCACAATGAAGCAACTCAGAGGGAGTTATCAATGTCTAGATCATGGAGCAGAGGGTTCAGCTGAGAACATGGAGATGTGGTCTTGACAGGCTACATGATGAGATGGGTTGGGAGTTATGGTGGATCGACGGTGAAACTGGGGCACTTCAGTATGTTGTGTGGTGGTTTGTATATCATTGACTTCCTATATATTGTCATGGATGGTTGAGACAACTCGAGGGTTTCTTTAGCATGGGAAAGATCAGGTTGATTGAGTTGGATTCATGTGATAGACTATAGGTCGGAAGGCTAGAGTCTTCATCAAATCGTGATGTTACATATCCGAGATTGGAGGGATTTTCATGAGTGGTATTTGATCTAGGAGGATGAGTGCTTGCAGGACTAAGCCAGTGGAGATCGTGTAGGCTCAGAGGGATTCTAGTCTCAGAAGGAGCATCCCTATGGAGATTTGGGATCTTCAGGTTCATATGCGATGAGGTAGAGGCACTACCGAGATTGCCAGATTCATTCTACATGGTATGATGTACTGATGGATGCCAGATGGTCTAGTGTTGTTGCCGGATGATCGTTACTTCATAGTCTTAGAATTACCTCCCTTGCTAAGAGGAACTGTTGATTTTTTTATAGCTTGGGAGGTACTCCAAGCCCTAGTGTTTGAGGGTTGTAGGTCAAAGTGCCACAAGTAGGCTTGCAGGCTTAGAACCCAAGCCTAGGGATTTTTAGCCAATCATGTTTAGGGCAATTCCTGAAGTAAATTTCTTCATGTGATGGCATGAGATGATAGATGGCGGAAAGGAGAATCCAATGCTTCAAGAATCTTCAAATTTCGAGTTGTAGAAGTGGAGAAAATAATTTTTGAAGTTGAAAAGTAATTATTGGTTTTCAAGTCAGGTAGGCTTGAATTAAAATTTGTCCAATAGATGTGTCTCTTCTCTAATTCGTGTAGCCCTTTGTTGTGTATAAATAAAGGGTGAAGGAAAGTCATTTTATCATCCATTTGGTTTAGCACTTGCACATGTGAGTAGCTTGTTGGAGAGGAACATTTCTCTGCCCTGGCTACATCAAAGGAGAACATATCAATGTGGAGGAATAGGGATGTTTGAAGCCTATTTCAAGAGGTCGTATTTATGTTTGTAAGGCTGCAGAATTTTTCTTGATGGCCGAGAGTAGGGAGACTATTTGAGGGCTAAGTTGAGGGGAGGAAGACCCCATACTAGGTTGCCGCAAGCTTGTAATGCCTTTTTGTAGCAGGATGCATGAAGTTTAGGGTAGGCCATGGTGATGGGAAGGGTAAGAATTCTCAGAAATACAACAAATATGGTCAACCAACTAATAAAGGGAAAGATGCACTCCTATAAAGCTAAAATGGGCATATTTGAAGGCTATATTTGAAACTGTAATGATGCCATAACCAAGCCTCAGTAGAAGCGTAGGATTGGACCTCAAACACTAAGCGAGAGATGTGTTGTTGGGCTGTTGGATCCTAGTTTAGGATCATTTTTCAATCATTTTGATGGGAAGTTGTAGGAGACCTTAGCAGTTGTTTGGAGGAGCCCACGAGGACTTTTGGGAATCCTACCAAGCAACCAAGGTGACAACATGCACCTCATATGAGAGCCAAGAGGACATCAACAAGGAGAGTTACAGATGTTCCCTTGGATGATGGCTTGATGATGTCCTAGATGAGGACATATTGATGTGCCAAGATTTGTGCAATATCTCCTCTATTACAAAGAAAACAGCAGATTGGTGGAGTCTGTGGGAAACCATGTGTAAGGGTCTCCTAAGTGTGGGGATTCCCTAACTAAGTGCAGATGCTACAACGTGGACTTGGTTTCTCATAGGCTTTTGGAGGGTAGCATGACAGAAAACCAAGTGTGGATGTGATTGGGCACTTATGGTCTACTGGAGGACAACGTGATAGTGTCCAAGTTGGAGGCCAGTGAGAAACACCTTAATGGAAAATAGTGGTTTCAAGAGAGGCAGTTGATGAGCTCAAGGTTCTGATCAACTAAGAGCAGTTTTTGGAGCCGAGACTTGTGTTTGGAGAAGGACATCTATAACAGAAGATGTGTAGTCATCCTAAACCATGTTCATTGTGGGAGATGGACATCTTGCAGTGATAGGTGGCAGCCCTTTGTTCCCTATGTTGGTATTAATTGGAGCAACATAGGACGACCATAGTGGGATGAACTCCCTAAGTAGTTGAGGAGAAATAAAGGGAAGATGTAGAGTCATTCAAAAACGGAGTTGTGAAAAACTTGATAGGAGTCTCGATGTGTTATGGCCTTGACAGACTAAGGCACAACTAGTGAGTAGATTGGATAGCTGCAATTCAGTGGCCAGATGGACTTGGAGCATTGATAGAGGGAGGAAATGCAGATCGGGAGCTGAAGAAATGGGCAGGTACAGGGTACGATTGAGAGGATCTAAGAGAGCATGCTAAAACAAGATGGTCAAAGTATCTTGTTGAGGAAATATTGGATGTTGATGGACCGACACCAAGTCCCAGTTTTGTATCTTATACTAGTGGATGTATGAGGAGCATTATCCTGGTATAGGTGCCCTATACTGTTGTATTATATGTTGTTTAATATAATGAAGTTGGGTTGAAAACTGTAAAAAATTGTCTATATTATGTGCATATGTGATTTACTATTGTTTATATTCTGCTATGCAAAGTAGTATTGTTGAGATTCTTGGTTTGGCAGTGTCAGAGATTTTAAGACTCTAACCTAGACCCAAATTCATGGAAATTCAACACTATATTCTTTGTTTTTATTTTTGGGAAAGGGGTTTCCTTTTGGAATATAACTAGATTTTTGGGCCCTTTCCAAGGCAGTTATTTTATTCTTGATAACCCTATCACGTGACTCAGTTGGCTTCTTCAGTAAATTTCACAATTTTCTTCAGGATGATCAGGAGGGTTTAGTCATGTTGTTCTTTGGGTTTCTTCTTCTTGACATCACTTTTAGCTCTAGGGTGGTCAATGACATCTACCATCGAGATTCGTAAGTTTTCCTCAACTTCCATTGTCATCTCTTTGGCTTTAGCCAATTTGGAAGGTTTCTTGTCCCTTAATGTATAGGTCAAGTGGCCACCCACAACCTTTATGAATTTATCAAGGATATTAGATTTGGAGGGCTTCAGATGATCTGGTATATCCTTGACTACCCTATCAAGTTTTTGAATGAATTCATGTATGTCTTCCCTACATTTATTTCTTTGATAGATTTTTTCAATGTTAAAGGTTCCTTGGGAATTCCATGAATATCTCATCATGAATAGGTCTTTGAAGTCGTCAGAGTCTTCTATGCATGCTGGGGGAAGGCTAAGGTACCATTCGCTTGCTTGTCCTTCAAGCAATAGAGAAAAACACATCATGAGCATATCTTCATCGATGATCATCCTAGGGGACACTTTCCAATATAATTCTTCAACAAAGTCACGGGCAGTCCAAGTAGCATCCACTTTGAACTTGGGTAACCATCGGTTATACTTTTTAGGTAATGGTTTGGGATCATCACTCAATTTCAAAGGGTAAAAGAGACTAACCAAGTGTCTTTCACTTTTGGTCATCTTGGGTTGGTTTTGTTTTTTTTCAGTGTTAGAACTAGATGCCATATTTACGGAAGGATCACTGAACTTATCAAATTCAGGGAGAACGGTGGTTCTAAAAAATGATAGAGTTCATTCTCCTTCTTGCAAAAACTTTTTGATGCCTCTAAAATCGCTGCATCAACATTGGGGAAAACCACCCGATCCAGACCTTAGTGCAGCTCCTTTTCCATTTGGCGTGGTGGCTTTGACTGGATATAATGGGACCAAATTCCCAGTGATGTATGAGTTGATGGGTGATTGTTTTGTAATGTGTAACGAAGGTGATAAGTGTTTTATCCTAAAATTCAAAAATATACAAATAGGCTAATCTAACTTGGGTATCCTGTTAAGAACACGATTTTTGATTATTTCTATTAGACAAATAATCATAAAGATGGCTTATTTGTGAAATAGAAAGATGCATTAATATAATGATTACTTTGTTTAAGAAGTTAAACAAAGTAATTATAAAAACATTATCGCATTCATCAAAATATATATTACTGACATACATATGCAAATGATAACAATTCTAAAACCTTCATAAATGATATGCTAAATAATTGTCTGAAAAACATACATATATCAATAATAACAATTTTTAAGAAATGTTCATTCACATAGAGAAATAAGACAAAAACAGTGATAATAGTACCGTATGCATTTGAATTCTTCCGATGTAAATAACACTCAGATTCCTCTTTCCTATTTGAGAAAACCTTCAGAAGATGCAAAAGTGCGAGTCTCGAAAAATATTCTTTCACAAAAATGTAGAACCTTGATCCACTTTTGAAAAAAAAATATTAGAAGTACAGAAGTGCAACTCCCAAGTCAAGTTTTCACAAATTTGAGGACTCTTTCTAAATACATGAAAGGGTCTTAAATAATAAAAATAAAAACTAACTATCAACAAAAATTGCTATGTGTTGTTCTAACAGTAGACATGAAAATCTGGGATTTACTATAAAAATAGCAGTGCAATAGTGATTGAACTAATTCAATGAATTAGCTTTTTTTCTTGTTCTTGTAGCCGATAGATTGCGAGCATGAGCTAGATTTCTAGAGGTTGACTCATCCTAGAGTGTAGCTGGGCTGTGTAGGTGGCATCAGAGAGTTCGGGGATCATGCAGTTGACAACGTCGGAAAGGCATTTCATGGCCATTTGTTGGCTATGTGGCTTGACTAGAAAAAACCAGAATGTTTCCCATGTCAAGTTTTGGACTTCTTTGATCTGTTTTTCTCTGTTCGCCAGCTCCTGTCTCCAATGATGTTCCAATGCCTTTGCTTTCGGGAGTTTACCTGGAGAGCAATCGGAGATCAAATTAGACATATGTAAACTGTTATTTACTAATTCGATCAAACCGTTCATTGCAGCTCTGCATCTAGAAGTTGCTCTTTTGGCTTTCATTAGCTGGGACTCCCATTCTGAAAACAGGATTTCCTTGTGTGATTCTTGTATTTTTGGCAAGTTGGCAGCCATTCCTTCTACGGAATCTTGCCAAGACAGAAAATTTGTTATCCTTTCATTTGTTTTTTCCAATTCCAGTCTGGTGTCCACTGCCTTCTCAATCAGTGATGCAGAGATATCACACAATGGGTCGGCCAATGATATGTTATGGCAAAGGATGTTCAACTGTCAGGACAAGGATTTGGTTATCTCCAAGGCTTATTTTCTGAATTCACTAACTAGTGGATAACCCCTGTACCTTTCTATCTGTTCTTGCATTTGTGCAATTTGATCTTCCTTTGCCTTCTTTTCCTACTCAATTGTCATCTGAAGCCTGCTTAATTCTTGAGACAACTCTTGTTTTTTCTGGAGAGTCTGCTCATCAATCCTCAGTTTCTCTAGTTTCAATTGCTCTCTTAATCGCTCATTTTGTTGTCTCTACTCTGCTAGCTGCTGTTCAAGCTGACTAATCTTTTGTTGTCCTTCTCTTCTTCAATCTCTTCTAGATTCTTGGCTTCCCGTAAATTATATATGCTTTCCCATGAAGCCTTGCCTAGACCGAGGTAGGTAGTATTAGATATCAAGACCCTCTTTACTGGTTCCTCTTTGGTTATTATGGGGGCCTTTGTTTTCTTTTATTTCTTCATCATTTTCACTGGATTCATAAATTCATACTTGCTCTACAAAAAGAAACAGAAGACTGTAATGGAGAAAATATTGTTTAAAGCCAACACACAATATAAAATATTAATGGTAATTAAGTGTGATAAGCAATACAGACTCTATTATTACCATAGATGAAATTCTCGAAGGATTCAACCATAACTGCTCTATTAATGATTTCCGTAGCTACCAATCATGATACTTAAATTCCATAATGATATGTCGCATCGCTCATATTAGTAACAATTATTGAAAGTGAATCTCGTGACTTTCCTGATCAATGATTAGCAAAAGTTACATATCACAAATCAGGGGGCACAAACACTATGTTTTAGCTGTTTCCTTATAGAGCTCCGATTGCAATAAATAGTGAGCTGTCATAGGGAGGCAGGATAATCAATAAAATGTTTGTTTCTAATTTATAATTGATTTATGCTTTAGACCCGCAATCATTCATTTAACAATTATATTTCACATTTTATTGAAAAGCGCTCTTACCAATAATGAAATCGCATTGGCGGATTCCAAATGGGAATTTGTTATGTGTTTTGTGTTTTTCAGCGATGGCCGATTGCGATCGGATTATTGCATCGGGAGGTTTACATGGCCCCTTGGAATGTTTCCTTGATAAGTTGCAATTTGCGCTTTCCTATAGCGTTATCGCAACGGGGATTTCCAATGGAAGCCTTAAGTCTATCTTTAAAACAAAGGATGCGACACATTCTTTTATATTTGTTTTATGAGAAGGTCTTGTTTAATATTTAAATTGGATTGGACCTTTTCATAAAGATTTTCATGTGTTGATTTTGCAAAGTTGCAATTGTTATTGAACTTAACCTAAAAGCAAAAGACTTATCACAACTATGGATTTTTTTAAAAGTTTTATTGATTTTATCTAAGTTCTAAAAAGGGGACCCATTTCTTGTTAAAGTTTTAGATGAAAATTTTGAAATGGGGAGGGTTTTTGTATAGCACAACAATTGGCAATTCACTGGGAGAAATAGTTATCTCTAAGAAAGTAATGCAATATCTATAACTTTCTTAATTTGGAAACCATTGAGGATAAAGAAAACAATCTAAGAATAGTTAAATAAAAATTAACTCTGAATATAATAACAATTTTTTGTAATTTCTTTTCCAATCTTAAAAATAAAAACATTTTGGGTTTCTTCAAGTTTTGATTGGTTGATATAGATTAAGCAAGGGGATTCTCCAACTTAGATTTTAAGTTTACTTTGTTGTCATAGGTAGTGCCTTTGCTGCCAGCAGACATTTATAGTCTCAACAGGGTTACCTTTTAACCATTTAATCATTCATTGTCCCATCCATCTAAGAGTATAACTTTTGAAAGATAAATTCAAAAAGATATGTTTACACATATTTTTTCTTTTCTTTTTTTTGTTTTTTATTCTTTCAATTTTTTAAAAGATAAAAAGCCATTGTCCTGGTTTGGTGGCCAGCTATTGACAATGCCATTCACTGGTTGTAATTGAACTGAACAAGTTGGCTCATGATGAGACCCCTTGTCTTATGATTATAAGCCATTACCCTGTTTTGATATGCAGTATTGGTAATGTTAGTTTAATTAGTTCCCTATGATCATGGTAAGCAGGCTCATGATGAGACCCCTTATCTTTTATATCAGACATATTTTAGAATTACACTCTGAAAAATCATAAACTTAGTGGATGGGGTGAATGACTTTCTCCTTAAGAGTTTATGGATGACAATTTTAGAGTTGTAGATGCTAAGTTTGGAAAAGTCTTTACTTTTTACAAATAACCTCTCTCGACTCTTTAAAACTTGGAATGATTTACAGTATTTTCAAGGCTTGTGAAGATTTTACAAATCTAAAAGAGGTTCTCAGAGTTTTATGTTTTATCTAACTTTCTAAAACTGCAGTCTTTTCCTTAAAGGTTTCCATCTATCGAAAGTAAGTATTTACAATATTTCCTTAAAGAACTTTCCAATAGTAAAAGGTCAATGGAAGACTATTTACAACCTTATTTTCTACAAATAAAAATTTAAAATAAACAAAGTTGCATAATGAATATTTACAGGTAAGAAGGGGTTACCTCGTTAAGAAAATAATTTCTTCAAGATAAGCCCATTGACAGGAAGAGAATCTCTCTTTCTTGATAGGTCTTGCAATATGAACATTGATGAGCCTATCTTCTCAATGATTTGAAATGGTCCAAGCCACATCTTTGAAATTTGGTATGTTTTCCTTTGTCTTCGTGCGTTTTGTCCCATTTCAAAACAAGATCACCGATTTGTAAAAATTTTGGGCCGGTAGAATTTTCATCGAAAGAAGATTTAATAACCTGTTGATGTTTTGCATGTGTGATTTTGGATTTTTCCCTTTCCTCTTCTAATTTAAGGATTTGATCATATCTTAATTGAATAGAAGACAAGGGATTTTCTTCAATAAATTGCACTAGGGCCAGAGATGGGAGTGCTAAGTTTGTTGGTATTACAGTTTCTTTCCCATACACTAAGTTGAATGGAGAAGTACCTATTGAGGCCTTATGAGTTATGCGGCTTGCCCATAATGCAAATATCAAAGACTTGTGCCAATTCTTTTGATTATGGTCAACAGTTCTTTTAGTAATCTTAATGAGATTCTTATTGGTTGATTGTGCTAAACCATTATGTTATGAAACCAGCGCAAGAAAAAGATAGAAAATATAGATCAACGCCTTAGAATTCAGCCTCTTCGAGGGGGCAACCTCCTTTACATCACATAAATGAAAAATTCTTGGATGATTCAAATGACAAAACCTCCTTTCTATATATAGGAGTATAAGGAGCCACAATATAACCTAGCCGACCTAACAATAATAATATAAAGCCACAAAAATAACAATAGAGGGATTCTATGGGGCACAGTAATAACAATATGGGGATAATAAGGGCACACCAATATTAATAAGGGGTACAACTACAATAGTAATGGGGTAATCACTAGTATTATAGGGACCCAACATGCCCCTCTCCTTCAAAAAAGTGTTGTCCTCAACGCTTGTGAAGTTCTGGATGATTTTGTATAAAATTCTCATCCTCCCATGTGGAATCTTCAACGGATAAGTTCTTCCACTTCATAAGATACTCCGAAATTGATCGATTTCGTAGCTGTCGAGTTCTTGTTTCTGTGACTGCTTCCGGTTCCAATATAATTTTTCCTTCCTCGTCAAGTTCTGGCAATATTGTTTGAACTGGGAGCTTGTCGCCTATAACCTTCTTTAAACATGAAACATGGAAAACTGGGTGCAATCGAGAAGCTGCAGGAAGCTCCAATTTGTATGCCATAGTACCAATATTTTGCAACACCTTGTATGGACAATAATACTTTGGTGATAATTTCTTATCCTTCTTAGGTTGCTTGAGGGACATTTTCTTATATGATTGTAGCCATAGGAATACCCAATCACCTACATAAAACTTCTTTCGCTACAATGTTGATCTGCCTGTTGTTTCATTCTATTTTGTGCCAACACAAGGTTATCCTTTAAGAGTTGGAGGAATTGTTGTTGATGTTCGATGTGATGTTCCACTGCTTGAACCTTAGAATTTTCTCTTAAATATGATGTGATGGATGGTGGCTGATACCCATAAAGTGCCATAAATGGGGTCATTTTTTTTGCTGTATGGAAGGAAGTGTTATACCACCATTCAACCAGAGGCAACCATTTGACCCATTGTGTCTGTTTATCATATACAAAGCAATGAAGATATCCTTCCAAACATTTGTTTACTATCTCAGTTTGCCCATCAGATTGAGGATGATAAGATGAGCTATGAGCTAACTGTGTACCAAGACAAGAAAATAATTTTGTCCAAAAATTTCCAGTGAAAATGGGATCTCTATCACTTATAATAATCTGTGGGTTTCCATGTAGCTTTTGAATTGTTTCCATAAATGCAATAGAAATTGTACTGGCTTTAAATGGATGTGATAATGCACAAAAGTGTGCATACTTGGTAATTTTGTCAACTACCTCCATGATGACACTCTTTCCCTCAGACTTGGGTAAACCTGTGATAAAATCCATTGAAACCTCCTCCCAACGTTGGCTTGGAATGGATAAAGGTTGTAATAGACCCGGTGTCTTAATTGTTTCAACTTTATTTTGTTGGCAAACCAAACATTCCGCCACAAACTTTTGAATATCTGATTTAAGGCCATCCCAAAAAAATTCCTTCTTAACCTTGTGGTAAGTTTTTAAAAATCCTGAGTGCCCTCCTAAGGGAGAAGTGTGCAATTCCATAAGAATCTTTTGTTTTAGCTGGGAATTCTTACAGAGGTATAAGCGATCTTTGTACCATAACGAATCATTTTGCCAGCTAAATGTATCAGACATACTGGAATCTTGTTGTAGCTTTCGAATAAGTGCCCACACTTCTTTGTCATTCTTCCATTCCTCCCTTGCTTCGTTTATCCAATCTGGTTGGATAATAGAAATGGTGCACAACAATGCTTCCACATCCTCATCCTTTCTTGAGAGTGCATCTGCCACCACATTTTGCTTCCCTTTCTTGTAGATGATTTCAAAGTCATAACCTAACATCTTTGTGACCCACTTTTGTTGCTCTTCAGAGGATAATCTTTGTTCTAAAAAGTATTTAAGGCTATCATGATCCATTTTTACCTTGAAGTGTCTTCCCATTAGGTAGGGTCGCCATTTCTTAAGTGCATGGAGTATTGCCAACATTTCCTTCTCATAAATAGCTTTTTGTAAAAACTTTCCCTTGATTGGACGACTTTCAAAAGAAATGGGTCTTTCATCTTGCATTAAAACAACACCAATTCCATTTCCTGAAGCATCACATTCCACAATAAAGGTTTTTTTGAAGTCCGGTGTAGCTAAGACCGGTGCTTGGCACATTGCCTCTTTAAGATGTTCAAATGCCTTTGTTGCTTCTGGAGTCCATGAAAATGCATCTTTCTTCAATAATGTTGTTAGAGGTGCTACTATTCTCCCATAATTCTTAACAAACTTGCGATAATACCCTGTCAACCCGAGAAATCCTCGCAGATGCTTTATGGATGTGGGAATTTTCCATTCCTTAATGGCTTTAATTTTTCTAGGGTCTACCTTAACTCCTTCATGAGATACAATATGACCCATATATTCCACCTCTTGTACTCCAAAGAAACATTTGGATCTTTTTGCATATAATTGTTTCTCCTCCAATAGTTGTAGCACCCTGTCAACATGTTCAACATGATCCTTCCAAGACTTGTTGTAGATTAGTATATCATCAAAAAATACTAACACAAATTTTCTAAGGAATGGTTTGAAAATTGAATTCATCAAACCTTGAAATGTTGAAGGTGCATTGGTAAGGCCAAAAGGCATGACCAAAAATTCATAATGACCCTCATGAGTTCTAAATGCTATTTTCAGAATGTCTTTAGTCTTCATTATGATTTGATGATATCCTGAACGAAGATCCAACTTGGTGAAGTAAATTGATCCATGCAATTCATCCAGTAATTCATCAATGGCAGGAATGGGAAACTTATCTTTAATAGTGAGCTTGTTGAGCTCCCTATAATCCAGACACATGCGCCATGATCCATCCTTCTTGTGCACCAATACTACTGGAGCAGAGAAAGAACTTTGACTCGGTTGAATTATACCAGCCTCTAGCATTTCTGCAACCATACGTTCAATTTCACTCTTTTGGGCATAGGGATATCTGTACGACCTGATGTTTGGAGGAACACTTCCTGGAATCAGATGAATAGCATGATCATGATCATGAATAGGTGGGAGACCTTTGGGAGTCTTAAATACCTTGGAATGATTGTCCAAGACTTATTGGAGATCTGGAGAAATAGATGATTCCAATGTGGAAACATCTAGCGAACATAATTGTGCAATTACACCTCTTTGTTCCTTTTTTAGAAGCTTTGTCATACCATTAGAGTTGATTATCTTTCCTGGTTTCCCTGCAATACCCCTTAATTCAACTTCCTTTCCTTCCACAGAAAATTTCATGAAAAGTTCTTGAAAATTAAAAGCTATTGTACCCAAGGATTGTAGCCATTGGACTCCTAGTACAACATCATCACCTCCCATTGGAATGGAAAGCATTGGGCTAGTCAATACATATTCTCCCATGGATAGCTTGATATTATGGCACTTTCCCGAGTAATTTATTGTTCCTCCATTTGCAACCATCACTTGACACTCTGGTGCTAGATATAAGAAGCAATTCAATTCTTTTGCTACCATACAATGAATAAAATTGTGGGTACTTCCTGAATCAATCAACACTATTACCTTTTTATTCTTGATTTGTCCTTCTATCTTGATGGTTTGAGGAGTGGTAATTCCCGCCAATGCATTACAAGATATGGTCAGATTCATTTCTTCTTTATCTAGGCTTTGTTCCTGGAGTATATCCTATTCTTTTGACCTTTCTTGCTCCTTTTCTTCTTCCTCTTCACAATCTATGTAGAATAATTTCTTCTCAGCACACTTATGACCTTTAGTGTATTTGCTATCACAACTGTAACAAAGCCCTTTTGCTCTTTTTTCTTCCAATTGTTGTGTTGTCAACCTTATAGGTTTTGGAAGACTAGGGGAAACAACACTTCCATCTTTATAGTTGTGAGTGGTGTGCTTCCTGGTTGCCATAATTTTACTTTCCATTTTTCTTGCTAACCTGAATGCCTTCTCTAATGAATTAGGTTCCCAAAGGCGAACAACATGTTGGATATTATCCTTTAAATTCCCTATGAACACATAAATCCTATGCTCCTCTGGAATATTTTTTACCCTTATGTTCAATTTTTGGAACTCCTCAATGTGCTCCATTATTGAACCCTTTGTTTGAGACTTATCAATTGGCTAAAAAAAAGTGTTGCTTTTTGTATCCTCATAATGTGCTGTCAATTCTTCCGTAAAAATTGCCTAAGTGATAATTTGTTTACGAGAGCAAAGCCATTGATACCATACAAACTGATTTGGTTCCAAATATAAAGTTGCAATACGTACCTTTTGTGTGTTTTGCACATTATTGAGATCAAAAAATTGCTCCATCTGTAATATCCACATTGCGGGATCCTTGCCAGCAAACTTCCTCATATCGATTTTTTGAATATGGTGAGTCTTCGATCCAACATTAGGGTCTATGGAATCATGATTAACATTTCTTTTGTTCTCATCATGAGTTTCCTTTACTACCCTTTCACCATTAGTGACCATTTCTTGTAGCAACTTATCATATTTATCTTTAATTCTTCCATGTCTGTCTTCAAATCTGTCTTCCAATCATCCATCTTAGCTTCCATGCCATTCATCTTAGCTTCCATGCCCTTTATCTTAGATTCCATGCCATTTATCTTAGCTTTTTTAGCTTTTGTGAGACTGACATTTGGTGCACTTGGTCTTGTAATTTTGATATATCATGTAGCATTTCTTCCTCTTCTTCATGAGTCATGCTACTGCTTTCATGTTTCTTAATAGGTGTTTGCATTTTCTTTCCTTTGGGCATCAGTTACTGATAACAATGCTCTACTGTGCCCTTTGAATTCCTTCAAAATAATTTTTCAAACCAAGCTTAAGCAAAAATTTAAAAAAAATCTACACACCTTTTTTCACTTTGTAGGAGCTCGATATTGCCTCTAATGTATCTTTGTAATTTCTGATCATCCAGTTCTGAAATTGCGACTTGTAGTAGCCCTCTATGTCCTCTTTCCAATGCCACCAGTTTCATCCCCATTGGATTCTCCAAGGAAGAGTTATGTCAAATCTCCCACAGTGATTTGATTATAGACTAGTTCAGTAGAGTGAACTTGTACGACATGCCACGTGTCCCTATTTCGACCTTTGGCTCTGAAAAAGATACAAAGAAACTAAAGTCCGTTCTCTTTCTGTAGCTTCTTACGAAATTTCAATCTGATGCTCAAAGATAAAGTTATGACGATTTTCCCCAGGTCACCTGTTTGGAATGTAATTCAAGTGTCTGCAAAATGACCAACTTCCTCAAATCATATCTCTGCAAATATAGCGTGAAAAGCTCTGAAATTTGGACTCGAGATTCAACGCGATGTCTTCTCAAATGGGTTTTTCTTAGCTTTTGAAACGTTGTAGAAAACAATTTCTAGCGAATATGCCACGATGACCTGTTTGGAGCAGCGAAACCCTAGAATTCAAAGCTCTGATACCAAATGTTATGAAACCAGCGCAAGAAAAAGATATAAAAGATAGATCAACGCCTTAGAATTCAGCCTCTTCGAGGGGGAAACCTCCTTTACATTACATAAATTAAAAATTCTTGGATGATTCAAATGACAAAACCTCCTTTCTATATATAGGAGTGTAAGGAGTCACAATATAACCCATCCGACCTAATAATAATAATATAAAGCCACAAAAATAACAATAGAGGGATTCTATGGGGCACAATAATAACAATATGGGGATAATAGGGGCACAACAATATTAATAAGGGGTACAACTACAATAGTAATGGGGTAATCACTAGTATTATAGGGACCCAACACATTACCTTAAGGGTAGTAGTTTGCAGAATACTTTAATTTAAATCCTCTCTTAAGAGAAATTTCAAGTATGATATCTTTTGAAAAATAAGATGCATTGTAAAAAATGAGGGCATTAGGTACGCCAAACCTAGTAATGATGAATTGATCAATAAACTCATTAATTGCATCAGAATTGGCTACCTTCAAAGGAATTGCTTCTACCCATTTCGTGAAGTAATCCATGGTTGTAAGGATGTATCTGTGCTGCTTGGAAGAATGTGGAACAATCTCTCTTATGATATCCAGCCCCCATTGTTCAAATGGTTGTTTAATGTTGACTGGTTGTAAAGGAAAGGCTGGTTTCCTTTGTCTCCCACTAGTAGTTTGACATATTTTGGATTTCCTTACATAGTCATGGGCGTCTTTAAACAAAGCAGGCAAATAATATCCAGCATGTATTATCTTGTGAGCTATTGTATCACCTCCAAAATGTCCACTTGATGGACCATCATGTAATTCTTGCAACACCTTTTGTGCTTCAGTTTTTCAAGGCATCTTAACAAAATCGAATCATAATTCCTTCTAAATAACACATCATCAATGATTTCAAAGTGTTTTGTTTTTAATCTTAAGGAACGTTTGTTTTTGTAACTGAGACTAGGAGGAGCATATCCATTTTTTAAATAAAAGACAAGATGTGCATACCGAGATTCAGAATTCATGATACTTATCTCGTTTACTTGAAGAGCATTATCTGAATCTTCATGTTCTGGAATATTAGAAGCTCCTGCTAATAACCTGCAAAAACCTCGACCTCCTACAATTTTCGTTGGTTTAATATCTAAATCATACTCTTGTAATGCTGTAACCCAATTGGCTCTCTTCTCTCCTACTTCTCTTTAGACTAGCAATTGTCTCACTACAGAGAATGGGACTATTACTTTTTTTTTGAGGAATGACCTAAAGTGTTTAATAGATTTAAACATAGCGAAAACTTGTTTTTCTACTTCGGAATAGTTAAGTTCAACACCTTGTAAATTAGAACTGAAGAAGGATATGGGTGCTTCAACTTGCTGACCATTGATTTGCGTTAAAACAACTGCATAAGATGTTTCCGTAGCTAAAGTGTACAAAATAAAATGATTAGAAAAATTGGGAGTATTCAATGCAGGAGCATTAATGATTGCTTGTTTGATTGAATCAAAGGCTTCTTTTTCGTTATATCTCCATTTGGAAACTAAATTTTTCTTAATCATGGTCTGTAAAGGTAAAACAATCTAGGAAAAATCATGAACAAATCTTTTTACAAAATTTATCTGTCCTAAAAATGATTGCATTGATTTTTTATTGTGTGGTAGAGGAATATCAGAAATCTCTTTGATCTTGTTTGGATCAATGTAAATGCCATCTTTAGCTATGATAAATCTTAAGAGTTTACCTTCATCAAGAGAAAAGAATGATTTCTTAGGATTTAATGAAATCCCATACCTTTTACATCGTTCAAATATTTGTTTCAAATCATGTAGATGATTTTCTCTTTTCTTGGAAAAGGCAGTTATTTCATCTAGGTAGACAACAACTGACTTGTTAATCAAACCTTTGAATGCTATATCCATTGCTCTTTGGAAAGTAGCTCCAGCATTAATCAAACTATAAGACATTTTCTGATAGGCATATGCTCCCCATTTGGTTCTGAATGTAGTTTTTAGTTTGTCATCTGGATGCACCAATATTTGATTATATCTAGAAAAACCATCTAGAAAAGACATTAACTCTGAACCAACAACTAAATGAAGTGTCTGCCCCATTTTTGGTAATGGGAAATTATCTGGCATGCCTTATTGAGATTTCTGAAATCAATGCAAATTCTAATATCACTGTTCTTCTTCATAACAGGTACCAAGTTAGAAACCCATTTAGAATGTCTAACTGGGAAAATTATCTTAGCTTTCAAGAGTTTATTCAACTCTGCTTTGATCTGACTCTCCAGATTGGCGTGAATTTTCCACAATTTTTGTTGCACAGGTTTCTCCTCAGAAATAATTGGAATTGTGTGTTGTATGATAAAAGTATAATACATTTTTAGATCATCATAATTCCAAGCAAAAACATTTTTATAATTGTGAAACAATCTTATAAAAGCAAATATTTCTTCTGAAGTGAGCCCTAGTCCCAGATTAACATTTTGTAGTTTGGCCTCAGTGCCAAGATTTACTAATTCAAACTTTAACGTAGAACTTTGAAGCTTTTAATTAGGGATTTTTTAAAACCTATCCTTGATATCATAGAGATATTCAAGTTTGACCATAGATTTAGGTATGGAATTCTCATTCGATCTTCATTTTATTTGAATATCATGATCATTTTCATCAATAATCTGGTCATCATAAGATTTTTCAAAGTTAAGAAATTTAAAATGTCTTCATCATGATTAAATACCTGCCAATTGGTGAAATTGTCTAGAACAGATGGTCTAAAAATTAATTCAACTGAAAACTTATTCGGACTGTAATCCTTGGATGGAAGGAGCTTAGAAGCAACATTAGCTAATAAATCAGCTGCTGCATTCTAAGATCTAGGAATATGAGAAATATTAAATGCTAGAAAATGAGATATGAGGTCTTGAACCAGGGACTGATAATGCTTGAGATGTCCTGAAAGGCAATGGATAGTATTCCTTACTTGTTTGATGACAATCTCAGAATCACCAAATACTTTTAGATATTGAATCTTTAGGCCTATCGCTTTATAAAGCCCTTGAATAAATGCCTCATATTCAGCAGTATTATTTGTACACTCAAATTCTAGTCTGCATGATAGCATAGCTTTTTCCCCTTCAGGACTAACTAAAATACATCTTGCTCCTACACTGTCATGATCCATCAAAATATAAAGACCAAAATATAGGCTTATCTATAGGTTTATTTACAATTTATTCAACGATAGTAACACACCTTTATGTATCTGTATGCGAGAAATTTTCTATCTGTGATGTGAAACTATTAACATAAAAAGGTGATGATTGAGCATTAAAATTACCAAAGAATGATTTGGCTGAGTAATTTTCGAGAATGTTGTTATTGAAAACCATGGGTTGATTTTCCTGCTCAAACTCCGTTATAGTATGGGTCATGTGCTTCTCCCGATCGATTTTAATTTGATTTGGTTTCCCTTTATAGGGAAGCCACATATGAGACCAATCAGTAGAAATGTAACCATGGAGTTTCTCAGACCAATCCCTGCTTAAAATTAAACCATAAAACTGAGGGATTTCAACAATCAATATATCAATTCTCTGGACTACTCTAGGATTAGATGATAACCTAATGGTGACTAAATTAATCTCTCCTAAGACTTGAACCTTAGTTCAATCTAACTGAACAATATGTACTGCAGATTTTTGGGGCTCAATGTTTAATTTTGAGCAAACCGAGGCTGGCATTATGTTTGATGAAGCCCCTAAATCTATTAAGCAGTTGTGTAGATTTCTATTGTAGATCTCATAAGTCAAGAGAAAAGGAGGAGTATGTGAATTAGATCTATCTTCGATCAAAACAACATCAGTAGAATCTACTTTATTCGATGGTGGCTTACCTATTCCTTTAGCCACCTTGGATAATACAACATTTGGAAGAGGAGAAGAAGGTACTGCATTTAACTCTTTGAGCAACAATTTTTGTTGATGTTTGAGCTTGCTAAGCTCAAATAAAGAAATATTTTCTCTAGTCTTCTTCATGTCATCAATAATGTTGTAATCCATAGAGACAGAGACTACCAATGTCTTGGATGATGTGGGTGGATTGGGAGATGATGGTTGATTTTGAGTAGGAAAAATTGGAGTCTTCTTCATGGGAGCCTTATCTTTGGTAGTAGGGCTTGCATTTTTCTTCTTTTGAGTTGATTGAATAGGATCTGCAGTGATTTTACTTTTGGTATTTACTGGGAGAGCTTCCTGTTCACTCTCAGTATCAAAATTAGGAAAAATGAAGTCCCACATACCATGACATTCGACTATCTCATCTTCTTTTGTTTCCTCTGATGACAAAACTATGTCTCCATCATCATCGTCATCTGGATCTGATTCTACATTAGATGTGGCATTAGGTGGTTTTGATTCAGTTCTTTTGAAGTTCCTAAATGGTTTCTTAGTGGAGGTTTCAGCTACTATTTCTATATCCCTACCATTTCATTTGACAGTCTTCAGAACTTTTTTCAAACCATCCATATCGTATGGATCTTTAGCTACTTTCTTTTGTGAATGATCTTTAAAAGTAACTTTTTTGGACTTTCTTTCCTTAAGAGCAATTTTCTTTTCTAAAGCAATAATATGTTTTTCAACGATGATCGCTTCTTTCATATTCTCTGCTAAGGTGGGCTTTGCAACCGTATCAACAAAGATAGCTATATTCGAAGGTAAAGCAGAAATATACCATTCTCTTCAGACTTCTTCACTGGGCTTAGATGTAGCAGGAATTTTATTTAAGAGCTTATTAAATCACGATTTGAAATCTTTAATGGGTTCCTTTGACTCAGTTTTAAGATTGGAGAGATCTTTGATTAATGTCATTGTGGATCTATTATCTCCAAACTTAGTTAAAAACTACTCTTGGAAAGCATTCCAACTATTAATGGATTCTGGTGGTAATGAAAAATTCCATGATCCAGCTGCTCCTTGTAAGGTGTATGGGAAAATCCTTAAAACAAAATATTCTTCTGTCACCCCATTTAAGTTTATTGACAACATAAAGTTGTTTATGTGTTCTTCTGCTAGTATGTCGATATCAGGATTAAACTTTGGCAACCACTTTTCAGGATGGGCCAGTAATTGACTCAAGGGTGCAGGCATTGTGAATGCCCCTATATTTGTCCATGGCCTTGGTTGTGGTTGATTATGTGCCATTGTCACACTAACAATAGAAGAAAGTGAGGATGTAGTTACAAGTGGTTGGGTAGAGGATGTCGGAGTACCTGTACCTTGTTGGACTATGATATGAAGTTGGGGAATGGATGGTTGAATTTGCAATGGATCAGATGAAATGGATGATGATGATGAAAGAGTCTCACTGCTAGACTCTAAAGGTGTCTTCCTAGCTCTTTTTCGACTAGGCAGAGGAAATTTTGTTGGTTCAATACCAAGCTTTTCACTCTGTAATCTTGTAAGAGGTTGAGAAGGAATGTATTGCGAAGTCACACTACCTTGGGATAACACAGAATATTCTTGAGATATTGAAAACCCTTGAAGTTTATGAATTAAATATTGAACTTCAGGGGGTTCAAGGGAAGACTTGTTTGATATGTTCAAGTTTTTAGAAGTGAATGTTGTCTTTTCAACTTCTCGCCTGAAAATGGGAGATTTAGAATGTGAGGGAGAAGTTGGAGGAGATGGTGAGGGAGATTTACTTTGAGAATGGGCTATGGATTTGGATTTTCTCGCCATTCACAGTGCAGGCCCTCCTTCTAGTGCCAGAAATGTTGATGCCTCTAAAATCACTGCATCAACATTGGGGAAAACCACCCAGTCCAGACCTTAGTGCAGCTCCTTTTTTGTTTGGTGTGGTGGCTCTGACTGGATATAATGGGACCAATTTCCTAGTGATGTATGATTTGATGGGTGATTATTTTGTAATGTGTAATGAAGGTGATAAGTGTTTTATCCTACAATTCAAAAATATACAAATAAGCTAATCTAACCCAGGTATCCTGTTAACAACACGATTTTTGATTATTTTTATTAGACAAATAATCATAAAGATGGCTTATTCGTAAAATAGAAAGATGCATTCATATAATGATTACTTTGTTTAAGAAGTTAAACAAAGTAATTATAAAAACATTATCGCATTCATCAAAATATATATTACTGACATATATATTCAAATGATAACAATTCTAAAACCTTCATAAATGATATGCTAAATAATTGTCTGAAAAACATATATATATCAATAATAACAAGTTTTAAGAAATGTTCATTCACATAGAGAAATAAGACAAAAACAGTGATAATAGTACCGTATGCATTTGAATTCTTCCGATGTAATAACACTCAGATTCCTCTTTCCTATTTGAGAAAACCTTCAGAAGATGAAAAACTGCGAGTCTCGAAAAATCTTCTTTCACAAAAATGCAAAACCTTGATCCACTTTTGAAAAAAAAATATTAGAAGTACAGAAGTGCAACTCCCAAGTCAAGTTTTCACAAATTTGAGGACTCTTTCTAAATACATGAAAGGGTCTTAAATAATAAAAATAAAAACTAACTATCAACAAAAATCGCTATGTGTTGTTCTAACTGTAGACATGAAAATCTGGGATTTACTATAAAAATAGCAATGCAATAGTGATTGAACTAATTCAATGAATTAGCTTTTTTTCTTGTGCTTGTAGCTGATAGATTGCGAGCATGAGCTAGATTTCTGGAGGTTGACTCATCCTAGAGTGTAGCTGGGCTGTGTAGGTGGCATCAGAGAGTTCGGGGATCATGAAGTTGACCACGTCGGAAAGGCATTTCATGGCCATTTTCTGGCTATGTGGCTTGACTAGAAAAGACCAGAATGTTTTCCATGTTAAGTTTTGGACTTCTTTGATCTTTTTTCCTCTGTTCGCCAGCTCCTGTCTCCAACGATGTTCCAATGCCTTTGCTTTCGGGAGTTTACTTGGAGAGCAATCAAAGATCAAATTAGACATATGTAAACTGTTATTTACTAATTCGATCAAACCGTTCATTGCAACTCTGCAGCTAGAAGTTGCTCTTTTTGCTTTCATTAGCTGGGACTTCCATTCATAAAACAGGATTTCCTTGTGTGATTCTTGTATTTTTGGCAAGTTAGCAGCCATTCCTTCTACGGAATCTTGCCAAGACAGAAAATTTGTTATCCTTTCATTTGCTTTGTCCAATTCCAGTCTGGTGTCCACTGCCTTCTCAATCAGTGATGCAGAGACATCGCACAATGGGTCGGCCAATGATATGTTATGGCAAAGGATGCTCAACTGTCAGGACAAGGATTTGGTTATCTCCAAGGCTTCTTTTCTAAATTCACTAACCAGTGGATAACCCCTGTACCTTTCTATCTGTTCTTGCATTTATGCAATTTGATCTTTCTTTTCCTTCTTTTCCTACTCAATTGTCATCTGAAGCTTGCTTAATTCTTGAGACAACTCTTGTTGTTTCTGGTGAGTCTGCTCATCAATCGTTTGTTTCTCTAGTTTCAACTGCTCTCTTAATCGCTCATTTTGTTGTCTCTACTCTGCTAGCTACTGTTCAAGCTGACTAATCTTTTGTTGTCCTTCTCTTCTTCAATCTGTTCTACATTCTTGGCTTCCTGTAAATTATATATGCTTTCCCATGAAGCCTTGCCTAGACCGAGGTAGGTAGTATTAGATATCAAGACCCTCTTTACTGGTTCCTCTTTGGTTATTACGGGGGCCTTTGTTTTCTTTTATTTCTTCATCATTTTCACTGGATTCATAAATTCATACTTGCTCTACAAAAAGAAACAGAAGACTGTAATGGAGAAAATATTGTTTAAAGCCAACACACAATATAAAATATTAATGGTAATTAAGTGTGATAAGCAATACAGACTCTATTATTACCATAGATGAAATTCTTGAAGGATTCAACCATAACTGCTCTATTAATGATTTCCGTAGCTACCAATCGTGATACTTAAATGCCATAATGATATGTCACATTGCTCATATTAGTAACAATTCTTGAAAGTGAATCTCGTGACTTTCCTGATCAATGATTAGCAAAAGTTACATATCACAAATTAGGGGGCAGAAACACTATGTTTTAGTTGTTTCCTTATAGAGCTCCGATTGCAATAAATAGTGAGCTGTCATAGGGAGGCAGGATAATCAATAAATCGTTTGTTTCTAATTTATAATTGATTTATGCTTTAGACCCGCAATCAATCGTTTAACAATTATATTTCACATTTTATTGAAAAGCACTCTTACCAATAATGAAATCGCATTGGCGAATTCCAAATGGGAATTTATTATGTGTTTCGTGTTTTTCAGCGATGGTCGATTGCGATCGGATTATCGCATCGGGAGGTTTACATGGCCCCTTGGAATTTTTCCTTGATAAGTTGCAATTTACGCTTTCCTATAGCGTTATCGCATCGGGATTTCCAATGGAAGCCTTAAGTCTATCTTTAAAACAAAGGATGCGACACATTCTTTTATATTTGTTTTACGAGAAGGTCTTGTTTAATATTTAAATTGGATCGGACCTTTTCATAAAGATTTTCATGTGTTGATTTTGCAAAGTTGCGATTGTTATTGAACTTATCCTAAAAGCAAAAGACTTATCACAACTATGGATTTTTTTTAAAGTTTTATTGATTTTATCTAAGTTCTAAAAAGGGGACCCATTTCTTGTTAAAGTTTTAGATGAAAATTTTGAAATGGGAAGGGTTGTTGTATAGCACAACAATTGGCAATTCACTGGGAGAAATAGTTATCTCTAAGAAAGTAATGCAATATTTATAACTTTCTTAATTTCGAAACCATTGAGGATAAAGAAAACAATCTAAAAATAGTTAAATAAAAATTAACTCTGAATATAATAACAATTTTTTGTAATTTCTTTTCCAATCTTAAAAATAAAAACATTTTGGGTTTCTTCAAGTTTTGATTGGTTGATATAGATTAAGCAGGGGGCTTCTCCAACTTAGATTTTAAGTTTACTCTGTTGTCACAGGTAGTGCCTTTGCTGCCAGCAGACATTTATAGTCTCAACAGGGTTACCTTTTAACCATTTAATCATTCATTCTCCCATCCATCTAAGAGTATAACTTTTGAAAGATAAATTCAAAAAGAAATGTTTACACATATTTTTTCTTTTCTTTTTTTTGTTTTTTATTCTTTCAATTTTTTAAAAGATAAAAAGCCATTGTCCTGCTTTGGTGGCCAACTATTGACAATGCCATTCACTGGTTGTAATTGAACTGAACAAGTTGGCTCATGATGAGACCCCTTGTCTTATGATTATAAGCCATTACCCTGTTTTGATATGCAGTATTGGTAATGTTAGTTTAATTAGTTCCTTATGATCATGGTAAGCAGGCTCATGATGAGACCCCTTATCTTTTATATCAGACATATTTTAGAATTACACTCTGAAAATCATAAACTTAGTGGATGGGGTGAATGACTTTCTCGTTAAGAGTTTATGGATGACAATTTTAGAGTTGTAGATGCTAAGTTTGGAAAAGTCTTTACGTTTTAAAACTAACCTCTCTCGAATCTTTAAAACTTGGAATCATTTACAGTATTTTCAAGTCTTGTGAAGATTTTACAAATCTAAAAGAGGTTCTTAGAGTTTTATGTTTTATCTAACTTTCTAAAACTGCAATCTTTTCCTTAAAGGTTTCCATCTATCGAAAGTAAGTATTTACAATATTTCCTTAAAGAACTTTCCAATAGTAAAAGGTCAATGGAAGGCTATTTACAACCTTATTTTCTACAAATAAAAATTTAAAATAAACAAAGTTGCATAATGAATATTTACAGATAAGAAGGGGTTACCTCCTTAAGAAAAGAATTTCTTCAAGATAAGCCCATTGAAATTTCCTAGTGATGTATGATTTGATGGGTGATTATTTTGTAATGTGTAACGAAGGTGATAAGTGTTTTATCCTACAATTTGAAAATATACAAATAAGCTAATCTAACCCAGGTATCCTGTTAACAACACAATTTTTTATTATTTCTATTAGACAAATAATCATAAAGATGGCTTATTTGTAAAATAGAAAGATGCATTAATATAATGATTACTTTGTTTAAGAAGTTAAACAAAGTAATTATAAAAACATTATCGCATTCATCACAATATATATTACTAACATATATATTCAAATGATAACAATTCTAAAACCTTCAGAAATGATATGCTAAAGAATTGTCTGAAAAACATACATATATCAATAATAACAAGTTTTAAGAAATGTTCATTCACATAGAGAAATAAGACAAAAATAGTGATAATAGTACTGTATGCATTTGAATTCTTCTGATGTAAACAACACTCAGATTCCACTTTCCTATTTGAGAAAACCTTCAGAAGATGCAAAAGTGTGAGTCTTGAAAAAGCTTCTTTCACAAAAATGCAGAACTTTGATCCACTTTTGATAAAAAAAAATATTAGAAGTACAGAAGTGCAACTCCCAAGTCAAGTTTTTACAAATTTGAGGACCCTTTCTAAATACATGAAAGGGTCTTAAATAATAAAAATAAAAACTAACTATCAACAAAAATCGCTATGTGTTGTTCTAACTGTAGACATGAAAATCTGGGATTTACTATAAAAATAGCAGTGCAATAGCGATTGAACTAATTCATTGAATCAACTTCTTTTCTTGTGCTTGTAGCTGACAGATTGCGAGCATGGGCTGGATTTCTGGAGGTTGACTCATCCTGGAGTGTAGCTGGGTTGTGTAGGTGGCATCGGAGAGTTTGGGGATCATGTAGTTGACTGCATCGGAAAGGCATTTCATGGCCATCTGCTGGCTATGTGGCTTGACTAGAAAAAACTAGAATGTTTCCCATGTCAAGTTTTGGACTTCTCCGATCTGTTTTTCTCTGTTCACCAGCTCCTATCTCCAATGATGTTCCAGTGCCTTTGCTTTCGAGAGTTTACCTAGAGAGCAATCAAAGATCAAATTAGACATATGTAAACTTTTATTTACTAATTTGATCAAATCGTTCATTGCAGCTCTGCATCTAGAAGTTGCTCTTTCGGCTTTCATTAGCTGGGACTCCCATTCTGAAAACAGGATTTCCTTGTGTGATTCTTGTATTTTTGGCAAGTTGGCAGCCATTCCTTCTACGGAATCTTGCCAAGACAGAAAATTTGTTATCCTTTCATCTGTTTTTTCCAATTCCAGTCTGGCATCCACTGCCTTCTCAATCAGTGATGCAGAGATATCGCACAATGGGTCAGCCAATGATATGTTATGGCAAAGGATGTTCAACTGTCAGGACAAGGCTTTGGTTATCTCCAAGGCTTCTTTTCTGAATTCACTAACCTGTGGATAACCCCTGTACCTTTCTATCTGTTCTTGCATTTGTGCAATTTGATCTTCCTTTGCCTTCTTTTCCTGCTCAATTGTCATCTGAAGCCTGCTTAATTCTTGAGACAACTCCTGTTGTTTCTGGAGAGTTTGCTCATCAATCCTCTGTTTCTCCAGTTTCAACTGCTCTCTTAGTCGCTCATTTTGTTGTCTCTGCTTTGCTAGCTACTGTTCAAGCTGACTAATCCTTTGTTGTCCTTCTCTTTTTCAATCTCTTCTGGATTCTCAACTTCCAGTAAATTATATATGCTTCCCCATGAAGCCTTGCCCAGACCAAGGTAGGTAGTATCAGATATCAAGACCCTCTTTACTTGTTCCTCTTTAGTTATGACAGGGGCCTTTGTTTTCTTTGATTTCTTCATCATTTTTGCTGGATTCATAAATTTAGACTTGTTCTGCAAAAAGAAACAGAAGACTATAACAGAGAAAAATCTGTTTAAAGCCAACACACAATATAAAAGATTAATGGTAATTAAGCATGATAAGCAATACAAACTCTAATATTACTACGGATGAAATCCTCGAAGGATTCAACCATAACTACTCTATTAATGATTTCTATAACTGCCAATCGTGATACTTAAATGCCATAATGATATGTCGCATCACTCATATTAGTAACAGTTCTTTAAAGTGAATCTCGTGACTTTCCCGATCAGCGATTAGTGAAAGTCGCATATCGCAGATCGAGGGGCACAAACGTTATGTTTTAGCTATTTCCTTATATAGCTCTGATTGCGATAAATAGTGAGCTGTCATAGGGTGGTGGGATAATCAATAAATCATTTGTTTCTAATTTATAATTGATTTATGCTTTAGACTTATAAGCATTCATTTAACAATTATATTTCATATTTTATTGAAAAGTGCTCTTTCCAATAATGAAATCGCATTGGCGGATTCCAAATGGGCATTCATTATGTGTTTCATGTTTTCAGCGATGGCCGATTGCGATCGGATTATCGCATCGGGAGGTTTACATGGACCCTTGGAATGTTTCCTTGATAAGTTGTGATTTGTGCTTTCCAATAGTGTTATCGCATCGGCGATTGCCAGTGGAAGCCTTAAGTCTATCTTTAAAACAAAGGATATGACACATTCTTTTATATTTTTTTATGAAGGTCTTGTTTAATATTTAAATTGGATCGGACCTTTTCATAAAGATTCTCATGTGTTGATTTTTCAAAGCAATTCGGATAGCCTTGCGCGAGATACACTCAACCCACTTAGCTAGTTTATGAAAACTGAGCTCGACGAACTGTGCGATTTTTATTGAACTTAACCTAAAAGAAAAAGACTTATCACAACTATGGATTTTTTAAAAAGTTTTATTGATTTTATCTAAGTTCTAAAAACGGGACCCATTTCTTGTTAAAGTTTTAGATGAAAATTTTGAAATGGGGAGAGTTGTTGTATAGCACAACACAACTCTAGTTAAATGAGAAATATAGTTGCCTTAAAGTAAACTAGGGGTTTGTACAATGAATGGTGTCGCCAGAGGAATTCTTATAGATGTCGTTAATGAATAAATTCATCAACGATTCACTAGGGATGCAGACCTTTTTCCTCCTTGGCAATGGTGCTAAATTGTTATCCCTCAAACTAGCAGGGGGCCTAGAGGAGCACTTGCTAGGTCAAGAGAAACAATGAAGCGAAATACCACTATCACCACATCTAAAGCTTCCTACTCTTTATGAAATTTCATTGATGGGAGGAGACCCAAGGAGATTCCTAAACCCTAATATCCTTGTTGAAATTGGTTTTCCAAGTGGTTTTTGAAGAGTTGACTTTGACAAGGTATGGGACCACACGGGACTAAGTGGAACCAAGTTAGGTCAAGAGGAATGATTTTAGAAACCAATGATAGAATTGACCTAAACAAGGAGGAGAAGGGGGTTAGAGAAGTAATTTTCACTCAAAGCTACAAAATGATCCCTATGAGGAACTAGCATAGGGAAACTTAGGGGAAAATACCAATCTCAACACTAGAGCTTCAGATATATCACAACCCCATCGCAGGAATTCCCTTAAATTTGGAGGAGGCCTAGGAGAGACACTAGCACAATAGAGGCCAAGAGATCAAAGTTTTTCTATGGGTGGTTTGTCGGGAAAATGATGCCCTAGGATCCCTAATGTGACTAGACCTAGAGTAAAGAGGAGAGGTGAAGAAAAATGGTTCTTTAAGTGATCACCTTATGGTAGACCAATGCCTAATCCTTTGGGGAGATTAAAGTCAAGAAGAAGATGAGAATGGAATTAGTTTCTAGGTTAAGAAAGCTTCAAGGACAACTTCGCTTGTCATTAGGGAAAATGAGAGTGACCTAAAAGCTTTTACACTTTGTTTTTCAAGGTAATATGTCTTGTCAATATAAATTCAACCATACAATTATCCCTAGGAGAATTCATTCAACATACATGGCTCATACATAGAGATATGATATATCAAAACATAATTCCACAATTTCGTAGTAAAATGCAACAACTAGCCCTAGTATAGCGAAAATCACATCATCAATGTATGTGACAAAGTAAAAGAATAAATAACATTAAATTTGTACTTACATGTAAGAGAATATATCCAACCAACAATAAACTTTCCAATCATGAAGCTCCAATATAAGAAAAGACAATGCATACATCAAAATTCATCCATGGTCCAAAATTTTGTTAAAATTTGGGTACCAGAGGACAAGTGGTTCCCTACGGCTTTGATATTTGGCCTAGGGAAAAGTGTCCAAATTTATTTGTACTTTTCTCCTAAAGTGACTTTATAAGTGGTAAAGTTGCATTCTAATTTAAAGGTTACTTTATTAAAATCAATGAAGAATTAGAAAGTGAAAAAGTGACTATTGAAATAAAAAGCTAAGTGGGTCTTTATTTAAGTGGGTAAGTTAAAAAATAGAAAGTGAGAATTATATGCACATTTATTCTCATCCCTAGATCTAAATGAATCTCAACCATTAGATCTTAGGGTAATCGAAGAGTTCATTTAGAGAGTAAAATGAGAAGAGAAGAGGAAAAAGATCATTCATTCTTTCATGAGCATTTGAGAGAAAGAGAAGAGAGAGCAAGGAGAAAATTTACGAGCAGTGAGGAAGTGAAGGAGACAACAAGAAAACATTTCAGCAAATTTGGGCAGCAACATTTATTGGCACACATCCCAAGGCAAAACTATATAGCAAGATCAAGGCACATATATCAAGGAAGAGGGACAACAGCAAGGGCACAAATTTCGAGGTAGATTTGGGCACAAATTTCAAGGCAGCCGTATTGTTGAAATCAGAACGGTCAATACAGTCCATACAATAAGTTTTGGGCACATTTTTCGAGGCAGGCCATACAACATTTAATGCTGGAAAAATTTATGTTTTGGTTGTTTGTTGATTGGCACGATTTTTGAGGCAGAGTGCAAGCACAAAAATCGAGATAAGTTGTAATTTGTGGTTGCTGGAATTTTTACTATGTATTTCAATTTCTCTGTAAAAGCATTTTCAGAAATAAAGAAGAGCTCTCAAACTAGTTTTCCCCAAGAGTTGTAGGGGGTTTTTCCAGGGTCACATTAACAAGAAATCACTATGTTATTTTTTGTGTGTGGTTGTCATAATTTTGCAGTGTTTTATTTCTGCAATTTTAGCAGCTGTGAAATCTCTAAATTTGTGTTTTCAGTAAAATATTGTAATTTCCAGATTTTAGAATTTTTATCATGCTTGAATTTAAAACTAAATGCATGGAGTGATAAGGAAAAATGATAATGGAGTGGGGTTGAAATTTCTTCATGGTATAGGAGCTTGGTTAGCTGAAACGTGCAGTTTGGGACAACAAAGTGAAAATTACAAGAAGCTAATTTTACACAGAAAACAAAAACCTTTACCACAGATTTGAAAATTTCAGTTTGGTAGGACAGTGAAACATGTCTTTGGGTTTGAGAGTTGAAGATAGGTTTGATAGGCACAACAACTACAATGCATGGAAGGAGAGAATCCAGAGCATCTTTGAGGAAGAAAAAGTCTGGGGCATTATGGTAAATACCACACAGAACCCAGTAGTAGTACATGTTGAATCTGTACAATTGACAAAGTTTAACAAAAAGAATGCTAAGGAAAAAAGATTGATTCTGGAAGGATTCAAAGACCATGTCATTCCTCATGTGAGAGGAAAGACTTATGCACATGAGATGTGGACAACCTTGACCAATCTTTACCAGAGCTCAAATGAAAATAGAAAAATGGTCCTAAAGGAGAAACCAAAGTCCATTAAAATGGTTAAGATTGATAATGCTACAACATACCTCACAAAGATCACTTCAGTGAGAGATGAGTTGGCATACGTAGGTGAGATCATTGCACCCACTGAGTTGGTGAGGATTTCTTTGAATGGTTTTCCCAAGACTTGGGAGAATTTTGTGGATGGCATTGTTGCATGGGAAAACCTTCTTGATTGGGAGAGGTTGTGAGATGAATACATTCAGAATGAGATCATAAATAACCATCTTGGGGTAGCCAAACAGGTGGAGGAGGATGACAATGTGGCATTGTTAGCAAGACGCAAGAAGGGCAGAGCAAATAAGCAAGCTTCCAACAGTGGAGGAAAAGGAAAAGGTAAAGGCAAGTAATAGAACAAGGAGAAGGACTATTCCAAAGTCAAATGTTGGAATTATCAAAAGTTGGGACACTATGTTGTTGTGTGTCTGGAGAAGAAGAATAAGAAAGGGAAAGACAAACCCATGGCAACTTCTGCAGAGATAGAGAGCTTCTCAGAGAGATTTGATCGAGAGTTTGGGTTCATAGCTTGTGAGGCCACTAGTGCAGGATCACCCACCATACAGGTTCAAAGGGAGTGTGCATTCCCTGCTACTAGTAAAGCATCTTCTAGCATTTGGTATGTTGATAGTGGTGCTTCCCGCCACATGATAGGAGTCAGAGATACTTCTCAAAGCTTTCAGAGGGTAATATTGATATGGAGGTAGTACTTGGTGATGACAAAATTGTTAGAGTAGTCAATGTGGGGACATTGACATTTGATAGGGGACCCAAACCTCCCTTTAAAGTGTCAGATGTTCTATATGTGCCTGGAATGAAGAAGAACCTAATATCGATCTCATCACTTAAGGATAGAGGGTATGATGTGTTGTTCAGGAGAGGGGGGGTGCTTATATATCCTAGGGGAACTCTAGCTTCTTCAGCTAGAGAGATTGGTGTGCACCATGACAAGGTGTACAAGTTCTCATTCTAGCCCTTGATGGCATTAAGTAGCAACACCCGAGACAGGACTGACAATAGATCTAGCAGTTCAGAGTTGTGTGATATTTGGCACTGTAGGATGGGGCAAATGTATCATGGGGCCTTGAGTACATTGCTAGAGATCACCACTGGTGTGTTAGATTTTAGTTTTGATCACCTTGATGTATGCAGAGGATGTGTTATGGGGAAGTTTTCCAGATCCCAATTTCTCGGAAGTGACAGCAAAGCGATTGGGATCCTTGACTTGATTCATACTGATGTGATTGGTCATATGTCTCATGTATCCTTGAGTGGCTATGAGTAATATGTTTTATTCATTGATGACCACTCCAAGAAGACCTGGATTTATTTCTTGAAGACCAAGAGTGAGGTATTCAAGCGGTTTCAAGAGTTCAAAGCTCTTGTGGAGACCTAGACAGGTAGGAAGATCAAGATCTCCAGGTCGGACAATGGAGGGGAGTATACCCTTGGTGAGTTTGATGATTTTTATGTTGAGGTGGGCATTAGGAGGGAGTTCACAGTTCCTTATAAAACCCAATAGAATGGGGTTGCAGAGAGGAAGAACAGATCCATTGCAGGGGCTACCAAAGCCATGCTTCATGATCATGGGTTACCTTTATTTTTGTGGGTAGAGGCCTACAACATTGTTGTGTACTTGCATAATAGGAGTCCACATCGTGCCTTGCAGAATGTGAATCTAGAGGAGGATTTTTCTGGGAAGAAGCCTGATGTTGGGAACTTTTGTATCTTTGGGTTCCTTACATATTCCTATGTCCCCAAGGAGAACAAGACCAAGCTAGAGCCCGCTGCAGACAAGAGAATCTTTTTTGGGTTATAGCGAGACCTCGAAAGCTTATCAGATTTATATTCCCATGCAAAGGAAAGTGGTTGTCAGGCGAGATGTGAAGTTCGAGGAGGAGAGAGCTTTCAGGAGGTCACGGGAGTTAGAGTATCCAGAGTCACTAGGCCCTCAGGAGAAGTTGAGTTAGTCACAGGGATCCAGTGGTCAAGGATTAGGAGGTACATCGATTACACTGTCAGGTCTATCATTGAGCAGTGTCTCTCAGAGTTAGGTGGGTGGTTCTTCATGCATCATGTAGGGTAGTACACAGAGAAATTCACAGGGTATTCCACTAATCGACAGTTCACACAACACTTTAGTATCTACAGGCACATATTTAGGCATGAGGTGAGTTGGCAGGTGTTATAGACAAATTTGTGCCTTACAGCAACAAGCATGAATTGTCAATAATCCAAGGGATCCAAAGTTCCCTAAAAATGATGTTCCTACCCCTAGAGGAACAAGGTCAGCAAACCAACAGCTCTCAGATCAGTTCTCCACCTGAAAACACTCAAAAACAAGCAATCCTGAAATCAAAGCAGGTGCTCCACTAGGTTTCTGCGCTGAAACTCAGTTGCTCCATGGTGTACCTGCGTTGCAAAGCAAGTGGAACAAAGGCCACCTGCGCTGAGCGAGATGAGACAAGTGGCACACTGAGTCATTGCTCTGGAATCTTCCAAAAATGACACTTGGATCAGGTATTTCGCCTTGTGATGAGTCAGAGGCTCTGTTTCTCCAAGTGGAAGCAAGGTTCTCCAAGTGGACTCAAGAACTGAAGATCAACTAAAGATTAACTGAAGAGAGAGAGGACACAAGGCAGCTACACATCAGTTGCAAGCTGACTCATCCTTTCTCAATTCATCTATATATTGAGCTCTCTCCTATGAGCTCAGGAGGCTGGAATTTTGTGCAAAGTAATGATATGCTGTCGGTTTCACTATAGAACTATTGGGTGATTGTTTGAGAGAGGTGAAGAGGAGAAATTCTTTCTGCTGGGAGGTGTTGCTGGGTTGGAGCCTTCAATGGTTGTAATACTCTCAGAACCTTTACTTCTTCATTAATAAAAGCTATTGAGGTTCTTCTATGTGCTCTTGTTTCAATAATATATTGTGATGATTGCATGTTTGGTTTACACTAATCCATGAACCAGTTATGATTGCATGCCTCTTGTAGTTTCCTTCTTTGTTATTTTGCAGGATCTCATTGTAGCTGGGCAAGCAAAAGAACAGGGAGCTAGGAGCAAGCGGCCAAAGAGAAGAGTTTGGATTCGACATTAAGCGCAAGGCAACGGTTAGTGCATTTCTCCATTCTCTTTTGCTTTCATAAAGAAGTAAACCTTAAGTAGTTTGTTTTACAGTTGTTGCTAAGGAACTATCACCCTTAGAGTGGGATAGGGTCATCCGAGTCGGATAATTTTCCCTACAACAAACTGGCGACTCTGCTGGGGATCGTATCCATTTGATTGTGTTTGTAGTATCTTGCTATTCATTTCCTGAACAAGAGAGTACCAAATTGAAAAGCTTTTGACTATATCAAAAGCGAAGTAGAGGGCAGCTACTCTGGCTCATTTCTGAGCAAGTTCACGATTTGAAGAGCTGATCTACAAGGATCCTTGTAAGCTCTTAGTGATAGCTTTTCATCTTCCTAATCATCCCTTTGAGTGTGCTTGACTGATTGCTTCTGATTTGAGCAAAAACTGTGCATTTTTTAGAAAATTGTGACCCGGAAACTGAGAAAACGCAACTTTCGTTTTCCAAAGCAGGTAGTACACAGGCTACCTGCTTTGAAACGCAGGTCCCGAAGGGGCTACCTGCGCTGAGAGCCAGACTGGCTGTGCAGCACCTGCGTTGGCCCAAATTTGCCTAGTGCATTTGGGGTTTCCTCCCTTTTTCTTGCCTGTTTTCACTATTGATTTGGCTGCCAGTTACCAGTCTTGCACCTATTCTGAAACCAATATTACTTGCCATCATTCCGCCTCTATTATATAACGAAATTGTACTTGTTCTTTTGTATTTCTTATTCATTTACAATTTCCCATAACGAAGAGTAAACTAGTCTTGCTTTTGGCCTCTTAGATCTGAACCTGTGTTAGGCATTTTGCTGGTCTAAAGAGTTAGCTTGTTTGTTGTCCATAGCTGATTAGTCATTTACTTTCGTCATTATGGTTTGATTTCATGTATTTCCAGTGATTAAACAAGTAAATCTTAAGGTGCCTTTTGATTTTGGACAAGCTTGTTTATTTTCGCTTTAAATCGAAATCAAAGTTATATAACAACTTTCTTTTTGTAACCCATCCACATTAAGAAAGGGAAAAGAAAATACATGCATTGTGCATTTTGCATTTGACTGTTTGCTTGACGATTTAGGAAAAATTTGCATTTAGTGTGTGCTCTATGATCTGTGTGAAAAGATTTGCCTTTCTTTTCCCTCAGTAGTTAAGGTTTTCAAAGTTGAAAGATTGAAAAGTTTGCTTCTCATCTTAGACTGCATTCAGGAACTTGTTACATACATCTCGTGGTGATCCTTAAAGGCAAACTGCTAAGCAAGATCAACATTAAAATAAATCCAATTTACATAACAACGCTTTGTAACATAACGCAAACAAATAGAGGTCTAGGTAGAGACGTGTTCCGGCGTCGTTAAACATAGTGACTGTCGATCTCTACGAAGGTGGGTGATTCCTCCTGAGAGTCGGTGGCACTAATACGGACTTGTGCTCCCACGTACCGTCGCGTATATATTGGGAGACCCCTATAGGAACAAAGCCTTTATCCATAGGAAGCCGTGTCGGCCACCCTACTGATCGCGATGCAGTGAACACAGCATTCACGAAGATCGACCACCCGTACCGTAAAACGTATTCTGTGGTTTCGCGAAAAGTTTGGCACACCCTCTGCCTAGAACTCCAAAGAAGTTTCTTTTGGCCTTTTTCAAACTCTATAACTGAAAAAGTCCATGTGAGCATTTGTCACTTCGGGCTCGTTAATACATCGAAGGAGACTAGAGTCATCTTTAGCTTTTTCTCGACTCTTAAAACATGAAAAAGCAAGTTTGTGTCTAAAAGCGTCGTTAATAAAATTTATTTTAAACGGAACATAATCACCTCTTATTCCCACGTTGATCTTTCAGTTGAAAAGTATGGAGCCCACCAACCAAGGAAGTAACCTTGGTGGAAGTCCAAATCCCTTCTCCTCTTGGGGAGATGTTGGTGCGCCTCATATGGCCACATTGTCACTTCCAGGATTGACAATTGGCCTACCTGTATGGCTCTTTTCAACTAATGTAGTTCAAATCGCCACAAATCCTGAGCAGACAAATCAACAGTCAGACCAGTCTAGAGCTGCCCACCAGCCTTCCACTTCTTACATTTCTTCCTCTGATCCTTCATCTTCACAAGGTAGAGCCGGCAAAAGTCAGCCTCCCATGGAGAAGAAGGAAAAGAAGAAGAAAGAAAAGAAGCAGAAGGGGCCTATGGCGAAGGCGACTGGGGGCAAGCAAAAGACATCTGACAAAAATCCACACACTGCACCGACCGGGCCTAAATCGCCATGTGTCATTTGCAAAGGGACCCACTTCCATCATGATTGTCCTTGTATTCCCCGGATACTAAGGGACTGGTCCCCCAGGTTGCACAATCCGGTAGCATCAACCTCTGGTAGTCATGTTGATTGCAATCCGTCAACTAGCGAGAGTGAAGGACGAAAAGGGAGACCAAGATCACCCTGTATGTTGTGTGAAGGCGATCACGCCATCCACCGATGTCCATTCTTAGATGAGGCGAAGAGAGTTTTGGAAGATCGTCCGGTATCACCGTTACGACTTCCTCCTGGATACCAAAAACTCGTGCCTAATCCCTCGATAGTTGAAAATCCAGCTGGCCCGCTCAAGTGGTCAGCTGAAGTGTCGGTCATTGAGAATGAACCAACTGAATCCAGACCAGACGAAAGTCTAAAGGTCGAAACAGCAGTTGACCCGGTTCTTCCTTCAGAGGTTTCATCCTCAAATGACACCGTCGTTGAAGATTCATCTTCAAATGACACCCTCACTGAAGAGAATAAAGATGACACCGTCCAGATTCTTTTCATCAACACAGACTCTGATGAGCATCAGGGCAATGCGCCCATTCCTTTATCGCAGGAAGGAACATCGTCAGGGTCGTATCCGGCCGTGTATTCGGTCCCACCACCAAGCAACCTAGTTGTATCCTTTGATTGGAATCAACTAGGCAGACCCCGGTTACCAGCCAGTATACCATTCAGAATCATTGTCCAAATCTATAGAATGGTAATGGCTGGAACCATCATTGATGAAGGGGCATCTGTGAGTATCCTTTCCTCTATTGCTTGGAAAGCACTGGGTTCCCTGGCGCTTTTACCTGAGATGAGAAATCTATCAGGTTTTGATAAAGGAACCAGTCGCCCGTTAGGGATTCTCCCCAATGTTCCCATTACATTGAAGGGGAAGACAGTTCATATGAACGTCATGGTCGTCCAGGGACCCTTGGTTTATAACTTACTCCTTGGACGAGACTATATATATTGCATGGAGGCAATAGTGTCCTCGCTCTTTAGAGTCATGTGTTTTCCGCACGAAGGAAGAATGGTCAAGCTCGTAGACCAACTTTCATTTCCAGGATCACGCATCGCAAATAGTCAAATACCATCCCTAAACGGCTTATTCACTCAAGAAATGCCTCCACCCCCGGTTCTACTTCCCGATGAATGCGAGTGATTCGGAAAGATATAACTGGGACCCAGGGGGCATGCACCCTGGCCTGCCTTGGGCAGAGGAAACCTTGGGTATAAAGTTGATTTCCGCAGAAGAATATGACTAGTCCGTACCCCGTCCGAAAGAAGGAAGAGAGGGTTGTTCTAGAATAAGATTCTTTTGTCAAAGTTATGTGAGCGAAAAGATCGTCTCCCTTTGTCTAAAAAAGTAGGCTCTCCTAAGGAGGAGATCCATTTGTGGCAGCAAGTAGCCACCATCTTTGAATGTCAAGCCTCACCCATTAAAACAATATGTTTTGAAGGATAAGTAGGGGCAGTCTTCAAAGAAAGAGATGAAATTGCTGCAACAAGTAGTCACCATCCTTAGCAACCTAATGATAGACACCGCCGAAAAGAGAGTTTAGTTTGCGGCAGCAAGCAAAACCATTTTTCGGATAATAAGTAAGAGGCAGCGCCTCGAAATTATACTTTATACCTGGGGGCATGCAAACCTTTTGGAGTGCAAGCATGGGACGACTATTTATTTTTTAAAATTTTTAGGTCCTCCCTTTAAACCTGTAGGTCTAACCCGTTAAACTCGTAGGATTAGCCGTTTCCAGCTTGCATAAAGAAAGGATGTGGGGCAAAAGTTAAAACTTGCCAAATTGGAGTAACTAGTGAGGTATAGCTCCTTAAATATGACTACCTCACCTGAGGCGTTTCTTGTATTATGACTGGTATGTTCGAGCAGTTTTAGCACATAGTTCATGCTCGTTAAAAAATAAACGCAAGATCCGAGTAGTTTTAGCGCATAGTTCATGCTCGTTAAAAAATAAACATAAGTTGTGAGCAATCTTCCCCTAGAGTTCAAGCTCACCCAGAAAAAATGAACCGGTAAATAACCTTGGTAAATGTAACCTTTGACAGCCATATTAAAGCCCTTGGTCGTGTTCTTGCAGTCTCACCTCCATCTATTCATTTGGCCAATCGTTCATCTCCATATGTTTGTTTACCCATTTTGAGGAACAGCTGCGAAGAGTGATTTCACTAAGCCATCCTTGTGACACTGCCGTAATTGGAATATTCCAACCTGTACCTGGAATCTGCTGCTGCCCTGTTAATCACTCGTTCCTCAAAAGACGAGTCTTCTTTGAGCTCTTTTCACTGACTCGTAAAATATGAAAAGTTTGCCGAGTTTTGGCCTTCCAGCTCGTTAAAGCGACCGGAAGAGCTATCCCTCCTCTAGATTTTAATCTTTTTGGACCTGAGGGATTATTGCACAAAAAGATCGAGCGCTTGTTTTGTTCGGCTCGTTAAAGCAATCAAAAATTCATCCCTTCTGTATTGTTTTATACTTTTTCGGGCTGAAGGGATTAGATGACGAAAAAGGAATTCTGGAGTTAACTTTCCGTACCTTTTCAGACTCTCTAAAAATGAAAAGGACCGAGTTATCCTTGTCGTTAGACTCGTTAAAATTCATTAAATAGCGACAAACTTGTCTTTAGACGAGAACGAGTTTCCCTATCGCTAGGCTCGTTAAAACATAGCGATGGGCTTGCCCGAAGGGCAGGTTATAGAACAAGCATATGTTATCCTCCTCAAGCTTGACAAAAATAAAGAGGTACTGGTCAGCAATGACTGGGGAAAAAATTGGGAGAACCTCACAGCATTAATGGTAGCAAGTCACTCTTGAACATGACACTTTGTCCTCCGTATCACATCGGGTTGGGTTGTTTCATTCACCGGTCTCATAACCATGGTCCTCGCCACACCATCCACAATTGGGGTAATGCTACCGATCCATCACATCAGTGTCGTTATATGTTCAAGAGATGTGGTTCTGCAAAGAGTCAACCGTGTCCCATCCACTGCCATACATTATCCTTCATCCACTTCATGACCGCCACCCTGAATCATACATCACAGTTTGTTTTCACCTCATCACAATCACTAGCTCCGTTCCGTGTCACTGATGTGGGATTCATTAAGGCCCTCCTTTGACGGATCGCTCCTTGTCGACATCAGCTCATTATCCAAGGAGTTGATCTAGGAACAACCCCTTCAGTACTTTGAAGCTTGCATGCCTCAATGGCAAGTTTCTCACCTCCGGCGACAGGTATACATCAATGACCTTCGACCAGAGGATTTTGCATGGTGGTCGACGCCAAGTCCTTTATTCCCACCATGTGAATTGTACTGTTGTACCTTGAGGGTCATCATCCTTATCGGTGATTCCTCTCGCGCTTGTTAACGGTTTACATCATTGGCCGGTAATCAAGCGATGTCTTTTCAGGTTCGACTTCAAGAAATTCTCACATGGATCGACTTGTACATCGAGTGAAGATCGGAAGAGATTGAAGACCCCGGATCTAGTTTCATCCATCCGAGCTGCGATATATATTCAGGATATAAAGACATTTGATATGTACATCATTGCAGCAGATGATCATCCTTCTCAAAGGATGATAATTTCAGCAGAGAATTATCAGTCTACAATCAGACGACCGTCTGTTCTATGTACCAAAATGTATTTATAAAGCTGAGCATGGGAATGCCCGCCTCAGCTAGATCATGAAAATGTATGAAAAATAATGTATCGTATTGTATCTTATTACAGGACACTTCTCAGCAGATTGAATGAACTTCGGATCCTCTCAATAAAGCATTTCACCCGATAAACGACCTCATACTTTAGGGGGCATCTGTTATAGACAAATTTGTGCCTTACAGCAACAAGCATGAATTGTCAATAATCCAAGGGATCCAAAGTTCCCTAAAAATGATGTTCCTACCCCTAGAGGAACAAGGTCAGCAAACCAACAGCTCTCAGATCAGTTCTCCACCTGAAAACACTCAAAAACAAGCAATCCTGAAATCAAAGCAGGTGCTCCACTAGGTTTCTGCGCTGAAACTCAGTTGCTCCATGGTGTACCTGCGTTGCAAAGCAAGTGGAACAAAGGCCACCTGCGCTGAGCGAGATGAGACAAGTGGCACACTGAGTCATTGCTCTGGAATCTTCCAAAAATGACACTTGGATCAGGTATTTCGCCTTGTGATGAGTCAGAGGCTCTGTTTCTCCAAGTGGAAGCAAGGTTCTCCAAGTGGACTCAAGAACTGAAGATCAACTAAAGATTAACTGAAGAGAGAGAGGACACAAGGCAGCTACACATCAGTTGCAAGCTGACTCATCCTTTCTCAATTCATCTATATATTGAGCTCTCTCCTATGAGCTCAGGAGGCTGGAATTTTGTGCAAAGTAATGATATGCTGTTGGTTTCACTATAGAACTATTGGGTGATTGTTTGAGAGAGGTGAAATTCTTTCTGTTGGGAGGTGTTGCTAGGTTGGAGCCTTCAATGGTTGTAATACTCTCAGAACCTTTACTTCTTCATTAATAAAAGCTATTGAGGTTCTTCTATGTGCTCTTGTTTCAATAATATATTGTGATGATTGCATGTTTGGTTTACACTAATCCATGAACCAGTTATGATTGCATGCCTCTTGTAGTTTCCTTCTTTGTTATTTTGCAGGATCTCATTGTAGCTGGGCAAGCAAAAGAACAGGGAGCTAGGAGCAAGCGGCCAAAGAGAAGAGTTTGGATTCGACATTAAGCGCAAGGCAACGGTTAGTGCATTTCTCCATTCTCTTTTGCTTTCATAAAGAAGTAAACCTTAAGTAGTTTGTTTTACAGTTGTTGCTAAGGAACTATCACCCTTAGAGTGGGATAGGGTCATCCGAGTCGGATACTTTTCCCTACAACAGCAGGCCTTCATGAGATCAGGCTTCTGATGATGATGAGGATTCTTTCACTCCAGTGGGAGAAGAATGCATAAGGAAGAGGAAGCCCAAGTGGCTTCAAGATACCTTACACGAGGCCACATCAATTGCTGGGCCAAAGAGACATGTTAAAGAGAGTAAACCACCTGAACAATTCTGTAGTTGCATGGCATTGGTAACAAGCATTGTTGACTACAAGCCTTCTAGTTATGAGGAGGCAGCCAACTAGCAGGTATGGAGAGAGGCCGTGATGGAGGAGTATTCTTCTATTATGAAGAACAATGTTTGGGAGGTAGTGCTGAGGCTTGAAGATAAATCAATTGTTACTTCGAGATGGTTGTACAAGATAAAGCATGCTACAGATGGCAGCATCGAGAATTTCAAAGCTCGATTTGTGGCAAGAGGGTTCTCACAGGTAGAGGGAGTTGACTATGAGGAGACCTTCGCTCCCATAGCTCAATATACATCTATTCGCTCCATTATATCGATGGCAACAAAGATGGGTTGGAAGATCCACCAATGGATGTGAAGATCACATTTCTCAATGGCTTCATTCAGGAGGAGGTTTATATTGAGTAGCCACAGGGCTTTGAGGTGCATGGGAAGGAGTCCCATGTATGCAGATTGAAAAAGGCACTCTATGGCCTGAAGCAAGCTCCCATATCTTGGTACTCAAGGATTGATACATACTTACAGTAGTTGGGTTTCACAAAGAGTGAGGCTGATCCGAACCTATACTTCATTGTGGTGGGTGAGAACCCTCTCATTCTGGTGTTGTATGTTGATGACTTGATCATCACCGGTGCAGAGAGACTCATTGAGGGCTGCAAGAGAGATCTTGCTTTAGAGTTTGAGATGAAGGATATCGGCTTGATGCATTATTTTCTGGGATTAGAGGTGTGGCAGGAGGAGGGCCATTTTTTCATGGAACAAGGGAAGTGCATTGTGGACATTCTTAGCAAATTTCACATGGAAGACTGCAAACCAATGTCTACACCTATGATCACTAACTGGAAGAAGCTTCATGCTTCTGATTCTGAGCTGGTAGATCCTACTCTATATAGACATCTGATTGGTTGTTTGATGTATTTGGTCAACACTTGACCAGATATATGTTTTGCAGTTAACATTATGATTCAGTTCATGTGTGAGCCCAGGAGAGTGCACTAGGTGGCGGCAAAACACATTCTTCGTTACTTGTAGGTGACTGTGGATTTTGTTCTAGATTATAGACAGGGTGATGGAGTGAGACTAACAGGGTACACGGATTCATATTGGGAAGGTTGTGCTTTAGATAGGACGATTACTTCTAGGTGCTATTTTGGGTTGGGTTCGGTAGTTGTGTCGTCGATCAACTGGAAACAAAAGTCGGTTTCATTGAGCTCAAATGAGGCAAAGTATATGGCTGCTAGTTTGGCTAGTTGTGAGGCCATATGGCTTTGCAAGATTTTGTTTGGTCTATTTGGTCAGGCATTGAGACCTTCAGTAATCTACTGTGATAATCAGAGTTTCATAAAACTCACAGAAAATCCCGTTTTTCATGATAGGTCAAAGCATATTGAGATCAAGTATCATTTCATTAGAGACTATGTCCAAAAGGGAGTTGTCAAGCTTGAGTACATTTCCACAAATGAGCAGGTAGCAGGCATTTTCACAAAAGCCTTACCATGGGGCAAGCATGTCTACTTCAAAGACAAGATGGAAGTGGTGAGGAACACTTTCCTCAGTAAGAGGAAGTGTTAAAATTTGGGTACCAATGGACAAGTGGTTCCCTAAGGCTTTGATCTTTGGCCTAGGGAAAAGTGTCCAAATTTGTTTGTACTTTTCTCCTAAAGTGACTTTATAAGTGGTAAAGTCAATTTAGTTTAAAAGTGACTTTATAAGTGGTAAAGTTACATTCTAATTTAAAAGTGACTTAATAAGTGGTAAAGTTACATTCTAATTTAAAGGTGACTTTATTAAAGTAAATGAAGAATTAGAAAGTGAAAAAGTGATTATGGAAATAAAAGGCTAAGTGGGTCTTTATTTAAGTGGGTGAGTTAAAAAATAGAAAGTGAGAATTAAATTCACATTTATTCTCATCCCTATATCTAAATGAATCTTAGACACTAGATCTTAGGGTAACACAAGAGGTCATTTAGAGAGTAAAAGGAGAAGAGAAGAGGAGAAAGATCATTCATTCTCTCATGAGCATTTCAGAGAAAGAGAAGAGAGAGCGAGGAGAAAATTTCTGAGCCGTGAGGAAGTGAAGTAGAGCAGCAAGAAGACATTTCAGGAAATCTGGGCAACAACATTTATTGGAACGCATCCCAAGGCAAAACCATATAGTAGGAGAAAGGCACAAATATTGAGGAAGAGGGACAACAACAAGGGCATGAATTTCGAGGCAGCCATACTGTTGAAATTAATATAGCCCGTATAACAAGTTTTGGGCACATTTTTAGAGGTAGGCCATAAAACATTTAATGATGTTTTATTGCTAGAAAAAATTATGGTTTGGTTGTTCTCTGATTGGCACGATTTTTGAGGCAGAGTGCAAGCATGAAAATCGAGATAAGTTGTAATTTGTGGTTGCTAGAATTTTCACTGTGCATTTCAGTTTCTCTGTAAAAGCATTTTCATAAATAAGCAAGAGCTCTCAAACTGGTTTTCCCCCAGAGTTGTAGGGGGTTTTTCTAGGGTCACATTAACCAAAAATCACTGTTGTTATTTTCTGTGTGTGGTTGTCTTAATTTTGTGGTGTTCTATTTCTGCAATTTCAGCAGTTGCGAAATCACTAAATTTGTATTTTTAGAAAAATATTGTCATTTCAAAATTTTAGAATTTTTATCATGCTTGGATTTAAAACTAAATGCATGGAGTGATAAGGAAAATTGATAACCAGAGTGGCATTGAAATTTCTTCAAATTTTGTCCACTAAGAAGGAATACTGAAAATCGCAAGAGAGATACAAGTCCAAACCAAGTGATGATAAAAAATGAACTCTCATCATTTGTAGTTATACACTCCTAATGAGTTCGATTTAGCTACAGGAGCCTACATTGGCCCCTAGAATAAAAATAATGTGCAAATAACTAGCTTTTGGTGATAAGCCCACCAAATTAGCTCATAAAGAAAATAACAAGCCTCTCAAGAGGTCGAATGATCAATAATACATGTTGTTGGGCTCTCTGAGAGAACTAATGAAGTCCATAAGTGTCATAACGATGAATACGATTTCCAAAAGTAATGGAAAAGGTGTTTTCCACTCGTTCTCCAAATAATAAATATGTGGCTCTCCCAATGGGTCTGAGGGCACACAAGTGACCTCATGGATCTCCAAGTAAGTCAAAGATGCATGTAGACAATTTGTAAGTGCCCAGTTGTTACTCGTCATTTTGTCGCATTTGGAAAATGACCATTAGTTTGGATCCTTCACTATCCATCAAAGCATTCCAAAGCACCCCCCTACAAGGCTAGAACCTAAACAATCCCAAAGAGAATGAAATTTTTGGATTACAAGGCCCCAAAACCTATTTTTTATCACATGCGCAGTTGCCTAGCCAGTTTTTGCATAAGCAAAAGTGACCATTAATGTTAGCGCGAAAGTGAGCTCTATCTTACATTATGGCTTACGCACATGAGTCGACACAAGTAAAAAATAAAATGTAAATTCTAGAAGCTTTGTTAGTCGAATCTTTCCCAACTATCAACTTTAAGTTGATGTTTACTCAACCCTGATCCCTCTCATCATGGAGCTACTTCCCTCTCTTTATGGATCCCCTATCCCACCATTTGTGGATCTCATCCCTTAGGAATAGGATCCCAAAACTCCTCCTCTTGGCCTATAAATCAAACATAGGCTGAAAGATTGTGGAGGACCACTGAAGGTAGGATTATGCTACAAATATAAGGCTAGAAAGATTTTCATCCAAGGAGAAGGTTGGAGATTATGGGAAGAGGCTTGTAACATCATGGAAATGAGGTTGTAAGTTTGTTCTCCTTTTTTATTCAATAAAAAGAATTTTTTCTTTCCCAATCATGTCTATTCTGATATTATTTGTGAGATTACTTGATCACTCACATGGTTTACTATTGGCTATTGACTCAATTTATGATGTATGTCATATGCTATATGCTTTGATCCTTTATGTGTTTTTTTCTATGCGGATCTCCTTCGGAACGTCATGGATAAGTTGTGGAAAACACTGGAATGACCTCTAAAGCATCGAGAAGAAGATGGTTGTGGAAGGAAGTGAAGGGACTTTAGTAGGAACTTTTTTAAATCGGTAAGTGATTCCTTACATATTACTTGTTTCAATCGCTCATAAGCTAACGAAAGGTAACTGTTCTTTTCTTATTTGTTACTATATTTTTTTTGATACCTTGTTGTGGGTGGAAACACCCCAGGGTCTTGGGTTGACAACCCCAACAGAGAAGAGGGCATACAACATAAAGAAACATGTAGACAAATGGTCTAAATGCTTAAACTACTGAAGTAGGAAGAAGAGGTATTACCCAGAGGTCCTACATTCGAGGTCGATCCCGTAGGGTCCAAACCCTCTCCTCCTTCCAATGCCTTTAGAACCTGTAGCTTATTTAAGAAAAACATATACAACAACAATAATAGAAAGCATGTTCATGATATAGGTGTTAAATCATATAAGCAAGTGAGCAAATGAGCACTAACATAAGATATCATATGTAAATCGTAACATAGATTAATGCATAAACACAATAAATATCATGAACATAACAAAATTTCTTTATTGATGTGAGCTCAATGAAATGTGGAAAACTACAACTTGAGTCTTCCTCCGGCTCCAAGCAGAACCAGCCTCTGGATCCATCCTATCTAGGCTTCAACAATCTTCCTCCATCGGTGCACACAAGGATGTCATAAAAGGGATGAAGGACATCTCAAATAAGGAAACAAAGGTTTCCTATAACTTGGGAGTGCAAGAGGCACAAGGATTTCTTCATACTTGATCAAGGATGTAATCAACTATAATATCAATATCTCATCTCTCCTTCCTTTAGGCCTTCCCATGGAGGTTTATTTATACTTCTCCAAATTAGTTTTTTCAGTTGGGAAATAGTTGGGCCACAACTATAGTAGATGAGTAATAGGTAAAACCCGTAAACTTGGCCCGAATTTAAGGAGATTATATATTTTTTAGTGTTTTAACACATATATGTGGGTTGGGTATAAACTTTCCCATGTGTACATTCTTTTTATATAGAGAAAAATAGCATATGGGAATTAAAACACTGTTTTTTAGAATTTGGACCAAGTCTAGAAAGGAAGGGTTGACCTAGGCCATAACTAGAGCATCAAATCTACCAAGAGTGGTAAATGGTCCTATAAAGTATGTCCCTTAATATATGAGGTCACAAGGGGTACATGATGGCCGAAATGTATTAAGTGTATAGAAGGAATCCTGTCAAAACCTGAGAGGAGTTCACTAGAATTCAGCCAGCCAAGCCAATGAAAGAGATCATAAAGAAAACTATTGTCTAAGGTGGGCATACCCATGCTCAAAGATAACAAAGCATGTACACATGTCAAGTACAAAAGTAGATCCAATATGCATACAAGTATAAAGGAACTGAAAATATATAGTGGATCATCAGATCATATCCATAGAAGTACATGTCTCAATATCACATATAAAGAACTGATTAATGATGTTGAAGTAGAAAGCTGATCACTGAAGTCATAAAGCTAATCCAAAAAGTACCAAGTCAAATGGTGGAACAAATGGTACTACATGCAACTCGGGTTCCAACATATAGGATGTCGTTGTAACGAACTGCAACATATAAGGTGGATGGTGTCAACTAGCAAAAACAGGTGAAACTGACAAGTGAACCAATAAATGCTAATGCAAACTCGAGGTCTTCAATGATTGCCATGGTACATTTCTACATGATGGGAATAAAAAATTTGCAGTCGACCCTGTGAGAAATCATTTGATTACTGGTCATTGATGTATAGTGTTAACAAACATGATACTACTCATCGATAATGATGATGAGAGCCAAGGTACCCAGTACAATCTAACAAGTGCGAATAAATGAGCTGAAGTCGAACACTTGGAAGAATCTATCAATCAGGAGACAATGGTTTTTTCCCACTATCGATAGCAAAGGAGTCTACCACTGATGACTGCAAACCCTAAGTTACTTCCAAATGGACTCTAGACCTTGTTCCCAGAGCAATGAGTTGAATTCGATCGGAAATGATCCGCTAGAAGGAAGGAATTAAGGAATCCTTCTTCAATCCAGCACGATTGTAACCCGTAGGCCAATAATGTGGAAGGAATTAGATGAAATAAGATGTAGTAACCCAACCGAAGCACGTTTCTAGCGTACACAATATGTGGCTAGTGCATGATAGAATCCCTCTGAACCAACCAATAATGAAAGTTAACATAGAGGCGAGGAATCCACCAATAAGGTCAAATGGAAACCAAGGTACTGCATGAATCCTAATGTGTGATAATGAAAGTTGACGTCGAACACAAGGGAAACCACTTAGTCAAAGACCCATTATACTGATCGATGTTGAGCACAATATGACCTATCAATAATGAAAATAGGGCTAGGGTGGAGCTCTAGATCCACTCTCAAAGCAATTTGTTGTAGTCGATAAGAGAAAGACCCACCAACAGGAAGTTAGTGGGGACCTTCTCAAACCAGCACGAGAAAAGGACCAAATAGCTGATGTGATAATGAACATGACTCTGACAACTAGGGATGACCAGCTGAAAAATAGGTCAAGAGACACCGCAGAAAGGCCGACTCAGGTTTACTTCCCCTGAACAAAAGCAAGACTCAAATGTGACTACATGGCAACATATGCTAACTTTGTATAAGTTTGTCATGCAATAGGCGTAAACAAACTCTCCATATGATTGGAAGAGATAACCAACCGGATGACTACTGACTCAATAACAAGGTTAAGGCTCCCTTAAGTCAGACAAAAGTCCATCCCAATGGAGGAAAGACTTATTTTTGAGTGCTTTGTTCAAGAGCGACACAACTGACTCTAGCTGCCATCAATCATGGAATTAATGTCCCATTCCCGATCTTTTTGGAATATTAATTTTTTTTTATCTTTTTCATATTTGTAAAGCCTGAAAAAGAATAAAAGAATTCCTATAGTACAATGGAAAGAAAGAGTGTCCAAATACAGATGTGCTAGTTCCTAGGAAGGGAACATTCCTATGCTCGATGCAAGGTGATGAAACTGGTCAATGACACTCGAAGGAATGTTCTTTCCACGGGTAGGAGGGTGTCAAGTTGCAGAGGCTAAGTGATTGCAAGGTTGATTTCACAAAAGAATTGGTCAAAAGGTGGCTTAAACATGAGTCCAAGTGAAGTTGGCTTAAGGCCAAAAGGTACAAATGGTCATCATGCAATGCAGTAGTACAACACAACACAAAGGAGCCTCTAGGGTATAAAGCTAGAAAAATAGCGAAGAAGTAAGAGAATGAGTCTTCAGCACACAAGTCATGGCGGGAATAAAAAGGAATCCCGAGCCTACGCAATATAGTAGCATGGGAAACATATGCTATAGAGGATATAACTAAGATGCCCTTGTAAATTTTGGCTCTACCATCATATCATGATTTTACAAGTCAGCGAGTGAAAATGGTTTTAGAACCAAGACATGATGGGGTTGACCATATGGAGAAAATATCGCAGTATGGAGGCTAGTATGCAAAATGAAGTGGAAAATGATATCCCTAACCTATATGCTAGTGAAAAAATAGTACCTGCCATGACAGGTCTGCAGTCATGGAACTAAAGCAATCTCTCAAAAAATATCTAGAGTATCCTGTAAAAACAACCCATCCCAACACTCCAAGCCAAAAAGGTCAAAAAGCCCACAAAAAAGAAAAATAAACTTTAGAAAAAGTAATTTTCATATGTCAACTTATATAAGGACTTTTTGACTCACAATTCTTCATTTTTGTTTTGAGCAATTGGGTGGAGTTGTGGAGAAAAAACCAAGCAAGCTTACTCCATCAAATTCATCCATTCAAATGACCTCCAATCTTCTAGGTAACCTTGTAACTGAGCTTTTAATAAGTTTTAATGATTTTTAAATGTTTTTGTCACAAATTTGACCTTGGTAATTTATTTTAAAATTTTTTCTTTGTGTACATGCAGGTTGGACACATGTGAACCGCGTGTAGAAAATCCCTATGTGCAACTGTGTTAATACGTAACCCCCGTGTGCGCGAATTCAAAATTTGAAACACAATTTTAATGATTCAAAACATCATTTTTTTGCAGAATGTCGATTCCTTGGCGTGAAAGAGAGCATAATGCGATTGATAATGAAGTAATGGAAGATCAAAATGCATTGGATGCCTTACGAGGATGCAGATTGTTAAAAATTTTAAAAATGTCGAATATGAAGGAAAATACTAGGTTGCTTGAGATGTTAATCCACTATTGGAATCTCGAAGAAGATGCTTTTTTAGTGATAATATGCCCCTAAGGATTGAAATAGAGGATATCTAATTCATCACAGGTCTTTCCCGAAGGGGAGAGAGTGTTCACTCAATAGGAAGAACAAGAGGCAGTCTTAGTGTGGAAGACTACATATGCATCTATTCCTAGGAAACATCGAGAAGATTGGAATGCCGATTCCAATAAAACATGTAGAGATTCTATCACTGAGAAAACTTATTTTTACGATTGCCAGGGTAAATGGTTCTACTTCTCTACATCAGGCCTCTCGTGTTTCAATGAGTCTTGCAGTGGATTGTCTCATTACAGTCTTCAATTGGTGCACACCCCTGTTAGCCAATATGAAAAAACAACTTACCTCTATCTAGAAGGGTCAGACAAAGAAATTTAGATACAAAACCATCTTGTGTTCCTTCTTCTTTGAGAGATTACCTGGGCTTCGTGCCAATGTATTATCCACCATCAGGAGCCCAAGAGATCCACGGGTGGGCAGGTAGGATGACTTAATGAAATGACTAGGGGGCGGTGAGGTCCCTAGGAATGCATTTGATGAAAAGTTCTTCCTTTGGTGGGAACAACAGGTCATTGCAGTCGAAGACTACCCTTATGCTGGAATGGAATTCAAGGGATATCTAGATCTGGTGTTGCCACTAGATGCAACATGGGGCACCATAGGTACAAACATTTTTTTAATTTTTTTAATTTTAAATTTTTTTTGTATTTTAAGTATAAATGAACTAAAAATATTTTTTAGGAGACAAAATACTTACAAAATTATTGATCATGACACAGATGTTGGACCAGTGAGACCTGATGGTCTACCTCGACACAAACATCGTGGAAGAGATGTAGAAGGAGCCACAATAGATACTGAGAGGACCCTCCATGCATTTTAGAGAAACTTGGTGAGGTTAACTAACCAAGTACCTATGGTGGCTATAGAGGACCTATTAGAGGAGATGCAATGATGTGTGGTGGGAGTACCATGCGATTGGGTGCGACTATTTTGGCAGGTGGCAAATGCCATCATTTTCTTCCTTGCTGCTTATCTTGAGCAGGATTGCTAGATGGATGATCAGATCTTTTTTTATTAGACATGATGATGGGCATAAGCCCTAATTTTGTAGGATATTTTGTCCCGATTTTGTATATTATTTTGGACACAAAACTCTATCTATGTACAGATGGTTTATCATGATGATCATATATATACAGATGATACTTCAATTATTTTTTATTTTTTAATGTGATTAATGATTTATATGCTAATCTAATGCTTGATTAGCGATAGAATCTGTTAATGAATTTTATAATCGTGGAATATGAACAAATGTGATATAATCAAATGATCTTTGTAATAAACATACTCTCAGAAATTGGAAATATAAATAAGGATCTCTCACACGATAGATGTTATTCAGTTGAGATACCACCAATTGTGAATCCAAGTAGACTACTAATGAATCAATACCAAGAGATATTGCCTCAGATAGTAAATTAATGAAATCAGTATATTCGACGACATTATTTGAAGCGGGACCGATACACACACCTCTTGAAACCAACAACTTGCCAGATGGATAAGAAATCACCCTTGCCATGGAAGCAAGGTTATGAGTGTGTCTACTAGCACCATCGATGAACCCTAGATATATCAAATCATCCATCAATACCTCCCAAAGCATATTAAAAATATCGACATCACTATAAAACCGATAGATAGATATGCACAAAGATACAATATTTACAACCAAGCAAATGTTATGCTGAAATCCTAAGCAAAATACTTTTTAAGATAGAGCAAATTTCTGGGATCTGCCAACTTGTTTCCCTCGCAATCAATCAACTCATAAACTCCCTTTTTCAAAAAAAAAAACTGACAATGAAGGGACTATACCACATAGATTTAAACTTTCCTACCCCAAAGGCATCTTTGTCTTGGTCATTGACCAGGACAAGATCGCCTTCAAAGGAAAATCTAGGACGGACAACCTTATCATATTTAGTTTTTACCCTCTTCTTATGAGCTTCGTTGATTATGGACGCATCTCAATGTTGCTCATCGATATGTTCCAAATGAACGAGGCATTCTTCGAGACTAGAAGTATCGGGAAGAAGTTCAACAACTAATTTAAGGGAAGGAATTTCACATTCCACAAGAAAAATGGATTCCAACCCATAAACTAGTTGAAAAGGAGTAAAACTAGTGGCAGTCTTAACTGACATTCGGTATGCCCAAAGTGCTAGATATAACATAATGTGCCAATTGGATTGAGCTTTGTTAATCATCCTTTGTAGGATGATTTTTAGGGATTTATTCACGGCTTCAACCTTCCCATTGGCCTGAGGATAATATGGAGATGAATGCTCCTGTTGGAAACCCAACTTAAGAGCCAATTCAGACATCATTTGATTTTGGAAATGACTGCCATGGTCAGTGACAATCTCTTTAGGAATACCGAACCGGGAAATAACTTGATTGAAGAGAAACAAGGTTGTTGTTTCACCATCATTCTTGAAAGTAGGCATAGCCTCAGTCCACTTAGTAAAGTATTCTATGGCTACGATGATATAATTGTGATTTCCTTCCGAAGATAGATTACAAGTAGTAAAATCAATACCCCACTTCGTGAAAGGACTGACAGTGATCATAGGGAAAAGCAGAGCTGGATGTGTGCACATTTTCTGAGTATAAACCTGATAGGGATGGCATCTCTTGATCACTTCTACATTGTTTGAAGATCGAAGGCCAAAGTAATCAACACACAATTTTTTTTGGTTTTTGCAAGCCTACATAGATGGCCACCACAAGCTCCACTATGGAAGTAATTAATCACAAACTCATATTCTTCTAAGGTTAAACAATGTCTAAGGATTGAATCAACCCCACAACAATATAAAGTGTCACCTATAATAATATAGATTTTAGCGAGGTGACGTAATTTTTACGTTCATCCTTCGAAAAAGTAAGTGGAAACTTCGAAGTCTGGAGATATATAATAATATATCCATACCAAGGATCTTGCGGGGAAATAAGAAACAAATGTTCGTAAGGAAAAGTTTCCTCATAAACATTTCTTCCTCACAAGGCAACTCTGAGATCAACTTTGCAAATACTAAAGATTTCTTAAACTTAGCTGACATGAATTCGAGATCGAATTCTTGTAAAATGACAATCCATCTATTGTATTTTACCCCAATTACTCGCCTGCTAAGAACAAACTGAAATGGATTGACGGATACTAAGACGAAAGTTTTTCGAAGCATAATATAATGTCTAATTCACTGGATAGCATGGACAACTGCCAAAGCTAATCAAGACCCACTAAGCCTCGACTCAGATAGTAGATTATGTGCTCACATAAAGCATCATGCTCCTAAACTAGAACCATACTAATAGTTGATTCTTCTGCAGCGAGATGTAAAAGGATATCTCTGCTATAATCAGGTGGACTCAACAAATGAACAAAGGTTAATTCTTTTTTCAAAGAATCAAAGGAGATTTGCGTGAAATCATCCCATATAAGTGGGACCCCTTTCTTAAGCAATCTCATAAATCCTTTTGTAATCTCGGCATAATTAGCTATAAATCTCCTTAAGAAATTGGCTTTTCCTTAGAGACTCTAAAGTTGACGTATAGAGGACAGGGGAGGCAACTGAAGTATTGCCTCAACCTTGAAGTGATCTACCAGAATCCCTTCAGTCGACATGATGAATCCCAACAACTGACTAGATGTGACAACAAAAACAAACTTATTTGGGTTCAACTAGATTTTATAAAAACAACATCGTTCAAATATCAATCAAAAATGTTTAGGATGATCTATTCTCTTTCAACAACGATTAGCTAAATCGTCCAAATAAGCTTCAATAATATGTTTGATATCATGAAAATCATATGACATGGCCCACTGAAAAGTATCTCCAGCATTTTTAAGGCCAAAAGGCATCTTTTTATATGCAAATGTGCCCTAGGGGTAAATGAAAGTTGTCTTATGTTGATCTTCTAGGTGAATAGTAATTTGATTATAGCCAAAAAATTCGCTCATAAACGAGAAAAGTTCATTACCCACACATTCATTGATAATCTGATCAATAAAGGGTCTGGGGTAATTATCCTAAGGACAATCCTTATTTAGGTCCCTAAAGTCAATGCATACATAGATTGTTCCTTGCATTTTTCCTACGGGGACTGGATTAGAGACCCACTCAGTTAAAGGAACGGGGTATATGAAACCCGCCTTGAGCAGCTTTTCAACCTCAGCTTTGATAGGTTTTGCTTTTCTATGGTTTACTGGTCGAAGTTTCTGACGAATAGGTTTTTCATTTTCATACGTCTTGATCTCATGCTAGACTATGGATGGATCTATCCCAGGCATTTCCTTATAAGACCAAGCGAACACATCTTGAAACTCTTTAAAGAAATCGATATAAGTTTGAATTTCTTTAGGGGAACAGTCAGCTCCAATGAAGAAATTTTCAATAACATTGGGATTCCTAGAGGCGTTCACTAGAATATTTTGTGAAATGATAGACATGTTACCTTCGACAGAAAACTGTGCTGGAGCCAAAGGATTTAAAACTGCATGAACATCACTAGTAGATGAACTATTGGAGAAGCTTGATTCTACTTCTTTCAAATGAGGGAGAGAATATGACCGATGATGCAAATCATTCCACGGTCTTTCAATGCCCATCATTGCGTCTAGAATTGCTTCTTTAGATGGCAAAATAGTATCTAAGCAATCTATAGCAGAAGTCAAATCTAGAGTCTAGGTTGGAACCACATCCCCATCCAGCTCCTCTAGTGAAAAAGGAGTAGGATCAAAGTCTGCAGTGTTAACTATAGACTGATAAAAAATTTCAGCTGCAGACATAGGAAATTCCATTCCACCTACCTGCCCCTCATCTAATGTGGTGGTAGAAGAGGGTAAGTGCCAAGGATAATGAGTTCTAAAGAAATCTCTTCGAGAAGGGGCCTTGGAGGATAAAATATCATTAATTCTAGCTATAAGAGTAGGAAAATCAAAGGTACCCATTAAGGAAGAGTACATTCTAACTCCTAAATTCTCTATAGGCTGCTTGGGATTGTTCATTAATGAAAAAGTAGATTCAAAAGATGCATGGAACTCACCCGGAGAATAATCCATCTGATCAATCTTTATAATTCTCCCTTCATGAGGAAAACAAAGGATGCAAAATAATGATGACACAATAGCATCTATCTCACAAATCCAATTTCTACCAAAATGGAGATTATAATCCAGATTTGCATCAAATATTTCTACTTCAATATTTACAACCTTACCCCCAACATAGACGGGAAAGGCTGGAATAATCCAATGCGATCTATGAGAATGACCATAAAATGTTGTTAATAGAGTAGGTGAAGGAATAGCCTGAGGTGATCCAATATCCTTCCAACATGATATAGACATTACACATGTGTAAGCTCCCTCATCAACTACAGTTTGAATGATATTAGTCTTCCGATATGTAGAATTTCTTTGAAAATCCATATGATGTGGGAGTCTCTTCTTGATGTTTGACATATCGAATGTAAGAACAAGAGAGATTTTTGGATCAATCGCTCCGATCGCAGTGAGCAATGCACTCCTTTGTGCTAGGCATGACTGGAGTACCTCTAAAGCCGACATAACACAAGGACTCTGAGCCATATATTCTACAATAGAGTAGTTCTGGGCTGCCTTAGCATTGGGGTTAATAGTCAAGCGTTTTGTGGAGCCTTTCGACATCTAAGGTATAGCCTCAACTACAGGCCTCTTGATATGGAGTGCCTCTGAAAAATCAAGAGTAGACTTAGCCTTGGATGATTTTGATTCACTATAATCATGTGACAGTGTAGCAACATCAATATGTGAACTCATCATATAAACATTTGATGTATTTTCCCCTTCCTATTTGCCCTAGCAAGGGTACTGGTGCTAGAATTCACGCGAGCAAGCAACTATTGCCCTTGGGGAAAAGGGTTAGTTAGTACAACAAGGGAGCTAGAAGGCCCTTGTTGAACCAACAAGCACTAAGCATATTGAATCTTAGGGTAAAGACGAGTCAAATGGTCACCATTGCATAACTTGCATGGAAAATTTACTTTCTTCTTAGACTCTTTTTTACCCCCTCCAGCATCATTGGCGGGTTTGTTTGCATTACCCTTCCCATCCTAATTCTTTTTCCTACCACGTCCTTTCTTCTTCCCATAGGATTGTTGGTTTCCTTTGGGGTTAAAAGTTTGAATGACATTTATAGATGAAGGTTGAGAAGGCATAGGCACTAATGGCGATGCCTGCATAGAAGAAGCAGTTTGTAAAGACAACTGTTGTAATTCATTTAGCAGGTTAGCCATGTTAGTATCAATCAATTCGACTAGCTCATCAGCATGGGGACCTGGCTTCAGCTTGGCTAAAGAAACCTTGGACCTAGGAGCATCAGGCAAAATATTCTGAAGAACCCCAGATTAAGCATATATAAGTTCTAGATGATAGGCTCTAAAAATAGCCTGTTCTTCGGTGAATACACTAGAGAGCTATACATCCTTAGAAATATTAGGTTGCAAAGATTTAAGAAACATTTTAAGAAGGAATTCTTGCGGAATATAAGATTTAATGAGCCTCTTCCTTCTCCTACATTCCTGGATATGATCCCAAATGTGGGCTTCTTGGTCCTAGTAGAAATTAGCCAATAGCTCAGTTCCAACGTCATAACGAACAGGCAACTGAAAATGGTTTAAAAATATAGTAGCAAAATCACCGAATGAAGCGAAGGTGCCCCTGGGAGTTCAATGTACCATTTAACCTCATTCCTAGTTAGGGTGTGTTGAAATAATCTCAACCTGATTGAATCATCTATCAGCGAGTTCAGCAAACACCATAAGTGGAAAGTGGTTATATGGTCACCCGGATCTTCACCAGTCTTCCCTTTGAATTTTGGTATATCCGACGGAAGTTTAGTTGGAACCAGAGTCCAGGCTGGGTTATATCGGATCAAATCATTAGTCAATTTCGATAGATCTAGCAAGTTTAATGTTGCCAGGAAAGTTAAGCGCGGAGGACCATGAGGATTCCACCCGGTCTGGGCAGAATTTCCAACGTTCTAACAAGATTACCCTAGATTTGTGAAGGCACCAGGTTGCCTACTACAATTCATAGAAAAACCTGAACCATAAGGAGAACATTGTGGCCCAAAAACAATCAGATTTTGTCTAACTCCTACCAAGAAATTTCCATATCTAGTGAAATTTCCCCCTAGACAGGTGTTGAATGGAGCAGATATCCCTTGGTAAGGGTTCCATGCATGACCATAGGGAGAAAAAATCTAGAATGAACTCATAGAGGAATACGACATATTCCCCTATTGTTCAAAAGAGAACTGATTCTTGGCTCCAAGTCCTCTAACAACTAGGTTAGTCCATCCTTGGAAAGGATTATAACTTTTCCCAGTGGAGGGAAAAGGTATTGATCCTAAAGTTGGGTTAGAGTGTGGTATATGACCACTCCCAAAAGGGAAACCCTAAAAAGAAGCTAACCCACTTGCCATAAAAGTAATAGACATGGAGGCAGCTGATGGGAAACTTAACGGAACCGAAGGAATTGCACTGGTAGGCATTCCAAAGGGGAAAGAACCAGTGCTAGAGGAAAAAGATTGGGTGTCCCCACTCAAATATGGAATAGAGGTAGAGCCAAAATTGTAGTGCTAGGAGTGATTGAAGGTATGGAAATTGTACCTCCTCCTTGTACTGATAAAGGATTTTTCATACTATTAGAACTCAGTTGAAACCATGCTCCCAACAGTGGCCATCGAAGGAATGGAATGAAATAGACAAAGGATTGAAGGCTTGTGGGTCGAAGTCCCAGTGTATAATAAAACATCTTGATGATCAAGAAGAACAGGAGAGTTAGGATTCGAAAGAGACTCAGGAAGTTCTTCAACCTCTATAACATCTTCCGACTGGAAGAGGACTCTAGAGAGAACTAGAGTGTTCCTCTGTAACTCTCTACTTATACTAGTTCTATTATGTAAATCAATAGCTTCAATCGGAGGATCAATCTTCATTGTGTCTATTGCCACTGACTAGAAATCACCGACAGAATTGCTCCTACGCCTTCTAGAAGAAGGCTCACCACTCATAGGTGAAAGCCCACGAACCCTCCTAGACAGACGAACAGGTCAATCAACCACTTTTAATTATTTTTAAGAGAACTAATTAAAGACTCAAAAGATTTATAAATCTAGGCCAACTAGGAGCAAAGAGGACTCTCTAACAAAGTCCCTAAAAGATACAGTCAATCAAGCTACTTCCAGGTATTTTTGCTCGGGTGATGAGGACTGGACACCAAAATACAAGAAAGTGAAATCAAGGACCTTCTGAAAATAGTCTGGGGTAATGACGGCCTAGGCCTATTAGCGAAGGTAACATAAACAGTTACGCTAACCTCCAAACAAAATCATTTGCCAGTGAAAGCACCCAAGCTTTGCAAGGGTATCCTCCAGAATTATTAATGAATGTGATGCAACATCTGCCTGAGGTACCACATGATTCCCCTTCGCAGCCACCTATGTGATCCCTAGGAATAGAAACTAAGGGCATTAGTTCATATCAAAATTCGGGCAGAACAATCTCAGGGCTGGATCCAATAAGTAGGAGAGGGGGTATATCTCTTCCTTGCCTTCACTCTCCCTCGTGCTTGACTCCCAGTCACAGAGCTTTCCCAGTCTTTCCAACGACATTGGATTTCACTCATTATTCAACATATATGTTTGATAGTTTGAGTGGCCTTAGAGAGTTAACTCTCCACTCACCTATACCAAGGCCCTAAAGAACTTAAACTTGTTGGTGTTGTTAATGAAAAATTAAAAAAGTTCAGTTTATTTTTATTAAAGCGCTTGATTTTAGAGGGATGTTCTTTAATTCAAAGGTACAACGAGAGTGAAACTTATGGTGTTTTCAACGCAAAATAAATCAATAGAAACTTAACTATATGCATGCAGTTATTTTCTTCGATGAAAAAATATTTCTACTTGGTTCTACGAAAAACTTATATAAGAAAAGTATTTCTTTTTCTTTTCTTTCTCAGAAACACTCCACACACACTCAAAATATAACAAAAAAGACTAAAAATTCTTGTTGTGAAAACTAAACTAATCCAAACTCAAATGATGATGCAAGATCCTATGAATGCTCATATAATAAGAAAATGTGTTTCTTTACAAGATCAATAAGCCAACTTGAAAATAAAGAGGGCAAAAATTCAATAACAAATTTCCCTCAAAACCAAGCAAAACCAATTGAAAAAGTTCACAATTGCTCAAAAACAAAACAAAAGAAACCAAAAACAAAACTTGAAAAGAAAAAGAAAGGCAAAAGCTATGTTTTTTGTCTTTTTCTTTTAAAAACCCAAAGAAATTTTTGAGGTCACAAAAGACTACTAAACTTCAAAGATCAAGAAACAAGCATAAAGAGTCCCTGAACTTCGCAAGTTATGCAACTCATTAATAAAATGAAACTTGAAATGAGAAAGGACTACAAACTTGCATTAACTTATCTGAACAGCAGAATAAAAGAATTCAACAAGCCAATAAAATATGAAGAAAGAATCGCAAGATTTCCAAAGAGACACTTAAAAATCATGAGAAACAAATAAGTCAACCAAAAAGGAAAGCAAAGAAAATAAATTTGAAAGTTGGGTTATAAACGAAAATGAAACCAATTTCTTGTTCTAGAAAGCCAGAACAACCAAGAACTTCTGACAGAACCCTTGAACCCAAAATGTAAATTGAAAGATTACTCAAAAATAAATCCTAGGTCAACTAGGTTTTCCATCGAGAAGAAGATTCAAAATTGAAAACTTGTAAGAAAGAAAAGCTTTACTGACAGTGAATGACCAGAAAATAAAAAAAGTCACTAGGCAGTAGACTCAACTGGGCAAAATATTTTGAAAAATCAATTCAAAATTAGGTATACACAACTATGTAAAGGCACAGAGGCGTGCACACACATTTCAAACACAGTAAACTCGTGTATACACGAGTCTATTTGAGGAAACAAGCTTGTATACACTACTATATCCCTAAAAAAATGTGTATAAAAAGCTCAATTAATAAAAATAAAAAATCAAGGCCTGATCCAAAAGATCAGACTTGATGCCTGGGAAGCTAATAAGTCACTTACATTGTAAAAACAAGAAATCAAGAAAAAAAACCATGATCAAGAACAAACAACCCAAACTAGGAAAAACAAGAATGTTTTCCCTAGTGGAGTCGCGAATTATGTTGTGGGTGGAAACACCCTAGGGTCTTAGGTTGAAAACCCCAATAGAGCGAAGGGCATACACCATAAAGAAACATGCAGACAAACAATCTAAATGCTTAAACTACTGAAGTAGGAAGAAGAGGTATTACCCAGAGGTCCTACATTCGAGGTTGATCCCGCAGGGTCCAAACCCTTTGCTCCTTCCAATGCCTTTAGAACCTGTAACTTATCCAAGAAAAGCATATACAACAGTAGTAATAGAAATCATGTTCATGATATAGGTGTTAAATCATATAAGAAAGTGAGAAAATGAGCATTAACATAAGATTTCATATGTAAATCATAACATAGATTAATGCATAAACACAATAAATATCAGGAACATAACAAAATTTCTTTATTGATGTAAGCTAAATAAAATGTGGAAAACTACAAGCTGAGTCTTCCTCTAGCTCCAAGCAGAACTCTCGTCTGGATCCATCCTACCCAGGCCTTAGCAATCATACTCCATCGGTATACACAAGGATGTCATAAAAGGGATGAAGGACATCTCAAAGAAGGAAACAAAAGTTTCCTATAACTTGGGAGTGAAGGAGGCACATGGATTTCTTTAGACTTGATCAGGGATGTAATCAACTATAATATCAATATCTCATGTCTCCTTCCTTTAGGCCTTCCCATGGAGATTTATTTATACTTATCCAAATTAGTTTTTTCAGTTGGGAAACAGTTGGGCCACGGGCTATAGTAGGTGAGTAATAGGTAAAACCCGTAAACTCCACCTGAATTTAAGGAGATTATATATTTTTTAGTGTTCTAACACATATACCCAGGTTGGGTATAAACTTTCCCACGTGTACAAGCTTTTTATACAGGGAAAAATAGCGTATGGGAATTAAAACACTATTTTTTAGATTTTGGACCAAGTCTGGAAAGGAAGGATTGCCATAGGCCATAACTAGAGCAACAAATATACCAAGAGTGGTAAATGGTGCTATAACAAATCTAGGGAGATCCATCTTATCTGCAAGAAGGATTGGTCTTCCTAACACAAGATGATGGTGTATGTGAGGCCACATCAACATACATGTCCTGGGTCATCTGCCAAGTGCATGGTACAAATGTGGGGTTGGCTGGGAAAAGGTGAACCAAGTGCATATTCCTCGTCCAATAGGTGGCTCTCGAGAAATCTATGAACATCTCTAGGGATCCATGGAGTGTTTTCTACTATTGTGGCGGCCCATGGCTCTAACCACACACACTCTACATGTTCCAATGTAGCCCTCTAGAGGGTTAAGATCCCATATAGGGAGACCAAATCGAATATGGAGACCACCTGCAATCCTTCTTAAGATCCAATGCGTCCCCTAGCCTTTTAGTACAACAAGTCATCAAGGAAATTGAATAAATGAACTTACAAACCAAGGACAACAGGTGGGGACTTCATAATTGCTTGCCCTTCCATAGTGGGCATTAGCATGTGCTAAAGTCTCCAAGCTCCAAACGGGGTTAACCAAGTATCCTATTAGGTGGTTTCTACTTATGAATGGGATAGTATGCCCAAGGCACATCCCTTAAAGTGTGGTGGCATGTGATAGAGAGATGAATGGAGTAGGGAATGAAAGGGGCATCCTTGGGTCGCATGCTGGGGCACAAGGGTAGCTCATGCAAGGGAAGCCCACACTTGGGTGTATAATGTATCGGAGGGAGCAATCGTGGTACATGAGGTGCCCCAACCTTGATATTTCCACCATTCTTTATATGTCTTTTGACTTTTTATGATTTTTCTTTAATTGATTTCTCAGGGCTCAAGGGATAAGAGCATGATGTGTGATATATAGCAGTGGATACCCCCTTTAAGGTAGGGTGGTTCATTTCTCACTAGGGGTTGGCATAATCATGGGTTCATAAATGATGAATGAGGCTCACCTAGAGCCTGTAGGAACCAGGGTGATGGCCCTGATGATGGGGTAGAGCTCATGTATTACCTTTTTCCCACGTGATAAATGTGTTTGTCCCGACCATATTTTTCATTTTGTGGTGCATTTTCCTATTGAATGTGGCCAATTATGCTTTTATTTTTCTTTTCAGCTATATCAACCTCTCGGGCATCATTCAAGGCTTGAACCAAGGTGTGTGCAAGGGGAATGGGAAGGCTAACACTATGTGGACACAATGGAGGAATGTGGACCCAGGTGGGAGAATTGATGAATGGGGTTATAATGAGTGGAAGGGTAGTAATATATGGTGAGGGAGCGGGTCCACACAACCAAAATTGGGGTTTCCCTTGTAATACCATCCCTAAAGCCCAAGGGTCAGTAAAAGAGATCCCACGGGACTAGGGTCCAAGGTTAACATCCAAAAGAGGTCTAGGGGACAAGAGCACAAACCTATCCCACTCTTTCTGCCGAATCCCCCCATTAATCCATGCCTAGAAATTTCAGTGATAAGAAAACTACAATAATCGATTATCAAATGAAAAGTCATACATTTAGGTTCGACAGACCCACCTTCAAACATATGACCATGGGAGATGGGTGATGGACCACATGGCTGGCTCAGGTGACGTAGAAATGGCATGACGAGCTAGTTGGTGGCTACAAGGGGCTGTTGGATGTCGGTTAAGGACCATATTGGAGAAAACAATTCTCCTAGGGATATCACCCACAAAATGGTGGGTAAAATCTAGCTCCAACTAGGATTTGATCTCTCAAAGAAGTGGAATAATATACATGAACAGGAGGCCATGAGATCTCCATCAATCTCTTGGTTACCACAAACTTGTTATTTGCACATATAATAGATGAAAAACACCGGGCATCATGCTTTCACAATGTCTCATGATCACACAAGCTTGGATTAGGCCCATAAAATCAATTCATAGAAGTAAAATGGAGTTTTTTAAATCTAAATGCAGCTAATCTATCATGAGAAATATCATATGACATTAGTTCTAATGAAAAATCAACATGCAATGCATCCTACTCTACTATTCATATGATACAATATCAAGTCTCAAGGAAAGGGGTGATACTACTTAATTTGATTGACCCAGGCCAGAGTTTGTCATTGAGTTTAGGAATGTAATAATATTCCTCCCCAGCATTTCCATGAATCTTAACAGGCATTAGGTCCCTATCAACCAAGACCAAGTCCACGACCTTATATTCCTTTTCAGGCTTCCACTTTTTACTTGCCTTAGGATTTGGTTTTTTGAGAATGCAAATGTCTTGCGATGGGAGAATAGGAGAAGGCTTTTCGATTTCATGCATTTCATAGTATGGGATTGGTCCAGGCTTCATGACATGAGAAAGGTAGGTAGGCTCTCTATAGAGGACAAAATGGGTACCATCGTTTTGTGAGATAGTTGCATATGATATGTCCATTTGGAGATGGCCTCCAAATGTGGCTCCCCTCTTCCTAGATAAAAGCATCCACCACATATCAAGGTCATCTATGACCACAACATCTAGGAGAAGTGATATATCAGGATTTTTAACCAAAGATACGTTTAGTTCTTTTATGAGACCTTCCACCTCTACGGGCCTAGTGTTAAAACCACATACCTTTTTGTATGGGTGAGTGATATTGAGACTCAATTGCTTCATAAATTTTAGATGCATGATGTTTGCAGAAGCTCCTGAGTCTAACATACAATTACCTAAGAAGAGGTCATTGATAGAAAAAGTGAGCATAAATGGTTCATACCTAGGTTTTTTTTAGGAATATGAATGTTTTCTAAGTCCTTGGGTAATTATTCTTCCTGAATACTTAGGGACTTCTTGATTTGTTGTTGATACTCGGTAAGTTTTGCAATTTTTTTCAAAGGAACAGGTATAGTTATTTTCCATATAGTGGCCCCTATGTCAATGTCAACCTTAGCCTCTTTTCCCTTTTCTTTATTCTTGATGTTTTGCTCCCTTTGAGGATCCCTTTTTAACTGGCTTTGGTTGGGGGATACTTCTTGGGAGGAATTTCAGGGAGATATTTCTTGGGAGGGGATTCCTTGGGTAATGAGTCTTCGTTAGATGGTTGCTTAGAGGTTGTAGGGTCTTTGTTATTTTCTTTTTTTGAATATTGTACCCCTTTCAAACCTTCCCTTTTTATCAGAGTTGAGAATGGATTCTTCCTTTTCTTCCTTAAGGGTGACATCACTAATGGGAGGATATGCATATGAGACTCCCAATAAGATGTTGAAGATGTCGGATTCCACAAGGTTAGATTTCTCATCAATTTATTCATCCTTTCTTTCTCCCTCTTCACTTCCCTCATCCTCTGAAGATGAGTCTGGCTCAAAAACATTAGTTGGAGCCAAAGTGTTTTGGAATTGAGATGAGCTTGACCTATCTTCTTTGTTTTTATTTTTGGGAAATGGTTTTCCTTTTAGAATATAACTAGATTTTTGGGTCCTTTCCAAGGTGGTGATTTTATTCATGATAACCCTATCACGTGAGTTGGATTCTTCAGTAAACTTCTCCATTTTCCTGAGGATGGCGAGGAGGGTTTCTTCATGTTGTTCTTTGGGTTTCTCCTACTTGACCTAGCTTTTAACTCTAAGGTGGTCAATGACATCTACCTTCGAGATTCATAAATTTTCCTCAACTTTCGTTGCTATCTCTTTGGCTTCAGCCAGTGTGGAAGGTTTCTTGTCCCTTAATGCATAGGTCAAGTGGCCACCCACAACCTTTATGAATTTATCAAGGATATTAGTTTCAGAGGTATCCATATGATCGGGGATATCATTAACTACCCTATCAAATTTTTGAATGAATTCATGTATGTCTTCCCTTCCTTTAGTTATTTGATATAATTTTGCAATGTTAAAGGTTCCTTGGGCATTACATGACCATCTCTTCATGAATAGGTCTTTTAAGTCACAAAAGTATTCTATGCATGTTGGGGGAAGTTTAAGGTACCATTTTCTTGCTTTTTCTTCAAGCGATAAAGTAAAAATCATCATGATCCTATCTTCATCGAAGATCATCCTAGGGGAAATTTCCCAATAGAATTATTCAAACAAGTCATAGGAAGTCCAAGTAGAATCCCCTTTGAACGTGGGTAATGATTAGTTATACTTTCCAGGTAATGGTTTGGGATCATCACTCAATTTCAAAGGGGAAAAGACACTAACCAAGTGTATTTCACTTTTGGTCATCTTGGGTTGGTATTGTTTTTGGTTAGTGTTAGAACTAAATGCCATATGTGGGGAAGGATAACTAACCTTCTCAAATTCAAGGAGAAGGGTGGTTCTAACAGGTGATGGAGTTCGTTCTCCTTCTTGCAGCAACCCTAGTTAAAGGAGAAATATTTTTGCCTTCTTGTAAACTAGGGGTTTGGACAATGAATGGAGTCGCCATAGTAATGCTTATAGATGTCGATAATGAATCAATTCCTCAATGATTCACTAGGGAGGTAGACATTCTTCCTCTCTAGCAATGACACCGAAATGTTATCACTCAAACTAGGAGGGGGTCCTAGAGGGGAACTTGCTAGAAAAAGAGCAAGAATGAAGCTAAAGCCCACTGCCACCACAACTAAAGCTTCCTACTCTTTATGGAGTTTCACCAATGGGAGGAGACCTGATATCTAGAGAATAACTTATGAAGGATAGATCAAATAAGATGGATGTGAAGTGATCACGGAGACCCTTTCTTAAGGGAGGTTCAAGAATGGGACTTGATTGCTTCTTAAGCAAGGTACAAGGCTTTCTAGTAGAAGGAGATGAGGGTTTAAGGGCTAGGTTTAAGGATTTTAAATTGTAGAGGAGCATCCTAAACCCTAAAATACTTGTTGAACTTGGTTTTCCAAGCGGTTTTTGAAGAGTTGAATTTGACAAGGTATGGGACCACATAGGACCAAGTGGACCCAAGTTAGGTCAACAGGAAGAAGTTTAGAAACCAATTATAAACTTGACCTAAACAAGGAGGAGAAGGGGATCAAAGAAGTGATTTTCACTCAAAGATGCAAAATGATCCCTATGAGGAACTAGCTTAGGAAAATTTAGGGAAAAAACCAATGTCGAGGTTAGGGTTTGGGATATCTCGCAACCCCACCATAGGAATTCCCTCAAATTTCAAGGAGGCCTAGTAGGGACACTAGTGCAGTATAGGCTAAGAGATCAAAGTTTTTCTATGGGTGGCTTGTTGAGAAATGATGCCCTATGAGCCCTAATGTGGCTAGAACTAGAATAAATAGGAGAGGGGAAGAAAAATGGTTCTTTAAGTGATCACCTTATGGTATTCCATTACCTAATCCTTTGGGGAGATTAGATTCAAGAAGAATATGAGGATGGACTTTGTTTATAGGTCAAGGAGGCTTCAAGGGAAACATCGCTTGTCATTAGGGCAAATGAGAGTGACCTAAAAGCTTTTACACTTCATTTTGCAAGGTAATATGGATTGTCAAGATAAATTTAACCATATAATTATCCCTTGGAGAATTATTTCAACATACATGACCCATACATAGAGATATGATATATAGAAACATAATTCCACAGTTTTGCAGTAAATGCATGCAACAACTAGCCCTCATATAACGAAAATATCATCATCAATGTATGTGACAAAGTAAAAGAATAAATAACATTAAATGTGTAATTACATGTAAGAGAATATATCCAACCACCAATAAACTTTCCAATCATGAAGCTCCAAGATAAGAAAGGACAATCCATACATCGAAATCATCCATGCTCCAAAATTTTGTCCACCAAGAAGGAATAGCTAAAATCTCAAGAGAGATACAAGTCCAAACCAAGTGATGATAAGAAATGAACTCTCATAATTTGTATTTATACACTCCTAATGATTTTGATTTAGCTACTTGAGCCTAAATTAGCCCCTAAAATAAAAATAATGTGCAAATGACTAACTTTTGGTGACAAGCCCACCAAATTAGCTCATAAACAAAATAACAAGCGTCTCAGGAGGTCAAATGATCAATAATACATGTCATTGGGATCTCTAAGAGGCCTGATGAAGTCCATAAGTTCCATAACGATTAATAGGACTTCCAAAAGTAATGGACAAGTGGTTTTGCCCTTGTTCTCCACATAATAAACATGTGGTGCTCCCAATGGGTGTGAGGGAACACAAGCGACCTCATGGGTCTCCAAGTAAGTCAAAGATGTTTACAAACCATCTGTAAGGGCCCAGATGATGGTTTAAGTGAGTCCCCATAACATACAAGTCCTGGATCATCTACCAAGTGCATGGTACAAATGTTGGGCTGGCTGCGTAAAGGTGAACCCTGTGCATCTTCCTCATCCAATAGGTGGATCTCGAGCAAACTCTGAACATCTTTGGGGATCCATAGAGTGATTTTTACTGTTGTGGAGACACTTGGATCTCAACATAAACACCATACATGTTCCAATGTAGCCCTATGGAGGGTTAGGACCCCGTATTGGGAGCCCAAACCCACGATGGAGACCACTTGCAATCCTGGATAAGATCCAATGTGTCCCCTAGTCTTCCAGTACAACAAGTCATTAAGGAAATTGAGTAAACAAGCTTACAAACCATGGAAAATAGGTGGGTACTTCATAATGGAATGACCTTCCATAGTGGCCTTTGGCATGTGCTAATGTCTGCAATCTCCAAATGGGGTTAACCAAGTATCCTATTAGGTGGTTTCTACTTCTAAAGGGGATAATATGCCAAAGGTACATCCTTTAAAGGATGGTGGCATGTGATAGAGAGATGAATGCGGTAGGGAATGAAAGGGGCAGCCTTTGGTCACATGTTGGGACACAAGGGTAGCTAATACAAGAGAATTCCACAATTGGGTGTATAATGTATAGAAGGGAGCAATTGTGGTATATGAGGTGCCTTGGACATGATTTTTCCACCCTTATTTATATGTATTTTTCCTTTTTATGATTTTCCTTTAATTGATTTCTCAGGGATCAAGGGGTAAGAGCATGATGTGTGATATATAGTAGTGGATACCTCCTTTAAGGTAGGGTGGTTCATTTCTCACCAGGGGTTGGGACAATCACGGGTTCCTAAATGATAATGAGGCTCATCTAGGGCCTGTAGGAACCAGGGTGATGGCCATGATGATTGGGTAAAGCTCATGTATTGGTTTTTTCCCACGTGTTAAATGTGTTTGTCTAGACCACCTTTTCATTTTGTGGTGCATTTTCATGTTGAGTGTGGCCAATTATGCTTTTAATTTTCTTTTCAACTGCATCAACCTCTGGGGCATCATTCAAGGCTCGACCAAAGGTGTGGGCAAAGGGAAGGGGAAGGTTATGTTGAGAAATGGCAACAAGAAATTCCAATTTAATTTGTCCTTGAATTAAATTGAGAATTAAAATAGAATTATATTTCTCATAGCAACTAGTAAATAGTTAATTAAGTTTAATTAATTTAATTATCTTAGGAATTTCAAGTTGGAAGTCTTTTTGAAGTCATGTATATGTTCTCCCTAAATTTTAGGGGTCCAATAAGAGTTTAGATTGAGTTGTAATTAGATAACTCAATTTATTGAGTTATAGTAAGTTAAACTAGCTCTAATTGTTTGTTGAACTAGTAGAGGATTAGCAGTCAGTTAGTGCACTAGTGCATCCACAAGTGCTACTCCAGATAATTGAAGATTCACTCATCCGAAACTCATGCATGGAAATTCTGAGAAAGACCTAGTTGAGACTATAGTGCATGGACAATGTACTATCAGTTGTATCACTTACTAGGTTGTAAATATCATGCATGCAATTAGGTAGATGACCTAATTAGGATTGCACAGTTTGGAAGCATGAATTCCCCTTAAATACGGGCTATTCATCCTAGAAATTGCATAAGGGAATAGGGGATTGGAAGGTAGTGAAAATTGGCTAAGTGTTGGCTAATAGATGTCTTGTGAGGCAGAGAGTTGAGCATACTTGTGCAGAATTGTTATTATGAGAACAAGATTTGTATATTCACTCATATTTTTTATTAATGCAATGCAGATAGGTGGGGTTTTGAGCAATGGCTTTCCCCAAATAAATATTATGTTATGTTCCATTGATTTGTCTTCTTCTTGTTCATATTGTTTTCATCGATCTATTGGCTTATGCTGTTTGAAAATAGAAGTATATTCTTGTCTCTTGTTTTAGTAGATTACATGATCTTGTGAATCTACAAGAAAATATACATGGTATTAGAGATGAAGACAATATAATAGAGGAGGATTCAAAGTTTTGAGTTTGGATTATAGGTGAAATTCGAATTTGCAATACATACTTTAGGATTGGCAGATGGCGTTCTATGGTTTGCTGCTCGAGTATGCCTTGGAAGGCAACTCAAATGATATAGCCTAGAGGGACAGAGTGGAGGATGTGCTGGAGAATAATGGCTTGAAAGAATTCGTTGATCAAGAAATTCCTAGGCCAACAACATGAGATGAAGAGAATCTGGCCGAATGGAAGAAGTGTGTGGCGAAGGCGAGGAAAATAATCCTTGAAGGAGTTTGAGACCACATTTTCTCAAGTCTACATGGAAAGGAAACTATGTATGTTATGTGGAAAGCATTGATAGACTTGTATTAGAACAAAAATGACCAAAGGATATTGGCAGTGAAGGACAAACTACAAAAATTCAAAATGGAGAAAGGCAAGACTATTCCAAAATACTTGACCAAGTTCACTCAATGTCGTGATGAAATTGGAGGTGTTGGAATCATGGTTTACGAGGATGATATGGTGAGTCTTACTCTTTTTGGACTCCCAAAGAGTTGGCATAGTTATAAAGACTTTGCCAATGGTCGAGAGAAGCTTCTAGATTGGGAACAACTATGGTCGGAATTGATGCAGGAGGAGATCACGACGAACACCAGGTATGGCTCTTCATCAAAGACTGATGATGAAGAGAACTGTACCTTAGAGATTAAGGCTAAGAAGGGGAAAGGGAAAGCTTCCCATTCCAAATCATATTATTTCCATGGAGTTAAGAAAAAAAACATGACAAAAGTTAAGTGCTTTCATTGTCATGAGCTGGGCCATTTTGCTACAAATTGTCCACTCAAGAAGTCCAAGAAGAAGTACTCAAGAGGAGCAGCGGGTGAGGCTTTGGAATCTCAATTCAAATTGTAATTTTCCCTCATTTCATGCATGGTGTCATCAATGATGGGAAGTGTATGGTACTTAGACAATGGAGATACATTCCACATGACTGGCGATAAGGAGTTATTCAGTGACCTGGAGGAGAAATATCTCCAGATGCATATCGAGATGGGTGATGACGGGAGGTATAATGCTATTGGATTGGACACATTTACTTTTCAGAGGGAGCATGGGGCTCCACTCACCTTGAAGAATGTTATTTATTCCTGGGCTAAAGAAGAACTTGGTATTCATTTCCATGCTTGAGGATAGAGGCTATGATGTGATCTTCTCGATAGGAAAGGCGTTCCTTCGACACATAGCCACAGGTCAAGTAAAGAATATAGGGATTCAGGTGAAGAAATATATAAGCTGGAGGTAGAGGATTTTGTTGCTTTGAGTACAAAAGAAGAGATGGTGTAGAGCCGAGACCTTGGTGAGTTATGGAACATGCGATTAGGTCACTTGCATCATGGGGCTGTGAAGATCATGCAACAGATCTCCTCGGTTTTCCCAAAGGTACACTAGAGAAAGTTGATATATGCAAGGGGTCTACTTTCGGTAGATAAACCAAGTCTTCCTTTCACGATAGAAATAGTCGAGCAAAGGATATTCTAGAGCAAGTACATTCATATGTGTGTGGACCATTCTCGATAGCATCCACAACCAAAACATAGGTATTATGTTATATTTGTTGATGAATTTTCTCGTAAATCTTGGATATTTTTCATGAAGAAGAAGGATCAAACTTTCACAATTTTTTTTGAATTTAAAGCATTGGCTGAGAAAGAGTCTAGAAAGAAGGTTAAAGCTCTACAAAGTGATAATGGTGGTGAGTATGTCTCAAATGAGTTTAAGAACTTTTGTGCAGCGAAAGGGATTAAATGGGATTTGACGACACCCCATCACCCTCAGTAGAATGGGGTGGCCCAGAGGAAGAACATAAGCATAGTAAGGGCAGTGAGGGTGATGTTGCATGATCAAGGTCTCCCACTACACTTGTGGGTTGAGGCATGCAACACAACGGTTTATGTTCAGAACCGTAGCCTGCATCAGATACTTGCAATGAAGACACTAGAGGAGGCTTATTCCAGTAAGAGGACAGATGTTGGTCATTTCAGAATTTTTGGGTCATGGATATATTGCCATGTGAAAAAATATCCATGGAAGAATATTGAGCCGACATCAGAGTTCAAGATATTTGTGGGGTACACTGATACACCTCACAACTATTGGTTGTAGTTTCCGACCAGCAGGATGACATTGGTTTTTCGAGATGTCAGATTCGATAAGGAAAAGGCCATGCGAGTTTCCCTTGAGAGGGAGCTTCAACTACATGGGATTGAGGAGATTTTAGCTCTTAAGGTTGAGGAGAATTAGATTGATGTGGAGAAGCCACATGTAGAGGATCCGAGAGTGGAGACATCCACTCAAGAAGAGTCTTCCAGAGATGGAAGAAAGTGCACCAAAGAGGCGGATGAATTGTTGTCAGATGCTAGAGAGAATGTGGGAGCACCCACATCACAACGCAGAAATAGGAAGTCACATGACAAGTACACTAGATACATGGCTCTTATGAGTGGATGTGTTGTGACAAAGCCATATTCCTTTGAGGAAGCAATGCAGAAGTCGATTTGGGATGATGCCATGGTGGAGGAGCATGACTCCATAGTTCATAACAATGTTTGGGATGTGGTCCTGAGACTGGAGGATAAGTTCATGGTGAGCTCTTGTTGGTTTTAAAAGGTAAAACAAGCTATAGAGGGTAGTTTGGAGAAGCATAAGGCTATATTTGTGGCCCGTGGCTTTTCAAAGGTAGAGGGGATTGACTATGATGAGACCTTTGCTCCTCTTGCAAGGTACTCATTGATTAGATATATATTGGCACTATCAGCGTAGATGGGTTGGAAGATACATCAAATGGATGTGAAGACAACCTTCCTTAATGGCACGATTGAGGAAGAGGTGTACATAGAGAATATTGAAGGTTTTGAAACCTTCGACCATGAGTCGCATGTGTGTTATCTCAAGAGAGCGTTGTATGGGTTGAAGAAATCACCTCATGCTTGGTACACCATGATAGATAGATACTTCACTGGGTTGGGCTTCATGAAGAGTGAAGTGGATGCAAACATGTACCACATAGTGGTGGAAGGTAAATTGTTAATCATTGTACTTTATGTTGATGATCTCATGCTAACAGGTGATGATCAGCCAATCAAATATTGCAAGGAGGACCTTGCAAGAGAGTTTGCATCTCCAAGCATTACTTTATAGGCATGGAATTATGGAAAGGTGATGGGGAATTGTTTGTGTCTCAAGGCAAGTATTCCAATGAGATACTCATGAGGTTCCACATGGAGAGTTGCAAACATATGGAGACTCCTCTAGCTGGTAACTGGAGGAAAGAGGATGCTACTTCAGGAGAGGTAGTGGAAGCTACTATTTATAGGCAGCTTGTGGGTTCATTCATGTACATGGTGAACACACAACCAGATTTATGCTATGTAGTTAACCAACTGAGTCAAGCGATGGTTAGGCCTACCAAGCTGTATTGGAAGGTAGAAAATCATGTATTGAGATACCTCAGGGGAACTACTCAGTACATATTATGGTACAAACAGAAAGAGGGAGTGAATCTTCAAGGCTTCACAGATGTAGATTGGGCGGGGAGTCCATTCAACCAGAAAATCACATCAAGATATATTTTCAGTGTTGGATCATTGACAGTTCCTTGGTACAACAAGAAATAGAGATCAGTTGCACTAAGTTAGGTAGAGGCAGAGTACATGGTTGCAAGTCAGGAAGCATGTGAGGCCATCTAGATGATGAAGATCCTGGTTGGTCTATTTTTTTAACAGATGGATCTGATAGTGATTTACTGTGATAATCATAGTTGTATCAAACTCTCTGAAAATCCAGTTTTTCATAATAGGTCCAAGCACATTGATATCTAATATCATCATCTACCGGATTGTGTATTGAGGCAGATCATGTTGTTAGAGTACATTCCCATGGAGGAGCAAGATTCTAACATTTTGAAAAAGGCATTGTCAAGATGTAAATTCGAGTTTCACAGAGACATGATCGGGGTAGCAAATAATCCCTTTCTTGTGAGAGGTAGTGTTGAGAAATGGCAACAATAATTTCCAATTTAATTTGTCCTTGAATTAAATTGAGAATTAGAATAAAATTATATTTCTCATTGCAACTTGTAAATAGATAATTAAGTTTAATTAACTTAATTAGCTTAGGAATTTCGAGTTGGAAGTATTTTGGAAGTGACGTATATGTTCTCCCTTAATTTTAGGGGTCCAATATGAGTTTAGATTGAGTTGTAATTAAATAAATCAATTTACTGAGTTATTGTTAGGTCCATATAATACTAGTGATTCCCCCATTACTATTTTCATTGTATCCCTTATTGTTATTATTGTGCCCCATAGAATCCCACTATTGTTATTTTTGTGCCTTTATATTATTATTGTTAGGTCGGCTTTGGTTATATTGTGACCCCTTAAACTCCTATATATAGAAAGGACGTTTTTTCATTTGAATCATCTAAGAATTTTTCTTTTTCTTAATGTAAAAGAGGTTTCCCCCTTGAAGAGGCTTATTTCTAAGGCGTTGATCTATATTTTCTATCTTTTTGTGAGCTAGTTTCATAACATTTGGTATCAAAGCTTTGGATTCTAGGGTTTCACTACTCCAAACATGTCATTGTGGCATTTTCGCTATAACGTTTTTGCTACAAAGTTTCAAAAGCTAAAACAAAACCCATTTGATATGGAAGCGGTCTGAACCTCGAGCCTGAATTTCAGATCTTGTCTCACTATATTTTCGGAGATATAATCTAAGGAAGTTAGGGTTTTTGCAAACCCCCGAATTACATTCCAAAGAGGTGACCTTGGGAAAATCGTCATAACTTTTTCTCTGAGCATCAAATTAAATTTTTGTAAGATGTTACAGAAAGAGGACAGACTATAATTTTTTTGGGTATCATTTTAGAACCTAAAATTGAAACCGTGACCCATGGAATGTCATACAAGTTCGCTCTACTGAACCAGTCTATACTCAAGTCATCGTGGGAGATTTGGCATAACTCTTCATTGGAGAATCCAATCTTGATTATACTTGTGGGGTTAGAAATATTACTCAGAGGGTTACTGCAGGAAGAAATTTCAGACCTTGGAGATCCAAAATTACAGAGATACATCAGATTCAATATCGAGCTCCTACAAAGTGAAAAAAGGTGTGTAGTTTTTTTTAAATTTTTGCATAAGCTTGGTTTGAAAAATTAGTTTGAAGGAATTCAAAAGGCATAGTGAAGAATTATTATCAGTAATTGATGCCCCGAAGAAAGAAAATGGAAACACCTAGTAAGAAATCTGAAAGCTCTAGCATGACTTAGGAAGAAGAGGAAGAAATGCAACATGATATATCAAAATTACAAGACCAAGTGCAACAAATTTCACTTGCACAAAAAGTAACAGAAGCAAATATGGACGGTTTAAAGAAAGACGTAGAAGCTAAGATGTATGGCATGTAAGATAAGATGGATGGTTTAAAGAAAGGCGTAGAAGCTAAGATTAATGACGTGGAAGCTAAGATGGATGATTTAAAGAAAGGAATGGAAGATTTGAAGACAGGTTTGACAAAGTTTCTAAAAGAAATGCTTACTAATTGCAAAAGGGTAGTAAAGGAAACTCATGATGAGAACAAAATAAATGTTATCATGATTTCATATACTCTAACATTGGATCGAAGAACCACCATGTTCCAAAGATCGATATGAGGAAGTTTGATGGCAAGGATCCCGGAACATGGATACTACAAATGGAGCAATTTTTCGATCTCCATAATGTGAAAAACACACAAAAGGTACACATTGCAACTTTATATTTGGAACCAAATCAGTTTGTATGGTATCGATGGCTTTAGTCTCATAAAAAAATTGTCACTTGGGCTATTTTTACAGATGAAATGATAGCACAATATGATGATACAAAAAGAAACACTTTTTTTAGCCAATTGATAAATCTCAAACAAAAGGGTTCAATGATGGAGCACATTAAGGACTTCCAAAAATTGAATATAAGGGTAAAAGATATTCCAGAGGAGCATAGGATTGATATGTTCATAGGGACTTTAAAAGATGATATCCAACATGAGGTTCGCCTTTGGGAACCAGATTCATTAGAGAAGGCATTCAGGTTGGCAAGAAAAATGGAAAGCAAAATTATGGCAACAAGGAAGCCTACCACTCACAATCATAAAGACGGAAGTGTTGTTGCCCCTAGCCATCCACAACCTACAAGGTTGACACCACAACAATTGGAAGAAAAAAGAGCAAAAGGGATTTGTTATAGTTGTGATAGAAAATACACTAAAGGTCATAAGTGTGCCGAGAAGAAATTATTTTACATAGATTGTGAACAGGTGGAAGAAAAGGAACAAGAAACGTCAAAAGAAGATGATATACACTAGGAAAAAACCCTAGAAAAAGAAGAAATAAATCCGACCATATCTTGTAATGCATTGGCTGGAATTACCACTCCTCAAACTATCAAGATAGAAGGGCATATCAAGAAGAAAAAGGTAATAGTGTTGATTGATTTGGGAAGTACTCATAATTTTATTCGTTGTAAGATAGCCAAGGAACTGAATTGCTTCCTATATCCAACACCAGAGTTCAACTGATGGTTGCAAGTGGAGGAACCATAAATTGCTCAGGAAAGTGCCATAATATCAAGCTATAGATGAGAGAATATGTATTGAATAGCCTAATGCTTTCCATTCCAATAGATGGTGCTGATGTTGACTAGGAGCCCAATGGCTATAATCCTTTGGTACAATAGCCTTTAATTTTCAAGAAATTTTCATGAAATTCTCTTCAAAATGAAAGGAAGTTGAATTAAGGGGTATCGCAGGGAAACCGGGAAAGATAATCAGCTCTAATGGAATGACAAATCTTCTAAAGAAATAACAACGAGGCATAATTTCACAATTATGTTCACTAGAGGTTTCCACATCGAAATCATCCATTTCTCTAGGTCTCCAAAAAGTCTTGGACAATCATTCCAAGGTATTTGAGACTCCCAAAGGCCTCCCACCTATTTGTGATCATGATCATGCTATTAATTTGATTCCGGGAAGTGTTCCTCCAAACATCAGGCCTTACAAATATCCTTATGTCCAAAAGAGTGAAATTGAACGTATTGTTGCAGAAATGCTAGAGGCTGGTATAATTCAAGCTAGTCAAAGTTCTTTCTTTTCTCTATTAGTATTGGTTCACAAGAAGGATGGATCATGGTGCATGTGTCTAGATTATAGGGAGCTCAACAAGCTCACTATTAAAGATAAATTTCCCATTCCTGTCATTGATAAATTATTGGATGAATTGCATGGATCAATTTACTTCACCAAGTTGGATCTTCGTTCAGGATATCATCAAATCAGAATGAAGATTGAAGGCATTCCAAAAACAACATTTAGAACTCATGAGGGTCATTATGAATTTTTGGTCATGCCTTTTGGCCTTACTAATGCACCTTCTACATTTCAAGGTTTGATGAATTCCATTTTCAAACCCTTCCTTAGAAAATTTGTGTTAGTATTTTTTGATGATATACTAATCTACAACAAGTCTTGGAAGGATCATGTCCAACATGTTGACATGGTGATCAAACTATTGGAGGAGAAATAATTATATGCAAAAATCTCCAAATGTTTCTTTGGATTACAAGAGGTGGAATATCTGGGTCATATTGTATCTCATGAAAGTGTTAAGGTAAACCCTAGCAAAATTAAAACCATTAAGGAATGGAAAATCCACACATCATTAAAGCATCTACGAGGATTTATCGGGTTGACATGGTATTATTGCAAGTTTGTTAAGAATTATGGGAGAGTAGTAGCATCTCTAACAACATTATTGAATAAAGATGCATTTTCATGGACTCCAGAAGCAACGAAGGCATTTGAACATCTTAAAGAGGAAATGTGCCAAGCAGCAATCTTAGCTACACCGGACATCACAAAAACCTTTATGGTGGAATGTGCTGCCTTAGGAAATGGAATTAGTGTTGTTTTAATGCAAGAAGAAAGACCCATTGCTTTCAAAAGTCGTCCAATCAAAGGAAAGTATTTACACAAAGCTATTTATGAGAAGGAAATGTTGGCAATACTACATGCACTTAAGAAATGGCGATCCTACCTAATGGGAAGATAGTTCAAGGTAAAAACAGATCCTGATAGTCTTAAATACTTTTTAGAACAAATATTATCTTCAGAAGAGTAGCAAAAATGGGTCATAAAGATGTTGGGTTATGACTTTGAAATCATCTAAAAAAAGGGAAGAAAAATGTTGTGGCAGATGCACTCTCAACAAATGATGAGGATGTGGAAGGATTTCTTTGCGCCATTTCTATTATCCAACCATAATGGATAAACAAAGCAAGGGATGAATCGAAGAATGACAAGGAAGTGTGGGCACTCATTCAAAAGATACAACAAGATCCCAGTACATCAGATACATTTAGCTGGAAACATGATTCGTTATGGTACAAGGATCAATTATACCTATGTAAGAATTCCCAACTCAAACAAAATATTCTTAGGGAATTGCACACCTCTCCCTTAGGAGGGCACTAAGGATTTCTAAAAACTGACCACCGGGTTAAGAAGGATTTTTTTTGGGATGGCCTTAAATCAAATATTCAAGAGTTTGTGGTGGAATGTTTGGTTTCCCAACAAAACAAAGTTGAAACAATTAAGACCCCAGGACTATTACAACCTTTATCCATTCCAATCCAACGTTGGGTGGAGGTTTCAATGGATTTTATCACATGTTTACCCAAGTCCGAAGGAAAGAGTGTTATCATGGTGGTAGTTGACAAAATTATGAAGTATGCACACTTTTGTGCATTATCTCATCCATTTAAAACGAGTACAGTTTCTACTGCATTTATGGAAATAATCCAAAAGCTACACGAAAACCCAAAGATTATTGTAAGCGACAAAGATCCCATTTTCACTGGAAAATTTTGGACAAAATTATTTTCTTGTCTTGGTACTCAGTTAGCTCATAGCTCATCTTATCATCCTCAATTTGATGGGAAAACTGAGATAGTAAAAAAATGTTTGGAAGGATATATTCGTTGCTTTGTATCTGATAAACAAACACAATGGGTCAAACGGTTGCCTCTGGCTGAATGGTGGTATAACACTTCCTTCCATACTGCAACAAAAATGACCCCATTTAAGGCACTTTATGGATATCATCCATCATCCTTCACATCATATTTAAGAGAAAATTCTAAGGTTCATGCAGTGGAAGATCACACTGAGCATCAGCAACAAGTTCTCCAACTCTTAAAGGATAACCTCACCTTGGCGCAGAATAGAATGAAACAATAGGCATATCAACATTGCAGCGAAAGAAATTTTGATGTAGGTGATTTGGTATTCCTATGGCTACAACCATATAAACAAATGTCCCTCAAGCAAGCTAAGAAGGATAATAAATTATCACCAAAGTATTATGGTCCATACAAGCTGTTGTGAAACATAAGTACTATGGCATACAAATTGGAGCTTCCTGCAACTTCCCGAGTGCACCCAGTTTTCCATGTTTCATGCTTAAAGAAGGTTAAAGATGACAAGCTTCCAGTTCAAACAATATTGCCAGAAGTTGATGAGGAAGGAAAAATCATATTCGAACCTGAAGAAGTCAAAGAAACAAGAACTTGACAGCTACGAAATTGATAAATTTCGCAGTATCTCATCAAGTGGAAGAACTTACCCATTGAAGATTCCACATGGGAGGATGAGAATTTTATACAGAAGCATCCAAAACTACTCAAGCGTTGAGGACAACACTTTTTTGAAGGAAAGGGGCATGTTAGGTCCCTATAATACTAGTGATTCCCCCATTACTATTGTTGTTGTATCTCTTATTGTTATTATTATGCCCCATAGAATCCCACTATTGTTATTTTTGTGCCTTTATATTATTATTGTTAGGTTGGCTTTGGCTATATTGTGACCCCTTAGACTCCTATATATAGAAAGGAGGTTTTGTCATTTGAATCATCTAAGAATTGTTCATTTTTGTAATGTAAAGAGGTTGCCCCCTCGAAGAGGCTTATTTCTAAGGCGTTGATCTATCCTTTCTATCTTTTTCTGAGCTGGTTTCATAGTTGTATCAAACTCTCTGAAGATCCAGTTTTTCAGGATAGGTCCAAGCACATTGATATTTGATATCATCATCTACGGGATTATGTATTGCACTGGATCATGTTGTTAGAGTAAATTCCCACGGAGGAGCAAGATGCTGACATTTTGACAAAGGCATTTTCAAGATGTAAATTTGAGTTTCACAAAGACAGGATCAGGGTAGCAGATAATCCCTTTATTGTTGAGAGGTAGTGTTGAGAAATGGCAACAAGAAATTCCAATTTAATTTATCCTTTAATTAAACTGAGAATTAAAATAAAATTATATTTCTCATTGCAACTTGTAATAGATAATTAAGTTTAATTAACTTAATTAGCTCAGGAATTTTGAGTTGGAAGTATTTTGAAAGTCACGTATATGTTCTCCCTTAATTTTAGGGGTCCAATATGAGTTTAGATTGAGTTGTAATTAAATAAATCAATTTACTGAGTTATAGTCAGTTAAACAAGTTCTAACTATTTGTTGAACTAGTAGAGGTTTAGCAGTCAGTTAGTGCTCTGGTGCATCCATAAGTGATACTCTAGATCATTGAAGATTCACTCATTGAAAACTCATGCATGTCCATTCTGAGAAAGACCCAGTTGAGACTAGTGCAAGGACAATGTTCTATCAGTTGTATGATTTACTGAGTTGTAAATATCATCCATGCAATCAGTAAGAGAACCTAATTAGGATTGCACAGTTTTGGAAGCATGAATTCCCTTTAAATATGGGCTATTCATCCTAGGAATTGCGCAAGGAAATAGGGGCTTGGCAGGCAGTGGAAATTGGCTAAGTGTTAGCTAATAGATGGCTTGTGAGGTAGAGAGTTGAAAATACTTGTGATGAATTATTCTTGTGAGAAAAAGCTTTGTATCTTCACTCATATTTCTGATTAATGCAATACAGATAGGCAGGGTTTTGAGTAGTGGCTTTTCCTGGATAAATATTGTGTTATGTTCCATTGATTTGTTTTCTTCTTGTTCATATTGTTTTCATAGATCTATTGGCTTCCATTGGTTGAAATTAGAAGTAGTTTCTTGTCTCTTGTTTTAGTAAATTACATGAGCTTGTGAATCTATAGGAAAATATACAACCCTATGTGGACCCATTGGAGGAATGTGGACCCAGGTGAGAGAAATGATGAATGGGGTTATAATGAGTGGAAGGGTAATAATATATATGGGTGAGGGAGTGGGACCACACAAACAAAATCATGGTTTCCCATTTAGTACCATCCCTAAAGCCCAAGGGTCAGTAAAAGAAATCCCATGGTACTAGGGTCCAAGGTTAACATCCAAAATAGGTTTAGGGGAGAAGAGCATAGACCTAGCCAAATCTTTTCATTAAATCCACACATTAATCCATGCCCAAAAGTATCATGATAAGAAAATTAAAATACTCAATTACCAAATGAAGAGGCATACCTTTAGGTTCGGCAGGCCCACCTTCAAACATACGATCATGGTAGATGGGTGAGGGACCACATGGCTAGCTCAGGTGGCAGAGAAATGGCCTGACGAGCTAGTTGGTGGCTACAAGGGGATGCTAGTTGAGGACCATATTGGAGAAAAAATTTATCCTAGGGATATCACCCACAAAATGGTGGGTAACATACACTAATGTATTTCTCTAAGTAATCAACCCGAAACAATTCCTTAAGCACATTTAATTAAAATATGCCTGTTAATAACTCTACTTTATGGTAATTGTTAAACTGCAATGAGACTAAGATCAAGCTATGTGAAGTTGATCTTGATAATGAAAATTGGCAAGTGATTCCAGTTTTCCCCCTTAACACTCCTCAAAACCCTCCAAGCTTGCCAATAATGTAATCTTGCTCCTATGGCCTGACAGACATAATCTCCCTAGAAATACCTCATAATCTCACCATAGGCAATCCAAAAATTGGGGACATCATAGAAGACCCTAACGATTCAACAACCATTTGACACAACCAACGATATACCACCACAGAATACCATGAATTAACATGTGCCCATTCCTTGGAGGCTCTCCTAGTGGCACACAATCTCTAGGAGTTACCACCACTCACGGGATATGCATTCCATGGGGTACCCTTATTTTAGCTTAGATCTTAATCGGGAAAAAATATATACGTATTCCCTACTAAAACATGATTCACAGTGGGTAGGGATTTTCTTCCACTATCCAATTCTTTAGTTCCCCACTAGATTCTAAAAGTCCCAAATTCAGTGGGATGAGGAAAAAGAACACTCCAAATAGGCAAACATGGAAAAAACATTAGGGTATTACAATGATGTATAATTTGGTCACCCTAATATAATTGGGGTGACATACACATCTAGCTTCCTAAGACAGAGTAGGTTGCATGGAGACAAGTAACCAAGTTGGTTGGTAGGAGATGATGAGTCTCTCATTTGGCATCTCTTTTTTCTCATTAAAACATCTCTTTTTTCCTATATATCCTTATTTTTCCATCTTTGATATCTTATATCTTTCATTGTTCATAATTATAGGTATACATACATGCATTTATTTAAGTACTTTTTGTCGTTGCTACGACACCCTCCAAAATTTCACTACACTCTAATTTTGGAGCCTACTTCACCATTGCATCCAGTGTTGCCTTGGTCGTCAAGTGTCATTTCAAGTCATTCTATATGTTTCAAGTGTTCTTGACCATCCGTATGTGTCGTCACATTGATTAGAACATATTAAGTATATTTCATGGTCGTAACACCCCTATTGTCATAAAACGACTCTTTTGGTCATAGTCACACACACTTTGTGTGTTGTACTTGGGAAATGTATATGAAGTGGATTTTTGATGTTTATTTATCACTTTTCAAGTTTTTATATGTTTTCTTGATGAGTCGGTATGTGTCACACATGATTTTATGTCTAAAATAATTGTGTTTGCCCCTCATTTTATCCTATAGACTTAGACAAATTTTGGTTTCAAAATGAACTCATTAAGGCAAGGAGTACATGAGCGAACTCTTAAGCCTTGATAGAGAATCCTTCATTCTTTAGAAGTGCATGTTACACACTCCTAAAGCATCTTTCCCCTTACTTATTCCAAAATGCACCCTTGAAGAACCAAGTCTTCCTTTGAGTACACTCCTTCGACTTGAACGAATGTGCCCTTCTTGAGTGCATGAGAACACCCCAAAGACCCGAAGGTTAACTCCTTCAGCCTTCAACAATGTGTCTTGTGCCCTCCTTTGGCTTTTCATCGCATAAGAACACTCTAAATCCCTAAATCTTCATCCTTTATCCTTCGGCAATGATCCATGCAGCATCCTTTGCCTTCTTGAGTGCATGAGTGCACCTCGAAGCCCTTCCGCTTCTCCCTTCAGCCTTCAACTTTATGTCATTTTCCCTCCTTGTCTCCCTTGAGTGCATATCAGACTTGGAAAGCTCAAAGCCTCATCCTTCATCCTTTGAAGATGCACCTTGTGCCCTCCCTTGAGTGTATCTCTCTCTTGAGTGCATGAGCACATCTCGAAGCCCTGCAGCTTATTATCTTCATCCCTTCATCCTTTCAAAGTGCACCCTTGCACCTAAAATCTCTCCTTTCTTATTCCAAGCGCATTGTTAAGGCATGAAAAAAAAATATGCATGAAAAATGTTAGAATAGAATTTTTTCATGCTTATTGTTACTTGTCATGAGTGATAGCAGTTATAGGTATTTCAGGAATAACATGGAAAGCATACATGAAGAAGATCAGGAAAATAAGGTAGGTAAAGGAAACATCGAAGAACAAAGAACACAATGAAATATTGATGATTGAAGCATTCTGAAGACTCCATAAGATAAAATACCCTTTGGAGGGTGAAGACATCAACGATTGGAAGTTGCATTCAGAACAAAGACACAAGTGGAAACCATGTCATCCATTGAACAAAGACCATGTCATCAATCACTATGAGTCCCAGTCATCAAGGATAGTGACTTGTCATGTCTCAACACATGATGATGTGGAAGTTATGATGTAATTATGTAATCATTGTAAAGAATAATACATGAAATTCCAAGATTCGTGTATGGAAAAAAGAGCCATGGAAGTCCAAAATACATGTAATACCAAGGGTCATATGTAATTCCAAAAGTCATTTGGAAGTCCAAAGGTTGCAGAAGTCCAAAGGTCATTAGGATTTGGAAAGTCAAGATTCATGCAGATATGAATGGTCATGCCTCAAGTTATAAAAGGGCCCTCATTACTCATACAAAGGACTTTTAACTTTGGCTTCTCCCATAAGAATTAGAAAGATAGAGTTAGTTCTTTGGGGAGCAAGTAGTGGCTCTAACGCTCCACTATTGGAGCTGGTGATGTTCATTGTACTTATGTATCTTGGAACTTTTTCTTAATACTTGAAGCCTTTTGGCCAATACATTTTCATTCATGGATTGTGGATGTTTTAAGAATACTCTTTGAATGTTTATGATTCATGCTCTCTTTCACATGTACTAGAGTAATTGAAATATTTTGGTGACTTTTGTGCTTAACTTATTGAAAATGTGTTGTAATGGTTTAACGATCATGGTATCTATGTAAACTATTTCGCATGATGTTCAATGATTATTTATATATGTGTGTGTGTCTCCATTAGATTAGAATTGTTACTTCTTTTTAGAGGCTCACTTTATCCCCCCTCTACAATGAAAGAACCTTGATACATATACAATCGAACATTCACAAGGTAGGCTCTCTTTCTCATTCAAAATCACATGTGCGCTTCTCTCTCATGCTAATTGCCTAAGCCAAGGAATATATTTAAGTAAAAATCATCCAGATCATATTCCAAATGTCACTTCTACACCAAATGGTGTGAGGTCTAATTGGGACCTCATATTGGGGAGATCCCTTGTATGTTGGTGGTATCTAACACTATCAACATTCTAGTGCTAGAAGGAGGGGAACCCATTTTTTTATGGTTGATAACTCTACACATCCTAATCATTCATCTTCTAGATAAGGAAGTAACATTCTGGGCACCATTCCAACTCCTCTCCCTGAATTAGGATGGTCTTCTCATCTTGGCTCAAAGTTGGCTTATGAAGTTACCTATGAACAAATCCAAGTGATTCGACGTATAACCCTTTGGTTTGAAAAAGCTATCGGTCTACTCCCTATTGCTCATAACCTCCGGCATCATGCTAAGAAGAAAGAAACAACTCATACCGATGTATTAATTGCATCAATGGAAGATTTGGATTTTTCCACTCTTGAAGAGATAATAGAGTGTTCTTAAGACACAGTTTAGTGAGATCCACCTCTACCCATTAACAAAGAGTACGATGAAGACATTGCTATTTCTAACAAAGAACAACTAAGAGCTAATTTTGTGTTCAATGTCGGTTTAGACAGTGAAGGAGAAGGCTCATTAGATTTTGAAAAGGAGGAGGAACCAAGAGGAAAAGACATGGCCAACTAGGACCTAGATTGGATGGTCCAAGGGCCTCTTTCTCTTCCTGATAACCTTCATAAAATGCCTAGACATTCGAAAAATGTTGGGTTGTGCTATATTCTTTCCATGACTAGCCTATGTAGTTTACGAGGTGGTTAGACGAGGGGGCATAGTCGCCCTTCGTTGTGTCAACTGTGCAACAGGGGGTTTGAGGGGGGCAGTTAGCCCCCCTCTACGGGGTCTAGGGAGGCGCCCCGAGGAAATTTTTTTTGGACCCTAGATTAGGTTGGGAGGACCTACCTATGGTTTTGTGCATGGTTTTCACATATGGTTTGGATGTGATGGTTTTTTGGTCCACGGTATTGGATGCTTCAGCATGTATAAATATGTATTGTAAAATTGAAATGAACATAATGAAAAATCAAGCTGGTAGTCCTAGTTTCGAGATCCAGGGGAAAATCTCTGTGTATATGTGTTTTATGTGTTACGATCTCGCATTGTTATTTTCTGTGTTTTAGAATTCGTATGCAGGTAATTTTTGTGCAGGGTTAAAACCTACATTTGGTATCAGAGTTATTTTGGCTTCAAGGGGATGCCTTTATTGCTGAGGCATTTCGCTCGGGCCTATGGTAGACCCTATTCAGTGGGAGATCTGCGAGATCGATTCTGGTGGTGAAAGAAGATGGCAAGTAGTGGAAAGATAGAGATCGAGAAACTTAATGGTCAGAGTTTTGAGTTATGGAAACTCAAGATAGAGGATCTATTGGTGGATAAAGATTAGTAGATCACAGTAGATCTAGGTACTAAACCAACAAGAGTGTCCAATGAAGAATGGAAGAAGTTGGATTGGAAGGAAAAGAGCACAATACAATTGTGTGTCTCAGATTCAGCATTGCTGAATGTATCAGGGGAAGCTACGACGAAGGCTTTGTGGGACAAGTTAGGGACTTTGTACCAATCTAAGTCTTTGGTGAATAAACTATTCCTATGGAAAAAGCTATATAACCTGAGGATGAAAGATGGAGACTCAATGATAGAGAATATGAAAACATTTACTATTGTGGTAAGTAATTTATTATCTGTTGATATTAAAATTTTAGATGAAGATAAGTGCATCAGTTTGTTGTGTTCTCTACAAGATTTGTGGGATAGTCTGGTTATTGAAATAGGTAGCAATGTAACTGCCTTGTAGTTTGATGAAAGAGTCTCATCCTTACTAACGGAGGAGATAAGACAGAAAAATATGGAGAGCTAGAATGGTGATGCCTTGTTTGTATGAGGACAGTCCTAGAACAGAAACAAAAATAAGTCATCAAGTGGGAGATCTAAATCTAGAGGGAGATCTAAATCTCTAGGAAAACCTGTAAAGATGGTTTGCTGGAAATGCGGAAAGGAAGGGCACTACAAAAGGGACTGTAAATCTAAAGCTCCTGACAAAGGAAAGGGATCAGATGATGGTCCTTCTGTAGAGGCAAAAACCACCTCAGATGAAGGTGGGTATGTGTACTTGGATTCTTTAAGTACACATGTAGATCATGAGGCATGGTTGATTGACTCAGGTGCATCCTTTCACTTCACTCCCCATAGAGAGTGGTTTTGTGAGTATGAGAAATATTATGGTGGTGATGTCTTCTTAGGGGATGATAGGAAGGCTAGAATCGTTGGTCGTGGAAAAGTAAAGTTGAAGTTGCAAAGTGGAAGGGTTAGAACACTTCCGGGTGTTTTGTATATTCCTACATTAGCCATAAATTTGATTTCTATAAGCAAGTTAGATGATGCAGGTGTAAAAATAGTGTTCGAGAAAGATACCTGTAAGATGGTTCGGGGAGCACTGATATTGATGCGGGGAGTTTGGATTGGAACTTTGTACATGCTGCAAGGTAGCACTGTTGTTGATGGGTGCAACAGGTCTGTGGTTCCTGGAAGTGGAGCAGAAAATCTAGTGGTCTCTGGAGAGAAGACCATGTTGTGGCATAAAAGGCTTGGACATATTGGAGAGAAGGGCCTTCAAATACTTCATGGTAAAGGTATGGTAGAAGGTATGAGTAATAGCTCTCTGGATTTTGATTTCTGTGAAAATTGTGTATATGGGAAGCATAACCGAGTGAGTTTCCCCTCTGGTGGTAAGAGGGTGAAACATATATTAGAGCTTGTGCAGAGTGATGTGTTTGGCCCTGTGAAGGTTCCATCACTGGGTAAGTCTATGTACTATGTATCATTTATAGATGACTTCTCAAGGAATACATGGATATATTTCCTTAAGAAGAAATATGAAGTCTTTGACATGTTTAAAGAATTTAAGGCTCTGGTGGAAAACCAGACATAGAAGAAGATAAAGGTGTTGAGGTCAGATAACGGTGGAGAGTTTTGCAGTAAGGAATTTGAAGAATTATGTAAGAAGTGTGGTATAGTACGACAGAATACTACTCCATACACACTTGAGAAAAGTGGAGTTGCAGAAAGAATGAACAAGACATTGATGGAAAGGGCAAGAAGCATGCTCAGGGGTGCTGGGTTAGGATAGGAATTTTAAGCAGAGGCAGTGCAGACAGCATGTTACCTGGTCAACAGATCACCTTCATCAATGTTGGAGGATAAGAATGCACAAGAGGTATGGACTTGTATGAAACCCTCTCTTTCACATCTGAGGGTATTTGGATGTGATGCATATGTATATGTTCCAAAGGAGAAAAGCACCAAGTTGGATAGTAAATTTGATAAGTGCATCTTTATTGGGTATAAGGATGGTTTAAAGTGTTATAAGCTTTGGAACCCAGTAACAAGGAAGGTTGTGTACATCCGAGATGTGGTGTTCAAAGAGGTGAAAGATGTTATTAAACATGAAGTCCAACCAAAGATACTTGAGAAGATAGAGTTTGAGCTTAAGGAGGAAGAATCAAACTATACAACAGAGGAGGAATCAGAAGACAAAGAGCCACAAACTCTGGGTGGTAGAAGATCAGTTCAAGAAATAAGGCAGCCAGAAAGGTATAGTCCATATGCTTTCTGTTCAAATTTTTCTTTATCTGTTACTGATGATGATCCCAAAACTGTGAAGGAAGCAGTAGATTCATAGGATGACAAACTCTGGAAAGAGACCATGGTTGATGAAATGGCATCTTTGCATAAAAATGAGGCTTGGGATCTGGTGGATTTGCCGGTTGGAAGGAAACCCATTGGCTTGGTTGGTAGCAAAAGGTTATTCCCAGGTGCCGGGAATTGATTTTGGTGATATTTGTTCTCCTGTTGCCAAGGTAGCTTCTATTAGATTAGTTTTATCTTTTGCTACTGCTTTTGATTTTTAGGTAGAACATATGGATGTGAAGACAACATTTATTCACAGGGATCTGGAAGAGGAGATCTACAGGAAGCAACCCGGAGGCTTTGCGGTGAAGGGTAAGAAAGAACTCGTATGCAAGTTAAATAAGTCTTTGTATGGGTTAAAACAGTCACCAAGGATGTGGTATCAGAAATTTAATACATTTATACGGGGACTTGGCTTCACCAGAAGCAAAGCTAATCACTATGTGTATTTTAAATTAATTGGTGACTGTGTTATTTATTTGGTCTTGTATGTGGATGATATCAGTTGATGGTTGGAAATGACAAAGAAATTATCCAAGATTTTAAGACCCAATTGTCCTCCAAATTTGACATGAAATATCTTGGTGCTGCAAACTATATTTTGGGCATGGAAATTAAAAGAGATTGGGAAAACAGGAAGCTCTGGTTAAACCAGAGGAAGTATGTTGAGACAACACTGCAAAGGTTTAATATGCAGGATAGTAAACCGATGAAGGTTCCTATTCATGTAGGTGTGAAGTTATCTGCTGAACAGTGTCCCAAGACACAAGAAGAGGAAGAGGACATGTCCCATGTTCCATATGCAAGTGCAGTCGGTAACCTGATGTATGCAATGGTCTGTACTAGACTAGACATTGCACATGTAGTGGGAGTATTGAGCAAGTTTATGTCAAAACAAGGAAAGGAGCATTGGAGAACAGTGAAGCGGGTTTTCTGGTATTTGCGTGGCACTAGTGATTATGGTTTGTGCTACCAAGGAAGACCAGGATTGGATAGAGTATTGGATATTCGTGGCTTTTTTGATACAGACAGGGCTGGAGATCTGGATCAGAGAAGATCTAAAAGTGGGTATGTGTTTAACCTATTTGGAGGTACAGTCAGCTAGATGAGTAAGAAACAATTTGTAGTGGCATTATCAACTATAGAGGCAGAATACAAGACAACCAATCAAGCAAGCAAGGAAATAGTTTGGTTGCAGAGATTGTGTTCAAGTATGGGGTTAATACAGGGAGCTATAAGGATAGACTGTGACAGCCAAAGTGAAATTTTCTTGGCAAAGAACCTTGCTTATCATTCAAAGACAAAGCAAATTTATGTTCAATATCACTATGTGAGGGATATGATAGAAGACAAAAAGGTGTTGTTGGTAAAGGTGGACACTTTGAAAAATACTGCAGATGCATTGAAAAAATTTGTGAGCTCTGAGAAGTTCTATTGGTGTAGAGAAACAATGGGCATTTTAGGGTTGGATAAATGACTAAGCTCTCCTATGGCCCCCTGTGGAAAGAAAACAACAAGTGGGAGAATGTTGGGTTGTGTTATATTCTTTCCACGAATAGCCTATGTAGTTTACGGGGGCGCAGAGCCCCCCCTTTGTTGCGTCGACTACGCAGCGAGGGGTTTGAGGGGGGAAATTAGCCCCTCTCTATGGGATTCAGAGTAGCGCTGTGCGGAAATTGTTTTTGGACCCTATATTAGGTTGGGCAGACCTACCTATGGTTTTGTGCATGGTTTTCGCACATGGTTTTGGATGCGATGATTTTCGATCCATGGTATTGGATGCTTCGGCATGTATAAATATGTATTGTAACATTGAAATGGACATATTGAAAAATCAAACTGGTAGTCCCGATTTTGCAATCCAGGGGAAAATATCTATGTATATGTGTTTTATGTGTTATGCTCTCACATTGCTTATTTTCTGTGTTTTAGAATTCGTATGTAGGTAATTTCTGTACGGGGTTAAAACCTACAAAAAAGTTGTTATCAAAGTTTGATTCAAATAAGAAGATGAAGGAAGAAGATCATATCGAAGATTCCTACATGCATCTACGGATGTTAGACATACAGTACGATGATGTTCCTTGTAGGCTTTTTCCTTTTACATTAGAAGTTAGAGCAACAACATGGTACCATATTCTGCTTGTCAACTTAGTCCACGGTTGGAGGGAGTTTAAGAATTTGTTTTTGGAGAATTTTTTTGATTATAAGACTCTTGCCATGTTATTAAAAGATCTCAAAAATAATAAGATGGGGGAAAAGGAGAAAGTAAAATATTTCAATCAAAAGTTCAACCGCATACTGAACAAGTTTCCCCTGGGCAAGCAACCTCACAATTCAATCACTATTGATTATTATACTAAGGAAACATTGAATCTAAACTTTGTAGAAGCAATCACTGTGGAGAAAAACTTGTGTGCCATTGTAGTTATCACTGATAATGATGAACCCAAAGGCTTCAAGAAGACTAGCGGGAAGTCTCAACCTTCTTCAAGTTAGCTAAGGAAAATGATTTTGGAGATATTGAAAGCTTGACCAAGATAGTAAAGGCACTCACCAACAAAGTTTTAGAATTAAAGAGAAGGTCAAGTGAGACTTCTACCGGTAGAAATCCCCCCAAGTCTTTTCCATTCAAAATGAATAGTAACAACAACAATAACCAACTAGCTAAATCTGGCCGGAGTTTGAATGTTGTGTTGAATATTGAAAGTATGGGCATGGATAAATATTGTTCTCCACCAGGAATGACATTAAGAGAAAACATGGGCATAGTGGAACCACAACATGAATTCTCTAGTCGCACACATTGTGGATACCTTGCTAGCAGATGAGCAGTCTGAGCAAGCAGAAGAAACAAAAGAATTTGTTGTGGCTGAAGAAAGTACAGGTATTGGACATGTAGTTAATTCTTTTGATTGTATTCTCAATGTTGACAATAAGAGTTTTGAAGCATCAACAAAAAGTGTGGCCCCCCTTCAGAAACATAATGGTCAATATAAATTGAGGACCCAAGGGCCCGTTTCTGAATAGGAGGTGACGAGATAGAAATTGTTGGGTTGTGTTATATTCTTTCCACGACTAACCTACGTAGTGAACCGGGTGATTAGAGGGAGGGTGGAGCCCCCCCTTTGTTGTGCCAATTGCGCAACGGGGGTGGCAGCCCCTCCCTGTCCGGGGGGTTTGAGGGGGGCAGGTAGCCCCCCTCTACAAGGGCCTGGGTAGCGCCTCGGGAAATTTTTTTTTGGACCCTATATTAGGTTGGGGGAACCTACCTATGGTTTTCGGTCCATGGTTTTGGATGCGATGGTTTTCAGTCCATGGTATTGGATGCTTCGGCATGTATAAATATGTATTGTAACATTGAAAGGAATATAATGAAAAATCAAGCTGGTAGTCCTGGTTTTGGGATCAAGGGGAAAATCTCTGTGTATATGTGTTTTATGTGTTATGCTCTCGCATTGTTTATTTTCTGTGTTTTAGAATTTGTATGCAGGTAATTTTTGTACAGGGTTAAAACCTACATTTGGTATTAGAGTTGTTTTGGCTTCAAGGGGACGCCTTTATTGCTAAGGGGTTTCACTCAGGCTTGTGGTAGACCCTGTTTAGTGGGAGATCTGTGAGATCGATTCTGGTGGTAAAAGAAGATGGCGAGCAGTGGAAAGATAGAGATCGAGAAATTTAATGGTCAGAGTTTTGAGTTGTGGAAACTCAAGATGGAGGATCTGTTGGTGGATAAAGATCAGTGGATCGTGGTAGATCCGGACACTAAACCAAAGGGAGTGTCTAATGAAGAATGGAAGAAGTTGGATTGGAAGGTAAAGAGAACAATACAATTGTGTGTCTCAAATTCAGTATTGATGAATGTATCAGGGGAAGCTATGGCGAAGGCGTTGTGGGACAAGTTAGGGACTTTGTACCATTCTAAGTCTCTGGTGAATAAATTGTTCCTACAGAAAAAGCTGTATAACCTGAGGATGAAAGACGAAGACTCAGTGACAGAGCATCTGAATGCGTTTAATACTGTGTTAAGTTAATTATCATATGTTTATATCAAAATTTCAAATGAAGATAAGTGCATTAGTTTGTTGTGTTCTCTACCAGATTCGTGGGATAGTCTGGTTATTGAAATAGGTAGCAATGCAACTGTTTTTCAGTTTGATGAAATAGTCTCAGCCTTGTTGATGGAGGAGATGAGACAGAAAAATATGGAGAGCCAGAATGGTGATGCCTTGGTTGTACAAGGACGGTCCCAGAATAGAAACAAAAATAAGTCATCGAGTGGGAGATATAAATGTATAGGGAGATCTAAACCTCCAGGGAAACCTGTAAAGGTGTTAGGTCCCTATAATACTAGTGATTACCCCATTACTATTGTAGTTTTATCCCTTATTAATATTGTTGTGCCCCTATTATCTCCATATTGTTATTACTGTGCCCCATAGAATCCCTCTATTGTTATTTTTGTACCTTTATATTATTATTGTTAGGTCGGCTTGGTTATATTGTGACTCCTTAGACTCCTATATATAGAAAGGAGGTTTTTTCATTTGAATGAGAAAAGAATCATTCATTTGTGTAATGTAAAGGAGGTTTCCCCCTCGAAGAGGCTGAATTCTAAGGCGTTGATCTATCTTTTCTATCTTTTTGTGAGCTGGTTTCATAATATTTGGTATCAGAGCATTGAATTCTAGGGTTTCGCTACTCCAAATAGGTCATCGTGGCATTTGCGCTATAAATTTCTTTCTATGATGTTTCAGACGCTAAAAAAAAAACCCATTTGGGCTGAAATCGTTCTAAACCGCAAATCCGAATTTTATAGTTTTTTGTGCTATATTTACGGAGATATGATCTAAGGAAATTGGCATTTGTGCAAACTCCTGAATTACATTCCAAACAGGTGACTTGGGGAAAATAGTCATAACTTTTGTTTTAAGCATCATATTGAAATTTCGTAAGAAGTTACAGAAAGATGACGGACTATATTTTCCTGTGTATATTTTATAGATCCTAAGGTTGAAACAATGACACGTGGCACTTCATACAAGTTCACTCTTCTGAAAAGGTATATAATCATGTCAGCTTGGGAGATTGTGCATAACTCTTTCTTGGAGAATTTAAATTTGATTAGACTGGTGGCATTGGAAAGAGGATGCAGAGGGCTACCATAAGTCGCAATTTTAGAACTGGAAGATCTGAAGTTATAGAGATACATCAGATGCAATATCGAGCTCCTACAAAGTGAAAAAAGGTGTGTAGATTTTTTTAAATTTTTGCTTAAGCTTGGTTTGAAAAATCATTTTGAAGGAATTCAAAGGGCATAGTAAAGCATTATTATCGGTAACTGATGCCCCGAGGAAAGAAAATGAAAACACTTAGTAAGAAACCTAAAAGCTCTAGCATGACTTATGAAGAAGAAGAAATGCAACATGATATATCAAAATTACGAGACCAAATGAAACAGATGTCACTCGCACAAAAAGTAACAGAATCTAAGATGGATGTTTAAAGAAAGATGTAGAAGCTAAGATATATGGCATGGAAACTAAGATTAATGATGTGGAAGCTAAGATGGATGACTTGAAGATAGATTCAAAGATAGATTTGAAGACAAGCATGGCAGCTTTGAAGACAGATTTGACAAATTTTCTACAAGAAATACTTACTAATGGTGAAAGGGTAGTAAAGGAAATTCGTGATGAGAAAAAAATAGATGTCAATCATGATTTCATAGAATCTAACATTGGATCTAAGAACCACCATATTCCAAAAATCGATATGAGGAATTTTGATGGCAAGGATCCTACAACATGGATACTACAAATGGAGCTATTTTTCGATCTCAATAATGTGAAAAACACACAAAAGGTACGTATTGCCACTTTATATTTGGAACCAGATCAGTTTGTATGGTATCAATGGCTTTTCTATCATAAACAAATTGTCACTTGGGCAATTTTTACGGAAGAAATGAAAGCACATTATGAGGATACAAAAAGCAACACTTCTTTTAGCCAACTAATAAGTCTCAAACAAAAGGGTTCAATGATGGATCACATTGAGGACTTCCAAAAATTGAACATAAGGGTAAAAGATATTCCAGAGGAGCATAGGATTGATGTGTTCATAGGGAATTTAAAGGATAATATCCAACATGAGGTTCACCTTTGGGAACCTGATTCATTGGAGAAGGCATTCAGGTTAGCAAGAAAAATGGAAAGCAAAATTATGGCAACCAAGAAGCCTACCACTCACAACTATAAAGATGGAAGTGTTGTTGCCCCTATCCCTCCACAACCTATAAGGTTGACACCAAAACAATTAGAAGAAAAAAGAGAAAAAGGGCTTTGTTACAGTTGTGATAGCAAATACACTAAAGGTCATAAGTGTGCTGAGAAGAAATTATTCTACATAGATTGTGAAGAGGAGGAAGAAAAGGAACAAGAAATGTCAAAAGAAGAGGATATACTCCAGGAAAAAACCCTAGATAAAGAAGTAATGAATCCAACCATAACTTGTAATGCATTGGCTGGAATTACCACTCCTTAAACTAAAATAGAAGGACATATCAAGAAGAAAAAGGTAATAGTGTTGATTGATTCAGGAAGTACCCACAATTTTATTCATTGTAAGATAGCAACAAAATTGGATTGCTTCCTATATCCAGCACTAGAGTGTCAAGTGATGCTTGCAAGTGGAGGAACGATAAATTTCTATGGAAAGTGCCATAATATCAAGATATCCATGGGAGAATATGTATTGAATAGCCCAATGCTTTCCATTCCAATGGGAGGTGTTGATGTTGTGTTAGGAGTCCAATGGCTACAATCCTTGGGTACAATAGCTTTTAATTTTCAAGAACATTTCATGAAATTTTCTGCGGAAGGAAAGGAAGTTGAATTAAGGGGTATTGCAGGGAAACCGGGAAAGATAATTAGATCTAACGATATGGCAAAGCTTCTCAAAAAGCAACAATGAGGTGTAATTGCACAATTATGTTCACTAGATGTTTCTACATCGAAATCATCTATTTCTCCAGATCTCCAAAAATTCTTGGACAATCACTCCAAGGTATTTGAGACTCCAAAAGGTCTCCCACCTATTCGTGATCATGATCATGCTATTCATCTGATTCCAGGAAGTGTTCCTCCAAACATCAGGCCGGACAGATATCCCTATGCCCAAAAGAGTGAAATTGAATGTATGGTTGCAGAAATGCTAGAGGCTAGTATAATTCAACCTAGTCAAAGTTCTTTCTCTACTCCAGTAGTATTGGTGCACAAGAAGGATGGATTATGGCACATGTGTCTGGATTATAGGGAGCTCAACAAGCTCACTATTAAAGATAAGTTTCCCATTCCTGTCATTGATGAATTATTGGATGAATTTCATGGATCAATTTACTTCACCAAGTTGGATCTTCGTTCAGGATATCATCAAATCAGAATGAAGACTGAAGGCATTCTGAAAACAACATTTAGAACTCATGAGGGTCATTATGAATTTTTGTTCATGCCTTTTGGCTTTACCAATGCACCTTCTACATTTCAAGGTTTGATGAATTCCATTTTCAAACCCTTCCTTAGAAAATTTTTGTTAGTATTTTTTGATGATATACTAATCTACAACAAGTCTTGGAAGGATCATGTTGAACATGTTGACAACGTGCTACAACTATTGGAGGAGAAACAATTATATGCAAAAAGATCCAAATGTTTCTTTGGAGTACAAGAGGTGGAATATCTAGGTCATATTGTATCTCATGAAAGAGTTAAGGTAGACCCTAGAAAAATTAAAGCCATTAAGAAATTGAAAATCCCCACATCCATAAAGCAACTGCGAGGATTTATAGGGTTGACAGGGTATTATCGCAAGTTTGTTAAGAATTATGGGAGAATAGCAGCACCTCTAACAACATTATTGAGGAAACATGCATTTTCGTGGACTCCAAAAGCAACAAAGGCCTTCGAACATCTTAAAGAGGCAACGTACCAAGCACCAATCTTAGCTACACCAGACTTCACAAAAACCTTTATTGTGGAATGTGATGCTTCAGGAAATGGAATTGTTGCTGTTTTAATCCAAGATGAAAGACCCATTGCTTTTGAAAGTCGTCCAATCAAGGGAAAGTTTTTACAGAAAGCTATTTATGAGAAGGAAATGTTGGCAATACTACATGCACTTAAGAAATGGCGACCCTACCTAATGGAAAAACACTTCAAGGTAAAAACGGATCATGATAGCCTTAAATAATTTTTAGAACAAAGATTATACTCTGAAGAGCAACAAAAGTGGGTCACAAAGATGTTGGGTTATGACTTTGAAATCATCTACAAAAAAGGGAAGAAAAATGTGGTGGCAGATGCACTCTCAAGAAAGGATGAGGATGTGGAAGCATTATTGTGCGCCATTTCTATTATCCAACCAGATTGGATAAATGAAGCAAGGGAGGAATGGAAGAATGACGAAGAAGTGTGGGCACTTATTTGAAAGTTACAACAAGATTCCAGTACATCTTATATATTTAGCTGGCAAAATGATTTGTTATGATACAAAGATCGCTTATACCTCTGTAAGAATTCCTAACTCAAGAAAAAGATTCTTATGGAATTGCACACTTCTCCCTTAGGAGGGCACTCAGGATTTTTAAAAACTTACCAAGGGTTAGGAAGGAATTTTTTTGGGATGGCCTTAAATCAGATATTCAAAAGTTTGTGGTGGAATGTTTGGTTTGCCAACAATATAAAGTTGAAATAATTAAAACCCCAGGTCTATTACAACCTTTATCAATTCCAAGCCAACATTGGGAGGAGGTTTCAATGGATTTTATCACAGGTTTACACAAGTCTGAGGGAAAGAGTGTCATCATGGTGGTAGTTGACAGACTTACCAAGTATGTATACTTTTGTGCATTATCACATCCATTTAAAGCCAATACAGCTTCTACTGCATTTATGGAAACAATTCAAAAGCTACATGGAAACCCAAAGATTATTGTAAGTGTCAGAGATCCCATTTTCACTGGAAATTTTTGGACAAAATTATTTTCTTGTCTTGGTACTCAATTAGTTCATAGCTCATCTTATCATCCTCAATCCGATGGGAAAACTGAGATAGTAAACAAATGTTTTGAAGGATATCTTCATTAATTTGTATCTGATAAACAGAAACAATGGGTCAAATGGTTGCCTCTGGCTAAATGGTGGTATAACACTTCCTTCCACACAACAACAAAAATGACCCCATTTATGGCACTTTATGGATATCAGCCACCATCCATCACATCATATTTAAGAGAAAATTCTAAGGTTCAAGAGTAATCTTGTAGAATTATTATGCATGTGCTTTAACTGTTTTTTACTGTGCAGAGGTTGACTGGCGAAAGGAAATGGAGTGAGTGCTTACAGGAGGTTGGGAAGGTGAAAAGAGGGCCTAAGGGTTCCCTAGCACCCTTCCAGAGAGTTTCACGGTGATCAGATCTCGAAAAACTACTCATGTGAACTTCTACAGGAAGTCTATAGGGGTTTTACAGGATGTTCTACAAGAAGTTCTACAGGAACGGCCGAAAGAGGATTTTAGAGGATTGATGGAGAAAAAATGGTGGGGAAGTGGAAATGAAGGATGGATAAGGTTTCCAAAAGGTGTGGGACTTGGTAAATGAAGCTCAGGAGTGATGAAGATGGTTGGATTTGTTCAAGGATGGAGAAAGAAATGTTTTCACAAAAATATAGAAATTAGGGCAAATTGGGACAGTGTGGTGAATGAAGGGAAGGAATCTTGGATTAGGGGTTGGAACAGGTTGGATGATGGAGGAAGGGTAGGTAGGAATGTATTACAAGTACTTTGCACACTATTTTCCAAAACTGATCGAACAAAGACTAGAAAAACTAGAGATCTATATATTTTGACCTAATCTGACCTAAAAACCAGAAACATGATGAACAGAAGTTTATAGACAGGAAATCATGCAAGATAACTATGGAAACTAAGCAAAAAGAGATCTAAACATGCAAGTACAACTAGTATCAACTTTTCCAACTCAAAATCTAACACTAACAGTTGCATTAGAAGGCAAAAACAGTGTTTTTGTGGCAACAAGTATGCTTTGGTCTCAGCTCATGGTCCCAAGGAGGGAGAGATGAGATCAAGGATTGCTTCATGGCATTTTTGAAGATATTTTCTGTTACCAAAATGTCAAATAAAACTGAAGCATGAAAAGCTATTTTAATCATCAAAAGCAACCTAAGTAACAAAGCAAGATCTTAACCTAAATAACAGAAATTATTCTATGAATGCAAGGAAAACACATAAAAGTACACAAAGGAGGTTCTGGCACTTGGATTCGGCCCAACCCCAAGAGCTATAGCCTCCTAAGAAAGCTCAGAGCTGGTGCAAAGCGAAATTCATCTTCATTACTCAAAAAATAATAGTCATGTCACAAAACTATTTACAGCAAGAGCTCGAAAATGAGATGAGATGCAAAGCTGCACTCAAGTGTGAAAAACAACTTTTCAATAGCTAAACTACCAAGGCTTGAAGCCTTCCTACTTATGTAACATGAGTACTCCCAACTATCCTCCTTAACTTTAGGTGCTTGGCTGTTCAAAACTGCAGTTGGACTCCGAGCTGATGGTGGAGAACTCGAGGAAGGTGTCATTTAGTGCTGGAGACACCCCTCCTACAAATCCTCAGCCTTGTTCCTTCGTATTTAGCTATCAACTTGCTCATAAATGCCTGATCTTGGTCCAAAAGAAGTCCAAAAATCTGCAATAAGCACGTATTAGACTTTGTGGTCAAGTGACTATTCTCATTCATTCAATTAACATAAATATATTCAAAAGCATGCATAAAACTATGAAGAATGGTTGATTAATCGAGAATAATAGGCAAAATGAGCCCATAAAGTTACCCATTTTTGGGGCTCATCATCACCTCCCTGTTGAATGTGTTGCTCATCCTTTGAGCAACTAATCCAGCTCATCATCTTTGATTGCTTTGACTGCGTCTCTGACATCCTAGGCTTCCGAGGTGATGTCCCCTTCTCGGTCATGAAACCCTGCCTTTCTCTGTACTTTCTCCCATTGCCCGTGTTCTTCTCCTTCTTTGACCCCTTCCAACAATCCTAAAAGTAATGGAGGACTGAACTTTAGGCCAATCCAGTTGGCCTTCAGATTTTGCATTCACTGTTTATAAAGTGGCACTCTTGCCAATGCCTCCCTCATTCTGGTTGGGGAGTGGTACTCTCTTAATTTCAGACTATGAGGCAGATTGTAATATGAGCCCAAATCAGGTTGAGGGGTAGGTTCAGGTATTTCTTCAGTTTTTTCTCCCCTTGTGATTGTTTAGCTACCTTCTCCTCCAATTTCTCAGTCTCTTTTAACTTGGCTAGAGTTTCCTGTAGAGATGTTGCAGCATCCTGTAGAGCTACCTTTGAGTCCATTGACTTAATTTTCTCTTTCCATGTAGAGGTTTTTGGGCTTCCTCTTTCATACATGATGGATATCTTGGAAGGAGACTCTTCCTTCTGTTTAGTGGGTGAGTCCTCAATGACAATCAATTCCTTGGACGGTGGCTGAGGTTTGCCTACTTTGATCCTTGTGCTTTTTCTGGCTTTGAAGTACATGGAGGTCCTTTTTCTCTTTCCTTTTTGTTTTGTAGGGGTGCTTAATGTGGCAAGCACAACTGCTACCTCCCTTGCCAATGTCTCAGGGGATTTCTCTTCCTGTTTTTCTTTTCCTTCACTTCTTGTAGAAACCTCTGTGTCCACTATCTGTAAGACTGATATCTTAGGGTGTGTCTTTCCCTTTTCTTTCTGGGTGCTTGTTTTGGCTACAGTAGCCTTCATTTGAGCTTTCTCAGCCTTTTCCCTTCTAATCTGTGTCCTCTTTTCCCTTGTTGTTTTTGTTGTTGTTTCTTCCTCTATTTCAGGCTCAGCAGTCTTGCCAAATTCTTCTTTTTCTTTATGTTCTTCCTCTGTTTTTCCCTCTGCTTGAATGTCATGTGCTCCCTCATCATTGTTCTTCTGAATTTCTTCAATTTCTCCCCCTCCTCACTGTTGGATGGGGTGATGTTCTCAGCCAAAATTCTAATTTTATCATCCCTGGACATATTTCTGAAGGTTTCGCAAGCTATGGGAACAATATAGGTGTGTAAAGCATCTTCCACCAACAGTTTGATGAGCCCATGGTGGGCCAACTGATCTAGGATCCCTTCATTTAGCTTTGTACCACATTCAATTAAGGACTGAAGAAGGAAATATGGGATGCTCAGTTTCTTGGCTGGAGGCAAGTCCATCCCATGCCTTAATTCATGTAACAACCTGAAATGATATCCATAGATCATGCTAAACCTCCCTTCACATGTGATATACTTCATAATTTTATAACTAACTTCACTCTAGAGAGGAAGCAAGCTTTTCCTTCACAGGATGCTCCTCAAGCAGAAAAAATGTTTTCTTAGCAACTTGGCCCAATGATCTCTCTTCTTTGCTCCAAGGGAGCCCCAATGGTAGACCAGTAATTCTACTGATGAGCTCAGGGGTAAGTTCTAGGGTCAAACCCCTAAAACTAACTGTGGCATGTGTCTTTGAATGTGGTCTCAGGGACATTAAAAACTCTTTAGTTATTTCCTCATCATAACCCTGAATTTTGTCAAAGAAGGATATCCAATTTGCCCGAGTGAAAAGGTCCACCACCTCAGGGTGCTCGTGCAACTTGCTAGAGTCTGAGGGTTCTTTCCTTATGAATCCTCCTAGCATGGTGTTGAGTGCTCTTTTATGTTTTAACCAGAAAGGAAAATGCTCAGGAAAACAAACAATCAATCACTGCAACATAGGATAGCTGAATCGGTTTCTTCTGAACCCAAGAAGGAATTTCTTGTGTGTTCATTACAATATCAAGTAGCAATAATTCTCCTGTTTTAAGACTGCTGTCACCTAGAATTTGACTGTCTGTTTATGAAAAGAAATTTTTTTACAGAACAGAGTATAAGGGCACAGGTTCTTTTCTTAGCACATAGATAGATAGGCACAGTCGTCTTTTTCACACACTCACACAGGTTGGCCCTTATTGCTGCATGTATCTTGCTTACAGGAGAATTTTGAAAAAGGATGGGGAGATTTCAAATGCAGAGAGAAAAAGAAAGTGTATAGACTCAAGGAAATATGCAGGTAGACTTTCACTTTTTCAATGCACAAGCAGACTTCCGCTTTCTTTTTACAATCTACTGCTGTGTTCAATTTACCACCTTACTCAAACAAATCATGCACAGAGGATTTTTCCCAAGCCTACCTCGTTTTGGGCTTGAATTCTGACAAAAATCCCAAATTTCCTCTCCACAGAGTTGTTCTCTGCCTTTCCTGTAGAACCCTTCCTATAGAAGGCTCTCGGTTCCTGTAGAATGAAACTATGCTTCCGACAGAGCCCGATAGGCGGGAGATTTTTGAAAATAGGCAGAAAAGCTGGTGGAGGATGACTGGTTAATTGTTCTGGAAGCAGTGGATGTTACTCCAGTCGAGAACTTCGTGAGTGCAGAATGAACAGAGGGTGGTGCATGTTTTAACTGAGCATCTTTTAACTGCGGCGTGATTCATGGTGAGGGGATGAGGTGGCCGGACCGGACCATTGATCCGACATCACAGCCATAATGTTTCTACATGTTTTTGACTGCTATCACCTCCTTTCTCCTGTTATCCACCGCCACCACTACCAATCCTGACGATTTCTTCGTGAATGGACACTCCACATGTGCTGGTTGCACATCTAATTGGCAGTTTTGAATTTAACAGAGCTCGTTGGGATTCCACGAGGATGTGTAACTGGCCAAGGGTGGCTAGTTGACTGGCCACTGATTCCACTCAATCTGAATCATTCCCATAGTTATGCAGCTTTAAAATATAATTTATGCAATTGAAGAATGAGTTTGGGCACTTACATGCGTGGTTGCGGCCGTGTTATGCAGATTTCGGGTTTTGGAACCCATTCCTTCGTTTGTTGTTGCTGCATGCACACTGCATGCTTGGCCTCGGCTATTGATGATGTTCATATGTTCAAGTAGAGCTCCATGCATGTTTCTTATGCCATACTTTGTTGTCCCTGTCTCTGGAGTATCTATTTCAGAGGGATTAGCTGCTACAGGATTCTTGTAGGATGTCCTTTAGCTGCTTCTCTTCCTAGAATGCAAGCTAGAATGAGTAGGGCTATATTGTTGATGAGGGTCTCATCTAATGAGGAGTCTAGATGGAGGGTAATAGGTACAGTGAGTGAAAAACTACTGCTTGATTTGTCATTAAAAAGTTATTGCTGGCAGTATGAAGAAAACAGGATTTTTGTGTGTGACTGTGCAGGGGAAAAAAATGAGTGCAATGAAGGTGTACAGAGATGGAAAAAGACGAGATATGGCGATGGATGGAAGCAGGGAGGTTTATAGGCCTCATAGGCAGATTCCCAACCTTCGCGTCCTCTTTTAAGATCAATTTTGGCTTGTCTGTAGGTTCTACAGGATCTTCCTGTAGAAGATACAAAACTTCCTGTAGAAGGTGAAATCTTAGCCTGAATGAGACCAAATCTTAGGAAAGGGTAGTGGTCATGGAGGAATGGATTGTGAGGGCTGCTTGCAGCCTGGTGCTGACCTCTGCCTTTGTCTTGTGTGATCCTCCTAAACTGCAATGTCCTTCCTGCAACCTGTAATTTGTTCAACATAAAATTTATTTTTCTTTTTCTTTTTCTCTTTTTCCTTTTTCCCCCTTTTTTTTTTTAGTTTGAGATAGCTGGGGTGCCTCCATGAGGTTTTCACCCTCACTGTCTATCGTGGGCACCTCCTAGAGGTTTCCACCCAAGGATCTTTTATTCTTTTCCTTTTTTCTGTTTTTTTTTTGTGTTCAAGGTGTGGGTGGAGTGGACACAAGGGCCTACTCTACTACCAACACTAATTTACCCAAAGTTTCAATGAACTCTTGCTTAGAAAGGGGCTTCCTATAGATTTTCATGCCCATTGACAAGCATGGGGATGGCTTCTTCAACAATGGTCCTAATAAGGACTGAGCCATTGTTGTCGCATTTCTCCACTGTATATGGTCCTAGCCATCTTGTCCTCGGCTTTCCTTTGAAATCCTTATATCTCGAATCATATAACAGTGCCCAATCTCCTAGCTGAAATTGCTTTTCTTTAAGGTGCTGGTCATGCCATATCTTTCTTTGAAGTTGGACTACCTCTGAGTGGAGAAGGGCCTGCATTCTCTGTTCATCTAGTCCATTTAGCTGCAGTAATCTTTCCTATTGTGCATGGCTGAGATCTAGGTCCAGCTGAGCTGCCAACCTTAATGTGTTATATTCAAATTCTATGGATAGAAAAGCCTTCTTCCCATAGACCATCTCATAGGGTGTGAAACCTGTTGCAGTTTTCCAGGTAGTGTTATAGGCCCAGGTGGCCTCAACCAAGCGATCTGCCCAATGCTTTCTGCTGCTGCTCACCACTTTAGTCAAAATCTTTTCCAAACCTTTGTTAGTGACTTCCATCTATCCATTTTCTTGCGGATGATAAGGGGTGGAAGTTCTGTGCTTAATCTTGTGATGAGTGAGTAGGTCTTCAATTAGGTTAGAGGTAAAATGACTTCCTTGATCTGTGACTAATTCTCTTGGGTAGCCAACCTTGTAGAAGATATTTTTCCTCAAAAACTCAGCTACCTTTTCTTCTATCGCTGCCTTGATTGCCTTTGTTTATGCCCACTTTGTCAGGTAGTTTGTGCACACAATGATGTAAGACTTTTGTTTCGAAGGAGGGTTGATAGGACCCACAAAGTCCATGCCCCACTTCTCAAATGGCTCAAAAGTCACTTGAGGTTGGAGGGTCATTTCATCCCTTGGAGTCGGTTTCCCCATCCTTTGACATCGGTCACATTGGCTGATGTATCTCCTGACCTCTTGATGAAGAGTGGGCCAATAGTATCCTACCTGTAGAATTTTTAAGGTGGTTCTTTTTGCTGCAAAGTGGCCTCCACAGGGCCCATCGTGACAGGTTAGGAGGATGTCAAAAACTTCTTCCTCCCTAACACAACGCCTCAAAATCTGATCCAGACCAAGTTTAAACAAGTTGCCCCTAATCCAAGTGAATGGGGAACTTTTCCTCATGATCTTGCTCTTCTCTTTTGAGGATAGATGTGGCAGGAATTGTGCTGAAACCAAGTAATTTTCTATATCAGCAAACCATGGAGAGAGTACTAAAATAGCAAATAGGTGTTCATCTAGCATTTGATCATCCACCATCCCTTCTTCACCTGCAGGCAAATCTAGTCTAGATAGAAAATCAGTGACAACATTTTCCTTACCTGGCTTATCAACAATGGTCAAATCAAATTGCTGCAATAAAAGTAACCATCTAATGATATGAGCATTTACATCAGGTTTATTCATCAGATACCTAATTGCAACATGATCAGTGTGTACGAATGTTTGTTAACCAGTGATGTAGTGTTTGAACTTGTTTAGGGAATGGACTACAACTAGGAGCTCTTTCTCGGTTATAGTATAGTTTAACTCTGCCTTAGACAAGTTTTTACTGACAAAATATATGGCATATGGTAGCTTCTCTTCAACTTGTCCTAAGGATGCTCATATGGCTTTATTCGAGGCATCTGTATGAATGTGGAAAGTTAGGGCCCAATTTGGACCTCTCAAGATTGGGGCAGTTACCATCTTACCTTTCAACGCATCCAAAACCTCTTAACAGTTGTCATTCCATATAAACACAACATCTTTCCCCAAGAGACCAAACAATGGAGAGGCTAGCTTACTGAAATCTTTAATGAATCTTCTATAATATCCTGCTAAGCCTAGAAAACTTTGAACATCTCTTACCTTTTGAGGAGGTGGAACCCTTTGTATGATAGCAATCTTGTTGGGATCCACCTGTAATCCTTGTTGAGAAATTGTATGACCAAGCATGGTCCCTTCAGTCATTAGGAATTCACATTTTTCAGGACTGAGGGACAGGTTCATTTCAATACACTTGGTTAAAACTTTTCCCAGGTTAGTCAATGCTTCTTGGAAGTTGGACCCATAAGGAGTAAAATCATCCATATAGATTTCCACCGAATCATGAACCAGCTCAACAAATATACTCAGTATTGCTCTCTGGAAAGTGGCAGGAACATTGCATAACCCAAAGGGAAGGACCCGGTAGGCAAAGGTACCCCATGGATAAGTGAAAGTGGCCTTATCTTGGTCTTCCGGGCTGATTTGGATCTGATTATACCCGCTAAACCCATCTAGGAAGGAAAAGAACTTCTTCCCTTCTAGGCCATATAACACTTGATCTATGAAAGGCAAAGGAAAATTGTCCTTCTTGGTAGCTTTGTTAAGTTCTCGATAATCTACACAGATTCTCCACTTCCCATTTTTCTTGGGCACAAGCACCAAAGGAGAAACCCACTCGCTATCAGAGATGCGGTAGATGAATCCTGCATCCAACAACTTTTGCAGTTCTTCTTTGACAATGTCCTTGAGGGCTGGATTCATCCTCCTTTGAGGCTACTTGACTAGCTTACAATCCTCTTTAATGTAAATGTGATGGGTATAGACTGAAGGATGGACTCCTTTCATCTCCTGATAGATCCAAGCAAAAGCATCCAAATGGTTGTTCAATAAGATAAACAGCTCCTTCTCTTGAGAGGGGGATAGGGATGAGTTGACCTTCAAGGTTCTTTCAAGGCCAAATTCCACATTCTTAACTTGGAGAGAGGTCAAATCAGTCACATAGAGATCCACTAAAGCACTGGCTTGGGTGTCTTCTACCAACTCTTCTAATGGCAGCACAGTGGGAGGTGGATTTTGAATCAAATTTTCAATAAGGTCATCCTCGGTTTGAGGACCTCCCCCGATGGCTTCCACTGTGCATAATGGTGCTAGTAAAATTCATCCTCATCTTCCTCGTCCAACCAAGGAGGTAAGTCATGTTCTAGTAGAGGTTGTGTAGGAGGATATAGGACTAGCTTTTTGGACATAGGCCCATTCTTAATGGTCATGCTCCCAGCTCAACAACTGATGTAAGCATCTGTAGTAGCTAACCAAGGCCTTCCCAAAATGAGGGGGTATCTAGTGATTTTTTCCTTTGGTTGAAGGACCAAGAAGTCCACAGGGTACTCCCAAGAATCAACGGAGACCATGACATCTTCCACAATCCCTTCAGGGGTCATGGTGGAGCGGTCTGTTAACTGCAGTATTGCCGAGGTCTTTCTTAGGGAACTCTGAAGGTTGAGTTTGAGCATCGTGTCCCTGGTCATCACATTAATTGCAGCCCATAGATCAATCAAGGTGTGGGGGATTATGGTTCCATTGATGTGGACATCGACTACAAGACTCCCAGGGTCTAGATATTTTGGACAGATTACTTGTCCCAACATCAGGTCGGATAGTTGTCCTATGACATTGATAGTTGGGGCATCTCTCTTGCGCCTGCCTGGGTGCCTGAAACACTTCTCTTTGATAAATTTGTTGTAGATTAGTACATCTTTTATGGCTTGGAGAAGTGGTATTTTTACACATAACTGTTTAAGTTCTCCCAGAAGTTCAGTCTCTTCTGGGTTTGGTTGCGTGGTTCGAGCTAGTCTCTCAGGAAAGGGTGGAATGGCTTTGGGTTCACTTTCCTATTTTTCTTCCTCATCCTCTTTAGGAAGTAGTTGGCTATCTGGGAGGACCTTCCTAGATCGTAGGTTGATCTCTTGAATCTCCACAGCATAGGTAGGGCATGTTGTCTCCCCAGTATATACTTGCTAGGCCTATCTGTTATTGGGGTTCAGGTTTAGTTGAGCAGGCATCTGGGGTTGTCTTGGAGGAGCAAGAGGTAATGGTTGTGGTTGAGCAGGTGGTGGAGGCAAAATAGCGGGAGGAGAGTTGTATTGGTGCCTCCACCCCCGTTGAGGTGCATTCCACTCAAGTTGTGGTTGAACATGAGAATGAAACGAATGAGCAGCATGTTGAGTATGGTATTGAGATGGATATGACCAAGGAGGGGGTGTGGACTAGGAAGGATGAGTAGGGGGACCCCAAGAAGGTATGTGATTGGATTGGTTGGGGTTGTAATAAGTCTGGGATGTCCCTTGCATCCCCTGCTGGTAAGGTTTGGGTCCATGTGCCCTCCTTTGGTTCAAGAAGTAGAGTGGTTTAGTGGCTCCTTCAACCCCTTGGTACATAGCTTTAAGTCCAGGTAAGGTTGGGCACTGGTTTGTAGGTTGGTTTTCCTCGCAAATGAAACATACCTCTATGGAGTGCAATGGGCACTCGTTCCTGGGGTGCTTCCTTGTACATTTGGGACAAAATATGGCCAAAGCCCTCTCATCTTCCTCTTGATTCTGTTGGATTTAGAAGGTATCCATTTGCATGGCAATGGTTTGTCTCACCTCACTTTTGAGGTCTTCCATCTGATTTTCAAACTCGTTTTTGGATAAGGTGGTACTGGCTGAAAGTTGACTCCCCCTACCTTTTTTCTAGGCTGCCCTAGAATGGTTTCTAAACACAGTCTTTATGTCATCATAAGGTAGCTAGTAGATGTCTCCCCCAGCTAACAAATGGAGGGTATCTAGAAGGTCTTCTAGGACTCCTCGGAGCAGAACCAGCTTCAGAGATTCGGGGTCAAGTGTGCACCTGGCCCTTTTATAACTGAGTTGGAACCTTTCTTCATAGTCTTCTAAAGATTCATCACTTCCCATGGTCATCCGAAAGATTTCTCCCTTTGTTTCCTTTGTCCTATAGTAATCCCAGTATTTGTTGTTAAAGGCTTGCTGCATCTAAGCCCAAGTTGTGATACTGTTTCCAAGTAATCCCATGAACTAGCACAGTGCTGCATCCTTGAGGGTAGAGGGAAAGAGTTTCAACTTTTGCTCGTCTTCTGCATAGTCATAAGTTCGAAAAAGGACAACAAACTCAAACAAGAAGGTATCAGGGTCTTCAGTGGTCAATCCATGGAAATGAGGTAAGGCTGAGGGACTTATGTTTTTCATTTTTGTGTCCCCATTGGTCTCTCGGATGGGAAAGGTGCCTTCTATTCTCTCCCCATTTCCTCTATCATTTCTGTTTTCAGCCATGGTCTGAGGAGGAATGTTTTCTTGCTCTTCTTTTGCTATAGGATCTTCGTATATCTCTGGAAGTTCACCTATAAGATCTTCTGGATCACTGCCACCAAAGAAGAAAGAAGGGTGACTCAGTGATGTCGTGGGGGTGTTGGGTAAGAATTTTCCTGAATTGTCTCTGTTCCTACGAGGCATGAAAGGAAATCTTTTTGGTTGTTTTTTTTCTTTTTTTTTTTTTTCTTCTGCTTATACCTGCAAAACTGAAATTGATTGAACAACAAATTGCAACTAACTAAAATGAACCTTTCTGGAATGGAAATTACAGAATTGAAATGAAAGCAGGAAATAACTCATCTATGCTGCTAAAATGAAATTGCAGAATTGAAATGCTAGGCTACGCTTGCAGAATTGAAATTGCAGAAATGAAACGCTAATCTATGCTTGCAGAATTGAATTGCTAATCTATGAAAGTGGGAAATGTCTAACCTATGTTTGCTGAAATGAAATTGCAGAAATGGAAATGAAACAACTACTCTACTCTTGCTGAAATAAACTACTTAGCAGAAGGTTGTAGTAGAAAATAGAAAAAAAAAGAAACAATCACAAATACTCTGACACTTCCCCGGTGATGGTGCCAAAAAGATGGTGGGATCCAGCATTGCAAAAATGATGCTGCAACTCCTGGGACTCCCTTCTTTACTTTTATCAACCCGGTTGTTTGTAACAAACTTGGAAGCGACGGTGCTATATGCACAAGTACTAGCTCTTGCCGCAGGCTGTCACTTGATTAGCTGGCACAAGTTCGCTAGGAACTTAAGCAAACTTCTATGAGCTCTTAGAAGAAGCTTTTAATTATGATGGATGAATGCTAATTCAAAAGAGGCTAGTCTACTTGCAAAAAGAAGCTGAAAGCTGAAAGGAAATGCAAACCCTAGCAAACCCTAGTTTTACCGACTAACCTACTGGTGCAAGAAAAGAGATGAAAGCTACAAAAAAGGATGACATTGACTCTTAGAAAGGTAAAATGCATGTGACTAAGCTACTTCTGAAGTAAAATCTAAAAAAAACATATTTTTGTATTTTTGAGTAATCTTGCAAAATTATTATGCATGTGCTTTAACTGTTTTTGACTGTGTAGAGGTTGATTGGTGAAAGGAAATGGAGTGGGCACTTGCAGAAGGTTGGGAAAGTGAGAAGTGGTCCTAAGGGGTCCCTAGCACCCTTCTAGAAAGTTTCACAGTGATCAGATCTCGAAAAACTGCTCACGTGAACTTCTATAGGAAGTCTGCAGGGGTTGTACAGGATGTTCTACAGGAAGTTCTATAGGAACGGACGTAAGAGGATTTTAGAGGATTTATGGAGAAAATATGGTGGGGAAGTGGAAATAAAGGATGGATAAGGTTGTAAAAAGGTGTGGGACTTGGTAAATGAAGCTCAGGAGTGATGAAGATGGTTGGATTTGTTCAAGGATGGAGAAAGCAATGTTTGCACAAAAATATAGAAATTAGGGCAAATTGGGACAGTGTGGTGAATGAAGGGAAGGAATATTGGATTAGGGGCTGGAACAGGTTGGATGATGGAGGAAGGGTAGGTAGGAATGTATTACAGGTACTCTTCACACTATTTTCCAAAACTGATTGAACAAAGACTAGAAAAAACAAAGATCTATCTATTTTGACCTAATCTGACCTAAAAACCAGAAACATGATGAACATAAGTTTATAGACAGGAAATCATGCAAGATAACTATGGAAACTAAGCAAGAATAGATCTAAACATGCAAGTACAACTGGTATCAACTTTTCCAACTCAAAATCTAGCACTAGTAGTTGCATTGGAAGGCGAAAACAGTGTTTTTGTGGCAGCAAGTATGCCTTGGTCTGAGCTCATGGTCCCAAGGAGGGAGAGATGAGATCAAGGATTGCTTGATGGCCCTTTTGCAGATATTTTCTATTACCAAACTGTCAAATCAACCTAAAGCATGAAAAGCTATTTTAATCATCAAAAGAAACCTAAGTAACAAAGCAAGATCTTAACCTAAATAACTGAAATTATTCTATGAATGCAAGGAAAACACATAAAAGTAGACAAAGGAGGTACTGGCACTTGGGTTGGGCCCAACCCCAAGAGATACAGCCTCCTAAGAAAGCTCAGAGCTGGTGAAAAGCAAAATTCATCTCCATTACTCAAAAAATAATAGTCATGTCAGAAACTGTTTACAGCAAGAGCTCGAAAATGAGCTGAAATGCAGAGCTGCACTCAAGTGTGAAAAAAAAGTGTTCAATAGCTAAACTACCAAGGCTTGAAGCCTTCCTACTTATGCAACACGAGGACTCCCAATAGTCCTCCTTAACTTTAGGTGCTTCGCTGTTCAAAACTGCAGTTAATCAGCCACTTCACAAAACCTGCTCGGCTGCCCCTTGAAATCATCTTTGGTGGGTTGTTGAACTCCTATCTGATGGTGGAGAACTCAAGGAAGGGGTAATTTAGTGCAGGAGACACCCCTCCTACAAATCCCCAGCCTTGTTCCTTCTTATTTGGTTGTCAACTTGCTCATAAATGCTTGATCTTGGTCCAAAAGATGTCCAAAAACCTGCAATAAGCACGTATTAGACTTTGTGGTCAAGTGACTATTCTCATTCATTCAATTAACATAAATATATTCAAAAGCATGCATAAAAATATGAAGAATGGTGGATTAATAGAGAATAATAGGCAAAATGAGCCCATAAAGTTACCCATTTTTGGGGCTCATCGGCGAGTATGAGAAATACGATGGTGGTGATGTCTTCTTGGGGGATGATAGGAAGGCTAGAATCATTGGTCGTGGAAAAGTAAAGTTGAAGTTGCAAGGTGGAAGGGTTAGAACACTTCCAGGTGTTTTACATATTCCTACATTGGCTAGAAATCTGATTTCTGTAAGCAAGCTGGATGATGCAGGTGTAAAGACAGTGTTCGAGAAAGATACCTACAAGATGGTTCAGGGAGCATTGGTATTGATGTGAGGAGTTGGGATTGGAACTCTGTACAAGCTGCAAGGTAGCACTGTTGTTGATGGGTGAAATAGTTTTGTGGTTCCTGAAAGTGGAGCTGAAAATATAGTGGTCTCTAGAGAGAAGATCATGCTGTGGCATCAAAGGCTTGGACATATTGGAGAGAAGGGCCTTTGAATACTTCATGGTAAAGGTATGGTAGAAGGTATGAGTAATAGCTCTCTGGGTTTTGATTTCTGTGAAAATTGTGTATACGGGAAGCAGAATCGTGTGAGTTTCCCCTCTGGCGGTAAGAGGGAAAAACAAATATTAGAGCTTGTGCATAGTGATGTGTTTGGCCCCGGAAGGTTCCATCACTAGGTAATTCTATGTGCTATGTATAATTTATAGATGACTTCTCAAGGAATACATGGATATATTTCCTTAAGAAGAAATCTGAAGTCTTTGACAGGTTTAAAGAATTTAAGGCTCTGGTGGAAAACTAGACAGAGAAGAAGATAAAGGTGTTGAGGATAGATAACAGTGGAGAGTTTTGCAGAAAGGAATTTGAAGAATTCTGTAAGAAGTGTGGTATAACACGACATAAGACTACTCCATATACACCTCAGCAAAATGGAGTTGCAAAAAGAATGAACAAGACATTGATGGAAAGGGAAAGAAGCATGCTCAGTGGTGTTGGGTTAGGACAGGAATTCTAGGCAAAGGCAGTGGAGACATCATGTTACCTGGTCAACAGATCACCTTCATCAGCGTTGGAAGATAAGACTCCACAAGAGGTATGGACTGGTGAGAAACCCTCTCTTTCACATCTGAGGGTATTTGGATGCGATGCATGTGTACATGTTCCAAAGGAGAAACGAACCAAGTTGGATAGTAAATCTAAAAAGTGCATCTTTATTGGGTATAAGGATGGTTTAAAGGGTTATAAGCTTTGGAACCCAGCAACAAAGAAGGTTGTGTACAGCTGAGATGTGGTGTTCAGAGAGGTGAAAGATGTTATTAAACATGAAGTCCAACCAAAGGAACCTAAGAAGATAGAGTTTGAGCTAAAGGAGGAAGAATCAGACTCTACAACAGAGGAGGAATCAGAAGATGAAGAGCCACAAACTCCGGGTGTAAAAAGATCAGTTCAAGAAAGAAGGGAGCCAGAAAGGTATAGTCCATCTACTTTCTGTTTAAATTTTGCTTTATCTATTACTGATGATGATCCTAGAATTGTGAAGGAAGCAGTAGATTCAGAGGATGGAAAAATCTGGAAAGAGGCCATGGTTGATGAAATGGCATCTTTGCACAAAAATAAGGCTTGGGACCTAGTGGGGTTGCCGGCTGGAATGAAACCCATTAGTAGCAAATGGGTGTTCAAGAAGAAGACAACTGCAGAAGGAAAGGTGGAGAAATACAAAGCTCGGTTGGTAGCAAAAGGTTATTCCCAGGTGCTGGGAATTGATTTTGGTGATATTTTTTTTCCTATTGCCAAGGTAACTTCTATTAGATTACTTTTATTTGTTGCTGCTGCTTTTGATTTTGAGGTAGAACAGATGGATGTGAAGACAACATTTCTTCACGGGGATTTGGAAGAGGAGATCTACATGAAGCAACCTGAAGGCTTTGCGGTGAAGGGTAAGAAAGAACTGGTATGCAAGTTAAAGAATTCTATGTATGGGTTAAAAAAGTCACCAAGGATGTGGTATCAGAAATTTTATACATTTATACGAGGACTTGGCTTCACTAGAAGCAAAGCAGATCACTGTGTGTATTTTAAATTAATTGGTGACCGTGTTATTTATCTGGTCTTGTATGTGGATGATATGTTGCTAGTTGGAAATGATAAAGAAATTATCCAGGATTTGAAGACCCAATTGTCCTCCAAATTCGACATGAAAGATCTTGGTTCTGCAAACTATATTTTGGGCATGGAAATTAAAAGAGATCGGGCAAAGAGGAAGCTATTGTTAAACCAGAGGAAGTATGTTGAGACAATACTGCAGAGGTTTAATATGCAGGATAGTAAACATGAAGTCCAACCAAAGGAACCTAAGAAGCCAATACAGCTTCTACTGCATTTATGGAAACAATTCAAAAGCTACATGGAAACCCAAAGATTATTGTAAGTGTCAGAGATCCCATTTTCACTGGAAATTTTTGGACAAAATTATTTTCTTGTCTTAGTACTCAATTAGTTCATAACTCATCTTATCATCCTCAATCCGATGGGAAAACTGAGATAGTAAACAAATGTTTTGAAGGATATCTTCATTGATTTGTATCTAATAAACAGAAACAATGGGTCAAATGGTTGCCTCTGGCTAAATGGTGGTATAACACTTCCTTCCACACAGCAACAAAAATGACCCCATTTATGGCACTTTATGGATATCAGCCACCATCCGTCACATCATATTTAAGAGAAAATTCTAAGGTTCAAGAGTAATCTTGCAGAATTATTATGCATGTGCTTTAACTGTTTTTTACTGTGCAGAGGTTGACTGGCAAAAGGAAATGGAGTGGGTGCTTGCAGGAGGTTGGGAAGGTGAAAATAGGGCCTAAGGGTTCCCTAGCACCCTTCCAGAGAGTTTCACGGTGATCAGATCTCGAAAAACTACTCATGTGAACTTCTACAGGAAGTCTATAGGGGTTTTACAGGATGTTCTACAAGAAGTTCTACAGGAACGACCGAAAGAGGATTTTAGAGGATTGATGGAGAAAAAATGGTGGGGAAGTGGAAATGAAAGATGGATAAGGTTGCCAAAAGGTGTGGGACTTGGTAAATGAAGCTCACGAGTGATGAAGATGGTTGGATTTGTTCAAGGATGGAGAAAGAAATGTTTTCACAAAAATATAGAAATTAGGGCAAATTGGGACAGTGTGGTGAATGAAGGGAAGGAATCTTGGATTAGGGGCTGGAACAGGTTGGATGATGGAGGAAGGGTAGGTAGGAATGTATTACAAGTACTTTGCACACTATTTTCCAAAACTGATCGAACAAAGACTAGAAAAACTAGAGATCTATCTATTTTGACCTAATCTGACCTAAAAACCAGAAACATGATGAATAGAAGTTTATAGACAGGAAATCATGCAAGATAACTATGGAAACTAAGCAAGAACAGATCTAAACATGCAAGTACAACTAGTATCAACTTTTCCAACTCAAAATCTAACACTAGCAGTTGCATTGGAAGGCAAAAACAGTGTTTTTGTGGCAACAAGTATGCTTTGGTCTCAGCTCATGGTCCCAAGGAGGGAGAGATGAGATCAAGGATTGCTTCATGGCATTTTTGCAGATATTTTCTGTTACCAAAATGTCAAATAAAACTGAAGCATGAAAAGCTATTTTAATCATCAAAAGCAACCTAAGTAACAAAGCAAGATCTTAACCTAAATAACAGAAATTATTCTATGAATGCAAGGAAAACACATAAAAGTACACAAAGGAGGTACTGGCACTTGGATTCGGCCCAACCCCAAGAGCTATAGCCTCCTAAGAAAGCTCAGAGCTGGTGCAAAGCGAAATTCATCTTCATTACTCAAAAAATAATAGTCATGTCACAAAACTATTTACAGCAAGAGCTCGAAAATGAGATGAGATGCAAAGCTGCACTCAAGTGTGAAAAAAAACTTTTCAATAGCTAAACTACCAAGGCTTGAAGCCTTCCTACTTATGTAACATGAGTACTCCCAACTATCCTCCTTAACCTTAGGTGCTTGGCTGTTCAAAACTACAGTTGGACTCCGAGCTGATGGTGGAGAACTCGAGGAAGGTGTCATTTAGTGCTGGAGACACCCCTCCTACAAATCCTCAACCTTGTTCCTTCGTATTTAGCTATCAACTTGCTCATAAATGCCTGATCTTGGTCCAAAAGAAGTCCAAAAATCTGCAATAAGCACGTATTAGACTTTGTGGTCAAGTGACTATTCTCATTCATTCAATTAACATAAATATATTCAAAAGCATGCATAAAACTATGAAGAATGGTTGATTAATCGAGAATAATAGGCAAAATGAGCCCATAAAGTTACCCATTTTTGGGGCTCATCATCACCCCCCTGTTGAATGTGTTGCTCATCCTTTGAGCAACTAATCCAACTCATCATCTTTGATTGCTTTGACTGCGTCTCTGACATCCTAGGCTTCCGAGGTGATGTCCCCTTCTCGGTCATGAAACCCTGCCTTTCTCTATACTTTCTCCCATTGCCCGTGTTCTTCTTCTTTTTTGACCCCTTCCAACAATCCTAAAAGTAATGGAGGACTGAACTTTAGGCCAATCCAGTTGGCCTTCAGATTTTGCATTCACTGTTTATAAAGTGGCACTCTTGCCAATGCCTCCCTCATTCTGGTTGGGGAGTGGTACTCTCTTAATTTCAGACTATGAGGCAGATTGTAATATGAGCCCAAATCAGGTTGAGGGGTAGGTTCAGGTATTTCTTCAGTTTTTTCTCCCCTTGTGATTGTTTAGCTACCTTCTCCTCCAATTTCTCAGTCTCTTTTAACTTGGCTAGAGTTTCCTGTAGAGATGTTGCAGCATCCTGTAGAGCTACCTTTGAGTCCATTGACTTAATTTTCTCTTTCCATGTAGAGGTTTTTGGGCTTCCTCTTTCATACATGATGGATATCTTGGAAGGAGACTCTTCCTTCTGTTTAGTGGGTGAGTCCTCAATGACAATCAATTCCTTGGACGGTGGCTGAGGTTTGCCTACTTTGATCCTTGTGCTTTTTCTGGCTTTGAAGTACATGGAGGTCCTTTTTCTCTTTCCTTTTTGTTTTGTAGGGGTGCTTAATGTGGCAAGCACAACTGCTACCTCCCTTGCCAATGTCTCAGGGGATTTCTCTTCCTGTTTTTCTTTTCCTTCACTTCTTGTAGAAACCTCTGTGTCCACTATTTCTGTCTATAAGACTGATATCTTAGGGTGTGTCTTTCCCTTTTCTTTCTAGGTGCTTGTTTTGGCTACAGTAGCCTTCATTTGAGCTTTCTCGGCCTTTTCCCTTCTAATCTGTGTCCTCTTTTCCCTTGTTGTTTTTGTTGTTGTTTCTTCCTCTATTTCAGGCTCAGCAGTCTTGCCAAATTCTTCTTTTTCTTTATGTTCTTCCTTTGTTTTTCCCTCTGCTTGAATGTCCTGTGCTCCCTCATCATTGTTCTTCTGAATTTCTTCAATTTCTCCCCCTCCTCACTGTTGGATGGGGTGATGTTCTCAGCCAAAATTCTAATTTTATCATCCCTGGACATATTTCTGAAGGTTTCGCAAGCTATGGGAACAATATAGGTGTGTAAATCATCTTCCACCAACAGTTTGATGAGCCCATGGTGGGCCAACTGATCTAGGATCCCTTCATTTAGCTTTGTACCACATTCAATTAAGGACTGAAGAAGGAAATATGGGATGCTCAGTTTCTTGGATGGAGGCAAGTCCATCCCATGCCTTAATTCATGTAACAACCTGAAATGATATCCATAGATGATGCTAAACCTCCCTTCACATGTGATATACTTCATAATTTTATAACTAACTTCACTCCAGAGAGGAGGCAAGCTTTTCCTTCACAGGATGCTCCTCAAGCAGAAAAAATGTTTTCTTAGCAACTTGGCCCAATGATCTCTCTTCTTTGCTCCAAGGGAGCCCCAATGGTAGACCAGTAATTCTACTGATGAGCTCAGGGGTAAGTTCTCGGGTCAAACCCCTAAAACTAACTGTGGCATGTATCTTTGAATGTGGTCTCAAGGACATTAAAAACTCTTTAGTTATTTCCTCATCATAACCCTGAATTTTGTCAAAGAAGGATATCCAATTTGCCCAAGTGAAAAGGTCCACCACCTCAGGGTGCTCGTGCAACTTGCTAGAGTCTGAGGGTTCTTTCTTTATGAATCCTCCTGGCATGGTGGTGAGTGCTCTTTTATGTTTTAACCAGAAAGGAAAATGCTCAGGAAAACAAACAAACAATCACTGCAACATAGGATAGTTGAATCTGGTTTCTTCTGAACCCAAGAAGGAATTTCTTGTGTGTTCCTTACAATATCAAGTAGCAATAATTCTCCTGTTTTAAGACTGCTGTCACCTAGAATTTGACTGTTTGTTTATGAAAAGAAATTTTTTTACAGAACAGAGTATAAGGGCACAGGTTCTTTTCTTAGCACATAAATAGATAGGCACAGTCGTCTTTTTCACACACTCACACAGGTTGGCCCTTATTGCTGCATGTATCTTGCTTACAGGAAATTTTGAAAAAGGATGGGGAGATTTCAAATGCAGAGAGAAAAAGAAACTGTGTAGACTCAAGGAAATATGCAGGCAGACTTTCACTTTTTCAATGCACAGGCAGACTTCCACTTTCTTTTTTCAATCTACTGCCGTGTTCAATTTACCACCTTACTCAAACAAATCATGCACAGAGGATTTTTCCCAAGCCTACCTCGTTTTGGGCTTGAATTCCGACGAAAATCCCAAATTTCCTCTCCACAGAGTTGTTCTCTGCCTTTCCTGTAGAACCCTTCCTATAGAAGGCTCTCGGTTCCTGTAGAATGAAACTGTGCTTCCGACAGAGCCCGATAGGCGGGAGATTTTTGAAAATAGGCAGAAAAACTGGTGGAGGATGACTGGTTAATTGTTCTGGAAGCAGTGGATGTTACTCCAGTCGAGAACGTTGTGAGTGCAGAATGAACAGAGGGTGGTGCATGTTTTAACTGAGCATCTTTTAACTGCGGCGTGATTCATGGTGAGGGGATGAGGTGGCCGACCGGACCATTGATCCGACATCACAGCCATAATGTTTCTACATGTTTCTGACTGCTATCACCTCCTTTCTCCTGTTATCCACTGCCACCACTACCAGTCCCGACGATTTCTTCGTGAATGGACACTCCACATGTGCTGGTTGCACATCTAATCGGCAGTTTTGAATTTAACAGAGCTCGTTGGGATTCCACGAGGATGTGTAACTGGCCAAGGGTGGCTAGTTGACTGGCCACTGATTCCACTCAATCTGAATCATTCCCATAGTTATGCAGCTTTAAAATATAATTTATGCAATTGAAGAATGAGTTTAGGCACTTACCTGCGTGGTTGCGGCCGTGTTATGCAGATTTCGGGTTTTGGAACCCATTCCTTCGTTTGTTGTTGCTGCATGCACACTGCATGCTTGGCCTCGGCTATTGCTGATGTTCATATGTTCAAGTAGAGCTCCATGCATGTTTCTTATGCCATACTTTGTTGTCCCTGTCTCTGGAGTATCTATTTCAGAGGGATTAGCTGCTACAGGATTCTTGTAGGATGTCCTATAGCTGCTTCTCTTCCTAGAATGCAAGCTAGAATGAGTAGGGCTATATTGTTGATGAGGGTCTCGGCTAATGAGGAGTCTAGATGGAGGGTAATAGGTACAGTGAGTGAAAAACTACTGCTTGATTTGTCATTAAAAAGTTTTTGCTGGCAGTATGAAGAAAACAGGATTTTTGTGTGTGACTGTGCAGGGGAAAAAAAATGAGTGCAATGAAGGTGTACAGAGATGGAAAAAGACGAGATATGGCGATGGATGGAAGCAGGGAGGTTTATAGGCCTCATAAGCAGATTCCCAACCTTCGCGTCCTCTTTTAAGATCAATTTTGGCTTGTCTGTAGGTTCTATAGGATCTTCCTGTAGAAGATACAAAACTTCCTGTAGAAGGTGAAATCTTAGCCTGAATGAGACAAAATCTTAGGAAAGGGTAGTGGTCATGGAGGAATGGATTGTGAGGGCTGCTTGCAGCCTGGTGCTGACCTCTGCCTTTGTCTTGTGTGATCCTCCTAACCTGCAATGTCCTTCCTGCAACCTGCAATTTGTTCAACAGAAAATTTATTTTTCTTTTTCTTTTTCTCTTTTTCCTTTTTCCCCTTTTTTTTTTAGTTTGAGATAGCTGGGGTGCCTCCATGAGGTTTTCACCCTCACTTTCTATCGTGGGCACCTCCTAGAGGTTTCCACCCAAGGATCTTTTATTCTTTTCCTTTTTTCTGTTTTTTTTTGTGTTCAAGGTGTGGGTGGAGTGGACACAAGGGCCTACTCTACTACCAACACTAATTTATCCAAAGTTTCAATGAACTCTTGCTTAGAAAGGGGCTTCCTATAGATTTTCAATCGATGCCCATTGACAAGCATGGGGATGGCTTCTTCAACAATGGTCCTAATAAGGACTGAGCCATTGTCGTTGCATTTCTCCACTGTATATGGTCCTAGCCATCTTGTCCTCGGCTTTCCTTTGAAATCCTTATATCTCGAATCATATAACAGTGCCCAATCTCCTAGCTGAAATTGCTTTTCTTTAAGGTGCTGGTCATGCCATATCTTTCTTTGAAGTTGGACCACCTCTGAGTGGAGAAGGGCCTGCATTCTCTGTTCATCTAGTCCATTTAGCTGCAGTAATCTTTCCTATTGTGCATGGCTGAGATCTAGGTCCAGCTGAGCTTGCCAACCTCAATGTGTTATATTCAAATTCTATGGATAGAAAAGCCTTCTTCCCGTAGACCATCTCATAGGGTGTGAAACCTGTTGTAGTTTTCCAGGTAGTGTTATAGGCCCAGGTGGCCTCAACCAAGCGATCTGCCCAATGCTTTCTGCTGCTGCTCACCACTTTAGTCAAAATCTCTTCCAAACCTTTGTTAGTGACTTCCATCTATCCATTTTCTTACGGATGATAAGGGGTGGAAGTTCTGTGCTTAATCTTGTGATGAGTGAGTAGGTCTTCAATTAGGTTAGAGGTAAAATGACTTCCTTGATCTGTGACTAATTCTCTTGGGTAGCCAACCTTGTAGAAGATATTTTTCCTCAAAAACTCAGCTACCTTTTCTTCTATCGCTGCCTTGATTGCCTTTGTTTATGCCCACTTTGTCAGGTAGTTTGTGCACACAATGATGTAAGACTTTTGTTTCGAAGGAGGGTTGATAGGACCCACAAAGTCCATGCCCCACTTCTCAAATGGCTCAAAAGTCACTTGAGGTTGGAGGGTCATTTCATCCCTTGGAGTCGGTTTCCCCATCCTTTGACATCGGTCACATTGGCTGATGTATCTCCTAACCTCTTGATGAAGAGTGGGCCAATAGTATCCTACCTGTAGAATTTTTAAGGTGGTTCTTTTTGCTGCAAAGTGGCCTCCACAGGGCCCATCGTGACAAGTTAGGAGGATGTCAAAAACTTCCTCCTCCCTAACACAACGCCTCAAAATCTGATCCAGACCAAGTTTAAACAAGTTGCCCCTAATCCAAGTGAATGGGGAACTTTTCCTCATGATCTTGCTCTTCTCTTTTGAGGATAGATGTGGCAGGAATTGTGCTGAAACCAAGTAATTTTCTATATCAGCAAACCATGGAGAGAGTACTAAAATAGCAAACAGGTGTTCATCTAGCATTTGATCATCCACCATCCCTTCTTCACCTGCAAGCAAATCTAGTCTAGATAGAAAATCAGTGACAACATTTTCCTTACCTGGCTTATCAACAATGGTCAAATCAAATTGCTGCAATAAAAGTAACCATCTAATGATATGAGCATTTACATCAGGTTTATTCATCAGATACCTAATTGCAGCATGATCAGTGTGTATGAATGTTTGATAACCAGTGATGTAGTGTTTGAACTTGTTTAGGGAATGGACTACAACTAGGAGCTCTTTCTCGGTTATAGTATAGTTTAACTTTGCCTTAGACAAGTTTTTACTGACAAAATATATGGCATATGGTAGCTTCTCTTCAACTTGTCCTAAGGCTGCTCATATGGCTTTATTCGAGGCATCTGTATGAATGTGGAAAGTTAGGGCCCAGTTTGGACCTCTCAAGATTGGGGCAGTTACCAGCTTACCTTTCAACGCATCCAAAGCCTCTTAACAGTTGTCATTCCATATAAACACAACATCTTTCCCCAAGAGACCAAACAATGGAGAGGCTAGCTTACTGAAATCTTTAATGAATCTTCTATAATATCCTGCTAAGCCTAGAAAACTTTGAACATCTCTTACCTTTTGAGGAGGTGGAACCCTTTGTATGATAGCAATCTTGTTGGGATCCACCTGTAATCCTCGCTGAGAAATTGTATGACCAAGCATGGTCCCTTCAGTCATTAGGAATTCACATTTTTCAGGACTAAGGGACAGGTTCATTTCAATACACTTGGTTAAAACTTTTCCCAGGTTAGTCAATGCTTCTTGGAAGTTGGACCCATAAGGATTAAAATCATCCATATAGATTTCCACCAAATCATGAACCATCTCAACAAATATACTCAGTATTGCTCTCTGGAAAGTGGCAGGAACATTGCATAACCCAAAGGGAAGGACCCGGTAGGCAAAGGTACCCCATGGACAAGTGAAAGTGGCCTTATCTTGGTCTTCCGGGCTGATTTGGATCTGATTATACCCGCTAAACCCATCTAGGAAGGAAAATAACTTCTTCCCTTCTAGGCCATATAACACTTGATCTATGAAAGGCAAAGGAAAATTGTCCTTCTTGGTAGCTTTGTTAAGTTCTCGATAATCTACACAGATTCTCCACTTCCCATTTTTCTTGGGCACAAGCACCAAAGGAGAAACCCACTCGCTATCAGAGATGCGGTAGATGAATCTTGCATCCAACAACTTTTGCAGTTCTTCTTTGACAATGTCCTTGAGGGTTGGATTCATCCTCCTTTGAGACTACTTGACTAGCTTACAATCCTCTTTAATGTAAATGTGATGGGTACAGACTGAAGGATGGACTCCTTTCATCTCCTGATAGATCCAAGCAAAAGCATCCAAATGGTTGTTCAATAAGATAAACAGCTCCTTCTCTTGAGAGGGGGATAGGGATGAGTTGACCTTCAAGGTTCTTTCAAGGCCAAATTCCACATTCTTAACTTGGAGAGAGGTCAAATCAGTCACACAGAGATCCACTAAAGCACTGGCTTGGGTGTCTTCTACCAACTCTTCTAATGGCAGCACAGTGGGAGGTGGATTTTGAATCAAATTTTCAATAAGGTCATCCTCGGTTTGAGGACCTCCCCCGATGGCTTCCACTGTGCATAATGGTGCTAGTAAAATTCATCCTCATCTTCCTCCTCCAACCAAGGAGGTAAGTCATGTTCTAGCAGAGGTTGGGTAGGAGGATATAGGACTAGCTTTTTGGACATAGGCCCATTCTTAATGGTCATGCTCCCAGCTCAACAACTGATGTAAGCATCTGTAGTAGCTAACCAAGGCCTTCCCAAAATGAGGGGGTATCTAGTGATTTTTGCCTTTGGTTGAAGGACCAAGAAGTCCGCAGGGTACTCCCAAGAATCAACGGAGACCATGACATCTTCCACAATCCCTTCAGGGGTCATGGTGGAGCGGTCTGTTAACTGCAGTATTGCCGAGGTCTTTCTTAGGGAACTCTGAAGGTTGAGTTTGAGCATCGTGTCCCTGGTCATCACATTAATTGCAGCCCATAGATCGATCAAGGTGTGGGGGATTATGGTTCCATTGATGTGGACATCGACTACAAGACTCCCAGGGTCTAGATATTTTGGACAGATTACTTGTCCCAACATCAGGTCGGATAGTTGTACTATGACATTGATAGTTGGGGCATCTCTCTTGCGCCTGCCTAGGTGCCTAAAACACTTCTCTTTGATAAATTTGTTCTAGATTAGTACATCTTTTATGGCTTGGAGAAGTGGTATTTTTACACATAACTGTTTAAGTTCTCCCAGAAGTTCAGTCTCTTCTGGGTTTGGTTGCGTGGTTTGAGTTAGTCTCTCAGGAAAGGGTGGAATGGCTTTGGGTTCACTTTCCTATTTTTATTCCTCATCCTCTTTAGGAAGTAGTTGGCTATCTGGGAGGACCTTCCCAGATCGTAGGTTGATCTCTTGAATCTCCACAGCATAGGTAGGGCATGTTGTCTCCCCAGTATATACTTGCTAGGCCTATCTATTATTGGGGTTCAGGTTTGGTTGAGCAGGCATCTGGGGTTGTCTTGGAGGAGCAAGAGGTAATGGTTGTGGTTGAGCAGGTGGTGGAGGCAAAATAGCGGGAGGAGAGTTGTATTGGTGCCTCCACCCCCGTTGAGGTGCATTCCACTCAGGTTGTGGTTGAACATGAGAATGAAACGAATGAGCAGCATGTTGAGTATGGTATTGAGATGGATATGACCAAGGAGGGGGTGTGGACTAGGAAGGATGAGTAGGGGGACCCCAAGAAGGTATGTGATTGGATTGGTTGGGGTTGTAATAAGTCTGGGATGTCCCTTGCATCCCCTGCTGGTAAGGTTTGGGTCCATGTGCCCTCCTTTGGTTCAAGAAGTAGAGTGGTTTAGTGGCTCCTTCAGCCCCTTGGTACATAGCTTTAAGTCCAGGTAAGGTTGGGCACTGGTTTGTAGGTTGGTTTTCCTCGCAAATGAAACATACCTCTATGGAGTGCAATGGGCACTCGTTCCTGGGGTGCTTCCTTGTACATTTGGGACAAAATATGGCCAAAGCCCTCTCATCTTCCTCTTGATTCTGTTGGATTCGGAAGGTATCCATTTGCATGGCAATGGTTTGTCTCACCTCACTTTTGAGGTCTTCCATCTGATTTGCAAACTCATTTTTGGATAAGGTGGTACTGGCTGAAAGTTGACTCCCCCTACCTTTTTTCTAGGCTGCCCTAGAATGGTTTCTAAACACAGTCTTTATGTCATCATAAGGTAGCTGGTAGATGTCTCCCCCAGCCAAAAATGGAGGGTATCTAGAAGGTCTTCTAGGACTCCTCGGAGCAGAACCAGCTTCAGAGATTCGGGGTCAAGTGTGCACCTAGCCCTTTTATAACTGAGTTGGAACCTTTCTTCATAGTCTTCTAAAGATTCATCACTTCCCATGGTCATCCGAAAGATTTCTCCCTTTGTTTCCTTTGACCTATAGTAATCCCAGTATTTGTTGTTAAAGGCTTGCTGCATCTAAGCCCAAGTTGTGATACTGTTTCCAAGTAATCCCATGAACTAGCACAGTGCTGCATCCTTGAGGGTAGAGGGAAAGAGTTTCAACTTTTGCTCGTCTTCTGCATAGTCATAAGTTCGAAAAAGGACAACAAACTCAAACAAGAAGGTATCAGGGTCTTCAGTGGTCAATCCATGGAAGTGAGGTAAGGCTGAGGGACTTATGTTTTTCATTTTTGTGTCCCCATTGGTCTCTCGGATGGGAAAGGTGCCTTCTATTCTCTCCCCATTTCCTCTATCATTTCTGTTTTTAGCCATGGTCTGAGGAGGAATGTTTTCTTGCTCTTCTTTTGCTATAGGATCTTCGTATATCTCTGGAAGTTCACCTATAAGATCTTCTGGATCACTGCCACCAAAGAAGAAAGAAGGGTGACTCAGTGATGTCGTGGGGGTGTTGGGTAAGAATTTTCCTGAATTGTCTCTGTTCCTACGAGGCATGAAAGGAAATCTTTTTGATTGTTTTTTTTCTTTTTTTCTTTTTTTTTTCTTCTGCTTATACCTGCAAAACTGAAATTGATTGAACAACAAATTGCAACTAACTAAAATGAACCTTTCTGGAATGGAAATTACAGAATTGAAATGAAAGCAGGAAATAACTCATCTATGCTGCTAAAATGAAATTGCAGAATTGAAATGCTAGGCTACGCTTGCAGAATTGAAATTGCAGAAATGAAACGCTAATCTATGCTTGCAGAATTGAATTGCTAATCTATGAAAGTGGGAAATGTCTAACCTATGTTTGCTGAAATGAAATTGCAGAAATGGAAATGAAACAACTACTCTACTCTTGCTGAAATAAACTACTTAGCAGAAGGTTGTAGTAGAAAATAGAAAAAAAAAAAGAAACAATCACAAATACTCTGACGCTTCCCCGGTGATGGTGCCAAAAAGATGGTGGGATCCAGTATTGCAAAAATGATGCTGCAACTCCTGGGACTCCCTTCTTTACTTTTATCAACCCGGTTGTTTGTAACAAACTTGGAAGCGACGGTGCTATATGCACAACTACTAGCTCTTGCCGCAGGCTGTCACTTGATTAGCTGGCACAAGTTCGCTAGGAACTTAAGCAAACTTCTATGAGCTCTTAGAAGAAGCTTTTAATTATGATGGATGAATGCTAATTCAAAAGAGGCTAGTCTACTTGCAGAAAGAAGCTGAAAGCTGAAAGGAAATGCAAACCCTAGCAAACCCTAGTTTTACCGACTAACCTACTGGTGCAAGAAAAGAGATGAAAGCTACAAAAACGGATGACATTGACTCTTAGAAAGGTAAAATGCATGTGACTAAGCTACTTCTAAAGTAAAATCTAAAAAAAACATATTTTTGTATTTTTGAGTAATCTTGCAGAATTATTATGCATGTGCTTTAACTGTTTTTGACTGTGCAGAGGTTGATTGGTGAAAGGAAATGGAGTGGGCACTTGCAGAAGGTTGGGAAAGTGAGAAGTGGTCCTAAGGGGTCCCTAGCACCCTTCCAGAGAGTTTCAGAGTGATCAGATATCGAAAAACTGCTCGCGTGAACTTCTATAGGAAGTCTGCAGGGGTTGTACAGGAAGTTCTATAGGAATGGACGAAAGAGGATTTTAGAGGATTTATGGAGAAAATATGGTGGGGAAGTGGAAATAAAGGATGGATAAGGTTGTAAAAAGGTGTGGGACTTGGTAAATGAAGCTCAGGAGTGATGAAGATGGTTGGATTTGTTCAAGGATGGAGAAAGCAATGTTTGCACAAAAATATAGAAATTAGGGCAAATTGGGACAGTGTGGTGAATGAAGGGAAGGAATCTTGGATTAGGGGCTGGAACAGGTTGGATGATGGAAGAAGGGTAGGTAGGAATGTATTACAGGTACTCTTCACACTATTTTCCAAAACTGATTGAACAAAGACTAGAAAAAACAAAGATCTATCTATTTTGACCTAATCTGACCTAAAAACCAGAAACATGATGAACATAAGTTTATAGACAGGAAATCATGCAAGATAACTATGGAAACTAAGCAAGAATAGATCTAAACATGCAAGTACAACTGGTATCAACTTTTCCAACTCAAAATCTAACACTAGCAGTTGCATTGGAAGGCAAAAACAGTGTTTTTGTGGCAGCAAGTATGCCTTGGTCTCAGCTCATGGTCCCAAGGAGGGAGAGATGAGATCAAGGATTGCTTGATGGCCTTTTTGCAGATATTTTCTGTTACCAAACTGTCAAATCAACCTGAAGCATGAAAAGCTATTTTAATCATCAAAAGCAACCTAAGTAACAAAGCAAGATCTTAACCTAAATAACAGAAATTATTCTATGAATGCAAGGAAAACACATAAAAGTACACAAAGGAGGTACTGGCACTTGGGTTGGGCCCAACCCCAAGAGATACAGCCTCCTAAGAAAGCTCAGAGCTGGTGAAAAGCAAAATTCATCTCCATTACTCAAAAAATAATAGTCATGTTAGAAACTGTTTACAGCAAGAGCTCGAAAATGAGCTGAAATGCAGAGCTGCACTCAAGTGTGAAAAACAAGTTTTCAATAGCTAAACTACCAAGGCTTGAAGCCTTCATACTTATGCAACACGAGGACTCCCAATAGTCCTCCTTAACTTTAGGTGCTTCGCTGTTCAAAACTGCAGTTAATCAGCCACTTCACAAAACCTGCTCGGCTGCCCCTTGAAATCATCTTTGGTGGGTTGTTGAACTCCTATCTGATGGTGGAGAACTCAAGAAAGGGGTAATTTAGTGCAGGAGACACCCCTCCTACAAATCCCCAGCCTTGTTCCTTCGTATTTGGCTGTCAACTTGCTCATAAATGCTTGATCTTGGTCCAAAAGATGTCCAAAAATCTGCAATAAGCACGTATTAGACTTTGTGGTCAAGTGACTATTCTCATTAATTCAATTAACATAAATATATTCAAAAGCATGCATAAAAATATGAAGAATGGTGGATTAATAGAGAATAATAGGCAAAATGAGCCCATAAAGTTACCCATTTTTGGGGCTCATCGGCGAGTATGAGAAATACGATGGTGGTGATGTCTTCTTGGGGGATGATAGGAAGGCTAGAATCATTGGTCGTGGAAAAGTAAAGTTGAAGTTGCAAGGTGGAAGGGTTAGAACACTTCCAGATGTTCTACATATTCCTACATTGGCTAGAAATCTGATTTCTGTAAGCAAGCTGGATGATGCAGGTGTAAAGACAGTGTTCGAGAAAGATACCTACAAGATGGTTCAGGGAGCATTGGTATTGATGCGAGGAGTTTGGATTGGAACTCTGTACAAGCTGCAAGGTAGCACTGTTGTTGATGGGTGAAATAGTTTTGTGGTTCCTGAAAGTGGAGCTGAAAATATAGTGGTCTCTAGAGAGAAGATCATGTTGTGGCATCAAAGGCTTGGACATATTGGAGACAAGGGCCTTTGAATACTTCATGGTAAAGGTATGGTAGAAGGTATGAGTAATAGCTCTCTGGGTTTTGATTTCTGTGAAAATTGTGTATACGGGAAGCAGAATCGTGTGAGTTTCCCCTCTGGTGGTAAGAGGGCAAAACAAATATTAGAGCTTGTGCATAGTGATGTGTTTGGCCCCGGAAGGTTCCATCACTAGGTAATTCTATGTGCTATGTATAATTTATAGATGACTTCTCAAGGAATACATGGATATATTTCCTTAAGAATAAATTTGAAGTCTTTGACAGGTTTAAAGAATTTAAGGCTCTGGTGGAAAACTAGACAGAGAAGAAGATAAAGGTGTTGAGGATAGATAACAGTGGAGAGTTTTGCAGAAAGGAATTTGAAGAATTCTGTAAGAAGTGTGGTATAACACGACATAAGACTACTCCATATACACCTCAGCAAAATGGAGTTGCAAAAAGAATGAACAAGACGTTGATGGAAAGGGCAAGACGCACGCTCAGTGGTGTTGGGTTAGGACAGGAATTCTAGGCAAAGGCAGTGGAGACATCATGTTACCTGGTCAACAGATCACCTTCATCAGCGTTGGAAGATAAGACTCCACAAGAGGTATGGACTGGTGAGAAACCCTCTCTTTCACATCTGAGGGTATTTGGATGCGATGCATGTGTACATGTTCCAAAGGAGAAACGAACCAAGTTGGATAGTAAATCTAAAAAGTGCATCTTTATTGGGTATAAGGATGGTTTAAAGGGTTATAAGCTTTGGAACCCAGCAACAATGAAGGTTGTGTACAGCTGAGATGTGGTGTTCAGAGAGGTGAAAGATGTTATTAAACATGAAGTCCAACCAAAGGAACCTAAGAAGATAGAGTTTGAGCTAAAGGAGGAAGAATCAGACTCTACAACAGAGGAGGAATCAGAAGATGAAGAGCCACAAATTTCGGGTGTAAAAAGATCAGTTCAAGAAAGAAGGCAGCCAGAAAGGTATAGTCCATCTACTTTCTGTTTAAATTTTGCTTTATCTATTACTGATGATGATCCTAGAATTGTGAAGGAAGCAGTAGATTCAGAGGATGGAAAAATCTGGAAAGAGGCCATGGTTGATGAAATGGCATCTTTGCACAAAAATAAGGCTTGGGACCTAGTGGGGTTGCCGGCTGGAATGAAACCCATTAGTAGCAAATGGGTGTTCAAGAAGAAGACAACTGTAGAAGGAAAGGTGGAGAAATACAAAATTCGGTTGGTAGCAAAAGGTTATTCCCAGGTGCCGGGAATTGATTTTGGTGATATTTTTTTTCCTATTGCCAAGGTAAATTCTATTAGATTACTTTTATCTGTTGCTGCTGCTTTTGATTTTGAGGTAGAACAGATGGATGTGAAGACAACATTTCTTCACGGGGATTTGGAAGAGGAGATCTACATGAAGCAACCTGAAGGCTTTGCGGTGAAGGGTAAGAAAGAACTGGTATGCAAGTTAAAGAATTCTATGTATGGGTTAAAAAAGTCACCAAGGATGTGGTATCAGAAATTTTATACATTTATACGAGGACTTGGCTTCACTAGAAGCAAAGCAGATCACTGTGTGTATTTTGAATTAATTGGTGACCGTGTTATTTATCTGGTCTTGTATGTGGATGATATGTTGCTAGTTGGAAATGATAAAGAAATTATCCAGGATTTGAAGACCCAATTGTCCTCCAAATTCGACATGAAAGATCTTGGTTCTGCAAACTATATTTTGGGCATGGAAATTAAAAGAGATCGGGCAAAGAGGAAGCTCTTGTTAAACCAGAGGAAGTATGTTGAGACAATACTGCAGAGGTTTAATATGCAGGATAGTAAACCGGTGAAGGTTCCTATTCCTGTAGGTGTAAAGTTATCTGTTGAACAGTGTCCCAAGACATAAAAAGAGGAAGAGGATATGTCCCATGTTCCATATGCAAGTGTAGTCGGTAGCCTGATGTATGCAATGGTTTGTACTAGACCAGAAATTGCATACACAGTGGGAGTATTGATCAGGTTTATGTCAAAACCAGGGAAGGAGCACTGGATAGCAGTGAAGTGGATTTTCAGGTATTTGCGTGGCACTAGTGATTATGGTTTGTGCTACCAAGGAAGACCAGGATTGGATAGAGTGTTGGATATTCATGGATTTGTTGATGCAGACTGGGCTGGAGATCTGGATCAGAGAAGATCTACAAGTGGGTATGTGTTTAACCTATTTGGAGGTGCAGTCAGTTGGATGTGTAAGAAACAATCTATAGTGGCATTATCAACTACAGAGGCAAAATACATGGCAGCCACTCATGCAAGCAAGGAAGCATTTTGGTTGCAGAGATTGTGTTCAAGTATGGGGTTAGTACAGTGAGCTATAAGGATAGACTATGACAGCAAAAGTGCAATTTTCTTGGCAAAGAACCCTACTTATCATTCAAATACAAAGCACATTGATGTTCAGTATCACTTTGTGAGAGATATGATAGAAGACAAAAGGGTGTTGCTGGTAAAGGTGGACACTTTGAAGAATACTGCAGATGCATTGACAAAATCTGTGAGCTCTGAGAAGTTCTCCTAGTGTAGAGAAACTATGGGCGTTTCAGGGCTGGAAAAATGACTAAGCTCTCCTGTAGCCCCCTGTGGAAAGAAAACAACATGTGGAAGAATTTTGGGTTGTGTTATATTGTTTCCAAGACTAACCTACATAGTGAACCGAGGGGATAGAGGGGGGCAGAGCCCCCCCTTCATTACGCTGATTGCACAGTAGGGGGGTCATGGGGGGGCAGTAGCCCCCCCTGTCCGTGGGGTTTGAGGGAGGTGGGTATTCCCCCTCTATGGGGTACGTGGAAGTGCCTTGGGAAAAAAAAATTTGGACCCTATATTAGGTTGGGCAAACCAACCTATGGTTTTCGGTCCATGGTTTTGGATGCAATAATTTTCGGTCCATGGTATTGGATGCTTCAGCATGTATAAATATGTATTGTAACATTGAAAGGAATATAATGAAAAATCAAGCTGGTAGTCCCAGTTTTGGGATCCAGGGAAAAATCTCTGTGTATATGTGTTTTATGTGTTATGCTCTCGGATTATTTATTTTTTGTGTTTTAGAATTCGTATGTAGGTAATTTATGTACGGGTTTAAAACCTACAGAAATTGAAGGAATAATTATTAAGACGAATCTCACCATCAATCAATCCCGTTCATAATACATAGTGTCTAGAAATGCTACTAATTCTAAGAACACTTCCTCTAGCAGCAAAAGTAAGTCCATCACTCAAGAATTGTCAAACAAAGCTACTCCCCCAAATACTTCAGTATTGCCTGCTAAAAATGAAACAATTGATTATAACATAGTTGAATACTTAAAGAGAGCTCGCACCAATATTTCCAATTTTTAGCTCACAAAGATAACATGCCAACATGAACTGCTCATCTAAGCCTTTTCACAACCTTCACTAGGTGACAAAGCTTCTACCTCGCAAAAGATGTTGGGTAAGTCTTCTAGTTCCCTTGAATATGTAGTTAATGTTGTAGCACCATATGATAACACTCTTTTCCCTCCATTTTTTTAACTTTTGAACTTTTTAATTACAATGTCCATAATTGTTTATTCAATTATGGTCCATCTGTGAACATAATTCCATTCTCTTTTTCTAAGAGAATTAATGCTAGATGGGATAAAACTAATGCATAAATTATTCAACTAGATAGATCCCTTGTCCAAGCTATTGGTGAACTCAAGAATGTTATTATTTGATTATCCTTTGATCATCAAGTACACCAATGTATAAATATTGTAATTATGAATGTCCTTGAAGCCTATGGTGTACTCCTAAGTAGAGACTGGTATAGTAAATTACAAGGGTATTTTTCTATAGATTGGTCACATTTATGGCTTCCATACAAGAGCAAAAACAATTAGATTCGAGTGGAAAGTGAATCATACATGAAATACACTATGAAACCACTTGAGGGTCATAATGATCATGTTCCATTTGCTAATTTTAAATTTGGAAATTGTTTCTTGGAAACTGTTCATGGGTGTTATCAAGCACAACCATCATCTATCCCACCAGATACACAGTTGGAGCTCCTTCATTGTTCTCCAACTGGTGGTAATGAATCTTTTAATATACATGTACATAATAATAGTAATAATAGTATAGGAAGAATTTTATCAACTAATAATATTTGTACTTTATACTTTGATGGTTTAAATACGCAGAATGGCTCTAGACCTAGTTGCGTACTTATAGACCCTTGAAAAAATAAGTATATCCTGTCATGTCATTTGCAGTTCGAGTGTACAAATAATACTATCGAATATGAAGCACTCGTACTTGGACTAAAGAAAGCCATCAATCTTAAGGTAGAGTTGCTCAAGGTAATTGGTGACTTAGATGTGCTTACTTGTTAGGTACGAGATACTATCCACTGTGTTTCACCAAATCTTAATAACTATCAGCAGGGGATATGGTGATTAATCAATTTTTTTAGAGCTTTTAATAGATATATATATATATATATATATATATATATATAGTCTTAGAAATGTTGCAGTAGATGCATTATCTAATGCAACCACTATAATGTCACCATGGGGAAATGGTTTTTCTATTGAGATTATATATAAACCATTTGTGGCTGATAGCATCATCAATTTTCATGTTTTCAATGATGATCAACAAATACTACATTTTATGGCTAATGTGGACATGTTTAAAGATGATACCATAGAATAGGATGAGCACATCAAGGCTTTGTAGGAGGAATGTAATGAAATGAAAGGTAACACTATGCCTAAAGGTATAGTGTCCTTGGAAAAGTTATATGACCTGCAAAACTAGTTTAGGGGAGCAATCAATGCTAAGACTCAGAGCTCGAAGTTATCATATGAAAAAGTCAATTTGGGAACTCAAGAAGATCTTAAGTATGCAAACCTCAGTACATGTTGTTATCCACAAGAACGACAAACATTCAGCTACTTACTCAAATAGTATCGTGATGTGTTTGCATGGACATATGACAACTTAAAGACATACGATACTTGTATAATGTAGCATGTCATTCCCATCAAAGAATGGGTAAAACATTTTCAATAGAAACTAAGTAAAGTTCATCCAAAGCTAGAACGCCTAATCCAAAAAAAAATTGAGAAAGTTGTTGGATGCTCAAATCATTTTCAAAGTCATTGTTATGAAACCAGCTCACAAAAAGATAGAAAAGATAGATCAACGCCTTAGAATTCAACCTCTTCGACGAGGAAACCTCCTGTACATTACATAAATGAATGATGCTTTGATGATTCAAATGACAAAACCTCCTTTCTATATATAGGAGTCTAAGGAGTCACAATATAACCCAGCTGACCTAACAATAATAATATAAAGGCACAAAAATAACAATAGAGGGATTCTATGGGGCACAGTAATAACAATATGGGGACAATAGGGGCACAACAATATTAATAAGGGATACAACTACAATAATAATGGGGTAATCACTAGTATTATAGGGATCTAACAGTCAGACATTCCACTTGGGTTATGAATTTGGTCATAGTCAGAATGAAGTTCGGTGAGATGAAGTTATGTGTAGAATTTCGCAATCTCAATCGGGCGTCTAATAAAGATAATTACTAGTGCCATCTATGGAAACAATCCTCCAAACAATATCTGGGTCTAAGATATTCTCGCTACTAGATGGTTTTTCTAGTTACAATCAAGTGCTAGTTGTTGCACCACATCATTTGAAATCTACCTTCAAGACCAAGTGGGGAACATTTTCTTTCAAGAGAATGTCATTTGGGCTTATCAATGTCAGTGCTACCTTTCAAAGAGCGATGGGCATCATTTTTCGTGACATAATTGGTCAAAGTGTAGTTGTTTATTTGGATGATATAACTGCGTTTTCCAAAATAATATCAGATCATGTACATCATCTAAAGGAAATATTTGAGCAGTGTCGCAAATATGAGATTTCTCTCAATCCAAAGAGAATCATATTTGGTGTGTCATAAGGGACTCTTGTAGGAAACATCATTGCAAAGAGAAAAATAAAAGTTGATCCTAAGAGGGTCAAAGCTATAACTCAAAAGTTGTTTTTGGTGAATAAGAAAGCTATGCAATCTTTCTTAGGGAAGATTAATTTTCTGCGGAAATTCATCTCTGATTATGCTTATATAGTTAATCCATTACAGGAGATGATTAAGAAAGATGCAACTTACAAATGGGAAAAAATGCAAAATGATGATTTTACTCAAATTAAATAGGCTATTACTAATGCACCCGCATTGTTCATTCTTGATTATTGCAAATATTTCCTTCTTTATATCTTTTCTTTGGATTCGTCTATATGGTGGTCATACTACTCAAAAGGATGCTCAAGGAAATGAATGGCCCATCTCTTTCATGAGTACAATACTACAAGGGTAAAAGCTAAATTATCCTTCCAACAATAAACAAGCATATGCTATATATAAGGCAGTCAAATATTTTAGGCCCTATCTTCTTAAAGCTCACACAATCATTTTTTTTCCTCATCCAGCGGTCAAAAAACTCTTTGTGTAGCAAGAACTAGGTGAGAAGAGGGAAAATTGGATGATTTTCTTACAAGAATATAATCTGGAGTTTAAACCAGTTCATACCATTAAGGGTCATGGCCTCTGTCAACTTGCAACCGAAGTAAGAGATGCTCCCAAGAGAGATATTTTAGTTTTGGAGCAGAAAATAGAGATGTATAATGTTGAACATGTTCCATGGTATTCCAATATATGACAATTTATAGAGCACGACACCTTTCGTACGCATTTATTGAATAAAAAAATGAGGGGAATTTTCCTTAAAGCTCTATCCTACTAGCTTGTTCATGGAGTGCTTTTCAGAAAGAAACACAATGGTGTCTTGCTAAGATGGCTTGAGCCACAAGACACAGAGAAGGTACTTAGAAATTTGCACGATGAACTAGCATGTGGTCACTATGCGGGTGACAAAACTGTGCATAAAGTTATGAGGGATGGTTATTAGTGGTCCACTTTATTTAAATATGCTCATGATTATGTCTACAAGTGCCCAGCTTGTCAAAGATGCACTAGTCGGGATCAGAAGTTAGTCGCCGCACTGCTACCATTAGCAGTCGAGGAACCATTCCAATAGTGGGGGGTAGATGTTGTCAGAGAAATATTTCCACACTTGTCAAAGAAACACCGATATATTTTAACATCAATAGATTATTTTACTCGGTGGACAGAAGCAGTTCCCTTAAGACAAGTAAACAACCAGGAAGTCATCCACTTTGTCAAGCATAATATTATAACCAGGTTTGGTGTTCCAACATCTCTTGTCTTTGATAATGCAACTTATTTTTCTTCATTGAAACTTTATAAATTAGAATTGGAAACTTGTATTGTATTAAAGCATGAATCTAACTGTTTCCCATAGGGAAATGGTTTAGCCAAATCAACGAATAAAAATATTATCACATAATCAAGAAAACCATTTTCTATGAGCAACGAAACTCACACAATACTTTGAGAAATGCATTATGGGTTGACCATGTAACTCCTAAGCCTTCCCTGAAAATCTCACCGTACTTTCTGGTTCATGGAAAAGAAGCTATCTTTCCCCCAAACTTGTATCTCCCATCCTTACAACTCTCCCAAGAGTCCAAAGGTAGACCTTTCCTCTGGTTTAGATTATGATAGATACTTTACTCAAAAATTGAGGAAGAAAGGATTAAATCAAAAGAGAGATTTTTTGTCCTTCAAAACTGTTTTAATCACTACTTCGACAAGAAGTCTACAAGGGCTAAGAGTTTCAATGTGGGTGACTTAGTATTGAAGTGGGACTGTTGACCTTGTCACCTACACCTACCTACAATTAGTGCGAAAATACTTTAACCCCACAAGGTGTGGTTGGTGGAAAGGAACTTAGAGAAGGGGTTTTCACCAATTCCCAACCCTCCCCTTTTAAGCTATATCCTAGGTTAGCTATGGGGGGTTGTCCCTAAAGGAAAACTAAAGTTAAAGATGTGAATTTTCTAGGAGAATTGTTAAAGTGAATTAGAATACTTCTTAATATTTGTAAGCAAATGTGATATAAGCAATAACCATCAACAACCATCAATACATAATATAAGCATAAATCATATGAACAACTAGTGCTTTCAAAGTATTGCTCTAAAATGAAATTATATTTGCTTAAATGTGATGAAATGTTTTCAAATGGAAATCAAAAGTAATCCTGAAAAATCGAACAAGAAATTGTTAGCACAAGATATAATCAATGAATGATACAAGGATGCCTTTAAGATAAACAAATTTGATAACTCAAAACATGTAAAGATATCTAGCCAAAATGAAAACAATTAGTGATCTACTTGAAGAATGTAAGTGAGATGATTCTTCTCGATGTCTATCAAAAGTAACTTGCCCTCAAACATTAAACACTTATATTAGTGAACTTGGAATAGATATTCAACATGTAGACTAGTGCCTTCAAGTAAACAATAGCTTTCCCAATATAAGATTAAGACACAAATGATAGAGAATTTAAATGTTATACCAAGATAACAAGATGAAATTAAATTTGCAACATAGAACAAGTAGTACTTGAAAATGAAAGGCTCAACTTACAAGATATATCAATCATTCATGGGCATAATGACCATCAAAATTATAATATGAAATCAAGTTTTCAAAAATAAACAATATTCCAAGTACAAGAGAATTAAATTGTTGCAAAATTTACAATGCTTGCATCAAAAGTGCTTCCTGAAATGAAATTTGCATGTGAAACTTTAAACCATCATGATAGCAAAAATTTGAGAACTTTGCAAGTAAAGTAAATGTGATGAAAAAGTTATCTTGGTTTATTTTATTAGCTATCTCTAAAGAAATATTTCAATTGAACTCTAATCCTTTGACATCACCCTCGCCCAAGGATTTGGTTCTCACAGTGAGAAGTCAATAGAGGTATAGGGTCCCTAAAAAATCTATTCAAACAACTTAAGTTGGACGTAAGTTTTAGTGATTCTTGGGGCATGTAAGATCTCTAAAAGTAAATTAACAAAATGAAGGAATTAAACTTCAACTTGAAATATAATTTATTGACACGAAATAAAATGTTTCTTTGTAAATTAAAATTTTCCCAAATACTTGATGAATGTAAAGTGTGCTCAATGGTGAAGCATAAGTAAATTTGGAACAATGTTCTAGCCAAATAAAATCAAGTTAAAGGTGCTTACATGTAAAAAATCTGAATTTTCTATGAAAGTAAATGAACTTAAAACTTGTAGCAAATCAAACTAAATAGCATGCACAATGAGTGTGATGCATCATTGTGTTAATTATCCAATTAGATGAGATGAATGCAAGTGAAAGAGATCAAGAAATCAAACCACAAGTCCTCCCCCAAAAGGTGGAGAAATAGGGATACCAGTGGGTAAAACCCACACTCCCAAAATCATAAATTTTATTAGTTATTACAGGAGGGAAAAGCCAATGAAGCCTCATCCAAAACCCAAGAAAAGTCTTCACAATTGAGATTTCAGTCACAGATGTTTCCTTGCTGAAACATTTTTGTAATTTGAGGCCCAAAATGGCTAAAAAAAATTCATATTTTATAGGAGGATAAGAGATGTTAAGCCTCTGCAATGCCCATGTCAAAGAGAGAGAAAGAAGCCCAAGAAGAACTCAGCCTCACCCAAGAAGAACTTGGCCTTTCCCAAGAAGAACTTGACCTAGAGATGGAAATAGTCTCAAAATTTGAGCCCCAAGGTCCTGCATGTAAACTTGTAAGTAGTTTGGAGATGAATCCCACAAGTTGCTGCAAGAAAACAAGTTAGAAATGGGCTACAAAACACAACAAGTATTAGCTCAATAAATTAAAAAATATTTTACAAAATAATCTACAAAAGGCTAAGACAAAGAGTATGAGTAAACTCTCCTCTTTGACTAGCCATGGTTTAGCTCTTTGAAATAGCAAGATATAAATAAATGAAGCATGATACTTGAAGAGTAAATTTTTAATTGATTTTGATGCAATAAATAAGAGCCTAAAACTTAAAGAAACCCCTACAAGATAAATCGAAATTGATGAGACTTTGGAATTTAACACATGCGGGTTCTCCTTGAATATTTCAAGAGTGGGTTGGTTCCTCCGAGAACTTCCCCTCATGCTTGAAACCTGACCAAAGAAAGATTCTTCTACAAAACTTCACCAAAACCAATTAGATCCACATGAAATTAAATAAATGCAATGGAGAGAATTTCTAGAGATATATTTGACATCACTAAAATATTTTTCTTCCTAGAGAAATTAAACAATTCTTATGCTAATATGAGATAGTTGCATATCAACATAACTTGAAAGCATGAAGGAAATAATAGCATGAGGAAGTAAAATAACAAACACGTCAAGAATTTACCATACATAAGGAGAATAACACCTCACAAGTAACCCCAAAGTCTATTGTATTATATTGCAAATGCATGTACAATCCAACAATGTGTCCTCAAGCCCAATAACTTGTATTACATGATACATATGAGAGCCCATGGCTCTATTATATAGAGAGTTTGGAGAAAATCCAAAGAGAGGGCAAGTTGAGTTCCAAGTGGAGAAGAGAGAGACACCAAGGTAAATCAAATTCCATATGTGGTACTAATCCATAAACTGTCATGGATATTCCACTGGAGAGTTCGTCACAGCAGATCTGATAATATTATATTAAAGATACAAGTTTCTACACTATTACAGTTTTATTTAATTTCTAGATCTGTAAAATTAACTATAATTAGTGCATGCATGTAAAATTAAATCAAGAAAAAAATTAGAGAACGAAAAAATAAGCCCACACACAAATAATACACAAGATATTCTCTCTGGGAAATCCTTTCAGGATAAAACGCAGCTGGAAGGTGAGGTCACTTCGCTCTCTTTTTCTCTCTGGAAATATGGTTGCAGATACAAAGTAATGTTTGTGGCCCATGGGCTGCTATAGTGCACAGATCCTCTATGTTTGCTTTACCACCTATCTCTCCTGGTTATCTTTGCTCAACTATGGAATAAAATTCTCTCGAAAGAATGGAATGCCTCTTCCTCATAGTGGCCCGGTTATAACACTGCTTGATAGCCTATTAGTGGTTCATTTTGACCACATCAACTCTTAACTAGAGTTACAAAATAAACTCTTCTAGATTATTTTACATCACAAACGCGTGGGTAGCCCCTTTTCCATGAATAATGGGGGCTAACGTGATATCCTCCCAAACTATAGGTGTGAAAACAGGAAGGTCAACTTCTAAGTGGCATAATTTTTGCATACGGACTCCGATTGACGTGATTCTTGCACCGTTGGAAATATTTCTGTGTGTAGAATAGCATGAAAAAGTGCTACACTTTTGCAGAAAATTTTTACCCCCAAAAACGTTGTTTGATGCCCCAAAACGTTCCTGGAAGGTTTCAGACCCTGTTTCGCCAAACTAGGTCCCGCCGGTAAATACCGTCTCGTGAGCTTATTCCTCCACTTTTTCCACTCCAAATGCATCGAGATGGATGAAAAAAATATAATGATCTAATTAAGATCCGATACTCAAGTAAATTTGATTTTTATATGTAGTACATTAACCAAATCCATGAGTGAACCAAAGCAATGAGATAACTCCAGTCAAATAATCCAAACTCGAACCAAGTGTTTCCACCTCAGATGATGATCACAAAGAAGCTCAATGTAGGCCCTAAGGAAATGTGTGGTTCCTTCTAAGAGAAACTTGTAATTCTCCAAGTGAAGTGCTAAGTGTATAAGCACTAGAGCTGATAGTGAGATAGGTCCCCATGAAATCCTCAATCCAAGTATTCCATTGAATTTTCCTTTAGTGCATGAACTCCAAATATTCGATTTTGCACATAAGCAATTGCTACATTAACTCCAAGAAATTCAATCTTATGAGATATTGGTGCATTTATGATGTAAGGTGCTCAATCATCATCCACATGTCCCTTGACTCAACCCTTTGAATTAGGATAATTTCCAAGTCATTTCCATGTCATTTTTCACATGGAATAATTTATTTCTAGCATACTTTAGTGCCACATTTTCAACTAAACTTAGGAAAAGTTGGTTTTGGGGGTCCTAAACACATTTTTTACCCGTCAAAGTGTGTCATAATAGAAATTTGAGGGTGAGAGGTGTAAATTTTATTACTCATACCCCATACAGCTTCTCTAAATATCAATTATTACATTACAAGTACAATTTTTATTACAATTTCTGCCCTACAAAAAATCTAAAAAATTTAAAAGTGAACACCTAGACCTAACCAAATTCCATGAAATTTTTTGTGTGATCTAATGTGGTAATAAAAACTGACCCTACAAACTAGGACTCACTCAAGGCCTCACCATCAAGTCATGCTCCGGATTTGGGGTATATTTGGAGGAAAAAACTCAATTAATTATTAAGTCCTAGTGGGGAGATGATAATTAACCAAGTGAAAAAAACCTCTCAGAGTAATACTCACTTTTTGGCAAGGTCCCAAGCTATAGGCACGTTACATGACTCAAAAATCATCATACTAACATCTCTTATTACAATTCCCCATAGGGTGTGGAATCTGGGTACAACAAAAAATGATGATAAGAAGAAGTAGAGTTTAAAAATTCTGGTAATATGATGATATCTTATGGTACAAGTTTCCTTTGTTACATCCTTGGGATGGAGTCTTCAAATAGTCATTAAGTGCCACTCCAATGGTCAACAAGGATAAAGCCCATGAACAGAAAGGCAAACACACAAAGTTCCAACCTCTGTGGATTGGCCCTTTTACCATTGAAGAGAAGCTCAGTCATAATACCTTCAAGCTGAAATCCTTATACGGAGGATTGACACCCTTCTTGTAAATGGTTGAGATTTGAAGCATTATTTCAAATAGCAGATCTAAGCTACTCTTCATGTACAATTTTTCCTTTTTCTTTTCTTTTGGTCAATGTCGATCATATGTGTGTCATGTTATTCATGTCTTGTCTTGTTTTGTGTCTTGGTCATTGTAGATACATAAGAATTTGTGTGGAAGTGTGTGTCTCTAAAGGAATTTGTGATGGAATAAAGAGAAAATTTGAAAACCACAACACTTGGCTTTTTGTTTGTTCTTCTTCTTTGTTCGAGAAGATTTCATAGGTTAAGCTAAGTCTGGATGGAAAATACGATACATCCAAAAGGAAAACATTGAGGGAACCTTTTAGATCCACATGTATTATAGTATCCAAACTACTTGAGTTGGTATAATATACTTGTGTGTTATACACTTGTCCAATCTAGTAGAGAAAGGATAAGGGGGGAATCTAAAGTGAGCAAACTAATATCAAAAGTTCTAAAAATACTTCTGTGCAGGGGAAACCTCCTCTTATCTCACTAAGTCAGGATCCCTCTTCTTCCCGTTGAAAATAATAAGTGTCGAAGTGTTATGAAACCAGCTCAAGAAAAGATATAAAAAATAGATCAACGCCTTAGAATTCAGCCTCTTTGAGGGGGCAACCTTCTTTAAATTACATAAATGAACAATTCTTTGATTATTCAAATGACAAAACCTCCTTTCTATATATAGGAGTCTAATGATTCACAAATATAACCCAGCCGACCTAACAATAATAATATAAAGCCACAAAAATAGCAATAGAGGGATTCTATGGGGCACAACAATATTAATAAGGGATGCAACTACAATAGTAATGGGGTAATCACTAGTATTATAGGGACCCAACATGCCCCTCTCCTTCAAAAAAGTGTTGTCCTCAATGCTTGAGTAGTTCTGGATGCTTCTGTATAAAATCCTCATCCTCCCATGTGGAATCTTCAGCAGATAAGTTCTTCCACTTGATAAGATACTCTGAAATTGATCGATTTCGTCGCTGTCAAGTTCTCGTTTCTGTGACTGCTTCCGGTTCCAATATAGTTTTTCCTTCCTCGTCAAGTTCTGGAAATATTGTTTGAACTGGGAGCTTGTCACCTATAACCTTCTTTAAACATGAAACATGGAAAACTGGGTGCAATCAAGAAGCTGCAGAAAGCTCCAATTTGTATGCCATAGTACCAATCTTTTGCAACACCTTGTACGGACCATAATACTTTGGTGATAATTTATCATCCTTCTTAGTGTGCTTGAGGTACATTTGCTTATATGGTTATAGCTGTAGGAATACCCAATCACCTACATCAAAACTTGTTTTGCTTCGATGTTGATCTACCTACTGTTTCATTCTATTATGTGCCAACACAAGGTTATCATTTAAGAGTTGGAGGACTTGTTGTTGATGTTCGATGTGATGTTCCACTGCTTGAACCTTAGAATTTTCTCTTAAATATGATGTGATGGATGGTGGCTGATATCCATAAAGTGCCATAAATGGGGTCATTTTTGTTGATGTATGGAAAGAAGTGTTATACCACCATTCAGCCAGAGGCAACCATTTGACCTATTGTGTCTGTTTATTAGATACAAAGAAACGAAGATATCCTTCCAAACATTTGTTTACTATCTTAGTTTTCCCATCAGATTGAGGATGATAAGATGAGCTATGAGCTAACTGAGTACCAAGACAAGAAAATATTTTTGTCCAAAAATTTCTAGTGAAAATGGGATCTCTGTCACTTACAATAATATTTGGGTTTCCATGTAGCTTTTGAATTGTTTCCATAAATGTAGTAGAAACTGTACTGGCTTTAAATGGATGTGATAATGCACAAAAGTGTGCATACTTGGTAAGTCTATCAACTACCACCATGATGACACTCTTTCCCTCAAACTTGGGTAAACCTGTGATAAAATCCATTGAAACCTCCTCCCAACGTTGGCTTGGAATGGATAAAGGTTGTAATAGACCCGGTGTATTAATTGTTTCAACTTTAGTTTTTTGGCAAACCAAACATTCCGCCACAAATTTTTGAATATCTTATTTAAGGCCATCCCAAAAAAATTCCTTCTTAACCTTGTGGTAAGTTTTAAAAAATCCTGAGTGCCCTCCTAAGGGATAAGTGTACAATTCCATAATAATCTTCTATTTTAGTTGGGAATTCTTACAGAGGTATAAGTGATATTTGTACTGTTAGCGCTAGAATCTACCTTAGGCTAAGGGAAGGTGAGACTCAAGGCCACATCAAACCACGCTCAGCCTCGTAGCTAGCCCTATGAGGACAGGAGAGGGCTCTCTCTGGGCCAATCTCAACAAAACATAATCGATGAGGCTCGAGATGACTAAATTTGAAATTAATCTTAGGCTAGGTATGAAGTACAAGGAGTTTGAGGTTGATTTTTTGAGGTTTTTATTGAATCAAAGGGAAAGGCAATTTTGGGTGCGGGGATGAGACACAGTTTTTGCAAGGGTCTATTTGGGGCAAGGTAGGCGATCGTCTTGATGCTTTTAAAGAGAATGAATGGGTAGATCTGACTGGTGAGGAGCTAAGGAGAGCAAGAAGCTTTCAAGGATTCTCCTTAAACAGATGAAAACATGGAAAATCAAACAAATTCAAAGGCAGAAGCATAACAATCTATGGATTCTACCTTAACACTTCATTTGTTCAATTGCAGAAGATGAGAGAAGGAAAATGATATACACAACAACTTACAAATATTGAAAGAAGCACACCATCAACACATAAAGCCACATGGATCCCAAACAGTGCTGCAAAACCCTACTCTTTCCTTTGCCAAAAATGCAGAAGTGAATGTACAATAGAGTGTCAAGATTTTCCCAAGAGTCCAACCCTTGCTACTGACTGAAAATATACATAATATAGACCATGCCAACCCATCTCCTAGCCTCTAGGGGTCGAGCTCCTCCTTCTAGGAGAAGTTTGAACTAATTCCAAACATGGAGCTGAAAACTAGGCATCCAAACAACCTGCCTCTAAAAGAAGGGAAACTGATCCATTTCATTAAATTTTTGCTATTTTTTGAATGAATCATCTAGAATAGGTAAATAAGTTCCAAAGTCACATCATATACATCAAATTACATCAAGATAAGTCAAATGTTACATTAGAAGGTGAAACTAGTGAAAACTGGCCGAATTTTTGAGCTGGAAGATGAAAATTTGACCAAAAATCTCTATGCGCCGCGCACCTAAGCTATATGCATCACGCGCATTTCATCCTGCTTTTGGGGCACTTCCTGACATCAAAATCAAGCTCATGTTAGCTTTTTGGAAAGCCCTAAATGTTTGCTATCCAACCCAAGTGGAATTTCCCAATTTGGAGCTCATTTGCCCCTTCAAAATTTCATTCTCCCACAAGTACTTCCTGCTGATGCAAAAGGTGGCAGAAAGGTGATTTTCATGATGTTTTTGACCCTTTTGATCATCCAGAACTTGATGAAATGCCTTGGCCATACTAGAGCATGCATAACTTACCATGAAAAATCTGAAAATATAAATTTTTCCTCCAGCAAGTGTCCCAATCATAAGCGCGCGCGTCGACGCGCTACGCGTTGGGCTGAAAAATCTGTTTTGCAAGCCAACAATTTCAAAATGACAAAAATTTCTCCAAATTTGCTCAAATTCGGAGTGAAGACCCTCCATCATGTATCATGCCCAGCCACGTAGCCTCACCCAAAATCCGAAGTGGATCAGGCCTCTTTCGCCGTTTTAGTGCTCTGCTCAACCTCCTTTTCAAAATATTTATTTTTGCCTTGCCGACGTGCATGCGAGCCCAATAGTGATCTTTCATATGACAAAGCATGTCTTTTTCTCTATTGGCCTTCGCCAACAACTCCTCCAGATGTCGATTGACTTCCTCAAGCCAAAATTGCTGCTCAAAAGGTGTCAAATCGCCATGTCTTTTCCGGGCCAACTCTCCATGAAAAAACAGCCACTGCTTTGATTATGAGGGGATTTGACAAGTGAGTAGAAAAGAGAGTAATGCGGGGGAAATAACTATTAAGAACAAAAGTGACAATAGCCTTGGCAGTGTTTGACAAATGTCAATGGAGGATGTGGACAAGTGAAAATGGGACTATGTCATAACATGAATGATAAACAGTGTGAAAATGACAATGGCCATAACAATGACAACAGTGATGTAATGGCAAAGAAAGAGCATGAGGCTAAGGTTAATAATGAGCAGGGACACCACTGAAAATAGATGACACAAGCATATATCAATAACACAAGTTTGAAAAACCCCCATACAGTCCCTAATATTTGTTTCAAACCCTAAGAAGTGAATTTGGCAATAAACATAGGGTTTACGTTTCTTTACCTTAAACACTTGTTTCTCCACATTCAAAACACTATAATCATGTCCAAAATTCACTGGGCAAACATAAAGAACCTACTTGCAAGTAGTTGGAGGCAATTTGGCATGAATCTGGATGAAGAAGCGAAAATTTTTGGCTCTGAGATTATATGCATCGCGCGCTTATCTAGTGCATTGTGCGCGGTATGTGCGTAGCGCTCATGCAAATTTGCACAGGTCGGTGAAGCCCAGTGCGTCGCGCGCTTCTTGTGTGTAGCGCGCCTGCTCTGTGCATAGCGTGCGTGCTCTGTGCGTAGCACCTTTTTGAAGGAGAATTTTGGAAGCCTTCCCGGTGTTGCAATCGGGCACAGGATAGCTCGTTGGAAAGGTATTTGAGTATGATTTTCAAAAAAATTGGAATTTTTCAATTTGGAGTTCATTTTCCCTGTCAAAAATCAAATCTCCCAAGACTGGTCAAAATGTGCCAAATGAGGCTGCCCAAAGATAGAGTGTTGTTATAGTCAACTTTTGAATGCCTTTCTCAACTCCAAATTGAGCTCATGATAGCTCATTGGAAATATCTTTGTGTCTAGTTATAATTTGACTCATCAAGCAAGTCATTTGGCCAACCAAGCTAGGAGAAAACTTGATTTTCCTAAGGTCACTTCAAAGGTGCATTCAATTCTCCTGAGGCACGGGTATTTTTAACATTTCTCTAAAACCATGACACCTGTGTAAAAAGTGAAGGAGATTTTTCTTTTGTGACCTGTTTTGGACAAAAACCTCTCTCATTTTTCCAAAATTCATCTTTAATTGCTCAGAAACATCATTTGAGTAAAACCTACCCCGATGTGCGAAACAAGAGATTTGTCGAAATGAAGCGAAATGAAGGGGATAGGGAGCTTCTAAATTCTTGAGGAAATTTTTGGAAGTAGGGAGGGATGTTAGGAAGTAGGAGAAAGTGGAATCCCAGAAATTGAGTGAGGGGAAGGGGTACAAAAGGGCAAAACACAGGCCCAACCTAGAAAATTGCCAAGTTGTAGCAAGAAACTAGGGTTTGTGCGAAAATGAGGAATTTGGTGGATCTGAGTGATGGGAAGTGTTTAATAAGGTACATGAAGGATAGGGGAAGGTGTATGAACCAGTGTTTTACAACTCCGACTCCGACTCCGATTCGGCCGAGGATCGACTCCGACTCCGACTCCGACTCGGTAATGACTCGGCCGGCTCGATTTCAATGACTCGGTCGTTGTAAAAAATACATTAAATATTTATTTTTTTTATAAAAAAACATAATTTTAAATATTTTAAACATAATTTTAAAGATTTTCATTCATGTTTCCAAACACACAGCATTATAATATAGATGGAAGACAACATATGTATTATGATCAAAGTAGGCTCATGAACTAGGAGACTTGTTGGGGACCAACAAGTTCTAGGAGATACACTTAGCTATCTTATGAACTTGATTATAATTAGTTCGCAAGTGTGATTAATGAGCAATGTATTAGAGATCTTGATTAGATTAGACACTTCAAGATTTTCATTTAACAGTTAAGATACCAGTGCCTTCAATAACAATGCCCAAGTTATAAATTAGAAACACTTGTAAGTAAAATGCCAAGTCATAAGATGGGTAACTGCTGTAAGGAAAATGTTAGTACAATGAGATGACACAATAGATTGAACCTTTATTATGCAAACTGCCAAGGTACTTCAGTGTGGGAAATGCCCAACCAATCAATATTAACCAATGAAGCACTTCAGAACTGTTTAATGAAATAATGACAGTTGAGACAAAGAGAGCAAATGCTTTAGTTATGCACTTATTTGGGAAGCTTTCCACTTATGATTTAACAGTTAGAAACAAGTGACCAATGAGATGCAACTAAAACAAAGCTATCCAGGCCAGAGAGAACTTATGCAATATTCAAAGGTTCTCCAAATGCCTCAAACAACTCACTGTCACCAAGTATTAGACTACTGTAGCTTAATCCGTGACAAGAATGATGAGAAAAGAGCAAACTATCATAAGATCCACTCTCTGCACTGCTCCTAGGGCTCAATTTTATTGATATTCAGATCTGATATGTGTTGAAAATTCTGCAACGAGGGACTGTGTATTAGATTGCTGTCAAAGAAAATTTGTCTACCCTTATGCAAGATAGTTACCAATATGCAGGGAACAAATGTACAAGACCAATCTTAAAGCCAAGGGCACTGTCTTATACTTCAAAGATACCTCAAATCAAACCACTTCAAACTGCATTACCCTTTAGAATCCATTAACTGCATTTAACTTTTTCAAAAATCACATAAAAAGTGAATTTTTTTCATCTTTTACGCTGCCCAGCCGTAGGTTCATTGACTCGGCCGAGTCATAACGGACCCGGCCGGGTTGACCGAGTTACATATGACTCGGCCGAGTCATTGGATGACTCGGCCGAGTCATATGTGACTCGGTCAACCGAGCCGGGTTGCTGGCCGGGTCAAAGATTTTGGTGCTGGCTCGGTTCGAAACGGCCGATTCGGATTCGAAACGGGCGGGTTGTAAAACACTGGTATGAACATCTGGATACAAGTTTTTCTAATGATTTGACCATTCAAGAGAAATTGCCTTCAAAACCCTAGGAGAGGGAAATGAACCTTGCCTAGGCGCAACTGAAGCATGAACAAGGTGTAAAATGACCCAATGGAACCTGACATGATGATGAAAACCCTTTGAATGATGATAGAAACAGCTGAATAGTGACATAGACTGACATTTGGGCAACTTTGAAAGGAGTGAAAGCAAACCCTAGACCTAATGCCTAGTGACCAAATTTTGCTTGAAGACTCACTGAAATGACAAAATTTGACTTTGACACCTTAAAATCACTTTGTAAGAGCATGTTTGATCACTGAAGGAAGGCTGCAAAGACTGACACTAACATTGGCTCCAATGGGGATGGTAGCTCCTTGGAGGTGCCAAGAACAGCAAATCTTTGGGAGAGCAGACACTGCCTTCATCCATTGGGCAATGGAATCAAAAACTTAAGCTAAAATGCATGACTGAAAACCGACACAAACTAACTTAACAACAAGACTGAAAAATGACTCACAAATGACGCATGACTCAACTAAAAACTGACGCGATACTTAAACACAACCGACAAACTGAAAATGATGCTCAAAGTGGAGCTTATTCATCACAACCTACTCTAATAGTTTCATTCATCACCTGATCAAGTGAAATGAAACAACCAATGCAACCAAGTAAGTATCCCATCTGCTGTTTGAATTCTCCGCAAGTGCTCGCTTATGAACAACAAGAGAGGACTACTGAAAGGCAACTCCCATGACAACTTGGAAACAGATCCGTTGAATGATATGGATCCTATATTTGCCTCCAAAAGCACTGCATAAGGATCTTGAAATTCAAGCACACTGGAACTTAGCTCATCCAATGGATTACTTCTCTTTTCCTCGTACCATGAATGCAAACTTTTATCTGAGCCTTGTGACGAGACCTCTGCTGAAAATGACAAAGAAACCGGCTGCCAGATCAAGTTTATATCAGTACACGTTTCAGGCTCACATGTAGTCAATGGAGAAGGACTTTGACTGCAAACCTCATCCAAAACATCAGCTATTGGATCATGAAAAACTTGAAAAGACTGCTGCAACCCATTTTCTATTGGTTCCAATGTGATTACAGGATTGCCTACAAGCTACTCATTCTTTACTAAAGATTTACTTTGCAATTTTCCCTTCCAAAGCTGAGATGATTCAAAACAAAATGGTATGAAATCTTCTCATATCATTTGATCACATGTGCCAGCTTCCATGTCTTCATCTGCAACTTGACAAGCAATGGCTTTCTGGGACTGCAAAGCTGAATATGAGAAGTCTAGAACAAAGTGTTCACCACCCTCAAGAGGGTCCAAATCAAGACTTGTTGACAGCTGATTTCTGATTGCATGGAGGTTGTCTCTAATGAACTGACATGAATCAAAACAAAAAGGCAAAGATCCTTCACTTCAAAATTTGTTGCACTTTCCTTGTCATTGTCATAGATGATATGCATCGGTTGATCATTGTATTCGAGCTGTTGTAAGTGAAATTCTTCCGCCCACAAATGAGCTGCTGATTTGTCTGCAAGATTAGCTTCTGTTTGGAGAACATAATCATCATCATACTGATCAAACTGAGGCAAATCATCAGTATAAAAGACATCATCAAGCATACATGTCATATCAACAGATCTCTCTTCTCCAAGATGATTAATAAGACAATCATCATCAGATCTATAACAATTGGGATAAGAAATAAGATGTTTTGGATTAGCAGCTTGTTCTTCTTCAATCAGCGAGCCATGGGCGTGAACACTATTCTCATTCCTTGCGTTGATCTTGTCCATCATCTTTTCCACTGCACTTACCAAAATGTCAAGCTTCACCTCTAGAGATGTTGATTCCTCCGGATCTATGTTTTTCATCTCTTCTTCCTTCAACCTTGCCCTTCGGATCAGCAAGTGAGCTTCTACATTTACTGCACTGTTCTGCATCGCTTCAAGTGTTGCAAGGTTCCTTTCTCTTAGCTGAAACTCCATCTCCGGATCAAAGGCACCCGGATAGTGCAAGAGAGCAGATCTAGGAGTAGGCCTTATCTCAACTAGCATTGAATAATAAACTTGATTAAATCTGGCTGAAAACTGTTGTACTGTCTCCCCTGGCAATCTTTTCAGCTAGTTATACTCTTCTATAATCAAGAAAAGGTTCTGTCCGATCATCCACCTGTCGAGAAAAACTTTGACGAACTGCCGGAAATCTGAGATGCTCACATCAGGTAGGGTTTTGAACCAACTCTTGACTTTTCCTTGCAAAGAAAGAGCAAAAAACCTTATACTAACATCCTCTTCATCAACTTCAAAAAGGTCAAGAAAGGACTCAAAATTCTACACATGTTGCTTGGCGTTGACATTCTTACATTCACCATCAAACCTCGGCAAGTATAGATCATAGTTTTTGGGGAAAGCATGAAGAAAAGATGGTAAAACAAGAGATTTATATCGATCTGGAATTTTACAAGGTATAGGCGTATGTACAGAAGGTATAGAATCAGTCTTGGTCTCTTGGGGCTCATCAATTTGAAGATGGTCATCACAAAATTCGGAAAAAGGATCCCGATCAAGCTCAAAGGCATGCAAATCTTTGGTATTCACAATCTTCAAAGGGAAAGAATCAACTGCAGGCCGAGGATCTCTTCTCAAATACAATATACTTTGCAAAGCCTTCTTGAAATTCTTGGGAAAAGAGAAGAAATAATTTATGACAAAGAACAAAATGTCTTGGATGAAATTCCAACTTGAATACCTGATCTGTCCATGTTGTCCTTTCATGTTTTTGCTGGTCGGGATCATCCTCCAGTGGAGTCTTTGGATCTGATCTCGAAAATGATTTAGAGTCTCCAGGTGAATGATTTCAGCTTTGCCAGTGTCTGATCGTTGTCCACCATCAAAAATCAGATCTGAACTTGATACATGTACTGGGGTAATTAACAAGTTAAATGTCACATTTACAAGCTAGACCAGAGATTGACTGAAGTAGCGTTTATCTACTTCCGTGAATGCAAAGCAAAAGCGTTTCGAAGGCTACCTGGAATAACTTCAGGCTTCGTATATAGCTATAAAACAAATGACATCAACAAGCAAACCATTTTCTTCCCCAGTATGGTCGCCACTATGTTAGCGCTAGAATCTGCCTTAGGCTGAGGGAAGGCGAGACTCAAGGCCACATCAAACCACGCTCAGCCTCGTAGCTAGCCCTACGAGGACAGGAGAGGGCTCTCTCCAGGCCAATCTCAAAAAAACGTAATCAATGAGGCTCGAGATGACTAAATTTGAAATTAATCTTAGGCTAGGTATGAAGTATAAGGAGTTTGAGGTTGATTTTTTGAGGTTTTTGTTGAATCAAAGGGAAAGGCAATTTTGGGTGCGGGGATGAGACACAGTTTTTGCAGAGGTCTATTTGGGGCAAGGTAGGCGATCGTCTTGATGCTTTTAAAGAGAATGAATGGGTAGATATGACTGGTGAGGAGCTAAGGAGAGCAAGAAGCTTTCAAGGATTCTCCTTAAACAGATGAAAACATGGAAAATCAAACAAATTCAAAGGCAGAAGCATAACAATCTATGGATTCTACCTTAACACTTCATTTGTTCAATTGTAGAAGATGAGAGAAGGAAAATGGTATACATAACAACTTACAAATACTGAAAGAAGCACACCATCAACACATAAATCCACATGGATCCCAAACAGTATTGTAAAACCCTGGTCTTTCCTTTGCCAAAAAGGCAGAAGTGAATGTACAATAGAGTGTCAAGCTTTTCCCAAGAGTCCAACCCTTGCTACTGACTGAAAATATACATAATATAGACCATGCCAACCCATCTCCTAGCCTCTAGGGGTCGAGCTCCTCCTTCTAGGAGCAGTTTGAACTAATTCCAAACATGGAGCTGAAAACTAGGCATCCAAACAACCTGCCTCTAAAAGAAGGGAAACTGATCCATTTCATTAAATTTTTGCTATTTTGTGAATGAATCATCTAGAATAGGTAAATAAGTTCCAAATTTACATCATATACATCTAATTACATCAAGATAAGTCAAATATTACATTAGAAGGTGAAACTAGTGAAAACTGGCCAAATTTCTGAGCTAGAAGATGAAAATTTGACCAAAAATCTCTATGCGCCACGCGCCTAAGCTCTATGCATCGCGCACCTTTCAGCCTGCTTTTGGGAACTTCCCAACATCAAAATCAAGCTCATGTTAGCTTGTTGGAAAGCCCTGGATGTCTGCTATCCAGCCCAAGTGGAATTTCCCAATTTGAAGCTCATTTGCCCCTTCAAAAGTTCATTCTCCCACAAGTACTTCCTGTTGATGCAAAAGGTAGCAGAAAGGTGATTTTAATGGTGTTTTTGACCCTTTTGATCATACAGAACTTGATGAAATGCCTTGGAAATACTAGAGAATGCATAACTTAACATGAAAAATCCAAAAATATAAAGTTTTCCTCCAGAAAGTGTCCCAATCATAAGCGCGCGCGTCGACGCTCTACGCATTGGGCTGAAAAATCTATTTTGCAAGCCAACAATTTCAAAATGACAAAAATTTCTCCAAATTTGCTCAAATTCGGAGCGAAGACCCTCCATCATGTACATGCCCAGCCACGTAGCCTCACCCAAAATCCGAAGTGGATCAGGCCTCTTTCACCGTTTTAGTGCTCTGGTCAACCTCCTTTTCAAAATGTTTATTTTTGCTTTGCCGACATGCATGCGAGCCCAATAGTGATGTTTCATATGACGGAGCATGTCTTTGTCTCTATTGGCCTTCGCCAACAACTCCTCCAGATGTCGATTGACTTTCTCAAGCCAAAGTTGCCGCTCAAAAGGTGTCAAATCGCCATGTCTTTTCCGGGCCAACTCTCCATGAAAAAACGGTCACTGCTTTGATTATGAGGGGATTTGACAAGTGAGTAGAAAAGAGAGTAATGCGAGGTAAATAACTATTAGGAACAAAAGTGACAATAGCCCTAGCAGTGTGTTACCAGGAAAAGTGTCTATTTAGAACTGCTCTATCCCACTAAGGTGTGACAGCTGCCTTAGAAACAAACAGAGAAAACTACTTTTGTATTTCCTTTATGAACTATAGATAGAGAGGATTAGAAAGAACCAACCCGTGTCTTGCGCTAATCCTTTGATCCAATCCCTCTCTTCTTTGACAGCTTCCAGCTACCTGCTCCCTTACTTGCCCAGCTTCACCAAGTACCTGTAAGATCACAGAAGAAGAAAACTATACAAAGACATGGATCTATATTCATAAACAACTTAGGATCAGATTTAAGTTAACCATACAAATGTAACAAGCATCAATGATACAAAAGCATGGAGGAGAAACTCAAATAGTTTTTATTGATAAACAAGAAGATCCAGGAGGAGTTACAACTGATGATTCCTGACCCAGCATCAACCTCCCAGCAAAGAATCCCCTCTTCACCTCCAACAAAGCATAGATCACCCAATTCTCTGATGTTTGTCTCAAAACCAACAGCAATTCCTTACAATGTGCAAAATTCCAGCCTCTAACCTCTAGATCTCTGGGATGAGAGATCTATATATAGATATTTGCAGAGGTGTGAGTCAACTCTAGGTTTTTGATTAGTGTCTTCTCTCTGATAGTTCTTGATGCCACTTGGAGATCTCATTGATCTCTTACTCATCCTTGGGCGATTTTGAGAGGCAAGTGTCCCAGGAGAAGTTTCTGGAAGATTCCATGATCATCCACCTCTCAAACTATCTCTGCCACTTGTCTTTTCCCGTCCATCGCACCCTCACACTGTATTTAGGTACACTGCAACACACTTCCCGTGTGTACAAGGTGCGATGCATCGCATCCTAGCCATGGAGCAAGTGCATTGATCCAGTTTTGACCAATTTTGAGTAGTTTTTCATGGAGAACTTCTGGGAGAAGCTGTAATCTGTTGACCTTGTTCCTTTAGGGGTTAGAACAACACTTTTAAGGACTTAGGAGCCCTTGGTTTATGGACATTTCATGCTTGGTGTTGTAAGGCACAAAAATGTCTATAACAGTTGCCCCCTAAAGTATGAGGCCATTAACCTTTTGGTGTCGGGTGAAATGCTTTATTATGAGGATCCGAAGTTCTTTCAATGCTAGGAGGAGACCTGTAATAAGATACAATACAATACATTATCTTCATACTGTTTTTCATGATCTAGCTGAGGCGGGCATTCCCATGCTCAGCTTTATAAATTCATTTTCATGTACATAGGACAGACAATCGTCTGATTGTAGACTGATGATTCTGATAGAGCCACCATCCTTTGGTAGGATGATTATCTGTGCTGCAATGCTGTACATTTAATGTCTTTATTTCCCTGGATATATATCGCAGCCCGGATGGATGAAACTAGATCTGGGGTCTTCAATCTCGTCCGATCTTCACTCGAAGTACAAGTCGATCCATGTGAGAAATGTTCTGAAGTCGAACATGGAAAGACATCGCTTGATTACCAGTCAATGATGTAAACTGTTAACAAGCGCGAGAGGAATCACCGATAATGATAATGATCCTCAAGGTACTACAGTACAATTCACGTGGTGTGAATAAAGGACTTGGCGTCGAACACCACGCAAAATCTTTCGGTCGAAGGTCATTGATGTAAACCTGTCGCCGGAAGTGAGAAACTTGCCATTGAGGCATGCAAGCTTCAAAGTACTGAATGGGGTGTTCCTAGACCAACTTCTTGGATAATGAGCTGATGTCGAAAAGAAGTGATCTGTCACAGGAGGGCCTTAATGAATCCCACATCAATGACACGGAACGGAGCAAATGATTTTGATGGAGGTGAAAACGATCTAATGATATACGGTTCAGGGTAGCGGTCATGAAAGAATGGAGTATAATGTATGGTAGTGGGTGAGACACAGGTCGCTTCTCTGGATGACTTCTCTTGAACATGTCGGCGACACTGATGTGATGGATTGGTAGCATTAACCCCAAATGTGGATGGTATGGTGTGACCATGGCGATGTGACCGGTGAATGAAACAACCCAACCCGACTCGGACATGGAGTGGAAGTGTCATGTTCAAGAGCGACTTGCTACCAATAAAGATTCTTTGAGTTTTCTTCCCAATTTTTCCCCAGTCATTGCTGACCAGTACCTCTTTATTTTTGTCAAGCTTGAGGAGGATAACATATGCTTGTTCTATAATTTGCCCTTCGGGAAAACCCATCGCTATGTTTTAACGAGCCTAGCGATAATGAAACTCGTTCTCGTCTAAAGACAAGTTTGTCGCTATTAATCTTTTAAACGAGTTTAACGACAAAGATAACTCGGTCCTTTTCAATTTTAGAGAGTCTGAAAAGGTACGTAAAGGTAACTCCAAAATTCCTTTTTTGTCATCTAATCCCTTAAGTCTAAAAAAGTATAAAACAATACAGAAGGGATGAATTTTCGATAGTTTTAACGAGCCGAACAAAACAAGCGCTCGATCTTTTTGTGCAATAATCCCTCAGGTCCAAAAAGATTAAAATCTAGATGAGGGATAGCACTTCTTGTCCCTTTAACGAGCTGGAAGGCCAAGGACTCGGCAATCTTTTCATATTTTACAAGTTAGTTGAAAAGAGCTTAAAGAAGACTCGTCTTTTGAGGAACGAGTGATAAAATGGGTAGCAGCTGATTCCAGGTAAGGTTTGGAATTTTCCAATCACGGCAGTGTCACAAGGATGGCTAGTGAAATCACTCTTCACAGCTATTCCTCAAAATGGGTAAACAATCAAGTGGAGGTGAATGATCGGCCAATGAAAAAGTGGAGGTGACGGTGCAAACACAACCAAGGCTTTAATGGCTGAAGTACTACATTCACGGTGGTTATTTACCAGGGAATATTTCATTTTTTAACGAGCTTAAACGCAGGTGGAAACATTTTCTCATGTCTTATGTTTATTTTTTAACGAGCTTGAACTATGTGCTAAAACTGCTCGATTAGATGGTCTTGTGGTAAGAATGTCTCATATAAAAATGGCCACTTTTAGAGTTTTGCCCCACATCCTTTCTTTATGCAAGTTAGGAAACGACCAATCCTACGGGTTTAAAGGGTTAGAGGTCCTAAAAATTTAAAAAAATAAATAGTCGCTCTTTGCTTGCACTCCAAAAGGTTTGCATGCCCCCAGGTATAAAACAGAGTTTCAAGGTTACCTCTACTTCTATCCGCCAAAACATTTGTTTTACCGAGAGAGGCCTACCTCTTACAGGTTACCCAAAGATTGTTCTATTCACCGCGCAAACAAAACACTTCTTTGGCAATGTCTACCGAAATAAACAAAGGTGAGTGGCGGCGCTCGCCAACTCACATAACTTTGACAAGAGAATCTTGTTCTAGAATAACCCCCTCTTCCAATCACGGACGGAGGTACAGACTAGTCATATTCTCCCGCGGAAACCTACCCTATACCCGAAGTTTTCCTGTCGAAGCAGACTAGGATGCATGCCCCCTAGGTTTCAGTCATATCCCTCCGAATTACTCGCACTCATCGGGAGGATGGACTGGAGATTGAGACATTTCTTGCGTGAAAAGACCATTTAGGGATGGTATATGACTATTTGCTATGCGTGATCCGGGAAATGAAAGTTGGTCTACGAGCTTGACCACTCTTCCTTCGTGCGGAAAACACATTACTCTAAAGAGTGAGGAGACAATTGCTTCCATGCAATAAATATAGTCTCGTCCAAGGAGTAGATTATAATCCAGGGGTCCTTGAACTACCATTACGTTCATGCGAACTGTCTTCCTTCTCAATGTTATGGGCACATCGGGAAGGATCCCTAAAGGTCGACTGGTTCCTTTATCAAAGCCCGTGAGATTTCTCATCTTAGGCAAAAGCGATGGCGAACCAAGCGCTTTCCAAGCAAATGAGGAAAGGATACTCACAGAAGCCCCTCATCTATGATGGTACCAGCTATAACCATTCTATATATTTGAACGATGATTCAGAATGGTACGCCTGCTGGTAAACGGGGTCTGCCTAGTTGATTCCAGTCGAAGGAGACAACTAGGTTGCTTGGAGGTGGGACCGAATAGACAGCCAGGTACGGCTCTGACGAACTTCCTTCCTGCGGTAAAGGAACGGGTAAATTGCCCCCATGTTTGTCGGAGTCTGTGTTTATGAAGAGAATTTGGACGGTGTCATCCTTGTTCTCTTCAGTGACTGTATCATCTGAAGATAAAACCTCTGAAGGCAAGACCGGGTCAACTGCCGCCTCGACCTTTTGACTTTCATCTGGTATGGATCCGGATGGTTTATCTTCAATGATAGGTGCTTCAGCCGACCACTTGAGCGGGCCAGCCGGATTTTCAACTAATGACGGGCTCGGCAAGAGTTTTTATATCCAAGAGGAAGTCGTAACGGTGAAACCGGACGATCATCCAAAACTCTTTTAGCTTCGTCTAAGAAGGGACAACGGTGGACGGCATGATCGCCTTCGCACAGTTTGCAAGGAAATCTACATTTCCCTTTTTGTCCTAGGGCTTCACTTTCACTAGTTGATGGTGTGCTTTCAACATGGTCATCAGAGGTTGACGACACTGGGTTGTGCAAACGAGGAGACCAGTCCCTTAATATCCGAGGGATGCAAGGACAATCTCTGTGAAAGTGGTCTCCTTTACAAATGACACATGGCGATTTAGGCCTGGTCGGTGCAGTGTGTGGATTTTCGTTAGACGACACTCGTTTTCCCCCATTCGCCTTTGGCTCCTTCTTCTTTTTCTCTTTCTTCTTCTTTTCCTTCTTCTCCTTAGGAACTTGACTTTTGGCTTTACCAGCCCCATCAAGCGAAGAGGAAGGAGGAGAGGAAGAATTAGAGGAAGTAGAAGGCTGGTGGGCAACTCTGGACTTTTCTAATTGCTGATTCGATTGTTCAGGAATAGTGGTGTTCTGAACGACAGAGGTTGAGAAGAGCCATACAGGCAAACCAATTGTTAGCCCTGGAAGCGACAATGTGGCCATATGGGGTGCACCAACATCTCCCCAAGAGGAGAAGGGACTAGGATTTCCACCAAGGGGAATTCCTTGGTTGGTAGACTCCATTTTCTCAACCCAAGATCAACGTAGGAAATGGGTATGAATATTCCGTTTAAAATAAATTTTATACGCTTTGACACAACTTGTTTTTTCAGTTTTTAAGAGTCGAGAAAAACAAAAGATGACTCTAGTCTCCTTCGATTTTTAATGAGCCTGAAGTGACAAGTGCTCAGATGGACCTTTTCCGTTAAGGAGTCTGAAAAGGAACGAAAGGGACTGCTCTGGAGGTCTAGGTAGAGGGAGTACCAAACCAATCGCAAAACTGCAGAATACTTTTTACGGTACGGCAATCAATCTTCCCGAATGTTGTGTTCAGTGCATTACGATCGATAAGGCGACAGACACGGCTTCCTATGGATAAAGGATTTAAGCCTATAGGGGTCTCCCAAAATATACTCGACGGTACGTGGGAGCACAAGTCCGTACTGGCACTTATCGTCTCAAAGTGGAGGAATCACCCAACCATCAGTGAGGACAACAGTTACCAGGCTTTACGACGCCGGAATACGTCTCTAGCCTAGACCTCTAAATGTTGTGCGTTAAGTTCCAAAGCATTGTTAGATTCATTGAATTTATTTTAAGTTGATCTTGCTTATGAAGTTTGTCTTTTGGGTTCACCACGAGATGTAGATGTAATTCCTAAAATGCAATCTAAAGATGATAAACAAACTTTTATCTCTTTTCTGCAATGAAAATCCTAGCTACTAGGGGAAAAGAAAGACACAATCTTTTCACAAAGAGCAAAGAGCACACTGTAAATGCACTTTCCTAAATCAAGCCAAACAGACTGTCTATATGCAAATGCACATGCATGTATTTGTTTTCGACTTTCTTAGTATTGATGCTAAAAAGAAAGTTGATGTACAAATCTGAATTTGCTTTCAAGCGACAAACACAAACAAGCTTCTTTTCGAAATAAACAGATAGAGACGATTACGACACTCTACGATTTTGAAATGAATACTCGTTTTGACACTAGAAATTCACAAATTCAGACCAAAGGCAATAGTAAAAGTATAATCGACTATCAACAACAATCAAACTTTCTCCTATGATCGAAATCGACACTTGCGACAGATCTAAATCAAAGGACGACAATACGATTATTCTACTTTTGCAATGGAAAACTGTAAATGACTCAACAAACACACAAAAACATCTACAGTTCTTTTGTACAAATGAGGTGGAATATCAGTAAGGAAAAGGGGTTTTAAATAGACATATACTGATCACAGGCTGCAAAATTCAGAGACAAAACTAGAAAGAATGAAGCACAAGAACCTCAGCTGCACAAGACTAGGCTGATCAGCGCACCTATAACACAGAGAAACTGCATTGCAGCGCAGGTTGCCCTTTTGGGAAGTGCGTTGAAATGCAGGATCTCTTCACAGTACCTGCGCTGGGCCAGAAACGAGAATCTGTCTGGGGTTCTGGGTCACAGCTTGCAGTTTAGTCTTTGGTTTTTGGCCGAGTAAAAGCAATCAGTAATGCACAATCAGGGGTAGATCTAAGGAGGGTCTAAGAGTTATCACAAGGGCAATCAGATAGTCTGTGAATCAGTTGTTCAAATCATAAACAGATCCAGTGAATGGATTGAAGCAGCAGATGTCTACTTTGGATTTGTTATGGAAAATGCAGTTCGAATGCTACTTATAAGTTTATGAAACAAACAACAAGAGATACACAAACAAACTAATTAGACAATCTCCCCAACGGAGTCGCCATTTTGTTACTGGGAAAAGTGTCTATTTAGAATTGCTCTATCCCACTAAGGTGTGACAACTGCCTTAGAAACAAATAGAGAAAACTACTTTTGTATTTCCTTTATGAACTATAGATAGAGAGGAATAGAAAGAACCAACCTGTGTCTTGCGCTAATCCTTTGATCCAATCCCTCTCTTCTTTGACAGCTTCCAGCTACCTGCTCCCTTACTTGCCCAGCTTCACCAAGTACCTGTAAGATCACAGAAGAAGAAAACTATACAAAGACATGGATCTATATTCATAAACAACTTAGGATCAGATTTAAGTTAACCATACAAATGTAACAAGCATCAATGATACAAAAGCATGGAGGAGAAACTCAAATAGTTTTTATTGATAAACAAGAAGATCCAGGAGGAGTTACAAATGATGATTCCTGACCCAGCATCAACCTCCCAGCAAAGAAGCCCCTCTTCACCTCCAACAAAGCATAGATCACCCAATTCTCTGATGTTTGTCTCAAAACCAACAGCAATTCCTTACAATGTGCAAAATTCCAGCCTCTAACCTCTGGATCTCTGGGATGAGAGATCTATATATAGATATTTGCAGAGGTGTGAGTCAACTCTGGGTTTTTGATTAGTGTCTTCTCTCTGATATTTCTTGATGCCACTTGGAGATCTCATTGATCTCTTACTCATCCTTGGGCGATTTTGAGAGGCAAGTGTCCCAGGAGAAGTTTCTGGAAGATTCCATGATCATCCACCTCGCAAAATGTCTCCGCCACTTGTCTTTTCCCGTCCATTGCACCCTCACAGTGTATTTAGGTGCACTGCAACGCACTTCCTGTGTGTACAAGGTGCGATGCATCGCACCCTGGCCATGGAGCAAGTGCATTGATCCAGTTTTGACCAATTTTGAGTAGTTTTTCATGGAGAACTTCTGGGAGAAGTTGTAATCTGTTGACCTTGTTTCTTTAGGGGTTAGAAAAACACTTTTAAGGACTTAGGAGCCCTTGGTTTATGGACATTTCATGCTTGGTGTTGTAAGGCACAAAAATGTCTATAACACAGTGTTTGGCAAATGTCAATGGAGGATGTGGACAAGTGAAAATGGGACTATGTCATAACATGAATGATAAACAGTGTGAAAATGACAATGGCCATAACAATGACAATAGTGATGTAATGGCAAAGAAAGAGTGTGAGGCTAAGGTTAATAATGAGCAGGGACACCACTGAAAATAAATGACACAGGCATATATCAATAGCACAAGTTTGAAAAACCCCCACATAGTCCCTAATATTTGTTTCAAACCCTAAGAAGTGAATTTGGCAATAAACATAGGGTTTAAATTTCTTTACCTTAAAAACTTGTTTCTCCACAGTCAAAACACCATAATCATGTCCAAAATTCACTGGGCAAACATAAAGAACCTACTTGCAAGCAATTGGAGGCAATTTGGCATGAATCTGGACGAAGAAGCAAAATTTTTTGGCTCTAAGATTATATGCGTCGCGCACTTACCCAGTGTGTTGCGCGCGGTATGTGCGTAGCGCGCATGCAAATTTGCACAGGCCGGTGAAGCCCAATGCGTCGTGCGCTTCTTGTGCGTAGTGCGCCTACTCTGTGCATAGCACCTTTTTGTAGGAGACTTTTGGAAACTTTCCCAGTGTCAAAATCGGGCGTAGGATAGTGCGTTAGAAAGGTATTTGAGTCTAATTTCCAAAAAAAATGGAATTTTTCAATTTGGAGTTCATTTGCTCTGTCAAAAATCAAATCTCCTAAGACTGGTCAAAATGTGCCAAATGAGGCTGCCCAAAGGTAGAGTGCTGTTATAGTCAACTTTTGAATGCCTTTCTCAACTCCAAATGGAGCTCATGATAGCTCATTGGAAAGATCTTTCTGTCTTGTTATCATTTGACTCATCAAGAAAGTCATTTGGCCAACCAAGCTAGGAGAAAACCTGATTTTCCCAAGGTCCCTTCAAAGGTGCATTCAATTCTCCTGAGGCAATGGTATTTTTGACATTTCTCTAAAACCATGACACCTATGTAAAAATTGAAGGGGGTTTTTCTTCCTTGACCTGTTTTGGACAAAAACCTCTCTTATTTTTCCAAGATTAATCTTTTATTGCTCATTAACATCATTTGAGTAAAACCTACCCCAATGTGCGGAACAAGAGATTTGTCGAAATGAAGCGAAATGAAGGGGATAGGGAGCTTCTAAATTCTTGAGGAAATTTTGGGAAGTAGGGAGGGATGTTAGGAAGTAGGGGAAAGTGGAATCTCAGAAATTGAGTGAGGGGAAGGGGTCCAAAAGGGTAAAACACAGGCCCAACCTAGAAAATTGCCAGGTTGTAGCAATAAACTAGGGTTTGTGCAAAAATGAGGAATTTGGGGGATCTCAGTGATGGGAAGTGTTTAATAAGGTACATGAAGGATAGGGAAGGTGTATGAACATCTGGATACAAGTTTTGCTAATGATTTGACCATTCAAGAGAAATTGCCTTCAAAACCCTAGGAGAGGGAAATGAACCTTGCCTAGGCGCAACTGAAGCATGAACAAGGTGTAAAATGACCCAGTGGAACCTGACATGATGACAACAACCCTCTGAATGATGATAGACTCAGCTGAATAGTGACATAGACTGACATTTGGGCAACTTTGAAAGGAGTGAAAGAAAACCCTAGACCTAATGCCTAGTGACCAAATTTTGCTTGAAGACTCACTGAAATGACAAAATTTGACTTTGACACCTTAAAATCACTTTGTAAGAGCATGTTTGATCACTGGAGGAAGGTTGCAAAGACTGACACTAACATGTACCATAAAGAATCATTTTGCTAGCTAAATGTATCAGATGTACTGGAATCTTGTTGTAACTTTCGAATAAGTGCCCACACTTCTTCATCATTCTTCCATTCCTCCATTGCTTCGTTTATCCAATCCAGTTGGATAATAGAAATGGCGCACAACAATGCTTCCACATCCTCATCCTTTCTTGAGAGTGCATCTGCCACCACATTTTGCTTCCCTTTTTTGTAGATGATTTCAAAGTCATAGCCCAACATCTTTGTGACCCACTTTTGTTGCTCTTCAGAGGATAATCTTTGTTCTAAAAAGTATTTAAGGCTATCATGATCTGTTTTTACCTTGAAGTGTCTTCCCATTAGGTAGGGTCACCATTTCTTAAGTGCATGGAGTATTGCCAACATTTCCTTCTCATAAATAGCTTTGTGTAAAAACTTTCCCTTGATTGGACGACTTTCAAAAGCAATGGGTCTATCATCTTGCATTAAAACAGCACCAATTCCATTTCCTGAAGCATCACATTTCACAATAAATGTTTTTGTGAAGTCCGGTGTAGCTAAGACCGGTGCTTGGCACATTGCCTCTTTAATATGTTCGAAGGCCTTTGTTGCTTCTAGAGTCCATGAAAATGCATATTTCTTCAATAATGTTGTCAAAGGTGCTGCTATCCCATAATTCTTAACAAACTTGCAATAATACCCTGTCAACCTGATAAATCCTCGCAGATGCTTTATGGATGTGGGGATTTTCCATTCCTTAATGGCTTTAATTTTGCTAGGGTCTACCTTAACTCCTTCATGAGATACAATATGACCCAGATATTCCACCTCTTGTACTCCAAAGAAACATTTGGATCCTTTTGCATATAATTTTTTCTCCTCCAATAGTTGTAGCACCCTGTCAACATGTTCAACATGATCCTTCCAAGACTTGTTGTAGATTAGTATATCATCAAAAAATACTAACACAAATTTTCTAAGGAATGGTTTGAAAATGGAATTCATCAAACCTTGAAATGTTGAAGGTGCATTGGTAAGGCCAAAAGGCATGACCAAAAATTCATAATGACCCTCATGAGTTCTAAATGTTGTTTTCGGAATGTCTTCAGTCTTCATTCTGATTTGATGATATCTTGAACGAAGATCCAACTTGGTGAAGTAAATTGATCCATGTAATTCATCCAATAATTCATCAATGATGAGAATGGGAAACTTATCTTTAATAGTGAGCTTGTTGAGCTCCCTATAATCTGGACACATGCACCATGATCCATCCTTCTTGTGCACTAATACTACTAGAGCAGAGAAAGAACTTTGACTTGGTTGAATTATACCAACCTCTAGCATTTCTGCAACCATACGTTCAATTTCACTCTTTTGGGCATAGGGATATTTGTACAGCCTGATGTTTGGAGGAACACTTCCTGGAATCAGATGAATAGCATGATCATGATCACGAATAGGTGGGAGACCTTTGGGAGTCTAAAATACCTTGGAATGATTGTCCAAGACTTTTTGGAGATCTGGAGAAATAGATGATTGCAATGTGGAAACATCTAGCGAACATAATTGTGCAATTACACCCCTTTGTTCCTTTTTAGGAAGCTTTGTCATAACGTTAGAGCTAATTATATTTCCTGATTTCCCTGCAATACCCCTTAATTCAACTTCCTTTCCTTCCACAGAAAATTTCATGAAAGGTTCTTGAAAATTAAAAGCTATTGTACCCAAGGATTGTAGCCATTGGACTCCTAGTACAACATCAGCACCTCCCATTGGAATGGAAAGCATTGGGCTAGTCAATACATATTCTCCCATTGATAGCTTGATATTATGACACTTTCTAGAGCAATTTATTGTTCCTCCATTTGCAACCATCACCTGGCACTCTGGTGCTGGATATAAGAAGCAATTCAATTATTTTGCTACCTTACAATGAATAAAATTGTGGGTACTTCCTGAATCAATCAACACTATTACCTTTTTCTTCTTGATTTGTCCTTCTATCTTGATGGTTTGAGGAGTGGTAATTCCCACCAATTCATTACAAGATATGGTCGGATTCATTTCTTCTTTATCTAGGCTTTGTTCCTGGAGTATATCCTCTTCTTTTGACCTTTCTTGCTCCTTTTCTTCTTCCTCTTCGCAATCTATGTAGAATAATTTCTCCTCAGCACACTTATGACCTTTAGTGTATTTGCTATCACAACTGTAACAAAGCCCTTTTGCTCTTTTTTCTTCCAATTGTTGTGGTGTCAAACTTATAGGTTGTGCAAGACTAGGGGCAACAACACTTCCATCTTTATAGTTGTGAGTGGTATGCTTCCTGGTTTCCATAATTTTGCTTTCCATTTTTCTTGCTAACCTGAATGCCTTCTCTAATGAATCAGGTTCCTAAAGGCGAACATCATGTTGGATATTATCCTTTAAAGTCCCTATGAACACATCAATCCTATGCTCCTCTGGAATATTTTTTACCCTTATGTTCAATTTTTGGAACTCCTCAATGTGCTCCATTGCTGAACCCTTTTGTTTGAGACTTATCAATTGGCTTAAAAAAGGGTTGCTTTTTGTATCCTCATAATGTGCTGTCAATTCTTCCATAAAAATTGCCCAAGTGATAAATTGTTTACGAGAGCAAAGCCATTGATACCATACAAACTAATTTGGTTCCAAATATAGATTTGCAATACGTACCTTTTGTGTGTTTTGCACATTATTGAGATCAAAAAATTGCTCCATCTCTAATATCCATGTTGTGGGATCCTTGCCATCAAACTTCTTCATATCAATTTTTGGAATATGGTGGGTCTTCGATCCCACATTAGATTCTAAGAAATCATGATTAACATTTCTTTTGTTTGCATCATGAGTTTCCTTTACTACCTTTTCACCATTAGTAAGTATTTCCTGTAGAAAATTTGTCAAATCTGTCTTCAAATCTGCCATGTCTATCTTCAAATCTGCCATGTCTCTCTTCAAATTTGTCTTCAAATCTATCTTCAAATCATCCATCTTAGCTTCCATGCCCTTTATCTTATATTCCATGCCATTTATCTTAGCTTCTGTTAGCTTTTGTGAGAGTGACATTTGTTGCACTTTTTCTTGTAATTTTGATATATCATGTAGCATTTCTTCCTCTTCTTCATGAGTCATGCTAGGGCTTTCAGGTTACTTACTAGGTGTTTTCATTTTCTTTCCTTGGAGCATCAGTTACCGATAATAATGCTCTACTATGCCCTTTGAATTCCTTCAAAATAAATTTTCAAACCAAGCTTAAGCAAAAATTTAAAAAAATCTACACACCTTTTTTCACTTTGTAGGAGCTCGATATTGCCTCTAATGTATCTCTGTACTTTCTGATCATCCAGTTCTAAATTTGTGACCTGTAGTAGCCCTCTGTGTCCTCTTTCCAATGCCACTAGTCTGACCCAAATTGGATTCTCCAAGTAAGAGTTATGCGAAATCTCCCACAGTGACTTGATTATAGACCAGTTCAGTAGAGCGAACTTGTAGGACGTGCCATGAGTCACTGTTTCGACCTTTGGCTCTGAAAAATATCTACAAGAAACTACAACCTGTCCTCTTTTTGCAGATTCTTATGAAATTTCAATCGGATGCTCAGAGAGAAAGTTATGACGATTTTCCCGAGGTCACCTGTTTGGAATGTAATTCAGGAGTCTGGAAAAAGACCAACTTCCTCAGATCATATCTTTGCAAATGTAGTGCAAAAAGCTCTGAAATTCGGACCCGCGATTCAGCACAATGTCTTCTCAAATGGGTTTGTTTTTTAGCTTTTGAAGTGTTGTAGAAAAAATGTTATAGCGAAAATTCCACGATGACCTGTTTGGAGCAGCGAAACCCTAGAATCCAAAGCTCTGATACCAAATGTTATGAAACCAGCTCAAGAAAATATAGAAAAGATAGATCAACGCCTTAGAATTCAGCCTCTTCGAGGGGGAAACCTCCTTTAAATTACATAAATGAACAATTTTTTGATTATTCAAATGACAAAACCTCCTTTCTATATATAGGACTCTAATGATTCACAATATAATCCAGCCGACCTAACAATAATAATATAAAGCCACAAAAATAACAATAAAGGGATTCTATGGGGCACAGTAATAACAATATGGGGATAATAGGGGCACAAAAATATTAATAAGTGATGCAACTACAATAGTAATGGGGTAATCACTAGTATTATAGGGACCCAACATGAAGCACAATCATATTAAATAAATAAATGGTGAAATAAGAGAAAGGCTTCCTGCATAGGGAGGTGAAGCAAGCGACTTCGCCGGAGTACTGTCCAGGCCTGCTGGCAGTGAAGCAACATTTGTGCTCCTAAAGTGACTCTGTCTAGGTACTATCTCGGCCTATTTGCAATGGTGAAACACCAGAGATGAAAACTCATACTCTGAATATCATAAACGTGCCATGCATATTACCCTTTCCTGAATTGAGACAATTTTGATATGGCATATCTTTGTGTGTTGAACCAAGTGGAAGAAAGTGAGGTACTATGTATATAACCGAGTCGAAAGGGGAAAGTTAAGGCAATATAATTGGTGAATCAATACTTCCTTAAGGGCTGACCCCTTAACTCAAAAGTCATTCCTAAATAAAGAACTTGAATCTCTCCCAGTGTGTATCCAAGTGTTGTCAGTGTTACAACACCCTATAAACTTTCACTACACTCAAATTTTGGAGCCTACTTCACTATTACATCCAATGTTGCCTTCGTCATCAAGTTTCATTTCAATTCATTCTATATGTTTCAAGGGTTGTTGACCATCTCTATGTTTTTTCACATTGATTATAACATCTTTAGTATATTTCATGGTCGTAACACCTTTGTTGTCATAAAACGACACTTTTGGTCGCATCTGCACACACTTTGTGTGTTGTATTTGGAGAATGTATGTAAAGTGGTGTTTTGATGTATATTTATCATTGTTCAAGATTTTTTAATTTTTAATTATGATTTGGTATGTGTCACACATGATTTTATGTCTCAACACGTTGTGTTCACCCCTCGTTCTATCCTCCAGACTTATACAAATTTAGTTGCAAAATGAACACATTAAGGCAAGGAGCACATGAGTGCACCCTTAAGCCTTGATCCAGAATCCTTCATTATTCGATAGTGCACCCTGCACCCTCCAAGAGCGCATAGTGTAGTCCTGAAGCATCTTCCTCCCTCTTTGCTTTGAACTGTGCCTTTGAAAAACCAAGCCTTCCTTTGACCGCACTCCTTCGACTCAAAGGATTGTGCCCTTCTTGATCGCATGATCACACCTCAAAGACCCAAAGCTTAACTCATTCAACCTTCAGTAATGTACCTTGTACCCTCCTTGGCATTTTATGCGCATGATCCCACTCTAAATCCTTAAATATTCATCCTTCATCCTTTGACAATGTGCCATGTGTGCTCCTTTGCCTTCTTGAGGGCATGAGCATGCCCCAAATCCCTGAAGCCTTTCCCTTCAGCCTTCAACTTTGTGCCATGCACCCTCCTTGTATCCCTTGAGCACACAACGTACTTGGGAAGCCTGAATCCTCATCCTTTGTCCTTCATACATTCACCCTATGCCCTCGCTTGAGTGTCTCTCTGTTATGAAACTAGCTCACAAAAAGATAGAAAAGGTAGATCAACACCTTAGAATTCAACCTCTTCGAGGGGGCAACCTACTTTACATTACACAAATGAACAATTCTTGGATGATACAAATGACAAGACCTCCTTTCTATATATAGGAGTCTAAGGGGTCATAATATAACGAGAGCTGACATAACAATAATAATGTAAGGGCACAATAATAACAATATGGGGACTACATGGGCACAAGAATATAATAAGGGGGTTGTACTAATAACAATAAGGGGTTACACTAGTAGTATAGGACCTAACATGCCCCTCTCCTTCAAAAAGTGTTGTCCTCAATGGTTGAGTAGTTCTTGATGCTTTTGTATAAATTCTTGTCCTCCCATGCGGAATCTTCAATGGGTAAGTTCTTCCACTTGATGAGATACTCTGAAATTGACCTATTTCATAGTTGTTTATTTCTCGGTTCTGTGACTGCTTCAGGTTCCAATATGATTTTTCATTCCTTATCAAGTTCTCACAATATTGTTTGAACTTGGATCTTCTGCAACTTTTGAATGAGTTCCCAATCCTTTTGGAATATTGATATCTGTAAGGCCTGATGTTTGGTGGAACACTTCCTGGAATCAAACGAATAGCATGATCATGATCATGAATAGGTGGGAGGCCTTTGGGAGTCTCAAATACCTAAATTCCTCAGATCATATATCTAAAAATATAGTGAGACAAGATCTAAAAGTCGAACTTGAGGTTCAGATCGATTTGTTCTCAAATGGGTTTTTTATTTAGGATCTAAAACTTTGTAGCGAAAACATTATAGAAAACATTCCACGATGACCTATTTTAGATGAAATTCTAGAGCTTGCAAAAACCCTAACTTCCTTAGATCATATCTCCGAAAATATAGTGAGACAAGATCTGAAATTCAGACTCGAAGTTTGGCCCGATTTCGTCTCAAATGGTTTTTTTTTAGCTTCTGAAACGTTGCAGAAAAAATGTTATAGCGAAAATGCCACGATGACTTGTTTGGAGCAACAAAACCCTAGAATCCAAAGCTTCGATACCAAATGTTATGAAACCAGCTCACAAAAAGATAGAAAAGGTAGATCAACGCCTTAGAATTTAGCCTCTTTGAGGGGGAAACCTCCTTTACATTACACAAATGAACAATTCTTGGATGATACAAATGGCAAGACCTCCTTTTCTATATATAGGAGTCTAAGGGGTCATAATATAATCAGAGCTGACATAACAATAATAATGTAAGGGCACAATAATAACAATAATGGGTTTCTATGGGGCACAATAATAACCATAATGGGTTTCTACAGGGCACAATAATAACAATATGGGGACTACATGGGCACAACAATATAATAAGGGGGTTGTACTAATAACAATAAGGGGTTACACTAGTAGTATAGGGACCTAACACTTTCTCTCTTGAGCACATGAGCACATCCTGAAGCCCTGAAGCTTCTTCTCTTAATCCCTTTAGCCTTTCAAAGTGTGCCCTTGAGCCCAAAATCTCTCCTTTATTCTTCCAAGCACACTGTTAAGGCATGAACAGAAAATATGCATGAAACATGTTAGAAGATGATATTTTTAGGTTGATGGTTTCTTGTCATGAGTGATTGTAGTTACAGGTATTTCAGGAACAACATGGAAAGCATACATGAAGAAGATCAGGTAAATAAGGTAGGAAAAGGAAGCATCGAAGAACAAAGAAATCATTGAAGTCTTGATGATCAAAGAACCCTTAGAGACTCCATAAGATCAAATACCCTTTGGAGGGTGAAGACATCAATGATAAGAAGTTGCATTCAAAACAAAGACACGAGTGGTAGCCATTTCACCCATTGAAGAAAGACCATGTCATCAATCACTATGAATCCCAGTGATCAAGGATAGTGACTTGTAATCTCTCATCACATGATGATGTAGAAATCAGGATGTAACTATGTAATCATTGTAAATACAAATAAGTGAAATCCCAAGAGTCATGTATGGACAAAAGATCCAAGGAAGTTCGAAATACATGTAATACCAAGAGTCATATGTAATTCCAAAATTCATTTGGAAGTCCAAAGGTTATAGAAGTCCAAAGGTCATTAGGAGTTGGAAAGTCAAGATTCATGAGGATGTGAAAGGTCATGCCTCAAGTTATAAAAGGGTCCTCATACTCATGCAAAGGAATTTTAACCTTGTCTTCTCCCATATGCATTAGAGAGATAGAGTTAGTACCTTTGGGGCGCAAGTAGTGGCTCTAACACTCCACTATTAGAGCTAGTGATGTTTATTGTACTTATGTATCTTGGAACTTTTACTTAATACTTGAAGTCTTTTGGTCAACACATTTTCATGAGTGGATTGCAAATTTCTTAAGACTACTCTTTGAATGTTTATGATTCGTGCTCACTTTCATATGGACTAAAGTAATTAAACTATTTCGGTGACTTTGTGATCCGAATTGGATCTTAAAACACTCTCTAAGTTTTTATGAACTCTGTAAATTCATGCCAAAGTTTCAAAGTCTTATAAAGATTGAGCTTATCAAAACTATCCTCGAAACGGTTGCAATTTGTGATCAGTGCGGAGCAACGACGACCCTCGGTCAAGCACATAGACTGTCGGCCCATGGTAATGCGTGCTGTCGGGAATTAGCAAAATGGGAGGCCTTTTCGAGAAATGAGGGTGGTTTCTGATATGCAATTAGTGACAAGTCACTAATCGCATATCGCTGGGCACACCCCTCAAAGAATGATCTGAAAATGGAATGTACTTGTTTAAGGGTGCAAGGTATCCATTTCCCATAATTGCAAATGTCAGCTATACACTCCAAGTGACTTCTAAAAATGTGAAAACTTATTATTTCTAATATAGAGATAGACTATAGGGGAATTCATCGGACATGTCACCTCTAAAGAGAGGATGAGTTCCAGAGGCTACCTGGCCCTCTACAGGCTCTGCCTAAAGAAATAACAAAGTAAACACTTAGAAGTCTTTGACATACACATACTTGAAATTTGATGTCTTGCGGAATAAGACAAATAACTTTCTGCGGCTGAATAGGTGATTATGTGTGTATGCAAGTTATGTATATTTTCTGTTTAATACTTTATATCAGCTTTGTTTAGCATATCATCTTCAGCAAATAAAGACATCAAAATGATAAAGCAGTTCACCCCTTCTGGGCTACATCTGCTGGACCAAGCCTCTCCAACTAGGCTTGTCCTCTTATATTAAAAATGCTACAAAGGCTAATAAAAGAATATGGGTGTCTCGAAGGACATATCTAACTATAAATACAGAATCAGAAGATAGGAATTAGCTAAACATGCTCTTTCCCAAACACTAAACAGTGAAATTGTACCTTATACAATACTTTCCCCAATTGGCCCTGGTGGCCCTTTAGACTTGCATGGAGAATTTCAAGGTGAAGATGACCTCAATTGGTTTTGAAACATCTTCCATTAGACTCAAAAGGTCGAAAATAGTAGACATAGGCTTTTGAATCACCAAAAATGGATGAACATAGCCCCCAAACAGCTCAAGCACTGAAATGGCCCTGGTGGCCCTGAAAGCTTCCCTGAAGCTAAACAGTGATAATAATGCCTCAACAGGAAAAAAGAGCTGTATAATTGGATTCAAAATGCTAAAAAACTTTAGGAATGACCTTCGTTCCACATTCACTCGCTACACAATTCCCAATGTAGCTCACAAACTAATTTGGCCCTGGTGGCTCCTGGAACTTCCGTGAAGCTAAAACACATGCAAATGACCTAAGATGGCTATAAAACCTATGCCAATGGCTTCAGAAGGTCGAAGATACCCAAAATAAATAAAAAAACATTCGTCCAAAACGGACTTTCCTAGCCAAAGTTATGGCCATTTACTCCCAACTGCCAACTGGTCCAAAAAGAACTCCAGATAACTTTAGTTACGGCCAGATAGGCCCGCCAAATATGGCGGGCCAGCCCAAATTTGGCACCTCCGCCAATGCCGCCGCTATAAATACTGGCAGTTAACTGTTGTTATTTAATTCCATGTGACCGGATTTTTGGAACGGGCAGTTATGCTTGGATTCCGTGCCGACGGTTAAGGGTTTAGAGCCCATGGTTTTTTGGTGACGGTCACGTGTATGGGGGCTGGCCCTTAGGGGCTCCCCTTCGGGCCCTGCCCAAATAAAGTTTAAACTTCATAAATATTTCGCCACATCTCATAACATGTACTGTCGCGTGGTGCAATGGTAAGGCGCTGCATTCTCCCATGGGAGGTCACGGGTTCAAACCACGCGCCCCCCCCCCCCCCCCCCCCCCAACACACTTTTGATATAAGCCATGATCTATGCTGACATCATCCGGCCATGTGGCAGTCTCTGGGCCTGACACGTGGCAGCCGTTGATTCACTGCCCAAAAGGAATATTCCCTAGAATATTCTGTGGAATATTCTTTTTTAATTTTTTTGAAAAAATTCAAAAATTAAGGGTTATTGGGCGATTTTGTTTTTGGCATAACTTTCTCATACGGAGACCGTTTTTTGAACCGTTCACGGTGCCGGAATCCAGAAGACGATCTATATCCATTCATTCAGGTTTGAGATAGTTTTGATCACTTTAATTTTTGACCATTTTACGACACTTGGTCGTGAGCTCCTGATCACACCTCCCAAATGAGAGGGCTTTTGGTCCGCAAAAGCTTACTGAATATCTGAACTGAACTATACAGCACTTGAGGAACAAAAATATCCTCTTCCATTCAGCCAAAAGAGCATACTGATACCAAAATGTTTTGCCTTATCAACTGTCGTCATGGTGAATGTTTTTGCATAAACCAAGTACTCGTCGAATCTCGACCAAGCTTGTTCGCCAGACAAACTGAAAGTTTGCAGAAACCAGCAATGAAACTTGCTGATATATGAGCTGAAATATTCCCCTAAACATGTGGGCTTGCCATCTGTCACGATGCCCATCCATGGCACCTCCGCTCCAGAAGACGAGCTGCCTCCCAACTGAGAAGGCTTTTACAAAGATGAAACACTACATCATTTCTCCTCTTTACAATCTTGGAGACCAAATTAGCTTTTTCCAAGTCAATATTACATTACATGCATGGTTAAAAACAAAGTAATCAACCCTTCAAGTTAATCACACATACATGTTTAAAATACAAGGAAATCATCATGATCCCTGTGCTCATGCATATCATTCTCATGCATGCAGTTTATCCTTCAACTTTCTCTTAAGTACAATCATAAGTACAATATCCTCGATCACATGTACATGTAATTTCAAAGCTGAAATGAATATAACTTTCGTTGTGATAAAGTGAGTCTCATACTCAGCTTTTCCATCCTGCAACTTGCATTCCCTTAACAAAGAAATGCATTCAATCAAAAGACATGCAACTTTAATTGATAAGAATTCTAACCATTTCTTACCAATCCATTTCAAAGGCGCTTCCTTTAACTGCACATCAATATCAACATGTGTATCATCCTGACACATATCAATGATGGAAACTTCCTTCCCATTCTTGCCATACTCTTTCTCCAATTTCTTCAACTTTCGTGGAAGCATTGTTGGATTCAAAGTCCAACACCTTTCAGCAGTATGTCCATGCTTATGGTAATAAGTGCAACACATGTTCATCGTCTTGACAGCATTGCATTGTTTAATGGAACTTTGGCTTGTTGCCTCATTTTCTTCAAAAGTTTCCTGTATGTTGCCATTCTTTTCCAACATCTAGAAACACTATGGTTAACCAAACCACAAAAAGAACATGCAATTCTTTTCCAATGCTTATGTGGAAATTTTCCATGCTTTACATGATCAAAGGAAATATGATTGAAATCAGATTTATACCTTTCTCTTTCACCTTCAGTACCTTCAAAAGGAGGTGAATCAAATGAAAAAGAAGCTCCTTTTGGAACACCATCAATCCCTTCAATGGTTTTAGAGCTTTCACCACTTTCTTGTTCAAGTGCATGCTTATGCACACCTTCTTCTTGCAAGGTATGTTTCAAACTAATGCATTCCTCAAGGATACAACCTTTACAACCTTGAGATAGAGAACCTGAAATGAAACTCCTTCTAGGAACTATTTCAATTTCCTTCATGGCTACTTTGGAACTTTCTCCATAAGATTGTCCATAGCCAAGACCCAAATACTTAGGCCTCACCTCAGCCATTATTGGCTCAACTATACCCTATGCATGTTTGCCCAATCCTTTTCCTTCATATCCCATTTTGGACATCAACTTGGACCCTATGCCTCTGGTATGTTTCTCAAAAGAACCAACATAAACATTCTTATAAGAATTTGAAGACAAACTAGAATTATTTACCTCTTCTTCAAGCTGATACTTGGCTAAGGATTCTTTGGCAACAAAGAGTTGTGTCTCCAACTCATGCATCATTTCCAGCTTCATGTTTGCAATATGAAGTTGGCCTTCCATTTCCTGCAATTGGTCAGAAAGCAATTGCTTCTCTTCCCTCATGGAATTCAACTGCTCTTGAAGTCTAGAGCTCTTTCTTTCATCCTCATACATTTCTCTCACCATATTCATCATGATGAAAAATTCTTGCTTCAAGCCTTCATTAAAGAATCTTGTGAAGGAGGATGATTTTGAGAACTCACTTATGGAAGTTGTCATTATAAAAATGAACAAAAGAGCTTCAGCCAACTCAAACAACAAGTAGTTTGTAGAATAATAAAGCAGTCAATCTTCAACACTGCTTAAGACACCTTTCAAGCTACACAATCAAGCTAGTGATGTCACTCAAGCAAACCTAGTGCTCTGATACCATCTGATCTGAAAATGGAATGTACTTGTTTAAGGGTGCAAGGTATCCATTTCCCATAATTGCAAATGTGAGCTATACACTCCAAGTGACCTCTAAAAATGTGAAAACTTATTATTTCTTATACAGAGATAGACTGTAGGGGCATTCACCGGACATGTCACCTCTAAAGAGAGGATGAGTTCCAGAGGCTACCTGGCCCTCTACAGGCTCTGCCTAAAGAAATAACAAAGTAAACACTTAGAAGTCTTTGACATACACATACTTGAAATTTGATGTCTTGCGGAATAAGACAAATAACTTTCTGCGGCTGAATAGGTGATTATGTGTGTATGCAAGTTATGTATATTTGTTGTTTAATACTTTATATCAGTTTTTTTTTAGCATATCATCTTCAGTAAATAAATACATCAAAATGATAAAGCAGTTCACCCCTTCTAGGCTACATCTGCTGGACCAAGCCTCTCCAACTAGGCTTGTCCTCTTGTATTAAAAATGATACAAAGGCTAATACAAGAATATGGGTGTCTCGAAGGACAAATTTGACTGTAAATACAGAATTAGAAGATAGGAATTAGCTAAACATACTCTTTCCCAAACCCTAAACAGTGAAATTGTACCTTATACAGTACTTTCCCCAATTGGCCCTAGTGGCTCTTTAGACTTGCATGGAGAATTTCGAGGTGAAGATAACCTCAATTGGTTTTGAAACCTCTGCCATTAGACTTAGAAGGTCGAAAATAGTAGACATAGGCTTTTGCATCACCAAAAATGGATGAACATAGCCCCCAAACAGCTCAAGCACTGAAATGGCCCTGGTGGCCCTGAAAGCTTCCCTGAAGCTAAACAGTGAGAAAAATGCCTCAACAGGAAAAATGAGCTATAGAATTGGATTCAGAATGCTGAAAACCTTCAGGAATGACCTTCATTCCACATTTACTGGCTGCACAATTCCCAATGCAGCTCACAAACTGATTTGGCCCTGGTGACTCCTGGAACTTCCATGAAGCTAAAACACCTACAAACAACCTCAGATGGCTATAAGCCCTATGCCAATGGCTTCCGAAGGTCGAAGATACCCAAAATCAAAAGAAAATTCGTCCAAAACGGACTTTCCTAGCCAAAGTTATGGCCATTTACTCCCAACTGCCAGCTGGTCCAAAAAAAACTCCAGATAACTTTAGTTACACCCAAATAGGCCCGCCAAATATTGTGGGCCAGCCCAAATTTGGCACCTCCACCAATGTCGCCGCTATAAAGAGTGGCAGTTAACTGTTGTTATTTAATTCCATGTGACCAGAATTTTGGAACGGGCAATTATGCTTGGATTCCGTGCCGGCGATTAAGGGTTTAGAGCCCATGGTTTTTTGGCGACGGTCACGCGTATGGGGGCTGGCCCCCTTTGGGCCCTGCCCAAATCAAGTTTAAACTTCATAAGTATTTCGCCACATCTAATAACATGTACTGCTGCGTGGTGCAATGGTAAGGCGCTGCATTCTCCCATGAGAGGTCACGGGTTCAAACCACACCCCCCCCCCAAAAAAAAACTTTTGATATAAGCCATGATCCATGCTGACGTCATCAGGCCACGTGGAAGTCTCCGGGCCTGCCACGTGGCAGCCGTTGATTCGCTACCCAAAAAGTATATTCCCTAGAATATTCCAAGCCATGATCTATGCTGATGTCATTAGGCCACGTGGTGATCTCTGGGCCTACCACATGGCAGCAGTTGATTCGCTGCCCAAAAGGTATATTCCCTAGAATATTCCAAGGAATATTCTGTGGAATATTCTTTTTTTAATTTTTTTAAAAAATTCAAAAATTAAGGGTTATTGGGCGATTTTGTTTTTGGCATAACTTTCTCATACAGAGACCGTTTTTCGAACCGTTCATGGCACCGGAATCAGGAAGACGAGCTCTATCCAGTTGTTCAGGTTTGAGCTAGTTTTGATCACTTTCATTTTTTACCATTTTACGACACTTGGTCCTAAGCTCCTGATCAAAGAAGGAAAAGCCCCGAGCAACCGGACCCGAAAAGTTATAAAATGTAATGGATATCGCACTAATTCCATCAGAGGTGGGGTCCCACATAAATCAACAGAATATTGGAAGGACTTCGAGTGGTAAGCAACTTCAATCGAGTCCCGCCTGATGCCACACAATGGGTGCCACGTGTCCGGTGGAAAACAGAGAAAACCACTCACATTGGATGGGTAAACGTCATGCTACTTATCCACCCAATATGGACAATAACCGTAGGATCTGGAGGCTCCAGATCGACGGCGAAGACGCAATACAATGGATGATCGGATTCGACGAGGTAAACAGGTAGAGTTGTATAAGATTTGAAGTCTGACATGGATGATGTGTTGGCAGAAGATCGTGTTCACGGGCATTCTTGGAGTTAATGGTAAAAACAGTCATTCGAAAACGTCCAAGAGAAATGACACTCAGTTCATTATGAAATAGGTGGCCACCTCCCTGTGAGGCGTTATACAGTGATGATGATGCAGAACAGAGGAATTCAAATGGACAGAGGCTTAGGAACCAGAAATCGGGAAGCAGAAACAAATAGCCAGAAAGAAAATTGGCTTTAAAGCCACGTGCTGACAAAGAAAGAAGAAAGCAGTTAGCAAGTAAGTTAGAAGCTGAAAGCTGAGAGCAGAGAACAGAGAGAAGAAATCTAGCTGACCTATAGAAGCAAAAGGCAGCATGGAGATAGAGACAGAGAGAGAGAACAGAGAGTCTGTGAACTCCAGAGAAGGCTTGAGAGGTTCAAGCGAACTCCTCTGTAAATACCTATCATGTGTTGAGTCTCAGATTGGACTCATACCATTGTGACCAATAGGAAGTCAAGAATCAATAAAGAGAGTCTGTGTACTCCAAAGACTTGGGGAATCCAAGTATAGTCTTGCTGATATCTATCTGTTGAGTGAGACTCAAATTGAGCTCACTGTTGTAAAAACTCTGCTTTGAAAACATAATAGAGAGGCCACCACTAAAGGCTGGATCGGGAGACGTAGCCCAGGAGTATTGGGTGAACTCCTTATTAAACTTGTTGTGTTTATATGTTTTCTTATTGTGTTTTCACTAACTGCTTCAGTGTCTGTGTATTTCACAATCTTATAGATCCGTTGCATAAAGTAACATAGTCACATCCATGCACATGAGTCCGTAATACCATATTGTTTGTCTTTGATCAATTTTGGATCAAGTGGTATCAGAGCTCTAGGTTGTTAAGGTTAGACAAGCTTGTGTTGGATTTTGTTGTTGAATGCTAACTAGGAAAAAGCTCAAATTAGGAGAAGGAGAGTTGGTTGAAGCTAACCCAGAAATTGGAAGAGTCTACCCTAAGAGGAAAATGGCAGAAGAAAGTCCCTTGGAATCAAGCTTCCAGTTCATGGATAGTTTCATGACCATGAGAGCCATGGTGGAGGAAATATATAGAGAATTTAATAAAGGTAGAGAAGAAGATTCAGCAAACTCCAAACAAGATAAAGGAGTAGAAGAATCTCTCCTCCATGACCATTCTAAAGGAAAATGGAAATAAGTTTCCCACACCTCCTAATAGCCCTGAAAATAAAAAGAAAACATCTTTGATTAAATTAGATATTAAATTTTATTTGCCGATATATGATGGAGAGTTAAATGCAGAGAAGCTAGATAATTGGATTAGACAGATTGATGTGTATTGTAGGGTGCAAAGCATTGATTTAGACAAAATTAAGATTCAACTGGCCAACCTACACCTTGGAGGCACTGCCTTGGTATGGTGGGAAGGCAGGACACAAGCTGACATGAAGAAGCATGGTAAAATTCCTTCTGTCTGGAGTGAATTTGTTTCTGCAATTAAAAAGAAATTCTATCCACTAGCTTATATGCAGTAAGCCATGATGAGTTGGCAAACTCTTCGCCAATTAAAAGGGAAAAGTGTACAAGGCTACACTAAAGAATTTAGAAAAGGAGCTTTGATTATAGGAATTTCTTTAGACTCACCTGAAACTCTGCTAAAGTATATAGGTGGTCTACACAGCTATTTAAAGCACACCATTCTCATGTTTAATCCCACTAGCATAGATGAGGTATATGTTTAGGCTACACATCTAGAGGCTAGAGGCAAGAATGTGAACCCAGAAGTTGGGGGATCATCAAAACCCACTGCAAGAAAAAGCAAGGAAAAGAGAAAACAAAAATGGAAAGAGAGGAAGGCAAATGTTGTACAAAAGACCAAGCCTTCATGCACTCACTGCAAGAAGGATGGACATGATGATGAACACTGTTGGATTCTGCATCCGGAGCTGAGACCCAAGAAGTTCGATGGCAAAAAGAAGAAGACTCATGCAGCTATTCAAAAGGATTTGGGGTCAGACTCGGGAGATGAAACAATAATCGCAGCAACAAGTATAAAGGGTAAAAATTCTGAAGCATCTACTAGTAATTCTGCACATCTGCACAATCTACTGATAATGAAGAAATGAGAGGAAAAGACATGAGCTTTTTCATATTCGAGTTATTTCCAAGCATCAAAAGATTGATACTTTGTTTGACAGTGGCTCACAAGTAAATTTAATTTCTGAGGCAATTGTGAAGAAGCTGGGATTACTAACCACACCTCACCAAAAGCCATATCCATTAGGTTGGTTATCTGATAAAGCAAAGCTACAAGTGACTAGACAATGTAAACTTAAGTTTTGTTTTGGGTTAGGATTTGTAGATGAGGTTGATTTAGATATAGTTCCTTTGGATATATGTGAAATTGTTTAGGAAGTCCTTACTTGTATGATAGGAAAGCTATTTTCTATAGAGCTGAAAACAAGTATCAACTCGTTAAAGATGGAATCGAATATATTGTAAGAGCTCATAAACTCAAGAATAATTATACTCTCATAAACTCAGGGCAAATGAAAATAATTGTAAATTCATGCAAACAATTTTTACTGATGGTTGTAAAGGAAAAGAAACATGATAAAACCAGTATATTTGAGGGCTGTAATGCTAAACAGCAAGCTGATTTAGAAAAAGTTGTTTTAGAATATGATATACTATTTCAAGAACCTAAAAATCTGCCACCCCAAAAGAAAATAGTACATGATATTAATTTGCAGTAAGATCCTCCATTGCCTAACAGCGGAATGTACAGGTTTTCCACTTTAGAGAATGCAGAAATCAAGAAGCAGGTATAGGAGCTGCTCAAGAAAGGGTTTATAAGACCTAGCACATCACCATGTGGGTCTCCAATTGTCTTGGTGAGAAAGAAAGATGGCTCATAGAGAATGTGCATTGATTACCGAGCATTGAATAAGATAAGGATAAAAAGTCATTACCCCCTTCCTCACATAGATAATCTATTAGCTCAGTTAAAAGAAGTTGTTTACTTTTCCAAGTTGGAATTGCATAGTGGCTACCATCAGGTCAGAGTTGCAGAGCAAGATGCATGGAAGACTACTTTCAAAACAAAGCAAGGATTGTATGAGTGGTTAGTTATGCCTTTTGGCTTAACTAATGCTCCTGCTACTTTCATGAGAGTAATGAATGATTTACTCAGACCTTTTATTGATGATTTTGTCATTGTATATTTAGATGACATTCTTATATTTAGTAAAAAATGGGAAGAACATTTGAAGCATGTCAAGCAGACTCTAGATGTTTTGAAAAGAGAAAATCTCTATGTTAAGCTCTCAAAATGTGAATTTGGAAAAACATTTTTGAATTATTTGGGTCATATTGTAGGGGGTGGTGAATTGAAGATAGATCCCTCTAAGGTTGCAATCATTGTAAACTGGCCTAAACCCAAATCTGCTACAGAAGTTAGAAGCTTCTTAGGAGCAGCACAATATTGGAGAAAGTTTATTGCTAACTTTTCCTTGATTACAGCTCCCTTACATGCTTTAACCAGATTGAATAAGGTGTTTCAGTGGGGAGGCAAATAGCAGAAAGCCTTCAACACCTTAAAAGAAAAGATTAGTATAGCACCAGTACTAGCACTGCCTGATCTTCAAAGACCATTTGAGATTGAAACAAATGCCAGTGACTATGCCATGGGAGTAGTGTTGATGCAACATGATAAAGCCATATGTGATCATTCTGAGACATTTAATTCTACAGTAATTGATTATCCCACATATGATAAGGAATTGTATGCATTAGTATAGAGTGTGAAAAAGTGGAAACATTATATAATGGGCAAAGAGATAGTTATACATATTGATCATCAACCACTTCAATATTTACACTTCCAAACTAAGTTGCAGCAATCAAGACACTATAGGTGGATGGGTTTTCTACAACAGTTTCATCTTGTCATCAAATATAAAAATGGCATACACAATAAAGTTGCAGATATGTTGCCCAGACCAATCATAAATGCATCTACTATACTTAAGCATAATTCAGTATTGCATGAAAGCTACATTGGAAAGTATACTCAAGATACAAATTTTAAAGATGTATATGCAACTTTAAGTCGTGGCAATAAGAAGAAGAATTGGATTATCATGCTAAGGATCAACTCTTATATCATTTTTGAAAGTTATGCATTCCCCAAACTGGAAGAGTAAAGATAATTCGAGAAGCACACTTCTCTAATATCAGGTCACTTTAGTGTAAGTAAAACAGTTGCATAGCTGCAAAGATTTTGTTATTGGCCAAAAATGAATGAGACAGTTTCTAGATATGTAAGAGGGTGTATTATGTGTCCTAAAACCAAGACCAGCAATAGAAAACTAAGCTTGTGCACTCCACTACTAGTTTCTTCTCTTCCTTGGGAAAGTGTTTCCATCGACTTTGTTGGGGGACTACCTAAATCTAGAAAAGGTCATGACTATTTATATGTTATTGTGGATAGGTTCAGCAAAATGTGTATTTTAATACCTTGTAACAAATAGATTACCGCTGAACAAATAGCAAAGTTGTTCTTTCAACATGTATGGGTTCATTTTGGATTACCCACTTCCATTATATCTGATCAAGATTCCCGATTTGTTTGGAAGTTTTGGTTGAGTCTGTGGTAATTGATGGACACCAGACTGAAGAAGAGCATAGCCTTTCATCCAAAAACAGATGGCCAAACAGAAGTGGTCAACAGGACAGTGATCCAGTTGCTCAGAGGCTATTTCAATAAGCATCCCAAGATTTGGGATGAACATTTATGTTATGTCCAGCATGCTTACAACTGTGCTAAGAATTCTTCTACAAAGAGATCTCCTTTCAAGACCTGTTTTGGTTTCACACCAAGGTCTCCCTTGGATTTTGTCTTTAGTAAAGACATAGTGATTGAGGGACACAGTGATGTGGACAAGGCAACAAAGTACATTGAACAAATCCAAGAGATTCACCAGGCAGTACAGGAACAACTAGAAAAGAGCTAAGCCAAGTACAAGGCAAGGCATGATAAGCATCGGATTGAACATAGTTTCCAAGTTGGTGATCAAGTCTGGCTATATATCAGCAAAGACAGAATGCAAGGTGAAGGTAAGAAGCTGAAGCCAATAAGGTATGGACCTTTCAAGATACTTGAGAAAATTGGTGAGAATGCTTTTTGCCTTGATTTCCAGCTTACATGCACATCTACTCAGTTGCTAATGCAGACAGCTTGAGACTATTTGAACCTTCATTGATTGAAGATCCTGAAGAGCAGAGTCAATTGCCTTCTATTGACGATCTGTTGCCTGAATATCTTAATTAATTGTAGGAAGATATAGTTCTGAACAGGAAGGTGAGAACTACACGCAGAGGGGATGTTGAGTACCTCAGGATTGGACTCAAAGGTTCAAAACCAAGTAGTGCAAAATGGATAGAAATTGGGCAAGTGAGGAATTTGTACCCTCACTTGATTGATGCTTAAAAACCAACTTTGGTGGTCCAAAAGCTTTTTTAGTGGGAATGTCGTGATCCGAATTGGATCCTAAAACACTATCTAAGTTTTTATGAACTCTGTAAATTCATTCCAAATTTTCAAAGTCTTATAAAGATCGATCTTATCAGAAATATCCTCAAAATGGTCGCAATTTGCGATCAGCGCAGAGCAATGAGGACCCTCGGTCAAGCGCGCAGACCGTCAGCCCATGGTAACACGCATTGTCACGAATTAGCAAAACAGGAGGCATTTTTGAAAAATGAGGGTGGTTTCTGATATGCGATTAGCGATAAGTCGCTAATCGCGTATCGTCGAGCAAACCCCTCAAAGAAGGAAAAGCCCCAAGAAAACGGACCCGAAAAGTTATAAAATGTAACAGATATCGCGCCGATTCCATTAGAGGCGGGGTCCCACATAAACCAACAGAATATTGAAAGGACTTCGAGTGGTAAGCAGTTTCAATCGAGTCCTACCTGATGCCACACAATGGGTGCCACACATCTGGCGGAAGAGAGAAAACCACTCACATCAGATGGGTAAACGTCATGTTACTTATCCGCCTGATGGACGATAACCATAGGATCTAGAGGCTCTAGATCGACGGCGGAGACACAATCCGATGGATGACCAGATTTGATGAGGTAAACAGGTAGAGTTGTATAAGATTTGAAGTCCAACGTGGACGATGTGTTGGCAGAAGATCGTGTTCACGGGCATTCTTGGAGTTAACGGTAAAAACAGCCATTCGAAAATGTCTAAGAGAACTGACACTCATTTCATTATGAAACAGGTGGCCACCTCCCTGTGAGGCGTTATACAGTGATGATGATGCAGAACAGAGGAATTCAAGCAGACAGAGGCAGGGGAACCAGAAGGCCGGGAAGCAAAAACGAACAGTCAGAAAGCAGATTGGCTTTAAAGCCATGAGCTGACAAAGAAAGAAGAAAAAAGTTAGCAAGTAAGTTAGAAGCAGAAAGCTGAGAGCAGAGAACAGAGAGAAGAAATCGAGCTAACCTGCAGAAGCAAAAGGCAGCATTGAGATAGAGATAGAGAGAGAGCAGAGAGTTTGTGAACTCTAGAGAAGGCTTGAGAGGTTCAAGTGAACTCCTCTGTAAATACTTGTCATGTATTAAGTCTCAGATTGGACTCATACCATTGTGACCCATAGGAGGTCGAGAATCAGTAAAGAGAGTCTATGTACTCTAGAGATTTGGGGAATCCAAGTATAGTCTTGTTGATAACTATCTGTTGAGTGAGACTCAAATTGAGCTCACTGTTGTAAAAACTCTGCTTTGAAAACATAATAGAGAGGCCACTACTGAAGGCTCGATCGGGAGATGTAGCCCAAGAGTATTGGGTGAACTCCTTATTAAACTTGTTGTGTTTATATGCTTGCCTGTTGTGTTTTCACTGACTGCTTCATTGTCTGTGTATTTTGCAATCTTATTGATCTGTTGCATAAAGTAACATAGGCACATCCATGCACATGAGTCTGTAATACCATATTGTTTGTCTTCAATCAATTTAGGATCACTTTGGTGCTTAACTTATTGAAAATGTGTTGTAATGGTTTAACAATCATGGCATCTATGTGAACTATTTTGCTTGATGTTCAACGATGCTTTCTTGTATATGCATGTGTCTCCATTATATTAGTACTATTACTTTTATTTTAGAGGCTCGCATTATCCCCCCTCTACAGTGAAAGAACCTTGATACATATACAATCGAACATTCACAAGGTGTTAAAAATTGTAACTATGTTCGATCTTCAATAATGTACTTGAGTCATGATGTAATGTACTCGTAAAAAGAATAAAGAAAAGAATTATTATTATTATTGTGACTTATTAAAGCATGGGTTTCATGCTTGTGTAACCATGTTTTAGATCAAAGTCTCCATTGAGGATTTATAGGATTTATTTTGATTCTATAGAGTTATCGTACATTTAGAGAGACCCTTCTTGGGCTTTTGAATCATGTAAAAAGGTTAATTATTGAGACAAATATGAATTATGTAACCTCCACACCATGTCAGCCTAAGGGAAGATCAAGTTGGCCTAAGGACCCTATTCGATCCCACAATAAGCCTATAAAATAATGTCATCAAATTCATTTGGAGTATCATTCTCTCATCAAGTTTGAATTCTCTTGTAGCTGGGAAGAAGTGCAGAAATCTCTTGTTGTTGGATAGAAGTGCAAAGTTCCCTTGTAGTTGGGAAAAGATGTGAAGTCTGTTTCTAGGAAGCCGAAGTGAATGCGAGTTTTGGGTAGTCTAAGGAGACAAGGAAAATTGAAATTTTGGTCTCTCACTCTCTCTTTGTTTCGTTTCCCGGATTGGGAGATCAAAGTCTTCCAAGTCTCACTATTGCTAGAAGTTGTCAGTTTCCATAAGTTGCTACATAATTGAAGTTACTAGGAAGAGGTTGAAATTATGGGAGGCTAACTTGTTGTGGAGGGAAGGTCTAGTCTTTGTCTAGGGTGAAGAGTCTCAAAGAATACTATTGAAAGGAATAAGTATCCTGCCTGGGTTTTCCCCTCGAGGGGGGTTTTTCCCTAGAATGTGCCTACATCTTGTGTCTATTTTTTTATTGTTTGTTGCTTTTGGAAATTTATTGATGAACTAAAGAAAGAAGATATAAAGAATCATAATAATAATAAACATCACAAGTAATTATCAAGATCAAGAAACTATTTACTGCCTTTTTGATTTTCTAACATGGTATCAGATCTTTGGTGAAGAAGGAAGAAAAAGGCAGTCTCAAGCACTTGATCCATTCATAGGTACTATCACAGGGAAGGAGTCTATTGTATACAAGGAATATGTCTAACTCAATCAACGGTGATAACAAACTGGAAAGAGCATCTAACTTCAGATCCTGCAAGAAGAGGATTGACCTAATCCTCAAGAAGAACAAGGTGCTAGACTTGGTAAAAGGAAATGTAAGGGAGCCTACAAAAGAAGCCAATGATACTGAAAAAGTGAAATTCAGGGAGTTATAGCTGGTGGCTATGATTTTGATGGTAGAAGGGATAAAAGACAATCTTGTCCCATTCATAGCTAACATCAATCATGCTCAGGAGATGTATGAAGCCTTGTCGAAGTTGTTCACTATTAAGAACATTGGTCAAGTAGCAATTTTGAAGAATGAGTTGAGGACTACGAAGATGACTAAAGAAGGTACTATGGGAACCTTCTTCATGAAGATAGCTAGACTTAATGATGATATCTTAACCATCGATGAGATTGTTTCAGACAAATAACTTGTGATCACTACTTTATTTGGGTTGCCACCCTCTTGGGGTACATTTGCTACAGGTCTCAATAGTTGGAAGGTAGATCCCACCCTTGAAGAATTATGGACCACCTGTAGTCAAGAAGAATTAAGGATATCAAAGGTTGCCAATCCTTAAGGAGTATCAAATGCTTATGTTGCTCATCATAAAGGAAAAGTATCGAAGGGACCGAGGAAGAAGGTTGACATGTCCAAGATAGAATGCTATCAATGTCACAAGAAGGGTAACTACAAAAGTGACTATCCCGAGAATCCAAAAAATAAGAAGAGAGGAAGAGATCAAGCCAACCTTGGTATAGAAGGATACTCAAAGAAATTCAGTCTTGAAGAACCTGACATTAGGGACTTACACTATTAATTGTTTTTCTTATAGCTTTACATATCTTGTTTGATATGTTTTAGAATTTATAGGTTTTTAACATATTTTGGAAAAGATTTTTTTTGTATTGTTTTAAGTTTGTAGGTTTCCCTCGAGCTTTGGAGGGAGTCCCCAACAACTCCCATAGATAAGTACCTTATGTCTTTTCAGTTTTGGTTCTATGTACTCATTTAGTTTTGATTATATTAAAATACTAATCACCTTTCTCCCTTTGTTTTCTTGATTAGGGAAAACATTTGCAAGAAGGAGGATATCTCAAGACAAGGTTAATCAATAAACAAAGGTATGCTTTAAATACGTTGATTGAAAATATTACTCATTTTATGATCTATTACTAACTTTGGTATGGCTAGCTACATTGAATCTTAGCGATTCTTGCTTGGGTGATTCATCTCTTGATAAAGCTACCCACCCCTCTCATATTCTTGATTGACTATGTAAAACCCTAGACAGGGTCTGGAAAACCCTAACCGAAGGGTATGCTAATGTGCATGTTTGGGATTTTGTATGATCGGGAAAACCTAACTTGTTAGGGTTGAATGATAAGGTATAAAATCTAGAAACTTTTGAATTTTTGGTAATATAGGGTTTTCTATATTTCTACATTGGAACCCTACCTCATTAGGGTTTGGTGGAATGTATGAGAAAAACCCTTATATTGTCTTAGAATTGATTTCCTTGGTATGTGTGTGTTTGTCTGATAAAACCCTAGTATATTCAAGATGGTTGTGTGTCTAATTCTTATAGATCATTGCAAAGTTGGGTTTGACTAACACATGATATGAAATGTATTGGCATGATGTTGAAATCTAGGCATATATAGATATGTCCTTTTTGGTTGAAATCCTAGGTTGTTCTAGATCAGATGTATTAATGTTGTTGGACATATGATATGCTTATATATGGTTATGAATTCCTAGATATGTGTGTGGACCTAGTCATTGATGGTCATAAGTGTTAGGATTTAATAGAAGTCCTTGTCTAAGATTCTAGGATGATGATGTCTGGAAATCTAGGGTGTTGTAGCTAGACCCTAGTGAAGTTAAATTGTCTAGTATGTAACAATATGAAATTGATTAAGTGATGGAAATCTAGGTGATGAGCCCCAAAAATGTACAATTATTTGGGCTCATTCAACCTCCTAATTTCGCTTAGTCCACCATTCTCATTAGTTTATTGCATGTTTTTGATTATATTTATGTTAATAGAGTGAATTTGGTTAGTCATTATGCCAACAAGTCTAATGGGTGCTTTGTGTAGCCTTTTTGGTCAACTTGGAGACAAAATTGAAGGTATTAATGAGCACTTGGCAGCCAAATTCGTGGGAGAACAAGCTAGAGGATTTGTAGGAAGGTGTCCCCCTCATTTATGGGCCCTTACCTCGAATTCTCCACCATCAGCTCGGAGTTCAAAGGCCACCAAATCAATGAGCACAAGGGCAGCCAAGCAAGTCAAGTAGGACTGTTGTTAACTACAAGTCTTGGGCAGCCAAGTCCCTAAATTTTAGGAGGACTGTTGGGTCCTCAAATTGTATAAATAAGAAGGCTTAGGGCCTCATTTTGGTTAGCTAGTTGGTAGTCATTTTTTTGTGTAGCTAGTTAGTCAATTTGGTTAGCCAGTTAGTCTTTTTGTAAGCCAGTTTTGGCATGATGTTAGACTCATGATTATTCAATAAAGGCAGGCAGCTTTGGATTCAATTCTGAGTTTTTAAGGGAGCTATAGCTCTCAGGTTAGGGCCCAACCTGAGAGCAATAGACCTCCCCTTCCTTGTATTGTTACTTGTGTCCTTTCAGCACTTTATTTCCTTGTTTAGATATGCATTTAGAATTTACAGTTTGCTGATTTGATTTCTTTTATGTGATTGAGTAGGATTAGTTTACAGTTTAAGTGCTTTTAGTTGTTTAGATTAGAGTAGGAGGATTGTAATTCATTGGAGATCCAAGAAAAATTTGATAGTGCACTCGCTGCCATCTCTGTTTAGAGATTGGGGGTGTGGGCTGTACCAACCACCAAAAAACGCAGTCTTATGCTTTCATGCAAGCTGCCACATAGTTATTTTAATTATAGATCCATGCATGCACTCTTTCTCCACTTTAGTTCTCTGTTCCTGAGCCATCACAAGCCTCATTTCCATCCTACCTATTCACCCATACACTTTCTCCACTCCTCCATCACCCAAAACTCCAACCACAGACCTTCCTGTAGAAATCCATGAGTTTCCTGTAGGATCCCCTGCAGACATCCTGTAGAAGCCTGCAAACTTGGTTGCTGAGCATATGAACGTGTGGAACTTCTGTGGGATGATGTTAGAGGTCCCCTGGAACCTCCCTTAGCCTCCCTGACCTTTCCCAAGCTTTCCTTCCCTCTGCACCACCTCCGCACAACCAAACCCTAATAAGAACAAAATCACCATCACTCCAACCATTTAAGCAAAAATACAAAAACATGTTCTTTTCAATAAAAGTAGTTTAAGTTCATGCATTTCACATCATTAGAAGTAATGGCATCATTTCCAAACACTTGCACTCCACCCATTGCATCCTAGAGGTTAAGCTAGTCAGATTAGGGTTAACTAGGGTTTCCATGTTTTGGTTGGCTTTCAGTTCATCTTTGCAAAGTAGATTAATTTCCTCTAAGATAGCCTTCGTCCATCATTTAGCAAGCTTCTTCTGAGAGCATATAGAAGTTGGCTTGAGCCCTAGCGGACTTGTGCCAGCTGACCAAGTGACAGCTGCGACAAGAGCTAGTACTTGTGCATACAGCACCGTCGCTTCCAAGTTTGTACGAACTACTGGGTTGATAAAATTAGAGATAGGAAGCTCCAGGAGTTGTAGCATTATTGCTACAATACTGGAGCCCACCATCTTTTTGGCGCCGTTGCCGGGGAAGCGGCAAAGTATTGGTGATTGTTGCTATTCTTCTATTTTCTACTACAACCTTCTGCTAAGTAGTTTATTTCATTTCCATTATGCAATTTCATTTATGCAAAAGTAGATTAGCATTTCTTGCTTTCATAGATTAGCATTTCAATTCCGCAATTTCATTTCTGCAAGCGTAGATTAGCATTTCAATTCCGCAATTTCATTTCTGCAAGCGTAGATTAGCATTTCAATTTCGCAAGCGTAGCCTAGCATTTCATTCCTGCAATTTCATTTGAGCAAAATAGATTAGTCCTTTCCTGCTTTCATTTCAATTCCGCATTTTCATTTTAGCAAGATAGTTAGTTGCAGTTCAATCTATTTCAGTTTTGCAAGTAGAAGTAGAAAAAAAGCAAAAATCAACCAAAAAGATTTCATTTCATGCATTGTAGGAGTAGAGATAAGTTAGAAAAATGATTGCACAACACCCCCACTGCTTCACACAGCCAATGTTCTTCTTCGATGGCTGTGATGAAAGAACCCCTGGGTGGACATCAAGGCATATTTAAAGAACCTCTAGGGAAGAAGAAGAAACCATTCCTCTGGAGCAAATGGCTACAAGCAGATATGTTGGGAGCAGCACCTTGTCCAAAGATGAATTTGAAAATCAGATCGAAGGTTTCAAGAATGATATGAGGCAGTTTCTTGCCATGCAACTGGATACCTTGCGGATCCAAAAGAAGCAAGAAGAAGCCAAGAGGTCTTGGGCCATTTTTTGTCCTAGGTGCACTAGAAAGCATCCTAGGAACGAATGTCCAATGCACTCCCTAGAAGTGTGTTTCATCTGTGAAGAATACCATCCTACAGATCAGTGCCCTTCCTTGCCTAGAATCAAAGCTACATATCAAAGAGCCAAGGGAACCACTGAATCACTCTGTTATATGAACCAAAGGAGGCCACATGGACCTAGATCTTACCAGCAGGAACTACAAGGGATACCCGAGACCTATTATGACCCCTATCAAGCCACTTTCATGCCTTCTTGGGGTCCCCCTGCTCATCCTTACTGGTTCACACCTCCTCCTTGCTCCTTCACAGATCCATATTATGCCCAACCAGTTGCTCATTCGTTTCACTCTTATGCTCAGCCACAGCCTCAGTGGAGTGCACCTTATCAGGAGTGGAGGCCCCAGTACAACTCTCATCCCGCTCATTTTCCTCCACCACCTGCTCATCCACAACCATCGCCTCCTCCTCCACCAAGGCAACCCCAAATGCCTACCCAACCACAATGCCATCCATCTCCATCTCAATTTCACACCTCCACTCAACTACCCGTACCATTTCCAAAGCCATACAATGGAGTAGCTCAACCCAATTGCAAAGCTGAGGCACAACATGTGCAAATGACTCCTTTTGAGCTCAATGATGTTCACCAAAGCTCAGGAAGAGTGTTGCAAAACAGAGATTATATTGAAAACATTGAAGGACCAAAAGAAAAAGAAGATTCCAAAGAGGAGATCAAAGAACCATGGGCTGCACTTGATGAAGAAAAGAGATCGAAATCAGAGATCGAGAGAGATCCCTCATGGTTACCATCAAATCTTCCATGTACTCAAGAGAAATATCAACAAAAAGAGGAAGATCAGAAGGTCATGATAGAAGGTGACATGAAGAATGATCTAGATCAGCAAAAGAACCAAGGATATCAAAGCTATATTGAGATATGGTTTCATAAGGTCACTAAGTTGCAGCAGTACTTTCTTCCTCAGCTTTGTTTGATCCCTTCAACGCCAGGTCATTTGGTCTCTGAGATCTGGATACGTGTCCAAGCATGCATTTCGAGCCTTCACATCATTTTTTCTCTAATCTCGATGTGCACATGGCTCCATTAGAAGTATTCTTATACTTGAAAATGATTTTGTTTTTCAAGTAGGTTAGGGTAGAAAAATGAAAAAAAAAGAAAAAAAGAAAAAAGAAAAAGAAAAAAATGAAAATAAGAGAAAAATAAAAATCTAAGGTGAAAACCTCCTTGGAGGTGCCTTAGATTGGCTCATTGATTGAAAACCTCCATGAGGCGGTCAATGGGTTGGAAAAAAAGAGAAAAGAGAATAAGATCTCTGGGTGAAAACCTCCCTTGGAGGCGCCCAGGGCAGGCAATTAGGGTGAAAACCTCCATGAGGCGCCCTAGTTGTTTTTCAAAAAAAAAAAAAAAAAGAGAAAAAGAAAAAAGAACAAATAAAACTAATTTCCATTGGCTAATTGCAGGTTGCAAGAAGGACATTGTAGGTCAGGTGGATCACTCAAAACAAAGACAAAGGAGTTTTTGTGCCTTCTACAGGAAGTTTCGTATCTTCTACAAGAAGCTTACAAAAAAGCCAAATTGATCTCCGAGGAGGACCTGAAGTCTTGGAATATGTCCATGAGGCCTACCCACATCCATGTTTCCATTCCTCACCCCTTTTCCATCATTTTTTTCATGTCATTATGCTTCTTTCCTCAAAACTGTGTCTTCTACAGGAAGCTCTGTATTTCTACAGGAAACATCCTATAGAACCTTTGGATGAGCCAAATACAATTTCAAAAGTAAATCTAATGGTGGGAATCTGTTGATTAGGCCTACAAGCACTTGTGTGTCCATCCCTTGCCTTTCTCCATCATTTTTCCACCTCCTTGTGCTTCTCATTGTGCTTCTACAGGAACTTCCTGTAGAAATTGTGGGAAACTAGACATGCATTTCAAAAAGTGGTTTGGCAAACATGGTAGCTTCCTCAAGGGTTCAGAAGCCCTCATGCAATCTTCCAACTCCTCCTCCATCATCTCCATACCTGCATCACAGCCAAAATTCATTTTGTCATCCCATGCAAAAAGCATTGAGGCAAAAATCCATAGAGCAGAATTTGTTTATGCCATAACTTGAAAACCATGCATCCATTTGACAAACCGTTTTATGGGGAATTGTACAAGGTTGATGACAACATGCCTGAGCAGTTTCATGCAATTTCGGTGCACGGTTTCCAAGAAATCAGCCTCCATCACCATCAGCCATTTTTGCATTTTCTCCATAACCGTGCATCTGTTTCAAAACCTGTTTCATGGGGAGATGCACATGGGTGATAGTAGCCTACCCAAGCAGTTTCAGCCAATTCCGATGCACGGTTTCCGAGAAATCAACCTCTGAAATCTTCAGCCATTTTCCATTTTTCTCGAAATCCGTGCATCCATTGATCACGAATTTGCTATGGGAGATGCATAATGATGGTAGGAACATGTTCACCGAGTTTCAGATCAATCCGATCTACCGTTTGGGAGAAATGGCAAAAAGAAGTTCTGGTTTTGTGACCATGCAGCAGCAGCAGCTTGAACGGGCAAAGTTGAACGTGGAAACGATTGCATGCAGCTCAGATCTGGCCAGAGGACACCTGCACAAGGAAAAGCAATCAAAAATCATTAGCCAAGCCTCATGCAATCAAAGGATCCAAGCATGCAGCAGCAGAATCAGAGCATGCAGCAGCAAAAAGCTTCACGGCAGCCATTCAACTTCGAGGTATGTGACTGATCTCATTCTTCTATTGCATAGATTTAATTTGGAAATTGCATGAATTGATGGAATGGTGGAATTAAGCCATGGATTAGCAAGGCTCAACTGATTGTCTGCTTTAGAACTCCGCCGGCAGTCACGCAGTGCACGTGGACAATGGACTCACGTAAAAATTAAAAAAATTAAAAGAAAAAAACAGTGATAGAGAGTTTAACTCTAGTGCAGTTGATTAACGGGGAGAGGACATGCAGCTTCACAGCACTACCGTTTCATGTGGCCACGTACACTTGGCCACTTCACTCTCTCATGAAAATCACGCAGCAATTAATGACGGCTCGGCTGAAGACTCACGTTAACTGCTGATTCATTTACACTTGCAAACCTCTTCAGTTGAATCCTCTGCCTCTGAATTTTGTTAAACTGACGTCCTTCGCCAAGTTTTTCAGCTTGTTGAAAATTCTCCCACATACCAAGACGCAGAGACACCCTACAGGCGTTTCTACAGGAAGTCTTCTACAGGAAACGCAGAAAACAACCATGCAAAAAGGAAACCTGGGATTTTTGGCGAATTTCAAGCTCCAAACAAGGTAGGAGTGGGGAAACTTCTTTGTGCATGATTTGTTGGTGCAAAATGGTGAATTGAACACGACATTAAATTGAAGAATGAGAGTAAAAAGTTTGCCTGTGCATGGAGAACAGTAGAAGTCTGCCTACATGATTCAATGAGTTTACCCATTCTTTTCTTCTGCTTCCGAAATCTCCTCATCAGTTTTAAAAAGAAAAAGAAGAAAACAAAACATTCCCTTGCAAAGAAGACATGCAGCAGTAGAGACTGACCTGTGTGTGTGGAAAAACCTGAATTTACACATCTATCAATGTGTTGGAAAAAATCAATGTCCTTATGCTCTATTCTGTAAAAAATTTCTTTCATAAATAGATAGACCAATTCTAGGTGACAGCAGCTTTAACACAAGGGGATTACTGTCATTTGATGTTGTAAGAAGCATGAAGAATTCCTTATTTGGTCCCAGAAAAAGAAGAGAATTTAGCTATCCTCTGTCGTAGTGAAATGATTGTTCCCATGAACAAATTTCCTTTTTTTTTGGTTAAAACACAAACTCAACACCATGCCAACTGAAGAAATTGAGAAGAACATTGATGAGGGAGCACAAGGCATTCAAGCAGAGGGTAAAACAGAGGAAGAACAGAAGGAAAAAGAGGAATTTGGCATGACCACTGAGCATGAGACAGAAAAGGAGACAACAACAAAAACAGAGAGGGCGAAAAAGGAAAAAAGGTTGGAAAAAATCCAAGAAAGCCCAAATGGGAGTTGGCACAACCAAGGCAACCACACCACAATTAAAGGCAAGACACCCCCAGCCAAGCAGACCGAAACAGTGACGACAGTTTCTACAGGAAGACAGAAAACAGTCAGCACAGGACTTTCTACAGGAAGTCTAGAAACAGAGGAACAAAAAGGGAAAATCGCCTGAGATTTTTGCCAAGGAGGTAGCAGCCATACTTGCCACCATTAGCACACCTCCAAGACCAAAAAGGAAGGGAAAGAGGCAAACCTTCATGTACTTTAAAGTAAAAAAAGGAGCACACAGATAAAAGTGGGCAAACCCAAACCACTGTCAAAGGAGCAAATTGTCATTAAGGACACGAAAGCTAAACAAAAGGAGGAGCCTCCTTCAAAGATATCCATCAGCTATGAACAGGGAAGCCCGAAGACATCCACTTAGAGAGAAAGAATGAAAATGTTGGACACAAAGGCCTCTCTACAGGATGCTGAGACAGTTCTACAGGAAGCTGAGAATTCAACAGGAAAAGCAGCAGGCCGTGAGGGAGAAGAGCAGAAAGGAGGATAAGATGAAGGCTGCCACAACACAGTTCAAGGAGAAGGCACCCCCAGCCAAGCAAATCAGAGAAAATTGGTTCTACAGGAAGTTAGCAGACTGTTTCTACAGGAAGCCAGCGAACAGTTTCTACAGGAAAGTTTGAAAAGAGGGAAGCCAAAGGAGAAATCGGCAGAGATGCTAGCCAAGGAAGCCACCAGGGCCATCAAAGACGAGGAGAGAGATTGGTTGCTCAGAGGATGAGCAACACTTTCAGTAGGGGGGTGATGATGAGCCCCAAAAATATACAATTATTTGGGCTCATTCAACCTCCTAATTTCGCTTAGTCCACCATTCTCATTAGTTTATTGCATGTTTTTTATTATATTTATGTTAATAGAGTGAATTTGGTTAGTCATTATGCCAACAAGTCTAATGGGTGCTTTGTGTAGCCTTTTTGGTCAACTTGGAGACAAAATTGAAGGTCTTAATGAGCACTTGGCAGCCAAATTCGTGGGAGAACAAGCTAGAGGATTTGTAGGAAGGTGTCCCCCTCATTTATGGGCCCTTACCTCGAATTCTCCACCATCAGCTCGGAGTTCAAAGGCCACCAAATCAATGAGCACAAGGGCAGCCAAGAAAGTCAAGTAGGACTGTTGTTAACTACAAGTCTTGGGTAGCCAAGTCCCTAAATTTTAGGAGGACTGTTGGGTCCTCAAATTGTATAAATAGGAAGGCTTAGGGCCTCATTTTGGTTAGCTAGTTGGTAGTCATTTTTTTGTGTAGCTAGTTAGTCAATTTGGTTAGCCAGTTAGTCTTTTTGTAAGCCAGTTTTGGCATGATGTTAGACTCATGATTATTCAATAAAGGCAGGCAACTTTGGATTCAATTCTGAGTTTTTAAGGGAGCTATAGCTCTCAGGTTAGGGCCCAACCTGAGAGCAATAGACCTCCCCTTCCTTGTATTTTTACTTGTGTCCTTTCAACACTTTATTTCCTTGTTTAGATATGCATTTAGAATTTACAGTTTGCTGATTTGATTTCTTTTATGTGATTGAGTAGGATTAGTTTACAGTTTAAGTGCTTTTAGTTGTTTAGATTAGAGTAGGAGGATTGTAATTCATTGGAGATCCAAGAAAAGGTTGATAGTGCACTCGCTGCCATCTCTGTTTAGAGATTGGGGGTGTGGGCTGTACCAACCACCAAAAAACGCAGTCTTATGCTTTCATGCAAGCTGCCACATAGTTATTTTAATTATAGATCCATGCATGCACTCTTTCTCCACTTTAGTTCTCTGTTCCTGAGCCATCACAAGCCTCATTTCCATCCTACCTATTCACCCATACACTTCCTCCACTCCTCCATCACCCAAAACTCCAACCACAGACCTTCCTGTAGAAATCCCTAAGTTTCCTGTAGGATCCCCTGCAGACATCCTGTAGAAGCCTGCAAACTCGGTTGCTGAGCATCTGAACGTGTGGAACTTCTGTGGGATGATGTTATAGGTCCCCTGGAACCTCCCTTAGCCTCCCTGACCTTTCCCAAGCTTTCCTTCCCTCTGCACCACCTCCGCACAACCAAACCCTAATAAGAACAAAATCACCATCACTCCAACCATTTAAGCAAAAATACAAAAACATGTTCTTTTCAATAAAAGTAGTTTAAGTTCATGCATTTCACATCATTAGAAGTAATGGCATCATTTCCAAACACTTGCACTCCACCCATTGCATCCTAGAGGTTAAGCTAGTCAGATTAGGGTTAACTAGGGTTTCCATGTTTTGGTTGGCTTTCAGTTCATCTTTGCAAAGTAGATTAATTTCCTCTAAGATAGCCTTCGTCCATCATTTAGCAAGCTTCTTCTGAGAGCATATAGAAGTTGGCTTGAGCCCTAGTGGACTTGTGCCAGCTGACCAAGTGACAGCTGCGACAAAAGCTAGTACTTGTGCATACAGCACCGTCGCTTCCAAGTTTGTACGAACTATCGGGTTGATAAAATTAGAGATAGGAAGCTCCAGGAGTTGTAGCATTATTGCTACAATACTGGAGCCCACCACTAGGGTCTTGCAGTTAAATCTTAGTAGTGACATTGTCTAATGTATAAAAATATGAGATCTATTTATTTAATGATTTTTGGGATTATGAAATAGAATTCTAAGGTTTTTGGAGTTAACCTTATTCAAAAGAAAAATTTCTAAATATGATTTGAAATCTGTGTAAGATTGTTGATTTTGTGAAAATGGAATTCTAGGGTTTTGGAGTTGCATCTTAGTTGAACTAGAAATCGTTGATATATGATGACTATATGATCATTTGATATTTGTGAAAGATTGTTGAAATTTGAATTTTTGGTTGTGATTGATGATTAATTAGAAATCTAGGGTTTTCAACTAGCCCTAGTAGTAACTGGTCATGTGAGTGACTGATTAATAGTTGATTAAAGCTGGTAAAGTTACTGACTAAGTTGTGATTGACTTTGATTGATTCTTTTTAATGAAATATAGGATTTATATGAATTCCTACTGAGAAGTCTAACATATTAATTTTGAAAGGTTGTTAGATGATCCAATATGTTTTGCTTATAGATGTGTTAAAGAATTACACGCATAAATTGTAGCTTAACATAGAAAAATTAATGTGCACATGAGAGAAGAGGAGAAACACATAAAGCATGAAAGAAGACAACAAGACTCGATAACAGAGTTCGTCCGACTTGGACTACGTCTCCAGGCCCTGCTCGGTCAATGGGGATGCCTTTGTTGGCATTATGGCTAAAGTGTTGTCCTTGATGGCAACCCATTCAGGTGATAGATCACAGTACTTCAAGTCAGCAGCAGAGATTGATGATCAGCTATCAAATATTGAAGAAAATAAGGGGTACGCAGGTACACCTAACAAAAGGTGCGTACACGCAGGCCGGTGTTACATAAAGTGCGTACATACCCGCAGTTATCCCGTTCAAGAGGTGCGTACCCCCAGTTCACTTACTTCAAGGCAGAGAAAAGAACACGTGGGGTTTCTTATGTTTAACCCTTGGTATTTAGCCGACGGTATTGTGTTATTATGGTTTTGGCCCATGGTATTGATCCATGATTTGAGGAAGAGCTTGCCTATATAAAGCAAAGGAGATCATTTGGCTTAAGTATGCTTTGGGTTGAACATCTTATGAGAGCTAGATCTGAAATATTATGATCTCTTGGGAGTAATGTCTAGATCTAAATAAGGCGAATCTACTGATGGATTGAGATCTCTTCAGCACATGATCAGATCTGTAGATCTGACTGTCTGGGTTATTCTTGAAGTCTTGAAATTATCTATACCCGAAGGTACGCAGGTACAGTGAAAGAAAAGTGCGGAGATACGCAGGCACAGAAGCATTGCAGGTGCGCAGATACGCAGGACCAGAAGCGCTGCAGCTGCGGAGTTGCGCAGGCAGTTCATTGGACACAGAGCGCAGGTACGCAGGAATTCTTTGAGGCACAGTGCGTGGGTACGCATGTGCTCAGTTGGGAATAGTGCGTACTGTACGCAGGCATTACATGGGTGAAGCTGCGTACTTCTCTTGAAATATATTTAGCTGTCCTTGTTTATCATCGCTGTGTTCTGGGTTTGGAAGTGATGTCTGGTTTCTGATATTATGACAGTATTCTGAGAAGTGATAGAGTATGTTTTAGTTTTGATAGATGAATGGATCGAGTTCATAATGACTTATCTTCATGTGATCTGATGGACTAGATCTGGTTGATGACTCACTTGTATATGTATGGATCTAGTGTTTGGGTGATTCAGAAGCTTGTTTATGTTGTTGGGTCCAGTGTGAAAATTGGATGAAATGTGGCCTTTCAGATTATGTGTTGTGCTTCAGTGTATCCAGTCTGAAAATTGATGAAACATGGTACCTGGAGGAGAGAAGATTGTAGGTCAGCACCTACGTACTAGTATCTAAGCTAGTACAAGAGCTAAAGGAAATATTTGGAGCATTGTAGCAGGTAGCAGCCTGCGTACTAGTAAATGGATCGGCTAGTACAAGAGCAAAGGGGGTTGTAGCTCCCGTGCTGGTATAAGACTGCACCAGTACAAAATATTGTAAAAGGATTTTCGTATTAAAGAAGATTGAGATGACTTGCAGCAGGTGGTTTTCTCCCACATTGGGTTTCCACCTTATATCATGGTGTTCATGTGTGTGCCTTATGTGTGATGATCTATTCTATGTTACTGCATTTGTTAACTGATAAAATGGTTGATAATGTTCTAATGCACTCATTGAAGATCAATTAACATAATCATAAGAAGTTGTGGAAGTAGCATATATGAATCAGAGTTTGGAAATGAAAAGTTTTATAAATGTGATAATACTGATTCACCCCCCCCCCCCTCTCACTATTATTTCCAACAATTGGTATCAGAGCAGGTCCTTTGATAGGAGCTTAATCGCTTGAAGGAGATCCGTGGAACAATGGGAAAGAAGCTTAAGAAGAAAGCATCTAAGAAAAAGAAGTCATCTCAGAAGAACTATGACAGTGGGAGAATCGATTGGGGATTAGGCATAAGAAGCTCTTCAGATTCAGAATCAGATTCAGAATCATTATCAGGTATGAATGTGTTATCCTCTGATGTTCCAACTATATTTCCTTGTGAAAGAGATGGAAGTGATAGTGAAACTACTGAACTTGTTCTTATGGGTGAACAAGAAAGATATCAAATAGAGGCAGAATTTAAAAGGCTGACAGACAAAATTAGAGATCAACAAGATCTATTGAACAAAAGGGAATGTGACTTCAAAGAAGAAGCTACCAAACTAAAGGCCCAACTAGAAGAAGGAAACAAGGTAAGAAAACTACTCAAAGACAAGGAAGACCAATGTCAAAAATTGCAACATGAAGTGACATCATTAAGAAAAGAAGTCAACGAAAGAAGCACAACCATCAAGAAACTCAAAGATAGATCCAGTTACTATGAAAATCTTGAAGCTACAATCCTCTCACTAAAGAGAGATCTTGAAGAATCAAAGAAGCAGAATGAAGATCTACGTCAAGCAATTGAAAAACAAGACAACGAAGTCATCAGCTTAAAATCCTAGCTGGAATGTGCCTTCCGAGTTCGTCAAATGCAGTAGGATCTGAATGAAGAACAAGAAAAGGAGATTCTCAAACTAAGGGAACAAATGGAAGAAGGAAGAAAAGCTGAAGAAGATTTGAGAAAGCAATCTCTTGAAAAGGAAGAACAGCTTCAGGTTGAGGTAAATATCTTGAAAGGTAAAATAGAAGAAAAGGATAAGCTTTTACGATTTCAAGATAGCTCTAAAGTCTTGGATGATATTCTCAGTAGTCAAAGGTCTCCTGCTATAAAGACTGGTCTTGGTTTCCATGAATCTGTTGAAGGTGAATCTAGTTCACAAGGTGAGGCAAGGAATTCTAAAGAGAAATCTAAAGTGATCAATGAAGAAATGAAAGATCAATCTCATCATCAACCAAGGAAAGAGATTCCTCAAAGAAAATCCTTTACTCCTCCTATGAATAATGTTGAATGTTATGTATGTCATAATCTTGGACATGTTGCAGCTAGATGTAGAAGAAGAAGAGTTCAAGACCATTATGCAGACAAGTCATCTCAATCAAGGTACTTTTATGGATATTGCTTTGGTTGCAATATGTTTGGTCACAAAGCTGCTGATTGTTACAGGAGGAATATGAAACATGTAAGATGTTATGCATGTAACAAGCTTGGACATATAGCTAAGGAATGCAGGAACAAAGTGTGGGCACCATATCAAAAGGAGAAAATGTCATCATCACGCTTGAAGATATGGAGGAAAAAGGAAGTACAGTCAGAAAAAGGTGGCACAACACATTGTACAGACATACCAGAATCAGAGGGAGCTGAAAGTACAAAACTTAAGTGTCCTGAATCTCATATGCAAACTCCATAAAGGGAAGTCACATATATACGCAAGTTAGATACTGCACAATCGCGTATATGATTGTTTGAAGAAAGCCAGTAGGGAAAGTAAAGCTGATCTATGAAGTATGATCTCTCGAGCACAAGATCAGATTTGGGCATCTGACTAACTGTGGCACACTGGTGGACTGCCAATTCGGCCCTAATCAGAGGTACGCAGGTGATTAACAGTGCAAGTGTGTGGGTACGCAGAGCAGAAACAGGAGAACTGCGTGGGTATGCAGAGCAGAAGAAGGAGAACTGCCTGGGTACACAGCGCGACAGAGGTCCAGGTGCGTACGTATAGTAAAAGTATGCGGCACGATAGTATCTTGAGTGCGTGGCTACAATAGCAGTACGCGGCGCGATAGTGTCTATGGGTGCGTACCTACAGTAATAGTACGCAGCGCGATTGAAGAAGCAGTGCGTGGGTACGCGTTGCAGCAGAAGGCTCTCTACGGGTATACGCAGGGGAGCATAAGGTGAAGTGCGTGGCTATGCAAGGCAGATAAAGAAAAACTGCGTACCTATCTTAAGGCATTTATTGGTTGACTCTTCTTATTGATATGCATGATCAGATTTGACAAATGGCACCAGTTTAGGGGGAGCATATGTTCTTAATGCATTGTTGGCATTATGGTCCTTGGTGACAATGCTTATGATTCATCTTGCTATGGTTATGAGTTGTTCACATGGTTCTTGGATCAGATTTGTGGTTGATTCTCTAATGGTGCTTGCATGGAGTCTTTATTGTTCTTAGCACATATATGGATGAGGATTGTTGGCTGGATACATGGATGATTATTCAAAGTTGCATTGTTGGAGACATGATGATGATGAGATCTTACCTATATGATGATAGGTTGTTTCGTACATATGTTGATTAATGCAGATGCTTCCATTTGATGACTCTTGGTTCATGTAGATCTGGATGGTTATGAATGAGTTGATGCAGACGTACCTTGCTGTTGACAGATACTATGAAGCAGATCATACAGTGTTGTTGCTGATATTTATCTTAGGTGATTGGTCTTTATGTAATAGTGTGTCTCTTTTGTAGTTATCTCTTCAGGTCATGTAACGGCCTATGTTTCCCCACTATGCCTGGGATGAATGATGTTATCATATGTAAACTTTTGATGTATCACCATTGTGATGAATGTATGTATTGAGTATTTTGGTGATAGGAAGGTCATTTATGATATATAGAGTCATGTTCTTCTTGTAGAACATCTTTTTGCAGTCAGGGGGAGCTTGAGCATGAACAGCACTATATAGCAGAGCAAACATCTCAACTTGTTCTCAGAAAGAGCATTATCAGATTGGAGCACCATGGCATATACAAAGGGGGAGTTCATTCAGAGACTTCAGCAGATCTGGTTTATAGTCAAGGAGAGCATGTTCTTAGGGGGAGCATAACCCTTTGCCCTAGATGTCAAAGGGGGAGAGTGATTTGGTGTTGTTGCCATCAAGTCCAAAGGGGGATATTGTTGGCATTATGATGCATGTGTTGTACTTGATGGCAACCCTCTCATAGAAGATCATCTCACTTGTATACATTCAGATGAATCTACAGAAGAAATATCAGATGTGACAGAGTGCATAGGTTACCGGACAACAAAAAGGGATCAGATGACAGTTCACAAGTAAGCTTTGCCATCAAGTCCAAAGGGGGAGATTGTTGGCATTATGGCTAAAGTGTTGTCCTTGATGGCAACCCATTCAGGTGATAGATCACAGTACTTCAAGTCAGCAGCAGAGATTGATGATCAGCTATCAAATATTGAAGAAAATAAGGGGTACGTAGGTACACCTTACAGAAGGTGCGTACACGCAGGCTGGTGTTACATAAAGTGCGTACATACCCGCAATTATCCCATTCAGGAGGTGCGTACCCCCAGTTCACTTACTTCAAGGCAGAGAAAAGCACACGTGGGGTTTCTTATGTTTAACCCTTGGTATTTAGCCAATGGTATTGTGTTATTATGGTTTTGGCCCATGGTATTGATCCATGATTTGAGGAAGAGCTTGCCTATATAAAGCAAAGGAGATCATTTGGCTTAAGTATGCTTTGGGTTGAACATCTTATGAGAGCTAGATCTGAAATATTATGATCTCTTGGGAGTAATGTCTAGATCTAAATAAGGCGAATCTACTGATGGATTGAGATCTCTTCGGTGCATGATCAAATCTGTAGATCTGACTGTCTGGGTTATTCTTGAAGTCTTGAAATTATCTATACCCGAAGGTACGCAGGTACAGTGAAATAAAAGTGCGGAGATACGTAGGCACAGAAGCGTTGCAGGTGCGCAGATACGCAGGACCAGAAGCGCTGCAGCTGCGGAGGTGCGCAGGCAGTTCATTGGATACAGAGTGCAAGTACGCAGGAAGTCTTTGAGGCACAGTGCGTGGGTACGCAGGTGCTCAGTTGGGAACAGTGCGTACTATACGCAGGCATTACATGGGTGAAGCTGCGTACTTCTCTTGAAATATATTTAGCTGTCCTTGTTTATCATTGCTGTGTTCTGGGTTTTGAAGTGATGTCTGGTTTCTGATATTATGATAGTATTCTGAGAAGTGATAGAGTATGTTTCAGTTTTGATAGATGAATGGATCGGGTTCATAATGACTTATCTTCATGTGATCTGATGGACTAGATCTGGTTGATGACTCACTTGTATATGTATGGATCTAGTGCTTGGGTGATTCAGAAGCTTGTTTATGTTGTTGGGTCCAGTATGAAAATTGGATGAAATGTGGCCTTTCAGATTATGTGTTGTGCTTCAGTGTATCCAGTCTGAAAATTGATGAAACGTGGTACCTGGAGGAGAGAAGATTGTAGGTCAGAACCTACGTACTAGTATCTAAGCTAGTACAAGAGCTAAAGGAAATCTTTGGAGCATTGTAGCAGGTAGCAACCTGCGTACTAGTAAATGGATCGGCTAGTACAAGAGCAAAGAGGGTTGTAGCTCCCATGCTGGTATAAGACTGCACCAGTGCAAAATATTGTAAAAGGATTTTCTTATTAAAGAAGATTGAGATGACTTGCAGCAGGTGGTTTTCTCCCGCATTGGGTTTCCACCTTATATCATGGTGTTCATGTGTGTGCCTTATGTGTGATGATCTATTCTATGTTACTGCATTTGTTAACTGATAAAATGGTTGATAATGTTCTAATGCACTCATTGAAGATCAATTAACATAATCATAAGAAGTTGTGGAAGTAGCATATATGAATCAGAGTTTGGAAATGAAAAGTTTTATAAATGTGATAATACTGATTCACCCCCCCCCTCTCAGTATTATTTCCAACAGCCTTCATTCATTAAGTGGCATGAGAAAGAAGAGTACAAGCATCAGTTACAAAAAAGAAGTTTTATACCTCCATACTAAAAAATGGCTGAAAACGCAGAACTCTGATGTAGAAACAGACAGTGCCATTGCGTTCGTGGTGTCGAGAAATGCTGAAACCATATAAAATTTGTCAAAATTTGACAAAGTGAAATTTCGACCCTCCTGCAAAATTCTTCCTCGAACTACGTGCACTGCCTCCTCTCCCTAGGCGCATTGATAAGCTATGTTTAAATAACAAATAGGTGGCAGATTTTTCAATGAAACAGTTACAACGCAGTTGGTGGAAGGTCCAGTTAATATGGAGGAAGTCGGGTGGTCAAAACCTGCCTCCTCATTTTTACATAACAAATTTCTTTATAATAAAAAATATTGGTTCGGCCGAGACACCCACCGTGCCCCTACTGGATCCATCATAATTAGGTTGGCAATGGTTCTTTTGGGTGTGGTTGGGTCCATGCCCCAAGGGCCGACCCACCACCGTTTATGCACATTTGTTTGTTTATGGGATTGGGTCCGTGCCCCACGGGCCAGCCCACCCAACTCCTTCGCCTTTATGGGTTCCATGGTGTGGGGGAGGAGCCGGGGGTCATGGCCCACCCCTCCACAATTACATAAGGTTTGGGTTGAATAGTTGGGGTGGCGGGTGTTATGCCCCTATACCAATAGGTGTCATATATCATGATTGACTTGATGAGCTATGTAATATGTTCTACCTTTACTTAGTGCAAAGTTTTTCCATATTTGTAAGAAAAAAAAAAAAAAAATGTAAAGAGGGTATACCCTAAAAGAAAAATAAAAGGGTAAAAAGAATAAAAGATGGTAAAAAATGAAAGAAAATGAACCCCACCAAAAAGAAAGACCAGGAAAGTGTGCAAGTCTAAATTCCACTACTTTTTTACTTTTGTGTAATAAATAATTGTGTGCATTTTTTCACCTATGCCACAATTCATGAATAGTCAAATAGTTTAAGCCTAGCTAATTCATTTTTTAATTTCATTTGTAGAAATAGAGAATACAGATCTGACCAAATAGTGTAATCTTGGCAGATAAGTAGATAGGTAGAGTGAAAAAGGAGCTCAACAGTTTAAACTAAGCCCTTGGATGTAATAAGTGTAGACTTAGATAGGCATTACCATGTAAAAGAAAAGAAAGTCTGATAAGGGTTTGCCAGTCTAAGTGCACCCTAATAAAGAACTAAAAATGCTAGGTTAAGTAGGAAGGGTAGGTAGATGATGGTTGCAGAATAATATGTGGTGAACGATAAGTTTAAATGTCTAAATATTTTATTTTCATCACAAGGAAAAGGCATGCAGTACATGAAAGACACATCAAGCAAGAAAAGTCAGGATAATTAACTCCCTTACTCATTTTCCCTAATTTTTCACTAATTTCCCCTAAGAACCAAGGTATCTATCAAATTAGAGGGGCTCAGAGCATTTCTCTGACTTCTGGAGGGACCAAACCCTCGGCTCAATAGTTTATAATGCCTAAAGTACTTAACCCCATTCATCAATAATCATACCCCTTCATAAAAATCATTCATTCCCTTGATAAGTTTTTTCCTAAGTAAAATCCTATTTTACTTAGGAAAATTAAAATATTTCCACAAAAACTCTTTTTTTCACTTTAGCCTAAGTTTAAATACATACCTCAAATGTTTATACTTAGCGCTTTTCACTTCAAAATCATATTAACTACTAACTTGTATTAATATATAATTCCCTTATAAAGTTTACCCGCTCCCGTATTATTGTAACTATATAATAACCCCGAAATATTATTTATCCCGTCCCCGGTTAAAATATAGCCATAATTCGTTTAAAAAGGGATTATTTTACTTAGGAAAATTAAAATATTTCCACGAAAAATCTTTTTTTCACTTTAGCCTAAGTTTAAATACATACCTCAAATGTTTATACTTAGCGCTTTTCACTTCAAAATCATATTAACTACTAGCTTGTATTAATATATAATTCCCTTATAAAGTTTACCCGCTCCCGTATTATTGTAACTATATAATAACCCTAAAATATTATTTATCTCGTCCCTAGTTAAAATATAGCCATAATCCATTTAAAAAAGGGACTAATTACCCCTCACGGTTAATTAATAACCTTCTCGAACAATCTCGCCGCTCCCAATATGATTAAATGATCCTTAATTATATTGGGCCTGCCTCCATTAAACCCCCGTCATTTCGTACCTTCGATAGCCATCCGATCACACTTCTGAGATCTAACGACTATCATGCATATTGCACGACCCTTTGTGACTGCACGTTAGCACGTGATCGCAAAGTGGTTTTATGTACAGTGCCTCTGCCACGCGTCAAACATTCTATAGAATCGCTGGCTCGAGGTTAAAAACCGCCCTCTCCTCATAAGTGGTGCGATACAAACCGCTTACCGCCTCTAAACTAAACGACAACCATCATTCGTTTGCCCACTGACGTCACCCGTCCAAATCCTGAAACTCGCCAAACCTTGACTTTGTACATAAGTTGTTTTACTCTGTGAACCTGTATTCCCATGCAAACAATACGTCGAGGTTAACTAGTTTGAACTTTCAGCCGCCAAATTGCTCCAAAATTTGCAGCCAACACCGCCCAATGCCATCCAGCCACACCTGGTACCTGCATACTGTTGCCCGTCCCCCAAAAAACAAGTATTTACCAATTTCCCAACAAAAAACCCTGCAAATACTTGTTTTCCACTACAAATTGATTAAAGAACCAAAATTCACCATAATTCTACTGTTTCATTTGTAAAGTCAAGTACCCCGACCTGCTATTTCTTCATTTCCACCTAAAAAACCTCAGTTTCCCTCCTGAAACCCACAAGAACCAGTATGGAAACTCCGGTAGCCCTAAATGTTGCACCCATTAACGCCCCTCATCGTGATTTAGACTATCTACCTCTGGAAGATAAGGATTTCCAAATAAAAGACTTAACCACTGATAAATATCACCTCAAAGTCTTTTGCCAATGTTTAGATAACTACTTGAATGGACATAATGTCATGGGACTGTGGGAATCCAACCTCCCAATGTACTTTCTCCCTTCTATGCATGTTTTCCTAGACATAATTCATCAATGCCATGCCAACTATGACCCCAACCGCAGAGCAGTCATGTCTCCCAACCAAATAGTCCTTTTTACTATAACCACTGAATCAATAAATGAGATGCTACAATTTCACCCTAGTTCAGCCCTCAACCCCATTTCCATTGGATATTTACTTGAGAAATCGACCAAAATTTCCCCATCAGAACTCAATCACCTCCACCAAACCTTCATATTAAAACAATTTCAGACTTCAAATCCCCCTCGTTATGGGTCAGTTTTCTTCACAGATATAGGTAAAATCATAGATAATATGATATCTGCAATTATGGGATTCAATACTAGTGAGTATGTAGATGAGTTTACCCTAGTATTTATATCTATCTTTACCCCTAGACAGCCCCCTACTGTCAAGTATGATTATGCCTCCTTTATTGCTGACAAAATTCATGACCAATTCATAGACTGGAGAATGAAAGATTTTTCAAGTATACCACCTTTATATATCACCTCATTCTCTACTATCACTTAGATAAATTTCCATTCTCTATTAAGAAGTTTGATACTAATGGCAATCCAAGGTCTATCATCTTTTGGACTTCTATCTTCCATGGGACTTTTACTTGCCCTTATTCCTATAATGAGTTCATTGATCAATTTGTCCACCCAGCAACCACCTTGCTGACAGGGAATTTCCCTCCCAGAATTAGTGATGATATTAAAAGGATCTTTTAGCTTTCCAAATAGTACAGAGTGGGTGACTAGTATTTATACCAAAATTACACAAAGATCAGGGTATATGGGTGTGAGCTTTCCCCATTCAAGCTACCTAGATATGTTCCAATGATACTGTTTGCATTGGAATATTACAGACAAATGATAAACTCAAATTTGGTTTATTTTACTAAAGCCAAAAAGAAAGCACAACTCAAGATCAAGGATCACTTATGCCCATTTGACTACAACACTAGGGAAGCATGGAAAGAAGCAGAGCAAATTCTAGAAGATCATCTGAAATTACATAAAAGTTTTAGTTGGATTCCATATGACCCCCATAGTTTCATCTATGATAGAAGAATGAAAAATAGGCTATCACAATACTTGCATCACAGAATTCCTAAGATTGAGCAATTTGCTAATATGGATGAATGGAGGGAAGAGACCCTGGTAGAAACAGATAGTGAGCAGGTCAACATAGAAAATGTAATGAAGGATCTTGAAAAGACACTTGACCTGGATTCTTTTGGACAGGTACAGTTTGAGGCTTCTCAAAGGTTAGCATTAGGGATTATCACCTCAACAGCTGAAATCTCTCAAAAGCACTCACAAGAGACCAGTACACCACTTGCAAGGACATCCCAGGGGAAAGAACCAAAGACCAGCACCCAAGGAACAGAGAAATCCACCATGTTGAAGCAGCCTGAAACTTCTCAGGAGTGGGATCAAACATAGAATCACCCAACTCAATTCAATAGAGAAGAGCCCCCAATTTCGCAAACTCCTCTGAATGAGGAAAAGAACAAAAAGAGATATAGGGAAGTAGCTACTCCTGTCAGTGGCCCATCAGACCGGCCTGTTGCTAAGAGGCATAGGCCAAATCCTCATTCAGAAGAGGAATTTTTTGAGGAAACTACAGAAAGACAGAGGAAAGAAGGTGTAGACGATCATCAGACTTTCCCAGCAAGTGGGACACCTTCCAATTTACAGAGACAGGAGCTAGAGAGACAACAAAGTGCTGAAGTGTCATCCTTCAGGCCTCTAGGAAATGAAAACTTGGATATCAAAAAGAAATTCAAAGAAATAAAAGATAAGAATGAGCCATTAAGGATATAGGTCTACAATCAATATTTAAAAATGGATCCCACCAATTAGAAAAGGTTGATGTTAGCCTATGACATCAAGGAGGGAAAAATGCAAATGAGCTTCTTCAAGCCCAAAGTACAACAGCCTCAGAAAATTGCAGAGTATCTTCAAATAGATTTTGAGGTCATGGCAAAGGACATTCATCCCCTGGATCATATTAAGTTACATAAGCACAGAGGGGAAATGGTGTACTCTACATTAACTAGCAAAGCTATGATGGCCCAAAGATTAGAAACTTCTTTAAATAATACAACTTCCCAATTACAACTGGAAAGAGCCTCCTCACAGGCTAAAAACAACATAATTAAATCTTTGGAGGAATTAGTGATTGGATTGGATCATAATCCAAAGGATGTAAAGGCTGCAGAAACCTTGATAAAGAAAAAATATGAAGACATAGTTGCCTTGAGAAAGCAGCTAAAGTTGCCACCATCCATACAGCCACAAACTACTGAAGTCATACAAAAGAAATCTGAAGAAGAGCTTATGGACTTAGCCCTTAAGCTAAATGAGCAGTTGAAGGAGAATGAACAAGAGTTAGAAAAATCGTTGAAGAGAAAGCAGGAAGAGTCGACCTCTCAGCCTCCAAATGTGATACTAGTGGTCTCCATTGTAGTCCCTTCAACACTAGCAATAGCTCTAGCATCTAATGTCCCTTTGGTCACAACAGAAGTAATTATAGGTACAAATACAGGGATAGCACCAGCAGAAAATTCAGGTTTGAGCACAGAGGAGATGAAGTTGCAAGTATTTGAATTACAGAAGGTAAAAGAACAATTTGTTACCTTAGAACAGAAATATGATCTTTCAAAGATAAATTTTGCTGAAAAAGTGAGGGAAAATAAAGGGTTAACTCAGTAGGTGAAATCATTAGAGAAGGACCTCACTTTTGACAAACCCTTAGCAGACATTAGAAAGATTCTTTGGACCAACATCACTCAGTCAATAAATGATGTTTGGCCATCAATACAAATAATTTTTGAACAGATTGATTTGGTAAAAGTAGCTCTTGAAGAAATCCAGAGAACTAAAGAAGAGCTAGGAAGGAAGCCTGAGGAAGCCACCAGGCTAATAAATTTTTTGAATAGCAAAAATAAGTACTAGCTAGAAGAGTTGGGCATTGAAGACAAAACAAGGACTATTCTAGAAGTCAAAAAGGCATTGACGAAAAGGTCACTTATGCAGAATTTGGAAAGAAGATGCCAGAACATGCAAGAAGAAATTAATGATTTTATGGAAAAATTCGGCATTTTGCAGAAGAAAGGACTTCCTAGTCCTTTATTTATTAATGATAAATTGATGAGGCATATAGACTATGTCGACAAGTTGGCTCAATATGCAGATAACCAGGCTAGCTCATCAGCTAGTGCATCTGCACCAAATCCACTACCAACAGGGAGAGTTTTCTATGACAGTCTAGAGAACCTTTTTTATGTTGAACATGAGTTAAAGAATTTGTTTCCAATTTAGCCTAATTTTGTCAAATATACTAAATCTAATGAAATCTTTAGGAAAATTCAAAGGACCAGAATACCAAAGGAAGATTGGTGGACTGACATGACAGAGATTTTGCAATTTGCCCTGGTAAAAAAGTAAATTCTTAAAATTTACAATAGTCAATATTGGTAAAAGAGGGTGAAAAAGGATCAAACAGGTAAAGAGTATCAAAACAGGTCAAAGAGTATCAGTAAAAGGATGAAAAACAGAATAGCCAACACAAAATTACAAAGAAGACAGCAAGATGCCCAATCATAGGGCCTACCTCTAGCTCATTCACAAAAACAGGGACAACAAGCCAATAGTTCACATTTAGCTTCTATATTTGAGACCATCTGTCTTTACTTTTATGTAACATATAGTTAGGCTTCCTAGATTATATCTCTCTTTGCTAAGAGATATTTTATTGAAAACTTTTGTATAAATACACCCTCATTCGGAGTATTGGAGATGGATTCTTAGACATTTCTGTAAAACTGATTATTTTGGAATAGAAGTACTATTGGACAATTTTTGTATGGATGACTAGATGAAGAAATAAAGCAAAGGACTTTTTATAGGATTCATGTGTGAAACATTTGGAAAAATAAGTATTCTATATCCCATGTGTTATTGTTTTCTTATCTAATATTTCAATTATGTTTCATATCTGAATATTAAAACGAAAAAGTATAATTCAGAAAGTGCTTAAGTGCAATCTATCTTTAAAATCATTTTCATTCTCAATGTTTTCTTCCAAACAATCATAGGCAAGGAATTCTTAATTGCTCCTACTTCTTAGTTTGTCATTTTGATCATTTAATAAGAAATTCTTAATTGCTTTTTATTAGTGATCACTCAATTTCCCTCCTCTTAAAACATGTTGAAGGATTCTTAATTGCCCTTCTTCCCTTTTAAGTTCATTTCATCCTTTCAAGTTACCATTTGTTCCCTATTTAGCTATCTTGCCCTATGAAGCCATCCTTTGTTGAAAAGTCAAATTGAGTTAAGCCATCTTCAGTTGACTCCATAGCCCAATGGCCTAAAATACTTAGTTCTATCCATCTGCTCCTGAATTCCACCACCAAACACAATCAAAACCCCTCAAGCTTTCATAACTAGCCTAATATCTATAAAACAAAGCTAAATCTTAAAGAGAGAGCCCTCTGAGTACAAATTGGCTAGATTCTGTACTTAAAAGTTGGTTTGTGGTTACCTCGGACCCCTTTCCTTCTTCTGACAACTTCAAGGAAAATCTAAGTGATAACATAGTGGCAACCATACTGGGGACCAATTCCTCAGTCATAACCAATCTTTAAGAAAATTCAAATCCCAAATCTAAAGCATCTTAAAGAAAACATAGAAGTTGTTTGTTGATATTAATTAAGAAAAACCAAGAACAAAACCTAAAAACCTGGCTTCAGAAAGGACTCGTTACACTAGAGCTAATCCTGATCCCAATCCACCACAAGTGTTTGAGAACCCTAATATGATTCCAAGAATTCTTAGGAGACAAGAAAGTCAAGAAAGTACTGCTAGTTCTCGGCCTGCCTTAAGATCAACATCCTATCCTGTTAGGTGGATTTACCTTGAAGACGAACCCTTTGACTAACATTTTGAGACCTCTTTGTTTAGGACATATTCTGATTCTGAATTAATCGACTTGATCCCAAACCCGTTGTTCATCGAATAATTACAGCTTCAAGCTGTCAATTTCTCAATTGACAGAGATTTGCAGAATTCAATACAATCTGATCTTACCTCTGAAGGAAAACCCAATTCCTCTGTAATTACTTCTACCTTTGCAAGTTCATCACCATTTCCTCATATATCTCAAACTCAAACCACTCCACATCAAACCACCCCTTATACTCCTCCATCCACAACTCAAACACCCATTGTTATCCCAACCCCAGCTGTTGTTTCACCATTACCTACAGCAATGGCAAATAGATATGCCCCCCTGATACTACCAGCAAACCTGGATGCTATGCCCCAAGATTACCAAAGTAAGATCACTCAATTTGATGGTATTCGTACCTATACAGCCCAACAACACACCAAAAAGATGACTGATTATTTCGAAATTTATGAAATAGATGCTGATGATGTGCGAATGAGAATATTTGTTCAGAGCTTAACTAGGGAAGTCAGAACCTGGTTTAGAGCTCTAGCAGAAAATAGTAGAGACAGCCTAGAAACCCTCTATAGACACTTCTTGAACCGATGGGAGAAAAAGAAAGATCCTCTTTAGATCCTATCTGAGTATGAAAACCTAAAGAGAGGAACACAAGAAATCGTGCAGGATTATTGCACTATATTCAACAATGTCTATAATGTCATTCCTCAAAATCTTAGACCTCCATCTGATTTATCCTTAATCAAATTCCCAGATGGATTTGATTCTGATATGGCCTTCCAGCTGAGAGAAAGAGCCCATAGAACTTTGGAAGATATGCAAAGCATAGCTGTCAGTGTTGAAGCCAACTTGATGTCTAAAAGAGCCAAGGTTAGGAGTGAAAGAAGAATACCATTGAAAGAAGAATCCTCACCCTTTGAACAGAAATTAGATGCTATAATTAAAGGGATGGATAGGTTAGGAGATAGAGTGGAAACAATTAAGAGAAAAGTTCCTTAGGATGGTCAGCCAACCAACACAAGGAGAAATCCTAATTTCAAAAAAAATCAAAATCAGAACGCTGGGAAGACTGGTCCAGACCAAAACATTAGACCCCATTTCCAGGAAAATTATGCAGAAGGCTCAAACTATGAAGAACCCGAGGAGGATACTCAAATAAATTTAATGGGACTCAGTAATGAAGGAGAAGTTTTCTTGACCCAAGAAGATCAAGAGGCCCATATTCTTAAACAGTTTCAAACTCAGTTAGGTGAATCATTTGACTTTAGGGAGGGATATTACATAGCCATCTATGAGGTGCATAAACAATACAACCTAAGAAGTAGAAGAATTGATGTTCCTGAAGCCAACAAGTAGAAAGCTCCAAAACAACCCATAAAAGGTAAGACAGTCACTACACCTATACATATTCTTTCTAGATCAAATAATAATCCTTCTAACCCAATAATTGAGGATGTCTCTGATAATCAGCCAAACAACAAATAGTCCTCCACTCCCCTTTCGTCTAAAGGAACTATGGAAGAACCTCCAGAAGTTGATTTAGGAGAAACTTCAATTAATAACCCCACTCCTGAAAAGGAGAAAAACATAGAAAATAGAGAGAATTCTAATATTCAAAATCCAAAAATCCAAACAGAAAACCCTTTAATCTTGAAACTGAAGTAGGCAAGCTGAAAATTATTGTTCCACTGTCTAAATTAGCTAAACATGATGCCTATCGAAGTCAAATCAATAGATCACTTAAAATTACTGAAACTGAAGATTCAGTTAATGTTTTTTATGACCAACCGGAATTAATCTTTAGCCCTGAAGTAAATGGAAAACTATTAGAAGGAGGAATTCCTCCTTTCTATGTGAGTTTAAACATACATGATAAGATTCTTCACAATGCCATGTTTGATTCTGGGGCATCTCGCAACCTAATGCCTAAGTCTATAATGGAAAAATTAGACCTAGACATCACTAGACCATACAAAGATCTCTTTTCTTTTGATTCTATTCAGGTAAGATGTTTAGGATTAATAAAAGACTTGTGTGTCTCATTAGTTCAATACCCTGCAAAAACAATTTTAATGGATATAGTGGTAGCAGATATACCACCAAAATATGGTATGTTATTGTCCAAGTCCTAGGGTGCTAAGCTTCAGGGATCTCTTCAATTGGACATGTCTTATGCTACTATCTTGGTTTTCGGCCAACCAAAGAAACTATACAGATAAACATTGATGAAATATGTAGTAAGTAGTCAAGAAAAACCACAAAATTTCCCCATCTACTCAGTACACTCTGATATGGATTCATTCATTCTTTGTAATGATAAAACCAATACTCCCAAAACTTTAGAATTTTTAGCAGTAGAACCAAAAGAAATTAAAAAAGAAAAATCAAATGTTCAGATTCAGGGAATATCAAATACCAATGACAAATCAGAAAACAAAGAGAATGATAATGAGAATAAACAACTAGATTCCACTATTAAACAAATTCCTACCACCCCTGACACCAATTGTGAGCATGAAATCCTTTGGCATTTAGAATTTGATGGCTCATTCAATAAAATAGGGGCAGGAGTAGGGGTTTGGGTGTACAATTTAGAAACAATCTTGCTGAAGGCCATACCTACAGATTAAATTTTAAGCGCACCAATAATATGGCAAAGTATGAGTCTCTCTTGCTAGATCTTAACTTGTTAAAAGATTAGGAGAAATTAGAGTATCTGTCATAGGAGATTTAGAGTTAATCATTAAACAGGTCAAAGGGAATTATGTAACTAGGGATCCTAGATTAGCGTCTTATAGAGGAACAGTTATAGAAATTCTAAATACTTTTCTGGAAACCCAGCTTGCTACAATCCCTAGACAACACAACTTGAAAGCGCATAGTTTGGCAATGTTTGCCAGCACCTGCAAATTACCTTTCGAACCTAATCATTAGTTTACTGCTGAAATTATGCAGAGACCAGCCATCCCTGATAATCTGAAGAACTGGCAGGTCTTTGATAGTGATGAGCAGATTAATAACGTTTTAACTTTAGATGAAGAGTTTTATAACAGTTACATAGATGTTGATACATATATTAACTCTAACCAAATAGATGAGGTAAAAACAAACGTTTTAGAATAAAATTCAACTCAAATGCTTCATCCCACAAAATTCACACAAAAGGAAGTTCAAGACCTAAAACAAATGGACCTTGATGAGATAATTGAAGAAGAAAAAAAGTTATCAATTTAAAAGGCAATCATTTGCCTAAAGGATTAACTCCTTTATAAGACCTCTTTGATTCTAATGACATTCCCAAAAAACCTAAGATGGAACCATTAAAAGCAGATATTGAAGAATACAACTTAGGTACAGAGGATAACCCAAAAATGATAAAACTATCAAAATCTTTACCTCTTGATCAAAAGATAAAATATGTTGAACTTATGAGAGAATTCCAGGATGTCTTTGCCTGGAGTTATGAGGATTTGAAATCATATGACACCTCCATAATTCAGCATACAATACCTCTCAAAGAAAACCAAAAGCCATTTAAACAAAAACTTAAAAGAATCAACCATGTATTATTACCACTAATTGAAAAAGAAATTAAACGTATGTATGAAACAGGGATTATTGCCCCTATTAGATTTTTAGAGTGGGTGTCTAACTTAGTGCCTACTAGGAAGAAAACTAGGGAAATAAGATTATGTGTTGATCTGAGAAATGTGAATAAGGTTTCTCTGAAAGATAATTACCCTTTACCTAAGATGGATCATATTTTGCAAAGGGTAGTAGGTGCTTCTAGAATTTCACTTTTAGATGGGTTTTCAGTAAATAACCAAATCCTGGTTCATCTCTATGACCAAGAGAAAACTGCTTTCACAACACCATGGGGCACATTTATGTATATCAAAATGCCATTTGGACTTAAGAATGTAGGAGAAACTTTCCAAAGGGAAATGGACATTGCATTTGCTAAAGAGATTCATGATTTTCTTGTTATATATTTGGATGATCTAACTATTTTTTCTAAATCATATCAGCAGCACTTGGACCATCTCAAACAAGTATTTCTAAAATGCAGAAAATATGGTATTTCTTTAAATACAAATAAGTCCTTGTTCGGTTTGGAGGAAGGTAAGCTTTTGGGTCACATCATTTCTAAGGATGGCATTTGAATTGACCCTGCCATAATAGAAGCTATTTTACAAATACCTCATCCAAGAAGTATCAAAGAAATTCAAGCTTTCTTAGGGAAGATAAATTTATTGAGAAGATTCATATCTAACTTAGCAGAACTTATTAGATTACTTAATGACACGTTAAAAAAGGATTCAAGTATTAAATGGATAGAAGAGGCCAAGCAGTCTTTTGAAGAAATCAAGATGGCCTTAACCAGAACATCGGTCCTAACTATTCCACAATTTGATGGAGACTTCATAATTTTTTCTTTTGCATCAGAACACACTATAACAGTTGTTTTATTACAAAAGGATGACCAAGGATGTGAGAAACCTATAGCCTTTTTTAGTAAAGCACTCAAAGATGCATCATTAAAATACAAAAACATGGAGAAACAAGCTTTTGCACTGGTCAAAGCCATTAAGGACTTCAAAGTCTACATATTATGCTCTCATGTGATAGCCTATGTACTGAATGCAGTTGTCAAAGAGATCTTGACTTGGGATGGAATTGAGGGCAAAAGAGGTAAATGGATTGCTACCATCTTAGAGTATGATATATAAATAAAACCTACAAAATTGATAAAAGGAAAGGGATTGGCCAAACTCATGGCAGAAACCAATTGTCAAGCCCTAGACATAAATGAACTAGATGACAAATAGGAGATGGCAACTCCACAAATTAGCCAGGCCTTTTCTGACTCACCTTGGTATGCTGATGTAATTTATTTTTTACGAAACCTGCAAGCTCCTCCAGGGTTGTCCAGAACAAAGAATAGGATTTTAAAAATGAAAGCTTCAAAGTTTTGTATTCTAGATAATGCTATTCTTTGGAAAAATCATGAAGGAATTTTATTGAATTGTCTATTAAAAGATGAAGCTGACAAGGCTCTCCAAGAATTTCATGCAGGAGACTATGGTGGACACCTTTATTGGAAATCAACTACAGATAAGATCCTGAGGGCTAGATTATATTGGCCAACCTTGTTCGCTGATGTGAAGAAATTTGTCACTTCTTGCCATAAATGTCAAATTTTTTAGGGCAAGAGAAAATTGTTACCTTTACCCTTGAAACCCATCTCAACCAAGAAACCTTTCCAACAATGGGGCCTTGACTTCATTGGAGAAATCTATCCACCCTTTTTAGGCCAACACAAATGGATACTCATTTCCACTAACTATTTTACCAAATGGATAGAGGCCATCCCCTCCAGACAAGCCAATGATACAATGATAATAAGTTTCTTAGAGACCAACATATTGTCTAGATTTGGCTACCCTGCTAAAATAATAACTAATAATGTTGCAGCTTTTAAATCCAAAAGGATGATCAATTTCTGCAAAAATACCACATCACATTAGGCCATTCCACAGCCTATTACCCTCAAGGAAATGGACTGGCTGAATATTCCAACAAAAGCCTCGTTAATATTATCAAAAAACTGTTGGAGAAAAATAAAAAGACTTGGCATAAGAAACTAATAAATGCATTATGGGCAGACAAGATTACAACCAAAAAATCCATTGGCACCAGTCCTTATGAGTTAGTATATGGCATGGAGGTTGTATTTCCTTCATCACTAGGTGTTCCTGTTATGAAACTACTCCAAGAAGCTCAAGTGGAACCTAATGATATTCAAAGGAGGATAAATCAGACTATCAACTTACAACAAACCAGGGAGGAGGTGTACCAAAGATCCCAAGTGTTGCAAGAGAAGCTTAAGAAGATATTTGATAAAAGAACCAAGGCAGAAGATTTCTACCTTGGAGATAAAGTACTAAGATGGGGTTCTAGAAGAGAGGATAAGGGGAAACATGGGAAGTTTGACTTCCTATGGAAAGGACCATACATCATCTATGCTTTACAATGAAACAATAAATATTTTCTTAAAAACTTAGATGGTACAGAAGCAGAGGAAGGACTAGTCAATGGTTGGATGTTAAAGCATTACTTTGATCCTACATACTAATGTCACCAGGTTCTTTTTGTACATATTATATCCTTTATAATGTCACATCTTTGATTGGACAATAACATTTTGGAGTTGAAGCCCGAAGAGAAGGCCCTAAGCTTCAGAAGTTTCACTGGCATACATACAATAAAGCAGCAAGCAAAAGAAGATTATAGAGCACAGTCAAAGTCATTCAGAGGCCATCTGATCTACTATTCTTGACTTTCCACCAGGGAAAGTCATCCCCAAGTGGAGCCACTATTATGCCCCTATACCAATGGGTGTCATATATCATGATTGACTTTATGAGCTATGTAATATGTTCAAACATTTACTTGGTGCAAAGTTTTTCCATATTTGTAAAAAAAAAATCAAAAAATGTAAAGAGGGTATACCCTAAAAGAAAAATAAAAGGGTAAAAAGAATAAAAGATGGTAAAAGATGAAAGAAAATGAACCCCACCAAAAAGAAAGACCAGGAAAGTGTGCAAGTCTAAATGCCACTATTTTTTTACTTTTGTGTAATAAATAATTGTGTGCAGTTTGTCACCTATGCCACAATTCATGAATAGTCAAACAGTTTAAGCTTGGCTAATTCATTTTTTAATTTCATGTTGTAGAAATAGAGAATACAGATCTGACCAAACAATGTAATCTTGGCAGATAAGTAGATAGGTAGAGTGAAAAAGGAGCTCAACAGTTTAAACTAAGCCCTTGGATGTAATAAGTGTAGACTTAGATAGGCATTACCATGTAAAAGAAAAGAAAGTTTGATAAGGGTTTGTCAGTCTAAGTGCACCTTAATAAAGAAGTAAAAATGCTAGGTTAAGTAGGAAGGGTAGGTAGATGATGGTTGCAGAATAATATGTGGTGAATGATAAGTTTAAATGTGTAAATATTTTATTTCGTCACAAGGCAAAGGCATTCAGTACATGAAAAACATATCAAGCAAGCAAAATCAGGATAATTAACTCCCCTACTCATTTTCCCTAATTTTTCACTAATTTCCCCTAAGTACCAAGGTATCTATCAAATTAGAGGGGCTTAGAGCATTTCTCTAACTTCTAGAGGGACTGGACCCTTGGCCCAATAATTTATAATGCCTAAAGTACTTAACCCCATTCATCAATAATCATACCCCTTCATAAAAATCATCCATTCCCTTGATAAGTTTTTTCCTAAGTAAAATCCTATTTTACTTAGGAAAATTAAAATATTTCCACAAAAACCCTTTTTCTCACTTTAGCCTAAGTTTAAATACATACCTCAAATGTTTATATTTAGCGCTTTTCACTTCAAAATCATATTAACTACTAACTTGTATTAATATATAATTCCCTTATAAAGTTTACCTGCACCCGTATTATTGTAACTATATAATAACTTTGAAATATTATTTATCTCATCCTCGGTTAAAATATAACCATAATCTGTTTAAAAAAGGGATTAATTAACCCTCACAGTTAATTAATAACCTTCCTGACCAATCCAGCCGCTCCTGATATGATTAAATAATCCTTAATTATATCGGGCCCGCCTCCATTAAACCCCTGTCGCTTCGCACCTCCGATAGCCATCTGATCACACTTCTGAGATCTAATGACTATCGTGCATATCGCATGACCCTTTGTGATTGCACGTTAGTGCGCAATCACAAAGTGGTTTTATGTACAGTGCCTCCGCCACGTGTCAAACATTCTATGGAATCGCTGGCTCGGGGCTAAAAATTGCCCACTCCCCATAAGCGATGCAATACAAACTGCTTACCGCCTCTAAACTAAATGACAAACAGCATTTTGTTTGCCCACTGACGTCACCCGTCCAAATCCCAAAACCCACCAAACCTTGACTTTGTACATAAAACAAACTAAATCATTTTGTTGTTTTATTCTGTGAACCTGTACTCCCATGCAAATAATACGTCAAGGTCAACAAGTTTGAGCTTTCAGCCACCAACCTGCTCCAAAATTTGCAACCAACGCTGCCGAGAGCCATCTAGCCAAACCTGGTACTTGCATTCCATTGCCTGTCCCCCAAAAAATAGGTATTTACCAATTTCCCAACAAAAACCCTGCAAATACTTGTTTTCCAATGCAAATTGATTAAAGAACCAAAATTCACCATAATTCTGCTATTGCATTTGTAAAGTCAAGTACCTGGACCTGCTATTTCTTCATTTCCACCTAAAAAACCTCAGTTGCCCTCCTGAAACCCACAAGAACCAGTATGGAAACTCCGGTAGCCCTAAATGTTGCACCCATTAATGCCCCTCATCGTGATTTAGACTATCTACCTCTGGCAGAGAAGGATTTCCAAATAAAATACTTAACCACTAATAAAGATCACCTCAAAGTCCTTTTCCAATGCCGAGATAACTACCTGAATGGACATGATGTCATGGGACTGTGGGAATCTAACCTCCCAATGTACTTTCTCCCCTCTGTGCATGTTTTCCCAAACATAATTCATCAATGCCATGCCAATTATGACCCCAACCGCAGAGCAATCATGTCTCCCAACCAAACAGTCCTTTTTACTAACCGCTGAATCAATAAATGAGATGCTGCAATTTCACCCTAGTTCAACCCTCACCCCCATTTCCATTGGATATTTTCTTGAGAAATCAACCAAAATGTCCCAATTTGAACTCAATTGCCTCTGCCAAACCTTCATATTAAAACAATTTCAAACTTCAAATCCCCCTCCTTATGGGTTAGTTTTCTTCATAGATATAGGTAAAATCATAGCTGATATGTTATTCGCAGTTATGGGATTCAATACTAGTGAGTATGTAGATGAGTTGACCCTAGTATTGCTATCTATCTTTACCCCTGGATAGCCCCCTACTGTCAAGTATGATTATGCCTCCTTTATTGCTGACAAAATTCATGACCAACTCATGAGACTGGAGAATGAAAGATTTTTCAAGTATACCACCTTTATATATGACCTCATTCTCTACTATCAGTCAGATAAATTTCCATTCTCTGTTAAGAAGGTTGATACAAGGGTAATCCAAGGTCTATCATCTTTTGGACTTCCATCTTCCACAGGAATTTTACTTGCCCTTATTCCTATAATGAGTTCATTGATCAATTTGTCCACCTAGCGACCACCTTACTGACAGGGAATTCCCCTCTCAGAATTAGTGATGATATTAAAAGGATCCTTCAGCTTTCCAAATAGTACAGAGTGAGTGACTAGTATTTATACCAAAATTACACAGAGATCAGGGTATTTGGGTGTGAGCTTTCCCCATTCAAGCTACCTAGATATGTTCCAATGACACTGTTTGCATTGGAATATTATAGACAGATGATAAACTCAGATTTGTTTCATTTTACTAAAGCCAAAAAGAAAGCACAACTCAAGATCAAGGATCACTTAGGCCCATTTGACTGCAACACTAGGGAAGCATGGAAAGAAGCAGAGCAAATTCTAGAAGATCATCCGAAATTACATAAAAGTTTTAGTTAGATTCCATATGACCCCCACAGTTTCATCTATGATAGAAAAATGAAAAATGGGCTATCACCATACTTGCATCACAGAATTCCTGAGATTGAGCAATTTGCTAATATGGATGAATGGAGGGAATGGACCCTAGCAGAAACAAATAGTGAGCAGATCGACATAGAAAATGTAATAAAGGATCTTGAAAAGACACTTGACCTGGATTCTTTTGGACAGGTATAGTTTGAGACTTCTCAAAGGTCGGCATCAGGGATTAGTTCCTCAATGACTAAAACCTCTCAAAAGCACTCACAGGAGACTAGTAAACCACTTGCAGGGACATCCCAGGGAAACGAACCAGAGACCAACACCCAAGCAACAGAGCAATCCACCATGTCGAAGCATCCTGAAACTTCTCGAGAGCAGGCTCAAACACAGGCTCACCCAACTCAATTCAATATAGGAGAGCCTCGAATTTTTCAAACTCCTTTGAATGAGGAAAAGAACAAAAAGAGAGACAGGGAAGTAGCTACCCCTGCCAGTGGCCCATCAAACCAGCTTGGTGCTAAGAGGCACAGGCTAAATCCTCATTTAGAAGAGGAATTTTTTGAGGAAACTACAGAAAGCTAGAGGAAAGAAGGTGCAGACAACTATCAGACTTTCCCAGTAGGTGGGACACCTTCTAGTTCATAGAGACAGGAGCTAGAGAGACAACAAAGTGTTGATGTGTCATCCTTCAGCGCTCTAGGAAATGAAAACCTAGATATCAAAAAGAAATTCAAAGAAATAAAAGCTAAGAATGAGACATTAAGGATCCAGGTCTACAATTAGTGTTTAAAAATGGCTCCCACCAATCATAATAGGTTGATGTCAACCTATGACATCAAGGAGGGAAAAATGTAAATGAGCTTCTTCAAGCCCAAAGTACAACAGCCTCAGAAAATTGCAGATTATCTTCAAACAGATTTTGAGGTCATGGCAAAGGACATTCATGCCCTGGATCATATTGAGTTACATAAGTAGACAGGGGAAATGGTGTACTCTACATTAATCAGCAAAGCTATGATGGCCCAAAGATTAGAAAATTCTTTAAATAATACAATTGCCCAATTATAGTTGGAAAGAGCCTCCTCACGAGCTAAAGACAACAGAATTAAATCTTTGGAGGAATTAGTGATTGGATTGGGTCATAATCCAAAGGATGTAAAGGCTGCAGAAGCCTTGATAAAGAAAAAAGATGAAGACATATCTGCCTTGAGAAATCAGCTAAAGTTGCCACCATCTAGACATCCACAAACTGCTGAAGTCATACAAAAGAAATCTGAAGAAGATCTTATGGACTTAGTCCTTAAGTTAAAGGATAAGTTGAAGGAGACTGAACAAGAGTTGGAAAAATCATTGAAGAGCAAGTAGGGAGAGTCGACCTCTCAGCCTCCAAATGTGATACCAGTGGTCTCCACTGTAGTCCCTTCAACACTGGCAACAGCTTTGGCATCTAATGTCCCTTTGGTCACAACAGAAGTAATTACAGGTACAACTACAGAATCAACACCAGCAGGAACTTCAGGTTTGAGCACAGAGGAGCTAATAAAATCAATGGAGGAGATGAAGCTGCAAGTCTCTGAATTACAGAAGCTAAAAGAATAATTTGTTACCTTAGAACAAAAATATGATCTTTCAAAGATAAATTTTGCTGAAAAAGTGAGGGAAAATAAAGGGTTAACTCAGCAAGTGAAATCATTAGAGAAGGATGTCACTTTTGACAAACCCTTAGCAGACATTAGGAATATTCTTTGGACCAACTTCACTGAGTCAATAAATGATGTTTGGCCATCAATAAAAATAATTTTTGAACGGATTGATTTAGTAAAAGTAGCTCTTGAAGAAATCCAGAGAACTAAAGAAAAGCTAGGAAGGAAGCCTGAGGAATCCACCAGGCTAATAAATTTTTTGAATAGCAAAAATAAGTACTAGCTAGAAGAGCTGGGCATTGAAGACAAAACAAGGACTATTCTAGAAGTCAAAAAGGTATTGACCAAAAGGTCACTTATGCAGAATTTGGAAAGAAGATGCCAGAACATGCAGGAATAAATTAATGATTTTGTGGAAAAATTCGGCATTTTGAAGAACAAAGGACTTCCTAGTCCTTTAGTTATTAACGATAAATTGATGAGGCATATAGACTATGTCGACAAGTTGGCTCAATATTCAGATAACCAGGTTTGCTCATCAGCTAATGCATCTACACCAAAGCCACTACCAACAGGCAGAGTTCTCTATGACAGTCTAGAGAACCTTTTTTATGTTGAACATGAGTTAAAGCATTTGTTTCCAATTCAGCCTAATTTTGTCAAATATACTAAAGCTGATGAAATCTGCAGGAAAATTCAAAGGACCAGAATACCAAAGGAATATTGGTGGATCGACATGACAGAGATTTTGTAATTTTCCCTGGTAAAAAAGTAAATTCTTAAAATTTACCATAGTCAATATTGGTAAAAGAGGGTGAACAAGGATCAAACAGGTAAAGAGTATCAGAACAAGTCAAAGAGTATCAGTAAAAGGATGAAAAATAGAACCACTAGCATAGAATTACAAAGAAGACAACAAAATTCCCAATCATAGGGCCTGCCTCCAGCTCATTCACAAAAACAGGGACAGCAAGCCAACAGTTCACATTTATCTTCTATATTCGAGGCCATATGTCTCTACTTTTATGTAACATATAGTTAGGCTTCCTAGATTATATATCTCTTTGTTAAGAGATATTTTATTGAAAAATTTTGTATAAATACACCCTCATTCAAAGTATTGGAGGTGGATTCTTAGACATTTCTGTAAAACTGATTATTTTGGAATAGAAGTACTGTTGGACAATTTTTGTATCGCTGGCTGGATGAAGAAATAAAGCAAAGGACTTTTTACAGGATTCATGTGTCAAACATTTGGACAAATAAGTATTCTATATCTATTGTTTTCTTGTCTAATATTTCAATTATGTTTCATATCTGAATATTAAAACGAAAAAGTATAATTCAGAAAGTGCTTAAGTGTAATCTATCTTTAAAATCATTTTTGTTCTCAATGTTTTCGTCCAAACTATCATAGGAAAGGAATTCTTAATTTCTGCTGCTTCTTAGTTTGTATGATCATTTAATAAGAGCTTCTTAATTGTTTTTAATTAGTGGTCACTCAATTTCCCTCCTCTTAAAACATGTTGAAGGATTCTTAATTGCCCTTCTCCCCTTTTAAGTCCATTTCATCCTTTCAAGTTACCATTTGTTCCCTGTTTAGCTATCTTGCCCTATGAAGCCATCCTTTGTTGAAAATTCAAATCCAGTTAAGCCATCTTCAGTTGACTCCATAGCCCAATAGCCTAAAATACTCAATTCTATCCTTCTACTCCTGAATTCCACCACCAAACACAATCAAAACCCCTCAAGCTTTCATAATTAGCCTAATATCTATAAAACAAAGCTAAATCTTAAAGAGAGAGCTCTCTCTGAGTACAGATTGGCTAGATTCTATACTTAAAAGTTGGTTTGTGGTTACCTCAGACCCCTTTCCTTCTTCTGACAACTTCAAGGAAAATCTGAGTGATAACAGCGGGGTTGGTGGCCTGCCACCCCCCTTTTTTTATATATATTTTTTGTTATATAAAAACAAACTGTGCATTTTTGGAAATTCAGTTTTTTGACCGAAGGAGTCACTTTAACCAGGCAACGATTTCACCCAGAATCTTGTCGGAATTGGCCGGATTCCGTCCACCGGAAAATGTCCAAATTGTGCCTTCATTAATCCTACCTAGTCATCAAAGAGTCAATCTAAACTTGATTGCCTCTATCTCCTTCATCTAGACTCACATTGGAGTGTCGTTCACACCATTGGAATCAGGGTGACGAGCACTTAGATCTAATGTCAAGTTAATTGCCTTTCCGCCACTTTGAATTTTGAGCCTTTTCCATGCCACTAGTGTCTAGAGATCCACCTGGATCAATCCTCCCCACTGAGGAGCTTTTGGACCCCAAAAGAATTTACACTTAGCACACTATTTGTGTCCTTTCAACCCACACTTTCAATCGCCTGCACACAAAAATAGTACATTTTTTTGCAATCATGCACACCACACATGACTTAAAGACCCTTCACTACCAAGAGTTTATAGCAACCACTCTGATGAGCCCCAAAAATGGACAATTATTTGGGCTCATTCAACCTCCTAATTTGACTTAATCCACCATTCTCATTAGTTTATTGCATGTTTTTGATTATATTTATGTTAATAGAGTGAATTTGGTTAGTCATTATGCCAACAAGTCTAATGGGTGCTTTGTGTAGCCTTTTTGGTCAACTTGGAGACAAAATTGAAGGTCTTAATGAGCACTTGGCAGCCAAATTCGTGGGAGAACAAGCTAGAGGATTTGTAGGAAGGTGTCCCCTTCATTTATGGGCCCTTACCTCGAATTCTCCACCATCAGCTCGGAGTTCAAGGGCCACCGAATCAATCAGCACAAGGCCAGCCAAGCAAGTCAAGTAGGATTGCTGTTAACTACAAGTCTTGGGCAACCGAGTCCCTACATTTTAGGAGGACTGTTGGGTCCTCAAATTGTATAAATAAGAGGGCTTAAGACCTCATTTCAGTTAGTCAATTTGGTTTTTGCTCTTTGTAAGCCAGTTTTGGCATGATGTTAGACTCATGATTATTTAATAAAGGCAGGCAGCTTTGGATCCAATTCTGAGTTTTTAAGGGAGCTATAGCTCTCAGGTTAGGGCCCAATCTAAGAGCAATAGACCTCCTCTTCCTTGTATTGTTACTTGTTTCCTTGCAGCACTTTATTTCCTCTGTTTTGACATGCATTTAGAATTTACAGTCTGCTGATTTGATTTCTTTTATGTGATTGAGTAGGATTAGTTTACAGTTCAAGTGCTTTTAGTTGTTTAGATTAGAATAGGAGGATTGTAATTCATTGGAGATTCAAAAAAGGTTGATAGTGCACTCGCTGCCATCTCTGTTTAGAGATTGGGGGTGTGGGCTGTACCAACCACCAAAAAACGCAGTCTTATGCTTTCATGCAAGCTGCCACACAGTCATTTCAATTGTAGATCCATACATGCACTCTGCTCTTGAGCACTACTGCTTCATTCCAACACCATGCACGATTTTTCTCCACACTTTACATTGATGTTCATTGGTTTAATAACACAGTTAGAATAGGTTGATGGAATTCTCGGTTTTGTGCAAGATATAGAGGATTTGTTTCTTTTACACTACTTAGCATCACTTTATCATGTTCTTCTTCTTCTCAACCACGCTTGAAGCCACTTGCTCAACCTCTGTTCAGCTCATTAGCCTTCCAACTCATCTACTTCTCACGTAGCTCCATCTTTTCAACTTTTCCTTGCTTCCACCTTTCTATTCACCAACCAACTGTACCCACTCTTTCCTCATCTCATATCTCTGTCCCTGAGCCACCACAAACTCCACCTTCACCTTACCCATCCACCCATACCACTCCTCCACTACTCCATCACCCAAAACTCCAACCATAGCACATCCTGTAGAAGTTAGCAGACTTCCTGTAGAAATCCCAAGCTTCCTGTAGGATCCCCTGCAGACATCCTGTAGAAGCCTGCAAACTCGGTTGCTGAGCATCTGAACGTTGTGGACTCCTGTGGAATGATGTTAGGGATCCCCTGGAACCTCTCCTAGCCCTCTTGACCTTTCCCAAGCTTTATCTCCCTTCGCACCACCTCTGCACAGCCAAACCCTAATAAGAAACAAAATCATAATCACTCCAACCACTTAAGCAAAAATATAAAAACATGTTCTTTTCAATAGAAGTAGTTTGAGTTCATGCATTTCACATCATTAGAAGTAATGGCATCATTCTTAGACATTTGCACTCCCACCATTGCATCATAGAGATTAAGATAGTCAGATTAGGGTTTACTAGGGTTTCCATGTTTCTGTTGGTTTTCAGTTCATTTTTGCAAAGTAGATTAATTTCCTTTGAGATAGCCTTCGTCCATCATTTAGAAAGCTTCTTCTGAGAACATATAGAAGTTGGCTTGAGCCCTAGCGGACTTGTGCCAGCTGACCAAGTGACAGCTGCGACAAGAGCTAGTACTTGTGCATACAGCACCGTCGCTTCCAAGTTTGTTACGAACTACCGGGTTGATAAAATTAGAGATAGGAAGCTCCAGGAGTTGTAGCATTATTGCTACAATACTGGAGCCCACCATCTTTTTGGCGCCGTTGCCGGGGAAGCGGCAGAGTATTGGTGATTGTTGCTATTCTTCTATTTTCTACTACAACCTTCTGCTAAGTAGTTTATTTCATTTCCATTATGCAATTTCATTTATGCAAAAGTAGATTAGCATTTCTTGCTTTCATAGATTAGCATTTCAATTCCGCAATTTCATTTCTGCAAGCATAGATTAGCATTTCAATTCCGCAATTTCAATTCTGCAAGCGTAGATTAGCATTTCAATTCTGCAAGCGTAGACTAGCATTTCCATTCCTGCAATTTCATTTGAGCAAAATAGATTAGCCCTTTCCTGCTTTCATTTCAATTCCGCATTTTCATTTTAGCAAGATAGTTAGTTGCAGTTCAATCTATTTCAATTTTGTAGGTAGAAGTAGAAAAAAGAAAAAATCAACCAAAAAGATTTCATTTCATGCCTTGTAGGAGTAGAGATAAGTTAGAAAAATGATTGCACAACCCCCCACTGCTTCACACAGCCAACGTTATCTCTTCTTCGATGGCTGTGATTAAAGAACCCCTGGGTGGACATCAAGGCGTATTTAAAGAACCTCTAGGGGAGAAGAAGAAGAAAACATTCCTCTAAGCGAATGGCTACAAGCAGACATGTTGGGAGCAGTCCCTTATCCAAAGATGAATTTGAAAATCAGATCGAAGATTTCAAGAGTGATATGAGGCAGTTTCTTGCCATGCAACTGGATACCTTGCGGATCCAAAAGAAGCAAGAAGAAGCCAAGAGGGCTTTGGCCATTTTTTGTCCTAGGTGCACTAGAAAGCATCCTAGGAACGAATGTCCAATGCACTCCCTAGAAGTGTGTTTCATCTGTGAAGAATACCATCCTACAAATCAGTGCCCTTCCTTGCCTGGACTTAAAGTTGCATATCAGAGAGCCAAAGGAGCCACTGAATCACTCTGTTATATGAACCAAAGGAGGCCACATGGACCTAGATCTTACCAGCAGGAACTGCAAGGGACACCTGAGACCTATTATGACCCCTATCAAGCCAATTTCATGCCTTCTTGGGGTCCCCCTGCTCATCCTTCCTGGTTCACACCTCCTCATTGCTCCTTCACAGATCCATATTATGCCCAACCAACTGCTCATTCGTTTCACTCTTATGCTCAGCCACAGCCTCAGTGGAATGCACCTTATCAGGAGTGGAGGCCCCAGTACAACTCGTATCCCGCTCATTTTCCTCCACCACCTGCTCATCCACAACCATCGCCTCCTCCTCCACCAAGGCAACCCCAAATGCCTACCCAACCACAACCCCATCCACATCCATCTCAAATATACACCCCCACTCAGCTACCCGTACCACCATGTCCAAAACCACACAATGGAGCAGCTCAACCCCATTGCAATTCTGAGGCACAACATATCCAAACAACTCCTCTTGAGCCCAATGATCTTCACCAAAGCTCAGGAAGAGTGTTGTAAAGCAGAGATTATATTGACAACATTGAAGGACCAAAGCAAAAGAAGATTCCAAAGAGGAAGATCAGAAGGTCATGATAGAAGGTGACATGAAGAATGATCCAAATCAGCAAGATGACCAAGGATATCAAAGCTATATTGAGATATGGTTTCAGAAGGTCACTAGGTTGCAGCGGTACTCTCTTCCTCAGCTATGTTTGATCCCTTCAAAGCCAGATCATTTGGTCTCTGAGATCTGGATACCTGTCAAAGCATGCATTTTGAGCCTTCACATCATTTTGTCTCTAATCTCGATGTGCAAATGGCTCCATTGGAAGTATTCTTATACTTGAAAATGATTTTGTTTTTCAAGTAGGGTAGGGTAGAAAAAAGAAGAAAAAAAAAAGAAAAAAATGAAAATAAGAAGAAAATAAAAATCTAAGGTGAAAACCTCCTCGGAGGCGCCTTAGATTGGCTCATTGATTGAAAACCTCCATGAGGCGGTTAATGGGTTGGAAAAAAAAGAAAATAAAAATGGAATAAGATCCCTGGGTGAAAACCTTCCTTGGAGGCGCTCAGGGCAGGCAATTAGGGTGAAAACCTCCATGAGGCGCCCTAGTTGTTTTTCAAAAAAAAAAGAGAAAAGGAAAAGAAAAATAAAACTAATCTCCATTGGCTAATTGCAGGTTGCAAGAAGGACGTTTCATGACAGGAGGAGCACTCAAATCAAGGTTAAAGAAATTTTTCTTGTGCCTTCTACAGGAAGCTCTGTATTTCTACAGGAAACATCCTGTAGAACCTTTGGACGAGCCACATTCAATTTCAAAAGTGAATCTAATGTGGGAGTCTATTGGTTAGGCCTGCAAGCACTTGTGTGTCCATCCCTTGCCTTTCTCCATCATTTTTTCCACCTCATTGTGCTTCTCATTGTGCTTCTACAGGAACTTCCTGTAGAAATTGTGGGAAACTAGACATGGATTCCAAAAAGTGGTTTGGCGAACATTGTAGCTTCCTCAAGGGTTCAGGAGCCCTCATGCAATCTTCCAACTCCTCCTCCATCATCTCCATACCTGCATCACAGCCCAAGCTCAGTTTTCCCTTCCATGCAAACACATGCAAAGTGCCTTGAAGCAAAACTCCATAGAACAGAATTTGTTTTTGCCATAACTTGAAAACCATGCATCCATTTGAAAAACCGTTTTATGGGGAGTTGTACAAGGGTGATGACAACATTCCTGAGCAGTTTCATGCCGTTCCGGTGCACGGTTTCCAAGAAATCAGCCTCCATCACCATTAGCCATTTTTGCATTTTCTCCATATCCGTGCATCTGTTTTAAACCTGTTTCATGGGGAGATGCACATGGGTGATAGTAGCCTACCCAAGCAGTTTCAGCTGATTCCGATGCACGGTTTCCGAGAAATCGATCTCTAAAATCTTCAACCATTTTCCATTTTTCTCGAAATCCGTGCATCCATTGATCACGATTTTGCTATGGGAGATGCATAATGATGATAGGAACATGCTCACCAAGTTTCAGATCAATCCGGTTTACCGTTTGAGAGCAATGGCGAAAACAAGTTCTGGTTTTGTGACCATGCAGCAGCAGCAGCTTGAAGGTGCAGATCTGGACGTGGAAACAATTGCATGCAGCTCAGATCCGGCCAGAGGACACCTGCACAAGGAAAAGCAATCAAAGATTAGCAGCCAAGCCACATGCAATCAGAAAAACCAAGCATGCAGCAGCAGAATCAGAGCAGGCAGCAGCAAAAAGCTCACGGCAGCCATTCAACTTCGAGGTATGTGACTGAAACTCATTCCTCTATTGCATAAATTTAATTTAAAAACTGCATGAATTAATGGAATGGTGGGATTAAGACACAAATTAGCAAGGTTAAGCTGATTATCTTCTCTAGAACTCAGCTGGAAGTCACGCAGTACACGTGGATAGCTGACTTACGTGAAAATTAAAGCAACAAGGAGTGTTGGTTGTTTAAACTTCAGTTCAATTCACGACAGTGATTACAGGGGGAAAACACAGAGTTCAGGAACAAAACTTCTAGTTGCATGTGGCCACGTACACTTGGCCACTTCACTCCCTCACCACAAATCATGCCGTAATTAAAAAAATGCTCGGCTGACTCTCACCATCCGCTGATTAATGTGCATCTGTGACATTCTTAGCTGAAGTATGCATCCTCTGCTCCCACAAACGGTTAACCTATCAACCTCCATGGAGCTTTGCGGCCTGGTTCGAATTTCTCTAGTGTATCGGGCTCACTCAAAGGCAGAATAACATTCTACAGGAAACGGGTGGGGTCTCCTACAGGAAGTATGGCACAACATTCTGGACCAGAGAAGCCCGGACTTTTCTTCATCGAATTTGGAGTCCCGAGAAAGGTAGGATCGGAAACACTCTTCCATGTATGATATACTCCAAAAGAGTGGTGAATTGAGTTGTTTTGAATTGGAGGGTGACCATGCATGAATTTGCTTGAAAAACACTTGCTAATAGAATCTGTTTTAATGCCTGAAACAAGAGGCATCACAACAAATGGGTAAAGCAGATCTGAAGTAATGCGCTCCCTCTACCCAGTCAGCAGGCATCAAAAACAATGGTTAAGAATGCTCCATTTTATGCTGTAACTAAGGCACATAACAACCCTGAAAAATGTGCCCAGGCTGCTAGTTATAACTCCTATCAGATGTGCCTCATCTCCTGGTGTAGATATTGTGCTTGGTCTTCCAAAAAGCGCCTCATATGCTCCTCTTCAAACAGCACTCAAATACCATATAAATTGGTTAAAGAACTGCACCTAGACATGTGAAATCAGGGGCTACATAGACCAACATAAAAATGCCTTTCATTTTTTGATCTGGAACTGATGGGAAAACAGCATCCACTTCTCTCAAAACAGTGTCTCTTCAACTTCAAATCTGCCCAATCATACAAGAACAGCACCAATAAAATAAAATGCTCATATTTGTGTTTTCTACATGTATTATAATCCACCATGACTGTTGATTTGTTTGCAGGGCTTGCACCATACGTATTGAAATATATGCGTTGGTTTAGACTCTGACTTTGATTCAAAAACAACAAAAAAAGGAAAAAGAAAAAAAGGTCAAAAGTCTCATGGAAGTGCTCCTCTGTAAGCTGGTATAATTCTGCACCCTGTTCAAAATCTGATTTGAACTTTTTCAAATCTGAAATATCTCCCAGAATCTTCAAGGTGCCTTCCTATGCTGAACAAAACGTCTCAGACATGTGGACTTATAAACACATTGGATTTATCTTATTGTGTCCATCTGCTACTCGGGAATACTGCTACTTCATTTTCCAATATCACCCTGTATATGAAGTTATTGTGTGCTGGAAAGAATGCCTCTGCAAAGATCAAAATGCACCGGCACTTAGAGGGGTATTTTATTGCAGCTTGAAGCTATTGACGTTGGAGCTCAGAATGGTCATGCACAGCTGGCCCTACGAAAAGCTGGAGAAACTGAAAAAGGGTATAACACAAATGTTGACAAGCTAGCTGTTGAATTAAGCGTAAAACAAAGTAGCATGGCAGAGCTTGAATGGTATAAAGAGAGATGGAAGAAGGTTCAGTTGCATGGCGAACATATCATAGTCCAAGGCCTCAAGTACCAGCCTCTACACCACCACCAATTTGTTTCTCAGCATATCCATCAGGCCTATCAGCATATTGATGAGCCTCGTCATTGAGTTTTTGGGAGAAAATCATGGCAGTTTTGGCTAATTAAGAGCAGGAACCTGAATGAGATAAGGAGGATAGATCATAGGAGATAGATCCTCCTCATTAAATCCTCACTCATTCAAATATTACTTAATCAAATCGCACTAGCTCAGAGTTGCAAGCAGCCAAGCTGAAAGGAGAATCGCCCACAACCAAGCAGGATACAGTGGTGCTGTCTGTTTCTACAGGAAGACAGAGGACTGTTTCTACAGGAAGCCAGCGAACTGTTTCTACAGGAAGTTTGAAAAGAGGGAAGCCAAAGGAGAAAACAGCCGAGATGTTAGCCAAAGAAGCCACCAGGGCCATCAAAGATGAGGAGAGATATTGGTTGCTCAGAGGATGAGCAACACTTTCAGTAGGGGGGTGATGATGAGCCCCAAAAATGGACAATTATTTGTTCTCATTCAACCTCCTAATTTGATTTAATCCACCATTCTCATTAGTTTATTGCATGTTTTTGATTATATTTATGTTAATAGAGTGAATTTGGTTAGTCATTATGCCAACAAGTCTAATGGGTGCTTTGTGTAGCCTTTTTGGTCAACTTGGAGACAAAATTGAAGGTCTTAATGAGCACTTGGCAGCCAAATTCGTGGGAGAACAAGCTAGAGGATTTGTAGGAAGGTGTCCCCTTCATTTATGGGCCCTTACCTCGAATTCTCCACCATCAGCTCGGAGTTCAAGGGCCACCGAATCAATCAGCACAAGGCCAGCCAAGCAAGTCAAGTAGGACTGATGTTAACTACAAGTCTTGGGCAGCCGAGTCCCTACATTTTAGGAGGACTATTGGGTCCTCAAATTGTATAAATAAGAGGGCTTAAGACCTCATTTTAGTTAGTCAATTTGGTTTTTGCTCTTTGTAAGCCAATTTTGGCATGATGTTAGACTCATGATTATTTAATAAAGGCAGGCAGCTTTGGATCCAATTCTGAGTTTTTAAGGGAGCTATAGCTCTCAGGTTAGGGACCAACCTGAGAGCAATAGACCTCCTCTTCCTTGTATTGTTACTTGTTTCCTTGCAGCACTTTATTTCCTCTGTTTTGACATGCATTTAGAATTTACAGTCTGCTGATTTGATTTCTTTTATGTGATTGAGTAGGATTAGTTTACAGTTCAAGTGCTTTTAGTTATTTAGATTAGAATAGGAGAATTGTAATTCATTGGAGATTCAAAAAAGGTTGATAGTGCACTCGCTGCCATCTCTGTTTAGAGATTGGGGGTGTGGGCTGTACCAACCACCAAAAAACGCAGTCTTATGCTTTCATGCAAGCTGCCACACAGTCATTTCAATTGTAGATCCATACATGCACTCCGCTCTTGAGCACTACTGCTTCATTCCAACACCATGCACGATTTTTCTCCACACTTTACATTGTTGTTCATTGGTTTAATAACACAGTTAGAATAGGTTGATGGAATTCTCGGTTTTGTGCAAGATATAGAGGATTTGTTTCTTTTACACTGCTTAGCATCACTTTATCGTGTTCTTCTTCTTCTCAACCACGCCTGAAGCCACTTGCTCAACCTCTGTTCAGCTCATTAGCCTTCCAACTCATCTACTTCTCACGTAGCTCCATCTTTTCAACTTTTCCTTGCTTCCACCCTTCTATTCACCAACCAACTGTACCCACTCTTTCCTCATCTCATATCTCTATCCCTGAGCCACCACAAACTCCACCTTCACCTTACCCATCCACCCATACCACTCCTCCACTACTCCATCACCCAAAACTCCAACCATAGCACATCCTGTAGAAGTTAGCAGACTTCCTGTAGAAATCCCAAGCTTCCTGTAGGATCCCCTGCAAACATCCTGTAGAAGCCTGCAAACTCGGTTGCTGAGCATCTGAACGTTGTGGACTCCTGTGGAATGATGTTAGGGATCGCCTGGAACCTCTCCTAGCCCTCTTGACCTTTCCCAAGCTTTCTCTCCCTTCGCACCACCTCTGCACAGCCAAACCCTAATAAGAAACAAAATCATAATCGCTCCAACCACTTAAGCAAAAATATAAAAACATGTTCTTTTCAATAGAAGTAGTTTGAGTTCATGCATTTCACATCATTAGAAGTAATGGCATCATTCTTAGACATTTGCACTCCCACCATTGCATCATAGAGATTAAGCTAGTAAGATTAGGGTTTACTAGGGTTTCCATGTTTCGGTTGGTTTTCAGTTCATTTTTGCAAAGTAGATTAATTTCCTTTGAGATAGCCTTCGTCCATCATTTAGAAAGCTTCTTTTGAGAACATATAGAAGTTGGCTTGAGCCCTAGCGGACTTGTGCCAGCTGACCAAGTGACAGCTGCGACAAGAGCTAGTACTTGTGCATACAGCACCGTCGCTTCCAAGTTTGTTACGAACTACCGGGTTGATAAAATTAGAGATAGGAAGCTCCAGGAGTTGTAGCATTATTGCTACAATACTAGAGCCCACCACACACCTTGTCAAAGGATTACATAAAAAGTAATCAATACCTCAACTACTAGTAAAGAAAGGCCAAAATATCATCGTTTCATTTTGAAGTGATAGGAAACACACCATCACTTTTACATTTACTTAAAACGAATGATTTACAATGGTGGCCATAACAAGCTATTACCTTAGAAAAACCAACGTAACAAAGTAGACCACTGTGAATGGGGTGGTTTCATTTGCTAAACATGTTCACCTTTCGGCTCCTCCAGCGATGTTTCTAGAGCATGGAGCATCATACATCTGGTTTGTTGGTGTCCCTCTTTGTTGCAATGGCTACAACGATTCTTTTTCCTCAAAACTTTCGAGGTTTCCTTGGGGTGCTTTCCCCTAGTGTTCCTTCGATAAGTTTTTATGGGGCCCCCGCTATCGCAGGACTGTGAGGAGGGAATTTCATCGTCTATCATTGGTTGGTTACTAGCTGTATTGGAGCTTTCTCCCATTTCCTTTTTGGTGTATCTGAGTCCTACACAATGCGGCAATTCCTTGACTTTGATGGGGTTTACGATGCCTTGGCCTTTGATGTCGAGGACCTTTCCATGATACCCCATCTTCTTCAATAGTTTGGATCCAATCCCTGTAGTATGTTTTTCAAAAGAAACGAATTCATCATCATGAAAATCACATGAAGTTGAGGAATCACTTTTTACTTCCGAATAGCAATGTTGTAGCTTTTCCAAGGCCTCATCCTTAGCTTGCAACTGGCATAGGAATATTTTTTTTTCTTCCCTTTCCTCCTGTAGAAGCCTCCTTAGCTCAACATTCTCTTCTTGGACGCGGTGGTTGATCTCCTCAAGTTCTTGGAGTTCTACTGTGGGGAGTGCCCTTTTCATTATGTCTATTGAAATCCTTAATTCATGGCTAGAATCAGACCCCAAATCTATGGGTCCTCCTGCCGCAATCCCAAGGGCTGCAAACTTTGTTTCATCGCCGAAATCAGACCCCAAGTCAATGGGCTTACCTCGTGCAAATATTGCAACTACGACCTTCTCATCTTCCTCTAACTTGGAATCTTGGTTTTGTTGCACGATGGTGATGACCTTCTACTTCCCCTTTCTGTCATTCCTTTCAAGTCTCAACTCAGGGTGAAACTTCTAGCAATTTTCTTCAGCATGCCCCTCTTTCTCACAATGTGTACAAGAGAGCTTTTCTCCCCTTCTCTTGGTTGCTATGGCTCTCTTTGGGTGGTCATCCCGTTTAGGTGTTCCCCTGTTTTCCAGATGAATGGCATTTACACTAGCCGAGTCAATAGTAGTAGTTTCAAACAATAATAATGAATATCTAATGTAACTATGTAATGGTCCAATATACTTAGTTACCACTTCAGGTGAATCAAGTGCAATGCCCAAATTAAGTGCTTGTTTTCTAAACTCCTCGATAAATCTTTGAACATCCTGAACTCTGCCTTGCCTTAAGTATTGCCAACCCATTAAGGCTTTTTTCTTATAACCCAAGGATAAAATTGTTCATTTAATGCAGAAATGAAACTAGGCCATGAGGAAAGAAGATTACCCACACTTTTACTGCTTCATAATTTTCTCTCCCACCAAATGAGCACAGTGCCACTCAGTCGAAGAGAGGCCAACTGAATCCTTGCTTCATCCTCTTCGATCTGCTAAATCCTGCAGTAGATCTCAATCTACCTAAACTAGTTATTAATATTTTCTACATTACTTTCACCGTTATATATGGGAAGATCAAATTTGAGATCTAATTTAAAGAAATGTTTCTTAGATGCACCCCTTGAATTTCTACGATGATGATGATGAGAGGAAGAAGAGCTTTCACTCGTGGAAGGAGAAGGAGGGGGTTCTTCATCACCATTTCCATGCACTAAACCTTGTTCTTCTGCCTTTTTCCCTTCTGCTTTCTCCAGTCTTGAAAGCAACTGGCCTACATTTTCTGCCATTGCATAGAAGGTTTAGCGGAAATTGAGCTCCTCTTCATGACGAGCCTCTTCATTTGCCATGTTTCTCCTTTGATGTGCATGCCTCATTTTGGGATCGAAAGACTTTAGTTTCCCTTCACCTCTTCGGAGCCTATTTCTTGTTAGCATACAAATAGGCAATTCACATATAAAAAGACCTTCTCTAATACCACTTGATCCAAGATGTTTTGCTTATAGATGTGTTAAAGAATTACATTCATAGGTTGTAGCTTAACATAGAAAAATTAATGTGCACATGAGAGAAGAGGAGAAACACATAAAGCATGAAAGAAGACAACAAGACTTGATAACGGAGTTCGTCCAACTTGGACTATGTCTCTGGGCCCTGCTTGATCAATGGGGAGGCCTTCATTCATTAAGTGGCATGAGAAAGAAGAGTACAAGCATCAGTTACAAAAAAGGAGTTTTATACCTCCATACTGAAAAATGGCTTAAAAAATCAAAACTTTGATCGAAAAATGGACAGTGCCATTGCGTTTGTGGCATCAAGAAATGTTGAAACCATATAAAATATTTCAAAATCTGACAAAGTGAAATTTTGGCCCTCCTACAAAATTTTGCCTCAAACTGCATGCACTACCTCCTCTCCCTGGGCGCACTGATAAGCTGCATTTAAATAACAAATAGGTGGCGGATTTTTCAATGAAAAATTCATAGTGCAGTTAGTGGAAGGTCCAGTTAATATGGAGGAGGTCAGGCAGTCAAACCCCGCCTCCTCCTTTTTACATAACAAATTTCTTTATAATAAAAAAAATCGATTGGGTTGGGCCAACCTTGGGTGGCTCGCCCACTGTACCCATGCTAGATCCATCATAATTAGGTTGGTGGTGGTTATTTTGGGCCTGGTTGGGTCCATGCCCCAAGCGCCGGCCCACCACCATTTATGCACGTTTGTTTGTTTATGGGATTGGGTTCATGCCCCACGGGCTGACCCACCCAACTCCTTCACCTTTATGGGTTCCGTAGTGTGGGGGAGTGGCTAGGGGTCATGGCCTACCCCTCCACAATTACATAAGGTTTTGGTTGAATGGTTGGGGTGGTAGGTTGGTGGCCCACCACCCCCTTGTTTTTATATTATTTTTGTTATATAAAAACAAACTGTGCATTTTTGGAAATTAGATTTTATCGAAGGAGTCATTTTAACTAGGAAATGATTTCACTCGGAACCTGGCCAGAGTTGGCCAAATTCCATCTGCTGGAAAAAATCCAAATTGTGCCTTCATTAATCCTGCCTAGTCATCAAAAAGTCAACCCAACCTTGACTACCTCTATCTCCTTCATCCGGACTCAGATTGGAGTGTCATTCACACTGTTCGAATTAGGGTGACAAGCACTTCAATCTGATGTCAAGTTAATTTCCTTTCTACCACTTTGAATTTTGATCCTTTTCCATGCCACTGGTGTCTAAAGATCCACCTAGATCATTAGATTCTTTGTAGATCTATATTTGTGTGAATTGTTTCTAGGGTTTGCTATAGGTTGTAGGAATGCATGCCATACCTTTGGAAGGCACATTGAAACCCTAGATGGAATGAATCTTGTTATGAAGTAGTCTAGGGTGTATAACAAAGTCCCTAGCAAGATGTTGAAGATATATGTCCCTTGTTTGTAATTGAGTTTGGGTATCTAAATATGCATAAATATGAAATGATTCCATGATTCTAATATGGATAACATCATCCTCCTATAGATTTGGTTTTACTTGCTATTAAAGTTTTGAAGGTACACAATCTTCAACTTGGTGAAGATGTTCGTTGATGTGGTAAGCATGATGAAGTTGACGATAACTCTGATGAAATGATTGAAAGCCATGAAAGATTCTCCAATGTCAAAAAAGAAGAAGATGATCTCCTCGAGGAAGAATGATTAGAAGAGATCTCCCTAAGATTAAGAGGGAGTCCAGATAAAGAGGGGCTTCTTGGTTGAGAGGGAGGGCTTAGCTTGGTGTTAATTGAAGAATGAATTTTGGAGGATATGTTGCTACATGAGAAGTAGGAAGGAAAACATATGATTAAGGAATTTCCTGTCAAATATTTGGTTGATAGTCTTACTATGAAAAGTTGAGAAGTAACATCAAGTTGTCTAAAAGACCCTAGAGGTTTATATTTGATTATGTACATGTGAATATATATTATTGATTGGGGTTGTGTTTGTACAGGTGAATCTCTTGAAGGATTTGATAACATGTTGGTTACCAATCAGTTTGATTGGAAGAGATTGGTCATTCTTGATCTGGTGGATCAAGGGATGTTGAGACTTTGTGAGTGAATCATTGCCTCGGAGGACATCTGGACGACATATTGTGTTGATGTCTAGAAGTTGGAAAGGTGGTGTTGATTAAAGAGCTCTATTTTGGATACATAACTAGATTTTTTGGGTTGATGGTTAGAAAGTAAGTCTGAGGGTACCTAAAGGGGTTGAAATCTTGAGTCCATCTTAGTCTCACCTAGATAGATTTCCATGGTCAGGAATCTAGTCCATGGCATTGCAGTGCCTAAAGTTCTTCATGGTTTATATAGTTTGAGATATTCCATTGTATTTTTACATTATGAATACTTCCATAGTTAAGAGGGAGAGTTAGAAAATGTAACTATGTTCAATCTTCAATAATGTACTTGAGTCATTATGTAATGTACTTGTCAAAAGAATAAAGAAAAGAATTCTCATTATTATTATTGTGACTTATTAAAGTATGGGTTTCATGCTTGGGTCACCATGTTTTAGGTCAAAGTCCCCATTGAGGAATTCTACGATTTATTCTGAGTCTATGGAGTTATTGTACATTTAAAGAGACCCTTCTTGCACTTTTGAATCATGTAAAACGGTTAAGTTTTTAGTCAAATATGAATTATATAACCTCCACACCATGTCGTCCCCAAGGAAGATCAAGTCGGCCTAAGGACCTTATTCGACTCCCCACAATAAGCATATAAAAGGAAGGTCATTGAATTCACTTGGAGTATCATTATCTCATCAAGTTCAAATTCTCTTGTAGCTGGGAAGAAGTTTGAAAATTTCTTGTTGTTGGGAAGAAGTACGAAGTTCGCTTGTAGATGGAAAAGGTGTGAAGTCTGTTGTTGGGAAGCCGAAGTGAATATGAGTTTTGGGTAGTCTAAGGAGACAAGGAAAATCAAAATTTTGGTTTCTTTCTCTCTATGTTTCATGTCTTGGATTGGGAGATTGAAGTCTTCCAAGTCTCACTGTTGATGGAGGCTGGTTGTTGCCGTAAGTTGCTGCATAGTCAAAGTTACTGGGAAAAGGTCAAAATTCTGGGAGACTGACTTGGTGTCGAGGGAAGGTCTAGTCTTGGTCTAGGGTGAAGAGTCTCAAAGAATATTATTGAAAGGAATAATTATCTTGATTGGGTTTTCCCCTCGAGGGGGGTTTTCCTTAGCATGTGCCTATATCTTGTGTCTAGTGTTTAATGTGCTACAAGTTCTGGTAATTGCTTGATGAACTAAAGAAAAAAGATATAAAGAATCTTAATAATAAGAAACATCACAAGTAATTATCAAGATCAAGAAAATATTTACTTCATTTCTAATTTTCTAACACAAGGCACACTCTCTTGCTCATTCAAAAGCACATGTGTGCTTCTCTCTCGTGCTAATTTCTTAAGACAAGGCATATCTTTAAGTAAACAATAGTTGGGCCATATTCCAAATGGGACTCCTACACCAACCGATGTGAGGTCTAATTGATACCTCATATTGGGTAGATCCTCTATATGTTGTTGATATCCATCACTATAAAAAGTATTTTATTTCTTTTGCTTGAATTAACATTAAATAGTTGTTAAGAAGTATTTTGGTGTGTATGGCTCAGTATGAATACCAACATATATATAAATATATATATATATATATATATATATCTATATCTATATATATATATATATATATATATATATATATATATATATATATATATATATATATATATATATATATATATATATATATATATATATGGTTTGCAATAAATAATTTTTTGGTGACTAAACAATGTTTAAGGTTCATTTGTACATACAAGGTGGTTTTTTATGGCCTTATCCACCTTGCACAAATTTCAACAGGGCATCTTTCATTATCAAACTGAGGTCCTTTTCATATTACAAATGGACCATCACTTTGATCAAGTTCAAAGGCTTTTCCTCAAGGATATTTTTTCAGTAAAACATGGAAGCTAGGTGTGTGTATTAAACAACCATGGGAAGAGAGCTCATAAGGGCACTTGGACAAATCCAAACAATGCATCAACATCCAATATTTCAATCCTATTGGATAAATTACTCTTGCACGTGATTCATCCATATGCAAAGGTTGTTATAACTTCATTAGATCATCGTTTTATAATGCATATGGTGTTATGCAACCAACTCACAAATAGATAGATCAATGACTTAAAAATATCCTCTTTGAGGGGGAAACCTCCTTTACATTACATAAATGAAAAATTCTTGTATGATTCAAATGACAAAACCTCATTTCTATATATAGGAGTCTAAGGGTTCACCTACATAAAAATAATAATGTAAGGGCACAATAATAACAATAGTGGGCTTCAATGAGGTACAATAATAAAAATATGGGGACTACATGAGCACAACAATAACAATAAGGGGCTACACTAGTATTATAGGGACCTAACATGCCCCTCCCCTTTAAAAAAGTGTTGTCCTCAATGCTTGAGTAGTTATGGATGCTTCTGTATAAAATTATCATTTTCCTATGTGGAATCTTCAATGGGTAAGTTCTGCCACTTGATGAGATACTCTAAAATTGATCAATTCCGTAGCTGTCAAGTTCTTGTTTCCGTGACTGCTTCAAGTTCCAATATGATTTTTCCTTCCTTGTCAAGTTCTGGAAATATTGTTTGAACTAGAATCTTGTCACATATAAACTTCTTTAAGCATGAAACATGGAAAACTGGATGCACTCGGGAAGATGCAAGAAGTTCTAATTTGTATGCCATAGTACGAATATTTTGCAACACCTTGTAAGGACCATAATACTTTGGTGATAATTTATTATCCTTATTAGCTTGATTGAGGGACATTTGTTTGTATGGTTGTAGCCATAAAAATACCCAGTCACCTATATCAAAATTTCTCTCACTGTGATGATGATCTACCTATTGTTTCATTTGATTATGTGCCAAAGTGAGGTTATCCTTTAAGAGTTGGAGAACTTGTTGTTGATGCTAGATGTGATATTCCACTACTTGAACCTTAAAATTTTCTCTTAAAGATGATGTGATGTACTATGGATGATATCCATAAAGTGCCATAAATGGGATCATTTTTGCTATGGTATGGAAGGAAGTGTAATACCACCATTCAGCCAGAGGTAACCACTTGACCCATTGTGTTTGTTTGTTAGATACAAATAAATGAATATATCCTTAGAAACATTTGTTCACTATCTCATTTTTTCCATCAGATTGAGGTTGATAAGATGAGCTATGAGCTAATTGACTACCCAGACAAGAAAATAATTCCGTCCAAAAAAATCCAGTGAAAATGGGATCTCTGTCGCTTACAATAATCTTTGGGTTTCCATGTATCTTTTGAATGGTTTCCATGAATGCAGTATAAATTTTACTGGATTTAAATGGATGAGATAATGCACAAAAGTGTTCATACTTGTAAGTCTATCAACTACCACCATGATGACACTTTTTCCTTTGGACTTGGGTAAACTTGTGATAAAATCCATTGAAACTTCCTCCCAACGTTGAATTGGAATGGGTAAAGGTTGTAACAAACCGCAGGTCTTAATTATCTCAAATTTATTTTGTTGGCAAACCAAAAATTCCACAAAAAACTTTTGAATATAAGATTTAAGGCCATCCCAAAAAAATTCCTTCTTGACCCTCTAGTAAGTTTTTAAAAATATTGAGTGACCTCCTCACGAAGAGGTGTGCAATTCCAAAAGAATATTTTGTTTGAGTTAGGAATTCTTACAAAGATAGAAGCGATATTTGTACCATAATGAATCATTTTTCCAGCTAAATGTATCAAATGTACTCGGATCTTATTGCAACTTTTGAATGAGTTCTCACACTTATTCATTATTCTTCCATTCATCCCTTACTTTGGTTATCCAATCTGGTTGGATAATAGAAATGGCACAAAGTAATGCTTCCACATCCTCATCCTTTCTTGAGAGTGCATCTCCAACAACATCTTTCTTCCCTTTTTTGTAGGTGATTTCAAAGTCATAACCCAACATCTTTGTGACCCATTTTTGCTGCTCTTCTGAGGATAATATTTGTTCCAAAAATTATTTAAGACTATCATGATCTATTTTTACCTTGAAGTGTCTTCCCATCAGATAAGGTCATTATTACTTTAGTGCATGTAGTATTTCCAGCATTTCCTTCTCATAAATAGTTTTTGTAAATACTTTCCCTTGATTTGAGGACTTTCAAAAGAAATGAGTATTCCTTCTTGCATTAAAAAACATCAATTCTATTTCCTGAGGCATCACATTCCACAATAAAGGTATTTGTGGAGTCTGTCATGGCTAATATCGGTGCTTGGCACATTGCCTCTTTAAGATGTTAAAAGGCCTCAGTTGCTTCTGGAGTCTAAGAAAAATCATCTTTCGTAAGTAATTTTGTTAAAGGTGCTACTGTTCTCCCATAATTCTTAACAAACTTGCAATAATACCCTGTCAACCCAAGATCCTCATAGATGCTTTATGCTTGTGGGGATTTTCCATTCCTTAATGGATTTAATTTTGTTAGGGTCTACCTTAACACCCTCATGAGATACAATATGACCCAGATATTCCACCTCATGTACTCCAAATAAACATTAGGTGGTTTTTTCATATAATTATTTCTCCTCTAATAGTTTGAGCACCCCATCAACATGTTGAACACGATCCTTCAAAGACTTGTTGTAGACTATTATATCATCAAAAAATACTAACAAAATTTTTCTAAGGCTTTGAAAATGGAATTCATGAAACCTTCAAATGTATAAGGTGCATTGGAAAGGCCAAAAGGCATGACCAAAAAATTCATAGTGACCCTCATGAGTTCTAAAAGATATTTTTTTAATGTCTTCAGGCTTCATTCTAATTTGATGATATCCTGAACGGAGATCCAACTTGGTGAAGTAAATTTCTCCATGTAATTAGTCTAATAATTCATCAATGACAAGAATGGGAAATTTATCTTTAATAGTGAGATTTTTGAGCTCCCTATAATCCGAACACATGCACCATGATCCATTCTTCTTATGAAACAATACTACTGGAGCAGAGAAAGAACTGTGACTAGGTTGAATTATACTGGCCTCTAGCATTTATGCAACCATGATTTCAATTTCACTCTTTTGGGCATAGGGACTACTGTGACGCCTGATGTTTGGAGGGACACTTCCTAGAATCAAATGAATAGCATGTTCATGATCATGAATAGGTGGGAGGATTTTTCGAGTCTAAAATATATTGGAATGATTGTGCAATTATTTTTGGAGATCTGGAGAAATAGATGATTTCAATGTTTGAACCTCCAGTGAGAATAATTGTGAAATTATGCCCCATTGTTATTTATTTAGAATATTTTTCATGCCATTAGAGTTGATTATCTTTCTTGGTTTCCCTTCGATTACCCTTAATTCATCTTTCTTTCATTCCCAAAAAAAATTCAAGAAAAGTTCTTTAAAATTAAAATCTATCGTACCTAAAGATTGTAACCATTGGACTCCTAGTACAACATCAACACCACCCGTTGGAATGGAAAGCATTGGACTATTTAATAAATATTCCCCCATGGTTAGCTTGATATTATGGAACTTTCTAGAGAAATTTATAGTTCTTCCATTTTCAACCATCACTTGACACTCGGGTGCTAGATATAGGAAGAAATTCAATTCCTTAGTTATCTTACAATGAATAAAATTATGGGTACTACTCGAATCAATCAACACTACTACCTTTTTCTTCTTGATATGTCCTTCTATATTGAGAGTTTGATGAGTGGTAATTCCTGCCAATTCATTACAAGATATGGTAAGATTCATTTCTTCTTTCTCTAGGGTTGGTTCCTGGTGTATATCCCCTTCTTTTGAATTTTCTTGTTCCTTTTCTTCCTCCTCTTCACAATCTATGTAAAATAATCTTTTCTCAACCACTTATGACCTTTAGTGTATTTTCTATCAAAGCAATAACAAAGCCATTTTTCTCTTTTTTCTTCCAATTGTTGTGGTGTCAAACTTGTAGGTTGTGGAAGGCTAGGAGTAGCAACACTTTCATATTTATGGTTGTGAGTGGTAGGTTTCCTTGTTGCCATAATTTTGCTTTCAATTTTTCTTGCCAACGCAAATGCATTCTCTAATGAATCAGGTTCCCAAAGACAAACCTCATGTTGGATATTATACTTTAAAGTCCCTATGAAAACATCAATCCTATGCTCCTCTAAAATATCATTTACCCTTATATTCAATTTTTGGAAGTCCTGTAGAGTCTCCAAAATGTATTCAAAATATTATCCACTTTCACCTTTATCACCACCATTTCACTCACATGTCACAACTCCATGACCATATAACCTTTCAGTAGCCTCCATTTTCATAATTATATGGGTTGCCTTTGTGTTTTCCAAAATTTAATGATTTCTAGTATTATAAGTGAATTAAATGGTTAAAGTTTAGAAAAATGACATATACTTGCTAATACGTAAAAATGGCTTGAGTTTCATGACATGTGTAGGCCATTTGGAAGCTTCCAAGATGTGGCCTCCAATACTCAAATTCGAATTATCTTCAAAATATGGAAGAAGATTTGGATAAAGGTCAAAGAGGACATGTGTCTCATCATTACCTATTTGAGTTGTAACTCTATGAGATTTTCTAGGGATCTAGGGAGAGAATAATGGACCTCCATTAATGAGGTAGCTTCTTATGTTTTTGTATAAATAGGAGAGCCTTCTCCTTTAAAAAGAATGTGTAAAGTTGGGGAAATGCTCATGTTTTGAATATAGAATTTGGATTTGGCACCACGCTCATAAGTGATGTTCACTTTGATTTGGTTATGCTTGCATTTCGAGCCTCTCAACTTTCCATCCCTCATGCTTCTGTATTGGCCAACAACAATGTGTGAGATTTATTGTTTTTCATAGATTAAGATTTATTACTTTCATAGATTAAGATTTATTTATTTCGTATATTTTCCTGTGTGCGAGGTTAAGAGTGATTGTCTTTATTTGCTTCCTACCTAGAAGTTAAGAGCATTTGTTTTTATTTGCTTTCATATCTTTTCTTCTATGAGAGGTTAAGAGTGATTGTTTTTATTTTCTTTCTACCTAGAAGTTAAGAGCATTTGTTTTTGCTTTCATTTCTGAAAGAGTGGTGTGCTTTTCAGTTCCTGCAAGATTGAAAGATTAAGATTTCAATTCCGCGCATTGTACTATAATTGTACTATAATTTCTTTTGAATTGAGTTCTGAATTAGAATAGGTGAATTTGGTTTTTCATTATTTGGTTTCATAGTTAGATTGATCTAAATTGAATGTTAATTTCTAGCATATATAGTGCACGCATGCTTCACAAGTTTTACGAAACCTCCGAGTTGACAATTAAATGATAGGTAATTAATTTGCCTCAACAAGTCCTTAATTTTCTCTATCATTGAACCCTTTTGTTTGATATTTATCAATTGGCTAAATAAGGTGTTTCTCTTTGTATCCTCATAATGTGTTATCATTCCTTCGTAAAAATTTACCAAGTGACAAGTGGTTTATAAGAAGAAAGCCATATACACCATATAGAATGATTGAGTTCTAAATATAAAGTTGTAATGCATACCTTTTATGTGTGTTACACATTATGGAGATCAAAATATTGCTCCATTTGTAGTATCCATGTTATCGGCTCCTTGCCATCAAACTTCCTCATTTCGATATTTGGAATATGGTGGGTCTTCAATCCAACGTTAGATTCTATGAAATCATGATTAACATTTATTTTTTTCTCATCACGAGTTTCATGTAATACCTTTTCGACATTAAGAAGCATTTCTTGTAGCAACTTTGTCAAACCTTCCTCTAAACCTTCCATGGTTTCTTTTAAACCATTCTTCAAATCTTTCATGTTTCCTTTCATTTTTTATTCTATCCCATCCATATTAGCTTCCATTCCATCCTTTAAACCTTTTATTTCTTATTTTAAACCATTCTTCAAAACATCCTTCTTAGCTTCCATTTCATTTTTGGTTACTCTTTGCGAGAGCGAAATTTGTTAAACTTGGTCTTGTAATTTTGATATATCATGTTGCATTTCTTCCTCTTCTTTATGTGTCATAAAAGAGATTTCTAGTTTCTTACTAGGTGTGTCCATTTTTTTTTCAAGGAATTTTGAAATCAAATAACGATAGATATGCTTCACTATGCCCTTTGAATCACTTCAAACTGATTTTTCAAACAAAAGTTATGAAAAATTTAAAAAATATACACCTTTTTCTGTTAGGCCCCTATACTACCAATGTAACCCGTTATTGTTATTAGTACAACCCCCTTATTATATTATTGTATCCATGTAGTCCCCATATTGTTATTATTGTGCCCCATAGAAGCCCACTATTGTTATTATTGTTCCCTTACATTATTATTGTTATGTCAGCTCTGATTATACTATGACCCCTTAGACTCCTATATATAGAAAGGAGGTCTTGTCATTTTTATCATCCAAAAATTGTTCTTTTGTGTAATGTAAAGGAGGTTGCCCCCTCGAAGAGGCTGAATTCTGAGGCATTCAACTATCTTTTCTATCTTTTTGTGAGCTGGTTTCATAACATTTGGTATCAAAGCTTTGGATTCTAGGGTTTCTCTGCTCCAAATAGGTCATCATGGCATTTTTGCTATAAAAAATTTTCTACGATGTTTCAGAAGTGAAAAAAAAAACTCATTTGAGAGGAAATCACGCTGAACCTCGGTTCTTAATTTCAGAGCTTTTAGCACTATATTTGCGGAGATATTATCTGAGGAAGTTGGCATTTCTACAGACTCTTGAATTACATTCCAAACAAGTGACCTTGGGAAAATCTTCATAACTTTTGTTTCGAGCATCAGATTGAAATTTCGTAAAAAGTTACAGAAAGAGGACAGACTGTAGTTTCCTGTATATATTTTTTAGATTCGAAGGTCAAAACAGTGAGACGTGGCACTTCATACAAGTTCTCTCTTCTGAAAAGGTATATAATCACGTTATCTTGGGAGATTGTGCATAACTCTTTCTTGGAGAATCTAAATTCAATCATACTAGTGGCATTGGAAAGAGGACATAGAGGGCTACTTCAGGTCACAATTTTAGTACTGGAGGAACTGAAATTACAGAGTTATAGTCATTTCAAGATCAAGCTCCTAAAATCAAGAACAGGCGATATGAGGAAGTTTGATGGCAAGGATCTGGTAAATTGGATACTTCAGATGGAGCAATATTTTGATCTACATGGTGTACCACTGTTACAAAAGGTATGTATTGCATCTTCATATTTAGAACTGGATCATTTTTTATGGTATAAAGGGTTTTTTTCTCATAAACAACTTGTTACGTGGTCAATTCTCACGGAGGAAATGATAGCACATTATGAGGATACAAAGAGCAACACCACAACAATTGGAAAGAGTAAAAGGGTTTTGTGACATAGTGGAAAGTAAAATTATGGCAAAAAGCAAGTCTACTCCTCACAACTATAAAGATGGAAGTGTTGTTTCTCCTAGCCTTCCACAACCTACAAGGGTTACACCACAACAATTGGAAGAAAAAAGAGAAAAAGGGATTTGTTACAATTGTGATAGCAAATGCACTAAAGGTCATAAGTGTTCTGAGAAGAAATTATTTTACATAGAGTATGAAAAGGAGGAAGAAAAGGATCAAGAAACATCAAAAGAAGAGGATATATGCTAGGACCCAACCCCAGAGAAAGAAGAAATGAATCAAACCATATCTTGTAAAGCATTGGCAACAATTACCACTCCTAAAACTCTCAAGATAGAAGGACATATCAAGAAGAAAAAGGTGCAAGAAGTGAAAGATCACATCGAGAAAGAAGAAATAAATCCAACCATATCTTGTAATTCATTGGTTGGAATTACCACTCCTCAAACTATCAAGATAGAAGGACATATCAAGAATAAAAATGTTCAAGTGAAAGATCACATCGAGCATCAAGAAATGAATCTGAATATATCTTGTAAAGGATTGGAAGAAATTATCACTCCTCAAACTCTAAATATAGAAGGACATATCAAGAAGAAAAAGGTTCAAGCAGTGAAATATCACATCGAGCATCAACAACAAGTTCTCCAACTTTTAAAGGATAACGCCACTTTGGTGCAAAATCGAATGAAACAATAGGTAGATCAACATCGTAGTGAAAAATGTTTTGATGTAGGTGATTGGGTATTTTTACTGCTACATCTCAAGCAAGCTATTTATGAGAAGGAAATGTTGGCAATACTACATGCACTTAAAAAATGGCGACCTTACCGAATGGGAAGACACTTCAAGGTAAAAATGGATCATGATAGTCTTAAATACTTTTTAGAAAAACTATTATCTTTAGAAGAACAAAAAAAATGTGTCACAAATATGTTGGGTTATGACTTTGACATCATCTATAGAAAATGGAAGCAAAATTTTGTTGCAGATGCACTCTCAAGAAAGGATGAGGATGTGGAAGCATTGTTTTGTGCTATTTCTATTATCCAACCAGATTGGATAAACGAAGCAAGGGATGAATGGAAGAAGGACGAAGAAGTATGGCCACTTATTCAAAAGTTGCAAAAGATCCCAATTCAAACAATATTGCCAAAAATTGAAGAGGAAGGAAAAATCATATTGGGACCTGGAGCAGTCATAGAAACAAGAACCCGACAGCTACGAAATCGATCAATTTCAGAGTATCTCATCAAGTGGAAGAACTTACCTACTGAAGATTCCTCATGGGAGGACAAGAATTTTATACAAAAGCGTCAAGAACTACTCAAGCGTTGAGGACAACACTTTTTGAAGGAGAGGGGCATGTTAGGCCCTATACTACTAGTGTAACCCCTTATTGTTATTAGTACAACCTCCTTATTATATTTTTGTACCTTGTAGTCCCCATATTGTTATTATTGTGCCCCATAGAAGCCCACTATTGTTATTATTGTTCCCTTACATTATTATTGTTATGTTGGCTCTGATTATACTATGACCCCTTAGACTCCTATATATAGAAAGGAGGTCTTGTCATTTGTATCATCCAAGAATTGTTCTTTTGTGTAATGTAAAGGAGGTTGCCCCCTTGAAGAGGTTGAATTCTAAGGTGTTCAACTATCTTTTCTATCCTTTTGTGAGCTGGTTTCATAACATTTTCTTGCTTTTTAGGAGCTAGATATTGCACCTATTGTATCTCTGTAATTGTGATTCTCCAAGATATAAAATTACATCCTGTAGTAGCTCTTCGAGTCTTCTTTCCAACCCAACAAGTCATACCAATATTTGATTCTTCAATAAATAGTTATGCCCAATATTCCAAGATGACCTGATTATAGACTAGTTCAGTAGAGCGAACTTGTATGGATTTCCATGTATCACTGTTTCTACATTCGGCCCTGAAATGATACCCAAAAAACTACACTTCATCCTCTTTTGTCACTTTTTACGAAATTCAAATCTGATTCTCAGAGAGAAATTTATGATGATTTTCCCTAGGTAACCTAGTTGAGATGGAATTCTAGAGCCTAAAAAAACTCTAACTTCCTCAGATCATATATTTGAAAATGTAGCGAGACAAGATCTGAAATTCGTACACAAAGTTCACTGAGATTTTAGCTCCATTTGGTTGCAATTTTATCTTCTAAATATTCATAGAAAAAAGTTATAGTGAAAATTCCACGATGATCTGTTTGAAGCAGTGAAACCCTAGAATCCAAAGCTCTGATACCAAATGTTATGCAACCAGCTCACAAATAAAAGATCAACGACTTAAAAATTATCCTCTTTGAGGGGGAAACTTCCTTTACATTACATAAATGAACAATTATTGGATTATTAAAATGAAAAAACCTCCTTTCTATATACAGGAGTCTAAGGGGTCTTAATATAATCAAAGCCTACATAACAATAATAATGTAAGGGCACAATAATAACAATAGTGGGCTTCTATGAGGTACAATAATAACAATATGGGGACTACATGAGCACAAAAATAAAAATAAGGGGCTACACTAGTATTATATGGACCTAACATATGGTATCTCCTATATTCTGGCTAGGTGCTAACATCTCGGTCAATTGTGTCTATAGCATATATCCAAGACTCACAATTATATCGACTTTTGGATTCCACCAAATAGTTGGATTGATGTGCAGGTGTTAAAATCCATGAAAAGAAAGAACCATTAGCACAATGTTAGAATTGTTGGTTGGTTCTTAATTTCATTCATGTTTTCAACCTTGTTTAGTTCACTAGAAGAATCATTGTTGTTACTCTTTTAAGTTAAGACTTATGCTTTTGTATAAATATACTAGTGCTTTGAAGCACAAACAAAGCAATGAATACCATATATACTCTTTTATTTTTCCCTATTAAAAAACATTTCTTTATCTATTTATTTGCACTGATACAATGTGTTGTATTGTTTCGTATGAGTTTGGAAGTTTAATATTTCACCCTTGTTGAATTTCTAAGTGCATAGAGGCACAAGTCGGCCTTGAACAAGGGCCCACTCAAGGTATGGATTTGTGCTAGTAATTTTCTTGTTCAATTTGTAAGTAGATTTATAATGTACCATGGCATTTGAGTTTGGTTTATTTTCATTCCCAGTAAATGTGATATTTTATTTTCAAGTACATGTGTTATTTTATTTCCCAGCAAGTGTGATATTTCATTTTATAGCAAGTGTGATATTTTATTTTCGAGCGTGTGGTTGCGTCATTGATGTTTTCTTTTTGATTTAGTGGTTTAGGGAATTTGCCAGCCTGCTCTATGAGCATAAGCTATAGAATCGAATGCTACAAAATTTCCTAAAATACACCCGGTGACACTAAGATCACCCCTAAAGAAGTTTGGGTGCCTGAGGTGCCATGTACCCATGTTGTGTGTCGTCCATAGGTTGATTCTCCTATTTGATACCAAAGTCCCATGCATTCTTTCACTTAGGTCATCCAAATAAGTGTGAGGGCTTGACTCTTGTGCATACAACGCAAAGAGTTTCACAAGTCTACCAACCTCGATCTAACTATTAAAATAGATTGTGTAGCTTAAACCATTGCCGAAATTATAAATAATATTAATATATTGTCAAAGATCCTCCTACTATAGAGAATTAATTCATTATATATCCATGTCTCTACTCCCAAGGCATCAAAACCACTAAGTTCCAATACGGTTGTTTTTCCCAACTCTACATTTACACAAAAAATTTATTGGTCGATCAATGTTTTTACTTTTGATTTTACAAGTTTATGACAGAACCTTCAACTCATGTTGATAGTCATTTGTTGCTCTTATGCATGAGATGAGGGTAGATATACTTATTGTGCTCACTTTGAATAATCATTTTTGTAAGGTCCAACCATTATCATGTAATGCAAAAAATAAGATAACCATAGATGATTTTTAGCTTTGATCCTTGAGATATATCTTGCCAAAACAAATCCACTCATTTATGCATAATGTAGTTGTCAAAGCTAGTAAACTCTTGAAGATGTTCTCTCCTTGAAAAATTAGCATCACACATTTTTATTCAAGTCATTTCATTGGAGGAAATATGCATGTTTTTTTGTATAATGTAATTGTCTATTTATTTGTCATTGATTAAAGTGAAATTCAAATAACAAGTAAAATAAAAAAACCTTTGTTTTGAAATAAAAGTCTACTTGTATTAAAAAAGAGTATAATACAATATAACATACAAGTAGTGACCCCTACTTCAAGCCCAAAAGGAAGGCCTTTCAAATCAGCCCAAATTTCAATAGAACATCCACACACATCTCTCTATTGGAGAGTGCCTCAGACCTTAAATTACAATGTTAACTCATAGATCAGCTTCGCCAAAAAAAAGAAGAGAAAACATTATTCCTCTACATTTTGGTTCTCCCTATTCCCTCTAAGAGAAACTAAATAGGTGGTGTAGTCTTTCAGATACTAAAGAAAAACTATGAGGTTCAAAGATGATTCTTCCCTGCATTGCATCGACACTGAGACCACCATCCAATGTTTATTTTGGAGCTATAAATGTGTGTGCATTAGTTAAGATTCCTTTTGGAGTACTTGGAGGTGTATATTCTTCATGAAGATCCACTATATTTGCCACTGCAATAAAGTTGTTACTCTATATTTATTGAGAAACCAATTGTAAATAAAAATAAACACTCCATGTTTATAATGTCGTTTCAAAGAACATCAATAATAAAACTCATAAATCAACAAAATAATGGGTAACCATGTGATATAAACAAGTGTATCTAATCAGATACCAAGATTCATCAATGACATGCTTTCCTAAATATTTATAGGCAAGGCAATGGGCTACTTTCTGAAATATGGAAAATATTATGCAAGTTTTTAATTAATTACTATGTAAAGTTGAAAAAATTTACTTAGATTGTTGTCACTGCATATTGGATCATAAGAACTATGCAATAAGATAAATCTTGCATGGCCATGCAAATATGGCACCTAGAACATGTTAGGTAATATGCTTGACTTTTTTCCTAGAATATCAACATGTAGCCAAAATTTTGAAGTTACAAATTTAAAACACTGATGTGTAATTTATTGGGTGTGGAACTTGATTATCTTCTTTATTCAGGGGTATCGCTGCATTGGAACCCAGATCGTAATGGGGTGGCAACACCACCCATTTGATCACATTTGGGGGAGTCTTATGAGCCCCCACCTAGCGGGGGTTCGGGGGCAGTGCCCCCAAACCTAAAAATAGATGTAAATTTTCCTTCTAAAATATTGTAATTTCATAGTTAATTTGAGTCGTTCATTAGGCACATGATCTAGTAGTAGAAGTTATGTTTAATTTAGGGTTTTTTCCCTAGATGGAAAACCGTCGCTATATATGAGGCAATTGTATTGTAGCTATGCATATGTGTATTCTGAGCGAGAATGAGAGAGGAGACTGTGTGAGAGCGAAGAGGAAATTACATTGGATCTGTTGTAGGTTGTATCTCTTCATTTTGATGGATAATATGAAGGAAGGACTTGCTATTTATCCGTGGACGTAGCCCAAATTAGGTGAACCACACATATCTATGTCTCTCTTGTTTTATGCATTTTTTGTGTTTGTATTTCTGCAATATTTTATGTGTTTCATTGCTTTGTAATATATAATTTTCTAACAATTGGTATCAGAGATGAAGGTCTATTTGGATTATAAACGCCCATGAGAGAATGGTCCCTGGTTTAGGTAGAAATTCAAGTGGGAGAAATTGTAGAAGAAGGTAGGTTTAGGGTCGAGAAATTTAACGACCAAAGCTATAGTTGTGGCATATGCAAATGGAAGATTATTTTTATCAGAAATATCTATACATACCATTGAGTGGAAAGGAAAAGAAGCTAATGAGTATGACAGACACAAAATGGGAGATTCTCAATAGAAAGGAACTTGGAAAAATATGACTTTTCTTAGCGGCGTCAGTAGCCTTTAATATTTCAAAGGAAACGATAACAGAGGGTTTAATGAAAACATTGGCCAAACTATATGAAAAACCCTCGACCTCAAACAAGGTATTTCGTATGAAGTGTTTATGTAATATGAATATGTGAGAAGGTGGATCTATTGCTGATAATTTAAATGAATTTCATATAGTCACCAGTCAGTTAAGTTATGTAGGGGTAAGTTTTTATGATGAAGTTAGGGCTCTATTATTTCTATGCTCATTTCCAGAAAGTTGGAATGGCTTAGTTATGGCCATTAGAAACTCTGTCTTTGGATCTGTAGAAATTTTGAATAATATGACACATATTCACAGAGATTATCCTGGTTATACACTTATAAGCGGAACATGCATAATACATAACCTCCTCTACGTTGATCATCAATTTACAGAAGCAGAAACATTCACAGGCACACATAGAAGCATCAATCACACATATCAACATAGTATTTTCTCGGGAAAAGCATCTTGCTAAAAACCCCACACTATCTGTATATTATAGTGATTGAATCATGTAACATTACAAAGTACAAAGCTTATCATAAGCAATCTAGTACCAACTCCACCTGTTACACACAATACAGCTCAGATTTGATCTCCAAATCTCTTCCACTGCTTGTCTGCCTCCACAGCTCAATACCTGCTCAAGAACTAATGAGAATGGTTTACCAAACTCGTATTTGACCTGCAAATAATCACTCACACTCTGTTGGACGTGAGCACAGGCTACAATTCTTGATATTGGCCAATTCATTGGCATACTCAATCCCTTTGATTGTGCAAATCATCATGCACAACTATAGTCACAACTGATAGCAATCTGATCCTCTAACACTTGTCCCTGCTGAATTGAACATGCACTGACATGCAACTGAGTTAACTGATGTATTCTATAGTTGCATTATGAGTTAATAACTTGTGAATTAATTAATAACTAATTCACCCAACTCATCTCTAGTCTATTGATCAGTTAGACTAAATACAACTAGTTTAACAAAGCTAAACTGAACACAACTCCATCAACTGCACCTCCAGTCCACTAAACTCAACTCACTTGAGTTCTAACTGAAGTCCTGCATGCAAATATTATTCATCCCATAGGTAACCATGTATTTCCCTCTGGGATCTGCATGTACCACATCTGTAGCTCATCCTGAAGTGCTCCAAGAGAATAAGATCAAGTTTATAGTCCAAATATTATTATGAGACAATAATATTTGAATTTTCTATTTTTGACAGCCAGTCTAAAAATAGACTTTGATCACTCACACTGTGATCACTCACACTGTGGTCACCCACACTGTGATCACCCACACTATGATCACTCATACTGTGATCATCCCTGCTGGGATCAAAAATAGAACTTGCGCCATAATTTGCCTGCGGGCCCACTTAATGAAGGCGACTCTTTTCACTAAGCTCCATCATCTTGTTGCATTCTCAACAAGCATTTCTTGTTGCACACTTTTCAACACTCCCTCTCAACAAGAAAGGCTTCCTCTCAAACCCGATCCTGTAACTCTGGAATGTTCTCCATGCAACACATCTGGCCGGTCCACTTGCTCTGTCATCAAAGTCTCTGACTGATATTTCCTCTGTCAACTGAAACTCTGCATCTCTATGCTCTTCAGTATCTGACTGCTCTAGCCTCTGTCACTTTGATCTCTGACTGCATCCGTGCTGCTGTTGGTTCTATCTCCTAGCATTGCATCTTCACTGCACCTCCCAACTGACCTCCCTGTTGGGATAGAAACACCCTCTGATGCTGAAGCTCTACCTGCTGCTGACAAGTGCTCCCTCTCTGACATCTGCGCTACTACAACATCTCCATGCATCTCGCACCATTGCACAACTCTATGTGCCACCTAGCACTGTGCAAAACACTTGTGCCTCTTGCATTGCTGCAACCTGCTAGCTATGTGCTATCCTGGGATTCCCTACACTGTCGCTCTCTCTGTAGCTCCATCCGCATCTGTCTCTACCCAATCAGTCAGTTCCTGCTACTACACATCTGGGGCTCCCGTAGCAAGGTCTCATCCAAGAGGTTGGGTACCTCAAGGATCCTGCCCCTCCTCCTTGGGACAATCAATCCACATCACCCCACCTCCTACCTAGAGGTATGGCTGCATGTGATCCCTCAACCGACCTGGCTTGAAGTTTCCCCCTACCGGAGATCTCTGGATGAGTAGATGTCTCTACTCGATCTCCTCTCAGCTTCCCTTGTTGTGGCTGCTCCACAACCTCCTGAAGTTGCTGCACCAATCATGGCTCTTCCACAATCGTCTGAGACTTCTTCTGGCTCTGCATGTTGACAGGTAATGTATGCTCCCTCTCAACCACCAAGTCTCCATCATGACAAAGAAAGCATCGCACTTTCGATTTGTCAACCTTCTTCCCATCATTGGAAGAACAAGATTCAGAAAGAGAAACCTTCTCCTTCCCCTTCTTCACCTTACTCGCTAAGGCACAGTTCTCCTCATCCTGCATGGATGAAGCATTGTCTCTGGTGCACCGTTTAATCTCCTCCTACATCAAATCTGACCATAGTCGTTCCCAATTTGGTAGTTTCTCCCTTCCATTCACCGAGTCCTGGTAGCTATGCCAACTCTTAGGAAGGTCAAGGAGTGCTAGATTCAACATCCTCATCCAACAGTCACCCCCACACTTCCCAGCTCATCCCGACATTAGGTGAACTTCGTGAGATACTGGGGCATACTGTCTCCATTCTCACACTGAATGTTTCTGAGTTTTTCTCTTGCTTTGGAATTAAATTCGAATTCCACCAGCTTAAAACTCAATCGCTTCCGATCTAGAATTCATGAGAACAAAGTATTTCTTGTATAGAGATTGACTGTCTGAGCATTCACCGGATATCTCACCTTCCAAAAGAAAGATGAATCCAGAGGCTACGTGGCCCAATTACAGACTCTGCCTAAAGAAATAAAATGTAAACACTTTCTGAATAATAGATCAGATGATCAATACAACACTGATATCATGTAGAACTTCTTCTACAAATCAGCTCGCTCCGATACCATGTAGAAATTTTGAATAATCTGACACATATTCATAGAGATTATCTTGATTATACACTTATAAGCGGAACATGCATAATACATAACCTCCTCTACGTTGATCATCAATTTACAGAAGCAAAAACATTCACAGGCACACATAGAAGCATCAATCACACATATCAACATAGTATTTTCCCGGGAAAAGCATCTCGCTAAAAACCCCACACTATCTGTATATTATAGTGATTGAATCATGTAACATTACAAATTACAATGCTTATCATAAGCAATCCAGTACTAGCTCCACCTGTTACACACAATATAGCTCAGATTTGATCTCCAAATCTCTTCCACTGCTTGCCTGCCTCCACAGCTCAATACCTGCTCAAGAACTGATGAGAATGGTTTACCAAACTCGTATTTGACCTGAAAATAATCACTCACACTCTATTGGACGTGAGAACAGGCTACAATTCTTGATATTGGCAAATTCATTGGCATACTCAATCCCTCTAATTGTGCAAATCATCATGCACAACTATAGTCACAACTGATAGCAATCTGATCCTCTAACACTTGTCCCTACTAAACTAAACATGCACTGACATGCAACTGAGTTAACTGATGTATTCTATAGTTGCATTATGAGTTAATAACTTGTGAATTAATTAATAACTAATTCACCCAACTCATCTCTAGTCTATTGATCAGTTAGACTAAATACAACTAGTTTAACAAAGCTAAACTGAACACAACTCCATCAACTGCACCTCCAGTCCACTAAACTCAACTCACTTGAGTTCTAACTAAAGTCCTGCATGCAAATATTATTCATCCCATAGGTAACCATGTATTTCCCTCTAGGATCTGCATGTACCACATCCGTAGCTCATCCTGAAGTGCTCCAAGAGAATAAGATCAAGTTTATAGTCCAAATATTATTATGAGACAATAATATTTGAATTTTCTATTTTTGACAGCCAGTCTAAAAATAGACTTTGATCACTCACACTGTGATCACTCACACTGTGGTCACCCACACTGTGATCACCCACACTGTGATCACCCACACTATGATCACTCATACTGTGATCATCCCTGCTGGGATCAAAAATAGAACTTGCGCCATAATTTGCCTGCGGGCCCACTTAATGAAGGCGACTCTTTTCACTAAGCTCCATCATCTTGTTGCATTCTCAACAAGCATTTCTTGTTGCACACTTTTCAACAGGATCTAGTACTTTAAAGTTTGATGATGTTGTCAGTGCCATCCTTAGCGAGGAAATGCAACAGAAAATCTCTAGTGAGACATCAGGTAATGCTTTGAATGTAAAGACTAGGGAAAGAGAAACGGAAAGAGGAAAGAGCCCATGATATCATAGTAAGTTGAGGAAAGGAAGATCCAAGTCCAAATCAAGGATAGTGTGCTAGAAATGTTGGAAGGAAGGACACCTGAAGAAGGATTGTAAGTATCGAAAAGGAAAAGAATGAGACACACAATAAGAAAACAATCATGAAGCGAATGTGACAAGTGATGTGTTGCAATATGCTTTGATTATTTCATTAGAAAATATTATTGATGCCTAGATGGTAGATTCAAGGGCCTCATTCCATGCCACACCTGATAGGAAACATTTTCATGATTATGCTCAAGGATATTTTGGACAGGTTCATTTGGGTAATGATAAACCCTGTAAAATCATTAGAACTGGTAAAGTTTTCATAAAACAACAGAATGGAAACCAATGGCTATTGAAGGAGGTAAGGCATGTTCCAGATCTGAAGAAAAATCTAATTTCAACAAGGAATTTAGGAGGTGAAGGCTGTGTAACTACTTTTACAGATAAAACTTGGAACGTCACTGAAGAAGCCCTGGCAATAGAAAAAGGAGAAATTGTTGGTACATTGTATTTATGCAATGGTATTTTAAATTTTGTTAATGATTTAACCTCCACAAGAGAAAATATAGCATTGTGGCATCGTAGGCTCGGGCACATGAGTAAGAAGGGAATGCAGATCCTCCACTCAAGAAATTTGTTGTCAGGTTTGAAGCATGTTGATTTGGATTTCAATGAGAATTGTGGTTATGGAAAACATAAGAGAGTCAAATTTCTCAGAGTTGGGAAAGAAATGAAGAGTGAAAAACTAGAGCTTGTGCATACAGATGTATGGGGACCTGCTCAAATATCATCTCCCAGTGGCTCTTGTTATTATGTTACTTTTATTGATGATGAAACCAGAAAAACCTGGATTTATTGTATTTGAAATAAATTTGATTTATTTGATACTTTCAAAAAATGGAAAGATTTGGTTGAGAATGAGACAGGAAAGAAGTTGAAGTGTATTAGATCAGAAAATGGAGGAGAATATTGCAGTAAAGAGTTTGATCAGAACTGTTCAGAGCATGGAATTCATAGAGAGAAGACAGTTCCAGGAACATCACAAGAAAATGGTGTGTCAAAAAGGATGAACAAGACAATCATAGATCGTGCAAGGTGCATGAGATTGCATGCAGGATTGCCTTTACAATTTTGGGAAATGTTGTAGATACTGTTGTTTATCTAATAGAAAGTGTGCCTTCAATTTCCTTGGATGGTGGTATTCCAGAGGAGGCATGGAAACATAAAAAGGTAAACTACTCATTTTTAAATATTTTGATTGTGAATACTTTGTCCACATTAATAAAGAAAATAAAACAAAGCTTGATGAAAAATCAAAGAAATGTATCGTTATTGGATATGGTGTTAATGATTTTGGTTATCGCTTATATGATTATGAAAATCACAAAATCATTAGGAGTAGAGATGTCATATTCAATGAAAAGGTCTGGTATAAGGATCAAATGTAGGAAAAGAAACAGGAAACGAAAAAATATAGAATACATAGTCTTTGATGAGATCGCAGAAAAAGTAAAGTTGCCTGAAATTCATAATGATCAACAACCACAACAACAAAAGGCACCTCAAACACCTGAAATTGGTGCTAGAATATCTACCAGGATAAGTAAACCCCTTGAACAATAGTCTCCTTCATCATATTATGTAGTGTTGACTGATTTTGCTGAACCAGAATGTTATGAAGCAATCCAAGTAGAAACCAGGAAGAAGTGGGAGCTATCCATGAAAGAAGGGATGGACTCCTTGGTACACAACCAGACTTAGGATTTACTCAGGTTTCCTGCGGGTAAAACAAAATTGAAGAATAAATGGTTTTACATGTTGAAGGAAGAAGATGGAGGTAGAAAAAGGTATAAAGCTAAACTTGTGGTGAAGGGGTTTGCATAGAATAAAGGTATAGACTTTGATGAAATATTTTCTCCTGTCATTAAAATGACTTCAATTAGAACTATTTTTAAGTCTAGTTGTAGTAGAAGATTTGCATCTTGAGCTTAGATGTAAATACAACCTTTCTCCATGGGGATTTGGAGGAAGAGATCTGTATACATCATCCACAAGGATATGAGTTCAAAGGGAAGGATAAACTAGTGTGTAGGTTCAAGAAGAGCTTGTATGACTTAAAAAAGGTTCCAAGGCAGTTGTATCTAAAATTTGACAGGTTTATATCTGAACAAGGTTATACTAGATGTCACTCTGATCATTGTGTTTATCTCAAAATGAAAAATGATGGAAGTTATATTATATTGTTATTGTATGTAGATGGCATGCTTCTTGCAGGTTCTAACATGCAGGAAATAAATGTGCTCAAAGGAAAATTCTAAAAAATTCATTTGCAATGAAGGATTTGGATACTGTAAAACAAACCCTTGGTATGAGAATAACTAGAGACAGTAAAAATTGCAAATTAACATTGTCTTAGAGTGAGTACATACAAAAGGTGTTGGAAATATTTAAGATGAAAAATGCAAAACCAATTAATATACCTTTGGATATCCATTTCAAACTAAGTCAAGAGATGTAGGAAGAGATGAATTAAGGAGATGTATACTAGTTGGAAGCTTAATGTATGCAATGGTCTACAAAAGGCCTGATATTTCACATGCAGTGGGAGTTGTAAGTAGATACATGAACAATCCAGGAAAGAACATTGGATGGTAGTGAAGTGGATTCTCAGGTATTTGATAGGTACCACAAATTAAGAATTATGCTTTTGTGGTTCAAACATTGCTCTACAGGGATATATTGATGAAAATATGGCAGGTGATAGAGATAACAAGAGGAGCATCACAAGGTATGTATTTACTATAGGTGGAACAACTACTAGTTGTGTTTCAAAAATGCAAAGTGTTGTTTCACTTTCAACGATGGAAGAAGAGTATATTTGTGCTACAGAGGCTAGTAACGAAATGATTTGGTTGCAAAGGTTTATGGATGAATTAGGTAAGAAGCAGGAGATGGGAAGTTTATACAGTGACAACTAGGTTCCATTCATATTGAAAAGAACTCAACATTTCATTCCAATACTAAAATATAAAACTCAAGTACCATTTCATATGGTCAATGTTGGAAGATGGACAGTTGAAGCTAGAAAAGATACACACTAGCCAAAATCATGTAGATATATTAACAAAAGTTGTAACTAGAGAGAAATTGAGATTTTTCTTGGTTTCAATTGGTCTTCAAGTATGATGATGAAGATGAGCAACATTTAGCTCCAAAGCGGAAGCATTTTCCAACAAATTAAGCAGTGACAAAGTTGTTATAATCAGTCTCCACGTGGGAGATTGTTGGGTGTGGAGCCTAATTATCTTCTTTATTCAGAGGTATCATCACGTTGGACCCCAGTTCATAATGGATTGGCAACATCACCCATTTGATCCTCTTCAGGGGAGTCCTGTGAGCCCCACCTTGGCAGGGGTTCGGGCACCCCCGAAGCTAAAAATAGATGTAAATTTACCTTGTAAAATATTGTAAGTTCGTAGTCAATCAAATCTATTCATTAGGCGGATGATCTGACAGTAGAAGTTATGCTTAATTTAGGGTTTTTTTCCCTAGAAGGAAACCCCTCACTATATATGAGGGAATATTCGTGCGCCTATGAATATGTGTATTCTAACCGAGAATGAGAGAGGATATTGTGTGAGAGAAAAGAGGAAATTACAGCGGATCTACTGTAGGTTGTATCTCTTCATTTTGCTGGATAATATAAAGGAAGGACTTATTGTTTCTTTGTGGATGTAGCACAAATTGGGTGAACCATGTATATAGGTGTCTCACTTGTTTTATGTTTTTTCTGTGTTTTTGTTTCTGCAATATTTTATGTGTTCCATTTCTCTGTAATATTTAATTTGCTACCATATTTTCATACATGTTTTCTCTCATTTGCATTATTAGCCACCATGTACACATACTTGTCAAGTAAACTCAAAGTTCCATCTTTGCAATACTATTGTGCCTTTGCAACTTCATAGTATTTGTTTGTTTCATTTTCTGCTTCCTATCTCATGTTCATGCAGCAGTGAAAAAAGCGGCTCTTTATCATTCTCCTTTCCTTGAAAGAGTTCAAAATTGAATTCAAAGAGAGTTTATTTTGATGCATGCACTAGGTTATCAATACTATGCCTTTACAACCCAACACAACTAATGTGGACCCCCAAAATAAGGAAAACTAATAAGTGCAAAGTTCCATTCAAGACCCAAGTCTCACAAACTTAAAATAAAGGATCTATCTTATCGTAGCCTTGACACCTATCAATTTTTTTCCTTAATTCTGAACCCTGCTACCATGGTGGAGTAATAGGCACTGTGAAATTAAAATGGATTAAAATGGTCATCATGCAGCAAATCTAACACATAAAACCAAATATTTCATGTCTTTAAAGACCTGGTACTTGGATTGCTAGGGTATAAGTGAAGGTGACTCTCAAAAAACTCCCACTTACCTCATTCTTCATTTTCTCTACTTTATGATTGCATTGTGTTAGGTTCAGTGGCCAACTATTTATCTATTTAAACATGCTCAACATGTGAGAGACGTTTAGGTACTCAATATCCACATCACAGAGTCTATCACATGATTGGGTATCTCTAGTGCTACCTAATAAAAACTATATCATTTATGTTTTAAACTATACAAAGTTCATCACCTTTGTGTTCTTACCAGTTATATTTTGTGTTTTGACTTGAGTATACCTCATACTTCTCATTTATAATGATTCAAAATACACTAATATTATATCTGGCCTCGATGTATGCTTTTGATCAAATATTATTAAAGTAATATATTAACAACCTTTTGCTATGTGTTGGAAAATCAAGAGGCTTTACGAATATATTAGATTTTCCTTTCTTGATAACTTCCTGTGAAATACATTGGCTTCTTATTTAGTTAATTATGTTCTTATTCATCAAACAATTATCAAAATGTAAACATGAAAATCAAAAGAGAAATAGAGAACACAAGATATAAGCTCCAAGCTAGGACAAAACCCCTCCAAGGGGAGAATCTAGAAAATTTTCTTCTTATAGAATCATATCAAATGAGATATCCAAGACTTATAACCATACAAAACTTCCACTTCTAGATGCCAAGTCCAATATTCCTTCTTTCCAACAAATCCATCAGCAAGAGACCAATAACAAGAGATGTACCAAGGCAGATCTTCCACAAATTCTAGCTCAAGAAGATATCCTTTCTTTCAGACTTCGGCCCTTTACTCCTTCTCTACACCCTCTATGATATTTCAAACCATAATCCATCAAGTGTGTGTATCCAAATGAGCTCCATCTTCCCTCTATTTATATAGTTCAATGGGGCAGGGTTGACTTGACATGTAGGCTGACTTTGCACCTAGAGGGTTTTTGACCCAAAATTACATATTTAAAAATTCTTTTTCCTTTTTTGTTTACAATAGGTCCTGTCACCCACCACTTGTGGGTAGTGTATATAGGAGAAACTTTTTCTCCTAGATGGTCCTCCGTCGGAAGCCAACAACCCCTTGCAGCCACCACATAGCTCGATGTGCCATCATCCCCACCACTTAAGCCATCCATGTGGTCCCTCTCCCACTTGTTACGATTATATGTTTGAAGGTGGGCCTATTGACCGCAAAAGTATGGATTTTCATTGGTATAATTGAGTAATTTTTCTTACTTTTCATGGGCACATTTGGGTGTGGATTGGTGAGGGGATTCAGCAGAATGAGTAGGTTAGGTTTGTACTCTTGTCTCAATTTCCCGATTTCATGGTTATCCTTGTATCATAGTCCCATGGGATCTCCTTTATTGTACATTAGCTTTAGGGTTGGCACTACATGGAAAATCCAAATCTTGGTTGTGTGGTCCCACTTCCTGACACCATGTATATAATTCCTTTCCACTCATTTAAACCCCATCCATATCTTTTCCAATCTAAGTCCACATGTTTCCACTAGGTCCACATAATATTAGCCTTCTCCTCCCCTTGTCGACATCTTGGGTCGGGCCTAGAATGATGCCCATAGGTTGATGATGCTAAAAAGAAAAGAAAAAGCATAACTTGGCTGTTGTCATAGGAAATGCACCCCAAAATGCAAAAGATGGTAGGGACATATAAATTTAGCACATGGGAAAGCTGAACATAAGCTCTACCCCTTATCCATGACCATCACCCTGGTTCCTATGGGCCCTGTTGCACCCATTTTTTCAATATTCCAAGGAAGCAATATCTGAAAGCTCAAAGGAATTCTTTTCAAATTCATCAACCAACAATTTCTACCATATCATTGTAAACCTATTCTGCAAATTTGTAATGTAAATGAGGCTAGTACAACCATTAATTATGTAACAACCTATGTAAGCCTATGATTTTGTTGACAAATTTCATCCTAAGAGTTTTTTCATCTTACCAATTATGTGTGTTTCTAGACACTGATGGTTGACATAGCTTTTCCTTCCAGCCTCACCCCAAAGCTAGGGTGGAATTTATCATCAAAGTCTTAGATAATTCCTAGTGTTTTAGTTGAGTCTTTTGTAAAAGTGACTTGGTAATAATTTAAGCTATTTAGCTAAATAATTTTATTACAATTCACTTGATCTATTAGATCATATTGTGTCGCATAATTGGGTACGTGTTTTGAGGGTCTATAATGAACAAGTATTCTCCCTTTGAGCATTGAATTTGCAAAATGTAATGAAAAAAATATTTTAGTGCATGGTCTCTTATACTTAGACATCATGGCTAAACTATTTGAGGATGGAAAAAATAATTAATCCCTTCAAGCGTCAATTAATTAATTTTTCTGGCAAAAATAAAATTAAATCCTATGCCAGAAAATTAATTAATTTAGAGTAAAAAATTAAACTTTTTGAGAAATTAAATTCTCCAAGTGGAAAAATTCGTGGGTCTAAAAGAAGTTAATTTTTGGTTATGCCCCACCAAGGTAATATTGAAAATTTCAAGAAAATTTGGACCCTTGGACCTTGGTGGTTAAGTCAAAGTCAATTTTTTGAGGAAATTAGCTCAAAATAATCATTTTTGAGTTAATAAAAAATGGTATTAATGAGAAATTCGAAAATTCCTCAAAAACAAATATTTTCAACGACAAAAGATCATTAAAGATTTATTGATGGTCAAGATTATTATGGCAGGAATCAAACCAATTGGCCATTATTTTCCACTCGGAAGAATTTCTCTATAAATAGAAGGCATTTTGCTTCTATTTTCATCTGGATCTTGAGCTCTACTCTAATGTAACTTTGTAAAAGTTGGTGTAAAGCCACTATCCCGCTCGAAACATTTTGATCGTCATAATAAAATACTTTGGGGTGCAGTTCCTGGTGTCTTTGTCTTGTTGATTTGTGGTATGTGTTGGTTATGTGCAAGCCTATATTGTGCTTAAAATATGAATTAAATCATTATTTCATTGTAGATGATAGGAACATTCTATTGGTAATTTTTGGTCTTATGTTAGGTAATTCGATTCATTGTATGTTCTAATGGTTTCTTGTTCAGAAAATATATAGAGTTTGCAAGTTCCCCAACCCTTGGGCTCTAAGTTCACAAACTGTGGACACAGGTTGACTATGTTTGGATTCTAAATATTTTATGTGATTTTATAATTTCACAAATACTATGGTTTAACATTTATTTTTTGAAATCTATCTAGCCATTATCAAGATCTACATAATTTTTACTCTTCAAAAATTTTCTAAGCATTGTACATTTCTATATTTTGTAAATATATTTTGTATACTAATTCTTGTAAATTATTTTATTTTTTAATTCTTGTTTGGCATCTGGGGTTTTTTTGGGAGTTTTGAATTTTTGTACATATTGGGATTTTGGGCAATTGTAAATTTATTTGTGTAGGTGAGATCAAAGGAAATTTGTTGGATTAGATCTAGATCTAGGCCTTTGAGGGTAAGATCTAGCCTCTACAAATTTTTCAAGGTCAGCAACATATGAATTTTGCGGTAAATTGGAAGATCTGAAGCAAATTCAATTTTGGGAGATGGTTTCAATTTTTCAAAAGCCTTTAGGCCCAGCATCAAGCCCTCCTTGCCTAGTCGTCACCCTTTCTGGCCCTTCGTCCCCCTCCTTTTCTTGTTCGTAGTTTTTTCCTAAGCTGGTTGTAGCCTCTTAAGGCTTGTCACTCCCTTTTAGGGTAGTCATCTATCCCTTAGAGGGACTCAGATCCCTTCCTCAAACTTGTCGTGGCCTCCCTCATATGTCCTCCATCAGCCTTTTAACCCTCTGTTCTCCCTCCTTTTCCCCTTCGTCCAAATCCTCTTCCCTTCCATTCTCCTTCCTTAGCCTATCCTCCTCCTCGGCCTCCATTAAACCATTAGTTGCATGCCTCATTGAGGCTTTAAGCCTTTCCGCAACCCCTTTAAGGCCTATGATAGCCCCTTGTGGGGTCTCCTCCCTTAACGCAGGTCCTAGTTGGCCTTTTCTTCCTTGCCGTGAGGCATTTTTAGGCTCTAGACCTTAGTTTCAAGCCTAACCATGCATTATAGCCTGTCCTTTAGCCTTTCCCTTGCCTCTGTGGATACATTTGATTTTCTGAGCTAATTCTTGGTGGTTTTGCAAAGAAATTGGGCTACAAAATTGTGTTTTCAGGTGCCACATCCATTGAGGAAGGATTGGGTAAGTTTGGCAAGTGATCTTCAAGGCTCAAGGTCTTTGGTTTGACCTCTAACCCTTACCTTTTCCTCACTATTTTTTATAGAAAGAACAAATCATACATAACAGTGGTAAAATTCAATCTAAGTGACATAAAATTAACTTACACATGCTATAACATATTCACAAGTCACTTAAGCATTTTGGGCATTTGTCATTTGGCATAAATATTCAAGTTTTCATGAATGTCATATTTGCATAGAAGTATGATTTCTAACAGTGGAATTTCAATCATTACAAGGCCTAATACATTAAGAAATTGGCATTTTCAAAATTGGTTTAATAGTAGCTTGTTTCACTTTCATATTGGCATCTTAAGTTTGCATCTACAAGTGCTTCAAACACAAGTAATCTATTGTTATCATACATCATCTTACTATTGTTATAATTGCTTGTTTATGTCACTTGGCACCATAAGTTCCTAAGTAACTTGAAGTTCTTTTAATGATTCATGCCTTGTTGTGAGAAAGATTTTGTTTTCGTTTTTTAATGTGCTTGTCGACATCGGTAATATTGAATAATAAAACTAACACTTGTTTGTCCTTTGTGAGCTTACTCATAATCTTGTCAATTTTGCACTAATTGGCTCACTCTCTAAATCACATTAACATCATAATCTAATGATCTTGGTTGCCTAAGTGAAATGAATCTAAAGATCTAAGTGTTCTTGGCTTAAGCATTGGAGTATCTTATTTCAAATTTTCATTGAGAAATCTTTGCAGTATTTTGGGCACCTAAGTGATATTTACTTAACGCATTTTAATATAATTAAACATCTCTTGGTAATTTGAGTCAAGCAACATTGGTATTTATCTTGGATATTTCTAATTATTTCAAGTATCTTGAGTAATTGCATATCTTGAGAAGTTTCAAATTGGTTATCATCTTGTGTTGTTCTAATTATTGCAGGTAGATACCTATTGTGGTCTCACTATTTCGGTGAATCATTAAACATTGTGGTATCTTGTTAAGAATTGATAAAATCATTATAAGTGCTCTAATTATTATTGAACAATTTATTACGAGATTTGAGCATATCCTGTAGTTGTTGAAAAATTGTGGCCATTATTGTATCTTGTTGACACATTCTTCTTGTGGTTAAAACATTTCCTCTTGATTTTCATAAATAAGTGATCATTGTCATAATTGAAGGCTAATCATATATAAATTACTTAAACATTAAGCAATATTAAACTACGAATCACTCATAACTCTTGCATAAGCATTCTAGCTCTAGTTCCATTAATAAGCTACCTTCAATCATAAGCTTGGTTGATAGATCTTTAGGGACACCCTTTCTTATTTAGTTTGAGGAACTTAGACCCTCTTTATTGGTTAACACAGTGACCTTACAATCATCAAATCCATAATCTCTTCAACACTAGAGGCATCGGGTGGTTGGAAGATAGGGGGAGGTATCATTAATCAAGCCTTTTCTTTCTTCCATTTGGCTTCCATCCCACAACCTACTCTAGAGACTAATTCCAAAATAGTTAAGAGAAAGGTTATACCTAGAATAGGCATATAATTAAAAGTAACCAAGATTGTTGCATCACACCTAGGTCTTATGATTTGCATAAAATATAGGTTAGTGAAGCATTCAAGCATTGATTGTCCATTTGGTTATTTGGCATTTAATTAGTAATAAGTAAAAAGTTGACTCCATAAGGCACTGGTCTCACAATTAAATTTAAGATAATCTTTAAGTCCTGTTAAAATTAACCAAGTCACTAGGCCACACAATCGTTTCTCCTAAACTTGTTAGTTGCCAACTTGTCTTTGATCTTCACATTTCCATAGGGATTACCCCCATAGCCTGCTATAGAGAGACAACTAGAATGGGGAGTTTGGGGATCAGAGTGACAGCCCTCGACCTGAGTTATTGTTGTAGTTCCTGTACAATCTGAGTGACAACAGGCCCTAGATGACCCCCCTCTAACACTAACCCATGATTGCCCCAACCATGGGTGGGTGGTGAATTGCCCCACCTTAAAGGGGTATCCACTGCTATATATTTCATAACATGCTCTCATCCCCTGGAGCCTCGAGCAGTTATGAAGAAAAATCAATTAAAGAAAAAAGGCATATGAAGAAAGGTTGAAAAAGAAAGGTTGGGGTAACTCATGTACCATGATTTTCTCTAGACTACACTCATACTTTACCTAGGTGTGCGCTTCACTTATTATAACTACCCTTGTACCATGACATGTGATATGGATGATTCCCCGAATCCCCACTTCGTTCCAATACAATATCATTTGTCACCTACCACTTGAGGGATGTACTGTTGAAATATGGAAACAAGAATATTCCAATTTAATTTGTCCTTGAATTAATTGTGAATTAAAATAGAATTTAGTCTTAACCGCTACTTGGAAATAATTAATTTAATTTATTTTGAATTAATTAGTTGGAGAAATTCAAGTTAGAAGTATTTCTAAAGTCATGCAAAAGTTATCCCTTAAATTAAGGAGATAAGATTGAGTTATATTTGAGTTGTAATTAGTTAACTCAGTTTACTGAGTTAAGTCCATTTAAATTACTTCCAAACTGTTTGAGGAACTAATAGCGAGTTAATAGTCAGTTGATGCATGCATGCACTCAACTAGTGCTACTCCAGTTAACTGAAGATTCCCTCACTAGAAACTCATGCTTGTCTATTCTGAGAAAGACCAAGTTGAGTTAAATGTTAAGGATAGTGTACTATCAGTTGCATGTGTTTTCTCAAAGATAAAACTCATGCATGCAGTCAAGGATCATCCTCGAAGATTGCACAGTTTTGGAGGCTTGATCATCCACTTGGTTGAAGGAAAATCATCCCAGAGGAACAACGCACGGAAATAGGAGCTTGGAGGCCAGAGAGGAACGTTGGAGAGAAGCCAAGGTTTCCTGTAAGCATCTATGAGGATTGTACTGAGAGCTGGCTAGCTGTGAGAGCTAAGGCTTTGTATAATTCCTATGTATTTCCACCTTGTATGATAATACAGATAGTGGGGGTTTTAGCTGAGGATTTCCCAAAGTATTTTCATGTGTATTGTGCGATTGATTCTTCTTCTTCTGGTTATATTGTTCAACTTGATATTTAAGCTTCCGCAAATTGATAGTAGAAGTAGGTTATAGTACGCTTCTTTGATTTATATTGCATTATCGAGTTAACCTACCAGCAGATTTTCTACATGGTATCAGAGTTGTCAACAGTATACTGAGAAGAGAAATTGAAGTTTGAAGTTTGAGGTTGCAGGTGCAAATCGAATTCATATCATACTTCAAGGTTGCCCAATGGCATTCTATGGCTTGAGACTCGAGTATGCCTTGGAAGGTAGCTTGAATTACATAGCATGGAAAGATAGAATGGAGGTTGTATTAGAAGACAATGGCTTGAAGGAATTCATTGATCAAGAAATCCTAAAGCCAACTTCAACTAATGCAAAAGAGTTGGCTGAGTGGAAGAAGTGTGTGGCGAAGGCAAGATGGATCACCCTTGAGGGAGTTCGAGACCATATTGTCTCGAGTCTCCATGGGAAGGATATTCCATTTTCAATGTGGAAGACACTGAAGGACCTCTACCAAAATAGTAGCGATCAGAGGAAATTGGCGCTCAAGGATAATCTTTGAAAAATTAAGATGGAGAAGGACAATACTATTTCCACATATCTAAACAAGCTTCCCACCTACAAATATGAGCTTGGCAGTGTGGGAATAACTAATGTCGGTGATGATATGGTGAGACTTGCTCTCCTTGGCCTTCCAAAGAGTTGGAATAACTACCAGGAGTCTGTGAATAGAAGGGAGAAACTACCGGATTGGGACTGACTGTGGTTGGATCTTATGTAGGAGGAGATTAGGAGGAGCACAATTCTTCATCCAAGAATGATGATGAAGAAAATCTGGCCTTAGCAAGTAAGGCAAGGAAAGGAAATGGGAAGGCTTCTCATTCCAAATCGAATTCTTCTCATGGAGGGAAGAAGGGTGACATGTCTAAAGTGAGATGCTTTAATTATCACGAGATGGGACATTATTCGAATAATTGCCCATCAAAGAAGTCCAAGAAAGGATCCTCGAAAGGATCAAAAGGTGAAGCATTAGCCTCTCAGTTTGAAATGGACTTTACCCTCATCGCATGCATGGTGTCACCGATGATGGGTTGTGTCTGGTATCTTGACAGTGGAGCCTCATTCCACATGACCGGTGATAAAAGTTTATTCAGTGCCTTGGAGGAGAAAGACCTCAAGATACACATAGATATGGCTGACGATGGAAGGTATAGTGTTTCAGAAGTGGGCATGGTTGCTTTTCAGAGGGAGCATGGAGCTCCTTTCACCTTGACAGATGTGAAATATGTGCTTGGACTGAAGAAGAACTTGGTATCGGTCACGATGTTCGAGGAAAAAGGCTATGATGTTGTCTTCAGTAAAGGAAAGGAATTCCTAAGACACATAGCCACGAGTCAGACCAAAAGGATAGGGATTCGGGTGAAGAATCTATATAAACTAGAGTTAGATGGTTGTGTAGCATTGAGTACGAAAGCAGAAGTGGTGCAAAAGCCAAGACATTGGCGAGTTGTGGCACAAACGGTTGGGCCATTTGCATCATGGGCTTTGAAGATAATGCAACAGATATCTACAAGACTTCCCAAAGGTAAACTTGATCAAGTTGACACATGCAAAGGTTGTACCTTGGGAAATTACACCAAGTCTTCCTTTCATGATCAAGACAGTCGAGCAAAGGCTATCTTAGAGTGAGTTCATACTAATGTGTGTGGACCTTTTTCGACGGCAGGCACAACGAAGCAAAGGTATTATGTGATTTTCATTGATGATTATTCTCATAAATGATGGATTTATTTCATGCAGAAGAAGGACCAAACCTTCACAAAGTTTTGTGAGTTCAAAGCTTTGGTCGAGAAAGAGTCAGGGAAGAATATCAAGGCCTTGAGAAGCGACAACAGTGGAGAATATGTCTCTCAAGAGTTTAAGGACTTCTGTGTAGTGGAAGGAATTAAACGAGAGTTGACAGCACCTCATAACCTAGAGCAGAATGGGGTGGCCGAGAGGAAGAACAAAACTATTGTAGGGGCAGCATGGGAAATGATACATGACGAAGGCCTACCACTTCACTTGTGTGCTGAGGCATGCAACACAACGGTCTATTTGCATAATAGAAGCCCGCATCGCATACTTGGGATGAAGACACCAGAGGAAGCTTTCTCTGGTAAGAGACTAGCTATGGGTCACTTCAAGATCTTTGGCTCATCGGTATATTACCATGTGACAAAGGATGCACGGAAGAAGCTTGAGCCAACAACAGAGTTGGGGATATTTGTGGGGTACACTGATACACCTCACAACTATTAGGTGTACTTGCCTACTAGTCAGAGGACAGTGGTTCGCAAAGATCTCAAGTTTGACGAGCAGAAGGCCATGCGAGTTTCCCTTGAGAGGGAGCTCCAACTACAGGATGTGGAGGAATTGTTGGTTCCTAAGGAGGAGGAGCCTCAGACTGATGCGGAGCAGTTGCATGTAGAGGTTCCAGGAGTGGAGACATCCACTCAAGCAGAGTCTTCCAGAGATGGACGGAAGCATACAAGAGAAGCTGACAGATTATTGGAGGATGTGAGAGAGAATTTGGGAGCACCATCTTCTCAGTGCAGACAGAGGAGGTCACCTGAGAGGTACACTAGATTCATGGCCCTTGCTGGGGAATGTGTTGAGACCAATCCATCTTCCTTTGAGGAAGCAGTGGAGCAACTGATTTGGGTTGATGCTATGGTGGAGGAGTATGACTCCATAGTTCATAACAGTTTTTGGGACATGGTTCCGAGACCAGAGAACAAGTTAGTTGTGAGTTCCCGTTAGCTTTACAAGGTAAAGCAAGCTACTGATGGTAGTGTGGATAAGCATAAGGCAATATTTGTTGCCCCTAGCTTTTCATAGGTCGAGGGGATTGACTATGATGATACTTTTGTTGTTGTCGCAAGGTACTCATCTATCAGATCTATGTTGGCACTATCAGCATAGATGGGTTGGAAGATCCATCAGGTGGATGTGAAAACTGCATTCCTCAATGGCGAGATTGAGGAAGAGGTGTACATAGATCAACCGGAAGGTTTTGAGACCTTCGATCATGAGTCACATGTGTGCCGACTCAAGAGAGCGTTATATGGGCTGAATTAAGCACCTCGTGCTTGGTACACTAGGATAGACAACTACTTCACCAGGTTGGGCTTCACAAAGAGTGAAGTGGATGCAAACCTGTACCACATTGTGGTGAAAGGTAAGTTGTTGATCATCGTTCTTTATGTTGATGATCTCATATTGACTGGTGATGATCATTTGATCATGTCTTGCAAGGAGGAACTTGCAAGATAATTCGAGATGAAAGACATGGGTCTCATGAATTACTTCCTTGGCATGGAAGTGTGGCATAAGGATGGGGAGTTGTTTGTGTCTCACAGAAATTATGCTAACGAGATACTCAGGAGATTCCACATGGAGAAGTGTAAGCCCATACAGACTCCTCTAGCTGGTAACTGGAGGAAGGAGGATGCTACTTTAGGAGAAGTAGTGGAGGCTACTGTGTACAAGAAGCTTGTGGGTTCACTGATATACTTAGTGAACACACAACCGAATTTGTGCTATGCAGTGAACCAACTGATTCAAGCGATGGTTCAGCCTACCAAGATGTTTTGGAAAGTGGCAAAGCATGTATTGAGATACCTCAGAGGCACATCTCAGTATGGATTATGGTACAGACGGATAGAGGGAGTGAAGCTATAGGGCTTCACTGATGCAGATTGTGAGGGAGTCCATCGGATCGGAATAGCACATCAAGAGGGATTTTCAACCTTGGGTCAGTGGCAATTTCTTGGTACAGCAGGAAATAGAGGTCGGTTGCACTCATCTCGGCAGAGGCAGAATACATGGCTACAAGTTAGGCAACATGTGAGGCCATCTAGATGCGGAAAATCCTAGTTGGTTTGTTTGATCAGAGGATGGATCCAACTGTGATCTATTGTGATAATCAGAGTTGTATCGAACTCTCTAAGAATCTGATATTTCATGATAGGTCCAAGTAGATCGACATCTAGTATCATCATCTCAGAGACTGTTTAGTGAGGAGGATCATGTTTCTACAGTATATTTCGATAGAAGAGCAAGATGCTGACATTTTGACAAAGGAATTTTCAAAGTGTAAATTTGAGTTCCATAGAGATAAGATCGAGGTGGCAGATAATCCATTTCTTGTTGAGAGGGACTGTTGAAATATGGCAACAAGGATATTCCAATTTAATTTGTCCTTGAATTAAATTGTGAATTAAAATTGAATTTAGTCTTAACTGCTTCTTGGAAATAAATAGTTAATTTATTTTGAATTAATTAGTTGGAGAAATTCAAGTTAGAAGTCTTCCTGAAGTCATTCAAAAGTTATCCCTTAAATTAAGAAGAGAAGATTGAGTTATATTTGAGTTGTAATTAGTTAATGTGGTTTATTGAGTTAAGTCCAGTTAAATTAGTTCCAAACTATTTGAGGACCTAATAGTGAGTTAATATTCAGTTGATGCATGCATGCACTCAACTAGTGCTACTCCAGTTAACTGAATATTCCCTCATCAGAAACTCATGCATGTCTATTCTAAGAAAGACCTAGTTGAGTTAAATGTCAAGGACAGTGTACTATCAGTTGCATGTGTTTTCTCAAAGAGAAAACTCATGCATGCAGTCAAGGATCATCCTTGAAGATTGCGTAGTTTTGGAGGCTTGGTCATCCACTTGGTAGGAGATCATCCACTTGGTTGAAGGAAAATCATCCCAGAGGAACAACGCAAGGAAATAGGAGCTTGGAGGGCAAAGAGGAAGGCTGGAGAGAAGCCAAGATTTCCTGTGAGCATCTATGAGGATTGTACTGAGAGCTGGCTAGTTGTGAGATCTAAGGCTTTGTATAATTCCTATGTATTTCCACCTTGTATGATAATACAGATAGTGGGGTTTTTAGCTGAGGATTTCCCAAAGTATTTTCATGTGTACTGTGCGATTGATTCTTCTTCTTTTGGTTATATTGTTCAACTCGATCTTTAAGCTTCTGCAAGCTGATAGTATAAGTAGGTTATAGTATTTTGCTTTGATTTATATTGCATTATCGGGTTAACCTACCAACATATTTTATACATGTACCATGGACATGTCACCCCCTTGAAAGGTTGAAACCACCTATTAGGGTCCTTGATAAACCCCCTCATTAATCTTGGAGACACTTGTACATGCCAAATCCCACTATGTAAGGGCATGCTACCATGAAGTGCCTCATTGATTCCATGACATGTAAGATCTTTTACTTGAGTATTCTAATGATTTGTTGTATTAGAGGTCAAGGGGATGCATAGGATCTTATGTAGAATTATAGGTGGGTCCCCATTTGTGGCTTGATCTCCCTATATGGGTTCTAGCCCTCTAGAGGGCCACATTGGCACTTGTAGGGTGAGCGTTGAGAGCCATGGGCCTCCACCATAGTAGATAGTACTTCGTGGATCCCAAGCACTACTCATTGATTTCTCATGTTCCACCTTTTGGATGAGCATGATGCACCTGATTCACCATGCCCATCCAACTCCACACTTGTGCTATACACTTAGAAGATGTTCTAGGGTCCATATGAGGACATGTCTCACTACAGAGGGCTTATGTTATCATCTTGGACCTTACTAATGGTTTACAAGATTTTTTATCCAATCGGGATGTCCTTGTGCCCCTCACACCCACTTGGGGGTACCACATGGATTTGCTTAAAAAATAAGGGGCCAACCCCTTGTCCACTATTTTTGAGGTCCATTCTCACATCATGGCACACTCTAGACTTCATTAGGCCTCCTCAAATTCCCAATGACTCATTTGTTTATCATTCTACCCTCTTAAGAGGCTTATTATTATGTTATTGAGCTATCTTGGTGGGCTTGTCACCAAGGGATGTTATTATTGCACATTTTTTTATTATTTGGGGCTCAATTACGCCAAATTAGGCAAATCAAACTCATTAATGATTGTATAAATACAAGTGTGGTGATTCATTTTCATCATCACCACTTTGATTTGGATTAGTAGCTCTTTGAAGAATTTCGCATTCCCTTTTGGAGGACAAGTTTGGATGTTATGGATGAACTCTGATGTTTGGATCTATTTCTCTTGTCATGGATCTTCATTATTGGCATAATTGGATGATTCAATATACTCATTTGTACATGTAAGTAATATTTTTCATTATTATTCTTTTTATTTACTTTTCCACATGAATGTTGTTGGGATTTTTTATATACAAGTATGGAATTTACTACTTTTCCTATGCGAAATTGTGGAAAATTTGATCTTTTGTAGCTGCATGGGCCATGTATGAAGGGGTGAATGTTCCTAGAGAATATTTTTTTAAAATTCATCTCGAAAAGTCATCAATCATTGCACATCGAAGTATGAATACCTTGAGTAGCTTTTCCCATGCCCTAATGCCATGCGAATTTTCTTAAAGGCCTCCTTGATTGGGTAAATCATTTCCAAGCTATGAATTATCCTTGAATCCATCTCTCCCAAAGGATAAGGCACTAATATTTGCATAGGTGGTCACCTTTAATGAATATTCCTCTCATCTCTCCTACTCTTCCTAGGTTGTGCGTCCACAGGTCACCTAGGCATCATTTTTCTCCCATTGTAACCATCAAAAAGTTCGATCTCTTGTTCATAACTACATTAGGTTTTTCTTTATAGGCCTTCCAAATTTCAAGAAATTCCAATGGTGGGATCTTAAGATATAGGAAGCCCTAGCTCAAAAATCATTTCTTTCCCTAGGTTTCCCTTGGCTAGTGCCCTCATTTGGATCAGTGCAATCATTTCTGAAAAGAAAATTTCTCCTTGGATCCTTTTCTCTTCCATAATTGGGTCAATCGCTTCCTTGGTTGATCAACTCCACATCCTTAAACTAATTCTGGGTCCACTTGGTCTTGTGTGGTCCCATAACTTTACAACTCAAATTCCAAAAAGATCATACAAAGACGAATTCTCCATAAGGATTTCTAGGCCTAGGAATCATTTTATAAGACATATTCCCAACCATAGCCTTGAAGATCCTCTTAGCCCTTCCTAGAGAGCATGTCACCTTGCTTCCCGAGAAATAAAACCATATAATTGAGTCTCTCTTGTGAATTGGCCTTAGGAATCACATATTATCCTCTTATTGATCTATTCATGTAATGATTCCCCTTATACCAAATCTCCTCCCATAGGTGAAAGCTCATAAAGAGAAGGGAGCCTTAGCTGAGGTGATAGTGGGTTATCACTCCATTGTTTCCCTTGACCTAGTAGTTTCTCTATAGGATCCACTCCTAGAAACCCTGCTAGTTTGAGCAGAAAAATTTTTGGCGTCATTTCCAGGGAGGAACCAAGTCTACCCCTAAAGTTATTCATTGTGGAATTGATTCATAGATGACATTTCAAATATTCCTCTAGGAACTACATTCATTTTCAAAACCACTAGTTTGCTTGAAGGTGACAACATTCCTATAACTAGGGTCACTACAAGAGGGGGAGAACGAACTCCATCACCTATTATAACTACCCTTGTCCCTAAATTTTAAAAGGTCGGTGAACCCACCCCAAATATGGAAATTGACTCTAGCACTAATCTAAAAGAAGACCAACCTAAAATGACTAGGAGTGAAAGGCGTTTTGTTAGTGTCTTCAACCCTTGAACTTGAGGAATGACCCTAAATATTTACCCGAGCAATACAATAACTGGTTTCCCAAGTTCAAGGGTGATGCTACCATAATTTCTCATGACCATAATGAAGAGTTCTACTAGAACATTTATCCTAGGCTAATCTTCGATGAAGATAGGATCATGATGCTTTTGGTTTTGTTTCTTGAATTTCAATCAAGGGAATGGTACCTTAGTCTTCCTCCAATATGCATTGATAAATCTAACCAACTTGAGGATATGTTCACAAGGAGATGGTCATTTGATGCACAAGGAACCTTCAACATTGAGAAGTTCTATCAAATAAGTATGGGAAGGGAAGACATCAGAGACTTCATCCAAAAAATTGATAGCGTAGTTAGGGATATCCCTGAACATTTGATCCTAATTATGCTAACATACTTGAATTTTACTTTTATTAGTTGTACAATATTATCTTATTATTATTATTAGAGTGTGTTCTTTTACTTCATCAAATAGTTACCAAAAAAAAAGAGACAAGAACACAAGATGTTGTCTCTCAGCCAGGGAAAAACCTCTCTCTCCTAAAGAGGAAAACCCTTCTGCAAATTTCTCTTATTGAAGCTTCAATTGAAAAATACCAAACCCTAGACCCTTGACACGTAGATCCTCCAGGCACAAGACACAGTCTCTCTTCCTTTCGTCCTTCAATCAATTCCTTCTTCTATTTTTCACCTTGATCTCTTCCTTCACACTTCTTCCTGCAATTGGTAGCTCTTTTTCCTGGCAACTGTAGAAACCCTAGGTATTCCTAGAGACCTCTTCCTTGGAGTCTGCCTTTCCTTCTCTACTTCGCTTGGCAATATTCACTTTTCTTAACACTTAGGCTAGAAAATGAGGCCTTACTTGAGGGATACTTCTGAGTTGAGAGGCTGATCCTCTTTTGTTACTGTTGATCATAATTCTTTGCACATGTGGCTAATCTAGGGCTTGAAATGATACCTTTTACACTCTTCCTTCCTTCGCTTTAGGTGTCATCTTCTTCGCTAGATATGGAGGCCTTATTAGAAGCCCTTTCTTAGCCTAATCAAACTTGGTTATGTTGTTACACTTGTGTAACTAATGTGACTATAGAACTTCCCTCCTCTCTTCACACGTGTGACAAAATTAGGCCCTAAAAATACCCTCCCAAACTCGGTTTCTCTTGCTTCTTCTTCGCTACCCTAGAATAACCTTTATTCCCCCTTTTCACACCTCTTTCTTGACTCTTTTCTTCACTAATTTTAGATATCAATTGATGGTCTAATTGTGAGGTCGAATGGCCCTATATATAGGAGTTTGTCCCTCCTTTTGGGCCGACATGAGCTAGTGAGGCTGACTTCACTTTAAGTGCACCAAAAATTCATTCTTTCCTCCAACTTGAAGATGATAATTGTCTTTGCTTTGGAGGATCCATTTTGACATATTTCTTTGACTCTAATATATAGATTTACATAGTGTAACATGCCCACATGGGTCTTCAACAATTACATTGACTCTTTTGACTTTCCAAGAAGCACTTAAACATGTGCTTGACCTATCAAATGGACAATAAATCCATTCTTGATAATGACAAAAATGATAACTATTTTCTTTTACAAGTACAAAGATCAAAATTACATTTATGAAGACCGAACCTAGTTACACTTTCTTCAACACTCCCTCTTAACTAGGAAGGTATTCATAAATCACTTACAAGGTGTTTGGACATTTTCAATCTGAAGAATTCACATAAGAGAAATCAAATTGGAAATCCATCTATTATAGCATCATAGTAACCAACATTGTTTCTACAACAAGGCCTTGACTGATAGCTCTATCTCTCAATAGATAATAGCACTTTGCTGGTGAGACCAATGACTATAGACACCTTCATCATTGTCTCTCAAGGTACATACTCACTCGGGTGTTCATTGAGTATGACCTTAAAGGACTATTCTTATCTTGGGTTCCCAACCCTCAAAGAATATTGATCCTCTTGCTTACTCTTCTGTTGGTTCCCTAAACATCCTCAAACAGTATTGGATGTCATATGATTACCCAATCCTCCATTATTTCTTCCCAAACGAAGACAAGAATGTTGTGTCTATCTCTCCCTCTCAACTAGGGAATATATTCCAATTCCTGTGAAGGAATGTACCCAAGCCACCTCTGACCAGGAACTTGCTCAAGCTCCCTCTGACTAGGAACTTTCCCAAGCTCCCTCTTGATTAGGGACTTGTCAAAGCTCCCTCTCAACTAACGACTCTCCTTTTTCATCAACAACTTATTTGTGGGTCCTTCAGCTACTTTATCAATTTCTTTCCTTGATGTCATGAAATTCAGTTTAGCTTCTTCCTTGTAGGGCACTAGCCATTGATCACTTTCCTTCTTAGTTTGTCATGCCATTACCTTCTTCATGGAAAGTGGCCTTCTTGATATTTATTTGGAAACTCTATCATATGGCTACTTCTTCCTCATCATGCTTCTTTCAGGAGTTTCCATCCACCACATGAATGATGGTTGTACTTGTACTTATAACCCTTGTTCCAGTATCCCTGCATGAACCTATCCAAATATTATTAAAAAAAAATCAAAGCAGAGCATTAAATAAAATAATACCATACGATATGGCTTTCCATCATGACATCTTGTTGGCTTGAATCATCAGCATCCTACACTTTCACATCTCCAAGACCTTTCCAAGTGTCAAGGGTCCTTTGACATTTTTCTTCCTTTGTCAAAATTCTAGTGCCTTCTTCCGGGATATGTCTTCAACAAATATGTCGGATGTTGATTCCTAGAGTCCATGGTGTCCTTTTATCCTTTATCTCTTTATCTCCTATGTTCTTTATAGAATTTTCTTTGTCAACCACCTCATACAACATATGAGGACATTTCTCATGTTGACCTTTATCAATGAGTGAATCATTCCTTCAAGAATTTTATTCAATGAAAGAGATCTACCCTATACTTGACCATGATACCAGAGAAATGTCTCCATGCTTATTGATATAAATTATGACATGACTTTAAATGAAAACATAGATGCATGCATACCTCATCTTAGTTCTTTCCTTAATCATATCAACTTCCTTTGACAACTTCCTAGATTGAGGTTACATCAATCTCCTTTGCTTTGCTACATATTTTATTGCCTACATATCATCCCTTCTTGAATCCCCATAAGTGGAATTCCTATCATGACATATAATTTTTCTAAAAGTCATGAACCTTCTAGTGAATATTCCACTAGAGGATCCATGTAGTCCTCATCCCACAAATGCTCATTTTTGCTAATGATAGTGGCATTCTAGGATGATTCTTCTTGATCATGATCATTGATGAGTTTATCAAATGGCTACATCCTTCCTGCATGAATATATTTATCTGAGCTATCTCTACATAATGATCCTATATTCCTAAATATGCCATTCTCATAAAACGTGCATTCTATCCTACTTCTACATGTTCCTATGATACCCAAAATTAAAAAAAAGACTTATGTGAAGAAGTTCATCTCAATAATAGTAGAGATTTGGAGGGTCCTTCTTCTCATTTCCTCTTATTGTTGTCCTTCTTGAATTTACGACAATCCCTGTTATATGTCCATATTCTTGGCAGCCAAAGCATTAGACTCTGGGCATATCTCTTGTATCCTTTCTCTGTGGATCAAACTTTCCAAATTTCCCTTTTCTCTTGTACATAGCAGCAAATGCCCACTCCTTAGATCCCACATCATCTGTAGCTTTGTGTTATGAAACCAACTCACAAAAAGATAGAAAAGAGAGATCAACGCCTTAGAATTCAGCCTCTTCGAGGGGGCAACCTCCTTTACATTACACAAATGAGCAATTCTTGTATGATACAAATGAAGAGACCTCCTTTCTATATATAGGAGTCTAAGGGGTCATAACATAATCAGAGCTGACATAACAATAATAATGTAAGGGCACAATAATAACAATAGTTTGCTTCTATGTGGCACAATAGTAACAAAATGGGCACTACATGGGTACATCAATATAATAAGTGGGTTGTACTAATAACAATAAGGGGTTACACTAGTAGTATAGGGGCCTAGCATGCCCCTCTCCTTCAAAAAGCGTTGTCCTCAACGCTTGAGTAGTTCTTGATGCTTCTGTATAAAATTCTTGTCCTCCCATGTGGAATCTTCAACGGGTAAGTTCTTCCACTTGATGAGATACTCTGAAATTGATCGATTTCATAGCTGTCAGGTTCTTGTTTCTGTGACTGATCCAGGTTCCAATATGATTTTTCCTTCCTCTTCAATTTCTGGCAATATTATTTGAATTGGGATCTTTGGCAACTTTTGAATAAGTGGCCATACTTCTTCATCCTTCTTCCATTCATCCCTTGCTTCATTTATCCAATCTAGTTGGATAATAGAAATAGCACAAAACAATGCTTCCACATCCTCATCCTTTAAGAGTCTTCCCATTCGGTAAGGTCGCCATTTTTTAAGTGCACGTAGTATTGCCAACATTTCCTTCTCATAAATAGCTTGCTTGAGATGTAGCAGTAAAAATACCCAATCACCTACATCAAAACACTTTTCACAATGATGTTGATCTACTTGTTGTTTCGTTTGATTTTGCACTGAACTGGCATTATCCTTTAAAAGTTGGAGAACTTGTTGTTGATGCTCGATGTGATATTTCTCTGCTTGAACCATTTTCTTCTTGATATGTCCTTCTATCTCTAGAGTTTGAGGAGTGGTAATTTCTTCCAATCCTTTACAAGATATGGTTGGATTCATTTCTTGATGCTCGATGTGATCTTTCACTTCTTGAACATTTTTCTTCTTGATATGTCCTTCTATCTTGATAGTTTGAGGAGTGGTAATTTCGACCAATGAATTACGAGATATGGTTGGATTCATTTCTTCTTTCTCGATGTGATCTTTCACTTCTTGCACCTTTTTCTTCTTGATATGTCCTTCTATCTTGAGAGTTTGAGGAGTGGTAATTCTTGCCAATGCTTTACAAGATATGGTCTGATTCATTTCTTCTTTCTCTGGGGTGGGGTCCTGGCGTATATCTTCTTCTTTTGATGTTTCTTGATCCTTTTCTTCCTCCTCTTCATATTCTATGTAAAATAATTTCTTCTCAGCACACTTATGAACTTTAGTGCATTTGCTATCACAATTGTAACAAAGCCCTTTTTCTCTTTTTTCTTCCAATTGTTGTGGTGTAACCCTTGTAGGTTGTGGAAGGTTGGGAGAAGCAACACTTCCATCTTTATAGTTATGAGGGGTATGCTTCTTGCTTTCCATAATTTTGCTTTCCACTATGTCACAAAGCCCTTTTACTCTTTCCAATTGTTGTGGTGTTGCTCTAAAGAAGGTGTTGTTCTTTGTATCCTCATAATGTGCTATCATTTCCTCCATGGAAATTGACCACGTAACAAGTTGTTTACAAGAAAAAAGCCCTTCATACCATAAAAATTGATCCGGTTCTAAATATGAAGATGCAATACATACCTTTTGTAACAGTGGTACACCATGTAGATCAAAATATTGCTCCATCTGAAGTATCAAATTTACCGGATCCTTGCCATCAAACTTCCTCATCTTGCTTTTTCTTGATTTTAGGAGCTCGATCTTGAAACGACTATAACTCTGTGCTTTCAGATCTTTAAGTTCTGAAATTGCGATCTATAGTATCCCTCTGCGTCCTCTTTGCAATGCCACCGATCTGATCCAAATTGGATTCTCCAAGAAGGCGTTGTGCACAATCTCCCAAGATGACCTGATTATAGACCTTTCTAGAAGAGCGAACTTTTATGAAGTGCCACGTGTCACTGTTTTGACCTTGGCTCTGAAAAATATATACAAGAAACTAAAGTCCGTCCTCTTTCTATACCTTCTTACAAAATTTCAGTCCAATGCTCAGAGAGAAAGTTATGACGATTTTCCCCAGGTCACCTGTTTGGAATGCAATTCAGGAGTCTGCAAAAAGACCAACTTCTGCAGATCATATCTCTGCAAATATAGTGCGAAAAGCTCTAAAATTTGGATCTGAGATTCAGGACAATTTCTTCTCAAATGGTTTTTTTTAGCTTTTGAAACGTCACCGAAAAAAAAGTTATAGCGAAAATGCCACGATGACCTGTTTGGAGCAGCAAAACCCTAGAATCCAAAGCTCTGATACCAAATGTTATGAAACCAACTCACAAAAAGATAGAAAAGAGAGATCAACGCCTTAGAATTCAGCCTCTTCGAGAGGGCAACCTACTTTAAATTACACAAATGAACAATTCTTGTATGATACAAATGAAAAGACCTCCTTTCTATATATAAGAGTCTAAGGGGTCATAAGATAATCAGAGCCGACATAACAATAATAATGTAAGGGCACAATAATAACAATAGTGGGCTTCTATGTGGCACAATAGTAACAAAATGGGCACTACATTGGTACATCAATATAATAAATGAGTTGTACTAATAACAATAAGGGGTTACACTAGTAGTATAGGGGCCTAACACTTTGTGTCTAGTCTCCTTAATTTTTCATAGAGACTAAAGTTCATTCAACATGGTAGCTTCCTTCTTGGACTATATACTTGATTGGAAGTTGCCCCATTCCTCAAGTAATGCATTGAGCACCATAGTTGTCATTATTTGTCTAACATAACTTCTTTTAGTTCTTGCAGTTGGTCTCTCATCTTAGAGACCTTCTTGAAGTAGGGAGCTATTCCTTCTTCCTTGGAATTCTTCATTTTATGTAATTCATTCCACAATGATATCACTTATCCAGCTATACTAACTGAGAATAGCTCCACCATATTATCATAGATTTCTTTAGATGTTTCACATTTGGAAACGTAAGGAGTGAGAGGGTCTTTGATGGATTCTATCATAACCCTTTGAGCCCTTGTTTCATCCTTATTATACATTGCTATGGATTTAGTTTGTTCCTTAGTAGGAATAGTGAGACTCCCTTTCATGTAGTCCAAAAGTTCATTTTATTTTAGAAGGAGATGAGTCCTCTTTTTCCATGCAAGGAAATTAGCAATCCAAACCAGTTTGTTGCTTTCCTTGCAAAAATACATTTTTGATATTTTCAGGAGAGGACATAAAAATACTTACTTGAGAGTGTTAGTGATGAGGATATCTTGTTGCTTCCTTGATGAATGAAATCTCAACTTCTTGGATCTTGGAGTTCTTCAAGATGCTTCCTTCAAGGTGCCTTGTGATGGATTTTCTTGTTGATGAAGACTTCTCAATGTGTAGATCTGGAGATCTTCAATGATGGGCCTCGATCTGAATAAATTCCTTTGAAGATTATGAATCTTTGATGTATTCCATTCTTGGAAGAACCTTCTTGTATATGCCTTTATATGGAAGGATTTCTTATTTCTTTGTTCCCAATATGGTAGTCCTTTTTGATGGATCTAGGATAGGAGATAGTAATCCTTCTTGTCTTTGATGGATCTGGAACCCTTGCTTGTAGATTTGATGCTTTAACCTTTGTTTGATATTGCTTCTTGATCTTGAAGCTTCAATATTCTATGTGTTCTTGAGATTCCCTTACTTGATGTGTCACCTTAGCTCTGATACCATGTTGAATAATCTAGGGCATCTAGGTTATAGTGAGATTCTTCCGATGATGATAAATATTTTTGAAGAACTTTTACTTTTCTTATTTGTACAATATTATCTTATTATTATTATTATTAGAGTGTGTTATTTTACTTCATCAAAAAATTACCAAAAAAAAAGCCACAAGAACACGAGATGTTAGCTCTCAACTAGAGAAAAACATCTCTCCTAGAGAGGAAAACCCTTCTACAAATTTCTCTTATTGAAGCTTCAATTGACAAATGCCAAACCCTAGACCCTTGACCAGTAGATCCTCCAAGCACAAGACACAATCTATCTTCCTTTTTTCCTTCAATCAATGCCTTCTTCTTCTTTGCACCTTGATCTCTTCCTTCGCACTTCTTCCGACAATTGGTAGCTCTTTTTCCCAGCAATTGCAGAAACCCTAGGTCTCCTTAGAGACCTCTTCTTTGGAGTCTACCTTTCCTTCTCTACTTCATTTGGGAATCTTCCCTTTTCCTGAAACTTAGGCTATAAAATGAGACTTTCCTTGAGGGATACTTCTAATTTGAGAGTTTGATCCTCTTTCCTTACTGCTTATCAGAATTCTTCGCATGTGTGGCTGATCTAGGGCTTGAAATGAGCCCTTTTACTTGCTTCCTTCCTTCGCTTTAGGTGTACTCTTCTTCACTAGATATGGAGGCCTTATTAGAAGTCCTTTCTTAGCCCAATCAAACTTGATTATGTTGTTTCACTTGTGGATCCAATATGACAGTAGAACTAACCTCCTTTCTTTGTACGTGTGACAAAATTAGGCCGTAAAACAACACTCTCAAACTCAATTTCTCTTGCTTCTTCTTCATTGCCCTAGAAACACCTTCGTGTCCCCTTTTCACACCTCTTTCTTGACTCTTTTCTTCTCTAATTTCAAAGATCACTTGATGGTCTAATTGTGAGGGTGAATGGCCCTATATATAGGAGTTTGTCCTTCCTTTTGGGTGGACTTGAGCTAGCGAGGATGACTTCACTTTAAGTGCACCAAAAATTCATTCTTTGAGCCAACTTGAAGAGGAGACTTGTCTTTGCTTTGGAGGATCCCTTTTGAAATATTTATTTGACTCTAATACATAGATTTACATAGTGTAACATTCCCACATGGGTCTTCAACAATTACATTGACTCTTTTGACTTTCCTAGAAGCACTTAAACATGTGCTTGACCTATCAAATGGACAAGAAATCCATTCTTGATAATGATAAAAATAATAATTCTTTTCTTTTACAAGTACAAAGATCAAAATTGCATTTATGAATACCAAACCTAGTTAAACTTTCTTCAACGCTATCCTATGCATTTAGGGATAAGAAAACTAAAACCTTGGTTGAGGCTAAAGAGATGGCCATGGAAGTTGAACAAAACCTATGAATTTCCAAGATGGATTTTAGTGAAAACCCCAAGGCTAAGGTTGAATTCAAGAAGGGAAAATCCAAATATCAAAATTAAGAAACCCTTTTAGAACTTCTCAACAAATGGAAAAGCTCAGCGAAGAAATGAATTCACGAGGAGACTTTACATGAACAAGCTCACTACCTTGGAAAGGGTCCAAAAACCAAGGTATATCCCAAAAGGGAAGCATTTCCCTAGGAAACAAAATGAGTAGGATAATCCAAGCCCATGTCAATTCCACAAGACTTTGTCTCCAACAAATGATGTAGAGAAAGATTCATCCTCTGAAAATAAACAAATTGATGATGAAGAAGCCAAAGAGCGGGATAATATTGTAGAATCTGAAGCCTTCAACATTTTTTTGTGGGGTTCATACCCTCATCCTCCCATTAGTGAGGTCACTAATAAAGAAGAAAAGGAAGAGCCAATCCTTAATGTTGATGATAGTGGAAGATTCAAAGGGGTCCAATATTAATGAAAAGACAACAATAAAGACCCCTTAGCCTCCAAGGAAACCAACAAAAATGATTCAATTCCTAAGAAAGTCCCTCACAAAGAACCCCTCCTTCAAGATTCCCCTAAAAAGGATCCTCAAAAAAGGACTAATTCCAAGAAGGATCCTCAAAGGAAAGAATCTACCAAAGGGGATAAAGGTAAAGAGGTCAAACTTGGTATTGACTTGGATACTATTATAGGGAAGATGATTGTACCAGTTCCATTAAAGGATATTGTGAAACTTTGTAAAAAACAATGGCAAGTTAAGAAGTCCCTGGGATTTGAATGGGAGGAATTACCCATAGCATTACAAAACATAAACCTTCCCGATCTAAACCCAGGACATGATCCATTCTTGCTTACCTTAGTTGTAAATTACCTTCTATCACATTATTGCATGTTAGACTTCATGGATTCCACAAACATCATTCAATTAAAAGTCATGGAGCAATTGGGTCTTAACATCACTTGAAGGTATAAAAGTGTGTGTGGCTTCAACACAAAACCCATGGAAGTAGAAGGCCTCATAAAGGAACTTAAGGTTCCTTTAGATATGAACCCCAATATATCATTGCTTATGGATCTTGTGGTAATAGATATCCCTGATGTTTGGGGGATGTTGTTATCAAGGAAATGGGGAGCCACTGTTGGTGGTCAACTTTAAATTTATTTATCATACGTCACCATTCCAGAATCTAATGGGCCCCCCATTCATACTTTATAGAGAACCTATCTACCCTACTCATGTGGTTAAGTCAGGGCCAATTCCATATTACAAGATACATGAGATTGAGAAGCCTTATCCTATTATCCCTTCACAAGAAGTATGTATTCTCAAGCGACCAAATCATAAATAAAACAAAACGTGGAAGCCCAAAAGGGAATAAAAAGTTGAGAATGTGGTCTTGGTAGATAAAATCTAATACCAGTTAAGATTCATAGGAAAGTCTAGGAATATTACTACTACATTGCCAAACTTAACGACAAACTCTAGTCACAACCGGTCAAGTTGAGTCGTATCACCCCTTTCCTTGACACTTGACATTGTATTATATGGATGTTAGAGTAGGATGAATTTCATGCTCATTTTTTCATTATAACTAACATCACATTTTCATAATAGAATAGTTGCATTTTGATTAATTTGAATGTGACTTCCTTGTTAATTTTTATGGCCTGATACTAAGCATGGGTAATCACAAGACACCACAAAAACATGTTTCCCTGGGTGCTTGGTCTTTGATATGTGAAGGTAACAAGTTTGTGGTACCAAGAGATTGTTGGTGTTCTCATGACCTCCTATTTGAGCAGCTTCACACACCTCCTTGAGAACTCATGTCCTAGTTAGAGCCAGATGATACCCACCACCTGTGGGTAGTGTATATAGGAGAAATGTTTTCTCCTAGATGGTCTTTAGCCAGCAGCCAACAACCCCTTATAGCCACTAGATAGCTCGATGTGCCATCATCTCTACCACCTGAGCCATCCATGTGGTCCTCGACCCCGAGTGTATGGATTTTCATTGGTATAGTTGCGTAATTTTTCTTACTTTTCATGGTAACTTTGGGCATGGATTGGTGGGGTGATCCAGTGAAAATTTTAGGTTAGAGTTGTACTCTTATCTCCAATGCCTGATTTCGTGCTTACCCTTGTATCCTAGTCCCATGGGATCTCCTTTACTAGCCATTATATTTAGGGTTAGAAAAACATGGGAAATCCAAATCTTGGTTATGTTTCCCTGCTTCCCAACACCATATATATCATTCCTTTCCACTTATTTTAAACCCATTCATCTATTTTCCCATCTAGGTCCACATAGGGTTAGCCTACCCCTCCCCTTGTCCACACCTTGGGTTGGGCCTGGAACGATGCCCGAAGGTTGATGCATCTAAAAAGAAAATAAAAGGCATAACTTGGAACTCTCAACAGGAAATGTACAACAAAATGCATAAGATGGTCGGGACATACAAATTTAGCATGTGGGAAAAATACAAACATGAGCTCTACCCTTTATTTATGGCCATCGCCCTGGTTCCTATGGGCCCTAGATGAGCCCACTTTGTCATTAAGGAACCATGATTGTCCCAACCCCTGGTGGGTGATGAATTGCCCCACCTTAAGTGAGTATCCACTGATATATATTTCACAACATGCTCTCATCCCTAGGAACCTCGAGCAGTTATGAAGAAAAATCAATCAAAGGAAAAAGGCATATGAACAAGGGTAGAAAAGCAAAGGTCGGGGTAACTCATGTACCATGATTTTCTCCCTCCTACACTCATATACCCAGGTGTGGGCTTCCCTTATTATAGTTACCCTTGTACCATGACATGTGGTCTGGATGATTCCCTCAATCCCCACTCTATTCCAGTACAATATCATTTTCCACCTACCACTTGAGGGATGTACCATGGACATGTCACCCCCTTTAAAGGTTGAAACCAACTAATAGGGCCCTTAATTAACCCCCTCATTGAGCTTGGAGACACTTGTACATGCCAAAGCCCACTATGGAAGGACATGCGACCATGAAGTGCCCCATTGATGTCATGACTTGTATGTTCTTTTAATTGATTATTCTAATTATTTTTTATATTGGAGGGCAAGGGGACACATTATATCTTATGAAGGATTGTAGGTGGGTCTCCTTTTGGCGCTTGGTCTCCCTATACGAGGTCCTATCCCTATAGAGGTCCACATTTCCACTTATATGGTGAGCGTTGAGAACCAAGGGCCTCCACCATAGTAGATAGTACATCATGGATACCAACATAACTCATTGATTGCTCATGTTCCACCTTTGGATGAGGATGATGCACCTGGTTCACCATGCCCAACCATCTCCACACTTGCACCATACACTTGGCAGATATTCCAAGGTCCAGATGAGGATGTGTCTCACTACAAAGGGCTTATGCTATCATCCTGGCTCTTACGGATGGTTTACAGACATTTTTGATCTAATTGGAAACCCTTGAGGATTTCTTTGTGCCCTTCACAGCCACTTGGGGGTACCACAAGGATTTTCTTGAAAAACAAGGTTCCAGCCCCTTGTCCACTATGTTCAAGATCCATTCTCACATCATGACACACTCTGGACTTCATTAGGCCTCCTCAAAGGTCCAACAACTCATTTATTAATCATTATACCCTCTTGAGAGTCTTATTATTTTGTTCTTGAGAAATCTTGGCGGGCTTCTAACCAAGGGATGTTATTATTACACATTATTTTATTATTTGGGGCTCAATTACACCAAAATAGGACAATCGGACTCATTAGTAATTGTATAAATACAAGTGAGGTGATTCATTTTATCATCACCACTTGGATTTGGGATTAGTAGCTCTTTGAATAATTTTGCATTCCCTTTTGGAGGATGAGTTTGGATGTTATGGATGAATTTTGATGTTTGGATCTATTTCTCTTGTTTTGGAGCTTCATTATTGGCATAATTGGATGATTGGATATACATATTTGTATATGTAATTAATATTTTTCATGTTTTTTCTTGTTGTTTACTCTGTCACATGAATGTTGTTGGGGTTTTCACTATACAAGTATGAAATTTACTACTTTTCCTATACGAAATTGTTGAAAAATTGACCTTTTACAGCATTGCATCATTGCATGGGCCATGTATGAAGGGGTGAATGTTCCTAGAGAATATTTTGTTAAAATACATCTTAATAAGTCATCAATTATTTCATATCGAAGTATAAACACCTTGAGTAGTTTCTCTCATGCCCTAATTCCATGTGAAGTTGCTTAAAGGCCTCCTTGATTGAGTAAATATTTTCCAAGCTATAAATTCTCCTTGACTCCATCTCTCCCAAAGGAAAAGGCACTAATATTTCCATAGGTGGTCACCTTTAACAAATATTTTTCTTACCTCTCCTCCACTTCCTAGGCCTAACCTCCATAGTTCACCTAGGGCGTCCTTTTTTTCCCATTGTATCCATCAAAAAAGTTTGATTTCGTGTTCATAATGGCGTTAGGGTTTTCTCTAGAGGGCCTCCAAATTTCAAGAAATTCTGACATTGGAATCTTAAGATATAGCAAGCCCCAGCTCAAATATCTTTTCTTGCCCTAGGTTTCCCTTGGCTAGTGTCCTCATTTGGATCATTGCATTCATTTCTCAAAACAAAATTTCTTCTTTTATCCTCTTCTCTTCAATAATTAGGTCAATCCCTTCCTAGGTTGATCAACTCCATGTCCTTGACCTAATTCTCATTCCACTTGGTCTCATGTGGTCCCATAACTTTACAACTCAAGTTCCACAAAGTTCATATAAAGACCAATTCTCCATAAGGATTTCTAGGCCTAGGAATCATCTTTACAAGACATAGTTCCAAACCATAGCCTTGAAAATCCTCTTAGCCTTTCCTAGAGAGCATATCACCTTGCTCCCTAAGCAATAAAACCATATAATTGAGTCTCTCTTGTGAATTCTCCTTGGAATCAATCATTATCATCTTATTGATATATTTATATAGTGATTCCCCTTATACCAGGTCCCCTCCCATCAGTGAAATTTTTTAAAGAGAAGGTAGCATTAGCTAATGTGACAATGGGATATCGCTCCATTGTTACCCTTAACCTAATACTTTCTCTATGGGAACCCCTCCTAGAACCCCTGCTAGTTTGAGCAGTAACATTTTTGGCATCGTTGCTAGGGAGGAAGAAGGTATGCCTCCCTAAGTGAACCATTGAGGAATTGATTCATAGATTAAATTTAAAATATTCCTCTGGCGACTCCATTCATTTTCAAAATCCCTAGTTTGGTTGAAAGTGACAACATTCCTATAACTACGGTCACTGCAAGAAGGGGAGGACAAATTCCATCGCCTATTAGAACTACCCTTCTCCCTGGATTTGAAAAGGTGAGTGATCCCACCCCAAAGATAGAAACTGACTCTATCACTGACCTAAACCAAGACCAACCTAAAATGACTAGGAGTGAAAGGTGTTTAATTAGTGTCATCACCCCCTTGAACTTGAGTAATGACCCAACCTTTACCTGAAAAATACAATAACTAGTTGCCCAATTTCAAGGGTGATGCTACCATAAGCGCTTGTGACCATATTGAAGAGTTATACTGGAACATTTCTCCTAGGATAATATTCAACGAAGATAGGATTGTGATGCTTTTTGCTTTGTCTCTCGAAGGACAAGCAAGGGGATGGTACCTTAGTCTCCCACCAGGATGCCTCGACAACTCTGACTAACTTGAGGATATGTTCACAAGGAGATGATCATGTGATGCACAAGGAACCTTAAACATTGAGAAGTTCTATCAAATAAGTAGGGGAAGGGAAGACATCAGATAATTCATCCAAAATTTTGATAGGGTAGTTAGGGATATCCTAGACCATTTGAGGTCTCCTGATGCTAACATACTTGAAAAATTCATCAAATTTGTGGGTGGCCACCTAACCTATGCATTAAGGGATAAGAAACCTAAAACCTTGGCTGAGGCTAAAGAGATAGCCATGGAAGTTGGAAAAAACCTACGAATTTCGAATATGGATGTTGGTAAACACCCAGAGGCTAAGGTCATAGTCAAGAAGGGAAAATCCAAAGATCAACATGAAGAAACCCTTTTAGTACTTATCAAGAAAATGGAAAAGCTAACTGAAGAAATGAACTCACGAGATAGGCTCTACATGAACAAGCTAACTTTGTTGTAAAGGGTCCAAAAACCAAGATATATCCCAAAAGGGAAGCCTTTCCCTAGAAAAAGAATGAGTAGGATAATCCAAGACCATCTCAAGTCCCCAACACTTTAGCTCCAACAAACATTGTAGAGTAAGATTCATCCTCTGAAGATGAACAAAGTGATGATGAAGAAGCCAGTGATCAAGCTAGTCTTGTAGAATCCAAAGCTTTCACAATTTTGTTGGGGATTTCATACACTCATCCTCCCATTATTAAGGTCACTGTCAAAGAAGAAAAGGAAGATCCAATCCTTAATGCTAATGATAGTGGAAGATTCAAAGGGGTCCAATATTCACTAAAAGACAACAACAAATACCCCACATCCTCCAAGGAACCAACAAAAATGACTCAATTTATAAGCAAGTCCCTCACAAAGAACCCCTCCTTCAAGATTCCCCTAAAATGGATCCTCCAAAAATAACTAATTCCAAGAAGGATACTCAAAGGAAATAATTTACCAAAGGGGACAAATGTAAATATGTCGAGCTTGACATTGACTTGGAAACTATTATAGGGAAGATGACCATACCAATTCCATTAAAGGAAATTATGAAACTTCCTCAAAAACAATGGCAAGTTAAGAAGACTTTGGGCTTTGAAAGGGAGGAATTACCCATAGCATTACGAAACATTCACCTTCCCAATCTAAACCTAGGACATGAGCCATTCATTTTTAGCTTAGTCGTAAATGGCCTTCTATTACATAATTGCATGTTAGACTTAGGGGCTTCTGCAAACATAATGCCATTAAAATTCATGGAGAAATTGGGTCTTAACATCACTTGAAGGTATAAAAGTGTGTTTTGTAGGTTTTAACCACGTACAAAAATTACCTACATACAAATTCTAAAACACAGAAAATAAACAATGCGAGAGCATAACACATAAAACACATATACATGGAGATTTTCCCCTGGATCCCAAAACTGGGACTACTAGCTTGATTTTTCATTAATTTCCTTTCAATTTTACAATACATATTTATACATGCCGAAGCATCCAATACCATGAAACGAAAACCATCGTGTCCAAAACCATGGACTGATAACCATCGCATCCAAAACCATGGACTGATAACCATCGCATCCAAAACCATGGACTGAAAACCATCACGTCCAAAACCATGTGCGAAAAATCATCCACAAAACCATAGGTAGGTCCGCCCAACCTAATATAGGGTCCAAAAACAAAATTTTCCAGGGCACTACCCCTGACCCCATAGAGTGGGGTTACCTACACCCCTCAAACCCCCTATGACTCCCCCCACTACGCAATCGGTGCAATGAAGGAGGGGCTTCGGCCCCCTTCTAACCCCCTGGTTAACTATGTGGGCTAGTCGTGGAAAGAATATAACACAACCCTACATTGTCCCACTTGTTGTTTTCTTTCCATAGGGGGCCACAAGAGAGCTTAGTCATTTATCCAGCCCTACAACGCCCATTGTTTCTCTACAACAAGAGAGCTTCTCAGAGCTCACCAATTTTGTCAATGCATCTGTAGTATTCTTCAAAGTGTCCACCTTTACCAGCAACACCTTTTTGTCTTCTATCATATCCCTCATAAAGTGATACTGAACATCAATGTGCTTTGTCTTTGAATGATATGCAGGGTTCTTTGCCAAGAAAATTGCACTCTGGTTGTCACAGTCTATCCTTATAACTCCCTGTACTAACCCCATACTTGAACACAATCTCTGCAACCAAACTTCTTCCTTGCTTGCATGAGTGGCTGCCATGTATTCTGCCTCTGTAGTTGATAGTGCCACTACATATTGTTTCTTACTCATCCAACTGACTTCACCTCCAAATAGGTTAAACACATACCCACTTGTATACCTTCTCTTATCTGGATCTCCAGCCCAGTCTGCATCAACAAAGCCACGAATATCCAACACTCTGGCCAATCCTAGTCTTCCTTGGTAGCACAAACCATAATCACTAGTGCCATGCAAATACCTGAAAACCCACTTCACTATTGTCCAATGCTCCTTCCCTGGTTTTGACATAAACATGCTCGATACTCCCACTGCATGTGCAATGTTTGGTCTGGTACAGACCATTGCATACATCAGGCTACCAAATGCACTTGCATATGGAACACGGGACATGTCCTCTTCCTCTTCTTCTGTCTTGGGACACTGTTCAACAGATAATTTTACACCTATAGGAATAGGAACCTTCACCGTTTTACTATCCTACATATTAAACCTCTGTAATATTGTCTTGACATACTTCCTCTGGTTTAACCAGAGCTTCCTCTTTGTCCGATCTCTTTTAATTTCCATGCCCAAATATAGTTTGCAGCACCAAGATCTTTCATGTCGAATTTGGAGGACAAATGGGTCTTCAAATCTTGGATAATTTCTTTTTCGTTTCCAACCAGAAACATATCATCCACATACAAGCTCAGATAAATAACATGGTCACTAATTAATTTAAAATACACACAGTGATCTGCTTTGCTTCTGATGAAGCCAAGTCCCTGTATAAATGTATCAAATTTCTGATACCACATCCTTGGTGATTGTTTTAACCCATACAGAGACTTCTTTAACTTGCATACCAGTTCTTTCTTACCCTTCACCGCAAAGCCTTCAGGTTGCTTCATGTAGATCTCCTCTTCCAGATCCCTGTGAAGAAATGTTGTCTTCACATCCATATCTTCTACCTCAACATCAAAAGAAGCAGCAACATATAAAAGTAATCTAATAGAAGTTACCTTGGCAATAGCAGAAAAAATATCACCAAAATCAATTCCCGGCACCTGGGAATAACATTTTGCTACCAACCGAGCTTTGTATTTCTCCACCTTTCCTTCTGTATTTGTCTTCTTCTTGAACACCCATTTTCTGCCAATGGGTTTCCTTCCATCCAGAAACTCCACCAGATCCCAAGCCTCATTTTTGTGCAAAGATGCCATTTCATCAACCATGGCCTCTTTCCAAAGTTTTCCATCCTATGAATCTACTGCTTCCTTCACAGTTCTGGGATCATCATCAATAATAGATAAAGAAAAATTTGAATAGAAAGCAAATGGACTATACCTCTCTGGTTTCCTTCTTTCTCGAACTAATCTTCTCACACCTGGAGTTTGTGGCTCTTCATCTTCTAATTCCTCCTTTACTATAGAGTCCGATTCTTCCTCCTTTAGCTCAAACACTATCTTCTCAGGTGCCTTTGGTTGGACTTCATGTTTAATAACATCTTTCACCTCTCTGAACACCACATCATGGCTGTACACAACCTTCCTTGTTACTAGGTTCTAAAGCTTCTAACCCTTTAAACCATCCTTATACCCAATAAAGATGCACTTTTCAGATTTACTATCCAACTTGGTTCGTTTTTCCTTTGGAACATGTACATATGCATCACATCCAAATATCCTTAGATGTGAAAGAGAGGGTTTCTTACCAGTCCATACCTCTTGTGGAGTCTTATCCTCCAATGCTGATGAAGGTGATCTATTGACCAGGTAACATGCTATCTCCACTGCGTCTGCCTGGAATTCCTTTCCTAACCTGGCACCACTGAGCATGATTCTTCCCCAATCCATCAACGTCTTGTTCATTCTTTTTGCAACTCCATTTTGCTGAGGTGTATATGGAGTAGTCTTATGCCGTGCTATACCACACTTCTTACAAAATTCTTCAAATTCCTTACTGCAAAACTCTCCACCGTTATTTGTCCTTAGCACCTTTATCTTCTTCTCTATCTGGTTTTCCACCAAAGCCTTAAATTCTTTAAACCTGTCAAAGACTTCATATTTCTTCTTAAGGAAATATATCCATGTATTCCTTGAGAATTCATCTATGAATGATACACAGTACACAAACTTACCCAGTGATGGAACCTTCACAGGTCCAAACACATCACTGTGCATAAGCTCTAATATCTATTTTGCCCTCTTACCACCAGAGGGGAAACTCACCCGATTCTGCTTCCCATATACACAATTTTCACAGAAATCAAAAGCCAAAGAGCTATTACTCATACCTTCTACCATACCTTTTCCATGAAGTATTCGAAGGCCCTTCTCTCCAATATGTCCAAGCCTTTGATGCCACAGCATGGTATTCTCTCCAGAGACAACTAGATTTTCTGCTCCACTTTCAGGAACCACAAAACTATTGCACCCATCAACAACAGTGCTACCTTGCAGCTTGTACAGAGTTCCAATCCAAACTATGCATCAATACCAGTGCTCCCTGAACCATCTTGTAGGTATCCATCTCGAACACTGTTTTTACACCTGCATCATCCAGATTGCTTACAGAAATCAAATTTCTGGCTAATGCAGGAATATGTAGAACACCCGGAAGTGTTCTAACCCTTCCACCTTGCAACTTCAACTTTACTTTTTCACGACCAATGATTCTAGCCTTCCTATCATCCCCCAAGAAGACATACTTCTCTATTTCAGATCATTTTCAGTGCAGGGCCTTGGCCTTTCGGGGAGTATTAATTCATTGTGCAGATCAATTTGGCTTCCCCACTTACCCCGTGGACAAACACGGTTCACATTGTGCTGACTTAGTTGAACAAAACATAAAACTTCAGCTAGATCACAGTGTTTCAGAGCAGGAAGGGTAATTTGCCTCGCAAGCTTAATATTTTCAGAGTATAAGTTTCCATCTCTGGTGTTGCTCTTCTTCCAACACGCCTAGAAAGTAGCCCGACAGAGTCACGTAGGAACATAAACATTGCTCCATTGCCAGGGAGCCTGGACAGTACCCCAGTGGAGTTTCTTTCTTCACCTCTCTATGCAAGAAGCCTTTCTCTTCTTTCGCCTTTGTTATTTTTGAAAGAGGACTATGCATAGGAACTTATTTATTGTTGGGGTGGAAGAGGGATCTCGACTTATTGAGAGAAGAAGAGGTTTTTCCTTCATAGAAGCATGTAAATACCTATGATTCAGGTTTTCTCATTTATATTTTTCCCTTCTCTGTTTCTCTTGGTTGGATAAGCTTGAACACACAGAGTAGAAAACTGACTATAGTTGTGAGGTTTTCAGACTAGACACAGGTTCATGGTTCAACCAAAACTTTCTTTACAAACAGATCATATTCTCCATCTAGACTTCATCAGCCAAAAGTTGCAACCAAGCACAAAGAAGATGGACACAGGACTAGCCAAGTGCTGCAATGTCACAAGACTCTTTGACTTCAGCCACATACTCATTCAAAAACTAGAACATAGTGAATGCACAACACTTATTCGCGTAGTGAAAACAAATGGAAAACTTAACATGAAAAGGAAAAACAAGATGAGAGGAAAGGTGTACACAAAAAGAAAACAAAACTAAAAGACAAAAAAGAAAAATGGTTCAAGCAAACAGGATGTACAACCAAAATAATAAAACCATGATGTATTGTGAGTGCAAAATGAATGCAAGGAAAGGAAAACTAAGATGCAACTAATCCTACTCCCATTCTAACCATAAAACTGTTGGGGTTGCATGAAAAGAAATTTCCAGTGAAGCCACTGTAGTTTCTCCTGACCCTCACCCACAAAGATACAAACAATTAAAATAAACAAAAAGTAGTGTGCAATAGAAAATACAAAATCTTGAACCAGCTACACACAGAAATGAAGGTCTTTCCTATGGGCAGAAAAATGTGTCACAACCACCCAATATACATGCTTACCTATATGATGGATACCATTATTCAACAAACCTCAGAAGCCTCTTGCGAGTGTGTCTTCATCTGCACCGAGATTCTTAGAAAGCTCGAGGAAGGATTGAAGCTTGTTACCTACAACATGGCTTTACAAGTAGGATTGTTCCAGCCATTGGGTGATTAGATCATAAAATACATGATGGTTGTTTGGACAACCTAGTGAGCTATGAAAGAGTGATTTTTTTATTTGACAGACAGGATCAAGATGGGAATCTTGTAAGGAAAAATATGCCCGATCATTCTCAACAGTCATGCTAAGAACCTGCCATAACCATCAGTGCAAGCTGAAGTGCCTCATCTGCTTGATAGAAACCTGAAGAGAGAGATGTCAAACAACGAAGATCGGAGAGCAAGAAGAAACTATCATTGGATGTGTTGTTGGGAAAATGATAAGCTAAATGACAATCACCCAAGATAGAGGAATGATTAGATGAGTTGGTTGAAATATTAGACTACTGGTTTGAAATTAACAAAGACAAATTCATTTGGGCAATCTTGTGAACACTCTGAACAATGGAACCAAGTTCGTTGTGAGCTAGCGATGACGAACCACCTTCTTGCAACAGGTGAAAAATTTCACAGGCACCACGGTCTTCATAGGAATGTAAAAAGGATGCCAGCACTGTGAATGTGTGAAACTAGTTGGGGTGTGGCAAATGAAGAGGAAATTGATTCATTTGATAGCTTGTGTGTTCATCATCACCTAGAGATATTTCTGGTGTGATGAGAGGACAAATTTGCAGTACAAGGATTGCAAGAAGACCAAGGAGTTGATCATGAAAGGGAAAGTTCGATAAGTATGATCACGGGATGAGACAATAGTTGAGATGATAAACTTCATAATTCTATGATTTCATGAGGGACGGACACTCCCATCCCGAGTTTGATGCAACAGAGGTGCATGAAGATAGATGCGTTGTGATAGATTTGTGAATTCGGTCATAAGTGAAATTTTGAAAATTTGAAAGATCACATCTGGAATACCAAACATTTTTTACACGTGAATTCACATCGAGGGAAACCATGCAAATAAATAGATTGTGCATGAGAAACCAAATCTTATTGGGTTGTGGGGGCTTACCAGAGTTTCAAGGTTCTGACATAACCATCAATAGATGTTGAAGTGCCTCAACTCCTAACACGTGCTGGAAATTTCTAGAATTGAAGAATCATATTTTGAAGCTTGAACCAGATCACGCATGGCTTGAGGATGGATGTTGTTGTTGACTTCAAAATTTCTCTCAGGATGGAAGCCATATTTGTCACAGGTTGCACTAGATTTTTCAGCTTCAGCAAGCTAACTTGAAGAGTTGTCTTCATGCAAGAGAAGAGATGATGGGTAATGGGAAGTACACTCTATGATTAAACTATTTTCAACTTCATCATGGACAACTTCACTACCTTGTTTCAATTGAGGAGATAACTCATCAGATGAAGAAGTAAGAGAACATGGAGTATCTTCGACGCATGTGGATGCATTGTGAATGGTAGGACACGCAGGTAAGTGAGATGAAGAGGAAGTTTCAATATGAATCCCTTCTTTGACCAAAGCACATTCCAAATCTGAGTTAGAGTCTTCATAAGAAAACAGAAGATCACATGATGCGCTTGGGCATTCCTCACAACATATGGAAGCATGGGAGTGGTGAATGCCCAAGACTGGGGGTTGATCGAAGGAATTAATTGTACAGGATGGTTCACCAAGATTAGTAGAATGAGAATCATTCAAGAATTGAAGCTCATTGTATTGATGTAGATAATTTTGAAATAGAGAAGGAAGATTGATAGTGTACTCACCTTTATTCTCCTCTTCCTGTGTAATGTGACTGCCTTGCACCTGATCGCAATTTGAGTCAGCAGCTTGAGAATCAAGAGAAGGTGAACAACTGGTTGGTGATGTGGGTTGATCAAGCAAGTCATGGTACAAGGAGTCATGGCTTGTAGATGATGGATGCTGGTAGAGATGCAAATTAGAATCGAGACTTCAGTTATGAACGGTGTCATCCTCTTGTGAAATGGAGGGGTGAGTCTTCATTATAGGCTCCCTAAGCCATTCTGGGACTTTCTCCATAGAAGCAGGAGACAAATGAGAAGATGGGTTGGGGACATGTTGCACAGGTTTCTCAACTTTGCAATCACCATAAGGGGGATACCACATCAAGACCAGAAAAGGAGGAGGACAAGGAAAAAATGGGGTGTTGGGATCCTCCTTTGCAATCTAAGGTCCCTCATGCTCCGCAAGAGTTGAGGAGGAAGGGAAATAAGGTGGTTCATTGTATTGAGAACTATGACCAAGCATTAAACTCTTCTCTCTAGAAGTCAAAGTTCACAAGTTGTTCAGGAATTTTGTAAGAGAGGTGAAGGAAGTAGTCAACAAAGTCCTCAACTGATTCTTTAGGCTCCATACTTAAATGGTAGATATTTTCACGAAAATCCTGGTGATTATATTCATCTAATGTTTTAATCATAATTTCAGCAAGTTGACTAAATGAATCGATAGAGGAAAAGGGTAATGTGTGACACTAGCATTGAGCACGACATTTGAATGTGAGGGTGAGTAATAAAGTCCACTCGTACTCTATCTTATGGCGTAGGCAAAGGTTTATAACTTGGTGCACATGTGCATGAAAAGATGGTTCACCCTCACCACTGAACTTTAACTTGGACAGGTCATGCATAATTTATGCAAGGATGGTACATTCGAACATTGTACAAAGACATTCTCGAATTATGATGTCAGGAAGAGCCATTTTTTAAATAAGAGATTCAAACCAGACTCTATGTGCATAGTCTATCGTCTGGCCCTCCTTCTAGCACCAATTTGTTAACAGTGATAGACCCACCAACAAAGGGGATCTCCCCATACAAATTCATGACTAGACCTCACACCATTTGGTGTAGGTGTCCCATCTAGTACAATGGCTTGTTTGTCATTATCTTAGATATTTTCCTTAGCTCTTGTTATTCAACACATGAGAGTGTTATGTTTGTAACTTCAAAAAGAGAGGTGAGTATGCCTGGTGAGTACGTAATGTAAGTTGTGTCCAGGGTCTCTTACTATAAATGGAGAGAGTAAAGTGAGCCTCTAGATGAGAGGTAGTAGTACCAACCAAAGAGAGAGACATGTGAACTAACAATGGTTTGTCTAGAATCTAGCGGAGTAGTCCATAGTGGATGTGGCAGTTGTTAGAACCAAAGAGAAAGGGAAAACAAGTACACCATCCAGCAGAGTAGTCCACATGGAGGTGATGGTCGTTATAATCAAGAAAAGAAAGAATGGTATGTCTAATGTCCTGCGGAGTAGTCCACACAGATGAGACAATAGTGATAAACAATACAACACATCTTCAACAATGTAATTACTAAAATAACTAAAGTAGTTCAACTATCTTAGTACATGTTAAGCAAACATGCATTAAAAATGTTTAAAGAGTAGTCTTACAAACATCTACAAAACATGCGTGAAAACATGCTAGCCTAATTTTTAATTTTAGGTATGTTCTATGCTAGAGAAATTTATTTAAATTTTCACAGTTAGCAATCACATCAACTTTAAGATAAACTGCAGATAGAACATAAATATAAATCGCAGAGGACAAGAGGACACAAGATGTGGCACTAGCTAGGGACAAACCCCACAATGTGGGGAAACCCGTGATCAATTCTTCTTCTATGTTCTTCAAATTTCAACATAGAAAGAGAGAGAGAGATAGTAAATTTACAATAGAAGTCAATACTTTGACTTTTGATATCAACAGAGATCAATTGAAGACATATTGCTTCAACTGATTCTCTAAGGTGACTCGTTCACTTATCATAGTGTTGCATCTTGTCTATTTACTGCACATTACCGTGTGACACCTTGCTGTATTGTCACATGTGTTGAACCTTGATGACTAAGTTGCTCTCATCTTCATGTTGTTCATCATGCTGCATCTTCCATGGTCTTATTCATCATCAAGCTACCCATGCTCATGATCTCATTCATTATGTTGCCCATGCTCATATCATCATGCATCATTATGCTACCCATGCTCATATCATCATGTTGCTTATTATGTTACCCATGATCTCATACATCATACTACCCATACTCATATCTCATGCATCATTATGCTGCCCATGCTCATATCATCATGCTACTTATTATGCTGCCCATGATCTCATACATCATGTTGCCTTCCTTCGGAGACAAATGCTCTGGCTGTTTCAGCAGTTCCCGGTAGTTCCGGCTTTTTTGGTAGTTCCGGCTTTTCTAGCAGTTTCAACAGTTCCGGCTTTTCTGGCTTTTTCGGTATTTCCAAATTTTCCGGTGTTTCTGACAGTTTCGGCTTTTCCGGCAGTTCCGACTTTTCCGGCAGTTCTGGTTTTTCTAGCTTTTTCGGCAGTTCCAGCTTTTCTGGCTTTTCCGGCTTTTCCAGCTTTTCTGGCTTTTCTGGATTTTCTAGCAATTCCAACTTTTCGAATTTTCCGTCTTTTCCAACTATTCTGGCTTTTCCGGCAGTTCCGGCTTTTTCGACTTTTCCAGCTTTTCCAACTATTCCAAATTTTCTGGCAGTTCCGGCTTTTCTAGCAATTCTGGCTTTTCCCGCTTTTCCTTAGGATATCTCCTCCTACTAAAACCCAAAGACAAGTAGAGAGAGGAAGAGATCCAAGTATGTGTAGAAATGACTTGAAGTCCTCTTCTATTTATACTAAAACATAGAGGATGAATAGACATGATTGTTGGGCTTCTGAGCCTACATAAGTTGCTGACTGAATTAACAATTTGTCCATAACATAAATAAATTCATAACTTCATAAATACTTATCAGAATCGAATGATCTTTAGATCAATCCTACACCTCTCAATGAGAGGGATCCAATAAAAATATCATCTACCACAAATAAGCTAACCCACATGGAGTTTGGCCCTAGTTTCCAATTTAACACTCCCTCTCAACTAGGGAGAACTCCATCCGCTGATCCATATGTCGAACTATACTATCTCTGCCATTAGTGCCTTGCATTTCTCTGCCCATCTTTGCTGGCTCTGCTCTACTCTGCTTAGCTCTGTTGGCTCTGCTGGCTCTTCTCTGCTCTACTCAGCTCGGTTGGCTCTGCTCTGCTCAACTTATCTCTGCTGAACTATGAAGAAGAAGAATTGATCGAGAATGTCTCATACCATTCTCCACTGACCCGAAGTCAGTCTCAGAGTGTGCACCACTAGTCCCAGACCAGTCTCAACCGACCCAAAGTCAGCATCATAGTGGGTACCACTCCTACCACTGGTCCCAGACAAGTATCATCAATCTCATAGTGTGTACCATTGGTCCCAGACTAGTCTCAACTAACCCAAAGTCGGTGTCATAGTATGTACCACTCTTACTACCCCCAGACCAGTCCTATACTGACTCAAAGTCGGTCTCAGAGTATGTACCACTGGTCCCAGACCAGTCTCAACTAACCCGAAGTCAGCATCATAGTAGGTACAACTCCTACAACTGGTCCCAGACCAGTATCATTGATCCTAGATCAATGAAAGTCATCCTAGCATAAGGAGTATGGTAGATACAGCGATGCGTCCATCAGTAATACTATGGTCCCTAACCTCATTCCCCTACTCATTAATCAGATGAGAGGTACTTCCCATGAGTCCTAGACTGCATGGGTAGGATGTCTCGATAGGAGAACCAATCATATCCTCACAAGATAACTAATCATCCTGCTACACAATCGCCATGGACAACACATCATCCAGGCCTCATAAGAGAGCTAATCATCCTGCTACATAATCGTCATGGAGAACACATCATCTAGACCTCACAGGAGAACTAATCATCCTACTACATAGTCATCATGGAGAACACATCATCCAGACCTCACAGTAGAACTAATCATCCTGCTACATAGTCGTCATGGAGAACACATCATCCAGACCTCACAGGAGAACTAATCATCCTGCTACACAAGAGAGCGAATCATCTTGTCCCACAAGAGAGCGAATCATCTTGTCCCACAAGAGAGCGAATCATCTTGTTTCATAGGAGATCAAATCATCTTGTCCACAGGAGAGTGAATAATCTTGTCCCACAAGAGAGTGAATCATCTTGTCCCAGTGCACACCACCAAGGGAGGGTGAGTCACCCTGTGGTCGTATGTTGCTCCAATAAGAACTGAAAGCCCCCAGAGCTCCCAGAGCTCAATGTATGCAACATGCAGGACCCTTTTACAAGGGTCTATCAATGACTCCAAGTCGTTCGAGAAAATCACAAATTTGATCTTTCCCCGGGGCTCTGACAAAGTGTAGCGACCTGTACATCATCTTAATGCAGTGGAGCCTCCTTGCTCATTGACTTACCATATCCCAGATAAGGCAGTATCTAATGTCTATCTACTAGAGAAATCATTGAATATGAGATTCATCAATAATCGAATCCCACCTTTGGTTGTCACAGAGAATCACAGTGGTATTCATCATGTGTACTCACTGAAGAGTTTCCACAACCAAGCAACTTCATACAAGGTCATACTCGTAGTTATGTATCCGGTCTCGGCGATACTTATAACAACCGACTTATACTTCCTACTCATCCATGTTATCAAAGCAGAATCCAAAGAGAACCAACACTGAGAAGTGCTCTAGTGTTCCTCCACACTGCCTGCCCAGTCAGCATTCGAATAATCATGCAGTTTCCATATTTTCAGCAGTGTATCTTAATCCATGAGAGATTGTGCCCCGAAGATATCTCAAAAGATTCTTGGCACCAATCTAGTGAGGCTCAACCAAATATAAGCTCACCATGCTAACTGAAAAACATATGTCTGGATGGAAGTTCACCAAGAACATCAACACGAATGAGTTTATGAGACTCAGAGGAATTTCCAAAATCTGGTCTGACATCACTACCATATAACTTCTAAAAGTTGAGATCCTCGAGGTAGTCACAAGTTTGCAGTTTATCATTCCACATTCAGAATCCAACTCCCTCTGTCTCCTACAAATGAGAGGGTCTGCACCTGTCAGACATAGGTGCCAGTATGAGAGGTCTGTCATCCACAACCTTCGGATGGTTTGGAGCAATTTCACTTCTAGTGAATCTCAGCTTCATCAAATACTTGTTGATCCTCTCATACTATGCCCGGGGTGTTTTGCATAGAGGGCTTTCTACCACCACCCAATCATGAATCTCAAACTCCTTGGGTTGTTCCAAACCTGTGGACTTGTGGCATGAGGGGAATGGTCCCCTTATAAGATTTTCCTTCAGTACATCTCAGACATGTACCTTCATGCTCTTTTTGAATTCAGGCATCCCTGTCACCATCTGACTCACAGACCTCCGGTGATGAGTCAATGGACATGGTCCCCAGTGGACTTCCTGTAACTTGATACAGCCCTAAACTCAAAAACATCTTTGAAAAATCTATTTTCAAACATGTATCTTTCCATCGATGAGTGCCACCCTGTAACCTTTGACTTCCATCACTGAAATGGACACCAATTTCTTCTTGTGATCAAGTACATAAAAGAGATTCTGTAAATGAATCAAGTTACCATCATTCAATTGAGGAATAACATTCCCTACACCCTTTCTAGGATAGATGGTATCAGCTCCAAGTATAATCCCACGATTATTTATCCGATGAAGTTCCTAGGGTTCCTTGCTTTCTTTGAAGAGTCGACCATTTCTCCTTGATGAACTGTATTACTTGTCATTCCCTTGACCCTGGAATGATTTGTTTATCTTCATTAAGAGAAGTGTCTCTACCATTCAGACACTCCTATGCATAACAGCCAAACTTATTGCAACCAAGCCATCCGCCTTTCCTTCCATCCTTAGATCTGAACTTCCCAATGAAGTGATCTTTAGATGGGCCATCAGAAACTTTCGCTACACCATTATGATAATATGCTCTGCTTCGGCTTCACCCTTTGTGAACTTAGAAGAGAGATGTGGAACCTATTGATCCTTTTGTCTTGTCCCTATTGTCTTTGGTGATTTCTCTTTCACTCTTGCTTAGGCATTGTCTTCACCTCAGCTCTGATTCCATGTTATTTTTAGGTATGTTCTATGCTAGAGCAATTTATTTAAATTTTCACAATTAGCAATCACATCAGCATTAAGATAAACTGCAGATAGAACATAAATATAAATCACAGAGGACAAGCCAAGACAAGAGGACACAATATGTGGTGCTAGCCAGGGACAAACCCCACAATGTGGGGAAACCCTTGATCAATTCTTCTTTTATGTTCTTCAAAGTTCAGTAGAGAAAGAGAGAGAGGGATAGTAAATTTACAATAGAAGTCAGCACTTTGACTTTTGATATCGGCAAAGATCAGTTGAAGACATATTGCTTCAACTGATTCTCTAAGGTGACTCATTCACCTATCATAGTGTTGCATCTCGTCTATTTGCTGCACATTACCATGTCACACCTTGTTGTACTATCACATGTGTTGAACCTTGATGACTGAGCTGCTCCCATCTTCATGTTGCTCATCATGCTGCATCTTCCATGGTCTTATTCATCATCAAGCTGCCCATGCTCATGATCTCATTCATCATTATGCTGCCCATGCTCATACCATCATGCATCATTATGATGCCCATGCTTATATCATCATGCTGCTTATTATGCTACCCATGATCTCATACATCATGTTGCCCATACTCATATCATCATGCATCATTATCCTTCCCATGCTCATATCATCATGCTACTTACTATGCTACCCATGATCTCATACATCATGCTGCCTTCCTTCGAAGACAAATGCTCCGGCTGTTTCGGCAGTTCCCGGTAGTTTCAGCTTTTCCGGCAATTTCGGCTTTTTCGGCAGTTCCGACTTTTCTGGCAGTTCCAACAGTTTCGGCATTTCCAGCATTTCTAGCTTCTCCAACTTTTCCAGTATTTCTAGCTTTTCCGGCATTTTTGGCTTTTCTGGCAGTTCCGGCTTTTTCGGCAGTTCTGGCAGTTCTGGCTTTTCTGGCTTTTCTGACTTTTCCGACTTTTCCGGTAGTTCCGGCTTTTCCGATAGTTCCGACTTTTCCGGCTTTTCCAGCTTTTCCGGCTATTCCAACTTTTCTGGCAGTTCTGGATTTTCCGGCTTTTCCTTAGGATCTCTCCTCCTACTAAAACCCAAAGACAAGTAGAGAGAGGAAGAGATCCAAGTGTGTGTAGAAATGACTTGAAGTCCTCTTCTATTTATACTAAAACATAGAGGTTGAATAGACATGACTGTTGGCCTTCTGAGCCTACATAAGTTGCTAGCCGACTTAACAATTTGTCCATAACATAAATAAATTCATAACTTCATAAATACTTATCGGAATCGGATGATCTTTAGATTCATCCTACACCTCTCATTGAGAGGGATCCAATAAAAATATCAGCTTCCGTAAATAAGCTAACCCACATGGAGTTTGGCCCTAGTTGCCAATTTAACACTAATCTTCTAAATTAAGAAAAAGTCCCAAGACACATATGTACACCATGCATCACTAGTCCTAGTAGTGGGACATTGGAGACACTCCTCACTCCTCAGAGAATAGACTACAAACTCTCAGGGCTATGTGGGATGAGCTAAGGTGAAAATTCCTTGCTCATATAATGGGAGGGTTATATACAACCAAGGGTGATGCTTGACCCTTGTGACTCTTAGACTACCCTCATGACTGTTCAACTTCCATGACTTTTCAACTAACATGACTCTTTGAATTTTGTGTGCATCCATTAGACTTCACTTTACATTACATTTAGTTACAATGGATATGGCCCATAATGGTGATGTGGCCAAGACATCTCATGGAACAACTCGACATGACATTGCTGACATGTATTGGATAACTGTGGTGTCCATGTCAAGTTGTTGCGCTACTGAGTGATGTATGTACTCTTGGTGTGCTTTTTCTTCTCCTCCACATGGCATAGTGTTGTGGGGTTTTCAACGGTCTTGGCCTTTCTTGATGGTTCAATGCATGTGTTCCTTTTTCTTATTGCTTGATATGCTTGATACATCCATCCAGCTGCAAGTAAGTCTTCTAGCATGTGTGCTCCTTCTTCATCCCGTTCATCGTCTCGCCATGATCTACCAGTGTACTTATTCCTGCAGTTCCCTCATGACGGGACAACATCAAATCCAAAAGCTCCTAGTCTAGTATGATACATTGTTCTCACATTACGAGTGACAGGGAGGGAGGACAACTCACTAAGATAGCATAGAATGCAACTCAGGTTGGAATGAGGCATTCTAGGAGGACAACCTGCACTGTTAGGAAAGACTATGCAATGATCACTGGGAGGCATGATTGTGCAGTGAGAGTCACCAGTGTCAGCTACAAAGTGGGACCCTCAGGGAGGTAGATTCTATGTAGTTTTTAGAGGGAAGATAGAGCGAGCTGCAGAGGGACTGTTGGGTAGTTCTACACATATTCTAAAGGGAGGAAAAAATAGGGCTACAGAGGGACTATTGGTCATGACTACGCAATTTTTGGAGGGAAGACAGAGAAAGGTTGCAGAGAGACCTACTTAACATGATTGTGTAATTTTTAGGGACAGTGTAGGACAATCAGCAGGGGAACTGCCAAACATGTCTGCGCAATTTCTAGTGGTAGGGTAGAGTAAGGCAACAAGGGTCATCTAGGAAGCTTAAAGAAATTTTTGGGAACAGTGCAAAGCAAGGCAGCAGGTGACTAGTTGGGCATTTCTGCACAAATTTGGAGAACAATGCATACCCAGGTCTAAAAACAGTGCAGGATTTTGGTGGGGAAGGAGGAGAGTTGATGATTGTGCTTGAGAAATGCATGATTTAGTTCGACAGCGAGGTAGTTTCTACACAATTTTGGGAGGCAGACAGTGTGCTCACCTCCGAGATTGTGCAGTGCAACTGACCTGGAGGAAAAACTCAAGTATTGTGCAGTTCTAGGTAGAAAAGTAGGGTCACTGAGGGCTGAGACTACGGAATGTAGCTCAATCGAGGTCTAGTGGAAGAGGGTTGTTCGGTCGGGAAAATTTTCAGGAAAATGGCTAAGTGTCGAAAGCAAGAAAACTTGTGCAAACTGACATTGTGAACATTCACCTGGCATACTCAACAATGAGAAAACATATACCACCATGAAAACAAGACAAAACATGCCCTCAATCAGACTATCTTAGAGTTGAGAGTGTCAAGCATGACACTTTTGATAAACCTTCAGATGACCGTGATGACACTTGTGCGATAGTGCTTACAACTTTGTGTGTGAGTACTATGGATGTTTACATAGCGAAGGCAACCCAAACAGACAAATACAGACCTTCAAACTCACCAGAATAAGATCACAAGCATGACAAAGAAATCAACATGCTAAAAGATGACCGCTGGTCAAATAAGCAAAAGGTGAAAAATACTTCACAATATCTCATGGGGTGAGCTCGAGTGTTTACAACCACAAAAGGAAAAAGCAAGGAAGGCTCTGAAATTTGGATGCAAGCCAAAATCTTGGAGGGTGTTGCAGCTGCTACAACAAGTCTAACACTTCCATGATTCTGATATAGTTAATTTCATGCTTCTATATATGTATTTGGTTGTACTTGCTATCTAAGTTGTGTAGGTACATAATCTTCAAGATGATGAAGATGTTCATAAGTAAAGTTGATAAGCATGATGAAGAAATTTATATGAATCATGATGATCAAGATGACTGTGATAAGAAGGATGGAATACATAAAGCATTCTCTAATGTCATAGAAAGAAGTTGATCTCCCTAAGTTAAGAGGGAGCTTGGATAAAGGAAAGAGTATATCTCCCAAGTTGATAGGGATGGCATATTATAGTCATGATGAATACCTTTAAGAAGAAACTTGAGAATATATATTGAGGTGCTACTGAAAGAAGGAAAGCAGGATCTGGTTGTAGAATATGTTGTTGCATGTGAAGTAGGAAAGGACGATATATGATTAATGAATCTTCTGTCAAGATTTGTTTGGAAAGCCTCTAAGTCCTACTATGATAAATTGTGAAGCATCGTCAAGATGATTGAAAACCCCGAAGGTATATGTTTACTTATGTATATTTCAAATTTTGTTACTGATTGGGGTTGTGATTGTTCAGGTAAATCTCTCAAAGTTTTGGAAGCATGATCAATGTTATCGATCTATTTGATAAGGAGAGATTTAATGTGTTGAGGCATTGTGTATGCCTGGGAGGAAATTTATCCAGCTTGTGTGTTAATGTCTAGTTCCTGAATTAGGGAGGGTGGCGTTGGTCATAGAGCTATGACCTTGCATTACGCACCTAGCTCCCTAGGTTGATGGTTAGAAAAGTAAGCTTGATGGTACCTAGAGAGGTTGAAAGCTTTAGTCCATCTTAGCCCCAGGCGAATAGATTTCCCTAGTTAGGAATCTAGTATGTGGAACCATGTGTGCCTAAACTCTTCATGGTTCATGTGCTCTAAGATCTTCCATGTACTTATGAATACCTCCCTAGTTAAGAGGGAGTGTTTAAGAATGCAACTAGGTTCGGTCTTCATAATTGTACTTGATTCATAATTAAATGTATTTATCAAAAGAAATAAAAATAAATTATTATTATTATTATTATTAATTATTATTATTATTATTATTATGACTTATTAAAGCATGGGTTTCATGCTTGGTTAATCATGTTTCAAGTCAAAATCCCTATTTTTGACTTCTAGATCTTATATCAAGTCATTGGAGTCATTTTCCATTTAATGAGACCCTTCTTGGGCTTTCTAATCATGTAAAAAGAATTATTATTGATTAAAATAAGTCATATATAACCTCCACACCAAGTTGACCCTTACCTGATCAAGTCGGCCTACATGAGGGTAATTTTGCTGAAAATAGCAACAAGAAATGTTAAAAATAGAATCCAGAGATTCCAATTTAATTTGTCCTTGAATTAAAATGTGAATTAAAATTGTAATTCTTTTCTCATAGAAACTTGTAATAGTTAACTAAGTTAATTTGACTTCGTTAACTTAGGAATTTCGAGTTGGAAGTCTATCTAGAGTCATGTAAGTGTGATCCCTAAGTTTTAGGGGTCTAGCTTGAGTTTATATGAATTGTAATTAGATAACTCAGTTTGACTAAGGTATAGTCAGTTAAACTAGTTCTCACTGTTTGTGGAACTACTAGAGGATTAGTAGTGAGTTGGTGCACTGGTGCATCCTCAAGTGCTACTCTAGCTAACTAATTATTCCTTAATGAGAAACTCATGCATGTCAATTCAGAGAAATATCCAGTTGAGACTAGAGTGCATGGACAATGTACTATCAGTTGTATTATGATCCGAGTTGTACAGATCATGCATGCAATCAGAAAGAGTACCTAGATTGGATTGCGCATTTTTGGAAGCATGAATTCCTCATTAAATAGAGGTTATTCCTCTTGGGAATTGCGCAAGGAAATAGGGGCTTGGTGAGCAGCAGAATAGGCTAAGTGTTGGCTTGAGCTAGCTTGTGAGCAAAGGGTTGATTATACTTGTGCAGGAATTTCTCTAGTGAGAACAAGATTTGTATTTTCACTCAGATTTATGATTAATGCAATATAGATAGTAGGGGTTTTGAGTTGTGGCTTTCCGCAGATACATATTTTGTTATGTGCCATTGATTATATTCCTCTTGTCAATTACTATTTTCAACAATCTTTATGGGCTTCCACTTAAAAAGTAGAAGTAGATTCTTGTCCCATGCTTTAGTATATTGCATGAGCTTGTGAATCTAAAGGAAAATCTATATGGTATCAAAGTTGATTACAGTACAGTAGAGGATATGTCGAAGTTTTTGAGTTCAGGGTTACAGGTGAAATTTGAATTTGCAATACATACTTCAAGATCGGTAGATGGTGTTCTATGGTTTACGGCTCAAGTATGCGTTGGATGGCAGCTCGAATTACATATCCTGAAAGGACAGGATGGAGGTCATTTTGTAGGATAATGGCTTGAAGTAATTCATTGATCAAAACATTCCTAAGCCACTAGCATTGGATGTAAAAGACCTAGTTGAATGGAAGAAGCGTGTGACAAGGGTGGGGCGGATAATCCTTGAGGGGGTTTAAGACCACATTGTCTCGAGTCTTCGTGGGAAGGAGACTTCATATGCTATGTGGAAATCATTGACAAACCTTTTCCAGAATAGTAGTGACCATAGGAAGTTCGAACTGAAAGATAAACTTCGAAAAATTAAGATGGGGGCGGGCAACTCAATTCCAAATTACTTGACCAAGTTCACTCATTGTTGAGATGAGCTTGGAAGTGTTGGAAACAATGTTTCCAAGGATGATATGGTGAGCCTAACTCTTCTATGACTTCCCAAGAGTTCACATATTTATCAGGACTCTGTCAATGGGAGGGAGAAGCTTCCAGATTGGGAATGACTGTGGTCGGATTTGGTACAAGAGGAGTTTCGATGGAACACCACAGATGGGACCTCTTCCAAGGAACTGGAAGAGGATTTTTCCATAGTGAGTAAGGAAAATAATGCCAAGGGAAATAAGTCCCAAGGTGAGGTGAGTAGAAAGAAGATGGACTTGTCGAAAATCAAGTGTTTTCATAGTACTGAGCACGGAAACTATGCCATGAATTTCCCATAAAAGAAAGAAAGAAAGAAGGAGCCTACAATAGTTGCAGCAGGTGAAGCTCTGGCTTCACAATTCAAACTTGATTTCAGTCTCATTGTATGCATGGCCAACAATGTTATGGGACGTGTTTGGTATCTTGACAACATTGCCTCGTTCCATATGATGCGGACTAGAGATCGCTTTAATCATTTTGAGGAGAAAGACCTCAAGCAGAGCATAGAGTTTGGAGATGACAGAAGGTATAGAGCTACCGGGATCAGTACAATTACCTTTTAGAGGGAGTTTGGCCCCCCTCTCAGGATCACAGATGTGATGTATGTTACAAGACTAAAGAATAATCTTGTTTCAGTTGTGGTATTGGAATATTGTGGCTATGATGTGATTTTTAGTAAGGGAAAGGTTTTCCTTAGACACATCGCCACGGGACAAGTGAAATAGATCGGTGCACAAGTCAAGAACATGTATTCTCTTGAGGTACAATATGCATGAAAAGCCTTGAGGAGCGAGGCAAAGGTTAGAGACTTGGTGGTTGAGAGGGAGAGGAAATTACCTCTTAACATGCAACCCCAGAAGAAGCCTCAGAAGTAGTCTTAGAAAATTGTGGAGCAACCACAATTGGAGAAGCAGAGAGGAGACCAAGTGGAGAGATCCACTCAAGCAGAGAAGAAGCATCCTCAAAAAATTGTGGAGCAACCACAATTGAATAAGCTAAGAGGATACTGAGTCGAGGCGTCCACTCATGCAGAGACCTCTAGTAGGGGGCAATTTTGATCCAAGTGGGAAGAGGGATCACATGCAACCATACCTCCAAGTGTGAGGTGGGGTGATGTGAAGTGATAGTCCCAAGAGGGTTGAAATTGGGCAGCATCCATTGAGAGGTTTTGTCTCATCGATCATACCTTGCTATGGGAGCCCAAAGTACATAGTAGCAGGAGGAATCAGTGGCGATTGATGTAGTTAGAAATCAGAGTGACAAAGGCTAGAGCAGTCATATATTGAAGAGCACATAGAAGGTGTTATCACCTAGAACTAAAAAAAAAAATTATGCATATAGTTGTTTGTCCTAGTCCAATTACAAAGGTCTGTGTCAAGTTGATTTCGTTTTATATGTCTTACTTAGGATTTGGAGTTTTAAAGTTTTTGATTTAAACTATACTCGAATCCTATTGGTTCTCCTCCACCATCATTGTTCCATAGCCATGTCTTGTCTCATCTGAGTCACCGAGTCTTTTAGGGATTTCGCAGCGTAATCCTATTGGCCAGTTTCGCAGCGCAATCATGATTAGGCCATTTCGCAACGCATCATTAGAATTTAAAACTAACAGCGCTACGAAATCGTGGATTCGTGCATTTCGCAGCGAACCCTTCCCGAAATGTCAAGTCCGTAGGTGAGTCATCAGTTGTGTCCACTCATGTCAGTTTATGTACCTCTCGTATCACGTTTGAGCGCTCATTTGCCACTACCCCACCAATAGATCTGTTGATATGCACAGAAATATCATTCCCAATAGATTCTACCTTGCATAGACCTTTATGATAGTCGTAAGTGCTGCATGAGTGACCTGTCTGTTTGATTATGTATGGAAGTGATTCAATGAAAAAATTTGAATTTCAAGCGAGGCGGATTTCAAGCGAGCCTGATTACAAGCGAGGCTGAATTAAAAAGAATTGAACCACCATTGCAACTGAAGCTGTTAGACTCTGTGTGTGTGAAGATTTTGAAAGGAAAATGGAGAGAAAAGAGCACAGATCTGGTAAATGCCAGAGGACTGAACCTGAGGGCTTGGATATAGCGTTGAGGGATGAAGGCGTGAAGAGAGCGTTCAAAGATGCCGGCTGCTGGAACTTTTGCAAGAAGCTACAAGGAGGACATGCGCAGGTAACCAAAGAGTTTGCGCTAAACTTCACTGGTTTAAATTCAAAGATAGCTATGCTAGAAGTCCAAGTTTCTCCAGAAGTCATAGCTGCTGTAACAGAGATCCCAAGAGGATGGGAAGAATGGTTTAAAAATTTTAAGTTTGATATGAATCCTTGTAAGGAGTTTTTAAAGGAGGCATATGTAAATGAAGACTTAACAAAAGCAGTGCCCAAAAATTATGTCAAGGAACATTATGCTCTTCTTCTCACCTGCATTCAGAAATACTTGACCTGTGAAGGAAGGTACAATAAGGTATATTCTTACCATTTCAAACTGCTTTTACATTTCACTGGGAAAGTTTCCATAGACATTCCTTTTTACCTATTTCGCAGTTTGAGTAAGATGTGTGATAAGGTGCAGCTGAGGAAAGAGGACTGTGAAACCTCTTTATTTCATCATGGTTTGATTAAGTTGCTAGTTTTAGATGGCCTCCAAAAGATAGGCAGAGACTGGAATTCATTTATTTTTATGGCTGGATTCCAAAGCAAGACTGGCCTTACTCCACAACTAGCCAAAGAATTCACAATAGCTGAGCTCCAAAAAGAAGCAAGAGCTAAAAAACAAATCAAGTCACAGCAAAGGAAACCAGTGAAGCCACTGATCATTCAAGAACAACCTCAGCAATCAACAAAGGAAAAAACTCAGGATAAGAAGACTGCACCTAAAACAAGTAGATCTGAAACAGTCTCAAGGGTAAGGACAAGAAGTCAAATAAATAAGGAAAAAGGTAAGGCCATAGCTGTTGAAGAGAGCCCAGTGTCTAAGGCAAGCTTGAAAGATCTATTACAGGCCATTGAATTCGAGCAATCTGAACCAGTCCATATTGATTTAACACAGTCATCACCAGAAGGTGCCAAGAAGTCTAAAGCCTCAAAAAGGCTTAAATTCGATGAGCCAAGTGAAGAATTTATTTTTAAACCCAGAAGACCTATTACAAGGAAGCAAGTAAAGGAAGCGCTGCCCAGAACAGAGGAGACCGAGAAGGTTAGGCAAAAGGGTACAAGCAGAACAGTCATCACATCTCAAGGAGATAATATAGCAGTCATAAAGAGCCAATTAGAAGCAGCTAAATATGAGATTGCCAAATTGAAGCAAGCAGTTAGAAAACATGCAGATGTGTATACAAATTATCGCAAAGCTCTGTGGAAAGGGACTGAAACCTTTCAAAATCAGTTGAATTCAGTAGTTGATGGCCATGCACAATTTCACACATGGACAGTACCAGCCATCAAAGAGGCCCAGTTCATTAGAAAAATAAATATGCAATTAAGAGCTGAGAATAAAGCTCTGAAGAAGAAGATTGAAGACCTGAAGGTACAGTTGGACCAGTTATCTACTAAATGAATTTTCTCTTCAAGAGAGGTTTTGTTCCAAATTTTTGTCAAATCTGCTTAGTCTTATTGTTTTTGAAGACATGTAAATCCCTGCTATATATATGAAAAGTCGAAGGAAGTTTTTGGCAATTAAATGTTTCGGTGATAAAGGTCTCGGGCCAAAGGCAAGCTTTTTCAAATAATACAGCAGTTTCGTAGCGCGCTACGAAACTGCTGTAGGTGATGATGTTAACGCAGACAAGCAGTTTGGTATTATGAGCGGGAATTTTGAAAGGGAGACACCTAAAGGATATGCAAGATATCAGATGGAGCTACGATAGCCGTTCAGATCAAGACAGGTGTACCTTAAAAAGGGTGGAATATTTTAACCCAAGTTAAATTTCTGTTATAAAGCCATTTTATCACCGTTCAAAGGCTATTAAATGAGTTGCATACAAAGAACTTTTGCCTGCACACATATCCATCGATGCAGCCTCCAACACATCAGGAACGTGGCAGGGTTCCATATTTTGGGTTATTAAAAGCTAGAAGACATGCTGCTGTACATTTGAGAAATTTGAGGAAAACTGGAACCGAGAAACAAGGGATATCTCCCAACACCACTGAGCAGTTAAAGGATTTAGCGTTCAAGGTCGATATGGAGTATTAAATATCCAGCTCAGCCACATCAAAAAGGGGACCAGGTGTCAAAGAACAAGGAGAAGTCATTATGCATGGAAGATAGAGTTAGAGTCATAGTTAATTTAGAACTCTTTAAAACTCCAGTCAGCACTTTATTGTATTTAATAGTTAGTTAAATAGCTGATAGGTGTCATTAGAGGCAGTTATCGAATTCCCCTCATGCTGGAGGAGGAAGTTCGAATTAGTTAGAATAAGGATTCTATATATAGCTGAGACAGTGATGTAATGAGGGTTGGATATTTTATAAAACAGAGTACTGTTTTGGCTTATGTAAAGACAGAATTCAGTAATATAAGTTGGCTGTTTTTTCTTCTCAGGATTCATGAGGGATTTCCATGTTTAGAATGTGTGATTTTATTCTTTCCTTAATGTCTTTTACAGTTGCATATATGTGTAATCACTCAGAATTCATTGATCATGCTCTGACTTCCTGTATGCATGTATGAACTGTGGTTTTATATGAGTTGTGTTCTGAACATCTAAATGCTAAATGCCCTGACTTCTATGTAAAGGCAGTCTCATTATTTACTGAAGTATGATTGACTCCATAGGCCCAATGGAAATCAGTTTAATGTTTGTCCAGCCTTCATATTTGTTAATGTTATTCCACAAGAGTTAGCCATCTTATTAATAGTCAAAATCAATAACCCTTTGAGAGAGCCCTCTCAGGCTAAGGAGGCTAAGCCTTAGTCAAAAGATTGGTTTGAAATAGTTACTTGAAGTCTTCCTGGTCTGCAGCCTTCCAGGGCTTGATTTTGAGATAACAGAAGGGTTGAAAATTTTGAAGAAAGGCAGAGTCAGTAGAAGCATAGAGTTTTCAATCGACAGAGGCAATAACAGTCAGATACTTTGATGACAGATGCATCATATTGATTCATGTTGGATGTTTTTTTGTTTCTAGAGTTGTTATAGCAACAACACTAGAGAGAAGTGTTGCATCCATAACATTCCAAAGGTTCAGGATAGGGATAGAGTTGAATTCCTTTCTTGTTGAGAGGGAGTGTTGAAAATAGCAACAAGGAATGTTAAAAACAGAATCCAAAAATTCCAATTTAATTTGTCCTTGAATTAAATTGTGAATTAAAACTGTAATTCTTTTCTCATAGCAACTTGTAATAGTTAACTAAGTTAAGTTAACTTAGTTAACTTAGGAATTTCAATTTGGAAGTTTATCTGGAGTAATGTAATTGTGATCCCTAAGTTTTAGGGGTACAGATTGAGTTTATATGAGTTGTAATTAGATAACTCAGTTTGACTAAGTTATAGTCAGTTAAACTAGTTCTAATTGTTTGTGGAACTAGTAGAGGATTAGTAGTGAGTTGTTGCACTCGTGCATCCTCAGGTGCTACTCCAGCTAACTAAAGATTCCCTCATGATCAACTCATGCATGTAGATATAGAGAAAGACTTAGTTGAGACTAAAGTGCAAGGACAATGTATTATCAGTTGTATTATGATCCGAGTTGTACAAATCATGCATGCAATCAGGAAGAGGACCTAGATTGGATTGTGTAGTTTTCAAGCATGAATTCCTCATTAAATAGAGGTTATTCCTCTTACGAATTATGCAAGGAAATAGGTTCTTGGAGAGCAACAAAATAGGCTAAGTGTTGGCTTGAGCTAGCTTGTGAGCAGAGAGTTGATTATACTTGTGCAAGAATTGTTCTAGTGAGAACAAGATTTGTATTTTCACTCAGATTTCTAGTTAATGCAATATAGATAGTAGGGGTTTTGAGCTGTGGCTTTCCCTGGATACATATTGTGTTATGTTCCATTGATTATCTTGCCCTTGTCAATTAATATTTTCATCTATATTTATGGGCTTCCATTATAAAAAGTAGAAGTAGGTTCTTGTCTTGTGCTTTAGTATATTGCATGAGCTTGTGAATCTACGGGAAAATATACAAATTCGAACTCCAAAAAAGGTTATATATAGAAGTGTATTTCGATTTGTTAGGAGAATCTAACACACAAGTTCGATACTCAAGAAAGTGCAGCCAAAAAAGTTTGAAGTTGCAGAAGGAGGAGAATTGCAAGGAAAGACAAGATTGAATTTTTAGGCTATATCTCTCTCTCACATGTGTGAAGTTACTGGGATACTGTTGGGGTTGAAATTCTGGATTATGTTGTAGGGTTGAAGTTTTGTTGTTGGGTTTAATTTCTACTACTTGGTCGTGTTGGAAATACTGAGAGGGGGGTGAATCAGTATTTATTTTCAATTGTTATGTTTACCAGCTAAGATTATTCATAATTATAATCAGAAAAATAAATAATAAGGACTTTATTATAAACAAGTGAGGACACCAATCCTCTTTTACAAAAATTTTAGTACAATGATGTTTGAGGGCACCAGCCCTTCAATCTTCCAAGTTCCAACATGTTTCCAAGCACCAACTTGGACTTTTGTGAGGCTCCAACCTCTAGGGCTCCAACCCTATCCTTCTCAGGGCTCCAACTTCTAGGGCACCAACCCTCAAATTTTCAACTTAGTTAACAAACATAATGTATAAATGACTTACTTTCAAAAACTTCAGGACTTCCTTCAATAGTCAAACAGTCGCTCCATAAGACTGTCATAGACTCCTAATTTTTTCCACTATCCATGATCTAAATAGGAGTGTTCTTCATTGTCCAAAGCTTCAATTTCTTCATTTTTCAATCCTCCAAGTTCACCATTGTTCTAGGCTCCAGGTTCTTCATTATTTAATACTCCAAATTCATCATTGTTCAAGCCTTCAATATCTTCATTGTTCAAGGACACAAGTTCTTCACTATTCAAGAGTGCAAAGAGGTTTCAAGTCTGAATTGCCACACATAAGTATGATATAGGTTCGAGCTATAATTGGTCGACACCTCCACCAATTGAGTCACCACAGTTCTGATCTTATGTGTGCCATAGTTCCATAGGTCTAAACTGTGTAAGCCACTAATCTAAATGGTATGCAAGATAAAAATCTGACTTGTAAGCTACATGTGATTGTCCTTAAAGTAATCACAGATTCAATGTGTAGTCTAAGCTCCACAACTAACTGTAACTCCGAGCCTTTAAGCTACAGGTCCAAGCCTTTCAAATTCTGGTCTTCCACAGATAACTATCCACACACATGTCTGTAATTCCAATCCCTCCACATGAGATTGTCCATAGGTCTAAGATGTATCAATCACAATTAAAAACCTTCACCAAATCTCATCCTATTTAGTCCTTCTAGTTCACGAGTTGTGAACTATTCTCCTTCTTCTCTGTTCCTGTGGTTCTCTTCATTAAATTGGATGATCGTGAAATGAATATCTGAGTTTATATATATATGGATTTCACCTTGAAGTGAAGAGACATGACTTATGGAGGAAGTAGACTTGAGAGATAGGGTATAGGCCAACTAGACATCAAAAAATATTTTTCTTTGTATGGGTATTGAAGGTTTGGGTATCGGAATATTTAACATGAAATATCATCCAAAACTTGTGATATAGGAAAGTTCTGACACAATGGATGCAATATTCTATTAAAACCTTATGATAAATCCAATCGGGTCTGCAACCATATCGGCAATCGGAGATTAGGTCTTATCAGAGGGTCTTATCGGAGGTTCCATTTCAAAAGTTCTGATAAAGTGGCAGATGTTATTTGATAATTAAATCATTATTAAATCAATTCGGGTCTACATATCGAAAATCACAGAAAATTGGAAATCGAAGATTGAAGATCAGAGTCAGGTCACATATTTGATATTGAATATCGAAGATCAGAGGTTTTGAGTGGTGATACACAATAAAAACACTTATATGATATAACGTCGATATGACATTTCTCCTATTTAACTTTGGTTTAATATGATATGTTTCGTTAGGTGTGTTATAAATTATAATCCTCCAATAGTGCAACATCCATCAAGTGTGCTTATATTTCATCAATGACAATTATTGACCAACAATCTCCCCCTTTGTCATTAATGGAAATATTTCAACATTCTCTCCCCTTTTGTCATTGATGGAAATATTTCAACATTCTCTCCCCCTTTGACATCAATGGAAAATGGGGTGCGCAAGTGCTCCCCCTATCAAGATGCTCCCCTTGTCATGTTGCTCCCCCTTTAATGGTGCTTCTACTCTTGTCAATGTGTTCTCTTATTGTAATGCAAGAGAGATGACCCTCATCTTTTGGCGAAGATATTCAAATTCTTTTCATGGAAGGGGGTTTGTAAAGATATCTAAAATTTTATCCTTTGTATTGATGTATTCCAACTTGATACTCTATTAAGCAACTTCTTCACAGAGAAAGTGGTATTTGATTGGAATATGTATGATCTTTGAGTGCATTACCAGAATCTTTGAAAGACTGATGGTGCTAGTGTTGTTACAATAGATGGTGATTGGTTAATTAGTATTTAGTTGGCATCTTTCAATGCTTCATTCATCCACAATATTTGTGTACAACAATCTGCAACAACTATATATTCAACTTCATTTGTTGATCTGAAAATGGAATGTACTTGTTTAAGGGTGCAAGGTATCCATTTCCCATAATTGCAAATGTGAGCTATACACTCCAAGTGACCTCTGAAAATGTGAAAACTTCTTATTTCTTATACAGAGATAGACTGTAGGGGCATTCACCGGACATGTCACCTCTAAAGAGAGGATGAGTTCCAGAGGCTACCTGGCCCTCTACAGGCTCTGCCTAAAGAAATAATGAAGTAAACAGTTAGAAGTCTTTGACATACACATACTTGAAGTTTGATGTCTTGCGGAATCAGACAAATAACTTTCTGCAGCTGAATAGGTGATTATGTGTCTATGAAAGATATGTATTTTTGATGTTTAACACTTTATATCAGTTTTGTTTAGCATATCATCTTCAACAAATAAAGACATCAAAATGATAAAGCAGTTCACCCCCCTCTGGGCTACATCTGTTGGACCAAACCTCTCAAACTAGGCTTGTCCTCTTGTATTAAAAATGATACAAAGGCTAATACAAGAATATGAGTGTCTCGAAAGACAGATCTAACTGTAAATATAGAATCAGAATATAGGAATTAGCTAAACATGCTCTTTCCCAAACACTAAACAGTGAAATTGTACCTTCATACAGTACTTTCCCCAATTGGCCCTGGTGGCCCTTTAAACTTGCATGGAGAATTTCGAGGTGAAGATGACCTCAATTGGTTCTGAAACCTCTGCCTTTAGACTCAGAAGGTTGAAAATAGCAGGCATAGGCTTTTGAATCACCAAAAATGGATGAACATAGCCCCCAAATAGCTTAAGCACTGAAATGGCCCTAGTGACCTTGAAAGCTTCCCTGAAGCTAAACAATGAGAAGAATGCCTCAACAGGAAAAACAAGCTGTAGAAATAGATTTTGAATACTGAAAACCTTCAGGAATGACCTTTGTTCCACATTCACTAGTTGCACAATTCCCAATGCAGCTCCCAAACTGATTTGGCCCTGATGGCTCCTGGAATTTCCACGAAACTAAAACACCTACAAATGAGCTCAGATGGCTGTGAAACCTATGCCAATGGATTTAGAAGGTCGAAGAGACCCAAAATCAAAAAGAAATTCATCCAAAAAGGACTTTCCTAGCCAAAGTTATGGCTCATTAAAGATTCCCTCCACTTTGGCCTAAAATCACTCCAGCTAATTGTAGTTGGAGGCCAGATAGGCCCGCCAAATATGGCGGGACCGCCCAAATTTGGTGCTCCGCCAAAATTTCTGCCAGTCTAACTGCTTGTGACTAATGCGCATGTGACCAAAAATTTCGGGTTGGCTGTTTGCATGGGATTCCGCGCCGGCGGTTAAGGGTCTAGGCCCGCGGTTTTATGGCGGAGGTCACATGTATGGGGCTGGCCCTTAGGGGCTGGCCCCCTTCGGGCCCTGCCCAAATATATTACAACCTTTAAATATAAATTCTTCCGCACTCACAACAAGAACTTCGTGTGTGGTCCATTGGTAAGTCGTATTCCTTGTGGTAAGGAGGTTGTGGGTTCAAACCGTAATTCGACCAAAAAATTTTGAAATGCGCCACACATACCTTTGCTGACCTCACCCTGGGCCACGTGGCGCCCTCCGAGCCTGCCACGTGGCAGCTTCCGATTCACTGCACAAAAGGAATATTCCAAGGAATATTCCCTGGAATATTCCAAGGAATATTCTGTGGAATATTCATTTTTAATTTTTTTTTAAAAATAAAAAATTAAGGGTTATTAGGCGATTTTGTTTTTGGCATAACTTTCTCATACGAAGACCGTTTTTCGAACTGTTTGTGGTGTCGAAATTAGGAGGAGGAGCTCTATCCGGTAGTTTAGGTTCTAACTAGTTTTGAGCACTTTCATTTTTGACCATTTTACAACACTTGGTCTTGAGCTCCTGATCACACCTCCCAAATGAGAGGGCTTTTGGTCCCCAAAAGCTTACTAAATATCTAAACTGAACTGTACAGCACTTGAGGAATAGAAATATCCTCTTCCATTCAGCCAAAAGAGCATATTGATGCCAAAATGTCATGTCTTGCCAACTGTCATCATGGCAACTTTTCGCTGCATAAGCCAAGTACTCGTCGAATCCCGACCAAGCTTGTTCGCCAGACAAACTGAAAGTTTGCAAAAACCAATAATGAAACTTGCTGATATATGAGCTGAAATATTTCTCTAAACATGTGGGCTTTCCAACTGTCATGATGCCCATCCATGGCACCTCCGCTCCAGAAGAAGAGCTGCCTCCCAAATGAGAAGGCTTTTACAGAGATGAAACACTTCATCATTTCTCCACTTTACAATCTTGGAGATCAAATTAACTTTTTCCAAGTCAATATTACATTACATGCATGGTTAAAAACAAAGTAATCAACCCTTCAAGTTAATCACACATACATGTTTAAAATACAAGGAAATCATCATGATCCCTGTGCTCATGCATATCATTATCATGCATGTAGTTTATCCTTCAACTTTCTCTTAAGTACAATCATAAGTACAATATCCTCGATCACATGTACATGTACTTTCAAAGCTGAAATGAATATAACTTTCGTTGCAATAAAATGAGTCTCATACTCAGCTTTTCCATCCTGCAACTTGCATTCCCTTAACAAAGAAATGCATTCAATCAAAAGACATGCAACTTTAATTGAATAAGAATTCTAACCATTTCTTACCAATTTACATTTCAAAGGCTCTTCCTTTAACTGCACATCAATATCAACATGTGTATCATCCTGACACATATCAATGATGGAAACTTCCTTCCCATTCTTGCCATACTCTTTATCCAATTTCTTAAATTTTTGTGGAAGCATTGTTGGATTCAAAGTCCAACACCTTTCAGCAGTATGTCCACGCTTATGGCAATAAGTGCTACACATGTTCATCTTCTTGATAGCATGATTTGCATTGTTCAATGGAACTTTGGCTTCTTGCCTCCTTTTCTTCAAAAGTTTCCTGTATGTTGCCATTCTTTTCCAACATCTAGAAACACTATGGTTAACCAAACCACAAAAAGAACATGCAATTCATTTCCAATGCTTATGTGGAAATTTTCCATGCTTTACATGATCAAAGGAAATATGATTGAAATCAGATTTATACCTTTCTCTTTCACCTTCATTACCTTCATGAGGAGGTGAATCAAATGAAGAAGAAGCTCCCTTTGGAACACTATCAATCCCTTCAATGGTTTTAGAGCTTTCACCACTTTCTTGTTCAAGTGCATGCTTATGCACACCTTCTTCCTGCAAGGTATGTTTCAAACTATTGCATTCCTCAAGGATACAACCTTTACAACCTTGAGATAGAGAACCTGAAATGAAACTCCTTCTAGGAACTGTTTCCATTGCCTTCATGGCTGCTTTGGAACTTTCTCCATAAGATTGTCCATAGCCAAGACCCAAATTCTTAGGCCGTACCTCGACCATTATTGGCTCAACTATACCATGTGCATGTTTTCCCAATCCTTTTCCTTCATATCCCATTTTGGACATCAACTTGGACCCTATGCCTCTGGTATGTTTCTCAAAAGAACCAACATAAACATTCTTATAAGAATTTTAAGACAAACTAGAATTGTTTACCTCTTCTTCAAGTTGATACTTGGCTAAGGCTTCTTTGGCAACAAGGAGTTGTGTCTCCAACTCATGCATCCTTTCCAGATTCATGTTTGAAATATGAAGTTGGCCTTCCATTTCCTGCAATTGGTTAGAAAGCAACTGCTTCTCTTCCCTCATGGAATTCAACTGCTCTTGAAGTCTAGAGCTCTTTCTTTCATCCTCATACATTTCTCTCACCATATTCATCATGATGAAAAATTCTCGCTTCAAGCCTTCATCAAAAAATCTTGTGAAGGAGGACAATTTTGAGAACTCACTTATGGAAGTTGTCATTATAAAAATGAACAAAAGAGCTTCAGCAAACTCAAACAACAAGTAGTTTGCAGAATAATAAAGCAGTCAATCTTCAACACTGCTTAAGACACCTTTCAAGCTACGCAATCAAGCTAGTGATGTCACTCAAGCAAACCTAGTGCTCTGATACCATCTGATCTGAAAATGGAGTGTACTTGTTTAAGGGTCCAAGGTATCCATTTCCCATAATTGCAAATATGAGCTATACACTCCAAGTGACCTCTGAAAATGTGAAAACTTCTTATTTCTTATACAAAGATAGACTGTAGGGGCATTCACCAGACATGTCACCTCTAAAGAGAGGATGAGTTCCAGAGGCTACCTGGCCCTCTACAGGCTCTGCCTAAAGAAATAATGAAGTAAACAGTTAGAAGTCTTTGACATACACATACTTGAAGTTTGATGTCTTGCGGAATCAGACAAATAACTTTCTGCAGCTGAATAGGTGATTATGTGTGTATGCAAGTTATGTATTTTTGTTGTTTAACACTTTATATCAGTTTTGTTTAGCATATCATCTTCAGCAAACAAAGACATCAAAATGATAAAGCAGTTCACCCCCCTCTAGGCTACATCTGTTGGACCAAACCTCTCAAACTAGGCTTGTCCTCTTGTATTAAAAATGCTACAAAGGCTAATACAAGAATATGAGTGTCTCAAAAGACAGATCTGACTGTAAATACAGAATCAGAAGATAGGAATTAGCTAAACACGCTCTTTCCCAAACACTAAACAGTGAAATTGTACCTTCATACAGTACTTTCCCCAATTGGCCCTGGTGGCCCTTTAAACTTACATGGAGAATTTTGAGGTGAATATTACCTCAATTGTTCTGAAACCTCTGCCATTAGACTCAGAAGGTCAAAAATAGTATACATAGGCTTTTGAATCACCAAAAATGGTTGAACATAGCCCCCAAACAGCTCAAGCACTGAAATGGCCCTAGTGGCCCTGAAAGCTTCCCTGAAGCTAAACAGTGAGAAGAATGCCTCAACAGGAAAAAAAAGTTGTATAAATAGATTCAAAATACTGAAAACCTTCAGGAATGACCTTTGTTCCACATTCACTGATTGCACAATTCCCAATGCAGCTCCCAAACTGATTTGGCCCCAATGGCTCCTGGAACTTCCATGAAGCTAAAACACCTGTAAATGACCTCAGATTTTTGTGAAACCTATGCCCATGGCTTCAGAAAGTCGAAGAGACCCAAAATCAAAAAAAAATTTGTCCAAAAAGGACTTTCCTAGCCAAAGTTATGGCTCATTAAAGATTCCCTCTAGTTTGGCCTAAAATCACTCCAGCTAACTGTAGTTGGAGGCCAGATAGGCCCGCCAAATATGGCGGGACCGCCCAAATTTGGTGCTCCGCAAAAACTTCCGCCAGTCTAACTGCTTGTGATTAATGCACATGTGACCAAAAATTCTGGGTTGGCTGTTTGAGTGGGATTTCGCGCCGGCGGTTATGGGTCTAGGCCCACGGTTTTATGGCAAAGGTCACATGTATGGGGGCTGGCCCTTAGGGGCTGGCCCCCTTCGGGTCCCACCCAAATATATTACAACCTTTAAATATAAATTCTTCTGCACTCACAACAAGAACTTTGTGCGTGGTCCATTGGTAAGTCGTATGCCTTGTGGTAAGGAGGTTGTGGGTTCAAACCGTAATTCGACCAAAAAATTTTGAAATGCGCCACACATACCTTTGCTGACGTCACCCTGAACCGCGTGGTGCCCTCCTTGCCTGCCACATGGCAGCTTCTGATTCGCTGCCCAAAAGGAATATTCCCTAGAATATTGCAAGGAATATTCTGTGGAATATTCTTTTTTAATTTTTTTGAAAAAATTCAACAATTAAGGGTTATTGGGCACTACGCAATCAAGCTAGTGATGTCACTCAAGCAAACCTAGTGCTCTGATACCATCTGATCGGAAAATGGAATGTACTTGTTTAAGGGTGCAAGGTATCCATTTCCCATAATTGCAAATGTGAGCTATACACTCCAAGTGACCTCTGAAAATGTGAAAACTTCTTATTTCTTATACAGAGATAGACTGTAGGGGCATTCACCGGAAATGTCACCTCTAAAGAGAGGATGAGTTCCAGAGGCTACCTGGCCCTCTACAGGCTCTGCCTAAAGAAATAATGAAGTAAACATTTAGAAGTCTTTGACATACACATACTTGAAGTTTGATGTCTTGCGGAATCAGACAAATAACTTTCTGCAGCTGAATAGGTGATTATGTGTGTATGCAAGTTATGTAGTTTTGCTATTTAACACTTTATATCAGTTTTGTTTAGCATATAATCTTCAGCAAATAAAGACATCAAAATGATAAAGCAGTTCACCCCCCTCTGGGCTACATCTACTGGACCAAACATCTCAAACTAGGCTTGTCCTCTTGTATTAAAAATGCTACAAAGGCTAATACAAGAATATGAGTGTCTCGAAAGATAGATCTAACTGTAAATCCAGAATCAGAATATAAGAATTAGCTAAACATGCTCTTTCCCAAACACTAAACAGTGAAATTGTACCTTCATACAGTACTTTCCCCAATTGGCCCTGGTGGCCCTTTAAACTTGCATGGAGAATTTCGAGGTGAAGATGACCTCAATTGGTTCTGAAACCTCTGCCATTAGACTCAGAAGGTCGAAAATAGCATACATAGGCTTTTGAATCACCAAAAATGGATGAACATAGCCCCTAAACAGCTCAAGCACTGAAATGGCCCTAGTGGCCCTGAAAGCTTCCCTGAAGCTAAACAGTGAGAAGAATGCCTCAACAGGAAAAACGAGCTGTAGAAATAGATTTAGAATACTAAAAACCTTTAGGAATGACCTTCGTTCCACATTCACTGGCTGCACAATTCCCAAAGCAGCTCCCAAACGAATTTGGCCCTTGTGGCTCCTGGAACTTCCACGAAGCTAAAACACTTGCAAATGACCTCAGATGGCTATGAAACCTATGTCAATGGCTTCAGAAGGTTGAAGAGACCCAAAATCAAAACAAAATTCGTCCAAAAAGGACTTTCCTAGCCAAAGTTATGGCTCATTAAAGATTACCTCCAGTTTGGCCTAAAATCACTCCAGCTAACTGTAGTTGGAGGCCAGATAGGCCTGCCAAATATGGCGGGACCGCCCAAATTTGGCGCTCCGCCAAAATTTCCACCAGTCTAACTGCTTGTGATTAATGCGCATGTGACCAAAAATTTCAGGTTGGCTGTTTGCATGGGATTCTGCACCAGCGATTAAGGGTCTAGGCCCGCAGTTTTATGGTGGAGGTCACATGTATGGGGGTTGGCCCCCTTCGGGCCCCACCCAAATATATTACAACCTTTAAATATAAATTCTTCCGCACTCACAACAAGAACTTCGTGTGTGGTCCATTGGTAAGTCATATGCCTTGTGGTAAGGAGGTTGTGGGTTCAAACCGTAATTCGACCAAAATATTTTGAAATGCGCCACACATACCTTTGCTGACGTCACCCTAGGCCACGTGGCACCCTCTGGGCCTGCCACGTGGCAGCTTCTGATTCGCTTCCCAAAAGGAATATTCCCTGGAATATTGCAAGGAATATTCTATGGAATATTCATCTTTAATTTTTTTGAAAAAATTCAAAAATTAAGGGTTATTGGGTAATTTTGTTTTTGGCATAACTTTCTCATATGAAGACCGTTTTTTGAACCGTTTGTGGTGCCAGAATCAGGAGGACAAGCTCTATCTGGTCGTTTAGGTTCAAACCAGTTCTGAGCACTTTCATTTTTGACCATTTTATGACACTTGGTCCTGAGCTCCTGATCACACCTCCCAAATGAGAGGGCTTTTGGTCCCCAAAAGCTTACTGAATATCTGAACTGAACTGTACAGCACTTGAGGAACAGAAATATCCTCTTCCATTCAACCAAAAGATCATACTGATGCCAAAATGTCCTGTCTTGCCAACTGTCGTCATGGCAACTTTTCGCTGCATAAGCCAAGTACTCGTCGAATCCCGACCAAGCTTGTTCGCCAGACAAACTGAAAGTTTGCAGAAACCAACAATGAAACTTGCTGACATATGAGCTAAAATATTTCTCTAAACATGTGGGCTTTCCAACTGTCACGATGCCCATCCATGGCACCTCCGCTCTAGAAGAAGAGCTGCCTCCCAAATGAGAAGGCTTTTACAGATATGAAACACTTCATCATTTCTCCTCTTTACAATCTTGGAGATCAAATTAACTTTTTCCAAGTCAATATTACATTACATGCATGGTTAAAAACAAAGTAATCAACCCTTCAAGTTAATCACACATACATGTTTAAAATACAAGGAAATCATCATGATCCCTGTGCTCATGCATATCATTCTCATGCATGCAGTTTATCCTTCAACTTTCTCTTAAGTACAATCATAAGTACAATATCCTCGATCACATGTACATTTACTTTCAAAGCTGAAATGAATATAACTTTCGTTGCAATAAAATGAGTCTCATACTCAGCTTTTCCATCCTGCAACTTGCATTCCCTTAACAAAGAAATGCATTCAATCAAAAGACATGCAACTTTAATTGGATAAGAATTCTAACCATTTCTTACCAATCCATTTCAAAGGCGCTTCCTTTAACTGCACATCAATATCAACATGTGTATCATCCTGACACATATCAATGATGGAAACTTCCTTCCCATTCTTGCCATACTCTTTATCCAATTTCTTCAATTTTCGTGGAAGCATTGTTGGATTCAAAGTCCAACACCTTTCAGCAGTATGTCCATGCTTATGGCAATAAGTGCAACACATGTTCATCTTCTTGACAGCATGATTTGCATTGTTCAATGGAACTTTGGCTTCTTGCCTCCTTTTCTTCAAAAGTTTCTTGTATGTTGCCATTCTTTTCCAACATCTAGAAACACTATGGTTAACCAAACCACAAAAGGAACATGGAATTCTTTTCCAATGCTTATGTGGAAATTTTCCATGCTTTACATGATCAAAGGAAATATGATTGAAATCAAATTTATACCTTTCTCTTTCACCTTCATTACCTTCATGAGGAGGTGAATCAAATGAAGAAGAAGCTCCCTTTGGAACACTATCAATCCCTTCAATGGTTTTAGAGCTTTCACCACTTTCTTGTTCAAGTGCATGCTTATGCACACCTTCTTCTTGCAAGGTATGTTTCAAACTATTGCATTCCTCAAGGATACAACCTTTACAACCTTGAGATAGAGAACCTGAAATGAAACTCCTTCTAGGAACTGTTTCCATTGCCTTCATGGCTGCTTTGGAGCTTTCTCCATAAGTTTGTCCATAGCCAAGACCCAAATTCTTAGGCCGTACCTCAATCATTATTGGCTCAACTATACCCTGTGCATGTTTGCCCAATCCTTTTCCTTCATATCCCATTTTGGACATCAACTTGGACCCTATGCCTCTGGTATGTTTCTCAAAAGAACCAACATAAACATTCTTATAAGAATTTTAAGACAAACTAGAATTGTTTACCTCTTCTTCAAGTTGATACTTGGCTAAGGCTTCTTTGGCAACAAGGAGTTGTGTCTCCAACTCATGCATCCTTTCCAGATTCATGTTTGAAATATGAAGTTGGCCTTCCATTTCCTGCAATTGGTTAGAAAGCAACTGCTTCTCTTCCCTCATGGAATTCAACTGCTCTTGAAGCCTAGAGCTCTTTCTTTCATCCTCATACATTTCTCTCACCATATTCATCATGATGAAAAATTCTCGCTTCAAGCCTTCATCAAAAAATCTTGTGAAGGAGGACGATTTTGAGAACTCACTTATGGAAGTTGTCATTATAAAAATGAACAAAAGAGCTTCAGCAAACTCAAACAACAAGTAGTTTGCAGAATAATAAAGCAGTCAATATTCAACACTGCTTAAGACACCTTTCAAGCTACGCAATCAAGCTAGTGATGTCACTCAAGCAAACCTAGTGCTCTGATACCATCTGATCTGAAAATGGAGTGTACTTGTTTAAGGGTGCAAGGTATCCATTTCCCATAATTGCAAATATGAGCTATACACTCCAAGTGACCTCTGAAAATGTGAAAACTTATTATTTCTTATACAAAGATAGACTGTAGGGGCATTCACCGAACATGTCACCTCTAAAGAGAGGATGAGTTCCAGAGGCTACCTGGCCCTCTACAGGCTTTGCCTAAAGAAATAATGAAGTAAACACTTAGAAGTCTTTGACATACACATACTTGAAGTTTGATGTCTTGCGGAATCAGACAAATAACTTTTTGCCGCTGAATAGGTGATTATGTGTGTATGCAAGTTATGTATTTTTGTTGTTTAGCACTTTATATCAGTTTTGTTTAGCATATCATGTTCAGCAAAAAAAGACATCAAAATGATAAAGCAGTTCAGCCCCCTCTGGGCTACATCTGCTGGACCAAACCTCTCAAACTAGGCATGTCCTCTTGTATTAAAAATGCTACAAAGGCTAATACAAGAATATGAGTGTCTCAAAAGACAGCTCTGACTGTAAATACAGAATCAGAAGATAGGAATTAGCTAAACATGCTCTTTCCCAAACACTAAACAGTGAAATTGTACCTTCATACAGTACTTTCCCCAATTGGCCCTGGTGGCCCTTTAAACTTACATGGAGAATTTTGAGGTGAATATGACCTCAATTGTTTCTGAAACCTCTGCCATTAGACTCAGAAGGTCGAAAATAGTATACATAGGCTTTTGAATCACCAAAAATGGATGAACATAGCCCCCAAACAGCTCAAGCACTGAAATGGCCCTAGTGGCCCTGAAAGCTTCCCTGAAGCTAAACAGTGAGAAGAATGCCTCAACAGGAAAAACAAGTTGTATAAATAGATTCAAAATACTGAAAACCTTCAGGAATGACCTTCGTTCCACATTCACTGGCTGCACAATTCCTAATGCAGCTCCCAAACTGATTTGGCCCCGGTGGCTCCTGGAACTTCCATGAAGCTAAAACACCTGTAAATGACCTTAGATGTCTGTGAAACCTATGCCAATGGCTTCAGAAGTTGAAGAGACCCAAAATCAAAAACAAAATCGTCCAAAAAGGACTTTCCTAGCCAAAGTTATGGCTCATTAAAGATTCCCTCCAGTTTGGCCTAAAATCACTCCAGCTAACTGTAGTTGGAGGCCAGATAGGCCCGCCACATATGGCGGGACCGCCCAAATTTGGCGCTCCACAAAAATTTCCGCCAGTCTAACTGCTTGTGATTAATGCACATGTGACCAAAAATTCTGGGTTGGCTGTTTGAGTGGGATTTCGCGCCGGCGGTTATGGGTCTAGGCCCACGATTTTATGGTAGAGGTCACATGTATGGGGGCTGGCCCCCTTCGGGCCCCACCCAAATATATTACAACCTTTAAATATAAATTCTTCTGCACTCACAACAAGAATTTCATGCGTGGTCCATTGGTAAGTCTTATGCCTTGTGGTAAGGAGGTTGTGGGTTCAAACCGTAATTCGACCAAAAAATTTTGAAATGCGCCACACATACCTTTGCTGACGTCACCCTGAACCGCGTGGCGCCCTCCTGGCCTGCCACATGGCAGCTTCTGATTCGCTGCCCAAAAGGAATATTCCCTGGAATATTGCAAGGAATATTTTGTGGAATATTCTTTTTTAATTTTTTTGAAAAAATTCAACAATTAAGGGTTATTGGGCACTGCGCAATCAAGCTAGTGATGTCACTCAAGCAAACCTAGTGCTCTGATACCATCTGATCTGAAAATGGAATGTACTTGTTTAAGGGTGCAAGGTATCCATTTCCCATAATTGCAAATGTGAGCTTGTTGAGGGCCCTGAAATCGGGTCGACAACAAGGGGGATACCCACCCGGTCCGGAACTTGGTTGGCAGCTCCTTGTCCGTTTGGTATAGCGGGTCCGACTGGGGATAATGGGACCAGTTTCCCAATCTAAGGGGTGTGTGTGTGTGTAGAGTTTGATGATGCTGATCTAGAAGTAATTTTAGAGCTAATTCAATTCTAACTCCTAAACTGACTCTATGCTATTGTAATCTAATGAAAACAACACATCTAATCTATGCTAACCCGGGGCATATTTCTTCTATTATGCGATCTAAAAATATTTCGAACAATAACTGGTAATAAAGATCATTCAGCTATCATAAGAATATAAATCAATTAAGATAAACCATTCTGCATAAAAAGTTAGGCAAAACAGTTGTGAACAACATATCACATAATAAGTTATTCATATGTCAAGCACAAATAAATGACTCCACCATACAGAAGTGCCAAATGGTAACCCACACATTCATACATTAACATATAAACAACTAAAACCGCATATCACTCTAAGAATATAAGCAGAAATTGGTCAAGAGATAAAAGTACCATTTATGACTGATTTCACTCACAAACTTCAAGCAATAACGATTTATCTCTACTTGTTCTAACACCTACTAAGAGTACAGAAGTGCAACATCAGTAGCATACATTAAAATGCAAACATAAATAAATCTCGATCCATCCATTTATCAAAACCTCCTCTGAGGGTGCAGAAGTGCATGTTCCGAGGACAAGTTTTTGACAAATTTCTGGACCCTCCTCCAAATGCATGAGAAGGGTTAAAATACTACTTCCTAATTCTAATAATAGTATTATTACAAAATTTAGGATGCGGTTTTCAAACGACCGTCCTTTTTCTAATCTAGTTGAAGGAAAAAACAACATTCTAAATGAAGTCACTTATGAACTTGGTCCTTAAAGTTGCAAGTGTTTAGCATAGGCTTGAGAAGAGTCGGCTAACTGATTTCTGCGCTGAGCTGGGCTGCGAAAACGGCATCTACGAGAGCTGGTGCTACCTTTTCGGCTACGTTTGTAATGCATTTCACCGTCATCCATTAGCTGTGCGGTTTAACCAAGTACGTCCAGTAACATTCCCAATTCAACCTGGCCAACGCTTGGATTGCTTTCCCTTTTGCCTGCGCTTTCTGCCTCCATTCTGTTTCCAATTGCGACTTGTTTGGTAGGTACCCCGGGGTGGTCTCTAAAATTAAATTGGCCCTGTGTAAATTCTCATTTACACAGTCGATAAGAATACTTGCCTGAGTTGCCGCTATCTCTGCTGCTTGCTCCACCTGCCTGATTTGATCGTCCCATTTATTAAAGAGCAACTCCTTATGAGTTTCATTTATCCTGGGTGCACCTGCCCTTTTGCCTTCATCATCATCTTGCCAAGTCAAATATTCTGTCACCTTCTTGTCATTCTGATCATAGTCACTCCGCAAGTCCACCACTTGACTGGTGATTTTGTCGCTCAGCTCACAATAGTGACTCCACTGTGATATTTTACGTCCCAACTCTTCCTGTTGTTGCAATAGTTGCTCGTTCAAGCCAATAGATTCTGAAATGAATTCTGCCAATTTGGGCTCATCTTTATGCATTTATTGTAAAGTTTGCAATTGTTTTTCTTTCTCTTCGAGACTCCTTTGATAGCCTATCTGCATTTGTTGAAAGTCTTCCTGTAGTTTCTCGAGCTGTCTGGAAGCTTCAGTGTTAGCGTTGGCTTGCTGCAACTGTTGTTGTAGTAGCTGTATATGATTTTCTTGTTCCTTCAATAGTTGCTGAACTTCCGAGGCCTTGTCAATAGTTGCAGAAGCATATGCTCCTCCAATCTGAGACAGCTTCGTGAGATTTTTAGTCGGATTATTATTGGGGTCTTTCCATAAGACGTCCAAATGTTCAGCATCTTGAGACAGTGTATTCTCTAGTTTTCTTTTCTTTCTCTGTCTCCTTACAACTGCTTTGTGTTGGGGACTATAGAATACATCCAGTGGGGGAATTTCTTCTACATTAAGTAGAAGCTCTGAAGGTGGAGCGATAGGAAGGTGTTCTACTTCTGCGGCACTACTAACTATGGTCAAAACCACTTCTTGCACCACCTGTGTATTATTCACAGGTGTTTTCGGGGCTTGCCCTTCAAGATTGATCAATTCATTGAAGGTTTCCCACTCTTTATCTAGCTCTGTTGTGACAAGTGGTGCTTCGATGATAGGAGGGGGGAGATTTCTTGGTGGGGAGGCGATAACTTGCTGTTGAGACATTACACTTGACTAAGCTGTATCTTTGGTTGTTTCTTCGTTTTTTCCTTGGTCGTAAACAGACTCTTCAGGATGCTCAAATACTTCTTCCACGGCGTTGGACTTAGATCTGGAAGTGCTAGAGTTTTCACTGAGGCTGATGCTTGGAGTTGGTTCTCTAGCAGGCAGTCGCAGCTTCTCTAGCGGAATACTGGCCAGCCTTCTTTCTCTGTATAACATGAATTTTTGGAGGTCACCTGGAGACAACCTCGACTGAGCTTCCCGCAAAATTTCTTGGAGCGAACTCTTATTCTGAAACAGATCATCAAACAAATCTTTCTTTCCAGAGAACACTCTTATCTTGACATTCATTGTGAATTCTTGGGCCACATCATTTGGGTCGAATGGCCTCGTTGGGAATTTAAATAATTGAAGACACGTCACATTCTCCACTTCGCCAAAAGCGTGTCCTACATCGAACAAAGAGAAGGCCCCACAAGTTACAGGAAATTGAGGCCATATGGCCTTCTTCTTGTCCTTTAGGTCTTTGGTCAGGCCGCCTTCGGAACAGGTTTGATAAGCGATTTCCCGAGCCAAAAGTTTATCAGGGACATATAGGGGTAGGACATGTGGAGGTACAGTGCTTCCAAAAACTCTAATGTAAGTAAACCATTCTTCCCCGAACCATCTCGCGATGGGGATGATGTCAATTTGGGCCTCGGGAGAGCACCTTGGGGGGTCTTTATCATACATTATTCTATATAGGGGCAAAATAAGCCCATGGCAAATCTGGTAAAAGTGAGGGGAAAACTGGGAATCCCATAATACCTTATGATAAACATGGATGGGCAATGGGTCTTGGGTAGTCCATTTCCAACCCATAGTAGGGAATTTAGATACAAGACAAATAGAATCCATAATATATGCAGACAGATAAAAAGGAGGATAGACCCTTTGAGACAAGGATCTTTTAGACCGATAATGGATAACAGCTGTGTATAGATTATCAGAAAGAATTTTGGCCCAATCTATAATGTCGGCGTTTGTGGCAGCATCAATTAATGGAAGCCATTCGGACGAAAACTTGTTGATATCCGGCATCCCAAATAACCTACAGAGCATGGCCGCAGCAAAACAATATGGAGAGGTGAGGGAACCAGTGTTGTACATACCGTTTTTATCCTTTTTTAGCGGCTCGTCTCTTCTAGACCATTCTTTAGTGGTGTCTGATAGATCTGGATTCTCCGCCGCGAACTTCTTAACAAATTGTGCGTTATAGGTCGCTTGCGGTTCTGGAAGATGATACATAAGCTTCAAATCTTGCGCAGCAAACGATCCGATGAGCCCATGTCCATGAACTTTGAATTGTCTGTTGTTCAAGTCTGCATCATCCAGTATCCACTTGATCATGTCTGTATATGGTAGAATTTTGGGTCTTGCCGCTATTCTGTGAAGGAATGAACATGCTAGGTCCTCTAAGGACGCCTCAGAAGAGCGTGGTGCACCCGCGACGGCAGCAACCTTGATTATTCTAGGTTTTTCTTCTTCTAGCAGCCTGTACATGCCTTCCCATGTTGATATCCCTGCGTCTCTGTTACAGGCTGTGTCTGTGTACAGAGGCACCATCTCCTTAGTCTTCTCCTTTGCTTCAGAGCTTTGATCTTTATTTTTCTTTCCCATTTCTCTCTGTGTTTGTGTCTGAGTCATCTTAGCTCTTCGTTCCTGCAGATTACGAGTGAAATGGAAATGACTGATCCAGAAAGGTGATGGGAGAGTTTTAAATGCAACAGATAAATCAAATATGCCACCTTACGTGAAGTAAATCTCTACCAAGGCACGCATCTTTAATCCATTTAATAACTGACAACTAATTCATTTACTATCATTAAAAGCGCATGATTTCGGGTCAGATTATGGTAAGTGGCTTTTCTTTGAATGGTGTGCCCGGAGGATTCGTACTGAAGTGATTTATGATTTGCTGACGTAACCTCGCACATCGCGCGATTGCTAATCACATCATCGCAAATCGCAAGGATGTAGCATCGCAGCGATCGCAACATCACAGATCGCAGAAATTTGATGTTTGCCAAATCTTGCCGACTCATTTCTGCGATATGCGATCTAGCGATCGGCGTTATCGCAGATCGGTGAATCTTTAAGTTTTTCTTTATGGGCACTACTTTGTTGCGATGCGATTTGATTGTTAACACGAGGGTCGTGCGCATATCGAATTTTAAAGAGAAATGAAGATATTTCCTATCCTTTTGCAACGCGACTTTAAATATTTTCTTCTCATCATAAACTTAGGCTTAAAATATCCAAGAGGCTTTTCCTAAGCATATTATTGTAACCTCAAAAAGAAACTCTTGCTTTTCCTAAAAATTAACTAAGGGTCCCCATTCATTTAAGTATCTTGGTTGACACTTAAATGAACTAGGGGGGGTGTTGCTGGCCACAACAATTGGCAATTCACTTGGGAGAACCAGTTATCTCTGATTTTCTATTGACGCTTTCAAACTCCTGAAAAAAAATTTTCCAGAAAACTTGAACTTTTTTATAAAAAGATAAAGCAAATGATACCTCAAACTGTCAATGATGTTTTGTTTCAACCCCTTTCTATTTCAATTACTTGCATCCTCAGTTTTTCCTTGCATTTAAATCAGTCATTACTTGGTCTTGTAGAACATAAAATAAAGTCTTCCCTATGTAACAACCTTTTTTAAATATGCTCCTTTGTCGCAGGTAGAGCCTCTGCTGCCAGCAAGCGTCCATAGCCTCGACATCGACAGGGTTACCTATTACCCAGCAATGATCCTTTATCCTGCTTAAGGTTATTTACAACTTTTTCAGAGAAAAACCCTTTTTGACACTTTTTCCTTTTTTATTCTCTAAAGAACAATGTCTTGGTTTGGTGGCCAAATTATGACACAGTAATTCACTTGATTTATACTTTTGCTGAACAAGTTGGCTCGTGATGAGACCCCTTGTCTTTTGATTGCAACAATCTTGAGGCATTGCCCTGTTTTGATAGACAGTTTTGGCAAAGTCAACAAGTTATAATATCTGTGATCATGATAAGCCGGCTCGTGATGAGACCTCTTATTCTTTGAGATATAGTGTCTTTTTGGATTGTTCCTCTGAATGCTGCGTTTTCCTTTAGCAGGGAGGAAGTCAAATTTTCTTTCCTTAATAAAGATCTGGACGACAATGATAGAGTTGTTTGGTTATGGCTATTTCTACAGAGAATCTTTATTTTATTATTGATACCTTTCATTGTGCTGACCTAAAACAAATTCTTCAATGAGATAGCTTTCTTCAAATTTCTTGGAGTTGAAACTATCATCATATCTGGGTTGAAGTTCTATTGATAATAAAGATCAAGTTTCTAAAAGATTTGTTGTTCATAGAAGTAGAAGTCCAAAATCTTTGACAGAGAAAAGGTGTCTTTAGTAAATGTCAAATGCTGTTAACCAAAGCAAGTGTTTATTATGGAGAAAGATATTTAACGCAATGAGAGGTAGATATTCCCTAGGGTTATGTACAGAATAGGTATAATTTTGCCTATCAATTATCAAAAGCAAACCTAATAACTTAGCTAAATTACTCCTACTCCTATTCTAGCTATATATAGAAATGAACTATGTGAAATGATATTTCCAATGGAACCATCTATTCATTTTTATTCCTAGCCGTATGAAACTTCCAAACATCAGTGTAAAGAACCAAATCTTCCTTGGATCGTGAATATTAGATGTGGAATAAGAATATACAACCTTAGTTGGAATTCTGTCTGATCTTCCTTTCTCACGACAGCTTTTTTCCAACTGGATACCTATTGGATCATAAAAATTAGGATGAATTTCTGTTATGAATTGATGATCCCGTAATAGGAAGGATAACAAGCCAGGTTGTGAATATGATTTTTTAGTTTCAATGGCTTGTAACCCAATGTTTGTTAATGCTGAGCTTTTAGCGATTTCGTTTGAAATGAAAGTTCCCATATATAAATCGCTAAAACATAGTCTATCAAAAGTTTGAAAATTTAAAACGAAATCCGATTTTGTACAAAATGAGTGCAAGTGAGAAAGAAAGGAATGACTATTTGTACAGATAGTGTTACAGCACAACTGGGATTTACTTGTAACATCTTGCTCCTCACAAGAACTGGCCAGGTCTTGTAAATCAGGAGATGAGTTATGATTGCGAACAGGTATGGAGCTTTCCTCATGATATGAATCATAGATCGGGGTATTGTCTTGGATAGTAAAATCATGCAAATGATCTTTTACTTTGAAATGAGGGTCGACTGATATGATTTCTGATTTAGGATGTTTCTCATTATCTGAACCTAGTTGAGTTACTTGGGATAACTCAACAACATCGTCGTCGTCAAAGTAACTATCACAAATGATTTTACAGATTTCCCTAGGCTTCTCTTTTTCATTATATATTTTCAGACAAGGGAGGTCAAGCGGCTCTTGTTTGACATTGGTCAAAGGATGTGCTAAAGCTGTCTCTTTATCTTGAAAACCTAATGATGAGTTGTTTGAATAACCCTCTGTGTTTTTTGAGATATCTTTAATATTGAGAGGGGAGAAATTATCATCACTAAAAACATCAGGATAAAGAGAAAAATGCGAATCTGGAACAATGCATTTGAAAACATCATGGAAAAAACTTTGTTCATCAGATTCATCATCGACATCGGCTTTTAGATCATACCTTTGTGTGCTGACACTTTTTGAAAGAGAAATAGTTTGTTGTTCTAACCTTGGCATCTGCATTCGTTGATTTGTAATGATATTGTCTGACTTTGTATCCAAGTCATCTCCTGGCCCCAAGGTAGTTTCTCTTTCAGCATTCTCGTTTTTATCTTCTGGTATTAAAGCATGCATGACTCCTAGGCTTTGCAGATTTTCTTCATTATGGATGATTTGTGTATTCAACTTGGAATCCTCATTCATATTAGAAGAAAATGAAACAAAGGTTGAACTAATTTCTACTTGATCAGACATAGGAGGTAGGGAATACTCATCATAATCTGAAGATTCTTCATCCGTGAGCTCACTCTCAAGATCATACTCTAGGCATTTAAGATGAAATCGCATATTAAAATCCCTCACGGGTTCATCTTCCTTTCATAGATAATCAATTTCATCATATACCTGGTCGTATTCATAACAATCAAATTCCAAAATGAAAGTCTTGACGAATTGGTCCCAGCTGTGAATTGATGCAACTGGGAGGGTTCTGCACCATTTTCTAGCTTCCGCTGTGAATGTAAGAGTAAAAATCCTGCACAAAACGCCTTCATCAATTCTCTAAATATCAGAACCTGAAACTTTTTGAATAAACTGAAGGGCATGATTAAAGGCAGAAGAATTATTCTTACCGTTGAATTTTACCTGAGACAAGAGTCTTACCACATCTGGTGGAGTGTTGGAAGAGGTAGGAACATGGATGCAACTCCAAATAGGGATTTTATGAGCAGTCATCCTGATTCCAATTTTACAATTGAAAATCGTTCCAACAGACATTATGTTCAGGCCCTCCTTCTAGCGCCAAAATATGTTGAGGGCCCTGAAATCGGGTCGACAAAAAGGGAGATACCCACCCGGTCCGGAACTTGGTTGGCAGCTCCTTGTCCGTTTGGTATAGCGGGTCTGACTGGGGATAATGGGGCCAGTTTCCGAATCTAAGGGGTGTGTGTGTGTGTAGAGTTTGATGATGCTGATCTAGAAGTAATTTTAGAGCTAATTCAATTCTAACTCCTAAACTGACTCTATGCTATTGTAATCTAATGAAAACAACACATCTAATCTACGCTAACCTGGGGCATATTTCTTCTATTATGCGATCTAAAAAGATTTCGAACAATAACTGGTAATAAAGATCATTCAGCTATCATAAGAATATAAATCAATTAAGATAAACCATTCTACATAAAAAGTTAGGCAAAACAGTTGTGAACAGCATATCGCATAATAAGTTATTCATATGTCAAGCACAAATAAATGACTCCACCGTACAGAAGTGCCAAATGGTAACCCAAACATTCATACATTAACATATAAACAACTAAAACTGCATATCACTCTAAGAATATAAGCAGAAATTGGTCAAGAGATAAAAGTACCATCTATGACTGATTTCACTCACAAACTTCAAGAAATAATGATTTATCTCTACTTGTTCTAACACCTACTAAGAGTACAAAAGTGCAACATCAGTAGCAGACATTAAAATGCAAACATAAATAAATCTCGATCCATCCATTTATCAAAACCTCCTCTGAGGGTGCAGAAGTGCATGTTCCGAGGACAAGTTTTTGACAAATTTCTGGACCCTCCTCCAAATGCATGAGAAGGGTTAAAATACTACTTCCTAATTCTAATAATAGTATTATTACAAAATTTAGGATGTGGTTTTCAAACGACCGTCCTTTTTCTAATCTAGTTGAAGAAAAAAACAACATTCTAAATGAAGTCACTTATGAACTTGGTCCTTAAAGTTGCAAGTGTTCAGCATAGGCTTGAGAAGAGTCGACTGACTGATTTCTACACTGAGCTGGGCTGCGAAAACGGCATCTACGAGAGTTGGCGCTACCTTTTCGGCTGCGTTTGTAATGCATTTCACCGTCGTCCATTGGCTGTGCGGTTTAACCAAGTACGTCCAGTAACATTCCCAATTCAACCTGACCAACGCTTGGATTGCTTTCCCTTTTGCCTACGCTTTCTGCCTCCATTCTGTTTCCAGTTGCGACTTGTTTGGTAGGTACCCCGGGGTGGTCTCTGCAATTAAATTGGCCCTGTGTAAATTCTCATTTACACAGTCGATAAGAATACTTGCCTGAGTTGCCGCTGTCTCTGCTGCTTGCTCCGCCTGCCTGATTTGATCATCCTATTTATTAAAGAGCAACTCCTTATGAGTTTCACTTATCCTGGGTGCACCTGCCCTTTTGCCTTCATCATCATCTTGCCAAGTCAAATATTCTGTCACCTTCTTGTCATTCTGATCATAGTCACTCCGCAAGTCCACCACTTGACTGGTGATTTTGTCGCTCAGCTCACAATAGTGACTCCACTGTGATATTTTACGTCCCAACTCTTCCTGTTGTTGCAATAGTTTCTCGTTCAAGCTAATAGATTCTGAAATGAATTCTGCCAGCTTGGGCTCATATTTATGCATTTCTTGTAAAGTCTGCAATTGTTTTTTCTTTCTCTTCGAGACTCCTTTGATAGCCTATCTGCATTTGTTGAAAGTCTTCCTGTAGTTTCTCGAGCTGTCTGGAAGCTTCAGTGTTAGCGTTGGCTTGCTGCAACTGTTGTTGTAGTAGCTGTATATGATTTTCTTGTTCCTTCAATAGTTGTTGAACTTCCAAGGCCTTGTCAATAGTTGCAGAAGCATATGCTCCTGCAATTTGAGACAGCTTCGTGAGATTTTCAGTCGGATTATTATTGGGGTCTTTTCATAAGACGTCCAAATGTTCAACATCTTGAGACAGTGTATTCTCTAGTTTTCTTTTCTTTCTCTGTCTCCTTACAACTGCTTTGTGTTGGGGACTATAGAATACATCCAGTGGGGGAATTTCTTCTACGTTAAGTAGAACCTCTGAAGGTGGAGCGATAGGAAGGTGTTCTGCTTCTGCGGCACTACTGACTATGGTCGAAACCACTTCTTGCACCACCTGTGTATTATTCACAGGTGTTTTCGGGGCTTGCCCTTCAAGATTGATCAATTCATTGAAGGTTTCCCACTCTTTATCTAGCTCTGTTGTGACAAGTGGTGCTTCGATGATAGGAGGGGGTAGATTTCTTGGTGGGGAGGCGATAACTTGCTATTGAGACATTGCACTTGACTGAGCTGTATCTTTGGTTGTTTCTTCGTTTTTTCCTTGGTCGTAAACAAACTCTTCAGGATGCTCAGATACTTCTTGCATGACGTTGGACTTAGATCTGGAAGTGCTAGAGTTTTCACTGAGGCTGATGCTTGGAGTTGGTTCTCTAGCAGGCAGTCACAGCTTCTCTAGTGGAATACTGTCCAGCCTTCTTTCTCTGTATAACATGAATTTTTGGAGGTCACCTGGAGACAACCTCGACTGAGCTTCCCACAAAATTTCTTGGAGCGAACTCTTATTCTGAAACAGATCATCAAACAAATCTTTCTTTCCAGAGAACACTCTTATCTTGACATTCGTTATGAATTCTTGGGCCACATCATTTGGGTCGAATGGCCTCGTTGGGAATTTAAATAATTGAAGACACGTCACATTCTCCACTTCGCCAAAAGCGTGTCCTACATCGAACAAAGAGAAGGCCCCACAAGTTACGGGAAATTGAGGCCATATGGCCTTCTTCTTGTCCTTTAGGTCTTTGGTCAGGCCGCCTTCAGAACAGGTTTGATAAGCGATTTCCCAAGCCAAAAGTTTATCAGGGACATATAGGGGTAGGACATGTGGAGGTACGGTGCTTCCAAAAACTCTAATGTAAGTAAACCATTCTTCCCCGAACCATCTCGCGATGGGGATGATGTCAATTTGGGCCTCGGGAGAGCACCTTGGGGGGTCTTTATCATACATTATTCTATATAGGGGCAAAATAAGCCCATGGAAAATCTAGTAAAAGTGAGGGGAAAACTGGGAATCCCATAATACCTTATGATAAACATGGATGGGCAATGGGTCTTGGGTAGTCCATTTCCAACCCATAGTAGGGAATTTAGATACAAGACAAACAGAATCCACAATATATGCAGACAGATAAAAAGGAGGATAGACCCTTTGAGACAAGGATCTTTTAGACCGGTAATGGATAACAGCTGTGTATAGATTATCAGAAAGAATTTTGGCCCAATCTATAATGTTGGCGTTTGTGGCAGCATCAATTAATCGAAGCCATTCGGATGAAAACTTGTTGATATCCGGCATCCCAAATAACCTACAGAGCATGGCCGCAGCAAAACAATATGGAGAGGTGAGGGAACCAGTGCTGTACATACCGTTTTTATCCTTTTTTAGCGGCTCGTCTCTTCTAGACCATTCTTTAGTGGTGTCTGATAGATCTGGATTCTCCGCCGCGAACTTCTTAACAAATTGTTCGTTATAGGTCGCTTGTGGTTCTAGAAGATGATACATAAGCTTCAAATCTTGCGCAGCAAACCATCCGATGAGCCCATGAACATGAACTTTGAATTGTCTGTTGTTCAAGTCTGCATCATCCAGTATCCACTTGATCATGTCTGTATATGGTAGAATTTTGGGTCTTGCCACTATTCTGTGAAGGAATGAACATGCTAGCTCCTCTAAGGATGCCTCAGAAGAGCGTGGTGCACCCGCGACGGCAGTAACCTTGTTTATTCTAGGTTTTTCTTCTTCTAGCAGCCTGTACATGCCTTCCCATGTTGATATCCCTGCGTCTCTGTTACAGGCTGTGTCTGTGTATAGAGGCGCCATCTCCTTAGTCTTCTCCTTTGCTTTAGAGCTTTGAGATTTATTTTTCTTTCCCATTTCTCTCTGCATTTGTGTCTGAGTCATCTTAGCTCTTCGTTCCTGCAGATTACGAGTGAAATGGAAATGACTGATCCAGAAAGGTGATGGGAGAGTTTTAAATGCAACAGATAAATCAAATATGCCACCTTACGTGAAGTAAATCTCTACCAAGGCACGCGTCTTTAATCCATTTAATAACTGACAACTAATTCATTTACTAGCATTAAAAGCGCATGATTTCGGGTCAGATTATGGTAAGTGGCTTTTCTTTGAATGGCGTGCCCGGAGGATTCGTACTGAAGTGATTTATGATTTGCTGACGTAACCTTGCACATCGCACGATTGCTAATCGCATCAACGCAAATTGCAAGGATGTAGCATCACAGCGATCGCAACATCGCAGATCGCAGAAATTTGATGTTTGCCAAATCTTGCCGACTCATTTCTGCGATATGCGATCTAGCGATCGGCGTTATCGCAGATCGGTGAATCTTTAAGTTTTTCTTTATGGGCACTACTTTGTTGCGATGCAATTTTATTGTTAACACGAGGGTCGTGCACATATCGAATTTTAAAGAGAAATGAAGATATTTCCTATCCTTTTGCAACGCGACTTTAAAGATTTTCTTCTCATCATAAACTTAGGCTTAAAATATCCAAGAGGCTTTTCCTAAGCATATGATTGTAACCTCAAAAAGAAACTCTTGCTTTTCCTAAAAATTAACTAAGGGTCCCCATTCATTTAAGTATCTTGGTTGACACTTAAATGAACTAGGGGGGGTGTTGCTGGCCACAACAGAGCTATACACTCTAAGTGACCTCTGAAAATGTGAAAACTTCTTATTTCTTATACAGAGATAGACTGTAGGGGCATTCACCGGAAATGTCACCTCTAAAGAGAGGATGAGTTCCAGAGGCTACCTAGCCCTCTACAGGCTCTGCCTAAAGAAATAATGAAGTAAACATTTAGAAGTCTTTGACATACACATACTTGAAGTTTGATGTCTTGCGGAATGAGACAAATAACTTTCTGCAGCTGAATAGGTGATTATGTGTGTATGCAAGTTATGTATTTTTGCTATTTAACACTTTATATTAGTTTTGTTTAGCATATAATCTTCAGCAAATAAAGACATCAAAATGATAAAGCAGTTCACCCCCCTCTGGGCTACATCTGCTAGACCAAACCTCTCAAAATAGGCTTGTCCTCTTGTATTAAAAATGCTACAAAGGCTAATACAAGAATATGAGTGTCTCGAAAGACAGATCTAACTGTAAATACAGAATCAGAATATAGGAATTAGCTAAACATGCTCTTTCCCAAACACTAAACAGTGAAATTGTACCTTCATACAGTACTTTCCCCAACTGGCCCTCGTGGGCCTTTAAACTTGCATGGAGAATTTCGAGGTGAAGATGACCTCAATTGGTTTTGAAACCTCTACCATTAGACTCAGAAGGTCGAAAATAGCATACATAGGCTTTTGAATCACCAAAAATGGATGAACATAGCCCCCAAACAGCTCAAGCACTGAAATGGCCCTAGTGGCCCTGAAAGCTTCCCTGAAGCTAAACAGTGAGAAGAATGCTTCAACAGGAAAAACGAGCTATAGAAATAGATTCAGAATACTAAAAACCTTCAGGAATGACCTTCGTTCCACATTCACTGGCTGCACAATTCCCAATGCAGCTCCAAACTAATTTGGCCCTTGTGGCTCCTGGAACTTCCACGAAGCTAAAACACCTGCAAATGACCTCAGATGGCTATGAAACCTATGTCAATGGCTTCATAAGGTTGAAGAGACCCAAAATCAAAACAAAATTCGTCCAAAAAGGACTTTCCTAGCCAAAGTTATGGCTCATTAAAGATTACCTCTAGTTTGGCCTAAAATCACTCCAGCTAACTGTAGTTGGAGGCCAGATAGGCCTGCCAAATATGGTGGGACCACCCAAATTTGGTGCTCCGCCAAAATTTCCACCAGTCTAACTGCTTGTGATTAATGCGCATGTGACCAAAAATTTCGGGTTGGTTGTTTGCATGGGATTCTGCACCAGCGATTAAGGGTCTAGGCCCGCGGTTTTATTGTGGAGGTCACATGTATGGGGGCTGGCCCCCTTCGGGCCCCGCCCAAATATATTACAACCTTTAAATATAAATTCTTCCGCACTCACAACAAGAACTTCGTGCGTGGTCCATTGGTAAGTCGTATGCCTTGTGGTAAGGAGGTTGTGGGTTCAAACCGTAATTCGACCAAAATTTTTTGAAATGCGTCACACATACCTTTGCTGACGTCACCCTGGGCCACGTGGTGCCCTATGGGCCTGCCATGTGGCAGATTCTGATTCACTGCCCAAAAGGAATATTCCCTGGAATATTGCAAGGAATATTCTGTGGAATATTCATTTTTAATTTTTTAGAAAAAATTCAAAAATTAAGGGTTATTGGGCAATTTTGTTTTTGGCATAACTTTCTCATATGAAGACCGTTTTTCGAACCGTTTGTGGTGCCAGAATCAGGAGGACGAGCTCTATCTGGTCGTTTAGGTTCAAACTAGTTCTAAGCACTTTCATTTTTGACCATTTTACGACACTTGGTCCTGAGCTCCTGACCACACCTCCCAAATGAGAGGGCTTTTGGTCCCCAAAAGCTTACTGAATATCTGAACTGAACTGTACAGCACTTGAGGAATAGAAATATCCTCTTCCATTCAACCAAAAGAGCATACTGATGCCAAAATGTCCTGTCTTGCCAACTGTCATCATGGCAACTTTTCGCTGCATAAGCCAAGTACTCGTCGAATCCCGACCAAGCTTGTTCGCCAGACAAACTGAAAGTTTGCAGAAACCAACAATGAAACTTACTGATATATGAGCTGAAATATTTCTCTAAACATGTGGGCTTTCCAACTGTCACGATGCCCATCCATGGCACCTCCGCTCTAGAAGAAGAGCTGCCTCCCAAATGAGAAGGCTTTTACAGAGATGAAACACTTCATCATTTCTCCTCTTTACAATCTTGGCGATCAAATTAACTTTTTCCAAGTCAATATTACATTACATGCATGGTTAAAAACAAAGTAATCAACCCTTCAAGTTAATCACACATCCATGTTTAAAATACAAGGAAATCATCATGATCCCTGTGCTCATGCATATCATTCTCATGCATGCAGTTTATCCTTCAATTTTCTCTTAAGTACAATCATAAGTACAATATCCTCGATCACATGTACATTTACTTTCAAAGCTGAAATGAATATAACTTTCGTTGCAATAAAATGAGTCTCATACTCAGCTTTTCCATCCTGCAACTTGCATTCCCTTAACAAAGAAATGCATTTAATCAAAAGACATGCAACTTTAATTGGATAAGAATTCTAACCATTTCTTACCAATCCATTTCAAAGGTGCTTCCTTTAACTGCACATCAATATCAACATGTGTATCATCCTGACACATATCAATGATGGAAACTTCCTTCCCATTCTTGCCATACTCTTTATCCAATTTCTTCAATTTTCGTGGAAGCATTGTTGGATTCAAAGTCCAACACCTTTCAGCAGTATGTCCATGCTTATGGCAATAAGTGCAACACATGTTCATCTTCTTGACAGCATGATTTGCATTGTTCAATGGAACTTTGGCTTCTTGCCTCCTTTTCTTCAAAAGTTTCCTGTATGTTGCCATTCTTTTCCAACATCTAGAAACACTATGGTTAACTAAACCACAAAAAGAACATGGAATTCTTTTCCAATGCTTATGTGGAAATTTTCCATGCTTTACATGATCAAAGGAAATATGGTTGAAATCAAATTTATACCTTTCTCTTTCACCTTCATTACCTTCATGAGGAGGTGAATCAAATGAAGAAGAAGCTCCCTTTGGAACACTATCAATCCCTTCAATGGTTTTAGAGCTTTCACCACTTTCTTGTTCAAGTGCATTCTTATGCACACCTTCTTCTTGCAAGGTATGTTTCAAACTATTGCATTCCTCAAGGATACAACCTTTACAACCTTGAGATAGAGAACATGAAATGAAACTCCTTCTAGGAACTGTTTCCATTGCCTTCATGGCTGCTTTGGAACTTTCTCCATAAGATTGTCCATAGCCAAGACCCAGATTCTTAGGCCGTACCTCAACCATTATTGGCTCAACTATACCCTGTGCATGTTTGCCCAATCCTTTTCCTTCATATCCCATTTTGGACATCAACTTGGACCCTATGCCTCTGGTATGTTTCTCAAAAGAACCAACATAAACATTCTTATAAGAATTTGAAGACAAACTAGAATTGTTTACCTCTTCTTCAAGCTGATACTTGGCTAAGGCTTCTTTGGCAACAAGGAGTTGTGTCTCCAACTCATGCATCCTTTCCAGATTCATGTTTGCAATATGAAGTTGGCCTTCCATTTCCTGCAATTGGTTAGAAAGTAATTGCTTCTCTTCCCTCATGGAATTCAACTACTCTTGAAGTCTAGAGCTCTTTCTTTCATCCTCATACATTTCTCTCACCATATTCATCATGATGAAAAATTCTCGCTTCAAGACTTCATCAAAAAATCTTGTGAAGGAGGACAATTTTGAGAACTCACTTATGGAAGTTGTCATTATAAAAATGAACAAAAGAGCTTCAGCAAACTCAAACAACAAGTAGTTTGCGGAATAATAAAGCAGTCAATATTCAACACTACTTAAGACACCTTTCAAGCTACGCAATCAAGCTAGCGATGTCACTCAAGCAAACCTAGTGCTCTGATACCATCTGATCTGAAAATGGAATGTACTTGTTTAAGGGTGTAAGGTATCCATTTCCCATAATTGCAAATGTGAGCTATACACTACAAGTGACCTCTGAAAATGTGAAAACTTCTTATTTCTTATACAGAGATAGACTGTAAGGGCATTCACCAGACATGTCACCTCTAAAGAGAGGATGAGTTCCAGAGGCTACCTGGCCCTCTACAGGCTCTACCTAAAGAAATAATGAAGTAAACACTTAGAAGTCTTTGACATACACATACTTGAAGTTTGATGTCTTGCGGAATCAGACAAATAACTTTCTGCAGCTGAATAGGTGATTATGTGTGTATGCAAGTTATGTATTTTTTCTGTTTAACACTTTATATCAGTTTTTTTAGCATATTATCTTCAGCAAATAAAGACATCAAAATGATAAAGCAATTCACCCCCCTCTGGGCTACATCTGCTGGACCAAACCTCTCAAACTAGGCTTGGCCTCTTGTATTAAAAATGCTACAAAGGCTAATACAAGAATATGAGTGTCTCAAAATGCAAATCTGACTGTAAATACAGAATTAGAAGATAGGAATTAGCTAAACATGCTCTTTCCCAAACACTAAACAGTGAAATTGTACCTTCATACAGTACTTTCCCCAATTGGCCCTGGCGGCCCTTTAAACTTGCATGGAGAATTTCGAGGTGAAGATGACCTCAATTAGTTCTGAAACCTCTGCCATTAGACTCAGAAGGTCGAAAATAGCAGACATAGGCTTTTGAATCACCAAAAATGGATGAACATAGCCCCCAAACAGCTCAAGCACTGAAATGGCCCTAGTGGCCCTGAAAGCTTCCCTGAAGCTAAACTGTGAGAAGAATGCCTCAACAGGAAAAACGAGCTATAGAAATAGATTCAGAACACTGAAAACCTTCAGGAATGACCTTCGTTCCACATTCACTGGCTGCACAATTCCCAATGCAGCTCCCAAACTGATTTGGCCCTTGTGGCTCCTGGAACTTCCACGAAGCTAAAACACCTGCAAATGACCTCAGATGGCTGTGAAACCTATGCCAATGGCTTCAGAAGGTTGAAGAGACCCAAAATCAAAACAAAATTCGTCCAAAAAGGACTTTCCTAGCCAAAGTTGTGGCTCATTAAAGATTCCCTCTAGTTTGGCCTAAAATCACTCTAGCTAACTGTAGTTGGAGTCCAGATAGGCCCGCCAAATATGGCGGGACCACCCAAATTTGGAGCTCCGCCAAAATTTCCGCCAGTCTAACTGCTTGTGATTAATGCGCATGTGACCAAAAATTTCGGGTTGGCTGTTTACATGGGATTCTGCGCCGACAGTTAAGGGTCTAGGCCCGCGGTTTTATGGCGGAGGTCACATGTATGGGGGCTGGCCCTTAGGGGCTGGCCCCCTTCAGGCCTCGCCCAAATATATTACAACCTTTAAATATAAATTCTTCCGCACTCACAACAAGAACTTCGTGCGTGGTCCATTGGTAAGTCGTTTGCCTTGTGGTAAGGAGGTTGTGGGTTCAAACCGTAATTCGACCAAAATATTTTGAAATGCACCACACATACCTTTGTTGACGTCACCCTGGGCCACGTGGCGCCCTCCAAGCCTGCCATGTGGCAGCTTCTGATTCGCTGCCCAAAAGGAATATTCCCTGGAATATTGCAAGGAAAATTCTGTGGAATATTCATTTTTAATTTTTTTGAAAAAAGGGTTATTGGGCGATTTTGTTTTTGGCATAACTTTCTCATACGGAGACCATTTTTCGAACCGTTTGCGGCACCAGAATCAGGAGGAAGAGATCAATCTAGTCATTTAGGTTCGATCTAGTTCTAAGAACTTTCATTTTTGACCATTTTACGACACTTGGTCCTGAGCTCCTGATCACACCTCCCAAATGAGAGGGCTTTTGGTCCCCAAAAGCTTACTGAATATCTGAACTGAACTATACAGCACTTGAGGAATAGAAATATCCTCTTCCATTCAGCCAAAAGAGCATACTGATGCCAAAATGTCCTCTCTTTCCAACTGTCGTCATGGCAACTTTTCGCTGCATAAGCCAAGTACTCGTCGAATCCCGACCAAGCTTGTTCGCCAGACAAACTGAAAGTTTGCAAAAACCAACAATGAAACTTGCTGATATATGAGCTGAAATATTTCCTTAAACATGTGGTCTTTCCAACTGTCACGATGCCCATCCATGGCACCTCCACTCTAGAAGAAGAGTTGCCTCCCAAATGAGAAGGCTTTTACAGAGATGAAACACTTCATCATTTCTCCTCTTTACAATCTTGGAGATCAAATTAACTTTTTCCAAGTCAATATTACATTACATGCATGGTTAAAAACAAAGTAATCAACCCTTCAAGTTAATCACACATACATGTTTAAAATACAAGGAAATCATCATGATCCCTGTGCTCATGCATATCATTCTCATGCATGCAGTTTATCCTTCAACTTTCTCTTAAGTACAATCATAAGTACAATATCCTCGATCACATGTACATGTACTTTCAAATCTGAAATGAATATAACTTTCATTGCAATAAAATGAGTCTCATACTCAGCTTTTCCATCCTCCAACTTGCATTCCCTTAACAAAGAAATGCATTCAATCAAAAGACATGCAACTTTAATTGGATAAGAATTCTAACCATTTCTTACCAATCCATTTCAAAGTCGCTTCCTTTAACTGCACATCAATATCAACATGTGTATCATCCTGACACATATCAATGATGGAAACATCCTTCCCATTCTTGCCATACTCTTTATCCAATTTCTTCAATTTTCGTGGATTGTTGGATTCAAAGTCCAACACCTTTCAGCAATATGTCCATGCTTATGGCAATAAGTGCAACACGTGTTCATCTTCTTGACAGCATGATTTGCATTGTTCAATGGAACTTTGGCTTCTTGCCTCCTTTTCTTCAAAAGTTTCCTGTATGTTGCCATTTTTTTCCAACATCTAGAAACACTATGGTTAACCAAACCACAAAAGGAACATGGAATTCTTTTCCAATGCTTATGTGGAAATTTTCCATGCTTTACATGATCAAAGGAAATATGATTGAAATCAGATTTATACCTTTCTCTTTCACCTTCATTACCTTCATGAGGAGGTGAATCAAATGAAGAAGAAGCTCCCTTTGGAACACTATCAATCCCTTCAATGGTTTTAGAGCTTTCACCACTTTCTTGTTCAAGTTCATGCTTATGCACACCTTCTTCTTGCAAGGTATGTTTCAAACTATTGCATTCCTCAAGGATACAACCTTTACAACCTTGAGATAGAGAACCTGAAATGAAACTCCTTCTAGGAACTGTTTCCATTGCCTTCATGGCTGCTTTGGAACTTTCTCCATAAGATTGTCCATAGCCAAGACCCAAATTCTTAGGCCGTACCTCAACCATTATTGGCTCAACTATACCCTGTGCATTTTTGCCCAATCCTTTTCCTTCATATCCCATTTTGGACATCAACTTGGACCCTATGCCTCTAGTATGTTTCTCAAAAGAACCAACATAAACATTCTTATAAGAATTTGAAGACAAACTAGAATTGTTTACCTCTTCTTCAAGCTGATACTTGGCTAAGGCTTCTTTGGCAACAAGGAGTTGTGTCTCTAACTCATGCATCCTTTCCAGATTCATGTTTGCAATATGAAGTTGGCCTTCCATTTCCTACAATTGGTTAGAAAGCAATTGCTTCTCTTCCCTCATGGAATTCAACTGCTCTTGAAGTCTAGAGCTCTTTCTTTCATCCTCATACATTTCTCTCACCATATTCATCATGATGAAAAATTCTCGCTTCAAGCCTTCATCAAAAAATCTTGTGAAGGAGGACGATTTTGAGAACTCACTTATGGAAGTTGTCATTATAAAAATGAACAAAAGAGCTTCAACAAACTCAAACAACAAGTAGTTTGCATAATAATAAAGCAGTCAATCTTCAACACTGCTTAAGACACCTTTCAAGCTACGCAATCAAGCTAGTGATGTCACTCAAGCAAACCTAGTGCTCTGATACCATCTGATCTGAAAATGGAATGTACTTGTTTAAGGGTGCAAGGTATCCATTTCCCATAATTGCAAATGTGAGCTATACACTGCAAGTGACCTCTGAAAATGTGAAAACTTCTTATTTCTTATACAGAGATAGACTGTAGGGGCATTCACCGGACATGTCACCTCTAAAGAGAGGATGAGTTCCAGAGGCTACTTGGCCCTCTACAGGCTCTGTCTAAAGAAATAATGAAGTAAACACTTAGAAGTCTTTGACATACACATACTTGAAGTTTGATGTCTTGCGGAATGAGACAAATAACTTTATGCAGCTAAATAGGTGATTATGTGTGTATGCAAGTTATGTATTTTTGTTGTTGAACACTTTATATCAGTTTTGTTTAGCATATCATCTTCAGAAAATAAAGACATCAAAATGATAAAGCAGTTCACCCCCCTCTGGGCTACATCTGCTGGACCAAACCTCTCAAAATAGGCTTGTCCTCTTGTATTAAAAATGCTACAAAGGCTAATACAAGAATATGAGTGTCTCGAAAGACAAATCTGACTGTAAATACAGAATCAGAAGATAGGAATTAGCTAAACATGCTCTTTCCCAAACACTAAACAGTGAAATTGTACCTTTATATAGTACTTTCCCCAATTGGCCCTGGTGGCCCTTTAAACTTGCATGGAGAATTTCGAGGTGAAGATGACCTCAATTGGTTCTGAAACCTCTACCATTAGACTCAGAAGGTCGAAAATAGCAGACATAGGCTTTTGAATCACCAAAAATGGATGAACATAGCCCCCAAACAGCTCAAGCACTGAAATGGCCCTAGTGGCCCTGAAAGCTTCCCTGAAGCTAAACAGTGAGAAGAATGCCTCAACAGGAAAAACGAGCTGTAGAAATAGATTCAAAATACTGAAAACCTTCAGGAATGACCTTCGTTCCACATTCACTGGCTGAATAGTCGAATATTATTAGCTCATAATAATATTTGGACTATAAACATTATCTTATCCTCTTGCATCACTTCAGTTCGAGCTACGGGTGTGGCACATGCAATTTCTAGAAGGAAATATGCTTTTCCTATGGGTTAATTGAGCTATTGCATGATGGACTTCAGTTAGAACTCAAGTGATTGAGTTTGGTGGAGTTTATTGAGGAGTTGATGGAGTTGTGTTCAGTTTGACTTAGTTGAACTAGTTGTATTTAGTATAACTACCAAATACACTAGTGATGAGTGATGTGAATTAATTATTAATTAATTCACTAATTATTAACTCATAAATCAACTAAAGGATACATCAATTAACTCAATGCATGGACAGTTCAATGGAGACAAGTGTTAGAGGTGGGTGAAAGGGTGAGACTACTATCAGTTGTGACTATATTTGTGCATGAGATTTGCACAATCATTTATTGAGATTGCCAATGAGGATTGCGCAGTACAAGCCAAGGGATTTTGAACTTGGACCTGATCTATTCTCAACTTGGATTGCGCAGTAGAGGTAGGCAAACAGTGGAGGAGATTTGAACGTGTGACTTGTTCAGATCTGAGCTAGTTTGTGTGTAGCATGTGGAGATAGTACTAAGTACTTGTGAGGAGTATTGTACTATGTATTGTTACATGTTCTCTATCATTATAATATTCAGATAGTTGGGGGTTTTCAGCTGTATGCTTTCCCAATTACATACTGTGTTGATATGTGTGATTGATGTTTCAATGTGCACAAGCGATTGTTTTTTAATTCCACAAATTGGTGATCAATGGTAGAGGAGGTTATGTATTATGCATGCATTCCACAAATAGTGTATAATCAGGATAATCTCTGTGAATAAGTGTTATATTATTCAAATTTCTACATGGTATCAGAGCGAAGTTGTTCATCAGATCTATTATTCAGAAAGTGATTACATTTTTATTTCTTCAGGCAGAGTCTGTAATCGGGCCAGGTAGCCTCTGGATTCATCCTTCTTTTGGAAGGTGAGATATCTGGTAAATGCCCATACAGTCAATCTCTGTACGAGAAATACTTTGTTCTCACGAGTTTTAGATCAAAAGCGGTTGAGTTTTGAGCTGGTGGAATTCGAATTTGCAGCAGTGTTTTCTTGGTGTCCAAGTTGAAATGTCTTTCAACGGATTGCGATTGGAGTGTGCCCTTGAAGGCAGCTCAAATTATATTGCATGGAAAGATAGGATGGAGGCAGTGTTAGATGACAATGGGTTGAAGGATTTCATAGAGGCTGAGGTCCCAAAGCCTACTGATGTTGCTCAAGTTGAGGCTTGGAAAAAGAAGAGAGCAAAGTGTCAAAGGATTCTGTTGGAGGGCATGAAGGATCACATTGTATCCAGCCTGCATGGAAAGGCTTCTCCATACTTGATGTGGAAAGCGTTTACAGATTTATTCCAAAGAAAGAGCAACCAGAGGAAGTTGGCGCTCAAGGATAAACTCAGAAACATTAAGTGTAAGAAAGGAGACAGTATGCCCAAGTATCTCACGAAGTTCACCCAATGCTGGGATGAGCTGGGAAGTGTGGGGGTGACTGTCGATGATGAGGACTTGGTGACCTTGGCTCTCCTTGGTCTTTTGAAGAGTTGGAATTCCTATCGGAACTATGTCCATGGTTGAGAGAAATTTCCAGGATGGGAGAGACTTTGGTCTGATCTTGTGCAAGAGGAGATCAGGCAGAATACCAGGGATGGATCTTCATCAAAGGCATCTTATGAAGAAAATTGTGCTTTAGCTGCCAAAGCAAAGAAGGGGAGCAACAAGAAAGCTTCTCATTCTGGTGCGAAAGGCAAGAAGCAGGACATGTCCAAGGTGAAGTGCTTTCACTGTCACCAGCATGGACATTATGCCACAAATTGTCCGCAGAAGAAGAAAAATAAGCAAGCTGCTGGATCTGTAGCGGGAGAGGCCTTAGCCTCGCAGTTTGAGCTGGATTTTTTGCTGATCGCATGCTTGGTATCAAGTGTGATGGGATCGGTATGGTTTTTGGACAGTGGTGTGTCTTTTCACATGAAAGGAGATCGAGATTTGTTTTCTGATCTGGATGAGAAAGATCTTGCAGTGCACATTGAGATGGGTGATGATGGTAGATACAGTGCGACCGGTATCAGTACCATTTCCTTTAAGAGGGAGTCTGGTAAACCCTTCGTATTGAAGGAAGTGATGCATGTTCTAGGATTGAAGAAGAATCTTATCTTTGTGGCGATGTTAGAAGACAAGGGATATGATGTTGTCTTCAGCGAGGGAAAGGCTTTCCTGCGTAGTAAGACAACTGGAGAAACCTGGAAGATAGGGGTTCGAGTCAAGAACCTTTATCAATTGCATGTATATGGCTATGTAGCAATGGCATGAAAGGTAGAAGGATTGGTGAGCCAAGATGATGGCGAGTTGTGGCACCAGAGATTGGGCCACCTTCACCATGGAGCCTTGAAGATACTGCAGCATATTTCTACTGCGCTTCCTGAAGGCACTCTTGCACAGTCAGATCAGTGCAAGGGGTGTACTTTGGGAAAATTTGTGAAAGCCACCTTTCACGAGAAGGATAGTCACGCCATGACGATCCTTGAGAGAATTCACACAGACGTGTGTGGACCTTTCTCAGTAGCTTCGACAGAAAAGCACAAGTACTATGTGATCTTCGTTGATGATTTCTCTCGAAAGTGCTGGATCTTATTCATGTAGAAGAAGAGCGAGACATACTCAAAGTTTTGAGTTCAAAGCACTGGTCGAGAAGGAATCAGGGAAGAAGGTGAAGGATCTTAGGAGTGAAAATGGTGGTGAATTCATCTCTGGCGAGTTCAAGGACTTCTGCAGCACAGAAGGGATTCAAAGAGAGATCATAGCTCCCCATAACCCACAGCAGAACGGGGTTGCTGAGCAGAAGAATAGAACGATCGTGGGTGTTGCACAGGCGATGTTGCATGATCAGGGCCTACCCCTTCACTTGTGGTCGGAGGCATGCATTACTGCAGTATATGTGCAGAACCGTTGTCCTCACAAGATACTTGGCATGAGTACACACAAGGAGGCTTATTCTGGTAAGAGGCCTGATATTTCCCATTTGAGGATTTTTGGTTCTCCTGTTTACATGCATGTGATGAAGGATGCCAGGAAGAAGCTGGAGCCGACCACAGAGGTTGGGATATTTGTGGGGTACACTGATACGCCCCAGACAGTCGCAAGACTGTTGTGCGATGGGATATCAAATTTCAGGAGGAGAAAGCCATGAAGTGTTCGCTTGAGAGGGAGCCACATTTGCATGCAGATGAGGAGATATTAGTTCCTAAGGATGAGCTTCAGGATGTGGATCAGCCATAAGATGAAGTTCACGGAGTGGAAGAGACCACTCATGCAGCGCCAACCATCAGAGGGAGAAAGCGCACTACAGAAGCTGAGAAACTGGCTCAAGATGCAAAGAAGGTTGTAGGACCACCTACAGCATAGCGCAGACAGAAATAGTCACCTGATCGGTACACCGGATACATGGCTCTTGTGAGAAAATGTGTCATGACTGAGCCATCCTCTTTCGAGGAAGCTGTGGAGGATCTCGCATGGGTAGATGCCATGGTGGAAGAGTATGATTCGATTGTCAGAAACAGTGCATGGGAGATTGTCCCAAGACCGGAAGGGAAATCAGTGGTGGGTTCGAGATGGATCTACAAAGTGAAGCAGGCAGCTGAAGGGAGTGTGGAGAAGTACAAGGCAAGATTTGTTGCCCGAGGCTTCTCACAGATAGAGGGGATTGATTATGAGGAGACCTTTGCACCTGTCGCAAGGTATTGTTCCATACGGACGATTCTTACTCTCTCAGCATAGATGGGGTGGCACATCCATCAGATGGATGTGAAGATTGTGTTCCTCAACGGAGTCATTGAGGAGGAGGTGTACATAGAGCAGCCCGAAGGTTTCGAGATCTTCAGTAGCGAGTCGCATGTGTGCAGGCTCAAGAGAGAGTTGTATGGGTTGAAACAAGCACCTCATGCTTGGTACACACAGATAGACAGTTATTTCACTAGACTTGGATTCTCCAAGAGTGAGGCAGATCCTGACCTATACCAAATTGTGGTGGAGGGTAAGTTGCTGATCATTGTACTTTATGTAGATGATTTGATTTTGATGAGAGATGAGCTGTTGATACTTTCATGCAAGGAGGATCTTGCTAGATGGTTTGAGATGAAGGACTTGGGCCTCCTTCATTATTTCCTGGGATTGTAAATTTGGCAGCGCAATGATGGACTATTTGTTTCTCAAGGTAAGTATGCCCGGGAGATACTGGAGAAGTTAAACATGCATGGCTGCAAGCCTGTTGATACTCCTCTTCCTGGAGGTTGGAGGAAGGAGGATGCTACTTCAGTGGAGGTAGTGGATGCCACTGTTTATCAACAGTTGGTGGGGTCGCTTATGTATCTAGTCAATACACGACCCAATATATGCTATGTTGTTAACCAGCTTTCACAAGCTATGGTTAAGCCAACCAAGCTCTTCTGGAAGGCAGGCAAGCATGTATTGCGTTATCTCAGAGGCACATCAGGATATGGATTGTGGTACAAATAGGAGGATGAGGTGAAGCTATGTGGCTTCACGGATGCAGATTGGGCAAGGAGCCCAATGGATAGAAAGAGCACATCTGGAGGGATCTTCAGTATCGGGTCGACAGAAGTTTCTTGGTATAGCAAGAAGCAGAGATCCATGGCACTTAGTTCAGCAGAGGCTGAGCATATGGCACCAAGTTTGGCTGCATGCGAGGCTATATGGATGAGGAAGATCCTGGTCGGGTTGTTCGGGTCACACTTGGAGCCTACTGTGATTTATTGTGATAACCAGAGTTGCATTAAACTCTCAGCTAATCTATATTTCATGATAGATCCAAGCACATTGACATCAGGTACCATCATATCAGAAATTGTGTGCAGTGGAGAATCATGTTACTTTCATACATTCCCACGGAGGATCAGGATGCTGATATCTTGACGAAGGTGCTCACCAGGAGCAAATTCGAATACCACAGAGGCAAGATAGGGGTTGCAAATAATCCATATCTTGTTGACAGGGAGTGTTGAAAATGCAACAAGATGATGGAGCTTAGTGAAAAGAAGTCGCCTTCACTAAGTGGGCCCGCAGGCTATTTTTGGCGCAAAGTCTATTTTTAGACTATGTCTATTTTTAGACATATGGATCATGGTCTATGAGTTGCATGATGCTATTTATGGATGATTGGTCATGTTGGTAAAAATAGGTGGACCCCTATTTTTATACATATGGGCGGAGTCTATTTTAGACTTCCAGTCAAAAAATAGAACAGTCGAATATTATTAGCTCTTAATCATATTTGGACTATAAACATTATCTTATCCTCTTGCAGCACTTCAGTTCAAGCTACGAATGTGGCACATGCAACTGCCAGAAGGAAATACGCTTTTCCTATGGGTTAGTTGAGCTATTGCATAATGGACTTCAGTTAGAACTCAAGTGATTGAGTTTGGTGGAGTTGATTGAGGAGTTGATGGAGTTGTGTTCAGTTTGACTTAGTTGAACTAGTTGTACTTAGTCTAACTACCAAATACACTAGTGATGAGTGATGTGAATTAATTATTAATTAATTCACTAATTTTTAACTCATAAATCAACTAAAGAATACATCAGTTAACTCAGTGCATGGACAGTTCAGTGGAGACAAGTGTTAGAGGTGGGTGAAAGGGTGAGACTACTATCAGTTGTGACTATAGCTGTGCATGAGATTTGCACAATCATTGATTGAGATTGCCAATGAGGATTGCACAGTACAAGCCAAGGGAATTCGAACTTGGATCTGATCTATTCTCAACTTGGATTGCGCAGTAGAGGCAGGCAAATAGTGGAGGAGATTTGAACCCGTGACTTGTTCAGATCTGAGCTAGTTTGTGTGTAGCATGTGGAGATAGTACTGAGTACTTGTGAGGAGTATTGTACTATGTATTGTTACATGTTCTCTATCATTATAATATACAGATAGTTGGGGGTTTTCAGCTGTATGCTTTCCCCATTACATACTGTGTTGATATGTGTGATTGATGTTTCAATGTGCGCATGTGATTGTTTTTTAATTCCGCAAATTGATGATCAATGGTAGAGGAGGTTATGTATTATGCATGCATTCCAAAAATAGTGTATAATCAGGATAATCTCTGTGAATAAGTGTTATTTATTCAAATTTCTACACTTGTAGTAGTTAATTATAAGATATATCTAATTATTTACCAATAAAGAGTTGCATCTACCGAGGGGGATTCATCGTCTTTGCTCAATTTTCAATCTATGGTCATTGATGTGCTCATAGGTGCACATTCTTACATCCCATATCTTTTAAGCATGTCTTTAAGGTATTTTGCTTGAGATATGAACATACCTGTTGTAGTTTGAGTTACTTGTAGTCCAAGGAAGTAAGATAACTCACCAATCATCAAAATTTCAAACTCTTTAGACATATTTTGAGCAAATTCATGGCTCATCTCATCATCATTGCTAGAAAAAATCATATCATAAACATATATAGAAAAGTGACTAGCATTTTGTCTTTGCCCATATTCATGTAGAGATTGCTTCCTGTCATTCCCTTTTTGAAGCCTTGTTGTTGTAGATAATGATCCAATCTTACATACCAAGCTCTACGAGCTTGTTTCAATCCATATAGCACCTTTTTCAACTTGCATACAAAGTATTTTCCTTCTGCTAGGTCAAACGCTTCTGGTTGCTCCATGTAAACTTCTTCTTTTATATAACCATTTATAAATGTTGATTTCACGTTCATTTGATCAAATTTGAATCCTTTTGAACAAGAAAATGTCAAAAACATCCTTATAGCCTCCATACAAGCTACCAGTGCAAAAGGTTTCTTCAAATTCGATTCCTTCTATTTGTGAATGACCTTTACAAAAGCCTTGCCTTATTTCTGATGATTTTTCCATCTTCATTTGTTTTTTTAACACCCACTTGGTTCCAATTATATTTTATCTTTTGGACAAGGTAGAAGTTCCCATGTTTCATTTGTTTTCGATTTGGAACATTTCTTCTTCCATTTCTTCTATCCAATGAGGGTCCTTACTAGCTTGAGAAAATTTTTTTGGTTCTACCATGGATGGTAAGGCAATATTTTCTTTTCTTGGTGTATTAGTCATCCTTCTTTGGGTCTATATTCCATCATCTATATTCCCAATGATCTGTTCTTCCAGATGGTGTTTTTGAACAAATTTTACTTTTGATGGAGTCTGAGATGGTTCCTTTTGATTTTCTTGATCCTTTTCTTCCTTTGTTGTATCTTCTTCGAAATATTCAAGAATCGGATCTTCTTCATAAATTTCAATCTCCTTTTCTAGGAGTTCCTCATCAATCTTCATATCAATTCTTTCTACTATATTTCATAGTCGATTATTGTATCATTTGTATGTTTTTCTCCTTGTATGATATCCAAGAAATATTAACCCGAGAATCAAAGTTGCCCGGTAAGTCATCATTGATATTCATAAATCATTTACTTCCAAAAATTCTGAAGTATTTTATCGAAGCAGGTCTTCCTTTCCATAATTCATACTGAGTCTTGTCATTATCTGGTCTTAGTTGGGTTATATCCAAGGTATATATTGCCGCACCAACTACTTCTCTCCAAAACTTGGCTTGTAAATCAACTTCTAGTAACATTGCTTTTTCCATTTATTTCACGATTTCATTTCTTCTTTCCACTAATCCATTTTGTTTAGGAGTTCTATCTACGAAAATTTTTATTTTGATTCCATGTAGATCATAGAAATCATTGAATTCCTCTTAAGTAAATTAACCTCCTCTATCTGTTCTAAGGCACTTGATTTTTATTCTTTTTCATTTTCCACAAGAGCTTTGAAATTCTTAAAACATTCAAACACTTCATATTTAAAATTTATAAAGAATACCCACATCATTCTAGTATATTCATCAACAAATAGAGCAAAGTACCTTTCACCTTGTACAGCTAGAGTTCTAGTTGGTCAACATAAATCTGCATGTATGATCTACAAAGGATTTTATGTTGAGAGCTCCTTAGTCTTGAAGTAGGTTCTAGTTTTCTTTCCCTGTTGACATGGGCCACACACAACTTGATCTGGTTTTGAAAATTTTTGGAATTTCCCTTACTGCATTTGTTTTACTGATATTAACCAAGTTATCAAAGTTTAGATGCCCCAATCATTTGTTCCATAACCAATTTTCATCTACTTGACTCATATAGCATTTATCTTCTTAAATTTTACTCAAAATATATACGATGTCTAGTGTTCTTACTTATTTTGCCACAAGTTCTACTGAGGAGGAATTCCTTATCTCACAATATTTAGTACTAAAGACAACATTATGTCCTTGGTCATAAAATTGGCTAACACTTAAAAGATTGTGTTTGAGTCCTTCCACCAGTAGTGCATTTTGATCTTTTCCCTTTCCATTAACAAGAGAAACAATCCCTTTTCCAACAATTTTAGCAGATCCACTTCCAAAAGATACATTTCCATCCTTCTTATTTAACAAGATAAACTTCTTTTGGTCACCTGTCATGTGTCTTGAACATCCACTATCCACAAACCATTGATTTTCATCACTATGTGCACATAAAGCTAGACCACATTTATTAGTAGTGGGTTCCTTCTTCTTCAATTCTTCTCTTTTGAATGAAAAATTTTGTGTATCATGGCCATAATCATTGCATTTTGAGAAAACAAGATCATACTTAGCCAAAGGATCAAATGAATTGTAAGTCTTGATCTATCCTTGTGCCTTTAGGATATGTGGATTACTTTGATGATTGATCTTATATCTTGAGATATTATCCTTATGAGATTTGCAATGCTTAGCTTGATGACCAAATTTTTTACAGCGAAAGAAATAACCAAGAAATATTGTTTGATACTTGTTAGGATAGCCTTGAGTTGATGTAGTATTCTTCCTTGGAGGTAGCCTTCCTTTATTCCTTGGGTTGTTAAAGCTAGACCTTTTCTCTTGGTGGGATGGCTTCTCCTCTTTTGGATCACTGCAAAGGATGTCAGCATAACTTCTTTGTATTTTTACATTCTCCTTTGTACTTTATGATTCTCCTTTGAAACCAATTCCAGACTTTTCATGTTGAGGTCTTTGAGTATTAAGGATGTTATTAAGAGTTTGAGAGCTTTTCCAACTCTTCTTAACTTGATCCAACTCTTTTCTTAGGGAAACAATTTCAGCTTCACGTGTTTTGCAAATTTCTTCTCTTTCTTTTAGTTTATTGTTCAAGAATTCTTCCTTCCTTTTTGTTACTCTTTTTCCACTTTGAGAGAAATGACCTTCTTTTGTAATTTATAATTTTCTTCAATGGCACTAATTAGTAAATCATCCACATTTCCTTCTTCTTCTTGTTCGAAAATCATCTTCATTTGTAAATGCCATAAATAATACTTCACTATTTCCAACATAGTTATCTTCTTTATTGAACTCATCATCATCTCTTTTGTGTAGAAAGGTATTTTTAGTTGATTTCTTCCTAGTAATCACGAATTCGTCTTCATCAGAGTCATCTTGTTTGGAGAATAAATTCTTCTTACTAAACCCTTTCTTCTTGAACATATTCTTTTATATTTGTCTTCATCATCACTATCATGTTTATGAGGACATTTTGCAGCTTAATGTTCTATTCTTCCACATTTTAAAAAAATGAGAGGATACTTTCCTTTGAGCTTGGACTGTTTCCTTAGTTTTCTTATGAATTGAGCTAGTTCAAATTTAGTGTTGGAATCATCACTGCTATAATTATAGTTTTTCCCCTTCTTTGATGACCTTGAAGCTTTGAATGCATCTTCCTTGGAGTCAGGGATTCCTTTTCTCATTTCATATGCAATGAGAATCCCATGAAGTTCGTCCATTTTTAGGTCATCCAAGTCCTTCACTTCTTCTATGGCACTGAATTTAGAATCAAATGTTTTAGAAGTGATTTCAAAACCTTTTGGACAACTATGCTTCCTTCAATGGTTTCACCTAAACCTTTGAGTGAGTTGACAACTTCACCTAGTTGGAGGAAAAAGGATGCATTATCTTCTTTGTCATCCATCTTAAGACTCTCAAATTTTCTTCTATGTTTTTGGAGTTTTTCCTTTTTGACCTTGGAGTCTCCATCATAAATAACAATAATCTTGTCTGACATTTCCTTGGCAGAATCATAGTTCATAACTTTTGTAAATTCTGAATTAGTAATTCCACTTGTTATGGAATTTAGTGCTTTGGCATTTTCTATATAAAATTTATGTTCGTCCTGATCTATTGGTGGAGTAGCTAGAAATTTATACCCATCAGTAATTGATTTCCATACTTCAGGTCCAAGAGACATTAAATATAATGTCATCCTATGCTTCCAAAAGCCAAATTTTGTTCCATCAAATTGGGGATTTTTTCTTGAATGTTGATTCTTCATTGTAACTTAAGAATCCTTCTTCCAGTTGTTAGGCTAATTATGAAGGAGTTGGATCTGATACCAATTGTTGGAAATACTGAGAGGGGGGTGAATCAATATTTCTTTTCAATTGTTATGTTTATCAGTTAAGATTCTTCACAATTATAATCAGAAAAACAAATAATAAGTATTTTATTATAAACAAGTGAGGACACCAATCCTCTTTTATAAAAAATTGAGTACAATAATTTTTTAGGGCACCAATCCTTCAATATTTTAGGCTCCAACCTGTTGCCAAGCACCAACTTGGACTTTTGTGAGGCTCCAACCTCTAGGGCTCCAACCCTATTTTTAGGTTCCAACCTCTAGGGAACCAACCCTCCAATTTTAAACTTAGTTAACAAACAGAGTGTATAAAGGACTTACCTTCAAAAACTTCAGGACTTCCTTCAATATTCAAATAGATGCTCCACAAGACTGCCACCAGCTCCTAATTTTGTCCATTGTCCAAGATCTGAACAGGAGTGTTCTTCACTGTCCAAAGCTTCAATTTCTTCATTGTTCAATCCTCCAAGCTCATAATTGTTCTAGGCTCTAGGTTCTTCATTGTTTAATCCTCCAAATTCATCATTGTTCAAGCCCTCAAAATATTCATTGTTCAAGGTCATGTTTTCTTCACTATTCAAGACTACACATAGGTTTCAAGTCTAAAGTGTCACACATAAGTATACTACAGGTCCAAGCTATAATTGGTCCAAACCTCCACTGATCGAGACACCATAGTTCTAAGCTTATGTGTGCCATAGTTCCACATGTCTGAATTGTCTAAGCCACTAATCTGAATGGTATACAAGCTACAAATCCGAACTGTAAGTCATAGGTGATTGTCCTTAAATTAATCACGGATTCAATGTGTAGTCTGAGATCCACAGGTGACTGTAACTTTGAGTCTTTAAGCTACAGGTCTGAGCCTTTCAAAGTTCGATCTTCCACATATAGTTGTCCACACACCTTTCTGTAGGTCTGATCCCTCCACATGAGACTGTCCACATGTTTGAGATATATCAATCACAATTAGAACCCTTCACCAAATCGCGTCCTATTTAGTCCTTCTAGTTTACGAGTTGTGAACTATTCTCCTTCTTCTTTATTCCTGTGATTCTCTTCACCAAATTAGATGATCGTGAAATGAAGATCCAGGTTCATATATATATGGATTTCACCTTGAAGTGAAGAGACGTGACCTATGGAGGAAGCTGACTTGGGAGACAGGGTATAGGTTGGCTAGATGTAAAAACATATTTCTTTGTATGGGTGTCTGAGGTTTGGGTATCAAGAGATTTAACATGAAACAACATGCAAATCTTGTGATATAGGAAATTTCTGATGCAACGGATGCGATATCATATTAAAATGTTATGATAAATCCAATCAGGTCCACAACCATATCGGCAATCAGAGATTAGGTCATATCGAAGGTGCCATTTCAAAAGTTCCGATAAAGTGGCGGATGCGATTTGATAATTAAATCGTTATTAAATCAATTTGGGCCTGCATATCAAAAGTCAGAGAAAATCAGAAATCAAAGGTCGGAGATCAAATTCGGGTTGCATATATGATATTGCATATCGGAGATCAGAGGTTTTGAGTGGTGACACACAATAAAAAAGTCAATATGATATAACGCCGATATGATATTTCTCCGATTTAACTTTGGTTCAATATGATATAGGTCATCAGGTGTGTTATCAATTATAATCCTCCAATAATGTAGCATCCATAAAGCATTCTTATATTTCATCAATGAAAATTATTGGCCAACAAGTCGAAGCTCTACTGTTGGTTCAAAGTTTTTTTGTTGGGTTGAAGTTATGTTGTTGGGTCGAAGTTCTGTTGTTGGCTCGAAGTTTTGTTGTTAGGTCAAATTTCTACTCATGGGTCAAAGTTCTATTGTTGGAAGTTGAAACTCTACTATTGAATGATCGAAGTGTTAGGTTGAAGTTGTTTCTATAAGGTCATCATCTGCAGAAGAAAGGAAGGGTTGACTTGGTGATTGGAGGAAGTCTATGTCTACGTCAAGGAATCTTGGATCATCTTGTGAAACTATTGAAGGAAGAGTTGTTTACTTGGTTTTCCCCTAGATAAGGGATTTTCCATAGCTGTCCACCTACATTTGGTGTCTCTGATCTTCGTGATATGATTTTGGTAATTTCTTGATGAACTAAGATAAAATAAGAACACAAGAAAGTTAATAAGAACATAAGAATATCACAAGTAATTATCAACATAAAGAAAAAAATTCTACCTTTCTGATTTTCCAATAAGAACAATTCAAAGGAGATGTTAGATGCTCTCGCACAACTATATCAAAATCCTTCCAAGCATTGGAAGATGTTCCTGAAGGAGAATCAAGGAAACATTAGGATGTATAAGGGTGAAGGAATTGATCCTTTTCTCACCAAAATTTAGGAAATCTGGGATCAACTTGCAGCCATTCTAGAGACACCTCAGGACACAGAGCTTGTACGATTAGCACTGAACAATATCTCAAAGGTTTAGGAGGTATTCATCTAAGGAATATTGGGACGAGATACTCTACCTTGGTGGGACAAGATGTGGTCATACCTACAAAAGGAGGAGATGGAGTCAACACTTATGAAAACCTCCATCAGCGGAAGCAGCAGTAAGGGTTTGAAAGGTGAGAAGGAGGAAGAGAATGTGGCCCTTGCACTAGAGGGTCCCAGTAAGGGATAGGGGGAGAAGAAGAAAAATAAGTACTTGTCTAAGGTCAAGTGCTTCATGTGTGGTGATTTTCATCACTACGGTACTCAGTGTCCTCAAAGGTGTTGAGAAATCTAGGACATGGATAAATTAAAAGATTTCTCTTCTTGATAATTGCTTGTGATATACTTTTACTTCTTAGCTTATGATATTTTCTTCGTTATATTATTATTGTGTTCTTTTCCTCAAGACAATTACCAATAATAAAAAACAAGTGACACACTATATAGGCTTGTTAACCAGAGCCAAAATGTCTCACCTCTTGAGAGGAAAACCCAATTAAAATTCTTCTTCTAGATCTTCAATTGACGAGCACCAAGACCATGGCATAGACCCTTAACTCTAGTATCCTCCCAAGAACCTTGTCACTAACCTTGATGCTCTGGATCTTCATTTGAATTCCTTCTTGATCTCAAACTTCTCTCCTCAGCTCCTTCTAGAGAAAATCGGTCTCTATACTTCACACTGCTTCTTATGGCTTCCTCTAAAGAATCTTGGTCTCTAGGCTTTCACTAGTCTCCTCTAGAGAAACTCAGTCTCTAGATAATAACTCTATCACCCAGAAGAATCCTCCTCCACTGCCCTAGAATAAACTTCTCTTCACTGCCCCAAAAGAAACTTCTTTCTTCACTGCCCATAAGCAACTCTACTTTGTTGTCCCCGGAAGAAAGTGTTGGAATTTCTAAGTTTACCTTGTTAGAAATTCTTCCTGTACTATCTAATTTATTTCTTCCTACTTGTTCAATTACTTAACAAGTTATTTACTATGTAAATACTAAAAATAAATACAAGTACAATATCAACACATACAAATCATCAACTGAAATTAAACAAGAACACAAGTGGCATCGTTTTTTTGGACTAATGTCCCCAGAAATGTAGGAAAACCGGTGCAACTATTCAAAGGGTTTTATTATTATGCAGTTTCAGAATACAACTTGGGTCCCAGAAATGGCTCACCCAACAAAGAATTCCCTTAGAAATAGTACTTCTTAGTCAGAGATAGATATTATGGCTAAATTATGAATGAACAATCCCACAGAAACAATGCAGCTTCTGTCGCGCTGCATCACTCTGATAGGGACTGTGTCACCTTATACATCTCTCCAGCTCTCAGTCTGTCCCACGAGATTCTCCCAGCACTACCTCTAGGCCCTGCATTAGCCTCTTTGGGCTCTATGTCAGCTTTTGGAGCCTCTGTGTCAGCTCCTAGACTCGTTGTGTCTCACACGCTAGCCCTCTCTCGCTCTGTGCAGCTCCTGGCTGCCACTTCGTGGCCTCTAGTTAGCTCTGCATCCCTCTCCCAGCTTTGTGCTAATCCTCCTGGTACTAACTTTGCCTCTCTACTATGTATTCACTACCCCTCAGCTGCAACTCTGGTCACTCACTCATTTTCCTCAGCAAACCCTGCCCCAGAAAATCGAGTTCTTGATCTCTCGGTGTGTTCTCCAACTGACCGTCAAGCCTCCTCTTATACTTTTCTCGTTGGTCCATCAACGACCAAGAGTAAATCTCTAATCAATGGCTAAGATTAGATTTGGCTTGATCCATGACTTTTGGACCATTCTAACCCAGTTTTATATTAATACCCATTAATATTTTATTTTTCCTAAGTTCAGACTTAGGAACTCCATTAAAAATATTAATTATTTTAATATCTCCTAAACCAGTTAGATTCTTCCCAAACCATTTCTGGGTCTTGGATATCTCATGTGCTTTAGCCTCTTTGCCAATTTTCGTGGCTAGAGCACATCTGATGCTACCCCAAATCAACACTCCCTATTAGCAAGGACTGTGCTCTAGTAATACTCCTCACTAAGTATCACCCTGATCATCCAGCATCGGTCCCTGTGCTAATGCTAGGCCTCCCCACCCAACATCCTTTGCACTGTTTCATCTTTTATGGTTGCCCATGGCCCTGTCAATGCCATTGTTGCATCTGCACTGCATCCCCTCTCATCATGTTGCATCATCCTGACCATAGCACTACCACTGCTAACCGCTGCACTGCAACTCAATTACTGATAAATGAGTAACTAATCCTCCCAAATCTAACATCTTTTTCAAAATAGAAACACTCTCGATGCTTAATCTCCCTCTGTCGTTGACAAGTTCTCCCTCTACTAACCTCTACGCTGAAGCAACAACTCCATGCATCTCGTATTGTTGCATCATGCTGTCATGGGACTCCTGCACTGTAGCACCCTCTGTCACTCCATCCAGATATGTCTCTACCGACATCACCCAGTCCTACTACTTCTCTTCAGGGCTCCCGTAGCAAGGTATAATCCAAGAGGTTGGGTACCTCAAGGATCCTGCCCCTCATCGTCTGTAGTCCGTCTGACTACAACTCGATGTCTCCCCACTTCCTCTCAAGTGGCGCATGAGCACTCATGGCACAATCGTCATCTGTCTCCACTTCTTTCTCCACCCTCGTTGGCGTTGCCTTGGTCTTAGAAGCCTATCCCTTACTCTTCTTCCTCAAACACTAGTTCGCATAGTGACCCAGTTCCCCGCAATGGAAGCATTTGACCTTGGAGAGGTCCTTCTTCTTTCTCTTCTCCTGCTCTCCCGTAGATGCGAGAGCCACATCTTCTTCTTCCTCCTTCTTGATTCTGACCCCTTTTCCGCTACTCCCCTCCTTGATCACCCTTCTAATCTCTTCTTAATGAAGAGCCGCCCACAGTTCCTCCCAATCTCGAAGGCTCGACCTACCCACTATGCTTTGGGAAAATACCTTTCAATCCTCTGAGACTGCATTCAATGTGATCCTCACCATCAGTTCCTGATCCAGCATGGCCCCTATGGAAGTTAGCTAATCATGGGCCTCCTTCAATCCACCGAGGAAGACATCTATCTGCTCTCCCTTCTTCATCTGGTATGAACAAAATTGATTTTCAAGTAACATATTCCTCTACACGGGAGTATGCTGGTACAATTTCTTCAGGGCCTCCCACATCTCATTTTTCGTGTCCTTCTCGGCAATATGTGACACCACATGATCCTTGACCCCATCAAGGATGATGCACTTTGCCCTGGCCATTGCCTCCTCCTACTTCACATTTTCAGCTAGGTCAACTAGGATCGTTATCGTTTTCAAGGCGAAGTGCTTAATGTGATACATGTCTATAATGGACAAGATCCTGGCTTTCCAGACTACGAAGTTGGGAGCTCCGTCTAGTCTATCCTGATCTCTCATCCCATTCACTGCCATCTTGCTGCTCTTCTTCGGACTCCCCTGAGTCTCTTTACTTCCCTCCTAGAAGTCCTCGGTTCGACTCCCTCTGAGTCTTGATTTCCTTTCTGGAAATCTCTCCTCCTTATTCTTGCCATGTTAGGTAATGTTCTGACCACAATACCCCACCAGCTTCGCTCCGCAAATTATCTGCAGCCCCCTATACCTTAGCAACTTGAAGAAATGAGCCTCTAGGCTTTGCACAATCCTGACACCAGTAAAATATGCACCTCCTGGCCACATCGTCTCCTAGATGAGAAAGATGACTAGGCACTACGTAGGTTAGTTCTACTCCTCTCTTCCACTACGTTGATCCTCCTCCTGGCTCCAACTGATGACATAGGCACTCTGCGTCACCCCTTCCTTGCTACTTTCTGCTAGGAACAACTTTTGTCACTTGGGACCGTGTTTTTCTACTACTACTACTTTGCTCAGCTGATGCCTTCAGTTATCCTATGATCTAAAACCACTCTCTGATACCATGTTGGAATTTCTAAGTTTAATCTGTTAGAAATGCTTCTTGTACTATCTTATTTATTTCTTCCTACTTGTTCAATTACTTAACAAGTTATTTACTATGTAAATACTGAAAATAAATACAAGTACAGTATCAACACATACAGATCATCAACTGAAAGTAAACAAGCACACAAGTGACATCATTTTTTTTGGACTAATGTCCCCAGAAAAACCTAATGCAGGAAAACCAGTGCATCTATTCAGAGGGTTTTATTATTATGGAGTTTCATAATACAACCTGGTTGCCAGAAATGGATCACCCAACAGAGAATGCCCTTGGCAATAATACCTCTCAATAGGAGATAGATATTTTAGCTAAATTACTGGATGAACGATCCCATAACAACAATGCAGCTTCTACTACACTACGTCACTCTAATAGGGACTGCATCACCATATCCATCTCTCCAGCTCTCAGTCTGTCCCATGAAATTCTCCCAACACTGCCTCTACTCCCTGCGTCAGCCTCTCTGTCCCTACGTCAGCCTCTCTGGGCTCTGTGTCAGCTTATGGAGCCTCTGCGTCAGCCCCTAGACCCTCTGCATCTCATGCGCTAACCCTCTCTGGCTCTACGCAACTACTAGTTGCCTCTGCATGGCCTCTAGCTTGCTCTACGTCCCTCTCCCAGCTCTGTGTTGATCCTCCTAGTACTAACAATGCCTATCTACTATGTATTCATTACCCCTCAATTGCAACTCTGATCACTCACTCAATTTCCTCAGCAAACCCTGCCCAAGAAAATCGAGTTCTTGATCTCCCTTGGTGTGTTCTCCAACTGACCCTCAAGCCTCCTCTTATACTTTTCTTGTTGGTTCATCAACGGTCAAGATTAAATCTCTAATCAATGGATAAGATTACATTTGGATTTATCCATGACTTTTGGACCATTCTAACACATTTTTATATTAATACCCATTAATATTTTATTTTTCCTAAGTTTATACTTAGGAACTCCATTAAAAATATTAATTATTTTAATATCTCCCAAACCGGTTAGATTTTGCCCAAACCATTTCTAGATCTTGCTGGTCTCATGTGCTTTAGCCTATCCACCAATTTTCGTGGCTAGATCACATCCGATGCTACCCCAAATCAATAGAAAATCTTCTTCATTGTACTTAGAAGATAGTCTCCTTCGCTATACTCAGAAGATAGTTTCCTTCGCTATACCCAAAAGTTAGTTTTCTTATCCCTTCTTCATTCGCCTCTTTGCATCCCTTCTTCTTTGTACTTCTTCACCAAATGTATGTCAAGTTTCTTACTCTAAGTGAGGCCGAGCGTGGCTTATATATACACCATTCATCATGTCCTTTAGGCCAACATGATCACTTTTGGTTAGGCCGACTTCTTCTATCATGTTATTCCATCATTATAGGTTGACTTGAAGAGGATAAGTGACAATTTCTTGGAGGGTAATTTACATAGACAATACTGAGCTTTTAGAAAGTGTAACATGACTTTATTACATGCAAATGAATCTATCATTTTATGACTAGCTGACAAATAATTCCTAAAGACTCTCAATGGGAGTCTTGACCCAAAAAGAAAATCCCTTACTCATGAAACCCATGAAGCAAGTCAATATAATAAATTTATATTTCTTCGTTACACCACATTACATAAAATTATAATTACATGTCATTATGAAGACCGAACCTAGTTATAGACTTTTCAACACTCCATCTTAACTAGGGAGGTATTCATAATGGTACTTGGACTTTCTCAATATTAATAATTTCTCATAAGAATAATTCATATTGGTAACTCATTTGTATAGCATCATATCAACCAAAATTGTTACATAGCAAGGCCTTGACTAACATCTCCTTATCTTCGCAATATCTGAGCTCAATGCTGGCGAGACCAATGATTTATAAACACCCTCATCATTGTATCTCTCGAAACATACCCCACCTAAGTTCTCTCAAGATATGTTCCATGAGGACTATTCTTATCTTGTACTCTCCAACCCTAAAAATATATCAATGCTCCATGACTACTCTTCCATTCGATGCCCTATCTCATCCCCAAAGAGTATCAGATGCCAAATGATTACCCAATCCTCTATTATGTCTTCCTAGGTGAAGACCAGAATGACATATCTATCTCTCCCTTTCAAACAGGGAGGTCATTTTCCAATAAGGAATGTACTCATTCCTACCAAAAAAGAACGTACCTAAGCTCCCTCTCGGCTTAGGAATTTCCAAGTTTCTTCCAAATAAGAAACTTCTTTTTAGGCTCCCTCTTAACTAGGGACCTATAGGAGCTCCTCATGTGGAACAAACAGCTTCTTGAAGAATTCCTCTTTTCTTCGATGTCATTGATTTCTTTTTTCATGGAGTCTTCATATTTTGGGTCACCTTCATAGGGAAAATACCATCCATCACTTTCATTCATGAGTTACTAATGTCCTCATCTCATTAGAAAGTGATCCATTAGTTTTTTCATCTGGCCTTTGCTTTATGTCATACTACCTTCATGCCATATTTTCCAGAAGGATCTTACATCCTTCAATATGGTCCTCTTAGAATTCATCCATAGATCTTCCCTTGGGCAGTCCTACATAAGCCCATCCAGATGTTAGTTCAAAAATAAGAAATGAACACTTAAATCAAAATTACCTTTGTGATATTCTTTCATCATGACATATTCCTATAGGTATCGGCATCCTGCGTGCATATTGACACATTTCCCAAATGTATCTTTTGTCAAGGGTCTCCATCTTTTTCTGACTTCCATCAGAGTCTTCATATCTTTTTGGGAGATATTATAGTCAACTCTTCTTAGTCTCGGATGTTGAATACCTTCTATCTTTGTTGCATATTACCATAATCTCTTCCTTTCTTTTCACACTTCATTCCCTGGAGCTTCCAATCAGAGTTCCTCAATTGTAGTCAGTTTCCTCATGATTCATATGAGAACATATTATGTTGATTTCATCTAGTGTGACTTATGTCTTTCACCAATATTTCAGAGGAGGAGATCCTTTCTTCTTTTGATCATATTTTCCAAGAAGGAAATAGTGATCCATATTATCTACAGCCATATGACATGACCTTCATAATATACTATATAAGCATACATACCTCATATTTCCTTTCATTCATCAAGACTTCTTATAGCAACTTCATTTGATCGAAAGAACTTTATCCTTTAGACCTTCTTTCCTGCTATTTCATCATACCATCATCCCTTGAATCCCACAAGTTGGAATTCCTGATGAAACTCCTTGCTTTCCTTTCCAGATTCATGAATCCTTCGATGAGGATTCCATCAGAGAAACTTGAGAATCTTTCATATCCTTACTCAGCATATGTTTCCTTATTGACTATTGTATGATGATCCTAGTCGATGATGACCTCTACTTATTTCTATTTCAATGAGGTTTCCAAGAGCCCTTATTCTTTGTACTCAATATAATTTCTTCTAACACGATGCTATTTTCTAATCTAATGCATCTTATTTTATATGCATTACTTCCTATCTATAATTTACAAGTGAAAAGTACCTTCTAATGAAGAAGACCATCTCAGTCATAGTAGATATCTTTTACGTCTTCATTCTTACACTTCTTTGACTCAAGCTCTTTCACTTCTTCAGTAATGTGGGATTCTTATCTATTCCTCTTGTCCTTAATATGTTTAGGACAATCTATTATATAGTTCCCAAGTTCTTGGCATCCATAGCACCTTATCTTATCCATGTTCCTCCTTTTCTTTTGAGGATTGAACTTTCCAAATTTTCCTTTATTTCTTGCCATAGCAGTGAATGCTTGATTCTGCTCATTTGGTCTGACATCAACCTTTGCCTTTAGTCTGGTTTCTTCAATCTTATAGAGTGACCATAGATCTTGAAATGGAGTAGTCTCTTTCTTTCCATATAAACTTGAAGTGAAGTTACCCCATTCTTCCGATGGTGCATTCAGTACCATTGTGGTCATCTCTCTATCATACATGACTTCTCCTAGTGCTTGTAGTCGATCTCGAATTTTTTATATCCTCATAAGGTATGAGGCTATTCCATCTTCCTTGGATATATTCATTTTGTAGATTTATTTTATTAATGATATTACTTCTCCCATATAACTTACGGAAAACAACTCTACCAATTTGTCATAAATAGCATTCTCAGTCTCCAACTTAGATACATATGGGATTGGAGGGTCTTTTATAGATTCTATAAGAATCATCTAGGCTCTCACTTCTCCCTTCATGAATCTAGCATCTTCTTGAGTATATTCCTTTATCCCTTGAAGTGATCCATGACCTCATTCTCAATAAGATTTAGGTCTGTTTTTTTCTTCCACACAAGGAAATTTGCAACCCCAACCAATTTATTGCTTTCCTTACAAAAAGAGATTTTGTCATTATCAAATATAGTCATAGACTTACTTGAGAGATTGATGCTTGCTTCCTCCTTCACCTTGATGTTGATAGAGGATTTGCTTCTTGATAGATTGATGAGAAAGAGCTTGATTCCCGATCCTCCTTGAATGATTTAATCTTCCTTCTTTCTTGAAGATGGTTTCAAGAGTTCTTGTTGGTGTATATTTCTTCGGTCTAGGGTTTTGAATATCTTTCCCTTGGTAGCCCTTGAATATGCTATGATCCTTCTTTGATGCTTGATTGGATGGCTTAGTTTTCTCTAACTTTCTTTGACCTTTCTATGAAGCTTGATTCTTGTGTGTCAACTTGATTTGAATGCCCTTTTCTGACTTCAACACCTAAGCTCGGATACCGTGATGAGAAACCTAGGGCATGGATAGATAAAATATTTCTCTTCTTTCTAATTGCTTGTGATATACTTTTACTTCTTAGCTTATGACATTTTCTTTGTTATATTATTATTGTGTTCTTTTCATCAAGACAATTACCAACAATAAAAGACAAGTGACATAGTATATAGGATTTTCAACCATGGTCAAAACCTCTCACCTCTTCAGAGGAAAACTCGATCAAAATTCTTCTTCTAGATCTTCAATTAACGAGTACCAAGACCATGCACAAACCCTTAACTCTAGTATCCTCCCAAGAACCTTGTCACTAAACTTAATGATCTTCCTCTTCCTTCAAATTCCTTCTTGATCTCGAACTACTCTCCTCAACTCCTTCTAGAGAGACTCGGTCTCTATACTTCACATTGCTTCTTCTCTACTTCCTCTAGAGAATCTCAGTGTCTAGGCTTTCACTGGTCTCCTCTAGAGAAACTCAGTCTCTAGATCCTTATCTCAGTCACCCAGAAGAATCCTCCTTCGTTGCCCCAAAAGAAACATTCTTCTTTGCTTCCTAGAAGGAACTCTACTTCACTGTCCTTAGAAGAAAGTCTTCTTCGTTGTACCCATAAGATAGTCTCCTTCACTATACTCAGAAGATAGTTTCCTTCGCTATACCCAGAAGATATTCTTCTTATTATTTCTTCATTCTTCTCTTCGTAGCCCTTCTTATTTTCACTTCTTCACCGAATATATGTCAAGTTTCTTACTCTAAGTGAGGTCAAATGTGGCTTATATATACACCTTCCATCATGTCCTTTAGGCCCACATGATCACTTCTAGTTAGGCCAACTTCTTCTAGCATGTTCTTCCACCATTGTAGGTCGACTTGAAGAGAATAAGTGACAATTTCTTTGAGGATACTTTACATAGACAATATTGATATTTTACAAACTTTAACATGAATTAATTACATGATAATGACTCGACCATTTTATGAATAGATAACAAATTCCTAAAGACTCTCAATGGGAGTCTTGACTCAAAAACAAAACCCCTTGCTCATGAAACCTATGAAGCAAGTCAATATAGTAAATTTAATTTTCTTCGTTACATCACATTACATAAAATCATAATTACATGTCATTATGAAGACCAAACCTAGTTACACTTTTCAACAAAAGGAAGAAGAAAAAGCAGGAGAAACAAGACAAAATGGAAGCATTCGTAGAGAGAGAAAAATTGTCCTCTAGGTTGGAGGAAGACTTCGCCATGTTTGCAGTTATACCTCTAGGAGTGAGGTGGGGCGATATGGAGCTATATTCCTAGAGTTGAACAGAGGTTTGGGCAAGGTCCATTGAGGTGTCTTCCTCATGGATCATTACCATGCTATTGGGGCCCACAATATTCAGTAGCAATATGGATCAGTGTCAGTTGATGCAGTCAGTTCCAAAGTGACAGCTTCATACTAGTTTCAATCAAGTGCTGAGGAGCACAGAGCAGTGTTCACAGCAATGCAAGAGGCTCAGTAGCGGAGTCAACAGTATCACATATTTTTCATTGGACATTGAAAAGGCTAGTAATAGTCAAACACTTAGGAGAGATATGTAGCACAACGACAGTTGATTCAATATTTGAGATGCTTCTCAGTCGCAGTAGTTGTAGTAGCAACAATAATAGTGAGAGGGACATATAGTATAGATGCAGAGTTGGCAGCAGTATAGCAGTGTTAGCGATAGCACAAATGTAGCATCAAAGATGTGTAGTGGTTGGTGGGCAGTGGGAAGCAGTCACAGTGGCCAAACATCATCAACGTGTATGGGAGGATGATGCAAAGACAGTGTTAGAGTAGTTCAGCACTACAACACCTTCCTCCCTAAGAGGGAGTGTTAGTTTTTGTAGCATCGAATCATGTTCTAGTCTCAACAATTATCGGAGAGGCTAAGAAACACTAAGACTCCAGAACCTAGAAAAAATTTCAGTAATATCCACCCAAAGATGCCTTAATTAAGTTAGTTAATCAATAATTAACTTAGGGAAAATGATTTCGTTGAGTAGTTTGATTTCGTTGAAGGGGAGGAAATTTTCAGTTCTAGAGGCCAAGAAGATTTTCCAAAGGGCCAAAGAAGCATTTTCCCAGTCAACAATAGGCTAGATGACTAGATTGGAAGTTGTTTCAACCATTGCATTTGGAAGGCAGCATTAGAGTGATGCAAAGCCTATGCAGACCACTTGGATGGCTAGCCTTTTAGAGGTCAGATAGTGTCAGGATTGCTCAAAGAGAGGGTAAAATCCCTCAGTAAATTTTTGTTAGTATTTCTCTTAGGTAGATTCTCCAATTTGGTGACATTTATTGTACTTGGAATTTTCTCACTATTGCTTAATAATAAAAAACCTCAGTTCTTGCATCGATTTTCCCACCTTGGGTTTTTCCAGGGACTTTAGTCCAAAAATAACGGTGTTATATTTTTGTGTGTGTGTGCCAATATTTTCTTAATTTCCATTTTATATTCTGCAGTATTTTTTTTATGAAGATTGCAGTGTAATTAATCTATTATTGTCATAGAAATAAATTGCTAAATTAATTACAGTTGCTGGAACAAAATTCCAATAGTGAAATTTTCATAGATACCTATCCAATCCTCAAAGAGTGTCGGTCTGCTTCCTATCTTGGATTATTTATCCTCAAGGAGTATCAATCTCAGATTCTTATCCAATCCTCCAGACCCCATTCTGCCTCCATGGCCTTCACTAGATGTATGATTGTTAGTCCTAGCCTAGTGCACAACACATGAATAATAGAATATAATGTCCATCATCATTCCCTCTCAACCAGAGAGGAGATCCTCATTCCCTCTTGATCGGAGAATAGATCCTTTCTCCTTTTTTCAAATATTTAAGGAGGCTTGTTACTCCATCTCAAACGTATAGTAGATTCCTTACTTCCTTTCAATTGGGAAGTCATAATCAAGAGTTCTTTTAGCATGTCTTCATCAATACATTAGCTACTAGTTCTTCATGGAGATCTTTGAGTAGTTGCATCATGCATGGCTCCTCCTTTCCTTTATATCACATCATATAGAGATTTTATATTTCTAGAGCCAATCTATGAGAGGGTTCAGGCCACAATATTTCAAATCATTTTCCTCTAGTCATCATCAGTAGAGGCATTATATTGAGCCAATCAAAGTAGAGCTAGACATAGCTCCTTCTTATCATAAAAGTGAATTTATTTATAAACATCAGGTTATCCTTTTGCAATGCTACCTCTCAATCCCAAGATGATGTGGACATCTTGGTCACATAATCTTCCAAGGATTATGGCAGGCTCCAGTATTCCAGCAATGATGCTACAACTCTTGGGACTCCCTTCTTTACTTTTATCAACCCGGTTGTTCGTAACAAACTTGGAAGCGACGGTGATATATGCACAAGTACTAGCTCTTGCCGCAGGTTGTCACTTGATCAGCTGGTACAAGTTTTCTAGGAGCTTAAGCCAACTTCTATGAGCTCTTAGAAGAAGCTTTTAACTGTGATGGATGAAAGCTAACTCAAAAGAGGCTATTCTACTTATAGAAAGAAGATGAAAGCTGAGAGGAAATGCAAACCCTAGCAAACCCTAGTTTTACCGACTAATACTACTAGTGCAAGAAAAGATATGAAAGTTGCGGAAATGGATGCCATTGACTCTTGGAAAGGTAAAATTCATGTGACTAAGCTACTTCTAAAGTAAAATCTAGAAAAAAACATCTTTTTGTATTTTTGAGTAATCTTGTACCATTATTATGCATGTGCTTTAATTGTTTTTTTTTGTGCAGAGGTTGATTGGCGAAAGGAAATGGAGTGGGCACTTGCAGGAGGTTGGGAATGTGAGAAGAGGGCCTAAGGGGTCCTTAGCACCCTTCTAGAAAGTTTCATAGTGATCAGATCTCGAAAAACTGCTCACGTGAACTTCTACATGAAGTCAGCAAAGGTTCTATAGGAAGCCTGCAGAGGTTCTACAGGAAGTCTGCAGAGGTTCTACAGGAAGTCTACAGGGGTTCTACAGGATGTTCTACAGGAACGGTCTAAAGAGGATTTTAGAGGATTGATAGATGAAAAATGGTGGGGAAGTGGAAATGAAGGATGGATAAGGTTGTTAAAAGGTGTGGGACTTGGTAAATGAAGCTCAGGAGTGATGAAGATGGTTGGATTTGCTCAAGGATGGAGAAAGCAATGTTGCACAAAAATATAGAAATTAGGGCAAATTGGGAAAGTGTGGCGAATGAAGGGAAGGAATCTTGGATTAGGGGTTGGAATAGGTTGGATGATGGAGGAAGAGTAGGTAGGAATGTATTACAGGTACTCTGCACACTATTTTCCAAAATTGATCGAACAAAGACTAGAAAAACCAGAGATCTATCTATTTTGACCTAATCTGACCTAAAAACCAGAAACATGATGAACAGAAGTTTATAGATAGGAAATCATGCAAGATAGCTATGGAAACTAATCAAGAACAGATCTAAACATGCAAGTACAACTGGTATCAACTTTTCCAACTCAAAATCTAACACTAGCAATTGCATAGAAAGGCAAGAACAATGCTTTTGTGGCAGCAAGTATGCCTTGGTCTCAGCTCATGGTCCCAAGGAGGGAGAGATGAGATCAAGGATTTCTTGATGGCCTTTTTGTAGATATTTCTATTACCAAACTATCAAATCGACCTGAAACATGAAAATTTATTTTAATCATCAAAAGCAACCTAAGTAACAAAGTAATATCTTAACCTAAATAACAGAAATTATTCTATGAATGCAAGGAAAACACATAAAAGTACACAGAGGAGGTACTGGCACTTGGGTTGGGCCCAACCCCAAGAGCTATAGCCTCCTAAGAAAGCTCAGAGCTGGTGCAAAGCGAAATTCATCTCCATTACTCAAAAAATAATAGTCATGTCACAAAATTGTTTACAGCAAGAGCTCGAAAATCAGCTGAAGTGTAGAGCTGCACTCAAGTGCGAAAAAAAATTGTTCAATGGCCAAACTACCAAGGCTTGAAGCCTTCCTACTTATGCAACACGAGGACTCCCAACAGTCCTCCTTAACTTTAGGAGCTTGGCTGCTCAAGACTGCAGTTAATCAGCCACTTCACAAAACCTACTCAGCTGCCCCTTGAAATCATCTTTGGTGGGTTGTTGAACTCCGAGCTGATGGTGGAGAACTCAAGGAAGGGGTCATTTAGTGTCGGATACACCCTTCCTACAAATCCTCAGCCTTGTTCCTTCGTATTTGGCTGTCAACTTGCTCATAAATGCTTAACCTTGGTCCAAAAGATGTCCAAAAATCTGCAATAAGTACGTATTAGACTTTGTGGTCAAGTGACTATTCTCATTCATTCAATTAACATAAATATATTCAAAAGCATGCATAAAACTATGAAGAATGGTGGATTAATCGAGAATAATAAGGAAAATGAGCCCATAAAGTTACCCATTTTTGGGGCTCATCAAATTACCAAACCCATTCACTCAATCCAAGTATTCAATGGATTGATTTTAAAACAAATACTTACATTTCTACAACATTCTTTGAGGTAGAAAAACCATATACCAACCAAATAACCAATACCAAAACATCAATATCATAATTACCTCAACATGATGGCCTTTTGTTAAGATATCATATTATGCTTACTTGATCAATATCCTTCTGCATATTGTACAAAAATCCTTCTCCGTGTTTTTTACATTTTCAATCAAAGTTCCCACAGAAAGAACTAATCAGCAAGTAGCAATATCTTCTTCCTTGGAGTTGTTATTGTCAACTCTCTCTCTTTCTTCAGGAGACCATATTTGATGTTGATCAATATCATCAAACAAAATCTCCTTCCAACCTCTTTACTTGCTTTTGTAATGTGTCCTACTAGGGATCCAAGTCATATCCCAAGAAAATCATCAATATCAGAGTTGTCAAATTATAATAGCTTCTTATACAGGATGTCAAATTCTGTTATTTTCTCCCTTTGAATTCAACATTTCTTTGTATGCTTGATCTTCATATTGCAATAACTTAATACTTCATTTTCAATCATCAATGTGTTCTTGAAATGGACTCATCAGCTGGAAGCTTCAACCTTACTTCCATTAGGGTCCTTACAGTTCCCTCTCTCCATCATGCTCATCATTTCCAAGGAGTCATCTACATGCATGAGTGTTGTTTTTCTTTTTCTTCCTTCTCATCTTGCTTGCTTTATTATGTATCTGCAATTTTCGCTGAAAAGTACAACCAAGCAATGACAATAGCATGATTCCAATTCTGTCAATCTAGGGTTTCCATGGTTTCTTAGAGGGTGTACTTTTAGGTTTCTTGTTACAAACCCTATAATTTTTTGTCTAGCCCCTTACAGGGTTTTTACTTTCAGCAGAAACAATATACCCTAGATTATTCTTTCAAAATTTAGATCTGAAAACTCTAGATGATATATCCCAAGTGATAGGGTTTCCTGAGAGGAAAAAACCATTTAGAATTAGGGTTTTCATTCCTAGGTTTAATTTAGTCTAGGGTTCAAAAACCTAAATATTAAAATTCTTCAAGACTTCACAAACCTATGAACCCTAGTTTCTCAAGATATGCAATGAACTAACTACAAAACCCTAAATACTTTTTAAACCCTTTATCTTCATCATAATCTTGAGTTACAACATAAAATTTTACCTACCTCTTATCATGCCTTCTTCTTCACAATTATTTGGTCCTTCTTCAATTGTCAAGGACCAATCATTCTTCAACAAAGATGCTCCATGGTTTACAAGATCATAGTTCTAGTTCCTTTCTTGTGTCACAACAAGGTGACTCAACTTCTTCCAAATATTTTCAATCTTTCAGAGATGATCCATCATGTCAAGCATCACTCGACTGTCACATGAAGGGTACATCTATATTGAGGTTATAGCCTCATCCGGTCACTAATATATGTTTCTACGTCACTTTCATAGACAACATTTCCATCATGCATTGAAGATTATTGTCGTATATTTCATTTCCATATACAACTTTAATTTATTGTTAAATATACATTAGAGTAATCTTCGCATTACTATAGACATGTGATCCTAGATTTTGATACCACAAAGGTACACAAGGAGCAAGCCGAAATCACTGAGCCACCCCAATAGAATACCTAGGTCTTTTTCAAGATATGCCTAGAACTTCTTCTTAAAGTACTAAAAATGGCAGCTACAGGAAAGTGACCCACTACAACAATTTGTCTAAAACATCCATAAGACCTTGTTATCATTATTGTCTTATTATTTTCAATTCAATGCTTCAATTTCATGAGTCAAGATAATGATGCTCCTATCAAAAACATAGATGCAAGTCACTTTAAAGTGATTTAATTAAGAGTAAGTCAGCTTTTACACAATTGATATAAATAGCATTGTCAAACCATACACAAAATTCTCATCTCACTATATGTAACTCCAAGCTACAATCTTCACAAAAAAAGGAGCCACAGGCTACAGGTCATCATTATGTACCTTGCGATCCTAAGTCACTTTATATTTCTTAGAGAGAATATTTTAATAACGAACAATATACGGGCCATTGTATGTAGAGTAACCCGCAAAAAAAAAAGTTACGATGTCACTGTAACGATTCCTCTGTGAATTGATGGATATCCATTACTACAATGAACCATTGTAAATATAACGAGCCATAAAAGTATGTATATCGAGCATCTTTCCTTAGAAATAGTGAAATCACATCCATCAATGCGAGCCCTTCAGATTTAGCGAGCCATCCACAAAAGGTATATGATCAAACCACTGACTTGGGCTATTGTATAATTACATGTCTATAACTTCAAAGGTAGTGATCCACCAAAAATTGTGAACTAATGTAACAAACCACAACTTCCATATAAATATTTCATAATGTTATGAAACCAGCTCAAGAAAAGATAGAAAAGAGAGATCAACGCCTTAGAATTCGGCCTCTTCGAGGGGGCAACCTCCTTTACATTACATAAATGAATAATTCTTGGATGATACAAATGACAAAACCTCCTTTCTATATATAGGAGTCTAAGGAGTCACAATATAATCCAGCCGACCTAACAATAATAATATAAATCCACAAAAATAACAATAGAGGGATTCTATGGGGCACAGAAATAACAATATGGGGGTAATAGGGGCACAACAATATAAATAAGGGGTATAACTACAATAGTAATGGGGTAATCACTAGTATTATAGGGACCCAACATGCCCCTCTCCTTCAAAAAAGTGTTGTCCTCAATGCTTGAGCAGTTCTGGATACTTCTGCATAAAATTCTCATCCTCCCATGTGGAATCTTCAGCGGATAAGTTCTTCCACTTGATAAGATACTCTAAAATTGATCGATTTCGTAGCTGTCGAGTTCTTGTTTCTGTGACTGCTTCCGGTTCCAATATAATTTTTCCTTCCTCGTCAAGTTCTGGCAATATTGTTTGAACTGGGAGCTTGTCGCCTATAACCTTCTTTAAACATGAAACATGGAAAACTGGGTGCAATCGAGAAGCTGCAGGAAGCTCCAATTTGTATGCCATACTCCAATTTGTATGCCATAGTACCAATCTTTTCCAACACCTTGTACGAACCATAATACTTTGGTGATAATTTATTATCCTTCTTAGCTTGCTTTAGGGACATTTGCTTATATGGTTGTAGCTGTAGGAATACCCAATCACCTACATCAAAACTTCTTTCACTGCGATGTTGATTTGCCTATTGTTTCATTCTATTTTGTGCCAACACGAGGTTATCCTTTAAGAGTTGGAGGACTTGTTGTTGATGTTCGATGTGATGTTCCACTGCCTGAACCTTAGAATTTTCTCTTAAATATGATGTGATTGATGGTGGTTGGTACCCATAAAGTGCCATAAATGGGGTCATTTTTGTTGCTGTATGGAAGGAAGTGTTATACCACCATTCAGCCAGAGGCAACCATTTGACCCATTGTGTCTGTTTATCAGATACAAAGCAACGAAGATATCCTTCCAAACATTTGTTTACTATCTCAGTTTGCCCATCAGATTGAGGATGATAAGATGAGCTATGAGCTAACTGAGTACCAAGACAAGAAAATAATTCTGTTCAAAAATTTCCAGTGAAAATGGGATCTCTGTCACTTACAATAATCTTTGGATTTCCATGTAGCTTTTGAACTGTTTCCATAAATGCAGTAGAAACTGTACTGGCTTTAAATGGATGTGATAATGCACAAAAGTGTGCATACTTGGTAAGTCTGTCAACTACCACCTTGATGACACTCTTTCCCTCAGACTTGGGTAAACCTGTGATAAAATCCATTGAAACCTCCTCCCAACGTTGGCTTGGAATGGATAAAGGTTGTAATAGACCTGGTGTCTTAATTTTTTCAACTTTATTTTGTTGGAAAACCAAACATTCCGCCACAAACTTTTGAATATCTGATTTAAGGCCATCCCAAAAAAATTCCTTCTTAACCCTGTGGTAAGTTTTTAAAAATCCTGAGTGCCCTCCTAAGGGAGAAGTGTGCAATTCCATAAGAATCTTTTGTTTTAGTTGGGAATTCTTACAGAGGTATAAGCGATCTTTGTACCATAACGAATCATTTTTCCAGCTAAATGTATCAGAAGTACTGGAATCTTGTTGTAGCTTTCGAATAAGTGCCCACACTTCTTCGTCATTCTTCCATTCCTCCTTTGCTTCGTTTATCCAATCTGGTTGGATAATAGAAATGGCACACAACAATGCTTCCATATCCTCATCCTTTCTTGAGAGTGCATCTGCCACCACATTTTGCTTCCCTTTTTTGTAGATGATTTCAAAGTCATAACCCAACATCTTTGTGACCCACTTTTGTTGCTCTTCAGAGGATAATCTTTGTTCTAAAAAGTATTTAAGGCTATCATGATCCGTTTTTACCTTGAAGTGTCTTCCCATTAGGTAGGGTCGCCATTTCTTAAGTGCATGGAGTATTGCCAATACCTTGGAATGATTGTCCAGGACTTTTTGGAGATCTGGAGAAATAGATGATTCCAATATGGAAACATCTAGCGAACATAATTGTGCAATTACACCTCTTTGCTCCTTTTTTAGAAGCTTTGTCATGCCATTAGAGATGATTATCTTTCCTGGTTTCCCTGCAATACCCCTTAATTCAACTTCCTTTCCTTCCACAGAAAATTTCATGAAAAGTTCTTGAAAATTAAAAGCTATCGTACCCAAGGATTGTAGCCATTGGACTCCTAGTACAACATTAGCACCTCCCATTGGAATGGAAAGCATTGGGCTAGTCAATACATATTCTCCCATGGATAGCTTGATATTATGGCACTTTCCAGAACAATTTATTGTTCCTCCATTTGCAATCATCACTTGACACTCTGGTGTTGGATATAGGAAGCAATTCAATTCTTTTGCTACCCTACAATGAATAAAATTGTGGGTGCTTCCTGAATCAATCAACACTATTACATTTTTCTTCTTGATTTGCCCTTCTATCTTGATGGTTTGAGGAGTGGTAATTCCCGCCAATGCATTACAAGATATGGTCGGATTTATTTGTTCTTCATCTAGGCTTTGTTCCTGGAATATATCCTCTTCTTTTGACCTTTCTTGCTCCTTTTCTTCTTCCTCTTCACAATCTATGTAGAATAATTTCTTCTCAGCACACTTATGACCTTTTGTGTATTTGCTATCACAATTGTAACAAAGCCCTTTTGCTATTTTTTCTTCCAATTGTTGTGGTGTCAACCTTGTAGGTTTTGGAAGACTATGGGCAACAACACTTCCGTCTTTATAGTTGTGAATGGTATGCTTCCTAGTTGCCATAATTTTGCTTTCCATTTTTCTTGCTAACCTGAATGCCTTCTCTAATGAATCAGGTTCCCAAAGGCGCACATCATGTTGGATATTATCCTTTAAAGACCCTATGAACACATCAATCCTATGCTCCTCTGGAATATCTTTTACCCTTATGTTCAATTTTTGGAACTCCTCAATGTGCTCCATTATTGAACCCTTTTGTTTGAGACTTATCAATTGGCTAAAAAAAGTGTTGCTTTTTGTATCCTCATAATGTGCTATCAATTCTTCCATAAAAATTGCCCAAGTGATAAATTGTTTACGAGAACAAAGCCATTGATACCATACAAACTGATTTGGTTCCAAATATAAAGTTGCCATACGTACCTTTTGTGTGTTTTGCACATTATTGAGATCGAAGAATTGCTCCATCTGTAATATCCATGTGGCGGGATCCTTGCCATCAAACTTCCTCATATCGATTTTTGGAATATGGTGGGTCTTTGATCCAACATTAGAGTCTATGGAATCATGATTAACATTTCTTTTGTTCACATCATGAGTTTCCTTTACAACCTTTTCACCATTAGTAAGTATTTCTTGTAGAAAATTTGTCAAATCTGTCTTCAAATCCGCCATGTCTGTCTTCAAATCTGTCCTCAAATCTGTCTTCAAATCATCCATCTTAGCTTCCATGCCCTTTATCTTAGATTCCACGCCATTTATCTTAGATTCCACGCCATTTATCTTAGCATCTGTTAGCTTTTGTGAGCGTGACATTTGTTGCACTTGTTCTTGTAATTTTGATATATCATGTAGCATTTCTTCCTCTTCTTCATGAGTCATGCTAGAGCTTTTAGGTTCCTTACTAGGTGTTTGCATTTTATTTCCTCTGGGCATCATTTACCAATAATAATGCTTTACTATGCCCTTTGAATTCCTTCAAACCAAGCTTATGCAAAAATTAAAAAGAAAACTACACACCTTTTTTTTACTTTGTAGAAGCCTGATATTGAATCTGATGTATCTCTGTAATTTCGAATCATCCAATTCTGAAATTGTGACCTGTAGTAGCCTTGTATGTCCTCTTTCCAATGCCACTAGTCTGATCCAAATTGGATTCTCCAAGAAAGAGTTATGCACAATCTCCCGCAGTGACCTGATTATAGACTATTTTAGTAGAGCGAACTTGTAAGAAGTGCCACGTGTCACTGCTTCAACCTTTGACTCTGAAAAATATATAAAAGAAAACTACAGTCCGTCCTCTTTCTGTACCTTCTTACAAAATTTCAATCCGATGCTCAGAAAGAAAGTTATGACGATTTTCCCCAGGTCACCTGTTTTGAGTGTAATTCAGGAGTCTGCAAAAAGACCAACTTCCTCAGATCATATCTCCGAAAATATCGTGCGAAAAGCTCTGAAATTCAGACCCAAGGTTCAGAGAAATTGCTTCTCAAATGGGTTTTTTTTGCGACTTCTGAAACATCACAGAAAAAAAAGTTATAGCGAAAATGCCACGATGACCTATTTGGAGCAGCGAAACCCTAGAATCCAAAGCTCTGATACCAAATGTTATGAAACCAGCTCAAGAAAAGATAGAAAAGAGAGATCAACGCCTTAGAATTCAGCCTCTTCAAGGGGGCAACCTCCTTTACTTTACATAAATGAACAATTCTTGGATGATACAAATGACAAAACCTCCTTTCTATATATAGGAGTCTAAGGAGTCACAATATAATCCAACCGACCTAACAATAATAATATAAAGCCACAAAAATAACAATAGAGGGATTCTATGGGGCACAGAAATAACAATATGGGGGTAATAGGGGCACAACAATATAAATAAGGGGTATAACTACAATAGTAATGGGGTAATCACTAGTATTATAGGGACCCAACACATAACTATGGTACAATGTCATTGCGAAGTGATATGATGTATAGAGAAGCGATGTCACATTTCGAGACAGTAAATATAGATTAATTTAAATTCATAGTTGTAATACCACTATGCGATGTCATGGCCACTTATATATGGTGTTTGTTGTTTCCTAAGTGTGGGAAAAAATTTCAACCTCACGAGGTATAGTCTTTAAGGTGCAACGCTCAGAGAAGGGGTTGTCACTTATTCCCATCTCTCTCCATTTAAGATCTCTCCTAGAGAAGCTAAGGGGGTAATCCCTAAAGATATTTAATAAAGGAAAACTTGTTGAAATAAAAAGTTCTAGGAGATCAAGGGCAAGGAAATAAACACTAAATGTAACTTCATTATATATTATTTATCAAGTATGCTTATTAATGAGTAATGTGATTATCAAAATATAGGTTCAATTAGATCAATGCTACAAGATATAAAGATAAGAGACCTGTTCCTTATAAAAATGCTCAAATGAAGATAAAATACTTGCAAAACAAGAAATGATACTTCAAGTTACACAATTGGCAATGTCCCAAGACAAGCGTTAGTAGAAGATGACCAAGAGATTATAAGAAATTAGAAGTATGAGCAATATGACCCGAGATAAAACTTGCAAGAAAATAAAGCATGTACTTTAAATAAAAGATTCTTTGATTATGATATGACATTCAAAATACAATAAGCATGAAATTGACAAGTAAAAGGTTACAAAGTGAAACTTGCAAGTAAATAATTAGCCCACAATTCCAATTACAATAACTAATTGAGAGACAATGTTCGATGAATGAAGGCAAGGTTAAAGTATGTGTGATGTAAGAATCTTGGTTGATTTTAACTATATGCCTAAACTAAGGGTGAATGTCTTCTCTTCAACTATAAAAATGTGTCTTAGAACAAGGTTGTTGGAAGAAGTGTTGGGGAAGGAGGATATGGCCTCATTAACGATAACTTCCCATGACTTATAGAAGCCCAGGTGCCTCCATTCCTACAAGGGAATGGGCCACAAGAGAACTGTAAGGTCACATGTTTTAACCATTGTTTAAGGCTTAAGCTTATTGAATTGAATGGTGGAGAAGGTTGTCCTAAAATTTCTATCAACCAAGCTTATGCTTGGACGTAAATTTTAAGGATGCAAGCCTAAATTGAATATGTAAATGATGATGAAAATGTTATCGCAATTCTTAAATGAAACAATTAAATCAAGATGCTTCAATGGGATTTGAAAGAAATAATAATCCACTTATGATAAACTTATGATAAATACTTAGAGCACAAAATCACAATGAAATCAACTTACATAATGATTCAATGAAGAAAGTCAAAAGCTACTCAATGAAACAAAATGAGTTAGAGAAATAACACAATGGATTTTAATAGAAGTTGACCTTAATGTGTGAATGAATTATTGATTAGATTTAGATTGTTAGTTCACTTATAAGGTGTCTTAAGAATGTTTAGGGGAAAATTATGGATTACAAAGCACAAGTAGTTACTTCAAAGATGGTAGATGAGATTTCTAAAGAATCTAATTACTAGAGATATAATACTTAAATCTAAAACAAAAATGAGACAAGGCAAGAGTTTCTCAAGTGTATATTAGACCAAGTAGAAAATGAGATCATGATAGAAATTAGATCAAGTAATTAGAAATGAATTGTTTAAATCTAACTAGTGTCAGTATTCATAAATTGTAATTGAGTCATGACTTGATGTAATTATTGATGTACTTGTCAAAAGGAAAGGAAAGAAAATTTATATGTAAAAAGAAAATTTATTGAAATTGAAATTGGTTTCTTGCATACCATGTTGTGGTCCTAGGTCAAAGAACCCATTGAGTGCTCTAGGGGTCTTGTTGTCAAGTCAAAGAGTCAAGGTCATGATGGACTAGCCTTTGGAGGGCCCATGTAACAAAGAAGAAAAATTATTATTGTAATTTATGGAGTCTAGAAGCCTCCAAGAGATGGGTCGACCAACCCTCCTCATGTAGGCCTAAGGAGTCCTAATTATCTCTCATAGAAACCCATAAAAAGAGACTCTCTCTCCTCATTTGCATACACTTCCAAGAAGCTACAAATTTGATCCTAGCACTTCCAAGAAGATACAAATTTGATACTAGCGAGGAAGATAAGGTGTTATGATCTAGTGAAGAAGAGAGAGTGAAGCAAATTTATGTGGAGGCTAGTAAAGGAGGAAAAGAAGTTGATTTTTGTCTCTATCTGCTCTCACGTGCAATATTGTTGGAGGACCTAAGGTTTCCTCAACTCATATTTTTGCAGAGTTATCGTTTAGGGTTTGGTTGGCTCATCTCTTGGAAGGTTAGGTCCTGGGTCAAGGTCATGGTCTTGGAAGTATTCATTGAAATTATATAAGAAGATATTTTTGTGGGTTTTCTTCTATAGGAGAGGTTTTTCCCCTAGCTAGCAGCCCACATTTGGTATTCTTGTGTTTGCATTGTGATATTCTTATTGGAATTTCTCTTGATTATGAAAAAAACTAAATAATAATGATAATGTTCTAATATAAATCACAAGAAAACATCAAGGATTAAAGAGAAATCAAGTTAATAAATACTCTAACTCTCTGCCCTAGAGTTCTTAGAATGGTATCAGAGCTAGGGCTTTTAATAGTGGGTAAAAAGGAGATCAATTTGGCTTCAACACTTCCCAAGGAAGACTATTATTCTGGACCAAATTTGTGGAGGCAACTAGAGCAAATATATAGGCACATATTCTTCCCCTAATTATAGAGACAAGGTCACAATATAAAATGCAAGAGTGAATTGATTTGAAGGGTTTATAAGCCCTGATCGTAAGAACTTAAAGGATAATCTAATAGTCCTCCCTAATGTGCACCTTCTAACAAACATATCAAAGATTATGGGCATACATATTAGATCTATTCTATGTAACTAGGTCGCAGATCCATCCTATGATAATGAGATATAAGAAGGTTATTTTTGAATGAGTGTAGGGCTTGTAAATAAGCCCAAGGAAGGTCACAATAATTGGCATAGGAGTGAAGGCCAAGATGAGATCACAATGTTTTCCATCTCCATCAAATCCTTCGACTTTCTGTGTAAAATACGCATCTCTGGTATGTACACTATAGTCATTGTTGATCATTGGATTTATCAAAGTTATTGTGGAAGAATTTCTCTAGTTTTGCAAGGCGTTCAAGACCTATCTATTGGAATCTACTCTAGTCCTAGAAAGGATTTGATCCCTCTATCTATAATTCAAATTTTTTGTGGTATGATTTTGTACATAAGTATTAATTGGAAACCCTAGATAATCAGTCTCCAAAGTGTCAAAGTTGTTCACCCTACATTTGTGCAACTATTTGGCCCATGATCGAATGTTTTGAAGGGATATTTTGAGCATTAGTCATATTTGTAGACCTCTAATAATTGTACCAAATTTCTGAAGCATAGTCTCATTGTCAAGAAAAATTCATACCCCTCATATGTACAAGATATATAAAGGTCATCTCTATACTTGTGCATGAAGTCTGAGCTTCTTTGAGCATAATCATTGTGCAAGTGTAGGCTAGAAAAGAAGGAGCTTGGTTCTCCTCTTGTTCTGAGCACAATCACATTCCAAAAGGACTCAATTTGAGCCTCAGTCACTAAGGAAGGGGATTCAAGACTCCCATTTCGTTTATGTGCATGAGCAAGACCTAGAACAAAGGCACATTAGGTCTATCATTACCTACAATCCCTTGTATAACCAGAGGAAAGGCATAAGTGCTTCTGCGCATAAAAGAGAAGTCTCATCACCTTGCTCGTGATCCTAAATAGTAACATAAATAAGTCAAGGAGTGTGTGCATTGCAGCAATGATTTTTGGGCACATTTATATACACAATCCAAGCAAATAGTGATCCGACCTATGGTAACATTGAAAGGGTATGCCTATTATTGTGTTTGTAGTAATGATATTTTTGGAATCTTTGATGATTATTAAGGGAATTTTTTTTTAAATCCTAATCCGAGGGTATAGTAATAAAATTGTCATGATGAAAGAAGGACTAACTACAGGCAGAAGGTGAGGTCACATATTTGTGACAGTGACACCATTAGTGCAGGATAGTTTTGGGATTGTTGATAGTCATTATAAGTCAACACTTTGTAGAAAAATCTTGGATGTAAGAAATATTGTTGCACCTGTAGCAGTCAGCTCTGTGGAACCTATGCATAATTGCAAGCAGAGAAGCAACAGTTTAATTAATAACCATCCAGAGGTAGTAAGAAGGGTCACAATATTGTGACGATCATCTTTTTGAAGGAATGTTTTGTTTTTTGTCAACAATCAAAGGGTTATCATTACATCGGTAGCTGACAACAAGATAAGTTTTGATGAAAATCATTGTCAACATCTTGGAAACTTCAAGAAGTTCTTAATATATCATTATTGATTGCTCCCTAGATTTGTGCATCATAAGCAAGCAAGAGAATAGTAAGTAAGAAGAGGTAAAAAAAATAATACAATAAAGAATATAACGAGCTTATGCACACCCTGAGGAAAAAATGATGAAGTGACCATGGCATATGAAATAACAGGTCACTACGACAAAGGTATATAAAATTGAGGTATGTATGTTATATTTTTTAAGGATCCAACGTAAAACATTGCAAGATAGGTTGAGTGTATGAATCTAAGGTTTGTTGTTAAATTTGTTGATATTGGTAAGAACCCTAGTAGAAACCCTAACCTTGTTCCCTCATAGAAACCCTAACCATTGATCTTTTAGGGCTTGTATCTAGGGCTCATGACAAGTATGATGAGTTGTATATGGTCTAGGGTTGGCACTTGAAAACCCTAAGAGTCCATCCTCTAAGTTTCCATGATAACCCTAGATTGTAAAATTGACATCATGCTTTTGTTATTGTATATTTTGCTTGGGTGAACTTGTCAATGAATGATGCAGGTACAGGAGGTAAAGGAAGAAGGATGAGAATATTCTCTATCTTGGCAAGCATAATGGAAGGAAGGAACAATAATAACCCTTGGATCCTTGATCACTCTAATGAATAAAGATAGATTCATGGTATAATCGTGGAACTGTGGATGCCTAGAAGATAAAAATTAGTAGCAGCATACAAAAGGATTCATGAACCTAATATAGCAATCAGTTAGCTGATAAAACAAATTTTGTTGGTTCAGTTACAGCACGATGAACTTGATCCTAGAAATGAGGAGTAGGGCTAGATGAATGGTTGAGCTATGTTGATGTTTCACTAAATACATTGATGAATATTGAATGAATACCATGATGTTGATTATGACATGATATATTGTTAGGTTCTACATGATCCTTCTATATGAAGAAGATTCACTTTAAGAAGGATATGATGACTCCACTGGGTTTCTACCTTGATACTTAGTCTGAGGAGTTGATGTACACCACGATGATAGATGTGATAGAAGGTTATAGATGTTTTGATGATCATGTCCTGGTGGATCACTTTCTGAATGTTAAGAGGGAGCTATGTTCGAGCTCTATGATGATTGGTTCATGAAGATGCAACAGATACAGACTGGTGATGTGGAGAGTGATGGTGGACCCTATCTTGATTATGATGTTGTATATAGAGGGATATGTGAGGTTAAAACAAATATTTCACATGTGATGATGACGATAGAGCCCTGTGAGATACTATCATAGTAGCTGATGATGGACACTTATCCCAAGTTGAGAGGGAGTGACGGATACGGTTCTCTGCTTTATGTGTTGTGCACTAGACCAGGACTAATAGTCATAAGTCTAAGTGAAGGCCATGAGGAGAGAATGGCATCACGAGGATTGGGTAATTATATGAGACAGATACTTCTTGAGGATTTGGAATCCAAGATGGGATGTAGTTTGGTAACCGATACTCTTTGAGGATGGGGTAGGGCATCCAATAGGTAAGAGTAGTTGAAGAGGAAATTACTTGAGGATGTGTAAATCCAAGATAAGAATGGTCCTAGAAGGACATACCTTATGAACATCCGAATGTGGTATGTGCCTTGACAGATAGTGTGTGGTGCCCCATGTAAATCCTCCTAGCATTGTGCTCTGATCTATTGAGAGATAGATCTTGTTAGTCAAGGCATTTCTTTGTTAACAATGTTGGTTGTATATTGATCATAATGTTGATGCTTAATATGGATTATCAATTCAACTCTTCTTATGAGTATAATACAATAGAAGTATTGTCCTTGTACATGTAGTCAATTATGAATGCCTCCCTAGTTAAGAGGGAGTGTTGAAATGTAGCTAGTGTCAGTCTTCATAAATTTTACTTGAGTCATGACTTGATGTACTTGTCAAAAGAAAAGGAAAGAAAATTTATTTGTTAAAATAAAAATTATTTTATTGAAATGGGTTTCTTTCCCATCATGTTGTGTTCCTAGGTAAAAGCACCCATTGAGTGCTCTAGGGGTCGTGTTGTCAAGTCAAAGAGTTAAGGTCAAGGTGAGATAGCCCTTGGAGGTCCCATGTAACAAAGAAGAAAAATTATTATTTTAATTTATGGATTCTAGAAGCCTCCAAGTGATGGTTCATCCAACCCTCCTGATGTCGAGCAAAGGAGGCCTAATTCGCTCTCATGGAAGCCTATAAAAAGATACTTTCTCTCCTCATTTACATACACTTCCAAGAAGCTACAACTTTGATCCTAGCGAGGAAGATAAGGTGTTCTGATCCAAAGAAGAAGAGAGAGAGAAGAAAATTTCTTTGGAGGCTAGAAAAGGAGGAAAAGAAGTTTATTTTTGTCTCTCTCTGCTCTCACATGCGAAATTTTTGGAGGACATAGGGTTTCCTCAGTTTAGATTTTTGCAAAGTTAATGTTTGGGGTTTGGTTGGCTCGTCTCTTGGAATTTTTAGTTTTGGGTCAAGGTCAATGTCTTGGAAGTCTTCATTGAAATTCTATAAGAAGATATTTTGTGGGTTTTACTCTCTAGGAGAGGTTTTGGCCCTGGCTAGCATCCTACATATGGTGTTCTTGTGTTGGCATTGTGATGTTCTTATTGAAATTTGTCTTGATGATGAATATATCTAAATAATGATGATAATGTCCTAATATAAATCACAAGAAAATGTCAAGGTAAAAAGAAATCAATTTAATAAAGAACACAAATAGTTAGAAGCTAGATCTAACATGAATGAACTAATCTAACAATGAAAAGTAAACAAATAAGGAGGTGGGATGCCATGGGAGTAAACCCCAATATCCCTCAAAGAAGGATTCCTTTACTATTAGTGTTACAAGATGAACCCTCTTAGACAGAGAGAAGGCGTTTGACAAATTCTAGGGATTACAAAATAGATTCTAGAAAACAAATGCCTCTCCTCAAATTACAAGAGAATGAATGAGAAAATTACAAGGCTTTTGCAATGAAATACAAGGAAATTTCATCAAAGAAGGATTGATTTACTATTATTTTTACAACGTTTCAAATCCCAAGTGGATCATCAGAGAAGGCGATTGAAAAAAGAGCAAGGAGGATAAATACAAAGGAGGAAGAAAAATCAAATGAAAACAAATCGGCTCCCTAAATTTAATGTAATATTGAATTAATAAATATTATAATTTTTTTTTTTTTTTTAAAAGGAAATCTCTCAAATCAAATCTGAATTTTCCTTTACCAAATTGTCAATCCAAATCTTCATCATCCTAGGTAAAGGAGATCAACAAAAATTGTGTTTAAATTCTGATGTTATATGTTGTAAAAATAACTTATTACAAAACTTATTTATGTTGCAATATTAGATAAGAAATTGTAGATAGAACATAAATCAAATGCACAATAAAAGACAACCAAAAATAAATGAGACACAGAAAATTTAGGTCCAATGATCAGTGAAAAACCCACAAGGGGAAAACCCAACCATATTCTTCTTCTATTAGAAATAAATTGCTCAGCAGAGATACAGAGTACAATGAGAGATCAAGATAATGAGTAATTTCACCCAAATCTAAACAAGTTGTAGCATGAAGATCACTGGTAGTAGCAGAAGATGCACACACTGAATCAACCTTCCCTTCAACTGAATCAACATTGAAACGCTAAAGCACCGAATCAACCTTGGCTCACAAATTTCTTCTCTTACTCTTCAAGAATTTCTCTCTCTCGCACGCACAATTCTTCTCTAGACTCTCTAACTCTCTTTTTCTCAATTTCGTGCTCTCCTTTCACAATGTAAAAGTCGCAAGAAGAGAGGATGAGAGGCACATATATATAGGAGGAGCAAGAAGTTTGAATCATAAAGGAGGAGTAACTCACATGCCTTGAGGGAGAGTTACATATTCCAATTAGGGAATTTAATTCATGCCATTAAGGATAGAAATGCATGCCTTAGTAATTTATTCCATAAAGGAGATAATGTGACATATGCATTAAAAAGTGTGTAAGAGGAATATTTTATGAAATGCTTTTATTTAGTGTAAGAAAGTGTAAGATAATCTTTTATGATGTGCTTTAATGAGTGAGAGAGTGTAAGAGAATTAATGAGAGTGTAAGAGTAATATGCCATGTGAATAGTGAGAGTGTAAGAGAACATTATTGAGAGCCATGATTGAGTGACTTGAATTTATTTTTAATAATGATATAATAGTATCATAAGAATAATAATATTATTATTAATGATAATATTGATGATTAAGTCGAAATTGAACTATTAGGATTGATTGATGATCAGAAGGGATTTTCCATCAACAATACTTGATTACCAATCGATGCAAGGTGATTTACTATTTTTGGAAAACCATACTTGAGACTTTCTATTTTTATACTTTTTTAAACTTTCTATTTTTAGAAATTCATCCATGAGCTGTCAAATTTTCAACACTCCCTCTCAGCTAGGGAGGAATTTATTTCTACAACAAAAGATCTATGCTTTCTCTGCTCATATATTTTCATCTCTACTTTATATCATCTGGAACAATGATGTCTCACTCTAATGAAGAAGAATAATCATGGGGGAGCTCCAACTACCACCTTATATTCACATGGGGGGGTTGCCACTTGCCAACATATGACAAGGATCTCGCACAACCAAGTCTCATCTATTCTTGGAGGGATAACCCACTTGACAAGGATCTCACACAACCAAGTCTCATATTTTCTTGGAGGGATAAACCACTTGTCAAGGATATCACACAACCAAGTCTCATCTCTGCTTGGGGGGGTCCACTTGTCAACACATGATAAGGATCTCACACAACCAAGTCTCATATTTTCTTGGAGAGATCCACTTGTCAGCACTTAACAAGGATCTCGCACATCCAAGGCTCATAATTGATTGAGGGGATCCACTCGTCAACACATGACAAGGATCTTGCACAACCAAGTTTCATCTCTACTTTGGGGGATCCACTTATCAACACATGACAAGGATCTTTCACATACAAGGCTCATCACTACTTGGGGAGATCCACTTGTCAACGCATGACAAGGATCTTGCACATCCAAGGCTCATCACTGCTTTGGGGGATCCATATGTCAACACATGTCAAAGATCTCACACATCCAAGGCTTATCATCTATGACCACCCTCTCTAGGAAGGGTCACATCTGTCAATCCAAGTTTCTCTTTGAAAACCAAGAACTTTCCTTTCGGCAAAGGCTTGGTAAGAATGTTGGAGATCTGATCATCAATTGCTATATGATGAAGTCTTACTTCTCCTTATCACACCATATCCCAAATATAGTGATATTTGATCTCAATATGCTTAGAATGGTCATGGAACACAAAATTTTCTACAAGTCGAATCCCTCTCTTATTGTCACAGGAAATTATTGTTGTGTCTAGAACATGCTCAAACAACTCTCCAAAGAGCTTCCTCATCCATATTGTCTCATAGATAGCCTTGCTAGCAGCAATGTATTCAAATTTAGTCGTGCTAAGGTATACATACTTTTTCTTTATGCTCATCCAATATATCATGGCAAATCCTAAGATGAAGCAACACCCAGGTGTGTTTTCTCTATCAGTAGAGTTACCAGCCCAATCAACATATGAATATCCATGTAGTCTTATATCACCGGAAGTATATCTCAATCCAATATTTATGGTCCCATGCAGGCATCTCGGGACATGGTTGGTAGCAATCCAATGTGCATGAGATGGGTTAGTCATATATTGACTCAAAGTATTGACTGCAAAACATATGTCCATTCTAATGTTCACTAAGAACATTAATTCCCTAATAAATTGATGATACTCAAAAGGAATTTCCAAATCGGGACCTACAACTTCACCACATAGCTTCATGAAGTTCATCTCCATTGGAGTATTCATGGATTTACTTTCTGTCACACCAGATATTTCAAATAGCTTGACAACATATTTTCCTTGAGAAAGGAAATCCCACCTAGTTTTCGCCATACTTCAAGACCTGGAAAGTAGTGCATTAAGTGAAGATATTTCATTGCAAATTCAGAATCTAACTCCCTCTTACATTGGAGTATAAGAGGTTCACGATCAGTTAGAAATAAATCATCAACATATAATACTAAAATCAAAGACATACCTTGAGTTGTCTTGATGTAAAGATTTAGATCAACATTACTTCTAGTAAAACCAAGCTTCATCAAGAAGATATCAATGTCATCATACCAATCTCCTTGAGCTTGCTTCAAACCAGAGAGAGATTTCTCTAGTCTACACACATGAGTTTTTTAGTCATGTACTTCAAATCTTTATGGTTGCTCCACAAATACTTCTTCCTTGAGGAAGCCATGCAGAAAAACAGTCTTCACATCCATTTGGTGAAGGGATTGTTGACCACACTTTGTCAACAACCCAAGAAAGCAGTGTACAAAGAAGTGGAGAAAAAATTTCAAAGATCGAAGTCATCAGTCACATCAATTCATCATTGTAAACCCAATGTCTGTAGGGTCTATTGTAAATGATGCTAGTATGACCGTTTAATTTTGTAACAACACCTAGATAAGCCTATGATTTTGGCAAAGGATTTCATCCTAGGAAGTTTTTTAACCTCCCCGAATTATGTGTTTGTAAACACGAATAATTGGTGGAGTTTTTCTTCCAGTAGTAACCCCAAAGCTAGGGTGGAATTCATTAACAAGATCTTAGGTGAGTCCTAGTGTTTATCAAGTCTATTGTAAAAGTGTGTTTAAGAATAATTTTAGTGCATGGACCCTCATAATTAGAACACCATGGCTAAATTATTTTATTATAAACACACTTGGTTTCATATTAAATCATATTGTGTCGTAGAATTGGGTAATGTCTTGAGAGTCTGGTCTAAATGTGTATTTCCCCTTCTAAGGGATAATATTGTAATATCTTGATGTGTAAAACATTTTATTGCATAGTCCCTCATAGTTAGACACCATGGTTAAAGTATTTAAGGGTGGGAAAATAATTAAATCCCCTCCAGATTCAATTAATTAATTTTTTTGGCAAAATTAAATAATTATAGAGAAATTAATTTCTCTCTAAGTGAAAAATAATTAAAAGTTCATTGGTCAAACGAAAATCAATTTTTGGAAGCCCTCCACCAAGGGAAAAATGGATATTTTAAGAAAATTTAAGCCCTTGGACCTTCATGCTTAAGTCGAAGTCAATTTTTTGAGGAAATTAATCCAAAATATTAATTTTGGATTAATAAAAAATGTTTTTTAAGAGAAATTATATTTTTTCCTCCAAAAAACAAATCGACAGTGGAGATTAAAAGAAGATCAAGTTATTATCAACAATCGAGATTTATTTGACAAGGATCAAGCCAACTAGACGTTATTCTCCACCTGGAGTGGTTTTATCTATATAAGGAAGCTATTGACCTTCTATTTCCCATCTTTGGGTGAGGTAATTTTTTATTGATGTATTGAGTTGTTGCTCTATTGCGTTTATTTTTCTCATAATAAAAAGACTTTGGGGTTTCAGTTCATGGCGTTCTTATATCTGTTGATTTGTGGTATATGCTAGTTTATTTTTTTATGCTCTATATTGTGCCAAATAATGCAATTGTTATTTCATTGTCGGTGATAAGAACATTCTATTGGTATGAGTTATCTTAGGTGATCTGATTCACTATATGATCTAACAATTATTCTTAAGATTAAGTAGAGATTTACAGGTATTATGGCCCTTGGGCTCTAAGTTCATAGACTCTGGGGAAGGACTGACTTTGTTTGAGCTTCAGGCTTTTGTTGTGGTGATTTATTTTGCAAGAGGGTTTTTCCAAGTTATATTTTTTGAAATTATTCATCCATAACATTTATTTCAAAATTCTCAAAAAAAATATTTAATCTTGGGATACAAAGATTTAATTTGCTAATGAGAGCTAATAATTTTATTTTGTAAATATTGTAGATATTTATAAATAAATATAACCCTTGTTTTAGTTTTGAAGCACTTGGTGTTTTCGGGGGTTTGTTTAATTTTTTTGTATATATTGGGGTTTTGGGAATTCTTTCTATTCATTTGGGCATGTGAATCTTCAAGCCCTCAAAAGAAATTTGAAGTTAACTAGAGGAACTAACCCTAAGGCTATGGTTTGAAGGGTTTCTTCTTCCAAGCAAGACGTCTAGCCTTCTTGAGCAAATTCATTGGGGTTTTGACATAGATTAAGGCCTAGGAAGACAAGAACTACCCTCTAGCTAACCTCCAAGCTCAACATTCACCCAAGATGACCCTACAAGGTAATATTCTGGCATTTTTGTGGCGATTTTTTGCGCTTGTGGCTAATTAGTGGGTGTTTGCGGGCATCCGAGTTCCTTCTAAAGGCCTCTAAGGCCTAACTACAGGGACAACTAGGCCTTTTTCCCCTATCTATGGGATCTTTCTCCTTTGCATCAGCATTTTCTCCCTTCTTTGAGTGAGTCGCAACCCTTTTTAGGGCCTCCATCCCTAGTTGCAACCCTCCAACCCTCACGGAAACCTCTAGAGGCTCATATTCGGGTGTTGTGGGGACTCTAGGAGGCCTTTCTCCCTCTTTCACAGTTCTTTTAGGCCTCGACATCAGCCTTAGAGGGCTCCTTCCCTCTGTCGCAGACCTTTAAGCCTCTTTCCCTTGAGTCACATGCCATTTTTTGTTTTCTTTCCTTGTGTTGTAGGCCTTGAAGGCCTTCTCTACCCTTGTCATGACCTTATCTAAACCTTCTAAATCTATCTTTTGCCTTCTAGATCTAATCATTTCCCCTCCTTGGCTCCCTAGTCTCATCATTGGCGCTTCCTAGCCTCATCATTGACCTATTTAGACATTCCCTACCCTCATTCAGTCATACCTTGAGTTGGGATTGGTTTTGTGGTTTCTAACAATTTGTTTTACAGACATGTCAATTGGTTTTAGAGCTAACATTATGGTTGTAGGTGATCAATATCATTGGAAGAGTCTTAGTATCCTCACTAGTCACCAACAAGGCCAACAAGACCTAGGGGTTTTCCTTCTTATCTCTCCTCTCTCATTACTGTTTCATATGTACTTCTAAAGCATAATGTTGACAGTGGTAAGTTCATGGTATAACACACAAAAATCAAGTCTAAACTCATTAATCATTCTCCTAAGGCAATATATATTGATGTTGTGGTTGTATTGGTTGCATATAAGCGAAATTTTGAGGACTATGGGTTGAATTTCAAGGTCTGATATATCACCTTCATCCATCCTAAGTCACCTAAAGTAGTGACATAAACACCTAGCAAAGGCATAAAGGCTAGCTAATAATCATATCATATCATTGATAAATAATTTGTGTGGTTGGGCTTGCATTTGTTTGGCATCTCTTGGCATTTTTTAGAGGATTGACATACTAATTGGAAATATGATATATGCACCATAAGGTTTGATCATAAGCATAACAATGTATAAAATTTGGTGACAATCATCTCATTGCATTGGGAATTCATTCTTTGCATATTATGCATCTTTGGTAAGTGTTTTTCTTGTTGATTGTGTGCTTCTCTCTTTGCTGCCCCATATCATTGTTGCATCTCATTCACTGCATTCTTGCATCCATTTCACTATTTTCATCCTCATCTAATTCATAAGTATAAGTGCTCTCACAAAGTCAAATTTTCCTAATAAGAAGACAAGAATATAATTTCTCTAAAGGTTAATTGGCATTATTAGTTAAATTGGAAATTGTTGGATAAGAGAAGCTTGTTGCCCTCATTGCTCTCCTAATATCAAGTGAGGAATAATATTTTCATTAACATTGATAAGGATTGTTAACATCTATTGTGACATTGGTTTTTAAAGGAATTTTTACTTGTCACTATTATTATTGCTAGAGGAATTGGTATTTGGATAGATAGTTACCTTGCTTTTCATTGTTATTGTGGAATAACCATTTCTTATGAGTTTATTTGTGTAATAAGAGCACTAACATTTTTTCTTGCAAGTGAGCTTCACATCTAAATCATAATATTGTGAATCAATACACTCTTAAAGAGCCTAATTAACTATCATATTGTGATAAGAGTAATTTTGGCATCTAATAATTTTCATAAGGGCTAATCGTGATATCTTGTTATTGTTTACTTGGAACATTAACATTAAAATTTGACTTGTGTATTCATTTTTATTTATAAGCAATTGTCCATTGTGAGATTGTCTAATCTTGAATTTCCTTACACTCTACTTGTCATCGAATAATCCAATTGGTTTATTGAGCACTTCTGTGGTGAGGATTGTCCTTGTAAATTGTTAAGTACTTTCTTTTTATTGCTCTAAATTGAATATCATTATTTTCGAATTCAAAGTACTTAAAACACTTAACAATCTCACCTAAAGTTAATCACTCCTATTTTTCACTGGCATCCTAGTAATAGCATTGTATTAATTTTCCTCCAAGCGTAAGCTTGGTTGAAAGACGATAGGACCACCTTTCTCATCCATCTTACGAGACCAGACCCTCACTTGTGATTAACACGATGACCTTGTAATCGTCAGATCCACAGTCTCTACAGTGTCAGAGGCATGAGGTGGTTAAAAATCTAGGGGAGGTATCATTAATATAGTATTTTCTATCGTCCCCTAGGTTTCTCTCCAAAACCTACACTTGATACTAGTTTCAAAACCACTGAGAGAAATGATTCATTTAGATAGGCATTTAATTTTAAATTAACCAAGAGTTTTCACTTCGCATAGATTTAGGTGTCGCATCTCATATAGGATAGTGTACATCCTAAGAAACAATTGTTCATCTAGTGACTTGGTTAATAATTCATATTTTTCAAGTGATTTGACTCCATAAGGCACTAGTCCTTCTAATCAAATCATGCTACTAATTAAACTTGTGAATCATCGTTAACCAGGATTGCTAGGACATTAAGTTGTGTCTCTCAGACTAGTCATTTCCCGACAAGACTTTCATCTATACATTTTATAGGGACTACCCGGCATATCCTATTGTTGGGAGATAGCTAGAACAAAGAGGGTGGGGATCATAGTGACATACCTTGCCCTGATTCATTGTCGCATTCACCTAGACAATTTTGGTAACAACATTTTTCGGCATCATTGTCGGGGATAATTTTATTTTGTTCTCAGTGCTTTAACGACAATCTTCTTAATATTCCTATATTTTTCATCTGCTTTAGTCTGTTAATCGTCACAACATTTTCCAACATTATTGACTTTCTCACCTTTTCATTAATCTGGAAATGCCACATTTTCTAGTGGTTTGATATCTTAATAATCTTCACATTACCTTTTCCACATATTTGTTTCTATCTGCACCTTTAACACCTAACATTTGGGTTAGCTTCCTATTTGGGTGGCAACTCCACTTATTCATCCATTTACAAGAGCTTATACTAAAAGGAATCTTGGTAGCTTGGTTAACCCTGCTCCTAATCCTGAAAAGGCTCCTAGAGCTCAGTTAAAAAAATGAAATTCTAGTAATAACTTGATCTTTCTCAGACAAGAAGCCCTTCCTGATATCCACTTACTATTTCTTGGCCTCGTGAATCAAGACATCATGGATCTATTGGCTCCTTGCAACTTTCAAGGTTAGCTTCATGAGATGCCAGATTCTGGTTTGGACAAGATACCTACATTTCAAGGAAATAATGCAATCAATGTTGAAATACATCTCATTGCATTCTCAACCTTGTTAGCCAATAATAATCATGATGATGTGAAGTTAAGGATTTTTTTCCTTTCTCTGGAACAAGATGCAGTTCAATGGTACATGGACAAGCCTAATAATTCTTTCGGCTCCTTGCAAGCCCTTATCATTGCTTTTAAGAATATATATGGGGATAAAAGGGAAGGAAAATACTTTCTCAAAGCTACCAACACAATTAAGAAGAATGAAAATGAAACAGTTGAAAAAATCAACAAAAGATTGAATGGCGTTGTTAGGGAAAATGCATGAATACTACAAGCTGACTAATAAATATTTGTTAGATCAATATCTTGATGCATTTTTGTTGATACCTCTTATGAGTTAAGACGTTCTAAAACAACCAATTCGATCGTTGCTCAAGCCATATTTGAAGAATTAGAAAAGGACAAGAAAGTGTCTCGAAAATCTGAAATACCTAGTTTTGTGAGAGGTCTGGCTAAAGCTAAAGGGAAAGAGCTAAAAGAAGAATATGATAATATTAAAGAGTTAACTCATATGATCAAAGAAATGAGAGTTGAACATGCCATAGAGATGAGTTCAATGAAAGCTAGGCTAATTCAAATGGAAAGAAATCAAGCTCAAAATATGCATCCTAGAAATAATAATAATAACCAACGTAATAATGATGCATGGCCAAGGAGGAATCCTCCAAATGAGCAGAGACCGTAAAACCCACTTGAATCTACAAATGTTTTGTTCAGCCTATACCTTTCTGCAGCCTTTGTGAAGGGTTCCACGAAGATATCTCTTGTGTCGTTGCTATAATAATCTTAGAAGAAGGGGTAGATGAACACGTAAATAATATTTATCATAACACTTTAAAGGATATTGGTTGTAAGGAAATGATATCTTCATCTTTCACCATCAATAACTGTAGTTATGAAAAAGATCCTAATACCAGATATATGGTGAAACACCATCTCAAGAACAGATCCTAGAAATTGCTAGAAGTAAAGGTTACACTTATCAAAAGAAAAGCAAAGATCAACTCAAAATAAGCAATAGACTGCTTCTAAGACTTATCAATCATGGCTAAATGTTGATTGGGTCTCATGGATAAATAGTGACAAAATGTTTATCCTAGTCTTGGAGCTCCCAAAGGTTCCATCCCAAAGAGCTGCATTTTTCAAATCTTTAGGCATATCTTAGCAAGACAAGGCTTATGTTCACCAAAAAGATGAAGAAATCAATTTAAAAAACGTGAATTTCTACATGACAAATGAGGATAATCAATCTTTTTTATTGACCTTAAAATTTAATGATCGATTGCTTTATAACTGTATGTTCGATTCAGGGACCTCAACTAATGTCATGACTAAAAAGGTTATCGATAAATTGAATCTAAGAATCTCTATACCTTATCATAATATTTTTTGTATGGATTCGAAAAAGATTGAGGTCTTGGGGCTAATCAAGGATTTGCAAGTAGCTCTTGTTGAATAAAGTTGTCATTGATGGAATCATAGTTGAATTGTTGAGAAAAAACCTAGATATTGTGCAAAACCTAGGAGAACAAACCCTAACTACTTGACTAGACCCTAGGTGCACGAGTATATTAATGAAATTCTAGATGCACTTGCCATAACAAAGTGCTAGCAATGATGTCATTATGATATCATGTTTGCATTGTTGAAGCTAGCCATGTCTTTCATTAATGATGGCAAGCCAATAACTTTCCCTTATATGCATTGCCCAAGCTTTGTTGGAGATGCCCTAAGAAATAAGTTACCTTGTTGAAGATGCCCATCATGACATAATGAAAAAGCACCCTAGCCTTGTTGAATGATGCTCATAACTCCCATGTGATGAAGCCCTAATCTAGTAACCCTAGATGTGTGAATATGTCAAATAAACCCTAGTCCTTGTATGAAATCCTAATGCATGAATATAACATGCACTAGCATGTCAAAATAGTGAAAAAATTATAATCCACTTGATGCTCTAATTCCACAAAAGAAATTATTTAGTAGGTTTGTTATGAAAAAATATGCATATGATGAAACAGAAATTGAATTTCCTTCATTAGAGGTCATATATTGAAGGGAATACTATATCAAATTATAGAGGAGGTCATAAGCTTTCCAATGAGTACTCACTTGCCTCGTAATTCCTTATTGTTGAAGAGAAATCAATTTTTGAAATTAGCATATGTAAAAAATTGTCAAAATTTCCAAGCCGACATGAGTAGGCTCATAACCCTTGGCAAAGAGATGTGTCCCTTTAGAATATGGAAAAAACACTATAAATATAAACCTAAATTCGTCCATTCAAGCTCAGATTTTTCGATGGAGACAAGACAAGAGGTAGAGAAGCAGTTGCAACCTAGAAAAAGAAGACAAGTTTGTGGAATTATTCTTGGGTTAAATAGTCTCCCACGGGTTCGAGCTAGGAGAAGAGAAGTTGTCGTAGTCTCCATGGTCGAAGTTTCCATAGTTGTCGTGGTCAAAGTTGTCATAGTTTTTGTGGTTGAATTTGTCATATTTTCCATGGTTGTAGTTGTCATATTTTCCATGGTTGTAGTTGTCATAGTTGAAGTTGTCGTGGTTGAAGCTACCGTGGTCGAAGTTGTCGTAGTTTTCATGGTCAAAGTTGTCACAGTTGTCATAGTTTTCGTGGTTCAATCTACCATGGTCTAATTTGTCATATTTACCGTGGTCGAAGATGTCATAGTTGTCGTGGTCGAAGCTGTTGTAGTTTCCATGGTAGAATTTGTCGTAGTTGTCATGGTTGAAGCTGACGTAGTTTCCATTGTTGAAGTTGTCGTGGTCGAATTTGTCATAGTTGTCGTGGTCGAAGTGTTGATTTATTGGGATTGGAAAAATAGAGTTTGTTGAAGTCTTCTCTTGAGAATAGAATAGGGCAGAGTTGGAGAACTTTGTGAAGCAACATATTGAATATTTGTGGAGATCATTGAAGACCATGATGCATTGAAGCCATCATGGGGTGACCTTGAAGAATTTTTGTTTGGGTAACATGAAGAGTTATGGAGACACTTTTTGAGAAGACAAAGTTGTCATTGATGAGATAAGTGCTTTGGAGATCAAGGGAATTGTTGAAGGTGAAGATTATTGTCAAGGTTGGTTGCAGAAGATATTGGGAGCCTTGAAGAACTATTAAACTTATCTTCATGAATTGAAGTCGTGGGTTGGAGCCCTAGAGGATAGGAATCCTAAATAAGACCAGGTTGGAGCATGTACCAGAGATAGGATTGGAGCCTCATAGAGACAAGGTTGGTGCCTTGGAAGATAGGATTGGAGCCATAGAGGATAGGAGTCCTCAAGAAACCAGGTCGAAGCCTGTACTAGAAATAGGGTTGTAGCCTTAGAGATTGGTACCTAAAATTGACAAGGTTGAAGCCTTGGAAAGTCCAAGTTGGTGCTTCGCATAATACAGGTTGGATCCTGGGAGATAGAATATTGGTGTATTCATCTAGGGTTGGAGCCCTACACATATATTGTACTTGATCTATTGTAAAGAATAAATTAATAAAAGTATTTATTCTATTATTGCTCATTTTGTGTTCTAAATATAAGTGATATAACTGGTAAAAAAAACAATTGAAAAGAAATATTGATTTACGCCCCCCTCAGTGTTTCCAACAACTCTTGCTAATTACCTATACAAAATAATCACCATGGATATTGTTGTTATATATGTACCAGATGTATGCAGAATGCTTTTATCTAGGAAGTTTGTAGCTAATCTGGGAGGATGTATTCAATTGTACTTATCATATGCTATTATCCCTACAGAAGAAGGTGGCATGGTCAGATTATGTAGGGAAGTTGAACGAATATATGATGTTGAAGATTCGAAAAGGTCAGAAAATGAATAGGTTGTGGCACTAGGACATCCTTCAGAATATAATGCAGTGGTAACAAAGTTCTTCCAACAAGCCATGGATTATTTTTCGTCTAATTTAACGAATAAGAAAAGGAAAAGTGTCAAATTTTATAAAGATATGCGATGCAATGACAAGAAACTTCATCAACCCAAGAGGATCAAAATTCAATAGGGGACATCTGAGAAGTAGCCTATTGATTCATTTATCAACAGACAAGTTCTCCAGGTTGAGCCACAAGGATGGCATCTGATTCCATAGGGCATACTTTTTATTGTACCTCTAACCCTATTCTCTTAGATAGGATTTCATTCATGTCATTATTTAGTTTCCTTTTCATGAATTTAAAGTTTTATGTATTTATCTTTCATGTGTTAGAATAGTATTCATGTTCCAACAAATGGTCTATATGTATGATGTATACATGATGATTTTGATTTTCAGCTAATATATATTTGATGTACTTTTGTTTTCTTGGATACAGGGTTTTGGATTCTCGCACTCCTTCAAGTGAAGAAATGTGTCCCCATGTGGAGCCATCTATTAACCACACTTTGTCAATAGTTCAAGAAAGAAGTGTATAAGGAAGTGGAGAAAAATTTTCAAATATCAAAGTCACCAGTCAACATGAATTCATCATTGTAAACCCAATGTTTGCAGGGTCTATTTTAAATGATGCTACAATAACCATTTAATTATGTAACAACACCTAGGTAACCCTCTGATTTTGGCAAAGAATTTCATCATAGGAAGATTTTTAACCTCGCTGAATTATGTTTGTTTGTAAACACAGATAATCGGCAGAGTTTTTCTTCTAATAGTAACCCCAAAGCTAGGGTAGAATTCATTGATAAGGTCTTAGGCGAGTCCAAGTGTTTATCGAGTCTATTGTAAAAGTGTTTTTAAGAATAGTTTTAATGCATGGTCCCTCACAATTAAAACGCCATGGCTAAATTATTTTATTATAAACACACTTGGTTTCATACTAGATCATATTTTGTCGCTGTTAAAATTGGAAACTAGGGCCAAACTCCATGTGGGTCATCTTATTTATGGTAGTTGATATTTTTCTTGGATTGCTTTCATCGAGAGGTGTAGGATTGATCTAAAGATCATCCGATTTTGATAAGCATTCATGGAGTTATGAATTTATTTGTGTTATAAGACAATTTGTCAAGGTCAACCAACAACCAAATAAACCCCACATGTGCTCAACGTTTTAGTATCAAAGGAGATGACTTGAGAGTAATTTCACACACACTTCTCTCTTGATTTCTCTCCACTTGTCTTGGGTTTTAGTGTGATATAAATCTAGGAGGAAGTAGCCCTAAGACGTTGGAGAAAAGGAGGCTACCCTAGCCGCAGCAAAGAAGACAGGCCAACGAAGCCATGGAAGGAACCTCTACGCTACCCTAACGCTGACCTAAAGAAGCCCTAACCGCAGTCCTAAGGAAGCCCTAGTCGCAGTCCCAAGGAAGCCCTAGCCACAGTCCTAAGGAAGCCCTAACCGCAATCCTAAAGATGCCCTAGACGCAATCTAATCAAGTGCAACACATGCCTTGGAGTGGGACAGCATGATAAACATTGGGACAACATGTGCTGAAAATTGGGACAACATGGGTGACAGCAAGGTATAGCAGTGCTAAACATTGGGACAACATGTGTGACAGCAAGGTACAACAGTGCTAAACATTAGGACAACATGTGTGACAACAAGGTACATCAGTGCTAAGCATTGGGACAACATGTGTGACAACATGGTGCAGCAATGGAATATGGGACAGCAAGTACATAGTGATGGGTACAGTCATGATTAGTGAAGCATGATGAGATGCAACATAGTGATGGGTGCAACATGGTGTAGCACAATGAGTTACAGCATGATGATGAGGAGCATCACAATGATTATTACAGCATGGTGATGGAGTCAAATGGGAGAATCAGTTGAAGCATCATGTCTTCAAATGAGTTCAACTACCTCATGTATCATCTACTTAGAGATGATACATATACAACAAAAGTCAAAGTGTTGACTTTTGTTGTATATGTACTGTCTCTCTCTCTCTCTGCTAAACTATTGAATAACATATAAGAAGAATTGATCAAGGGTTTCCCCACATTGGGGTTTGTCCCTGGCTAGTGCCACATCTTGTGTCCTCTTGTCTTGGCTTGTCTTCTGCGATTTATGTTTATGTTCTATCTACAATTTACTATTATTCTAATGTGATTGCTAATCTAGAAAATATATTGAGCTAACTGTGAAAATTGAAATAAATTGCTCTAAGCATAGAACATACCTAAAATTAACATGGTATCAGAGGTGAGGCAAAGACAAATCCCAAGCAAGAGTGAAAGATCAATCACCGAAGACAGTTGGGAAAGGACAAAAGGATAAACGGATCCCTCATCCCTCTTCAAATTCACCAAGGGTGAAGTCGAAGTAGAGAATATTATCAGAATGGCGCAGGGGAAACTTCTGATGGCCTACCTAAAGATCACTTCAATGGGAATTCCTGATCTAAGGTGGAAGGAAAGGCAGATGCCTTGTTTGTAATAAGTTCGACCATTATGTGAAGGAGTGTATGAGGTAGGGACACATCACTTGATGATGATAACAATCATTCCAGGGACATCTTCAATGATCGGAGGAATGACAGGTAATGCATATCATCAAGGAAATAGCTGACTCTTCAAAGAAAGCAAGGAACCCGGGTATGAAGAATCAAATGTTGTTTCTAATAAGATAAAGAAGCGTTATATTTTATTGGCCCTTTCCTTCAAACTCTTTAGGAATATGGCTTATTGATTGTAGTGTTTCAAGGCACTTCATTGGATAGAAGGGTACTCTCTCTAATTTGGTAGAGATGGAAACAATCGTGGGATTATACTTGGAGTTAATGCCACCTATCCTGGAAAGGGTGTAGGAAATGTTACCCCTCAAGTGAATGAGGGTAACTCAATTCATTTACAAGAATCTCTTCTATGTACCTAATCGCAAGAAGAACCTGGTGTCCATTTCGGCAATAGAAGTCAAAGGTTACAAGGTGGCATTCATTGATGGAAAGGTACATGTTTGAAAATAGAATTTTTAAATATTCTTTTACTCATGGGTTCAGGGTTGGAAATTTGTATCAAGTTGCAGGATGGTCTAGTGGGGATCATGTCAATTGAGATATCTCATCTATAGCACTGGAGGTCTACTTATTATAGGACCCTACCAGATGTGAGTCAGATAGTGACTGGGATGCTTGAATTCAAAAAGATCATGAAGGTACATGTCTAAGATCTACCAAAGGAAAATATTACAAGGGGACCATTCCCCTCATGTAGCAGGTCCATAGGTTTGGAACAACCCGAGGGGTTTGATATTCATGATCGGGAATCTCATGTATGCAGGCGGAAGAAAGCCCTCTATGGCTTGAAGAAAAACACCCCGAGCTTAATATGAGAGGATTGATAACTGTCTGATGAAGCTGAGATTCACTAGGAGTGAATTTGATCTAAACCATTGCTTGAAGGTTGTGCATGATTGACCTCTCATACTGGCACCTCATGAGGACGACCTCTTTCTAACAGGTGCAGACCCTCTCATTTACAAAAGTAAGAGGGAGTTGGATTCCAGATTTGGAATGGTGAACTGCAAGCCCATGACTACCTCGATGGAGCTTAACTTTCAGAAGCTATGTGGTAGTAATGTCAGACCAGATTTGGGAAATGCCTTTGAGTTTTATAAAACTCATTCACGTTGATGTTCTTGGTGAACTTCCATCCGAACATATGTTTTGCAGTTAGCATGATGAGCTCATATATGATTGAGCCTCTATGGATTAGTGCCAATAATATTCTAAGATATCTTCGGGACACAATCTCTCATGGATTGAGATACACTACCGGAAATATGAAGCTGCATGATTATTCGAATGCTGACTGGGCAAGTAGTGTGGAGGATCTCAAGAGAACTTTTGAGTGTTGACTCTCTTTGGGTTTTGCTCGATATCCTAGATAAGCAGGAAGAAAAAGACGGTTGCTTTGAGCACCACTCGGACCTAATGCATAGCTACGAGTATGATCTCGCATGAAGTTGGCTAGTTTTGGAAGCTCTTCAGTGAGTTGTTTATACACATGATGGATACCACTGTGATCTTCTGTGTCAACCAGGGGGGGGATTTGATTGTTGAGGAATCACGTATTCTATGATTGCTCCAGCATATAGACATCATATACTACCTTATCTGGGATATGGTATGTCAATGAGCGAGGAGGCTCCATCACATTGAGACCGATGTACAGGTCATAGACATTATGTCAAAGCCCCTGGGAAAGGTCAAATTTGTGACTTTCCTGAACGAATTAGAGTTGTTGAGAGACCCTCTTATGAGGGTCCTACATGATGCATGCATTGAGCTTTGGGAGCTCCTGGGGGCATGGGGTACTTCTTGGAGAAACAAGTGACCATAGGGTGACTCACCCTCCCCTAATGGTTCATTGTGTACAGGGTGAATGGCTCAGCCTTCCCTTGTGATACTCCGTGGCGACTTAGGGACAGGGTGAGTGGTTCTCCTGTTGAGGCATCCTACCCATGCAATCTAGGACTCATGGGAATTACCTCTCATCTGGCCAATAAGTAGGGAAATGGGGTTAGGGACCATAGTAGTACTATCAATGGATCCATCATTGTATCTACCGTACTCCCTATGCTAGGATGACCTCCATTGATCTAGGATCAATGAAACTGATTTGGGATTAGTATGAGTCGTTTGAGACACTCTCTTTTGATATTGATCTGGGATCAATTGGAACTGAATTTGGGTCAGTAAGATTGATATGACTCACTCTATTGGAACTGATCCGGGATCAGTAAGAGTGGTATGACACACTCTCTTCATATGGAACTAACTTCGGGTCAGTAGAGAATGGTATGATACATTCTTGATCAATAATTCTTCTTCATGGTTCAGCAAAGCAGAGCAGAGCAATGCAGGGCACTGATGAAAGAGATAGTACAGTCGGACAGATGGATCAACGGATGGAGTTCTCCCTAGTTGGGAGGGAGTGTTAAAATTGGAAACTAGGGCCAAACTCCATGTGGGTCATATTATTTATGCTAGCTGATATTTTTCTTGGATCCCTCTCATCAAGAGGTGTAGGATTGATCTAAACATCATCTGATTCCGATAAGTATTCATGGAGTTATGAATTTATTTGTGTTATAAGACAATTTGTCAAGGTCGGCCAGCAACCAAATAAACCCCACATGTGCTCAATGTTTTAGCATAAAAGGAGATGACTTGAGAGTCATTTCACACACACTTCTCTCTTGATTTCTGTCCACTTGTCTTGGGTTTTAGTTTGAGAGAAATCTAGGAGGAAGTAGCACTAAGACGTTGGAGGAAAGGAAGCTGCCCTGGCCATAGCAAAGAAGACAGGTCAGTGAAGTCATGGAAGGAACCTCTACGCTGCCCTAACGCTGACCTAAAGAATCCCTAATAACAGTCCTAAGGAACCCCTCGCTGCATTCCTAAGGAATTCCTAACCGCAATCCTAGGGAAGCCCTAGTCGTAGTCCCAAAGAAGCCCTTGTGGCAGTCCCAAGGATGCCCTAGCCGCGGTCCTAAGGATTCCCTAGATGCAATCCAATCAAGTGCAATGCATACCTTGGAGTGGGACAACATGATAAGAATTGGGGCAACGTGTGCAACAACATGTGTGACAACAAGGTACAGTAGTGCTAAACATTGGGATAGCATGTGTGAACATTGGGACATCATGTGTGACAACAAGGTACAACAATGCTAAACATTGGGACATGTGTGACAGCAAGAAACACAAGTGCTAAACATTAGGACAAACAGTGTGACAGCATGGTGCAACAATGGCACATGGGACAGCAAGTACATGATGTAGTACAATGATGGGCATAGTCATGATTAGTGAATCATGATGAGATGCAACATAGTGATGGGTGCAGCATGGTGCAACAAAATGAGGTGTAGCATGATGATGAGGAGCAGCAAAATGATTTGTGCAACATGGTGATGGACTTGCCTAGGAGAATCAATTGAAGCAGCATGTCTTCAACTGAATTCAGCTACCTCATGTATCATCTAATTAGAGATGATTTATGCTCTTATTTAGATTATTCAAAGTGTTGACTTCGTTGTATATGTACTATCTCTCTTTGTCTGTGCTGAACTATTGAAGAACATATAAGAAGAATTGATCAAGGGTTTCCCCACATTGAGGTTTGTTCCTGGCTAGCTCCACATCTTGTGTCCTCTTGTCTTGGCTTGTCTTCCGCGATATATGTTTACATTCTATCTTCAATTTACTATTATGCTAATGTGATTGCTAATCTAGAAAAGATATTGAGCTAACTGTGAAAATTGAAATAAATTGCTCTAAGCATTGAACATACCTAAAATTAACAGTCGCAAAAATGGGTAATGTCTTGAGGGTCTGGTTTAAATGTGTTTTTCCCCTTCTAAGGGTTGATACTGTAATATCTTGATGTAAAAGATATTTTAATGCATGGTCCCTCATAGTTAGACATAGTGACTAAAATTGAATAATTAAATTCCCTCTAGAGTCAATTAATTAATTTTTCTCGCAAAATTAAATAAAAAATCTTAAGCTAGAAAATTAATTAATTAAGAGTCAAAAAATAATTATAGAGAAATGAATTTCTCTCTAAGTGGAAAGTAATCAAAAATTCGTCAGTTAAAAGGAAGTCAACTTTCAGAGATCCTCCACCAAGGGAAAAATGGATATTTTAAGAAAATTGGAGCCCTTGGACCTTTTGGTTAAGTCAAAGTCAATTTTTTGAGGAAATTAATCCAAAATATTAATTTTTAGATTAATAAAAAATGGTTTTTAAGAGAAATTCAAATTTTTCCTCGAAAAAAAAAAAAATCGATGGTGGAGATTAGAATAAGATCAAGTTATTATCAACGGTCAAGATTAATTTGACAAGGATCAAACCAACTAGTTGTTATTTTCCACTTGGAGGGGTTTTCTCTATATAAGAAAGTTATTTACCTTCTATTTCCCATCTTTGAGTGAAGTGATTTTCTATTTATGTACTGAGATGTTGCTCTACAGGAATTATTTTTCTCATAATAGAAAGATGTTGGGGTTTCAGTTCATGGTGTTCTTATATTTGTCAATCTGTGGTATGTGCTAGTTTACTTGTTTATGCTTTATACTATGCCAAATAAACTATTATTTCATTTGTTTGTGATAAGAACATTCTATGGTACGAGTTATATTTAGGTGATCTAGTTCACTATATGATCTAACATTTATTCTTAAGATTAAATAAATATTTACATGTATTCCGACCCTCGGGCTCTAAGTTCACATATTGTGGGGAAGGATTTCATTGTGGTGAATTATTTTGCAAGAAGGTTTTGGCCAATTATATTTTTCAAAATTATTCATCCATAACATTTATTTTAAAATTATAAAAAAATCATTTAATCTTGGGCTACAAAGATTTAATTTGTTAATGAGGGCTAATAATTTTATTTTGTAAATATTGTATATATTTGTAAATAAATCTAACCCTTGTTTTAGTTTTGTAGCAATTGGGATTTTGGGGATTTCTTGATTTTTTTTATGTATTTGGGTTTTCGGAATTCTTTCTATTCATTTGTACAGGTGAACCTTCAAGTCCTCGAAAGAAATATGAAGTTGACTAAAGAAACTAGCCCTAAGTCTAGGGTTTGAAGGGTCTCTTCTTCTAAGCAAGATGTCCAACCTTCTTGAGAAAATTCATTAGGGTTTTGAGGTAGTCTAGGCCTAGGAAGGCCAAATATACCTTCTATTTTCCCTCCAAGCTCAACGTTCAACCAAGAGAGGAGGACATTGGCCCTACAAGATAAGATTTTGGCATTTTTATGGTGATTTTTGGCAGTTGTAGCTAATTCGTGGGTGTTTGCAGGGGTCTGAGTTCCTTCTAAACACCTATAAGGCTTAACCGCAAGACTAACTACACCTTTTTCCCCTAGCCATGGCCTCTTTCTATTGTGCATCAGCCTTTGCTCTCTTGTTTGAGTGAGTCACAACCTTTTTAAGGTCCATCCCTAGCCGCATCCCTCCAACCCTCACAGCATCCTCTAGGAGGCTCCTATTTGCGTGTCGCATGCCTCTAGGGGGCTTTTCACCCTATGTCATAGGCCTTTTAGACCTTGATGTTAGCCCTAGAGGACCCTTTCCCTTTGTCGTCAGCCTTTAGGCCTCTTTCCCTTAAGGCACTGGTCATTTTTGGCTTTCTTTCCTTGTTTCATATGCCTTGAAGGCCTTCTCTGCCCTTGTCATGACCTTATCTAAGCCTTCTAGATCTATTGTTTGCCTTCTAGCCCTAATCTTTGCCCCTCCTTGGCTCCCTTGCATCATCATTGGTCCTTCCTAGCCTCATCGTTGGCCTATTTATCCCTTCCCTAGCCCTCAGTCAATCATATATTGAGTTGGCATTAGTTTTTTGTTCTCTAACAAATTTTTTATAGGCATCTCAATTGGTTTTGGAGCTAACATTGTGGTTGCAGGTGGTCAAGATCATTGGAGGACTCTTAGTAGCCTCACTAATCACCAACAAGGCCATCAAGGCCTAGGGGTTTGCCTTTTTATCTAATCCTCTCTTATCACTATTTCATATGTAATTCTGAAGCATATTGTTGACAGTGGTAAGTTCATGGTATAACAAATGCAAACAAAGTCTAAACTCGTCAATAATTCTCCTAAGGCAATAAATATTGATCTTGTGGTTGTATTGGTTGCATATAAGTGAAATTTTGAGGACTGTGGGTTGAATTTCAAGGTATGATATATCACCTTCAGCCATCCTAAGTCACCTACAACAAAGACATAAACACCTAGAAGTGGTATAAAGGCTAGCTAATAATCATATCATATCATTAATAAATCATTTGTGTGGTTGGAATTGCATTTGTTTGGCATCTCTTGTCATTTTTTGGAGGACTGCCATACTAATTGGAAATCCAATATATGCATCATAAGGTTTGATCATAAGCATAAGAATGGTATAAAATTTGTTGAGAATCATCTCTTTGCATTGGGCAATCTTTATTTGCATCTTATGGATCTTGCGTAAGTGTTTTTCATGTGGATTGGGTGCTTCTCTCTTTGTTTCCCCATATCACTATTGCATCTCATTCGTTGCATTCTTGCATTCATTTCACTATTTTCATCCTCATTTAATTCATACATATAAGTGCTCTCACTAAGTCAAATTTTCCTAATAAGAAGACAAGAATATAATTTCTCTAAAGATTAACTGGCATTGTTGGTTAAATTGGAGATTGTTGGATAAGATAATCTTATTTCCCTCATTTCTATCTTAATATCAAGTGAGGAATAATATTTTCATTAACATTGATAAGAATTGTTAGCATCTATTGTGACATTGGTCTTTAAAGGAATTTTTACTCATCATTGTTATCATTGCTAGAGGAATTGGTATTTGGATAAATAGTTACTTTGTTTTTCATTGTTAATGTGGAATAAGCATTTCCTGTGAGTTTATTTGTGTAATAAGAGCACTAACATTATTTCTTGCAAATGAGTTTTCTAGATCATAATCTTGTGAATCAACTCACTCTTAAAGCACCTAATTAGCTATCATATTGTGATAAGAGTAATTTTGGAATCTAATGATCTTAAAAGGGCTAATTGTGATATCTTGTTATTGTTTACTTGGAACATTAACATTAACATTGTGCTTGTGTATTCATTGTAATTTATAAGTGATTGTCCATTGTGATATTTTCTAATCTTGAATTTCATTTCACTCTACTTGTCATCGAATAATCCAATTGGTTTATTGAGAACTTCTGTGGTGAGGATTGTCCTTGTAAATTTTCAAGTTTTTTTTTTTGTATTGCTCTAAATCGAATATCATTATTTGGGTAATTCAAAGTACTTAAAACACTTAACAATCTCACCTAAAGTTAATCACTCATATTTTTCACTTACATCCTAGGAATAGCATTGCATTAATTAACTTACCTCCAAGCATAATCTTCGTTGAAAGACAATAGGACCACCTTTCTCATCCAACTTGCAAGACTAGACCCTCACTTGTGGTTAACACGGTGACCTTGCAGTCATCAAAGCCATAGTCTCTGCAGCGGCGGAGGCATCGGCTGATTAGAACTTCAGGGGAGGTATCGTCAATATATTCTTTGCTATCTTCCCCTGGGTTTCTCTCCAAACAGCTGAGAGAAAGGATTCATTTAGATAGGGATTTAATTTAAAATTAACCAAGAGTTTGCAATTTGCATGGATTTATGTGTTGCATCTCATATAGGATAGTGTGCATCCTAAGAAGCAATTGTTTATCCTATGACTTGGTTAATAATTCATATTTTTCAAGTGATCTCACTCCATAAGGCACTGGTCTTTCTAATCAAATTGTGCTAATAATTAAACTTGTGAATCATCATTAACCAAGCGCTAGGCCATTAAGTTGTGTCTCCCGAACTAGTTGGTTCTTGACAAATCTTTCATCTGCACATTTCATAGGCACTAGCCCCCATAGCCTGTTTTTGGGATACAACTAGAACAAAGAGGGCGGGGATCAGAGTGAAAACCCCTACTCTGATTCATTGTCGCATTAACCTATACAATTTGGGCGAGAATAGAGACCATTCTTGGCTAGCAGTTAGAGCCACAATAAATTGGATGGTTGTATAACATGAAACAGGTCCAAATATTTCATCATAGTCTATTCCCTCTTTCTATGAGAACCCTCTGGCCACAAATATAGCTTTATATTTTTCAATGTTGTCATCAACACCATGTTTAATTTTATACAGCCATTTAGAAGACACAATAAATTTACCTTGGGGTCTTAGAACCACTTCCTATACATCATTATGAATGATGGACTCATATTCTTCAGTCATTGCATCTTTCAACACTTGAGCCTTCACAACTTCTTCAAAAGTGCATGGTTCAGCTTGAATAATGTTGCTCATGGCTACAATATATCCCTGGAACTGACATGGTTTCTTGCTTTCTTTGAAGGTTCCTTGGGGAGTAGCATGTCTAGTAGCACAATGTAAAGTTTCATGAAGCCATAATCGTCTCTTTCTAGCACATGGAGAAGAATCCACAGATTCCATGGGATCCATGGGTTCATCAGCAAGATCAAGGTCAGGCTCGAGATCTTCTTGTGCATCAAAGGAATCATCTTTTCTTTTAACATTAGTAGGAGGAGGAGTGTTTATGGTTGTTCAAATAGATACATCTTCATCAAATGTTATATCTCTTCTAAAATCTATAGTTCTTTTACCATAAACATATATTCTATAAGATTTAGAATTTTCAAAATAACCAACAATCATACCTATCTTACCTGAAGCTTCCAGCGTGGTACTCTTCTCCTTTGGCACATGAAAATAGACAAGGTAGTCAAAGATCCTCAAATGCCCAACCTCAGGTTTTTCACCGAAGGAAACTTCTTCTGGATTCTTGTTGTTTAGGGCACAATGAGGAGATCTATTTTGAACATAAACAACTATGTTGCCAACTTCTCCCCATAAAAACTTTGGTAGTTTCTGATCATGCAACATATTTTTGACTGCTTCCATGATATTTCTATTCTTTCTCTTAGCCACACCATTTTATTCTAGGTTATATGGTGTTGAGAAATCTAAGGGCAAAAAATTAGGTGATTTCACTTACTTTGTTAACTATTTGTGGTGTGTTTTACTTAACTTGATTAGCTTCTTCTTTCACTAGATTATAATTAGTGTTCTTATCATAAAAAAAACTACCAAAAAAATAAATAACAATGACACAAGAGGATGCAAGATCTAGGCTATCATTCAAGCCCAAAACCTCTCCTTTTGAGAGGAAAAACCACAAGAACTCTTATTTTCTTATAGAACCTCAAATGAAAAATTCCAATACCTATGACCCTTGACAAATGACTCCTCCAATACCAAATCACAATTCTTCTTGAATACCTTACTTCACAAATTCAACCCAAGTCTCTTTTCTTCAAATCTACCTTTACATCATAAGCTCATACCTGCACCTTGACTGTAATTTTCGGCCTCTCTTAACCTACAACTTTCGGTCTCTTCTACAAAAACCCTAGGATAGTACAAGTGAGATGAAATGGAGAAATATGCCTGCTTTTTTCTTCGCTTAGTCTCCTTATTTTTCTTTATGAACTTAGTCCTCAAAACAAGTCTTATTGGCACCAATGAATAACTTATTGGTGGTACTACAACTTGTCTTCCCTACAACAGATAGAAGTCCTAATATATTCGCATGTGTGAGGTGTAGGTGGCCCAAAAACAATCCCAAAATTTTGTTCTCCCTTCTTCTTCTCTTTGTTATCTAAGAGGCTCTATGATCTTCATTTTTCGCACTTCTTTCTTGCTCTTGGATGCTTGATTGGTGCTCCTTTGAATGAGGTTGAATGCTCTTATATATAGGCTTCCTTGAGTGCCCTAATTGTTGAAAAGTGTAACTAGGTTCGGTCTTCATAATGACATGTAATTATGATTTTATGTAAAATATTTAAACAAGAAAAATAAAATTATTGTAATGCTTGCATCATGGGTTTCATGAGCAAGAGATTTTATTTTTAGTTAAGGCTCCCAGTGAGCCCTTAGGGATTTTTTCATGTAGTCATAAAAGTCTAGAGTCATTGTCATGTAATGAAGGCATGTTACACATTGTAAAGATTCATACTTGTTTTGTAAGTCACCCTCCAAGACCTTGTCACTAGCCCTCAATCAAGTCAGCGTACAATGAAAGGATAATTCAAGAAAGGTGAAGTTAGCCTACACCAAGGGATCACGTCAACCTAACAGTGTTGAACCAACCACTATAAATCGAAGTACTCGGCCTCATTTGGAGATCATCTTTTCGGTGAAGCAAGCCTCTATCTCAAGTGCACAAATCATCTTGGAAGAAGCCTTATAGCTAGTGAAGGAAGAAGGAAGGATAGCAAAGGAAGGAGTCATCATTAAGGATATTTTTGGGCTAGTATACCCTCACATGTGCGAAGGTTGCAAATATGAAGTTGGCAAGGAAGGATCGAAGATTGTAGTCACCTAGAAGTGATCTTGTTTGGGTGGAAGTCTTCGCTTAAGGAAGCCGAGTTAGAGAGAGAAGAGTCTCTCTCAAGGAGGATACTATTTGAGGAGCCAAATCAGATCTAGGGTTTCTGTTGTGAAGATAAAGGGTTTCAAACCTACAAGAAGAAGCCAAGAATCTGAAGGAAGCTGAGAAGAGGAAGAGGAAAAGAAACGTTGATCTGAAGATAAGAGGAGGTTTGTGACTTGGTCTTGGAAATCTAGTGTCAAGGGTCTTTTTCATGGTCTTGGTATTCATCAACTGAAGGTTCTATAAGAAGAATTTGTTTGGGTTTTCCTCTCAAAGAGTGAGAGGTTTTGGCCCTGGCTAACAACCTATATACTGTGTCTCTTGTCTCTTTATTGTTCATGATTTTCTAATTGTATTGATAAAAAGAACACAATAATAAATCAAGAAGAGAAGATCGTAATCAAGAAGTAAAAAACTATCACAAGCAATTATCATAAGTAGAGAAATCAACTAACTATTGATGCCCTAGATTTATCAACATGGTATTAGAGATAAGGTGACAAAGTCAAGAGAAGGGGCATCTAATCAATGAGACACACAAGGATCAAGTTCCAAGAAAGGGATCAAAGCGAAGAATACCAAACCAAAATTTCAATACCTACTTCAAATCAAAAACCCTAGATCAAAGAAATCTACTTCAATAAAAATCTTTGTATCATCATTAAGGAGGAAGCAAAAAGTAAGACCAAAACCCTAGAAGTATTTATGAGATCATCACTCAACTGTCATCTAAGGAGTGGAAGTTGTCTCAAAGACTAAAGAAGGCTAGATCGAAGAACATTGTCATCATCTTCAAAAGGGTTTGAAAAGAAAGCTCTCTCTCATTAAAGCAAAGCTTTAACCTTTGAAGAACTTCATCAAAGTAATATCTCTACCAAAGGGATCACGGATTACTCTTGTAGAAAGAATCTATCAAGGAGTATTCTTCTACTATTTATATCACTATCAATTTAAAAGAGGAGGCAAGTGGAGAAAGCAAGATCTACTCAAGTAAGTATATTTATGACTTCATCTGAATCTATCAAAATGTATTTTTGCAAGGAGAGCAACAAATTGGTTAGGGATTCAAATTTTCTTGCATGGAAGAAAAGAACATAGCTAAAACTTATTGAGAATGAAGTCATGGATCACATCAAGGTATCAATAACCCAACCTCCCAAAGAAGATACTCAAGAACTTGCTAAATACATGAAAGGGGAAGCAAGGGCCCTGAGGATTCTCATAGAATCCATCAAATACCCCCTCATCCCATATGTATCAAAATTAGACACTTCAAAAGATATATATGACAAATTGGTAGAGTTGTTTTTTGTAATTATTACAGGAGAATTTATCTCTCTAAGGCAAGAACTCTACAAATTGAAGATCTCAAAGGAAGGAGGAGTAGCCTCATATTTCATAAGGATTTCAAAAATAAGAGATCAACATCAAGATCTGGGTGAAATGATGTCTAACATAGAAATGAACATTGTTGTATTAAATGCACTACCAGAGGAATGGGTCAACTTCACTTCAAGTATTAATGGGAAGAAATAATCCACTCCTTTCCGGGATCTATGGTCATTTTGCAAGATCGAGGAAACTAGAATGAAGGCAAAAACTGATGTAGGATCAAATGAGCAAAATCAAGCATATGTTGCTATGACAAAAGGAAAAGGAAAGTTTGGTAAATTTGGTTCTCAGAAGAAAAGGAAGAACATGGCTAAAGTTCAGTGCTATGGAAGTCAAGAATATGGGCACTATAGAAGAGATTGTCCTAAACTCATAAGGGACAATAACAAGAGAAAAAGGGAAGAAGCCCATATTACCGAAGAAGTGGAAGAACCTGAGACGAAGACGCCTAAGAAGGAGGAAGTGAGATATCTCTATTATCACTTAGATAATCTCCTTCACTAAAAGTACTCTAGATAGGAAGCATTAAGATAGGATGCATCATATTAGAAAATGGCATCATGGTAGAAGCATTCAAAGTAAGAGCTTGTGACATAGGTAACATGTCTAGAACAAAATCTATGGCAGTCAACTATGTAGGATATAGCTCTTGAAAACCTCATTGAAAGCTTACGTGACACTTATGATAAAAGAAAGAAGTCATCTAGGACAAGGCTCAACATACATCAAGTAACATCTATAGGACAGGATATGCAAGATCCTCAAGATTCTTTGATGGAATCTTCATCGTAAAGTTCACTGATCATAAGGGGAAGCAAGTGTTTCATCAAGAATTCTAAACATCTAAAATTCATGGGATGATAGCATGATGACATAACAGTGAAGTAGATCAAGGGACTCAAGCTCCTTCATTCAAAGGAAGTTGTTGTAGGAAGTTTGGATGACCCAAAGAAAGGATGAGGTATGTTTTCTTACATTTGATATTATGGAAGTCATACGATATGGTTGCAGGTAATATGGATCACTGCTCTATCTTAAGGGCATGATCAAAAGAAAGGATCTCCTCCCTCAAATGCATGGTTCACATATTCACTAGATGAGATCAACATAATATGTCCACATATGGAGTATGAGGTGGTTGACTAAAATTAAGGAACTCTGGTTGGAAGCTCCTGGGAATGAAATGTGTGAAGAAAGGAAGGAAGAGATCATGGAATATGAAACAATGGTAAAGGAAGTCAACATCTGAAATACCAAGAAGGTTTGACTATGATATCTCCCAGAAAGATATGAAGACTCTGATGGAAGTCTAGAAAAAATGGAAACCCAAGACAATGCATATATTTAGGCGATGTGTCAACATGTATGTGGGATGATGATGCCTACAAGAAGATGTCATGATGAAAGACCATCAAAAAGGTAATTTTTGATCTGAGTGTTCATTTCTTATTTTTGAACAAGTATCTGGATGGGCTTATATAGGACTTCCAAAGGAATAACTATGGATGTCTTCCCCAAGAACCATGTAGAAGGATGTAAGATCCTTCTGAAGAAGATAGTATGAAGAAGGCAACATGACATGAAACAAGGCCATATGTAGACTAATGGATCGCTTTCTGATGAAATGAATGATGGCATGAATGACTCATGGATGAAAGTGATGGATAGTCTGTGCCCTATGAAGAAGTCCCTAAAGATGAAGACTTCGTGACAAAGAAATTCATGACATCGAAGGAAGGATCTCTTCAACCAGCTGGTTTTTTTATCTCCACCTAAGGAGTTGTTGTAGCTCCCTAATTGAGAGGGATCCTGGAAACAAGTTTCTTACTTGGTATAAACTTGGAAGCAAAATTCCTAAGCAAAGAGGGAGCTTAGGTACATTCCTTTCGTAGAAACGAATACATTCCTTTATTGGAATAGATATGTCCTCCCTAATTAAGAGGGAGAGATAGACACATCATTTTGGTCTTCACTTGAGAAGACAGAATGGAGGATTGGGTAATCATTTGGTATCTAATGCTCTTTGAGGATGAGATAGGGCATCCAACATAAGAGTCGTTGTAGAGAACTGATATGCTTTGAGGACTGGGAATCCAAGATTAGAATAGTCTTGATTGAACGCACTCTAAGAACCTAGGTGGGGTATGTTACGGGAGAGACAATTATGAGAGTGTCTATAAATCATTGGTCTCGCCAACATTGAGCTTAGATCTTATGGAGAGATAGAGTTGCTAGTCAAGGCCTTGGTATGTGACAATGTTGGTTGATATGATGCTATGGAGATGAGTTACCAATCTGATTCTTCTTATGATAAATTCTTTAGATTGAGAATGACCAAGTACCATTATGAATACCTCCCTAGTTAAGAGGGAGTGTTGAAAAGTGTAACTAGGTTTGGTCTTCATAATAACATGATTTTATGTAAAAGATGTAAAGAAGAAAAATAAAATCATGGGTTTCATGAGCAAGAGATTTTAATTTTAGTTAAGGCTCCCAATGTGATCCCTTAGGGATTTTTTCATCTAGTCATAAATGTTTGAAGAGTCATTGTCATGTAATGAAGGCATGTTACACATTGTAAAGAGTCATACTTGTTTTAAGCCACCCTCCAAGACCTTGTTACTAGCCCTCAATCAAGTCAACCTACAATGAAAGAATAATTCGAGAAAGGTAAAGTCGGCCTACTTCAAGGATCATGTCAGCCTAAAAATGATGAACCAACCACTATAAATAACAATACTCGGCCTCATTTGGAGATCATATTTTTGGTGAAGCTAGCCTCTATTTCAAGTGCCCAAATCATCTTGGAAGAAGCCTTATAGTTAGTGAGGGAAGAAGGAAGGATAGCAAAGGAAAGAGTCATCATTCAAGACTTTTTTTTGGGCTAGTATACCCTCACACGTGCGAAGGTTGCAGGTCTGAAGTTGGCAAGGAAGGATCGAAGATTGCAGTCACCTTGAAGTGATCTTGTTTGGGCGGAAGTCTTCACTTAAGGAAGTTGAGTTAGAGAGAGAAAAGTCTCTCTCAAGAAGGAGACTATTTAAGGAGCCAAATCAAATCTAGAGTTTATGTTGTAAAGATAAAGCATTGCAGGCCTACAAGAAGCTAAGAATCTGAAGGAAGTTGAGAAGAGGAAGAGGAAGAGAAATGTTGATCTAGGGAGAAGTGGAGGCTTGTGACTTGGTCTTGGAAGAGCTCTAGTGTCAAGTGTCTTTTTCATGGTCTTGGTATTCATCAACTGAAGGTTCTATATGAAGAATTTGTTTGGGTTTTCCTCTCAAAGAGTGAGAGGTTTTGGCCCTGGCTGACAACCTATATATTGTGTCTCTTGTCTCTTTATTGTTCATGATTTGGTAATTGTCTTGATGAAAAGAACATAATAATAACTCAAGAAGTGAAGATCCTAATCAAGAATTAAAAAGACTATCACAAGCAATTATCATAAGTAGAGAAATCACCTAACTATTGATGCCCTATATTTCTCAACACTAATAGGCTAACTTGTCCTTCTAGATAGGCCAACTTAATTGTAGCACTATGAGAAGGTATTGGAGGGTCTTTGACTATATTTTGACTCAAATAAAATTTTCTTTACAATATGTAACATGCCCAAAAGGGTGTTCCATACATGGAAATAACTTAATTGACTTGTAGACTCAATGACAAGCCCTAGAAGCACTCAATGGGTGCTTGACCTATAAATAAATTTCTCTTGAGCATGAAACCCATGCCTCAAGAATAACAATAATAATCTTATTTTTTTGTTTACATCAAATACATGAAGTCATGATTCCATATGTCATTTTGAAGACCGAACCTAGTTACATATTTTAGCATACAATACTGTGGTCTCTTTCCTGATTCTAGCTTCCTTACAGAATTCTTGAGCTCTTGTTCACTTCATCTCCATTCAAGTCATGGGATGGCTCAACATCTTCCTCAATATCGATACAAAGGACTTCGTTCTCACATTAAACAAATGTACATTTTGATCCCAGAACAAGAACAAGAGAAATAGTAGCAAAGTTAATAAACATAATGAATATATATCTAGTGACAAGGCATGTATTTCTTTCTTTTCTAGATGTGAGTGTGGCTCCTTCATTATTCTTGCACCAACTTCCTCTTGGAGTTTACTCTTCCTACACTATTCTGCACCCTGATGATCTTCAGGTTCTTCTTTTATTAATCACATCCTCATCAAGAAGTTAGTGAAAGAATTATTCAAATACGGTTCTTCTTTTATTAATCACATCCTCATCAAGAAGTTAGTGAAAGAATTATTCAAATACTCATGCGGGAAGAGAATAACCAATGATCTATAAAGATAAATCTCAATAAGGGCAATGACACAAAGAAACAACATAGGACTTGAAAATACTATTTTTTTAATGGGGAATGAAGGAAGTTGTTAGCTCCCTCTTGATCGAACCTCTATAAGTTACCACTATTCATTAGCCATATATCATTAGCAGAAGAAATGCATCTTCTTGAACACCACTTAGCAAACTCCATCGTAATCCACTCTAATCTCAGGCATTTTAGAAACCGTCTTTCTCACATGAGATAATGCTTTATAGTGAAGATGAGTGAATTTTCAGTGCCACAATTTATACTGATGACTATTTATCATGAATCAATGCATTGATAGGTCTTCCATTGATTTTATAAAGATCTCCAAATCTTGATCCCAGAGTAAAGGCATGTAATAATAATTATACATATTGACTTCATTGTTTGCAATGATATTAGTTATAATCCATCTGTGATCGTTGCAAAATAGGTTAGTTTAAAAAACTACCATTCCATCTTTTGCAAAAGTCGCGATTCCTACTTATAACCACTATTGTTAGTAAACTCTAATATCAAAATGACCAAAACCCACGAAATTATGACATTTCTCATATACTGTGAGAAAGTCAAAATCCCCCTATCTTCAGCATTCAATTTCTATCAGTTATTCTTTCATAACTTTTTATGCATTATACTTCTTTTCAAGACAACACTTTCTTGCACATGCATAAATAGAAGAAAAACTACTCTTTACTTTTGCATGTATCAACAAGTACCAAAACCACAACTATTGAACACATGCAACACCTTAATTATTATCTGCAAAATTACTATCATATCTTGGGTTACTTGAAATCTTGGAAGAATGCAAAATTACTATCATATCTTGGGTTACTTGAAATCTTGGAAGAATGGTAGCAATAAAATTTCAGAAACAAAATTTCAACAGTAAAATTCAGCAATAAATTTCAGCAGTAAATAGAAAGGGACAACAAGAGATATTTTAGCTATAAATGAGATATTTCAACAGCAAAAAAAAATATAAATTACAGCAGAAAATGAGCAACAAGTAGAAGGAACAACAAAAGATATTTCAGCAAAAAGAGAGCTACAAATGGAGTGGACAACAAGATATATTTCAACAGAAAGAGAGTTGCAAATGGAGCGGACAAGAAATATTTCAGCGTAAAGAGAGTTGGAAATGGAACTTGTCTTCACCAAAGCTCTGATACCATGTTGAACTTTTGATATTCTATGTTGTAACAATAACTTATTACAATACTTCTTTATGTTGCAATATTAGATAAGCAAAATAGAACATAAATCAAATGCACAACAAAAGACAACCAAGAATACAATGAGACAAAGAATTTAGGTTCAATGACCAAGGTAAAACCCACAAGGAGAAAACTCAACCAAATTCGTCTTCTGTTAGAAATCAGTTGTTCAGCGAAAATATAGAGTACAATGAAAGAACAAGAGAATGAGTAAGTTCATCCAAATCTGAACATTTTGTAGCATGAAGATCATTGGTAGTAGCAACAGATGCACACATTGAATCAACCTTCCCTTCAATTGAATCAACACTGAAACACTGAAGCATTGAACCAACCTTGGCTCACCAAGTTCTGCTCTTATTTTTCAAGACTCCCTCTCTCACACACAATTCTTCTCTAGATTCTCTAACTCTTTTTTTCTCAAGTTCGTATTCTTCTTTCACAATGCACGAGCAATAAGAAGAGAGAATGAGAGACAAATATATATAAGAGGAGCAAGGAGTTTGAATCATAAAAAAGAAGTAACTCATATGCCTTGAGAGAGACTCACATATGCCAATGAGGGAGTGTAACTCATGCCATTAAGGAGAAAAATGCATACCTTAGTAAGGTATGTCATAAAGGAGAGAATGTAACATATGCATTAAAAAGTGCATGAGAGGAATCTTTTATGACATGTTTTTATTGAGTGTAAGAGAGTGTAAAATAATCTTTTATGGTGTGCTTTAATGAGTCTAAGAGAGTGTAAGAGGAATATACCATGCAAATAAGGAGAGTATAAGAGAACATTAAAATAATAATAATTAAGATTGATTGATGATGAAAAGGGATTTTCCATCAACAATACTTGATTACCAATTGATACAAAGGGATTTACTATTTTTGGAAAGTCTTACTTGAAACTTTTTATTTTTAGCTTTTTGGAATAAAATAGAGTTCTATTTTTAGAAATTCATCCCTTCAACAAATTGAAGACAGAGAAAGCCGCCTTCTGCGCTTGGCCTGAAAGAGGAGGCCTTCGAAAATTTCATTTTTCAAGCTCCAAATGATGTGCAACTTCTTCTGCGAAACTCGATTTTTCAAAAAAATTATATCAGAGATAAAACCCCAATAAAAATTATCTCCTTTAATTTTTAAGCTTTGAAGTAATACGAAATCTCCTCCAATGAACCAGTTTTGAAAACCCTCTGCAAGACGTAAAGTTAGAAATATAATTTCGCACCAGAGGAAAATAGAGAAAAATTTATAATTTTTCAGCCTAGAGAAAAAAAAGGATCCCTGCGGTAACACGACCTTTAAATTGAAATTATTAAAATTTGAAATCAAGCCTTTAAATTGCCAGATTACTTTAAAAATAGCTTGCAACAAAATTTACTACCACCCGCTTGAGGAGGACACCCTTCAAGATCTGCTTGCAACTTCGGTGAAAATTTGCATAAATTTTTCCTGCGGCCATGCAACGAAATTGACTCCGGTTTTTATAGAGCTTTATGATTAATTCCTTAAAATTTTAACATTTGATCCCTGCGTAAACAGATTAAGAGAAAAGACCTCAAGGAGATTGTGCCTTCCCCTATAAAAATATTGTAATGAAAACTTAAGCCTTAAAATGTGAACTTCCTTCAATTTGATGTAAAAAATCCCTAAAGAAAAATGTGATTTTTTCTGCTACAGGTGACAGGGAAATGAAGCTACGATATCGGCCTTACTAGAAAAGGCTCTAAAACTCTTTGCGACTTCCATGACCAAAAGCATTTGCTGCTCGCTCAAAAACAATTTGTTTGGAGTTGCAAAAAAAGATTGTTAAGACCACAAGAAGACTTGCAAATAAATTCGAAGAGAATCCCTTAAAACTCCCTCAAAAATTTTAAAATTTAAAAACCCTGCTAAATCTTGTTTTCAAGAAAATATGAGGGTTCTTTAAGCATTCGGCCTCACGAAAAATAGCCTCATAAGGGCTTGCTGCCCCTGAAAAAAAAAAACAAAATTAAATTTATTTCAAAGCCTCCAAAAATGTTAGATCTCCTACAAAAACAACTTTGTTAAGAAACCCCGAACCAAACTCTTAATCTATCTTCAGATCCGCAAGAAACGAAGAAGAACATCCGAAGTATACAAGATCTACGAAGTTAGATACAAAGGGTTAGATTAAAATAATAATAATAATATTTACAAATAATCTACCATAACTAGATCAAGGAGTATGAGTACAACCATGCTTCTTGATTAGCCTAATATAAACTCTATATTAGCAGATTTGTTCGATATAAGCACAATGATTGAGAAAAGTAGTTTAAAAATAGATTATATCACAAGTTAGGGCCAAGAAAACACCTGCAAAAAAATAAATCTTGAATGATAAGCCTTTAAAAAATTATATTGTAGGTTCTTCCACTTGTATACTCCAGAGTTGGTTAGTTTAACTGAAAACGTCCCCCACGCTTGATATCTCTACTCACTTAAAATACCATTTTTAGATCACGAGGAGCTAGATAGCACAATGAAATAGAGGCCTAGGGTTCAACCAAAAACTCACTAGAATTGCTACTTCTAAAGTGTTTCTCCTAACTCAAAAACTCATTCAAGATACCTGTGTAAATAGTAAATCCACAATTGGCCAGTGAATAACAATAGTTTACATTTAAAACCAATAGAGCATCTGATTTCAAAAATGATATCCCACACAACTCCAAAGCAAATTGTTAGATCCATAAGGGTTCGATAGTATAATTAAGAGGAAGCAGTAGGGATTTAACCAAAGATCCACTAAACACGTCCAACTCTAAAATATTTCTCTAAGACCACAAAAATATTTTTCTAATTTTCTATCTCGAAAAATTCTTGTTGCCAAAAAATGAAAATAATATAAATTTGGGGGATAGATATAATTTTCAACCCTCAAAGTGTCTAGATAGAAACTTGAGGTGTTGAGCTCTAATTTTGATTATTCATACCCCTTTCAACTTTTGTGGACATTATATTTTACAATCTACATTAAAATAATTATTAAAATCCTAATCAGTGGGAAATTTTAATAATTAAAATCAGAAACTTAGACTCAATCAAATCTTGTGAGACTTTATAGATGATCCAGTATGCCATTTTGCATCGACTCTATACACTAGGAATATCTTAATACTTCACCATCAAGCTCCACTCTAGCTTTGGGATATATTTGGGAGAAAAACTTAACCAATTATTTGCAATTGAAAAACACAAATAATTAGCTAAGAAAAAGAACTCCTTAGAGTGAAACTCTCTAGCAAAAATCTTAAGCTACCTAGATGTGTTACGTGGATTTAATTTCATCATACTAGAGTACTTTTACAATGGCCATGTGGGGCTACAAAATTTGGATTACATAACTTTAATAAACAACTGGAAGATGATGATGAATTCTGGGTGTCTCATTGTTTTGACCATGAAAAAATGAACTCTGCATATAGGATCTTTAGCAATCTTCTAGTTAACACTTAAGGTCAACAGTGCCATTGTAAATATGAGACCACCAGGCATTATAGATCGAGCCCAAAACTGTGTTACTAACTCTCTTTTACAGAGAATGCTAGGGTTAAGCTATATATGAACCATGAGCCAAAAAATGATCCACCACAGGGATGTGAAGTCAAGACATTGTGTAATTTACATAGTCATGATCTTAATGTGTATAGAATCATAGAGCCACAGTTGGAAAGTGAACAGGTTGCGAACATAATACATAGAGAATGCAAGCCACGAATCACATAATCACACAAGAAAACGCCCAAAAATGTTTTAGTTCATCAACAGAGAGAGAACCTTCAAGGACTTCAATCCAAAAACCAACCGAATGTGATCTCCAAGCCTCCAACTTCATACCTTACCTCTAATACCATGTTGGAAAATCAAGAGGCTTTACGATTAGATTAGATTTTTCTTTCTTGATAACTGCCTGTGAAATATGTTGGCTTCTTATTTATTTAATTATGTTCTTCTTCATCAAACAATTATGAAAACGTAAACATGAAGATCACAAGAGAAACACAGAACACCAAATATGTTGGAAAATGCAATATGGCAGCTATTAATTCCAATTTTCCTGAAACTTAATAATTGTTCATGAATTTTATTTATCTTCTTGTGTTTTATTTATTAGTTCTTCTTCATCAAATAATTATCAAATGAAAAATAGTAAAGACAAAGGATACAGAAGTTAGGCTCCAAACCAGGGAAAATTCCCTTCAAGTGGAAAACCCAAAAAATCTCTTATCTTCTTATAGAATCTGCTTCAAATGAGAATCAAAACCCAACCCTAAGTAGCAAGTCATTCCTTCAAGAAGTACTTCTAGATAAGTTAGATCAATAAGGCTCAATCTTGCTTCAACCAGTGTCCAGCTTCAACTTCGTCCCCAGCTTCGACCCTACAACTTCGGCCATGTAGCTGCTGCAGAAACCCCATTTCATCTCTTCAAGAGATCCTCCTTTGAGCAAGACGAATCCTTCCAAAGTCAACAAGGTCAAAACAGAGTATGTTCTATTCCAACAACTTGATACTGCAACTAGATCTCCTACAATTCGAACCTACAATTTCGACCTTCCTAGAAGTTGCAGAAACCCTAGTTTTCGCACGTGTGAGAGAGATAGAGCCCAAAAACAAACTTTTCTTCTTCTTCTTAGATTCTTCTTGCCTTCTAAGCCTTCATTGTTATTTTCTTGCTTTTGTCAGCTTCAGATCGAACTTCTTCTTGAGATATCGAACTTGTGAGTGAGTGCCAAATGAGGTCGAATCTACTTCTATTTATAGCCTTTCCCGAGCGCTGAATTCCCTCCTTTAGGCCGACTTGTACTTTGGAGCTTTCCAAGACCTTCTAGACTCGGAATAAATTCTTTTACAATGTACATCTTGCCCGAAAGGGTCTTATAATCATCATGTTGACTCTCTAGACTAATGACAATATATCATTTGACCTAACAAACCCTAGAAGCATGAAGAAAATGTTTTTACCTAGAAAACCATCAATAAGAAGCATGAAACCCATGCTTTAAAATAATAACCTTTCTTTCTTCTTTTGTTTTTTACATAAGATATACATATTGAAATAAGTACAACAATAATTATGAACACTGAAACTAGTTATGTTTCCAACACTTCGTCTTAACTAGGGAGGTATTCATAATTGTACAACTAGTACGACATCATTCTCAAACTAAAGATTTCTCATAAGAAGAGTCAAATTGATAGCCAACTATAAGCATCAACATTATGACCAACATTGTCTTTGAGGCATAACTAAACAAGATCAACTGTATTCAAGAGCATTATGCTGGGAGGCTTTACGTGTGACACCACACTACCTCTACAAGGCACATACCCCATCTGGATGTTCACTAGGTATGTCCTTTCAGGACTATTCTTATCTTGGATTCTTATCCCTTAATCCTCAAAGAATATCTGTCATCTTTGACCACTCTTACCTTGGATACATGTCCTATCCTCAAATAGTGTCAGTACCATTCCTTTCTTGGATTGTCTATCCTCAATGGAACCACAGATGCTTATCCAATCCTCCATCATTCTCTCTTTACGACCTTCACTTAGACTTACAATTGTTAGTCTTGGTCAAGTGCATGACACAAGAAGAAGAGAATATACATGTGATTTTCATCATCACTCCCTCTCAACCAGAGAGGATATCCCTATTCCCTCTTGATTAGGGAATAGATCCTTGCTCCTATTTACAGAGACTTTTTTGCTCCCTCTCAAATATAGAGGAGATCCCTGACTTCTTTCTAATATGAGAAGTCATAACCACAAGTTCTCTAGCTTGTTTCCATAAGAGTATTAACTGCCTGCACTTTCTGGAGATAGTTGCATGGCTCCCTCTTTCTTTCGCATGTCATCATATTGAGCTTTATTTCTTCATTGGTATCACAGAGTTGTCTTCTTTCTTTAGTCTTGTGACAAGGTACCAAACTTCAAGTTAATCATAGTTTCCTCATGAAAGTGATCTCTTTTTATTGTACAAACTTGACCCTCAGGCTATCTTCTCACAATGTTACCTTTCAATCCCAAGATAAAAACTTTTCAACTTCATAATTGCCAAATATCATATGTTGGGCTTGCCTCAACATTCTTCATATATTCCTGCAATATTCTTCCAGGTAGCAAAACAATATGTTAAACAAATAGCCCACAACAATTATTAATATTAGACTTACCTCCTCATGATGAACTTCTCATCAACATCCTCATGGTCCATCTCCACAGGAACGAATCTTTCTTCATGCATTAGAGTGCCCAAGGAACAAACTTGATTACCAAGTTACAATTTTCTTCCCGGGACTATATTGGATGTTGATCACTATTCTACATAATCTAGTGAGAAAGTCTTAATTATTTATTCATTCTAGAGTAAGTCAAATTCTTCTTTTAAGCATCATATAACCATATGGAAGATTCACTAAGCATATTTTATGACCAACTTCCTTATAGGATTTTGTACAAATGAATCTTACCTAAGAGTTACTTCAAATATGCATTTGTATGCTTTCATTCTATCATCTAGCTATATGCTTTAAAATGAGCATGTAACTTGACCAATTGCATTCCTTCATCCTTTAAGAGTATTGTTTCCATACTATATGGAATGTATCCTAACCTTGTCATAATGTTTTTTCCAAGAACCAACCAAAATGATGGTTCTTACAAGATCATGATGATCTACCTTAGAAAAATGACTACCTCTAATATAATATTAGAGAATGTCTCGATGAATAATATGCAAAATGGTCCAATTTTAAAGACTTGATGGTTCCTTCAAAGCAACTCAATTAAGTAGACTCTAAATTTGCTACTTAAAAATGCTTCTATCTATGATGCCATACTAAATCAGGGCTCTTCTAGAGTAAACAACGATGCATGCTATCATAAAGGAGAGACCAACTTTACAAAGAACCTAACATAGAGGATGCCTTCTTCAATAGTAAAGATATTTGATATCTTCTTTCTTCAACTTCTTCTCAAGTTCTCCCATTTCTTCAGTTGTGTGAGCTTTGCTTCTTTCCTTTCTTTTGTTGTTCTGCTTGTTTGGACAATCTCTCTTAAAATGTCCATATCCATTGCATCCAAAGAATTGAACCTTGGACATATCTGACTTCTTCTTGGACTTTCCAAACATTCCCTTCTTTAGCTTCTTGGTCCTTGCAATAAAGCCTTGAGACTGTTCATTAGATTCAATGTCATATTTTGCCTTAATCCTAGTTTCTTCCAAGATGCACTGAGCCCACAACTCATCAAAAGGAGTTGAGTCTTTCTTAGAGTAAATGCTAGTTGCAAAACTGCTCCAATCGGGTGGCAAGGCATTTAGTACACAGATGGTAATTTCAAAATAAAAAATTCTCTCCCCAAGCCCTTGTAATTGATCTATTATTTGAGAAATATTCATTAGAAATGAGACCATATCATCATCATTCGATTTCTTTATGTTATATAGTTTATTTCTCAAAGACATATTTTTTCCTGATGTACTTATAGAGTACAAATTTGTTGATTTGGGGTAGCATCGGGTGTGCTCTAGCCATGAAATTTGGTGGAGAGGTTGGGGCACATGAGATCTCCAATACCCAGAAAGGATTTAGGCAGATTCGAAACAGATCAGGAGATATTAAAATAATTAATATTTTTAATGGAGTCCCTAAGTCTAAACTTAGGGGAAATAAATATTAATGTGTATTAATATGAATCTGTGTTAGAGTGGTCCAAAAGACATGGATCAAGCCAGATCTAATCTTAGCCATTGATTAGGGACTTAATCTCGACCGTTGATATGTCAACAGGAAAATTATAAGAAGAGGCTTGAGGGTCACTTGGAGAAGACACCAGAGTGATCAGTCATTCTATTCTCTAGAGCGGGGTTTGCTAAGAGAGATAGAATCAATGATCGGGAGAGCAACTGAGGGGCATTGAGTACAAAGAAACAGAGAGGCAGAGATAGTGTCGGGAGAGCGCAGAGCAACCAGAGAGAAAGACGCAGGAGCAGCCAGTGCTCACGCAGAAACACGCAGAGGCTCAGAGAGCTAACGCAGGGCCTCATGGGGTTGACGCAGGCCAAGATAGGCTGACACAGGGCCAGCGCTGGGCTAGGAGAGGCTAACGCAGTCCAGATTAGAGTAGTTTCCAGAAGAATTATCCAAGGTTTCAACCAGTAGATTTGTCAGAAACCGAGAGGTATTACTGCTAAGGAAATTCTCTGTTGGGTAGGCTAGTTTCAGCACCCAAATTGTACTCTGATATTGCTTAATAAGAAAACCTTCAGATATTTGCACCGGTTTTCCCACATTGGATTTTTCCGAGGACATTAATCCAAAAATAATGGTGGCATATGGTGTGTTTGTTCTTGTTTCTTTTAGTTGTTGATCTGTAATATGTTGAGCATGCACTGGTGTTTATTTTTAGTATTTAATTTGTAAATAACTTGTTAAGGAAAAATAACAAGTAGGTAGGAATAAATCAAATAAAGTGCATGGAGGGTTTCTAAACTAAGTAAACTTAGAAACTTCAACAAAATTTACTAGCTTGTCATGCATAGCCTTATAAGTCTTCAAATTAGCAACAAATGGAACAATATGATCCTTAATGGATTCAACAATTATCCTTTGTGCCCTTCTCCTTCCTTGTATTTTGCTAGTTCTTGACGCTTGTCTTTGCTAGGTTCAGTGATTTCACTGAGAACATATTCCATTACTTCATGTTTTGTAAGTGCCAGATCAATCATTCTTCCATGCTAGGAAATTTGTTGAGCCAATGAGCTTATTGGTTTCCTTGCAAAAAGACCCATATGACATGTAGATTCAAACATAGAGTAACAATATGATACTTGCCAATCAAGAGTCTTCCTTCTCCGATGATGTCTCCAACTATCTTGAGGCTTTGAAGATCTTCAAGGAGACTTCAATGGTGTCCTAGAAAGATGTCTTCTAGGATATCTTAAGCAACAACCTCAAAGAGTGATGAATGATATGAAGATTCCTTAATGTTTCCTTCAAGGATGTCTTTCAATGAGCCTTTGAATAGATCTCCTTTCAAGAGAGATCAACAACCTTCTTATAGTCTTCTTCAACAAAGGCTTGATGTAGTAACTCTTCTTTTAGATCAATAGATCTTTGTATCTTTGTGTTCTTCTGCAAATGATTCCCCTTGACAAGCAAACCCTTCTTTGTGTCCACAAGATAATCTTTTCAGTTGCCTTTTCTTGTTCACCTTAGCTTTGATCCCATGTTGGAAAATGCAGTATGGCAACTATTAATTCCAATTTTCCTTAACCTTACTAATTGCTTGTGAACTTTATTTATCTTCTTGTGTTTTTTATTAGTTCTTTATCAAACAATTATCAAAAGCACAATAATAAAGACAGAGGACACAAAAGTTAGGCTTCAAGCCAGGGCAAAACCCTTCCAAGGGGAAAACCCTGAAAATCTCCTCTTCTTATAAAATCTACTTCAAATGAGACAATCAAGACCCAAACCCTAAGTACCAAGTCAACCCTTGAAGAAGTCCTTCCAAATAGGTCAGATCAATAATGCTCAATATTGCTTCAACTGGCTTCCAACGTCGACTTCGTCCCCAGCTTCAACTCTGCAACTTTGACCTGCAACTTCGGCCCTGTAGTTATTGCACAAACCCTGTTCCATCTCTTCAAGAGATCCTCCTTTGAGCAAGACAGATCCTTCTAAGGTCAACGAGGTCAAAACAAAGTATTTTCTCTTCCAGCAACTTGATACTGTAACTCGATCCCCTGTAATTCGGACCTGCAATTTCGGCCTTCCTAGAAGCTACAAAAACCCTAGTTTTCCCATGTGTGAGAGATATAGAGCTCAAAAACAAACTTTTCTTCTTCTTATATTCTTCTTACCTTCTAGACCTTCGCTCTTCTTTTCTTGCTTCTCCCAACTTCAGATCGAAATTCTTCTTGAGAGATCGAACTTGTGAGTGAATGTCAAATGAGGTTGCACCTACTTCTATTTATAGTCTTTCCAAGGGGTCGAATTCCATCCTTTACGCCGACTTGTAGCTGCCAGGGCTGACTTGTACTTTGGAGGTTTCCAGGACCTTCTAGACTTGGAATAAATTCTTTTACAAGGCTCATTTTTCCTGGAAGAGTCTTATAATCATGATGTCGACTCTCTAAACTCATGACAATATATCCTATGACATAAAAAAACCCTAGAAGCATGAATAACATGCTTTTACCTAGAAGACCATCAATAAGAAGCATAAAACCCATGCTTTAGAATAATAACTTTTCTGTCTTTTTTTGTTTGTTACATAAGATATACATATTGAAATGAGTACACAACAATTATGAAGACCGAAACTAGTTACATTTCCAACAAGATATATAGGTTCCAAGCCAGGGAAAAACCCCTCCAAGGGGAAAACCCAAAAAAAAACTTCTTATAGAATCAGATCAAATGAGTTATCCAAGACCGATAACCACAGAAAACTTCCACCTCTAGATGCCATGTCAAACCTTCCTTTCTAGCAGACCCATCAACAAGAGATGTACCAAGGCAGATCTTCCACAAATTCTGGCTCAAGAAGATATCATTTTTTCAAACTTCGGCCCTCCACTTCTTCTTTGCCCTCTCTATGATATTTCAAACCACAATCCATCGTGTGTGTATCCAAATGAACTCCATCTTCCCTCTATTTATATAGTTCAAAGGGGTGTGAATAGACATGTCCATTGGGACAGGGCCGACTTGGCACCAAAAGGGGTTTCTGACCCAAAATTACATATTTAAAAAATAATTTTCCTTTTTCTTTACAATAGGTCCAAATAGGACTTTGACTCTTTTGACTCAAAAAACCTAGAAACATGAAGAACATGCTTGTCTAGAAAAATAATAATAATTTTTCTTTTTCTTTTCTTTAGTTTTTTACATAAAATGCATAATAGCACAAATTATGAAGAACGAAACTAATTACATTCTCCAACACTATGCAGGTTTGTTACATGTTTAATGACTATTTACATCTTTTTAAATGACTTACAAAAGCATTATTCTTCGGAGGCTGCAATTAAAATGGCATACACACAAGAACCTTTTTCCTTTGGAGATCAGATTGCTTAAACATATATATCTGTGATGACAAAACTATCACTCTTCTCTTGATTCCTACTCAACAATCATCTTAAAGCACTCAATAACCTCCACCTTTCTAAATTATGATTTGATTTTCTTCACCAAGGTGAACAGCTGTAGTTTCAAATATTATGAAGGACCAACAAAGGGAAGGATAACGGTACACATAACTAAATTATTTTACCATATGCATTTTTTAGCCTCTTTCACAATGTAAAGGACAGGAGGTCCACAACAAAATATTTTCTCTGGCTCAAACCTCAAGACAAAAGTCAACCCGACCAAGCTTTAGAGTTTTACAGGATAAATATGCACATGTGCTAGAGTTGATTAAAGGCAGGAGAGAGTAGACAAGCACAAGGCAGTTTGTGCATAAACAGGCTAAATTTTCAACCAGACACATCATTATAAAACTACACAAATTTTACAAACTGGAGAGACCTGCTGGCTCCAAGACCTTACTGTCATACAATTCAACACAGAGAAGAACAGCAGGTAGCTGATACAAAAGCATCAGCTAAGACGTTCATGAGTACACTTGAAATCATTCCATGTCTGGCAACAATGAATACGCAATGCAATATACTAGCCCATAAATACAAAATCATCCGGCATTGTAGTGATAGATGCATACTAAAAATATATGGAAATCCTGTTGTAATTTTCAGTGTTTCACAGTCAAAAAATTTGACTTCCTTATTCACAAAATGCTTGTCTGGATCATCTGAAGAACCGACGCTTCTGCTTGCAAGTGAGCCATCTTCAAGTTGGCCGAAAGTACATCCATGGTTTTCAGAAGAACCACCAGCGTCCTCTGATGGATCATTTTTCTCTGTCGGATTTCCATCACTGTCTCTCTGTGAAGGATCCTTTGCCAAATCAAGTTGGCCTTCCACTCCAACACGTCTCAAGTGCAGCTAGAAAATATATCAAAATAAAGTTTAACATCAAATAATAAACATTTCACATCGCACAAAAGGTGGAGAAGTTTCATTGAAGGATATAAATAGCTTTAAATTCAGTGTCTATTCCATTTTTTATAATAATCCAATTTTTCATTGTATTCTGCATTTCAAGATTTCTCCAACTTTCCTTCTTCTGTTTCTTATTTAGTCAAGTTTCTTTCATTGTCAACAATTCAAACAAGGAAGTGCCTTCTATTAATTACCCCAATCTTAAATAGTTTTACCTGCAGGTAAAGGTTAACTTCATCGGGACGTGACAGAAATGGAAAATCGCCTCCTGTTTTAAGAAATGCCTCCCTAGCACCAGGATATCTTTCCGTCAATTGATTCTTCAGTTGTCGAGGCACAGTACAATAGTCATTAGTCTGGAACAAGCAACAAAAGCATGTTAGGAAATGAATACATCATAGTCAAATGTGTCTTCTACTCCTTACCAAGCATCCTATGGTCTTGTGGTCAAGTTTAGTTTTGTTGGTTGAATTATCATGTATATTACTACATAGCAGAGTAGACTACCGTATAAATTACTGTGACAAGCAAACAATGGTATATTGGTATATTAAACAGTCCTTACACTAGAGAATGCACAAAATATGCTTGAAGTGTTTGGACAATATATTCTTACTTTAAACAATACATTCAACTGTAATTTTCTGACATTCTACTAAATCTTACAACATGATACATTCTAAATAATACATAAATAAACATCTCAATTGGACTTTTTGACAATTGGAGGTGATTAGGCAGCCTGGAAAACCTCCATGCCTATGTGATAATCTTCGAAGAATATGTGGCCAATCCTGGAGTATGCAGCATGCCCTGACGAAGAAATTATGCAAAAAAGATCTCCAAAATAGCACGTGTACATCACAATATCTGCATATGTCATAATATCTCATCTCCTATGTTCTATTATATTGTGTTGTATAAAGTATGCTATGAATATAATTCATATAAAAATAATAAACAAAAATATAAATATAATAATAACAAATAATAATTAATTAACTAATAGTTAGTTAGTTAGTAATGAAGAGGCATGACTTAGACATGACCATTCATGGTAGGGCACTGCCTAGGTATATAAGCGAGCCCTCGTTGTAATCATTTCACACATCTTTTATACATTCAACAATTCTTATGTATAATTACTACTTCTCTAACGATGGATACTTACGTATTTCAGTTCTTCTAAATTATTCGGTTGCGTATACAGAGCTTGTTTGTTACATTGGTATCAGAACCACATTGGTTCATCTCGACCTTTGGCCACGAACTCATTGTCAACTTGCTTGTTGTCATAATCGAAGCATTTCGCTATAAGAGCTTCGAGAGTTTCTCCATACTACAAGCCTTTGGCCATACATTTTTAAAAAAATCAAGTACATATATAAGGACAGGAAAAAGAAAAATTTTAAAACAAAAAAGGAAAAAATATATATTTAAAAAAAATTACACATATAAAGTTTGTAAAACTTAAATAAAAATAAGAAAAACAAGTTGGAAAATATATATATATATATATAAACAAAACCAACAAAAATTAAAAATTAAACCAAAAATAAATAAAATTATTTACCTAACAGACCCACATTCGATGCACAACACAACAGTGTGTCATGGTTCCTTGCTCCAGCCGTCAAGTCTCAAACGCAGCATCCTCTTACCTCCAGTCCATCGCAGACCACTATCGTCGCTAGCTGCCACTATGACTTGCATCGGTTGTTGCTTTGTTTTCTACTGCCCAACTATAGTCAGCCTATTCCACTATAAACACTTCTATTACCTGTTGTGCAAGATCGAACTACCAACTGCGCTACAACCAAATTGATTTGAATAAATATATAGGAAATAATGTAAATGATAATAATTAATAATGATTAGTTTATTAGTAATTAAGTTGAAGAGCCATGTCTAAATGAGACATGACTCTCCATGAAGAGGCACCTACATAGTATATACGCAGACCTCTCACTCTCATTTGTATCATCATTCTGATTTATACATTTAATATATAATATTTGTATCCTCATGGATATCTTTATATTCCAAGTCTTCTGGAGTAGAAGAAGGAACTTTGTTCACTTCATTGGTATCAAAGCATGTTTAATCTTATTGGCCGCTCACCACTGCATAGAGTCGTGTTCTCCGATCTAGGTCCTTGACCGTCGAAAGTCGTCAACTTTGTTGTTGTTGAAGCATTTCGCTACAAGCTTTTGGAGGTTCTCCATTTTTTTTGATATCAGGCCCTTGGCCATAAATATATTAAAATATATATATAAGGAAAAAAAAAAACATATATTGTAGGTAAAAAATTAGAAAAAAAATTTAAAATTAAAAATTCCAAATAAAAATAAAAATTTAAAAAAAAAATAGAAAAAAAATAAAAACAAAAATATATATAAAATATTAAAAAAAACAATGTTTCAATCCACCGACATCCAAATCCAACACAATCCTTCCCCACTAACATTGTCCACCTCATCCTCGCAAATAGCCAACAATAGCCCTAGTCGACAGAACAAACCACAAGTTGTTGTCGCCTTGATCTAACGGCTTTACAAACAATTGTCGCGTCAACACAGCGCGATTCTCCTACGCCTCCGCCTTAGACCATTGCCTTCATTATGCCGCCAGCCACTAGAGTGTCGCAGTCGCCACCATATTCCACCATCGCTTGTTCATGTACTACTAGTTGTTCAATTCCTACCAAGCTGCCACCAAATTCGTTGTACCAACTGCACGACCATTGGTCTATGTCATCACCATCACAAGTACTCTAGCCTCGGTTTTCAGAATCCATATCATAAAGTAGAAAACTCGAAACGACGCAGATAGAAAAATAAATACAGGGTCATGTCAATAGAAGAGTAGCACATAGGTCACAGTAAAACAATAATTTACCCACAATTTTAATCGTGTTATATTCACCAGATCACCATAACCGCCCACCTTACCGTTGCGGTTCGCTGCAGAAACCACAAGCCAGCTTCCAACTGCCACTGATTTTAATCTGTGTGGTGCCAACAATTGGAACCACTATGCACAGTCATCATCTGAATATTCCACTGCATAATCAATCGTTGTTCGTGCAAAGGAATCTCCCTGAAACCGCCATCAGCGGCTGCAACTTGCAACAAACTACTGACCGCAACGTCCGCTAAAATCGACGACTCTACCCATCATATTGGATTAACTGAGCACACAGTGCATTGGATTGGACAAATCGCACGAACGCGTTTGTACGGTGTTGTTTGTATAGTGAGGATAATTAAAAGTCAAAAAAAAAATTGTTTTGGTTATATATATTGTGATTATTAACTTATGAAAAAGAAACATAAACGTTGAAGGGAATTTAAATTTCAAGAGGGTTTAAATTTATTAAAGGGATTAGTCAACAAAAATATTACTGGATATTAATAAAGAAAAAGAAAAAAGAGAATTGCATGTACTTTTATAAAGTGAAAGATTATAAGGGAAAAAAAAAAAGTATTATTACAAGAATTAAAAGGTCACTTTAAACCCTTTGATCAAAGTATCATTTGACGAAAAATAAAGTCAATCACTAAAGGGAAAAAAAAAAAAGGAAAAAAAAAAAGAGAGAAGTAAAAAGATGATTTCCACAAAGAATAGCGGTTTTTTTCAAAATGTTCGTTTTGTTCAAAGGGATATTCTAATTGTCAAGAGCCATTCCGAAATCAAAATGTGGTTTGCAGAAAATGTTACAAAACTTTTACCTTAGTCGAATCTCTAAGTGATGCACAAAAACAATCAATCGCAAGAGATATAGAACAATTAATGACAATATTTAAGCGACAACATGCAGATTTTAATGAAGAGAAAAAGAAAATGGAATCCAAATTGCAAGTTGAACGTCCATCATCACTCCTACAAAACGATGTAATCCAGTGTACCGAGAAAGTGTAGTTGGAAGATCAAGAGAAAGACAAAATAACCAAACTTCGGCAAAACAAGAAAGCGTTACAACAGGATATGAAGACCTTGCGGATATGCATTACAAAAAAGTAATGGAAAAGGACGAAGAAATTTCTCGCCTCAAGGACCACGTTGAAAAATTAATTGCACAAGTCAAGAAGACTAAGGTCACAAAGAAGGAACTCAAGAAGCACCTATCCGAACAAGAGGAGGAAAATTTACGTTTAAAGAACCTTAATAAAAAATTATTAGAACAAATCAGAAGTTTAAAGGATGATGAGGCTACTAAGAATAAAATCAACAATCTAGAAAGCGAAGAGGTTTTACGTCTAAGGAATCATAACCAAAACCTCCTTACACAAATAAAGAAGCTTAAATGTGATAAGACATCACTTAAAGACAAGTTAGAGCAACTTACTCAAGAAGTATCGAAGTCTCCAGACGTAACAGTCCAGGTTGAAGATAAGGGAATTAATACCGAACCAGTCAATAGCAAAACTCAAGAAGAGGATCAATTAGTGGAAGGAAAAACACATTCACATGTTACAATCCAGATGATGAAAATTCCAAACAAAGATTATGTACCTAACTCAAAAACTGTAGTACCAGAAGGAAATCAAAAAATTTCCACACACTTAATAAGGGAAATTCAAACCAAAAAAGTTCCCTATCGACATCCGAATCATGAGAGTAGACTGGAGTAGACAACTCAACCAAGCTACATATCTGGACCATTCAGAACAGAAACAACAAACTGATGTTCCAGAGAATAGTGATGTAACCTCAATCCAGTCCTATGATGACAAGTCGTTACAAAATTCCAGTGATCAGAATATTCCACAGAATATTAATATAGGATGATCTGATCCCTTCTTAGTGCAATAGTTTTGTTTGTCACTTAGAAGATCATATCAACTTTTATTGACGAAGATCATTGTTCCAAGACAGGAAGACATTCGAAACCGAAAAAGAGATCAAGCCTTTTTCATCGACAAGGTTTGAGGACGAAGATTTTTGAGGAGGAAGACAATGTTATGTATAAATATATAGGAAATAATGTAGATGATAATAATTAATAATGATTAGTTAATTAGTAATTAAGTTGAAGAGTCGTGTCTAAATGAGACATGACCCTCCATCAAGAGGCACCTGCATAGTATATAAGCAGACCTCTCACTCTCATTTGTATCATCATTTTGATTCATACATTTAATATATAATATTTGTATCATCATGGATATCTTTATATTCCAAGTCTTCTAGAGTAATTAATCTGAAAAAGGAACTTCGTTCGCATCACAAATCCGCTGAAGCCACCACCATTTGCCACCATTAACTAGCTCGACACTACAACCTTCTCCAACTACTAGCCATACCACAACCGCTGCCAACCCTAATATCCAAATTTTTGGTGTGTCGTACAATGAACGAATTATCAACCTGACAATTCTCTTCCTGTAGTGACCGTAACCACCCCAACTAGCCGACCACTACCCGACCTACAACAGTCGACCATTGTCGTTGATTTCGCAGTCACATCCTCTGCTCCAGCGCATTTGCTATCACAACCCTTCGCCAAAACGCTATTTGTCTACCCACGCCACATGTTCCTCTCGTCACTTGTTATCAGCAATCTTCCACCATTGTCGTCGTGGCTTGCCGATTGCCAAAATCATTTGTCGACCAACATTTAGTCCTCGCTCAGAAAGAGTTTGTGCCTCGTGTGTTTTTTGGAAAAATAGATTGAAAAGGCGTTGAATGTTCCCAAGTGCCCACAAACAGACCCGTTGAGTAATATTACAGAATTTGATCAATGCTTGTGAGAAGTTGATCATCTTGTGTACGATATATTCAAAGGTAAATTTCATTTGTAATTCACAGGCAATTGTGGGTGTTTTAGATTGGCAGTATTGAAAACGTTGTGAAGAAGAGATACTATTAAACAGTCACAGCGATATTTAAAAGACATGCTTTATCACATTTATTTATTTTTAAATTGGAGAAAAGAAATTCAAACTAACATCACCCATCCTTTCATTAAATTTAGAGAAGGATTTTATTAAAGAAATTGTTTAAAGTTAAAAGCAGAAAGATATACATGGTTATTTATTCAAAAAAGAAAGAGAAGATGATATTATATTATTTAAAAAACAAATTATAATTTGAAGGGTGATTCTAGAAAGAATAAAGGTAAAGTCTTAAGGTTCAAAAAATAATAATAATAATAAATTAAGGTGTTGAAATATTTCATATTATATATATAGATTCAAGTTCCATTTAAAGGCCGGCATAAAGTTTATATCCTCATATAAGATTCAAGTTCCATTTAAAGGCCGGCATAAAGTTTATATCCTCAAAGGTTTAAGGCTCCTCTAAAGAATTAAAGTATTGAGTATTAAAAAAAGGGGGTTAAATAAAAATGAAGGACTATTATTTAATTAAAAAAAGGAAGAAGAGGGTATTCAAGGTTGTATATACTCAAGTTATAAAACAAAGTAAGAAAATATCAATTGTATATTGAAGAAGTGGGTCCTTTTTATAAAAGGGCCTAAGCCTTGGTCAAATATCGTTTGATAAAATTATCGACAAAGACAAAAAAGAGTCAAATTCTAAGAGAGAAGAATGGAACCTAATTCGAAAATGATGAAGGAAGAAAAGATGAGTCCTATAACCAAGTCAACATTTTGGACTAAATGTTTCTTTTGCCTAAACGAAATTGGATATACATATATTCAAAAAAGTTGCAAATTAAGTTGTCTAGCATGTTGAAGATTATTTAGTACAGAAGAACATCGAGATAATGAGCAGTTGCAAATGAAAAAATTAAAGGCAGAAATCGCAAAACTACGACAAAAGAATGAAGCATCGGAAAATAAATATAAAGAACTCGAAGATCGGTTTTAAAAAGAATCAACAAAAAGTAACAAGGAAATTTGGTGTTTAAGGGACCATAATTAAAAATTACTTGAGAAGGTCAAGAAATCCAAAGATACCCGAAAACAATTAGAGGACGAAATGAATGTCTTGAGAAGAAATTCAACAAGAATCTATCAGAAAGGAAGAAAAATTGCGGTTAAAAACCCTTAATCAAAGGTTCGTAGAACAAATCAAAAATCTAAGAGATGAGAAAGATACTAAAAATAAAGTCATCCAAAAAGCGAAGAGTTCTTTGTCTAAGAAATCATAACCAAGCCCTACTTACGCAAATAAAGAAGCTTAAAAGTGACAAGAAATTGTAGAAATTTTTGTTTTCCCACCCCGGTTTTCAGTTTCACCTTATTTCTCCCATGTAGTTAAATGCCCTTTCCCATAACCATACATTTAACAAGCTGAAAAAAATAAATATTGCTGAAAACACAAATTCTGGAAATTTTACAGAATGCTAGAAATTGCAGAAATAAAAATCAGCAGTAATAAACAGCGATTAAAACACATTTAAACACTGACATTTTTGGTCAACTTGACCCTGGAAAAACCCCCTACAACTCTTGGGGAAAACCAGTTTGAGAGCTCTTCTTTATTTCTGAAAATTATCTTTTTCACAGTGAGAAATATTCAGCAAAAAAATCAGCAAGCAAATTTACAACTTATCTCTTTTCCCATGCCTCACAGCAAACTGGAAATTACAGCAAACAGGACAGCAATAAATGCTGTACGGCCTCCTCGATTTTTGTGCCCACTTTCAGCATTAAATGCTGTTGTACGGCTAGCATTAAATGCGTTGTACGGACTGCAAGAAATGCGTTGTACAGCCCTCATTTTGCGTGCAGAAAAATCAGCAAACTACTCCTCGATTTTTGTGCAAACCACTCCTCGAAAATCGTGCCAAAATCTGCCTTTCACTGTGTGCTGAACCAGCTGTACAAATCTGCTCAACTGCTACCTTGGAATGTGTGCCAAGCTGTTGTTTCCTTCTCCACCCTGCTCAGAAATCTCTCTTGCTCTCTTGCTCTCCTTCTCCCAATCTGCTCATGAAAGAATGAATGACATTTTCCTCATTTTCCTCCTTTAATCTAACCCCAAGTGACTTTTGGGTGATCCAAGTGACTTTTGGGTGATCCCTAAATCCAATGGCTGAAATAGATTGAGATCTAAGGCTCAAATTAAATGCTCATTTAAATCTCACTTTTTATTTTTTAATACACCCCACTTTAATAAAGACCCACTTAGTCATTTATTTCCAAAGTCACATTTCCTTTTTAATTTTTCATTGACTTTATAAAAATCACTTTAAAATTAGACTTATTAACTTTATCACTTAAAGTCACTTTTAAATTAGATTTAACTTTATAAAAATTATAAAGTTACTTTAGGAGAAAAATTAAATTCTTTTTGACATTTTTCCCTAGGCCAAAGATCAAAGCCTAAGGGAACCACCTGTCCTCCGGTACCAAATTTCAACAAAAATCACTAAATGAAAATTTAGAACAACTTAATCAAGCAGAAGTATTGAAGTCTCCAACCATAATAGTCCAAGTTGAAGATATAGGAACAAATACCAATCTAGTGAATATCATAACTCAAGAAGATGAGAAACCAACAGAAATTAAAACATATTTAGATGTTGCAGTTCAAAAAATGGAAATTCTAAGTGATGATTCCATAGCTAACTCAACAACAACAGTACCTGAACTAAATAAGGAAACTGCCACACACATGATAAGGGGAAGCCTAACCAAAAGAACACCTTATAGACATCTAAATCAAAAGCAGACAACTAATTCAGTCTACATATTTGAACCATTCAAGATTTATGTTCCAAGGAATACTGAAGTTTGCAGAAATCAATGCTATGACAACAATCCATCACAAATTCCCAATGATTGGAAAATTCCACAGAAGATTAATCTTGAATGGTCAGATCCATTCTCAGTCTAACAATTTTGTGTATTCAACAATTCTTATATACAATTACTACTTGTCCAACAATGGATACTTACATATTTCAGTTTTTTCGAATTATTCTGCAGCGTATACGAACTTTGTTTATTACAATGTATTGTCCAAATGAGGGAAACAAGCCATCTATTTATACCAAAATAGCACATGTACGTCAAAGTATCTGCATATCTCATAATATATCATCTCCTTTATTGTTTTATTGTGTTGTATAATGTATTGTCCAAACGAAGGCAATTAGCAATCTATTTATACCAACATTGCATGTAGCAGGAGAATTTTGAGAGGGGAGCATCATTTTCAAAAAAACCTCAGGAGCACAACATCCCACAATTATAATTATATATATATATATATATATATATATATATATATCAGAAAAAAACATCTAGAATGCCAAATTGGTTACAGAATATATGAAAACATGCATATTTGCAGATCAATGAAGATAGAATGGCATCCTAGTACATTAATGATTAATCATTTGAGCATCAACCATCTAGAATCTAGATTATATCAATTACAAACAAACATAAAAAAAATTAAGCCATATAATATAAACTAGACCATTAACTTATGGAGTGAAATAGGTTGTCTAGCAATTGTTAATAATAACATGACCAAATAGCTATAATTACAAAATAGGCCATCTACATACCAAAATATGAAGATCAAAAGGTCCAAAACAATAAACTTAGCTATTTGCTAAATACCTCTCTACAGAGAAAGTGTTCACCAATTGTAAAAGCACCCAAGTGGCCAAATGTTATAGCTATGGGGTAGCACCGCCATGCATGTTCCACCACTCCTTGACAAACCATGCTCCACTATTCTTTATATTGAGACCCTCATCATGAGTATCATCCTTCATTCTTTTCCTCTTGTCTAGCCTTTGCCTCTACCTCGATTCTATAGGGACATCAATAGACACCACCCAATTTTGATCGAACTGCCTAATCCAAACCTTAAAATATGGTAGAGAAAGCTTAACATGCTTGATCAATGATTTTGGTTTGAGTGAAGGGTACATTTTTACTAAGGCCGTGAAAAGGAGTTCAACAAGCAACACCACCAACACTTGGGTACGTATAGGGCTTGGTGCACTTGATTAAATGCCAATCACATACCCTCATATATGACAGAAACTATTGATCCTAAAACCCTGAAAATTGTTAAGTCTGTTGAATTTTGAATGGAATCTGAAATTATATTTTCTCCATATGAAGTCCGATGAGCTTGGAACTTGTCCCAAGCATCCTAAAGCAATTAATTGTAATGCTAAAAATTTAAGTAAAAATTTGAATTTAACATTACCATTATGGAGCATATAGGGAGCTTCTAATGAGGGTCTAGGGAGTGCCTATGGAGCATCTAGGGAGAATGATGGAAGTGTGATGGGAGTGTGGTCCACCACATGGGAGCACATATGAGAGTGTGGCAATTTCCATTAAGTGCAATAATTGATGTCAAAGCACAGTTCCATCTTGGGAGTGTGCTCTGAGAGGCACTCCTATAGTACTCCAACTTGGAGTTGTTGATAGATCGTTGCCATTGATGTCAACCCAAGCAACACCAGGAGTTGTCCTACCTTTTGTTGCCCAAAAGGACATGACAATTCATGGATTATCGTGTCAGGATCATCCTTAATGGATTCTCCTTGTCGAGATGTAACACTAGTGGCGAGACTCACCACTAAAGAAAACTCTTTATCAAATATGGTGGCAACACCCTTCTTCCCCATCTTATTGGGACACTGAAAGGCATAGTGACCAATGTTACCAGACTCCGAATCGGCAATAAATCGGCGAGGCAAAAGAGCGAAGAGTTTTAATCGGATCAGGGAAAAATGGGGAAAAAATCGGTGAATTCAATAAATAAAGATATACACATATTGAATTAAAAAAAAAACATTGTTCATTGATATTCAACAAAGCCATGTCCAGACTCCAAACAATGCATAATATCAATAGATGTCCCAAATATCATGAATGAATAAGTATCTCATATATGTTATGAGTCCAAACATGATCCAAAGTACTAGGTCCTAATTCCTTACCAGTGACTACATAGAACCAAAAGCATTTGCTTCTAAAAGTTTATAAAATATTGCATACGAATTAGTAAAAACGCAGTAATTGAATCTCTTGATTGCTGCTGAAATGATATGATAATGGTTTGCTACTGAAATCTCTGACATAGCACACGTTGAAGCTACATTGGAGCACACTTCACATTATGCCTCTATTACACTACGACTCTATTACCTTCTTGATGTATGAGTTGCGGGCCTGAGAAGTGAGAAGTAAGTTACAGAGCAACATTTAATTTTTAACGTAACTAAACCACACAACGAAAAATGCGGGATCCCTAAAAGTTAAAACCCGTGCTCACTGAGTTGACAGTTGAAAATCGCCTCAGCCACCTAAATCGAAATTAATCGGTGAGTCGCAAGTCAAACTCGGGTTGACCACAAGTCAAACTCAGTTAACGCAAGTTTGACTCGCCTAGAGTTGAATCGGATCGTTTGAGGGAAGAGCAGAGTTTGACTCGTGATTAATCGCGAGAGATCGGAGATTCATGTGTCACTGATAGTGACCTATCTTCAGATAAGAAAAGCATCTCACTTTGCTCATGTCCTTCTCTTGTACTTTCTATTTCCCCTTCTGCTACTTGGCCCCACTAGCAAACCCCTTCTTGGGTTTCTTCTTGCACTTAGCTGCAAAGGCAACATTTTCCTCCTCATCAACCCCACCTTGTTGGTTGTCGCTTTTGGCACTCCTCCTAGATGAAATCATCCCACATTCTCTTGCAATCTGGAAGATTCTCTCTAGCAACATGCCATCAATGAATCCATCCCACTTCTTGGGAAAACTACTCAATGTCATCCTGACCAACTGGTCATCAAGGATAGCCTCTCCCACTACAACCAACTCATCTCTCACCTGTGTGATCTTGGTAAGGTATGAGGTCATTGTGTTAGTCTTGGTCATCTTGGTGTTTCTTAGTTTCTCACGTAACACCATCTTCCTATTCTCATTTATGCTCTGGTAAAGTGTTATTAGGGACTCCCACATCTCATAGGAAAACTTCTTCCCTGACACAAGAGGTATAAGTTGGACTTTAATTGCATCAAGCAGGATCCTCTTAGCCTTCACATTGTGCTTGTTGAAATCTGCCAACTAAATAGGATCAGTAGGTGGCACAAATTCACTCTCGACAATATCCCACAACCCAAACTCCTCAAGCAACAAGACTATCCTCTCCTTCCAAGGACCAAAATCTTTAGCCCCATTCCATCTATCTTCCACCCTCAAACCAGCAGCCATATGACTTCCTCAACCAACACAACTTCTAAACACTGAAAATGAGCCACCACTCTCCCTCTCAACAACAAATCTCTGGGTATACAGGTTGTTTTATGCTTGTTGGTTGCACTTTATCACCTATAGGTTCACTTGGTGCTCTGATACCATATAGAAATTTTATGTCCTATAGCCCCACCCGGTTTCAATTTGTTTTGTCTGTCATGTTTAATGCCCAAACACCATGTTCATTTTACTTGAATATAAATTGCAATTGAAACACTGGAATCTACCACTACTTTTCACTTTCCGCTGATAAAAAATAATTCACAAGCATGACAAATTCAGTTAGAGATTTTTGGTCAACTAGACCCTAGAAAAACCCTGAAGGGAAAACCAGTAGGAAGAGGATTTTTTTTTCTATTCTCAGAGAAAATTCTACAACATTAAATACACAAAGGGGTACTTATCTCCCTCGTTACTTTTCGGGGCAGCTTCTAAAAATTTGTGCAACTGTTTAGAAACTCGCGCCACTATCCAACAATTCCTGCCTTCAATTTTCATGACACTAGTCAGACATTAACCCCTCAAAAATTGTGCCACAATGAGCCTTCTCTGCCCCAAAAATCGTGTTGCAAACTAACAATTTCAGCCTCGAATTCCGTGTAAGTCAAACGAACTTTTTCCTCCTTGAAAACATGCCACAGTCTAACACTCTGCTCCTTGAAATTCACATTGTCAGTTATGCAATAAATGCATTGAGACTCCTCAATTTTTGGGCCTAAACTTTCATATAATAAATGCATTGGAAGCAGTGTTGTTAAAAGCGCGTTTAAATCGCGCTTTTTTCAAAAAAGCGCGATTTTTTCCAAACGCCGATTTAAACCCGCGTTTTATCGGTAAAAAGCGGCCTTTTTTTATACCGCTTTTTTCCGAAAAAAGTGCGCTTTTTTCGAAAAAAAAGCGCGATTTTTATGAAAAAAGCAGCGAGGCGCGGGGCAGCGGGTTATAATAACGAAATGCGATTTTTTTTATGTCATTTCTGACTGTGGGCGCGCGTTGGAGGAGGAGAAGTGTTGGGAGAGAGGAGCTGAAGGGTTTGGAAGCAAATCCAAGTGCTTGTTGGAGAATTTCAAGAGGAGATCACAAATTTCTCCATAAAAACGGTATGTAGATTAATTTTTTTTTGTTTTTCTTGTTTAAAAACTTTGTTTTTCATTGTTTTTGGTTGGCAAATTTCATATGGGCACCATTTTCCTTTTGTTTTTAAAGAATTTTTTGTATTTTTTCATTGATTTGGGATGGGTAACTTGGTATGAGTATGGGAACCAATTTTTTTTTTTTTTTCATTTTTTTTAAACATTGTTTATGTTTTTCATTGTTTTTTGGCATTTGCCATTTGGTTGGGTAACTTGGGTTTGGAACTTTGGATTTTGGAAATTTGTATTTTGTAATTTTGTAAATGCTAAATTGTAATTTGTAATCCTAAATTCCTATTTCCTAATCCTTATTTTTCCATAGGTTTGCAAATTCAAAATTCAAAAACAAACATGCCAAGGAAATTGGATCCTTTCTGGGAATATGGTGAACCTAAAGCTCCGAATGATAGACAAAACTTGTATTGCAAGTTGTGTGGAAAGGAGATACGCGGGGGGGTGTACAGGTTGAAGTATCACCTTGCACAAATCCCTGGACATGATGTGGGGCCCTGTATAAATACAAATGCTGAACTTATCCAAAGAGCCATGAGAGCATTGGGAGAATTAGAGCACGCTAGAGAGGCCAAAGAAGAACTCAAAAGGCAACTAAAAAGGTCAGCTGAAGGAAGTGGGCCAAGTGGCACTGGTTCTACTGCAGCGTCAGTCAATCCGGTAGCTGCATCATCATTTTTTGTTTCTCGAACCACACCTGGTTCACAACCAACTATCGGTTCAATGCTACAAAGAACTGAAAAAGAACAAGTTGATAGGTTGATGGCAAAATTTCTCCTCTGGAGTGATATTCCTTTCAGCATTGTAAGGAATAATCCATTTTTCCAACCTGCTGTTGATGCTATTGCCAGTGTTGGCCCGGGGTACAAAATCCCTTCTTATCATGATTTCAGAGGCCGGATTCTTCAAGATGAAAAGCGTGACTGCACCCAAAGATTGGAGGATTTTAGGGCATCATGGGCACAAACAGGGTGCACTGTTATGTCAGACGATTGGACTGACCAAAAAGGGAGAACCCTTATAAACTTCTTGGTTAGTTGTCCCAAGGGGACTATGTTTATCAAATCTATTGATGCAACTCATCAAATCAAAGATGCAAGAACTTTATGTGATTTGCTGGATGTGTTTATTTTGGAGGTGGGTGCAGAAAATGTTGTCCAAGTCATAACGGACAATGCTGCAAATTATGTTGCTGCTGGTAGAATGCTTATGGACAGGCATCCTACTTTATTTTGGACACCTTGTGCTGCCCATTGTATTGATTTGATGTTAGAGGACATAGGGAAAATTCCCTTTGTCAAAGATATTGTTGACTCATCAAAAAGCATCACAAAATTTATTTACAATCATACATCTGTGCTTAGCTTGATGAGAAAATGCACCAACAACAAAGAGTTGGTGCGCCCCGCCATTACACGGTTTGCGACGAGTTTCATATCTCTTCAATCCCTCTTGAATTCTATGTGGGATTTGAAGAGAATGTTTCTTTCAGAGGAGTGGCGTGCTTCGTCAATGAGCCGCAAACCAGAAGGAGACGTTGTCTGCAGAGTAGTTTCATACCAGGAAGACTTCTGGGCGGGAGTGCAGGAGGTGTGCGCCGTTACTGAACCTTTGGTAAAGGTTCTTCGGTTGGTTGATGGTGAGAAGCCCGCAATGGGCTATTTGTATGAAGCCATGGACAGGGCCAAAGAAGCCATTCGGTCCTACTATGATGATAAGGGAGATGATGGGTTTCAGAAACAACTCCTTCTATGGGAAGTGATTGATGAGCGATGGAACAACACACTCCATCGTCCCATTCATGCTGCTAGGCTTTTCCTGAACCCTGCATTTTCTTATGCATGTGGGTTTAATTTTGATGTTGAGATCATGGATGGATTATTATCCTGTGTCCAGAAGATGGTGAGATCTCCAGAACAACGTATAGAGATCTCTAAACAAATTGAGACATATAAGATGTCAGGTGGCACATTTGGCTTTGAGATGGCTGTCACTGATAGGACGATTAAAATGCCAGGTATTTTAAAATTTTTTAGTTTGTACTTTGTAACTTTGTTTCAAATTTCATTGTCTCTTCAAATTCCATTTTTTTCTTATGTTTATTTAAAATTTTATTTGTAATTTTGTTGTAGACGCATGGTGGAAGATGTATGGTGGCAGAGTACCCCTTTTGCAAAATCTTGCCGTACGCATCCTCAGCCAAACATGCAGCTCCTCAGGATGTGAGCGCAATTGGAGTGTATTTGAAAAAATACACAACAAGAAGCGCAATAGGTTAACACTTAAACATTTAAAATATTGCAAATTTCCAAATAAATTTTTGAATTCATTAAACAATATTTTTTTTATAATATTAATTATTAATTATTATTTCATGAACTTTGTACAGGTTGGAGTCCCATAGACTTAATGACATGGTCTATGTCTACTACAATCTTCGATTGTGGGTGAGGCAACTAGAGAGGACACCTGATATGGATGCCATCTCATTGGATGGGATTGACACCACTGCTGAATGGAGGGTTGAGACCGAGAGGCCTCTCATGGATCCCACTGATGATTGGTTAGTGCAGGAGGAGGGGGAGGAGGAGGAGCAGGAGCAGGTGGAGGAGGAGGAGCAGGAGGAGGAGGTGACACCGCCTACCCGGGCTACCACTACCACCAGTAGAGGACGTGGTCTCCGTCTACCTCCTGTAGCTGCTACTACTAGTTCTTCAGCTTCTAGAGCACGTCAGACTCCACTGCCATTTCCACCAGCACAGGCACCAGCTTCTACATCTAGAGGGAAAGAGAAAGCTGTGACATTTTCTCGCAAGAGGGGTAGAGGAAATCAATAGGATTAGACTTTCATTTTATTGTATATGACATTATGACATGATGAGATACATTATCATATTTTTTATTGATATTTTGAGGCTGAGTTGGGACTCAGGACTTACTATTCAAGACATGATTCAATGTTATGTGTGATTTTAGCGCTAGAAATGATATTAAACATCTTATATATTAGTTTTTTTATCATATTTATGTGTCAATGTATTTATTTTATGTTGTAGATGGTTTAGATATTAAAAAAATTGAAAAAAAATGAATATTTTTGTGCCAAGCGCTTTTTTCCCGCTTTTTTCCCGCTTTTGCCGATTTTTTCCGCTTTATTCCCGGCGCCGATTTAATCTCGCTCGCGCTTTTAACAACATTGATTGGAAGTGCCTCGAAATCTGCACTAGAAATGACTATTGTAGTTGCATATACCTTCTTTCTATTCACGCCACTGCCTTAGCCTTGAAACTTTGGCCTATCTATGGTCTTCTCCTTGCTAAAAATGCCTATTGTCTCAACCTTATTTTAGCTTCTCCTCTTTTTCTTTTCACTTATGCCTATTGTCTCAACCTTATTTTAGCTTCTCCTCTTTTTCTATTCACTTCTCCAAAACTACACTTCAAGAATGAGCCTCCTCTTTGCCTTTTTCCTCCTTTTTAGTCTCTCTAATGATGAGAAGACCTATCCCTAAGATCAAGGGCTTGATATTAGATCCCAGCTTCTCTTGATCAAGGGTGGAGATCTAATCTCACATAGACCCCCCCTTATGTCTCCCCCTTTATTAATGAGCTCCTCTAGTCACTTTAGTGACTTGTTGTACCATGTACCATTTTGCCTCATAAAGTCATTTTAAAAACATAAAGCCACTTTAATATTATAAAGTACAATGTACTTTTACAACCTCATAAAGTGACTAAACATAAAGTCACACTAAAAAGGTGGGTTCACTTGTTTTCTTAGGCTTAGGCAGAAGGCACTAAGAAACACCTCCTTGGTACTTTTTTCAGCACTCAAGAGGATATCCCTTACAAGCAAGAAAAAGAGGAGGAAAATCTTGAACACTTAAACATAGGAAATGAGAGTTCTCCTTTTAACATATTGCTTGGGGATACTTAAAGCCTAGCCAAATCCAAAATGATACTAACCAAGTTGAACTTGTGCTAGCTATTGAGAATAGTGTAAGATTTAAGGGCCTTCAATACTCTAGAAGGAATAATGGCCATGCCCAAGCAATCTCTAGTTCTACAAGCCCATCTCAAGGAATAATCCCCAAGGACAGCATCAAAGTAAATCAAAGTCAAAATCCAAGAATGACAAGATCAAATTAGATGTTGATATGGGTAATGTTTTGGCTAAGGTTTATGTGCAGGCCCCCCTTAAAGACATGGTTCAGCTTCCTCCCTGTTGGTATCATCCCATGACCCCCTTTTTCCTCCTAAAACATATCATTTGCCCATTCCTTTTCATCATATATCTCTTAGAATCCTTGAAAATTGATTAGTTAATAGTCTTATAGTTATTAAAATGCATTGAAATTGATTTAGGAATTTTATGTTGAAGGATTATAAGTTTTTGGTGAAATGGTTACAGGAAGTTCCAACATCCTGTAATTAGCTCATTGTTTGACATGTGGCACAACAACTGGGCTAGAGCGAAAGGCATGGATGAAAAGTAGAATGTCCAAGCATGGACAAACACCTATCCTACAGCCGAATCGACCCTCCTACATGCGCGGTCAACTCAGGTCAAAGCATGGCACACTGGCGACAAAGGCAGAAACAGCAGCTCATTCTAATTTGATTTAGTTTTTGTTCTTTTTGAAATCAGTTAGGATAGTAACATTTTGAAAAGCTCGATGTATTAAAAGCGGCAACAGCCAAATTCCGAATGTACATTCATTATCGAAATGACATGGTTGTGCTAGACATATGTAAATACAGTCCGAGTAATGGATGTAATGGTTAATCGTTGTATCATTCTGAAACAGAGTTTTTGAACTTAATACTAAGAATCCAGTTACAGTTACGACTTGTGTCTTGTGCATTGATTTGATAGCCGGTCGAATATAGTCCAGTGTACCTCTGGAACGCGGACGGGCCCTGCGTTCAACTGGTATACTGTCCTTTTCATTTTATTCGCACTTAGGTTATTATATGGTTTGCACAGTAGTTACGATTGGATTTCGATTTCAATAGGTATTATATGGTTTGCACAGCAGTTACAATTGATTGAGTTTCGATTTCAATAGCTCTTGATTTCCATCAAATGTATACGGTTTGCGTTTGTGGTAATGCTTGAACAGTCATCACTGAGATCTTGAAGTGCGTCCTGTAAGGGATTCGATCCCTGTGTTGTCTTTTAAGAGCACTGTCATGAACTTTGTTTTCATTTCAAAATCCATTTATGATCTCTGTATATTTTGATATTGTATAAATATAAGTGAATGTTGGGTGTTTACTGAACAAGGGTTTTATGTGTAATGTCTTTGTAAGGAGATTGAGATCATTGTTGCAGTGATACACAGTGTTTAGGTTCAGTGTTTAATTTGGTAAATGCATTTAATGATAGTATTGTAATCAGGTATATTAGCAGAGTGACCCGAGTGTTTGGATGATAGGTGACATACCCCAATCTTCCGTAAAGAAGCCCTGTGACCTACATCATAACCACTTAGCCAACAATCCTTTATGTCTATATACTTTAGACGCATGCCTCTAAGCTTACGCATCCTGGTCGATAATAAATATAGTCTAGTCTAGTACCCTAGCTAGAACACTACATTTTGGCACCGTTGCCGAGGAGGCGTACTTAAAGGATTCAAACAAAAAGAAAAAAAAAAAATTCAACACACAAAAATAAACAAAAACACAGTTAGAAATCATGTTCATTTATGCCTAGATTTAGAGACAGTCAAGGTAGATTTGTAAAAACCCCCCACCATCTAAACACTAACCCATCATCATCAGGAGCAGACTCTCTAGGGAATACAACACCAGCTGAGGAAGTTATCCAAACACTGGAAGAAAAATTTTATTCAGGACAGAAACTTACTCTTATTGAGAGGGAAACTTTATTCACACATAAATCGCAGAAGAAGCACTTTCCTAGACCTTCTACACAAGGAGAAAGTAGTACAATTACCGAACAATCTTCCTTTCTCCTTTTTCCACCAAGTGACACTGACACAGAGAGACCAATTAGAATGGCTGAGGAAGGATCTGGATCAGTACCACGCCAAGGAGATGAAGAGGAGTCAACTTTTAAGTTCCCTATACATGAACCACAGGAGGATGAAGAGATCAAAATGAAAAACATACCCCCATCTGTGCTACCGAATTTCTATGGTATGGCTTCTGAGGATCCAGACTCATTCTTGTTCGAGTTTGATATTGTATGTCGAACTTATGGCTATACAGATGATGCCCATAGACTCAGATTGTTCCCAGCCACATTAAAGGCATCAGCCTTAAAATGATTCATGGGGCTAGGTGAGCATGCTATAGTTGATTGGGATGGCATGAGGAGAATATTTCTAAGGAAATATCAGCCTTATTGCAGATCCAAAGACTCTAAAGATGATATCTTTAGAATGAGTCAGCAAGAGGATGAAACCTTAGAGGAATATTTAGAACGGTTTGTCTACAACTTACAAAAATCTAAACACCGAACTATGCCTCCTGATTTGGTCCGCACAATATTCTTGAAAGGTATCCGAGAGGAATACATGGATGATCTCAACTTGATGGGCAAAGGTGACATTTCTGCCTTACCCTTTGAAGAAATCGCTGAGTTGTGCGAAAAGTATTCAAGGAGTAAAGCTAAAATGGGAAAGAGAAGTCTGTCATCAAGGGTCACAAAATCTGCCTCTGCAAGTGTCACAAGGGCCGAAATAGGGAATCTTTTAGAAGAATTTAAAACAGATTTGTTAAGCACTCTAGGGAACCAAATTGACACTTTAAAAGCCAAGAAGAAACAAGAAGATGAAGATCATATCATGGCTATCTTCTGCCCAAAATGCCGAAAGAAACATGCATTAAAAGATTGCCCTCTAGAGAACATCCAAGTTTGTGCTTTCTGTACTGAACATCATGATATGTTTAACTGTCCTAAAGTTAAAGTTTTGCAGAACTGCAATATGGCAGCCAATACAGAGATGGAAAACGTGTATTACATGGGCACAAAGCGACCATGGCAGCCAAGGCTAGCACCCCAAGGTATGTTTCCAAATCAAAATCTGCAATTTCCTATGAATGATCAAATGTATGCACAAAACTCATGGAATGTACCCATGCCATGGCAGCACCAAAACCAACCACAACACCAATGGAGACCGTCTCAACAGTACTCCAATCTTATCATACATATCCTCAATCATACCCACCTTACTCACAACCATATCAACAATACCAACAGCCGTATCCATCACATTCTCAACCATATCAGCAGTATCCTCAGCAAGTTGTCTATCAGCCCCAACCTCCTCAACAAGCACTGCCTACTCCTCCACCAATAAATGCACCACAACTACAATTTCCAGCTAACTCACAACCTCCCAGACCCACTCAAATTCCTGCTCAAACTGTCCCAAATCCGAATAATAAAGCAGAGAGGCCAGCCTATAATGTAGAAGAAGGAACCTCATATTCCACACTGCCTTTGCAAAACATTAATTTGAGGTCTGGTAGGGTGCTCCACAAAGATTCTCCAATAACAGATAAGCAAGAAGAAAACTCAGAAAAGGAAAATGAAATGACAAATCAAACAAAACCAAACAGTGATACCAAAGATAAACAGATGCAATCACTGCATCCACCTTTTCCAGACCGATTGGTCCAAATAAAACCACCACTGTCTATACCACAATTTGATGTCTTAGATGAACTTAAAAATGTCTACATAAAAATTCCATTGCTGCAAGCTATAAAAGACATTCCCATCTATACTAAGGCCATCAAAGACATATGTCTCAAGAAGCCTGCTAGAAAAAGGATTGATCCTCAAACCATTCATGTCATAGGACATTTAGCAGGCCTTATGACCAATACCATCTCCATGGAAAAGTATGTTGATCCTGGCATTCCCAAAGTGACCACCATCATTAACAACATACAAATTCCAAACACTTTGATAGATCTTGGAGCCGCAATCAATGTCATGACTCTTGAAACCATGAGAACACTCCAGCTCATAAATTTGCAACATACAACGATTGTTCTAGAACTAGCTGATAGGTCCAAAGTCATTCCTGAAGGGATTTTGGAAGACATAATTGTCTCACTGGACTCTTGGGAGTATCCAGTGGATTTCCTAGTCCTTCAACCCAAATCCAATTTAGGAGGACACCCTATCATTCTTGGTAGACCATGGTTAGCGACTGCTGATGCATTCATAGGATGTCGATCAGGCAACATGATCATTTCAAGAGGGACAGAAAGAAAACAACTAACCCTTTATCCATCGGCACAATCACCAGCAGTAACACATAATTTGTGGCTTGATGATAAATTTAATGATAAAGAAGAAGTACAATCTGTTTTTAGCATTGACCAAATCTATGACTTCCAGGAAGACAATAATGATTTGGTAGAATTATCCCTTTCTCAACCTGATATGTCTGAAAATTTGAGAAGTGAACAATATCATGCTGCAGATGTACTTTTGGCTCAAAACTTTCAAGAAACATGCACCATCCAATCTTTGCAAACTACATTTCACGACATTTTTCCAGTTCAATCCATCACCAATACACAGAGTCAGATCATAGAGATTAGTCCAGGGAAAACTCTGAACATAGGCAATCACCTAGACTCATCTCAGCAAGAGAAATTGATTCGACTCTTGAGAAAATACCAAAAAGCCTTTGCTTGGGACTACACCGATATGCATGGGATTCACCCCGACACATGCACTCACCATATCTATACAGATAGCACCATTAAACCAGTGAGGCAACCACAGAGAAGAATGAACCCCATGCTCCAAGATATTGTCAGAGAGGAATTGCAAAAACTTTTGAGAGTTAATTTTATATATCCTATTTCTGACAGTCAGTGGGTATCCCCATTGGTTATAGTGCCCAAGAAAAATGGTAAGTGGCGCATTTGTGTTGATTACAGACAGCTGAACAAAGCAACGCTCAAAGATTACTTCCCACTGCCATTTATTGACCAAGTGTTAGACACCCTAGCTGGCAAATCATCATTTTCTTTTCTTGATGGTTTCAGTGGCTACAACCAGATCAGGATCGCCTCTGAAGACCAGGACAAGACCACATTCACCTGTCCTTGGGGTACCTATGCTTACAATGTTTTGCCATTTGGACTTTGTAACGCTCCAGCTACATTTCAGAGAACTGTGTTAGCTATTTTTGCTGATTTAATTCATGATTGTGTTGAAGTCTACATGGATGATTTTTCAGTATATGGCAATTCATTTGAACATGCATTAGAAAATCTTGAGAGAGTTTTGAAAAGATGTATTGAAGCTAACCTGTCCCTCAGCAATGAAAAGTGCTTTATGATGTTAAACGAAGGGATAGTGTTAGGCCACTATATTTCTTTTCAAGGCATCCAGGTTGACCCAGCAAAGATCCAGATCATTGCTGATTTGCCAATTCCACTGAATCAGAGAGAGGTAAGAAGTTTCCTTGGGTATGCAAGCTACTACAGAAGATTCATTGAACATTTTAGTAAGATAGCTTTACCTTTGTTTAAACTTCTAACCAAAGATGTACTTTTCAACTAGAATGAGAACTGCCAACAAGCATTTGAACAACTCAAAAAGAAACTATCTACCGCACCAGTCTTGAGAGGGCCTAATTGGAGTCTACCATTTCATATTTTTACCGATGCATCTGACACTGCAGTAGGTGCATCATTAGGCCAAAAAGAGGAATCTTGTACTTATGCCATTTATTTCATTAGTAAAAATCTAACACCTGCAGAGTTAAACTACACAGTTACAGAAAAGGAAACACTTGCCATCATTTATGCTGTGAATAAATTCCGACATTACATAACTGGTTATGAGGTCTTTGTACATACTGATCATTCGGCCATTAGACATTTAATGAATAAACCAATAACTAGTGGCAGAGTTACCAGATGGTTACTATTGTTACAGGAATTTAACATCACAGTGTTAGATAGACCAGGCAAAGAGAACCAGGTGGCAGATTTTCTCTCTAGACTGCAAAACCCAGGTGAGGTTGTTCCAGTTGAAGATTCTTTTCCAGATGAAAACTTATTTGCAATTTCCATAGTAACTCCTTGGTATGCTGATTTGGCCAATTATTTGTCTACAGGAAGGACACCTCCACACTTTACTGCAAAGGAAAGGAAGAGACTAGTCAAACAAAGTGCTAGATATTCATGGCTTAATGGCGATTTATTTTACACTGGTTATGATATGATTATTAGAAGATGTGTAAGAAATGATGAGGTAATTGATATTTTAAAATCTTGCCATGATGAACCGTGTGGTGGGCATTTTGCAGCGAAGCGGACAGCATTCAAAGTTCTTACTCTTGGATACTACTGGCCATCCATTTTCAAGGATGCCAAGAAGTATGTAAAGAGTTGTGACAGCTGCCAAAGAATGGGCAGGCCAACAGCTACCGATGAGATGCCCCTTCAGCCCCAAGTTCACTTAGAGCCATTTGATAAATGGGCTCTAGACTTTATAGGACCCATTAACCCAACCTCCAATGGTAAGAAGTACATCTTAGTATGTACTGATTACGTCACAAAGTGGGCTGAAGCAAAAGCACTGGTTAGAGCAACCGAACACACAGTAGTAAATTTCCTTTTTGAAGAGATTTTTGTGAGGTATGGAGTACCAAGGGAAATTGTAACTGATCAAGGTACTCAATTCACCTCAAAGCTAGTGAAGGACATCACAGACAAATACCAAATCAAGCATAGGAAAAGTACCCCTTACCATCCACAGGCCAATGGGCAGGTGGAATCAACAAACAAAACCTTGGAAGGCATCATTACTAAAACTGTTGCAATGAACAGGAAAAATTGGGAAGAGAAGCTCAAAGATGCACTCTGGGCTTACAGGATTACTTGGAAAGACACTACAGGATTTACACCATATCAATTGGTGTACGGCAAAGAGGTAATGCTTCCTATTGAGTTCCAAATACATACTTTTAAACTGGCTGCAGATTTACAAATTGATTTGGACCAAGCACAAAAAGAAAGAATTCAGCAGTTGAACCAGCTGGATGAGATGAGGCAGCAAGCAGAAGAAACCACAATCCTCATGCAAAAACAAAGGAAGCAGTGGCATGATGCAAATATTAAGAAGAAGCAGTTCAAGGAAGGTGACTGGGCTTTACTTTTTGACTCTAAATTTAGAGATCATAAAGCCAAGTTCACCACCCATTGGATGGGCCCATACCAAATTGTTCAGGCTTATGACAATGGTTCAGTCAAGCTCAAAACTATTGATGGAGAAGGTCACTCCTTTACAGTCAATGGTCATCGCCTGAAACTATACACCAAGCCCATCAGCAAGCAAGATTTTCTCCATACACTATCTCAGCAAAGAGAGGTTGAGGTACTGCAGCCCTCAGCTGCAGTATCACTGCCTTAGTTTCATTTCCTTTCAATTTCAGAGTCAAAAAGAAATAAAAAAAATAAATAAATAAAAAAATTTAATATAAAACAAAAACTAAATATATATATATATATATATATATATATATAAATAAAAAAAAAATAATGGGCTAGATGTGAAAACCAGTCTCTGGCACACTCTAACCCCGAATTCCTACTTGAAAACCAATTCGTTGGCGGGTAAGAATTCTCTTTATTTTGTTCACTGTTTGATTTATCAGCTGAATCATGACTTGAGGACAAGTCAAAATTTTAGTCGGGGAGAGAAGCATCAGCACTTTGTTCTTTTATCTCTCCATTGTAAATTCTTAAAGATTTCTTATCCTATATCTTCACTGTAAATTTCCAAAGCAGCTTGTTCCAGCATTCCAGACTTCAATAAATAAGATGTTTTGTCATTGTTTTATCTCAGAGGGACCTGATTATAAACATTATGCAGGGGGACCTGTTCTGTCCAGACAACTATACTACCAACACCAGCAGTAATGGGACCTATTTAAGACATTCAGAAGGGACCTGTTAAAGAAATTGACACCAAGGGCTACTTTAACAAAGTTTCATCAAGTTTCTACAAGGATTTGGGCACCAAGACTCCATCAAATGCCCAAGCTCAGTGAACCTGTATCAATATAAGGAGCTGCATGAACATTTTCAAATTTTTCTCAAGGGACCTGTTACATCTTCAAATTTTTCTCAAAGGATCTGTGCATTCAATCTTTCTTAGAGGACCTGTTACAACAAGCAAAAGAACAATCAAAAAGGGACTAGTCCTACTCAGCATGTCAATACAACAGCAACCAACAAAAGAGTAATATGTTTCTTGTTCTTAAACATTTAATTTCTTAGATTGATTTTTAATGTAAATTTGATGACTGTGGCTGTTACGATCGATTTCAAGGACACCTACATTTCCTATCATCCCTTATTCCACCGATTCTTATCATTTCTTCAACCTATTCATACTTCTAAACCCATTACCAGCACATTAACCTTGTCATGCTAAATACATCCTACAGCCATACCAACATCCTCCATCTGACCGAATGCCAACTGAAATAGGACACGTGGCGGATTGTGTTTTTAAATACAAGGGAAAGAGACAAATGTAAAGCGGCCTATTCATTTTATTCCACACAGCCAAATCATGACTCCACCACCCGACGTACCCAATGATTCAAGGGACTCCCCAAAATCATACCCAGCATTATATATATACGCTCCCAGCGCTCTTGTGGTGACATCTATGTAAGCGTACAGCACTCCTCTGTTCTAAAATGAATGAATACGCTGTGAAGTGAGTACAGCCGGTTATCCCACCATCATTTTCGCATTTGATTCCCATAACTTTCAAAATATAATCAGAAGCAGTGAGCGCCGAAAGAAGTATTATCATTTGGGTTCGATTTACACAGTGAGGATTGGAAGCAGTGAGCGCCGAAAGAGGGAAGTATAACCACTTTGTTTCGACTCCCACCACAGTCATAAGACAATCGACCGGCCGAGCATCATATTGAAGATTAAGGGAAGCGATACACCAGGTAACAAATTTGAAATTTCTTTGTTAAAATTGTAAGAACATAAACAGAGAAGGGTTAAAGCACGACCCTCTGCCACTATGACTAATAGGGTCGAGCCGAGTGTGTTCGACAGTTCACAATATCATGAGGATTGCATTGAAATTCTCAGAGAAATACAGTGGTTACCATTTCTAGAGAAATTTCATGGAAGCAATGAGGAGGTTACCAAGCAATTTGCTTTCACATTCAATGGAGAGAAAGCCCTGATAGGTAACTTCTCATTCAGGGTTTCAGAGGATACTATAGCTCAGGCAATAGGGATTAGTCCAGAAGGGGAGAAGTATTTTAAAACAAAACAATTTAAAGAGAAATCGTGGACGCAGTTTATGTCTAGATCCAGAGTCTCATCAGTGAACTGGAAGAAGGGTGTTCCAAGAAGTTGGTTGATGCATCCCTGGGATGAGATGGTCTACATCCTTCAAAAATTCATAACCTGTGAAGGCCGTTACAGTATTGTCTATCTATACCATATTAAACTACTGCTCCACTTGAAGAAACAATGTGTTATCAGTCTACCATATTTTCTATTACAAAGCTTAACCAAGATGTCCAAGACTATCCAGAAGCAGAAGGGGAATGAAGACAAGAGCCTATATCACTTTGGCTTGATTAAAATTCTTATTGAGCATGAATTGCAGAGAAGAGGGAAACCATGGAAAGAATTCCTAGCTGCTAATCAAATTAGAGATGAGGAAGATAAAGAAGAAGTGCAAGAGGACTCAGGGTTCATGAAGGATATTGATGAGGAAATTCCAGTATCCAAAGCCAGCAAGGCACCTCTACCTGTGGGCAGCATAAGGACCAGGAACATGAGAAAGGAAGATGCTAAGAGGGCCGAAAAAGATAAAATTTTCACCACTTACTCACGAAGAACAAGGAGGACACCAAAAGCCCAGTTACAAGAAAACCAGCTTGAATCCAATGCACCTGCACAAATGGATGTTGAGAGTGGTGACCACTCACTACCAGGACCAGAAGTTGATATAGAGGTAGAAAGCAATAACAAGCAGGAAAAATGTTCACCACCTCCCATTAAGAGACAGAAGAAATTGGAGAAACAAATTGAAGAATTAAAGGAAGAGCTCATGGAGGCTAATATGCTAGAAAAAGTTATCAAGAGAGAAAATGAAATGCTCCGGGCGCAGAGTAAAGAAACTCAGAAGAAAAATGAAAAGTTAAAGGAGAGAATCAGTGAACTGGAGGCTGAGCAAACGGAGATTTCTAACTGGGCCACTAAGTGGTACAATCAGAAGAAGACCCTCAAAGAAAAATACAAAAGGTTAAAGCAGGAGCTCAAGGGTCAGAAAGATAGCCAGGTGAAAAAGAATGTGGACACATTGTTAAAGGCAGCAGAGATCCAAACAGGGACAGCGTTCAAGGGAAGCACTTCGGGGTTAGCATGAGGACATGCTAAGTCCTTAAGTCGGGGAGAGATGTTGGTATCATCCCATGACCCCCTTTTTCCTCCTAAAACATATCATTTGCCCATTCCTTTCATCATATATCTCTTAGAATCCTTGAAAATTGGTTAGTTAATAGTCTTATAATTATTAAAATGCATTGAAATTGATTTAGGAATTTTATGTTGAAGGATTAGAAGTTTTTGGTGAAATGGTTACAGGAAGTTCCAACATCCTGTAATTAGCTCATTGTTTGACATGTGGCACAACAGCTGGGCTAGAGCGAAAGGCATGGATGAAAAGTAGAATGTCCAAGCATGGACAAACACCTATCCTACAGCCGAATCGACCCTCCTACATGCGCGGTCAACTCAGGTCAAAGCATGGCACACTGGCGACAAAGGCAGAAACAGCAGCTCATTCTAATTTGATTTAGTTTTTGTTCTTTTTGAAATCAGTTAGGATAGAAACATTTTGAAAAGCTCGATGTATTAAAAGCGGCAACAGCCAAATTCCGAATGTACATTCATTATCGAAATGACATGGTTGTGCTAGACATATGTAAATACAGTCCGAGTAATGGATGTAATGGTTAATCGTTGTATCATTCTGAAACAGAGTTTTTGAACTTAATACTAAGAATCCAGTTACAGTTACGACTTGTGTCTTGTGCATTGATTTGATAGCCGGTCGAATATAGTCCAATGTACCTCTGGAACGCGGACGGGCCCTGCGTTCAACCGGTATACTGTCCTTTTCATTTTATTCGCACTTAGGTTATTATATGGTTTGCACAGTAGTTACGATTGGATTTCGATTTCAATAGGTATTATATGGTTTGCACAGCAGTTACAATTGATTGAGTTTCGATTTCAATAGCTCTTGATTTCCATCGAATGTATACGGTTTGCATTTGTGGTAATGCCTGAACAGTCATCACTGAGATCTTGAAGTGCGTCCTGTAAGGGATTCGATCCCTGTGTTGTCTTTTAAGAGCACTGTCATGAACTTTGTTTTCATTTCAAAATCCATTTATGATCTCTGTATATTTTGATATTGTATAAATATTAGTGAATGCTGGGTGTTTACTGAACAAGGGTTTTATGTGTAATGTCTTTGTAAGGAGATTGAGATCATTGTTGCAGTGATACACAGTGTTTAGGTTCAGTGTTTAATTTGGTAAATGCATTTAATGATAGTATTGTAATCAGGTATATTAGCAGAGTGACCCGAGTGTTTGGATGATAGGTGACATACCCCAGTCTTCCGTAAAGAAGCCCTGTGACCTACATCATAACCACTTAGCCAACAATCCTTTATGTCTATATACTTTAGACGCATGCCTCTAAGCTTACGCATCCTGGTCGATAATAAATATAGTCTAGTCTAGTACCCTAGCTAGAACACTACACTCCCTATAGGTGGCAACTTAAGAAGGCTTTAGGTTTTGAACATCAACCCGATGATAGTCTTGTTATATTGCAAAATATGTACTTTGACAAGAAAAATGGCGGTCATGAGTCATTATTCTTGTCCCTAGTGATCAATAATCGTATACTTCATAATTGCATGCTTGACTTGGGAGCATCCGCCAGTGTCATGCCATTGAAAGTTATGCACCAATTAGAAATGGATATCACTAGGCCATATAGGAATGGGTGTGGTTTTGATTCTAAGTCTATCTCTGTCCATGGTCTTGTTAAAGATCTTAACGTATCTCTGGCAGCTAACAAAGATATTTCTGTATAGAAGGATATTGTTGTCACTGATGTGCCTGATGCATGGGGAATGTTGTTAACAAGGAAGTGGTGTGCTTCAATATGTACGAAATTTCAAATGGATCTATCATGTGCATTCCTAAGTCTGATGGGACCCCATTCATCCTTTATAGGGAACCTCAATTGCCTACCAAGTGGAAGACATTGAGCCTTTCCCATACCATAACTATAATAACCATGTGACCATTAGCATAAAGACTATGAATCAAAACCCTCTTAAAGAAAATTCAAAATCAATCAAGCCTCCTGCTTCTCAAGAGGTCAGCCACATCGAGAAGCCAAACTCAAGGCTGACCACTCCCAAGAACCAATGGGTCCAAAAACCAAAGAGGGACTACCAAGTAGATGATCTCGTTTTGGATGATAAAGACCTTATTCTTGCCAAGATCCATGTGAAAGTAGGTGGGTTTACTTCTATATTGCTAAACTCGATGGTGAACTTTTGCCTTCTCTGGTGAAAGGGAGTCGCCTCACCTTCTTTGATGGGAACTAACATTTACTTATCATGCATAGTAGTGTAGTTGCATTGCATATTGTGTGAGCATTCTAATATCATTCATATAATGTTTCATGCTAGAATAAATTGCATTTAGAATAGATTCTATTTTATGTACAAATTTATATCTACATATAAAACATGGGTGATACGCTACGCCCAGTGCACATGCTCGCAAACAAGTTGATTCCAATTGCATGTTATAGGTCTACAAGCCTCGGGATTGTTGGAGTTCTCATGAACTCCTTGTTCGAGAACATGGATCATGTGCTCTACGGTGAGCTCATGTCCCTGAGTTTGAGCACATGGATCATGTGCTCTAGGGTTAGCTCATGTCCTTGAGTTGGAGCTAGATGTTACCTGCCAAAATGGGTAATCCTATCGGAGAACAGTTTTCTCCTATTCTTCACATCTAGCCATGCAGCTCCTGACAACCACCATTAGTTGATGATGTGCCATCATATCTCTACCACATGCATTAGCCATATGCTTCTCACCCGTCTAGTAGGAGCACATGGACGAAGATGGGCTTCCGATCAAAAGGTAATTTATTCATTTTGCAATTGGGTGCTTATGCTTGTTTGTATTTGAGCATTTGATATCGATTATTGGGTGAATAGGAAGGAGAGGTTTTAACGGTGATCTTGTTCCCTCACCTTAAATGGAGGGGATTAATCTTCAATCCTAGTCCATTGTGACCTCCCCTAATGCCCAATGGGTATAGGAGGGGCACTATTAGAGAAGCCCTTACTGAAATAGTGTAGTTCCATGTATCCCTATTCCATACTTACCACTTTCCATTGTACATTACAAGCCCTTATTTCACATCCATTCATCAAGTTCAACTGACCATTGGTTCTTTGGGATTTGGCATCCATACAACCTCATACCTAGGTATGGACAGAAACTTTGACCTGGGAGGTTGATGCCACTGGAAGAAAAAGAAAAGAGCACATTATGGCCACAAAACAAAATTAAAAGAAAGAATATCAAAACACAAAAGATGGCCATGATATACAACAAATTAACACATGGGCAAAATCCTAGAATGAGCTCTACCTCACTCCTTATGGGCATCACCTAGTTCCTAAGCACATGTTTCTCCCTTACCTCATAAAAAGGAACCCTTGCATGTCCCAACCTCGATGAGCAATGAAATGACTCATCCTTTGGGGTTAATACAATTGCAGTATCATTCAAAGCAAGCTCTAACCCTTTGAGCTATGAACAGTGATACAAAGAAAAATCAGGCAAAAGTAAAAGGCGCACCATAGGGGTGGAAAAACAAAGGCCAAGTTGATAGCTCATGCATACATGATTATTCCCTCCTCACATCTATACAGTTAGGATGTATATCCAATCATGTTGGTCCCTTTACCATGGCACTTGGCGATGAAGTCTTCTCCCCTCCATACCATCATTAATATTCACTAACACCTATCAATTAAAGGGTGGACTAAGGAAATGTTACTTCGCGTTATGGTTTGGAATTGTTATAGATCTAACCCAGAAATATTATAGATCTGATATGAAAATATAAGACAATGCAAATAAACCCAGAAATAATATGAAATGATTCTTTATTGATCAAACCCTTAAGGTAGGGTAACACCATACATTCACTCCTTAAAGAAGGAGAACACTCCACAAGCCATATGCCTGTTCATACAATATTCCTTCACATCTCTCCATGTGGAGTCTCTAGCCTCTATATAGGCCTCATACATACAATACCATGGGTCATTACCATGGTTCCCTCATACCATCAAACTAATACCATGGGCCCATTACATTATTACTAACTACTTGTGGTTCCTTACATGATATGGGTTAACCACCTCATTTATTACTATGGCCCATCCTATTATTACATTATTACCTTGGGTACCTCCCTTGGTACCCCATATTATCCCCCCTAGGTATATAACATTCCACCCCCCTTAGCATGTTTCGTCTACAAAACATGGGAAGAACACAAATAATAAGATCTACTCAAAAGAGTAGTCCACTGGTACCATGCACGTTTATCTAGCCATCCAAGAGAGAGGTGAACCCTCGGTCTCGCTGGTGCCTCGCTCGCTTGAGATGGAAGTTGATCATGGTAGCTCTTCTGTGTTGATGTGTAGTAGGTGGATCTTTGCTCCTATTTATCTGTCCTGTGGGGATTGTTGTCCGTGTGGCTAATTGGTTGCCATCTTGATGGTTGTCTTGCGGGGTGATGTGGGTGATGATATGTTGAAGTTTTAACCCACGATGGCTTTTTCTTTAATTCACCCATTACGGGAGCCTGACTGTTATCTGGTGCATGTTGCGGTGCCTGCTGTGGTGTCTTATCTTTCAATATTACTTCAACCACTAAGCCCTCCTCTGATGTATCAACACCTGTAACCTTCTCTGCTTCAGCCTCTGTTTGTGTTTGATTGTCTATCATCACTGGCTCATTATCTAATATGTCAGACCCTAGAACATCTTCCGCTTCAGCCTCCTTGGACTCTACCTGTTTATTAATGGAAATATCCTGTAATGTAATTTTCTTCTTTTTATACCAGAGCTTCAGGAATTTCTTTTGTACATTAATATTGATAATACCCACTGATTCCATCCAAGAGTATCCCAAAACAACATCCATGTTATCCATATCTGAAGCATAAAAATCACCATGCAACACATACTTATCCATAGAAATCTTCAAATCCTTGTACACTTGAACATCTTCATCATCCACTTGTGTGTTTTCAATGTGTTTTGCTGGAATTTGCAATTTTTTTGCCAAGTTGACATTTATGAGATTTTGCTTGCAACTCGAATTTATAGACACAATGATTTTCTCCTTCTGAATCAATCCATGAATCTGCAATAAGGAGATACCAGCAGACAATAACCCTTTAGGGTCCTTGGTTTCCTTCTTTTCTGTAAAAATAAAATCTTTGCTAAGCTGTGTCTGTCTGTGTGATCTTATCCACAAGATTAGTTTTACGGTCAAAGTGGTCTATAATAGCTTTTGTGAATATGTCCCAAGTCAAGGGCCTTCGATATAGCAATGTTGATGCCTTTGCCACCATTGCCATCTTTCATTGTCCAAGTACATTTTTCTCATTTTCAGCCGAGTCTCATCATCCATGATATAATTCAAACTAAAACATTCTCCATTTGGCTGGATGAGAGCTATCAAATTTATACAAGTCCCTCAAACTTTGATCTTGTCCCGCCATCACCAAAAAATTTGGCGAAAATTTGAAATGGCCACAATTCTATCAATATTGCTCAGAATCCCGCCATCACCAAAATTTCTGCAAAAAAGCGCTGATTTTAAATCAGCGATATCTCTCATCCGAGCTCCGATCTGACTGATTTTTTTGTTGAAATTGGGTATTTTTTCACAAAAAATCCAAATCTGTAATTAGATTTTATAGATCTTGCATCAGGACGTCCAGATCTGCGCCACAAACTCGATGCCCTAAAAATTTGTCTGCAACCCCACTGATTTTTAGATCAGCGATATCTCCTTCATCGGGAGTCCAATTCAACCGATTTTTTTTTTAAATCGGCTATTTTTTCACAAATAATCCAGATCTGCAATTATATTTAGCAGATCTTGCACCAAAACATACAGATCTTATCTACAAACTCGCCGCCCCTGAAATCCTGCCAAAAAAAAAAAAAAAATTCTCCACTTTTGCCCAAGAAAGTGCTCTGATACCACTTGGTATAAATCTAACCCAGAAATATTATAGATCTGATATGAAAATATAAGACAATGCAAATAAACCTAGAAATAATATCAAATGATTCTTTATTGATCAAACCCTTAAGGTAGGGTAACACCATACATTTACTCATTAAGGAAGGAGAACACTCCACAAGCCATATGCCTGTTCATACAATATTCCTTCACATCTCTCCATGTGGAGTCTCTAGCCTTTATATAGGCCTCATACATACAATACCATGAGTCATTACCATGGTTCCCTCATACTATCAAACTAATACCATGGGCCCATTACATTATTACTAACTATTTGTGGTCCCTTACATGATATGGGTTAACCACCTTATTTATTACTATGGCCCATCCCATTATTACATTATTACTTTGGGTACCTCCCTTGGTACCCCATATTATCCCCCCTAGGTATATAACAGGAAACACCTAATAGGATTGCACTTTACCCACTCCTACCTAGGGAGGAAACACCATTGTGATCTCAAGGCCTTGACTTTGGAAGGGAATCCTTATTTGAAGTGTTAAACAGCCCATTACATTCAAGCTTGGTTCACTTAGATGCAATAATGATTATTGTCCCTAATGACTAGTTTATTTCACTAGAATTTGTGTTATGATTGTCAAGTTGTTCTACAGCCCATGTCTTGGGCACCTTATCCACAAATACCCAAGCCATTAGAGAAGTATATTGGCACTCCCGGGTGAAGAGTTGAGAGCCTTGAGGCCTCCACACAGCAATGGCACATCACATATGACCCTAGAAACCTCATGTACCCAAGACGTTCTACCACTTTGCATAATATTGAAAGTGAAGGAGGATTGCTCTGGGCTATGTCACACAGTTCGGGTCCAAATTCAAGTTCGACAACGATTAAGTTCGATTCGAATTCGAATTTTTTAATAGGTTTCGAATGAGGTTCACCATAATGTTTGAATATATATATATATGGTATAAATTAATATATACTTTATAACAAATTTAATATATATTATTATTATATTAATAAATTTATATAAATATTTAAAAACATACATAATAATATTCTGTTATATAAAATAATATAGAATTTTATGTTTATATGGAAAATTTAAATGTGAAATTTTATATTTATTATAAATATAATTATAATTCATGATAATTAATATGAACACTAATTATTTAAATATCTTTTTAGAATTGTAATTGAGAATGATGGCTTTTTGACAAAACTTAACATTGTGGTCCGATGGCATATTTCATTGGCCAGCCACATCATAGGTTTCGTCCAACTGCCAGCACATTTCATTGTGTGGCCACATCAAGGTTTCATTCGACCCCATTTCAAAAACCATATTCATATACGTCAGACGAGTCACGAAGGGAACATTTGACAGCTACTTGGAGGTTCGAGAGCACATTGCGTTGCATCTTGTTCAACTGCCACGATGCCATCTGAAAATTCGTGGTCATATATGTCAGAGAAGTCACCGTTGAAGGGCACATTTGATAGTTGTTTGGAGGTTCAAGGGTAGATTTCATTGCAGCGCTATTTAAAAATAGCCTAAAATTATTTATTAAAAGTCAAGGATGTTGAGTTGAACAACTGAACCGAACACTAGCCAAACTTCGCCCAAATTTAAACTTTGCTTTGAGGTTCACCAAACTTCGAACCTCAAGGTTCAAGTTCGATGAACCCCGTCACATTGGTTCTGGGTCATTTCTATGTTGTTTTATGTCTAATTTCTCTTGTTACTTCCGCTGCAATTAATTTTCAGAAATTAAAATACCAGAGAATTTATTTTACAGCACCTCAAGGTTCAAGTTCGGTGAACCCCGTGACATTGGTTCTGGTTCATTTATCTGTTGTTTTATGTCTAATTTCTCTTGTTACTTCCACTGCAATTAATTTTGAGAAATTAAAATACCAGAGAATTTATTTTACAGCAGTTTTTGTGTAAGTTGTGAACATAAAATAGATCTGATCTGGTATTATAGAATTAAAAATTATGTCCCCCAATGGTACATGAGACAAGATAATAAAACCTTACCATTAAGACATGTTATTATATCATGCCCAAATTTTATTATTTTCGTGACAAGGTTAGAAATAACCACAACAAGATAAGAAACCCACACATGAAATCATAGCACATCTGCTGAAATAAAGTTGAAGCATAAAGTACCATCTGCAAGAGCACATATCATTTGAGCTGTAAGACATAGGAGCTGATATCCCATGGTATGGTAGAGTCATCTCAAAAAACTCAAGGATGATGTATCTAATGGAAAGAAGTGGAAGAAAAGATCTCAATCTGAGACGATGAGCAAGAGATCTCGTCAAAGCAGAATAACTGCACCCCCGACAGGGTGATCTGGAAGTAGTTTTCCTTGAGGGAGCAACAGGCAACATTCATAAACCACTTCAAAAGGAGGTTTTTGGATTCTAGATCCAAAAACTGGTTAGTGGGGAGTGAATCTCTACCTGTAATTTGAATTCGTCAATTCCAACTGTTCATTCTCTTAACCCAATCTTGGTTTTCAAATTTGAATCCGTTCAACCCTGAATGGTCTGTTGAGACAGGTCGTGGTGTTTGTGGCTAGTACCACGGGCTGAAAATTATTGGTAAACTGAGAGGCCATGGGCAGGCACAGAGGAGGTGATATAGAAAAAAGAAGGCATGAGGATAAGAGAGGAGGGTGGAGAGAGGGGACAGAGGAGAGGCTGGGTTCATAGAGTGATGTGGGCTGGGCATCATAAATCAGGGGTCATTGTAGCAACAGCTTAAAGAGGCAGCAGCTCATGGGTCAGCACAGCATCTATCCAGTTACACGTCACTGTGGCAGCAGCTTTCACTTTGATTAATGCTCATATCCATTATGCAGTTAACCCCTGTGTAGGATTGAATCACCTTGAGAAATACACTTGACACAAGGATTGGATCAGAGCTATTTAAACTTCTGAATCCGCAAAGGAAATTCAATAAGTCTGCACTTCAAAATTCAAGGCCATTGCACATTACAATACTGGGTGAATGAGTGAATATGATTTCAGATGAGAATTGGAATGAAAATATATAAATAAAAATTGATAGACAGATTCAATACAGATCAATCTCTACTTCTTAATTCAGACGCTTATAATGAATTTTTTTATACTGTTATCTGGATGTTGATTTCATGAGAGAATTTTTGTTGTTTTTCTGTCTTGCTTATAAAATAGGAATTCTTACTAATTGGTGTTTCAAATTTCAAACATTGTTGAGCCTTGAAACCAGAGATCCAAAAGCTTCAATGCAATGAAAGGATAAAGAAATATAAGATAATTCAATAAACTATATCCTGCTATTCATTGTACAAATTTGAATTTTGAAAGCATATTTTACATGGCTGAACAATGGAAAATAACAGAATGCCAAAAGATACTGGGTGCATAAGAATTGCTTACATCCATGATTGTGATTGTTGAGTCTGGTAGCAACAATCGACCAACAGAAGTAGACCTTGTCTTCAGAATCAAACGAGATGCCAAATCCTCCCTTTCAAGAGTATCAAGCTGCATAAAGAATATCATTGTAAGAGCAATACATAAAATATAATACAACAATAAAACATCTGAAAGGCCAAATCTTCACCTTTACAAGATTGGATAATTACTATCCTTCGCTAAGAGGCTGTGAACCATATGCAGTTTTCTTTGCAAAACATTTTCATATGTAGGAAATGGTTTCTGAGACATTTCCTGAAAACCAGTTCCATCCAATTCTTGGCAGTTCCAGGAAACTGCTGATGGTTTTCACTTATTTTATTTTTAAATAAAATAATAGGAAAACAGGAAATATGGTTTTCTAACCCTACCGGACCTTACTAACCTCGAAATAACTATTATAAAACATAAAATCCTGAAAATAAAATAAAGGAACATCATGAAAGGCAAAGGAAAAAATCAGTAGTGCAAAGAGCATGGCTTTCTCACAACAGTGATAGCAGATTTTTGCAGAAAATTTCTTCCAGAATACCATTTCAAGCATTTCCCCCACTTAGTGCCATAGTTCCACCAAGTGTCCAGGACGTGGGGATGGTGGGGGTCGGGAAATTCAGGAGCAGCCTATGCAAAAGCTCCACACCAAATTTTAGGAAACATGGGGGGACGTCAGGGTCTTTAACACAAGGGACCCCAACAAAAATAGTAAAATACTAAAAAATTATAAAATATATCACTGAAATTTTATAGTTTAACTCTTTATCATTATGTAACACTTACATCATGAAGGATAAATCGATGAATCATATAACTGAAACAAATTTAAAACGAAAAGCTTGATACAATCACACGTAACTGTAACATTGTACAATGAAAATAAAAGTTTAAACCATATTGAAGATCCAACTATGAATACTAAATATTGAAATAAAGTCAAGTTTGTTACATCAAGATTCAATTTTTTATAGAGTCAAGTCTAATATATCATATATCAAGATTCAAAACAAACTAAAGTCTACAACTGAAGCCTGAAACAGAAAAGCAGATAACATAAGAACATATCAAATGACAAATGATAATTGCTCAAGGTAAGGCCCCGCTAGTCTCTTCATCCAGTTGCTGCATGAATAAATCAAGATCAACCATGTCACAATTTGAATCAGAATCACTTGCATTCTCAAACATGCTACGTGGCACACCAACCAACCCTTTCTAAGTCTCATCAAGTCCCTCCTCCACATCTACTTGTGTGTCATCATCTGGATCAACATCCCATCGTGTCGTTGGTCCCTTCAAATACTCAAGTGTCTTCCTATGGTCAAGACGTAGGGCACTGTGCACAGCAACTAACTTCTTCACTCTTCTAGAGGTAAGCATGTTCCTCTTGATAGAGTGGATGAAGCCATATGTGGACCAATTCCTCTCTGCTGTAGAGGAACTAGCAAGCTAAGACAACAAATGCATAGCTAGATGTTTGAGCTCCAGAGCACCATCCCCCTGCATCCTATACCAACCAATCGGGTCATCTTGGCCTAGATCTATGTGATCTACTTGCGCACCACGTGTGTTGAAGGGGCCACTAAGAGATGCAAGTCGAAGTTTTGACTTTTTTTTTTATATTGTGGCCTCAAATTTGGAAACGCAAGAAACATTTCCTCTCTTGGGAGGAAACATACCCTCTTCGAGTTTTGTCGTATTTCCTTTTTTGGTGGCATGGAGAAACGTCCCCACATACCCCGGAGCACAAGGAAATGCAGGGATGCGTCCCCATGGAACACTGCTTAGTACAGTTTCCTAGGAAGTCTTCCCCAAATCTCCTTCCTCTACAGGACCCAAACAGTGCCCATTTCCACAACCTCATTTCCTTTTGTTTCACATTTCCCTTTTGCCACAATAGCAACACACTGCCTGTGGGTAACAAGTAAAATGAAGAGTAGTTTTTCTCGCTTGGGATTTGAGTGGAAATTGAGCATTGATATGAAAATTAATACTTATATCCATCATTCCATGCTCTAGTGATTGAATTTGGCATCCATGTCGAGCATAGGACCTTGAAAATATCTGAGTGGACCAAGTTTGACTTCCACGATGTTAAACTGGGTTTACTGTGATAACACAGAGTTGGAGTGCATAGCTCCCAACAAATAAAAAACCTTAGAAAGTCATTACCACTACCAAAAGATTGAAAATCAATAATTACAATTATCTCAATTGAGCCCTCCTCCTCATTTGACACATCAATAATCTGTTTGTTCATCTATGTTCTATCAAAGGAAGAGGAGGAGGCCAAATTTCAGAAGGAGGAGAGGGTTGCCATTGCTGGAAAGTTGTTGTATTGGTTAATTGTTATATTTGACAACTTATTTCTAGATGTATTGATAAACTATGAACTCTCTCTCTTATAAGGAAAGATTTATGGGCTTTCCCCTTGTCGGTTTTGCCTTGGCCTCGGGCCTAATTTCTGTGTCTCGTCTCATTGTCTCATGGCTATTTTCTACTACTCTTTCATGTTTAGTGGTTGAAATTTTCTTCTATGTAACTGATTAATGACAATAGATGTTATATATATGTAATTGATGCCAACTTATTGTTGTCACCTAAAGTGTGCACCTAAGGCACAATGCTCAGAGTAGGGGTTGTCACCTATTCCCTATTCACTCTGTTCAAGCTCTCTCCTAGACAAGCTATGGGAGGTAGTCCCTAAAGATGAATGGAAAAGGAAAACATATTGAAATAAGTTCTAGGAGACTAAGGGCAAGGAAATCACCTCGTTGGACAACTTGATTAAGGATTACCAAGTATTATTATTATTATTATTATTATTGAGCAAGGTGAATGTTAAAAGATAGATTCGATCAGATCAATATGATACTTAATGAGCTTGTAAAAATGAGAGACCAATGCCTTAATAACAATGCTCAAATACAAATTAAAGTACTTGCAGATAATAATACAATATCAAGTTGTAAGATAGGTGTTAAATTTTGGTATGTTTTATGGTTAGAGCAATTTCCTTCAATTTTGCATATTAGCCCAATGACAATATTCAGATTAGCAATCACATCAGCATGATAGTAAAGTGCAGATAGAACATAAACATAAACAGCAGAAGACAAGCCAAGACAAGAGGACACAAAAAGTGGCACCAGCCAAGGACAAACCCCAATGTGGGGAAACCCTTGATCAAATCTTCTTTAGTCTTCAATAGTTCAACAGCGAGAGAGAGAGAGAGAGAGAGTACAGTGATTCAAAGTCAATACTGACTTTCCAAATAAAATATCTTCACCATGAAGATGACACAATGGAGTTATACTCCTGGCACCAAGGACTGCAGCTCGGAATACTGATAGAGCAGCCCTCAATCTTCAACTAATTGCAACATATCAATCTTCTAGAATAAGGTCCTCCAAGGTGAGACCCTTACACCACCATGTTGATCCTCGTTGGTTGAATCAACCTCAATGCAGTCCTTCTAATATCATGTTGTTGGCTAGGCCTGCGGCCTCGCTCAGCAAAACTAGGCCTGAATAAGGTCCAAAGTACTGTCTCCTAACAGTCTCAAAATCTGCCCAGATTTGTCTTGCAATTGTTCTCCAAGGGAAGGTTGTCCCCTTTACTTCAGAACAGCCTTCTAGCCCTTAGTAGTGGCTAAACAATGGCTATGCCCTCCTCTTATTTCAGTGGCATCCAACAACCCTTAGAACAGGCCTGTGGCAGCTTATTAGAGTGATTGTTAACCCTCCAAAAAGTGCTCAATCAAACCTCCTAGCCTCGGCCTTCAAGAACAAGGCCTCGGCCTACCAACCAGCAGTTTTGCCCTCTAATTGGACCCCTGAAACAGCCCTTAGATGTTCACGCTGACCAGTCTTCTTCTTGTTGCGGCTTAGGCTCTTTTGGTTGTGGATATAGGCCTCCTTTAAATGCGGCCAAAACTCCCTTCCACTGCGGTTATATCTCTTCCTTAACTGTTGCTAGGGATCTCCTTCTACTGTAGCTAAGTTTCTCTTTTGACTGCGCTTAGGGCTTCTTCTGACTGCGGTTAGGGCATCCTTCATTGACTGCGTTTAGGACACATTGAGACAGTGTATTCTCTTTTTCTTAACTGCGGCTAGGTCTCCATTAAGACAACATTTTAGACTTCATCTTAACTGCGTATAAGTGCCTCCTCTTGCTGCATATGAAACCCTTCTTGACTGCGTAGAGGTGTCTCCTCCTAGGACTGCAGCTAGGTCACTTTAGAACTGCGGATAGAGCTCCCTCCTTGACTGCAAAGAGCCTTCTCTTTTGATTGTGCCTAGGGCTAGGGCTAGATCTCTTCTAGGGCAACATATTCTCCTTTAGATCTCTCCTACCACCAAAACCCAAACAAGTGGAGAGAGATCACAAGAGATGTGTATCTAAAATGACTTGTAAGCCACCTCTATTTATACTGCAACGTTGAGATAAGTTGGGGTTTATTTGGTTGTTCGCTGACCTTGACGAATTGTCACATAACACAAATAAATTCATATCTCCATGAATACATGTCGAAATCGGATGATCTTTAGATCATCCTACACCTCTCGACGAGAGGAATAGAAGAAAAATATCAGTTGCCATAAATAAGAGGACCCACATGGAGTTTGGCCCTAGTTGCCAATTTTAACACTCCCTCTCAACTAGGGAGAACTCCATCTGCTAATCCATCTGCCATTCTGTACTCTCGCCATCAATGCAATGCCCTGCACTGCGCTGCTCTGCTTTACTGCACTGTGAGTAAGAAGTGGTCGAGAATGTATCATACCATTCTCTACTGACCTGAAGTCAGTCCCATACAAAGAGAGTGTATCATACCACTCTTATTGATCTGAAATCAGTTCCAAATAAAGAGTGTCCCATACCATTCTTACTGACCCAAAGTCAGTTCCAATTGATCCCAGATCAATATCATCCTAGCATAGGTCCAGCAACACTACTGCATAACTTCTTAAAGTTAAGCTCCATCGGGGTAGTCACGGGCTTGCAGTCCACCATTTCAAATTTGGAATCCAACTCCCTCTTACTTTTGCAAATGAGAGAGTTTGTACCTGCCAAAAAGAGGTCGTCTTCAAAGGATACCAATATGAGAGGTCTATCATCCACAACCTTCAAGCAAAGGTTTGGATCAGCTTCACTCCTAGTCAATCTCAACTTCATCAGATAGCTATCAATCCTCTCATACCAAGCCCAGGGTGCTTGCTTCAAGCCAAAGAAAGCTTTCTTCAACCTACCTACATGATATTCCCGAACATGAATCTCAAACCCCTCGGGTTGTTCCACATCTTTGGTCTTGCTATTACATGAGGGGAAAGGTCCCCTTGTAAGTTTTCCTTCAATACATCTCGGACATGTACCTTCATGCTCTTCTTTGAATTCAGGCATCCCTATCACCATTTGTCTCACATTGGGTAGGACTTTACAATGAAGTAAACCTCCGATGCCATGGATTAGACATGGCCCCCAATGGAACCCCTGCAACTTGATACAAATTGCCAACCCTAAACCCAAGAGTAAAAGCATCTTTAAAATTCCTTTTCCAAACACGTACCTTTCCATCGATGAATGCCACCTTGTAACCTTTTTCTTCCATTACCGAAATGGACACTAGGTTCTTCTTGAGATCAAGTACATAAAGAATTTCTTGTAAATGAACCATGTTACCCTGATTCAATTGAAGGGTAACATTCCCTACACCTTTTACGAGATAGGTGGCATCGTCTCCAAGAAGAATCTCCAAGTTTGTTTCTTTCTCTATCAGATTAGAGAGTGCTTCCTCGTATCCGGTGAAGTGCCTTGAAGCACCATTATCAATAAGCCAATTTCCCAAAGTATCCAAAGAAGAGGTAGAGGAGAGGGCCGATATAAGATAATACTCCTTTTACTTATCGGAAACAACATTTGATTCTTCATACCTAGAGTTCCTTGCTTTAGTGGAGGGTCGACCATTACCTTGATGTCATGCATTCCATTTTCGTTTGCCATTGTACATGTCATTCCTTCGATCATTAAAGTTATTGAAGTTGCCCCTAGAATGATTATGATAATCATCATGTGATGTGTCCCTTCTATTCGGACACTCCCTTGCATAGTGGCCAAACTTATTGCAAGCAAAGCATCTGCCTTTCCTTCCACCCTTAGATCCGGGCTTTCCGTTGAAATGACCTTTAAACCCTGCATTATTTCTCCTTTTGGCATGAGCAGAGAAACAAGTATGGTTGCCTCTATTAGAAGGCATTTCCTGCTCCACCATCCTGGTTTCTTCTTGAATGCATCTTGACATCAATTCTTCAAACCCTAGAATTCAATCATTATTGAGAATAGTGGTTCTAAATATATACCACTCGGGTGGGAGTCCTCCAAGGGTAGTGATAGTAAGTTCCTTGTCAGATATGATTTCTCCAATCGATAGAAGATCATTCTTGATCTCGGTGATCCTTAAGAAGTAGGATTGAATATCCTCGTCCTTGCCCTTCTTAATATCCTTCAGCTTATTTTTTAGGAACAAAACTTGATTTGCATCACTAACCTTGAACATGCTTACCAATCTATTGTAGATCTCCTTGGAGGTGTTCAAATCAGAGATGTAGGCCACCAGACGCTTGTCAATGGAATCTTTGATAATCTTCTTCGCTTTGACTTCACCCTTAGTGTACTTGTTCTTTGTAGTAGCTGGTGCATTTGATGGACGCTCAGGGATTTTACCCTTCCAATGTCAGATCCAGAGACATCTTCCATCTGTGATAGTCAGACTTTTCACGGAGCATATCTTCAACCGGGAAGTGGGATGAGGAACCCATTGAGCCTTTGACCTTGTCCAACTATCTTCGATGATTACTCTTTCACTCTTTCTTGCACTTTGTCTTCACCTCAGCTCTGATACCATGTTAAATTTTGGTATGTTCTATGATTAGAGCAATTTACTTCAATTTTCATATTAGCCCAATGACAATATTCAGATTAGCAATCACATTAGTGTGATAGTAAAGTGCAGATAGAACATAAACATAAACAGTAGAAGACAAGCCAAGACAAGAGGAAACAAAATGTGGCACCAGCCAAGGACAAACCCCAATGTGGGGAAACCCTTGATCAAATCTTCTTTAGTCTTCAATAGTTCAGCAAAGAGAGAGAGAGAGAGAGTACAATGATTCAAAGTCAATACTGACTTGCCAAATAAAAGATCTTCACCATGAAGATGACACAATGGAGTTATACTCCAGGCATCAAGGATTGCAGCTCAGAATACTGATAGAGCAGCCCTCAATCTTCAATTGATTGCAGCATATCAAGCTTCTAGAATAAGGTTCTCCAAGGTGAGACCCTTACACCACCATGTTGCTCCTTGTTGGTTGAATCAACCTCAACACGGTCCTTCTAATATCATGTTGTTGGCTATGGCCTGCGGCCTAGCTCAGTAAGACTAGGCTTGAATAAGGCCCAAAGTACTGTCTCCTAATAGTCTCAAAATTTGCCCAAATTTGTCTTGTAATTGTTCTCCAAGGGAAGGTTGTCCCCTTTACTTCAGAGCAGCCTTCTAGCCCTTAACAATGGCTGAGCAATGGCTATGCCCTCCTCTTATTTTAGTGGCATCCAACAGCCCTTAGAACAGGCTTGTGGTAGTTTATTAGAATGATTGTTAACCCTCCAGCAAGTGCTCAATCAAACCTCCTAGCCTCGGCCTTCAAGAACAAGGCCTCAACATACCAACCAGCAGTTCTTCCCTCTAATTGGACCCCTGAAACAGCCCTTAGATGTCCATGTTGACCAGTCTTCTTCTTGTTGCAGCTTAGGCTCTTTTGGCTGTGGATATAGGCCTCCTTTGAATGCTGCAAGAACTCCCTTCCACTGCCTCTATATCTCTTCCTTAACTGCTACTAGGGATCTCCTTCTACTGTAGCTAAGTTTCTCTTTTGACTGCGGTTAGGGCTTCTTCTGACTGCGGCTAGGGCATCCCTCATTGACTGCGTTTACGACACATTGAGATAGTGTATTCTCCTTTTCTTAACTACGGCTAGGTCTCCATTAAGACAGCGTTTTAGACTTCATCTTACCTGCGTATAAGTGCCTCCTCTTGCTTCATATGAAACCCTTCTTGACTATGTAGTGGTGTTTCCTCCTAGGACTGCGGCTAGGTCACTTTAGAATTGTGGATAGAGCTCCCTCCTTGACTACGAAGAGCCTTCTCTTTTGACTACGTCTAGGGCTAGGGCTAGATCTCTTCTAGGGCAGCGTATTCTCCTTTAGATCTCTCCTACCACCAAAACCCAAACAAATGGAGAGAGATCACAAGAGATGTGTATCTAAAATGACTTGTAAGCCACCTCTATTTATAGTGCAACGTTGAGATAAGTTCAGGTTAATTTGGTTGTTGGCCGACCTTCACAAATTTTCACATAACACAAATAAATTTGTATCTCCATGAATACATGTCAGAATCGGATGATCTTTAGATCAATCCTACACCTCTCGACGAGAGGAATCCAAGAAAAATATCAGCTGCCATAAATAAGAGGACCCACATGGAGTTTGGCCCTAGTTGCCAATTTTAACAATAGGCAACGCTGCAAAAGCTGTTAGTGCAAAAAATCAAGAGATTACCAGCAATTAAAGATATGAGCAACAAGAGATCAGCCTGGAAGAGAAATAATACTTGTACTTCAAGTAAAGATGATATTCAAAAGCCAATAAACTTGAAAATGACAAGTGTAACAATATAAAACTTGCAAGTATAGAATGACCTCACAATTCCAATTACAAATAATCAATTGAAATGCAAGATGAATGTAAGACTAATCTATGTGAGATGCAAAGTCTTGGTTAATTTTAATTATATGCCTAAGCTAAGGGTGAAGGCCTTTTCCTCAATTATCAAAGCAAGTCTTAGAACAAGGTTGTTGGGAGAAGTGTTGGGGAAGGAGGATAAGGCCTCATTAACGATACCTACCCAAGACTTCTAGCAACCCAAGTGCCTTCGTTCCTACAAGGGTTCGACCGCAAGAGAACTATAAGGTAACTCATTTTAACTATTGTTTAAAGGTCAAGCTCCTTAAATTGAATGGTGGAGAACGTTGTCCTATCTCTCTATCAATCAAGCTTATGCTTGGAGGTAAATTTTAAGGATGCAAGCTTGGATCTAATATGAAATGCTTTAAATGTATCAATAATAGAATACAATTTCACTTTCAATTGATCAAATTAGGATATGTGTTTTTTAGAGTATTAATATGATCCCAAAGAAAAATTTGTGGATTTCTCAATAAAGTATAAGTAAATGAGATCTAATGCAAATTAGTAATGAGATCGTAATCAAGTGCTTCAATGAGAATAACAATTAAAAACAAAAAGCTTCAAAATGTGAAATGTATTTAAAATTCATCAATAGCAAATAACATTCCACTTATATGATTGAAATAGCACTTAGCACTTTGAGCACAATTTATTCAATTATAATGCCAATAATTAATGAAGCAAAATGAAAAATCACTCAATGAAGCAATGCAAATTGGATCTATAAAATCATTCCAATGGAGATACCAATTAGCAAATTAGATCCAATTAAACTAAATTAAATAAGTGATTTAAAGGTCATGAGACCAAACTCTAAAAATTAGATGCTATGAATTATTACATGTAAAATAAAGAAATTAGTAACTAAGTTAGTAATTTAGTGATCAAATAAAGACCCTCCAAAATAGGAGGTGGGATACCATGGGGGAGAAACTCCGAGCTCCCTCAAAAAAAAAATATTTTATTAAAGTTATAAAATAACCCCTTAGACAAATGCAAGGGTTTTAAAGCTTTCAAGGGGGCTTACAAATGGAATTTTAAATATCCCCTCCCCAAAGTTAAAAAAATGAGGGAAAATTACAATTGTTTACAAACTTTATGATGATGAAATTTTTCCCCAAAAGCAAATATACTTTCTCCAAAAGGGAAATACGCGCCAACCGCCAAACCTCAACAAGGGAAATACGAAAGGGAAAAAACCTTACCGCTGGCGAGAAAAATTAAATCTTAATCGATCCTCCTTGCAAAGGCTTTTCGCTCAAAATTTAATTATAGAATTGCTTGTAGCTTCCACCAAATTGACTTCAAAAAAATGGCAACAGCTTCTCAAGAAATTCGCACTTAGATCACACGTCAGAGAATGAAAATGGCCCAACGAAGATGAAAAGTGTCTCCTATCCCCATAGCAAGGAGAAAGAACTCCAACAAATGAAGACAGCTTTAAAATGATGCCTTTCTCCCAATCAAACTTCAAAATTTAAAGTTTGATCAAACCTCTGAGGAATTTTGTTCCAAATCCAAGGATAGATCTCTCCAAGTTTGCAGCTGAGAGATAAGCTTCAGAAAACGTAGACGGCCTCCCAAAGAATTCGACTTTGATTCAACAGAGAAAAACGACCCCAGAAATTTAGATTTGGCCCTAGAAGAGAAAACGACTAACAAAAATTTCAATTTGCTTGAAAAGAGAGGACGGCTCAAAGAAATTTAATTTGATCATCTAGAAACCCTAGTCGTCCAAGAAAAACGGAGATTTGAGAGCAAATCTAGTGTATGGCTTCAAAAATTTCGATTTGTATTTGATCTTCAAGCCTTAATCTGCAAGAAAAAGAATTCAAGAAACTTTTATAATCCAAACCCCAAGTCCTTTCTTCAGATCTACAACAGTGGGGAAATCCCCAAAACATGCACAAGGCATAGAAAATTATATTTACAAGGGTTAGATCTATATAGGGGTTATCAACTACTTACAAAAAAAATATTCACAAAATAATTACAAAATATTTACAAAATAAATTTACAAAATCTATTTAAAAATTTACAAAAATAAGCTCTTTGATAGCAAATATGTTCAGCTAAAGCTCTTTAAAAATTTTGAGAGAGATTTAGAGATATAAATTTTTAGATCTAGAGCAAATGGTAAGAAAACCCCCTTATTATTTTGAATGATAAGTCTTCAGATAATCCCACTATGGGTTCCTCAACTTCTATGCCTCGAAAAGTTGGTTAATTCAACCAAGAATGTCCCCAAGTATTCAAGATCTTATCAACACAATTATTTTTTCTACACACTTGAAAGATATTTGTTCGATCCACAAAGATTTGGATAGCACAGTGATAGAGGAGTCTAAGGGTTTAACCGAAAGCCAAAAGATCTGCTCCACCTAGGGTGTTTCTCCAAATCTATATAACGATGCAAGATAATTGTACACCAATGAATCTTCAAGACATAATGGAAATAACAAAATTAAAACATTAGTAGAACATTAAGCACAAGAAATCAAAAAGATTATATCATATAATTGAAGAATAACACCATAGCTTTGCCCCAAAGACTTTTCTTTTATTGCTCAGAAAATATATTACAAAAGTAGCAGAGCTTCACTTAGCCAAGAGCTCAATATTTTCCATGATGATCAATGAAGAGCTTAGAGCTTCCTTATATAGAAAAAATGAGAGTGTGAAAGCCTCCAAGTGGAAAAAACGACTAGTTGACTTGATCCATGGCTTGATCCTCTTGAAAAGAATTGAAGCCTTGATTACTGCTACACAGATCTTCAAGAAATTTCGACCTCCTTGATTGATGTGTTGGATGGACCAATCTTTGACCCTGTGGTGGTTTTGGACCACTGGAAAATCTTCAAAAATAATTTTTTCGAAATTCCCTCATTCGAAATAACCGCCTAAACCAAAAAATTTGAATTTCCTTGAGAAAATAGTTTCCTTCTGGCCCAACAAGTTTTTTGTGGGTCTTTTTTGCCTTGGAAATGAGACTTTTCTCATCTTTCAATTTGGTCCATTTTTTTGGAAAGTGCACATTCCTTTTTTAATTATTTTTCCACTTGGAGAAACTTTTATTTTCTCTAATTTTGATTTTTTGACTAATTTCTAGCTAATTATTTTGCCATTGTTACCAAAAAACAAAAATAAATGACTTTAGAGGGGTTTATACATATTTTTCCACCCTCAAAGTGTGTCTAGATAGAAAGTTTAGGAGTTGAGGTGTAAAATTAAGTACTCATACCCCCTAGAACTCCTATAGACAACACCTTTTACATCTTTACATGAAATATTACATAAAAATCCCATACAAAAGGGGAATTTTGACAATTAAAACATGACCTCTAGACTCAACCAAATTTTGCGACACTTTACAAATGATCTAGTATGACAATTTACATAGACTCAATACACTAGGACTCACCTAAGACCTTACCATCGAGCCCCACTCTAGCTTTGGGGCATGCTTGGGAGAAAAACTCTACCAATTATAAATGTTTAAAAACACAAATAATTGGCGGAGGAAAAAAAACTCCCTAGAGTGAAACTCTTTGGTAAAAATCATAGGCTTACCTAGATGTTTTACATGGATTTATAAACATACTAGAATCATTTTTACATCAAGGCCCACAGGGCTGAAGAATATGATTATATTAAGATGACCAAAAGTTGTAATATGATGATGAAATCTATAAAAAAAAATTACTGCTTTGCACTGTACTCTATTTGAAGGGGTGGTTGACACATGAGTGGTCAACACTTATCATTGGAAGTAGTTATCTATTGAAGAAAATTGTTCTAGCTTGTTTTCCCTAGAAATAAAAGTTGGTTCTTGAGCAATTGAGACAAAGACATCTTAACTTTCTTCTCTGTGTCCAATCTGAGGCATATATGGAACTACAGGAAAGTCGAGTTTCTTCTGGCTAGAAGGCCGAATTTCTATCTCTAAGGCCTCTATTCTCTTTTTGTGGCTTCTTCGAGCTCCTTTGGAAGCTCTAATCCCTAAATTGTGATCTGATTCAAATGATTATGATCCCTCATCAAAGCGTTGTGAGAAGGGCTTAAGTTCTGAGCATGATCCCTCTAACCAAAGGCCGAGGTCTGTGGTATCATTTCCAAGTGTGTAGGCCTATTTGTTCTCTTATGTGAAGGTCTACAAAGAAGGGCTAATCTGAGGCAAGGAAGATCTACAAGGAAGTTTGCAAGTTTGCAAGGGTCTACAGTGGATCATGTCCAAAGTCTCCTACTCCTTTAGATCCTAGTTCTGAGAAGAGCCTTGATTATCCAAGAAACCTAAATTTTGTGGGTGATCCAAGCTTCAAGAGACCTTAGTTCTGAGCCAATCCAAGTTTGTAATTTGTGTTAGAAAATCAAAAGGGCAAAAAGACTTTCTTATCTTGATAATTACTTGTGATTTCTTAGCAATATTTATTAACTTCTTTTTTGTCTTCTTTTATCTTCTTATTATCAAGCAACTACCAAAACATAGATGTCTGAAGATCAAAACAACTAGGACACAGGATATAGGCTCTCAACTAGGGAAAAACCCCTCTCCTAGGGGAAAACCCAAAAATTCTCTTCTCTTCCTTTAGAACCAAATCAAATGAGACAACCAAGACCCTTGACCAAGACAAAGACCTCCTCCAATCCACCAAGTCAGCCTCCCAAGATAGTCCTTCCAATCAACTTCTTCAATACTACATCAATAATACATCAACCAAATATTTCGGCCCTACTGCATCAAAATTTCGGCCTTACTACAGTCCTGCAATTTTGGCCCCTTCCTACCATGCAGAATCTCACACGTGACAGAAAAGAGAGAATTTTCGGCTTCTTCTTGCTTGACAAGTGTCTCCTTCTTCTTCGCTGTGATTCTCCTTCTTTCGTGATGATGTAAACCTCTTCTTCTAGGTATTTTGCAATTATCTCCTTCCTCTTGCAACTGCAGATCAAAACTTGCTTGGTGAGTGGACAAATGAGGTTCAGTTGCACTTCTATATATAGTCTTTAGTTGAGGTCGAATTCCCTTTATGAGGCCAACTTCAATGGAGGGCAGGTCGACTTGGTGTAGGGGCCATATAAAAAATAAAAATAAAAATCTTTGACACAATTTGCCCAATAAGGGACTATATATGATGACAATGACAATGACTCATAACACAAACCCTAGAAGCACACAATGGGTGGTTTGACCTCGAAATATAATAAATTGAGCATGAAACCCATGCTTATAAATATAATTTTCTTTTGATTTTTACATCATGTCATGCGCTAAACAAATATTATGAAGACCAATACTAGTTACAATTTCAACACTCCCTATTAACTAGGGAGATAATCATAAATGTTCAACTGGTAGAAGGTTGACCTCAATTTGAAATGTTCCAACAAGAGTACAACAACGTACACAATGCTAGGGATTCCAAAACTGCCAAGGTATCCAACACATCAAAGATCCAAGTGTCAAGACATTATTTCAAGGATCCATAAACTCAAGGATCCAAAATGTCCTTTCCAAGACACTAATACAAGGATCTAAGACACTAACAGGGATTAAGGTGTCATCAAGGCAACTTGCCACTATAGGAACCGTCAGGCTACAACCCTGGGATCAATCCGACTGGATATAGATACCATCTAGGCCGGCATGCCAAGACACCAACCCTCAGGGATCCAGGTATCATCAAGGTCAAACACTAAAACAAAGCTCCATCATGACCAAGATACCCTCCCACACCGGGATCTAGACATCATCAAGGCCAAACCATAACTTGAGATCTCAATACCAATCAAGCCAAGATGTCCTCCCAAGTACCATTATACGAGCAGCATATGGTACTCATCTCTCCCTCTTAACCAAATGAGAAATATCCACCAATCCAATTATGCCTCTAAAACACGCAAACTTCTCAGGGAGAGATCAACACATCAGCTACGTGTTCATCCATCTGAACATACTATAGCCTCACAACCCCAATCACTTCCTATATATCGGTTCTTATTATCAATATGCTAGCACAATCTCTAGGGTCCTTAACCATTCTGATGTTGCTTAGGTCATCTCAATATCCAAACAAATCTCGACGGAAGCTTCCTTCTTCAACTTCTCTGGCAGCACCTAACTCAGCTTCAACACTTCCCAAAACAACTGAATCTTATTCACAATACATCAGTGCCAACTATCAGCAGTGCCTTAGTTATTATCTGATTCTTTTCCTTATCAATATTTTCCAAGATCATGTTCTTTCTCTTAACTATGGTGGATTTACACTTTTGTTCATCAAGCTCCCTCTCAACTTAGAGAGATCAACAACTTTATTCTTTCCGCTACACAGGCTCTTTCTTTTGCATCATCATATCATCGACGAACTTCAACCTTCCAAAACATCAATCACCCATGTAAACCTCAATGTCATTAGGATTCTTACAACTCCCTCTTTTCATCATGCTCATCATCATCATCATCATCATAAGATCATTATCAAGTATAAGGTAGGCATACCTCTTTACAACTTCTTGCAAACTATGTGCCTGCAAATCTCAACAAGTACAACCGGGCACACAAATATATATGTACAAGAGCATGAAATTAAAATTATCAATAGCATGTTATCACAATGTGAGCATCTAGGGTTACCAAAACTTCAAAAAAGAAAATAAACCTTAGATATTCAAAACCTAAACCTTGTTAGGGTTTCAATTGTATGGAAGCATTTAAACCTAGGGTTGCACTTTAAGCCCTAGACTATTACAACAACCTTTGTTAAGGATTTTTTCTCTGGTCACAAACCATAGATTTTATTATCAAAACTTAAATATTCAACAATTAAATCACATTAGGGTTTCAACCATAATGAAAGCATCTAGGGTTTCTCTTTTAACTCCTAGAATCTTATTTCGACTTTTACTATGGTTTTCTTCATTAACCCTAGATAATATCATCAAAACCCTAAAAAGGCTAGGGTTTTATCATAAGCCTTAACAAGCCCTAAAAATCAAAAGACTAGGGTTTCACCAAAAATGAACACAGCAAAAGATAGTTATTACACGGGTTGATTTAATCTAAACACCCTAACAAAAGAATCTTTATGATTCTATACCAAAAACCCTAGAAATGGTTGTACCAACTTATATAATGGAGAAATGCTACAAATTTTGTAACCTCATACATACATACCTTGAATTGCTTCTATTTACAAACCTTAAGGACTTTATTTGCAACAAAGTTTGATAAAAAAAAATTAGGGCTATATTGTTCTTTGCTTTCATAATTGCATTTCTTCATTAACACATTACATTCACCTCATAACATCATAACATTATTCAGATTTACATCATTATTTAGCAGCATATGCAACTATATAGAAAGAACAATATCATCAATGTAGCGGAACATAAAGGAACAATAGAAGAAAAGCATTCACACATAGAGACACTAGGATTGGTCGGAGACCAAGGCAAAACCCACGATGGGAAAAACCCTTTCAAATTATTCTTCTTATTAGATCGTCATCAAATGATTTAGCAAAAGAGAGTACAATGATCCATATCTTCATCTATACAACTAACCAGCAAAACAACTACAACATCCATGAAATGAACCCAACAATGTTTATACTCAAAACTCTGATTCTGAACACTGTAATGAACTGTCACTATCTGCAGTCAACTGCCAAACCCTGCGATCACTGAGTGAAATCTTCAGAAGACTGAGATTTCATCTTTTAGGTTCTGGTCGCACAAAGGAGGAGATATGTGAGCGACCATAGCTTTCCCAGTCACTCCCTTAAGCCTAGCAAGCGAGCGATTGGGATCAAAACTGGACTGCGGAAACCCTAATTCCCAGACACATACATAGTGAGTTGTCCAAAGTGGAATTTGACCGCAGTTCCATATTTTTAAGAAGTTTCTCAAGTCTTCCTTTTTGAAGGCTCCATCTGAATCTAACCATAATCCTTTCTTCTTTAGAATATACTTGCAATCTTCTTCCAAAGAAAACACAAGAAAAGGATTATAATCAAGCATAAAAAAATAAAGCTAACTATGAAAAGAGGGAATCAAAAAAATAATAAAAATAAAGAATACTTATCTTTTGTGAGAAGGTGGAAACTCCCTCTTGATCCTGCATCAATCTAGTTTTGTGAGGGATTTCTTCGACTTATCAAAACAACTCAAGAACTTTCTAACAAAACATATTAGATCTATAAACCCTAGAAATCAAAAAGAAAGATTGATCCTAGAGTCAAACATAAGAGAAACTTTACAAGACCTAAAAACAATAACATATACTATAAGCAAAGGATATACAAGGGCTAACATCCCTAAAGACTTAATAGAATAAGTCTTTGACTTCAAAATCCTTAGTTTTGGACTACTTTGGTGGAGCTTCATCAATTGCAACTATAGCTTTGTCTCTTTCTCTCCTCTTGTTCTTAGGATTATCGGGGCATTGATTCTTAAGATGTCCCATCTTGTGACAATGATAGTGTTACCACTCATACTAGCAAGGGTCCTAGGAGGGGATCCTAAAGAGAAACCACTAGGTCAAGGGGCAACAATGGAGTGATGGCCCACTATCACCTCAGCTAAGGATCCCTACTCTTTACGGACTTTCACCAATGGGAGGAGTCCCGGTATGAGAGGAATCACAAGAAAATATGGATAAATGATAAGATATGGTGGTTCCTAAAGCCTATTCACAAGAGAGACTACAGTCCCGGTATGAGAGGAATCACAAGAAAATATGGATAAATGATAAAATATGGTGGTTCCTAAAGCCTATTCACAAGAGAGGCTAAAATAATTGGCTTGCTTGCTTTGAAAGCAAGGTGATGGACTCTCTAGGAATGGTTAAGAGGACACTTGAGCTTAGGTTTGGAGGATATGCCTTGACAAAGGGGGCCTCCTAGACTTAAGGGTCCTTGTGGAGAAATGGATTATTTGTAATCCTTATGGGATTTGAGTTATATAGTTGTAGGACCACAAAAAACCCAAGCAGACACAAATTAGGTCAAGGGTGTGGGGTTGATCAACCAAAGAGGGGCTTGACCTAATTAGGGAGGAGAATAGGATCAATGGATTAATTTTCTTTGATGATTTAAACGCAACGATCCAATGAGGACAATAACCCAAATCAACCTAGGGCAAGGAATGGTCTCGTGTCTAGGGCTTGCTATATCTCAGGATTCCACCGTTGGATTTGCTTCAAACTAGGAGGACCCCTAAGGAAATCCCAGTGCAATAGTGGACCAAAAATTGAGGACTTTCGATGGCTATAATGAAACTTGACTGATGCCCTAGATGATATACTAGGGTTAGGCCTAGAAACAGAAGAGAAAGGCGAAAAATATATCCTTTGAGTGATCACCAATGGTTAGATCAATGCCTTGCCTTCGGGAGAGATGGAGTCAAGGTGATTTTGTGTTTTAGGGAGACTTAACCCGATCAAGGAGACCTCGAAGCAACTTTGCACAGCAAATTAGGGAATGAGAACAACTGCCAAAAGATTTTATACTTCGATGTGCAAGAATTTATGACTTATCAAGGTGTTTTTAATGCAATTAAAACCTCTAGGAACATTCATTCCTCATACATGACACATGTAATATATGCAGCACTTCCAAAGTCCAAAACTTCCACAATTTCAAAGAAATTAGGGCAAATTTCAGATCTAGAGAGCAACAATCCCAAACATTATTCATATGACAAGATAAGGTAAAGAATAGACATGAAAAGAGCACCTACATGTATAATGAGTATATCCAATCATCAAATCAAGACAATTTTGAAGCTCCAAGACCAAGAGAATAGTATCCAAACATCAAAATTCATCCATGAAACCAAACTCCTCCAAAAGGGTCTATGAAATTCTCCAGATAGCTACTAATCCAAAACTAGTGATGATGAGAAGGATGAATGAGCCTCTCATTAATTTATATCCTCTCCAAGGAGTTTGAATTGCCTAATTAGGCCTAATTAAACCCCAAATAATAAAATATTGTGCAACAATAACATTCCTCAGTGACAAGCCCACCAAGATATCTAAAAATAGAAAAATAAGCCTCTAAAGAGGGCAAAATAATAAACATGATGAGTCGTTGGGCCATTGAGATGACCTATTGGAGTCCAAACTGTGCCAAGGAGAGACAATAGACTCCAAACATAGTGAATAAGGGGTTGGCCCCTTTGTATCCAAGCATGTCACATGTGGTGTCTCCAAGTGGGTATGGGGGCACAATGACATTCTTATGGGTCTCCAAGTGGATCGATAATGCCTGTAAACCATCTGTAAGGACTAGGATGATGACATAAGCCCTCCCTTTGTCTCAAGTGGTGAGACACGTCTTCATCTAGACCCTGGAACTTCTGCCAAGTGTGAAGTACAAATGTGAAGTCAACTAGGCATGGTGATCCAGATGCATCATCCTCATCCAAAAAGGTGGAACACGAGCAATCACTGAATGGTACTAGGGATCCATGAAGTGCTCTTTGCTATGGTGGAGGCCCATGGTTCTCTACACTCACCCTACAAGGGCCAATGTGACCCTCTAGGGGCTTGGACCCCGTATAGGGATACCAAACCCTAAATGGAGACCCACCAGCAATCTTGTATAAGATCCAATGCATCCCCTAGCTCTCCAGTACAGCAAATAACTAGAAAATCAAGTAAAAGAGCTTACAAATCATGGAATCCAATGGGCACTTCATAATGGCATGCCCTTCCATAGTGGGCTTTGGCATGTATAGGTGTTTCCAAGCTTAATAAGGAGGTTAACCAAGGACCCTATTAGATGGTTTCAGCCTTTAAAGGGGGTGATATGTCCATGGTACATACATTAAGAGGTAGGTGGCATGTGATATAATGATGGAATGGAGTGGGGATCAAGGGAAAAACTCCAAGCCACATGCCATGGTACAAGGGTAGCTATAATAGGGGAAGCCCACAATTGGGTATATGAGTGTAGGAGGGAGCAATCGTGGTACATAAGTTAACCCGACCTTTGTTTTTCCACCCTTCCTCGTATGCCTTTTGCCTTTCATTGATTTTTCTTCATAACTGCTTGAGTCTCCAGGGAATGAGAGCATGATGTGTAGGGTGGGCAGTTCATTCCTCACCGGGGGTTGGGACAATCATGGGTTCCTTAATGTGCAAAGGGCTCCTCTAGGGCCCATAGGAACCAAGGTGATGGCCATAGATAAGGGGTAGAGCTTATGTTTGGCTTTTGCCCACATGTTAAATTTGTATGTCTTGACCATCTTTTGCATTTTATGGTACAATTTCCTGTTGAGTGGCCAAATATGCATTTTCTTTTCTTTTTAGCTACATCAACATCTGGGGCATCATTTCAGGCCCGACCCAAAGTGTGGACAAGGGGAGGGGGAGGCGATCCCTTGTGGACCCAATGGACACATGTGGACCCGGATGGGAAATATGATGAATGGCGTTGTAATGAGTAGAAGGAGGTGATGTATATGGCATCAAGGAGCGAGACCATGCAACCAAAATCAAGATTTCCCATGTAGTGTTAGCCTTGAAGCTAATAACCAATAAAGGAGATCCCACGGGACTAACATACAAGGTCCACCACCAAATCGGGCAAAGAAGACAAGAGTACAGACCTAGCCCACTCTTTTCATCGAATCCCCCCACCAATCCATGCCCAAAAGTGTCCATGAAATGTAAACAAAAATACTCAATTACACCAATGAAAAACCATACCTTTGGGGTCGGGAGGCCCACCTTCAAACATACGATCATAACAAATGGGCAAGGGACCACATGGTTGGCTCAGCTGGCAGAGACAATGGCACATTGAGCTATCTAGTGGTTGCACATGGTTGTTGGTTGTCGACTGAGGACTGTAAGAATTTACGGGGTAAGTTCCTTAGATAGAACACCAAAGGACTAAAGAAATTTCAACCCCCACTCCGATTATTAGTTTTCCTTATCACTCCATGCATCTAGTTTTAAATCCAAGCATGACAAAAATTCTAAAATCTGGAAATGACAATAATTTTCTAAAAACACAAATTTAGAGATTTCACAACTGCTGAAATTGTAGAAATAAAACACAGCAAAATTATGACAGCCACACAGAAAATAACACAGTGATTTTTGGTCAATGTGACCCTGGAAAAACCCCCTACAACTCTTGGGGAAAACTAGTTTGAGAGCACTTCTTTATTTCTGAAAATGCTTTTACAAAGAAACTGAAATACACAGCAAAAATTCCAGCGACCACAAATTACAACTTATCTCGATTTTCGTGCTTGAACTCCACCTCGAAAATCATGCTAATCATCAAATAGCCAAAACATAAATTTTTATAGCAATAAAACAGCATTAAATGTTGTACGGCCAGCCTCGAAAAATGTGCCCAGAACTTGTTGTTCCTCTTCCTCAATTTCTGTGTTTTTCTCCTGCTGTATGGTTTTTCCTTGGGATGCGTGCCAATAAATGTTGTTGCCCAGATTTGTTGAAATGTCTTCTTGTTGTCTCCTTCACTTCCTCACTGCTTAGAAGTTTTTTCCTTGCTCTCTCTTCTCTTTCTCTCAAATGCTCATTAAAGAATGAATCGATCTCTTTCTCTTCTCTTCTCCTTTTACTCTCTAAATGACCTTTTAGGTTACCTTAAGATCTAATGGCTAAGATTCATTTAGATCTAGGGATGAGAATAAATGTGCATTTAATTCTCACTTTCTACTTTTTAACTCACCAACTTAAATAAAGACCCACTTAGCCTTTTATTTCCATAGTCACTTTTTCACTTTCTAATTCTTCATTCACTTTAATAAAGTCACCTTTAAATTAGAATGTAACTTTACCACTTATAAATTCACTTTTAAATTAGAATGTAACTTTATCACTTATAAAATCAATTTTAAATTAAACTGACTTTACCACTTATAAAGTCACTTTAGGAGAAAAGTACAAATAAATTTGGACACTTTTCCCTAGGCCAAAGATCAAAGCCTTAGGGAACCACTTGTCCTCTAGTACCCAAATTTTAACACTCCCTCTTACTGAGAAAAGTGTTCCTCACCACTCCCATCTTGTCCTTGAAGTAGACATGCTTTCCCCATGGTAAGGCTTTGGTGAAAATGTCCGCTACCTACTCATTTGTGGAAATGTACTCAAGCTTGACAGCTCCCTTTTAGACATAGTCTCTAATGAAGTGATACTTGATCTCAATATGCTTTGACCTGTCATGAAAAACTGGATTCTCTGTGAGTTTTATGCAACTCTGATTATCACAGTAAATTACTGAAGGTCTCAATGCTTGACCAAATAGACCAAACAATATCTTGTGAAGCCATATGGCCTCACAACTAGCCAAACTAGTAGCCACATACTCTGCCTCAGTTGAACTCAATGGAACTGACTATTGTTTCCGGCTGATCCACGACACAACTGTCGAACCCAACCCAAAACAACACTCAGAAGTACTCTTCCTATCTAAAGCACAACCTACACAATCTGAATCCGTGTACCCTGCTAGTCTCACTCTATCACCCTATCTATAATCCAGACCAAAATCCACAGTACCCTGCAAGTAACGAAGAATGTGTTTTGCAGCTACCCAGTGCACTCTCCTGCGCTCACACATGAACTGACTCATAGTGTTAACTGCAAAACATAAATCTGGTCGAATGTTGACCAAATACATCAAACAACCAATCAACTGTCTATATAGAGTAGGATCCACCAACTCGGAATCAGAAGAGTGAAGCTTCTTCCAGTTAGTGATCATAGGTGTAGACATGGGTTTGCAGTCCTCCATGTGAAATTTGCTAAGAATATCCACAATGTACTTCCCTTGCCCCAGGAAGAAATGCCGCTCCTCCTGCCACACCTCCAATCCCAGAAAATAATGCATCAAGCCTATATCCTTCATCTCAAACTCTGAAGCAAGATCTCTCTTGCAGCCTTCAATGAGTCTCTCTGCACCAGTGATTATCAAGTCATCAACAACACCAGAATGAGAGGCTCCTCGCCCACCACAATGAAGTATAGGTTTGAATCATCCTCACTCTTTGTGAAACCCAACTGCTACAAGCAGTGTTGAAAATATTGGTATCGGCGAGGGTCCAGAAAACTTCTTATCGGTAATATCGGCAAAAATCGACAAGCGTAAAAAATAATTTTTTCAAATTTTTAAACATAGCCGATATTTTGACAATATTTGTAGATATTTTGAAAATATCGCGATATTTTCTCGACGATATATCGTTTTGCCGAAAATATCGCGATATTTTCGAATATCGCCAATATTATCAACAATGGTTGCAAGTATGTATCAATCCTAGACTACCAAGCTCTAGGAGCTTTGCTTCAGGCCATAGAGTGCCTTTTTCAATCTGCATACATGGGATTCATTCCCATCACCTCAAAGCGCTGTGGTTGCTCAATATAAACCTCCTCTTGAATGAAGCCATTGAGAAATGCAGCCTTCACATCCATCTAGTGGATCTTCCAACCCATCTGTGCTGCAATCAATATAATGGGGCGAATAGATGTATACAGAGCTACGAGAGCGAAGGTCTCCTCATAGTCAACTCCCTCTACCTATGAGAACCCTCTCGCCACAAATCGAGCCTTGAACTTCTCGATACTACCATCTGCAGCATGCTTTATCTTGTAGAGCCATCTGGAAGTAACAACTGATTTACCTTCAGGCCTCGGCACTACCTCCCAAACATCGTTCTTCATAATAGAAGAATACTCCTCTATCATGGCCTCTCTCCAGACCTCCTGGCTGGTTGCCTCCTCATAACTAGAAGGCTCGGTGTCAACAATGTTGGTTACCAATGCCATGTAACTACAAAACTGCTCAGGTAGTTTACTCTCTCTAACCTATCTCTTTGGACCAACCACTGATGTGGCCTCGCACAAGGTATCTTAAAGCCACTTGGGCTTCCTCTTCCCTGAGCATATTTCTCACATCGGAGTGAATGAATCATCATCATCATCAGAAGCCTGAACTCTTGAAGGCCTATCAACTAACCTCATGCCTGAAAATGTGCCTGTAGATGTTGAAGTACCATGCGAACTGTTCATTAGTGGACTACCCTGTGAACTGCTCTGCGGAGTGCCCTGCATGCTGCCCGAAGAACCACCCACCTGACTCTAAGAGCCACTGCTCACTAATGGACCTGACACTGTAATCGACGTACTTCCTGATCCCTGACCACTGGATCCCTGTGACTGACTCAGCTGCTCCTAATGGTCTAGTGACTCTTAGTGGACTACCCTGTGAACTGCTCTGCGGAGTGCCCTGCATGCTGCCCGAAGAACCACCCACCTGACTCTAAGAGCCACTGCTCACTAATGGACCTGACACTGTAATCGACGTACCTCCTGATCCCTGACCACTGGATCCCTGTGACTGACTCAGCTGCTCCTAAGGGTCTAGTGACTCTGGATACTCTAACTCCCATGACCTCCTGAAAGCTCTCTCCTCCGCGAACTTCACATCCCGCTTGAAAACCACTTTCCTCTGCGCAGGAATATAAACCCGATAAGCATTCAAGGTCACGCTATAACCCACAAAGATGCCCTTGTCTGCAGTGGGCTCTAGCTTGGTCCTGTTCTTCTTGGGGACATAGGAATATGTAAGGCACCCAAAGATACGAAAGCACCCAACATCAGGCTTCTTCCCAGAAAAAACCTCCTCCGGAGTCACATTCGCCAAGGCACAATGTGGACTCTTGTTCTGCAAGTACACAGCAGTGTTGCAGGCCTCTGCCCACAAAAATAAAGGTAAACCCTAATCATGAAGCATGGGTTTGGCAACCCCTGCAATGGATCTATTCTTCCTCTCTGCAACCCCATTCTGTTGGGGGTAGTAAGGAACTGTGAACTCCCTCCTAATGCCTACCACAGCACAAAAATCAACAAACTCACCAAGGGTATACTCCCCTCCATTGTCCGACCTGAGGACATTGATCTTCCTACCTGTCTAGGTCTCCACAAAAACTTTGAACTCTTGAAACCACTTGAAGATCTCACTCTTGGTCTTCAAGAAATAAATCCAGGTCTTCCTGGAGTGGTCATCAATGAATAAAGCATAGTACTCATAGCCACTCAATGATACATGAGACATCCAACCACTCACGTCGGTATGTATCCAGTCAAAGATCCCGATCGCTTTGTTGTTACAGCTGGGAAAAGGGGCTCTAGCAAACTTCCCCATAGCACATCCTCTGCATACATCAAGGTGATCAGAACTGAAATTTGGCACACCAGTGGTGATCTCCCGCAATGTACTCAAGACCCCATGATACATGTGCCCCATCCTGCGGTGCCAAATCTCACACAACTCTGAACTGCTAGATCTGTTGTCGGTCTTGTCTCGGGTGCTGCTACTCAATGCCATCAAGGGCTGGAATGAAAACTTGTACACCTTGGCATGGTGCACACCAATCTCTCTAGCTAAAGAAGCTGGAGTTCCCCTAGGACATATAAGCACCTACCCTCTCTTGAACAACACATCATACCCTCTATCCTCAAGTGCCGAGACGGATATCAGGTTCTTCTTCATTCCAGGCACATATAGAACATTTGACACTTTCAAGGCAGGTTTGGGTCCCCTATCAAATGTCAATGTCCCCACACCGACTGCTCTAACCATGTTGTCATCACCAAGTACTACCTCCATATCAATATCACCCTCTGAAAGCTCTGAGAAGTACTTTCTGACTCCTGTCATGTGGCGAGAAGCACCACTGTCAACATACCAAATGCTAGAAGATGCTCTACTAGCAGCAAGAAATGCACACTCCCTCTGAACCTGTATGGCACGGGATCCTGCACTAGTGGCCTCACAAGCTATGAACCCAAACTCCCGATAAAATCTCTTTGAGAAGCTCTCTATCTTTGCAGAAGTTGCCATGGGTTTGTCTTTCCCTTTCTTGTTCTTCTTCTCCGGACACAAAACAGCATAGTGTCCCAACTTTTGACAATTCCAACATTTGACTTTGGAATAGTCCTTCTCCTTGTTTTGCTGCTTGTCTTTACCTTTGCCTTTGCCTCCACTATTGGAAGCTTCCTTTTTTGCTCTGCCCTTCTTGCCTCTTGCTAGCAATGCCACATTGTCATCCTCCTCCACATGTTTGGCTACCCCAACATGGTTCTTTCTGATCTCATTCTAAATGCAATCATCCCACAACCTCTCCCAATCGGGAAGGTTTACCCATACAACAATTCCATCCACAAAATTCTCCCAAGTCTTGAGAAGACCATTCAAAGCAATCCTCACCAACTCAGTGGGTGCAATGATCTCACTTACAGCTGCCAACTCATCTCTCACTGAAGTGATCTTTGTGAAGTATGTTGTAACACTGTCAGTCTTAGCCATTTTAATGGCCCTTCAGTTTCTCCTTTAGGACCATTTTTATGTTTTCATTTGAGCTCTGATAAAGACTGGTCAACGTTGTCCACATCTCATGTGCATAAGTCTTTCCTCTCACATGAGGAATGACATGGTCTTTGATTCCTTCAAGAATCAATCTTTTTGCCTTAGCATTCTTTTTGTTAAACTCTATCAACTGTACAGGGTCAGCGGGTACTACTACTGGGTTCTCTATGGTATTTTACCATAATGCCCCAGACTTCTGCTTCCTCAAAGATGCTCTAGATTTTCTCCTTCCATGCACTGTAGTTGTTCTGCCCATCCAACCCATCTTCAACTCTCAAACCCAAAGACATGTTTCAAATCTGTGGTAAAGGTTTCTGTTTTCTGTGTAAAAATCAGCTTGCTGTAATTTTCACTTTGCTGTCCCAAACTGCACTTTTCAACCAACCAAGCTCTGATACCATGAAGAAATTTGAACCCCCACTCTGGGTATCAGTTTTCTTTATCACTCCATGCATTTAGTTTTAAATCCAAGCATGATAAAAATTCTAAAATCTGGAAATGACAGTGATTTTCTGAAAACACAAATTTAGAGATTTCACAACTACTGAAATTACAGAAATAAAACACTACAAAATTATGACAACCACACACAGAAAATAACACAGTGATTTTTTGTCAATGTGACCCTGGAAAAACCCCCTACAACTCTTGGGGAAACCAGTTTGAGAGCTCTTCTTTATTTCTGAAAATGCTTTTACAAAGAAACTGAAATACACAGTGAAAATTCCAGCAACCACAAATTACAACTCATCTCGATTTCCGTGCTTGAACTCCACCTCGAAAATCGTGCCAATCAGAAAACAGCCAAAACAGAAATTTTTACAACAATAAAACAACATTAAATGTTGTACGGCTAGCCTCGAAAAATGTGCCCAAAACTTCTTGTCCCTATTCCTTGATTTTTATGCCTTTCTCCTATTGTACGGTTTTTCCTTGGGATGCATGCCAATAAATGTTGCTGCCCAAATTCGCTGAAATGTCTTCTTGCTGCTCTCCTTCACTTCCTCACTGCTCAGAAGTTTTCTTCTTGCTCTCTCTTCTCTTTCTCTCAAATGCTCATGAAAGAATGAATTGATCTTTTCCTCTTCTCTTCTCTTTTTATTCTCTAAATGACCTTTTGGGTTACCTTAAGATCTAATGGTTGAGATTCATTTAGATCTAGGGATGAGAATAAATGTGCATTTAATTCTCACTTTCTATTTTTTAACTCACCCACTTAAATAAAAACCCACTTAGCCTTTTATTTCCATAGTCTCTTTTTCACTTTCTAATTCTTCATTCACTTTAATAAAGTCACCTTTCAATTAGAATGTAACTTTAACACTTATAAAGTCACTTTTAAATTAGAATGTAACTTTACCACTTATAAAGTCACTTTTAAATTAAATTGACTTTACCACTTATAAAGTCACTTTAGGAGAAAAGTAAAAAATAAATTTGGACACTTTTCCCTAGGCCAAAGATCAAAGCCTTAGGGAACCACTTGTCCTCCGGTACCCAAATTATAACAAGGACACCACTCACAAACAGATCACAAATCAGTACACCAGTATTATCAACGTGGTTAAAACCCTCAAAGAGAGAAACAGTGCACAGCCTGAGCCAACGTGGCCACTTCAGGCAATTTATTAATGTAAACAAAAACAAAACAAAAAAATTACATAAGCTTTTCTCATGAATAGTGACCTAACAAATGACCCTCCATGCTCTTTAAATAGAGATCATGGACCAATCCGATGTTAAGCCACAGATCAAGTGTCGGTAATACCGAGGAGAGAATGAACCATCAGATCACTTCATGTTTAGAACATATTGTGATCGTCGGATTGTAAGTTACAAAAAAGTACATACTAAAGAAACACACTTTACCTAACTACACACTAGACCAAGTTATACTTAATTATTTCTTATGTGTCGAAATATCCTAACATCCCCCTTAAGAACAACTTGGGATAGGATTGAAGGATGTGCAAAGATGACACAGTAAGAGAAGGAAGGAGGCATTAGAGCCTATCCCCCCTTAGTGACAACTTCCTGAACTCCAACCATAAATCGAAGTTTACTAAACTTCGCCTCTATCAAAGCCTTTGTAAAGATGTCTGCAACTTGATCATCGATTGAACAATATTGCACTTCAAGAACATGGTCATGAATGAGCTTTCGGATGAAGTGCATGTGTAGTTCAATTTGTTTGTTGCGTTGATGTTGGACTAGATCTTTGCATAGTTGAATGGCACTTTGATTATCACACCAAAGTGTAGTCGGATGCTACTACTAAAAAGCAAACTCTAACAGGATCTGACAAAGCCACAGGGCTTCCTTACTAGCTTCAACGGCACCATGATACTCTGCTTCTACTGAGGAAAGAGAAATGGCACTTTGTTTCTTGCAAGCCCTTGTAATAGGTCCAGAACCAAGAGTGAAGACGTAACCTGCATTAGACTTTCAATCATCAGGGTCACCAGGCCAATCAAAATCGATGAAACCAACCAATAGAGAAGATGCTTTTGCACTGTAATGAATCCCAAACTGAACTGTACCTCGAACATAATGAAGTATTCTTTTAGCTGCTTTCCAATGACTTTCATGTGGGTTTTGCATAAACCGAGCAACAAGGCCAATAGCAAAGGAAAGCTCAGGACGGGTATGGGTCAGATACAAAAGTTTTCCAACAAGCTAACTGTATAAGGTAGCATCAACTTCAGGGGAAGTATAAGTGACTGAAAATTTGGCTCCAAACTGAAAGGGAGAAGGGGTTGGCTTAAAATCTTCCATGTGAATGTGGCATAGAAGATCAAAGGCATACTTGGACTGGAAAAGGGAAATTCCTTCTTTGGATTGCAAGGCTTGAAGACCAAGAAAATAATGCAAGTGTCCTAAGTTTGTCATTTCAAACTGATTTTTATGGCTGGACTTCACATGGTTTATAAGGTTGGGATCACTACCAGTAAGGATAAGATCATCAACATAAAGAACAAGAATGATAAGAGACTTACCCACTTTCTTGGTGTAGATAGTATTGTTAGAATGTCACCTAGAAAAGCCAATATCTAAAAGAAAGCTATCCATTTTGGCATACCAAGCCCGAGGGGCTTGCTTGAGACCATAAAGGGATTTCTTAAGCCAACATACAAGGCTGGAGTCTGTTTGTATAAAGCCAGGAGGTTGTTCCATATAGATTTATTTATGCAAGTCCCCATGCAAGAAGGCGGATTTGACATCCATCTGATGGACTTCCCATTTGAAAGAGGCCACAAGGGAAAGAACAAGGCGGATAGAGTTCATTTTGGCAACAGGGGAGAAGGTTTCAGTATAGTCAATGCCTTCAACTTGTGAAAAATCCTTAGCAACAAGACGAACTTTATGTTTATCAACTTTTCCATCTAGTCCAAACTTGGTTCTGTAAACCCATTTGCATCTAACAAGTTTTCGTCCCTTTGGAAGAGGAACAAGGTCCCATGTATCATTTTCCAATAATGAACGATATTCTTCATTCATAGTTGCGTCCCAATCTGGATGGCCTGAAGCTTCTGCAAAGGTGTTAGGATCATAATTCGCTGAAGCTTGAGCCAATAAAGAAGAGGCTCTATCGAACTGAGAACGTGTACGATGCTGATCTGTAGGATCACCTGCAAGAGCACATGCTGCATCCCGAGTAGCGTAGACCCATTTTGGAAGCTAAGGAGCTAAAGGAGGATCCCGAGAAGGTGAGGGAGGATTGTCATCCTCGCTGTCATTATCTGAAGAAGGAATATTTTCAAAAGTAGAAGGGATAGAGAGAGGTGGCACATCCGCCAAACTAGGCTCGTAGGCCGATATATTTTCAACAAACTTTACATCTCTTCTAATGATAACATTTTTGGATTTAGCTTGAAGAAGTCTATATCCTTTGACATCTTCAAAATATCCAACAAACATACATTTTTCACTCTTAGGTTCTAAGTCTTTATGTTTCTCATCTGGAATATGGGCCCATGGTTCACTTCCAAAAACATGAAAGCAACTTACATCTGGTTTAATTGAGCTCCATGCTTCTTCTGGAGTCATATTCTTTAAAACCTTAGTAGGAGTGCGATTTACTATGTAATTTGCACAATTAATTGCTTCTGCCCAAAAATTAAAACTAAGTCCTTTAGATTGAAGCATACAATTAGCCATTTCCTTTAAGGTGCGACTCTTCTTTTCAACTACACCATTTTGCTGTGGAGTATATGGAACAGTATGTTGCAATTGAATTCCATGCTCAGTGCAAAAGTTGATGAATTTGTTGTTAACATATTCTCTGCCATTATCAGGTATTAGCTTAAGAATTTGATGTCCACACTGTTTCTCAACAAAGGCCTTAAAGGCCAAGAACATGTTAAAGACTTCACTCTTGAGTTTTATGAAGTATACCCAAGGGAATCTGGAGAAACCATCAATGAAAGTTAAGAAATACTTGTAGCCAGAGAATGAAACAACTAGAAGTGGACCACATAAATCACTATGCACAAGTTGTAAAGGGGCTGATGTTGGAATTTCTAAGTCTAACCCGTTAGAAACCCTTCATGTACTTTTCTGATTTATTTCTGCCTACTTGTTTTGATTAATTAACAAATTATTTACCATGTAAATACTGAAAATAAATACAAGTACATGCTCAACATGTTACAGATCATCAACTGAAGGAAACAAAACAAGCACACAAATGACAGTTGTTTTTGGACCAATGTCCCCGGAAAAACCTAATGAAGGAAAATCGATGCAGCTATCTGAGGGTTTTAATTATTAAGCAGTTTCAGAATACAATCTAGGTGCCAAAACCAGCTCACCCAACAGAGAATAATCTCTGCAGTAGTGCCTCTCAGTCGGAGACAGATGTTCCGGCTAAAACCCTAGATAAACACTCTCCTAGCTCCCAACTCCAATCTGCCCCACGAAAACCCCAGTGTCAGCCTCTAGGGACTGCGTCAGTGTTTTCCGGCCCAGCGTCTGCCCAACGTCACCCTAGCTCGCCCTGTGTCAACCTCTGGAGGCATTGCATCAACCCTTAGAGCCTCTGCGTCACCCACGCTGGCTCAATGAGGCACTACGCAATTCTTGGTTGCCTCCGCATGAGCCCTAGCTACCTTTGCGTGAACCTTTGGCTGCCTCTACATCCCTCTCTCTCGGCTTCTACGTTGATCCTCCTAGTAATATCTTTGCCTCTGCTTCTGTATTCACTGCCCCTTAGCTGCAACTCTGATCACTCTTTCGACTTCCTCAGCAAACCCTGCCACAGAAAATCGAAATCTTGATCAACTCGGTGTATTCTCCAAGTGACCCTCAAGCCTCCTCTTATACTTTTCTCGTTGACAATTCAACAGCAGAGATTAAGTCCCTAATCAATGGCTAAGATTAGATCTGGCTTGATCCATGACTTTTGGACCATTCTAACACAGTTTTATATTAAGACACATTAATATTTTATTTTCCCTAAGTTTATACTTAGGGACTCCATTAAAAATATTAATTATTTTAATATCTCCCAAACTGTTTAGAATCTGTCCAAACCATTCTGGGTATTGGAGATCTCATGTGCTTTAGCCTCTCCACCAATTTTCGTGGCTAGAGCACATCCGATGTTATCCAAAATCAACAGTTGAGGCGTGCCAAGAGGCACATTTTTCAAAACTATCTCGATCATGTTTTCCGAGTACACATCTGGAACAAACACCATCTCTGCAAGATACCATAGGAAGACCTGTCACCATATTTTCTTTACATAGATTTTGAAGGGAGTGATCGTTTAAGTGACCAAATCGCTCATGCCAAAGTTTGCTCACTTCATCATTATGAGCAACAAATACAGCGGGAAAAGTTGATGACCCAAAGTTGTTAAACTTATACAACCTTTTAGAATCATCAGCAATGTCAATAACTAAAATTTGTCTAGGATCTCTTAAGTCCTTAATTACAACATCATGAGGTGAAAATACAACAGTTTTACCTTCACCTGAATGAGTTATTTGATATACAGATAGAAGGTTGCAAGATAAGCTATGAACACATAATACATCATTAAATTGACCATTGTCTAGATGAATAGTTCCAGTCCCTACAACACTAAGGGATCTATCATCACCAACATATATATTTTTGGTGTTACAATCATTTAAAGAAAGAAACATGTCTTTGTTTTTGGCCACGTGATAGAAGCTCCAGAATCAATGAGCCACTCATGAGATGAAGAAGATACAATTAATGCATAACCAGACTGAAATGCTTGACAACCACATGCAGAAAGTGTTATTCCTGAAGATGAAGTTGAAGTTGAAGAGTTCTCCAAATGGATGTTATGCTTCTTCATTGTTGCTTCCAAGGGTGTTGGAATTTCTAAGTCTAACCCGTTAGAAACCCTTCATGTACTTTCTAATTTATTTCTACCTACTTGTTCTGTTAATTAACAAGTTATTTACCATGTAAATACTGGAAATAAATACAAGTACATGCTCAACACATTACAGATCATCAACTAAAGGAAACAAAACAAGCACACGAGTTACACCGTTGTTTTTGGACCAATGTCCCCAGAAAGACCCAATGCAGGAAAACCGGCGCAGCAATCTGAGGGTTTTATTATTATGCAGTTTTTGAAGACAATCTGGGTGACAAAACCAGCTCACCCAACAGAGAATAATCTCAGCAGTAGTACCTCTCCCTTGAAGACAGATGCTCCGGCTAAAACCCCAAATAAACACTCCGGCAGCTCCTCAACTCCAATCTGCCCCACGAAAAACGCCAGCGTCAACCTCTAGGGACTGTGTCGACCTCTTCTACCCTCTACGTCAGCTTTCCCGGCAGTTCCGGCAGTTCTCGGTAGTTCCGAATGTTCCCAGCAGTTCCGGCTTCTGCCCTCTGCGTCAGCTTTCCCGGCTGTTCCCGACAGTTCCGGCTTCTACCCTCTGCGTCAACTTTCCCGCTATTCCGGCAATTCCGATTGTTCCCAGTAGTTCCATCTTCTGCCCTCTGTGTTGGCTTCCCCGGCTGTTCCGGCATTTCCCAGCAGTTCCGACTATTCCCCGCAGTTCTGGCTTCTGCCTTCTGTGTTAGCTTTCCCGACTATTCCGGCAGTTCCGACTTCTGCCCTCTGCGTCAGCTTTCCCGACTGTTCCGGCAGTTCTAGCTTCTGCCCTCTGCATCATCTTTCCTCGTTGTTGTGCTGATCCTCTCGGCATTATCTTTGCCTCTCTACTTCTGTATTCACTGCCCCTCAGCTGCAACTTTGATCACTCTCTCGACTTCCTCAACAAACCCTTCCCCAGAAAGTTGAAATCTTGATCAACTCGGTGTGTTCTCCAAATGACCCTCAAGCCTCCTCTTATATTTTTCTCGTTGACAAATCAATGACCGAGATTAAGTCCCTAATCAACGACTATGATTAGATCTAGCTTGATCCATAACTTTTGGACCATTCTAACACAGTTTTATATTAATTCACATTAATATTTTAATTTCTCTAAGTTTAGACTTAGGGACTCCATTAAAAATATTAATTATTTTAATATCTCCCAAACTATTTAGAATCTGCCCAAACCATTTTTGGGTATTGGATATCTCATGTGCCTTAGCCTCTTCACCAAATTTTGTAGCTAGACATCCGATGCTACCCCAAATCAACAAAGGCTTCCATCTTGTTAAAGCATTTGGATTCTAAGTGGCCATCACGATTACAAAAGTTGCAATGTCTATCAGTCTTCTTTCCTTTGTTTTTAGTTGCCTTATCATTTTGTTAAGTTGATTTTTCATTTTGACACTGAAATGGCTTAGGACCCTTGTTTCATTTAGGACCATTCTTGTTAGGATGCTACTTCTTAGGATTCTTTGAACTTGGATGATGTTGGGCTGCTAAGGTTTTCTTAGAAGAGATTCCAATATTAAGAAGACCAAGATGTAAGAGTTTTTCTTGTTCTCTTATTAAAGAATCACAAAAGGCGTCAAAAAAGGGGGGCTTGTAGTCTTGTCCTTGATAAATAAAGGTTTCTCTACTAGAATGGAAGGTGGAAACGAACACAGAGTAGGTTGGTCCTAACTTAGTAAGAATGGAATAGATAAGTCTACCATCTTTTTTCTTAACCTTAACATCTTCCAAGAGAAGTCTAAGGGTCTTGAACTTGGACAAAAAATCTTCAATGGAAAAAAAATTATTGGGGTCCAACGTAAGCAACTCATTTTCGAGTTGATGGGCTCTAATTTCATTTTTAATTCCAAAAACTTTATTGAGATTTTTCATTTCTTTATCGAGGGTACCAATTTCTGCGATATGGAATCAAAGGTCTAGAGAAATAGACATCCCTATCAACCCACATGCTTGATCTTACTTATTTTCCTATTTGGCTTGCTTATCTTCATCTAGAGGTTTAGACTCTTGGCCTAAGGCTATTCTATAAAGACCTTTAATTCTAAGTAAATCCACCATGTAGGATAGCCATTGGAAGTAGTTGGTGCTGTCAAGAATAACTAGGCATGTACTTTCCATTTTAAAATAAATTGAAGTTGTATATGTTGAAACTAAGTGTTCCAATGGAAAGATCTCGAAAAATTAAGCCGATTCAAAAAAAAACAGCTCTGAAAACGACTTCCACATGAAAAAGTTATCGCTTTTTGAAGAAAAGTGGTTGAAGATGCCAACAAACCACGAGAATGTTGGGAAGTTAATGATAATGTTATTTAAAAAAAAAAAAAATCCCCCCTTTCAAAACTTAACCTAATTAACTCACTTTTAAAAAAAAGATTACTTTATGTGACCCACTTTTATAAATAAGTGAAAGTCATTTTTACAATGGTACTTTATGAACTATCCACTAAATTGTAACTTAAATAAAAGATAAAGTGACTTTAGAATTATAAGTGACTCACTTTTTATAATGGGTGATAACACTTTTACATAAAATAACTTTAAAACATAAGTTACATGTGCGTTTTGAAAAAGTAACTCAACAAAAAGGAAGACTTGAACCCAAGACCTCTATTCTCATAAAGTAACTTTAGACCAAGTGAGCTAATTTAAAAAGTTAGTAATTGTTGGAAAGGAGGAAGGGTTTTTTTTTTTTTTTTTTTTGCTCACTTAAGATTTGAAGCGCGTGCTTATTTGAAAAACCCCTTTTTGCCAACAAAACAAAAAAACAACCACACAAACCAAACGAACAAGCAAAAGTTTCCAAGCCTTACGGATTAAAGTTAGATTTGGCTAGAAACTAGATATTTTCCTCAATGTTTCTGATTTTCCGAGATCACACTAAGGCATGGCGGAAAAGAGCATACACATGAGAAAAATCATTTCTTTCTGTTTCTGGTTTGCCTAGATCGCACAAAGTCGCGGGGCAAAGAGCATACGCAGAAATGAAAGGTATAGATCTGGTAATAAAAAAATTTATAGAGGACTATAAACTGAAATAAACAGAGGTAAATAACTATAACTGCAAATAAAAATTGTGTACCTCTAGATCTTAAAAATGACGTAGCTAGGGCTACCAGAAACCTTTTCGCGTGAAACGAAAGGGGTTCCTCACTGGAATAGATGCTCCTAACACAATAGAGAAGTCCTCTCGGCCCGAAAGCGGTCAAAAACAGTAGATCCAGGAAACAACAGTTGGATGCAGTTGTACGACTTGGGATTTAAATCGCCAACAGATGCGGCCCTCGAATAGCTCTGGTACCATGTAGGAATTTACATGGGTAAGTTCCTTAGAACACCAAAGGACACCGCTCACAAACAAATCACAGATCAGTACACCAATATTCTTGACATGGTTAAAACCCTCAAAGAGTGAAACAGTCCACGGCCTGAGCCAACACGGCCACTTCAGGCAATTTATTAATGTAAAAGAAAGAAAATTTACATAAGCTTCTCTCATGAACGGTCACCTAACAAATGACCCTCCATGCTCTTTAAATAGAAATGATGGACCAATCAGGTGTTAAGCCACAGATCAAGTGTTGGTAATACCGAGGAGAGAATGAACTGCCGGATCACTTCATGTCTAGAACATATCGTGACTGTCGAATTGTAAGTTACAAAAAAGTACATACTAAAGAAACACACTTTACCTAACTATACACTAGACCAAGTTATACTTAACTATTTCCTATGTTTCAAAATATCCTAACAAGAACCATCTAGGAGAAAAATTTTCTCCTATGGATATCACCCACAAAGTGGTGGGTAACAGATAGCATTCTCTTTTAAAGGAGTCAATCTTCCCATGATTTTTCGTTGACCTTTTAAACTTCTTATTTCCTCATTTCTTCTTGAAATGAGCAAAGTAGGCATTTGAGGTATTTTCTTCATCTTCTTGCTTACCTCCTATCAAGGAAAGATGAACTTCTTCTTGAATATAGGCAAGCCACATTTCTTCGAAGGATGGAGAATTCTTCTAACTACTAAAATTCTAGTTGCAAAGGCATTCCAAGACTTTGGTATTCCTAGAAGGGAAGCAATCACAAGTTCATTTTCAGGGACTATTTCATCAACTACATGTAGTTCATCTCTTATACGGGCAATTCTTATGAAATAGGAAGATACTGTATCATCTTTGGTCATGTTGACAGTTCGAAGTTCATTCTTTAGACTTGCCACTTGTCCAATATTCTTGATTGTAAATAACTTGGAGAGAGCATTGTACATTTTCATTGAAGAATCTAGCATGGATATGTAGGACAATTAGGTTCATGGCAATAATGTCATTTTCTTTATACTTCTCCTTTCCAGCATCATCTGTAGGTTTTTTTCCTTTTCTTTGTACTAATTCCAATACTTTATTCCTTGCAAGGATGAGGTTCATCCTTGTTTTCCATGCTCTAAAGTTAGAGACTCCTTAAAGTTTGTTCTCAAATTTCATTGATGATGTCATAGGTATACTTGTAAATGTCACCCTTACTATATGCTTCAAAGGTTCTCTTCTTATGGTAGACTAGTATATGATCTTCCCAAGACTTCCTTCTATCCAATGGTGTTCTTCAACAGATCTTCAAGCTGCCTTTTTCCTTCATATTTACCTTAGCTCTGGTACCATGTTAGAAAATCAAAAAGGCAAAAATACTTTCTTATCTTGGTAATTACTTGTGATTTCTTAGCAATCTTTATTAACTTCTTTTATGTCTTTTTTTATCTTTGTATCATCAAGTAACTACCAAAACATAAATGCATGAAAATCAAAACAACAAGGACACCGGATATAGTCTCTCAACTAGGGAAAAACCCCTCTCCTAGGGGAAAACCAAAAAATTCTCTTCTCTTCCTTTAGAACCAAATCAAATGAGACAACCAAGACCCTTGACCAAGACAAAGACCTCCTCCAATCCACCAAGTTAGCCTCCCAAGATAGTCTTTCTAATCAACTTCTTCAACATTCCAAATTAGGGAACGCTTTATATATCACAACCAGGTAAGTATGATCCAAAAGATTCCTTAAATTCGGCCTCATGTGCAGAAGTGACCTCAGAGAAATTTTATAAATGTTTGCCCACAAACTTGAATTAAGCCTCTGTCAAAGCACCTTAGGACAGTTACCAATTCCACATAGAAAATATTGTTAGAAGGTGTTAATGTTGGAATGAAATAGATCATTGTGTGCACAAATTTGAGCCCTAAGAGAGCCGAAAATTTTAGAGACGAGCCTTCAAATATCTTGGATGAGTATTGCAGATGAGTGCCACAAAGGACTCGTCACATCAACAGTCCTGAGATTGGCTTATGATGAAATTTAGTGAGGGCCAAAATCCTTGCCAAAAGAGAGCAAACCAGAATAGAACCTCTTGAAAACAACTGTAGTGTAGTCTCAGAGTGAGAGATGAAATCCTTTCCAAGAAGAAGGGCCGAACAGCACACAGAATCTCTACAACCACTACCTCAGATATGTCTCAAATAATAAGGCTAAATTGCCTCAGGCAAAGCTCAGACCTTAGCAACACTTTAAAAAACCATAGCCCAAATGAAAGATTTAACCTGCAAAAGTTCAAAACTTGACCTTCTTCAAAAGATCTTCGAGACTATTCCAGACCACATGTAGAAAAGATATTTCGTTGAAAATTACCTCGGATACTTGCTTAGTGGAGGGACAGTCGAATCAATTAATCGAGACTAAAGGGGCCTTCTAGAATGAGTTGACATGAACAATTGTGGAGGGAAGTCGGCTTGAGTTTCCAAAATTCAAAATTTTAGCCAAAAAAAATCTTTTTGGAGGCTAAATTAATCCTAAAATAATTTAACTAAAATTCCCTTGATTATTTGAAAGGCAAAAGGTGATTAGTATAGGCCCAACAATGATTTTTAAATTAATTTTTGACATGAGGATGCCACAAACAACCAATCTAAGGTTACCATGCCACATCATCTTTGGGGACTTGACCACAAGATGAGGGCACCATCTTTGAACAACCATCTCTCTCAAACTGTGAGGGCCCTCGTGATATGCCACATATCATCAGAATCAGCATGACAAGAAGAATCCAATAAAGGTGACTGTGACCACAAAGATCTTAAATTTCCTTGTCATATTTGTCATCAAGAGCGGCCATCTAGGGTTTCCAGCCATCCTTCCAGGGCTTCTTGTCCATTGAAGTTTTCCACTAATGTAATCATGACGTATATTAAGAGCATTCAAGAATCGACGTTGGCATCAATGACAACACCATCCAACAGAGTTTTTCTAGCATCGATAGGTATTCCTGCATGCCTAGATCGGCCTAGAAAAATTATGAAAGATTAAAATATTTGATTTTTGGAGCATCAAGTCAGCCCAGCTCATGAAGGGACATGCCCCTTGGGGCATTTCACCCCATTCGACTTGTACAAATAGGCATTGTGACCTTTCCTTTTCTCCATCAAGCAAAAGCAAGTCCGAACACAAAGAAATCAAAATTTTCTAAGGTTTATCTTTCTTCATTGGACAGCCACACGTGTGATGGAGGGCTGAGTTTGACTATTGTTGACCGAGCTACTTGACTGAGATTTGACCAAGCCACAGGAGTTGACCACAACCCATAGGGTTGACCGCAGCACAGGATTGACCACCGCGGCGCCGCCACAAGAGTTGACCGCAGTTGCAGGAGTTGACAGCAAACCACAGGGCTGAACATTGACCGCAAGCTAACAGTTTTACCAACTTTGACTTTTGGCTATTTTGGTTGGTTTGACCTATGTTGACTTTCTGGAGTTTGACCAGGTTTGACTGGTATTTTTAACTTGGATATTGGCACAGATTTCTAAACAATGGATTTGCGAACCTTGCTAAAAAATAATTTCTCCTAAAGAAAAGTTCTTGGGTTTTTTTCCCAAGGTTGGGTTTACCAGGGTAAAAATATGGTCTCTATTTTGCATGGCTGACTTTCTATGACCTTTACTGTTTCCGCTGCATTTACTGTTGATATTTTCTAAAGGGTACTTGCTCAATGATATCAGTGGCATAAGAATAATGTGTGTAAAATCATTAGGAAGTAATTATCTAGCAGAAAATAGAATTCTACTGTGTACCTTGTAGAAAACTCAACAGCGAGTGGATGCCATGTCAACCCCTGTTCCTCATACATGTTGGGCTAGTCACATGTGGTCTTTCAACAAGATTCTTGAAGCATGCAAAAACACTAACACTAACCCTAGACAGCCATCAGGCTGTGTTAGATACCAGGCCAGTAGGAAGACTGAAGGGGCTTCCATTCTTTTACTATTGCACTTGTTCCATAACTGAGTAGAGCATCTAGTAGTGAGATTTGAAAATATAATAAAGGAGGTAGAAGATTTTGTAGCAGCCATTCAAGCCACAGTGTCAAAGGCAACTCCAAAGTGATTGCCACTTTCTTTTGTACTTGCATTTCATAATTAAAGAAAAGAAAGCAGAGCATTGACCTCACCTTCTCGCTCAGTTTTCTCCCATACTGGCTTTCCTGAGTCACATCTTGTGTTCATTTGCGTGGGTGGTGGGTTCATTTGCTTGTTCTTTCATTTTTGAATTTCAGTTTTATTTTCATAAATTTGAAAACTAAGATAGTAATAATAAATCTGATATGTAAAGAAATAAATTACATAATAAAAAATTTCAGAATATTACAAGATCATAGGTGATGAAGTTGATGAACTGTTCTAGTGGAACACCCACGACAGTTTACAGATCATCTGTCTTCTAGAGAATTGCATTCCATCTTTTCTTGAAACCTTTTCACATGCAAAGTGCCTTGACTAGAATAGAACAGCAGTCTAATTAATGATAAAATCAGAACCTATTCTAAACAAAGAAAAGGATGTTCTGTTATAAATTTACGCCAGCAGTTAAAACTCAAATGAACCTGGTGCATGCATGCACCCTCAGACACTGCCTACATATCCACTGCTGCTGCCGACAAGCACGTATGTGCCTGCTAACACTACCTACAAATCCACTGCTGCTGCCTACATACAGTGAATATGCACATGAATGTGTACAGAACCCGAGGTGAATTCTTCCCTCACTGCTGCACTATGCTGATGCTGCTCTTGACTGCACCTCCAACCCACTTGCTTCTGCTTGGTACACTTCTCTGCTGAGAAGGAATGCACTGTATGTATGTGCTTCTGCAGGAAAAACACCTTCAAAACAGCATTGTCTAGATTGCAAAATTAAACTGAAGAGGTCAGAGTCTAGACAACAGCCGTGATTATATTCATAGAAAAAAGGTACGGGTGAAGGTAGAAAGTCTGAGTCCAATATATTATTAAGCAAGATCCTGACCTACTTCATGGAGTTCGTACCATGGACATAAATATTAGCATTTTCTAGTTAGCAAAATTAAACTGAAAAGGAGGTTGGACAACAGTGGTGATTATATTCATAGAGAAGGCAAACAGGGTACTGTAAGACAGAAAGCCCTTGAGGCCAATTCATAGAAAAGGCAAACGGGGTACTGTAAGATAGAAAGCCCTTGAGGCCAATAAATTCTTCAGCAGGACCTTGATGTACTTCACAGTGTCTCCTTTCATGCAGACGTCTTCTCTAATCATATATTACTACAATAAAAGGCAATAAAGAACCATAAATAAAACTCCTATGTTTACCTGGTTAACCACAAAGTCTACAGCATCTGCAATAAAGGGATCTTGTGGTTCATTTGGGATTCCTGTCAGGATATGTCGCTTCAACAAAAAGGATGGAGTCCAATTTATCCTGCAATAGAAAACAAAAGATAGATGAATTATCGTGTTGCTTTTGACTATTTTAGTCAAGTAATAATATGGCCTAATTCTAGGATCATTATCGCAGTGCTTCATAATAGAGGTCTGGGGTAGTCGAACACAATGGGATTCAAAGTTATAGCCACTTCGTCTAAGTATCACAAGCTAATGAATAGATCAATCTCCCATGTTAGATTTCTAATGTCGACTCTGTAATGTTATAGATCCCAAGTCATTAGGATATAACATGTTAAGACAACTTTGTAATAAAGTACTCATAATGCCATTACACAAGCAATTCCTAAAGTGAATAACAAAATATGTCTCACGTGTCTTCCTTTGTAAAAGTATATATACAACACTCATGTATGATACTAAACGATTGAATGAATACAATACCTCTTTTATCTCTCCGCATATTCTGCAAAGTGGTACCATTTTCATCAATGTCCACTTCAATTTTTTAGCTATGCTAATTATAGTAAGTGTGCCCATGGGTAGACCGTAGTACTTTGGTACTCTAGGATCAGTTGTGAGAATATTTCATGTAAACCCAACTTAAGGGATATATTGGATCTTTGGGGCCATTTGATCACTCCTCCATTTATGGTTTACCACTTTAGTGGTTATTGTGGCCCCGCACTATGGGGACTTGAGGATAACTCTTAAAACTATCTATTATGAGGCTCCTTGGGGCACAGTTCCTTCCTCCCTTGGTTGTCCCTAGAGTATTTTGATACTCTAGGATCAGTTGTGAGAATAATTCATGTAAACCCAACCTAATGGATATATTCGATCGTTGGCGCCATTTGATCACTCCATTTATGGTTTACCAATTTAGTGGTTATTGTGGCCCCGCACTATGGAGACTTGAGGATAACTCTTAAAACTATCTATTATGAGGCTATTGTGAAAGTCTGGTCTATGTTTTGGCAGATTCACAAAACAAAAATCATAAAGACACTGAAATGCTTAACTTTAAATTTTTTACACAGTGAAGTACACACCAGCAATTAGATCATGCACAGTATACAAAACTTAATGCCCAAAACTGATTTCTTATTATTCCTTTAACAAGAAATACAAGGGCTCCCTTACCAGGGAAAGTGGCTCTTTACAATCACTGTACAATACCAAAAACATAAGAGCAAACACACTTGTGTTTTCCTGGGCTAAGGCAGAGTTCATTCAGCCCTCAACTACCCTACAAAATGCTTCCTTTTTAGCTGTTGTCCTTCCTTGAATGGCCACCATAGGCCAGCAGTACCTCCTGTACCTTGCTGAGTCAACCTACGGCTTTCCTAGCCCTCTCAAACTCTCGTTCCACCTGTAATCTGCCCTACAAGTCTGTGGCCCTCCTTATCCAACCTTACACTTGCTGTGGCTACCTTCCAGCATGCCCTAACTCCCTTACACAGGCCCCAGCCTACCCTTTCCTAGTTGCAGATCACACTCAACAGGCCTGCGCCCTTCCCTTCTATTGCAGCCTGATTTCCCAGCCTCCAAACAACAACCCCTGGACCTTCTTGTTACAGGTTATTGCTGCTACACGTCAGGCCCTAAACTAGCACACAAATTCCTTCCTCTTAACCTATGGACTATCCGAAAACACCAGCTGACTCCTCCATAGGCTCAGCTCCTACGCAGCTGCCTTACCAATCAACCAGCCCTCCTTGGGGCACAGTTCCCTCCTCCCTTGGTTGCCCTATTCAGGTCCGAGATTTTTGGTCAAAGGAGAAAGTTGCAGCGGCTAAGGAAAGTTTGACTAGCATTGACTTTGTGGAAGTGAATTTCATCAAGAAAAGGTTTTGACTTGGTCTCGGAGGGGTCTTGATCAAGGGTCATAGGTCTTGAAATTCATCATTTGAACATTTTATAAGAAGAGAAGAATCATCGTGGGTTTTCCTCTCAAGAGAAGAGGTTTTGGCCCTGGCTTGCAGCCTACATTTTGTGTCCTCTTGTCTTATTGTTCTTCATTGTTTCATAGCTATTTGATGATTAAAGAAGACTATAATAATCAAGTAAAGAAGAACTAACTACAAGTACATCAAGTTAAGCACAAGAACTTCACAAGTAGTTATCAAGGTAGGAGAAATCACCTCATCTAGCTGCCCCTAGATTTCTCAACATGGTATCAGAGTTAAGGTGACAACATCAAGACGAAGAGGCAGCTTGAAGATCATCCGATTGAAGAAGTACACATAAGGGCCGAGCACAAGATATCATCAAGGTTATTCAAAGCATTCAAGAAGGACTAAGAAGCAATCAAGGACACCGAATAATCAAAGAATACATAGAGCATCAAGGAGAAGTACCCATCGCATCACAAGGACAAGGATCACATCATCACAAGAAGACCTCAAAGACCCTACCTTCATTCAAAGAAGGATTCTATACACTTTATATTTCTACATCCAAAGGAAGCAAGAAGAAGCATTGCCATCATCATCAAAGAAATAAAGGTAATCTCCCTCTCATTGAAGAAAGGATCTCATCTTAAGCATACTTAAAGAAATACATCTCTTATCATCTAGAAAAAGAAGTATTGTCATCTTTGAAGAAGAAAGACATCATCAAGGAAGCAAACATCATCAATTATCATCATAATCAAGAAGGCATCAAAGTGAATATATCATCATCAAAGAAGCATCTTCACTTGACAAGTATTCTATATTTTTATGTCTCAATCTACAAACCAAATGACTTCATTTTGCAAGGAGAACAATAAATTGCTTGGGACCTCAAACTACCTTGCATGGAAGAAGAGAATTGATTTAATACTCATGGAGAATGAAGTTATTGAATATGTAAAGGGCTCCATCCCCAAACCATCTCAAGAGCAAGCTCAAGATCTGTCAAAATACATGAAAAGAGAAATAAGAGCACAAAGGATCCTCATAGAGTCAATCCAGGGGTCTCTCATCCCTTATGTTGAAAAATTGAAAATAGCAAAGGATATGAAAAATTGGTGGAGTTGTTTTTTGTAAGCAATGCAAATGAAATCATATCTTTGAGAACTGAACTATACAAAATGAAAATCTCAAGGTGTCTGAAGGGATAGCTTTATATTTCATGAAGGTATCTGAAATTAGAGACCAACTACAAGAACTTGGAGAAGTAATGTCTGATCATGGGATGACCACTATTGTGCTCAATGCACCACCTAATGAATGGGTGAATTTTGTACCAAGCATCTATGAGAAGAAGGAAACCACTCGATTCAGTGACCTGTGGTCATTATGCAAGATTGAAGAATCTAGATTAAAGGCGAAGAACGATGTTCGGTCAAACGAACAAACACAAGCACATGCAACATCAACAAGCAAGAAAGGAAAATTTGGGAAATTTGAGCCTCAAAAGAAGTTTCAGAAGAGAATTGATATGTCAAAGACACAATGCTATGAGTGTAATGAACATGGGCATTTCAAAAGAAATTGTCCTAAACTCAAAAAGGACAACAAGAAAAGAAAGTAGAGAAATGAAGCCCATATCACCGAAGAAGTAGAAGAACCCGAAAAGAAGAAGTCAAAGAAAGACGTGATAGACCTCCACTACTAGAAGGTCTCTCACACATTTTCATGTACATTGAAGTTAGCAAGTAAAAGCAGAAAGCATCACAAGTATGATAGGATGCATTATAGTAGAGACAGAGATGACATCATCATAGAGGCATAGCCAAAGTAGAAGTTCATATGATTGAATCTATCATCATAAAGAGGAAGTAGCTCAGGGAATCTTCATTGGAAGCATATAAGGACAACATAAGTAGAAAGCCATCTAGCAAGATAGGAGATAAAGAGATCATCATACATTATCATCTTTAGAAAGAAGCATTTGTAGAATGAGGATCATCAAGATCCTCCATTGGAATCTTCATTAAAAGGTTCACCTCTACTTAGAAGAAGCAAGTGCCTCGCAAAAAGTCTACATTCCACTTTGTGTGGGATCCTCTGGTTAAAAGGATGAAGGTATGGTGGCAGAAAGAATGCAGCATGTCAAGTTGGTTGAAGTATTTTCATCTTCAAGCAAGGAAAGGAAGTTGTTGGAAGGGAGTCTAGATTGTGAAAATTCCTGAATCTAACACATCAGAAACCCCTACTACAATTACTAGTTTACAATCTCCTACTTGTTCTTTACATTAACAAGTTATTTAATTGCATAAACATCGAAGTAAACACTAATGCGGCCTTCACAAATATACAGATCATGCACTGAAATAAATTAAGACAATAACACAAGGGACATCATTATTTTTGGACAATTGTCCCCGGAAAAACCCAATTCAGGAAAACAGGTGTAGCATATAGAGGGTTTGTATTATTAAGCAGATTCGTGAATGCAACTAGGGCACCAGAAATGGCTCACCCAACAAAGAATATCCTCGGCAGTAGTACCTCTATCCAGAGAAAGATATTCCGACAAATTAGCAATCGGATGATCAAACCCCACAATGACTCTGGTTGTTCCCTATGCTGGACAGTGAAAGCTGCTCCAAGCACTACTCTAGAACTGCGTCACTCCCCCAGGAGCTACGTCACCCTCTCCCGGCTCAGAATCTATAGATCTGCTCCCAGTCTGCCCCACAGAATCCCCCCAGCGCTGCCTTTGAGGCCCAGTGTCATCCTTTACGGCTTTTACGTCACCTGTGTCAACCTTCTGTGTCCTCTGCGTCATCCCTTCTAGGGCCTGCGCTATCTCTCCTGGAACTGCACTGCCTCTCTGCTATGTATTCTTCAGCCTCGAATAAAAATCCCTTGCTGAACTACCCCTCACTGCAACTCTAATCACTAACTCGATTTCCTCAGCAAACCTCGCCCCAAAAAATCGAATTCTTTTATCACTTGGTGTATCTCCAACTGACCCTCAAGCCTCCTCTTATACTTTTCCTGTTGACGAATCAATGGTCGAGATTAAGTCCCTAATCAACGGCTAAGATTAGAACTAGCTTGATCCTCGTCACTTAGAACTTTCTCACCCATATTTTGTTAATACACATTAATATTTTTATTTTCCTATGTTTAGACTTAGGAACCCATTAAAAATATTAATTATTTTAATAACTCCTCATCTAGATGGAATTTCTCCAAACGATTTCTGGGTCTTGGAGATCTCATGTGCCTTAGCCTCTCCACCAATTTTCAAGGCTAGAGCACATCTGATGCCACCCAAAATCAACACTCCCTCTTAGCGAGGAATGTGCTCTAGCAATGCTTTACCATAGAAGCATCACTTTAATCCTCCACATCGGTCCTCAGTGCTGATGTTTGGCCTATTGCCCCACATCCACTGCACTACTTCTTCCTGTACCACTGCCCATGACACTGCCACTGCTACTGCTACATCTGTACAGTAGCTCCCTCTCAACATGTTGCATCATGTTGCCCATAGCACTGCCACTGTTAACTGTTGCACTGCAACTCAGTTACTGAGAAGTAAGTAACTGACATCTTGGTCAGTCTGGAAGCCTCATGATGCTGAAGCCACCTTTGTTGCTATCATGTGCTCCCTTTACTGCAACTGTGTTGATGCAACCTCTTCTCTGCCTCTCGCACTGATGCAACCTCCATTATGCTGCTACAGGCTTCTGCACTCTAGCACTGCCTTATCGCTCCATCACACCTTGATCCACCCGACACCTGTCATCATGCTACTGTCTTTATGTGATCGAAGAGTTTGGGCACCTCAAGGATCCTGCCCCTCTTCTGTAGTCCTCTCGACTACAGCTCCAAGTCTCCGCACCTCTTCTCTAGAGGCGCATAAGCACACATGGCACAATTATCATCAGTCTTGACATCCTTCTCCACCTTTGTTGGAGAAGCACTTGAGTCGGAAGCTTCTCCCTTGCCTTTCTTCCTAGGGCACTGAGAGGCATAATGTCCCAGCTCCCCACAGTTGAAGCACTTGACCTTGGAGATGTATTTCCTCTTCCTCTTTTGTACCCCCTATTGTCCCGCTGATGCGAGAGCTGCATCCTCCTCCTCCTCCTCCTCCTTCTTGATTCGAACTCCCTTACCACTACTCCACGCCTTGGTCAATCTCCTGAGCTCTTCCTGTCGAAGAGCTGCCCACATCTCCTCCCAACTGGGGAGAGTCGCGCTGCCCAAAATGCTTTGGACAAATGTCTCCCACTCCTCGGAGACTGCATTCAGGGCAATCCTGACCATGAACTCTGGATCCGGTGTAGACCCCACGGAAGCAAGCTAGTTGCAAATCCCTTGCAACCTGAGAAGGAAGGGATCTATCTCCTCTCCTTTCTACATCTGATATTGTCTTAGTTTATTTTCTAATAACATCTTTCGTTCCACAGAAGAGCCCTAGTATAAGGTGGTCAGGGTCTCCCACATCTCACTTGTTGTCTTCTCAGCAACATGTGGTATTACATGATCCTTGACCCCGTCTAGAATCATACATTTCGCCTTCGCCTGGGCCTCCTCATACTTCTCATTAGCATCAAGGTCAACTGGGACAGCTATTGTTTTCAAGGAATAGTCCTTGATGCGATGTTTATCTAGGATTGCCAGGATCCTAGCCTTCCAGATGACAAAATTGGAAGCCCCGTCCAATCTGTCTTGATCCCTCAATCCGTTCACTGTCATCTCAATTCCCCTTCTCTAGACTCCCTCTGAGTCCTGATTTCCCTCTCGGAAATCCTTCGGCCAATCGTCGAATCACTCCTCTCCAATCCTCCTTTGTCGTTGCAACCCATATCTAGATTTCTTGGCTAGAAATTTGTCGAGGTAGTGCTTCCCACTACCTTGGTTCAGTCTCCTTAGACACTGTTCTGCACCAACAGAAACAGCGTCCCACCAGCTCCTCAAATCAAAATCTGCACAGCTCCTTTAGCCCCGGCAACTCGAAGAATCTGAGTCAATCACTGCGTAGACTAAATCTGCTCCTCCCAGCCAACTACATCAATCCTTCCTGGCTTAAAAAGAGGGCATGGCTCTGCGTGAGCCTGATCTGCCCCTCCTTTGCCTCTGCGCTTGCCCTTCTCCTGGCTCAGAGTGCTGACAAAGGAACTACGTGAGCCTCTGCGTCACTCCTCCTCTTGCCTCTTCAACTATGGAACAGCGTTATCTCTCGGGACAGCTGCTTCTGTGCTGCAAATTCTCAGATTTTCTCGGCTAGTGTTCTCAGTCGCCTATGATCAGCAATCGCTTTGATGCCATGTGAAAATTCCTGAATCTAACACATCAGAAACCCCTACTGCAATTACTGGTTTACAATCTCCTACTTGTTCTTAGCATTAACAAGTTATTTAATTGCATAAACATCGAAGTAAACATTATTGCAGCCTTCACAAATATACAAATCATGCACTGAAATAAACTGAGACAATAACATAAGGGGCATCGTTATTTTTGGACAATTGTTCTCGGAAAAACCCAATTCCGAAAAACCAATGCAGCATATAAAGGGTTTGTATTATCAAGCATATTCATGAATACAACTAGGGTGGGAGAAATGGCTCACCCAGCTGAGAATATCCTCGGTAGTAGTACCTCTATCCGGAGACAGATACTCTGGCAAATCAACAATCGGATGATCAAACCCCATAGTGACTCCGACTATTCCCTATGCTGGACAGCGAAAGATGCTCCAAGCACTGCTCTGGAACTGCGTCACTCCTCCAGGAGCTGCGTCACCCTCTCCCGGCTCAGAATCTAAAGATCTGCTCCCAGTCTGCCCCACAGAATCTCCCCAACGCTGCCTTTGGGGCCCAGAGTTAGCCTTTACAGCTTCTACATCCTTTGCGTCAGCCCTTCTAGGGCCTGCGCTCTCTCTCCCAGCACTGTGCTCCTCTCTGTTATGTATTCTTCAGCCTCGGATGAAAATCCCTTGGTGAATTGCCCCTCACTGCAACTCTGATCACTAACTCGATTTCCTCAGCAAACCTCACCCCAGAAAATCGAATTCTTTGATCACTTGGTGTATCTCCAACTCAATGTTTTAAAACCTCAACTCCGACTCCAACTCGGACGAGGGTTGACTCCGACTCCAACTCGGTCGAGGGTCGACTCTGACTCCCACTCGATCTCAATGACTCGGTCGTTGTAAAAAATACATTAAATATTTATTTTTTATAAAAACACATAATTTTAAAGATTTTCATTCATGTTTCCAAACACACAGCATTAGAATATAGATAGAAGACAACATATGATCAAAGTAGTCACATGAATATATCCATTATATCAAAATGGCACCCAGTGCACTGTCCAATACATACACGATGATGATATAGAGATCAAAACAAAAACACATAACCAAGGAGGCTAGAAATGGCCTCTACAACAAAAGTCTGTGACCAGTACTACTCGCTACTGCTAGAGTTGCCAACATCACCTGGCTCAGTGTTACTTGGGAGTAGGAGCGAAAGCAGGGAGCGGGAGCGAAAACAGGAGCGGGAGCGAAAGCAAGGAGCGGGAGCGAAAACGGGAGCAGGAGCGAAAATGGGAGCAGGAGTGAAAACGGGAGTGGGAGCGACATTTTCAGAAGCTCCCGATTTGGGAGCGAATCCTGGAGGAGTTCGACAACCAATGTCACTAACATCAAGGTACATAGAGGGATTGGTGCTCTTGATTAAATACGAGTTCCATACCCTAATACATGACAAAATTCAATGGAAACATTGCAATCCCCCAATCCTGAAATCCTAAAAGACTGATAAGTCTGCTGGATTTTGAATGAAATCTAAAATTCTACTTTCTCCATATGAAATCCAATGAGGCCGGAACCACTCTCAAACATCCTGAGTCATTTCATGGTAATGTTAAAAATTTAAGTAAAAGGATGAAAATGAAGATTAAGGAGAATGTCACTTTTACTTTAAGAATTTAACATTACCATGAATAGCATATCAATATTACAGATCAGAGTCAGACAGGGAAAACCACGAGTCAGACAGGGAAGCCCACGGAGTCCCCAAAAATAAAAATAAAAAATAAAAAATAAATTGTTTTTTTGTGTTCACTGGCCGTTGTACGTAACCCGGCCGGGTTAATATGGTCTCGGCCGAGCCGGCAGGATTAATACCGAGCCAACCGAGTAGTGTAACAACTCGGCCAGCTCGGTATTAACCCAGTCGGCCGAACCGATTCAATGGCCGGGTCACAAAATCCAAGGCTGGCTTGGACCAACTTGGCCGAGTCAGTTCCGAGCCGGCCGTTTTTTAAAACACTGTCTCCAACTGACTCTCAAGCCTCCTCTTATACCTTTCCTATTGACGAATCAACGGCCGAGATTAAGTCCCTAATCAACGGCTAAGATTAGAACTAGCTTGATCCTCGTCACTTAGAACTTTTTCACCCATATTTTATTAATACACATTAATATTTTCATTTTCCTAAGTTTAGACTTAGGAACCCATTAAAAATATTAATTATTTTAATAACTCCTCACCCGGGTGGAATTTCTCCAAACAATTTATGGGTCTTGGAGATCTCATGTGCCTTAGCCTCTCCACCAATTTTCAAGGCTAAAGCATGTTATGCTCTTGACCTGCGAGAAATTCCAGAATACCAAATATGTGAAGAAATACAACCCAGAACATAGAACAAAATGAGAAAAACAACACATATTTTATTATTCAGGGATGAAAGCAAAGTTCACTTGCCTCTTCAAGGGGGCAACCTCCAGCAGAGCAGAGCTCGATTACAAAATAAGACTAAATATTTCTCAATGGGGAGTCCCAATCCTTTATATAGGATTCACACATACAATACCATGGGTCATTACCATGGTTCTCTCAATACCATCTATCTAATACCATGGCTCGCTTGCAACTAACTATGGTCCCTTTCTTAAATGCGGGTCAACCACTTACAATTATTAATACGGGCTTTATTGACACTTTAACTAACTATAGCTATGACTCGACCCTATTACATAAATAAAGGGGTTAGGGTTGGACCCTAAATGCCCTCCCCCATAAAAAGCAGCCTTGTCCTCAAGGCGGAAGCTGCGAAAACTGCTGAAGAATAGTGGTTGGTTCCCAGGTCGCATCTTCTAGAGAGGTGTCTTTCCACTTGACGAGGACTTCCTTGATCGTGCGGCCATGCAGATGTCATTCTCGCGTATCGAGGACCTGTTCAGGTTGGAGCCAGAGTGAACCTTCTTCATCCAATTCAGGTAGACTGGTTTGAATTCTGCAATTGTTCCCCACCACTTTCTTGAGGCATGATACATGGAAGACTAGATGGATTTTTGAAGTTGGTGGCAAGGCTAGCTTGTAGGCTACTGCTCCAATGCGCTGAAGTATTTGATAAGGTCCGTAGAATTTTGGAGCTAATTTTTGGCAGCCCTTTTCTTTGAGCAATGTTTGCTTATATGGTTGCAGTCGCAAGAATACCTGATCCCCTTCTTGAAATGTGCACTCTGAACGATGTTGGTCTGCCTGTTGCTTCATTCGATTCTGAGCTTGATGGAGATTATCTTTGAGACGGGCTAGCATGGCTGCACGATTCTGTAGGAGTTGATCCACTGCTTACACCTTAGAGCATCCAGGGATATAAGAAGTAGGTGAAGGTGGGAGTTGGCCATACACTGCTTCATATGGAGTCATCTTGGTGGCTGCATGATAGTTAGTATTATACCACCATTCAGCTAGAGGTAGCCACTGTACCCATTGATGTTGCTTTTCTGAAGTGAAGCACCTTAGGTATGTCTCCAAACATTTGTTGACTGCTTCAGTTTGACCATCAGTTTGGGGATGATAGGAAGTACTTAGTTGGAGTTGGGTGCCTTGTAGCTTGAAAAGTTCTTGCCAAAAGTTACTGGTGAAATTCGGGTCACGATCAGACACAATGGAAGTGGGCATGCCATGCAGTTTGAAGATTTGGTCCATGAAAGACTAAGCCACCAAAGTGGGGGTAAATGGGTGGGGTAGAGCGCAAAAATGAGCATATTTAGAAAGTCTGTCCACAACCACCATGATGACTAATTTGTTGCCTGACTTCGGAAGACCAGTAATGAAATCCATAGAAACATCCGTCCAGATTGAGGCAGGGATGGGCAATGGTTGTAAGGTGCTTGGTGACTTGACTGTTTCTCCTTTGTGGCGTTGACACACATCACATTCAGCTACAAAAGTAAGAATTTCAGTTTTCATGCCTGTCCAAAAGAAAGAACGATGAGTGCGAGCATAAGTCTTCTGAAAGCCTGCATGGCCTGCAGTGGGAGATGAGTGCAACTCTGCCAAAATGCGCATTTTGAGGGTGGATGTCGGTGATATAACTACTCTATCCTTGTAGCGAAGAATCTCATCCTTCCAAGAGTAGCCAACTGAGGAATTAGGATCTGCTCTCAAGTTATTAATGAGTTGGGAGAGAGAAGGGTGTGAAAACCATTCCTTGCAGGCTTCTTCAATCCAATCTGGTATGGGAAGAAAGATTGATAGCAGGGTCTTTCATCCTCAAATTGGCGTGATAAAGCATCTGCCACTACATTGTCGTGCCCTTTCTTGTAATTATCTCATAATCATATCCCAACCATTTATTTCGCTGGGGCGAGGATAGATGTTGCTCCAAAATATATTTGAGGCTTTGATGATCTGTGCGGATTTGGAAATGCCGCCCCAATAAGTATGGTCGCCAGGTATCTACTACATGTAAGATGGCCATCATCTCCTTCTCATAGGTAGATTGTCCCAGATGTTTCCCACTCAATTGTTGGTTAGTGAAAGCCAAGGGTCGACCTTCCTGCATTAAGACAGCACCAATACCAGTACCTGAAGCATCACATTCAATCACAAAAGATTTGGTGAAGTCGGGTAGTGCCAATACGGGAGTGGAACACATGGCCTGTTTGAGAGCCATAAACGCCTGTTGTGTTGCATCAGTCCAGAGGAATGAATTTTTCTTGAGAAGGTTAGTGAGGGGTCTAGCAATGCGACCATAATTGTGGACAAATTTGCGATAGTAGCCGGTGAGACCCAAGAATCCCCTCAAACTCTTCAAGGTTTTTGGTTGGGGCCAATCTTGCATTGCCTGTGTCTTTTTGGGATCCACCCGAACACTTTCACAACCCACAATGTGGCCCATATACTCGACTTCTTCCATGCCAAAAGAGCACTTGGACAATCTGACAAATAATTTGTGATTCCAGAGCAATTGCAAGAGCAGGTCTACATGCTGAAGATGTTTTTCCCAAGTTAGGCCGTAGATGAGAATGTCATCAAAGAAAACGAGGACAAATTTTCGGAGAAATGGTTTCAGCAGGTGATTCATGAGGCTTTGAAAAGTGGATGGGGCATTACAGAGACCAAATGGCATGACCAAGAATTCATAATGGCCTTCATGAATTCGGAAAGCAATCTTGGGAATGTCTACTGCTTTCATATGTATTTGGTTTGGTGATAGCCAGAGCGAAGATCTAGCTCAGTAAAGAATTGAGCACCGTGTAGTTCATCAAGCAGATCATCAACAACCAGGATAGGGAATTTGTCTTTGACAGTGAACTTGTTGAGGGCCCTGAAGTCTGGACACATACGCCATTCCCCATCTTTCTTGAGCACCATGACCACTGGCGATGAATAAGGACTGATGCTATGACAAATAACACCAGCTTCGAGGAAGGGAAGAGGCAGAGCATCAAGGTTAGTGACAAGGTTCTTATGAGGATACTAGAGTCCAGGGTCTTCGTCATGGTCTTGGTACTTGTCAATTGAAGATCTAGAAGAAGAATTTTGATCAGGTTTTCCTCTCAAGAGGTGAGAGGTTTTGGCCCTGGTTGACAAGCCTACATACTGTGTCACTTGTCTTTTATTGTGTATATTGGTAATTGTCTTGATGAAAAGAACACAATAATAACATAACGAAGAAAAGATTATACACTAATAAGTAAAAGCATATCACAAGCAATTATTAAGCAAATAAATCTTTTAACTATCCATGCCCTAGATTTCTCAACAATAAGTAATGAACATCTGATAACTAGAATGATTAGCTTTGACATCTCCATGGAGAAAGATATGAAGACCCTAATATGTTGAAACAAAAGAATCGTCGTAATGTATGTCTTGGAGATGGATTCATACAATATACCAAAAAAGATGTTGATGCAGGAAGCGGAAGTCATGAGGAAAGGCCATCATAAAGAGGTAACTTTGATTTGATGTTCATTTTGAATTTTGAAAACATCTGGTTGGGTTGAAAGAGGGCTACCTAAAAAAAATTGTAGAAGTCACCTACAACTAAGCACTCATAAGATTGGATGGAAGATCCTGAAAGAATGATTACTTGGAAGAAGTAGTTGTATGAAGTATAACCAGATGTGGACTAGAAGGTCAATCCCCAATGAAGAAAAGGATGACATGACTATTGGTTCAACTCGATGTTTCATTGAAGGGAAGTGATGAAGAAGATGGTCGATGCCCTACAAGAAGGCTCCTTAATAAAGAAGTTGAAGTTCATGCCATGATGCAGAAAGAAGGAGCCCTACAAGCAGCTGATAGTATCTACACCGAAGAGAGTTTTTGTTGGTATCAAGTCCCTTGTTAAGAGAGAGCTTGGGTATATTCCTTTTATAGGAATGAATAGATCCTCCCTAGTTGAGAGGGACAAATAGACACATCATTCTTGTCTTCATGTTATGAAGAAAGAATGGAGGATTGGGTAAGTATCTGAGATTGATTCTGATACTCTTTGAGGATGAGGTAGGGCATCCAATAGGCAAGAGTAGTCGAAGAGGAAATTCCATGAGGATGTGTTAATCCAAGATGGGAATGTTCCTAGAAGGACATACCTTGTGAACATCCGGATGGGGTATGTGCCTTAAGAGACAATGATAAAGGTGTCTATAAAACATTGTCTCCCTAACATTGTGCTCTATTCTTGTGGAGAGATAGAGTTGTTAGTCAAGGCCTCGATATATGACAATGTTGGTCGATATGATCAGATGCACTAATAAATAGCTTATGAGATGGCTTACTAATCTGACTCTTCTTATGAGAATTCTTCAGTATGAGAATATCCAAGTACCTTGTATGGACTATGAATACCTCCCTAGTTAAGAGGAAGTGTTAAAAAGCATAGCTAGGTTTTGGTATTCATAATGTCTAATGTAATCATGATTTTATGTATTTGATTAAAGGAGTAAACGAAATTTTAATATTATTATTTTGAAGCATGGGCTTCATGCTCAAGATTATTTTATTTGTAGGTCAAGCACCCATTGAGTGCATCTAGGTTTTGTCATTGAGTCAAAGAAGTCAATTAAGTCTTTGTAATATGTATAAGACCCATTTCGGCATCATGTATCAAGGCAAAGAAATTGTTTGTAAGTCAAAAGTGTCATAAAAGACCCTCCAAGACCTTGTCAACATGCAGTCAACAAGACGACCTTCAAGGAGGGACAAGTCGGCCTCATGATGATAATTCAGCTCCAAGGGAATGGTATATATACAAAGAAGTCGACCACATTTGAGATCATCCATCCAACTAAAGCATAAAAATTGATAGCTTGTAGGCTTGAATGTAAAAATACACAAGAGGTATTTGTAAATAATAATTTATTATATAAAATGTATAAGTGATGAATGTTACAATGAGGACTCGCATATATATACCTAAGTAGGTGTCCTTTCGTGACTGGGCATGTCTTTTAGACGTGACTAGGCATGTCTAGAGACATGCCTTTTCATTTAACTTAATGACTATTTAACATAATCAATATTTGATTATTTAATATTTACATTTATTTTATTTATTTACTTGTTATGAATTATATTCATAACATAGCCCCTTCCTTCGGAAGGTTTGTCCTCAAAGCTTATTGTCGGCTGTTTCCTTCAATTTGCATTTGTCATCTCGGCATATGTAACTCGACGCCATTCGCACCTTTGCCTGTATAATTCGCTTGGTAAAACTGTCTTGAATCCAGGGTCATCGATTTTTTTTTTAACTCTAATTTTTTTATTTTTTTATTTTTTTAAATAACTCAAATTTTTGTTTTTTTAATAATATATATAGTTTTTTTTATAAATATATATTATATAATTTATAATTAAATTATATGTTATGACTAACCCAATGTCGTTTGATTGAATCGGGTTATGTTGCTGACAAGGTGCAACTGTTGACCGTTGTTAACAAACCACAACAACACCACAGACGGAGCAATCGACAGCCGCTCAAAACCTGTGATGGCACAGTGGGTTTGGTGTTCCACACCACTAAGCACACACCCAAACACGGTCACGGCCCACAGTAACAGTACTTCCGAACCCGCATATGTCACATCGTTGAACGCAATTGGAATTGTAGCAACGATCTCCCATCGCCCTGGACTTGCACACGTGCAGCTAGATGCAGACAACAGATATTTCCACGGTGGCACAGTTGTTCCAAAACTGCAATCGTCTCGACTTCTCCTCCACAACACGTTGTCCCTCCACATCGTTGAGCACAAGGAACCACACGGCTGTTGGGAGAGTATGGCGTATTTGCAGTGGATGACACGAGAAGATTTCCAGTCATCATCAAGCACCTCTAGATTCTCATTGCAGCCTCCAATGAATACAATAACACCTCTCTTATAATCTAAACGGTCCCCTGTAAAGATAAACAGACGATGGCCAATAAGAACAGCACTATGCCCCTCTCGAGTTGTTGGTCCTTCACCCTATACGTCAGGTTGCATCCATGAGTTTGTAGTTGTATCAAGTATGACCAGGTCTCAAAGGAAATTCTGCCCATCAGTGCCACCAAAAACAAAAAGACATGATCCAACAAGTGTACAATTGCAGCTATCCCTTGGAGTAGGAAAATTTCCTTTCAATATTGGCTTCATCCACGTTTGTTTGTTCGGGTCAAAAAAGTGAACATCATTTGTCTGGCAATTGTCCTTCCCATAGCCTTCGAAAACATAGAAAGAACGGCCATTCCTAAGAGTGTTGCACATGTGCCTTGTGGGTGTTCTTCTATTATTCTTTGATTTTGACTTGTTCACATCTTTCTCAGATCTGATGGTTTTGTTATTTATGTGACTGCTTTCAGGCAGAAGGGGTTTACTTTCTGCAAGATGAAATGAAACATTTTTTTGCAACTGTACAAAACCCACATTTGCCAAACTGTCTTCTTCAGCCTGCACCTTCCCATCTGTCCCAGTTCTGGTTTTTTTACTACCAAATTCTAGAAAATCTAAATCCAATGGAAACTAAGAGTAGATTTTAGATACCTCACGCAATGGCCTTGTGGGGATAATTTTCTAATTGGACTTTTTACTCTAAGTCATATCTTTACCATCAAAATTACTTTCCATACCATCCTTCACTGTACCATCATCACATAATAAGTTTCTTGATGCCTGAGAAAACACATTTGTGCTACTCGTTTTCTTTGTATTTGATTTACCACTTACTCCCCCTTTTCTTATTTTGTAGCCAGACTTGGCAAATTCTGAAATGGGAGTCTGAATTTCCTGTGTTTGTTCTCATAGTCGACTGCAAATATTAATTGATTGATCCAAATGCTCATTGGTTAGAGGTGATTGCTCAACTTCCTGGTTGTGAAGTCTGCAATCAGCATAATCCTCTGAATTGGTGAACCTGGCAGAAGTGTTTTCATTGGTGTCCTCTAACTTCATATTTTCTGTTATGAATTTGGCTTCATCAAGGGAAGTCCCACTGTCCATCTGCTTCTTCAACTCTGCAATACCCCTAGCTCTTCGTAAATAATAACCTTTCGTAATTTTATTGTCATTTTGAATAGGTTTTTTTATTATATGAGATACATAGAAGTTCAGAGGTTTTGTCCTCCCTAATTCACTGCCCAAATATTCTTGTTCTTTTCTATCAAGCCCATTGTTGTTTTGTTTTGAACCTTCTCCACCCCCCGAGAAGAATGTTGCAATCTCTGAACGCACCCTCCATTCATTTTTCGTAGCCATTGCCCACTCTCACATGAAGCTTCAAGGATGGTGTTATGAAACCAACTCACAAAAAGATAGAAAAGAAAGATAAACGCCTTAGAATTCAGCCTCTTCGAGGGGGCAACCTCCTTTACATTATACAAATGAACAATTCTTGGATGATAAAAATGACAAGACCTCCTTTCTATATATAGGAGTCTAAGGGGTCATAATATAATCAGAGCTGACATAACAATAATAATGTAAGGGCACAATAATAACAATAGTGGGCTTCTATGGGGCATAATAATAACAATATGGGGACTACATGGGCACAACAATATAATAAGGGGGTTGTACTAATAGCAATAAGGGGTTACACTAGTAGGATAGGGACCTAACATGCCCCTCTCCTTCAAAAAGTGTTGTCCTCAACGCTTGAGTAGTTCTTGATGCTTGTGTATAAAATTCTTGTCCTCCCATGTGGAATCTTTAGCAGGTAAGTTTTTCCACTTGATCAGATACTCTGAAATTGATCGGTTTCGTAGCTATCGGGTTCTTGTTTCTGTGATTCCTCCAGGTTCCAATATATTTTTCTTTCATCGTTAAGTTCTAGCAATATTGTTTGAACTGGCACCTTCTGCAACTTTTGAATGAGTGACCACACTTCTTCGTCCCTGTTCCATTCATCCCTTGCTTCGTTTATCCAATCTGATGGATAATAGAAATAGAACAAAACAATGATTCCACATCCTCATCCTTTCTTGAGACTGCATCTGCAACAACATTTTGCTTCCCTTTTTTGTAGATGATTTCAAAGTCACAAGTCTAAAAAGTATTTAAGATTATCATGATCCATTTTTACCTTGAAGTGTCTTCCCATTGGGTAGGGTCACCATTTCTTAAGTGCATGTAGTATTGCCCAACGCCAACATTTCCTTCTCATAAATAGCTTTGTGTAAATACTTTCCTTTGATTGGACGACTTTCGAAAGCAATGGGTCTTTCATCTTGCATTAAAACAGCACCAATTCCATTTCCTAAAGCATCACATTCCACAATAAAGGTTTTTGTGAAGTCCGGCGTAACTAAGACCGGTGCTTGGCACATTGCCTCTTTAAGATGTTCGAAGGCCTTCGTTGCTTCTACAGTCCATGAAAATGCATCTTTCTTCAATAATGTTGTTAGAGGTGCTGCTATTCTCCCATAATTCTTAACAAACTTGCGATAATACCCTGTCAACCCGAGAAATCCTCGCATATGTTTTATGGATGTGGGGATTTTCCATTCCTTAATGGCTTTAATTTTGTTAGGGTCTACCTTAACACCTTCATGAGATACAATATGACCCAGATATTCCACCTCTTGTACTCCAAAGAAACATTTGGAGCTTTTTGCATATAATTGTTTCTCCTCCAATAGTTTGAGCACCCTGTCAACATGTTGAATATGATCCTTCCAAGACTTGTTGTAGATTAGTATATCATCAAAAAATACTAACACAAATTTTCTAAGGGTGGGTTTGAAAATGGAATTCATCAAACCTTGAAATGTAGAAGGTGCATTGGTAAGGCCAAAATGCATGACCAAAAATTCATAATGACCCTCATGAGTTCTAAATGTTGTTTTCAGAATGTCTTTGGTCTTCATTCTGATTTGATGGTATCCTGAACAAAGATCCAACTTGGCGAAGTAAATTGATCCATGCAATTCATTCAATAATTCATCAATGCCACGAATGGGAAATTTATCTTTAATAGTGAGCTTGTTGAGCTCCCTATAATCCGGACACATGCACCATGATCCATCCTTCTTGTGCACCAATACTACTAGAGTAGAGAAAGAACTTTGACTAGGTTGAATTATACCAGCCTCTACCATTTTTGCAACCATATGTTCAATTTCACTCTTTTGGGCATATGGATATCTGTACGGCCTGATGTTTGGAGGAACACTTCTTGGAATCAATTGAATAGCGTGATCATGATCACGAATAGGTGGGAGGCCTTTGGGAGTCTCAAATACCTCAAGACTTTTTGGAGATCTGGAGAAATAGATGATTCCGATGTGGGAAGCTCTAGCGAACATAATTGTGCAATTATGCCTCGTTGTTCCTTCTTTAGAAGCTTTTTCATACCGTTAGAGTCAATTATATTTCTCGGTTTCCCTGCAATACCCCTTAATTCAGCTTCCTTTCCTTCTGCACAAAATTTCATGAAAAGTTCTTGAAAATTAAAAGCTATTGTACTGAAGGATTGTAGCCATTGGACTCCTAGTACAACATCAATACCACCCATTGGAATGGAAAACATTGGGCTATTCAATACATATTCTCCCATGGATAGCTTGATATTATGGCACTTTTGAGAGCAATTTATGGTTCCTCCAGTTGCAGCCATCACTTGACACTCTGGTGCTGGATATAGGAAGCAATTCAATTCCCTGGCTATCTTACAATGAATAAAATTATGGGTACTTCCTGAATCAATCAACACTATTACCTTTTTCTTCTTGATATGTCCTTCTATCTTGATAGTTTGAGGAGTGGTAATTCCAGCCAATGCATTACAAGATATGGTCGGATTCATTTCTTCTTTATCTAGGGTTTGTTCCTAGATAACTTCTTTTGACATTTCTTGTTCCTTTTCTTCCTCCTCTTCATAGTCTATATAGAATAATTTCCTCTCAGCACACTTATGACCTTTAGTGTATTTGCTATCACAACTGTAACAAAGCCTTTTTTCTCTTTTTTCTTCCAATTGTTGTGGTATCAACCTTGTAGGTTGTGGAACGCTAGGGGCAACAACACTTCCATATTTATAATTGTGAGTGATAGGCTTCCTGGTTGCCATAATTTTGCTTTCCATTTTTCTTGCTAACCCGAATGCCTTCTCTAACGAATCAGATTCCCAAAGGCGAACCTCATGTTGGATATTATCTTTTAAGGTCCATATGAACACATCAATCCCATGCTCCTCTGGAATATCTTTTACCCTTATGTTCAATTTTTGGAAGTCCTCAATGTGTTCCATCATTGAACCCTTTTGTTTGAGATTTATCAATTGGCTAAAAAAGATGTTGCTTTTTGTATCCTCATAATGTGTTATCATTTCTTCCGGAAAAATTGCCCAAGTGACAATTTGTTTACGAGAGCAAAGCCATCGATACCATACAAACTGATTTGGTTCCAAATATAAAGTTGCAATACGTACCTTTTGTGTGTTTTGCACATTATGGAGATCAAAAAATTGCTCCATTTGTAGTATCCATGTTCCGGGATCCTTGCCATCAAACTTACTCATATCGATTTTTGGAACATGGTGGGTCTTCAATCCAACATTAGAGTCTATGAAATCATGATTAACATTTCTTTTGTTCTCATCATGAGTTTCCTTTACTACCCTTTCACCATTAGTAACCATTTCTTGTAGCAACTTATTCAAATTTGTCTTCAATTCTTCCATCGTAGTGTCCATGCCATTCATCTTATCTTATCTTCCATGCCATCCATCTTAGCTTCCACGCAATCCATCTTAACTTGCACGCCATTCGTATTAGCTTCCACGCCATTCATCTTGGCTTCAGTTACCTTTTGTTAGTGAAATTTGTTGTACTTGGTCTTGTAATTTTGATATATCATGTTGCATTTCTTCCTCTTCTTCACGAGTCATGCTAGGGCTTTCAGGTTGCATACTACGTGTTTCCATTTTCTTTCTTCCGGACATCAATTAATGCTAATAATTCTTCACTATTCTTTTTGAATTCCTTCAAACTAATTTTTCAAACCAATCTTATGCAAAATTTAAAAAAAAACTACACACCTTTTTTTTCACTTTGTAAAAGCTCGATATTGAATCTGTTGTATCTTTGTAACTACGGATCTCAAATATCTGAAATCGCATCCTGCAATAGTCCTTTGAGTCCTCTTTCTGACCCTGCAAGTCTGATCAAGATTGGATTCTCCAAGGAAGAGTTATGCCAAATCTCCCACGGTGACATGATTATAGACTAGTTCAGTAGATCGAACTTGTACGGAGTGCCATGTGTCACTGTTTCGACCTTAGTACCTGTAACTGATATACAGAAAACTACAGGCCGTCCTCTTTTTGAAACTTTTGACAAAATTTCAATCTGATGCTTAGAACAAAAGTTATGACGATTTTCCCCAGGTCACCTGTTTGGAATGTAATTCGGGAGTCTGCAAAAACCCTAACTTCCTCAAATCATATCTCCGAAAATATAGCGAGACAAGCTTTGAAATTCGGACCTGAAGTTTAGAACGATTTCATCTCAAATGGGTTTTTTTTAACTTCTGAAATGTCGCAGGAAAAAAGTTATAGCGAAAATGCCACGATGACCTGTTTGGAGCAGCAAAACCCTAGAATCCAAAGCTCTGATACCAAATGTTATGAAACCAGCTCACAAAAAGATAGAAAAGAAAGATAAACGCCTTAGAATTCAGCCTCTTCGAGGGGGAAACCTCCTTTACATCACACAATTGAACAATTCTTGGATGATATAAATAACAAGACCTATTTTCTATATAGAGGAGTCTAAGGGGTCATATTATAATCAGAGCCAACATAATAATAATAATATAAGGGCACAATAATAACAATAGTGCGCTTCTATGGGGCACAATAATAACAATATGGGGACTACATGGGCACAACAATATAATAAGGGGGTTGTACTAATAACAATAAGGGGTTACACTAGTAGTGTAGGGACCTAACAGATGGTCATTGGTGACACTTCCTCCAGCGCTCCCTTTATATGCGTTGTATTCTCTGAGCTTACAATTTGAGCCATGAGACCCTCCACAATATCTCTCTGCACCTTAACATTGTTTTTTTCTTCTTCCACATTTTTCTGTTCATCATTATCATTGTCTTCTTCTAAATCTTCCTCATTGTCATGATATTGTTCATTTGGCGAGGGATCCTCCTCCATCTCAAAGTCATAGTCAAGTATTGGGTTTTCTCTTTCATTCGTATTCCTTGTGGAAGTGTGATTGTTGCAGTTGTCATAGGAAGTGTGAGTGTTGCAGCTACTTGCAGGAAAATTGGAATTTTCAAATGATTGCAATGTGGTCATTTCAGATTGATTAGAATTAGAGTGCTCCCCTTCTCCTTCATTTTCAACATCAACTTCATCTGGGTCATTATCTTCCTTATTATCGATTTCCTTTCAACATGCTTTAACTTTTGCAAATGATATTTCTAAACGCTGAAATGCTTCTTGAATTTTACTAAACTGCTCAACGCAATAAGGACGTGAATGTAATGGCACATTGTGCGGCAAACAACGTTCAAAGACCCGCAAGATTATATTGTGCGCCATGACTCTGATACCACTGAAGCATAAAAATCGATAGCTTGTAGACTTAAATGTAAAAATACACGAGATATTTGTAAATAATAATTTATTATATAAAAAATGTATAAGTGATGAATGTTACAATGAGGACCCGCATATATATACCTAAGCAAGTGTCATTTCGTGACTAGACATGTCTTTTAGACATGCCTTTTCACTTAACTTAATGACTATTTAACATAATCAATATTTGATTATTTAATATTTACATTTATTTTATTTATTTACTTGTTATGAATTATATTCATAACACCATCTAACAAGAAATTCGATCAAGGAAAGAAACAGAGACCAATATCCAGCGAAGAAAAAAAGATTCCAAGGAAGAAGAATTTGAATTCTAAGGATTGTTTTGGGGGAAGAATCTCTCACACGTGTGAAAGAACTAGGGCTAATTCTGTTGCAGTAAGGCTAAATCGCAGTTACTAGAAGAAGTCAAATTTTGGTGTCACATCAGTCTAGTATACAAGCCAAATTTCCAAGGAAGGAGAACCAATCCCAGCAACAAAGAAAGAAGGAAGAATTCACCATTATTCTCTCACACGTGCCAATCTAGGGTTTCTGCAGTAGCCGAAAATTGCAGTCATAATTTCAGGTCCGAGATTTTTGGTCAAAAGAAAAAGTTGCAGCAGCTAAGGAAAGTTTGACTAGCGTTGACTTTGTGGAAGTGAATTTCATCAAGAAAAGGCTCTGACTTGGTCTTGGATGGGTCTTGGTCAAGGGTCATATGTCTTGAAATTCATCATTTGAATATTTTATAACAGAAGAATCCTCGTGGGTTTTCCTCTCAAGAGGAGAGGTTTTGGCCTTGGCTTGCAACATACATTTTGTGTCCTCTTGTCTTATTGTTCTTCATTGTTTGGTAGCTCTTTGATTATTAAAGAAGACTACAATAATCAAGTAAAGAAGAACTAACTACAAGTACATCAAGTTAAGCACAAGAACTTCACAAGCAGTTATCAAAGTAAGAGAAATCACCTCATCTAGCTGCCCCTAGATTTCTCAACAGTCGAGCAGGTACTTCCCAGACGATCCCATATGAACCAGGTTCCTCCCATTAGAACGCGATACTCAATAACTGTGGGTTGGGTTCGTTTACTTGAATGGGTTCGCCAAACTCTGAAAATGGGTGCGTGGCGGGTTCTTATGTGGTGTGGGGCAAAAAAAGATATTTTTTTATAAAACAAAAACACATGTTATAACTTGTAACCCGACCCCCAAATTTTATTTGCATTTTCCATTCGCATAGGTCGGACGACAACGCATGAGTTTGTGGTGTTGGCAGCGGGTTGGAGATTGGAGGCAATGACATAGCGTGCAGCAGGTAACCGTTTTTTACTTTGTGGTGTTGGCGGCAGGTTGGAGATGGGAGGAAGCAACGTAGCATGCAACAGGTAAAATTCCTATTTACCAGATTTGTACAATAACATATTGTTTAGGTCTGAATTTGAAAGGTTTATCAGATATCCCCTAGTTATGAAAGTCAGTGACAGAACCCCAACGAAAAATTTCGCTGGAATTTTCAAACTCAATTGTGTCTAAATAAAGGCCAACATTTTTTCCCCTAATGGAAGGCCAATAGACAACGGTTGTTGAGCATGGCGAAAATTGTTAGTGACAACAACACTAAACTTTTGATCTATTCTTTATTGGCAAGAGCAATTTGATTTCTCCTCCTTGGGAACCATTTATTTATTTCCCTTAATTTCTTGATGAAACTGAGATTCCTATGTCATTATTTACACCTTTTTTCAAAGAATGAACTTTACAGTTAACCATGTGGTTCTAATTTAAATTATAAGCTTTTGCTCCATAGGTTGTCGCTCACAAAGGGTTCTTAACTTTTTAATAAAAAATTATTCCCACAGTCAACGGAAGTCAACTGAACTGACCTTTCCTCTAACCATTGTATTATCATCTGAAATTTCATGCACTCCTTCCAGCAAAACTGGAATTTCCCTTCCACGTTGAACCAACATTTTCCCGACATTTTTAAATTTTTAGTATTTAATTAACATTAGTGCATAATTTCAAGGGTTGCTTGACACATTAAAAATTTATGCATATGTATATATACGAGCCACAATTTTTGGATCTTCACATTTTTATTTTCTAATGTCCTTACTTTCAAATTTGGCATTTTGGTTAATTTCCAAAATCAAGAATGTCTTCATCAAATCCACAATATCCACTCTAGAAATATGTGGAAAGGCAAAAACCTCCAAAGGGTGTTGGGGGGACAACAACAATAAAATGCAATTTCTGTCAGCTTGAATGGAAAGGGAGCTATACCAGAGTTAAAGCTCATTTTATGAAGATACTAAGGAAGGGTGTTGATGCTTGCACTCGAGAGCTAGATGATCCCACTAAACTCTCTAGTCACAAAAAGAGCAACAAAGGGTTGTTGATAAAGCAGGCAAGGCAATCTCCAAGCCATCTCGTAATGTTGATGAAAATGATGACTCTAATGAGGAACAATTACCATTTGATGATGAATAAGTTCAAATTGGTGATGAGCATGTGTCATCCAGTTTATCCAGAGCATCAAAAAGCACTATCAATCATGCACGCAAGAAGACTAAACTCGGTGACCTTTATAACATGTTTGATGTGAAAGGTAGGGAGGGTGTTGATCTTGCAATAGCAAGATTTTTTTCTTGTATGTGGAATTCCTTTCAATATAGCTCGTTCACCCTATTTTGATCAAATGGTCTATGCTATTAATGATGGACCTCCGGGGTATAAGTCACCTAGTTATAAGAAGCTCTGAACTATGTTGGTGGATAAGACGAAATCACATCTTGAGAAGACGATGTCGACATTAAAGGCATCTTGGAGTGTAGATGGATGCTCCATTGTTATGCAGGATTGAACTGATTGTCGAAATCGTTCATTGTTTAACATCATTGTCTCTTCCATTTCTGGTCCATATTTTCTAAAGCTCATTGATTGTTTTGGTCAAGAAAATGATACTTTGTTCTTGAAAAACCAATTATGTGAAGCCATTATTGAGGTGGGGTAATCAAATGTTGTTCAAGTTATTACTGATGCAGCACCGGTTTGCAAAGCAGCAAGAATGATGGTCCAAAAGCAGTACAAGTGAGTGGAAAATCTATTTTTTTCTACTACAAGTTTGATTTTTAAATATTTTTATTATTCAATATTCATTGAATCATAAATCATTGTAGAGGTCAGATTGAAGATTCCAATTTATTTATTTATTTTTAATTTCTTGATATACTGTAGGCATTTTTTTGGACGCCATATGCAATGCATTCATTGAATGATGCACTGAAAGACATCAGGGCAATTGAATAGATACGGATGTTAATTGATAATGGCTGCAAAATTCAGATGCTTATATGCAACCACCACCATTCACAAGCCATTTATAGCAAGCATGCCAAAATGGAGCTTCTTAAACCAGCAAATACTATATTTGCAACTTACTACATTTTGTTTAAACGGCTTGTGCAGATGGAGGCTTTAGCTGCCACAGTTATTACCAACATATGGGACCAGTGGAGGCTATCTACCTTGGACGCAGCTCTAGAGGTGAAGAGGTTGATTTTGGATATTTAGTTTTGGGTCGATATCAAACTTGTTGTGGAGTTTATAGAGCCAATTTGTGATATGCTTTGCTATGCAGACATAGATGGACCATGTTTAGGTGACATTTATGAGAACATAGACTCTATGGGCAAGAGGATCCAATCCATCACAGATAGGAAAGATCCTAGTTTATGGCCACAGTTGAAATCAGTTATACATGGGTGGTGGAATAAACTAAACTCCCCACTTCACAAGACAACTTGTGGAATTAATCCAAAATGGTATGATCCCACAACCGGAAGGAGGCCTCCTTCCGAAGATAGAGAGGTGGTGAAAGGGTTTAAGACTGCTATTAAAAAAATCTATGGTTCTACAGAAGAGGCCTCTGAGATATGAACTCAATTTGCCTAGTTTTCACGTTGTCGAGGTGTCTTGATTCACATGATGCTTTGATTGATAGGCACAAGAAGAAGTATCCAATTGATTGGTGGTGGCTTCATGGTGTTGATGCTCCTGAGTTGCAGCGATTTGCGATATGAGTACTTGGATACTACAAGGGATTACCTTTAAAACCCTAAGCTCATTCGAAGCAAAAAAGATGGAGTTTAATTTAGAAAGAAAGGAAAGAAGATTTTCCTATAGAAATATTTCAATGGCATATCGTAGGTTAATTACATTAAAAGGGAATACCCAAGGGAAGAAGATTAATATCACTATTAACACAACTCACAAGGAAAATTGCATCAATGTTAATCTGGCAAAACAACTATAAATTCCATAGCCAAACATAGGAGAAAGAATAGATATTTGTGGCAAAAGAGAATATGAAATTAATGACTTGCAAGTAATAATTGACCATTATGAATGCACCTCTCAATTCTGTGTCATAACTATGTTTAATCCACAAATTGACATTATTTTCGGTCAGCCTTGGTTAAAAGAATTCGGTACGTTCATGTTTAACTTAAAAAAATTTGATGTTTCCTTACAATATGACAATGACCATCTTCTAGGAGGTGACAATGAAGTCAAAACCAATAAAGCCTTCATCAAAAGACTTTAAGGATATTTCGGAATTAATGTTTCAAAATAATAATAAAACTATACCAAAGAAGCGGAAAGAGCTTGAAAAAGTCATCTCCAATAAAGACAAGGAAATTTCGCACCTCATAGAACACAATAAAAAACTACTCGAACAAGTCAAGAAAGTTAAGGCCATAAAGGAGGAATTCAAGAAGCACTTGTTGGAACAAGAAGAAGAAAATTTACATTTAAAGAGCCTTAATCAAACAGTATTAGAACAAATCAAAAGTTTAAAAGATGATGAGGCTACTAAGAACATCGTCTACTAAGAATAAACTCAACAATCCACAAAGCAAAGAGGTTTTACATCTAAGGAATCATAACCAAAATCTCCTTACACATAAAAAAACTTAAACGTGACAAGATGTCATTTAACGATGAGTTAGAACAACTTCAAGAAGTAGTATTGAAGTCTCCAGTCGTTTTAGTCCAAGTAGAAGAAATTGGAACGAATATCGAACCAGTGAATATCACAACTCAAAAAGCAGACATGTCAGTTAAAGAAAATACACATTCAGATATTAAGACGAAGGAAATTCCAAGTGAAGATTTTGTAACCAGCTCAATGACATCAAAACCTGAAGTAAATCAGAATTTCACCGCACACATGATAAGGGAAACCAAAAGAACTCGTTATCTACATCCAAATCACAAGAACAGACATCGAAATCAACCTACAAATCCGTATCACTTAGAACATAAACAACAAACTTATGTTCCATAGAATACTGAAGTGCGCACAACTCAGTTCAGTGATAACAATTCATCACAAGTTTCCAGTAATCAAAAGATTTCACAAAAGATTAATTTAGGATGGTCAGATCCTTCTTCCGTGCAACAATTTTATATCACTCCAAGGATCATATCAACTTGTATCGACAAAGATGATTGTCTCAAGACGAGAAGACATTCGTAGCAAAAAAAGAGATCAAGTCCTTTCATCAACGGGCTTTGAAGACAAAGCTTTTCAAAGCGGAAGGAAATGTTATGAACATAATTTATGTAAAAGTAATAACTATAGATAATAAATAACAATCATAAAAATATGTAGTTAATTAATAATTAGTTAAACAAAGAGGCATGTCTCTACAAACACGACTCTTCATGAAAGGGTACTTACTTGGCTATATATACAGGACCCTCATTCCCAATTGTAACATCATTCTTCATACATTTTATATATAATATATTTGTATCCTCAATGGATATTTTCATATTCCAAGTCTTCTGGAGTATTTAACTTGAAGGATGAACTTTGTTCGTTTCAACTTCATTCAATCCCAAAATGACATTTCCACAACATGGACTAGTCTTCAAAAGCAAAAAATCCACATAAGATTACATCTCCACAAAGTAGCAAAGTACAAAAGCTAGGTCGAGTTCTCTAAGAGAGCTAGAATTCCACACAAGTGATGATGGAAAAATGAGAGAAGTGATCCTCTAGTTATATGAGGTCTACCTCTTATAATTTTTGTCTAAAAGACCCTACACAAGTTTAATTTTTGAGTGGACAAAAAGTAAAAGCGGATTACAAGACAACCCATTAGCTTTACAACAAGATATGCCAAAATAAGCCCACACGTGTGAGCCGTAAGCCTAAAAGAGTGATGACATCATGCCCTTTTACGACTCCAAATGCTCCATTCAGGCAAAGACAAGGCTAAAAATGTCTCCAAGCATCATGATCATAGTCCATTTCTAGAAAAACCCCAAATCAAGCATCAATGCAGCTCCAAGGGTCCAATATCCTATTATGGGTGCGAAGTAGGAAGCATGGTGCCTTCTCTCTCTAGTGTCAAAGCTCCATCAGGTCCAACAAACCCTCCTCAATCATCCTAGGCATGTCCATACTCATTTGGGCCCTAGATCATGGCATGCCCCTCAAGTAGTGTCAAGGCCAGCCTAGGGACATGTTGGGTCCACTGGTACATCATCAGAAATTCTTAATCTTAAGCAAGAGAAGGCCATCGTTTTGGCTCCTAGGGGTGTTCAAAGAAGTAAATCAATTGCTCAAGTCATCAAAAGGCCCAATGCTCTGCCAAAAGTGGGCAACGCTGCATCTGCTAAGTCATCATGCTTCATGGAATGTAACATATGGTTTGGGCATCATGTGGAACGGGGGGGCCTCCAGACCTCTGTTGCTCTAGACCACCTAGAAAAACCAACTCAAACTCAAGTGAAAGAAACCAATCATTAGCCACTAAGATCATAAATGCATCTAAGTGAACCATACTTAATTGTTAAGGGAATATTAATACTTCAAACAAGGATTATCTTCAAATCATAGTACTCAAAACTGGAACCGTGACCGGACCAGTCCACCTATCAAATCGGTTTTTGAACTAGAACCAGAAAAAACGAACTAGTCAGATCTCAATGAATCAGTTTTTTAAAAACACATCTTTTTAATGAAAAAAACATTTAAGATTTAAAACCATGATTCCAAACCAGTCGAGACAAAATATACAGGTTTTTTCATTTGTATACCATGTAAAGGTGAATATATCAAAATGGCACCGAATGCAATACATATTAGCAACAAAATACATAATTAATGAGGCTCTAAATGGCCTCTAGAGTCCCAAAACAATGCTACAAGCTATGGGGACATTGGCATACAACAAGTCTATATATCAGTGATCAACATGATCACTCCTCATCATGATCAAACTCATCACCACTACTAGACATGGGATCATCAACATGAGCTACATAAACATCATCTAGCTTAGAGTCTAAGGACTCCTCAGACTCCTTTGCAACCTCAGTAGTAGTAGTAGCAGCAGCAAAACTAGACATCAAAACTACAAATCACTAATCAACATGATCACTCATGAAACTCATCATTGATTTAGCACTACTAGAAATGGGATCATCAACAAGAGCTACATAAACATCATCTTGCTCAAAGTCTTTAGAATTGGATTGCTCAACCTTATAATATGGTAGAAAATGAAAAAGTTTAACATGCCTAACCAATGATTTTGGTTTGAGTGAAAGGTTCATCTCCTCAACCTTATAATATGGTAGAAAAAGCTTAGCATGCCTAACCAATTATTTTCCTTTGAGTGAAGGGTACATTTTTGTTAAGGCCGTGGTAGAGGAGTTCAACAAGCAATACCACCAACATCAATGAAGTTCAACAATCAATGCCACCAACATCAAGGTACATCAGCCTTAGCTAGTACGATGACATTGATTGATGCTCTGGAGCAAGATCCTCGAAGCATGGTTGGATATGACAAGTTCTCAACTCAGGTTTCAAATCAAGTAGCAAAACAAGCTTTAGTGTCAAAGGGAGCAGCTACAGATGCTGTGATGGGCTTGGAGATGGATCCAGGTGGAGGAGGCTCCTCCAGAAGTACCTCCCTTGCTAAGAGGGATTGTTGAAGTTTGTAGCTCGGGAAGGTACTTCTGCACAAGCCTTGTGTCTAAGCGTGTAGAAGTCACCCACATTTCACCTTAGAATATTTGCTAATGTAACTTAGCCTAAGTTTAACTTAAGAAAAAGCACATATTATATGTTGCCTTATTGAGCTAAAATAAAACTTAGATAAAGTAAATTATTTACTGCAGTAATTAAGTTTTAATATTAGTTTTCGATCTCAAATGAGGCGAGATCTAACCTCGGTCATCTATCACTTTGAGATTAGGATTAGGGTTTTGGATCAATGTAAAGTTATAAAAGCAAGGCTAAGGTGAGGAGATGAGACACAATAGTAGCACAAGATTGAGAAAGTCTTCTCAGTGAGTGTGTGTTGGGCCCGAGAGAGTGTGGTGAGGCTAGTGATCGATTTTGTATTTTCTTAGTTTGGTCATTATCCTTGTTACGGGAGCCCAAATAAGCTTTGTGATTAATTTATTGATGAAGAACTGTTGATTGGGCAAAAATTTGTTTGTGTATGTCATTCAGTGCAAGTAATTTTTTTGTTTTTGCTATATTTTTTGTGTTGAGAATTTGGTCGTGTATTCAGTCAGCAATTAATTGTTGGGAACCGAATACTAGGTGTTGGGTTCAGAAATTCTAACACATTAACAAAAAAAATTAGCAGAAGCAAAATATACAAATCTCAATCACAATGACATAACAGTTTCTACCCAGTTATAATTCTTCATTAACTTTCAGAACTTATTGGAAACTAGGATAATACTAAGAGGGAGGTGAACCAATATTTTTCGAATTTCTTTAACAATAAGCAGAACTATTTAGATATTTGTCAATTAACCATGAAATCAATACACAGCGATACTCTCAACATTATACACATAAGTAGCACAAAGAGACATTGTATATATATGGAAACCCATGAAGGGAGAAAAGCACAAATCTTTGTGTTTTGATGTAAATGCAAGCACCAACCTACAAGAGGCTTCAACCTCTTTTTCTTTGCAAGCACCCACTTGCTAGAAGCACCAACTTCAACTATTCACAAGCACCATCCCACTGATCTTTTTCAAGCACCTACCTGAAGGAGACACTAATCTCTTGACAAAATGAGATAAACAATTGTTCTAACAGGTTCTTAAGATATTGTTTCAGCAGCACTCTCTCGATTTCTGATCCTTTGTGCTTTTCTTTGCAACAGCTTCAGCGTTCACCCAATCTCCTCCAACAGTCTCTGTTTTTGTTCTTTTTTTCTTTGTATGCATCAGAATTTCAACAATTAACAGCTTTTTCGCTCTCTCTCTCTCTCTCAATTTATTTGATCAAGACAAGAGTAAAAATTCCACATTTCAATTCCTAGGACTAGTTTATATCAATCTCCTCTTATCCCTGTGTCTTTTCATATTCACAATTTTTCAGGAATTATAGCTCTTCAACTTCATGCTGTTTGAGATTCACTAGTCTATTCAATTCAGATTCATATCGTTTTTTAATTCTCTGGTCTCTGAAACGCCATATCTAGTTCACTATCTTCTCTCCGTGTGAACAGTTCATTTTGGCATTTTTATTGTGTCGCACCCTTACACTTCAACCCTTCGCTTTGCATGAAACCATGGCCTTACTCTTGTCTCTGAGTGCTCTGGCAACAAGATCCCTACACTATATGCCCAACAACTTAGAACTGTGCCTTAAGTCTAAAGACACACTAAGTTCTCATTATTTACCATTGTTGGAGATTTCTCTGTCCAACACCTTCTGTTAGCCACACCACAGCGCCATCATCCATCACTTATTAACCACAAAATCTTTTGTTGCACGACATGAATTTGTCGATCAGTTGACATAGAAGTTCCTGTATCCTAGAGTCCATCAACTGTGCCATACTATGTATCTTCGCTTGAACTTCCACAATAGGACCTGAATTCCTCAGTCAATTGACGGAGCACGTGTGCCACTGTTATTCCTCCCAAGACAGAACGTAAATGTTCACGTCATCTACAGCGACCATCTCCAATACTATTACCTCCGCGAACCTTTTTAAACCCACATCGCGATGACATGTCATGCAACGTCATCAGCATGCCACATGTTACTATGCTAACCTATCCTACTAATCGGTCATCCCATGTCATCACACTACCATGTGTCACCCTGTAGAAGGTCACTAGGGTAACCGAAGATGCCAAATTAGCATGCCATTTGTCCTTCTAACGTTATGCCATGTCATCACCATGTTGAAGTCATTGCCATATGGATGCCACATCATCTTCCAACTCATCATTGTCCTTCAATCACAATTGGCCATCTATCACTTGCCATGTCATTGCCTGTACAAAGGAAATGCCCAAGGCCCTATGGTTTTTTGCCAAAATCCGTTGTTAAATTTAACATGGCCTAGGCATTTGATTTACATTTTTGGCATACTTTGTGAGCTAGGGAGATTCTTCGTTTAGCAAAGTCTATCAACCACGGGACTGCACCCATCATCAAGTTCTATGCCTTTTCTAGAACCTTCGCAGCGCAACGGTCATCAATTGATGGGAAAGTTCTTGTTCTGCGTGTTTTGACAGCCGAGGGACCATTCCTCTTCATGCCAAAGTCTCCGAACCAAATTCCTCTACGGTGTGATGTCAAAATTACCATTATATAACGGGAAAACTACTTGCCTCGCGCCTTCTATCAACCTGTAAAGCTCGTCTCATTCCATTTGTCAGCCTATGTGGAACCATGAGCCTTGGAACCCTTCCAAACTTCTAATTATCATAATTTCCAATTACTTGGGAAATTTTTTGAGTGCCATAAATCATTGGAAAGGTCTTTCTGTGGAAAATCCAACCATGCAATCAATAAAACACACACATTAGCAATAATTACTTAACATCAATGACGTCTCCTTTGACATCACCATCTAATAAATAGAGCAAACATTGGATGGGAACCACATGCACACACTCCATGTGTCTACATGCGACTTTGATTTTTAGCTTTCTTGTTTTATTTCTTTACTTTTATTTTGATTTTTAGCTTTCTTGTTTTATTTTCTTCTTTTTGATAACTTTACTGATTTTTTTTATTGTTTTCTTTGTTTTATTTCTATTTATTCTTATTTAGAGCTTTAGTATAGTTATTACTATTTTTTTATTTTTTTTATTTTTATTTATTTTCTTGTATATTTTTAAATATCATTTATTATTTAACATTTATGATTTATTATTTTTATTATTTATTATTAAGTGATTTATTATTTATTATTTATATTATTATTATTTATTTGTATTATTTATTGTTTTTATTATTTATTATTTATTATTATTTATTATTTATTATTATATTATTATTTATTATTTTTATTATTTATTATTTATTATTAAGGGGTGGGATATTACAAACACCTTGCTCAACACTTACTTGGGCTCTTGTCTTAGGATCTTAGGAAAATGGCCCAACTAAGAATGATTACAGATTACAAAAAATGCATTGAATCTGATACAATAGCTCAGGCCCTAGAATGGTGTTCAATCCCCTTGACTACTCTAGATCTCCAAGTCCTCCTTCTACACTCCCTTGGACCCAACACACTACAGTATCACACTCCTCACTGAGATGCCTTTCACAATCTTGTGTTGCTATATGGTGTGTCTTCTCCCTCTCCTTAGCCTTGCTTTTATAACATTACAGTGAACTAAATCCCTAACCCCCAATCTCCAAAGTGATTGACGATCAAGATTAGATCTTTTCTCACTTGAGATCAAGGTTGAGATGAAAACATAATCACTAAAGTAATTAATTTACTTTTCCTAAGTTTGCCTTCGCTCAATAATCCAACATAATAGTTATGTGCTTTTCCTAAGTCTAACTTAGGCCAAGTTACGAATGCAACTTTCTCAACACTAGAGGATGTTTCTAAGGAGATCTTGAGTGACTCTACATGCCTAGAAACTTAGACCTGTGTCGAAGTACCTGCATGAGCTACAAACATCTACACTCCCTCTTAGCAAGGGAGGTACTTCTGCCACCTAAACTAACTTTGATCCTAGAATTGCATCCACTATCATGGTTGATCCCTCTGAACTAGAAGCCTCCCCTACCATTTGCTCTAGAAACATCCTCGAAATCCTGCACTCCTTGACCTCGTTCCTAGAAGACTCTTGCTCTTGAACATCCTATAAGGTCATCTCATACCAAGAGTCCTTTTTGATAGATATGGAGGAATCTCTCTACTGCTCCTCCCCTCCTGAACCTGAAGCCTAACTCCCTTTAAGTTGCTCAACCTTTGGAGCTTCTTGCTCGTTGTTCCTTGCCACTACTCGGCTTCGTGTCATTGTTTGAACAAGATATGAATCATGTGATCCTTCACCCCATCCATGATACACCTAGCCTTCACATCTTCCTATTCATGGGCTGCCAGAGTTGTAGCATCTAAAGGAGTTGTATCATGTGTGTTTGCAAACTCCCATATGTTGTTCTCCTTGAAAACTAGCTAGCCTCTCCTTCCATGGACTAAAGTTGTAAGCGCCATCCAACCTATCAACAAACCTCAGACTAGTAGATGCCATCCCGAAATCGGAAAATCAATTGAAAAATTCTAACTATCACACCCTAATTGGTACAGTCCCCCTCTCTCCCTATGAGGATTGACCTCTACCGATCTCTAGGTCCTTATCACACTTTTAACATTTTCCTAGCTCAGTTGTTGTTTGTCCAATGGTTGGGTCCCCCTTTTTTGTTTCTGGCAGTTGTTGGCGATCTAGCCATCTCATGACCAGGCTATCAACCACATCTATGTTATCCTCCTAAGAGCTTCGACTACCCCGTCAGCTATCCAACTACTGACCACCCTAAGCTCCAGCGCCCATGCTACCCTACTACTCTACGTCGACAACCATTGTCGTCGTCTCCTCTCTATGTTGCAAGTTCTCCCTAACCAATCTTGCGTCCTAGTGTCATTATCAACCCAAACCAAACAATCAACTCCCGTCGCAATCTTGCAGCTCTTCTTCTATCATGCGATTGTCAGTGGCTCGAGATCCCACCACTCTACCCAACTCGCACTCGCATGATGACTCTTGTGGCACTTTGCTACTTTGTTTGTTGTTCACCAATGCAATCAACAACCTTATTTTGTCATTGTCTCTGATTTGTCTAACTCAATCTCATTGTGATTGGTGGGACACTGCTATCAACTGAGTCTTTTCAGCAGTTGCTCCACCTCTCCTCCCAACAACCCTGTGTGATGGCTCCCTTTGTCTTGTCTCCGCCCACTACTTTGATGGTTCTAGGCAGTTGCCACTAGATTCCTTGGTGGTTGTCCCACTCAACCACCTATGTGCCACCCCCCCCCTTTTTTTTAACTTTAAAACTTGCAGCCTTGTTAATTTTTCTTCTAACATTTGCTTTGAACTGGGATTTTATACCCTCTTAAAAATCTTCTCTTCAGTCACAGTTGTATGGTCGATTTCCATCAACCTCTTAAAAAGAAAATTGCCTCGCACGATCACGGCTAACCCTGGCCCCAATGATCTTGTACGAACCTAGCACTTGTGATTCAGTGATTAGTACCTCAAATTTTAAGCTTCAATTCAATATTAGTTTCCTTGCAAACCTAGCACCCAATACTTAATTCCTAGTAGATTATAGATCCACTAATTAATTGCACAGCTAGGTTCAAGAACACAAATGATTCTACCCAATCATAGTTTTTCATTAACTTTCAAAACTTACTTGGGCTCTCGTCCTGGGAAAATAGCCCAATTGAGAACGATTTCAGATTACAAAAAATGCCCAATATCTAATCCAACATAGTAGGCCCCAGATGAGTGCTCAATCCCCTTAGCTAATCCAGATCTCCAAGCTCTCCTTTTGCACTGCCTTAGGCTCAACACACTAAAGTATCAGACTCCTCACTGAGATGCCTCTCTCAATCTTATGTTGTTGTACGCTATGTCTTCTCCTTCTCCTTCTCCTTAGCCTTGCTTTCATAACTTTACATTGAGCTAAATCCCCAACCCTAATCTCCAAAGTCATTGATGGTCGATATTAGATCTCGCCTCACTTGAGAATCGAGATCTAAGGGCTAAGATTAAAACATAATCACTAAACTAATTAATTTACCTTTCCTAAGTTTACTTTAGTTGAATAAAGCTAACATAATAGTAATGTGTGTTTCCTAAGTCTAACTTAAGCTAAGTTACAAACGTAACCTGCTCACACTAGAGCAAGTGCCTAAGGAGATCTTGGGCGACTTCTGCGCGTCTAAACGCTTAGGACTTGTGAAATTTCCTTTAAATACCAGCAACTGGAATTTACTCTTCTAATTGGTTAGAAATTTATTAATTTTCTGATTAATACCGAATAAATCGCATTGCAATTATAAATTTTGTGGAAGCTATATAAAATGTTGGAAGTTTGGAACTGAGAAAATAGATGCACACACATAATAAAATAGACACCAATATTTTTGGACAAACGTCCTCGTAAAAACCCCGAATGGAAAACCAATGCAACAGATTAGGGTTTATTTTTACTATTATTGTTGAAGAATATAACTATTGTCGGTCTTCATAATTGTATGAGTCATGATGTAATGTATTTATCAAAAGAAAGAAAAAGGAATTTTATTATTAAATAAATTGACTTGTTAAAGCATGGGTTTCATGCTTGGGTCAATGGTTTATAGGTCAAAGACTCCATTGTAGGCTTCTAGGGTTTATGTCAACTGTCCTTGTACATGTCATAATGTAATAGGCCCTTCTTGGGCATTGTCAATCAAGAAACATATTAATTTTGATGTAAAATAGGTCTTCTAGGCCTCCTCCACCAAGTCGGCCTCAAACTAGACAAGTCAGCCTAATTGAGGGGCAAAATCTCCTATATAAAGGCAGCAACTCGATAAGAAGAGAGATAGAAATCATGTTAACATTACTGAAGAAGGATGCCCAAATAAAGTCAAACCGGAAGAATCTAATATAAGGGACTTACACTATTAAGTCCTTTACTTTTAGTCCTAGATATCTTATTTTATATTTTTTATGTTTTAGAATTTATAGGTTTTAACATGCTTTTGGAAAAGACTTTTTCTTTTGTTTTATAACTTTATAAGTATCCCTCAAGCTTTGAAGGGAGCCCCCAACAACTCCCAAGGATAAGTATCTCATTTCCTTTCAAGTTTTTGGTTCCATGTACTCATTTAGTTTTGATTATATTAAATACTAATCAGCATTCTCCCTCTATTGTCTTGATTAGGAAAACATTTGTTATATTCTCAAGGAGTATGGAAGATGACCTCCCGAGACAAGGTTTTTCAAAGAACAAAGGTATCATTTAAAACATTGATTTCTTTATAATAAATGTTTATTCATTTGACAATCTATTGCTAACATTGTTGTGATTAGCCACATTGAATCATATTGATTCTTATCCTGGGAGATTCATCACTTGATAAATCTACCCCACTCCTATTCTTAACTGATTTTATAGAACCCTGGACAGGTTCTCTGGAAAACCCTAACCTAAGGGTATGTTGACAATGTGTTAAACCCTAGCCTGCTTAGCGTTATTGTGAAATGTTATTTGAAGTTCTTATTGATGTCATGTTTGGGATTTTGGTATGATCATGAAATCTTAACTTGTTAGGGTTGAATGATATTTGTCTAAGATCTTGAACCTTTGAAATTCGGGAATAGTAGGGTTTGCTTTGCTAAGTCATGAAACCCTAGACCTTTAGGGTTTGGTTGAGCCTATAAGTAAAACCTTTGTTATGTGTTTGTTATACAGCAAAATGACCTCCTCATCAGCTCAAAGGAGAAAGACATGATGGTTGAAGCAATAGCCAAAATCACAGGCCTTGTTTCCACACTAACATTGTCTAGACACTGACAACATGCTTTATAAAGCTTCTCTGTGAGCCTAAGGGAGTGTTAGTGACCCTACTAACTCTACTTGTTGGTTCGGGGACAGCGTTAGTGGATCCTAATGAGAATCTAGAGGTCAAAGGAGCGAATTGACTCATAATATCTCTATGTTCCCTCCTAAATCTACTCAAAAAAGCAAGGAAACATCTAAAGTTCAACCTATTTGTGGGATTTCTAATCCTAATGAAGGAGGCAAATGGGAAAGAACTCAAAAGCATGGCAACATCATTGCTTTTACCTTAAGAGACTCATGGAGGAACTTGGCAACCCTAACTCAATTACTACATAAGCAGAGCTAGGGCTATTGTGATGGAGGTCAGATCATTTGAAAGGATAGCTTACTTGATTGTCGAGCATAGTCTCAAATCTAAGCATAAGAAGTTGGTAAGAAGGGAGAGAGAGAGAGGAGCTGGAGGGGTAAGGGAAGGCTGATGCAACAAATGGTTGTAATCACTCTTCCGACATTAATATAGAACTGCAGTTGTACTGTCTACTCCATGGTGTTGGTACTATCATTCATTTATTTGTTTGTCCAATACCTTTTAGCATGAGTAGCTTAGTTATGTGTAACTAGATGTCTTTTATATATTCATGTATTAATTATCAAGGTTGTATGTTGTGATTATGCTTGTCTCTTCTATGTGCAGGACTTGATCTGGAGCCGGCTCAGGGGACTTCCACCTAGCTGCATTGTGCTCTCCAACAAACCTACACGGAGGCTTGAGGTAATGAATCTATCTTGCTTTGATAGTTAGTTATTGTTTATGGACATGCATGTAACTTTGTGACAACTGCAGATAATCTTACAGTCTGCCAAGGGTCCTGGGAAGACCCTTGAGGGTATCTCCATTCTCCGTGCATTTTATCCTATAGCAGAATTGGCGACTCTGTTGGGGAGTATACATTAGTTCCCAGTTCGCCTGAAAAGTTCCTAATTTCCTCCTCCTTCTAGACCTTCCTATACTTTATGCATTCCTTTTCTGGCCCATCAAGACCTTCCAGCATTCTTCCCTCGTATATTCAGCCCTGGATCTAATCCCCAAAGCCCTGTTTTGAACTCTTTTCCCACACTAACATAGGTTAGTAGAGTAAACAGAGCTTTATAAAGCTTTGTGTCTGCACAAACAGTGCATTAGTAGAACCAATAACTCTCTATGGCCTCTGGCACAGAGCGCTAGTCACCCAAATTTTGACATGCAGCTGTGTTTGTAAACTCAAAGCTATGGGAAACCTGCTCATGGACTGAAAAAGGATCTACAGTTGTATTTTGTTAGCAAGATCTATGTCCTAAAAGGAATTTTTCTTAAGGAAATAGTTTTTTTCTTTCTTAAAAGTTTTTTATAAAGGAAAAATCAAAATTTTTTATTCATTATTCTACTTAGCTGGTTAAAAGCTGCTTTCTTTGGTTTCAAATAGATGTTAGAAAGCATTGAAAAATTGTTGTCTTTTATGCTAGTGTTAAAATGACTAGGATGCATGGAACAAATATGAATGTATGAAAGACTCTCCCTTGTAGAATATAGCTTATTTCATCGAATTGAATATTTTCAAGCATTGTCTTTTGCATGATTTTGAGTCAGAGTCCCACCAAATATCATACGTCAACACCCCTACCGAAGACACTAAAAAAGTACACAAAATCTACCTAAAATCAATCAATAACTCTTTATACAGAAAACAAACATTAGTTCAGGCTAGGATCTTGGGATAGGCAGTGTGAGTAAACTGCCCAAGATCAGAAACCAAAACTAGTGTCATTAAAAGAGAGAAAATTCCTTCTGCACTCATACTACCGAGACCACTCCAGTAAAAGCGGAGCTAAATACGAGACAACATCGGACTATAAGTGAAGGTAGCCTGCCTTCGCTTACAACTCCTTTGGGTATTCTGTGTATTGGGGATCCCTTCGGGATTTCGGAGCTGAGTCGGGGACTCAGGTATCCTGCCCACACAGCATACTGTCTACAACTATGTTCCCCCGGTAGTGTCTGTGATCTGAGGTATCCTTAGTGGCCATACTTTTAGGGACTTACACAAGGTGACTGGGGCGGGCTGCCCTAGTACCTAACACAGACGAACCTACTCTGTCTTCAGTTTTTGGGAGGGTGCTCGTCTTCACGAGAATACTTGGCCCCTCAGTCTGAGGTTCAGGCGAAGCTCTAGAGTAATCATAACTGTACATTTGGCCATCCCTCTCTATTATTCATCGTGATACTAGGTTTCATCTCCAGTGATCGGTGCTTATCAGACAAGGTCATTTGCCTCTGTTTGCTGATTGATTCACTTAGTGTATTTTTTATTTTTTAGGTGTCAGAGTGTTATCATTGAGACTTTAATAAACATCACAATAAAATTTATTGATAAAAATTATCGGTCACTGTGGCTACATCTGACCCTCGTCGTCAATCTAGACAATTGTTAGGACTTCCTCCACTCATTGTGGAAGATCCACCGAGCTCTAGTGAACCGGATTCCCCATCTTCGGGAAATCAGTCTCCAAGATCTCACACAGAATCAGTTTGGACAATCGACGATTCAAGCTTACCAGAGGATTTCTTTACTGCAAGATTTCTTCCTCCCTATAACCCTCTAATCACGAATCCGTTGGACCCACTCTTGGTTCACGTTGCACTTGTACCCCCTTTGTCTTCAGTTGGAACACTTCCACCCATCCCATCGACGACTAACGGGTCGTGGAACTTTTTGGACACTTTTGGTCCCCCACCACTTCCCCAATCGATAGTCACTACCACACCGTTGATGGCAAACCCTGCTATCCCATTTGTCCCAGGTACAAACCCTCACATGACACCCTCCACAAGTGGAACCCAGCCTATGCCGAGTTCCACCCCTTTAGTGTCAAACTCTATACCTTCGACAAGTGCTACATACAGCGCTCCTTATAATACTCAATATAGCACAGTTAGCGGGGGTCCCTTCAACCAACAATATGGTTGGCATCCATTATATAGTTCTAACCCCTAAATTCAAATATCTGGGGGCACTCCCAATATGCATATACCGGTCGGGAACGTAACAGTTCCCCCTCCGTTTTCAGGCATGCATGGTCAGTCACTGATTGACATGAATACCCCTTATGCCAGTCAAGTACATATGGTTAGTTCTGTGGTGGGCGGGAATCCTCAAGGAGGTCCCAACCAATGTTTTAAAACTCCGACTCCGACTCCGACTCGGCCGAGGGTCGACTCCGACTCCGACTCCGACTCGGTATCGACTCGGCCGGCTCGATTTCAATGACTCGGTCGTTGTAAAAAATACATTAAATATTTATTTTTTATAAAAACACATAATTTTAAAGATTTTCATTCATGTTTCCAAACACACAGCATTAGAATATAGATAGAAGACAACATATTATCAAAGTAGGCTCATGAATATATCCATTATATCAAAATGGCACCCAGTGCATTGTCCAATACATACACGATGATGATATAGAGATCAAAACAAAAACAAATAACCAAGGAGGCTATAAATGGCCTCTACAACAAAACTCTGTGACCAGTACTACTAGCTACTGCTAGAGTTGCCAACATCATCTGGCTCAGTGTTACTTGGGAGCGGGAGCGAAAGTGGGGAGCAAGAGCGAAAGCGAGAGCTGGAGCGACATTTTCAGAAGCTCCTGGTTTGGGAGCGAATCCTGGAGAAGTTCGACAACCAATGTCACTAACATCAAGGTACAAAGAGGGATTGGTGCTCTTGGTTAAATACGAGTTCCATACCCTAATACAGGACAAAATTCAATGGAAACATTGCAATCCTCCAATCCTGAAATCCTGAAAATCTGATAAGTCTGCTGAATTTTGAATGAAATCTAAAATTCTACTTTCTCCATATGAAATCCAATGAGGCCGGAACCACTCTCAAACATCCTGAGTCATTTCATGGTAATGTTAAAAATTTAAGTAAAAGGATGAAAATGAAGATTAAGGAGAATGTCACTTTTACTTTAAGAATTTAACATTACCATGAAATTTGAGTAGCATATCAACACTAGGAGAGGTGAATGGACCCCAAATAGCACTTAACCAATTTAGAAAACACCTTGGAGTCCCCAACAATTAGCTAAATGTTAAAAAGTTCAAAAAAAATAAGAAAAATCGTTGTTTTTTGTGGGGACTGGCTAGATTTAATGACTCGGTCGAGTAGATGTGGAAACGGCCGGGTTGACCGAGTCATGATTGACTCGGTCGAGTCAGTCATGACTCGGCCTCCCGAACTGGTTTTTCTGCCGAGTCATAAAATTCTTCAATGACTCGGATCAACTCGGCCGTTTCGGATTCGATTTGGCCGAATTTTAAAACTATGGTCCCAACCAATCCATGGGGCCACCCTACTCACAACCTCAAATGAGTCAAAGGGGCATTGCTTATCGTGGGGGCAATTCTATACCCCAGCATCACAATCCCCATGGAAATCCACATTACAATGCCATACCCCAAGGCAACTACTATACCACGCAACCTATGTATAATATTGGGAATCAAACGATGGGAGGACCGCAAGGATCCTCAAGTCATATGTCATCGCCTTGGTCCGAGTCGGGGGCATCACACACTCTGCCTTTCTTGGCAACATTGGATATCCCCGACTTGTACAAACTTACAAATGACCCCATCTATCATAACTTACTCTGGCCGCCAATCCCGCATAAAATATCGACAAACATCCCCAAGTTCGAAGGGAAACAAGGGGAGGATCCAGGTACCCATATCACCACCTATCATCTTTGGTGTGTTTCTAACTCCATGGTGGATGATAGTATCTGGTTACGTCTTTTTCCCCACACCCTCACTGGCAACGCAGCCAAGTGGTACATCGAGTTACCACACGCATTAGTCAATACCTTTAACGCTCTAGCGATGGAATTCTTAAATCACTTCCAGCTACCCATCTGCTATGAGACTGGGACGGAACTCCTCACTTCATTACATCAGGATACCACCACCCACATCTCTAATTATATACATGAATGGAGATGTAAGCGGAAGCTAGTCAAAGCTCCCCTCCCAGACTATCTCTTAGCGGACTGGTTCTGCAAGTCCCTACTCCCCCAAATCGCTAAGGATGTCGCCTTAGGTGGTGCAGTCACAGAAGACCAATCCATACGTCGTGCCCAGCACCTAGATCTAATATATTCGCAGTCTGGCACTCTTTACGACGTAATCCCAATGCCCCTCGCAACTCCAATGCTTCCACTACTCAGCACCCCGGAGTGCACGCCGATGGGATTATTGGCGCAACCTCTGGGGCTGCTGTAAAACAACTTAGCGGTCACATTGCCCAGATGTCAGTGGACCCCTCCATCAAATCGACTGCTCTTCCTACCACCGCGATAAACTCTGTGCAGTCTATGCAAAAACCCGGTGGTAAAAACAAAAAGATTAAGAAAAAGACCTCTCCTTCTGAGGAGCAGTCAACAAAGCAGCAAAACCCAAAGCAGAAGGTTGTTGCGCCTCCTGACGATGGAAAGGATAAACCCGTCAAATTCCCTTGCCAAATCTATGTTGAAGACCACATGACATATCTGTGTCCGCTTCTTCAGCAATGCACAGATTTCATTGCTAAAAAGGACACCAGAAGGACCCCTGCTATCCTGAATAATCCTTTCCCCGCTCAGCAGCAACACCTTATTGCAAACCAACCCCGACCCCCGCAAGGGGGCAATAGTGGTTCGCAACATCCTTCAACTGGTGAAGGACCCTCTACCGTTTACACCTTTGAAACAGTAGATCTACAAACAAGAGCCAAATCTTATGGAGCTCCTGTCGCTCATGCAGAGGAACCTTCCTCAAGTCAAAACCCACCGCCGCCTAACGATTTGCATATCGAAAGGCCGGTTGCTGACCTTGTGATTTTCCCCCCTAAAGGGGCACTTCGACGCACAATACATCTACACGTGCCGCCCAAAACTACAACATTGTAGAAGACTTGGTGCAAGCGTCGTCGGCTATGTCGACGCTCGAAGTATTACAAACATGTCCAACACAAAGGAAAGCTTTACTTTCGACCATTGGTGGTATCAACCCACAGGATTCCATGCTTGCAATTTTCGACATGGAAAAGTGTAAACCTCCCCTTTCCCACCAGCTTGCATTTCAGGTGCAAATCTTTTCGAAAGGTAAAGGTATACATAGAACTGTCATCGACGAAGGTGCTTCTACCTACGTCATGTCGGCTTCATGTTGGCTCGCTTTGGGTTCTCCAACCCTATCCCCGCCGTCAAATTCCCTTAAAGCTTTCAACAGCCACACTTTCATCCCAAAAGGTTACCTAGCCAGCTACCCCATCACCTTGAGTGGGAAGACAGTAACGGTGGATATCGAAGTTGTGGATCATAAACTCGACTATAATCTGCTTTTGGGCCGCAATTGGACTTATGCCATGAATGCCATTGTGTCTTCGGTCTTTTGTATCATCCTATTTCCCTTAGATGGAAAGATAGTCACAGTGGACCAGCGGCTTTGTACCCTTAGTGGGTGGTGTACCTGACTCTTACGTCAATATCGGTACCGGTCTATTGAAGGGCTCTTCCCTGATGGGTTATTTCCCTCTTCCGTTGCCCGCGGTTCCACAGATGATCTCTATGGCTTCATCCATTCCTCACGAACCGACCGATCCTTGGATCCTCACAGCCCCTTCAAACATTGACACTTACAAAGAGAAAATGTCGTTGTCACCAGCTGAATTGGCCTACCAGGCCATTCAATCTACATTCGAGTCTCCGGTCACTTTGGTCACGACCAACGGTACCACCACCCCTCCCATAACTGCTCCTTCTTTCGATCCCCTCAATCAAGTCCTACCTAAGGACGAAGCTATTAGAGAGATCATGAATTTAGAAGAGCGACCTTGGGAGGACTCGCACCATCGTGTTTCGATATCTGATTCGGACACGATGCCTATTCAAATCCTGTCATCTGACGCACCTGAAATCGTTTCCTCACCTTATACAACTATCCAAACTTTGGACTCGGAAGGGAACATGGGCAATCTTTCAAAGACATTGCTCATTGATATTTCAGTCAAGACAGGCATCATGGCAAATATACAGATTGGAGCCAATCACAATCCTGAGGAAATTGCGAGCTTCACCTATCCTTTTAAGGACTTCCGTGATGTTTTCCCTTGGTATTATGAGGAAATGCATGGCATAGACCCTTCTATTTTCAAGCATGAGATCAAGAAAGATCGAGCATTCTTTTTATGGTAATTTTCTTGCTCGTTAATCCGAAAAATCCTCGAGTCTCCTTCTTCGGGCTCGTTAAACTACCACGAAGAAGATCGAGCATTCTTTTTATGGTATTTTTCTTGCTCGTTAATCCGAAAAACCTCGAGTCTCCTTCTTTGGGCTCGTTAAACTACTACAAAGAAGATATGAGCGTGTTCTTTTATGGATGTTTTCTCGCTCTAAAAACTGAACAAGAAAGATCGAGCATTCTTTTTATGGTATTTTTCTTGCTCGTTAATCCGAAAAATCCTTGAGTCTCCTTCTTCGGGCTCGTTAAACTACCACGAAGAAGATCGAGCATTCTTTTTATGGTATTTTTCTTGCTCGTTAATCCGAAAAACCTCAAGTCTCCTTCTTTGGGCTCGTTAAACTACTACAAAGAAGATATGAGCGTGTTCTTTTATGGGATGTTTTCTCACTCAAAAACTGAAAAATCCCTGAGTTTGTCATCGTTGGACTCATTAAACACATACAACGACGGTCCGAGCAACTCTTTTTCGCTCTTTTTCTAGCTCATTAAACTGAAAAAGATCATTAGAGCATTCTTTTTAGGCATTTTTTTCTCACTCATAAAACTGAAAAAATCCCGAGTTTTTTCTTTAGGCTCGTTAAAAATTTATAAAGATGACCCGAGCATTCTTTTAGGTACTTTTCTCACTCGTTAAACTAAAAAATCCCGAGTTTTTGTCACTAGGCTCGTTAAAAATCTACGGCAGCAACAAGAGCACTTGCTTTTTTGGGACCATTTCTCACTCTTAAAATCGAAAAATCCAAGTGTTTTTCCCCTTCTTCGAGCTCGTTAAATCTACGAAGAAGGAATGAGCAGTTCTTTTACCTCTTTTTCCTTGCTCAATAAACTGAAAAAGGTACCTTGAGTTTTCTTCATTTGACTCGTTAAAATTTAATGAACGTATTGAGTTTGTCGTCGCGTGACTCATTAAAAATTCACAACGAAAATCGAGTTTAGTCCGTCTCCTCGTACTCGTAACAAAATGAGGTCAACATCTATTGAGCATAGGTTTCTCTTTATCTGGACTCAATAGATTAACTCACGGAAAAGTAACCGATTCGGGTATACTATTAAACTTGTGTCGCACCGGTTAAAAACTCTTACAAAGGGACCACCCTGAAGTCGTTCTTTATGATCTTTTCAAACTCTCTAAATATGAAAAGACCACCGAGTTATCTCATCTGGACTCATTAAATTACACAGATGAATGAGAGAGTCGCTCTTTTTACGGTCCTTTTCAGACTCTTAAAATATGAAAAGATCGATGAGTTATCTCATCTAGACTCATTAAATTACACAAATGAATGATAGAGTCGCTCTTTTTACGATCCTTTTCAGACTCTTAAAACATGAAAAGATCGACGAGTTTGCCTGTCTGGAGTCATTAAACTAATCAGATAGGGCAGAAAGTCGCTCTCTTTGCGGTCCTTTTCAGACTCTTAAAATATGAAAAGATCAATGAGTTTACCCGTCTGGACTCACTAAACTAATCAAACGGGGAAAGTGGACAATACAACTATATTCAGTATTAGAAAGCGTGGTTTGGCAGTAGTCGTTCCCTTGAACATGGCACTCCCTCAGATAAACTTTCCTTGTGACGGCCTCTCAATATGAATCCTACCATCCTATGAGTTTATCCTAAATACCCCGATGTTATTGCATCTCTGTATCCTAACACTCTTTGGTGTTCATGAGTCTAGTGTTGCATGGTTAAAACCGTTGTCGTGCCTTCTATTGTTCAAGGGTTAACCTTTTGTTTCGCCCATCAACCCATCAAGCATATCCTTTCATCATGCCCTCTATCTTTTTGACCCAATGCTCAAAGATTCCTCAAAAAACAAATCATTATTGTCCCATTTCGTGTCGATTGATGTAGGACACATTATTGCCTACCTTTCGACAGGTATCTTCCTATCGACTTCAACACTCTATCTAGGAAGACAACCCAGAAACACATTCAATGCCTTAGTATTTGCAAACATTAGTGGCAAGTCACCTTGTGGTTGATCAGGGGTTCTCATTATTGGCTCTTGGTTAAGCAATTCTACGAGTGTTCGACGACAAAAACATCTTTCACACTCGCTAGATTGTATTGTGCATCTTGGGGACCATCACCATTATTGGTGACCTTCCTCGCGTTTGTTAACGGTCTCCATTATTGACTGGTAATCAGACGATTTCATGCATGTTCGACATCAACGTATATATTCACATGCATCAATCTATGTTGTTCAGTGAAGCAGAAATCAAGACCTTGGGTAGAGGCTTGCATCACTCAGCCTTGTTTCCTCTCCCAAGTTGCGTATATTGTTTTTTGGAGACAGCTCATCAGAATGATCCTATTATGACACCGGATCCACATTGTGCTTATCGGCGGTCAACATCATCATATCTCTTTTATGAGAAAATCACTCTGACATAGCTACTGAGCGTGGGAATGCCTGACTCAGGACATGATTTTAGTTGTTTTATATAAATGTGTTGTATCAGGTTTCTCGTACCGCCCGAAGCTCCGATCCTCTCTCTTTTTGTCAAAGAAGGAAAATTATAGTTAAGTATTTCGGCCATCGTTGCAGCCTCTGATCTCACACTTTAGGGGGCATCTGTTATACAGTAAAATGACCTCCTCATCAGCTCAGAGGAGAAAGACATGATGGCTGAAGCAATAGCCAAAATCACAGGCCTTGTTTCCACACTAACGTTGTCTATAGACTGACAGCATGCTTTACAAAGCTTCTCTGTAAGCCTAAGGGAGCGTTAGTGACCCTACTAACTCTACTTGTTGGTTCGGGGACAGCATTAGTGGATCCTAATGAGAATCTAGAGGTCAAAGGAGTGAATTGACTCATAAATATCTCTATATTCCCTCCTAAATCTACTCAGAAAAGCAAGGAAACATCTAAAGTTTGACCTATTTGTGGGATTTCTAATCCTAATGAAGGAGGCAAATGGGAAAGAGCTCAAAAGCATGGCAACATCATTGCTTTTACCTTAAGAGACTCATGGAGGAACTTGGCAACCCTAACTCGATTGCTGCATAAGCAGAGCTAGGGCTATTGTGATGGAGGTCAAAGCATTTGAAAGGGTAGCTTACTTGATTGTCGAGCATAGTCTCAAATCTAAGCATAAGAAGTTGGTAAGAAGGGAGAGAGAGAGAGGAGTTGGAGGGGTAAGGGAAGGTTGATGCAACAGATGGTTGTAATCACTCTTCCGACATTAATATAGAACTGCAGTTGTACTGTCTACTCCGTGGTGTTGGTACTATCATTCATTTATTTGTTTGTCCAATACCTTTTAGCATGAGTAGCTTAGTTATGTGTAACTAGATGTCTTTTATATATTCATGTATTAATTATCAAGGTTGTATGTTGTGATTATGCTTGTCTCTTCTATGTGCAGGACTTGATCTGGAGCCAGCTCAGGGGACTTCCACCTAGCTACACTGTGCTCTCCAACAAACCTACACGGAGGCTTGAGGTAATGAATCTGTCTTGCTTTGATAGTTAGTTATTGTTTATGGACATGCATGTAACTTTGTGACGACTAAAAATAATCTTACAGTCTACCAAGGGTCCTGGGAAGACCCTTGAGGGTATCTCCAATCTCCATACAGCGTGCATTTTATCCTATATCAGTGTTTAAAGTAAGATCCTAGGAATGAAGCCCTAGGTATATATATGTGTACATTTGGTCAAAACTCTAGCTTGGTCTAGGTCAGTGTATGTCTAATGTATTAATGTTGTTGAACATATGATATGCTTATGCGTGATAGTGAATTCCTAGATATGTGTTGACGTAGTCACTGATGGTCATAAGTCTTAGGGTTTAATATAAGTCCTTGTCTGAGATTCTAGGATGATGATATTTGGAAATCTATGGTTTTGCAGCTAAACCCTGTTAGTAGTTAAATTCTCTAGTATGTGTAATATAACAATCAAGGATCTACTTATATAATGATTGTTGAGATTGTGAAAATGAAATTCTAGGGTTTTGGAATTAAACCTTAGTAGAAGTAAAATCTTTGATGTATGATGACAATGTGATAATTTGAGATTTGTGTAAGACTGTTGAAATATGATTTTTAGTTGTGATTGATGGTTGATTGAACATCTAGGGTTTGCAACTAATCCTAGTGGAAGTTGCTTATGTTAATGACTATGTTGTGATTGGTTTTGATTGATTAATTCTCTTGTATGAAATCTAGGATTTGTAGGAAACCCTAGTGGTAGCCTAACATATGAACTCTAGAAGTTGTTAGACGCTTTGTAGATCTATATTTGTTTGAGTTGTTTCTAGGGTTTGCAATATGTTGTAGTCGGGTTTGTCATACCTTTGGAACATTGAAACCCTGGATGAAATGAAAGTTGTTATGAAATAATCTAGGGTTTATGACAAAGTCCTTAGCAAAATGTTGAAATAGTATATGTCTCTTGTTTGTAATTAAGTTTGGGTATCTGATATGTAAAAATTAAAATGCTTCCATAATTCTGATATGGCTAACTTCATGCTTCTATAGATTTGGTTATACTTGCTATCTAAGTTGTGCAGGTACACAATCTTCAATATGGTGAAGATGTTCGTTGATGTGATAAGCATGATGGGGATGATGATAACTCTATTGAAATGGTTGGAAGCAACGAAAGATTCTCTGATAACGAAAAGAAGAAGAGATCTCCCTAAGATTAAGAGGGAATCTAGATAAAGAGATGATCCCTGGTTTAGAGGGAGGGCATAGCTTGGTTTTGATTGAAGAATGAATTTTGGAGGATATGTTGTTACATGGGAAGTAGGAAAGTAAAGTGTATAATTAAGGAATTTCTTGTCAGAGATTCGGTTGATAGTCCTACTATGAAAAGTTGGGAAGCAACATCAAGTTGTCTGGAAGACCCCAGAGGTTTGTATTTGATTATGTACATATGTAAGTATATTATTGATTGGGGTTGTGTTTGTACAGGTGAATCTCTCGAAGGTGTTGATAGCATGTTGGTTACCAATCAGTTTGATTGGGAGAAATTGGTTATCCTTGATCAGTTGGATATAGGAATGTTGAGACTTTGTGAGTGAAGCATTGCTTGGGAGGACATATGGCTGGCACTTTGTGATGATGTCAAGGTCCCAAAGTTGGAAAAGGTGGTGTTGATTATAGAGCTCCGTTTTTGGATACACACCTTGTTTAAATTGGCAACTAGAGCCAAACTCCATGTGGATCACCTTATTTATGGCTTCTGATATTTTTCCTAGATCCCTCTCATTGAGAGGTGTAGGATTGATCTAAAGATCAGCCGATTCCGATATGTATTTATGGAGATATGAATTTATTTTGATTATGGAGAAATTGTCAAGGTCAGCCAGCAAAGTTATGTAGGCTCAGAACCCCAACAGTCATGTCTATTCAACCTCAACGTTTGCATATAAATACAAGGAGCATTCTCCTCATTTGGACAATTCAATTCACTCATCTTCTCTCTCTCTCTCCTACGCATAAAAGGAGCCTCTCTCTCTCTCACATGTGTGGCTGAAAGGAAGACGTCCTAGGGCAAGGAAGACGCAGAAAGAAGGACGCTAGGGCAGCAGGTCATCTCTTTGACCAGCGTTGACCAAGCGTTGACCTTCCAGAAGTGCGGATTGGGTGTGGTTGCCTCTCCTAGGCAGGCCACAATTTTTGGCACGAAAATCGAGGTGATCTGACCTCTGGTTTGACCGGTGTTGACTACCCTAGTTTAGAGTTACAAGTTGACTTTAGAAATCTGCAAATTGACTGAACTTTTGGGGTCGTTCAAGGGTTGTTTCTTCAGGTTGTTAGAGGACAAGTTGGAGGGAAATTGACCAAGTATTTTAGAGATCAATTTCAGCTAGTTTGACCAAGTTTGACTTTGTTGATCTAGCCTTTGTTGTTGCTAATATAAAATTACAGAATTAAGATTTTGTACTATTTCTCTCCGCTGAACTATTGAAGATAAAAGAAGATTTGATCAAAGGGTTTCCTCGCATTGGGGTTTGTTCCTGGCTAGCCGCCACATCTTGTGTCTCTTGTCTTGCCTTGTTTTCTGTTGATCATTTAATGTTCTATCTGCACTTTAATTAATGTATATGTGATTGTTAATATGTCGCTAATAAGAAGAAAAATAAGTAAATTGCTCTAAGAATAGAACATACCATAATTTAACATGGTATCAAAGCTGAAGTGAAGACAAAGCCCAAGAAAGAGCAAGAGCAATAATCAAAGAGAAGGTTGGCAAGGCTATCTTAAAAAGAAATCATGGGGTCATCAACACACTTCTCTGCTAAAGACAAACTCCGTGAGAAGTCTGACTATCACGGATGGAAGATGTCTCTCGATCTAACATTAGAAGAGCAGGAAGTGTTGGACCATGTGAGAGGCGAGATTGTTGAGCCTCCATCAAATGCATCCGCTGCCACTAGGAACAAATGGACCAAGGGAGAAGTCAAAGCAAGGAAGATCATCCGGGACTCTATCGACAAGAGCATGGTGGCTTATGTTTCGGAGCTAAACACCTCCAAGGAAATCTACGATAGACTGGTGAGATTATTTAAAGTTAATGATGCAAATCAAGTCTTGTTTCTTAGAAATACGCTGAAGGAAATTAAGAATGGCAAAGATGAGAGTATGCAAGCATATTTCTTAAGGATCACCGAGATCAAGAACGATCTCCTATCTATTGGGGAAGTAATTCCTGACAGGGAAATGACACTCACAAATCTTGGAGGACTGCCATCTGAATGGTATATATTCAGGATTACTCTTCTCAACAATAACGTAATTCCTGGATTTGAGGAATTAATGGTTAGATGCATTCAAGAAGAAACGAGGATGGAAGAGCAAGAAATGCCCATACTTAAAGGTCATCCCTTTGCCTTTTTTTCTCATACTAAAAGAAGAAACAATTCCGGGGCTAAATTCAAAAGAAAGGCTGGACCAAAGGGTGGAAGAAAATGACGATGTTACAATTGTAATAAAACGGGTCACTATGCAAGGGAGTGCCCTGAAAAAAGGGACTCACACCGGGACGGATGATCAAAATCCCTCTCAAGGCAATCAAAGGAATGGCAAGTCAAATGGCAGAAGTAAAAGTGTCGGAAATCAAGAAAGAGGACAACCATTCAAGAAGGCAAGAAATTCCAGGTATGAATATAACACTATTAACAATAAGCAAGATGAATATTATCTACCAGCAGCTCTATCTACTACTGCTCCCCCAGACTCGCTGGGAAATTGGCTTATTGATAGTGGTGCCTCAAGGCACTTCACTGGTTACAAAGAAGCTCTCTATAATCTGATAGAGAAGGAAATCAACCTGGAAATTGTTCTTGGAGATAATTCAAAATATCCGATGAAAGGCGTAGGAAATCTCACTCTTCAACTGAATCAGGGTAATACCATCCACTTACAAGATGTATTATATGTACCTGATCTCCAAAACAACCTGGTGTCCATTTCGGCAATGGAAGACAAAGGCTACCAGGTGGTCTTCAGCGATGGCAAGGTACGTGTATGGAAAAAAACTTTAAAGATGCTTTTACTCTTGGGTTTTGAGTTGATTCATTATATTAGGTCGGTGGAAGTCTGCTGGGTGTCATGTCTTGTGACACATCTCTTCAGTCCGAACTATGGCATCGGAGGTTTGCTCACCTTCATTATAAAGCTCTACCCGATGTAAGAAAAATGGTGACCGGGATGCCCAAGTTCAGATTAGAGCAAGAAGGTATATGTCCAGGCTGTGCCGAAAGGAAGCTCAAAAGAGGACCATTCCCCTCAAGCCAAAGCAAGACCTCTGATATATTGCAGTTGGTTCATTCAAACATATCTGGTATGATCCCTGTGAACTCCTTGGGAGGATATTTATATTACCTCACTTTTACATATGATTATTCTCGCAATACTTGGATATACTTCTTGAAAAAGAAGGATAAAGTGTTTTCCTGGTTTCCGCACTTCAAAGCCTTGATCGAGAATCAAACCGAAAAGAAGATCAAGATCTTAAGGACTAATAATGGGACTGAATATGAATCCAATGAGTTTCATGACTTTTGCAAAGAGGCTGGCATTAAGAGGGAGACTACTACACCATATACTCCTGAACAGAATGGTGTGGCAGAAAGGAAGAATTGTACAATTGTGGAAGCTATCCGTGCTATGCTCCATGATCAAAGACTTCTGAAGTTTCTATGGGCCGAAGCTGCAAATACTGCCGTATATGTACAAAACCGATGCCCTCATCAAGCATTGGGTTCCAAGACTCCCAAAGAAATGTTCACCGGTAAGAAACCTGACATATCTCATTTTAGAATTTTTGGAAGCCCTGTATATTTTCATGTGCCTAAAGAAAAAAGGAATAAATTGGGTGCATCTGGAAAGAAAAGAATCTTCATGGGCTATAGTGAAAATACTAAGGGCTATAGAATCTATGTACCTAGTCAAAGAGAAGTCGAGATTAATCATGATGTCACCTTTGACGAAGATATGGCTCTTAGCAAGGTAGACAATCTTCCTACTTTAAGGGGATCTAAAGAAGATGACACCGGGGAACCGAAGGAAAAAGAAGATGAGACGATGCCTGATGTGGAAGAACCTATGGATCCTATTGATCCTCCTCCACAAGAGCCTTCCTCTTCTAGGAAGAGGCCTTCATGGCTTAGGGGGACACTTGATGATGCTGAAGGACACATTGCACCTCGAGGAACCTTCTGTGAAAGTAAGAAGCCGAACAGGTATCAAGGATACCTGACCATCATGAGCACGATCATCCAAAATGAGCCTTCATCATTCATAGATGTCGTCAAGCATCGAGTATGGAAGGATGCTATGACCGAGGAATATGAGTCCATTATATGTTTAGGATATGGTCCCCAAACCTCAGGACAAAGCAGTTGTCACTTCAAAATGGCTTTACAAGATAAAGCATGCACTTGATAGAAGTGCGAAAAAGTATAAGGCTCGTTTTGTCGCTCATGGCTTCTCTCAGAAGGTATAGACTATGACAAGATATTTGCAACTGTTCCCCGATATACCACCATCCATTCGATCATAGCCCTTGCTGCTTCGCAAGGATGGAACCTACATCAGATGGATGTCAAGACTACGTTCTTACATGGTTCGATCAAAGAGGAGGTCTATGTGGAGCAACCCGAAGGATTTGAGATTTATGATCGAGAATCTCATGTGTGCAGGTTGAAGAAGGCCCTCTATGGGCTAAAACAAGCACCCCGAGCATGGTATGAGAGAATCGATAGCTACTTGATGAAGCTGGGATTCACTAGGAGTGAAGCCGACCCTAACCTTTACTTTAAGGTTATAGATTACAAGCCTCTCATACTGATGCTATATGTTGATGACCTCTTTCTAACAGGTGCAGACCCTCTCATTCATGAATGTAAGAGGGAGTTGGCTTCTGAGTTTGAGATGAAAGACCTAGGACTTATGCACTATTTCCTAGGACTGGAAGTCTGGCAGAAACCAAGGGAGATTTTCCTATCTCAAGGAAAATATGTGGTGAAGATATTGGAGAGATTTGGCATGGTGGACTGCAAGCCCGTAACTACCCCGATGGAGCTTGACTTCAAGAAGTTAAGTGGTAGTGCTACCGACCTGTTTTACGAAATGCTACTGAGTATCGTCAACTTGTCGGAGCATTAATGTTCTTGGTGAACTCCCGTCCGGATATATGCTTTGCAGTCAACACATTGAGTCAACATATGGTTGAGCCTCACCACTCACATTGGATTGGTGCCAAGAATCTGTTGAGATATCTTTGTGGCACAATCACTCATGGGTTGAGATACATTGTCGAAGATGTGAGACTACTTGGGTATACTGATGCTGATTGGGCAGGCAATGTCGTGGACCAGAAGAGCACTTCCGAGTGCTATTTCTCTTTGGGATCTGCCTCAATATCCTAGATGAGCAGGAAGCAGAAGTCGGTGGCTTTAAGGACCGCCGAGGCAGAGTACATTGCTGCTAGCATGGCCTCCTGTGAGGGAATCTAGTTGTGAAAGCTCTTCAATGAGTTGTTTGGATTTACATTGGATACCACCGTGATTCTGTGTGAGAACCAGAGCAGCATCCGTTATCAAAGAATCTCATATTTCATGATCGCTCCAAGCATATCGATATCAGGTACCACTATATTCAAGATATGGTGTAGCGAGGAGCAATAAGGCTCCAATATATCGGTACAGATGAACAGGTCGCCGACATTTTGACAAAGCCCCTAGGAAAGGTCAAATTCCTGAATTTCCGAAAACGTTTTGGTGTCGTTCAGAGACCCTCTTATGAGGGTTGAGTATGATATATTGAGCTCTAGGAGCTCCATGGGGGCGCGAGGTACTTCTTGGAGCGACATGTGACCACAGGGCGACTCACCATCCCCTGGTGGTGCACTATGTACGAGGTAAAGGTTCAACCTCCCCTGTGACACCCATGGCGACTGTGGAACAAGATGATTAGTTCTCCTGTGGGCCAAGATGATTCGTTCTCCTGGCCACTGTGGAGCAGGATGATTAGTTCTCCGTGGCATCCACTAGACAGGATGATTCGTTCTCCTGTGGATAGGATGATTAGTTCTCCTGTCGAGGCATCCTACCCATGCAGTCTGGGACTCATGGGAAGTACCTCTCATCTGATCAATGAGCAGGGAAATGAGGATAGGGACCATAGAAGTACTATCGATTGACGCATCGCTGTATCTACCGTACTCCCTATGCTATGATGCCCTCCATTGATCTGGGATCAATGATACTGATATGGGATCAGGAGAGTGGTTCACACTCTGAGACCGACTTTGGGTCAGTGGAGGATGGTATGATACATCCTCGATCATTTCTTCTTCTTCATAGTTCAAGCAGAGCAAAGCAGAGCAGAGCAGAGTGGGGTTAAGTTGTACAGGACAGTGCATTTGATGGATGGATAAAAGTGACGGTCTGACGAATTGCAGATGAAGTTCTCCCTAGTTGAGAGGGAGTGTTAAAATTGGCAACTAGAGCCAAACTCCATGTGGATCACCTTATTTATGGATTTGATATTTTTCCTAGATTCCTCTCATTGAGAGGTGTAGGATTGATCTAAAGATCATCCAATTCCAATAAGTATTTATGGAGATATGAATTTATTTTGATTATGAACAAATTGTCAAGGTTGGCTAGCAAACTTATGTAGGCTCAAACGCCCAACAGTCATGTCTATTCAACCTCAACGTTTGCATATAAATACAAGGAGCATTCTCCTCATTTGGACAATTCAATTCACTCATCTTCTCTCTCTCTCCTACGCATAAAAGGAGCCTCTCTCTCTCTCCTACGCATAAAAGGAGCCTCTCTCTCTCACACATGTGGCTGAAAGGAAGACGTCCTAGGGCAAGGAAGACGGAGAAAGAAGGACGCTAGGGCAGCAGGTCATTTCTTTGACCAGCGTTCACCAAGCGTTGACCTTCCAGAAGTGCGGATTGGGTGTGGTTGCCTCTCCTAGGCATACTGCAATTTTTGGCACGAAAATCAAGGTGATCTAACCTCTGGTTTGACCAGTGTTGACTTGCCTAGTTTAGGGCTGCAAGTTGACTTCAGAAATCTGCGGATTGACTAAACTTTTGGTGTTGTTCAAGGGTTGTTTCTTCAAGTTGGTCGAGGACAAGTTGACCGGAAATTGACCAAGTATTTTAGAGGTCAATTTCAACTAATTTGACCATGTTTGACTTTGTTGATCTAGGGTTTGCTACTGTTGATATAAAATTACAGAATTCAAATTTTGTACTATTTCTGTCTGCTGAACTATTGAAGATAAAAGAAGATTTGATCAAAGGGTTTCCCCACATTGGGGTTTGTCCCTGGCTAGCCACCACATCTTGTGTCTCTTGTCTTGGCTTGTTTTTTGTTGATCATTTAATGTTCTATTTGCACTTTACTTAATGTATATGTGATGTTAATCTGTGGCTAATAAGAAGAAAAATAAGTAAACTACTCTAAGCATAGAACATACCATAATTTAACACACCTGGATCTTTGGGTTGGTGGTTAGCAAGTAAGCCTGATGGTACCTAGAGAGGTTGAAAGCTTGAGTCCATCTTATTCCCACTTCAATAGATTTCCCTGGTCAGGGATCTAGTCCATGGCATTGTGGTGCCTAAATTGTTGAGAGACCAATGGATAGATTGCCCTGGTCAAGAATCTAGTCCATGGAATTGTAGTGGCTAAGGTTCTTTATGGTTCATATAGTTGAGATCTTCCTTGTACTTGTATTATGATGAAAACCTCCCTAGTTAAGAGGGAGTGTTGGAAAATGTAACTAGGTTTGGTCTTCATTAAATGTATTTAAGTCATCTTGTAATGTACTTGTCAAATGAATAAAGAAAATAGTTTTTATTGTGACTTGTTAAAGCATGGGTTTCATGCTTGGGTCACCATGTTTTAGGTCAAAGTCCCCATTAAGGACTTCTAGGATTTATTCTGAGTCAATAGAGTCATTGTACTTTTAAAGAGATCCTTCATGGGCTTTTGAATCATGTAAAAAGGTTAAGTATTGAGACAAATGTAATTTATGTATCCTCAACATCAAGTCGGCCTAGAAGAGATCTATTCGACCTCCCTTGAAGCCTCTAAATAGAAGCAAGTCGAATTCATTTGAAGCACAAACTCTCTCACAAGAAAGTTTGATATCTCTTGAAGCTGGAAGAAGTGTTTAGTAGAAGAAGGGGAAGGAAGTGCGAGTTGGGTGGAGTCTAAGGAGAAGAATAAAAACAAAATTTTGGTGCCTCTCTCTCTTTGTTTCGTGCCCTAGCTTGGGAGATCTAAGTCTTCCAAGTTTTGTTGATGTCGAAAGCTGCCTGATGTCAAAAGTTCCCTGATGCTGAAAGATGCTACATTGTCGAAGTTGCTAGAAGAGAGGTCGAAGATCTGGGAGCTTGACTTGGTGTGGAGGGAAGGTTTGATCTTTGTCTAGGTTGAAGAGTCTCAAAGAATACTATTGAAAGGAAGAGAATTTTCAATGGGTTTTCCCCTCGAGGGGGGTTTTTCCCCGGCATAATGCCTATATCTGGTGTCCATTGTTTATGTGCTTTCGCTTCGGTAATTGCTTGATGAACTAAATAAAGAAGATACAAAGAAAACTTAATAAGAAGTCAAGAACATCACAAGTAATTATCAAGTATAAGAAAATATTTTTGCCTTTCTGATTTTCTAACAAAAGGTAGGAAGATCCATCACTATTATTGAGGATCTGTCGATACAACAATAGCACTCTCCGGACACTCCTTCAATCCATACTCATCCAACAAGAAAGTCATCCTAGCCTTCCAAATGCCAAAGTTAGAGGCTTTGTCAAGACTCAAGTCTATCCTGATCTCTGAGACCTGTTGTGGCCATCTCTGCAAAACCTAAATAATTGGGGAATATACTGGAAATCTCCTTCTCCTTCATGCTTGACCTCTCTTTTGTTACTCGCACTCCCTTAGGAATGCATAGATCTACCATTGTTTGCCTCCAAATGTCCTTTTCCAGTACTCACACTATCTGCTACCTCAACCAGGCAACTCACTTAACCCTCCGGAAGTCCTTCTCCAAAATTTGGCACACGATTTGTTGCTCTTGAAGCTCACACAAGCTGACTGGAAAAACTACTACAGCCTATTGCAACTGGAAATCTCGAATTTCCTCCTAGAAACTGTATCTGGAAACCCTCTAAGAAATTCTGCAAATTCCTCTTCAGTGTGTTTTTTCTCTTCCGCCCAGAGCTGATCTGCTGCTGCAAATCAATTGCGCCTAGATCTGGTCAACAAAATCACTGATCTGCTCATAGAAACCCTCTATCCGACAAATCCATTGCGTGCAAACACTGCTTGTGAGGCTGATCGAATTTTCCTCCAACCTGGATCTGTAAATCGAACCTTCTGCCTCTGCAACTTGCACTTCCCAGTGGCCTACGCAAATATGAGAAATTTGTGCTTAGAACTCCCTTTGAACTGCACAATTTCTCCTTCTCACTACTGAGCCTTTGATCTGATCTTCAATGCTCTGATACCATGTGAAATTTACTTTAAATTGTAGCAACTGGGATTTACTATTGTAACTGGTTAGCAGTTTATTAATTTTCTGATTAATACCAAATAAATCACACTACAATTCTTCGCAAATAAAATTTTTGGAAGCTATGTTGGGAATCACGATTGTCGCTAGAGAAAAACCCACAAGTGTTAGTCAACGATCGCATCGCCAGAGATAAGGATCCACGAGAGGCGGTTAGTCCATGTCGCAAAACACATGCAAACCGTTGGTTTATCCAATGTCCAACAATCTCCCCCCAACGCGAGTCAAGTGTGTATCGAACTCGTGACCTATGCTTTGATACCACTTGTTGGGAATCATGATTGTCGTTAGACCAAAACCCATAGATGTTAGTCAATAATCGCATCGCCATAGATAAGGATCCATGAGAGGCAGTTAGTCCATGTCGCGAAACACATGGGGAGCATTGGTTTGTCCAATGTCCAACAAGCTAAGTAAAATGTCGAAATTTAAAAAATAGATACACACACATAATAAAATAAACACCAATATCTTTTGGACTAATGTCCCCGAAAAAACTCTGAAGGGAAAACTGGTGCAGCAAATGAAGCTTTATTTTTATTATTATGCAATTGTCAAATCTGAGTACAAAAATTTGGATGCCTAACTGGCTATCCTCAGCAAATAATCTGGCCAAAAATATAATGGAGAAATTATCTCCCTTCTGCAACAATTTGGCCTCCCTCTAGCCTGCTCGTTCTCTCTCCCCAACAACTTGACCTGCCTGGAATTTGCACTACTTGGCATTCCCAATTCGTACGACCTCTAGAATTGCTCTAGTTGGGTCATTTAACCTTCTCCTGCCGCTAGAAAAATATGCACTACCTTCCGGAATGACTTTTCAGCCTCCAGCGGTAGATCCAACCTCCTCCTAGCTATTCGTCCTCCTGGAATAGCTAACTCGCACTTCCTGGATGGCTTTCTCCCCAGAATATTTCAGCCTCCCTTTTGTTGGCTCTCTAGAACTGGAATAATCCTTCAGAACTATTTGTTGCTAGCTCAATCACTGATGCTCTTCTTCTCTAGCTGAACTCTTCTTCTTGTTGAATCTCTACAACTAGATAGCTCGATCTGTCAAGGAACTCGCTCTCCATGTGTTTTTTATGTATTTATCTACAACCCCATTGACTTGCTCTTATAATCTCTCGTTGGATCACCAATGGCCGTGATTAAATCGTTATCAATGGCTAAGATCATCTTAGACTTGATCTGTGTGAGTCTCTAGAGCTTTCTCAATCTTTCTCAATTAATTGTTGTTAATTAATCAATTTTCCTAAGTTAGACTTGGGCATTTTTTAATTATTGATCAATTAACTTAATTGAGTTGTCTCTAGTTGTTTTGTCCCGAAATCTTTTTGGGTTTTGGAGATCTTGTGTTCCTTAGCCTCTCTGACACAAGTCGAGACTACAACACCTATCCAATTCTACAAAAACTAACAGGCCTCGGTAGAAATACTTGCCTGAGCTACAAACATCAACATAAATTAAATGGCTTGTAAATGCCAACGGGTACCTTATGATACATCTCACATTGCCAAGATTAATAAAAGTCATAAAAAATAACTAAAGTATAATGTTATTTTAGATTATTAATGTTATTAATTATAAAAAGAATTAATATATGAGTTCAAAATTCATACATACATTTATATACATATGAATGCTCTCGAGATGCACCACTCCCAAGTTTTTTTGGAAAATAGCGCTCTAAATTCTCTCACTCCAATCCACACTCTTGCAACCTTGCTAGTGATCACATGTGCTAAAATTGGTGCTTAAGGTGGATGTGCCCTTGTGGAACTCATGACGAGACCGTGCATTTGCTATATTTGGTGAATCATTTCATAGAATGTTATTTTTACTAAGTTTAACTTTTACCTTATCCTGTTATCGGTATGTATCTCAATAGGCACTTTGGAGGAGAAGGCGTGCACTCTAATTTGTGTTAAGAAATCAATGCATGTAGTTATTAGGGTTTTGATTCCTTTTTTCTTGATAATTACTTGTGCTATGTGTTGGCTTCTTTACTTATTTACTGTGTTATCTTTCATCAAGCAATTACCAAATCAAAAGTGCAAGAAGATCACAAGAACAAGAGACACAAGGTGTAGGCACTCAGCCACGGCAAAACCCCTCTCCTAGGGAAAACCCAGTCAAACTCCTCTTCTATAATAGAATCAAATCAAAGTGAGACAATCCAAGACCTTTTGACCAAGACAAAGACCTTCTCCAATCACCAAGTCAGCCCTCCTTCTAAGTAGACAAACTCTGCCAAAGTCAACAAGAGTCAACTCCTTCAAAATTGCTTCAATCTGAAATTTTGGCCCTCTGCAACTCAAAATTTTGGACCTATAGTCACTGCAGAAATTTTGTCCCTGCAACTTTCCCTGAAACCCTAGAAATCTCGCACGTGTGAGAGAGAAGACGCCCCAAAACTCTGATTCTTCTTCTTCCTTTGATTTGACCTTCTTGTCCTTGACTTTGCACTTCCTTTTCTCTTCCTTCACTACAAATCAAACTTGATGATGATGGATGCCAAATAGGTTGAATTCTCCTTCTATTTATACTACTTCCACAAGGTCGAATTTCCCCAAACAAGGTCGACTTGGTGAGGAGGTGAAATATGATTGTTTTGACTCAAAATATTTTTTCTTTACATGATACAAAATCCCAAGAAGGGTCTAATAAATATGACAATGACTCTTATGACTCAAGAAAACCCTAGAAGCCTACAATGGAAGCTTTGACCTAATAAATAAGTAAAAGGAGCATGAAACCCATGCTTCAAAATAATTTTCCTTTTCTTCCCTTTCAATTTTACAATAGCAATTACGAAGACCGACATAGTTACATTTTCAACACTCCCTCTTAACTAGGGAGTTATTCATAATTGTACAAACAGGTACAAGGATGAACTCAAATTGACATGTTCTCAGAAGAGTATCAGCATACACAATGTTAGGGATCTAGATACCATAACTGTCAAGATATCCTCCCAACAAGGACTAAGGTGTCATCAAGGCAACTTGCCACTATAGGTACCATCAGGGTACAGCCCTAGAACTAATCCAATAGGATATAGATACCATCTAGGCCTCCATGCTAAGACACCAACCCTCACATGGATCTAGGTATCATCAAGGTCAAATCACTAAAATAGAGCTCCATATCAAGACCAAGATACCCTCCCACACAGGGATCTAGACATCATCAAGGCCAAACTATAACTGAGATCTCAATACCAACTAGGCCAAGATGTCCTCCCAAGTACCATCATACGGGCACGCAACCTATGGTACTCATCTCTCCCTCTCAACCAAATCAGAGATATCCACCAATCCAAGCATGCTTCTAAAATATACAAACTTCTTGTTGGGGAGAGATTTCGTCAACACATCAGCTACTTGTTCATCTATCAGAACATATTGTAGCTTCACGACCCCATCCTGTACCAAACTTCTAATATAGTGGTACTTATTATTAATATGCCTATTCATAGTATGGAACACGAAGTCTTCAGACATTCTGATGTTTCTTTGGTTATCACAAACAAATCCAAGGGCCCTCCAAACAAATCTGACAAAAGCTTCCTTAGCCAAACCACTTCTTTTCCAACCTCACAAGCAGCAACATATTCAGCCTCAACACTACTCAAAGCAACTGAGTCTTGTTTACAACTTATCCAAGAAATCATTGTGGATCCCAGACTAAAACAACCACCAGTAGTGCTTCTTCCATCAGTCTCACTGCCACCCCAATCAAAATCGGTGAAACATATTAATTGGATTTCCTTACCATCATACTTTAGGTGGTGATGAATATTCCCACACAAATACCTCAAGATATGCTTGGCAGCTATCTAATGATCATGACATGGCTCCAATTGAAATTGACTTAGAACATTTACGACATAACATATATCGAGTCTAGTATTCACCAAATACATCAACGAGCCAACCAACTGACAATAACATGTGGGATCAACGAGGCTAGAGTTTGAACTTCTCAACTTCTTTAAGTTAGTGATCATTGGAGTTGTCATGGGCTTGGAATCCATCATACCAAACTTTTGTAGAATATTGATAATATATTTTCCTTGAACAAGATATATCCCTGCAGGTTTCTGCCAAACTTCCAAACCCAAATAATAATGCATAAGTACTAGATCTTTCCTATCAAATTTTCCTCCCAGCATCTTCTTGCATTCTTGAATTCTATGCTCCACACTCGTAAGAAGTAAATAATCCACATATAATAGAATAATGATTGGTTCATTCCTTACTACTTTGATGTAGAGGTTTGAGTCTACAAAGCTTTTGACAAATCCAATCCTTAGAAGATAGGCATCCATTCTAGCATACCAAGCTCTAGGTGCTTGTTTCAAGCCATATAGAGCTTTCTTCAATTTACAGATGTGAGATTCCCTGCTATGTATCTCAAAACCTTTTGGTTGTTCAATGTACACTTCTTCATCTATGGTTCCATTCAAGAAAGTTGTTTTGACATCCATCTAGTGGATGTTCCATCCCATAGTAGTTGCTAAAGAAATCAAGGATCTAATGGTAGTGTACTTGGTTGTAGGAGCAAATGTTTCTTCATAGTCCACACCTTCCTTTTGAGAGAAACCTCTTGCTACAAATCTTGCCTTGTATTTATCTATGCTCCCATCAACAACATGTTTGATTTTGTAAATCCATTTAGAGGTGACAACAGATTTGTCACTAGGTCTAGGAATAATTTCCCAAACCCCATTCTTCATGATTGATTAATATTCTTCTTGCATGACTTTCTTCCATTCATCATGATGAGTGGCTTGTTCAAATGTGGTTGGTTCTACTTCAATTAGTTTTGTCACACATGTTGCATATCTGGAGTACCCTTTTGGTCTTTTGCTTTCTCTGAAAGTACCTTTTGCTGCTCCATGCCCTTCGGCATCTTCAAGTGTAGCTTTTAAGCAATTTGGCCTCTTCTTTACTTCGAGAATTATTGTAGGTTGAATGGGTTTACTTGGTCCTTCTTCTTGATTTGTAGGTGCTTTTTCATGTTGCTCTTTTTCTTTAAACAGTAGTATATCTTCTTCATCAAACTCAACGAGAATATCTTTGGACTTTTTGTTGCAAGGTTTTCATCAAAGATGACATCTCTACTAACTTCAATTTGACAATTTTCTCTTATGTAGATTCTATAAGCTTTTGATGAAAGGCTATAACCGACAAAGATACATTTCATACTAGTGGAATCTAACTTCTTTCTTTTATCCTTAGGGATATGAATGTAGGCAGGACATCCAAAGATTTGGAGATGGCTTACATATGGCTTCTTCCTTGAAAATGCTTCTTTTGGTGTCATATTTCCAAGAATTCTATGAGAATTTCTATTTTGTATATATATTGTCGTCATAACTGCTTCTCCACATAAGAATTTTGGAAGGTCTTGGTCATATATCATGGTTCTTATGCATTCTTCAATGGTCCTATTCTTTCTCTCTGCTACTCCATTTTGTTGAGGATTATAGGGAACTATGAGCTCCCTCTTAATACTTGCTTCCTTGCAAAAGGCTATGAGTTCCTTAGATGTATACTCACCACCATTGTTGGATCTAAGGGTCTTTATCTTCCTTTTTGTCAAGATCTCCACTTCTGATTTGAATTCTTTGAACTTTTCAAAGACTTCATCCTTAGATTTGAGAAGATAAATCCAAGTTTTTCTAGAGTGATCATCAATGAAGGTCACATAATATAGATGACCTCCAAGAGATTTATCTTCCATTGGTCCACACACATCGGAATGAATGAGGTCTAATATTTCTTTAGACCTTGTGTCACTGCTTGTAAATGGTTTCTTTGTATTCTTTCCCAAAGCACATCCCTTACATACTCCTTCATGATCCTCCTTCAAGTTGGGAATGCCTTTCACCATTTGACTTAGGGAGGGAAATATTTTATAATGAAGGTGCCCATATCTTCTATGCCAAAGCTCAGAGGGACTAATATCCATGTGAACAAGAGCTTGAGGAGAAGGTGTTAGAAGTCTATACAACCTTCCTTCACGAATCCCAATAACCCTTGCTTTTTTCAATACTAGAGTCCCTTCCCCAAACAAGAACTTTTCCATCTACAAAAGCAATCATATCTCCTTTATCTTCTAGACAAGAAATAGAAAGTAAATTCTTTTTCAAACCTAAGACATAGAGAATGTTGTTGAGATGAAGTTTTCCACCATCTTCTAGTTCCAATGAAGTAGATCCAAGACCTTTGACTGCATAGCTATTGTTATCTCCAAGCTCCACTAAATGAGATGATTATTTTGATAAGGTTTGAAGTTGTCCACTTTCTCCTGTCATGTGTCTTGAGGCTCCACTATCAATGATCCAAGCATTGTCATCATCAAATGTACCTGTAAGTGCAGCCAAGAATCCTCCATTTTTTACTCTCCTAGATAGATTGTAAATGATCTTGATACCAAAGCTTCTTGCAACTTTTAAGAGATCATTAAGGGTCTTGAGTCCCATCTTCAAATAGCTTGCCATTAATGAGAGAGATCTTCCTTTCAAGAGTGCTTTCCTTCCTTCAAATGATATCCAACAAAGTGATCTTAAAAATTCCTTCCTTCACCTTACCTCTAATTCCATGTTGAGAAATCAATGTATGTAGTTATTAGGGTTTTGATTCCTCTTTTCTTGATATTTACTTGTGATATGTGTTGGCTTCTTTACTTCTTTATTATGTTATCTTTCATTAAGCAATTACTAAATCAAAAATGCATGAAGATCACAAGAACAAGAGACACAAGAAATAGGCACTCAACCACAGCAAAACCCCTTTCCTAGGGGAAAACCCAAGTCAAACTCTTCTTCAATAATAGAACCAAGTCAAAGTGAGACAATCCAAGACCTTTTGACCAAGGCAAAGACCTTCTCCAATCACCAAGTTAGCTCTCCTTCCAAGTAGACAAACTCTGCCAAAGTTAACAAGAGTCAACTCCTTCAAAATTGCTTCAATCTGAAATTTCAGCCCCCTACAACTTAGAATTTCAGACCTACAACCACTGCAGAAATTTCAGCCCTACAACTTGCCCAAAACCTTAGAAATCTCACACGTGTGAGAGAGAAGCTGCCCCAAAACTTTGATTCATGTTCTTCCTCTGATTTGACCTTCTTGCCCTTGACTTCACACTTCTTTTTCTCTTCCTTCACTGCAGATTGAACTTGATGATGTTTGATGCCAAATAGGTTGAATTCTCCTTCTATCTATATTACTTCCGCGGGGTCGAATTGCCCCAAACAGGGCCGACTTCAGGAGGAGGTCAAAAATGGTTGTTTTGACTCAAAATACTTGATCTTTACATGATACAAAAGCCCAAGAAGGGTCTAATAAATATGCCAATGACTCTTATGACTCAAGAAAACCCTAGAAGCCTACAATGGAGGCTTTGACCTAATAAATAAGTAAAAGGAGCATGAAACCCATACTTCAAACTAATTTTCTTTTTCTTCTTTTTCAATTTTACAATAAATACATAATGATAAAGTACAATAGAAATTATGAAGACTGACCATAGTTACATTTTCAACAATTTGAACCCTATCCTATTCTCTTATCACTAAGGACTAGTGTGCATGATAAAGGAGGCTTTTAGTGCTATTTTGGAATCATTTTCTAAGAAGTAGGGTGCACTTGTGAAGGAAGATTGCATGTAGTCTATTCTTGGTGTTGTCTTATCACCTTATCCTTGCCTATCATTAGTGGAGATGCATTATAGTTAAAGATGGACTTGACTTTAGCTCCCTTACATGCGAATGTTAAGAAAATTTAGAGGTGATTTGCTTCACTTGAGCAGTAAGAGCACTTGTGGAGGTTATTCTCGCTGAGATAGGTTCCTCGTCTTGGAGTGAGAATTGGTATTTGCACTTGTGTACCTCTTATATACAATGTATCAACATATGCTTAGCCCTGGAAACTATTTTAAGCAGGATCCCACATTCAATCTTGAAGATAACTTGGTCTCTTTTCTCTCTATTCATGGCAACATGATGGGGTCATTCTAGGCCAATCATAGCTCTATTTATCATTCTCTTCAAGGTGACTCTCTATTGCACAATCCCATTCGCATAGATGAAAAGCATGATGATGAAAGATTAATCAATATTTTGCATGATTCTTCTTACTCTTCCATTATTCTGTTCAACAAGAGAGTAAATGAATGCATTCTTAGTGAGAGATTGGAGGTCAATTCTATGGAGAAGATTTCAATGTATTGTGGTTTTGTATGGAGGCAAAGCTAGTGGAAAGCATCTAATCCCCTACAACATCTTTAGGTGTGTAGCTTGGCTCTCTAGGTACTATATTTGCATATCTGATTATAAAGGTGAAATACTTTCAGTAGCCAATCTATTATTCCCAATGTGTTAGCTTACTTGTTCTAGTTTCTTCCAAATTCTAACATTTATAATTAGCATCTACCTGTCCAATTTTAAAATTTTATAATAACTTCATAACCCTTGAGATTGTTACCCACCACCAGTAGGTGGCCCCATAGGAGAAATTTTCTCCTAGATTTGTTTTCAGCCGGCAACTAGCAGCCCCTAAAAGCCACTAATGTAGTCGATATTGTGCCAGATGTCTCCACTCTCTGAGCCAATCATATGTCCCCTCACCCATCTATCAAGATCGTATGTTTGAAATTGGGCCATCCAATCCTAAAGGTATGTATTTTATTATGCAATCAGGTGCTTATGCTTGTTTTTCTTGGGCACACTTGGGTATGGATTATTGGGTGACCTGAAGGAAGGGTTTCGGTTGTAGTCTTGTTCCCTTACCTTAAGTTAGGGGTTAATCCTCAACCCTAGTCTCGTGGGATCTCCCCTATTTGTTTACAGCTTTAGGATGGGCACTACTTTGGAAACCCTGATTTTGGTAGTGTGGTCCCATTTTCCTGTTCCACATTTTTCACTCACCTCTGCACATTACATGCCCTATTTCATCATCTTCCCTCTCTGGGTCCACATTACCACTAGGTCCACAAGGCTCTGGTACTCCCCTCCCCTTGTCCACATGTCTTGGTCGGGCTTGGAACGATGCCCCGGAGGTTGATGTGGCTAAAAAACATATAAAAGCATATCATGGCCGCATACAAAAAAAAAATAATACCACAAAATGCAAAAGATGGTGGGGGTAATAAAATTTGGCACATGGGAAAAAGCCAAACATGAGCTCTATCCCTTATCATTATGGCCATCACCTTGGTTCCTAGGGCTCCTATGAGTGCCCCCTACATCATTAAGGAACCCATGCATGTCCCACCTTAAGGCGGTAATCACTGCTATATCATACACATCATCCTCTCATCCCCTATAGCCCCAAGCAGTAAAATAAAAGAGAAATCAATAAAAGGCAAAAGGCAAATGAAGAAGGGTGGAAAAACAAAGGTCGGGGTAACTCATGTACCATGATTGCTCCCTCCTACATTCATACACCCAAATATGTGGGCATCCCTCACCATTACCACCCTTGAGCCCATGGCATTTGGCCTTGAGACCCCTGTGTCCCCATCCACCTCATCATTATCCACATGACACCTACCACTTGAAGGATGTACCTTGGACATGTCCTTCCCTTTAGGGGTTGGGAACACAAATAGGGTTGTTTATTGACCACTCCTACCTAGGGAGGTAACACCGTTACATGCTCAAAGCTCCAAATTTGGAAGGGGAACCCACTATGAAGTCTCATTTCTATCCTTGACTAACAAGCTTATTCACTCAATTGCACTAATGAATTATTGTGTCTGAAGGTGAGGAGACGCATTGGATCTTATACAGGATTGGCAAGTGGTTTCATCATGAGTAAGGAAATTTAACTTGGGTCGAAGCCTACCAACGGATCATACTGACACTTGTAGGGGAAGCGTTGAGAGCCATGGGTTCCATCATGTGACAGAGCATTATCTCATGCCATGGACAGCCTTAGCACCTTCAATAGCATATTCATTGCCCAACATTATATGCATGATGATGCACTTGAACAAACAGTGCCCCCGGCCGACTTAGCAGTATACACAGGGTTTGGCAGTTGATTTGAGGTGCAGAGGAGGATTGTCTCATCCTTGAGACATGGGAGGGCAGGCACCATCTTTTGTGACCTCATTTGGAGTCGTCTACAGGCTTATTTCTCACCAGGAGACCCATGAGACCACTACTTGTGCCCCAAAGCCACTTTGGAGCACCACATGATGTTTTCTTGAAGATCAAGGGGCCACCCCCTTGTCTATCATTCATTAAGCCCTCAATCTTATTATGGCACCTTGAGGACTCAACAAGGCCCTCCAATGGCCCTCCTACACCATTTTTTCATCATTTTGGCTTCATTTGGATGGCTTATTCTTCCGTTTATGAGCTATTTGGTGGGCTTGTCACCAAACAAATGTTATTTTGCACATTAAAATAATTTTAGGGACATCTTAGGCTAATTCAATTAGGCTAGAGAATCATATATATTTAGATCACTCCCATTGAGATCATCATCATCATCACACTTGGATCTATTTCTCTTGGATAATTTCGCACTTTTTCCTTGGATGTCTATTGGAGATCTCTTGATGTATTTCGATATTTTTGGGAGCTAAATTCGTTTTCTCTTGGAGTTTCTTTCTTGATCTTCGATTAGATATATCTCTTGTTATCTTGTAAGTAAATTTGTTGAAGATTTTTAATGAATAATGTCTAATATGTGGAATTATAGCAACTAGCTATTTCTTTTGTGCCCTAAATAATTGAAAATCATTGTAAATATTGTTAGATTGTGAAATTGCACATTTTACTCATTGAATAAAAAGTAGATAAATGTTCCTAGTGGATTGAAACTCGTTTTTCTTCCATAAAAGTCCATAGATTTTGGGTGGGTAATTGTTGAAAAGTAGGCGTTAGGGCATCATGTTTTAGCCTCCTTGAGGAACGATTTAGCCAAATTTCAAATCACAGACTCCAAAGCCCAAGGATAAGGCACTGGTCCAAGAAAATTTGGTGATCACCCTTATTTTCCTTCTCTTCTCCTCCTAAATTTTTTAGCCCCTTTCCTATATGGCTTAGCTAGGGTTGCCTGCGAATTGTGTTAGAGGAGTGATTTCTCAAATCCGTTTGGATAGGTATCTGTGTTGGTGTCTCCTATAGTGGTCCTCTAATTTTGGAGCAATTCCCACAACAATTGGTTTGTGAGAAAACTCAAGCCCTAGCTCTGACTTTGGAAGCTAATCTTCAGTGTTATAGGTTGAGAGGTCTACTTGAGGGTTGTTTGCACATAATATTCAAATAATTCAATCATTCTCAACCCTTTCTCTACCCTAGTTCTCGCTTTGATTTCTTTCTAGGTCTCTCTAGTGAAGCAAAAACCCTATTTGAAGAAGAATCATCTTGCAAAGCCCCTAGAGAGGTCTTGCCTCACCTTGGAAGTTTTGATCCTAAACATACTCATCATCATTGAATACTCATAACCCTGAGTTTGGACTCTCCTCTTAGGTCTTTCTTGGAAATCCTTCCTTGTATATGTGAAAAATCGGTTACCCGATTCCTACTGCAGCAAACTGATTATATTTCACCTACTTGTTAAATTCATTGAACAAGTTATTTGCAGTTTTCTATGGCAAACACTGAAATACATACACTGCAACCTACACCAAAATAAATTGCGGAAACTAAATACAGCACAAGAGAGAAATAATAAGCACACACATCTACACAGCTATTTTTGGACAAATGTCCATGAAAAAACCCAATGCGAGAAAACCGGTATAGCAACTTTGAGAGTTTTATTATTATGCAGTAGTAATTTCTTAATACAACTTCTGGTTGCCTTCCTAACAATCCAGTTACAGAGAATATCACTGACGGAGAGATCTGTGAGAATACCTCACACGATCACTGGAAGTCCTAGTTGATCCAGCGCTTGAGTGAGCAGCCCCTAGCTGCCTCTATACAGTGTCTGCGTTAGCCCAGTGTCACACTGTCTAGGATTCGTGTCACCCTTCCTGGCTGATCGATTTGCCTCTGAGATTCAGACTTCTGCTCTCCCAGTCTCACACCCCGACTTCCAGCTACAGAAATCAAACCCTCCAAAAAAATTTAGACTCCCTCAAGGCTTCTGCGTCAGCCTACGCTGCCTCTGCGTGGGCCTACGTAGCTCTGTGTCAGCCTATTCTGGCTCAGTGTTGCCTCTCTCAGATCTCTCTCTACCTCCTCTGCTGAGTATTCCCGGACCAAGAGAAATCTCCAACAGAAACTATCCCTGCCCCTCACTGCAAAAGCTCACTTCGAATTTCTCACTGGCAGCTACTCTGCTTCAAAAATTCGATCTTCTGAACTCTCTCTCTGTGTGTTCTCCAAGTGCCCCTCAAGCCTCTTCTTATAATCCTCTCGTTGATCAATCAACGGCCCAGATTAGATCCTAATCAATGGCTAGGATCATATTGACTTGATCTCCACCTTCTTCTAGAAGTTTCATGCACAGTTTAGATTAATACCCATTAATTATTTTAATTTCCTAAGTTTAGACTTAGGGTCCTGTTGACCGCTACGTGTCAACTACCCATAGCAGTACACCCCCTTTTTCGCAAAAGGGATACTGCTTGAGCGACGTGTCCGTGCCATTCGATTTTCATCATCAGCCCGATCATATTATGTTGTAAACCCAGTCTACATGTGTAAATTGTAAATAATCTTAGCAAATCTAAGTCATGTATGTAAATTGCCTAAGCAAACCTCATTTTCTAGTGATAATCTACGTTTCGGAAGGTTTTTTGTCTCACCAATCCATGATCGGCAGAGTTTTCCTTCAGCCTAACCCCAAAGCTGGAATGAATTTTGTTATTAGAATCTTAGGGGACTCCTAGTGTACTTGGTCGAGTCTATGTAAAAGTAATTTGGAAATAACTCTAACTATTTGATTAGGTTATTACAACTTGCTTGATCTGCTAGATTATAGTTGTGTCGCAGAACTGGGTGGTCTATAAGGGTCTATGTCAAATGGGTTTTCCCCCTTGAGATGTAAAATTGTAAAAGTCATGATGTAAAGTGTCTTGAGGGTTAGAAAATGTTTTAATCCCCTCATAAGTCCTAAGTCCTAGGTCCTAGGTGATTTTTCCAAAGGGCTAAGTTCGAGGATCCAGCAATAAAAAATAATAAATAATAAAATTAAAAAATAACTAAAAAATAAAAATAAAATAAAATAAAATTTAAAAATAAATAAATTAAAAATTAAAAAAAAACAATAAAATAATAATAAGTAAAAAAATTTGAGGAAATAAATGCAGAATTTAAATTTTTAATATATTAAAATGCATTTAAAAATTTCGACGAATGAGATTAAAAGGGATTTTGATCCTCATCGACAATCGAGATTAGTTTGACATGGATCACTCGAACTAGCCATTGGAATTTTTCCTTTAAATAGGGTGTTAGGGGTCATTTGAGATCATCAGATTGGATGTGAGAGTCTAGTGCTAAAGAATGCTCTCTTGTAGTCATTTTTTGTGCAATAAAGAAAGACTTTGGGGTTGAAAATCTTGCTGATGTTACTCTTCTAGAAATGTTGTAAGATGTTTTATTTTTCTGCATAATTTTATTTTCAGCCATTGATAATAGCTTGATGAAGATTGATTCAGGCACAAGTATCTTGCCTAATCTTTGGGGTTTGAATGATAGTTTAGATTCTGAAATATAATGGCAGGTATCTCCATTTGATCTGGATTTCATTATTGTTTTCTCCCTCTACGTTAATGGTTGATTTTAAGCTGTGTAGGAAATCTTAGTTTTGAGTTTACTGGGCGTTAGGGGAAGTTCTCGACTGAACCAGCCAACTCCCGAATTGTGTTTTTTGAAAAAGCCCAGCCAGTTTTAATTCTGAGCTTATCATTTGAATTTTTCTTATGAATGCAAGAAGGGTTTTCTGAAGTATCTCAAATTAAATTTAAATTCTGAAAATGTCACTGTGGATTATTGACAAATCTAGCTATTTAAGAGTCGAAAATTTGTAAATATTGTAATTATTTTTAGCTGGTTTCAGGGTTTTAGGTTTTTTCCTTGCACATTTTATTCTAGATGTTTGGTTTTCGCAGGTTGCAGGTACACATCTTGAAAATTTTGCAAGATTTTCATCAGACAATCTGAAGCAGCTGATTCAAATTTTTAAGAGCCCTGGTAAATCTTAAGAGGGTTTTCCAATCCATTTATCTGTTGTCTGGGGTTTCATTATTCGCAGGAAATTTGTTTGAAATTTTTTTTATGTGCTGCCCTGGGCCTGCAAAAGATCCTTAGTCTTTTCGCTGCTATTTTTCTGCTCAGCTCCTTCAGAACTATTGCCTCTCTTCTGGCCGTCACCGGATCTGCAACGCTGCCATTTCTCATCTCTCTTCACGCAGCATTCAACTGCGTCCTCCATCCGCTGCTCCAAGCTCATTCCAGCAACTGTTGCGTCCTCACCTCTCCCTGATACGACGATCAATCTCCCTCTTCAAATCCGCTACCTTCACTGCAAGCTCACGCTGTGTCCTTCATTCTTCCTCTCACACTGCACGCAGCCCATTTCCCTCATCCATTTGCAATGTTGCCTGCATAATAAAACTCAAGAAATATTACCTTGCATATCCTTCACGTCTCCGCGGTTTTTTCTTTGCCCACGTAGCTCCCTCAAATCTGAGCCACCCACGTTTATTTTTTTTTACGCGTTGTTTCATAGTTGCTGTGCCTTTTCCCTGCGTGAAGCCCTCTCCTATCCGCTGCAATCTGTCAAACGCAGTCACCATCGCTTTCCTTCGTAGTTGCCTCGTGCCTCTTCAACCCACCTGCGTATATTTCCTCACCCGTCGCTACAACCTGCCCTCGACCTTCCTTCGCGTGGACCTGCCATCAACAATAAACAAAAAAAAAGAGAGAAGGGGTTTTCAATTTTTTTTATTTACATACTTTACGTTAGAGTTTAGTCTTTTTTTCAATTTCTTATATATATGCGTTATAAGTCAGGGTTTGTAGAGTATAGTTTTTTTTTTAACTTAGGACTTCAACTTTAATAAAATTTTGATTTAATTTTTTATTTTTTTTATATGATTTCAACTATATATTAAATATCAAATAAAAAAAAGCCATAAAATGTTAATTCTAGAGTTTGATTCAATTAAGGTAGATTTTTTATAAGCTTTAATTAGTTTTTTTTTTTTTTAGAATTAGATTTTTAAATAATTTTTAGTTTAGTTTAGTAGTTTTGAGTTTCATTTTAATAAATTTTAGTTTAGACATTTTTTTTTTAAGTTTAGTTTTGTTTCATTTATATATATATATATAGATAGATAATACAAAATAAATTAAAAGGGGCATAGAAAAGTTTTTTTGAGTTTTAGATTTGAGTTTTTTTTAGAATTTAGATTTTATAAAAAATAAAAAACAAAAAATTTAATGTATATATGATAAGGTGTTAGATTTAGATTTAGATTTTTGTCTATTTTAACTTAATTAATCAAAAAAAAAAATTAAATTCCTTTTCATTTTTTGGATCTTAGTTTAAAATTTCATTAAAAAAAAAAAAAAAAAATGAAGGGTTAGTCTTTAGGTTTTATTTAGATTTAAATTTTATTTATTTAGGACTTTAATTTTGTTTTATTTTGATTTTTGGCTTAGAATTTTTGTAAAAAAATACAAAAATATGTAAAAATTAAAAAAAAATTGGCGTCTTTTGTGGTATCTATGTTACGCTTTTCTATAGTTAAATGCACTTAAATGTTTATTTAAAAGTTAGCTATGTGAAAGTGGTAACTGGTCAGCATTTAAATTTTATGATCATTTAAAGCATTTGATTTTTCTTGAAGTTTAATTGCTGGAGCATTGTTAAGGCATTGTGCGTTTGTTGAATATCTTACATCGCTTGGGATATTTTGATGATAAATGGTGTTTTACAAGGTTCATATTACTGCAACATTTAATAAATAATCATTTAATCATTGACTCCATAAGGCACTGGTACAAAATCAATTAGGTGCTAAATTGCCTCCTTGTGTCTCCCAACGCAACTGGTCCACAGTTGGTATTCATTCATCCCATAGGGTCTACCCCCCTAGCCTCGGGAGACGACTTAAACGGAGAGATCGGGGATCAGGGTGACAACCCCCGATCTGAGCGTTGTCGTGACAATCTGTGCGACAACATCTTTTGGCACCGTTGCCGGGGACAGAGTTTTTTCTGTCATTGGTTTATTCGACAATCATCTTTCATCTTTCTCATTTCTCATTTGAGTTGGTAGATTCAACATTTTTTGGCATCATTTGGATCTTTTCACCTTATCTTTCGTCATATCAGCACCTACTCTTCAGTTCGTTTCTTGTTTAGGTGGCGACTCCATTTCTTTCCATTTATTTTTCCCGGACAAGAAGCCTCCCTCATATCTGCTTGTTGGTTGCTTTTTGGATCCTAGAATTAGATTCATTGTTCAAGTGGCGACTCCACTTCTTTCATCTCTTTGTTTTCTTGAGCAGGGATCTCTCTCTATCATCCATTTGGTCCCTCGTTATTCATCATGGATTATTCGTTTAAACCATTTCATTTTACTGATGATCTCCATGATTTACCGGAAGTGGCCATTTCTAAATTACCTTTGTTCTCGGGTGGTGGTTCAATCGCTGTTAGAAGGCATTTATGGAGTTTTTATCGTATAACGGTCATGTATTGTAGACTTCCTCAATATGATCATGAAGATGTCAAAATGCGTCTATTTGTCCTTTCTTTAGAGGGTGATGCTTTGAATTGGTTTAATAATTGTCCTAAAGACTCTTTCACTCGTTTACAAGACATTTACAATGATTTTAAAGATAGATATGGTGATCTAGATAGCTCGCCTTGTGCCCCTAAAATTGCGAAACAGAATGAAAGTAATCTTATAAAAGGTCCAGCTGTCAATGAAAGATTTCAAGACAATTCTTCATATCAGAATGTGCCATCCGCCTGTACCATTGCAGATCAAATCCATGATAAGTGTAAAAGCAGGGACAAATTATAAAATCAGTGTCGACAATGAAAAGGAAGATCAAAAGCAAATTATACAAGAACTAATGCAGTTGGTAAAAAATATGGAGATCAATCAAACTAATTACGCCAATGATGTGAGAACTTTATGCACCCACCTGGAAAAACGTAATAAGGAGATGGAGATCATGCAAAATCAGCATGCTAAGGAAATTGAGGCCATAAAGGCTAATCATGACACAGAAATTAGTTTTATGCAAAGCAAGTTATCAGGCTTAGAGGAAAATATGATGCCCATGAAAGCTAATCATGGTAAGGAAATTAATTTTATGCAAAATAAGTTATTGACCATGGAAGAAGACCATGTTAGGGAAATCAGTGCTACGAAGGTTGAACACTCTAGTCAGATGGATGCCATTACAATACAGGTTCAAAAATTTCAACAGCTATCAGAGGATGAAAGAAACCAGGTTACGCCAATAGATCAGGAGCCTCCTTATCTGTTACAGCAAACTCCATCTTATTTTGAGGTCCTTTGTTCCCTTGAAAAGTGGATAATTGAAGGTGACCTAGATAAAAGGGAAATTGATAATCTTATTGATGCTCACACAGTTAATCCACCAGTCATAGAAGATCAAGTTATAACTCATGGCACCTGTGATATTGATCCATCATCCTTGGCAGAGCAGATGTAGAATGAAGAAAGACATGTCACGCATATCTTACATACTTCATCTGAGAGCTTTGAAGTAGAAAGTTCCACGTCATTAGTGATACAACCTGCCATGAAGAAAAAGCGCAAGAAAAAGAAAACGAGAAGAAGATTTGATGCATCAGATGGCCGCAAGCAGCTTGATTTTCGAATAGTAGAAAGTCCTACTGTATGCAAAATTGGACATGGCAAATCCGAAAAGCAGCCAACAGATTTGCCTGAAAGCAGGCAAATGCTCAGTATACACTATATTGAACACATCTGATGCCATGGGGCATCCTCTGTATTTCTAACCCTACTCGTTGTTTTTTCAGCATTTTCATTTCTGTTTTAGGATTAGATTTACTTTGCATATTACTAGATAGTTAATAAATGAAGAACTTATAATTTTCCTGTGCTTAATGTTATATGATGATTTTTGGATGGACGCTACTTATGTTTTGTTGTGTGTTGCATGGATGCAGATTCTGGATTCTCACATTCCTACAGTGCAGCAACGTGTCCCCAAGTAGAGCCAGATGTTGACCGCTACGTGTCAACTACCCATAGCAGTACACCCCCTTTTTTAACAAAAGGGATAGCGCTTGAGCGACGTGTCCGTGCCATTCGATTGTCATTATTAGCCCGATCATGTTATGTTGTAAACCCAGTCTACATGTGTAAATTGTAAATAATCTTAGCAGATCTGAATCATGTATGTAAATTGCCTAGGCAAACCTAATTTTCTAGTGGTAATCTACGTTTCGGAAGGTTTTTTGTCTCACCGATCCATGATCAGCAGAATTTTCCTTTAGCCTAACCCCAAAGCAGGAATGGATTTTTTCATTAGAATCTTAGGGGACTCCTAGTGTACTTGGTTGAGTCTATGTAAAAGTAATTTGGAAATAACTCTAACTATTTGGTTAGGTTATTACAAGTTGCTTGATCTGCTAGATTATAGTTGTGTCGCAGAACTGGGTGGTCTGTGAGGGTCTATGTCAAATGGGTTTTCCCCCTTGAGATGTAAAATTGTAAAAGTCATGATGTAAAGTGTCTTGAGGGTTAGAAAATGTTTTAATCCCCTCATAAGTCCTAAGTCCTAGGTCCTAGGTGATTTTTCCAAAGGGATGAGTTCGAGGATCCAGCAATAAAAAATATAAAATATAAAAATAATAAAAAATAACAAAATTAAAAAATAACTTAAAAAAATAATAATAATAAGTCAAAAATTTTGAGGAAATAAATGCAAAATTTAAATTTTTAATATATTAAAATGCATTTAAAAATTTCGACGGATGAGATTAAAAGGGATTTTGATCCTCATCGACGGTCGAGATTAGTTTGACATGGATCACTCGAACTAGCCATTGGGAATTTTTCCTTTAAATAGGGTGTTAGGGGTCATTTGAGATCATCAGATTGGATCTGAGAGTCTGGTGCTAAAGAAAGCTCTCTTGTAGTCATTTTTTGTGCAATAAAGAAAGACTTTGGGGTTGAAAATCTTGTTGGTGTTACTCTTCTGGAAATGCTGTAAGATGTTTCATTTTTCTTCATAATTTTATTTTCAGCCATTAATAATAGCTTGATGAAGATTGATTCAGGAACAGGTATCTTGTCTGATCTCTGGGGTTTGAATGATAGTTTAGATTCTGAAATATAATGGCAGGTATCTCCATTTGATCTGGATTTCATTATTGTTTTCTCCCTCTACGTTAATGGTTGATTTTAAACTGTGCAGGAAATCTTAGTTTTGAGTTTACAGGGCGTTACGGGAAGTTCTCAGCTGAACCAGCCAACCCCCGGATTGTGTTTTCTGAAAGAGCCCAGCCAGTTTTAATTCCGGGCTTATCATTTGAATTTTTCTTATGAATGCAAGAAGGGTTTTCTGAAGTATCTCACATTAAATTTAAATTCTGAAAATGTCACTATGGATTATTGACAAATCTGGCTATTTAAGAGTCGAAAATCTGTAAATATTGTAATTATTTTTAGCTGGTTTTAGGGTTTTAGGTTTTTTCCTTGCACATTTTATTTCTGGGTGTTTGGTTTTCGCAGGTTGCAAGTACACATCTTGAAAATTTTGCAAGGTTTTCAGCAGACAATCTGAAGCCGCTGATTCAAATTTTTAAGAGCCCTAGTAAATCTTAAGAGGGTTTTCCAATCCATTTATCTGTTGTCTGGGGTTTCATTATTCGCAGGAAATTTGTTCGAAAAAAATTTTATGTGGTGCCCTGGGCTTGCAAAAGATCCTCAGTCTTTTCGCTGCTATTTTTCTGCCAGCTCCTTCAGAACTGTTGCCTCTCTTCTGGCCGTCACCGGATCTGCAACGCTACCATTTCTCATCTCTCTTCACGCAACATTCAACTGCGTCCTCCATCCGCTGCTCCAAGCTCATTCCAGCAGCTGTTGCGTCCTAACCTCTCCCTAATACGCACGATCAATCTCCCTCTTCAAATTCGTTGCCTTCACTGCAAGCTCACGTTGTGTCCTTCATTCATCCTCTCACGCTGCACGCAGCCCATTTCCCTCATCCATTTGCAATGTTGTCTGCACAATAAAACTCAAGAAATATTACCTTGCATATCCTTCACGTCTCTGTGGTTTTTTCTTTGCCCACGTAGCTCCCTCAAATCTGAGCCACCCACGTTTATTTTTTTTACACGTTGTTTCATAGCTATTGTGCCTTTTCCCTGCGTGAAGCCCTCTCCTATCGGCTGCAATCTGTCAAACGCGGTCACCATCGCTTTCCTTCGTAGCTGCTTCATGCCTCTTCAACCCACCTGCGTATATTTCCTCACCCGTCGCTGCAACCTGCCCTCAGCCTTCCTTCACATGGACCTGCCATCAACAACAAAAAAAAAAGAGAGAAGGGGTTTTCGATTTTTTTATTTACATACTTTACGTTAGAATTTAGTCTTTTTTTTAATTTCATATATATATGCGTTATAAGTCAGGGTTTGTAGAGTATAGTTTTTTTTTTAACTTAGGACTTCAACTTTAATAAAATTTTGATTTTTTTTTTTTTTTTTATGATTTCAAATATATAAAAAAAATCAAATAAAAATAAAAAGCCATAAAATGTTAATTCTAGAGTTTGATTCAATTAAGGTAGATTTTTTATAATCTTTATTTAGTTTTTTTTTTTTTTAGAATTAGATTTTTAAATAGTTTTTAGTTTAGTTTAGTAGTTTCGAGTTTCATTTTAATAAAGTTTAGTTTAGACATTTTTTTTAAGTTTAGTTTTGTTTCATTTAAATATATATATATATATATATATATATACAAAATAAATAAAAAAGGGGCATAAAAAAAGTTTTTTTTTAAGTTTTAGATTTGATTTTTTTTTAGAATTTAGATTTTATAATAAAAAAAAAAATTAATGTATATATGATAAGGTGTTAGATTTAGATTTAGATTTTTGTCTATTTTAACTTAAAAGAACCCAACAAACAAACAAACAAACAAAATATCCTTTCCATTTTTTGGATCTTAGTTTAAAATTTCATTAAAAAAAAAAGAAGAAAAAGTTAAGGGTTAGTCTTTAGGTTTTATTTAGATTTTAATTTTATTTATTTAGGACTTTAATTTTGTTTTATTTTGATTTTTGGCTTAGAATTTTTGTAAAAAAATACAAAAATATGTAAAAATTAAAAAAATTTGAAAATTCATTTTTTGGCGTCATTCGTGGTATGTATGTTACGCTTTTCTATAGTTAAATGCACTTAAATGTTTATTTAAAAGTTAGCTATGTGAAAGTGGTAACTGGTCAGCATTTAAATTTTATGATCATTTAAAGCATTTGATTTTTCTTGAAGTTTAATTGTTAGAGCATTGTTAAGGCGTTGTGCATTTGTTGAATATCTTACATCGCTTGGGATATTTTGATGATAAATGGTTGTTTTACAAGGTTCATATTACTGCAACATTTAATAAATAATCATTTAATCATTAACTCCATAAGGCACTGGTACAAAATCAATCAGGTGCTAAATTGTCTTGCTGTGTCTCCCAACGCAACTGGTACACAGTTGGTATTCATTCATCCCATAGCATGTACCCCCCTTAGCCTCGGGAGATGGCTTAAACGGAGAGAACGGAGATCAGGGTGACAGCCCCTGGTCTGAGCGTTGTCGTGACAATCTGTGCGACAAAAGGTCCTATTAGAAACAATTAATTATTTTAATAAAACTGTTTCCCGGTGGAGTTTCCCAAAACAATTTTTGGGTATTGGAGAATACATGTGTCTAAGCCTCCCAGCAAAATTTGAGACTTTGAACACATCCGATGCAACCAGAAATCAATAGTATCAAACCTTTAATTGAACCTCTTCTTTGAATGGGCCTTGGGGATCACTTCATACCTGGTCCTTGATACTACCATTATAAGTAAAGTCCGTAAAGAGCAGGGGACACTGACTGAGATGACAGTGGGTCTTTGTGTGACAACAGGGATTCGAGGACTGGTCCATTTTGTTAACTTCTAATTTCCAGATCTGATTTATATTCCAAGCAATCTTTATAACCCAGAAAAATATTTAACACAGTACCTATTTTTTGTAATTACTGCATAAAATGCACTGGTATTTTAACTCATAAAATTTACAGCATAAGCACAACTAGGAAATCAATCACAGTGAATATAAACCCTCCAATCATCCTTCACATTTATTTCTCAGAATAATGAGAGATTACTTAGTGGGAAAATGGTCCACTGAGAAATACATAATTTTATAGCAATAGAACTTGGCCAATTTTGGCTCCCTAAAATTCTCGGATCTGCACTAGCTGAATTTCCCTCACACATGCAGCCTATTACCAACCAGAAATTTCACACTTGCAGCCTGCAAAATCCCGCTGCACTCCCACACGTGCAGCACGATCTATAACTCGTGTGGATCTGGCTGGGTTTCTCTCACCCATGTGGTACCTACAGAAAATTCCTCATATGCACAGCACTTCTGCAGTCTCCCTCGCTTCAGAATTTCTCTCCTACAACTAATTATTTCTTTTCAGCCCTGAGTATCACTCACTTGAGAAAATCTGCAAATTACTTGTGCAGTGGCTTGTGTCTTTCTCCTCTCCTTAGCCTTGTTTTTATAATTTCCCATTGAACTAAATCCTAAACCTTAATCTCCAAAGTTATGGATGGTTAGGATTAAATCCCAACCCACTTGGGATCAACAGTTGAGGTTAAACAAATTCACTAAAATAAATAATTTACTTTTCTTTAGTTTCTTTAGCTCCATAGCCAACATAATTGTGTGTGTGTTTTTCCTAAGTTAGGCTTAATTACAAAAGCAACTTAATAAATTGAGCAAGCACACAAGGAGACTTTGGACAATCTGCATGCTTGAAGCCTAGCGAATGTAGAAGTACCTATCTGCTACGACAATCAACAAAACATTTGAAAGAGATAAAGAATATTTATTTACATTTTACAGCAGTAATAATTGGAGATCTGTAGGTTATTCATGCAGACTTGAAGGTATAAATTAATATTTTCACCAAAAACGAGGTTTAAAGGCTATTTTGTGCATAATAATGTACATTTATACTAAGTGTCTGCTTATTTAACACGCAGAAATATGATTTCCAGTGAGCTTGGTTTTGCAGATCCGAGATTGTCTTTAAAGATTAACATTTATTACTTCATCTCAAATCATTCAAAAAGTCCCTCCTGTGGCTAGCTCACACTAGCACAAAGCATAGAGGAACTGGATCGTGGTGACACTGATCTAATTCTGAGTTACCTTGTTCACATATGGCTTCAAGTTCTAACATGTTTGACTTAAAACATGGACCTTTGGGTCTCTGACATGGAAATATAGTGAGAATAGTAACTTCAATGTAATGTAAGTAATATAGACACCTGTGGATGGTAAACTGCAGGTGATACACACCATTACAGCTAATCAGAAAAAAGAATTTTGATTGCATTTTTCAATCTCATTATTAACCATACCAGCTAAAAACTGACTAGCGGGACACTACAAAGTCCATCAAATAAACAGTAATTTCTTTAAGGATATAGCAAACTCACAATGAAGACCAGCGTGTTTTATCCGCAAAATAGCTTGTATCAAAAAATGTGTTTGATAGTACCAATGATTTTACTCTTCTTGGACGATATTGTGCAAACAGCTGTGCTAAAAAACCGCCAAGTTCTGTCCCATAAAGATGGACCTGTAAAGAATCATTCCCTGATTAAACTTGACCCCACACAACAGTATCATCTTAAACAAAACACTAACAATAGCCATCTATAAGAAAAATCAATTTAAAGTTATGTCAATCATATTGACTTAATAATAAATCTTCTGTATTTTTGTTGTTGTCATTATATGTTGAATTCTTGTAACCTCAGAAAGTTTTCTAATTCGTCTGTGTCTTAGCATGTAGAAGATATTTCATTGCCTTTTAAGATGCTTGCTTGGTGGATAAGTGATTTTATGATTTCTTTACTAAGTTAGGAAAAGTACAATAATTTATTTAATTAATTATTATGGACTATTAGGCCAAAATTCTAAAGATAAAAAGTGAAATTATTTAATTGACTTAAATATAATCTCAACCATTGATCTCAAGTGAGGTTTAGAATCTAATACTAGCCATTGATCACTTAGGAGATTAGGGTTAGGGATTTTAGCTTTATGAAATTATATAATAAGCCTAAGCGAGAGGTGAAGATACACAATTGTTGAGGAAGTGATTTTCTCAAGAGGGAGAAGCTCAATTAGACTAGAGAGAAGTGATCAGAAGTGCAGCAGGGAATTTCCGGAGAAATGTGTTGAAGAAAGTCATAAGGAGTACAGTAAGACAGCAAGCAAAACAACAAGGAGTACAATCATGTCGGTCTCAAAATATATATATATATATAGATATATCATATCGGCTCAATAAACAGACACAATGTTTCACACTGTATGTCGGCTCATTTATGGAGACGTGACCACTATAAATCCACCACTGGGGTCACCACAGAACTTCGCATAATCCTCTGCAACTTCGGATATCTCTGATAATTTCGGATAAGTGTCTGCAACTTCGGATGATGACAGAACCTCAGAACACCTCTGAAATCTCGGTGACAATTACAGTAATCTCCTTGCATATTTCCCTGCAGTCTCGACCTAGTTCAGCGTACAGGAATCTCGGATAAAGAAAGAGGTTCAGTGTGTCAATGGAGAAGAGTCATGTCTCAACAGTCTTGGCATAATGATAATAAGAAGCTTAGTGATCTCACAGTGAAGCATTCTCGGCATAATAGTCAGAGTCATGATCTCAGTGAGGTGGTAATCATGAAGATAAGGTCATGATCAATATCTCGGTACAGCTCTCATATGTTATAGACACCTCGTTGACATAAAGATGATTTCAGTAAGGGTGCAGGAAGGATATAGGTAAAGGAGCAGCTATGGTACAGCAACAACGATCTCATTATCATGGTAAAGCCCTCCATATAGGTGCAGCAATGAAGAGTGCAGTAGTGATGGCCTCAATGATGCAGCTATGATGATGATTTAGATGATGCAATAATGACGATGATGATGTCAACAGTAAGAAGAGGATTGGTGTGTTGGTCTTGGAGTGGCCTAATAGGTCAACGGTCATGGTCTTGGTATTCGTCAAGTAGAATATCTATAAGAAGAATTTTGTTCGGGTTTTCCTCTCCAAGAGAGAGAGGTTTTGGCCCTGGCAGAAAGCCAACATCTGGTGTTCTTGTCTCTTGTATTTTGGTAACTGTTTGATGAAGTAAGAAATACACACACTAATGATATCAAGATAAGATTGTGCTAATAAGCAAAAAGTTAAAATACCTCACAAATAGTTATCATGCTAAGAAGAATCACATTAACTACATTTGCCCTAGATTCTTCAACATGGTATCAGAGCTAAGGTGCTAAAGTCAAAGGAAGGGCAGCAAAAGAGACATACAAGGACCAGTCTTCAAGAAGGGCATCAAAGCAAGAGCTTTGTCAAGATTAAAGGATTAGTCCACAACAGCAGTCTACAACAGCAAAGGCTTTTGTCAAAGAATGAAGTTTCGATCACAAGTACTCAGAACTCAAGTTCATGGCAGCAGTTTCGATGCCTCTCACAGTCTTAGTCTATGTCATACTACAAGGATCTCAATATAGAATGAAGTTGTTCGTTGATGGATCTCAATACCATAAAATGATCATCATGGCAAGCAACATCAAGACTCTATGGTTCTACACAATGCTGCATACTACAAGGTTCCATAATCCACTTATGTGATAGCAAGACAATGCTATCTCAAGTTCATCAACAGTTTGCTAATCATAAGAATCAGATGTATAAGTCGAAGAAACTTGAAGACAAGAAGGCAAGCTTCATACCATTACATCAAGGATCTCATCCGGAGGAAGCATCAATGCATCTGCTTCAACCATCATCAAAGCAATCAAGGTGAATATTTCATCTTCACATGACAAGTAAGTATCTTTTCAATTTATATATTTGGTTAAATGACTTCATGATTGCAAGGACACCTATAGGTTGTATGGGTCCTCAAGATTCCTTGCATGAAGAAGGAGGATAGACATAGTCCTCTAAGTAGCTGAAGTCAGTAAACATATCAATAGGTCTCCTCTGAATTTATGGAAAGGGATGCTTGTGAAAGATCCCCTCAAATAGCAATATTGGAGACATAAAAGTGCTGTAGGTGATAAACTCATTCTCTAAAGATGCAATGAAGAAGGTCACATGGAATCTATTCTTCTTGAAAGTAAAAAGGGTATCAAGGGATGTAGGATATCTTCATAAGATCCCATCTACAAGATTTAGGAAGGAAGATAATCATCATTGCTCTAACTAATAGGCAAGGTAACAAATGTCGATGAACAAGAAGGTTACCTCATTCAACAACTTGTGGTCTCTATGTTAGATAGAGAAAGACAAGTTGATGGCAAAAATATTGAAGGTTAAAAGAACTCAACCATGTGCAGAAAGGAAAGGCAAGGTTGGTCCTCAAGCAAGGCAAAATAAGTATATGAAGCGAACAAAGTTCCTTCTTCAGATTAATTACTCCAAAAGACTTGGAATATCAAGATATCCATGAGGATACAAATATTATATATTAAATGTGTGAATAAGAATGATGATACAATGAGAGTGAGAAGCTTGCTTATATACCAAGCAGGTGTCTCTTCATGGAGAGTCATGTCTCATTTAGACATGACTCTTCAACCTAATTACTAATTAACTAATCATTATTTGTGATTATTATCATTTACAATATTTTACATTATTTCCTATATATTTATTCATAACAGTATAGTTAAGATTCAATGTTATAGAAAGATTTTGGAAGCTCATATCACTGAATGATGGAGGAAGCTGAAGAAAAGGGCCAAGGAAAGAGGGAGTAAAAAATCTCTCCTAGGAGTAAGATAGTATCCCTCACAAAAGGGTTCTATCATAAGCTCCTAAATCTTGTGTTATAAGATATGACAATGATAATAAGATGCATCATGGCATCATGGAAGCATTAGAAACAAGAGCTTGTAACATCACCACAGGGATCATGAAGGGCAAAATCCACGACTGACAACATGTAGGATATATAGCTCTTGGGAACCTCAATGGACATTGAAGGAAAAGGAGTCATCTAAGGCTCATCATACATCAAGTCAAAAAGGAAACATTTGCCAGTTGGGAATATACAAGATCCTCAAAATTCTCTGATGGAATCCCCATCGTAGGGTTCACTAATCTAGAGAGGAAGCGAGTGTTTCAACAAGAACACCAACTTATGGAATCAATGAAATGATGATATGATGACATGAAGCAAATCAAGGGATTGAAGATCGTTTCAATCAAGGAAGTTGTTGGAAGAAAACTCGATGACCTGAAGGTAAAATAAGGTATGTATGATTGTGCTTAATATTATAATGTCATGTCATATGGTTGCAGGTAACAGGGATCATTGCTTCTATCTTAAGAAGCATGATCAAGGGAAAAAGGATTTCCTCCTCTAAAAGGATGCAGGTGTTAATCTAGGTTGTTATTGATGTCAATATAGCAGTGTTTGTGATGGCAAATTATTTAATACATGTGGTTGCCCATTGATCATAACACTGCTCATGGAGGATCCAAGGATTGAATACAAACATAATAGAAACAGTGGAACCGAGGAGGAAAGATATCAGAAGCCATCAGAAGAGAAAGAGAAAGAGTAAAGAGGAGAAGCCATCGTGAAGCCAAAAAGTGAGAGGAAGAGTTCATCGGAAGCCATCAAAGAAGCAGGTTATGGAGCAACAGAAGCAGGTTTTCGCATATGCCCAAGGGTAAGTGCTATCAGAAGAAAAAAAAAAGAGGAACATTGCATCGGAGGAATTATATCGGCAGGTTATCGGCAGCTTTATCATTTTATTATGTGTCACGTTGAATCCCCCGACTGCGATATGTATTGCGGACCCGAAAACAAGTTATGGTAACCGCCCTATTGTAATATCGCATCCGCATGTATCGGAACCTTCACATTGCAAGTCTTAAAGGGAGGTCGCACTAAAACTACGATTGCGATATAATATGCGGAACCGATAGCTCCATTAAAATACACCTTTATGTAGTATCGCGTATGGGTATCGGAAGTTACACAAATCACAAAGGGTTGTCACCCCGAACCGCCGATTGCGATAAACCCCCGCACCGCCGACTGGGATAGCATTGCGAACCCACTGCACCATTATAGCATGACTTAACAAAATATCGCATTCGCAGTAATCGCAAGTTTCAAAGGGATGTCAAACCGCTGATTGCAATAGAGGTGTGGACCTGACGAACTTATTAAAAATGGTTTATTAAATATCGCATCCGCTACGGGGTGATATGTGAATATCTGTGATATTGAATGTTACGATTGCAAGATTCTCATGAAGTTGCGATTGCGGGATTAAGCCATGATGTGATGTGTGGGGACCTCTATTAATGTGGATTTTCATGAAGGTTGCAATTGTGAGGGTAAGGTGATGACGTGGCAGGCCCTCCGATATATTTTAATATACCACCTCATGCACAAGTCGGCCCCTCCACCTTTGAACGTGTCGTTTCGATTCATTGGCAAAACTCATACATATATATATATACAAGTTGAAATGCTTCACTTGAGTCAGGCGTATCAGGCATCTATCACAGAGAACAAGGAAAGTTCACAACTCGTGAACTGGAAGAAACAGAGGAAGCCGAAGGTTTGGCAGACGCAGAAGGTGCAGTAGAAGCCGAAGGCCGACCAAAGAAGGAAGCTGAAGAAAGAGCGGGAGGACGATCTTTTGAGCTAATTCATCTTGAAAGATAGGATTGGAGCCCTTGGGGTTGGTGCCTTGACAAGACAAGGTCGAAGCCCTAGAGGTCGAAGCCTCATCAAAACCAAGTTGGAGCTTGGAACACATTTATATTGTATTTATTATTTTACTCAATAAAATTATACTTATACATTTCTCTATTTAAATTGTGAAGAATTAAACTGGTAATAATAACAATTGAAAGAAAATATTGATTCACCCCCCCTCTCAGTATTTCCAACAATTGGTATCAGAGCCAACTTCTTCATATTAGCCTAACAGCTAGAAGAAGGATTCTTAGTCACAATGAAAAATCAAGAAGTGTCAGGAAGACCTCCTCTGTTCGATGGCACAAATTTTGGTTTTTGGAAAAAAAGAATGTCCTACTACTTAATGTCCCTTGGACCTGAAGTTTGGCATTCGGTTTTAAATGGGTACACAGCTCCTTCCACTCTTCCAATAGATCAAGACGAAAGGAAAGCTTACATTGCAAATGCAAAAGCCTTAAATTCCATCACTAGTGGAATCACTGATTCTGAATTTACAAAAGTCATGAATTGTGACTCGGCCAAAGAAGTATGGGATAAGCTAGTTAGCTTATACGATGGGGACTCCAAAGTTAAGAAGGCAAAGCTTCAAACTCATAGAAGACAATTTGAAAGTCTAAAAATGGATGATGAAGATATTGCATCATACTTTCTCCGAGTAGCTAAAGTGGTCAACTCTCTTAAAGGATTAGGAGAAAACATTGAAGAAAGCACTATTGTTCAAAAGGTCTTAAGATCTCTCCCAGACAGATTTGACTCCAAAGTAAGTGCTATAGAAGAAATGAAGGACCTGGATACTCTCAAGATGGATGAACTTCATGGAATCCTCATTGCCTATGAGATGAGAAAAGGAAGCCCAAGTTCAAAAGATGCAGCATTCAAGGCCTCAAAATCAAAAAAGGGGAAAGAATGGAATACCAGTAGTGATGATTCCGATGTTGAATCCGAATTGGCGCAATTTGTACGAAGACTAAAGAAAGGATCTAAGCTAAAGGGTAAGTACCGTCTTATTTGTTTCAAATGTGGAAGAATATGTCATTATGCTGCAAAATGTCCTCTTAAGCATGATAGTAATGGTGAGGAAAATTCTAAAAGGGTGGTGTACAAAAAAAAGGGTTCAATAAGAAGAATTTCTTCTCTAAGCAAGATGAGTCTGATGAAGATGAATTTGTAGTCATCAAAAAGAAATCAACTAATCATTTCCCTCATCGCAAAGGAGGTAATGATGAATCAGATGAAGAAAATGACTATGCTGGAAGCCAAGAAGTATTATTCATGGCATTCACAAATGATGATGATTCAGGTCTAGAAGGAAATGTAGATGAATTGTTAATGAGTGCCATTGAAGAAAATGAGAAATTACGAAATAAAATCATTTCTCTCAAGGTAGAAAAGGAGGAAGCAAAAAGAAGGGAAGACCTCTTGAAAAATAAGCTAAAAGAAAAAGAAGAAATTTGTGAAGAACGTGAAGCCGAAATAGTATCTCTGAGGAAGGAATTGGAGCAAGTCAAAAAGGGTTGGGAAAGCTCTCAAATACTTGACATTATCCTAAATGATCAAAAACCTCAACATGAAAAATTTGGGATAGGTTTTAAAGGAGAATCATCAAGTACTAAGAAGCTATGCCGACATACTTTCCAGCAACCCAAAAGAAGAAAGATTATTTCATCAAAGGCCCATCTCAAATCCAAAGAATGAAGAGAGAGTAACTCCAAGGAAGAATGTCGATTCAAATCATGGCTATTACAACAGGTACAAAACTATCTTTTTTGGGCATTGTTTTTATTGTAAAAATTTTGGTCATCAAGCTAAACATTGCATGGCTCGTAAGAATGAAACACCAAAATTGAAGGATCAAACAAACAAACCATATGGTCTCAAAGGGCAAGGACAAATCAAGACCTACAACTCTTTTGATCCCTTGGCCAAATTTGATCCAATTTGCTCATTATGTAATGATAATGGACATAATGAACAAAATTGCCCCCTGAAAAGAAGAGAATCAAAAAATGAGAATCCCAACACAGATAAATGTGGCCTAGCTCTATGTGCTCAAAGTGATGAAAATCATTGGTTTGTGGATAGTGGGTGCTCCAAACATATGACAGGTGACAAAAGGAAGTTTGTCTCATTGAACAAAAAGGAAGGAAATGTATCCTTTGGAAGTGGATCTGCCAAAATTGCTAGAAAAGGAACTGTTACCCTTATTAATGGAAAAGGAAAGGCTCAAAATGCTTTTCTAGTAGACGAACTCAAACACAATCTCTTGAGTGTTGGCCAAATCTGTGATCAAGGACATAATGTTGTCTTTACCACTAAAGATTGTGAAATAAGGAACTCTTCCTCTGGGGAACTTGTGGCGAAAGGAGTTAGAACACCAGATAATGTCTACATTCTGAAAAAAATTAAAGAAGATAAATGTTACTTAAGTCAAACAGATGAAAATTGGTTGTGGCACAAGTGACTTGGACATACAAGTTTCGATGACTTGATCAATATCAGCAAGATTAATGCAGTACGAGACATCCCAAAGTTATTCAAGCCAAATCAAGGAGTATGCTTTCCATGTCAACATGGAAAGCAAACTAGAACTAGCCACAAGACCAAGGAGTTTTCTACATCAAAACCTTTGGAGATCATCCATGCTGATTTATGTGGACCAACTAGAACTCTGGCACTCCAAGGAGAAAGGTACTTTGCTTTATTTGTTGATGACTATACTAGAATGATGTGGGTATATTTCATAAAATATAAATCCGAAGCATTTGAATGTTTTAAGAATCTTAAAGCTCTTGTAGAAAATGAAAAGGATTCTAAGATTAAATGTCTTAGAACGGATAGAGGGGGAGAATTCACATCAAAAGAATTTGATGAATTCTGTAAAGTACATGGAATCGAAAGAGAACTCTCTGCTGCCAGAACACCCAAGCAAAATGGGGTAGTTGAAAGAAGAAACTGAACTGTTCAAGAAATGGCAAGAACAATGTTAATAGCAGCTGACTTGCAGCCAAAATTCTAGAGAGAAGCAGTCAGGACAGTTGTTTATACCTTGAATCGAACTCAACTAAGACCAAATAATGAGAAGACTCCTTATGAATTATGGAAAGGAAGACCTGCTTCAGTAAAATACTTCAAGATTTTTGGAAGCAAGTGCTTCATAAAAATCAATGATGACTCACCAGGAAAATTTGATTCTTGGGTTGACGAAGGAATATTCCTTGGATATTCTACAAGGAGCAAAGCCTACAAGTGCTACAATAATCAACTACGAAAAATAGTGGAAAGCATTGATGTGAAGATTGATGAAGACCTTCTAGAAAAAGAAATTAAAGATCATGAAGTTGACCCTCTCATTGAAGAAAACGAAGAAGAACCTGAAAAAGAGGAAAAAGATCAAGAAAAACACAAGTAAAAAGAACCATCTTTCTCCAAAAACATCACCCAGAAGAGCAGATTATTGGCAATATAGATGAAGGGATGCAAACCCGAAGAAGGATGAGAAGTACACCAAAGAAAAATGTTGTTGCTCTCCTATCTATGATAGAACCAAAAACATTTACTCAAGCAAGGATCCTCATTGGGTAAAAGCCATGGAAGAAGAAATGTCTCAAATCGAGAAGAATGAGACATGGGAGTTGGTACCTCGTCCAAAGGATAAAAATATAATTGGAACCAAGTGGGTGTTCAAAACAAAATGAATGAAGATGGACAAATCATTAGAAATAAGGCAAGGCTTGTTTGTAAAGGTTATTCACAAATTGAAGGAATCTACTATGAAGAAACCTTTGCACCAGTAGCTCGTGTGGAAGCTATAAGTATGTTTTTGGCATTTTCTTGCTCAAAAGGATTCAAAATCTATCAAATGGATGTAAAATCAGCATTTTTGAATGGGGAACTCAAGGAAGAAGTCTACATGGAGCAACTAGAAGGGTTTAATCTAGCAGAAGGAAAAAACTTTGTTTGTAAGTTGAAAAAGGCATTATATGGGTTGAAACAAACTCCTAGAGCTTGGTACGCAAGATTGGATCACTATCTACAACAACAAGGCTTCAAGAAGGGGGTGGCAGGAAGTAATCTCTACATAAAGATGGATGAGGATAAGTTACTAGTCACTCTTGTCTATGTTGATGCTTTGATTTTTGCTAGCAATAATGATGAGATGAGCCATGAGTTTGCTCAAAATATGTCAAAAGAGTTTGAAATGTCGATAATAGGAGAATTGTATTTATATTGTATTTATTATTTTACTCAATAAAATTATGCTTATACATTTCTCTATTTAAATTGTGAAGAATTAAACTGGTAACAATAACAATTGAAAGAAAATATTGATTCACCCCCCCCCCCTCTCTCAATATTTCCAACAGCAGGAAGGCATTAAGTCACACTAAGATGAAATCAACATAATATGCCCTCATATGAAATATGAGGTGGTTGACTACAGTTAAGAAACTCTAATTGAAAGCTCATGGAATGGAATGAATGAGGAAGGAAGAGATCGTGAGATATGCAACCATGATGATGGAAATCAACATCCAATAGACCAAGAAGATTTGACTAGGAAATCTCCCAGAAGAATATGAAGACTAATGAAAGTCTGAAAAAGATGGAGACCCTTGACAATGGATATCTTTGGGAGATGTGTCAACATGAATGCAGGACGTTGATACCTACAAGAAGATATCATGATGAAAAGCCATCTAGTAAGGTACGATTTGATTTAATGTTATGTTTTGATTTCTTGAATAATATCTGGATGAGTGCAAGTAGCTATATGACGAAGGTTCCAGATATGTATCAAGAAGGCCACTTTCCATAAAGAAAGGAATAACATGATGAACCAAGAAGGAAAGTGATCGATGGTTGATGCCGTACAAGAAAGACGCTCAACTGAATTTTATGACATCAAGGAAAGAAGTTGATCAAGCAACTGAAGGACCCACGAAGAAGAAGTTGCTGATGAAAAGGATAATCCCTTGTTAAGAGGGAGCTCTGACAAGTCCCTGATCAAGAGGGAGCTTGGATTGGGTCACCGCTTATTAAAAAGGAGTGACAATTGTGTTTTCTATTTCATGTGTCATGCACTAGACCAGGACTAATCGCTGTAAGTCTTAGTGAAGGCCATGAAGAGAAATGTAGACACATGTTGGATGTATCCTCCCTAATTGAGAGGGAGAGATAGAAACAACATTCTTGTCTTCACTTGGGAAGAAAGAATGGGAGGATTGGGTAATCATCTGGCATTCGATACTCTTTGAGGATGTGTAGGACATCCAAGATAAGAGTAGGCAAGAGGACCGATATTCTTTGGGGGCTGAGAACCCAAGATAATAATAGTCCTAGATGGTCATACACAATGAACACCCAGGCGGGTATGTACCTTGAGAGACAATGACGAAGGTGTCTATAGCCATTGGTCTCATCAACATTGTGCTCTGATCTGATGAGAGATAGAGCTATCAATCAAGGCCTTGTTGTGGAAACAATGTTGGTTACTATGATGTTATACAGATGGGTTACCAATCTGATTCTTCTTATGAGAAATTCTTCAAATTGAGAATAACCAAGTACCATTATAAATACTTCCCTAGTTAAGAGGGAGTGTTGAAGAAAGTTGAACTAGGTTTGGTATTTACAAATGTAATTTTGATCTTTGTACTTGTCAAGAAAAAGAAATATTATTTTTGAATTATAAGAATGACTTTCTTGCTCATTTCATAGGTCTAGGAAAGTCAAAGAGTCAAAGAGCTCTTCTTGAGCATATTTGCAATGTATATAAGTCTACCTAGTGACTAGATTAGCCTTCCAAGACCAGCACAATCCTCATGAAGAAGACAGCAAGCAAAACGATAAGGAGCACAATCATGTCGGTCTAAAAATATATATATATATACTATCATGTCGGCTCAATAAACAGACACAATGATTCACGCTGTATGTCGACTCATTTATGGAGACGTGACCACTATAAATACCCCGTTGGGGTCACCACAGAAAACACAGAACTTCGCATAAGCCTCTGCAACTTTGGATAAGTGTCTGCAACTTCGGATGATGACAGAACCTCAAAACACCTCTGAAATCTCGGTGACAACTACAATAATCTCCTTGCATATTTCCCTATAGTCGTGGCCTAGTTCAGGGTACAAGAATCTCAGACAAAGATAGAGGTTCAGTGTGTCAATGAAGGGTCATGTCTCAATAGGCTTGGCATCATGATAATAAGAAAAAGCTCAGTGATCTCACAATGAAGCATTCTCGGCATACTAGTCACAGTCATGATGTCAGTGAGGTGGTAATCATGAAGATAAGGTCATGATCAATATCTCAGTACAGCTCTCATACATTATAGACACCTCATTGACATAAAGATGATTTCAGTAAGGGTGCAGCAAGGATATAAGTAAAGGAGCAACTATGGTACAGCAACGATGATCTCATTATCATGGTAAAGCCCTCCATATAGGTGCAGCAATGAAGAGTGCAGTAGTGATGGCCTCAATGATGCAGCTATGATGATGATCTAGATGATGCAGTAATGACAAAGATGATGTCAACAATAAGAAGAGGATTGGTGTCTTGGTCTTGGAGTGGCCTAGTAGGTCAAGGGTCATGGTCTTGGTATTCGTCAAGTAGAATCTCTATAAGAAGAATTTTGTTTGGGTTTTCCTCTCCAAGAGGAAGAGGTTTTGGCCCTAGCAGAAAGCCAACATTTGGTGTTCTCGTCTCTTGTATTTTGGTAACTGTTTGATGAAGTAAAAAATACACACACTAATGATATCAAGATAAGATTGTGCTAATAAGCAAAAAGTTAAAATACCTCACAAATAGTTATCATGCTAAGAAGAATCACATTAACTACATTTACCCTAGATTCTTCAACAAAATGCAAGAAGGTCGAGTTCAAGAAAGAGGGAGGTTGAGTTGCTAAAGAGGACTAAATTATGGAGGTGGCCAAAATATCCAGAGAGATTGATTTTCCCATGTGCACAATGGCCATACGAACTGAAAAGAAAGGGGACAAAATTGCTGGTGAGATAGGTCTAATTCTCCAAGGCCAAGTTTCTTCAAGAGGATCAATTTCTAGAGGCCAATTTCCTTCATGTCGATTTTCCTAGTAGCGATGAGTTTCCAAGTTCTCAACAGTTGTATTTTTCTATGTATTCTCTGTGGGTCTAAGGCCATATTTTCTTGAAATTTTTAATATAAAGAAAGATTGTATTGGGTGTACAAATTTGTTGTTGTAATTGTTAATTTTACATTGCTCTATTTTGTTTCGATTACTTTAATTCAATTCTTCAATTAGCAATCTTTCAATAACAATTAATACTTTTCATCAATCAATAGTAACTGAAGATAGAACAGTAATGCAATGACAATAAGAGACAATCAACACATCAACAAGAGACACCAGATTTGGTCAAAGACCAGGGAAAAACCCACTATGGGAAAAACTCACTATGGGGAAAAACCTTTGAAATTCTTCTTCTATTAGATTGTCATAAAATGTTCACCAAAGAGTACAATGAGCCCATACAAAAGTATCCAACAATATCAACCAAACAATATCAAAAATATGATCCCAGCAACAATATTGATCAGAGTTAGCTTTTCCAATTTGCGGTCAATTGTCAAATTGTAACCCTAGGTCCCAACCGCATGGAGGAATAGTTATGCGTGTGGTTGAGAAGCTTCAACCGCACGGATGAGCCTATGTGCCTGCGATTATGACCGAAAATTGCATGTGTAAACCCTACAACTAGAAACCAAAAACCCTAATCACAAGTGCGAGCTTTGGACCCTGCAATTTCAGACTTGTACAAACCAAACTCCGCGAACCAAACTTCACACTTGTGCGAATCAATCCAATGAAGAGAGAGATAAGAAGAAGATGCTTGATGATGATGTCCAAATGAGGTTGAGATCACTTGTATTTATAGGCTTCCAAGAGTGACCAATTTCCTGTTAGGGCTGACCTGATCAAATGTGACATTATGGGCTTCAATTCAAAAATAAATTTTCCCTTGTCCAAATTGTCAAAAGTCACAATTGGTCCTCTCAAAAAGAGGAATCTAGTCCCATGATTGGAATCTGTCACTGAACTACCAAATCAACACTCCATCTCAGCTAAGAAGAAATTCCAACTGCATCATGTAATCATCATAGGTATCTTGTCGTCATCTTATGTCCCATTTAAACTCTATATGTTGAATCATTCATGAATCTAAAGAAGAAGAATCATCGGGGAGCTACAACTACCACCCTCTCAAGACAATGAGGATGGTCATATTGGACACTCTCACCTCATGTCCATGACAGTGGGGAAGGTCCTATGGTACACTTTCACCTCAAGTTATCTCATAGGGGAGCAAACATCTTCCACCCTATGTCGAGCAATAGGCATGATACAATATCTCATCCATCCTATTGCTTCATGGTCTTCCCAACAAATATCTTGAGGGTGTGTGACAGGGGGGAAGAGTCGGCTTAGTGTCTTCAATCAGCGATGCCCCTTATCAAGAGGGGTCACATCCATCAGTACAAGTTGCTCTCTGAAGACCAAGAACTTCTCTTTCAGCAACGCCTTGGTGAGAATATCTGCAATCTGCTCATCTGTTGATATGTGATGGAGTCTAACGGCTCCTCTCTGCACTGTGTCTCAAATGTAATGATATTGAATCTCTATGTGCTTGTACTTGTCATGAAACACGGGATTTTCTGCCAGACGGATCCCACTCTTGTTGCCGCAATATATCACTATAGTGTCTAGGACCTGCTTAAACAACTCTCCAAAGAGCTTTCTCAACCAAACAGCTTCGTAGCTAGCCATGCTAGTGACAATATACTGTGCCTCAGTGGTACTCAATGCTACGGACTTCTATTTCCTACTCATGTAGGATAGATATCACGGCAAATCCAGGGCTAAAACAACATCCAGAAGTGCTTTTCATGTCAGTAACATTTCTTGCCCAAGCAGAATCAGTATATCCATGTAGTTGAATATCTTCAGCAAAATATCTCAAACCAAGGGTGATCGTCCCATGCAAGTATCTCAAAATGTGTTTGGCAGCAACCCAATGTGCATGGAGAGGCTTGGATGTGAATTGACTCAACGTATTTACTACATAGCATATGTCCGGACGCGTGTTCACTAAGAACATCAAAGCCCCAATCAACTGTCTATACTCGGATGGATTCGCCAAACCAGGTCCTGCGGCGTCTCCACATAGCTTCTTGAAATTCATTTTCATTAGTGCGGCTAAGGACTTGCATTCTGTCATTCCAAATATCTCCAACAACTTCACGACATATTTTCCTTGTGAAAGGAAGATCTCACCAGGCCTTTTCCACACCTCAACACCTAAGAAGTAGTGCATGAGTCTAAGGTCCTTCATCTTGAATTCAGAGGCTAGCTCCCTCTTACACTCAATCATTAGGGGCTCAGTACCCATCATAAATAGATTGTCAACATATAAAACCAAAATCAATGGCATACCTTGGACTACCTTGAAGTAGAGGTTGGGATCGGCATTACTTCTTGTGAATCCAATCTTCATAAGGTAACTATCTATGCGAGCGTACCATGCTCTGAGGGCTTGCCTCAAACCATACAATGCCTTCTACAACCTGCAAACATGTGTTTTTCGATCCTCTACTTCAAATCCGTATGGTTGCTCAACATACAATTCTTCCTGTAACATACCATGAAGGAATGTTGTCTTCACGTCCATCTGATGAAGGGTCCATCCTTGACTTACAGCAAGGGAAAATGTCGAACGAATGGTGATGTATCGAGCCACAGGAGGAAATATATCATCGTAATCTTCCCCCTCTTTTTGGGTGAATCCTCGAGCCATGAACCTTGCCTTGTATTTCTCAATGCTTCCATCGACTCCATGTTTGATCTTGAATAGCCATTTTGAAGTCACGACAGATTTCCCCTTTTGTCTTGGTATAAAGTCCCATACGTCATTCTTCATAATTCAACCATAGCATCCTTCCAAACTTGTTCTTTCACAGCTTCTTCAAAGGAGTGAGGCTCAATTTGAATCACATTGCTCATAGCTACAACACAATGTTACTTGGGAGCGGAAGCGAAAACGGGAACGGGAGCGACATTTTCAGAAGCTCCCGGTTTGGGAGCGAATCCCAGAGCGATTTTTTAAAAAATATATATATATATATATATTTTATATTTTTTTATTTTTGATACATATATTTCAACAAAAACATGTAGAATGATGAATTAGATATATAAAATAAAAATAAAAAATAAAAAAAAAAAAAAAAATAAAAAAAAAAAAACATAGATTGATCATTGAACCATATCACATCAATCATCTAGAAGTTATAATCTTCATCAACCATATCCACAAGTTTGTAACATACATATTACAACTGCAACATATTGAGTCTCGTGAATCATGATTCATCAAATTCAATCTTAAAGTTTCAACTTCAAGCTTTCAAAATTGAAAATTCAATATACAACATTTATCATCATTGATCACCAAAGTTGTACAGTTGTACTTGTAAGCTAAGTTTAACCATTACAAGAGATAATATCTTATATATTTCTAAGTTCTAAGTTCTAACTGTTAACATGAAATGAAATGTTATAAAATGAAACATGAATAATGAAATGAAATGAAACAACTTTAGTCTTTCACAAAGCATCATATTCATAATTCACAATCATTACCAATGAGTTATAATTGCCAACTTCAAACTTCAAATTTTCATTGTCACAGTCATATATTGTTTACAAAAAATATCATTATGATATGAAAGAGTCAAGAGCCAAGAGTCAAGGACTCAAGACTCAACAGTTATGAAAACTAATAGAAACTAGAAAAGACAAGTAAACTGTAAATCTACATGTGGCCCTTGCCACGAGAGTCTCCAGGAGTATAAGCAGGTCGTGGTGGTCTTCTAGAAGTCTCCCGCACGGACCGACAACCAGAACTAGAAGGCACATGCCCTCCACGTGAGGGTGTAGATGGAGGTGGCGACAGCAAAGGAAAAAGACTCGGAACTCGAGCACTGCTACTGGATGGTGGAGGTGGCATGGCTGCTGCAGCTGCTTCATCTTCATCCCTTATAAGTTCTTCTTCCAATTCTTCAAGATGTATAGTGCCATCCTCCAAATTGTCTTCCTCTGAGTGGTTGTCCCAAATTTTATATGTGGGATCCTCATAAGCCCGATCACAGTAATGACTCAACAACCTCAAGTTGTAGTGCACATAAACCAAACTTTCTGCCCGGTTTTCATTGAGTCTGTTTCTTTTCACATTATGTATGAAGTTGTAGGTGCTCCAACAACTCTCTGCGGAAGAAGTATTTACAACCTGTGATAGAACTTTTTTGCAAATTTTGGCAAAAGTCCATGGCCGCCATATGTTTCCCACCATGTGAGAGCATCAAATCTGTCTCTGTCTTCCATTGCATGGAAGGTAACAAACAAACCAGTGCCACTAAAGTATTTGCCTATTTCAAGGCGCACAGCTGCACATTCCTCCCTGTCAAGTATCAACTTTTCCAATGCTTGCAAATATTCACTAGTTACCTCTGCATCTAAATGGGGTTTGGTCCTAATCCCACCCCCTGGTGCAGGTTGGCCCAACCAAGATGTAGAGTAGTATTTTGGCGTAAGGATATATGCCAAGCAATGTAGTGGGAGATTAAGTTTATTCCACCGTACACACACAAAATCGTGAATCATTTTGTACAAGTCGGGATCTCTGTTATGAAAAATATCTTTTATTTGCCCGAACATGGTATCCATCTGCTCATACACGTCGCCAATCACTGGTTTATCTGTATTCGCAAACCGAATCATGTGATAAATGGGCTTGGTGAAATCTAATACTTGCCTCACACTTGACCAAAACTGACCATCAAGAGCGGCCTCCTCCACCAATTCAAAACCTCACCTGTCAGCTGCATTTGTAGCGCTTTCCTTTAATAACTGCCAATGTGGACTTGATACCATGCTAGCCAATGACTCTCTTACCTTCAAAAGGCGCCTGAAGGTGAGGTAATAGCTACCAAATCTGGTCTTTGCAATCTTCAACAACTCCAATCTTGAGTGACTGCAGAAAAGGCCATGGGTATTGTTATGATTTGTAATAAATTTTATCGTTTGTTTTCCTTCCTTGTACAAATCACCAATCCATTTGTATTGTGCATTTTTGTTCTTGACAACATCATGCATCAGAAGGTTCAATGTGTGAACCAAACATCCAGACCAAAATATGTTGGGGTATTTATCCTCAATAATTGCTCTCGCTGCCTTACAATTAGGAGCGTTATCAATGATGACTTGGATGACATTGTATGGCCCAATACGGTCAATTGTTTCAAGTAATGCTTCTACAATGTTGATGGCGGTCTTGAACTTGTCTGAGTAATCATGTGCAGTTAGAAAGATGGCACCACTAACAGACACAGCAAGAACACTTATCAATGGCTTGCCTTTTACATTTGTCCATCCATCAGATACAATGGACACCCCATGGTCAGTCCAAGAACTTGTAATTCTATTCAAAGAATGTGATATTTTTGCTTTTTCATGATCAAGTCCAACGGTTCTTGCCTTGTCATACCCAGGGCTCTTGTATCCTTTAGGGGCATCATTTATGGCAGAAACCATTTCATGCCAATAAGGTGAGCAAAGAACATTGAATGGTATCCCACATGCATAGAGAAACCTGTAAACCTTTGAATCCACATCATTCCTACACCCCTCATCAAGGAAATTTGATATGGTTCTACGCCTTAAAATTGGTGACCCTGTGCCTCCATATCCACTGCCTTGGGAGGATGCTGAAGGAGTTCTTTGTGCTTGTGATTGTGAGCTTGGTTCAAAGAAACCCCTTGATCTTTTAGATTTGTATTGGGCTTCCTCCTCTTCCCTTATGTATTTAACTCTATCTGCTGCTGACACAGCTGCACAAGTTTTGATCCCTATTTGTTTATCTCCATCCCATGGCCTTTTCCCGCAGAGGTGTTTTCTGGCACAGGTGTATGAACCTGTGTAATTATTGTTGCAATCGGGGCAATGAAATTTAGTGGTTCCACCCCCTTTCCCTGCTTCATGCCTATTAACATATTTCCACAATGGGGTTTGGTCTTGTTTAGTTTTTTGAGAGTCAAGTTCACCCTCCCCCAGCTCCTCCTCACCGGGGTTTTCATCAAATCCACTTTCTCCAGCTTCTTCATCCCCCTCTTCATGTTGGCCCCTCTGTTTCCTACTCTCCAACACCATAATAACCATAAAAGGGACCAAGAAGAGGAAAATGCCAAGAAAAATTGCCAGGTCCATGATGTTTGATATTTGTAGGCTTTTGAATCTGCAAAATTTAATGGGAATGGGAATGGGAATATGAATGAGAAAATTAATTTAATTTATTTAGATTAATTTTATTTATTTTTTATTTAGATTAATTAATTTTATTTATTAATTTTATTTAGATTCATAATTTTTTTACTAAATAAACTAAACTAAACTAACTAAACTATACTAAATTACTACCTAACTAAGGTTTAAAATACCTAACTAATGTAACTAACCTCTTTGCAGGCTTGCTCCTCGCTTCTCCTCGCTCCTTTGCTCAATCTCCTTCACTCTCCAGCTTCTCCTCAACTCATTCAAGTGACAATGAATTTGTTTTTTTCCCCCAAGTTGTTTTAAAACAAATTTTTTTTTAAATGAAATTCTTTTTCGGGTCCGTGATTTTTTTCGCGCCCGAATCGCTCCCGGCGTCGCGCGCGTCGCTCCCGGAGCGATAATTAAACGCTTGGGAGCAATCGCTCCCGAGCTGTAATTTTCGCTCCAGGAGCGATGGGAGCGTAAATTTTTTTTGGGAGCGTGCTCCCGAGCCGCTCCTGCCCGGAGGGCAGATTGGGAGTGGGTTCGAAGGGGGGGGGCACTCCCCCGCAACTCTGCTACAACATATCCTTGGTACCTGCATGGCTTCTTGCTCTCTCTAAAAGACCTTGCGAGAATGTGTCTTTCGGCATCCTGTAATGTATCACGAAGCCAAAGTGGCCTCTTCCTAGCAGGAGGATCACATGGAGGAGGATCCAAGGGGTCCATGGGCTCCATGGGATCATCAACAATGTCTCTCTCGAATTCAGGCACGAAAGGACCATCTAAAATATCCATATCATCATTCTTCTTCTCAGGCGGAGGAGGTGGAGGAAGGTCCCTTGCTTTCCCAAGGGCAGCATCTTCATCGAACATTACATCCCTGCTAATTTCAACCTTCCTTTGACTAGGAATATATATTCTAAATGCTTTAGAATCTTCACAATATCCAACAAACGTACCTTTTTTTCCTGTGGCTTCCAGCTTGTTCCTTTTGTCCTTCGGCACATGAAAATATACGGGGCAACCAAATATATGGAGGTGACTTTACACCGGGCTTGACATCTGTGAATACTTCTCCAGGAGTCTTGTTTTCCAATGCTTGATGAGGCACCCTGTTTTGAACATATGCAGTTGCATTAGTTGCTTCCCTCCAAAGGAATTTCAGCAACTTTTGATCATGGAGCATGGCATGCGCAGCGTCTACAATAGACCTATTCTTTCTTTTGTCTACTCCATTTTGTTCGGGATTATATGGCACAATCGTCTCTTTCTTGATACCTTCCTTCTTGCAAAAATCTATGAATTCATTGAGATGTACTCTACACTGTTGTTAGACCTGAAGATCTTAACTTTCTTCCCTATTTGACTTTTGACCAAAGCCTTGAAATTATTGAATGAATCGAAGGCCTCATCCTTATGCTTTAAGTAATATATCCATGTCTTCCTTGAGAAATCATCAATGAAGGTCATGTAGTGGAGATGGCCACCAAGAGAGTGTACGGGCATCGGACCACATATGTAGGAATGAATGAGTTGGAGGATGTCATTGGTCTTGTTCTCGCTAGCGGGAAATGATCCCATTGTCTTCTTTCCACTAGCACATCCAAGGCATACTCCATCGTGTTGGGCTTGAACATCGGGAATCCCAGAAACCAATTTCTTCAATTTCGGAAGGGCTTCATAGTATAGATGGGACAATCTTCGATGCCATAGCTTGCTATGTTGATTAGTATCATGGACCAATGCTAGAAGAGGTATTCCATTGACTCTATAGAGTCCTTCAAATCTAGATCCCAATGTGAATGCATCTCTCATAGGGGTTCCCACTGGCCAAGTAAGTACTTTTCCCTTGATGAAGGCAACCCTCATCCCTTTGTCTTCCAAAGTAGATATAGATACCAAATTCTTCTTCAATCCCGACACATACATCACATCCTGAAGCAAAACATATTCCTCAAAGTCCAAATGAAATTTAACAAACCAAAAGCCTTTCATGGGATGAGTGCAGTTGTCTCCGAGAATAATTTTCAAACTTGACTCCCTCTCCACCAAATTAGAGAGAACTTCCTTACAGCCAAAGAAATGATGAGAAGCCCCACTATCAACCAACCAACTACCCCAAGTATCTGGAGGAGAGGATCTAGAAAGTGCAAAAATAAGAATATATTCAGATTGATTTGTAGCATTACTTTCACACCTGGTGTTTCTTGACTTCTTTTGAGGACGATGGTCTTCTTCATGATCACTTGGAGCATCTCTTCTTCTTCTATCATCTCTTCTATTACGATCATTCCTTCAATCATCTCTTCTTCTTTGATTATTTAACCTGTTATTGTTGATTCTAGTGTTGTAGCATGGACCATTGTTCTTCTCAAAGCAATCTCGACGATAGTGACCTTTCTTGTGACAATTATACCATTAAATGTGCAATGCTTCCCTTTCATTCCTTCCTTTCGAATTTCGAGGAGGAGGCTTCCTTGAATTTGATGGACCTCCTTTTCCCTTATTTTTCTTGTTATGAGTGACGAATGCAACAGGTTCTCCTTCTTCATGCTTTTGTATCCTGCCTTTAGAAACCATCCTTGATTCTTCTTGAGTGAGCTTTCCAACAATCTCATCAAATGATGGGACCACATTGTTATTGCTTATAGTGGTAATGAAGGTTTTCCAAATAGGAGGGAGACCTCTGAGGGTCATAATCACCAATTCCCTGTCAGGCACATTTCCCTAACTCTCTACAATTGATCTCTAAAACAAGATATCCTCATAATGTAGGATTGCAAGGACTCTCCTTTATTCATCTTCATATCTTTGAGTTGATCTTTCAAAGAAATGATTTCATTCAAATTGTTGACTTCATACATGCCAACTAGCTTATCATTCATATCCTTAGACTTTTTCAAATCTCCAACATATGCTCTCATCATTTCTCTAGGTATATAAGGAAGTTCTCTCTAATTTGGTGGAGAGGGAGAAAAGTTTGAAATAAGAATATATCCAAATTGATTCGCTCCATTACTTTCATACCTGGTGTTTCTTGACTTCTTTTGAGAACGGTGGTCTTCTTCACGATCACTTGGAGCATCTCTACTTCTTCTATCGTCTCTTCTATTATGATCATTCCTTTGATCATCTCTTCTTCTTTGATTATTAAACCTATTATTGTTGCTTCTAGTGTTGTTGCGAGGACCATTGTTCTTCTCTAAGCAATCTCGAGCATAGTGACCTTTCTTGTGAAAATTATAACATTCAATGTGCAATGCTTCCCTTTCATTCCTTCCTTTCAAATTTCGAGGAGGCTTCCTTGAATTTGATGGACCTCCTTTTCCTATATTGTGCTAAATTTTTATATAAGCTTGTTATTTCATTTGTCTATGATAAGAACATTCTATTGGTAGATTTTAGGTCTATCTTAGGTGATCTGGTTCACCATATGTCTAACAAGTTTGCTTGAAGAAATATATATAGATTTGCAGGTACATTGGCCCTTGGGCTCCAAGTTCAGAGACTTTGGAGGAGATTCAACCTTGTTTGGGCTCCGGGAATTTTTATGTGATTTTCTTACTTCACTAAAGGTTGTGGTTAATACTATATCTTTCGAAAACGCATTTGATCTGGTGTCATTATTTAAAAATTTCTTTTCTCAAAAATATTTTATTTCACAAGCATTTTATATATGTGTATATCTTGTAAATATTTCTTTTGTAGAATAATATATTTCTAAACCTTGTTTTGCAGCAATTGGGGTTTGGGGTTTCATTTTAAATTTTGTATATATTGGGGTTTTCTGGAAATTTTATTTTCATTTGTGCAGGCAATCTTTCAAACTAGGTATGAAGCATTGGAAAACTTCGTTTGGGTTTCTAAAGGTGGATCTAGGCCTAGGAAGGCAAGATCCACCCTTTATCTCTCCCCAAGCTCAACGCTCAAACAAGAAGAGGAGCCACTAGCCCTTTGAGGTAGATTTGTGGTATTTTCATGGCAATTTGGAAGATCTAAAGTGAAATTTGATTTTTTTTGCAGGGGTCCGAATAAATAGAAAAGGAAAAAATAATATTGGCCTTCTAGACCTAGTGCAACCCTAATTTACTCTAGTCGTGGCCATTTTTAGCCTTCCTTGGCTAACCACAGTGCTGAATCGACCTCCCAAGCCTTGTCGTAACCGCTTCCCTGCTTGTCATCAACCCTAGGGGCCTCATATCCTAGGTTGTAGGCCTTTCCCTTCATCTGTTGCCTCTCTCCTCCTCTGTCATCATTCCCCTTCCTTCGCTGCTCCTCATCCCCTCTACTGCAACCTCCTTCCCTCCTCAGCCAGCCTCCTCCTCCTTGTCGTTGGCTTCCTCCAACCTGTCGCAAGCCCTTTAGGGTTGCTCCCTCCCTGTTGTGAGCCCAAAGAGGCCTCGACCTTCCCTTAGTCTAGACGGCAGCCCTTCTAGGGCATACCGTGAGCCTTAGAGGCTCCTCCCTTGGAGTCGCAACCCTCATTGGGCCTTCCTTTGCCCTATTGCAGGCCTTTAGGACCTCTTCCCTCTCATCTATGGCCTTGTAAGGCCTTTATCCCTCCATCGCTACCTTTCTAGCCTTCCTCTAGCCCTTCATTCTTGCCCTCTTGTCTCATCTATCTTTGATTGGGGTTGCCATTAAATTTTTGAGGCTAACATATTGTGATTGCAACAGTCTTCAAGTGATTTTTCTTGAGCTAACATTTGTGAATGTAGGTGGTTTGATCACTCGAAGAGTTGTGGGCAAACAAAAAGGCCAAGTGGTTTGATTTACAAACCCTTGCTCTTGTTGAAGGAAGTGTAACTAGGTTCAAGCTTCATAAATGTAAGTTTGACTTTTGTATTTATTCAAGAAAAGAGAAATTATTTATATAATATTTATCAATGAGTTTCTTGCTCATTGAATTAGGTCAAGCACATGTTTAAATGCTTCTAGGAAGTCAAAGAGTCAATGTATTTGTGTAAGACCCTTTGAGGGCATGTTACACTATGTATAAAATAGTACAAAGGTCAAAGGAATACCTCAAAGCAAAGTCCAATTCCTCTCCATGCAGCAACGTCATCCAAATGAAGCAAAATGAAGAAAATAGTGAAGATATGGTCAAGTCGTCTTGAAGACAGAATGTCGGCCTAGAGGAGGGACAGTCCGCTCTGAAAATAGCAAAGGTGGAAGTTGAGAAAGTAAAGGGAAAAGGCAAGTCTAAGGGTCTCCAAGACAAGCGAAGAAAGGAGGAAGAAGACCGAAGTGTAGGGGACTGTTTCTAGGGCTAGAAACAGTCACACATGCGAGGAGGAGGAGGACAGATTGTGGATATAACAACAATAACATTTTAGTGCAAGATTCGTTGGTGTTTGGGCTAGATATTAGGCCTACAAGGCCTCCCAAGTCAAGCGAAGAAGTCTCTCTCTCTAGCGAAGGTGAAAGGACCCTAATTCACTAAGGGTACCCTCCAGACGTGAGAAAACTAGGGCAGAAGAACAGTAGTACATTCATGCACCCATATCTCAAGAAGGATCTCATTTGATCAACAAAAGAAGAAGTCTACTTGAGCAAAGGATAGAAAAGGCACATCTCATCTAGAAGGTTCACTCAAGGAAGGTCTATCTCTAGACAAGAAACAATGAAGGAGGACGAAGCGCTAGGGAGCAAAGTGTCGAAAGGAGGAATTCGATGTGTCGGGGAACAAAGTGCAGAAAAGAGGAGAGGACTTGACTTGTGCTTGGAGGACATCCTAGTCAAGGGTCTAGGTTTTGGCAGTGATCAATAAGAAGCTTCAATAAGAGAAACTTACCAAAGGGTTTTCCCTCTGAGAGAGAGAGGTTTTGGCCATGGCAGAGAGCCAACATTTGTGTTCTTGTCTTTATGTTTGTGGTAGTTGTTTGATGAAACACACACACTAATAATAAGAAGAAGATCAAGCTAAGACAATTGTAATAGTGCTTCATAGATTGTTATCAAGCAGCGAAGAATCCTAACAAACACTAATGCCCTTAATTCTTCAACAGCTGTATCACTGTTTTACTTACAGCCATATGATTACTTGCTAACAGTGACATCTAACTCATTTAAGTAACATAAAATCACCTAATAAATCACCTATCATATTTCTAAATCATTTGCAATTCTTGGGCATTCATTGTTTTGACACATTTGACATAAGATTGCATACTACTGTCATAATTAACTTACTATTGTCCTAAGCAATGTCACATGGTTCGGGTTCGAATTCGAATTCGATTACAATTAAGTTCGATTCGAGTTCGAATTTTTCGATGAGATTCGAATGAGGTTCGCCATTAGGTTCGTTCATGTATATAATTTTAAAAATATATATATAATAATTAAAATTACATAAATCTTTTATATTCATTTATAATTAATATATATTTATAATTTTTATCATATACTATATCAATAGATTTATAATTTTCCATAAATATAAAGTTATATTATTTTATAATATTTAAAATAACAATACCCTGATTTCGTTAATGTAATATAATTTAAAATATATTAAAAATAATTCTTGTAAAAATATATAATTTTTAAATTATGTTAACTTATCTTTATTATTATAATAATAATAAATATACATTAGCCCATTGTAATGCCTCATATAAGCTGAGTTCAATACATTGTAATGTGTTAACATATTGTATTGCCTGTAATACATGTACGTTGAGTTCAATACTACAGTTCATTGTAATACTTATAGAATTATAATAATGTTGACGCCTTAAAATATAATGCTTTTAACACATTATAATGTATGTACGCAGATTTCGATACTGCAATATATTATAATACTTGTAAAATTATAATAATGTCAACGCGTTAGCAAAAAAATTTGAACCATGACTCGGAAATCGCGCACAAGCTCACTGGGAGATTGGGACGATTATGTGGAATACTGTACAAGTTAGGACACAGCAACAGGAACCGAACCTTCTCGAACCTAAACCTTAGGGTAATAACAATATGAATGTCGTTATAATAATAATGCACGCAGCAGGAACCGAACCTTCTCAAACCTAAACGAACCTTAAGATTTTTTTTGAAATTCGACGAATTTCGAACCTCAACCTTTAGGTTCGACGAACCCTGTGACACTGGTCCTAAGAAGTCTTCTTTTGCCCATTTGATGTCATTGGAACAAAAATTGCATAAGGATTATTGATTTGGTTTAATGCATTATCATTGAAAAGATTGCTAGCATTAGTAACATTGGATTTTAAAGTGAATTTATAATTGGTTTAGTTGCTACATTGCTTCTATTGTTCAAGAGGCCTAACATTGTGTTTTTTTGTGAGTTCCATAATCTCTAAAGTATTTTTTGTTGAATGGTTTCTATTGCCTAAGTTGGTGTTAACTAAAGTGATTATTTCTTGGACTTGAGCATGTTGATGATTCTTGTTCTTTCACATTAGCAACTGAATTGATGTCTAATTGGCATTGTGGAAACTTGTTGTCATAATCTAAGTTTGCTAATTGTGTTTGAGGAACATTAATGTTAAATTATGGTATGTTCTATGCTTAGAGCAGTTTACTTCTTTTCTTCTTATTAGCCACTGATTAGCAATCACAACATAAAGTAAAATGTAGATAGAACATTAAATGATCGACAGAAAACAAGCCAAGACAAGAGACACAAGATGTGGCGACTAGCAAGGGACAAAGCCCAATGTGGGGAAACCCTTTGATCAAATCTTCTTTTATCTTCAATAGTTCAGCAGAGAGAAATAGTACAAAGCAGAATTCTGAAATTTTATAACAGCAGCAGCAAAACCCTAACCAGCAAAGTCAAAGCTGGTCAAACAAGTCAGATTTCACCTCCAATCAGCTTGGTCAATATCCTTGTCAACTCGGCCTCCAATAGCAAGAAGAGTCAACCCAAAACAGTCCGAAATTACAGTCAAACTTCAATCAACTCTAGATAGATCTGCACTCAACCTTTTGACAGTCAATGTTGGTCAAACCTGAGGTCAGACAACCTCGGTTTGCGTGCCAAAATTTGTGGTCTGCCAAGGAGAAGCAGCCACACCTAAGTTGCAGTCAAAGAGAAGTCCACGCTGGTCAACGTTGGTCAAAGTACCTTCCTGTAGCCTTGGTCAAACTTGGTCAACGCAGCCCCAATCAGAAATCTGCGTCTTCCTTTTTCAGCCACACATGTGAGAGAGAGAGGCTCATCTAATGCGTAGGATGAGTGATGAGATGAGTTGCAAATGACTCAACTTCTCTTCTATTATATGAAACGCTGGCCATGTGTGTCACAAACTTAGCTGTTGGCCAACCTTGACAATTTGTCAATTAGAAATAAATTCATATCTCCATAAATACTCATCGGAATCGGATCATCTTTAGATCAATCCTACACATCTTGACGAGAGGAATCTAGGAAAAATATTAGCAGCCATAAATAAGGTGACCCACATGGAGTTTAGCCCTAGTTGCCAATTTTAACACTCCCTCTCAACTAGGGAGAACTCCATCTGCAATCCGTCTGACTGTCGCTACTATCCAAGCCATCAAATGCACTATCCTACACAGCTGGGTCCTGCTCTGCTCTGCTCAAACTATGAAGAAGAAGAAATGATCGAGGATGTATCATACCATCCTCCACTAACCCGAAATCAGTCTCAGAGTGTGTCATAACACTCTGACTGATCCCAGATCAGTATGATTGATCCCTGATCAATGGAGGTCATCCTAGCATAGGGAGTACAGTAGATACAACGATGCGTCCATCGATAGTACTACTATGGTCCCTAACCTCATTTCCCTGCTCATTGATCAGATGAGAGGTACTTCCCATGATTCCCAAACTGCATGGGTTGGATGCCTAGACAGGATAACTAATCATCCTGTCCACAAGAGAGAATCATCCTATCCAATAGGCGCCACGGAGAACTAATCATCCTGCCCACAGGAGAACTAATCATCCTGTTCCATAGTCGCCTTGGAGAACTAATCATCCTGGCCCACAGGAGAACTAATCATCCTGTTCCACAATCGGCACGGGGTGTCACAGGGGAAGGTTGAACCTTTCACCCTGTACATAGTGCACGACCAGGGGATGGTGAGTCGCCTTCTGGTCACATGTCGCTCCAAGAAGTACCTCGCGCCCCCTGGAGCTCCCAGAGCTCAATACATCATACTCGACCCTCATAAGAGGGTCTCTGAACGACACCAAGTCATTCTCAGAAAGTCAAGAATTTGACCTTTCCCAGGGGCTTTGTCAAAATGTCGGCGACCTGTTCATCTGTACCGATATGTTGGAGCCTTATTGCTCCCCACTGCACCATATCTCGAATATAGTGGTACCTGATATCGATATGCTTGGAGCGATCATGGAATACGGGATTCTCTGATAAACGAATCCTGCTCTGGTTGTCACACAGGATCACGGTGGTATCCAATGTAAATCCAAATAGCTCACTGAAGAGCTTTCGCAACCAGACTGCCTCACAAGAGGCCATACTAGTAGCAATGTACTCTGCCTCGGCGGTGCTCAAAGCCACCAACTTCTGCTTCCTGCTCATCCAGGATATCGAGGCAGATCCCAAAGAGAAACAGCACCCTGAAGTGCTCTTTCGGTCCACCACACTGCCTGCCCAGTCAGCGTCAGTATATCCAAGTAGTCTCACATCTCCGGCAATGTATCTCAACCCATGAGTGATCGTGCCACGAAAATATCTCAACAGATTCTTGGCACCAATCCAATGTGAGTGGTGAGGCTCAACCATATGTTGACTCAATGTGTTGACTGCAAAGCATATATCCGGACGGGAGTTCACCAAGAACATGAATGCTCCGACGAGTTGACGATACACGGTAGCATTTTGTAAAACAAGTCCGGCAGCACTATTGCTTAACTTCTTGAAGTCAAGCTCCATCAGGGTAGTTACGGGCTTGCAGTCCACCATGCCGAATCTCTCCAATATCTTCACCACATATTTTCCTTGAGATAGGAAAATCTCCCCTGGCTTCTGCCAGACTTCTAGTCCTAGGAAATAGTGCATCAGTCCTAGGTCCTTCATCTCAAACTCAGAAGCCAACTCCCTCTTACATTTGTGAATGAGAGGGTCTGCCCCTGTTAGAAAGAGGTCGTCAACGTACAGCACCAATATGAGAGGATTGTCATCTTCAACCTTAAAGTAAAGGTTAGGGTCGGCTTCACTCCTAGTGAATCTCAACTTCATCAAGTAGCTATCAATCCTTTCATACCACGCTTGGGGTGTTTGCTTCAGCCCATAGAGGGCCTTCTTCAACCTTCACACATGAGATTCTCGATCATGAATCTCAAATCCTTCGGGTTGCTCCACATAGACTTCCTCTTTGATCGAACCATGCAAGAACGCAGTCTTGACATCCATCTGATGTAAGTTCCATCCTTGCGAAGCAGCAAGGGCTATGATCGAGCGGATGGTGGTATATCGGGCAACAGGTGCAAATATCTCGTCATAGTCTATACCTTCCTTCTGAGAGAAGCCACGAGCGACAAAACGAGCCTTATACTTTTCTGCACTTCCATCAACTGCATGCTTTATCTTGTAAAGCCATTTCGAAGTGACAACTGCTTTGTCCTGGGGTCAGGGGACCACATCCCAAACATCGTTTTTTATGATGGACTCATATTCCTCGGTCATAGCATCCTTCCATACTTGACAGCTTTTGTGAATGACGAAGGTTCATTTTGGATGATCGTGCTCATGATGGTCAGGTATCCCTAATACCCATTCAGCTTCTTACTTTCACGGAAAGTTCCTCTGGGTGCAATGTGTCCTTCAGCATCATCAAGTGTCCCCCTAAGCCATGAAGGCCTCTTCCTAGAAGAGGAAGGCACTTGCAAAATAGGATCAATAGGATCCATAGGTTCTTCCACATCGAGCATCGTCTCATCTTTCTTTTTCTTCGGTTCCCTGGTGTCAGCTTCTTTAGATCCTCTTAAGAGTAGGAAAATTGTCTACTTTGCTAAGAGCCATATCTTCATCAAAGGTGACGTCATGGCTAATTTCGACTTCCCTTTGACCAGCCACATAGATTCTATAGCCCTAAGTATTTTCGCTATAGCCCACAAAGATTCCTTTCTTTCCAGATGCACCCAATTTATTCATTTTCTCCTTCGGCACATGAAAATATACAAGACTTCCAAAAATTCTAAAATGAGATACGTCAAGTTTCTTACCAGTGAACATCTCTTCGAGTGTCTTGGAACCCAATGCTTGATGAGGGCATCGGTTTTGTACATATATGGCAGTATTTGCAGCTTTCGCCCATAGAAACTTCGAAAGTCTTTGATCATGGAGCATAGCACGGACAGCTTTCACAATCGTACGGTTCTTCCTTTCCGCGACACCATTCTGCTCAGGAGTATATGGTGTAGTAGTCTCCTTCTTAATGTCAGCCTCTTTGCAAAAGCCATGAAACTCATTGGATTCATTATCAGTCCTTAAGATCTTGATCTTCTTTTCAGTCTGATTCTCGATCAAGGCTTTGAAGTGCCGAAACCAGGAGAACACTTCATCCTTCTTTTTCAAGAAGTATATCCAAGTCTTGTGAGAATAACCATCTGTAAAAGTGAGGTAATATAAATATCCTCCAAAGGAGTTCACAGGCATCATACCAAATATGTCTGAGTGAACCAACTGCAATATATCGGAGGCCTTTGCTTTTGCTTGAGGGGAATGGTCCCCTTTTGAGCTTTCCTTCGGCACATCCTGGACATACATCTTCTTGCTCTAATCTGAACTCGGGCATCCCGATCACCATTTTTCTCACATCGGGTAGAGCTTTATAATGAAGGTGAGCAAACCTCTGATGCCATAGTTCAGACTGAAGAGATGTGTCACAAGACATGACACCCAAAGGACTTCCTCCGACCTGATATAATGAATCAACTCGAAACCCAAGAGTGAAAGCATCTTTAAAGTTCCTTTTCCATACACGTACCTTGCCATCGTTGAAGACCACCTTGTAGCCTTTGTCTTCCATTGCCGAAATGGACACCAGGTTCTTTTTTAGATCAGGTACATATAATACATCTTGTAAATGGATTGTATTTCCCTGATTCAATTGAAGAGTGACATTCCCTACACCTTTCACGGGATATTTTGAATTGTTCCCAAGAACAATTTCCAGGTTGGTCTCCTTCTCTACCAAATTAGAGAGAGTTTCTTTGTAACCAGTGAAGTGCCTTGAGGCACCACTATCAATAAGCCAATTTCCCAGCGAGTCCGGGGGAGCAGTAGTAGAGAGAGTCGTTGGTAGATAATATTCATCTTGCTTATTGTTAACAACGTTAGATTCATACCTGGAGTTTCTTACCTTCTTGAAGGTTGTCCTCTTCCTTGATTTCCGACATTTCTTTTACCTCTGTCATTTGACCTGTCATTCTTTTGATTGCCTTGAGAGTGATTTTGATCATCGTCCCAGTGTGAGTCCCTTTTATCAGGGCACTCCCTCGCATAGTGGCCCATTTTATTGCAATTGTAACATCATCCTTTTCTTCCACTCTTCGGTCCAGCCCTTCCTTTGAATTTAGCCCCGGAATTGTTTCTTCTTTTAGCATGAGAAGAAAAGGCAGAGGGATGACCTTTAAGTACGGGCACTTCTTGCTCTTCCATCCTTGTTTCTTCTTGAATGCATCTGGCCATCAATTCTTCAAATCCAAGAATTACGTTACTGTTGAGAAGAGTAGTTCTGAATATATAACATTCAGGTGGCAATCCTCCAAGAGTTGTGAGTGTCATTTCCCTGTCAGGAATTACTTCCCCAATAGATAGGAGATCGTTCTTGATCTCAGTGATCCTTAAGAAATATGCTTGCATACTCTCATCTTTGCCCTTCTTAATTTCCTTCAGCTTATTTCTAAGGAACAAAACTTGATTTGCATCATTAACTTTAAATAAACTCACCAGTCTATCGTAGATTTCCTTGGAGGTGGTCAGCTCGGAAACATAGGCCACCAGGCACTTGTCGATAGAGTCCCGGATGATCTTCCTTGCTTTGACTTCTCCCTTGGTCCATTTGTTCCTAGCAGCAGTGGATGCATTTGATGGAGGCTCAACAATCCTACCTCTCACATGGTCCAACACTTCCTGCTCTTCTAATGTTAGATCGAGAGACATCTTCCATCCGTGATAGTCAGACTTCTCACGGAGTTTGTCTTCAGCAGGAAGTGTGCTGAGGACCCCATGACTTCTTTAAGATAGCTTTAACAGCCTTCGGTGATTGCTTTTGCTCTTTCTCGAGCTTTGTCTTCACCTCAGCTCTAATACCATGTTAAATTATGGTATGTTCTATGCTTAGAGCAATTTACCTCTTTTCTTCTTATTAGCCACTGATTAGCAATCACAACATAAAGTAAAATGCAGATAGAACATTAAATGATCAACAGAAAACAAGCCAAGACAAGAGACATAAGATGTGGCAGCTAGCCAAGGACAAACCCCAATGTGGGGAAACCCTTTGATCAAATCTTCTTTTATCTTCAATAGTTCAACAGAGAGAAATAGTACAAAGAAGAATTCTGAAATTTTATAACATCAGCAACAAAACCCTAACCAGCGAAGTCAAAGCTAGTCAAACAAGTCAGATTTGACCTCCAATCAGCTTGGTCAATATCCTTGTCAACTCAGCCTCCAACAGCAAGAACAGTCAACCCAAAACAGTCTGAAATTACAATCAAACTTCAATCAACGCTAGACAGATCTGCGGTCAACCTTTTGACAGTCAATGCTGGTCAAACCTAAGGTCATATCACCTCGGTTTGTGTGCCAAAATTTGAGGCCTGCCAAGGAGAACCAACCACACCTAATCCGTAGTCAAAGAGGAGTCCACGTTGGTCAACGCTAGTCAAAGTACCTTCCTGCAGCCTTGGTCAAACTTGGTCAACGCAACCCTAATCAAAAATCTGTGTCTTCCTTTTTCAGCCACACGTGTGAGAGAGAGAGGCTCATCTAATGCGTAGAATGAGTGATGAGATGAGTTGCAAATGACTCAACCTCTCTTCTATTTATATGAAACGTTGGGCATGTGTGCCACACACTTAGCTGTTGGCCGACCTTGACAATTTGTCAAGTAATTAGAAATAAATTCGTATCTCCATAAATACTCGTCGAAATTGGATGATCTTTAAATCAATCCTACACCTCTCGACGAGAAGAATCTAGGAAAAAAATTAGCAGCCATATATAAGGTGACCCACATGGATTGGCCCTAGTTGCCAATTTTAACAATTAACCACATAAGCATTAAAATATCTCTCTTGAATGATCGTTATTGGCATCTTACATTGTATCATTGGTTAATTGTTCAAAGTGAATGAGTGCTCTAATCTTTCCTTGTCATTAGATTTATTGTTCATGTTTAAATTGGATATCTATTGTGAATGATAATTCTATATTGGTAAATCATTGTGAAGAGCATTAATTTTATCTCTTGTACTTGGGCAATTATCTCTTGATACATCTTGTGGACACTAGTAAAATTGGCACTTTATCTTGTGTAAGATTGTCCTTCATTCATTAAGTACTTTGCGTAGTAACTGAAGCTAAATCATAATTAAGTACTTAAGGTCAATAAGCAATCTTGAGTCAAGATCACTCAAATCTATCTCGCATTACATTCTAGGCCTAGTTGTGCATTAATTAGCTTACCTCCAAGCATAATCTTGGTTGACAGAAAGATAGGAGCACCTTTCATCTCTTAGCTTGCGAATGCTACACCCTCTCTAGTGGTTAAAATGGTGACCTTCTTGTCGTCAGAGCCACAGTCCCTGCAGCATCGGGTATGTTAGATTTCAAGGAGAGGTATCGTTAACAAAGTCTTTGCTTGCTTCACCTTGACTTCTCTCTACCACTTACTTTTAAGACTAGCCTCAAAATAGATAAGGATCAAGTGATACACTTAGCTAGGCGTATAACTAAAATCAGCCAAGATTCTCGCATTACACCTAGGTCATAGGATTTGCATAGCATATAAGATAGTTAAGCATTTAAGCAGCGGTTGTTCATCCCTGGTTCATAATTGATCTAAAGCAAGTAGTTGACTCCATAAGGCACTGGTCTCATATATAAATCTAATCAAATCTTTAAAACTTGGTAAAATCAACTAAGTGGCTAGGCCATTCAATCGTGTCTGCCAGACTTTTTGGTTACCAACGGGTCTTGCATTCTCCAAGAGTTCCTATTTCTCCGAGAGTTGAGGCATGTGTGGGAAACATGAGCCCGACATTGAGGATTCAACAAGGGGAGATGACAAGGGGGTATTGGAAAAGAATGGTCAATGCCAACAGTTCCTATTTCTACAATTTGCTTTGCTTTCTTGGCGTTTTGCTCATTCAACATTTCAAGGGCCATGATTGCTTGGTGGTTGACAACTTGGTCAACATTTTTGCAGATACCTATATCACGGTCGGGTATCTATGCAAGGTGGTACTTGAATCTATAATTGTCTCCACTACATTTCCCTTTGCAAAATATACAGAGGAACCTGGATTCTCCGGGGATCTTGTCGCAATAAGCCCAAGCAAAGTCCCTCTCCCTCAACATTATTGTTGTTTTGAGCTTGTGTTTAATTTGTGGCCTATGTTAAGATTTGGAGCCATGGATTTTGTTTAATTTGTGGATCTTATAAAAGACAAAACAAACAAAAACAAAAACAAAAAAAAATACAAATATAGGTTAAATAGTGCCCCAAATCACCAAACAAAAAACAAAACAAAAAATTCAAAACACATTGAAAAAATAAGGTTGTCCAAGACTTATTAGGTCTACCTGTAAATGAACAACCAGCTTGTGTCTACGTAGCATTGCATACTCTCAAGTTTCAGTACAGAGCATGTTATTGCCGCCTTTTACACACACTTAATTTAGTGAGAAAAGCCCTTAAGTCCACAAGGTGTGGTTGGTGGAAAAATCAAGAGATGGGGCTATCACTTATTCCAAACTCTCTCCGTTTAAGCTCTCCTAGAAAAGCTAAGGGGGATGGTCCCTAACTGAAAGCCAAGTTAAAAGTGATGTGAGGTTTCTAGGAGATGTTAAATTCAATTGGATTACATTAAGATTATGAGCAAGTTCAACAAATATGATAAGAATTATGAAATGAAATATATTCTCAATAACCATCAACACATAAATCAAAGATGAGCATATAAAACCAGTGCCTTCAATATTGCTTCAAACTAATAAACACTTGCTCAAAAATTAAATGCTTCAAAGAGAAACACCAAGTAATCCTGCAAATCAAATGGATGTTAGAAAAGATGATATCAACTTGCAAGATATAAAATTACTCTTCAAGAAATGCTTTTCAAAATAGAACCATTCACGATTCTAAAGCATGTAACGAAGCAAATGTAAAATAACTTGCAATATGAGATGAGTTAAAACTTTACTTGCACAAAAGGATATTATACTTGCTGAAAGAGATATTTAAAAATAATCAATTCAAGACATTTTCATCATGACAAGCATATAAATAAATTGCAAGTAAAATACCTTGAAAGTAAAGTGAATTAAGATGAAATGCACTTAACTAAGGCTAGATGCAATTATCTTGATTGATTTTGAGCTACATGTCTATTATAAGTGAGAGATCTTCTTTTTGAACTCTTACCCAAGGGTAAAAATTGGGGTGCCTGTAAGGAAGAGGGGTTGAGGACATGAAGGTGTCATCAACGATGCCCTTTCCCTCAGCCTTACAAGCCAATGTGCGTCTTCAATCCTACAAGGGAACAAACCACTTCCATAACTGCAAAGTCATACACATTTACCTTACTTCGTACCATTTGGAAGAATTCTCTAAAAAAATATTTGCCCTATGATGTCTATTAATCAAGCTTATGCTTGGGGGTTAATTAAGTTGGAGATGCAAACTATGTTAAAATATCTAAATGAAATGCAAGTGACGTTTATTAGTGCTTTGCAAAAAAGAAATGGCTCAAGAAAATAAAAATATGTTCACAATAATATAACTTGAAAATTTTCGCTCAAAATCGTACAAGACATATAAACATAAGCTTCATAAGTAAATGAAATTGTAAATTGCTCCAAGAAAATGCCAATAAACAATAAACTTATAGCAATTGAAAATGACATGAAGCTAAGAGTGAATGCTTGCTTGTAAAGTGTGTTTTGAAAATAAATGAGCAAAACCACAAATGAGCCTATAGTGAGGCAAATTGTAAGGAAAGCAAATGTTAAACAACTAAATTAAACTTGCTACACAAATTGAGATACTTGCATGTAAGAAATGAGTAGCTCTAAAATGTCAACTTATACTTTCAAAGCAAAAATAAAATGTAAAGCATCAAACGAAAACTTGTAGCAAAATCTAACTTTAGAAAAGCAAAATGTGATAGTGAGGTTCTATTAATTTTAAACTATGAAAAATGAGCTAAAAAAGAAAGCTAGAAAAGTTGAAATGCAAAATTAATCCACCCACACAAAATCCTCCTTCTAAAGAAGGAGAAAGGATGTCTTGGGCAAGAACCCAAATTCCCACAAGAAAAAGAGATCTTTTATTATTTACAATGGAGTTAAAGCTTCTTAGAGGGCTGCCCAAAAGGTGAACGAAATTTGTACAAGATTGAGAGATGGAAATAGCTATAATATCCCTCCAAACAATAGCAACTTCAAAGGCCAAAGAAGTCTTTCTAAAATCAGAAAATTACAATCTCCACAAGGGGCCATGGCCTAGCCTTCTTTGCAGCTCATTCTAGCGTCCACGGCCTCATTGGAATAGATCTTGAATGCTTGAGAGGTCCTGAAAGAGATAGAGTCTTCAGTAGTCTATTCGCAAGGAACTTGTCTCAAAATTCCAACAATGTGTTACAAAACTAAGATAAGATTAGTGTAAAAAGAGCACGTAAGTATGATATAAAATAATATACAAAACCAAATCAAGTGATGGGAGTGAACCCCATCACTTACCTAGTTTGGCAAATGCTCTTAGATAGCTAAATAAATCAACGAAAACAAAAAGAATTAAGAGACTAAATTTATGAAGTATTTGCTTATGTCTAAGAAAATTCCTGCAAGAAACCACTTTATAAGATAAAACTATGGAAATTCAAATAACCAATAAGAGCTCCTTGGAGAATGTGTCAAGAGTGGGTTGGTCTCTCCAAAGACTTCCACTCACGCTTGATATTTGGTCCAACAAAATTTTACTCTACAAAATTGCAATCAAACATTAGTCCCATATAGATCTAGCAAATAAGAAATGATAAGAAAACTATAAATTCATTGAAAAATAGCTAGAGATTTCTACACCTAAAGCATATTCTTAAATCAATTGTGAATGCAAGATAGTTTTACATTAACAAATCTACAAGAACATATGAAAATAACATAAATCAAAGCATGAGCAAACGAAATTATACCAATAGTGAGTCAATCATCATACTCCAATGGAACAACAACTCATGAATGAACCCCAAAGTCTTTTATTGAAATTGAGAACAAGTGTACATAAAAGCAGAGTTTCCCTAAGCACAATAGCTCGTAACAATGATTACGTAGTGAGAGCCCATAGCACTATTATATAGAAGCTTTGGAGCCAATCCCAATGCAAATGGAAACAATCCCAAGACAAACAAATAACAATCCCAATGCTTCTACATGCAAATTCCAATTTCCCAAGTGGCCATTCGATTTCTTCTAGAGAGGCCTAAGCAATCCTTCATCTCAAGTGGAGTGGAGTGGTAGGAGACCACTCTCCACTTCATCTCAAACAAACTCAATCAAATCTACACCAAATACTCAACTCAACTTGAAACTGGAGCTATATTAAACAATTTATGTGATTTGTCTTTGGGAACTCGTGGTCCTTCTCCAAGAAATTCGATTTCCCTTTTTGTCACATATTTCTCCTTGACTCATGGTCCATGGTGGAGTCCACATCACTCTTCAACTCGATAATTCTCCACCTCATCTTTTCATCATTTAGCATGTGTGGATATTTATTTTCTCCAATTTATTTAATTGTTGGGCGAATTTATTGCCACATTTTCCACAAAACTTAGGAAAAGTGGGTTTTGAGGGCTTAGAACTTATTTTTTATCCCTCAAAGTGTGTCATCGTAGAAAGTTGAGGGTGTGAAATGTAATTTTGAGCACATATACCCCATGCAACTACTCTACGGATCACTTATGGCATTTTATTTTCAAATTTCCGCCCTACAAGAAATTTAAAATAACCCCTAGACCTAATCAAATTCCACGAAATTTTTTGTGTGATCTAGTAAGGTAATATACAATGACCCTAGACACGAGGACTCACCCAAGGCCTCACCATCAAGCAGCACTCCGACTTTTGGGGTTATGCTCAGAGGAAAAAACTCAATTAATTATTAAATTCTCGTAAGACCTAATAATTAACCAAGTGAAGAAAAACTCCTAGAGTAAACTCACTTGATGACAAGGTCCCAAGTTACCTAAGCCTGTTACATGACTCAACTCATCATACTAGCATCACTTTTACATCATCCCCGCAAGGCTTGTGGAATTTCAGTACAATAGAAAAAGATAAGAAGAAGTAGAGTTAAAAAACTCTGATGACATAGTGAACTCTGATGGAACATGAAGCTTTTGATACATCCTCGGACATGGAGTCTGCAAAATCTTTGGATACGCTTCAGTGGTCAACATCCGGTTCCACATGGGATTGCATGTCAGATAGGAAGTGATAGTATGCAAGAACCTTGAATCTGCATCCACCAACAAAAGACATATATCAGTAGCATTCATTCAAAATATCATCCTATAAAATCAAATACAGAAATGAGGAGTACATAAATGGAAATTTATTCTAAGAGCATAAATGACAACTTATTCAAGGAATGAAACTACTTAACCAAAATGACAAGGAATAAATTTAGAAATACAATACAAAGATGGCCAATGGCATCAGATGTCTTCGGTGAAATTCATCTTGAGAACCTGCCTACTCACAAGCAGATTCATAGGTTCCTTCTTTGATGTGCCCTGTCTAATTCTGACTATCTTGGGACTTTGACTTGCCCCAATATTAACCTGTTTGTGACCATCGAATATATCTATTACCACTCAAACTAGCAAGGGACCAAAGGGGGATTCCTAAAGGGTCAAATGCTAGACCAAGGGCAACAAATGGAGACTTAGCTCATTGTCACCTCAGCTAAGGCTCCCTACTATTTACTGACTTTCACCAATGGGTGAAGACCCGGTATATATGGAGTCACAAATGAAGGATAAATCAACAAATGGATAAAGCGTGACCCAAACAATCCCTTTCCAGAGAGAGTCAAGAATGGAGCTTGCTTGCTCTGTAAGTAAGGTACAATATCTTTTAGGAGAAGGATGCGAGGATTCGAGGGTTAAGTTTAGGCAGTATGACCTGTGAAAGAGTTTCATAATCCCTAAAATCCTTATTGAAATTGGTATCCCAAATGGTTCTTAAAGAATTGTCTTTCCAAAGGAGTGGGACCACATGGGACGAACTGGACCAAGCCTAGGTTAAGAGACAAGAATCTAGCAACCAATGATGTTGTTAACCCAAACAAGGAGGGGGTGGGAAGATTAAAGAAAGAATTTTTACTTGAAGGTGTCAAATTGATCCTATGAGGCACTAGCCTTGGGGATACCAAGGCAAAGTTTGATCTCGAAGCTAGGGCTTGGGTTATCTCCCAACTCCACTGTCAAAATGACTTCAAAATTGGAGGATGCCTTGAGGACACACCAGCACAGGAGAGGCTAGGAGATCGAACTTTTTGGAGGGCTAGTTTGTCAGGAAAATGATGCCCTAGGTGACCAAACTTGGCTAGACCTAGAAGAAGGTGAAAAAGAGTTACGTTTTGAGTGACCACCTCTTGGTAGATCAATGCCTTAATCTTGGGGGAATGGAGTCTATGATAAATATGAATGAGGACCTTGTTTCTTAGTCAAGGAGGCCTTAAAACTACCTCGCTTGCCTTCTAGGGCAAACGGAAGCAACCTTACAGCGTTATACTTCGCCTTGCAAAAGGTGATGGCTTATCAAGATGAATTCATTGATAGAATTATCCCTAGGAAATTTCATTCAAAATTACATGGCCCATACATTGAGAGATGTTATATAGAGACAAAATTCCACAATTTAAGCAGTAAATGCATGCAACAATTAGCCCTAAAAGTAGCGAAATGCTCAACCCAATGTATATGACAAAGTAAAACAAGAATAGCATTAAAAGCATGGAACATATCCAACCATCCACAATTTGACAATAGAGAAGCTCCAAGATAAGATAAACCAAATCCAAACATCAAAATTCATCCATAAAGCTCCAATTCATCCTCCAAGAAAAAGTGTGAAATTCTCAAGAGAGAGAAGAGATCCAATCCAAAGTGATGATGAGCAAATGAACTCATCTCACTTGTATTTATACACTAATGAGGAGTTCGAATTAGTCTCCTAGGCCTACATAAGCCCCAAAAATAAAATAATGTGCTAATAACCTAACTTTTGGTGACAAGCCCACCAAACTAGCTCACAAATGAAATAATAAGCCTCTTAAGAGGTCAGATGATAAATAATACATGTTGTAGAGCCCTCCAAGAGGCCTGATGAGGTCCATAGGTGCCATAATGAAAAATAGGACCCTCAAAAGTGATGGACAAGGGGTTAGCCCCTTCTTCTCCAAACAATAAACCTGTGGTGCTCACAGTGGGTGTGGGGGCACAATAATAACCTCATGGGTCTCCAAATGAGTCAGAGATGCTTGTAGATCATCTATAAGGGCTCTGATGATGGTGTAGGTGATGTTACATCATCATACAAATCTTGGGTCAGCTACCAAGTGCATAGTACATTTGTGGGGCCGGCTAGGCAAGGTGAACCAGGTGCATCTTCCTCGTCCAATAGGTGAATCTCGAGCAATCTATGAACATCCTTTGGGATCCATGGAGTGTTGTTTACTGTTGTGGAAGCCCATGGCTCCCATGTAGCCCTCTAGAGAGTTAGGACCCCATATAGGGAGACCAAACCCAAGATGGGGACCATCTGCAATCCTACATAAGATCCAATGTGTCCCCTAGCCTTCCAGTACAACAACTGATTAGAGAAATCGAGCAAATGAGCTTACCAACCATGGACCACAGATGGGGACTTCATAATGATCTGCCCTTCCATAATGGGCTTCGAGATGTGCCAATGTCTCCCAGACTCCAAATGGTGTTAACCAAGTATCCTATTAGGTGGTTTCTACTTCTAAAGGGGATAATATGTTCAAGGTACATCCTTTAAAAGGTGGTAGTATGTGATAGAGAGGTGAATGAAGTAGGGGATGAGAAGGGGCAACCCTGGGCCACAAGTTGGGGTACAAGGGTAGCTAATAAAGGAAAGCCCACACTTGGGTCTATAATGTAGAGGATGGGTCAAGGGGTAAAGAGCATGATGCATAAGATATAGCAATGAATACCCCATTTTAAGGTAGGGCGGTTCATTGCCCACTAGAGGTTGGGACAATCATGGGTTCCTATATGATAAAAGAGACTCATAGAACCTGTAGGAACTAGGGTGATGGCCATGATGATGGGGTAGAGCTCATGTATTGGCTTTTCCCCACTTGCTAAATTTGTTTTTCCCGACCATCTTTTGCATTTTGTGGTACATTTTCCTATTGAATGTGGCCAAATATGCTTTTATCTTTCTTTTTAGCTACATCAACCTCCGAGGCATCATTCCAAACCTGACCCAAGGTGTGGGCAAGGGGAAGGCACGAGCTACCCCATGTGGACCCAGTGGAGTAATGTGGACCCAAGCAAGAGAAAAGATGAATGGGGTAATAATGAGTGGAAACGAGGGAATATGAGCAAATAAGGGAGTGGAACCACGCAACCAAAATCGGGGTTTCCCAAAGGGGTCTACGAGACAAGAGCATAGACCTAACCCATTCTTTCCGCTGAATCCCCCCATTAATCCATGCCCAGAAGTGTCCATGTTAAGCAAACTACAATACTCAATTACCAAATGACAAGGCATACCTTTAGGCTTGGGAGGCCCGGCTTCAAACATATGATCATGGCAGATGGGTGAGGGACCACATGGTTGGCTCAAGCGGTGGAGAAATGGCACAACGAGCTACTTGGTGGCTGCAAGGGTTTGCTGGCTACCGACTGAGGCCCATATTGGAGAAAAAAATCTCTTAGGGATATCACCTAAAAATGGTGGGTAACAATACCAAGCCTCTTCCTTTTCCCTTTTTGACTATTGATTTGTTGAGGCTTCATCCTGCTAAAAAATGGTGATTCATTTTTTATGTCTTTTTTCTTTTTTGGCTTTTCTCTTTTCTTTTTGGTTAGTTGTGATGGCGATGATGATGCAATTACTATCAATCCCTCTACCTTGTCTTGAAAATGCTCTGATGGAAGATTCAAAGTACCCAAGTTTTTGGTGTTATGCCTAAATTCTTCATTTTGAATCTGCATTGTTGGGGGCGAGAAAATTTGTCAACACTAAATCACTTCCTGGCTTGTATGACCCATAAATAATCCCATTGTTGGGTTTCCTTGGATCCTCAACATGGTATCTTTGCTCTAATTCTCGATCAAGCCTGACAAAGGTATTATTGGGCATGGGGATAGTGGCATATGATAAGTCTAATTGAAACCTACCACCTAGATCTGATGCCCATTTCCTTGATAGGAGCATTCCCCATGCATCAAACACATCTATCACAACAATATCCTAAGTCATTATTTTGTCTGGATATGCAGCTAAGAAAACATGTAAATCTTTAACTATCCCACAAACTTCAATTCTTTTGGAATCCATTAAACATATGTTGTGATAGCGCCTAGATACCCTCAAGTTCAGTTGTTCCATGACTTTCTTGGTCATAACATTTTAAGAAGCCCGTAAATCTAGCATGCAGTTGTGTAACAGACGATCATTCACTATCAAAGAAACAAAAAATGGTTGATGATCTTCATTCCCCACATAAAAGTTCATACTTTTTAATATAATTTCTTTGCCTTCCTGTTCCTCAATAGGATTTTCTTCCCTTTGAGTAACTTCAATGGCACTTAGTAACTTTTCCCTTTGAGTAACTTCAATGGCACTTAGTAACTTTTCCCTTTGAGATGGTATCTTCAAAAGCTCTATCACCAAAATAGAAACCTTCGCATTATTCACCCAGTTGCCCAAGTCAAAATTTAATTCTGAAGTAGGAGGAGAAAATTTTATGTAATTATTCCAATTTTGAATATCCCTTCTCTAATAAGTCATCCCTTTGTGTTTTCCCATAAGCAAGGATCTACCCCGATGTAGGCTTTCCCCAAAAATCTTAGTGACATTATCAAAATTTGCAATCATATTATCAACCCCAAGATTATTAGGCCTATGGTCAATCTCTTGATTTATTTCAATGGTGTTAACTTGATCTTCCATGGAGAACATATTGATTTGACCACTTGTTCCCACATGTTCACCTCCTAACATGCCACTTTCCATGATTCTCTTCACATATGGGCATGTGGCCTCCTCATGAAACTCATCACATGGCCTACAATAAGGGGGAACTTGATCTACCATGTTGGTGGACTCCAATGGATTTGGAGGCCTATAATCTTGTGGAGGGCCCTTATTCTTTTGCCATCTATCATTTGGCCTAGGTTGGAATCTTTGCACTTGTGATCTTTCCATGGCCACCAACTTATTTTGCATGGCTTGCATTTCTTTACTGTGATTTGCTTCCATGCTTTTGATTAATTGGGTTAACTCCTTGATGGGATCCTTATCAACTTCCTTTGCTTCAACTTTCCATTTATGTTCATGAGATTCTGATGGCCCTCTAATCAAAATAGGAATTTCTGACTTTCCTGATTCATGCCTAGCCTTTTCCATCTTCAAGGCTTCAGTTTGAGTTGCACCTAGATTTGCAGGCTCTTAGTTGATAGGTAGTGTCAACATCAAAAGCATCCAAATATGAGCACAAAAGAAATTGTTCAGGAGGCTTAATTTCAGTAGGCATGCTTTTCACCAAATCATTAAATCTCTTATTAAATTCCTCCATGGTCTCATTCTCATTCTTCTTCATATTGCCAATAGCATTGATCAAGGGCCTATTCTCTTTCTTCTCTCCAAATTTTTCCATAAAAGCATATATGATAGCTTGCAAGGAGTCATAAGAGTTAGCAGGTTGCTCAGTGAACCAATCAAGAGCATCCTCTTCTAAAAACAGGACAGAACCTCATCTTTCCATCCTCATGGTTAGCAGTGTTACACCACTTGAAAATAATAACATTGAAATTCTTAACATGTGATGTAGCACTAATGACATTGCTACCTTGAAAGGAAGGCAGCTTTTCAATAGCCTTGTCATGGATATTGTGAGGATAGTCATTTATGTTAGTAAAATTACAAAGAGTAAAAAGATCATTCATAATGTTTGGCTCTACTTGTTCTTGAAAGAGCAAATGGATATCATAAATAGCCTCTTGCAAAAGATTAGCAAGAGTTTACTATGAAAGAGTCTATTTAACCTCTCTCTAAAAACCCTTTCAGGGTCGGGAGTGGGGCTAACTAGACTTCTTGGGTTTCTCTTAGTAGAAATTCTTGCAAAATTTGATTCAAGTGGAGTCCCCACTTAAGCAGGAATCTAACTCTAAAAATCCAATAATGCAAAAACCAAAAGTTAGTCGATTTCCAGGTACAAGAGGACTTGTCCCCAGCAACGGTGCCAAAAGAATTGTTGTTGTCGCCTTACACACACACCTAAATTAGTGAGAAAATCCCTTAACCCCACAAGGTGTGGTTAGTGGCAAAATCAAGAGATGAAGTTGTCACCTATTCCCAACTTCTCTATTTAAGCTCTCTCCTAGGCAACCTAAGGGGGGTCACTAATGAAAAGCTAAGTTAAAAGTGATGTGAAGTTTCTAAGAGATGTTAAAGTCAATTGGATCACTTTAAGATTATGAGCAAGTTCAACAAGTATGATAAGCAATATGAAATGAAATATATTCTCGATAACCATCAACACATAAATAAAATATGAGCATATAAAACCAGTGCCTTCAATATTGCTTCAAAATAATAAACACTTGCTCAAAAATTAAATTCTTCAAAGAGAAACACCAAGTAATCCTGTAAATCAAATGGATGTTAGAGAAGATAATAACAACTTGCAAGATATAAAATTGCTCTTAAAGAAATGCTTTTCAAAAGATAACCATTCATGATTCTAAAGCATGTAAAGAAGCAAATGTAAAATAAATTGCAATATGAGATGAGTTAAAACCTTACTTGCACAAAAGGATATTATACTTGCTCAATGAGATACTTTAAAATGATCAATTCAAGACATTTTCATCATGACAAGCATATAAATAAATTGCAAGTAAAATACTATGAAAGTAAAATGAATTAAGATGAAATGCACTTAACTAAGGTTACATGCAATTATCTTGATTGATTTTAAGCTAAATGCCTATTCTATGTGAGAGATATTCTTTTTGAACCCTTGCCAAAGGGTAAAAATTAGGGTGACTGTAAGGAACAGGGGCTGAGGACACGAAGGTGTCGTTAACGATAACCTTCCCCTCAACCTTATGAGCCAGTGTGTCCCTTTATTTCTACAAGGGGGCAAGCCACCTCCATAACTGCAAAGTCACACACCTTTACCTTACTTCGTACCAATTGTTAGAAATCTCTAAGAAAATCTTTACCCTATGATGTCTATCAACCAAGTTTATGCATGTTTGGAGGTTAATTAAGTTAGAATTGCAAGCTATGTTAAAATGCCTAAATGAAATGCAAGTAAGTTTATTACTGCTTTGGAAAAAGGAAATGCCTCAAGAAAATGGAAATATGCTCACAATGATATAACTTGAAAAATTTCTCTCAAAATCATACAAGACATATGAACATAAGCTTCATAAGTAAATGAAATTGTAAATTGCTCCAAGTAAATACCAATAAACAATAAACTTATAGCAATAGAAAATGAGATGAAGCTTAAGAGTGAATGCTTGCTTGTAAAGAGTGTTTTGAAAATAAATGAGCAAAACCACAAATGAGCCTATAGTGATGCAAATTGTAAAGAGAGCAAATGTTAAACAACTAAATTAAACTTGCTACACAAATTGAGATACTTGCATGTAAGAAATGAGTTGCTCTAAAATATCAACTTGTACTTTCAAAGCAAAATAGAATGCAAAAAATCAAATGAAAACTTGTAGCAAAATCTAACTTTAGAAAAACAAAATGTGAAAGTGAGGTTCTGTTAATTTTAAACTATGCAAAATGAGCTAAAAAGGAAAGCTAGAAAAGATGAAATGCAAAATTAATCAACCCACACAAAATCCTCCTTCTAAATAAAGAGAAAGGATGCCTTGGGCATGAACCCAAGCTCCCACAAGAAAAAGAGATCTTTTATTATGATATTACAATGGAGTTAAAGCATCTTAGAGGGCTGCCCAAAAGGTGAAGGGAATTTGTACAAGATCGAGAGTTGGAAATAGCTATAATATCCCTCCAAACAATAGCAACCTCAAAAGCCAAAGAAGTCTTTCTAAAATCATAAAATTACAATCTCCACAAGGAGACATAGCCTAGCCTTCTTTGCAGCTCCTTCTAGTGTCCACGACCTCCTTAGAATAGACCTTGAATGCTTGAGAGGTCTTGCAAGAGAGGTAGTTAGAGTTTTCAATAGTTTTTCCCCAAGGCATTTGTCTCAAAACTCCAACTATGGGTTGCAAAACTAAGACAAGATTAATGTAAAAAGAGCATGTAAGTATGATACAAAATGACATACAAAACCAAATCAAGTGATGAGAGTGAACCCCATCACTTGCCTGGTTTGGGAAATGCTCTTAAATAGCTAAATAAATCAATGAAAAAACAAATTATTTTTTTTAAGAGACTAAATTTATGAAGTATTTGTTTGTATACTATAGAAATTCAAAAAACCCCTGCAAGAAACCACTTTCTAAGATAAAACTATGGAAATTCAAAGAACCAATGAGATCCTTGGAGAATGTGTCAAAAGTGGGTTGGTTTCTACAAAGACTTCCCATCACGCTTGATAATTGATCCAACAAGATTTTCCTCTACAAAACATCAATCAAACATTAGTCCCATATAAATCTAACAAATAAGCAATGATAAGAAAACTCTAGAAATTTATTGGAAAATAGCTAGATATTTCTACACCTATAACATATTCTTAAATCAATTGCCAATGCAAGATAGCTTTACATAAACAAATCTACATGAGCATATGAAAATAACATAAATCAAAATATGACCAAACGAAATTATACCAATAGTGAGTCAATCATCATACTCCAATGGAACAACTCATGAATGAACCCCAAAGTCTTTTATTGCAAATGAGAACAAGTGTATATACGAGCAGAGCTTCCCCAAGCACAATAACTCGTAACAATGATTACATAGTAAAAGCCCATAGCTCTATTATATAGAAGCTTGGGAGCCAATCCCAAGGTAAATGGTGACAATCCCAAGACAAACAGGTGACAATCTCAATGTTTTTACATGTAGATTCGAATTTCCCAAGTGGCCATTCGATTTCCTCTAAAGAGGCCCACACAATCCTTGAAGATAACTCATTGGAGTGAGAGAGGGACATGTGGTTGCGTGAAGTGGAGTGGTAGGAGACCACTCTCCACTTCATCTCAAGCAAACTCAATCAAATCTCCAATTTATGTTTGGGAACTCGTGGTCCTTCTCCAAGAAATTCGATTTCCCCTTGTCACATGTTTCTCCTTGATTCTTGGTCCATGGTGGAGTCCACATCACTCTTTAACTCCTTGATAATTTTCCACATCATTTAACATGTGTGGATATTTATTTTGTCCAATTTATTTAATTGTTGGGCTAATTTATTGCCACATTTTCCACAAAACTTAGGAAAAATGGGTTTTAACGTTCTAGAACTTATTTTTTACCCCTCAAAGTGTGTCATAGTAGAAATTTGAGGGTGAGAGATGTACTTTTGAGCACACATACCCCATACAGCTTCTCTAAACATCACTTATTACATTTTATTTTCAGAATTTATTCAAATTTCCACCATGCAGAAAATTTTAAAATAACCCCTAAACCTAATCAAATTCCACGAAATTTTTTGTGTGATCTAGTATGGTAATATACAATGACCCTAGACACTAGGACTCACCCAAGCCCTCACCATCAAGCCACACTTCGGCTTTGGGGTTTATGCTTGGAGGAAAAAACTCAATTAATTATTAAATCCTCGTAAGGACCTAATAATTAACCAAGTGAAAAAAACCTCCCAGAGTAAACTCATTTGATGACAAGGTCTCAAGCTACCTAGGCTTGTTACATGACTCAACTCATCATACTAGCATCACTTTTACATCGTCCCCGCAAGGCTTGTGGAATTTAAGTACAACAGAAAAATATGAGAAGAAGAAGTACAGTTAAAAAACTTTGATGACATAGTGAACTCTGATGGAACATGAAGCTTTTGATACATCCTCAAGCATGGAGCCTTCAAAAATCTTTGGGTACACTTCAGTAGTCAACGGGGCATTTCCAATTTTACACTGTGTGTTGGGTAAGCTTTCGCTGGGACCTTCTTGTAAGGCAGAATTGTCAAGACAGACAATATACTGTCTCTAAAAATAGATGCAAAGGAGATATAAAATGCATGATTAGATTCAGGAAATGAAAATGAAAAGGAAAGCGCAAAGAACATGCATCATGCATGGAAAACATATAAGCTACTGCAAGTCCGATAAAAATAGGATAACAGCTAACCTGTGATTAAATTGAGGAGAATGATAAAATTTTACGCAACGCATAATTCTAAAGAACCTAAATAAATATTGGATTCTATTTTGCACTTATTCTTTATGAACGTTAAAATTTATTTTGCATTATGCCACAAAACAGTCTCCCACTTCTATAAAGTTTCAATGTAAGCGACGTGCGTCAGTATACTCACCCAAGCCATGCTCACTGCTGACTTCCTATTCCGAGCTTACTTCTTCTTTATTATAAATGGAATGGTGCAAAGTGGAGTAAAGGCACGGCTAAATAAACCACCACACATGACGAAATAAACCACGACGCGAAATTAACCTAAAATTCGTTGTCACCGAGTCTAGTTATGAAAATCGCCGAGTCGCCAAAATCACAATTAATCTTTGAGTCATGAGTCAAACTCGCGTTGACCACGAGCTAAACTCGGCCAACGCGAGTTTAACACACCCAAATTTAACTGTGATCATTTGCCAACCAATACGAGTCAGACTCTTGATTAATCGCGATCACTTGGAGTGTCTTGTTTCACTAATATATATTTAAATTTTCATATTTTTAGTATGTCAAATTTAATGCCGCATTTTATGGCCAAAATTTTATCTGTTGAACTTTATTCAAACTTCAAAGTCGCTGAACACGAACACAAACGCAGTGACTTAGGCTAAGAGTTAACCTAGATGGAGGAGTTGAGAATTGAGTGACAGCCTCAATTCGAGACTCGCCCCCGAGGCCACACCAAGTGGAGTTAGAGATTTTCTCCATGATAATCTTAGGTGTGGATTTAGGTGGCAGCAAACAGCCAGGGACCATGAGCTAAAGGAGCATGTCCAAGTAAGTAGTTTGTTGGTTGATGATTTATGATGAGACTGGTTAAGCCCTAGGACAATGGTTTGAAGAGACTAAACAGCTATAAGTATTTATGTATTTGTTGTATTGTGCTGAGGTATAGATCATATTTATGCTTGGGCTGCCACATCAAATGCTACAAATATATCTCTATTTTCAGATCTGTTCATACATATTTTGGTGGACTGTTTCGACATTAGAGAAGGGCCGAAGGCTATTACGGAGAAGTATTCATGCCCTCTTTTCCCCATGATGTAATAAATGCTCTTAAAGAAGATTAAGGCCGTTGTTCATTATCATTTGATGACTGCTGCTAATCTCTCTACTTTATTCATTGCATTATGTACTGGCTGGTTTTGAATCGGTGATGGCATGGCATCTTAATGAGCACATCATATAGTTCGTTGTATCAATATGATTGATTTAGAGATGCTTATGTAACATAGATTATTGTTTCCCATTTGCATCATAAGCTTCTTTGACACCATTTGCCCAAAGGAAAAGACACTCAATCTCGCTTGTCTTCTCTCTTCAAAAAAAGATCATTAAACACACAAATCACTAATCAATTTTAAAATGTGTGCTAATAGATAGATTAGTGACTTGATCTTAGGGAAAGTTGAAACCTCCCATGTGATGTAGAAGAAACAGTTGAATGTGAGAGAAGTGGCAGTGGGTGGTACTTCTAAGCTGCCCTAGGATTCGTTCTTCGACCACTTGGACTTATCTTGTGTGCAAATCCAAGAGGCGACAGTACATACTACACACAATGAACATACAAAAGCTCCTTTCATAGTTCAGCTCAGTTGACTCTTCGACAATAAAGTGGTGCTATAAATTAGCTGTGCAGAGTAGGTCCAAGAGGTCTTTGTTGGTTACAGATGCAAAAACAAATGTATGCTTCTGCTTATTCTGAACTTATTGTCATTTTGACTCGAATAAATAGCTAATATCTCAATCTTTTTTACCTATATGATTTTCTGTATAATATAAATATAATTATAAAAATTAAAGATGCTGACAATGTCCCATTTTTATCCTTAAAAAAAAAGTATTGACATATGCTGTGGAGTTTTGGAAATTGCATACCAAAAATGAGCTGCTTGGGGCAGTGGAAAGATCCAACTCATTTGTTACTTACGTGATGTATATCAATAGAATCCAGGAATTTCTCAAATGAATAAAGCCATTCTTGATGACTAGATATAGGTGGCGCATCTGCAGCAATTACCCGATAACCCTGCTGTCAAGAAATGCAAATGGCAATCAAATGAGTAAGGGATTTGCAATGCAGACACCTTTTTTATTTGAACCAAATCATACATCTTTATACTGAAAATCTCAGTAAATTACAAAATGCTCAACACTAATAATCAAAGCAAGTGTTAGTATAACCCTACTATAATCCGAGTTGACAGTATTTCATTCCAAGTGGGCACTGTCTAATACTAGCCTTGGTACTGACTGCATAGCAAAAAAGAACCCTCAGGTATATTATTAGATTACTTCATGGAACCCAAACAGAATTTGCATCTCTAATGGTTTCCCTGTTCTCCACCTTAAAAAATTGGAATGTGCATTGATATACAATGTGACTCGATGGCAACTGAGAGGAAAACGTGGAAATGAAAATAGAACTGAAGTACATCAATAATATAGTTAGACACGAAGATTAAGAACCGAATTGCCTCAATAAAATAGTTATGCTTCAAGATATTGACCTGTGGCGAGATCTTAAAAGTCACTTAAGATGCTTTTTTTCATACGAAAGGGAGATTTATATTATTTTTCCTCTACTAAGATAAATTCACATATACGTTGAATTTTACATTTATATCAGCTCTTCAATTTGACAGGATGCTTCAAACCAAAGTTGCATGGCAACTATTCCCAGGGCTTGGGGAGCCTGGGAATAGTTTCCCTGCTCTTGGTAGTTTCAGAGTACAGGCCTACATTAGGGTAGCTACACTAGGGTATGGCATCATCTTTTGTACATACCTGGGATAGAAGTGTAGGCTTGCAAATGCAGTATTGAACATAGAATGGAGATGACTAAGTTCACATGAGTTCCCTGAGAACCACCAAAGCCAACATTGATATCAGCACTTCATCCCCATATAAGAAAGCAAGACTTGGAGATCCTTCCCAATCTAGACATGGTTCTGTCAATGAACAAAGTCACAACCAATCTGAATCTGTTGTCGTGGGGGTTCTAGCACTAAGAGGAGGCTTGGTGCAAATGAATCCATTCAAATAAAGATAAAATAAGATAGTTTTATTAATATCCAACAAATGACCACAAAAAGTGTTGATTTTGTAGCCTCTGAAGGTCTTCTACATTGGCTTGGTGTTTTAGTATGTAGAAGATATATGATTGCATCCTTAGGTGCTTGCTTGGTGGAATAAGTGATTTTATGATTTCTTTTTCTAAGGTTGACTTAAGAAAGATACAATAAATAATTTAATTAGTTATTGTGGACCATTAGGCAAAAGTTCTAAAGATAAATACTTAAATTATTTAAGTGACTTCGATATAATTTCAACAATTGATCTCCAATGAGGCTTAGGATTTAATCCTAGACATTGATCTCTTAGGAGATTAGGGTTAGGCATTTTGGCGTAATGAAATTATAAAATAAGCCTAAGGGAGAGGTGAAGACACATTATGTTGAGGAAGTGATTTTCTCAAAAGTGAAAGGCTCGATTTGAATAAGGAAAATAAGGAGAAATTGCAGCGAGGATTTCAGGAAGAAATTCAAGAGGCAGAGTACAACAGCCAAGAGGCTAATTTTGGAGGAGGGCCGAATTGTTGAAGTTTGTAGCTATGGTCGGTCTTCATAATGTACCATTTGTACTTGTAATGATGAAATATAAATCATATTTGTAAAAGAAAAAATTATATAAAGCATGATCTTCATGCTTGCAAGAAAAAGAAATTATTTATTGGATTTTATTATGAAAAGCGGGAAAATTGAAAATTTGAATTTTTGTATTTGCCACCACAAGTGACCAATTCAACCCTCCAAGAGACTCTTAATTTTCCACTGTTCTATGCTGAAACAATCACTTTATAACAATTATTCTTCCAATAACAATCAATTATCCAATTCAATTTCAAATTTTCAACTATCCAATGATAGTAAGCAATTGTAGATAGAACAATAAGCCACATGTTCAATAGAAGACAGCTAAGAACAATAGAGACACAAGGTTTTGGTCAAAGACCAGGGAAAAACTCCACAAGGGGGAAAACCATTTCCAAATTTTTCTTCTATTAGATTGTCATCAAATGTTTAGCAGAGATATACATAGTCCAAGTACATCAACAAGTCAAAGGTCAAATCCTTGACTATTCAAACCAACCATCCAATATCCAATCAAATATGAGCCCAAAATTCAAATCTGATCAAAAGTCAAATTTGCAATTTCTGGTCAAAGTCAACAGCAGTCAACATTGCCCTAACTAGTCAATTTTTAATGGTCAAAGAGTACCAAAAAAGTTTGGTCAAGGCAGTAAATAATTCGGCCTCCTTTCCTTAGTCAAACTCAGTCAAAACAGTCACAAAATCTGACTTCAAATTTGGTCAACACACCAAGTCAACCTGCAGTCAACCCTGCCTCAGATCTATAGTCAACTCTTGTCAAAGTGCCCAGAAAATCTCAGCCTTCTCTCTCTTGAATTCGGCCTCCAAGAACAGATCCAAATTCAAAGTCAAACCAAGCCCAAAAACCCAAAAGTCAACATTGGTCAAAGGTGCCAAAACAAAAAGTCAACGCAGTCAACAGAATACTCTCTCTCCTCTTCACACGTGTGAGCTCGGACCTGTAATTTTCAAAGATAATCGAACCAAATGAAGAAGGATGAATGTGTGATGTGATGCCTCCAAGCAATGCCAAGTGTGGTCTATTTATATGTGGTCTTCAGGGTCGAATTTCCTCCTTTAGGCCTACTTGAACATTTTGGTGTGACATGGTCCAGCATTAAAATAATAATTTCCCATGTGCAAATTAAATTCTTCCAAGGGCTAATAGGTTCTTCTCAGGGTGAGGAAGCCTTCGCAAAAGAGGGAATTTCTCCCTGAGTTGCGAAATTTCAACACTCCCTCTCAGCTAGGAAGAAATTTCCGACTACGTCATAAATCTCGACTCAGACGTCACTTCATTATCATCATTGTGCCATATCATATCTCATCCCTGCTCATCTGTTGAACATTCTCAATCTAAAGAAAAAGAATCATCATAGGGGAGACCCATCTGCCACCCCATATCCAATGACAATGGGCAAGATACAACTTACCATGAGAAGTAAGGATCACAACCATCGCAATATCCAATGACATTAAGCGAGATACCACTTACCATGAAAGGTAAGGATCACAACCATCCTATTGTCCGCTAATCTTCCCACCTTGACCTTTAAGAATCAAGTTGTAGAACACTTTCATCCCATCACTTGGGAGAGATACCACTTACCATGAAAGGTAACGATCACACACCCCCAAGTATCCTCACCTATTGGCTAGATGGGTGGCAATTCCTACAAGCTCAGCTTGTGGGTAGGATGCATACTAGGGTATACTTTGCTAGACCTAATAAGGGGAGATACCCAACTTGTCATAAAAGACAAGAATCACACACACCCTATAGTGACAATAGGGGAGATACCCAACCTACCACAAAAGGTAGGAATAACACACACCTATTGTCCAGAGATCCCTCGACCCCAAGAACTCTTCAGCTCAATTCCCTCCCTAGGAGCTCAAACAGGGGGGAAGAGCATAGCTCAATGTTCTCGACCAGTCGTGACCCTTACCCGAGAAGGTCACATCCATTAGTCCAAGTTGCTATCTGAAGACCAAGAACTTTCCTTTCGGTAAAACCTTGGTAAGAATGTGTTGATTTGTGATAGCATCAGATGTGCTCTAGCCATGAAAATTGGTGGAGAGGCTAAAGCACATGAGATCTCCAAGACCCATAAATGGTTTGGGCAAATTCTAACCAGTTTGGATATTAAAATAATTAATATTTTTAATGGAGTTCCTAAGTCTAAACTTAGGAAAAATAAAATATTAATGGGTATTAATATAAATCTAGGTTAAAAGGTTGCAAAAGTCATGGATCAAGCCAAATCTAATCTTAGTCGTTGATTAGTAATTTAATCTTGGTCGTTGAAGGGAAAACAAGAAAAGTATAAGAAAAGGCTTGAGGGTCAGTTGGAGAACACACTGAGGGAGACCAGTCAGTTCGATTTCTGGAGCGGGGTTAGCTGAGAAATTCGAACTAGTGGTCTGGAGAGCAGCAAGAGGCAGCAGGTATGGAACAGAGAGTCGGGAACAGCACCAGAAGACCAGCGCAGAGGTTGGAGAGGCAGACGCAAAGCCTCTCAGGGAGACACAGAGGCAGCAGACTGCGCAGTCACTGGAGGGCCTATGTGGATGATGCAGAGAGGCCCAGTGCTAACGCAAAGAGGCAGGAGCTAATGCAGAGGGTCTGGGAGCTACGCAGAGGCCAGCAAGCCTGACATTGAGACTGGGAGGAGTGTTGGAGAATTTTTTCTCTGTTGGATAAGCCAGTTTGGCACCAGTTGTACTGAAGAATTGTTAAATAATAAAATCCTCCTCTGCTGCACCGTTTTCCCACATTGGGTTTTTCCGAGGACAATTGTCCAAAATATCTGTGTTGATGTGTTGATTCTTGTGCACGTTTTGTTTCTGTATTATGGTGTGATATCTGCAGCAGAATTTATTTTAATGTTTACTGAAGGGTTTTCATAAATAACTTATTGAGAAATAAGTAGGTAAAATAAATCAGTTGTTGCAGTGATAGAATTTTCACATGGTATCAGAGCAAGTAATCAGAGACAGGTAGCGAAAATCAATTATGGGTCGAGACCATGATGCAGAGGCATCTACGTCAAGAGATTTGCATAGATTTTCGAAAAAATTGCACAAGAGACAGTAATTTCGATTTCTCCATGACGGCTACCAGGCTAGAAGAAGTGGCTTGTGTGACTAGCTTTGCATCATCAGAGGTATGGTATATAGACAGTGGAGCCTCTTGGCATATGACGGGAATCCGGAAATGTTTCTCAGATTATCAAGAGGAGAGGATGAACTTTCAGATCACCATGGGGAACAAGGCAAAGTGTACTCCAATAGGGAGGGGTACTATAGTTTTTCAAACAAAAACGGGAGAGTGGGTCTGTGTTACCAATGTGTTGCGTGTACCAGGATTGGGGATGAACTTACTTTTCGTGTCGCAACTTCAAGGCAAAGGCTATGACGTTTTCTTCATCAAGGAGAAAGTATACGTCAAACACCCGAGCTAGAAAAAGAAAGTGCAGATCGAGACCAAAAGTAACAGGTTGTACAGACTACAACTAGAATCACCAATGGCACTAATAGGCAGTCATGGAGACAAGGATTTGAACGAACTATGGCATAAAAGAATGGGACATTTGAACCATTGGGCTCTGAGAATTCTCAGGAATACTGTAATAGGAGTTCCAGATCTTAGTACGAAACAAGATGATGTATGCAGAGGATGTGCTCTGGGAGAGTATGCTAAAGCAACATTTCCTAGAAGTAAAAACAGGGCCAAGAGTGTCCTAGGATTGATACACTCAGATATCTGCAAACCTATGTCCACTAAAGCTCTTAGTGGTGTCAAGTACTTCCTTACCTTCAATGATGACCACTCAAGGAAAACTTGGATTTATTTTCTGAAAACCAAGGACGAGATTTTCTGTCAATTCAAAGAGTTCAAGGCTCTAGTGGAGAATCTGGCTGGGAAGAAAATAAAAGTTTTGCGCTCAGATAATGGTGGAGAGTATGTCAATAAGGACTTCATTGATTTTTGCGCTAAGGAGGGGCATCAGAAGAGAGTGGACAGCTCTTACAATCTGGAGCAGAATGGAGTCGCAGAAAGGAAGAACAAGACTATCGTAGAAGCAGCTAGAGCCATGATGTATGATCAAGATATGCCAAAATTCCTGTGGGAAAAAGCATGCAACATAGCAGTCTATGTTCAGAATAGAACTCCTCATCGGGCATTGGGCAATATTACTCTAGAGAAAGTCTTCACAGGGAAGTTGCCTAAAGTCAGCCATTTCAAGATATTTGGGAGCTTAGCATATTGCCGCATACCCGAGGAAAAGAGGAAGAAGTTGGATCAAACTACAGAAAAAGGATATCTAGTGGGATATAGCAAGAACACTAAAGCAAACAAATTCTATCTTCCAAGAAGCAAGAAGGTAGCAGTTCGACGAGATGTGAAGTTCATGGAGGACAGGGCTTTCAGAAAATCTCGAGAAATGCCTTTTGAGGAGCAGTCAAAAGACGAGTCGTTGGTCAAACCTCTTCAACCAACGAAAGTAAAGAATTCTTCCTCAGAATAGGAAGAATCACAGGAGGAGGAGGAGGAGCTAACAAAAGCACCTACTGACAGAGGAAGAACGAACAGGGAACTTCGTCAGATTCTATGAGATGCAAAGGATTTCATCGATGCACGTAGGAACAATAAGAGGGAGCGAAAACAGCTAGATAGATAGCAGGCATTAGTAGCTCAGGGTGGGGAGCCTGCTAGTTTTCAGGAGGTTGCTCAACATCAGGTTTGGTTGGATGCGATGGTAGAGGAGTACAACTCCATAATGGTGAATGATGTCTAGGAGGTAGTGCCAAGGCTTTAAGACAAATCAATGGTAGGTTCGAGATTGATCTACAAAATTAAATACACTGCAGAAGGCAATGTGGAAAAATACAAAGCCAAGTTTGTGGCTAAGGGGTATGCTCAGAAGGAAGGAATTGACTACGAATAGACCTTCGCCCCAGTAGCCAGGTAAACATCTATTAGAACTATGATATCTCTAGCAGCACAAATGGGATGAGAGATTCATCAGAAGAGGCAAACATTGAACAGCCAAAAGGCTTTGAGACACATGAGAAGAAGTCTCCTGTATGTAGATTGAAGAAAGCCTTGTATGGGCTAAAACAGGGACCTAGAGGATGGTATGGTCAAATTGATGGCTACTTGCAGAAGATGGGATTTGTCAAGAGTGACGCAGATCCAAATCTCTACTATCTGGTTGTAGAGAATGAGCCTCTAATCCTAGTATTACATGTGGACGATCTCTTCCTGATAGGATCATCCAGGCTCATCGAGGACTGCAAGAAGAATCTAGCCACAGAATTTGACATGAAGGATTTGGGACAGATGCATTATTTCCTGAGGTTGGAAGTTTGGCAGCAAAAGGGGGAGATCTTTTTTGGACAAGGGAGATATGATATGGATATTCTGAAGAGATTCAGGATGGAGGATTGTAGACCCATGGCTACTCCAATGATCACCAACTGGAAGAAAATTGATGCATCAAAAGACAAGGATGTTGATCCCACCTTATACAGGCAGCTCATATGGTCCCTGATGTATCTGGTCAATACCAGGCCAGACATTTGTTACATTCTCAGCACCCTCAGTCAGTTCGTGGTGGAGTCGAAGAGGGCGCACTAGGCAGCAGCCAAACATGTTCTCAAATATATACAGGGAACAGTCGACTATGGACTCTTGTACACCAGGAGTAAGGATATCAGATTAAGTGGATTTACTGATGCAGATTGGGCTGGCAGTTCAATGGATCGGAAAAGTACCTCTAGGTACTGTTTCAACATTGGATCAGGAATGACCTCCTGGTGCAGTAGGAAGCAGAAATTCGTAGCTCTGAGCTCAGTTAAGGCAGAATATATGGCTGCGAGCACATCTTCATGTGAGGCCATATGGCTTAGAAAACTACTTGTGAACCTATTCAGAAGAAAGATTGTTAATTTTAGGTATGTTCTATGCTTAGAGCAATTTATCTCAATTTTCATCAGCATTAAAGTAAACTGCAGATAGAAAATAAACATAAATCACAGAAGACAAGCCAAGACAAGAGGACACAAGATGTGGCGCTAGCCAGGGACAAACCCCAATGTGGGGAAACCCTTGATCAATTCTTATATGTTCTTCAATAGTTTAGCAGAGAGAGAGAGAGAGATAGTACGTTTACAACTACTTGTGAACCTATTCAGAAGAAAGATTGTTAATTTTAGGTATGTTCTATGCTTAGAGCAATTTATCTCAATTTTCATCAGCATTAAAATAAACTGCAGATAGAACATAAACATAAATCACAGAAGACAAGCCAAGACAAGAGGACACAAGATGTGGCGCTAGCCAGGGACAAACCCCAATGTGGGGAAACCCTTGATCAATTCTTCTTATATGTTCTTCAATAGTTTAGCAGATAGAGAGAGAGAGATAGTACGTTTACAACAAAAGTCAACACTTTGACTTATCTAGATAAAAGCATAGATCATCTCTAAGAAGATGATACATGAGATCAGTTGAAGACATGATGCTTTAACTAATTCTCCAAGGTGACTCCTTCACCTATCGTTGTGCTGCATTTCGTCATCATGCTACACCTCACCGCGCCGCACCATGCTGCACCCATCATCATTGTGTTGCATCTCATCACGCTTCATTAATCATGACTGTACCCATCACTGTACTACATTATGTGCCATTGCTACACCATGTTGTCGTACTGACCTATGCTCTCGCTGCACCTTGCTTGCTTATTGTCCCTTGCTTGCTTGTTGTCCCTAGCATGCTTGTTGTCCTTAGCATGCTTGCTGTTGCATGCTAAGTACCATACAATTGTCCCAATGTTAGTTAGTTGTCCCTTGCATGTTTCTCTCCTTCAAAGACAGATGCTCCAACAGTTCTCAGCAGTTCCGGCTGTTCCCGACAGTTCCGGCTGTTCCCGACAGTTCCAGCAGATCCCGGCAGTTCCGGCTATCCAAGCAATTCCCGGCAGTTCCGGTTGTTCCGACAGTTCCGGGTGTTCCAACAGTTCTGAATATTCCCAGAAGTTCCGGCAGTTCCCGTAGTTCCGGCTTCTGCCCTCTACATCAGCTTTCCCGGCTATTCCGGCAGTTCCAGCTTCTACCCTCTGGATTAGGGTAGTGTTATCGCTTAGGATCTCTCCTCCTACTAAAACCCAAAGACAAGTAGAGAGGAAGAGATTCCAAGTGTGTTGAAATGACTTGAAGGCCACCTCTATTTATGCTAAAACGTTGAGCACAAGTGGGGTTTATTTGGTTGTTGGCCGACCTTGACGAATTGTCACATAACACAAATAAATTCATATCTCCATGAATACTTATCGGAATTGGATGATCTTTAGATCAATCCTACACCTCTCGATGAGAGGGACCCAAGAAAAATATCATCTTCCATTAATAAGATGACCCAAATGGAGTTTGGCCCTAGTTGCCAATTTTAACAAAGATGGAGGCGACCAGGATCATGTGCGATAATCAGAGTTGCATCAAGCTCTCTGAGAATCCAGCGTTTCATGATCGGTCAAAGCATATTGCTATCCGGTGTCACTTTGTCCGAGACTGTGTCCAACGAAGAGAAGTATAGTTGAGCTACACTCCTACAGGAGAACAAGCAGTAGGCATCCTCAACAAGGCCCTTGGAAGAACAAAGTTTGATTATTTCAGGGAATTGATGGGGATGATAAAGAATCCATTTCAGTAGCAGAAATGGGGATGACGTTGCAGTGCAGTAGCACGATGCAACATGATGAGAAGAGGTTGCAGTGCAGATGCAGTGTTGGGAAGAAGGACCAACAGCAACACGGATGCAAAGGGGGTTACAGTGCAGATGCAGTGTTGAGATAATGGACCACCAGCAGCACGGATGCAGAGGGAGCTGCCGTACGGATGCAGCAGTGGCAGAGGCAGAGCCATGGGCAGCAATACAGGATGCAGCAGCGCAAAGGATGTTGGGCGGGGAGGCCTAGCATCAGCACAGGTACCAGTGCCGTATAGTTAGAGTGATGCTCAGTCTGGAGTATTACTAGAGCACAGTCCTTGCTAAGAGGGAGTGTTGATTTGTGGTAGCATCAGATGTGCTCTAGCCATGAAAATTGGTGGAGGCTAAAGCACATGAGATCTCTGAGACCCATAAATGGTTTGGGCAAATTCTAACCAATTTGCGAGATATTAAAATAATTAATATTTTTAATGGAATTCCTAAGTCTAAACTTAGTAAAAATAAAATATTAATGGGTATTAATATAAAATTGGGTTAGAAGGTTCCAAAAGTCATGAATCAAGCCAAATCTAATCTTAGTCGTTGATTAGAGATTTAATCTCAGTCATTGAAGAACCAACAGGAAAAGTATAAGAAGAGGCTTGAGGGTCAGTTGGAGAACACACTGAGGGAGACCAGTCAGTTTGATTTCTGGAGCGGGGTTCGCTGAGAAATTTGAACTAGTGGTCTGGAGAGTAGCAAGAGATGGCAGGTACGGAACAAAGAGTCGGGAACAACACTAGAAGACCAACGCAGAGGTTGGAGAGGCAGACGCAGAGATAGCAGACTATGCAGTCACTAGAGGGCCTGCGTGGGTGATGTAGACAGGCCCAGTGTTGACGTAGAGAGGCAGGAGCTAACGCAAAGGATCTGGGAGCTGCGCAATGGCCAACAAGCCTGACGCTGAGACTGGGAGAAGTGTTGGAGAATTTTTTCCCTGTTGAGTAAGCCAATTTGGCACCCAGTTGTACTGAAGAATTGTTGAATAATAAAATCCTCCTCTGCTGCACCAGTTTTCCCACATTGGGTTTTTCCGAGGACAATTGTCCAAAATATCTGTGTTGATGTGTTGATTTTTGTGCATGTGTTTGTTTCTGTATTATGGTGTGATACATGCAGCAGAATTTATTTTAATGTTTACTGAGGGTTTTCATAAATAACTTATTGAGAAATAAGTAGGTTCCGGCAGTTTCGATAGTTCCCAGCAGTTCCGGCAGTTTCGATAGTTCCCAGCAGTTCCGGCATTTCCCGGCAATTCCCAGTAATTCCCGGCAGTTCTGGCAGTTCCCGGCAATTCCCAGCAATTCCCGACAATTCCCGCTGTTTCAGTTGTTCCCAGAAGTTCCCGCAGTTCCGACAGTTCCTGGCAATTCCGGCAGTTCCAGCAATTTCGGCTTTTGCCCTCTACGTCAGCTTTCCCGATTGTTCTGGCAGTTCTAGCTTCTACCCTTTGGATTAGGTTAGCGTTATCGCTTAGGATCTCTCCTCCTACTAAAACCCAAAGACAAGTAGAGAGGAAGGGATCCCAAGTGTGTTGAAATGACTTGAAGGCCACCTCTATTTATACTAAAATGTTGAGCACAAGTGGGGTTTATTTGGTTGCTAGCCGGCCTTAACGAATTGTCCCATAACACAAATAAATTCATATCTCCATGAATACTTATCGAAATCAGATGATCTTTAGATCAATCCTACACCTCTCGATGAGAGGGATCCAAGAAAAATATCAGCTTCCATTAATAAGATGACCCACATGGAGTTTGGCCCTAGTTGCCAATTTTAACAAAGATGGAGGCGACCAGGATCATGTGCGATAATCAGAGTTGCATCAAGCTCTCTGAGAATCCAGCATTTCATGATCGATCAAAGCATATTGCTATCCAATGTCACTTTGTCCGACACTGTGTCCAACGAGGAGAAGTACAGTTGAGCTACACTCCTACAGGAGAACAAGTTGCAGACATCCTCACCAAGGCCCTTGGAAGAACAAAGTTTGATTATTTCCTGGAATTGATGGGGATGATAAAGAATCCATTTTAGTAGCAGAAATGGGGATGATGTTGCAGTGCAATAGCACGATGCAGCATGATAAGAAGAGGTTGCAGTGCAGATGTAGTGTTGGGAAGAAGGACCAACAGCAGCACGGATGCAGAGGGAGTTGTAGTGCAAATGCAGCATTGGGATAATGGACCTGCAGCAGCACTGATGCAAAGGGAGCTGTCGTACGGATGCAGCAATGACAGAGCCAGAACCATGGGCAGCAGTATAGGATGCAACAGTGCAGAGAATGTTGGGCGAGGAGGCCTGGCATTAGCACAGGTACCGATGTCGTATAGTCAGAGTGATGCTCAGTCTGGAGTATTACTAGAGCACGGTCCTTGCTAAGAGGGAGTGTTGATTTGTGGTAGCATCGGATGTGCTCTAGCTATGAAAATTGGTGGAGAGGCTAAAGCACATGAGATCTCCAAGACCCATAAATGGTTTGGGCAAATTCTAACCAGTTTGGGAGATATTAAAATAATTAATATTTTTAATGGAATTCCTAATTCTAAACTTAGGAAAAATAAAAAAATTAATAGGTATTAATAAATAATTGGGTTAGAAGGTTCCAAAAGTCATGGATCAAGCCAAATCTAATCTTAATCGCTGATTAGAGATTTAATCTCAGTCATTGAAGGACCAACAGTAAAAGTATAAGAGGCTTGAGGGTCAGTTGGAGAACACACTGAGGGAGACCAGTCAGTTCGATTTCTGGAGCAGGGTTAGCTGAGAAATTCGAACTAGTGGTCTGGAGAGCAGCAAGAGGTGGCGAGTATGGAACAGAGAGTCGGGAACAGCACTAGAAGACCAGCACAGAGGTTGGAGAGGCAGACGCAGAGGCAGCAAACTGTGTAGTCACTGGAGGGCCTGCGTGGGTGACGTAGAGAGGCCCAGTGCTGACGTTGAGAGGCAGGAGCTGACGCAGAGGGTCTAGGAGCTGCGTCGAGGCCAGCAAGCCTGACCCTAAGACTTACATTCCACCATACCAAATCCTTCCAGCAGTTTCACAACATATTTCCCTTGTGAAAGAAAAATATCACCAGGTCTTTTCCACACCTCTAACCCCAGTAAGTAGTGCATCAATCCAAGGTCCTTCATCTCAAATTCAGAGGCCAACTCCCTCTTACACTCGAGAATAAGAGGCTCTACACCTATCAAGAATAAATCATCAACATATAATACCAAAATCAAGGGCATACCTTGGACATCTTTGAAGTAAAGGTTTAGGTCGGCATTACTTCTTGTAAATCCAAGCTTCATCATGTAACTATCAATGCGGGCATACCAAGCACTGAGGGCTTGCTTCAATCCATAGAGTGCTTTATTCAGCTTGCACACATGAGTCTTCCGATCATGTACTTCAAAGCCCCGTGGTTGCTCAACATATACCTCTTCCTAGAGAATGCCATGTAGAAACGCAATCTTCACATCCATTTAGTGAAGTGTCCATCCCTAGATAGTAGCAACAACAACAATAGTACAAATAGTGGTGTAGTGGACAACCGGTGCAACAATGTCATCATAATCCTCTCCCTCTTTCTGGGAGAAACTCTAGCCATGAACCTCACCTTATATTTTTTGATACTTCCATCTGCACCATGCTTGATCTTGTACAACCATTTTGAAGTCACAATAGACTTTCCTTCAGGTCTCAGAACTACTTCCCACACATAGTTCTTTATGATAGATTCATATTCCTCGGCCATAGCATCTTTCCATACCTATTCTTTCACTGCCTCTTCATACGTGTGTGGTTCAGCCTGTATGATGTTGCTCATAGCCTGTATGATGGTGTCTTTTTAACCATGTGGTTTGTTCAAGCTCCCCTCCCCTCATGGACAAGACACATCATCCATCCGATCCAAAAATCTAGGAGTGTTGATTCAAATTACTACAACACTATCATGGTCGTCCACACATTCTCCAAGTTTTATGCCACAGTTCTACACCATTGGCTTTCTTAGGAACTAGAGAATCGACATCTCAGAGCTAGAGGACAAGCAGGTTTCCGCCCAGACTACCAGACGATTGATCACATCTTCACCCTCAAAGCCATCATTGAGGAGGCCCGCCATCACTCTTCACGGGTTTATAATTGTTTTGTAGATTTCCAAAGAAATTTTGACATGGTTCTGAGGGAGGCATTATTCCAAAGACTCCACAACATTGGCATACCAAAGACCCTCTTAATTGTTATCATGAGACTCTATGAGTCAATGTTAGGGTGCCTCAAGATGGCCCATGGTCTTTCAGACTTCATTTAGAGTACCATTGGGATGTCCCCTCTCTCCAACTCTCTTTGGGATTTATATTGATGAGCTCAAATCTTTCCTCCATGAGCACATACAAGAGGGTGACAGCTACCTATTGCACCATGTTTTGATCTCCTTGCTCCTCTTCGTTGATGACTTGGTCTTGTTGGCCTCTACTCCTGAGGGATTACAATGTTAGATTGACGCATTGGCCAATTTCTTTGACCTTCGAAAATTGAAGGTCAAGCTGGGTAAAACTAAGGTTCTGACCTTCAATGCCTTAAATAACTCTATTACAGACCTACACTTCTACCACCGCGGGACAGAGATTGAGATGACCACATATTACACCTACTTGGGGGTACAGTTCACAGGGCCCAAATTTGGTATGCGGCAGGTATTCCAACCTCAACTCAGTAAAAGTTGCAGCTCCCTAGCCCTCATCGACAAACAATGCTTCTGTGCATAATTCCAAGACATCTTGTCCAAGCTCTACCTCATGGATGCCATTATCAAACCCACAGTCCTCTATGGTTCCAAGATTTGGGGATCTAGTTTACTACAATCAAACTAGACCACAATGGAGAGAGTCCAAAGACCTTGCTTCTCTTGTGTATCGTCCATTGCAAATGCACAATTTTGCAGCCCATTAGCCAAGTAGAGTTCAAGGTCCACCCATTTTGCCTTGAGGTCATTTCTCGCTTGGTCTCTCTCCTCCATAGAGTTAGCGCTTACTAAAGCTGCTACTGGGAGAGAGAGATACCCCTATCTTGCAGTTTGTTCCTTAGAGGCCATCACTTCGGATACCCCCTTAGGTCGTGCTTATGGATGGTTCATAGAGGCATCTCAGCTCCTTCAATCAATGACAATCTCCCCATACATCCTTCCTTCATTTAGTTTCCCCCTTGATGGACCAACACATCTCTCACTAACTCAGTAGATACTGAATCAAGCCATCCGAGAGGATATTTACAAATTATACATTCTAGTCACTTGGACATCCCCCTTGGTGAGCCTTAGGCTCAAATATGTCCTACCTAGAGCACTTTTTGGAGCTATAGGATGGCCTCATCATCTTCCCCCCATATACTCATAGGCATTGGATGCACTCACTCAGGATCCCACTGGGGCAGCATCGAGTTAGGTCCCATCAACTTCAAGTGGAGACGAATCACCATATACCACGATTTGATAGGGTCTGGCAGTTGTGCCACCTATAGGAGCCGAAGACCAAGATGCACCTCATTTTTCGGTGCCCCATATACTATGAGATCAAAGGATGATATCATTTCCTATATAGAGAGTCGAGAGGATCCCTCTCTACCTTCTTTTGGTATCCTAACCAAAGATGCCTAGCCCTCTTCATTAGGGAGATATTTAGACACAGATCTCAGATCCTACATACCCTACTTCACTTGGGGACAATTAGAACGATCACATCAAACATTCAAGTTGATCTAGCCGATCGAAGCAACAGGCAATGCGGTGAGTTTTAGCCTTTAGGGTATTTCAAATAGTAAAGCAGTAAGACTTCGAGCCTCCCCTCAGTCCCCCCTTTCAGAGGCCAATACCCTTAAGACCGTTGCGGAGGTGTCGGACAATGTTGCAGGAACTGTCCCCCCCTAGGATCCAAAGGCAAATCCGCATCCCGTACGGATCCGCCACCGATCCTTTGGCGTAACCGCAGATTGGAAAATCAGATCCGCAGTTCCTCCTTTTTTTGGCGATTCCTGCTTTGGATTCATGGGGGCCCAATCCATGACTCCTACTACCTCATCCGCGGTTCCTATTTCCCAATCTGCGGATCTAGAAAGGATCGGGTGCGGATCTGTGGAGGTTCGGGCGTGTATCCAACGCGGATCGCGAGCGGATCTGAGAGGTGGACGACTCCGCGGGGTTTTTTTAGTTTTTGGAAATTTCGAACTGTTCTGTGAGGAACTACATTTCCGAATACTCCCAAGGTACCCCTTGATGCTCCCTAATGGTAATGGTAAATTCTTAAAGTAAAAGTGACATTCTCCTTTATCTTTCATTTCCATCCTTTTACTTAAATTTTTAACATTACCATGAAATGACTCAGGATGTTTGAGAGTGGTTCCAACCTCATCAGAATGTGAAGAAAATAGAATTTCGTATCCCATTCAAAATTCAGCAAACTTAATAGTTTTCAAGATCAATGGGATTGTGGCGTTTCATTGGATTATATCATGTATGAGGGCATGTGATTGACATTTAATCAAGAGAAACAAGCCCTATATGTACCTCAGTGTTGGTGTTATTGATTGTTGAACTCCTTTGTCATGACCTTAGAAATTATGTACCCTTCACTCAAGTCAAAATCATTGATTAGGCATGTTAAGCTTTCTCTACCATATTATAAGGTTTGGATTACGTTGTTTGATCAAAATTAGGCAATACTAAAATCCCTATAGAATTGAAGTAGAGGCAAAGGCTAGACAAGAGAAGAGGAATCTCGATTGTAGATTTGATGTTGGAATAATTAATCATTCATGTACAATGGATGCCATATCTATCTTGATTTATGTAAATATATGCATGTTTTCATGTCTTCTACAACTAATTTGGTATTTTGGATGTTTTTTTAATATAAATGCAAAAAAAATTTAAAAAATTATATATATATAGTAGACGCTTCGCTTCCTAGATTTTTGGAAAATGACGCTTCCGCGTCCCCGTTTCGTCCCCGCTTCGTGCAACATTGTGTCGGACAACACATCAGTGCACTTACACCCAAGCGTCAGAGGGTTTAGTACCAGACAATTCCCAAACAGCCACTCCCCCCTGCCCCGCCTCCCCCCGACAGGTTCCTTGCCATCCCCAGCAGTGCAGGCCAGAAACTTATCCAGAGCTTCTTTCCTTTGGCCTCGAATGTTAGGAGTATCCCTCGCTCCCACCTCCCCCCCAAGATCGTGCAACTAGACTCCTTGTTGGATCCAGAGGACTCCAATAGCAAGCCAACGCCACAATCGCCCCCCTTCGCCATCAGTTATCAAACTCAAACGTTCTTAACATTGTCGACCTTCAACCCTGGACTTATTCAGTTACCCTTCTACATGATCCAGCTATATACATGTTTATGAGGTTGTACTATCATTGTATCCTTCTTTAATTCACTTTATCCTAGGTTTAGCTTTGACATTTTCGAGGAGTTGCGTTTGCACTCCCACATTGTACTTGTACTAGTTGTATCCTTCAATCCCATTGACCTATTTATGGTCATTCGCTGGACATTAATTAAATTATCTTATCTTATCTTTATCATATCTCACAAATTTATGTTGCCCCAAAATTTTACATCTGAGCAAAGGACGCAACAGATAAGATAGATCAAAAGTCCTTGAACTTACATTTAACCTTCTAAACATAAATGTCTCTACATGAATACCTTCATAAACATCAGCTGTTCCTATCAACATAATGTATGATATATTATACAGTATACCTTCATTGACAAAAACATGATCTGTTTGTAGAAGACATCAGCTGTTCCTATCACAGCAGGAAGACAAATGAGTGGAGGCACCTGCTTGGGACCGTAATCATAGTACCGCCATTGTTTTGATCCAACCTGCAACCCATAACCCTTTTCAGTTAATTTTATGCAAATGTAATGGATATGAATCATATAATAAAATAATAAAGTAATTTATAAATTGAATAATAGTAAACAGTAATAACCCAATATTAAATATCATGCAAAGTTGACTAGTCAAAAGGCGTGACTATCCTCATTGTAATCAGCTTATCATATCAATCAATTATTCAATATACTATTATAATTTATAAAAATCATTGTCTTTATTGTGTATACACTATAAACACTTGCATGCTTATCACATTGGTATTGTTACCTTATAAATCTGCACCTGCAAAATGAAAATATTAAAGTCAAGCACAAAGATGCAAACCTAGGTCAAATTCTTAGAAATCCTATCGACTATCACTCTTAGTATGACATCCCTTCACATTGGGCTGAATCTCCTCCGACATAAAGGGATTTTCCCTCAATGAGATTGTTAAATCAATCTTTATTAACACTAGAAGCCAAAATCAGATTTAGCAACCTAAGAGTTTATGATTTGCAATTGAATATATGGTGGTGAATATAAGTAGATCAGCACCTGCTCCTTGGACAATGGAGTCCAAACACTTTGATACTCTGAAGATTCAGTAATAAACCATATTAAATCAATAAAGATGCTTAAAACAGCAGTCCTTAGCTATAACTGTGCTGCAAATTCAAATTCCAATCAACACACTAAGCTCATGAACATGCAATAGCACTTTTATTATATGAAGTAAAAGACGACCTTCTAATACAAAAAACAGCCCAGGCACATAACATAATCCAGATCTGAATTTAAGGGTCTTTGAAAGAACAAAAGAGTCAGTTTCGTACCTTCTATGCTGGAAGATAAACCATATGATAGCAACAAAATTTACAGCACAAAAAGAGAGGAAAGCAAGATACAACAACAGCATTACACTCCATTATTCCAGCCCTGAATATTTCCTTAAGGAAGCTCCAAATCTGCACAAAAAATTGTCTTTGATTTACATCCCAATGGTCTAGGGACTTCAAAGCAGACCCTGCAAGTGAGGGGGAGACCTCCTTTTATAGGTTTTTCCTCAATAACTAGTTTACAAAAAAATATAATTGGGAAATCTCTAGAGTATTAGATCTGAGTTCATAAATGGTGCACCCTTAAACATGTTTTGATATAAATTAATGCAACATTTTAGTGATTCGGTCTCAAATGCTAAGAGTCACATTAATTCTGGTACTGTTTAAGGGATATAGCACTGGTTTAAATCTGTGGAATTCATGACCCACCATGAATAGTTAAGCATCAAGGTATGCCTTAGTGATTTATGGACAGCGCATTGATATTTATATAATCATGCAAATATGAAGTGCTAAATAAATGCATCAATGGCTAATCTTCTCATGATAATACTGTCCCTCAATTGAACAGCGTGATTGCACTAATTTTGATGTAGTTTGACCGTTGTTTAGCATTTCTAAGCTGTACTTTTATTGAATACTTACAGGCTCCTGGTTACCTGAGCGTTGTTCGCATGTATGTTACATCTTGAATCTGCTCCGGAACAAAATAAGTTTATATTTTCACCACTTCAAATGATCTCTGGCACACCATACATATTTTTCTGATCACTGTTGTTTGGTAATAAAACTCTGGCACTAACACTTGGACTACAAGTGTTGTTCGCCCCTTCTTTGAATTTACATGTCACTACTGGATAGCACATCATCGAATACATTATTGATGACACACTGTTCATTATGACATTCAGTTCTAACTTCTAAAGAACTGTGGTAACATATTGCTTAATGTGATCTCTGTCGATTTTGATTTGCCCTCAGACACTAATAAAGGGCACATGTATATCACTAGAAATTTGCTCTCATGGTTTGAATGGATAAAAGACTGGGAAATCAATGAAATCAAAGAAGGTTGCTCCAACAAACATTTTCAAAATCCGTGAGAATGAATGAATGCTTTATAATCTCTTCATATATATGTGTTCTATATCTATATGTTCTATAAGCAAATCTATACCACAGTGCAGCAGCAGTTACTCTTTATTTTGATACAATCACTGAGGCAGAATTGTTATTATAATTGATTTTTTCTCACTACATACATGTTCAGATATGTTGAAGACATACACAGGAAATCTCATAGGATATTGATCTAGCACTACAGATATTTTTTGAAAACTCTTATAGCAACATATAACCAAGGCCATATGCCAATAGAATGCTTCGGCATATACATACGAATGTATTTTTATTTTGTCTATAAATAGAAATAATTGTTTTTTTCTTGGAAAAAAAGAGTAATTACACAGGCTAGAAATTTAACTAGAGAATAGACAACAGAAGCAATAAAATAATTTTCCAAATACACATCAAATTTTCAGCAATTCAAAATTAGTTTTTCTCCCCGGATGGGATACTTGCATCGAGAGAGGGTGGGGGGCAGGTTGTCGCCATCCCACCAGGCCACTTGCCAAGGCAACATGGCAGCACGCCCCCATAATGGTTCTGTGATAACATGCAAGAGGCATGGGGAAGCCATCCATCCCATCATCCTCTAATTAACATGGCATATCATTCATCCACTGCAAGCGTTTTCTGATGGATTCGCGTACAACCAGGAAGGATTTCTCATCCCATAAGGCAATATGCCCTCCTAATGTGCATGCCCCTCCGTTGTGGTTCGTTAAGGTGGCATTCAATGATTGTTAAGCAGGGAAGGTTTCTATCAACAGGCAGTTCAGACGTTTTAATTGGCATTATTATCCCAGTGGCTCTCTGCTCCATCTCACACTTCAGAGCAATGGCATGGGGCTGGGGCATCAGCAATTCACTTGTGGCAGAGGTGTTCTATTTATTCTCTCCATGTGAGCGGTGATTTTGCCTCTAAAGCAGTTTGATAAGCTATTATTTGGGGCTCCAATTTACTTCAGCTCCAACCTGGGGGAAGTCTCGCAGGAAACACAAGCAAGTTGTTGTTTCCCTCGCCCCCCTAGCCTCTAATTTCCTGAGAATATTATTATGGGTCTTTCTCAAGCCCTGGCCGCACTTGGGAAGAATTCTGTCCAGTCGAATTTTGAGCTAGCAGGCCTTCCACGTCTAGTCTAGCTTTTTGCATGCAAGCAATCTTGGTAGCAGCCAATTCAGGTTTGAATACATTCTCTGTGCAATCTCTTAAATTCCTTATAATTATTGGTTTGGTGTTAATTCATTTTATGGGTAAAGGCAAGGGAAATAGATTCTCTCACTATTTGGGAGTCTTTCCCCAATCTTAAGGCTACCAGTTTATGGTTTCTAGAAAAGGCTCCCTAGCCTCTTGCAATTGATAAGGCTGTCCCTAGGGACAGCATTTCTCATAGGTTTCTCATTCTCTCTCAGTTTTAGCTCAGGCCTAGAGAACCCCTATCGTCCATTGGGTTCATCTCATTCAGTACTATTAGTATGCTACATTAAAGGGCTCGGGTTCGCCATGGGGTTGCATATTACCGGGAATGAGGGCGCACGAGTGCACAAGTGAGGGTTGAAATTTTGTTGCATGATTTAGAGAGCTCACTCCTCAACTTGTCCAAGAGGAAATTGTTCAGGTTGAATGAGAATTGGCAAACCAGAGACATACAGTCAAGGACACTTAAGTATTATTAGAAGTTGCAGACTAGGTTCCTAGTTCCAGGCACACTCGTGGGCGTTAAAATCAATACATGTATATTGTGGACATTTATTGGCACATCAAGTTCCTTCTTGGCAGGGTCATGGTGGGCAGAAATGAGAGCAGAAAAGGCATTCTCCTCTCTTTGGATCACATGCATTGACAAATGATAGTTCTGAATCGTAGGCTAGGAAACATTGAGAAACACATGGGCATCCCTTCTGAATCAGGCTACTCTCTAGGTAGCAACAAGGAGCACATACCAGTTGAAGCCACAGACTCAGATAATTCCTCTTAATTGTCTCTTACTTCCCTATCCTTATCCTTCTATGTTTCAATTTATTTCTCAATTTAAAAAGGGCCAAGAGGGCTTTCTTCTAGCATATGTTATTTGGTTTTTGAAACTATAGGCAGAAGCTTGTTTTCTACACTTCTGAAAAGATTGAAATTTTGGGTTTGGTTTGGTCTTCCCAGTGACCGACCAAGTCAGAATTCAATGACTTAGGATGTGCTCCTCTATTTTCAAGCAATACAAACCATTTGCTTCACAAAAAGGAAAATTCAAAATCAGTTTTTCATTAAAAATATTCCAAACTTACAAGGGCTCCCACACTAGGAAAATTCACCCACTAAGAAAGATTAACCCACAGCAAAACCTGGTTGTTGTATGACCTAATCAATACGGCCTCCCACTGAAAATCGTAAGGTTGATATGTTGATTGAATTGCTAGCTGAATCAAACCCCCTATTGCTGCCATTGTATCCAATCATACGGCCTCCTCTTGTTGGTGTGTACAACCTTCCACTGACTGGCTAAGGTCAATTCTCTTGCTGCTACTTTCCTTCTCTCCTTGCCTTGCACACTGAGTCACTGTCTCTCTGTGTAACTGGGTAACTATCATAATGATATCTCTATGTCTCTTCTATCTACCTCGCCCTTCCTTTAATAATTTTGAGTTGATGACTAAGTCTCCACAAATCTAATCTCTCATTAAGATCAACAGTTGAGATTAAATCCCAATTGATAGTGAAGATTACATCTAAATCACTAGTGTACAATTACACTTTATTGGACTTTAATCAACTCTCTAAATTTAAAAGGCTCTTCATTTTCATAATTAACTTTAATTAACTTTTGTCTATGGATTGACTAGCACACAAACACACTAGCAGTGCTCAACCAAAATAACTTTGCACAGCGGAAATATAACAGCAGTGAAACAATAAAGGACACAGATATATATGGCCCCAAACTTGTGTTACTAGTCCTTTAATAAACAACCATAGGGCTCCCGTAACAAGGATCATGGCCCTTTATGAAACATGATACAATGCTAGTATACACAGTATACAACTAGGGCTTGAGGTCAGTTCCTTTACACCTTCAATCTGCCCAACAAATTAAAGACAATACACTCAACTTACTTGCTGGTTGTCACCCCTTTGCAATCAGCCCTTTCAGCCTTGTTGTCCACAGAAAATCAACTCCCTTTTGACTTCTGTCCTGGCTGTCCTTTGCCACCAAATATCACAGGGAATGTCTCCTTTCAGTGCCCTGTACAAACAGCTGCTCACAGTCGATATGTCCTTCAATCAACTGTACTTTACCAGCCTTCAAACTTGTTGTTCAGACCTCCTTTAATTAACAAACTTCACAATACATGCTTAGCAACCCTTCTTCAATGAACAATAGCCCTTGTCACTGCCTTGTTCGCCTCTCCACAGACCTGAGACACCTCCGCACCTCCTTCCCACCAATCTGAGGCTTCTCAGCCTCTTCTGCTCACCTACTGAGGCCTCTCGGCCCTCCTGCTCTCAGCCTGAGGCATTTTGGCCTTCCTGAAACTTCGGACTGAGGCCTCTGGTTCATCATGCTTTATTCATTACAAAGAGAAGCTGGTTATAGCTTAAGAGTGATAAGCCATGTTGTATACATGATCCTTGGATACTAGTAAGCTTACCTTATATTCATAACAGCTTAAACACATGAACTCAGTAGTTCCAGTATAGGAAAGACTTGAATTTCTCAAATTTATGCTGTTGAGATACAATGAAAGACTAATCTATCACCCTTGTTCACTGCTTCTTCCATCCCAGCTGTCAATTTTTCTGATTACCAGTTTCTACCTTTTTCATGGACCCCCCTTTTCAACTAAGTTTTACTCCATTTAACGTTACACGATCGATTAAGCATCCATATAATTACATTGAAGGGGGGATGCACTTTCAGATAAAAGGATGTTGGAGGTTACAGTCAAGGCTCAAGGCTGGCCGAAGGATCAAGGCTGGCTGAAGGATCAAGGCTGGCCGAAGGCTCAAGGCTGGCCGAAGGATCACTCACTGAGCCGAAGGCTCAATCACTTTTATCTGAAAGTGCATCCCCCCTTCAATGTAATTATATGGATGCTTAATCGATCGTATAACGTTAAATGGAGTAAAACTTAGTTGAAAAGGGGGGTCCATGAAAAAGGGGGTACATGTATTTCACCTCTCATGGTCTCACAAATATATAGCCTCTCTAATGTTGCCTTAGGAACCCCTTAGATTCGTTCCACAACAATTAGAATAAACTAATAATGTCTTTGGGTTCTAAGCCCACGACTTTGGGTCTAAAACCCCCAAGCTTGGGTACCTTTCCCACAAAGTGGGTTTTCTCCTCACAAGTCAAGTACCCAAGACTTGTGGGAGTACCTCCCAAGCTAAACTATTTTCAATATGTATGACTTTCCACACTTTTGACACTAAGCCTGTGCGACAATACCTATCCAAGTTACAAACATCAACAAGAATATATCCTCTAATAGATAGAATAGCATAAGTGAAACCAACACGTTAATGAGCCACATTTCAATGGCTCAATTGATTAACCTATTATGCCAAATTCAATATTAGTATTCAAGGGAGAACTTGATGATAATAAATTAGATAATTAGCTATGACAAATAGATGCAAGGGTATGCCAGTACCGTTGAATTACATTAAATAAGCTTATAATGACAAGACCCACACTACTATGGTGCAAAATTTCAACAAAAGACAACAACATCAAAGTTGACTACTAACTGCACTCTTCTTCAGTGACATTGACCTACTTTTGGGGTCATTAGTTGGACATTAATAAATATAATTACTATCAATCACCACTTGGCGAGAGTTTTAACAAGTGATCAAAGGACAAATCTACATTGTGAGATATGGCGGAAACCTAAAAATCAAGTGGCCATTCCTAACACAATATGATGGCCAAAGGGCATTTATCAACTAGCACAATTGAAATCCCTACACTATTAGAATAGGGCAGTCAAAATGCAGGGAGGACAGCCGACATTGATGTCCAAGTTTAACTTTGTGGCAATCCTCCTACATCAATGTCCAGGTGTGCAAAAACTTGCCTATTCTGTTGCCATTCAAGAGGAACAATTACTAAGATGATGAAAATAACTTAAGAGATAGTATCTTTCTTGGAAACCACAATTGGCATTTAAATGATTTTAAAGTTTGAAGTTTCATCTCTGACCAATGATTTTACATGGTCTAGGGAACCATCTCACAAGCTGATTAGACATCACACAACCCAAGGCATCAACCTTGCAAAAAAAAAAATGCATGAAAGCTAGTTAAAAATTACATAGTCACAGCTCCCACACAATAACTGTTAAATTATGGTATGTTCTATGCTTAGAGCAGTTTACTTCTTTTCTTCTTATTAGCCATTGTTTAGCAATCACATAAACATAAAGTAAAGTGCAGATAGAACATTAAAAGATCGACAGAAAACAAGCCAAGACAAGAGACACCAGATGTGGCGGCTAGCCAGGGACAAACCCCAATGCAAGGAAACCCTTTGATCAATTCTTCTTTAATCTTCAATAGTTCAGCAGAGAGAGAAATAGTACAATATATCAGATCTGTAATTTTTATGACAGCAGTAAGAGATGCCCTAACCAGCACTTGCAAAGTGAATCAAATGATTCACAAATAGTCTAGGATCAACCTTAGACAACCCAGCCTTCAACGGAGATGAAGGACAGCCCAAAACAGCTCAAGAAACATGGTCAAATCTGGTCAACGTTCAGGCAGCCCTGCAGTCAGCCCTAACCAGATTTGCGCTGGTCACTTTGTGGTCAAATCAGCCCTCCAAACAGCAGATCTGATTTGCGGCTTGCTTGAGGGAGACTCCCCACACAAGGCCACAGTCAAAGGAGGCTCTTTGCTGGTCAACGCTGTCCCTGTTTGCTGGCTGCACCCTAGGTCAACGCAGAACAGACCTGCGTCCCTTCCTTGTTGCGTCCTTCTCCTTGCTGCGTCCTCCTCCTTGTGGCTGCGTCCTTCTTCTCCCACTAGCTGCTCCTTTGTTAACCCAAACAAGAAAGGAGAGTGAGAGAGAAGAAGAGATGATGAGATGAAATAATGACTCAACCTCTCCTCTATTTATATGCAACGCTGGGCATGTGTGCCACACACTTAACTGCTGGCCGACCTTGACAATTTGTCAAGTAATTACAAATAAATTCATATCTCCATAAATACTTGTCGGAATCGGATGATTTTTAGATCAATCCTACACCTCTCGACAAGAGGAATCTAGGAAAAATATCAGCTGCCATAAATGAGGTGACCCTCATGGAGTTTGGCCCTAGTTGCCAATTTTAACAATAACTCTATATGACAATCATGCAAACAAGACTTAAAAGTGCTTTAGTGCTCTATTCTTGTCGTCTTAAATATAAATTTTCTAAGAAATCTAGCTCAACCCCAGCGTCAAGTTTATATAAATTAGACAATTAGCCACAAAATTGGTGTATAGCATTACAGGTTATTGTTTTGCACAGCCATAATTAAGGGGGTATGTTAATTAAGGGTTCACCGTGATCATTTGATCAACATGGTAATAATTTTTGTACCGTTCAAGTAGTTATTTTCACGGTATTATTTATTTCAAACAGCTAGACGGTTAATATCAATCAAGATGCAGCCAGTATGGCCCCCTTTGTTTTTCTGTATAATCTTTCCACTGAACCCCAAAATGATGGCGGTTCATTGAGAAATTGCATGTCGAATGTTGGTCCATCAATACATTGTAATCATGTTATGCTCTTGAACCAATCAACATTAGTATCCATGCCAGTCAGGATGCATCTCATCAATCAGTAGAAGTGCTCACGAATCAGATATTCCAGTGGCGTTATTTATCAAAAATTTAGAGAAAGTTAGTTGCAAAAATATTGGTGATGTGATTTATCCTAAAGTTAGTCGCAAAAACTTAGAGAAAGTTAGATAACACATACTATCATCATCATGGTTCAATGTCACACCGATACATCCTCTAATTTGAATTTTGATCATGCATAGTTGACCAATATACAAGAATACATACCAGTATCTAAAAATGGGAGCCTGCGCAATCATGACCAAGACCTTACCTGCCTGAACAGAGCTCGATGCTGAGACCTTATTTGTCTGAGCAGAGCTTAGAACCAGGACCTTACCTGCCTGATTATTACTTAGAGAATAGCTCAAGGCTCAGAACCAGGATCTTGAGCTAACTCAAGACCAAGCCCTTGCTTGTGCAAGCCAACCTTGTGACAATTCCCCGCTCAGGACTATGTGTCCCTCATTCAAAATCTAACCGCTTACTTCCGTTTATTTACTCTCTTAATGGTAGAATTCTAGTATCAAGTACCTTAGTGCAAAATGTTGCTTCGTATATCATTGGCACCTTACACATTCTAAACAGGCCAAGTCAAAATTTCAAAGACCCTACTCAAGAAGCTAGCAAACTCTTTCTTCAGCGCTGATATTTTAGTTATGATGATTGAGATCTTAGAATTGCGTTTGCCATTTTCAATTGAATGTGTGAAGACTCACAAAATAATATGTTATGATAAATAACAAATGGCTCCATTGAATTCCAACGGCATTAACTACTTTCTTTTCCCCAGTTATCACATCAAATAATCTGTGAAACCATTAAAAGAAATTGCTGAGATTTACATACCGATACCCGTCGAAGTGGCACACAGGCCTTGAAGTGAACGTAGTCCCCTGGCATGTTCGCCATCAAATTAATCTGCAAGAATCCTCCATTCTCATTAACGGATTAATGGGAGCTTAAATTATTTAGGAGCAGAGCAGCGTTTGTCAGAATTGAATCCGAACGGACAGCAACCCTAGTCCGACCTAACAGTCCATAGGATTGTTCCGCATGGCCATCAGATCGCCCAGCTCAGCTCAGCGTAAAGCGAATGTTACATCGTGGAGGGAGGTACTGCGACTGACAGCTGTCGGTGGGTTTTCCAGGGTGTGCTTCCGGACTGGACTGTTTCGATTGTTTTTTTAATGATTTTGGCTGGATGGGTTGTGGCGCTAGATCGGTCAGAGGTCATGACAACTCGTCGGCAGATTCCTATTGTTTCCAGTCACCTTTTTAGACAGTCGGAGATTCACCGCACTATTCAAAAACATCATAAACTTGCCTTTTTATAAAAATCAAAAATATATTCTTTGATACGAAAATACATAAATATATTCTTTGATTCGAAAATACATATAGTTGAGGACATCGTAACATTTTACAAATATTTATAATTTATGTTTATATTGGAGGTTTTTTTTAATGATATTTTATAGTTTTACATATTTACACTTTAAGTTTAAGGATAAGAATTTGTATTTACTTTTTAAAGGGTACTTATTCAAATTTAGAAAGTAGGATTTAAAGGTTACATATTCAAATTTAGAAAGAGGAAGGATATGTAAACAGTTTTAAAGTGAAATGGGTAAGACATGTACCTTTAGTAATCTAAGTAGTGAAATTGTTGTAGGAAGTTAGTTTTATATGTTAATTTGACATTTAGTTAGGTTATGATGTTAAATTAAATTATTTTTATATTATTATATAATACATAGTGTAAATGTTTTTAAGGGAAGATTTTGTCTTATTTTTTTTACCATTTTTCTTGTTTGTTCAGTGTTGTAGGGAATTTAATCACAATTATTTATTTTTGTTTTGTTTTACATAATTATATTACTTTCTTGATACAAGAGTGAGTGTATGTCTTTCTTTCCCTAACTAAAGGAGTTCCCCTGTATTGAAATCATTGGAAGGGGATTTGCTTCTTGACTTGTGATTGTATTAATAATGGTGTCATACTTCTTTAAAGACGTGACAAGATCATTTGTCGGAGTGAAGCAATGAGATTGGTATTAATTGATGATCATGTTAACTCCACCCAATGGTGGGTCTACTTTGAATCTTTTCATCATAAGAGATCTTGAATCTTTCCTTTAAAAACTGAAGAAAGCTCTACCTATGACTATGAGGTCACTAATCCATGATCAAGATAGAGGTCGAATCAAAATGATCTATAAAGTGTCATGGAAATTCTACTCGAACAATTCATCATAATAGATCTTACAATATTCTGAAAATCTCTTACTATGTTGTGTATTACTTTAGATTTTAGATTTAATATTATTATATTAATGCATGAGATATTGGGATAAATCAAAACTAAAATGAAAGAAACTAAGCAAATAACATGTTAATCACACAACGAACATGAGATGTAACCTAGGACAAGCCAACACAGGAAAAACCCAATTAGAAGTTGAGGCATATGCTTTCCTCTTTTCTTCTTGGTTATGAAATGCAAATATAAAGAGGTACTCATTATGTAGTTTCCATGGATGTTATGCATAGTATCGTTATTATTGGATTTTCTACTTCCTCGATGATGTTCCAATATCCCACTCCCAAATGTTTTCCTCAAATATGGAACAATAACAATACAATAAGAATGAAATACCTTCCTTTAGTAGTGGCCTGGTATTTAACATAGCTTGGTAGTTGTCTAGGGTCAGGGTTAGGGTTTTTGCATACCTCAACACCTAATTAATGTTAGGGTTTTGGACCGTGTAGAATGTCCTTAAAATTCCACACATGACGAGCTCCACATGTTAAAGTAATGTGAGATGACATGGTGCCCAACCAGTATCATGGTTGGATAGGTTAACTTGCAAGAGATATATTTCTCGCATGTGAACTCTAATTGAAGTTGTCTTGAAAGCTCTCAACGTGTAGAACAATTTCAAGAGACTAGGGATCTCATTTATGAAGTTTTGACCCCAAAAATAGCCTTTTTAAGGCCTTAAACATGCTCCATAATGTTCTAAACCCCAAATCACCAATTCAAAACCTAACTTTAAAATGGCCTCTATAAGCCAACAATTCAAATCTTCCACTTAAAAGAACCAAAATAAATAACAAAGTATGCAATGATCCATTCCAAATCACAACAAGCAATGATTTCATAGTCCAAAATTTATGTCCAAATGTAATCATTAATTTCCAACACAATTTGTAATAGAAAACCTAATCTTAAATCACTATAAATATAATTGTAAACATAAATATTGGATAAATTGTTACAAATATCTAAAAACAAGATGATGAACATGCCAAAAATATTAACAATAACATTTAACTGCATCTCGTAATCCTAATAGAATGGCATTGAGAAGGGAGAGGGTTTGGCGGTTGGAACCTTAGCTGTCGTAGCCCTCTTTTTCGTGTTGCCTTTCCTAGAGCTCTAGTTCTTTGTCACCTCGTCAGTCTCCGCTTGTTGATGTTGCTACCTATCCATCGTCGTTAGTTGTTGTGTCACTCTCTATGACTTCCTAGAGCCATGGTTTGCCACTTTCACCTTTAGTGTTGGTCTTTGTTTTTTGGCTTCAGCATTTCAAGGGCTTGGGTGGTGTTTTGCTACCTCGTCTTCTGTTGTGGATTTTATGCAAGTCATATTGCTACCACTACTCATTTGTCTGTCATTGTCACCTATGTTGGTGGCATATTTTGCAATTGCATGCTCTGGTTTTGTATGCATCATTTTTTGTTAATGATGCAGGGGTTGTTTGACTTGCTTTTTTAATGTTTGTTGCTTGTTTTTGGGCTCATTTTGTGTGGGCTGTCTGGGTTGTTTGGGCCCTACTTTGTTTTGCTCTTTCTTTTCTTTTTTCTTTTTTTTCAGGTGTTTTGGACTTTGCAAGGTTTTGTATGGTTCCTTGGTGTTCTTTTTGTATCTTTGTGGTTTCTTTGTTGGGGGAACTAGTTTTAATGTATGCTCAGTTCTCCTTCAATGTCATGAGGCATATATCCCGAATGCGTTTAGCATATACAAAATGTAATTTCGTCTTTCTTTTGGATGAATAAAATTACAGGTGTCTTTTTCTCCCAAAAAAAAAACCACCTAATATTCTTAAGGAAAAAAAACCTATAAAGGATAATTTAGATCAATACCACCCACAAAACATTTATATACAAGTTGAAAACCAAGGTCCATAATTTCAAACGAAGCCCACACCTTGCATTAACTAGGGCCCCTCTACTTACGATTTGTACCTTTTTTTCCAACATTAAAAATGAATATTTACATGGCCTTCCCCATCAAATGACAACTTTTGTTACATAAATGAAAATATAAATGAAGGGCGGGCATAAAAATTGTGTATTGAAATGGTGGAGTAGAACTTGATATGTGCATTGCAAAAAATTATCAGTATTGTGATTATCACCTTTTGAATATGGGAAAATATAGACTACACAATTGAAACCATGATAATGATTAACAAAGTTTTAAAGAATTTTCAATAAAATTAATTAAAATAACGAGGAAAAACTAATTCTCTTTCTTTTTATTATATTTTAGTATTTATTCATGAAGGGATAACAACTTTATTATACTTATTACATAGGTTATATAGTATCTGATAAATTTGTAATCACATATTACTTGCTCGTTAACCATAAATTTGTGTAGTCCATTGGGTTAGGCCAAACGGTGGATGTCCCACACCAAAAAGCATTTGTTGACCAATATTGAGGCCTCACCCAAGTTCAAAACTCAGTTCCACCTAGTGTGCTTGATGTTAATTGTGTTAGGTTTAGGGGTATAGGGGCAATCCCTCTGACTCGACCCCAAGCCTCCTTAATGACAGGTGGCAAGTCTATCAATTCTCATGATACAAAAACAAAAACAAAAAATAACATAAATTTGTGTAGGTCTTATAAAGTATTACATTTATATCAAATTTTTTGTACTTTTTGCAAATATTTAAAACTATTTATCTCACATCCCATTGGCAATTCAACTTGAAATCTTATTTTAAAGCTAGTGATAGCCTTCTTGAAACTTGTGAAATTATTTATACTTGCGAGTTTCAATGAATTTATTAGGATGGAATAATGTAACTCCTTAACGAAGGAATGCAGACCAAAATTATGGCAAATTCCAACCAAGAAATAGTCAACAAACACTTGTCTGGTTCATCAATTGTTGCAAATAACATTAAACTCGTGTGAAATAAATTTCTTGTGTGTCAACTTTCCATTATTGTTGTCACCTACTATACACTATCTCATTGCAATCCAAAACTTAAGTGACAATTTAAGCCACTATGCCACACTTGTCAATTCACATACCTTGTATTTCAAATGCCTTAGAACTCTCGAAAATATCAATATACTTGTCATTTAGTCTTTTATCTGAGTAATTTAATATGTGGACAAACTCAACCTCTTTACACTTTCACTTGATTTATGTGATTTTTAACCATAAAACTTTGTCCTTAAGGATTTTTGCCTATTTTAAGACAACGTATATTGTCAAATTTCAAAACAATGAATATATCAAAGTAAAACTTTAACTCTCCCCGTTGGGGTTACAAATTTGGAAAATGAGCAAACTTGGGGCAATGTTCACCCTCACATGCAACAATGACAAAGGTGTTAAATGGAAAGTATGAAAAGCCTAATGGTCGGCAGAGGAAGTCTCTGGAAAGAGTTTGGTTATTATTCCCTCGGCATTAGTTGTTGTGAGCAAAAGTATCAATCAGGAGATAAAATCGTGGTGTCTGGACGACATTACCTACTTGGTTCTTTCGAGAGGCCTCTTTGGAGGGCTAAGCTAGGGTATGAATGAGTGGAGAAAACTAACTACACCTGCAATCTAGCTCTACAGAGTATTTTTGCATGTAATAGAAAACTAAACCATTATCTAGGACCCTAGGTCACTTAGGGAACAAGGGTTGGTTTCATCTAGTAGTAAGCCGTTTGAAATTGGCTTGGGTAGTAAGCAACAAACCTCAACGACCTAGGAATGGTGTTGGTGGGTTCATCTGTGAAAAGATCAAAGTCAATGCCCAGGTAATTCTGTCACTTTGACCCTCAATTATGATTTTATTGCATGTTCTTGACATTTGGAAATTCAGTGGAATTGGTCATTGGTTCTTGGCCCCTTGGTCTTCTAGTGGTGGGTCTAAACTATTGAAGAATCTAGGGCTAATGTAGTTAATGAGATTCTTCTTGCATGATAACTATTTGTGAGGTATTTTAACTGTACTTCTTAGCACAATCTTCACTTGTTATCATTATTATTGTGTGTCTTCTTAGTTCATCAAATAGCTACCAAAACAAAGAGACAAGAACACGCGATGTTGGCTTTCTACCAGGGCCAAAACCTCTCCCTCTTGGAGAGGAAAATCGGCACAAAATTCTTCTTATAGAGATTCCAATTGACGAATACCAAGGCCATGACCCTTGACATACTAGGCCACTCCAAGACTAAGAAATCAATCCTCTTCTTGTTGTTGAGATCATCATCATCATTAATGATTCACCGATATCATCATTCATGCTTCCTTCATTGAGATATTCATGAGAGCATGATTGCTGCACCATATCTCCATCTTTGCTTAGTTCATTATTGCTCATTGAGATCATCATCATGTAGATGAGGTTTCCATAATGTGATTGTTGCACCAAAGTATTCATTATAATCTTTCATGACTATGAAGATACCTTGATGAATGTTGAGATCCTTTCTCTATGTTGAGACTGTGATCATCCTTGTTACCAGGACTATGACTGCATTGAGAACTTCACTGAGTATATGACTGTGTTCTTTTCATTGAGATCATCCTTGTCATTGTCATGTTGTGCATACATCGCTATAATACTTATGTCGAGAGTGTGTACCCCTATAATATTCATTTGATAACCATAGACCCTTTCTCCAACTAAAATACTGTAATAATGTCTCCATCCGAGATTCATGTAACACTTAACTTAACCGAGATTTCAGAGAGGAATGCGAAGATGTGAGTGTGAAACTGTGAGGGTACAGGCTCCTTTATATAGGTGTTTGTCCCTGTATTTGAGCCGACATTTCCACTGAACCAATGTGTCACCTTTTATAAGACGACTTGAGAGTTATATATATTTTGAGGCTGACATGACTGTTCTCTTCATCGTTTAGCTTGTTGCCTTCTTCAAGAGGCTTGTGCTTGTCTTAGAGGGTTGATCTAGACTCTAGGTTGACTCATATACATTACATAAATGCTCAAGAAGAGCTCTTCATGACTTTGACTCTTTAATAATAAATCCTAAGGTTCTCAATGGGAGCCATCTATAGAATAAACCTCTTGCTCATGAAACCCATGCAGTAAAGCATAATGATAAATTCATTTTATTAAAAACCATAATTACAATCTTGTGAAGACCGAACCTAATTACACTTTCTTCAGCCCTCCCTCTTAAGTATGGAGGTATTCATGATGGTACTTGGTCATTCTCAATCTGAAGAATTTCTCATAAGAATAATCGGATTGGTAACCCATTTGTATAGCGTCATAGTAACCAATGTTGTTTCCATAACAAGCCCTTGACTGATAGGTCTATCTCTCATCAGATCAGAGCATAATGTTGGCAAGACCGATGACTATAGACACCTTCATCATTGTCTCTCAAGGTACATACCCACCTGGGTGTTCACTGAGTATGACCTTCTAGGACTATTCTTATATTGGGTTCCCAATCCTCAAAGAATATTGATCCTCTTGCCTACTCTTATCTTGGATGCCCTACACATCCTCAAAGAGCATCAGATGCCAGATGATTACCCAATCCTCCATTCCTTATTCCCAAATGAAGACAAGAATGTTGTGTCTATCTCTCCCTCTCAACTAGGGAAAATATGCCTATTCCTGTAAAGGAATGTACCCAAGTTTCGTCTAATCAGGAACTTTCCCAAGCTCCCTCTCAATTAGGGACTTGTCATAGCTCCCTCTTAACTAGGGACTCTCCTTTTCATCGACAACTTTTTCTTTGTGGGTCCTTCAGCTACTTGATCAATTTCTTTCCTTGATTTCATGAGATTCAGTTGAGCTTCTTCCTTGTAGGGCATTAGCCATCCATCACTTTCCTTCTTGGTTCGTCATGTCATTCCTTTCTTCATGGAAAGTGGCCTTCTTGATACATATTTGGAACCTTCGTCATATGGCTACTTCTTCCTCATCATGTTTCTTTCAGGAATTTCCATCCACCACATGAATGCTAGTTGTACTTGTACTTACAACTCTTGTGTCAGTAGCGACGCATGAACTCATCCAGAAATTATTCAAGAAATCAAAACATAACATTAAATCAAAATGTACCTTTCAAGATGGCTCTTCATCATGACATCTTCCTATAAGTATTAGCATCCTACATACATGTTGACACATCTCCCAAAGATATCCATTCTCAATGGTCTTCATCTTTTTCAGACTTTCATTAGAGTCTTCATGCCTTTCCGAGAGATTTCCTAGTCAAATTTTCTTGGTCGTTTGGATGTTAATTGCCTTCATCATGGTTGCATATCTCATGATATCTTCCTTCCTCACACATTCCATTTCCAGGAGATTTCAATCATACTTTCTTATTCAACTACCTCATACTTCATATGAGGACATATTATGTTGATTTCATCTAGTGTGACTTATGCCTTCCTACATCTTTTCAGAGGAGGAGATCCTTTTTCTTTTGATCATGCTTCTTAAGATATAAGTAATGATCCATGTTACCTACAACCATATGACTTGACATTATAATATTAAACACAAGCATACATACCTTATATTTCCTTTAGGTCATCTAGGCTTCTTCCAACAACTTCCTTGATTGGAAAGATCTTCAAACCATTGATCTACTTCATGTCATCCCACTATCATCCCATGAATTCCATAAGTTGGAGTTCCTGATGAAACACTTGCTTCCTCTCTAGATTAGTGAACCCTTCGATGAGGATTCCATCAAAGAACCTTGAGGATCTTGCATATCCCTATCTGGCAGATGTTTCCTTTTTACCTTCGTGTATGATGAGCCTTGTCCTGGATGACATATTTCTTTCCTTTAATGTTCAATGAGATTCCCAAGAGTTATATCCATCATGTTTTTCTACCATGGATTCTTGTCCTTCATGATTCCCATGGTGATGTTACGAGCTCTTGTTTCTAATGATTCCATGATGCCATGATGCATCTTATTATCTTGGTCATATCTACAAGATTTAGGAGCTTATGATGACATCCTTTTGTGAGGGACACCATCTTACTCATAGTGGAGATTTGTTACTCCCTCTTTCCTTGGACCCTTTCTTCAACTTCCTCCATCTATTCGGTGATATGAGCTTCCATAATATTTCCATAATTTTAGCTATACTTATTTTGTCTTGTTTGAGGACCAAACTTCCCTTTCCTTTCTTCACGTGTTTTAGTCCTTTAACCTTTAATACTTCTGCAATCAACTTGTATCTCTCTATTTAGCATAGAGACAATAAGTTGTAGAATGAGGTAACTCATGGATATTTGTTACCTTGATTATCTGTTAGTGCATTATAGATCAGTGATGTATATCTTCCTTCCTAGATCTTGTAGATGGGACCTTGTGGTGGCCGAGGTGCAGGCGTAATGGACAATCGTTCAAACCCAAAAACGATTTCAGCAAGTTCAGGTGGAATTTCTTCTTGGATTTCCTGCGGAGTATCAGTCATCTACCTCAAAGATATCTATTATTCCAAATTAACACAACTACTTAATTTAGCCACAATGAGAAGTGCTTTTTCAAGTCCTTTAAGCATCGCACATCGCAATCGCAATCTCACCAAGCAGGGTTCATTTAATCATGAATAATGCGATGCGATATTATTGGCAGTCCTCGTATCACACATCGTAATTCGCAACTCCGTCGGCCAGGGTTATTCACTCTTGAACCTTGTGATACGATATTAATCGGCGATCATCGCACATCGCAAATCGCAACTTCTCCAGGCTAGGTTCATTCACTCATGAACATGCGATGCGATATTAATTAGATATCCAACAGTCAACAGTGATTCGATGGTCCCTGTGATATCGCATGGAGATCTGCGCGATGTTACCCACCTCACGGAGCCGATAAGGTTTATAAGTCCTCAATTTATAAAAGTTCGGGTCTGGGATTAAAGTCTAAACACGTGATGACCCGATATTCGTTGGATAACTGAAGTCATCAGATCTACGACTCGCGGGACTTCGAATAACACACAGATTAAAACCAACCTAATCCCCATTGTTGACGGTGACGTAAGACGTTGAAAATGGAATCAACGGTTAGGAATGAGTGCGAGACTTCAGTCCTGGATCAAGAATTCATACACTTCTACTCTCACAGTCGCTAATACACGACGAAAGAATTTAAAAGTGATCACACAGAACTCTAATATTTCAAGCCAAACTGGAAATTCAATGATACATAGAGACACTGCGGAGGGACGCAACACCTCCGGGATTGACCAATTACACACAAAAATACCCAAAGTTATGTTTTCTGCAACTTAATCATATATGGCCAAAACAAGCTAAATCGGTCAAAATCCTTTTACAATCATTCTGAACTTACATAAATACTATTCCATCCTAACTCTTAAAACACTGGATCGAATTTGCCTAATCTTAAACAATATCTAATCTGGTCGATATTCTCCTCGAGAATCTCAATTGAATCAAAACTGCATGAATTAATTACAAAACTACTCAATCCCTAAATCCTAGCTCAAATCCTATCTAGAAAGCTTGTAAATTGACAGCTAAAGGATCCCACTCCTTTGCTTGTAACTTTTTTCGTATTTTTGGAATAAGTTCGAAGCCTTTTGCCTTCAAGCCTCATGCTCCTGCATTAGACTCTCGAGGACGAAATTCTTCATGGGCTCCTATCCATGAGCTCTCCTATAGAATTGCCAAACTTCTGTAGCATGGCATCTGTCATCCAAGTAGCTTCAACAATTGGTTGGCCCTTCCATTTGACCAAATACTGAAAATATTCCTGTCCTCTTGTCTTCTTCAACAATTTCTTGTCCAAAATCCTCTTTGGCTTCAATTCCTTTGCTATAGGTAACTGTTTTACCCAATCAATCTCTTGTTCTTCTTGATCCTCTATTGTGTCATCTTCCTATTCCTTTTCATACCTGTATAAGTCAGCAACATTAAAAATTGGAGATATTCCAATATCAGGGGGTAATTCAATTTCATATGCATTTGCAGAAAATTTTCTCAAGACTCTGCATGGTCCAATTTTCTTAAACTTTAGTTTATTATACTCCCTTTTTGGAAATATTTCCTTCCTCAGGTGTGCTAAAACCAAATCTCCAACCTCAAAATTAACTTCTCTTTTCTTCAAATCTGCTCTGCCCTTGTATTTTATGTTGTTGTCCTATAGTTGTTGTTTTACCTGTTCATGTATTGCTTGAACTTCTGTAGCAAAATCTTCTCCTTTAGCACTTCTCCTTTCAGCTTTTCCCAAGTCTCTCAATTCAGACACTCCTCTTGGGTGCATTCCATAGATTATATGGAATGGACTCTGCCCTGTACTCCTGTTAGGAGAATCATTATATGCATATTATGCATGTGCCAATACTTGATCCCACTGTTTTGGATGTTCACCTGCAAGACTTCTCAAAAGATTACCTAAGCTTCTATTTACAACTTCAGTCTATCCATCAATTTGAGGATGATAAGTAGAACTGAAACTCAATTTAGTTCCAAGCTTCTTTCACAATGTCCTCCAGAAATGTCCAACAAATTTGGTGTCTCTGTCTAAAACAATTCTCTTAGGTATCCCATGTAATCTTACAATCTCCTTAAAAAACAGATTAGTAACATGAGTAGCATCATTGGTTTTATAACATGGACTATAATGTGCCATTTTTGAAAATCTGTCAATTACTACATAAATTGAATCATTTCCTCTTTGAGTTTTTGGTAAACCCAAAACAAAGCTCATACTTACCATATCCCAAGGCCTATTTGGAATAGGTAATGGAGCATACAAACCTATGTTTTGACTCCTTCCCTTCACATACTGACAAAATTTACAATTTTTCACATATCTTTCCACTTCAGACCTCATTTTCGGCCAAAAATAAAACCTGTTCAAGTGTTCATAAGTCTTGTCTGCACCAAAATGCCCTCCAAGTCCTCCACTATGCTTCTCCTTGATCAAATTCTCCCTCATAGAACAAATTGGTATGCACAGTTGATTTCTTTTAAATAACAGTCCCTCTTGCAGGAAATAATCCATCCACTTGCTTATGTCTAACAAAACAGGATTTCTACAAGCTTCAAATGCCTCTTTAAAATCTAGATCTTTCTCATATAACTCTTTAAGAAAATAAAAAACCAACACTTGAATTTGACTTTCTTGAACAAAAATGTTTTTTCTACTTAAGGCATCTGCTACTTTATTTGATTGACCAGTTATATGTTTTAGTACAAAATTAAAACTTTGCAGGTATTCTACCCATTTTTCATGTTTCTGGTTAAACTTTGGTTGTTGCATAATGTACTGTAATGCATGGTTATCTGATTACAATATGAACTCCTTGGACATCAAGTATTGTCTCCACTTCTTCAAAGACTGCACCACTACATAAAACTCCTTGTCATAAGAATAATATTTCTTCTTTGTCTCATTCAGCTTTTCACTAAAATAAGCTACAGGCTTGTCCTCCTGACTCAAAACAGCTCCAATGGCTTCTCCACTGGCATCACACTTCACTTGAAAAGGTTTATTAAAATCAGGCAAAATCAAAATAGGTTTCTCAATAATCTTTCTCTTCAACAACTGGAAGTTATTTTCTGCTTCAGCAGTCCATTTAAATGGTTGTCTGTCCTTCTTTATTGTGTCAATAATTGAAGCATTAATCTTACTAAAATTCCTTATGAATTTCCTATAAAAACTAGCAAGACCGTGAAAACTTCTTACCTCAAAGACACTTTTTGGTGAAGGCCACTCCATAATAGCCTTGATCTTCTCTGGATCCATCTTTAACCCCTCAACAAAAACAATGAAGCCCAAATACACCAGCTCCTCCTTCATGAATGAACATTTCTTTAAATTTAACAGTAAATTTTCTTGTTGTAGCCTCTAAGACATAATTCAGATGTCTCACATGTTCCTCCCTAGATCTGTTGTAAACTAATATATCGTCCAGATATACTATTACAAATTTACCAATAAATTCCTTCAGAACTTCATTCATAAGTATCATAAATGTACTAGGGGCATTCGACAATCCAAAAGGCATTACCATCCACTCATACAATCCTTCATTTGTTTTAAAAGCAGTTTTCCACTCATCTCCCTCTCTAATTCTGATTTGATGATAACCACTTTTTAAATCTAACTTTGTAAAATATCTAGCTCCACTCAAACAATCCATCAAATCTTCGATTCTAGGTAAAGGAAATCTGTACCTGATTGTTATCTTATTAATTGCTCTCGAGTCAATGCACATTCTCCAACCTCCATATTTCTTTGGGCTCAACACTGTTGTCACTGCACAAGGACTCAAACTCTCTCCAACCAATCCCTTGTCTAACAGTGTTGGCATTATGATTCAAGTGTTGTCCTTGATGGCAACTCACTCAGAGGTTGGTACAGGTGCTCAGAGGTTGGTACAGGTGATGGCAACTTAATCAGAAGACAGATCTTAGTACAACATGCCAAGGAAGTTCATATACGCAGGTTCGTTAAGCCCAAGTCGCGTGTACACGCTAGTTGGATTCAGAAAAAGCGCGTGTATGTGGAAAAGTACCTTTGGTCCATGGTGGTTAGTCCTTGGAAGTTGTGCCTATGGTTTCGGACCATTGTGTCTCGACGGGCGTGTCGATCCCTAGTTTTGAAGTTGATGGTATTGTGTTACTATGGTTTTGGCTCTTGGTATTGAGCAAGGCCTAAGGCTATATAAGGAGAAGAAGATCATTAGGCAAAATCATCTTTCGACAAGGCTTGAATATCTAAGAGAGAAAGAGATCTGATATGCAGGGTCTGGGTTGCTTGATATGAGCTAAGGAGAAATCACATCGGTGGATGGAAGACTAGATCTAAGGATAAATCGGGATCTAATGGTTTGAAATGCACTATTATGATTGATTATGCGTATTTCTAGATCTGCATACTGTCGTAATATTATGTTCTGGATCTAACTGATGTCTGATACAGCTGCAAGTTGAGAGAATCTATTTTTAGATCTGTACGCAGGTTGGCTTAGGTAAAAGCGCGTGTATACGCGGGTTTCGCTCATTGAAGTAGCGTATATCTCTTAAAGCTTGATTTTTGGGTTTGCAGTTGGATCTGACTGTTATTACAGAGTTTTGTAGACTGCTCTGTGTTCTGGTATCTGGTGATTAACAGGGTTCAGTGGTTCAGTGATTCAAAGTTTGATAATACTAGTATTGGTTGTTTTATGCTTCAATGATCTGTTGTGAAAGTTGAATGAATTGGGGTCTACAGATTGTAATGTTGTGCTTCAGGAATATCCAGTCTGAAAATGTATGAAAGGTGGTACCTGAAGGAAAGAAGATTGTAGGTCAGCACCTACGTACTAGTATCTTGGCTAGTACAAGAGCAAAGGGGGTTGGAGCTCCCTTCCAAGGAAGTTTGGAGAACAAGAGAAGGTTGTAGCCTTCTGCAGGTTGTAGCCTGCGTACTGGTATAAGGCTGCACCAGTACAAAAGATTGTAAACTGAAGTTTCATATTAAAGAAAGATAGAGACAACTTGCAGCAGGTGGTTTTCACCCACATTGGGTTTCCACCTTATATCTTGGTGTTCATGTGTGTGGCTTTTGATCTGTTCTGTTATACTGCACCTGTTTACTGTTAATGTGGTGAATAATGTCCTGATGAACTTAACTGAAGAATAAGCTAACTAAATTATGAGTTTTCTTCTTATACGCTGTTTTATTTAGTCACAGTTGCGTGTACACGCTGGTTCACCTAACTGAAGTAGCGTATATGTTTCTGAGCATTGAAAAAGTTTGATTGATCTGATAATACTGATTCACCCCCCCTCTCAGTATTATTTCCAACAATTGGTATCAGAGCAGGTCCTTCAGAGAAGCTTGATCGCTTGAAGGTAGATCATTCATCATGAGCAACTACGAGAAAGAAGCATCAATCAGGCCACCGATTTTTGATGGGACAAATTTCAATTATTGGAAGGTAAGAGTTACTGCATATCTTCAATCTCTTGGTACAGAAGTTTGGAACATTGTAGAAACAGGCTATGCTTTTCCTTCAGCTACTCCTACAGATCCAGCTGAGAAAAAGCAGTATGAAACAAATGCAAAAGCAGTCAGTACTCTATTAGGAAGTATATCCCAAACAGAATTCATGAAGGTCATGCACTTCAAATCAGCAAAAGAGATATGGGACAAAATGATCACTAGCTATGAAGGAGATGAACAGGTAAAGCAAGCTAAACTTCAAACTCTCAGGATTCAATATGAGACTCTCAAGATGTATAATGATGAAAGTGTGGCTAATTATTTTCTTCGGGTAGATGAGATTGTTAATTGTATGAAAAATTTGGGTGAAGAAATAAAAGAGACTATAGTAGTTCAAAAGATTCTAAGATCATTATCCCCCAAGTTTGAATCTAAAGTATCTGCAATAGAAGAAAAAGAAAATCTCCGTGTTCTCACTATGTCTCAGCTACATGGAATTCTAACTGCTTATGAAATGAGAAAGGGAGGTCCATCTGACAGAAGGGAAGCTGCTTTTAAGGCATCAGGAAAAGAAGATTACTATGAAGCAAGCCATGTTCCAGAAGAAGAGGAAGAAGAATCAAATTTTGTCAGAAATCTTCAAAGGGGTTCTGGAAGGTTCAGAGGTAAGCTACCTTTCAAATGCTTTGCTTGTGGAAGAGTAGGTCATTATGCTGCAAAATGTGCTTATAAGGATAAAGGAAAAGAACCTGCTAGATGGAACAAGAAACAAAGTGCAAATAAGAAAAGCTACTACACCCATGAAGATAGTGATGGCTTATCAAACAGTGATGAAGATGAACAAGGTAATAAATATAAGCTGTTAATGGCATTTGAAGATGATGATTATGAGGATGCTGTAGATGTGGATAATCTCTATAATGAAATTACTAGACTCAAGAGATGCATAGAAGAAAAGAATGTGATCATTGATACTTTTCAATTTCAAATTGATGAAAAGGAAAAACATCTTGAAAAACTAGAAGGTGAAATTGTTGGTCTCAGAAAAGAAATTGAGAAAACAAAAGCTATTAATCTTAAGTTTGTCAAAGGATCTGAAACTTTGGATGAGATTATCAATGTGCAGCGGTCTCCTCTAAACAAGACAGGTTTGGGCTATAATGGAGAAACCTCTCAAGCATCCACCTCAAAAAGTTATCTTGATGCAGCAAGAAGAAATGAGCAGAAGAACAATGAAGATAATCAGGTAAAGCAGGGACGAATTACAAACAGAAACTATCAGGGACAATCCTTCTTAAGGGTGAACAAAAGCTACAACCAACCACAGGTAAAATCTTCTCAGTTTGGCTCAAGAATAGATGAAAATAGAAATTACAATCAGTTGGCTGGTAGATTCAATAACCGCAGAAGCTTCTTCAATGGACAATGCTTTTCTTGCCATAACTTTGGTCACAAAGCAGCTCAATGTGTTGCATATAAAACAATCATGACTAGGGAAGCTCAAAAACAAAGAAGTATGACAGGGATTACAAAAAGGACCTATAACAACTTTTCGGTTCTTGAAAATGAAGTTGAATGTTCTATTTGCAATAATTTTGGTCATAAAGACTCTGAATGCAGGAGCAGGTTTCAGGAGAAAAAGGAACAAGCCACGAGCACCAAAACATGGAGAATAAAGGAACCTCAAACAGAAAGATGTGGGATAGCATTTTATGCAGAAGGACAGGAAAATCTATGGTACATTGACAGTGGATGTTCGAAACATATGACAGGTGATAAAGAAAAACTTGAATCTTATTCTACTTTAGAAAAGGGAAAGAAAGTTTCTTTTGGAAATGATACTCCTGCAACTATAAAAGGAAAAGGTATTGCTCCTTTGAAAGAAAAGGTCAAGGCTGGAAATGTTTTGTATGTTGATGGATTGAAGCATAATCTACTAAGTGTCAGCCAGATGTGTGATCAAAAAACCGAAGTTATTTTCAGATCAAATGGATGTCTTGTTCGTGATCTTGATACAGGTAAAACAGTTCTCAAAGGCAAAAGAACTCCAAATAATCTGTACATATTTGAAGAAGGACAACAACAATGCTATCTTAGCAAGGATGAAGAGCACTGGTTATGGCATCGAAGGTTGGGACATCTAAGCTTCTCACAAATAAGGAAAGCATGCAAATATCAGGCAGTTCGCGATCTTCCAGATATCAAAATTCCAGACAACACCATATGCAAATCTTGTCAGTTTGGAAAGCAAACCAGAACTAACTTTCCAGAGAAGGAAGGATCAGCTAGCTTGCCTCTTGAGCTAGTCCATACAGATGTATGTGGTCCATTTAGGAAAAGGACACCTCGAGGAGAAGAATATCTGATATTATTCATTGATGATTTCTCAAGGTTTGTTTGGTTAGGGCTTATGAAGCACAAAGATGAAGCATTCGAAAAATTCAAATCCTTCAAAGCATTGGCTGAAAATGAATCAGGACACAAAATTAAGTGCCTCAGATCTGACAGAGGTGGGGAGTTCACATCAAATGAATTTTTCGATTTCTGCGATGAACATGGGATAAGAAGAGAATTCTCTACAGCTAGAACTCCTCAGCAAAATGGGGTTGTGGAAAGAATGAATAGAACTATCCAACAAATGGCTCGTGCTATGCTCGATGAATCAGGTACTCCTGCAACCTTCTGGGGTGAAGCTGCACATGCTGCTGTTATTATTCTTAACAAAACAAATGTCCGAGTAAACAGCACTCAAACACCTCATGAGCTTTGGAGTGGTAAAACTCCTTCCGTGAAGCACTTCAAAATCTTTGGGAGCAAATGTTATATTAAGAATACTGATGAGCAACTTGGCAAACTTGAACCAAGAGCAGATGAGGGCATTCTTCTTGGTTATTCTCCACATAGCAAAGCATACAAGTGCTACAATAAAAGACTTGGCAGAATTGTTGACAGTATTGATATAGTGGTTGATGAGAAGGGATATATTCCTAGGCAAGTTCATCATGAAGACATTGAAGAAGATGAAGGTTACTCTCAAAGGCGAAATGATGAAGAAGAAGAACCTCAAGAAGAAGAAGAATCTCAAGAAGAACCAGAGGAGCAGACAAGAATAGAAGAGAAGACTCCATCCAGATATGTTCAAAAGAATCATCCAGAAACTCAGATTATGGGGCAGAAAGAAGCAGGAGTACAAACAAGAAGGACACTTGCAGAAGCTTCAAGCTACTTGGCATTACTCTCCTCCACTGAACCACAAAATGTGAAAGAGGCATGCAAAGATGAATGTTGGGTCAAAGCAATGGATGAAGAACTTGAGCAAATCGAAAAGAACAACACTTGGGAATTAGTTCCTAGACCAAAAGATAAGAATGTAATAGGAACAAAATGGGTCTTCAAGAATAAATTAAATGAAAATGGAGAAGTAATTAGAAACAAGGCCAGACTTGTTTGTAAAGGGTATGCACAGCAAGAAGGAATAGATTTTGAAGAGACCTTTGCTCCTGTGGCAAGACTTGAGGCCATCCGAATGTTCCTTGCTCTCTCAAGCTTTCAAAACTTCAAGGTATTTCAAATGGACGTGAAATCAGCCTTCCTGAATGGAGACTTAGAAGAAGAAGTATATATTGAGCAGCCAGATGGTTTCATTCTTGGGAATGATCCAAACCTTGTATGCAGATTGAAAAAGGCACTCTATGGACTCAAACAAGCTCCAAGGGCTTGGTACTATCGGTTGGACAAATATCTTCACCAACAAGGCTTTTCAAAAGGATCAGCAGATAGCAATCTCTATATAAAAGTTGAAAATAACAAATTGCTAATTCTTGTTGTTTATGTAGATGATATTATTTTTGGCAGCAATGAAGAGACTATGAGTCAAAACTTTGCCTTGGTTATGCAGAAAGAATTCGAAATGTCACTTCTTGGAGAATTGACATATTTTCTTGGATTGCAAATCCAACAAAATGAAGGAGGTATCTTCTTGTCTCAAACCAAATACCTCAAGCAGATCTTGAAGAAGTATGGCATGGAAGAGTCAAAGCCAGTATGTACACCCATGGTTACAGGATGCAGCCTCAGTGCAAATGATGAATCAGCAGCAGTTCACCAACCCACTTATAGATCCATGATTGGGAGTTTGCTTTATTTGACAGGTACTCGACCAGATATTACACATGCAGTAGGAATGGTTGGAAGATTTCAAGCCAACCCAAAGGAAACTCATCTTCAGGCAGTCAAAAGAATCTTCAAATATCTTCAAGGGACCCAAAACTATGGCTTATGGTATCCTAGAAATACAGATCTCACTCTTCATGCTTACACAGATGCAGATTGGGCTGGAAGTGTGGATGATAGGAAAAGCACAAGTGGTGGTGCTTTCTTCATGGGTTCCAGATTAGTATCTTGGTTCAGCAAGAAACAGAGTTCGATTGCCTTATCTACAGCTGAAGCAGAATATGTGGCTGCAGCATCTTGTTGCACACAACTTCTTTGGATGATGCAGACCTTGCAGGACTTTCAAATCACTTGCACTCCACCCGTCTCTATCTTATGTGATAATACAAGTGCAATCAGCATTTCAAAGAATCCAGTCATGCACTCAAAGACCAAGCACATACCAATCAAGTACCATTTTCTTCGGGAACAAGTGCTTGAGCAGAAGGTCAAGTTGGAGTATGTTCCTTCTAAGGAACAAGTTGCTGATATTCTCACAAAACCACTGCCCAGGGAAACTTTTGAATATCTCAGACAAAAGCTGGGAGTAATTGATGCTTCATCCTGCTGTTGAAGCTTGTCTGTTCTACAGAAAAGTTGTTATACGCAAGTTACGAAAGGTATATACGCGTATACACGCGGATTTATGTTGGGAAAGTCGCGTGTATGATGTACGCATGTTGCAGAGATTATATCTGCGTCCATACACTGTTTCATGCAGGAGAAATCGCGTATATGAAGTTCTGAACAGAAAGGGCAAACTCTGGAGTTCTGAACAGCAATGGGTATGTCAGAATTCTTCAGGCACAGGTTCAGGGGGAGCAGCTTAAAAGTCTCATAAAGCATTGTTGGCATTCAGATGTTTTGGTTGTTGATTTCAGGAAAAGGAGCTCAGAAAGAAATCCTGGTTGCTGTTCTAAAAAGATGTTTATCATATGCTGCTGGTGACTTTCATAAGTCTTGGTCTAGATCTGTTGTCTCTATGTCATGTATCTCTCTTGTGATATCTCTTTTATGGTGTCAAGGTCATGTAACGGCCTATGTTGGTTTCCCCACTATGCCTGGGATGAATGCTGTAATATAATTGGTTGGTTCTGATATGTCCCCTCTTGGTAGGGAGTATGGATGTATGTATTGAGTCTTTTGGTGATAGGAAGGTCCCTTATGGTGTATAAGTCTTGGTTCTTGTTGAAGAACATCTTTTGCAGATCTGGCCTACTGTCAGGGGGAGCATGAGTCAGCACAGCCAAGCAGAGGTATCAGCATGTCCTCAGGGGGAGCACAGCCCTTTGCCCTTGATGTCAAAGGGGGAGAGTGACTTGGTGTGGTGGTTGCCATCAAGTCCAAAGGGGGAGATTGTTGGCATTATGATTCAAGTGTTGTCCTTGATGGCAACTCACTCAGAGGTTGGTACAGGTGCTCAGAGGTTGGTACAGGTGATGGCAACTTAATCAGAAGACAGATCTTAGTACAACATGCCAAGGAAGTTCATATACGCAGGTTCGTTAAGCCCAAGTCGCGTGTACACGCTAGTTGGATTCAGAAAAAGAGCGTGTATGTGGAAAAGTACCTTTGGTCCATGGTGGTTAGTCCTTGGAAGTTGTGCCTATGGTTTCGGACCATTGTGTCTCAACGGGCGTGTCGATCCCTAGTTTTGAAGTTGATGGTATTGTGTTACTATGGTTTTGGCTCTTGGTATTGAGCAAGGCCTAAGGCTATATAAGGAGAAGAAGATCATTAGGCAAAATCATCTTTCGACAAGGCTTGAATATCTAAGAGAGAAAGAGATCTGATATGCAGGGTCTGGGTTGCTTGATATGAGCTAAGGAGAAATCACATCGGTGGATGGAAGACTAGATCTAAGGATAAATCGGGATCTAATGGTTTGAAATGCACTATTATGATTGATTATGCGTATTTCTAGATCTGCATACTGTCGCAATATTATGTTCTGGATCTAACTGATGTCTGATACAGCTGCAAGTTGAGAGAATCTATTTTTAGATCTGTACGCAGGTTGGCTTAGGTAAAAGCGCGTGTATACGCGGGTTTCGCTCATTGAAGTAGCGTATATCTCTTAAAGCTTGATTTTTGGGTTTGCAGTTGGATCTGACTGTTATTACAGAGTTCTGTAGACTGCTCTGTGTTCTGGTATCTGGTGATTAACAGGGTTCAGTGGTTCAGTGATTCAAAGTTTGATAATACTAGTATTGGTTGTTTTATGCTTCAATGATCTGTTGTGAAAGTTGAATGAATTGGGGTCTACAGATTGTAATGTTGTGCTTCAGGAATATCCAGTCTGAAAATGTATGAAAGGTGGTACCTGAAGGAAAGAAGATTGTAGGTCAGCACCTACGTACTAGTATCTTGGCTAGTACAAGAGCAAAGGGGGTTGGAGCTCCCTTCCAAGGAAGTTTGGAGAACGAGAGAAGGTTGTAGCCTTCTGCAGGTTGTAGCCTGCGTACTGGTATAAGGCTGCACCAGTACAAAAGATTGTAAACTGAAGTTTCATATTAAAGAAAGATAGAGACAACTTGCAGCAGGTGGTTTTCACCCACATTGGGTTTCCACCTTATATCTTGGTGTTCATGTGTGTGGCTTTTGATCTGTTCTGTTATACTGCACCTGTTTACTGTTAATGTGGTGAATAATGTCCTGATGAACTTAACTGAAGAATAAGCTAACTAAATTATGAGTTTTCTTCTTATACACTGTTTTATTTAGTCACAGTTGCGTGTACACGCTGGTTCACCTAACTGAAGTAGCGTATATGTTTCTGAGCATTGAAAAAGTTTGATTGATCTGATAATACTGATTCACCCCCCCTCTCAGTATTATTTCCAACAAACAGTTCCTGAACCTGTTTCCTGATCTCTTCATTCTTTGTGGGAGTCATCCTGTAAGTTGCTTTATTAGGTAGATTTGCTCCTGGAATCAAATCTATGTGATGACTGATTTTTCTAATGGGTGGCAACTCATCAGGAAAATCATCTAAAATGATATCACAATAACTGTCCAGCATCTCTTGAATTTCAATTGGTAAATCAGAAACTTTTGTGGAAGTAATTATTACCTTAGGTTTGCAAACCAACGCAAAACTTACCTCATCTTCCTCCATCTGCTGTAAGTACTCCTTTCCACTCAACAAAAGGGTCTTTGGATCAAGTTTCTTCGATGTATCCTCTTCCTCTAGTGGCAGCAATGTATGATTGACACCATCTTTGTTGAATTTGTATGTGTTCTTCTTTCCATCGTGCATAGCTCCTCTGTCATACTGCCATGGTCTACCCAACAATATATGACACACATCCATAGGCATCACATCGCACAGAATTTTGTCTCTGTATTTTCCCAACTGCAACTCCACTTCACATTGCTCATTCACTACCAACTGATATCCCTTTTGAAGCCATGACACCTTATAAGGTGTTGGATGTTTCTTTGTTTTCAATTTCAACTTCTCCACCACTTCTGTTATCTGTACTACCACTGTCTATTATCATCTGACAACATTTCCCTTAAACCTTGCACACGGTCCTGAACAAGGTTTTCCTTTGTGTTGGTTCAACAATTTCCTTAGCTGGTTTTAACAAAAAAAATTCACTACCAAAGATTCCCCTTCTCTGGTACATTCTCTTCATCTATTACCTTTGTTGCTTCCTCTTCAGTTTTTGTAACAACTGCATTCCTCTTATTCTCTCCTATTTTTTATGGGCACTCATAAGCTCTGTGTCCCAGCTTGTTACATATGTAACATTTAACTTCTCTTCCTCTACCTCTACCTCCTCTTCCTCTGGAAAAACTCCCTCTTCCACTTGCATCACCTCCTGTGGGTGCATGCTGACTTGAGTTGCTACTAACTCCATCTCCAAGTGTTGTAGATCTTCCTCTACGACCTTGTCTTCTCCTTCCTCAGAAAGTACCTCTATTTCTGGAAGACTACTTCCTCATGAGTTTTTCTTCAGCCTTTAGTACCATCTGATAAGCCTCTTCTACTATTTTAGTAGACAATACACTTATCTCATCTTGAATGTCCATTCTAAGACCATTCACATATCTGGCAACCTTCTCATCTGTATCTTGGATTTGTCCTGCTCTTATACTCACTTTGTAGAATTCCTTTGTGTATTCCTTTACTGTCATAAATCTCTGTCTAAGATTCTGCATCTGCCTAAATAATGTTTGTTGATAGTCACTTGGCATAAACTTACTTTTCAGTTTTGCCACCATCCTGCTCCAATTCTTAATTGGTTGTTTGCCAAGTCTTCTTCTTTCTACTTGCACTTCATCCCACCAAAGTGTTGCATGTCCTTTCAGTTTTGTGACAACAAACTTCACCTTTTTTCCTTCATCTATTTCTTCATAATCGATGAATTTCTCCATGTAATTTATCCAGTCTATCAATTCCTCATGGCTTAAGCTTCCTGTGTAAATTGAGACTTCAAGTCTAGGCTTGGATGTGGATCTCAATACTGACCTAAAGAATCTCATTTCTAGAGTTACATCTGCAGGTTCTTCATCTTCTGCAGCTCCAGCTTCAAGTTCGCTGAGATCCCCAACATCTGCATCTCTTCCCATTTCCATTGCTTCCAATCTATTTGTTGCAGAGCTTCCAACACTTCAGCATTTGCAACCGTTCGTCCTCTTCTTCGACCACCACCTCTTCCTCCAACTCTGAAAGCCATGTTGGATTTCTTTTTCTGATCCTTGAGATCATGTTTAGTGTCAGTAGGCTGCTTTGATACCACAAATGGTGGCCAAGGTGTAGGCGTAATGGACAATCATTCAAACCCAGAAACGATTTCAGGAAGTTCAAGCGGAATTTCTTCTTGGATTTCCTGTGGAGTATTAGTCATCTAGCTCAAAGATATCTATTTTGCCAAATTAGCACAATTGCTTAATTTAGTTGCAATGACAAGTGCTTTTTCAAGTCCTTTAAGCATCACACATCGCAATCGCAAGGTCAATAGGCAGGGTTCATTTACTCACGAATGATGCGATGCGATATTATCGACGATCCTTGTATCGCACATTGCCATTCGCAACTCCATCGGCCAGGGTTATTCACTCTTGAACCTTGCGATGCGATACTAATTGGTGATCATCGCACATCACAAATCGCAACTCCTCCAGGCCAGGTTCATTCACTCATGAACATGCGATGCGATATTAATTAGTGATCCAACGGTCAACAGTCAACAGTGATCTGACGGTCACTATGATATCGTACAGAGATCTATGCGACGTTACCCACCACACAGAGCCGATAAGGTTTATAAGTCCTCAATTTATAAAAGTTCGGGTCCGGTTTTGGGATTAAAGTCCGAACACTTGATGACCCGATATCCGTTGGATAACAGAAGCCATCAGATCTACGGCTCGCGGGACTTCAATTAACACACGGATTAAAACCAACCTAACCCCCGTTGTTGACGATGACGTAAGACGTTGAAAATGGAATCAACGGTTAGGAATGAGTGCGGGACTTCAGTCCTGGATAAATAATTCGTACACTTCTACTCCCACAGTCACTAATACACGACGAAAGAATTTAAAAGCGATCACATAGAACTCTAATATTTCAAGCCAAACTGGAAATTCAATGATACACAGAGACACTACGGAGGGACGCAACACCTCCAAGATTGACCAATTACACACACAAATACACAGAGTTATGTTTTCTGCAACTTAATCATATATGGCCAAAACAAGCCGAATCAGTCAAAATCCTTTTACAATCATTCAGAACTTACATAAATACTATTCCATCCTAACTATCAGATCCTTAAAACATTGGATCAAATTTGCCTAATCTTAAACAATATCTAATTTGGTCGATATTCTCCTCGAGAATCTCAACTGAATCAAAACTGCATGAATTAATTACAAAACTACTCAATCCCTAAATCCTAGTTCAAATCCTATCTAGAAAGCTTGTAAATTGACAACTAAAGGATCCCACTCCTTTGCTTGTAACTTTTTTTGTATTTTTGGAATAAGTTCGAAGCCTTTTGCCTTCAAGCCTCACGCTCCTGCATCACCTTGTGAAGATATCCTACATCATTTGATACCTTTACTTCCATGTAGACCATATTTCATGTGACCTTCTACATTGCACCTTCAGAGAATGAGTTTATCTTATACATCTTCTTTGATGTCTCCAATATTGCTATATGAGGGGATCTTTCATGAGTATCCCTTTTCATCAATTAAGAGGAGACCTTTTGATATGTTCAATGACTTTAACTATCTAGATGACTATGTTTATCTTCATTTTTTATGCAAGGAATCTTGATGACCCGTCCAACTTATAGACGTCCTTGCAATCATGAAGTCATTTAACCAAACTTGATTATAGAATGAAAAGATACTTACTTGTCATGTGAAGATGAAATCTTCACCTTGATTGCTTTGATGATGGTTGAAGAAGATGTATGAGGGCTTCTTCTTCGATGATATTCTTTCAAGTGAGAAAGCATTTCCTTAATAAAAAAGGCTGCTTCTTTTGATAGGGATGATTTGTTGCTTCCTTGGATGATCTTCTTCTTGGATAAGGAAATGATCCTTGCTTGATTATAACCTTGAAGATGACAATGCCTTCTCGCCTTCAATCTGCTATGCCTTATTTTGTAGAGTAGGTTAGGACTGCTTCAATCTTTTCCAAGATGATGAGATCTTTATTTTGTGGTCCTTTGAGTTTCATAACTTTGTAGATATCTTGACGAGAGTCTTGGTGGTGTTTTGATGATGAGTGATGTGGAGACACAAGTTCTTATTGTTGTAGACTTGATCCTTCAATCTTGACAAAACCCTTCAACTTGATTTGATGCCCTTCTTGAAGCTGATCCTTGAATGTCTCTTTGCTACCCTTTCTTTGACTTCAACACCTTAGCTCTGATACCATGTTGAAGAATTTAGGGATAATGTAGTTAATGAGATTATTCTTGCATGATAACTATTTGTGAGGTATTTTAACTTTAATTCTTAGCACAATCTTCACTTGTTATTATTATTAGAGTGTGTCTTCTTAGTTCATCAAATAGCTACCGAAACAAAGAAACAAGAACACACAATGTTGGTTTTCTACCAGGGACAAAACCTCTCCCTCTTGGAGAGGAAAACCCACACAAAATTCTTCTTATAGAGATTTCAATTGACGAATACCAAGACCATGACCCTTGACCTACTAGGCCACTCCAAGACCAAGACATCAATCCTCTTCTTGTTGTTGAGATCATCATCATCATTAATGCTTCACCGAGATCATCATTCATTCTTCCTTAGATATTCATGAGAGCATGACTGTTGCACGATATCTCCATCTTTGCTTAGTTCATTACTACTGTTGGAGAGGTAAATCCCCTCTGCGGACCGAGGCGATCCCACTAGCCCAAAATGGGTCTAGCAACAATCAATTCACACTACCATGCAAGTTCCTAGTTGCAAACTGAAAGTGGATTATGAGAACCAACCTGGAGTCCAACGCTAATGTCGTAGAAGAGTTGATACTCCCGTTCCCTTGCTCCGGCAGGTCACGATCCTTGCGATCCCCGCGAATGGATACCTGCACATGCAAAGAACGAAGCGAATACAAGCATAAAATCCACTAAATACAACTATATTTCAGTCAGAAAGGAAATAGATCAAACATTATCATAATGAACAATAAGATCGGAACCATAATGGTAGTCGTTTATTAATGAATAATCAACAGAGAAAGATACAACCAAAGTTCTGACGTTGAATCTCTCCTCTGGCTGGGCGAGCAGCTATACATGTCTTGCAATAGACCTTCTCTCTCTCAGACTTCCGGCAGCATAACCTCCCTATGCTTCAAGACTCTTACTATCACTCAAGACAAGCGTTATCACAACTAGCATTACTCAAAAACTAGCTTGTCAAATGCATGAGGACAGACTTTTATAGATGGAGAAGGGGAGGAAGATACAATGCATCAGGACACCCATTATGGATTGGCATTATCTCCAAAAAGCCGCTGTGGATAGATGTCAAGGATAGATGATGACTCTCGACATCTAGAAGATGAGCTTTATCCTCAAAAGACTTCATGACTTGAAGGGAAAAAGCATATGGGTGCGCGTTTGTCAAAAATCTTTTCCAAACTTGGTTGGCGTGGGTGTTGTTCTAAGACAGAGCGCCAATGGTCACACCCTCTTTTGAGGATCTCATTGATTGGCGCGGGTAGTACATTGTGGACCCGCGCTAATGGAAAAAGGGCACTTTTCAGGGATATTTTGCAGGAGGTGTCTTCAGGGCACATGAAGTCCATACTTAGGGGAACATAATGCAAGTGTTTTTAAGTTATGTCACTGCTCACAAGTCCCGGAATGAGTCCTCCAAAGTACGGGAAAGGGGTAACAGGGACGGTGACCAATGGTGACAAATTACTGTGTAACAGATGCCCCCTAAAGCATGAGGCCCGAGAGAGAGAGAGGGGTGAAATGCTTTACAAGAACACATGTAGCTGCCGCCAAGAATCTACATTGAGAGATACAACTGATAGCTCAAGTACATGAAATATGTGGTATGGTCGCAGCCATCCATAAGAGAGTACATAATAATCTAGATCCATAGTATGGACGCAGCCATCTGGTTAGGATCAATGAATCGACTCAGGTATGGTCGCAGCCATCCAGTGAATGAGTCATGTACCAAGAATCACGCCTGGATTACAACAGACAAAATCCAGGGTCTTGCGCTCCATCTCGACCCGAACAAAAAGTACAAGTTCAAGCATGCGAATATATGAGCTGAAGTCGAACATGCATGAACATCGTCTGATTACCAGTCAATATTGAAAACTGTTAACAGACGCGAGAGGTACCACCAATAATGACAATGGCCCTCAAGGTACTACAAGTACAATCTACGACGTGCGAATTAGTGATCTGACGTCGAACACCTGTAGAATCATTCGATCGGAGGCCAATGATGAAAACCTCACGTCGAACACGAAGAACCTGCCATTGAGGCATGCAGGCTCCAAGGCACCGAAAGGGAGTCTCTAGATCAGCTTCTTGGATAATGAGCTGAAGTCGACAGGAAGTGACCTTGATCGAAGGTGGGCCATAATGTTTCCCACATCATCGACACGAGACAGAGAGATAATGTTGTGAATTAGGATTATATGAGCTATCAGAGGGAGGTTGTTTCTTTGCAGAGGTCAACTTCTCTTAAACATATCGGCGACACGATAGTGGAATTGGCAGTATTTGACATCAATGGATCAGAGGTCATGGTGACGAGGCAATGAGTAGATGAGAGGTCAAACAGGATTATCCAAATCCACAGAGGCAAGTGAAAAATGAGATGAGATATCCCCACCCAGACACGAAAGCAGACAAGTGCCATGTTCAAGAGCGACATACTGCCGACACGACAATAATTATGGTTCCATTTTCCCCCCGCCATTTCTGGCGAGTACCCCAATTATTTTTAACAAGCTTGATGGGGATAGCATATGCTTGTGGTGCGTCATTTCGACAGAATCCGATGTCATCAGGTTTTAACGAGTTTGACAAAGGAAGGACTCGACGTCTTTTCATGTTTAGAGAGTTTGAAAAGACATCAGAAAAGGAAACTCCAGGGGTGTCCTTTTTCGTAAAGTTGTGTCTCGCAAGCCCGAAAAAGTATAAAACAGTGCTCGAAAGAACTGCCCGACCATTACGATCGAGGAGTACTTTTCATAAGTAGTGATTTCGACCTGAAAAAGTAAAAAAGCGATCAAAACCACGTCGTTTCGAAACCGTTAACGAACCTGAAACGACAAGGGTCCGACGATCTTTTCGTTTTTACACAGTCGGAAAAGAGTTTAAAGACGACCGCCTCTTATTTACGTTTAACGAGTCAAGAGGGATAACTCGGCAATCTTTTCGTCTTTAAACAGTCGGAAAAGAGCTGAAAGTAGACCTCCATTTTATTCTTTTTAACGAGTCAAAAGGGAAAAAATACTCGGCAATCTTTTCATATTTTACGAGTCAGAAAAGAGCTTAAAGGAGACTCGTCCTAGAGGAACGAGTGGTATAATGGGTAGCAACTGGTTCCGGTAATGGCGGAACTGCTCAAAACATATGATGGTCGAGAGGCTGGCTAATAAAACCACTCATCGCTGCGGTTCCTCAGGAAAAGATAAACAACCAAGTGAGAGCATATGATCGGCCAAAGAGATGGTGGCGATGGAATGAAACAACCAAGGCTCATCTAGCAGAACTTAGCGGATAAACGACAATGGGTATGGGTTCATTTTTACACAAGCTTGAACCATGGAGAACTCTGCTTGGATTCGGTTTCATTTTTACACAAGCTTGAAACGAAAAACTATGCTTGTTATAAGTTCGCGTGCCCCCAGCATGATAACGCAAATCGAGGTACATGCCCCCCAAGCTTCATTGCATTCAACGAGGTGGATGGAATGAAGGTTCACTCTCGAGATCTATGAAAGACTCGACTTGTATTTTACGAGATCTTAATCAAAAGACTCGATTTGGAAAGGGAGTTGTTTCATTTTTTAAGGAGCTTGACATAGGACAATGAACTATGCTCCGACCAAACCTAGTTTCATTTTTTAAGGAGCTTGACACAGGAAAGGAACTATGCTCCAACCGAACTTCATCATAATGAATAGGAAGTCGGGGCTTCCAAGAGTGCCACTCCCGGTGGAAGGACAACATCTCGGAAGTCAGGACCCAATGCCCCCAAGACACTATGCAGGACGGCGGCATCACTGGATACAGGCACAGGATAAGTGGCCACGTAGTTGATCTGTGGTGGGGCAGATGCAACTGGTGGATGAAAACCAGGAGGGGATGACAACTGCGCAGGAGGCACCCAGGGACGAACGAACGATAATTGATCGATAGTCACAATTCTTCCATCGTGTGGAAAGCAAACCACACGGAAAAGTGAAGAGACAAGGGCCCCCATGGCATAAACATAGTCACGGCCAAGGAGAAGACTGAAATCTAAAGCACCTGGGGTAACCGATACGTCTATATAGACGGTTTTGCCTCCCAAAGTAATAGGGAACTTTGGAAGAATCCCTAATGGTTGACTAGTTCCTCCGTCAAAAGCCGTCAGATTCGATGCGACTGGCACAAGCTGTGGGGAACCCAAAGCTTGCCAAGTAGTGGCAGGCATAAGACTAACAGATGCACCCTCATCCAAAACAGTGCCAGGTATTGCCTTATCATAGGCGTGTACCGTGACCCAGAAAGACACATGGGATGGGAGGCGGAAGGTAGTCAAACGACTCCAGTCGAAGGAAACGACTGAACTACTTGGTGGGGGAATCGTATGATTGCCCCCCTGCTCTAAAGGAACCGAAGCAGGACTCTCGGGAGCAGCTGGGATAGGAGAGTCATTTCCGGACTCAGGAGAATTTGAGGAGACGAGAAGAACATGGGAATGATGCTCTTCCGAAATAGAGTGGTCAACGGGTGGTGAACTCGAGTCGACACTCTTTCCGACCAATGGTTGGTCTGGAACAGGCTTGGCAGAGCCAGGTTCGGGAAGAGGAGGCTGGACAAGAGAGGAATCTTGGTCGATCTCTTTGTCAGTGGGGGAACGATCTGCGGCTGCAGAGAGACGTTGATAACCAACGGGAAGTTGGGGTGAGGGAGCTGTAAGACTTTCCAAGACAACAGAGGCTTTATCCATGAGCGGACAAAGGTGAAGGGGATGATTGCCTTCACAAAATCTACAGGGGATTCGAATCTTCCCTTTTCCCTTACCATTTCCAGGTGATAAGGTAACATCGCCATGATCTCCAGAGGACGATGAGGGGTGGGCCGGATCATGAGACCATACTTCTAAAACCCTGGGAATGCCAGGACAATCGCGAAGAAGATGGTCCTCCTTGCACAACTTACAAGGAAATTTGACCTTCCGCGGAGGAGCAGAAGGTGGCTCGACTTGAGTTGTACTTTTAACCTCTCGCTTAGGAGTCTTCTTCTTCTTCTTCTTAGCCACCTGGTTACTTGAATCCAGACTTTCGCCAGGCGAAGTAGAAGATGAGGACGCAGAAACAGGCGAAGAAGGGGAGAGGTCCACCTTGGAATCAACATGATGTTGTTCGGGTGGAGGAGATGGTGGAACAGGAGTCATCACACTCGGGACTACCGAGGTCGAAAACAACCATACAGGCAAACCGATGGTTAACCTAGGCAAAGACAAAGTTGCCATATACGGAGCACCGACATTTCCAAAAGAAGGAAATGGACTAGGGTTTCCATCCGGGGGAACACCTTGGCCGTTAGACTCAGGGAAGGATGCCATTGAAAACGAGAAAGAACCCTACTCAAGCTAACACAAACAAGATCTAACTGGGTAAATGTGAAACGTGGCCGAATAAATTTTAAGACACACGGACTTAACTTGACCTTTTCATGTTTTAAGAGTCGAGAAAAGGACGAAAAGATGACTCTAGTCTCCTTCGAATATTTAGTGAGCCCGAAGTGACAAAATGCTCAGGTGAACCTTTTCTTTTAGGGAGTCCGAAAAGGATCAAAAGTGACTACTCTGAAGAACTAGGCAAAAGGTTTACCAAACAATCCGTAAAATTGCTTATACACCTTGGCAATCATATGAAAACCAAGGACTTCTCGTACGGCAGTCAATCTTCCCGAATGCTGTGTTCAGTGCATTACGGCTTGTAAGGCGGCAGACACGGCTTCCTGTGGATAAAGGATGATAACCTAGTGGGGTCTCCACATATACTCGACGGTACGTGGGAGCACAAATCCGTGCCAGACCACTAGCGAGTCACAAAAGGAGGAATCACCCAACCATAATGTGAAACAACAGTGACTAGGTTTAACGACGTTGGAACACGTCTCTAGCCTAGACCTCTAGAATGTATGCGTTAGGTTCCAATGCGTTGTTAGATTCATTCGGTTTATTTTACAGTTGATCTTCAATTAGGTCTCAGTTTTTAGGTCCTACCGTATGTGATCTCTCAGAATTCCCTAAATGCAAACTATATGCCAAAATATATCATTCCATTCAATGAATGCTAACTACAGAAGAGTTGAGATTTTCAAACAAACAAAATGATCACTAAACAATCAACAAAGATCCTAATGCAGCTAATAGCAATAAATGAAACTTTTTCTTTTTCTTTTTAAAAGTGACTAATTGCCAATAACAATAAATGCTAACTAATATAATGCAAAAAGATCATTTGTTTTTTCTTTTAAAATGGCATAATGCACTTAACAAATCTCGAGAGATATTAACAAGCATAAACAGACAAATTTCACTCAATGCAAATAGAACCAAGTCTGAAACACCAAGATAAACTGTCAAAACAAGGAAAATTACAAAGACCTCAATGAACCATGTGATCTAAGCTCAAACGAAGTCAAGCAAAATCCAAATGAGCTAGAGGTGAATTGCTCGAAGCACAGAATAATAAGCTTTGACAACCACTAGACAAGTGTAGAAAACAACCAAACAGTTGACTGGACAATCAAAAAAATCAAAAACTCCCACGGAAGGCTCGATATACAAAGCCACTAGATGCTCTAGGGCTGGGATATAAAATCGATGGAAATAGGAAAACACCCGAAGGATAAAGGTAAAAAACCAGTCAAACAGAGTTCTGACACACTCCAGTAGCTGAAAAGGATGTAAAAAGACAGAAATCTGAGTTTAAAAAGCTTCCAACAAACACACTGGCAAAGTTCACAGGACTGGCGCGACTGTCAGCCTGTAACTGGCGCTATTAAGGAATTAGCGCGAGTTGCTTTTGTGCAACATGCGCCAACTGGCGCGACTGTCAGGCAGAAAAACGCGCCAACACAGTTTGCTGGCCCAAAAAATAAATAAAGCAGTCCAGGGTCTGGTCGACAGTATTCAGACAGATCCAACAGCAAGAAACAACTTTAAAACTGACCCAGAAAGCTCATTTACGCAAGCAAGCAAGAGAAAACTAACATGCAAGACAAACTCCAAGCTGTTCGGTTCATAAACCAAACCGGAGATTGACTGAAGTGGCGTTGATCTACTCCGCTAATGCAAAGCAATAGCGTTTCGAAGGCTGCCTGGCCGTGCTTCAGGCTCCGTCCAAGGTTTATGAATCAAACAACAAATAGCTTCTCCCCAGTGGAGTCGCCAAATTGTTGGAGAGGTAAATCCCCTCTGCGGACAGAGGCGATCCCACTAGCCCAAAATGGGTCTAGCAACAATCAATTCACGCTACCATGCAAGTTCCTAGTTGCAAACTGAAAGTGGATTATTAGAACCAACCTGGAGTCCAACGCTAATGTCGTAGAAGAGTTGATACTCCCATTCCCTTGCTCCGGCAGGTCACGATCCTTGCGATCCCCGCGAATGGATACTTGCACATGCAAAGAACGAAGCGAATACAAGCATAAAATCCACTAAATACAACTATATTTCAGTCAGAAAGGAAATAGATCAAACTTTATCATAATGAACAATAAGATCGGAACCATAATGGTAGTCATTTATTAATGAATAATCAACAGAGAAAGATACAACCAAAGTTCTGACGTTGAATCTCTCCTCTGGCTGGGCGAGCAGCTATACATGTCTTGCAATAGACCTTCTCTCTCTCAGACTTCCGGCAGCATAACCTCCCTATGCTTCAAGACTCTTACTATCACTCAAGACAAGCGTTATCACAACTAGCATTACTCAAAAACTAGCTTGTCAAATGCATGAGGACAGACTTTTATAGATGGAGAAGGGGAAGAAGATACAATGCATCAGGACACCCATTATGGATTGGCATTATCTCCAAAAAGCCGTTGTGGATAGATGTCAAGGATAGATGATGACTCTCGACATCTAGAAGATGAGCTTTATCCTCAAAAGACTTCATGACTTGAAGGGAAAAAACATCTGGGCACGTGTTTGTCAAAAATATTTTCCAAACTTGGTTGGCGCGGGTGTTGTTCTAAGACAGAGCGCCAATGGTCGCACCCTCTTTTGAGGATCTCATTGATTGGCGCGGGTAGTACATTGTGGACCCGCGCTAATGGAAAAAGGGCACTTTTCAGGGATATTTTGCAGGAGGTGTCTTCAGGGCACATGAAGTCCATACTTAGGGGAACATAATGCAAGTGTTTTTAAGTTATGTCACTGCTCACAAGTCCTAGAATGAGTCCTCCAAAGTACGGGAAAGGGGTAACAGGGACGGTGACCAATGGTGACAAATTACTGTGTAACAACTACTCACTGAGATCATGATCATATAGATCAGGTTTCCATAATGTGACTGTTGCACTGAAGTCTTCATTATAATCTTTCATGACTATGACAACAACTTGATGTATGTTGAGATCCTTTCTCTACTTCAAGACTGTGATCATCCTAGTTACTAGGACTATGACTGCATTGAGAACTTCACTGAGTACATGACTGTGTTCTTTTCACTGAGATCATCCTTTTCATTGTCATGTCATGCACACATCACTATAATACTTATGCTAAGAGTGTGTACTCCTATAATATTCGTCCAAGAACCCTAAACACTTTCTCCAACTAAAATATTGTAATAATGTCTCCATTCGAGATTCCTGTAACACTTAACTTAACCGAGATTTCAAAGGGGAATGCAAAGATGTGACTGTGAAATTGCGAGGGTACGGGCTCCTTTATATAGGTGTTTGACCCTGTATTTGAGTCGACATGTCCACTGAACCGATGTGTAACCTTTTATAAGCTGACATGACTATTCTCTTCATCGTTTAGCTTGTTGCCTTCTTCAAGAGGATTGTGCTTCTCTTGGAGGGCTGATATGGACTCTAGGTTGACTCATATACATTACATAAATGCTTAAGAAGAGCTCTTACCTCACTGAGAGAAAAATGTGTTTATCAAAAACAATGATTTTATCCATTTTAAATAAATCTTGCCTTCCCTCAATTTGCAAAGTTTAATGGTTTTCCCTATTTAAATTGTCATATGTGCAACATGAAAACTATGTGTGTAAGGGTTTATATTGCTTTGTTCATCACCACTAAGAGTTGTCACAATCTAGTTGCAATAATCCTTAACCCATAAAATTGAATCACAAGCATGTTTGAAACCAGGAAAATTTTGAGGATGGGGGGGGGGGGGGTTGTTGATCCAAAATGGATTTAGTTTTGCCTCCAAATCAAAGTCTTCAAACTCAGTTGAAAGTGGGATCAAGTCTAAGTGCTTGATGAGATGATTCCAACGGTGTGAACGACGCGAAAATCCAAGTTCGGATGAAGAAGTTAAGGCCAGTCAAAGTTTCAAGGCAAACTAGGGAAAAAAGTCAAAAAGTAAAAGTCAAACAGGTCAACAGTCAATGCTTACGTCAGCAGGACACATGTCGTCCCAGGAATGCGCCACATGTTTTGGATGATGTCAGCAGAGAAGGTGACGTGGTAGTTTTTTATTGGTTCACATTGGCCAATCTGGTGCTCACACGTGGCAGGCTGAATTTTCCCAATATTGGCATGCAATCCCAAAATTTTGGGGGTCAGGGAGGATCGAACCCCTGACCTCCTGGAAGGCTAAGACTTCATTAGATTCCGCTCATTGGATGAGCTACTTTGTCACTCATTCATAATGGCGCGGATATAGTATTTAAGGTGGTTAGGTTGAAACCACCGAAAAAGGGCCGGATGGTCCGGGTCAACCCCACAACCACCGGTCCCTTAACATTAGTTGTTATCAGAACCTCCGAACCACACCATAGTCTCAAACCATATATACGTGTAACAATGCACTCAGAATATCCCACATGTGTAGTGATATCATATATCATATGATATATATATATATATATATATATTAACCATAATCAAAGGGATATGTGGCGGAAGGGTTGGGCAAAGGTTTCGAACCACGGACCTTCCAAAACACTTATATAAATAGTGCTTTAACACAAGTCCTCTAGCCAACATACCATATGATGGAGCTTGGTATTCAAGCAGCCCAATTTTTTTATATTTTTATGCAGGTGTCAAACCCGTAACACCACCAGCGCGCTTTTCAAAGCGGTTTTTGTATGCAGAAGTGGTTTTGTGTAGCAGAAAGGCGGTTTTTGCAGGTGTATGGTGGTTTTTGTCTGGAAGTCATTGTGGCCAAATATGGTCGAGTGTACACTCATTTAACTCGAAATTTCGAGCTGGACGCAGTGGTGATGTCCATTTTATCATTTGAGACTCTGTTTCTGAGCTCATGCCTATAACAACATATTGAAGACAAAATAAAGAGGTCAGCATTGGAAGCGAAAGGACCAGGAGACGTAGCCAGAAAGTCTGGTGAACTCCTTTATTAAATTTGGCTGTGTTGATGTGTTTAAATGTGTCTTCAAATTGTTTATGTGTTTATGTTATTCGCAATCTTTTTGATCCGTTGCATTAAGTAACATAAGCAAATTCACACATAGTCTATAATACCTTTTTCATTAATGGATCAAGTGGTATCAAAGCAACAAGGTTTTTAAGGTTTGACAAGTTTGTGTGAAGATTTGAATGCTTACTAGGTTGAGGCTCAAATGAGGCGAAGGAGAGCTTGTTGAGGCGAATCCAAAGATTGGAAGGGTCTTTTCACAAAGAAGGATGGCAGATGAAACTCCACTTGGGTCAGAATCCCAATTCTTGGATAGTTTCATGACGATACGTGCTATGGTGGAAGAGATGTATCATGAGTTTAAAAAGGGTAAAGGTGAAGGCACTTCATCACCTAAACCAGACAAAGGAGTAGAGGAACCTTTTCTTTTTACTCCTCTAGATAAAGAAGATAAAGGAAAGGGAGAAAAGCCTCCTCCATCTCCTCCATCATCACCATCATCGTCATCATCGTCTTCTTCTCATAAAACTAGTTCTTCTAAGCAAAAGAAAAAGAAAGCCTCTTTGATCAAATTAGATGTAAAATTTGATTTTCCAATTTATGATGGAGAACTTAATGCTGAAAAGCTTGATAATTGGATAAGGCAAATTGATGTATATTGCAGGGTGCAAAAAGTTGATTCAGAAAGAAAGAAGATCCAGCTTGCTAGCTTTCGACTTGGAGGAACCACACTTGTATGGTGAGAAGGCAAGACACAAGCAGATCTCCAAAAGCATGGTAAAATCATTTCAACTTGGAATGAATTTGTTTCTACTATTAAAAAGCAATTTTATCCATTGGCTTATATGCAACAAGCAATGATGAGTTGGCAAACACTACGTCAATTAAAAGGTCAAAGTGTTCAAAGTTATACTCAAGAATTCCGTAAGAGAGCTTTAACACTAGGCATTTCATTAGACTCACCCTAAACATTATTGAAATACATAGGTGGTCTTCGTAGTTATTTGAGGCATACCATACTTATGTTTAATCCAACTAGCTTAGATGATGTATTAGTTCAAGCAACTCATCTAGAAGCTAGAGGTAAAAATGTAATCCCAGATGTTGGGAAATCATCCAAACCTATTGAAAGCAAGAATAAAGGCAAGAAGAAACTTAAGCGGAAGGAGATGAAAACAAACATTGTGAAGAAATACAAACCTTCATGCACTCATTGTAAGAAGGAAGGACATGATGAGGCACACTGCTGGTCATTGCATCCAGAATTGAAGCCTAAGAAGTTTGGAGGTAAAGAGCGAAAGAATGTTGCTGCTATTCAAAAGGACTTGGGGTCAGATTCAGGTGAGGAGACAACAGTTACAGCTACAGGTATAAAATGTAAAGATTCTAAAGCATCTACAAGTACTTCTTCAAATTCTGTTGATAATGATAATGACAAGAGGAAAATAAATGAGCTATTTCACATAAGAGTAATTTCCAAGCATACTAAAATTGATACTCTATTTGATAGTGGGTCACAAGTTAATTTGATTTCTGAAGCAATTGTAAAGAAGTTGGGTCTAGAAACAAAACCTCATAAAAAACCATATCCATTAGGTTGGGTATGTGATAAAACTAAGCTACAAGTTACGGAACAATGTAAACTTCGTTTTGCTATTGGGTCAAATTTTGTAGATGAGGTTGAGTTAGACAAAGTCCCATTGGACATATGTGGAATTGTATTAGGAAGTCCATACTTGTACGATAGAAATGCTATTTTCTATCAAACTGAAAATAAATATCAACTCACTAAGGATGGAATTGAATATATTGTAAGGGCTCATAAACTCAAAGATAACTTCTCTCTATAAATTCAGGACAGATGAAAAGAATTGTAAATGCAAGTAAACAATTTTTACTTATGATTGTAAAAGCAAAGGATATTGATAAATCCGATGCATTCGAAGGTTGTAATCCTAAACAGAAGGCAGATATAGTTAAAGTTGTTTCTGATTATGATATTCTATTTCAAGAGCCTAAAGGGCTTCCACCCATGTGAGAGATAAAACATGAGATTTATTTGCAGCAAGATGCTCCACTACCTAACATTGGAATGTCAGGTTATCAGCTCTAGAGAATGCAGAAATAAGGAAGCAGGTATAGGAGTTGCTCAATCAAGGGTTTATTCGACTAAGCACATCACCGTGTGGATCACCTATTGTGTTAGTGCGAAAGAAAGACGGCTCATGGAGAATGTGCCTTGATTTTAGAGCATTAAATAAAATCACAATAAAGAATCGCTATCCTCTTCCTTGTATTGCTGATTTGTTAGATCAGTTAAAAGATGCAGTTTACTTCTCTAAATTGGACTTGCGAAGCGGCTACCATCATATCAGAGTTGCAAAACAGGATGTGTGGAAGACTGATTTCAAAATGAAGCAAGGACTCTATGAATGGATGGTTATGCCTTTTGGCTTAACTAACGCTCCGGCGACATACATGCGAGTCATGAATGATGTATTTAGACCATTCATTGATGATTTTGTAATAGTCTATTTAGATGATATTCTTATTTTCAGTAGAACATGGGATGAACATGTTAAGCATGTAAAGTAGATTTTAGATGTTTTTAAAAGAGAAAATCTCTATGTAAAATTGTCAAAATGTGAATTTGGCGGAACATCTTTAAATTATTTGGTTATATTGTAGGGGTGGTGAATAGAAGATAGATCCCTCTAAGGTCGAAGTCATTGTAAATTGGCCTAAGCCCAACACTGCTACAGAAGTTAGAAGTTTCTTAGGGGCAACGCAATATTGGAGAAAGTTTATTGCTAACTTTTCTTTGATTGCAGCTCCTTTACATGCTTTGACAAGTGTGAAACAGGTGTTTCAGTGGGGAGGCAAACAACAGAAGGCCTTCGACACATTGAAAGAAAGGATTGGTACAACGCTAGTACTAGCACTGCCAGATCTTCAACATCCATTTGAGATCGAGACAGATGCAAATGAATATGCCATGGGGGCAGTGTTGATGCAGCATGGAAAGCCTATATGCTTTCATTCTGAGACATTCACATCAACAATAGTTAACTATCCTACATATGATAAGGAATTATATGCATTAGTTCAGAGTGTTAAAAAGTGGAAACATTACATAATGGGTAAAAAAACAATCATACACATAGATCATCAACCACTACAATAATTACACTCACAAACTAAATTGCAACAATCAAGACATTACAGGTGGATGGGTTTTCTACAGCAATTTCATCTTGTTATCAGATATAAGAAGGGCATACATAATAAGGTTACAGACATGTTATCAAGACCAATCATAAATTCATCTACAATACTTGATCATAATTCAATAATTCATGAAAGTTACATTGAACAATATACTCAAGACCTAGATTTTAAGGATGTATATGCAACTTTAAGTCATGGCGAACAGGTAGAAGGATTGGATTATTACATAAAGGACAAACTCTTATATCATTTGGGAAAGTTATGCATTCCACAAACTGAAAGAGTTAATATAATTCGAGAAGCACATACTTCTCTCATATCAGGTCATTTTGGGGTAAGTAAAACAGTTGCACAATTACAAAGATTCTGCTATTGGCCACAAATGAATGAGACAATTTCTAGATATATTAAAGGATGTACTATGTGTGCTACAAGCAAGCCAAGTAATAGAAAATTAGGCTTGTATATTCCATTGCCAATTCCTTCTCGTCCTTGGGAAAGTGTTTCCATGGATTTTGTTGGGGGATTGCCAAAGTCTAGAAAGGGTCATGATTATTTGTATGTAGTTGTGGATAGGTTCAGTAAGATGTGTATTTTGACACCATGTAATAAATAGGTCACAACTGAACAAACTGCAAAGTTGTTCTTTCAAATTGTATGGGTTCATTTTGGGTTACCCACTTCTATTGTATCCGATCAGGATTCTTGATTTGTCGGGAAATTTTGCTCAAGTCTATGGGAGTTAACAAACACAAAGTTAAAGAAGAGCATGGAATTTCATCCACAAATAGATGGTCAGACAGAAGTGGTCAACAGGACAATGATACAGTTGCTTCAAGGATATTGCAGCAAGCATCCCAAACTTTGGGATGAGGATTTATGTTATGTGCAACATGCTTACAACCATGCAAAACATTCGTTTACTTAGCGATCTCCTTTTGAGACTTGTTTTGGTTTTATACCAAAGTCTCCCTTGGATTTTGTCTTTGGTAAAGACATAGCAGTTGATGGACACAGTGATGTGGAAAAAGTGACCAAGTTCATTGAACAAATCCAGGAAATTCACCAGGCAGCACAGGAACGACTGGAAAGAAGCCAAGCAAAGTATAAAGCGCGACATGACAAGCATCAAGTTGAGCATAGTTTTCAAGTTGTTGATCAAGTCTGGTTGTACATCAACAAATAAATATTGTAAGGGGAAGGTAAAAAGTTGAAACCAATTAGATATGGTCCTTTCAAAATACTTGATAAAATTGGTGAAAATGCTTTCTGCCTAGATCTACCAGCTTATATGCAGATCTATTCTGTCGTAAATGTTGAAAACTTGAGATTGTACGAACCTTCATTGATTGAAGATCCCGAAGAGCAAGGTCAGCTACCTTCCATCGAAGATCTTTTGCCTGAGTATCTCAATGAGCTACAGGAGGATACAGTTCTTGATAGGAGGATAAGGACTTCGCGACGGGGAAATGTTGAGTATCTTCGAGTTGGACTCAAAGGTACAAATCCAAGTAAATCACGATGGATAGAAATTGGAAGAGTGAAGGAAATTTATCCTCACTTACTCGATAAATAAAACCAACTTTTGGTGGTCCAAAAGCTTCCAGTGGGGAGGAGTGATCCAAAATGGATTTAGTTTTGCCTCCAGATCAAAGTCTTCAAACTCAGTTGAAAGTGGGATCAAGTCAAAGTGCTCGATGTGATGATTCCAGCGGTGCAAAAATCCGAGTTTGTATGAAGAAGTTAAGGCCAGTTAAAGTTTCAAGGCAAATTAGGGCAATAAGTCAAAGTCAAAGTCAAACAGGTCAACAGTCAATGCTTACATCAATAGGACATGTGTCGTCCCGGGAATGCGCCACATGTTTTGGATGATGTCAGCAGAGAAGGTGACGTGGCAGTTTTTGATTGGTTCACATGGGCCAATCCAGTGCTGACACGTGGCAGCCCAGATTTGCCCAATATTGGCATGCAATCCCAAAATTTTGGGGGTCAGGGAGGATCGAACCCCTGACCTCCTGGAAGGCTAAGACTTTGTCGAATTCCGCTCATCGGATGAGCTACTTTGCCGCTTATTCATAATAGCGCAAATATGGTATTTAAGGTGGTTAGGTTGAAACCGCTGGAAGAGGGCCAGACGGTTGGGGTCAACGTCATGACCGCCAGTCCCTTAACATTAGTTGTTATCATAACAACTAGACCACACCATAGTCGCAAACCATATATACGTGTAACCATACACTTAGAATATCCCACATGCGCAGCGGTATCATATATCATATGATATATATATATATATATATATATATATATATATATATATATATATATATATATATATATATATATATACCATAATCAAAGGGATATGTGGCGGAAGGGTCGGGCGGAGGTTTCGAACTGCCGACCTTCCAAAACACTTATATAAACAACACTTTAACACAAGTCCGCTAGCCAACATACCATACGGTGGAGCTTGGTATTCAAGCCGCCCAATTTTTTTATATTGTTATGCAGGTGTCGAACCCGTAACACCACCAACGCGCTTTTCAAAGCTATTTTATATGCAGAGGTGGTTTTGTGCAGCGGAAAGGCGGTTTTTGCAGGTGTATGGTGGTTTTTGACTTTCCAGGGGGTCTGGAAGTCATTGTGGCCAAATATGGTCGAGTTTACACTCATTTGACTTGAAATTTCGAGCTGGACGCAGTGGTGATGTCCATTTTATCATTTGAGACTCAGTTTTTGAGCTCATGCTTGTAACAACATATTGAAGACAAAATAAAGAGGTCAGCACTGGAAGCAAAAGGACGAGGAGACGTAGCCAGAAATTCTGGTGAACTCCTTTATTAAATTTGGTTGTGTTGATGTGTTTAAATGTGTCTTCAAATTGTTTATGTGTTTATGTTATTCACAATATTTTCAATCCGTTGCCTTAAGTAACATAAGAAAATTCACACATAGTCTATAATACCTTTTTCATTAATGGATCAAGGGGGGTGAATCAATATTTTAACACTTTTAACAAATAATTAGCCAATTAAATGTATTCAACAAGACAACAAGATATCAATCACATAAATCTTGAACTCTAGAAGTTTACGTGGAAACCCACATGGGAGAAAACCACAAATTATTTTTTATTATGATGTAAATGTAAGAACAAACTCCAAATTACATCAAATTATGTAGGCACCAGCCTACAAGAGGCTACAACTTCCTTTTCTTTGCAAGCACCCACATATTGGAAGCACCAAATCCAATAGTTTGTAGGAACCAACCCCATGATCTATAAGCACTCACTTGCTCAACTTATCAGATCCCTCTTTCATTAATTTTCATACTAAGATCTAAGGCTCCTTTAGTTAAAATATTGTTGAATAAATTATTTAAATCTTAGATTTATTATACCTTGCATTGCAACCACCCATCTTCCTGTAATTTTCTAATCTATTTAAGATTCCTCATCATTTATGCTTCTCTCTCTTAGATATTCTCTTGGTTACAGTTTCTTTTATGCAATTATGCCTTTAATGCTCCATCCCTACACTTCTTTAAACTCATTGTTGCTTTAGATCTTGGTTAATCTTGAAATTTAGCCTTTGCATAACAACTTCTCTTTAGCTCTATTTCAGATATGCTCCAGTTCACTCTTAGCTTGGCTCCCTCACTTCTCTTGATTCTCTTGCACTATTATCTGTTAACAACAACAACAAAACCTTATCATTTTGCATGGGAACCTCCTATTCTATGCCACCTTCTTTCCTTTTATAGATGCTGCCATAAAAAATTTAATTCATTCCAACCTATGTAATTAAATTTGGTGTTTGAAATAGGCTTTACTCTTCTAACAAAATTTGGCACCCGGATGCCAAATTTTTGGTCGTAGGTCCTTGCTTTTGTTATGAAACCAGCTCAAAGAACAGAAGAAAAGATATATTAACAACTTAAAAATGGTCCTCTTCGAGGGGGAAAACACCTTTACATTACATAAACGAACAATTCTTGGATGATATAAATGATAATACTTCCTTGGTATATATAGGAGTCTAAGGGGTCATAATATAATCAGAGCCTACATAACAATAATAATGTAAGGGCACAAAAGTAACAATAGTGGGCTTCTGTGGGGCACAACAATAACAACATGGGGGATACATGGGCACAAAAATAACAATAGGGGGCTATAATAACAATAACAATAAGGGGAATACACTAGTATTATAGCAACCTAACATGCCCCTCTCCTTCAAAAAAGTGTTGTCCTCAATGCTTGAGTAGTTCTGTATGCTTTGGTATAAAATTATCATCCTCCCATGTGGAGTCTTCAACAGGTAAGTTCTTCTTTCCAACCCCACAATTCAGACCAAGATTAGTGATCCAGTGGATCTAAATAGTGCTCAAAATTAAAAGTCCGCGATAGAGATCGAAACATGAATGACTAGATATATCTTGGCGATCTGAACCCAATTCAATTAGTTTCACTCAAGTCTGACATCGGATGCTCCTAGAATCATATTCTATTCATTTTTGGAAACAACTAAAAATTTTGAAATTTGGATTGCAAGGATGCCCAGTTAGTCGTCTGTATGTTGACTGGTTAAGGCATGGTTTATTTTCATTGGTTGAATATGGGTTGTATGGCCCAATGAGGGATTGCCACGTGGGCCAACCAATGGTTGCCGGCCTCCTCATGGCTAACAAGTGGTTGCCACGTGGCCTCCTCATGGCCAACATGTGGCCTCCTCATGGTCAACCAAAATTTTGTGTGAGGCCGAACTACCTCCATGGGAGTCGAACTCGAGACCAAGTACCAAGCAACCATGAGCCATACCATCACGCCACCGCTATGTCACTTAATAATCAATGGAGGTGAGTCATACTTAAAGTTTATCGTTGGCATGTTTGGGGCTAGGGTTGGGGCTAAGCCCTAGCCCTGGTCACCATGCCCAAGAGAACCAAGGGGCAGGATCGTGGGCCAAGTCTTAGCCCCAACCTCGTGGTCACTGCCCTCCATACAACGCATTGGACTCATGGCTGAGAACTGTTGACAGATGAAAAGGGGGCCAACCCCAAAGAGTCAGCCCTAAGCCATATGGAAGTCTATATGACCACTGACAGAAGAGCAGGAGGAGCTAGCGGCTAGGCACTTGCAGCGGGGGCCAGCCCCGAGCCATATGGCCACCACGTGACCTCACGACCAGCGGATGGAGAGCATAGTCCTCAACATGGAATTTAAGCACTAAACCCCAAGTTTTGTGGAGCATGATATGGCTGTGTGTCAAGCGATAGGGGGCCTGGTCGGCGGGGGCTGACAGTTAGCCCGACCACTGGGCACGTGGCCCTAATTTTTCGGAATTGGGGGCTTAATGGCAGATTTAAACATCTTACAAATTCACCCACTGAGCGGGAATGTAAGCCAGGTTTACGCACCAGTTCCGCGTCTGGGGCTCTCAAGCCAGTTTTAGGCCTAATTGGAGGATGGTTAACTGCAAAATTTGGGAAAATGAAGAAACAATCATAACTTTCTCAATTTTGGGCCAAATGAGGTGCCAAAAGAACCAAAATGGGGGTTTTTGATAGTGTTGGATCCATTGGGGACATTAGTTCTGATGTTAGAGCTTTGTAAAGCATGTAAACACACTTTTGAGCATTTTTAATGAAAGAGGCCCTACATTGGAAGCTGGACTAGGAGATGTAGCCTAAGAAAGGGTGAACCACTTTATCATGTTTTGTGTTATGTGTTTCAGATATGCTTATCTGTCTCTGTTTGGCTGTAAAATTTGGTTAAAATTTACTTTTTTACGTGTTTAGTAAATTGATCCTCTACCCAAAACACATATAAATTTAACTTGCAAATTGATAAAAATCTTCAATTTTACACATACATATCATTTTGGTATAAGAGCACAAGGTTTTTGTGAATATTTAATTTGTTTGCAAGTGTTTTTCTGATGCCTACAAGGTTGAAGCTCAAAAGAGGAGAAGGATAAATTTTGGAGCCAAGATCTCAAATTGTTTCAAGGAGAACAAACATGCCTCGAGCTTCAATAATCATGTCACATGGAGAGGGCCTTGAAGGGATGTATGAAGATGAGAAAAAATTCAGAAAAACATTATTTGAGATGTTTGAGATGGTTAAGGTTTTGTATGAGGAGAGGAATTCCAGATTGTATGGAGAGAGCTCAAACCATCCAAAAGGAGATGGAGGAAAAGGAGACAAGCCTCCAAAAGGGAATGGAGGAAAACCACCACCATCATCTCCATCGTCTTCTTCATCCTCATCTTCAACTTCTTCTACCCTTTCACAAACACCTCCAAATTCCCCAAGGGGTCATGGTAAAACTCCTTTGGTTAATTTTGACATTAATTTTGAATTGCCTATGTACAATAGAGAGGTAAATGTAGAGGGATTAGATAATTTGATTTGTCAGATTGAAGTCTATTGTAGGATATAAGAATCAAAGATGATGAAACCAAGATTTAGCTTGCATCTCTTAGATTGGAAGGTGCAACACTAATTTGGTGGGAAGCCAAAAATCAAGAGGACATGAAGAAACATGGTAAGGTTTTATCCTGTTGGAATGATTTTGTTGTTGAAATAAGAAGGAAATTTTCTCCATTAGCATACATGTAAAAAGTTATTATGGATTGACAAAACTTTAGACAAGCTAAGGGGAAAAATGTGCAACCTTCTACTCAAGAATTTAGAAAAAGGGCTTTGATTTTGGGTATAGATTTGTCCTCACAAGATACTTTGTTCAAATACATTGAAGGATGCATAGTTACTTGAGACACACAATTCTCATGTTTAACCCTACAAAACTAGATGAAGTTTGTGTACATGAAACTCATTTAGAAGTCTGTGTCCATGCCTTGGATCTTAGATTACAGATGATCCTTTTGTATTGGATGGTTGCGCCCATGCCATGGATCCTTTCATATAGTCCTTACTATCTGAATGGCTGTGTCCATACAGTGGATTCATGTTTTGACATCAGATATGTATATGTATATGCATCCTTGATTTGCAGGTCTCCTAACAGTGCGTGTCCTCGTCCTTGCAAGAGCTTGTAGAGCATCTCAGCCATCACTGCCCATTCTGCCTTCATGCTTTAGGGGGCATCTGTTACACAGTATTTTGTCACACCTCCCGCACTTCCCTATGACATACCTTGAAGTGCCCGAAACATGACCATAATGCAGTGTACTCATTCATATATGCTGTTCAGAGCCTTCATAAGACATTGATTGGAAAATGCCTTGAACTTCCCTTGAAGGAAATAGCTCTTAAACCCTAAATTGAAGATCATTGCTCTTATAAGGACAAAAACCGCGATGATTGCATGTTGCACTATACTCGACCCTTGATGGCATCGCTCTGTTTACTTGTATACCCACGATGATCCCAAAAAGGCAATTTTCCCAAAGAGGATGTGAAGCTTCGTGATCTAGAAGCTTCCAGAGCGGCGAGCTGGAGGTTGTTCAATGTAAATGAGGTCAAATTCTCCCAACTTGGCCTCTTGGTCTTATCCCTATGAGCTACCTCCTTGAGATGTGGGCCTAATCCTATCTTTGGAGAAGTCCTAACTCCCTTTCCTAGTCTATAAATTCACCCTCTCCCATTCCCAAAGGGTTGGTCAGGTTAGAGGTTGGGTTGGTCTATGCATATTTGCACCCCTACGTTGAGCTTGTGCTTAGAGGCTATTCATTAGACTTGGAGAAGGAGTGTTTGGAGAGTTTCTTGCCTTGGACTTGGATTACTACTCAAGGAGAGCCTTTCAACATCAAGGCTATGGTTGTAAGCTTCCCTTAATTCTTTAAATAATAATACAACTGCTGGTTCATCTTCCCAAAATATATATGTTCATGTATGTATTGGCTTGGCATTCCTGGATCAGCTAAGTAGGTTATTATTAGATTTGCTATTGGTCTTGGCATGCTTTGTTGTCTCTTGATCACTTATGCAGGTACATAAGTGCTTAAAGAAGCAGGAACAAGTTCGTGACACAAGCAGTTCGAGGATCTCAACAAATGAAATCAGAATAGCATCAGAGTGAGGTAGGTCATCTCTCTCATTCTACTTTTTAGTTATAATATAGGAAGATGTCTAGTTGATTGTCACTTCAGTTGCTAGACCCACTCATTAGGCTAGAGGGATCGTCTCTGTCCATAGAGAGGATTAACCTTGTCAATAATCCCCACGTGAAATCACTTGACAATAATGAATAAACTTGACATAAATGACAACAACTACCAACAACTCAACAATCTTCCCCTTTGGCATTGATGGAAACACCTCTTGACATTGTTGTCATTGAGGGCAATACCACCACTTGGAAACACCCCCCTGTCAAGAAAAAAGAAACTATCATTGTCTTCTCACTCTCCTCTTGGATTTTAGGTGTCAATGTCTGATCATTCTTCCCCTTTGGCATTAACGAAAAAAGGTTTTAGTTACTCCCCTTTGATCATTCTTCCCCTAAAGGGCTTTAGTTATAACCCTGGATATTACGGGTTGTTGATTATAATTGTTGTTCAGCATACTAGTGTTGCTTGAATAAAGTGATACCAATGGAAGAAGGACAAAGAAAAACATAGGAAACATGAAAATTTTCCATTTAATAGTGCATTATACTCCCTCTAAACTTGTACCACTCTTGGTTATCTTAAAGCTCCCCCTGAGCTTAATCTCTTTTCTTCTCTCTAACCTCATGACATACAATTATCCTTAACATCTTTGGGCAACTACCCTCTTTGCTTGTGAAGAAACATGGTGAAGAGATGAGTGAGATATCACTCCCAACTTTTGCCTTAAATACTCAAAAGGCTCTCAGGAAAGAGGCTTGGTGGAGATACAAACAACTTGCTCTTTTTTGGATATGTACTCCAACTTCACAATCTGATCAACCACTTGTTCTCTAAGAAAATGATACTTTATGGGAATATGCTTGGTCTTTGAGTGAAGAACATGATTCTTGGATATACTAATAACACTTGTGTTGTCACATATAATGGGAATGAGTTCATCATAAGTTACCTTCCTGTCTTGGAATGTTTGCTTCATTAACAAAATCTTAGTACAACTTGTTGCAGTTGCTATGTACTCTGCTTTAGCAATAGAAAGCGATATAGAAGTTGTTTTTTGCTTAGCCAAGCCACCAAACACTTCCCTAGGAAGAAATCCCCATCTCTTGTGCTTTTCCTATCATCTACACTTCCAGTCCAATCAACATTAGTGTATGCAATGAAAGAGAAATTTTTTCCCTCTAGAAATCATTGGCCATAGTCCATTGTAGCTCTTAAATACCTGGAAATCCTCTTGGAAGCTAAGAGATGACTTTGTTTGGGTGTTGATTAATACCGTGCATAATTTCTAGCCTTAAGGTTGTTAGGTATAAAAGGTTGCCAATTATTGATTTGTGAATTGTTTGATTTACCTCTAGTGTCTCATCACCTTTGCTTAGTTTGCATCTAGTGACCATAGGAGTACTAATAAGGGAACATTCTTCCATCCTAAATTTCTTCAACATTTATTTGAGACATTTGCCTTGAGAAATAAATATATCTTTTGTTGATTTTGTAATTTGTAGGCCCAGGAAAAATGAGAGTTCCCCAAGCATGGGCATCTTAAATTCAACTTGAATATCAGCTACAAATTTTTAGCTAAGTAAATCTGCATCACTACAAAAAATAATGTCATCAACATGAGCAACAATAACTAAAATATTATCATTTGTAGATTTTATATACAAATTATTGTCAGTTGTCCCTCTTTTGAAGCCTTGTTGTAGGTGTTAGTCTAATTTTGAATACCATGCCTTGGGTGCTTGCCTTAGACCATACAATTCCTTTCTCAGCCTACACACTACCTCAAGATTTTCTTACAATTGAAAACCTTAAGGTTGTTCTATATAAACCTCTTCTTCAAGCTCATCATTCAAGAATGTTGATTTACATCCATTTGATAGAATTTGAAATTCTTTGTTGAAAATTGCAGCCAGAAATTCTCAATTTGATTTTGCTGTGGTCAAATTGAGAAAATTCGAATTTCCACATCACCAGACAACTTGGATGCAGTTAACCTGAGTGAAATGGTTTGTGTCACCTAGTTTACTTATTAAATTTGAGTTGGAGGAGTTAGAGTTCAGTTAAGCATGTGTGATTGCTAATTTTTAGCAATCAAGGTCAGTCATTTCAAGTTGTTTTCAGTTAAACTACTTCCAATTGTTGGAAGAACTAGTGGAAGGTCAATTGTGCAGTGAGACTGTAGTGTAACTCACTGATCATCCAGTTAACTAATCAATCATCCCAAAATAGCTAGTGCATGCAAAGAATCTGAGTTCCCTAGTTGTGGTGGAGATTCCAAGGCAGTGTAACATCAGTTGTAGACTAGTCTTGAGTGTATAGGTTTTGTATGCAGTCAAATGATCAACCTTGGGAATTCTGCAACAGTTAGATTATCAACCTTGGGAATTGCGCAGTCTTTTTTGGAGAAATTCCTGAACAATAGTGACCTAATTTCTCAATGAATTGCACAAGGAAATAAGGGCTCAAGAAGAGGCATAAATTGACTAAGTCTAGGTCAAAGCTTATCATTGAGCAGAGAGATAGGTTATTCAATTGTAGGTTGTGCTCAATTGAGTAAAGAAATTCTAATACATATCTATTCATCAGATTAATGCAAGCAGGCATAGGGATTTTCAGAAGATTATTTTCCCCTACAAAAATATTGTGTGCATGTGTGTTATTTATCATTGCATGTTTGTGATTGACGTTCTAAATTGTGAATTGAATTCTGCAAAGTAGTAAAGTTGGTTTGTGTATTGTGATTTTGATTCAAACTTCATGAGAAGTTGCAAATATACACCATAATTTCTACATGGTTTCAACGCATGATTCACATTAGAGCAGGAATTTTGAAGTTGTTTCTTAGGAGAATCGATTTTGCAGTTCAATGTAGTAGGATCTCTACAAAGTTGGGAATATGACCTTCAATGGGCTAAGACTAGAGTATGCCTTGGAAGGCATCTCGAATTTCATTGCATGGAAGGATCACATGGAGGTAGTATTGTATAATAACGGATTGCTATAATACATCAAGACAAATGTTGCAAAACCACATGCATTTGATGCCCAAAACCTTAGTCAGTGGAAGAAAGATGTAGCTAAGACGAGGAGAATAATCTTCAAGGGAGTGCGAGGAAACATTATCAGAAATCTCCATGGGAAAGAAACTCCTCACACATTGTGGCAGGCACTGACAGATCTATTCCAGAATAGCAATGACCATAGGAAATTGGTGCTCAAGGATAAACTTTGAAATATCAAGATGCAGAAGAATGACACTATTCAATAATATCTTAGCAAGTTCACACAAGTTCGTGATGAGATTGTAGGATTTGGTTTTGCTATTGCAAACAATGAATTGGTAATCTTAGCCCTTCTAGGCCTTCCCAAGAGCTGGCATAGCTACCAAGATTCGGCGAATGGGAGGGAGAAATTACTGAATTGGGAATGCTTATGGTCCAATTTGGTATAGGAGAAAATAAGGCGAAATACCAGAGATGAGACTTCATCCAAGGGTGAGGATGAAGATAAATTTTCATTGGTTGGAAAGGGAGAGAAGGGAAAAGGAAGAAATCTCAAACCAAACCAGAATCGAACAAAGTGGGTAAGAAGAAATATTTGTCCAAAATTAAATGCTTCAATTGTCATGAATTCGGGCACTATGCCACGAAGTGTCCACACAAAAAGTCAAGCAAGAAGACCTTAGGAGGAGGAGCCGGTGAATATTTGGCTTCACAGTTCGAGCTTGATTTCACTCTTATCACATGCATGGCCAACACAATGATGGGAAGCGTGTGGTACTTGGACTTTGGTGCCTCGTTCCACATGACATGGTGTAGAGACTTTTTCAGTGACCTAGAGGAGAAAGATCTCTAGATGCACATCGAGCTAGGGGACGATGAAAGGTATAGTGCGACCTGGATTGGTACAATCAACTTTCAAAGGGAGTCAAGCTCCCCTCTCAAACTCAAGGATGTCATGTTTAGTCTAGGCCTAAAGAAGAATCTCATCTCTGTTGCAGTTTTGGAAGACCGTGGTTATGATGTGATATTTAGCAAAGGGAAAGCATTCCTGAGACACATAGCCATGGGACAGGTGAAGGAAATCAGGGTTTGCGTGAAGAACCTTTATATGCTTGATGTGGAAGATTGTGTTGCATTAAGCACTAAGGCGGAGAAAGTATAGAGCCAGGATGATGGTGAACTTTGGCACAAAATACTTAGCCATGTGCATCATGGCACCTTGAAGATTATGCAACAAATAACCACTGGCCTCTATAAAGGAGCACTTGAGCAGCAGGATGTATGCAAAGGATGTACCTTAGGGGAGTACACAAAATCCATATTCCATGGCCGAGACAACAAAGCACATGCAATCTTGAAAATGATCCACTTTGATGTTTCTAGCTCTTTCACGATAGCCTCCACTGCTAGAAACAAATATTTTATCATTTTTATTGATGCTTTCTTGAGGAAGTACAGGATGTTCTTCATGTAGAAGAAATATGAGACATTCTCCAAGTTCATAGAATTCAAGGCACTAGTTGAGAAAGAAATTGGCAAGAAGGTGAAGGCTTTCAAGAGCAATAATGGAGGCGAGTATATTTTGAATGAATTAAAAAATTTATGTGTGAAAGAAGGCATTCGAAGAGAGCTGACAACACCCCACAACCTGTAGTAGAATGGGTGTGGAATGGGGTGGTTGAGAGAAAGAATCGTAGCATTGTGGGAGTTGCAAGAGCTATGTTGCATGACAAGGGCCTACCTATGCATTTGTGGGCTGAGGCATGCAACATAATAGCCTATTTGTAGAACTAGAGTCCTCATCAGATTCTTGGTATGATTACATCGGAAGAGGCCTTCTCGGGGAGAAATTTAGATGTGTTGCACTTTTCGCTTTTCGGAGCCTCTGTTTACTACCATGTCTCCAAATAATCAAGGAAGAAGCTTGAGCCGACAACAGAGTTGGGGGTATTTGTGGGTTACACAGAAAGTCCTCACAATTACCATGTGTACTTACCTTCCCTCATAATGATAGTTGTGTGAAGGGATGTAAATTTGGAAGAGGAGAAAGCGATGAGGTGATCTGTTAAGAGGGAGATTCAGATCTCACCAAAAGAGGAGATTGTAACTCCAAAGGAGGAGCCTCATGAAGTTGTGGTGATCTAAATGAGTAAACTTGAAGAATTTTAACAATTTGCAAGTGAAAATTATATGTGTTTTGGGTAGACGATCAGCTTACTAAACACACAAACAAGTAAATTTAAACCAAAATTTACAGCCAAACAGAGACAAAACAAGCATATCTAAAACACTTAACACAAGCGTGATAAAGGAGTCCACCACCCTCTTGGGCTACATCTCTTGGTCCAACTTCCAATGCAGGGCCTCTTTCGTTAAAAATGCTCAAAAGTTCTTTTACATGATTTACAATGCTAAACTAGAAGAACAGATGTCTCTAATGGATCCAACACTGTCAGAAACCCATATTTTGGTTCTTTCTGCACCTCATTTGACCAAAAACTGAGAAAGTTATGCTTGTTTCTTCTTTTTCCCAAATTCTTCGGCTAACAATCCTATAATTTGGCCTCAACATGGCTCGAGTGTCCCAAATGTGGAATCGATGCATAAAAGCTAGCACAATTCTCGCTTAGCAGGCAAATTTGTAGGACCGTTAAGGGAGCCATTAAGTCCCTATTCCTGAAAATTCTGGTCATGTGGCGCCATGCGACCACATAGGGGGCCAATATTACAGGGATATATCTGGCCCCCTTCGTTGGCATGCCCTTGGTTCCATGCTGCACTTACAACCTTGTTTCAGCTCCCTAGGGGTTGGCCCCTCTGAAAACTGTCACGCTAGTGGTCACGTTACGGGGTCATATGACTTGGTGTTCAGACTTCGTTTGTTTGGGTGTTGTGGCCATGGGCTGTGAGGGTTGGGCTAAGCCCTAGCCCTTGGCCCCTTGCCCGCGGTCCTGTGGCACAGGGGTGGCCAAGGGCTAGGGCTTAGCCCAACCCCTCCTCCCATGGCGCATTCACTAAACCTTAAATAATGTTTTGTGAGCAATGTATAACAAGAAACAATAGTGGTGTGATGGTGTTGGGCTCAGTTGCTTGGTATGTGGTCACAAGTTCGAATCCTAGGAGTGTTGTTCGACCTCCATAAACAATTTTAGCCGCCATGAGGAGGCCACATGGCAGCCACTAGTTGGCCCACGTGGCACTCCCTCATTAGGCCACTTCACCAAAACCAGAAACCAATAAAATTCCACCATGCCACAAAAAATCATGTTGCACCAAGTGTCAAAGATTCATTGGCTGATGAAGGACTAGTCAACCTGCCAAGTCATGGCCTAGTGAGCGTACAGATTGCTGACTATGTGTACCTCCAAATTTTTTTCCCAAAATTTTTAGTTATTTCCCAAATTGATCAAAAGCGTTTATGGGAGCATTCAATGTCGGATTTGAGTGAAATGAGTCGCGTTGGATTCAGATAACCGAGATCTATCCAATCATATAGGTTTTGAGCTTTGTTGCACACTTTCAATTTTGAGCATTATTTTGATCCACCAAATCACTCCTTCCCATTGGAAGATTTGGACCTCCAAAATATCTTTATCAGTCAACAAATAGATGAGGCTATAGTTCCCTCACCTTTCCAGTTTCAATCCACTAAACTTTGCTTGAATTTGTCATTTTGAGTTTTTCATGAAAATACATCATTTACCCAGAATTTGGAGTCCTTGTCTTGTTGTCATAGATAACATCTTGCTGCAATTTCCTAGAATATGCAGAACAACAAACTTCCTTCAAAGGAATAAACACATTCCCTCCTCGGTCTCCAATCAAAGGAAACTTAAACAATCTCAAATTCTTCTCACCTTGAACATTGTCGTCAGGACAATGCTTACTGTGTCTAACCTTGTACTTGGCTCAACTCTTGATCAAATGTGATCGCCATCACCATGCACGATCCTTTTCAAAACCAACACATTATGAAACCCATAAGAAGAAGTTTTGGAACCAATGTCCTCTTTTTTAATTGGCTTTTGCATTTGCACTCTCTAACATTGACATCTTGTTGACACCAATGTTCAATAATGATGCATGATGCTGCAAATTTACTTCATTTTTTTACCCCTTTTAGCAGGCAACATGTTAGACTCCTGAAACATCTTATCACATTAATTAGAAACATTCATGAAATCAGATTTCAAACTTTATTCATATCCTTGAAAGGCTTTAGATTATTCAACACCTTCATGTTTGAGCATTAACAATGCAAAGTCCTAACTAGCATTAGCAATCCTCTTCATTTGTCCCGTATTTACAAGAGATGCATTCAACTTCTTGTTGTGTGCTCTAACAATGTACTCAATCCCATTCTTGAACAAATGATATTTGTTCTCATGATGATGAAAAATAGCTCTCCTATCATATAGACATGGGCTTCCCAAAACAATACCACATATATCAATTGGAACTACATCAAGCTCTACCTCATTTAGAAGTTTACAGTGAGTGCAGATTTCAGTTTACATCTTTTTGTCACATGCAATTTTGCATTGTCACATACCCAACTAATCTGAAATCACTCGTGAATGATCTTAGTTAATTAATGAAGGTATTACAGACCCATGTGCTGGGGTGTGCCTATGTTATTTTAAGCAACGGATCGATAAGATTGCCAAATACATAGGTACTTGAAACAGTAAGAGAAACACAGTAACCAAATACAAAAACACAAAAAATTTAATAAGGAGTTCACCCAATCCTCCTGGGCTACGTTTCCTGGTCCAGCCTTCAATGGTCGCCTTTTTTATTGTGTCTTAAAGCAGATATTTTACAATAAGGAGCTCAATTTGAGTCTCACTTAACAAAGAATGATCAGTAGGATTGTACTTGGATCCCCCAAGTCTCTAGAGTACATAGACTCCCCTTACTGAATCTTGACCTCGACTGGTCTCAGTGGTATGAGTCCAATTTGGTACTCAATACCTAATAGGTCTACACAGAGGAGTTGCTTGAACCTCTCAAGCCTTCTTTGGAGTTCACAGATTCTCAGACTCTCTCTGTTCTGTCTACTCGATGCTGCCTTTTCTCTGCAGGTCAACTTGGCTTCTCTGTTCTCTGCAATTCACTTCTTTCTCTCTACTTTTGTTCCCTCTGCTCTTTGTCTGTTCGTGGCTTAAATCCAATTTTCTCCCTGATTGTTCGTTTTCGCTTCCCAGCTCTCTGGATTGTCTACCTCTGTCCGCTGGAATTCCCCTGCTCTACATCATCATCACTGTGTAACGCTTCACAGAGAGGTGGCCACCTGTTTCCTCACGAACTGAGTGTCAGTTCTCTTTGAACGGTCGTTATTTCTGTTGCTCCAAGATCACCCACGAAACTGATTCCTCTGCCAACTCATCAGTCATGTCGGACCTCAAATCTCATGTACCTTAGTCTATTTCCCCGTCAAATCTGGTCTTCCATCGGGTTGATTCTCCGCTGTTGATCTAGAGCCTCCAGATCCTACGGTCTCCATCTATATTGCGCGGGTAAGTTGCTCGACCGTTACTCACGCAATGTAAGTTGTTTTCTCTCACATCCGTTGGACGCGTGTCACCCGTGCTGAACTCGGCCAAATCCGCTAACCGCTCGAAGTGCATGCGAGATCCTGCCAGTTTTGGGTGTGGGACCCGCCTTCTAATGGTTTCCACATGGTTTCCTTTTTTCCTCGTGATCGAGCGCTCGGGGCTTTCCTTTACTGAGATTTTTGCCCTGTGATACGCGATTAATCGCGTATCAGAAACTGCCTCTGTTTTTGGATATGGGCTTCTGATTTTCAATTTGCGTCCATGTGCGGTCTCCATGGGCCAACGGTCAGCGCGCTTTGATCGAGGGTCCTCGTTGTTCCGTGCTGGCCACAAATTTCCATTGTCCAGAGGTCATTTCTGATAAGCTCGTCATTCATAAGATTTTGAAGCTTGACATAATTTGGAACAATCATGGAAATGTTTAAGGATCCAATTCGGATCACGACCTTCCCACTGAAAAAGCTTTTGGACCACCAAAAGTTGGTTTTCAAGCATAGACTAAGTGAGGGTATAGCTCTCTCACTTGTCCATTCTCTATCCATTTTGCACTGCTTGGCTTTGAACCCTTGAGTCCAATCCTGAGGTACTCAACATCTCCCATGCATGTTGTCCTCACCTTCCTATCCAGAACTGTGCCTTCCTGCAACTCATTGAGATATTCAGGTAATAGATCATTAATAGAAGGCAATTGACTCTGCTCTTCGGGATCTTCAATTAATGAAGGTTCAAATAGTCTCAAGCTGTCTACATTAACGACTGAGTAGATGTGCATGCAAGCTGGTAAATCAAGGCGAAAATCATTCTCACCAATTTTCTCAAGTATCTTGAAAGGTCCATACCTTATTGGCTTTAGCTTTTTACCTTCACCTTGCATTCTGTCCTTGCTGATATACAGCCAGACTTGATCACCAACTTGGAAACTATGCTCCATCCAATGCTTGTCATGCCTTGCCTTGTATTTGGCTTGGCTCTTTTCCAGTTGTTCCTGTACTGCCTGGTGAATCTCTTGGATTTGTTCAATGAACTTGGTTTCCTTGTCCACATCACTGTGTCCATCAACTGCTATGTCTTTACCAAAGACAAAATCCAAGGGAGACCTTGGTGTGAAACCAAAACAGGTCTCAAAAGGAGATCTCTATGTAGAAGAATGTTTTGCTCAGTTGTAAGCATGCTGCACATAACACAAATGTTCATCCCAAAGTTTGGGATGCTTGTTGCAATAGCCTCTGAGCAACTGGATCACTGTCCTATTGACCACTTCTGTCTGGCCATCTGTTTGTGGATGAAAGGCTATGCTTTTCTTCAGTCTGGTGTCCATCAGTTCCCACAAACTTGACCAAAACTTCCCAACAAATTGGGTGTCTCGATCAGATACAATGGAAGTGGGTAATCCAAAATGAACCCATACATGCTGAAAGAACAACTTTGCAGTTTGTTCAGCTGTAATCTGTTTATTACAAGGTATCAAAATACACATTTTGCTGAACCTATCCACAACAACATATAAATATTCATGACCTTTCCTAGATTTAGGCAGTCCTCCAACAAAGTCCATGGAAATACTTTCCCAAGGATGAGAAGGAACTGGCAGTGGAGTGTACAAGCCTAGTTTTATATTGCTGGGCTTGCTTTTAGCACACCCTCTTACATATCTAGAAACTGTCTCATTCATTTTTGGCGAATAACAAAATCTTTGTAGCTGTGCAACCGTTTTACTTACCCCAAAGTGACCTGATATTAGAGAAGTGTGTGCTTCTCGAATTATCTTTACTCTTTCAGTTTGTGGAATGCATAGCTTCCCACAATGATACAAGAGTCAGTCCTTAACATGATAATCCAATTCTTCTACTCATTTTCCTTGACTTAAAGTTGCATATACATCTTTGAAATCTATATCTTGAGCATATTGTTCAATGTAGCTCTCATGCAGTACTGAATTATGCTTAAGTATAGTGGATGCATTTATAATAGGTCTAGATAACATATCTGCAACTTTATTGTGTATGCCCTTTTTATATCTGATGACTAAATGAAACTGTTGTAGAAAACCCATCCATCTATAGTGTCTTGATTGCTGCAACTTAGTTTGGGAGTGTAGATATTGAAGTGGTTGATGATCAGTATGTATAACTGTCTCTTTGCCCATTAAGTAATGTTTCCACTTTTTCACACTCTGTACTAATGCATACAATTCTTTATCATATGTGGGATAGTTAACTACTGCAGAATTAAATGTCTCAGAATGATAACATATGGGTTTATCGTGCTGTATCAACACTGCTCCCATGGCATAGTCATTAGCATCTGTTTGGATCTCAAATGGTCTTTGAAGATCAGGTAGTGCTAGTACTGGTGCGGTACTAATCTTTTCTTTCAAGGTGTCAAAGGCTTTCTGTTGTTTGCCTCCCCACAGAAACACCTTGTTCAATCCTGTCAAAGCATGTAAGGGAGTTGTAATTAAGAAAAAGTTAGAAATGAACTTTCTCCAATATTGTGCTGCTCCTAAGAAGCTTCTCACTTCCGTAGCAGATTTGGGTTTAGGCCAGTTTTCAATGATTGCCACCTTAGAGGGATCTATCTTCAATTCACCACCCCCTACTATATGACCCAAATAATTCAAAGATGTTTTGCCAAATTTACATTTTGAGAGTTTAACATAAAGTTTTTCTCTTTTCAAAACATCTAGTGTTTGCTTAACATGCTTTAAATGTTCTTCCCACGTTTTGCTAAATATAAGAATGTCATCCAGATATACAATAACAAAATCATCAAGAAAAGGTCTAAGTATATCATTCATTATTCTCATGAAAGTAGCAAGAGCATTAGTTAAGCCAAAAGGCATAACGAGCCACTCATATAATCCCTGCTTTGTTTTGAAAGCAGTCTTCCATGCATCTTGCTCTGCAACTTTGGCCTGATGGAATCCACTACGCAAGTCTAACTTGGAAAAATAAACAGCGTCTTTCAGTTGATCTAATAAATCATCTATGCGAGGAAGGGGATAACGATTTTTTATCATTATCTTATTCAGTGCTCGGTAATCAATGCACATTCTCCATGAACCATCTTTCTTTCTTACCAAAACGATTGGAGACCCACATGATGATGTGCTAGGTCTGATGAACCCCTTCTCGAGCAACTCCTGCACCTGCTTCTTGATTTTTGCATTCTCTAAAGTGGACAACATGTACATTTCGATGTTAGGCAATGGAGCATCTTGCTGCAAATTAATATCATGCACTATTTCCTTTTTGGGTGGCAGACCTTTAGGTTCTTGAAACAAGATATCATATTTTGAAACAAATTTTTCTAAATCAGCTTGCTGTTTAGCATCACAGCCCTCAAATACATTGGTTTTATCAGGTTTCTTTTCCTTTACAACCATCAGTAAAAATTGTTTGCATGAATTTACAATTCATTTCATCTGCCCTGAGTTTATGAGAGTATAATTATTCTTGAGCTTATGAGCCCTTACAAAGTATTCGATTCCATCTTTAACGAGTAGATACTTGTTCTCAGATCTATAGAAAATAGATTTTCTATCATACAAGTAAGGACTTCCTAAAACAATTCCACATATATCTAGAGGAACTATATCTAACTCAACCTCATCTACAAATGCTGACCCAAAAGAAAACTTAAGTTTACATTGTCTAGTCACTTGTAGTTGTGCTTTATCACTTAACCAACCTAATGGGTATGGTTTCTTATGAGGAGTAGTATGTAATCCCAACTTCTTTACAATTGCTTCAGAAATTAAATTTACTTTTGAGCCACTATTAAACAAAGTATCAATCTTTTGATGCTTGGAAATAACTTGAATATGGAAAAGCTCATGTCTTTTTCTCTCATTTTCTTCATCATTAATAGATTGTGCAGAATTACTAGTAGATGCTTCAGAATCTTTACCTTTTATATATGTGGCTGCAATGGTTGTTTCATCTCCTGAGTCCGACCCCAAATCTTTCTGAATAGCTACAACAATCTTCTTCTTCTTGCCCTCGAACTTCTTAGGTCTCAGCTCGGGATGCAGAATCCAATAGTGCTCATCATCATGCCCATCCTTCTTACAGTGAGTGCATGAAGACTTTGTCTTTTGTGCAGTATTTGCCTTCCTTCCTTTCCATTTCTATTTTCTTTTCTCCTTATTCTTGCTTGCAATGGGCTTGCATGATCCTCCAACTTATGGGTTCCCATTCTTTCCTCTAGCTTCTAGATGTGTAGCTTGAACAGATACCTCATCTATACTAGTGGGATTAAACATGAAGATAGTGTGCCTCATGTAGCCGTGTAGACCACCTATGTACTTCAACAGAGTCTCATGTAAGTCTAATGAAATTCCTAGAATCAAAGCTCTCTTCCTAAATTCTCGGGTGTAACGTTGTACACTTTTCCCTTTCAATTGGCGAAGAGTTTGCGAGCTCATCATGGCTTACTGCATGTAAGCTAGTGGATAGAACTGCTTTTTGATTGCAGAAAAAAATTCACTCCAGACAGAAAGAAGCTTACCATGTTTCTTCATGTCAACTTGGGCCTGCCTTCCCACCATACCAAGGCAGTGCCTCCGAGGCATAGGTTGGCCAGCTGAATCTTACTCTTGTCTGAGTTGATACTCTTCACTCTGCAGTAAACATCAAATTGTCTGATCCAATTATCCAGCTTCTTTGCATTCAGCTCTCCATCATATATTGGTAAATCAAATTTAACATCTAATTTAATCAAAGATTTCTTCTTGTTATGTTCAGGGCTATTAGGAGGTGTGAGAAAGTTTTCTTCTTTCCCTTTGCCTTTTGAGTGGTCATGGAGGAGAGACTCTTCTTCTCCTTTTTCTTTGGAGTGTGATGAATCTTCATCTTTACCTTTCTTAAACTCCCTGTACATTTCCTCTACCATGGACCTCATGGCCAGGAAGCTATCTATGAATTGGGGATCTGGTCCCAAGGGACTTTCTTCTGACATTTTCTTCTTAGGATAGACTCTTCTAATCTTTGGGTTAGTTTCGACCAACTCTCCTTCTCCTAATTTAAGCTTTGATCTAGTTGGCATTCAACGACAAAATCCAGCACAAGCTTGTCTAACCTTAAACAACCTAGAGCTCTGATACCACTTGATCTGAAATAACTCATGAATGATCTCAGTTAATTAATGAAGGTATTACAGACCCATGTGCTGGGGTGTGCCTATGTTATTTTAAGCAATGGATCTATAAGATTTCCAAATACACATGCACTTGAAATAGTAAGAGAAACACAGTAAGCAAATACAAAAACACAAAAAATTTAATAAGGAGTTTATCCAATCCTCCTGGGCTACGTCTCCTGGTCCAGCCTTCAATGGTGGCCTTTTTTATCGTGTCTTAAGCAGAGATTTTACAATAAGGAGCTCAATTTGAGTCTCACTTAACAGAGAATGATCAGTAGGATTGTACTTGGATCCCCCAAGTCTCTAGAGTACACAGACTCCCCTTACTAAATCTCGACCTCAACTGGTCTCAGTGGTATGAGTCCAACTTGGTACTCAATACCTGACAGGTCTACACAGAGGAGTTGCTTGAACCTCTCAAGCCTTCTCTAGAGTTCATAGACTCTCAGACTCTCTTTGTTCTGTCTGCTCAATGCTGCCTTTGCTCTGTAGGTCAGCTCGGCTTCTCTGTTCTCTGCAATTCACTTCTTTCTCTCTACTTTTGTTCCCTCTGCTCTTTTTCTGTTCATGGCTTAAAGCCAATGTGCTCCCTGACTGTTCGTTTCCACTTCCTGGCTTTCTGGATCACTTGCCTCTGTCCACTAGAATTCCCCTGCTCTGTGTCATCATTGCTGTGTAACGCTTCATAGAGAGGTGGCCACCTATTTCCTCACAAACTAAGTGTCAGTTCTCTTTGAATGGTCGTTATTTGCGTTGCTCCAAGATCACCCGTGAAACTGATTCCTCTGGCAACTCCTCGGTCAAGTCGGACCTAAAATCTCATGTACCTCAGTCTATTTCCCCGTCAAATCCGGTCTTCCAGCGGGTTTATTCTCTGCCGTTGATCTGGAGCCTCCAGATCCTATGGTCTCTGTCTATATCGCGCGGGTAAGTTGCTCGACCGTTACTCACGCGATGTAAGCGGTTTTCTCTCACATCTGCTAGACGCGTGTCACCCTGTGTGTGGCATCGCGCTGAACTTGGCCAAACCCACTTACCGCTCTAAGTGCATGTGATATCTTGCCGGTTTTGGGCGCGGTACCCACCTTCTGACAGTTTCCGCACGGTTTCCTATTTTCCTTGTGACCGAGCGCTCGGGGCTTTCCTTTACTGAGAGTTTTGCCCTACAATACGCGATTTGCGCTAATCGCGTATTAGAAACTGGCTCTGTTTTTGGATCTGGGCTTCCGATTGCCAATTTGCGTCCATCCGTGGTGTCCATGGGCCAATGGTCAGTGCACTTTGACTGAGGGTCCTCATTGTTCTGTGCTGGCCGCAAATTGCCATTGTTCAGAGGTCATTTCTGATAAGCTCATCATTCATAAGATTTTGAAGCATGACATAATTTGAAACAGTCATGGAAATGTTTAAGGATACAATTTGGATCACCAACCTAAAGGATATGGTTTAGGGTGAGGAATGGTTTCTAAATTCAACTTCTTGACAATGTCTTCTGAGATAATATTTTCTTGTGAACCACTATCAAACAATGTGTCTATCTTGGTATGTTTTGAAATAACTCTAATGTGGAAAAGCTCTATTCTTGTTTTTTCACCTTGACTTTCATTGAGACAATTTGAAGAACTAGTACTTGCAATGTCCTTATCTTTCAAACCCATGGTTGTGATCTTTGTTTCATCTCCAAAATCTGAACCTAAACCTTGTTGCGTAGTTGCAACTCTCTTCTCCTTCTCCTTGTTCTTAAACTTTTTGGGTGTCATTTTTGGATGAAGTTTCCAGCAATGATCTTCATCATGGCCCTCTTTGGAACAATTTTTACATGTGATATTTTCTTTCTCCATCATGATGGTAGCATTCTTCTTCCCTTTTCCTTTGAACTTACCTTTTCCTTTTTCTCCAGACTCAAAGGAACTCTCACTAGATTCTTCAGAAACATTTTTCCCTCTTGCCTCTAAACGAGTTGCCTGAATACAAACTTCATCTATTTTTGTAGAGTTAAACATGAGAATGGTATGTCTCAAATAACTATGCAATCCTCCAACATATTTGAGCAAAATATATTGTGAGGACAAATCTATACCCAAAATCAAAGCTCTTTTCCTAAATTTTTTAGTATAAGATTGCACACTTTTCCCTTTAGCTTGCCTAAAGTTCTGCCAATCCATAATAGCTTTCTGCATGTATGCTAATGGGTAAAACCACCTTCTTATTGCAACAAAAAAATTATTGCAAGACGATAAAACCTTACCATGTTTCTTCACGCCTCTTGAGTTTTGGCTTCCCACCAAATTAGTATTGCACCTTCCAATCTAAGAGAAGCAAGCCAAATCTTAGTTTCATCATCTTTGATTCATTGTACCCTACAATACGCTTCAATCCGACAAACCCAATTATCTAATCTCTTTGCATTTACCTCTCCATTGTACATAGGCAATTCAAACTTAATATCAAGCTTAAGCAAAGGAGTTTTACAATGACCCTTTGGGGAATTTGGATGTGTTTGTGAAAGGGTAGAAGAAGTTGAAGAGGAAGATGAGGATGATGATGGAGGTGAAGGTGGTGGTTTATCACCATTCCCTCCATTCCCTTTTGGAGGTTTGTCTCCTTTTCCTCCATGAGGTTTTGAGCTCTCTCCATATAGTCTGGAAATCCTCTCCTCATATAGAACATTAACCATCTCTGACATTTCAAAGAATGCTTTTCTGAATATCTTCTCATCTTCAAACATCTCTTCAAGACCTTTTTCATGTGCCATGACTATTGAAGCTTCAAGAATGTTTGTTCTCCTAGAAATAATTTGAGATCTTGGCTCCACCAATTCTCCTTCTCCTCTCTTTAGCTTCAACCTTGTGAGCATCGGAAAAAACTTGCAAACAAATCAAATCTACACAAAAAAATCTGCCTCTAATACCAAAAATGATTTGAATGTGTAAACTTGAAGATTTTTAACAATTTGCAAGTGAAAATTATATGTGTTTTGGGTAGAGGATCAACTTACTAAACACATAAACAAGTTAATTTAAACCAAATTCTATAGCCAAATAGAGACAAAACCAACACATCTGAAACACTTAACACAAGCATGATAAAGGAGTTTACCCCTCTCTTGGGCTACATCTCCGAGCCCAACTTCCAATGTAGGGCCTCATTCATTAAAAATGAAAAAATGTGTTTCTACATGATTTACACTACTCAGATAGCAGAATTGTGTCTCCAATGGATCCAACACTATAAAAAACCCCTATTTTGGTTGTTTGTGCACCTTATTTGGCCAAAAAAAGAGAAAGTTATGCTTGTTTCTTCCTTTTCCCAAATTCTGCAGCTAAACATCCTACAATTTGACCTCAAACTGGCTCGAGCGCTCCAAATGCGGAATCAACGCACAAAACCTAGCACAATTCCCGCTCGACGGGTGAATTTTTAGGACTGTTAAGGGTTCCATTAAGCCACCAGTCCTAAAAATTCTAGTCACGTGGCGCCATGCGACCATATAGGGGGGCAATATTCTAGGGCTATGTCTGGCCCCCTTCTCTCGTGCACCCCTGGTTCCATGTCGTAGATATGACCTTGGTTCAGCTCCTTAAGGGTTGGCTCCTCTGAAAACTGTCGCACTGGTGGTCACATTGCGGGGTCATATGACTCAGGGTTGGCCCCCTTACCCCTTTGCGCTCCCGGTTCTGCAGACTTCGTTTATTTGGGTGATGTGCCCGTGGGTCGTGAGGGCTGGGCTAGGCCCTAACACTTGGTCCTTTGCCCGTGGTTTAGTGGTGCAGGGGTGGCCAGGGGCTAGGGCTTAGCCCAATCCCTCCCCCAATGGCGCATTCACCAAACCTTAAATAATATTTTGTGCGGAATGTATAACAAGAAAAAACAATGGCGCAGTGGTATTGGACTCAGTTGCTTGGTATGTGGTCACAAGTTCGAATCTTGGGAGTTATGTTAGGCCTCCATAACCAATTTTGCCCGCCATGAGAAGGCTTCATGGCACTCCCTCATTGGCCCACTTCACCAAAACCATAAACCAATAAAATTCCACCATGTCACAACTAATCATGCTGTGCCAAGTGTCAACCATTCATTCGCTGATGAAGGACCAATCAACCTGCCAATTCGTGGTCCAGTGAGCGTACAGATTGCTGACTGGGTGTACCAGCAATTTTTTTTGTTTGTTTGTTTCGCAAATCGATCATAACACATTTCTGGAAGCATCCGATGTCGGATTTGAGTGAAACCAGTTGCGTTGATTGGGATCATCGAAATATATCCAATCTTACAAGTTTCACACTCTATCACACACTTTCAATTTTGAGCATTATTTTGATGCACCGGATCATGTGGAGCAACCACAAATTGAGGAGCAGAGAGTGGAGACATCCACTCAAGCAGAACCATCCAGAGAAGACAAAAAAAGAACTAGGGAAGCTGATAAAATTGTGCAGGATGTGAGGGAGAATGTGGGAGCTCCTTCAAATTTGCTCAGGCAGAGAAGGTCACCTAAACGGTACACTTGCTACATGGATCTAATGATTGAGCTTGTAGAGACTGAGCCTTCCTCTTTCAAGGAAGTAGTAGAGCAACCTGTATGGGTTGATGCAATGGTGGAGGAATACCAATCCATTGTAAAGAATTTTTTTTGGGAAGTGGTCCCAAGACTGACAGATAAATCAGTTATGGGTTCGAGATGGATCTTCAAGGTTAAGCATGCAGCAGATGGAAGCATAGAGAAGTATAAGGATAAATTTTTGGCCAAGGGATACTCTGAAGTTGAGGGAATTGACTATGAGGAGACCTTTGTTCCTGTAGCAAGGTACTCATTCATTAGGTCAATTCTTGCACTAATTGCGCAAATGGGGTGGAAGATCCACCAGATGGATGTAAAAACAACATTTCCCAATGGGTTTATTGAGGAGGAGGTGTACATCAAGCAACCATAAGGTTTTGAGACATTTGATCGAGAGTCTCATGTGTGTAGACTCAAGCGAGTGTTGTACAGTCTCAAACAAGCACCCCGTGCTTGGTACACCAGGATCGACTGTTATCTCATCAGTTTGGGCTTCACCAAAAGTGAAGTGGATGCAAACCTCTATTGCATCTTGGTAGAAAGTAAATTTCTTATTATTGTCTTATATGTTGATGACTTAATTTTTACTAGTATGAGCAACTGATCAGATCTTGCAAGGAGGACCTTGCAAGGGAATTTGAAATGAAGGACATGGGTCTCATGCACTACTTCCTCGGGTTGGAAGTATGGCAAGGCGATGGGGAATTATTTGTGTCTCAAGGCAAGTATGCAAATGAGATACTACAAAGATTTCACATGGAGAGTTGAAAACCCATGGAGACACCTCTAGCGACCAATTGGAGGAAGGAGGATGCCACTTCAGGTGAAGAAGTGGATGTTACCATTTATCGACAGTTAGTGGGTTCACTAATGTATCTTGTGAACACATGACCAGATATGTGCTATGTAGTCAACCAATTGAGCCAAGCTATGGTTAAGCCCATCAAATTATTTTGGAAGGCAACTAAGCATGTTTTATGGTACCTCAGAGGCACTACCCAGTTTGGACTATGGTACATACATACATAGGGAATGAAGTTGTGTGGCTTCACAGATCCAGATTGGGCAGGGAGTCTATTCAACCGAAAGAGTGAATTGGGTGGAATTTTCAATGTTGGATCCACAACAATTTCCTAGTACAACTAGAAGCAAATATCTGTGGTTCTTAGCTCGGCAGAAGCAAAATACATGGTTTCAAGTCAAGCAACATGTGAGGCGATCTAGATGAGAAAGATACTTGTGGGACTGTTTGGTCAGATGATGTATCCAACTGTTATTAATTGTGATAATCAGAGTTCCATAAAGCTCTATGAGAACCCTGTATTTCATGATCGATCCAATTATATAGATATCTAGTATCAACATCTATGGGATTATGTGCAGAGGTAGATAATGTTGCTACAATACATTCTGACAGAGGAACAAGATGCTGAAATTTTGACAAAGGCTTTGTCAAGAGGGATGTTTGAGTTCCACAGGTGTAGGATAGGGGTGGTTGATAATCCCTTTCTTTCCGAGAGGGAGTGTTGAAAAATGCAGGAAGAAATTCTTAATTTGATTTTGTCTTCGTCAAAATGAGAAAACTTGAATTCCCACATTAGCAAACAACTTGGATGCAGATAAATTGTGTGACATGGCTTGTGTCACTTAGTTTACTCAGTAAATTTGAGTTAGAGGAGTTATAGTTTAGTTAAGCATGTGTTATTGATAATTTGTAGCAATCAAGGTCAGTTAGTTCAAGTTGTTTTCAGTTAAACTAGTTCCAACTATTGGAGGAACTAGTGGAAGGTTAGTTGTGCAGTGAGACTTCAGTCTAACTCAGTGAACATCCAATTAACTGATCAATCAACCCAAAATAGCTAGTGCATGCAGAGAATTTGAGTTTCCTAGATATGGTGGAGATTCCAAGGCAGTGTAACATTAGTTGTAGACTAGTCTTGAGTGTACATGTGTTGCATGCGGTCAGATGATCAACCTTGGGAATTGCGCAATCATTTTTGGTGAAATTCCTAAACAATAGGGGCCTAATTTCTCAAGGAATTAATAGGGGCTCAAGGAGAGGTAGAAAATGACTAATTTTGGGTCAGATTTTTTTGTTAGGGTCCAACCCTAACCCCCTTATTATGTAATAGGATCGAGTCATAGTTATAGTTAAGTAAAGAGTAAATAAAGCCCATATTAATAATTGTAAGTGGTTAACCCGCATTTAATGAAGGGACCACAATTAGTTGCAAATGGGCCATGGTATTAGATAGATGGTATTAATAAGAACCATGGTGTTGCCCCATGGTATTGCATGTATGAATCCTATATAAAGGATAGAGACTCCCCTCGAGGAGCATCGTGTCTTATTTTGTAATTGAGCTCAACTCTATTGGAGGTTGCCCCCTTGAAGATGCAAGTGAACATTGCTTTCTGAATAATAAAATACTTGCTGTTATTTCTCATTGTTCTATGTTCTGGGCATATTTCTTCGCATAGTTGGTATTCTGGTATCGTCTTGTAGGTTAAGAGCATAACAAGTGGTATCATGGCGCTTTCCAGGGTCGGTGGGATCTCCAATTTTTAGCAATTTTTTTTTTTTTGGCTAGAGACGTGTTCCGGTGTCTTTAAACCATGGGATCTGTCGTTGAGCGCATAAACCTGAGGATTTGGGGAGGCATGCATGCAGGAAATAGAAGAGGTGGTCACACTTGTTGGACTCCCTTGTAACCCTTGTGGGTGCCCCTTCGAGTAGTAGCGCATTAGACAAATCGCGCACGGATTGTCTTCCAAGTACCCTCTGGGTATATCGAAAGCCCCCTAGCTCCCTTGAAACCTCGCCATAGATAAACTGTCGGCCATCTTGTTGCTACAGTACACCGAGAATAGCACTCGAAGAGATTACTCGCGTGTACGATAGGGTAGTCGGGTTGTACGGCTAAGGGTACAGTTGATCCTCCTTGGTTAGTGCCCTGAAAAATTGGGCGGAGTACTACTGTCAGATCCTTATGTATATTGCGATCTATAGCACTTGACACTCCTGGAGACCATAGTTCCCTTCTCTATCTCTGGATCACGCATAATCTTTGCCAAATCAGATCTTGTAGGTGGGGTTTTGTCGCAGCAGCAGCAATCAGTTCCATCATTCAGATCTATCAGATCCGCAGCAGCAATCAGTTCCGCCATTCAGATCTGTCAGATCAGCCATTCAGATCTCTCAGATCCATCAGATCCGCCATCCAGGTCTAGCAGTTTGGGCTTTGTAGCCGTCGCAACAATCAGATCCGCCATTTAGATCTGACTAATTATGTGGGTTCCTATACCTGGGCATGATTTTCTCAGGAGTTTGGGCAACATTGACATTTCTGGGATTCGGCTACTGCAGTATTCCTAAGCAAGGAGTAAAACTCCGTTCAGAGTAAAAAAAAAAAAAATTCGGGCTATCCCAAATTTCAAGTACATCGGATCGGTGCATGGTACAAACTAGAGCTCAAGCTATGGCCAATGAGAGGATTGACAGCCTTGAATCACAATTGAAAGATGTCATATTGCAGTTGAAGAACTTAAATGAAACACTCTCTAAGGGCAAGGTGGAGGAACGCGCGGAGGCATATATTGGCAATGAAAACATTGAGGGTGAGTCTAGCCAGTCTCTTCACCTCTTTGGCACCCACCAACAATCCCATCCGCGATCACCCAAGCTGGACACATATAAATTTGATGGCTCTCACTTGGCCGCATGGATAGCACAAATGGAGCAATATTTCACACTGAATTACATCCTGGATGATGCGACTCAGCGTAGTGTGGGTATCATGTACTTGGACAATGAAAGATGGCAATGGTGGCAATGGCATCAATGTTGCTATGGAAGGCCCTTGACTTGGCAGACATTCAAAAAAGCTCTTACGGATCGCTTTGACCATGAATATGATTTTTTGGGTCATCTCACTAAGCTCCGACAGACAGGAACAGTGAACGAATATATTACAGCCTTTGAAGCCTTAGATTTCCGCACTGGAGGTCTACACGATGAGTTCTACGTGGAATGTTTTTTTAGTGGTCTCAAAGAAGCCATACAAGCCCACGTCCGACCGCACCACCCTAGCTCATGGCTGCATGCTTGCAGGATAGCTCGTGAAGTAGAACGTGCGTTAGCGGCCCAGTCCAATTGCCCAAATTTCATCGCCAAGGGTCGCTCCACATTGGCTCAAAGCACTACCCAAACACTCAAGGTTCAAAAGGTGTCACCAGCAAAAATGGCGGAAAGAAGAAAGCAAGGATTGTGTTACTACTGTGATGAGAAATACACCCCCTAGCATAAATGCAAGGAGACCAAATTCTTTCAAATTGATGCTACTGATCACAGTTCATCGGAGGAAGCCCCACCACTTGAGGAACCAGAGGAGGAAGAAGAGGACAACTAGCAGGACAATGTACTTGAAGAACCAGTTATCTCGCTGCATGCTTTGGCAGGGATTTCTTCTCCCCAAACTCTCAAAATTAGAGGTTTTATTAAGCATTGCCTAGTAGTAGTCTTGATTGATAGTGGCAGTACACATAACTTTATCCATCAAAGAGTCACGGAAGCAGTGCATTGTTTTGTGTGAGCAATTTCTAACTTCCAGGTCCAAATTGCTGATGGGTGGACAATGAAATGTTAAGGCTGCTGTGAAAATGTCAAACTTCAAATGAGGATTATCAGTTAAAGATCCACATGTTTGCCATACACATGGGAGGGTGCGACATTGTCCTAGGTGTTGAATGGCTTCACACACTTGGCCCAATCACAATGGATTTCTAGGAGTTATATATGAGCTTTAAGCAGAACAACCACACACATACCCTCCACAGACTCCAGGCGGGAGCTCCCTCTATCATCAACTCACATCGGATGGAAAAATTGTTAAAAAAAAGGCCACCATGGAGTTATAGCTCAATTTAATGCCATCCAGGCCTTCAAATGCAATTCTCTTCATATTCATCCTGAGATGCAACAGATCTTAAACAACCATTTGCCAGTCTTTGACAAGCCTCATGAGCTTCCACCCTTGAGAGGGGAACATGATCATAGCATTACTTTGGTCCCAGGGGCCCAACCACCAAATGTGCGCCCATATAGATATCCGTTCGCCCAAAAGAATGAAATTGAAAAAATAATCAAGGAACTCTTGGAAGCAGACATCATTCGTCCCAACATTAGTCCTTATTCATCGTCGGTGGTCATGGTGCTCAAGAAAGATGGAGAATGGCATATGTGTCCAGACTTTAGGGCCCTCAATAAGTTGATGGTCAAAGATAAATTTCCCATCCCGGTTGTCGATGATTTGCTAGATGAACTAAATGGGGCTCAGTTGTTTACTAAGCTTGACCTTCACTCGGGCTACCACCAAATTCGCATGAAAGAAGTAGACATTCCAAAGACTGCTTTCCAAACTCATGAAGGCCATTATAAGTTCCTAGTCATGCCATTTGGTCTTTGTAATGCCCCATCCACTTTTCAGAGCCTTATGAACCACATGCTCAAACAATATCTCAGAAAATTTGTCCTTGTTTTCTTTGATGACATCCTCATCTACAGTCGCACCTGGGCCACACATCTTCAGCATGTAGATCTGCTCTTGCAACTGCTCCGCAAGCATAAATTATTTGTCAAGATGTCCAAGTGCTCTTTTGGCGTGGAAGAAGTTGAGTATTTGGGCCACATTGTGGGTCATGAAGGTGTCAGGGTGGACCCCAAAAAGATCTAGGCAATGCAGTATTGGCCTCAACCAAAGACCTTGAAGAGCTTGAGAGGTTTTTTGGGTTTCACAGGCTACTATCGTAAATTTTTCCGCAATTATGGTCTCATTTCTAGACCCCTCACTCAACTCCTCGAGAAAAATTCATTCCTCTAGAATGATGAAGCACAATAGGCCTTTACAGCTCTCAAACATGCCATGTGTTCCACTCTAATATTAGCACTACCCGACTCCACCAAATCTTTTGTGATTGAATGTGATGCTTCTGGTACGGGTATTGGGGCGGTCTTAATCCAAGAAGGTCGACCCTTGGCCTTCACGAGCCAACAACTAAGTGGGAAGAATCTGGGACAATCTACCTATGAGAAGGAGATGATGGCCATCTTACATGCAGTAGATACCTGGCGACCATACTTATTGGGGTGACGTTTCCAAATTTGCACAGACCATCAAAGCCTTAAATATTTTTTGGAGCAACGCCTATCCTCACCACAACAAAATAAATGGCTCGCCAAAATGTTGGGATATGATTATGAGATAATTTACAAGAAAGGGCGCGAAAATATTGTAGCAGATGCGTTATCCCGCCAATTTGAGGAGGAAAGTACCCTAATCGCAATTTCCCTTCCCATTCCAGAATGGATTGAAGAGGCTTGCAAGGAATGGTTTTCACATCCCTGGCTCTCCCAACTCATTAATCAATTGCAGACGGATCCAAATTCCATAGCGGGCTACTCGTGGCAGGATGAGATTCTTCGCTACAAGGACAGAGTCGTAATATCACCAAAATCCACCCTCAAAAGCCGCATTTTGGTGGAATTGCACTCATCTCCCACTGCAGGACATTCAGGCTTTCAGAAGACGTATGCTTGCACTCGAAGATCATTTTTTTGGACAGACATGAAAAAGGACATTCTTACTTTTGTAGCTGAATGTGATGTCTGTCAGCACCACAAAGGAGAAACAGTCAAATCCCCAGGCACATTACAACCATTGCTTATCCCAACTTCAATTTGGACGGAAGTTTCTATGGATTTCATTACGGGTCTTCCAAAGTCAGGAAACAAGTTAGTCATCATGGTGGTTGTGGACAAACTTTCTAAGTATGCTCATTTTTGCGCCCTACCCCACCCTTTTACACCAACTTTGATCACTCAATCTTTCATGGATCAAATCTTCAAATTGCATGGCATGCCCACTTTCATTGTGTCTGATCGTGACCTGATCTTCACCAGTAACTTTTGGCAGGAACTCTTCCAGCTACAAGGTACCCAACTACAACTCAGTACTTCCTATCATCCACAAATTGATGGTCAAATTGAAGCAGTCAGCAAATGTATGGAGACCTACCTTAGGTGTTTCACTTCAGAAAAGCAACATCTCTGGGTACAGTGGTTACCTCTAGTCGAATGGTGGTATAACACCAACTATCATGCCACCACTAAAATGACTCCATATGAAGCAGTTTATGGTCAACTCCCTCCTTCCCCTACTTCTTATATCAAGGGATGCTCGAAGGTACAAGCAGTGGACCAACTCCTACAGAACCGCACAACCATGCTAGCCACTTTAGAGAGAATCTTCATCAAGCCCAAAACCGCATGAAGCAACAGGCAGATCAACATCGCTCAGAAAGCCAATTTCAAGAAGGGGATCAGGTATTTTTGAGGCTGCAACCATATAAGCAAACATCACGCAAAGACAAGGGTTGTCAGAAATTATCTCCAAAATTCTACGGACCGTATCAAGTACTTCAGCACATTGGAGAAGTTGCCTACAAGCTAGCTTTGCCACCCAGAATCATGGCGGAGAATCATGTCTTTTTCATTTTGATATTTGTTGGTTTTATAAAAATAAAGATCAAGGACCACTATTATTTTTGTGATAACATATGGTTGGACAATCATAGTGGAATTTGTTTGCCATCCTTGCTACATTCTTGAATTTTATAGAGATTTGGTTTCTTTGTTGAAAAAGAAAAAATTGAGATACAAGGCAACATAGAAAGGAAAAGCAATGCAAAACAATAATAGAAAGATACTCATCATAGTTGTAAAATGATTGAAGATCAAGAAGATGGTAGTGTGTTCCTGGCAAAGAACTAAATAAATTCCATAGAGATTAATAATGATACATTATGTCATAACAAAAAATGTAGCCATTCATCAAGCTCTATTAATTATTTTCATCTTTCCCCTATTGATATGGTAACTATTAGTTTCCCTATAATTTCTCGTTTTCTATTAGAATTTACTTTAGTAGTCATTAATTCTTTCCTACTAACTTACTAGTCAGTGAAGTTCTTGGTTAATGAAGGTGTTGCTATGACTTGGTTAGTGTAGGTCTTGGTATGCCTTGCTCCCTTAGATTGTTTTCAACGTTGGAGGTTAGTGGGTTAGCTTGAGAGGTTGGGTGTTGTGAATTATACAAATTGATTAGGCCCAATGGTTAAGAACATGTTCTTCCTTGCAAGAGGTCACCCGTTCAAATACAGAGGGAGGTAGAGTAGGTACATCTCCATAGACTTTAGCAGTCATATTGTTTTGTGGAGGTAGGTACCTTATCCCATAAATAAGGGGGTCTCATACGCCAATTTGGTGTTTGGCTTAGTTGTGACCTTAAATATAAATTATTATTATTATTATAAGCAACAAACTACGGGATCAAGTCCCTGGTATGGCTGCATATGTGAATATTGTGAGCTTCACTTGATAACCTTGTTAGGCTTGGTGAGAATCTAATTTCAAAGGAACACTGGTGAGGTTTTTTGTTTGCAAGGAGGTTTTGGCCATCGTCATCAAGATCCAAGCTATCTTTGATGTCTAAGGAGTACTCAAACAAGGCGATATGTGTATATGCCAGGAGTTGGGCACGGATCTGGTCTACATGATTTTTTTTGGGAGAGAAGTGTCACTTGCAAGGATTATTGCACCATCGTTGTGGGGTTACAAATTAACTCTGAAATTCATGGAGGATTGAAGCATATGGGCTCACAGTTTTTTTGGGTCTGACTTAGGACTTCATCATATGCATTCAGGGTGTTGGCGTTGAAAGATGTTGTGAAGGATTTTGACCATGCAGAGAGTCGTAGACATGGTTTCGTCCAAATTTGGGCCAGATCTAGAAAACATTGGCAATTTTCTTTCACACAGAGAATAATGCATATTCCCTTAATAGATTTGGCTCAAGGGAAGTTTGAAATAGAAGATCTAAATTGACGTTCACCAGATCTAACAATGAAACATGAATATAATAACCAAGTTCATATTATTATCAAGAGTCTTAGTGGTAATTATTTTGTTCATTGGATTTAGGGTTCAAATCTAGTTAGAAGTTTGAAACAGATGATCCAAAAGAGTATGGGTATATTAGTATTGTTCCAAGTCTTGCAATACGCAGGAAAGGTACTACAAGACCCTCACTGGCTAGAAGTTTATGGTGTGACCAAAGAGTCAACAATCATTCTAAATATGAGGTTATGGGGAGGTTCCAAAAACCCAAACCCTAATGGATCCATATTGTTCAAGGATGCGCTCAAAGGGAAGGATACCACTCAAGCAGTTCAATCTTAAAGTGTATTGGGCCCTTACATTGTAGAGCAAATGGACAAGGTTCCATAAATGGACACAAAAACCCCAAAGGTTAAAAAATTCCATGATGTTCTACAATCCACGACATTAATATGTCAGTTTAATGGTTTTTGGCCAAAACCCAAATATCTGTACGAGCAGGTGTACTCTTCATGGACAACAAAGTGTGATATCTACTTGTGTTCTAAAGGGTTTTTCATAGTACAATTCGAGATCAAGCAAGATATGGAAAAAGTTCTAAAAGATGGACCATGGTTTTGGGGTAGAGTTGGGCTCTTTGTTACCCCATGGTTCGCTAGGTTCAATGCAAAAAACATGGTGGTAACAACGATGTCGGTTTGGGTAAGGTTCCAAAACCTTCCCCTTCATTTTTGGAACCATCAGGTTATGCAAGATATCATAAACATTCCAGGAAAATTCAAGAAAGTGGACCTGGATAGAACCTCAAAAGGTATCTTTAATTTTGTCAGGATTTGCATAGAGATCGATCTTGAAAAAGGTCTTCCTGACCGTATCCTTTTAAAACACAAGAATTTTCAGTGGACATAGGTTCTAGACTATGAAAATATGACATTTCAATGTTGAACCTACTTTCAAACAGGTCATTTATAGAATTCCTATCCACAAGTAAGGAAGATACCAAAGAAAAAGAGGAGGCAAGCCCCTACGCAAAGGAGATGGCAGTTTCCTAATAGTTCAAAAGATGAGAAAGAAGAGGACGAAGAAAATCAACCAAATTTCGAGCCACAGACTCATTTTGATGACAAATAAAATGATGCTCAAGGGAACAAATCCAGATTAACGGTTACAACACAGAAGGCTACTGAATCAACAAAGATCATGGTACCAAAGCAATAGAAAGTGGAGATGCCCATGGAAGATGAGTCAGGCGACATAAAGAGGTGTCATGTATCTGTGTGTTCAGAATTAGACAAAGAGATACCCCCACAGACAAATAACAATCGACTAACAATATTAACAAATGCTCCAAATCAAGGAATGTGGCAAAAGGTGGAGGAAAAGAAAGGAAAATTAAGTGATTTCTATCACACTTAATCATGTAAAATCTTTGTAATTCATTTTGTTTCTGTTTCGGTATCTGCTGTAAGGCTGATATGATGGAATGATTTCAAGCATATGCAAAATGTAATTTTGTTCCTTGGTTCTTAGGTTGAATAAAATTATGGTTTTTTTCTTCGAAAAAAACCTTTCTAGGTTTGGTTGCCAAAATTACAACTTAGATTACCCAAGGTACCATCCTTGGGACAAGGGGAAGTGCCCAATGGGTTTTGTAGGATGTGCATTTCATTGGAAAAAAGAAGAAGAAATTATCCTTTTCATTGGTGGAAGACTTTGATCAACAAGCAAGTTCTCCAACAACATCAATAGTCGATATGACTATTGATGATGATGCAATCTTTAGGAAGGTACATATTTTGATCAAATATTGTATTAATTTAGAAATTCAAAATCAAATTGTGTTTGAAGAATTTATCATTTTAATTATTTGGTACTAAAGACCTTGGCTGAAAATGACCATTTATCTTTTTTTGTATTTTAAAAAAAAGAGTTAGTTTCTTTAAGTTCATATATATCATAATTTTCCAACCCTTTTAATAGCGACAACATTATTATTTTTAAAAGCATCCCAACAACAAGGCTATGAATTCTTGCAAATCTAGGTTTTTTGTTTTTGTTTTTGTTTTTTTGAGGAAAACAAAATCTTATATTTGATATTTCAAAGATGAAATTAAAAAGGGAAATAAAGTCCTTGTTTTTAGACTCTAATATGAAAAATTTCAAAAACTGATAAAAGAAACAAAAATTGGGTCATAATTTGTTTAAATAATCATAACATTTGCAATCTTTGATAGAAGGGTAAAACAATATAAACAATACATTATCGAGGTAAAAATGACATAATACAATTTTATTATAATAGTTGGATGAAACCCTTGTACCACATTGGTTTTGTAACAACAATGGTAACAAAGAAACACTAGAATCACTCAATGGCACATGCATCTCATGCATTGACTCCATCATTGGGTGTTCCCTGTGGTCATCCGACCACATGCCTATCACAGTACTCAAGATGGAAGTAAAGCGTGTTTGCAGGATTCCAAATCCACCCACAAGCCATCATATACTTTTTCCATCAATTCCAACTTTCTTTTTTGTGACTACTAGAATCGACAATTGGGTCGTCTTGTACTCACATGACACAAGATCGATTTCGTGTACTACCATTATAACCACTAAGTGCACAAGGACTACCCCAAATGTGGATACAGGTTAACAAGGGGATTGAACCAGGTACCTCATAATATTATTACATAGCATGTTTTACATGCTTTTCCAAGTGAGCTACCCTTGGGGGCTTCCATCAATGCCAAATTTCCAAGGCATGCTTTTCCCTTTTGTGCAAGGGCACCAAGTGGCTTGATGTTTATGTTTCAAGCACGAATGAATTTGCATCAATATCTTCTCCTATTTGCACCATCCAAAGGCAATTAAATATATATCGTCAGTACTATAGGAACATGTACAACAATCTCCCATATGTACTTTAGGAATATGTGGAGTAATAGAATATTTTAGAAATTTAATATTTTAAAATTAATTTTTATATATGACAAATATTTTACTAGGCAAAGGAAATTTATCAAATCGCAGTACTCCACCAATGAGAAATTATAAATATTGAATTTCAAAAATTTCAAAATTAAATTTTTATTTCGCAAAAGTTCTGTATCTAATATATAACAAACATTATAGAAACTTTTTAAACTCAAAAATGTTAATCAAGAGTCAATGAACTTTAATTGACAATCATTTTCTATACTCCTTGTTTTGGCAGAAACTAAATAAACATCAACAAGTCAATTCAACTCACAAAAAGAATTAAATGATACTTCATTATTTAGTTATTTTACAATTTCATATAGTCATCCAATATGTAGAAAACCCTAAAGGTTACATGAACCCTTTCCCATGTAGACAAATTTAGATACCTAAACTTCAAAGCCTACTCCCATAACTAAATTGTTTTAAAAAACATAAGTTTCTTTATTGTTAATTAGAAAATAGACTTTATATCATCTAAAATTTTAGTTCTTTTAGCATTTGTTATAGTCATCCATATCTAGAAAACCCTAAAGATTACATGAACCCTTTCCCATGTAGACACATTTAGATACCTGAACTTCAAAGCATACTCCCATAACTAAATTGTTTAAAAAAATTAAGTTTCTTTATCATTAATTAGAAATTAGACTTTATATCATCTAAAATTTAAATCCATCATTAAATTTTGTTCTATAAGATGCCCCTTCTATAAAGATAAAGCATCCTTAAATAATTGAGCTACTTTAGCATTTAATTCTTTGTAAATATGAAAGAGATAACTTCAAATTTGACTTTATTTTTTCATATTTAGGTTATTAGTCCCTGCCCCAGAGGGACTACAACTTTTTCCTTGTGATCAATTTACATCGACTTTATATTAGTTCAATATGATTTCTAATGATATCCAACTGATCCGAATGGAAAGTGGCATCTACCCATTGTATTTACCTGTGGGATTCACCCATACCATGGGCAAATACCATAGGTAAATGCCATGGGTATGGGCGAATACTACAGGTAAATACCATGGGTATATGCCACTTTCCATTTAGATCACCAACATTTGGCTCAAGTTTTATAATTAATTTAATTTATTTCGAAAAATAAATACATTTTTCTATTTATGAAATTTGAAAGAGCAAATTTCCTATTGGTTATATTATATCTTATTTGACACAATTTCCGTTAGCATATGCTTTATTTTTCATTAATTGTCAAATTTTATAAATCACTTAAAAAAAACTAACATATTAATGGTGACTTCTCTGCCTAATACTACTACTGCTTTTCATATCAATGCTCTGACGGTGTTGCTAGACCCTCCTCTTCGCTAGTGTCAATCATCACCTCATCGTTCCTTGGTTTGCCTCCTCCTTGCACTCATAGCTTGTTATGAGATTGCTCTACTTTGGATCTAGCTGGCTCCTTTACAAAATTTACCTCTTATTTCTCTAAATCATGTACTACTCATTACCATCTATGTATTTCACTTGTCTACACTACCCATTTGCAATTTTTACACCCCTAAAAAAAACTTGAAATTGAAATTATTTTCCTACCTAGAACTTGTACAACAATGCCTCAAATGCAAGCCATGTGTGTAGGTTTTAACTTTGACTCATTTCCCTCAAATTTATAAAGAGAACGCTCGATAATTAATATTCTCATGTTGGACTTAGAGTCTAGGAATGTCTATAGAGTAGAGCAATAAACTAAGTCAAGATTTTGGAGCCTTTTCAGGTTGCAAATTTGAGAGTTTGGAGGTCCATCAAGTTCCCAATCGAGTTTGGCAGCATCTGCAAAGTAGACCACCTTTCCAACCATAGGATTTGGAGGTTCACGAAGTTCCCTACCAAGTTTGGGAGTGATTGTAGAGTGTCGATATGCCCCCTATATAGTGTGGAAAACACATTGTGGGACATGTATTCATCTATATTTTAACATGTTATAAGGCCAGAATAAATTATGTATAAAATACCATTCATTTAAGAAATGGATGCCCTAGAAAAAGTGATTGATCTCTATGTTGAGCATCAAATAAGGAATATTCACGATGGAGAATGGGAACATTACCTATCATGTCCATCATAGGAGGTGGTTTCTCATAACGTTTATGTCGAAGGGGTTTTATAATGAATTGGCTTGTTTATCTACCAATGTTTTGTGATAGAGGAAGTAAGTAAAAGCTCTCCCTCGTCGACCGGATTGGTACATAATTCATCTTCGACCAAAGGATTTCTTGGGCTCCTCACCTACCTATAGGGAAATCAAGAAGAGAGGGATTCGAGGAAAAAAGGATGGCAATTACAATGGTTTTTGCATTATGGAACTCTCCCCTTCAAGAATCATGTTTTGGTTATGTTCTATAACTCTTTTTTGTTCCTAGCAAGAACCTATGTGTTTTTCCAGGGTGTAAACCCTTCTTTATAGTGATCCAACTATTATCATCACATATATCAATATTATGTCTACCTTTGCATCATTATTTTAAGCACCCCATTCTTTATTTTATTCATTGAAACAAGTTGCATTCCATTTGCTACCATTCACTCCCCCATTAAAGGATTGATTTTCTACCTATTTGCTTTCTTAACTTCCATATTTCTCTTCCTTCATTAATTGCCTTATAAGCATTCAATATACAACATCTTTTTTTTAACTTATCATGCACAAAGAACAATTTGTCTATTTGCGCTCTTCAATCATATTAGGAAGAGACTATCCTCCTTTAAATTACAGAAATTTGCAAAAGGAACCAATTACTCATGGACCCACCTTATGGTTGGGATGAAAGACATGTTTCGACACTAATAGAGTCACACTGCAATGCCTTTAAGATTTATCCCTCCCCAATTCTAATTAATTGGTATTGCATGAAATTACCCCCCTACTTCAAGGATCTAATGCGAATTAGAAATGGAGTTTTTACCTCTTCTAGATTCATTTAGCAATTCTCCTTCTTGGTAAGATCTACGCCTTGATCAGGCTAGAATAAAGAGAACACAGTTAAACAAATTCCACGTGTGGGGTTGAGGGAAGCTAAACACATGTTATGGCTTGGTTGTAGTGCTTAAGATGCATGGTGAGGCCAACTACATGCCTTGGATAGTGACAAACATGTGCATGAAGTTATTGAGAAGGTTGGACATCTCACTTTGCATGCACTATGAAACATATCGTTGAATTGTTCTAACATAAAATTAACATGGTGTTACACGTCATTTTGTCGCATTAGGAAAATGACTGTCAGTTTGGATCTTTCGCTATCCATCAAAGTGTTCCAAAGCATCCCCCTACAAGGCTAGAATCTAAACAATCCCAAAGAGAATGGAATTCCTAGATCTCAAGGCCCAAAAACCTATTTTTGACTACCTGCACAGTTTCCTAGTCAATTTCTGCGCATACGCAGAAGTTTCCAATTCGAATCTGCGCAAAAGTGCCCTATATTACACTGTGGCCTGCGCACATGACTCAATGCAAGTGAAAAATAAAAATTAAAATATAGAAGCTTTGTTAGTCGAATCTTTCTCAACTAACAACTTCGAGTTGATGCTTACTCAAGCTTGATCCCTCCCATCATGGAGCTTGTTCCCTCCCTTTGTGGATCCCCTATCCCACCATTTGTGGATCCTCTATCCCACCATTTATGGATCTCATCCCTTAGGAAGAGGATCCCAGACCTCCTCCTAGTGACCTATAAATCAAACACATGCCAGAGGATTGGGGAGGACCATTGAAGGTAGGCTTATGCTGCAGAAATAGGGCTAGAAGGATTTTCATCCAAGGAGAAGGTTGGAGATCGTGGGAAGAGGCTTGTAACATCAAGGCATTGAGGTTGTAAGTTTGTTCTCCTTTTTTATTCAATAAAAATCAATTGTTCTTTCCTGATAATATCTATTATCATATCATTTGTGAGATATTTCCTTGATCACTCACACAAGTTATGATTGGTTATTGATTCAATTTATTATGTATGCAAAGTTAAGTGTTTAATTGATCTTTCATTCTATATGCTCGATGCTTTGATCCTTTGTGTGTTTCTGTCTATGCAAATATCCTTTGAAACATCATGGAGAAGCTGTGGAAAGGATTGGAATGGTCTCTAAAGCATCAAGGAGAAGCCGACTGTGGAAGGCATTGAAAGGACTTCAACGGGCACTTCGTTAAATCGATAAATGATCCCTCAAATATTACTTGTTTCAACCAATCATAAGCTAAGGAAAGGTAGCCATTCTTTTCTTGTTTGTTACTGGATTTCATTTGAGATCTAGGGAGATTCATTTTGTCTGCAAGAAGAATTAGTCTGCCTAAACAATTGGTGACCATGTTGGGGAACGTCTCATTCTCCATCATCTCCTTGTTTTGACTTTAGATCCTTTTATCATAGCTCTCTCTAAGTGTCTGAAAAATATTAAAAGTTTGGATTTTATTATTTGTTTGGCTTGTTTTTATTTTTTCTTAAATTTTCCCGAGGTGCACACTTTATCTTTAGTTACAGAGCGTAATTCTATGCACTTACTTTTTAGCAACAATGCGTATACGCACTGAATCATACTGATTGCCTGTGCACATGCAATTTTTTTTTGAAAATTTAAGCTTTCTCATTGTTGAGTCCATGAAATTTTGATTGTTGTGTTTATTTAGGCTTATTTACCTTCTGGAAATGTCCTCTTTATTTTGATTTGATGTTTTGGGTTGTCTTTTTGAAGAATTCTTTACTTTTGCAAATTAGGTTCAAGGTTTGATCTGGTGAATTGCTAATTAATCAAAAGAAGGATCAGTTATTGTTGAGATAGTTTGAGTATGTCCTTTTTTATGTCAAAAGATTAGATTAAGTACTTTGCTTTCATAATTGCAAAGAATCATTAATAATAAGAAAATTTAGGTTTTTTCAACGCAACACTTGTGATTAGGAGTTTGTTGATTTGTCAAAGTGAATATTGCTTATTTCTCTCTATGAGACAACACAATCTTATGCTTATAGTGATTTGTAACTCGTTACATAAAATTTAAATTATGGCTTATGTTTGTCGAAGGAAGAATTCATTGTTTGTTTTTTAGTATGTAAGAAGTTATTACGATCAAAATTTTGCTTCTTGTAACTTATATTTTGAGGAATTTAGGTTGCATTTTTCAAAAAGAGCCAAGAATCGTGTATTATGCATTCTCTTTGATTTGTATCTTCAAAATGATTCATTGATTCTTGTATTTTTGAAAATTTAATGAAACCTCTTCCCTTATTTTAGTTACAATTCATCGAAATGAAAAGATTACAATATCATGTTCGATTGCATTAAAGTTTTGAGTCAAGTCATAACACCATCAATTTCACATCCATTTACCCTTTGAGTAAGTAACAACTTTAAAAAACAACGCTAATAAAATCAATTTAGAATTTTTTTAATATTTTAGGGCTCTTTTCCACCTACATTAGATCAGGTTGTAGGGATTTGGAATAGGGAAGTGAGTTAACTTTCCAAATCTACAAATAAACATTAGAATCTTGTGATATGGAGTAAATTCATTTACTGCAATTTGGCTCTGGGAAGATCCCCTTACAAAGGAGTTAAGCACGAGATCATGTCGGACCCAGTGGAGTGATCAACCCCACTTCATTGGTTACGATAGAGTGATTTACATGTATTAAAAATGGCGTTGAAAGGTACTTGGGAGTCACTTGGAAGTAAACCTCATATTAACCATGTTGAGGAAATTTCAAGGGGATTGAGATTTGTTACTCTGCCCTTGCGTGTACGTCCGATTTGCGACTGTCCCCCCAAGTTAAATTGTTTTAAGTGGTAACCTTAGAGAGCGTAATCTTAGGGCTATTACCGAAGGTGACAACGGAGGGGAAGTCTCCGTTGTACCTAGAACAAACGTTGTCTATACTCACTTAGACCTTTTTGGAGGGTATTCTTCACTCGAGATGACATAAGTGAATATTACTTGCACCAGATTATGTACATGAAGTAGGTTGTCAGCGTAACTAGTTCCACGTGATCTATCTTTAGTCGCTTTTCACATTGATATCTATGACGTTGGATTTCATCACCAACCAATGATTTCGCTGTGAAAAAATTCTTTGCATGGTTTGATTCCTTAGATTTACTAGCACATGTTATTTGCTTGTTTTTACTTTTTAAAGACCTTAGGTGTGGATTATGATTTTGAATTGTTAATATTGGTAATAAATTTATCTAAGTTGAATATAATGACAACAACGTCAGAAGTTACCAATAAAGAACCGCTTTTAAACGAGAATCCTAGTCCTTTTCCTAACTTTGCAAATGTCGATCCTCCTTATATGGCTATATTGTCACTTCCTAGATTCACAATAGGTTTACTGGTGTGTTTGTTTTCAACTTCCTTGATCCCAAATACCCAAATGGTTCCACCTCAACCGATTTCACCATCTCAACATCACTAACCTCATGTTGACCCTTTACCTTCTTCACCCAAAATATCCTCCTCTCTTTCTTCTTCTTCTCTTGGTAAAAGCCTTGATGCTAGTAACCAGGTGACTAAGAAGAAGAAGAATCAAGATAAGAAAGAATTCAACCAACCAACCATGGTTATAAGTATTGGTAATGTTGAGGAAACTTCCAACATGCATCGCAAGCCCAGATACCCTTGCAAGCTTTGTAAGGGTGACCACTTCCTTATCAATTGTCCTGGTATTCCTAAGGTCTTGGAAGTATGGTCAGAAAATTCTTATCAACTTACTGTTGATCCATCAACCAATGATTGTGAGGTTCACAGGAAAAAGGGTAAAGTTAGGTTTCCTTGTAGGTTATGCAAAGGGATTCATCATAGTCACCTTTGCCCTCATATGGATGAAGCCTCAAAATTGTTGGAAAAACTTACTATTTCACAGCAACAACTTCCAACTAGTTACCATAAAATTTCTCCCAACCTATCGTCAGTTGATGAAGTGATTGATCTAATTCCAAGTACAGTAAATCCCACTCTTCAATTGGAGAGTGAAAAACATATCACTCAGGTTGATGAGCCATAGGTTGATCAAGTGGTTGAATCGATTCCAACTTCGGTCGGTCCCACTCTCCCTTGAGAGAGTGAAATTAATACTGCTCAGATTCTTCTTGTTACCTGAGATTCTTCTACACATGGGGGAATTTCATTTGTTTCCAATGACCACCCTCCAAGTAGTGAGGTTATTTCCTTTGATTGGAGTAGACTGACAGGATGTCGTCTTCCTTCTTTCACCCCTTTCCAATTCATTGTGAAAGTGTACGGTAAGAATGTGCGGTGCACAAATGTAGATGAAGGTGATTCTATCAGTATTTTATCCTCATATGTTTGGCAAGCTTTGGGTTCCCCTCAACTTGTGCCCGTTACACAAACTCTTTCGGCTTTTAACAAAATCATCAATGAACCTTTAGGTATCCTTCCTAAGTTACCTATTACTTTGGAAGGAAAGACTGTCTGTATTGATCTTATGGTAGTCCAAGGCCCCTTAGATTTCATTTTTCTCCTTGGAAGAAATTATGTCTGTGCTATGAAATTTATCGTGTCCACACTCTTTCGATTGATGTCTTTTCGTCACAGTGGAAACATTGTGACGATTGACCAACTTTCGTTCATTGGTCTTAATTCGACTACCTGCCATCTGACATCCCTTATTGTTCCTTATATGCCAGTGGTACCTACGCCACCACAGGTTAATTATGTGGCAACCAGTCCCATGTTTTCAATTATAAATGCAAGCGAGCCTCTCATTGTTTGCTCGACTTCTATTGAGTTAGATTGGGTAATTGACATAGGGAAACCTATGAGGGAATTTGAAATCAATTTTCTTTCCCCTTTTGATTCTCTTCACATGTCTTCTTTCCAGAGAGTTATTCTTCCTTCTGATGAAGGTCTCTTGGAAGCCATGGTTGGGAAGTATGCCTTAACATATGTTTCTTCCAAATGGAAGCCATGGTTGGGAAGTATGCCTTAACATGTGTTTCTTCCAAATGGAAGCCATGAAATAGGTCCACGTGGATGGTTCTTTTACTGTGTCAACCTTGTTAAAAAATGAAATAGGTCCTTATGAGCATAATTCCTTCTCTTGTGTCAAGCTCGTTAAAAAATGAAACAAGGTTCCATGAGAATAATTCCTCTTCTTGTGTTAATCTTGTTAAAAAATGAAACAAGGTTCTGTGAGCATAGTTCCTTTTCTTGTGTCAAGTTCGTTAAAAAATGAAACAAGGTTCTGTGAGCATAGTTCTTTTCCTGTGTCAGACTTATTAAAAAAATGACACAAATCCTCCTCTAATTAAGTCAAGTCTTTCACCTGATCTCATAAATGAACCTTCATTTCATTCACCTATTAGTAACCAGTAGTCTACTCAGGCGAATGAAACGAAGCTTGGGGGGCATGTGCCTGTTGGGACTCATAAATGTCATATTTTCATCCACCTTTTTCTTCACTATTCCTTACATTTCATCATCCCATTAACCTTTTATCATATCATTTTCATACATACATTTGGGTTTCACCTTCTTATTTTCCATTTTATTCATTTTTGTATTACAAGTGAATTTATGATTAAACATTAGAAAATATACATATTTTTATATATATCTCAAGAATATGTGAGTTTTGTGATGTGTAGGAAATATGTGAAGAATTAATATCTCCTCCACCATATTAAGGAGATAATTATGCAAGCCTATTCCTAAGGAGGAAATCATGGAGGATTTGGATTGGCATATCTTATCCAATTCCTAAGGAGAAAATCATGGAGGATTTGGTTGGCATATCTTATCCAACTCCTAAGGAGAAGATCATGGAGGATTTGGATTGGCATATCTTATCCAAGATATGTGAGAGATCTGTGGAGGATTCAAAGGGATCATATTTTGTAATAATGGGAAAGTAGTTAAAAATGCTTGAGAGATTTGTGGGATCATATTTTGTAATAATGGGAAAGTAGATTAGTGGATGATCATTATGAGTTTGTTACTCATCCCATTGTATAAATAGGAGTACAATCTCCTCCATTTGTAATCTGGAAGTTTTTGTAATCTTAGAATTTTGGAATAAAGGATCATACTTCAATTTTGCTTCTACATTTGAGTCTCCATTGAAGTGGTGTGCTTGTGGAGTTATGGAGGGCCCCCATGGCCTCACTTGCATGCTTATTTGCTTATTTTAGGTATAATTTATTTTATGTTTTTGTTTGATTTCAGCTTTCAAGTTTTGTTAAATGTTCTAATATTGGAAGAATCTTATTTGAAAGTGTTCTTGTAAGAGAACCGTAAGATCTCATACAATTATTAGATCTAGGTTTATTTCATTTCAGCTTTTAATTTCTTATTATATGTTCTAATGTTGGAAGAGATCTTGTAGAATATGTTCTTGTAAGAGAATCATAGATCTCAAACAATTGTTAGATCTAAGTTTGAAAGAGATCTTAATGAATATGTTCTTGTAAGAGAATTTTAAGATCTTGGACAAATTAGGAAATCTTTCTAGATCTATATATTTTAGATAAGCACTTCTAAGTTTACCTTCCCGGGTTGACATTAAATTAAACTCTAATTTGCATCCGCATTTTAGACCACACATTTTGGCGCCGTTGCCGGGGAAGTGCAACTAGAAGGATTTAGTATTTATTTTATGCATTTGTTTTTATGGACTAATTTGTGGAACTTGGTGACAACAGGTTCATAAAGGAGTTCAAAGTTTGGAGTATTTTTATTTTCGCACATAGTTAATTTAAATTCAGTTTTTATTTTAAACCCCCCATTTCTCACTAATCCATCTACGGATGAGGGCTTTGACAATGTTGAACAGGTACTTCTTGGAGAGCAAGGACAATAACCTTGAGCCAACTCTAAGACATGATTCTCACATACTTGCAAAACATAATGTAAAATTTTTAAATCTTGATATGAGCATGTTCGAATTTTTAGTCCGTAGATGGCTTCATTGGAAGCATTCTTTTACTTAGAAAATAAAACATCTTTTAAGTTAATATAGAATAGATTAGAAAAATAAAAATGAGATCTCATTAGAAGTCATTAGAAGTCGTTATCATTAGAAGTTTTTAGTTTTGATTTCAAAAAATAAACATCATGAATAAATTCAGTGGCACTTGTTTCTGTATCACGGATGAGCTAGGAGCTTGATTATCGGAAACCTTTGTCTTCCGAGAGTCTAAATGCCCTCGTGACATTGCAAAAAGAGTGTAGATAATGCAAGGTTTTGTTGCAGATCTTAATTGTGTTTTATCCATCCACACTAACCTGCATAAATAAAAATAAATCAAGAGATTAGTATGCTCTCTTCCCGCGCTTCATGCGATCTGGAAGATCAGAAAATATATTGATTTATTCCAATAAAAATACTCTTGCTGGAGAACTAATCTGCAACGCGACAGTAAAGAATTTTGTGAATGAGAAAAAGATCATCTTCAAAACGCAACCCCTTAAAAATGTCAGTTTTGAAAAGCAGTTTGTGATCAAACCAGGGCAAATCTAGACAAACGAAGACATGGGTTTTTTCCATAATAGAATGAATTATATAACCATAAATCGTTTGCTTAAATTCCTAACTGTCTAAGAGGAAATCGTGGTTCTTTGGGACCCTATTTTGGTAACTGCATGAAGAAAAACGGTTTTTACAATTAATATGCAGAGGAATTCAACGTTACATAAAAGCCCGATTTTTCATTGATTCTAGAGGATTTTGTGTGTTTTTTAGGATATTGAAAAAAAAATCCATTTTAGTGTTAATTTATTTTTAGAAATTTTCTATATTAGTTTTTAATTAATTTCTTTATTTAAAAAAATAAAAATAGAAAATTGATTTTTTTAATTTTGTTATTAAAAAAAAATGAATTTCATTCTTTTGTTTTTTTATTTAAAAAAAATAAAATAAAATAAAATAATTTTATTTATTTACTTTTTTTTTTCACAAAATTCATGCAGGTCTGAAAATAAAAAAATGGAACACTTGGAAACAAATTTTGAGGATCGATTTATCAAACATTTGGAGGATTCTATAAATGATGATTATCTTATTTCAATAGCTTCAAGTTGGCAAAACATATTTCTGTTGAATGCTTTTATATCACATACTAATATGCAGACCACAACAGATCTTTCTAATGCCAATCTTTTTGCCGAGTATATTTCATCTGACCCAAACATGGAGTATTACTTTTCATGGTTATTTTAAGAATGGATTGATTTTAATATCATGATTAAGTCAATTTCAACACTTTGATTGTCCTTAATATGTTCTATTTGGTATGAAATTTTTGCGTAAGAATCATGAAGGAAATGGCCATTTCTTCTTGAACACACTTATGTTTTCTTTCTGCCAAGTTTTTTTTACAGGTTACAGGATAATCAAGTGATCATAAGGAGATTACATTGTGATGACAATTGGTCTTCCAAAGAATCAATTCATGAAAAATTCTAAAGACAAATCCAACTCCACAACCACTACCTTGCACCTCCCTTTTTGAAGCAGATTTTGAATTCCACCAATTGTAAATCCATAAAGCATGGCATTTCCATATCCATTTTTCACAGCAAGAGTTCATCTTCATACACCATGTATCTCCTTACATCCATTTTTGGACGCTTAAAGGAGCTAATTCTTCACTGCACATATCATGACATTTTCCACTCCACAACGATCCTTTTGCGTCATGATTACAACTCCTTGTTTTACAACGATGAATAAAACTCGTTCCCTTTCCATGATTACATTGCCTTGTTTTCCTCGCCATGCTGATCCACACTACTTGTCCGTGAGTTCTTTCCATTTATAGTCCTACCAAATCTTTTTGTACAAACTCGCGTTGACTGATGTGGGATTCCTTAAGGCCCACATTTCAACAAGTCTTGCCCCATCAACATCAACACCTTATCTGGGAAATAGACTATAGTTCCTTTTGAGTACCTAAAGGCTTGCATGCCTTAATGGCAAGTTCTCTCGCTGACGATCATGGGAATACATCAATGTCCCTTGATCTTCAAATCTTGCAAGTGGCTCGATCTCAACACATCCATTCACACTTCGCAAGATGTACTCGGGTACCTTGGCACTCATTGACATCAAGGGTGAGTTGCCTCGCATTGGTTAACGACATACATCAATGGCCGGTAATCCAATGATTTCTATTCATGCTCGACATCGACACATTCATTCGCATGTTTAGAATTGTACCATTGGGTTTGTAGCGGGTGAAGACTATACACTTTTTCACAACTCCCTCAGCAATTACAACAACATTCATTCTGATCTATGAGAGTACCACAGTTCCACTTTCAGCATTTCTCTTTTCCATGATTCAGCATCAGCAGTTCAGATTCCTTCATCTCCCAGAATCCAGTTACAACAACATCAGTCACATTTTCTTGATCCAGCAGCAATAGCAGCTACATTCCTATTGCATAGTTCATCATTCTTGGGTAAGTAGAGGTATGTTGTTTTCTAATCTTTAATCATGCAATTCCTTATATGCTAATTTGAATATTTTGTAAAATTCCCTCAACATGCTACATTTCCTTTCATGAGCCATGTCAAGTTGCATGAGGACATGCAACCAATTCAGTTGAGGGGGGGAGAACTATATTCACTACATATTCACTTCCATGATTCCATTTCTTCACCACACTACATATTCACTTCCATGATTCCATTTCTTCACCACTATCACTCCATTTTTTTCATTTACCATTCACCAACATTTATTTTCCAATGATACTTTGTTGCACTTTGCTTCATACGCAATATTGGCATGCTTCATTAATATTACAAAAGGGCTTTCTTATGCACATTATGATTTCCAGTGAATGTTTACATTATTATTGAAGAAAAGAGAACAGAAAACGAAATGAATGTTGTTAACACAAGAACCAACATTCTTTGTATTCATGGTTGTCACACAAGAACCAACCATAAGAAAATGTAAGTTGTTACTCATGTCTTTCACATATCCTGGAAACATTCATTATTAAAAGACATCATCATGTAAAGCCAAAGTTCAAGATGCCAAATGTTCTTAAAGAGACCCATGCATGGTTGCATGAGGACATGCAACAAGTTCAGTTGGGGAGGATGTTGGGACTCATAAATGTCATATTTTCATCCACCTTTTTCTTCACTATTCCTTACATTTCATCATCCCATTAACCTTTTATCATATCATTTTCATACATACATTTGGGTTTCACCTTCTTATTTTCCATTTTATTCATTTTTGTATTACAAGTGAATTTATGATTAAACATTAGAAAATATACATATTTTTATATATATCTCAAGAATATGTGAGTTTTGTGATGTGTAGGAAATATGTGAAGAATTAATATCTCCTCCACCATATTAAGGAGATAATTATGCAAGCCTATTCATAAGGAGGAAATCATGGAGGATTTGGATTGGCATATCTTATCCAATTCCTAAGGAGAAAATCATGGAGGATTTGGTTGGCATATCTTATCCAATTCCTAAGGAGAAGATCATGGAGGATTTGGTTGGCATATCTTATCCAATTCCTAAGGAGAAGATCATGGAGGATTTGGATTGGCATATCTTATTCAAGATATGTGAGAGATTTGTGGAGGATTCAAAGGGATCATATTTTGTAATAATGAGAAAGTAGTTAAAAATGATTGAGAGATTTGTGGGATCATATTTTGTAATAATGGGAGAGTAGATTAGTGGACGACCATTATGAGTTTGTTACTCATCCCATTGTATAAATAGGAGTACAATCTCCTCCATTTGTAATCTGGAAGTTTTTGTAATCTTAGAATTTTGGAATAAAGGATTATACTTCAATTTTGCTTCTACATTTGAGTCTCCATTGAAGTGGTGTGCTTGTGGAGTTATGGAGGGCCCCCATGGCCTCACTTGCATGCTTATTTGCTTATTTTAGGTATAATTATTTTATGTTTTTGTTTGATTTCAGCTTTCAAGTTTTGTTAAATGTTCTAATATTGGAAGAATCTTATTTGAAAGTGTTCTTGTAAGAGAACCGTAAGATCTCATACAATTATTAGATCTAGGTTTATTTCATTTCAGCTTTTAATTTCTTATTAGATGTTCCAATGTTGGAAGAGATCTTGTAGAATATGTTCTTGTAAGAGAATCATAGATCTCAAACAATTGTTATATCTAAGTTTGAAAGAGATCTTAATGAATATGTTCTTGTAAGGGAACTTTAAGATCTTGGACAAATTAGGAAATCTTTCTAGATCTATATATTTTAGATAAGCACTTCTAAGTTTACCTTCCCGGGTTGACATTAAATTAAACTCTAATTTGCATCCGCATTTTAGACCACATAGTGCCTATGTCGTGTCGCAGATATGATCATTAAGAGGATGGTTCTTTTACTGTGTCAACCTCATTAAAAAATGAAACAGGTTCTTACGAGCATAGTTATTTTTATTTCAAGCTCGCATAAAAATGAAACAAATTCCCCTGAGGATGGTTCTTTTACTATCTCAATGCCGTTAAAAAATGATTGTTCTTTTACTGTGTCAAAATCGTTAAAAAATGAAACAAATTCCCCTAAGGATGGTTCTTTACTATGTAAACCTCGTTAAAAAATGAAACAAATTCCTGTGAGGATGGTTCTTTTGTTGTGTCAACCTCATTAAAAAATGAAACAAATAGCTGAGAGGATGGTTCTTTTATTGTGTCAAACTCATTAAAAATGAAACAAGTGCGTGAGATGATGCTTTTGTTACTGTGTCAACCTTGTTTAAAAAATGAAACATGTGCTTGTGAGGATGGTTCTTTTGTTGTGTCAACCTCATTAAAAAATGAAACAAATTCCTGAGAGGATGCTTCTGTTACCGTGTCAACGTCGGTTAAAAAATGAAACAAGTGGTTGTGAGGATGGTTCCTTTGTTGTGCCACCCTAACTAAAAAATGAAACAAATTCCCATGAGGATGGTTCTTTTACTGTGTCAACCTCGTTAAAAAATAAAACATGTCCCTATGGAGCATAGTCCCTTTTCTTGTGTCAAGCTCGTTAAAACATGAAACAAGGTCCTATGAGAACAATTTTCTTTTGTTTCAAGCTTGTGTAAAAATGAAACCACTCTCAAGCAAAGCTTTTCTTTGTTTCAAGCTTGTATAAAAATGAAAACTATTTATGAGTCCATTTTGGTTATTATTTTCACGACTCGTTAAACTCATGAAAATCCCAAGCGTCTTTTTCTATATTTTCATTCTCGTAAAACGTACATGAAAATGTTGAGTTCTTTCCATCTTTTCCTGCTCATTAATTAAATTGAAAGTCAGTGATAAGGAGTAAACTTTTATCACTTTTTCGAACTCGTTAAGAACTTACGAAAAAATGAAACCTAGGGGTTCTCTTTAAGGCCTTTTCAGACTCCCTAAAAGATAAAAAGATCACTGAGTACTTGACTATTCGAACTCGTAAAAGTAAATGAACATTCGTCTATTCAGTATAAGTTTACCCCTTTTATGGAGTGAACTGGACTATTTACGAAAAAGGTATATGTTGACTAATCATAGTCAATAGAGTTATCTCCTGCATTATTTTACCCTTTTCCGGGCTTGAGAGACTAAATTTATGAAAAAGGACAATGTGGAGTTTACTTATGTTTTCTCGTGACTCCCTAAAAATGAAAAACACTGAGCTTTACTTTCTCCGGGCTCGTTAAAAATTTACGTTGAAAGAACTGAACGAATTTTCTTTTTGTGTCTTTTCAAACTCTTTAAACATGAAAATGACATTGAGTTACCCCTTCATTGGACTCGTTAAACATAAACAATGTAGGAATCGTTAATGATAACGAGATTGAACCAATCCTTTGCCAAGGTTCGTTAAAAATACTTCGAAGAATGAGCTTAAAGGATAAGCATATGTTATCCTCCTCAAGCTTGCACAAAAATAAAGAGGTACTTATTAGTAATGGCGGGGGAAGATTGGGAAAGAACGTTTGTTTAGATTGTAAAAGGCAGCATGTCGCTGTTGAACATGACACTCCATCACCTTTGTGTATGGTTTGGGAAATCCATTTGCCTCTCAGTTGACCACACCTCATTGAAAGTCTTCAAACAAGTTTATGGACCCATTTTTTAGTCAAATGCTGCCAAAGTCAGAATGTCGTGTCATCGATATGTTCAAGCGAAGTTCAACCTCAGTTAAAATTACCTTGAAATTCATAGCCTTCAATCATGTCGACCATCCTTGGGTCAGTCTTGGATTACGCCAAACTGATTTTCTTTAAAACTTGATGTGAGTTTCGTGTCATAGGCCCTCCTGCGACAGGTTGCTTCCTATTGACTTCAACTCACTACTTAGGAAGTTGATCCAAAAACCTTTTTCAGTACCTTGGAGCCCACATGCCTTAATGTGATATGTTGTTGAATGTTAGTTTTGCTGTGCTAATTTAAACTTCATAATTAAAAACAATTTCTTATCATTTGCTTCATGTGCATAGGTTTTTGTTTATGGTGTTTGTGAATGAACAAGTAAATTTTGTTAAGTTTTATGTCAAATTCATGAGCAAAATGACATAAAAGTAAAACGCTGAACAATAGAAAACAAATGTACAACAAACCATCAAAATGAACACTTAACACAATTTTTTGATGAAAGAGCTCACCCCTCCTGGGCTACATCTCCTTGGTCTAGCTTCCATGGCTTGGTCCTCTATATTAGCTCAAAATGGGAAAAGTGTTTTTTACAATGCTCTATCGCTCTTGAATCTTGCTTCAATGTGCACTAACATCAAAACAATCTAGGAATGCTTTTCCCTGATCCCAATTTGGTCGAATTTTTCAAAAGTTATGGATTCTTCAATTTCTCCTAGGAATTCTCCACTAAAACTGGAGGAACTCCAGTTAACTCCACTAAATTTGGAGTTAGTGCCAAATTTAGGGGCTTCGCCAATTTTTCCACCGACTTAACTCACAGTTTATTAGGGGATAAACTTGGATTAATTAGGAGTTAATCCTGCACTTAGCGCTTAATCTACATGGTTATGGTTAGCCATTAGCCTCCAGTCTTCGTGGTAGTGGTCATATGGTGGTGGTAGATGCCAACGATTATGGCAGCGTTGGCCGCCGGTTCTGAGTGTTTGGTCACATGGGAGGGGGCTGGCCTCTCCTCCCTGCAACTGCCAACATATTAAACTTTAAATATAACTTGCAACCTATGATTGTTAAGTCACAAAGTGGTGGTGTAGTGGTAAGTTGTGGGCACTTTGCGGGCGAGGTCGCGGGTTCGAATCTGCTTACCTGCCCATAAATTTTGCTACTGTGCGTCGATATGCTGGACCTTTGGGGAGGGACACGTGGCGGCCTTTGGGCTTGCCACATGTCCCCTCCTCATTGGTCCTTCCTCCACCAATGAAATCGAGCCAAATCACCACATTGTCGACCAACCACAACGCACCACTTAGTGATATCCCATTAGACAGTGACAAACCTTGACCTGCCCAGTCACCTGCCATGTCAGCAGTACATACTGCTCATTGCTTAGTGACTGTACTTTTTTCTTAAAAAATCCTCTTTTTGGCAAAGCAGATAGAATGCGATGTCTTCCTCATACGAGCTCTGTTTTGAGTGAAAGGAGTTGATTTGGGATCGTATCGCCGATACAGACGCGTTTGTTCAGTGTTTGAGTAATTCTGAGCACTTTGATTTTTGAGCTAAATATTGATCCCCTGATCGTTCCTCCCCATTAGAAGCCTTTTGGACCCCAAAATATTCCATCAATTGTTCAGTAGGTGAGGGTACATATCCCTCACCTTCTCAATCTGCAACCATTTGGCCTTAGAAGGATTTTGTCCCTTGAGTCCCACTCGAAGGTATTCAACATTCCCTCTCTTTGAAGTTCCGATTCTTCTGTCAAGTATGAGATCTTGATAAATTTCATCAAGATATTCTCACGAGAAATCATCTATTGATGGCAGCTGAACATTCTCTCCTTGATCATCAATCAAAGGAGGCTCAAACAATCTCAAATTCTCAACACTAACAACAGAGTATATTTTCATACAAGGAGGCAAATATAGCTTAAATGCATTGTTATAAATCTTTTCTAGAAATTTAAAAGGACCATAATGGATTGGCTTCAACTTTTTACCTTCCCCTTGAAGTCTCTCTTTCTTAATATATAACCAAACTTCGTCTCTAACTTTAAATTTATGATCGACATGGTGTTTGTCATGCCTTGTCTTGTAGCTTCTTTGACTCTTTTCCAGCTGTTCTTGCACTGTGTGATGTATCAATTGAATTTTCTCAATGAACTTCCTTGCCTTATCGATGTCTCTATGACCATCGATGACGACATCTTTCTCAAAGATGAAGTCCAATGGCGATCTTGGCAAGTACCCAAAACATGCCTCAAATGGCGATGTGTTTGTGGAAGAATTCTTTTCCCTGTTGTATGCATGCTATATGTAATGCAACTTTTCATCCCACAACTTGGGATGTTTGCTGCAATATCTTCTAAGAAAATGAATGACTGTCTTATTGACCACCTCGGTTTTTCCATCTGTTTGCAGATGAAAGGATGTACTCTTATTCAACTTAGTGTCCATAATGTCCCACAAATTTGACCAAAAATTCCCAACAAATCGAGAATGTCGATCACTTATAATGGAAGTAGGAAGACCAAAATGAACCCAAATATTTTGAAAGAAAAGATGAGTTGTTTGTTCAACTATAATTTTCTTTTTACATGGTGTTAGAATACACATCTTGCTGAACCTGTCTACAACTACATACAAGTAATCATGAACTTTCCTTGACAATGGAAGACCTCCTACAAAATCCATTGAGATACTCTCCCATGGACGTGAAGGTACCAGAATTGGAGTGTACAATCCTAGTTTCCTATTGCTAGGCTTACTTGTTGCACACAAAGAACATCATCTAATGAAACAAGATACATTATCAAACATGTGTGGCTAATAACAATACCTTTGGAGATTCGCTACTATCTTGCCTACACCAAAGTGTCCAGCAATCAATGAAGTGTGTTCCTCCCTTATGACACTGTTTCTTTCTCCCTGTGGAATACATAACTTGCCCAAGTGATATAACAAACTATTATGTACATGGTAATCTAACTCTTCAATTTGGTTTCCTTGCATCAAGCTTGCATACACATCTTGAAAGTCATTGTCATATGCATTTTGCTCACCTTTCATGTAAAACATAATTGTGCTTGAGTATAATAGATGAATTTACAATAGGCCTAGAAAGCATATCAACTACCTTATTGTAGATTCCCTTTTTGTACTTGATAACCAAATGAAACTGTTGTAGAAAACCCATCCATCTGAAGTGTTGTGATTGCTGCAACTTTGACTATGACTGTAAGTACTACAATGGTTGATGGTTGGTGTGGATAATGGTATCCTTCCCCATCAAGTAGTGTTTCCATTTTTTAACACTTTGTACCAATGCATAAAGTTCTTTGTCACAAGTGGGATAGTTAGTCACAACACCATTAAAAATTTCAGAATGAAATGAAATGGGCTTACCATGCTGCATAATAACTGCTCCCATGGCGTAATCACTAGCATCAGTTTGAATCTCAAATCACTGTCTAAGATCCGGAAGAGCCAATATCGGTGCTGAACTGATCTTTTGTTTTAAAGCATCAAATACGTTTTGCTGTACATCTCCCTAATGGAAGACTTTCTTGACACTAGTCAATGCATGTAGTGGTGCTGCAATGGAAGAAAAACTAGCAATAAATTTCCTCCAATATTGTGCTACCCTAAGAAAGCTTCTTACCTCTGTAACTATATTGGGCTTGGGCCAATTCACAATGACCTCAACCTTAGAGGGGTCTATAGTCGGCTCACCTCCTCCAACAATGTGTCCCAAATACACTAAAGAAGTCTTGCCAAATTCACACATTTACATCTTTAAAAACAACTATTATTTTCTCAAGACATCAAGTACTTTGTTCACATGCATGACATGTTCATCTCTAGATTTGCTGAATATGAGAATATCATCTAAGTAAACAATGACAAAATCATCTAGAAATGGTCTCAATACATCATTCATAACTCTCATGAAAGTAGCTGGAGCATTTGTAGGACCAAAAGGCATAACAAGCCACTCAAATAGTCCTTGTTTAGTTTTAAATGTGGTTTTCCAAATGTCCTCTTCATCTATTCTAACTTGATGATAACCACTTTGTAAGTCTAACTTAGTGAAATACTTTGCATACCTCAATTTATCAAGCAAATCATCAATTCTTGTGATCCAGGTGGATGATGGTGGCCACCCACCTATCCCATTTGGACCCCCACAACTGTCTCTTTCAGATTTTCTGTTTCCTTAATTATAGCACAGTTTACTAGTTTTTAGCAGTTTTTCGGGTCCTAAACTTTCGGAGCCGTTTTGAGGCCCTAAACGACGTATTTTGGGAAATCCACCGCCAGCGATTTTTCTGTCTAAATATCATTTTTTCCGTCGTAGTCCTCAGAGAGATCTTTCCAACGGGCTATCATGCGCGTCAAACGAAGATAGTACGACCAATTCGCGACCCCGAGAAGTTGATGTACCAACTTACCCAAAAACAGGGCCCACAATTTGGCGTTTCATCTTCTAGGGTTAGGTTTTGGAATGTGAAGGGTTTTCCATTGTTTCTCAACAATAAATAGGCCCTCGAGCCTCATTGTAACACATTTTTTGGAGAACAGTTCAGAGGCAGGTAGCCGACACATCTCTTCTCAGAGATAAGCTACCATCACCCTAGCTGGGTTATTTCCATTTCTATTTGTAAGCATATTTCAGTATTTTACATCAATGAAATGAAGTATTGTTTCCACTGCATATTTGTCTTTATGGTTATCTCTGTATTTTATTGCGTTCCTGTTTAAATCCGGATCAGTGGTATCAGAGCAGTCTGCTTTTTCTCTGTTTTTCTTTGCATGTCCCCAACGAGGTCGGGATATAAGGAGTTAGGGCTTAAACTGGTCGAACCTTTGCAAGACCAGCCTCGCAAATCCCGACGACCTCCCATGGCAGATGAGAAGAAAGACGAGGGGGCAAGAGATCCTATCAAAATCTTTCTCGAAGAAGCGCTCGAGCGGCAAAGGAACGCGATGATGGATAGCTTTGCGCAGATCCTTCAGCGGCTACCCAGAGGTGACGCATCGGCTTCCAACAACTACTCTGGAAACGCCACACCGTTTAAGGTACAAGTTAATTTTGAAATCCCCATCTTCGAGGGTCAAATAGACGCAGATGCCGTAGATAAATGGTTAAATCTGCTAGATGGGTATTTTTCTGTTTACGAATTTTCAAGTCAGGAAAAGATTGTTTTCGCTCTTCTCAAATCAGCCCCCCACGTCAAGGACTGGTGGGAAACCTACTGCGAGCAGAAGGATGAAAGTACAGGCTCACTGTTTTCAGCCGCACCTACTTGGAATGACTTCCGGGATGCCATCAAGGAGCAATACTACCATGTCGGAAGCTATGAGGACAAATACATCAAATGGACCACACTGCGGCAGGGATGAGACCAAGATGTGCCGGAGTTCACAAACATTTTTCATACCCTTCGCACACAATTGGGTATCAAAGATTCTGAGCTGCATCTGGTACTCAAATACTGCGGCTGCCTACACAGATACATCCAAGAAGAGATGGAGTTCTTGAACATCTCCTCACTCGGCACAGCATACCGATACGCTGTCAAAATTGAGCAAAATTTCAAACAGAAGAAGTGAGACTTTGGATCTGCAAATCCAAAGCCCAAAGGACAAAGCCAAGGCAGGGTGACCCAAGACAACCCGTCGAAGCCGCAAGAAAAGAACAACACCACGAAGCCGAAGAAGGACACAGGAAAGTGGTGTGAGTTCCACAAGAGTCCCACTCATAACACAAGTGAGTGTTGAACCAAGCAGTCGCTGGTGGCCGAGTTGAAGGCTTCCGAATCAGATGCATGTTTCAACGCTGAGTCAGAACCCGATAAGGGGAATGACAAAGGGAATCAGATCATTGATGCGGATCCCAGCGCCATTGTTGCTACTGCCAAGATCCAGAAAAATGAGCCCGAAGATCCAGAGGAGGGGGAACGTCTTTTCCACTCACAGATGTGGGTGAAGGGTTCGCCGCTGCAATTCATTGTCGACAGTGGCAGCCAAAAGAACCTCATTTCAGCAGAGGTCGTGAAGCGGTTGGGCCTACCAACTACACCACACCCACAGCCGTACAATATCGGTTGGCTTCACGAAGGACGAGATCTGAAAGTTCGCCAGCAGTGTCGCCTTCCCTACAGCATCAAGCCCTTCACAAACGAGGTATTGTGTGATGTTACACCTCTGGATGTTTGTGATGTACTATTAGGCCAGCCATACTTGTGGAGGTGACATGCTGTGTATGAGTCAAGGCCTCGCGCTGTCATCATTTCTTTGGATAATTCATTATACAGGATACCGGAGGTAGCCCCACCTACCGCCACCTCTTTGATCACTGCTAAGAAAGGCAGCAAGCTCATCTCACAGACTAGGAAATTTATTTTTTATCTGGTTCGCTCCCAAAGTAAGGGGAAGATCATTGCTACATCCATGACCCCCGCGAAGGGTTCCTCCACACAGCAGCAGCAACAGAGGGATACAATCGTGACAGTACACATGAACAACTTCTCCTTACCCGGAGGGGTACCACACAAGTTTTAGGTGGGCAACAAAGTTTGGTTACATTTGAAGAGGGAGCGCCTTACCAGAACCCATCAGAAACTCAGACAACTTCGACATGGTCCTTACACCAGTAACAAGGCTACAGGAAACAATGCTTTGAAGCACAACATTCCTCCATTCCTTCACTTTCACCGAGTGTTCAATGTGGACCATCGCCAACCATGCTCCCCACCATTTTTGGACACATCAGAGATTGCAGAACAGCGCACCAGAGACCCAGCTCAGCAGAAGCTTCCTCATCTCAGGGAGGAACTCAACGCAATGGGGCCATTGCTTCCTAAGGGGGGAGGAATGATCCAGGTGGATGATGCTGGCCACCCACCTATCCCATTTGGACCCCCACAACTGTCTCTTTCAGTTTTTCTGTTTCCTTAATTATAGCACAGTTTACTATTTTTAGCAGTTTTTCGGGTCCTAAACTTCCGGAGCCGTTTTGAGGCCCTAAACGACGTTTTTTTGGGAAATCCACCGCCAGCGATTTTTCTGTCTAAATATTGTCTTTTCCGTCGTAGTCCTCGGAGAGATATTTCCAACATGCTATCATGCGCGTCAAACGGAGATAGTACGACCAATTCGCGACCCCGGGAAGTTGATGTACCAACTTACCCAAAAATGGGGCCCACAATTTGGCGTTTCATCTTCTAGGGTTAGGTTTTGGAATGTGAAGGGTTTTCCATTGTTTCTCAACAATAAATAGGCCCTCGAGCCTCATTGTAACACAGTTTTTGGAGAACAGTTCAGAGGCAGGTAGCCGACACATCTCTTCTCAGAGATAAGCTACCATCACCCTAGCTGGGTTATTTCCATTTCTATTTGTAAGCATATTTCAGTATTTTATATCAATGAAATGAAGTATTATTTCCGCTGCATATTTGTCTTTATGGTTATCTCTGTATTTTATTGCGTTCCTGTTTAAATCCGGATCATCTTGGGAGTGGATAACAATTCTTTATCGTTATTTTATTCAGTGCACAGAAATCCACACACATAAGCCGAGTCCCATCTTTCTTTGGTACCAAGACAATGGGTGAACCACATGGCGAAGTAGATGGGCGTATGATACCTTTGTTCAACAATTCTTGAATTTTATTCTCTAGATTTCCATGCTCTCCATGATCGACATGCGATACATGCTAATGTTTGGAATGGAACATCTTGTTGCAGCGATATCTCATGTTGAATTCCCCTCTTGGGAGGTAATTGTTGATTTGGGGTAGCATCAGATGTGCTCTAGCCAAGAAAATTGGTGGAGAGGCTAAAGCACATGAGATATCCAAGACCCAAAATGGTTTGGGCAAAATCTAACCAGTTTAGAAGATATTAAAATAATTAATATTTTTGATGAACTCCTTAAGTCTAAACTTAGGGAAAATAAAATATTAATGTGAATTAATATAAAACTAAGTTAGAATGGTCCAAAAGTCATGGATCAAGCCAGATCTAATATTATCCGTTGATTAGGGAATTAATCTCGGTCTTTGATGGACCAACGAGAAAAGTATAAGAAGAGGCTTGAGGGTCAGTTGGAGAACACACTGAGGGAGACCAGTCAGTTTGATTTCTGGAGCGGGGTTAGCTGAGAAATTCGAACTAATGGTCTGGAGAGCAACAGGAGGTAGCAAGTACAGAGCAGAGAGTCAAGATTAGTAAGAGAAGACCAGCGCAGAGGTAGGAGAGGCAGATGCAGGGACTTTCAAGTAGACGTTGAGGTAGCAGGAGACTGCGCAGTCACTAGAGGGCCTATGTGGGTGACGCAGAGAGGCCCAGGGCTGACGCAGACAAGAAGGGTTGATGTAGAGTGTCTGGGAGCCACACAAAGGTCATGCAGGATGACGTTGGGACTGGGAGAAGTGCTGGAGATTTTTTCTCTCTGTTGGGTAAGCCAGTTTGGCACCTGGTTGTACTGAAGAATTGCTGAATACTAAAATCCTCCCTTGCTGCATCGGTTTTCCCACATTGATTTTTTCCGGGGACTGTTGTCCAAAATATCTGTGTCGATGTGTTGATTCTTGTGCATGTGTTTGTTTCAGTATTATGGTGTGATATCTATAGAAGAATTTATTTTAATGTTTATTAAAGGAATTTCATAAATAACTTATTGAAAATAAGTAGGCAAAGTAAATAAGATGTTGTAGTGATAGAATTTTCACATGGTATCAGAAGGAGTAATCAGAGACAGGAAGGGAAAATCAATTATGGGTCGAGACCATGACGCAGAGGCATCCATGTCAGGGGAATCACACAGATTTTCAGAAAATTTCATAAGAGATTTCGATTTCTCCATGTTGGCTTCCAGGATGGAAGAAGAAGTGGCTTATATAACTAGTTCTACATCATCAGAAGTATGGTATATAGACAGTGGAGCCTCTTGGAATATGACGGGAATCAGGGAATGTTTCTTAGAGTATCGAGAAAATAAGATGAACTTTCAGATCACCATGGGGAACAAGGCAAAGTGTACTCCAGTAGGGAAGGGTACCATATTTTTTCAAACAGAATCGGGAGAACGGTTTCGCGCTACAAATGTGCTGCATGTACCAAGATTGGGGATGAACTTACTTTCCGTGTCGCAACTTCAAGGCAAGGGCTATGATGTCTACTTCATCAAGGAGAAGGTATACGTCAAACACCCGATCTACAAAAAGAAAGTGCAGATCGAGATCAAAAGTAACAGGGTGTACAGATTACAACTAGAATCACCAATGACACTAATAGGTAATCATGGAGACCAGGACTTGAACGAACGGTGGAACAGAAGAATGGGACATTTGCACCACGGGGATATAAGAATTCTCAGGAGCACTGTAACAGGAGTTCCAGATCTTAGTACAGAATGAGATGATGTATGTAGAGGATGTGCTCTAGGAAAGTATGCTAAGGCAACATTTCCTAGGAGTAAACACAGGGCCAAGATTATACTCGGATTGATACACTTAGATATCTACGGACCTATGTCCACCAAAGCTCTTAGTGGTGCTGAGTATTTCCTTACGTTCATTGATGACCACTCAAGGAACACCTGGATTTATTTTCTGAAAACCAAGGATGAGGTTTTCTGTCGATTAAAAGAGTTCAAGGCTCTGGTGGAGAATCTGACTAGGAAAAAAAATAAAAGTTTTGCACTCAGATAATGGAGGAGAGTATGTCGATAAGGACTTCATTGATTTTCTCACTAAGGAGGGCATCAGAAGAGAGTGGACAACTCTGTACAATCCGGAGCAGAATGGAGTAGCAGAAAGGAAGAACAGGACTATTGTAGAAGCAGTTAGGGCCATGATGTATGATCAGGATATGCCAAAATTCCTGTGGGCAGAAGCATGCAACACAACAGTCTATGTTCAGAACAAGACTCCTCATTGGGCATTGGGCAAGATTACTCCAGAGAAAGTTTTCACAGGGAAGACGCCTGAAGTCAGTCATTTCAGGATATTTGGGAGTTTAGCATATTGCCGCATACCCGAGGAAAAGAGGAAAAAGCTGGATCAAACTGCGGAAAAGGGATATCTAGTGGGATATAGCGAGAATGCTAAGGCATACAAAATCTATCTTCCAGGGAGTAGGAAGGTAGTGGTTCGACGAGATGTAAAGTTCATGGAGGATAGGGCTTTCAGAAAATCTCATGAGATGCCTTCTGAGGAGCAGTGAAAAGAAGAGTCGTTGGTTAAGCCTCTTCAACCAACAAAAGTAAATAATTCTTCCTCGGATCAGGAAGATTCACAGGATGAGGAGGAGCTAACAAAGGCCCCTGCTGGTAGAGGAATAACTAGCAGGGAACTTCGTCAGATTCTGCGAGATGCAAAGGACTTCATCGGTTCATCAAGAAACAACAAGAGGGAGCAAAAACAACCAGATAGATATCAGGCATTAGTAGCTTAGGATGAGGAGCCTGGCAGTTTCCAGGAGGCAACTCAACATTAGGTTTGGCTAGATTCGATGGTAGAGGAGTACAACTCCATAATGGTGAACGATGTCTGGGAGGTAGTGCCAAGGCTTCAAGACAGATCAGTAGTAGGTTCAAGATGGATCTACAAGATCAAATATGCTGCAGACGACAGTGTTGAGAAATACAAGGCCATGTTTGTGGCTAAGGGGTATTCTCAAAAATAAGGAATTGACTACGAGGAGACCTTCGTCCTGGTAGCCAGGTATACATCTATTAGGACCGTGATATCTCTTGCAGTTCAAATGGGGTGGGAGATTCATCAGATGAATGTCAAAACGACTTTTCTGAATGGGGTAATAGAAGAAGAGGTATACATTGAACAACCAGAGGGCTTTGAGACACATGAGAAGAAGTCTCATGTATGCAGATTGAAGAAAGCCTTGTATGGGTTGAAACAGGCACCTAGAGCATGGTATGGTCGAATCGATGGCTACTTGCAGAAGATGGGATTTGTCAAGAGTGACGCGGATCTGAATCTCTACTATCTGGTTATAGAGAATGAGCCACTAATCTTAGTATTGTATGTGGATGATCTCTTTCTGACAGGATCATCCAGGCTCATTGGGGACTACAAGAAGAATCTAGCCATAGAATTCGATATGAAGGATTTGGGACTAATGCATTACTTCCTAGGGTTGGAAGTTTGGTAGCAGAAGGGAGAGATATTCCTTGGCCAAGGGAGGTATGCTACATAAATCCTGAAAAGATTCAGGATGGAGGACTGTAGACCCATGGCTACTCCAATGATCACCAACTGAAAGAAGATTGATGCATCAAAAGATAAGGATGTTGATACCACCCTATACAGGCAGCTCATAGGGTCCCTGATGTATCTGGTCAATACTAGGCTAGACATTTGCTACGCTGTCAACACCCTCAGTCAGTTCATGGTGGAACCAAAGAGGGTGCACTGGGCAATAACCAAACACGTTCTCAGGTATTTACGAGGAACAATCGATTATGGACTCCTATACACCAGGGGTAAGGATATCAGATTGAGTGGATTTACTGATGCAGATTGGGCAGGAAGTTCAGTGGATCGGAAAAGTATCTTTGGGTACTGTTTCAACATTGGAATAGGAATGACTTCCTGGTGCAGTAGGAAACAGAAGTTCGTGGCTCTGAGCTCATCCGAGGCAGAATATATGGTAGTGAGCACAACTTTGTGTGAGGCCATATGGCTTAGAAAACTGCTTGTGAACATATTCAGAAGGAAAATGGAGGGGATCAGGATCATGTGCGATAATCAAAGTTGCATCAAGCTCTTTGAGAATCCAGCGTTTCATGATCAGTCAAAGCATATTGATATCCGGTGTCACTTTGTCAGAGACTGTGTCCAACGAGGAGTTGTATAGGTTGAGCTACACTCCTACAGGAGAACAGGTGGCGGACATCCTCACCAAGGCCCTTGTAAGGACAAAGTTTGATTACTTCAGGGAAAAGATAGGGATGATAAAGAACCCGTTTCAGTAGCAGAAATGGGGGTGGTAGCAGCACGGATGTAGAGGGAGTTGCAGTGCGGATGCATTGTTGGGAGAAAAGGACCAACAACAGCACAGATGCAGAGGGATCTGCCGTACAGATGCAACAGTGGCAGTAGCAGAGCCATGGGCAGAAATATAGGATGCAACAATGTAGAGGATGTTGGGCAGGGAGGCTTAGCATCAGCACAGGGACCGATGCCAGATGATCAGAGTGATACTTAGTGAAGAGTATTACTAGAGCACAATCCTCACTAAGAGGGTGTGTTGATTTGGGGTAGCATCGGATGTGCTCTAGCCACGAAAATTGGTGGAGAGGCTAAAGCACATGAGATCTCCAAGACTAAGAAATGGTTTGGGAAGAATCTAACCAGTTTCGAAGATATTAAAATAATTAATATTTTTAATGGAGTCCCTAAGTCTAAACTTAGGGAAAATAAAATATTAATGTGAATTAATATAAAACTGAGTTAGAATGGTTCAAAAGTCATGGATCAAGCCAGATCTAATCTTAGCTGTTGATTATGGACTTAATCTCGGTTGTTGATGGACCAACAAGAATAAGAAGAGGCTTGAGGGTCAGTTGGAGAACACATTGAGGGAGACCAGTCAATTCGATTTCTGGAGCGAGGTTAGCTGAAAAATTCGAACTAGTGGTCTGGAGAGTAGCAGGAGGCAGCAAGTACAGAGCAGAGAGTCAATATTAGTAATAGAAGACTAGTGCAGAAGTAGATGCAGGGCCTTTTAGGCAGACGCTGAGGCAACAAGAGTGCGCAGTCACTAGAGGGCCTGCATGGGTGACACAGAGAGGCCCAGGGCTGACGCAGACAAGCAGGGGCTGACACAGAATGTTTGGGAGCCATGCAAAGGTCAACCAAGCTGACACTGGGACTAGGAGAAGTGCTGGGAATTTTTCTCTCTGTTGGGTAAGCTAGTTTGGCACCCGGTTGTACTGAAGAATTGTTGAATAATAAAATCCTTCCTTGCTGCACCGATTTTCCCACATTGGTTTATTCCTGGGAATGTTGTCCAAAATATTTGTGTCGATGTGTTGATTCTTGTGCATGTGTTTGTTTCTGTATTATGGTGTGATATTTGCAGCAAAATTTATTTTAATGTTTATTGAAGGAATTTCATAAATAACTTATTGAAAATAAGTAGGCAAAGTAAATCAGATGTTGTAGTGATAGAATTTTCACAGTAACCTCTTTGGTTCCTGAAACATCTCTCCATGCTTGCTTACCACATCAAACAAATCAGACTTTAGCTTCTCATCACAACCTTAAAAATATTCATAATCAATATCATTCTTTTTCTTGATCATGAGAAGCACAAAATTTTTACTTGCATTTACTAGTCTCTTCATCTGCCCTGCATTAACCAAAGAAATGTTTAACTTTTTGCGATGGGCTCTCACAATATACTCCACTCCATCCTTGAGCAATAGATATTTTTTCTCATGGTGATAAAATACTGCTTTCCTATCATACAAATATGGGCTTCCCAAAATGATTCTTGAGATGTCAAGTGGAACTACATCTAACTCAACTTCATCAATGAATTTTTCAGTAATGGAAAACCTGAATAAGCATTTCCTTGTAACCTGTAAATTTTCATTATTGACTATCCAACCCAAGGGATATGGCTTATGATGAGGTACAGTTTCAAGGTTAAGCTTTTTGACCAAGTCTTTTGAAATTAAGTTCGATTGTGACCCACTATCAAATAATGCATCAATATTTGTATGATTTGAAATTACCCTTACATGGAACAACTCTATTCTTGATTCTTCATTTGGAGTGTTGTTGTGACTATGTGAGGAACTAATGCTTGCAATAACTTCTTTTACTTTTGTGACCATGGCTGAAATCTTTTTCTCATCACCAGAATCGGATCCAAGATCATGTTGTGTGGTAGCTTTCGTCTTTTGTTTCCCCTTATTGTTTGGTTTCTTAGGACTCAGTTCGGGATGTAATTTCCAACTGTGGGTTTCATCATGCCCCGCTTTGGAACAATGTTGGCATATAGTTTTCTACCCTTCTTTCTTTACACTTGCATTCTTATTTCCTTTCCATTTTCCACCTTCTCTTTCTCCTTACCCTTGAGTGAATTCTTCTTACTACCCTCTTCCTGAATGTTCTTTCCTCTTGCTTCAAGGTGTGTGGCTTGCACACATACCTCATCTAAATTGCTTGGATTGAACATAAGGATAGTGTGTTTTAAGTAGGAATGTAAACCCCCAATATATTTCAAGAGTGTATCTTGGGAATTCAAGTTTACTCCTAACAACAAAGCCCTTTTCCTAAACTCCTGGGTATAGTCTTGAACTGTTTGGCCCTTGAGTTGCCTAAAATTTTGCCAACTCATAATGGATTTTTGCATATAGGCTAAAGGATAAAACTATCTTTTAATTGTAGAAACAAATTCAACCCAAGAAATGGATATCTTACCATGAATTCACATTTCCTCTTGAGTCTTTGCTTCCCACCAAACTAATGCTGCTCCTTCTAGCCTCAATGAAGCCAACTGGATTTTTATGTCATCTTCTTGAAGGTTCTGAATTCTGCAATAAACCTCCAATTGTCGAATCCAATTGTCTAACTTTTCTGCATTGACCTCACCATTGTACATGGGAAGTTCAAACTTAATGTCCAATTTGAGTAAGGGAGTTTTTTCTTTTGGGGTTTTTGAATGAGTATGAACAATTTTTGTGGTGGAAGTGGAAGATGATGTTGTTTGAGATGATGAGGAAGATGATGAAGATGGTGGAGATGGAGGAGGCTTTCCTCCATTACCCTTTGAATCCTTCTTTTCATCTTTTTTTTAATCTTCTGAGCTTCCCTCTCCATGTGGGGACTTAGAACTCTCTCCAGCCATTCTAGTATTCCTCTCTTCATAGAGGACTCTAACCATGTCAGTTAAGTCATAGAAATCTTTCTTGAATGCTTCCTCTTTTGAAATACCTTCAGTCTCTCTTGCTCCAGACATGATGGCTTTGGATTCAAGCTCATTTTCTGGTACTGCTTGTACCTCCTCAATCTCAATTGAAGGTAAAACTTGAGGTGCTTGAAGTGCAGCTGGGATTGAAACTTTGGGTGGAGACAGTGGCCTTGTGGCTCTCCTTCTTCTGTGCATTACCTCAGGATTTGCAACCAACAGTTTCCCTTCTCCTCTCTGCAACTTCAACCTTGTAAGCATCACAAATTTGCAACCATTAAAACCCTACTTGCACAAAACTTAATCAATCAAGAAAATAACCTTTGCTCTGATACCAAATTGATTTGTTGTTGAATGTTAGTTTTGTTGTACTAATTTCAACTTCATAATGAAAAACAATTGCTTATCATTTGCTTCATGTGCATAGGTTTCCTTTATGGCATTTGTGAATGAACAGGTAAATTTTGTCAAGTTTTATGTCAAATTCATGAGAAAAATAGCATGAAAGTAAAGTGCTAAACAACAGCAAACAAATGTACAACAAACCATCAAAATGAACACTTAACACAATGTTTTGATGAAGTAGTTCACCCCTCCTGGGCTACATCTTCTTGGTCCATCTTCCATGGCTTGGGCCTCTATATTAGCTGAAAATGGAAAAAGTGTTACTTACAAAACTCTACCACTCCTAAAACTTGCTTCAATGTGCCCAGAACATCAAAATCATCTAGGAATGCCTTTTCCTGATCCCAATTTGGTCGAAATTTGCAAAAGTTATGGCTTCTTCAAATTCTCCTAGGAATTCTCCACTAAAACTGGAGGAACTCCTGTTAACTCCACTAACTATGGATTTAGCGCCGAATTCAGGGGCTCCGTCAATTTTTCCACCAACTTAACTCTTAGTTTATTAGCGGATAAACTTGGATTAATAAGGAGTTAATCCTGCACTTAATGCTTAATTTGCACGGTTATGGTTAGCTATTAGCCTCCAGTCTTCGTGGTAGTGGTCATATGGTGGTAGTAAATTCCAACGGTTAATGTAGCGTTGGCCGCCGGTTTTGAGTGTTTGGTCACATGGGAGGGGGTTGGCCCTCTCCTTCCCCCAACCGCCAACATATTAAACTTTAAATATAACTTGCAACATATGATTATTAAGTCACAAGATGATGTAGTGGTAAGTCGTGGGCACTGTGCGGGCAAGGTTGCGGGTTCAACTCCATCAGCCTACCCATAAATTTTGCTACTACGTGGCGATATGCTAGACCTTTGGGGAGGGACACATGGCGGCCTCCAGGCTTGCCACATGTCCTCTCCTCATTGGTCCTTCCCCCACTAATGAATCCGAGCCAAATCACCACACCGTTGACCAACCACAACACGCCACTTAGCGAGATCCCATTAGCCATTGAACAACCTTGACCTGCCCAGTCACCTACCATGTCAACAGTACAGACTGTTGACTGTTTAGTGACTGTACTTTTTTTTTTCAAAATTCCTCTGTTTGGCAAAGCGGAAAGAACATGATATCTTCCTCATACGAGCTCTGTTTTGAGTGAAACGAGTTGCGTTGGGATCATATCACCGCGACAGATGCAGTCATTCAGTGTTTGATCAATTCTGAGGACTTTGATTTATGAGCTAAATAATGATCACCTGATCATAATGACATGTTTCTCTCCTTCGGTGACAAGTTCTCATCATTGGCCTTCAATCAAATTATTCTATGAGTGTTCGACTTCAGGACATCTTTTCACACTTCATAGATTGTACTGGAAGTACCTTGAGAACCATTGTCATTATTGGTGGTTTCCCTCACGGTTGTTAACAGTTCATGTCATTGACTGATAATCAAGTGGTTTCTACCATGTTCAACTACGAGACATTCACTCACATGGTTAGATTCATACTACGGATCGAGAGACGAAGATCAAGACTCTGGATATAGTTTCATCCATCTAAGTTGTGTGGATTTATTGAATATTCAGTTTGTGAATGTAGACCCATTGATGGCTACATCCATACTGTGTCTTCTGTTGACATGGATCTTTAGGCGTATTTTTGTATTGGTTCTATGAGACATTTATGCTCTGAGTATGGGAATTCCTACCTCAACAATGATTTTATATTGCATTGTAACATTTGATTGATTGTTTTAGGTCTCCAACTACGGTCTCTAACCCGAACCTTGGCATGAGAAAATGCTTCAGTCATCAAACATATCTTCTCACTTTGCACTTTAGGGGGCAATCCATTACACGTCATTTTGTCACATTAGGAAAATGACCGTCGGTTTGGATCTTTGGCTATCCATTAAAATGTTCCAAAGCATCACCTTGCAAGGCTAGAATCTAAGCAATCCCAAAGAGAATGAAATTCCTAGATATGAAGATCTAAAAACCTATTTTTGACTGCATGCACAGTTTCCTAGTCATTTTCTGCCTCTATGCAAAAGTTTCCATTAGAATCTATGCAAAAGTGTGCTATGTCTTACACTGTGGCCTGCACACATGACTCAACGGAAGTAAAAAATAAAAAGTAAAATCTAGAAGATTTGTTCGTCGAATCTTTCCCAACTAACAACTTTGAGTTGATGCTTACTCAAGCCTGATCCCTACCCGTCATGGAGTTACTTCCCTCTCTTTGTGGATCCCCTATCCCACCATTTGCGGATCTCATCCCTTAGGAAGAGGATCCCAAAGCTCCTCCTCTTGGCCTATAAATCAAAGATGGGATAGAGGATTGGGGAGGACCATTGAGGTAGGATTATGTTGCAAAATTAGTGCTAGATGGATTTTCATCCAAGGAGAAGGTTGGATATCGTGGGAAGAGGCTTGTAACATCAAGGCATTGAGGTTGTAAGTTTGTTCTCATTTTTTATTCAATAAAAAAAAATTGTTATTTCCTAATCATGTCTATTATGATATGATTTATGAGATTCCTTGATCACTCACATAGGTTATGATTGGTTATTGATTCAATTTATGATGTATGCTGAGTTAAGTGTTTAATTTATCTTTCATTATATATACTCGATGCTTTGATCCTTTTTGTGTTACTGTCTATGCAGATCTCCTTTGAAACATCATGGAGAAGTGTTGGAACGGTCTTTAAAGCATCGAGGAGAAACCAACTGTGGAAGGCACTGAAAGGAATTCAATAGGCATTTCATTAAACCTATAAGTGATCCCTTACATATTACTTGCTTCAGTCAATAATAAGCTAAGGAAAGGTAGCGATTATTTTCTTGTTTGTTACTAGATTTCGTTTGAGATCTAGGGAGATCCATATTGTCTGCAAGAAGGATTAGTCAACCTAACACATGGGTGAAAGGTTCAAAATTAATAATATTTTAATATCAAATAAGAGTTGGGAAAAACATTCACATGAAGGATTGTGTTTCATGTCCTAACCAATTTGCTTGAAGAGTTTCTATTGTGCATTCACTCATGCAAGTAGCCATAGCCAATAAAAACTACAAATTAACGACAAATAAGTTCCATTCTCATACATCAAAGATGCCAAGAATAGGGAGCACATGTAACCATATGAACATTAGTGAACATGCTCACATCGATGGACAAAAAATAAATGATTCCTTTCTTGATGGCCTTGCGATACTTTGAACCAATATTTGAAGTGATGTAGTTTGATGAGTTCAAACTCAAAGAACATCTATAAGACCCACAACTAAATAGACATGTAGGTAAAAAGAGCGAATATCATCAAACAAATTAATAAAAATGAATGCCAAACATCATACTCAATACACAAATATGCTTCACTAGACTCTTTAAAGCCAAGTCAAATATATTGTCTCAAACTGCAGTGCCATAAATAAAATGCATTTTTGAAAGCTGTAGTGGAAACATGCAATGCCACAAACAAAATACATTTATGAAACCTTTAGTGAAAACATGACATAAGGAAAGTACCAATCATTTTAAGTATTTAGTTTTAGAAAGCATCTTGTTGTTTCAGTAAGGGCAATAACAACTTTCAGTGTAGTCATTTTTATTCCTTAGAACTACCATGTGCTTTAAGGAAGAGACATCACAAAAATAACACCCAAAATTCACCTTTGTTACTTAAGGATACAGAAATTAAGAAAAGCTAAATTGATGACATTTATATGTTTCTTCCTATAAATAAAAGGCAGGTTCTATTATAACCCTTATTATGATTTGATTACTCAAAAATGGTGGATGTACTCTAACAAATAGGTTGTTGTAAGTGGTGAATTTGGCATCGCTATTAAGTAAGGTTAGATGATCACATGCATTACTGTAAAACAATGTTCCACCTTTTGATAGGTGGAAGATATTAAAAAATGAACACTTATACCTAAATTGTAATTAAGAAGCATATTTATGGTTTCTTATTAAAGGGAAAAACATAGAACTTATAGATATGAGCCTTTTATTGTAATATCAATCTCACCAAACAATATGATTTCCATCCATTTGATAAACCAAATTATAAAAAAATGCAAATAAATTCTGATTTTCATTTTATTAAACATATCTCACATATATTATTCATATATAAACAATCCATGAAGTGGATATAAGGCTTAATGCACATGCTTATAAAAACTCGATAGGAACTAGCTACTTTGCAACTATATCCTTGTTGTTATATAGACTTTTGAATATGATTGAATGTATTGCTAATATGCTTAATTACTATATTAATATTAATGGGAAGGGATAATGCTATTTTTATATAATTTTTTTTATATCATTGAATGCATTGTTAGATTTTTGATTAACAATGGAAGGACATACATAACACATTGAGAACTCCTCTGCGTCTGCTGCCTTTGGCTCGGCCCTTTGACTGCTTCGGTGGGCTCTGCTATCCTCTTGTGGGCAGTGATTCCTGGGCTGGTCCTCCTCCTGCGTTGCGTTTGCCCTTGTTCGGCGCTTTGGTCTCTTTGCGTGGCGATCTGAGCCTCCGCTTCTGTGGTTTTGCTGGGGCTCCTTACCTCTCTGCTCCTTTCTTCTGCGATGGCTTGAGGGGTTTGGGCTTGATCGATGGGATCTGTGGTCGCTGCAATAATGGAGCCACCCCCTCCGCCTCCCCTTCTGATGCTGAAGCCTTTCTCAAACTCCTGGAATCCCTGCCGAAGAAGAAAGTTTCGGAGGCTGCGAAGTTCGTGAAATGATTGGATGACATCCCTGAGATTTCGCTTCCCCTTGAGGGTCTGATCCAGGTCGCCCTTTCTCTAGCTGAGAGAGCTTTGGTTGGTCAGTTCGGGCCTCTGGCCCTCCCCCAAATCCACGGAGAGCTGGGTTGCTAGAAACTAGGCTCCGCTGATTAAAAATGGTGTCACCTCGTAATTTCTAGGGAAGGGATTCTTTATGTTTGTATTCTCTGACAAGGATGATAAGGATATGATATTCCGGAACGGCCCCTACTTCATGGGTCCTCAGGGGTTGTATCTCAACAAGTGGATGCCTGATTTTGACCCATCAGTTGACGTTCCCTCAGCCGTTCCTGTGTAGGTTAGGCTGCCCAATCTGCCAGTGCATTGTTGGAATTGGGAGTCCCTAAAGCATATCGGTAACACCTTGGGAAAATTCATCGACCGAGCAAACAATAAAGACCAATACGACTGTGCTAGAATCTGCGTTGAAGTCGACCTGGAGGTTGGTCTGCCTGAGGCAGTAAAGATCAGGGTTGGAAGTTGGTCTCATGTTCAAAAGCTGGATTATGAGCAGCTTCTGTTCAAGTGCAGGAAATGCCAAGTTTATGGCCATTTTGCTCAAAATTGTCCAAAGAATAGTGAAGTAGAGAAAGGCAAGGATGAAGGCTGGACACAGGTTAAAAGATCGATAAATGCCCATAAATCCATTCAAACTGGTAATACTAGTGGCAATGGCCCTCAGGCAGCCCCTAGAAACCAAACCCCTATCATGGAAGAGCAAGGAAACAAATTTGTTCAGTTAAGCTCAGCAATAGAAGGCACCCAAGAAGCAGAGATGCAGAAGGAAGGATCGACCCACAAGGAGTCCCCCTCGGGATCAAAGCAAGTGGAAAGTAATGAAGACAGAACTAAAGAGATCCTCATAGAAGAGACAGAGGATGTGCAAGGTTCGGAGGAATCAAAAGAAGAAGGCGAAATAGGGGCTTCGCAAACCTCGGCAAGAAGATCATTGAGAGGCCAAAAATCTACTCGAGAAAAAAGAGAGCAAGAGCCTTACAAAGACAAACTCCAGGGAAGTCAACCAACCCTCGAGAAACTCTTGGCAAATACTCCGAAGAAGAATAGAAACCAGTCCCAGAGCTCTAAGGGAGCTCATCACCCAAAAAGCAAGTGATGAAGATCGTCTCCTGGAATTGTAGGGGTATGGGGAGCAGAATAAAAGAAGAAGCCATAAGAAGTTTGATAAGATCAGAATCTCTCAATCTACTCCTTATATAGGAGATTAAAATGGAGGACTATGCCTTCCTCCAGATCGGTAAGAAATTGTGGAAGAAAAGTGAAGGACAAGCAGTCTCATCTCGAGGTGCTTCAGGTGGACTAGGCACTATTTGGAATGCTAACAAATTCATAAAGTTCAAAGAATTCAAAAACACTCATTGGTTGTTCTCAAAGATACAGCACATAGAAATAGATATGACTCTCTCCCTCTTTAACGTGTATGCCCCTGTCAGCGCAGGAGAGAAAAGGCACTGCTGGGACTCCATTAGAAGTCTGGCAGATTCTGAAGAATTGGCTAATATAATAATAGCAGGGGATCTTAATCTCACCTTATCATTGTCAAAAAAACGTGGAGGAAGCACTGTTAGGGACCCGGCGTGGGAATGGGTTGATGACTTGCTTCAAGACTGGGACATGATAGATATTAAGCCTACGTCCGGGAAGTACACTTGGACAAACAAAAGAATCGGCCCAGGACATATCGTTGCAAGTCTAGACAGATTGCTTGTTCAAAGTTCTTTTCTTCTTCTTCGTCTAGAGTCTAGAATGCATATTCTCCCTTGTAGTGTTTCCGATCATCGCCCCATTAAACTTGACCTGCTAGCTCATTTGGACCATGGTCCCATACCATTTAAATTCAGCTCTCATTGTGTCAAGGAACAATCATTCTTGCCTCTGATAAAAGAAATTTGGAAGCTCCCAGTCAAAGGCTCTGCCTTCTTTGTATGGGAGGAGAAACTTAGGAGAGTTAAAGCTGCTCTAAAAACTTGGGTAAAAACCTTACCAAATCCTGCTGTGGAAAGGAAAATGATTCAGGAACGACTTGAGATGCATCATCTGGTTTCGGAAAATGTTGAGATCACAAAAGAAATACTTGACAAGGAGGCTAATCTTCAGCACATGCTCCTTAAGGCTAGCTTGGCAGAGGAAGAGTATTGGAGACTGAAATCTCGCAGTCTCTGGCTCAAGGCGGGAGATAGAAACTCTTCCTTCTTCCATAAGCAAGCTCAGGCCCGAAAATGCCTCAACTCCATCTCTGAAATTAAAGTAGAGACCACCATGCATAGAGAAATCTGAAGCATAAAGAACGCTGCCTTCACTCATTTCAAAAACCTCTATAGTGAAGAAGAGGCCTTGGGACATGTTTCTACCCTTGTGAATGAGGTGCCCTCACTGATTACCGCCAGAAAGAATCAATTCCTGGAAGCTGAGATCTCTAACAATGAAATAAAAAATACCCTCTTCACTATGGAATTGGATAAGGCCCCGGGTCCCGATGGTTTTACTGCCAGATTCCTGCAGTCCTGTTGGCAGATTGTGGAGAAAGACTTATGCAGAATGATTCAGAAATCTCAAGAGTGTCAGAAAATTGGGGGAAGCACTAATTCGGCCTTCCTGGCCCTCATTCCCAAGGAGAAAGGTGCCAACACCTTCAGCCGATTTCGTCCTATCTCCCTTTGTAATATAGGCTATAAGCTGATTACGAAAGTTATTGCCAACAAATTAAAAATCATTCTCCCTGACATCATACCTGCAAACTAGGGAGGTTTTATTTAGGGAAGACAGATTATGGATAACTTTATTCTGGTCCAAGTGGCGATTCACTCTAGTTTGGTTCGCAAAGAGAAAGGAATGGTTGTCAAGTTAGATCTTGAAAATGCCTTTGATAGAGTGAGACATAGCTTTCTAATGGAACTGCGCAAATTTGGGTTTGGATCCAAATTTATCAACTGGATTAAGGCTTGTATCAGCGAGCCATGGATAGCCCCTCTGGTGAATGGGAGGGCCACCGATTTCTTCAAAGCTTCTCGTGGATTAAGGCAAGGGTGTCCTCTATCCCCTTTGCTCTTTGTCCTTCAAGCTTTTGTCCTCAACTTCCTTTTGAACAAAAAGCAATAGGATCAAGAATTAAAGGGCCTGAACATTGCGAGAGGAGTTAATAATATAAATCATGCGTTATTCGCGAATGATTCCCTCTTGCTGGGTGCTGCCTCTGTGATCTCTGCTAAAATATTCAAAGATGTGGTTGATGACTATTGCGAAGACTCAGGAAGCAACCTCAATAAAGGTAAATGTCATATCTACTGCTAGAATACCCCTGCCATCTCGCTGCAAGCCATCTCCAGTTGCTTTGGTTTCGCGGCCTCCTCGTCATGGTCTTCCTTCAAGTATTTGGGTCTCCCTATTTTCCAAAAACGTGTTGTCAGCAGAGATTGGTTGCCCCTGCTGGAAAAGTTTGAATCTAAGATCCATTCCCGGGGATTTAACTAGCTTAATCTAGCAGGTAAGTCAGTGCTTATAAAAGCAGTCCTAAACAGCCTCCCCATCTATCAGTTTGCTGTGATGCTGGCTCCAGTTGGAATTATGAAGAAAATGGAGGATCATATAAGAAAATTCTTTTGGAAAGGCGGGAAAGAAAACGAAAAGAAAATCCCTTTAATAAGCTGGGCTAAAATCTCCATGCCTAGATTGGAAGGCGGATTGAATTTTAAGAATATTTTCACGCAGAACATTGCGTTGGGAGCAAAGATGATCTGGAGGATAATTGCCCCAAATCTGGGGTGGGCTCAGCTCGCCTTGTGGAAAAAATTCTTTCGTGGGTAGAGAAAAAGGTGTCTGGACCATCCCATAGCAAGCTCTGGCTCGCTAATTCAAAAGCTCTGTGCAAAATCTTCCTTCTTAATTCGCCAACACGCACATTGGATCCCTGGTAATGGCAAGCAAATTAGAATATGGGAGGATCGTATAATGGGCTGCAACCCTCTGGCCGATGATCGTTCCCTGATTTTGTTGAAAGATTGGATGTACAGAGCAGGTTACATTACTTTGTGGGATATTTCTAATTGGGAGAATGGAGACTGGCATAGCTGGGTTAATATGGAGGTGCCCTAGACTCTGTCCAATGAGTATGCAATCTTCTTAGACTTCTTAAATGGCAAGGCTCCTTTGAACAACAGGAAACTGGATACTCGAGGCTGGGGTCCGACCCCTGGGCGTTATTCAGTCTCTCAGGGTTACAGGCAGATCTTATCGCATCCCCACGTTCCTCCAGATCCGAAACCATGGAAAGGGATCTGGTCCCAGTCATCGCTTCCTAAAATCGACTACTTCTGCTGGCTCCTATGTCATCAGAGAATCTTGACTGATGATAGACTACAGAAAAGAGGCTATCTAGGCCCCTCTCGTTGCTCGTTGTGTGGAGAAAACACAGAAACTGCTGCGCACCTGATGCTCAATTGTAATTTCGCTACAGATCTTTGGAATGAGGCCTTAGGCCCTTTGAGTGCGGATTTCTTCCTCCCCAAAAGAATTTCCGAATTGTTTATGAACTAGTTGCGTTCGTATCCGGGAGGCTCTCCTCAGAATGCACATATCAAAGTTGCCTGGTGCATCCTTCCTAAATTAATTTGTTGGCACACCTGGTTGGAAAGAATTCAGAGGATTTTCAGAGATAAGAAGAGAAACCACAAGATGGTCTGGGTTAAAATCAAAATCCAGTTAAAGGAATGTGTCGGAGATCAGCTGGACGGGGCAAGTCTGAGAGACCACAATGCTGCTTGGAGCGATATCCTGGATCTCCGATTCACTGAAATTGCCAGGATCCCCGTCCCTCTCAAAGAATGGCAAATTAGACTTAATGCTTTAGATTTCTTGGCTCTTTGCACAAAGCAGGTGCATTCCATCCTCTTCTTTGATGGGGCAGCTAAAGGCAATCCGGGCAGTTCCAGAGCTGGTGGAGTTGTTAAAAATGCTAATGGTAGAATTGTTCTTAGATATGCCTGGGGAGTGGGATTCAATACCAGCATCCAAGCTGAAGCCCTGGCCCTTCTCCAAGGCCTGAAGCGACTTAAATCTCTCGGTATCAACGATGCAATTGTGATGGGCGACTCTCAGTCTATCATAAAAATCATTGTAGACAGCTCTTCCCCTCCAGATCTAAGATTGACAAGATTGATCAACAGAATAAGATCCTTGTCAAATTCCTTTCAGAGCTTGAATTTCTATCATGTCAAGAGAGACAACAACAAAGATGCTGACATTGAAGCTAATAAAGCTGTTCTCCTCCCCCTCGGAGTCATCCTTAGAGATGGAGAAGAAGGCTGGGACCCCATTCCTTAACCGTCTGGTGAATATGTTTTACTGTCTTTTATTGGAGCAGTTTGTTTGCATTTTTAAAGTGGGAAAGATAGAGGCGGTTGCCCGAAAAATAGCTTGTAAAAATCTCTAACGTAGCAAAGAAAAAGACACATGGGACCTGGCCAAGGAGTTTTCTGGTCATTGGTTAGCATTTTGTAATCAGTATGGAGGCATTTTGGCCAGAAATTAATATATCACTCTATCCGTTTCTGTTAAAAAAAAATAAAAATAAAAATGCTTAGCTACTATAATAAGATTGATGAAAAGGGCCCATGTTATTAAAGTTTGCAATATATGGAGCTAGGGGTTTCTATTTATTTGGTCTCACATTGCAAGAGTGCAAGGTTGAAAGTACTATAAAAAATGCTTAATCATTAAAACAAGATCAATTGAAAGGGATCATGTTATTAATTTGTAGAATAGCAAGAGACAAAGGTTTTTATTTGTCGTGGTTTCATATGAATGCAATGAACCGTGTCTCTTTAATCGAAGAATGTGTAGGGAATCCTAAGACACCAAGCATTTGATTTAAATGAAAAGAGGTTATTGATGAACCCCGGTATTGCAACAATAATGCTGCAACTCTTGAGGCTATCAACTTAAATTATCAACCCGAGGTTCGTACAAACTTAAGAGGGATCGACATTGTATGCGTAGTAGACACCTTCCTCTCTGACTCTCTTTGATGCAAGTGAAAGAAGACAATGAAACAATTTCAAATGATCAAAGATCTAGGTAAGTCGCCAATCCTAAGTTGAAAAAGGTAAATAACCATAAGCAAACATATTCTACTTTTGCTTGAAAGTAAATGGCAAAAAGGAAATCTATTTTATTTGAAAAAATGTAAAGCATAATGACAACTAAGTAAATCTAATCTATCTTCCTGGAAATGAAATGACATTAAAGGAATCCTATTCTATTTTGCAGGAAAGGAAAGTCTTAGATTACTCTTGCAAGAAGGAAATCTCACTTTGCATCAAGTAAATTGCAGAAAGGAAATCTAGACTGCAGAAATAAACATTCAAGAAGCAAGCAATGTAAGAGCTAAATGGAGACCTAACCAAGCCTCAACTCAACCAAAGTGTGTTGGAATTATGGCTAATGTGTTTTCCTTGATGGCAACCTACTTGATAAATATGTCAACATTATGGCAACATGATAATTATATAGGTTGGTACAAATGTGACAGGTGAGATGGACAAAGGAATGTCAAGTTGAGGGACAGAGGTATGATAAAGAAAAAGTGTGAAAAGGTATACGTGGGTCTTGTGAAGAAAGATCAAGTACATACGTAGGTATGGTGAAGAAAATTCACGCACATATTCTGCACCATGGTAATTGGAATACCAGGGTCTTTACCAATGTATTGGCCCATAGTTATAAGCACGAAAACTGATATTTGATCCTGTCAAAGAATACCATCGACATTGCTAAGGGATTGGAGTAAGGTATTGGCTAAGGCCTAAGCTATATAAGGAGATGGAGATCAAAGTATTAAGTGTGCAAGTTTTGCATTATCTATGAATGCTTTGATCTGAAATAGGTGTGCACCAAGGAGCAAAGAGAAGACAAAGATCTGAAGTATGGTATCATATGTGCCTATTTAATTTACTTGTTGAAAATGTCTAATAATGATAGATATGTGGTGATAATGATACTCTAACATGAATATGTGACAATAAGGGTTCCGAAGTATGCTTTGTGGTTACAACGAAGGCATGATTCAATGATTACAGATCTGTATGCTAGTATGCATATGAGAGGTTGCGTGCATATGAAAATTGTCTTTTGGGGAGTCACGTATGCATTATGTTAAAGTTCAAAATCTATACGCAAGTGTCAAACATTAGAAGCAAGTACATACACATATGTGTTTTTGTAAAAGGCACGTATATCTGCTAGGGTTTTGTAGTATGAACTGTTGGTGATGTTTGATTAGTGTTTTTATGTTTGATGTTGTCTGCCAATGAAGTCTCTCTTATGATAATTTGTGTTTGACAACACTGGTTGGGTTGAACTGATTAAGGTATGGAATGTTGACTTGTGATGATACTGTTGTATGGTGATCTGTATTTGGTTCAATGATTTGTGATGGTTTCAGTATGATTCAATGATTGATTCAGTGTGATAGTGATTTAGATTCAGTTATTAGTATTTTGAGACACGTATGCAAGTTTTCTTCAGGGGAGGCGTGTACATACGCCAGTTATTCAGAACAATGACGTATACCTTCTGACACATGATTGATCAAGGTATGCAGTGACATGATCTGATTCTTGTAATGAACAGAGTATGGTTTGGTATACTCGTGAATAGTTGTGCACTGATATGATCTGTTATAAATTAGTCTGATCTAGTTGCATTGGTTGATTCAGATTCAATGATTGATTTGATGATTTAGTTGTTTTAGTAATTGGGTAGTTGATTTCAGAATTATTGGGAGTGGATCCAGTCTGAAAGATTCTGAAAAGTGATCCACAAAAAGATGAGGATAGCAATCTTCAGAAACGGGGTTGTAGTTCCCTCCTAGTAGGAGCTGGAAAATGAGAGAAGGTTGTAGCCTTCTGCAGATAGGATCCTGCATGCTGGTTAGAGTCCACGCCAATACAAGATTGTAAGAATTTCTTTTTTAATAAAAGAAGAAGACAAAGATGACAACAAAGGTGGTTTTCTCCCACATTGGGTTTCCACCTAAAATCTTGGTGTTCATATGGTTTTTGTGTGTTGATGTTCTATATGATTTTTAACTGCTCATAATTACTGTTTAATTGATGAATAATGAAGTAATAATGCACTGATTAATGTTGAACATATGATTAAATTAATGACCAGGTAAGTTATTTGGACATACGCAGGTTTTGTTAATAACAATAGCGTACACATGCAAGTTTCCTTTATAATAGTAGCATATACAAATCAGTATAAAAAATTGGAAATTGAAGTGTGTAAAATACTGATTCACCCACCCCCCCTCCCCCTTTCAGCATTTTTCCTAACAGTTGGCATCAAAGTAGGTCCTTCAGAAGAAGCTTGATCGCTTGAAGGGAGATTCATCAAGATGAGCAATCAAGAGGGAGTATCATCTATCTGGCCACCATTGTTTAATGGAACAAACTTGGTTTTCTGGAAAGTCAGAATGAGAGCATATCTACAGTCGCTTGGAGCTGATGTTTTTGAAGGAGGCTATCAGTATCCATCCTCCATTCCCACATGTGAAGCATGAAAGAAACAATATGAGACCAATGCAAAGGCTTTCAACCCTCTTTTGGGAAGCTTGGCAGAATCATAATTTGTGAAGGTCATGCAACTAAATATTGCAAAGGCTATATGGGACAAGATCATCCAAATTTATGAAGGTGACACTAAGGTAAAGAGTGTCAAACTTCAAACATTTAGAATTCAATATGAAACTCTCAGAATGCATAGTGATCAAAGTATTGCAAGTTTCTTTCTTAGGGTAGATGAGATTGTTAATTCAATGAGAAATCTTGGTGATGAAGTAAAATATTCGATGCTTGTTGAGAAAATCCTAAGATCTCTAACCCCAAAATTCGATTTGAAAGTCTCTACCATTGAATAAATGTAGGATTTGAAGAATCTTACTATTGAACAACTTCATGGGATATTAATAGCTTATGAAATGAGAAAAGGGGGTCCATTAGATATTAGAGAAGCAACATTAAAAGTTACTTATAAAGGAAAATAAAAGAAGGATCTTAAGGAATAAGGTTACATATCAGATGAAGAAGATGCGAAAGTTTGTAAAGAAACTCCAAGTAGGAACTGACATATTTAGAGGTAAGCTTCATTTCAAATGCTTTGCTTGTGGAAGAGTTGGTCACTATGCTGCTAAATTCCCTTATAAAGAAAATCATGAGAAAGGGAAGATTTATGCAAAAGTGAATGTTAGAGGAAGGTTTTAAAACAAGAAAAGTTTCTACACACACGAAGATAGTGATGGTATTTCAAATGATGAAGAAGTTGAATCTGATCAATAATATCAATTACTTATGGCATTTGAAGAGAAATGTGTTGATGAAATTGATGATTAAGGAATTTAGACTTCTGTGATCCATAACATTGTTTAGATAATCTTCGGCAAAATCACATAACCAATCTTTTGTCGACGCGTTTCGAACCAACCAGTGTGGTTCATCGTCAGGACAAGTTGAAGAACCACTCCAGCTTAGCTTGTTTAAATCAAGTGTGCAGAGACTCCAACGACTATATTGCCAACGGCTAATCCTAGTCAAACCACTGATATTCTCGTTATATTTAATTATTATTATTCTTAGAAAAAAGCTAAATAATATATTAAAAGAATTCAATATGTATATCTCAAATTTTTAGAAATTAGCTAAATCCGGTAGCTTATATATTAAAAAATTCATTTGTTAATTTAACTCAATGTATCCGTTTAATAATAAAGGAAAATGTATATCTAAAAAAGAATAATATATACTATTTATATAATCCATATTTATTAATTAAATATAATGGTCATTAAATTAATAAATAATTCATATTTATTAAATAATCTATATTTATTATTATACCAATACTATTTAAATACAAACAAATAGTATTAAGTTACTATTATTCTTAGAATCTAGTTACATTAGGTAATTGTATATTTATTTAATAATAATTATTTAAATCTAATGGTCCATTGGTAAACTAGATCTTCTCCAATTGTTTTTTAATAGATGAATATGTATATCTAAAAACGAATATACCATATTTATTTATTATTTAAATATAATGGCCCATTCGAAACTAAATCAATAAGTGATATATAATAATTCATATTTATTAAATAATCTATATTTACTTAATAATTTATAATTCCAATATTATTAAAAAACCAACAAATAATATTATTAAACGGATACATTGAGTTAAATTAACAAATGAATTTTTTAATATATAAGCTACCGGATTTAGCTAATTTCTAAAAATTTGAGATATACATATTGAATTCTTTTAATATATTATTTAGCTTTTTTCTAAGAATAATAATAATTAAATATAACGAGAATATCAGTGGTTTGACTAGGATTAGCTGTTGGCAATATAGCCGTTGGAGTCTCTGCACACTTGATTTAAACAAGCTAAGCTGGAGTGGTTCTTCAACTTGTCCTGACGATGAACCACACTGGTTGGTTCGAAACGCGTCGACAAAAGATTGGTTATGTGATTTTGCCGAAGATTATCTAAACGAAATTGATGATGTTTTTATGGATTATTTAGAAGAAAATGATAATCTCATTGAAGAAATAACTCAGCTAAAAATCCATTTGGAAGAAGCTAAATTAGCTGAATAAGTCTTGAAGAAACATATTCTAGAAAAAGAGAAGCACAACGAAAGGTTAGAAATTGAAATAGTGGGTCTCAGAAAGGAACTTGAGAAAACGAAGGCTCTAAATCTTAGATTTGCTAAAGGATCTGAGACCTTAGAAGAAATCATCAAAGTACAATGCTCTCCTATAATAAAGACAGGTCTTGGATGTAATGGAGAATCATCAAAAACTATAAAATATTCTGAAACAGGTATAGGAATTTATCTCAATTGTAACAACCCTGGTCGAAATCCATGTAATAAAAGTTAATAAAGGAAAAATAATAACCATGGTCACATGACACATATTTCAAGCTGAATGTTGGGAAAAAACATAGTGAAGGGGATCACTTGTGATTAATTAATGGCTAAGGAAATTGGCAAAGGCAATGGCTAAGGATTTGGAAAGGCAAAGTGGCATTAATTAACATTTTATTTATGAAAATAATGGAAATTAGGAGAAAAGGAAGGTGAAAGGTCACAGGTTTCACGTGAGGATGAAAATGAAGGAAAATAATAGAACATTGATGAAAATAGAGGCCTCACTAATAAAAAGGCTTATGAAGATCAGTCCATGGCTTTTTGGATAGTCCAATTTGGATCTCTCATTCTATTCCCTCTCTCTCATACTCTTGGATACTTAGAGTTTTCTTGGGGCACTCTTGGAGGAGTGTGGCATACTTGGGATTTGGAGCAAGAAGGAAAATGAAGAGTAGGAAAGTGTAAGTGGGCATCGAGATCAACGACTACAACGAGTTTCACATGCAGGTACCGAGTTGCATGTATGATTTCCTTACTAGTTTTGGCATGCATGGCATATGCATGTGGTTTCTTGGTCATGATCTGTCATTGACATGGAGGATTTCCTGGATTGACAATGGTTTTTCCTAGCCTTGGCATTTCCTGGATATCCATGGTGTTGTGGGAGTCTTTCCCTTTTGTTTTTTGGTTGGTTATCATGTTCCTTTAGCTGTGGGTTGAGTTATTAGGCCTGGAGCCTTTTTGGACAAACACTATTGAGCCCTTGGTGGGTTGAGTTATTAGTCCTAGAGCCTTGGTTGGACAAATTCTCTGGAGCGCTTGGTGAGTTGAGTTATTAGTTCTTGGAGCCATGGTTAGACAAATTCTGTGGAGCCCTGTAACAACTTGGGTTGAGTTATTAGTCCTGGAGCCTTGGTTGGAAAAACACTAGAGCCCTTGGTGGGTTGAGTTACTAGTCCTAGAGCCTTGGTTGGACAAATGCTAAGGAGCCCAACAATAGATGTGGGTTGAGTTACTAGTCCTGGAGCATCGGTTGGAACAAACGCTCTAGAGCCCTGTACAACTTGGGTAGAGACCAATCTGGTGATGGTTAGTGATGCTCGACCATGAGGTGGAATCACTAGTTGAAGGTTGAGGTGGTTTGGCCTCTGGAAGCCCTGATTTGATTTTGATGGATTTGTTCTATGAGATCCCACATTCATGCTTGGAATATGGCATGGGGGTGATTGGCTAAAGAGAGATTTGGTTCAGCCAATCTATGGTCGGGTGGAATGTGGAAGTCCCGAACCTGGTTGGCCTTTGCATTCATCAATAAGAGCTCTCTTTCTCCCTGATATTTTATGGGTAAATATAATTGTTTATATGTGGCTTATATGGCTATTATATCCTTGATATTTCTATTGGTTATATGCTGGTTATGAATGAGTTTTATGGCAGTGAAAATGTATCGCTCTCATAATGTTTTGGTTGATCACTGAATTTACAATGAATATGATGGTAATATAGTTATTGTGATGATGCATTAATGCTTCTTAGTGTTTCTCAGATAAGTATGAGACCCCTATGGTCAGATCTGTTGTTTAAACTTGTAGAATGCATATTTGTGACATGTTTGACGAAATGCCTGTCATGGCTAATAGGGGTCTAGTCAAGTCCTTGTTCAATTATTTGCATATGTATCATTGTTTCAATGTATTTTATCATTTTTGTAAGTTTCATGGAGTTCTGGGCAATGGCCTGAGTCCCGACCCTTAAAAAGTGGCATAAAATCAGAAGTTGCCAACATAGAGCTACCTCTAAAAGTCGCTAGTCGCACGCATGCCTTGCTGTGGGAGCAACTAGAAGGTCTGAGTCGCATGCATGCCCATGTCAAGGAAGCAGCTGAGGCTTTAATGGAACAAAATGTCAGTTGGTCTCAGGGGCTAGTCACTTGGATGGGATGGATGGCTCCTGGGGGTTCTGTTGCAGGTGTAGAAGGTTAGGTTGTTTGCATTCCATTGGTTCCACTTCCTTAACTAATACATAGGGAGTTGAATCATATCATAGTAACTCTTTGTCACATGTTTACCCCGGTTGGCTAGTTACTTGGGTAGATGTGGGAGGAGGGTGTTAGAGAGTGGTATCAGAGCATGGTTTCATTCTCCTTGGGCAATGTTTGGTTTCCTTTTCCCTTGGATGAATGTGTTGTCGTATGTACATGTTGGTTGCATATAGGTCCTTGTGCTTGTGGTCTATGTGCTTGTTGTGTATGCATGGCATTGGTCATGATTGTAGTGGTGTCGACATGTGAAAGTTCATGGTGTCATTCCTGAATGTATTTGTTGTGAGTGTTTGTCTGTTGTTCATTGGTTATTTGTGTCAATGTTCATATGTTTTTATGCATACATTGGCTAGATGATGGTTGAAGTCATGATATGTGGTCAATATAGTCATGCATTGATAACTAGATAATGGTTGAAAATATACTTATATGTTGATTTGATTATCTTTATATATCTATTGCGCTAATCTGGTCCGTCTTGCAGACGAGATATCCTCCCCGAACTATACTAAGGTACATTGGTTTGTTTATGATTTGGTTTAGCTGACATAATATAACTTGCAGGAAGAAGATATCAAAGATGACTTGCAAGATGGTAGACTGCAAATATTCTCCCTATGAGTTAGATGAATAGCGTTGTGTCGGGCACTCTTCTGACTTAGTAGACACATTGAGGAGTTTGAAGGAAGAAATAAGGATTTGCAAAGCATATAATGACAAAATCATGCATGCACAGGAGAAATAAGCAGAAGTCAATGTAATAATTCTTCAGAGTCTGTTAGAATTTCAGAGGCAAGGACCACTTCAGATAAGCTATGGGCATGAGGATAGGACTAATGGGGCATATGGTAGGATATCTTGTAGTGGGCATGGGTCAGATAGAGATGACACGATCAGGGATGGCATGTTCTTGGATACTCCAAACATGAGGGGTAATGTAAACAGGTACTATTCTAGTTCTGGTTCTGACAGGTATCATGGTCATCATCGTTATCATCCTTACAGGAGGAGTGATAGGGGATATTTTTTGGATGAGTTCAAGAAAGAAAAGCCACCTACATTTGATGGGGAAATGAAGAAATCACAGGATGCAGAAGCATGGTTTCTTGGAATGAATAAATTCTTCAGGATACATGATTAATATGAGAACATGAAGGCTATAATAGCTACATTCAGTCTTAAAGGTAAATTAAATATCTGGTGGGAAGACATAAAGAGCATCAAAGATATTTATGAGGAGGAGTTGAATTGGAGTGAATTTGAGAGACTATTCAGGAAGAAGTACCTATTGTAGAGGTACTATGATGATAGGGAAAAAGAGTTTTATGAGCTAAAGATGGGATCTATGACTGATGAGGAGTACACTAGCATATTTCTGGAGTTGTTGAGATATGTGCCTTACCTCAAGGAGGAGAAGGCCAAGATTCAGAGATTCATCAATGGATTGCCGATAGCATTTAAGGATAGGATTGAGTTTGATGAGCCTAGATCATTGGAGGAGGCCATCCAGAAGCTAAAGCATTGTTACGAGCAATCAAAGTGTAGATCTGAGACTAAACCAGACTAGAAAGGTAATAATAATAATAAAGGGAAATGGGACAAGAACGGGTAAGGCCTCAGGACACAACTAACAAATAGAATGAAACGCCACACAAAAAGTTCAATGCATTTGACAAAGGACATGAATTCACTCTGAGCAAAACAAGGGTGATGATAAGAAGCCCGTACAGTGTTGGACTTGTGGTAAAGATCATCGTCAGAGAGATTGTCCACAACATCAGGGTGGTAGATCATAGATTTACAGTGCCCAGGAGGCATAGATGGTTGGGAATGTTGGACAAAGTGTTCCTTGGATCTATACAGCGTTGGATAACAAGAAGGAAGATCACTAGGTGTCTATAAACGAGATGGACGGTAAGCTTTGTGATCAAGTTGTTTCTATTTTTATTGAGCCTAGATCTAATTATGGTTATGTTAATCCTGACCTAGTGGATAAGTGTGGTTTGAATAAAGAAGTGCATATAAAGTATTGGTTAGTGCAGTTGGCTATAGGTACAAAGAAGCGAGTTCATCATTGGGTAAGAGCTTTGGCATTTGAGTTGAATGGTATGCCTTCATCAACACATTTGTTTGTATTGTCGTTGGGATCATATAGTATGCTTTTGGGTATGGGCTAACTATATCTTCACAAGACCAAAGTGGATTTTTATGAAAAATCCATTGAGTGTTTGGATCATAATGGAGAAAAGAGAATCTTGTAGGGTAAGAATAAAGTACCATCAGTTAGGATGGTGACAACTATGCAGGTGTTGACGATGCTGCACCCGCCAACATGTCAGGGGATCTCCCCGGTAAGAAGTCCCAATCAGACCTTAGACCGTTTGGTGTAGGAGTCTCGACAGTGGGTCGTACATGATCGTGATTTCGCACAGAGGCAAGTAAGATGTCCCTATTGGTAGCAAGGGTGTGAAAGATGTGGTGAGTCAACGAAGGTGCATGAGAGGTTCTAACACATGGGGAGTGAGATGAGTGCGTGCCTTGGAAACCTGTAATAGTACTTGGCTTAGAAAGGAACACACGAGAAAAGATGCATCACCGGTTGGAAAGCAAGATAGCAAGCAATCCAAAGTGATGTTCAAACCAACATCACATCTGCAACAAGATTCATATAATTGCATACAAAATAGTTCATACACAAATGCATAAGTTAAATAACATACATTGCTAAAACAACCAGAATACTCCAACTAAAATAACAACATATGCATGAAAATGTGTTGGCTCTGTTATATTAAGAAGTGTAAGTTCCAGTCATACAATACATCCATGTACACCTGCTAGTTCCGATACTGAAACGTTACAGCCACAACCACCTGCTCCTCCAAAGAGATATACTAGCTCTACGCAGTGGAGAAGCCAAGGCGCGTTACAATACTGTCCAAGCTTTCTCTAAGATACTCTTATCGAAGCTTGGTTGAACAAAATCCCTTACAATGAGTTATGAGGGACTATTTATAATAAAGGGCGGGGTGACCCTTGACATTCCCCTTTGTGACAGTTCATCTACCCTCATGACTCTTCATGTACTCTATCACTGTTACATCCAACTATCGACACTTGAACTTACACTTGACAAGACGTTACATTAAAATGCACATGTACCCATGTGAGACAAAATGGGTTGAGAAAGCCATGCAAGACATCACTATGACTCAGACAACAGTGGGAAGTCTAACTCTTCGACATCCTCTCGATGATCGACAATAGTGAATTGATGCCAAGATTAGTAGTCTATGATGGTGTCCGTATACTCTAAGGTGACATATTTCTGGAACCTGACTCTTGCCTCCATAACATCCGGGTACACTGCTCGGGCTCCTTTGTCCAACTCATCTGAAAGCATGCGCATCATTGTCTTCAGCGCGGCCGGACTAACAACATACTTGTGCATGATGTCTGCATTGATTGGCAAGTCTGGGCTGGTGGCTATGTGCATCAACTCGTCAAAGTACGAGTCAAGCTCTAGTCGGACCTATGCCTTTGTCTTCGCCTGGGTGAGAGTCCCAATAGATGGGATCACATGTGCGTGCACCACAACATCCATACTCTTGAATACGCATGCATGGGAAGCTTGTAGACTAGTGATGAGCTGTGGGAGCTCTTCATAGTTCGAGATCTGACTCTGGATGCGTTCCTTAAGCTCGACCGCTCTGGGCTTCATTATCTTAGGCAAGTGAAGTGAGGCTTCCTTGTATCTCATCATCCATGTTTGTGTGTAATCAACAACAACATGCACATTCGAAAAGATACATGCTCTTCTAGCACATTGCTACTGCCATCCGTTGAGATGGATGACTGCTTTATGCATGGTACCAAACTTGGAATACAACGCCCACATGACTATGTCAAGGGACAATACTTCGTCTAGTATTTCCTTCTTCAATTCTACTTGGGTGGATGCTGTAACCAATTCTCCTCCCTACTTGGCCATCTGTAGTTCCTTCACCATTCTCTCATTCTCAGCTATCAGAAAGACAACACTCGAACTAGTGGATTTGGCATAAGCTCTGGTAGCATCAACCAATGCTGTTGGATATTTGCGCACATCAGACACAATCACTCGTTCCTCATACTGCGTAGGAGATGTGTGATCTTCCGGAGTCGACACTCTGCAAGATTGCACAACTCTATGTTGAGACTCGTCGAATAAGATGTTGCGCATCTCTCCTTCCGACTAATCTCCAAGGATCTCAGTGTCTCCTTGGTCACTTAGGACTTGCTCATCCTCTAGATGCGTTGAAGCTGGTGGGATGACCTCTTGGTGGCGAGGCATGAGTTCGGTGTCTTGCTCTAATTATTACCGCTCCATATCCGTATCCATTTGTTCAAGTGCTCTCTCTATCTCCTGAGCGAAGTCCTGCTCCTACGATGGCTCACCTTGTTTGCCTGATGCCAGCTGTTTAGATGAGTCCACTATCTGTATGGGAATTGTTTCATCCATCTGCACAAGATGTGCCCCCTGCTATACCTGTTCTTGCTGCGATTCCTTCTCTTGTCTATGCAGCTCCTGTTCCTTCCAGAGTTTCTCCTTCAACTCATGCAACTCCTTATTCATTTCATCCATTCTCCGTTTCTCTCTCTGCCTTTGCGGGTTTCACTTGTCGCGTTGTTTCCTCTTTGCCTCTATAGCCATAGTTGCTTTCTCCACAAGTGTATATGCTCGGAACTTGCAGCTTTTCTCTTCCTCCATGCGATTAACAATCTTCCTTTTGCCCTTGTAGCGCACTGGTATGTTCACCTCTGCTGGTGCTGCTACTTCTAGTGCTCTCCAGGATGCTGCTTCATGTTGCTTCGCTAACCATTCCACAACGAAGTTGATCGGTTCATTGAGTCTGGAGGAGTTATAACAATATCTCCATGGGTCCTCCTTCGCCCAATGACATGCCCCGTGGATCCAGTTGAACTGTACTTTCGCGCAGTGATCTTTCACAAGACAATGCAGGTCATACGAATTGTAACTTTGGAGGTCGAATGGGTACTTCTTCATCTGCTCTACTTCGAAATCCATATGCTTGAAATTATGGATCTCGTATAACCCAATGTGCAGTGGAAGAGCGGGCCAAGGTGCCTTCTTCTTCCGGTGTAGCCTAGCTGTCAATCCTGCCTAGATGTGATATGCTACTTCCTGCATGACAAGTATGTCCAAGGCAAACTTTGGTAGAACATGCGAAGGCTTCTTGGCGTTGTACATCCATATGAAGGTGCTGGACGGTGAGGCATGCCAATAAGTAATGTCTATCAGTGCCTCCATTGCTGCCTTCAACATGCAAGGTGGATCCTGTTTGAATATAATCTTGTAAACCGGGGTGACAAAATGATCGGATAACTGTGTGATAACTCCTCTGAAGCTGCATTCAGATAACATCTTACAATAAGTGTTCACAAAAGTCTCCACTGGTGTCCATGCCCACTTCAAGCCTGGGAACTCCTGTCGGGCACAGATTGCATCCAAGATGTAGGCGGACATGTAGATTTTTGCTTGCATACCTTTGGGCAGCTATTGAGCCCTTGTTATATGTTCCTTCAGCTGATGAGCTAGCATGCTAGACCAGTTACATGCTTTTCCCTCTCTGGCCAGTTGGTCTAGCGCAATCACCCAACTCTATGGGAAGGTTTCCGTGCTTTTTTAGCCATACATTCGCATGAAAATATGAACAAGTATTGATACACCTTCTGCAGTATCTTCGTCTTGTAGACCTGGTTGGATGTCATCCTGAATTTAACCAGCTCTTTCACCCAGTTCTTCAAAATGTCTCTAGAGTTGGCATTGCTACTAGGTAAGCTGAAGGGAGTCTCCATGATGGTCAAGGGCTCCGACATCTGATACATCTCATCATAATCCTGTGCCCTGAAGGTAGCAATCTCTGTCCCGCTGACACTGCTCAATGTCATTGTCTCGGGGTCAGTGTGTGAGACGATCCAATGTATCATGTCGACACATTGGAGCATGGAATACCTACATGCAATCCGGTATAAGCCAGACTTGTGGATATTCACATACACCTGACGGTCTTCGAGGTCTTCCCCAAATTTTCCTGCAAATGCATCATTGGCCTCTTGCTATTTTAGCTTGATGTTCTTGTCTAGAATCAGCTTGGTATCTTCATAGATTAGTAGACTTGCGGACACTCGCTCAACTGCTGCTCCAATTGCACTTCCATTAGTGTCCTTTGATCCTGCTCTCTTGGAGGCCATTGATCTTGAACTGCAAAGAGGCGGAAAAACACCTACTAGATTTGTAGACAAAGCGACATGCATGGCAAGAAATTTGTGAGTGAAAACCAAAGAAAACTTGAGGAAAGGCATGCAACATACCTGGGGATTTATTGGTAGGGATTGTGTAATTTCTTTTGGGAGGCTAGCTGACTGGCTGCTGGAATTGCATAATGCACAATTTCAGTTGGCAATAATTACAGATCTAGTGACAACATTGCGCAATTTTCTGGGCCAGCAGTCACTAACCCTCAGAAATGCACAATGCAAGCCTGGAGGACAGCTCCTGGTCAAAAATGCGCATTTCCTAAGAGGAAGACATAGCCTTCCCTCTCAATATTATGCAATGTTGTCTTGGTGAGGCAAAGTCCGGGCCAAGGCTGCCCAGACCAGCCGACGGGCAACTAAAAGCAAATGTGAAAGTGAATGCATGGCGATACTGAGTGTAAGCAGAAGTGAATGATCTCACATGCAAACAGTGAATGAAATATTCAGAAACGGAACAACATGCATGTTGGTGAAGCGAGTCGCTGAATCGACGACCACTCATGCAAAATAGTTTCATGCATGTGACAACAGTGAGATGTTAACGAAAACAGAAACGATGCTAGTACAAGCTAGTATGCATGTAAATGACAACAAGCGTTCAAAGAAATCAAGTAAACGACTCACACAAGCGAAAACACAAAAGGTGACATAAATGCTGCAAAAGACAAGTGAAGACCACTTACCTGTGAATAGCTGAGCTGGATGTGTCGAAGAGTCCTGAATGTGCTGTGGGATGTTAGAGCTCCAAGATCGATGTGAATAAATTAGCTCTGATGCATCGAATAAGTAAGTTCAAAGCCATGACGCGCATGCCACAAATCTAGGAGAAAGCAACACTTGGAGGAAATATTCTAAAATGATCTTTGCATGTAACCTCCAGCTACTAAAAATAGCTCCCTAAAATCTAGGGATGCTTTTTGCATTTTGCTTTTTCTATTCTGGGAAAAAGTAGCCCATGGAATGCAAGTCAAGTTTTCTTCGTCCCGGGTGGAACCGGTCAAACCAACTGCACATGCAAGAGCCTGCTCAACTGCTGGGAAAAAATGCGCATTTCTGGGAGGGAGCTGGGCTAGCTGCCTAGGAGATTTGTGCAATTTCTGGGAAGAGTAACTGACTTCTGCTCAGGATTGTGCAATTCTTGGGCTAAGCAGCCCTACTGGGAGGAATTGCGTAATTTTCTAGATGAAGCTTGACTGACAGATTTACGCAATTCTGGAGCCTAGTAGGCTTCCAGATGGAATTGTGAAATTTCTAGAGGGAAGGCTGGTTGCCCTCCAGAATTGCGCAATTTCTGGAGGGGAGGCTGGTTGTCCTCCATAATTGCACAATTTCTTAAGGGAGCTGCTCAGCTTGCAGCTGGACCAAGTACGGGGAAACAACCTGTGAGGAGAATGTAACAAGCTTTGATGGAAATGTTGTCCTTCTGCAAGAAAATCACTGAAGCTTGTGTACTTGATGAAGAAACACATGCTGTTGTGAAAGGTTGGTAGGGAGACTCCAAAACAAAGCTAATGAAAAATTTTGGAGGGTGGTTGTAGCCGCTACAACACTTGGTGACACACTGGTATAACTCCAGCTCTCTGAATGGATCTTGTTCGTGAAAAGCAAGTCTAACACCTCCGGAAGTATTGTTAAATTATTAGTTCATCTTGGTTTCACACTAGCTTGATTGTAAGGTGTAGCATCTTCCAAGCTCTTGGTTAATTGACACACATTCCAAGCCAAGGAAACACAGTTGTTTTGATTGGGGTTGAGGGGTATATTGGTGCACAAGCAGTATAGTCGTCAGAGTCTTAGTTTCATCTCTGGTGTTGCTCCGCTACTAGCAGGCCTGGACAGTACCCGGAGGGAGTCATGCAGGAACACAAACATCACTCCGATGCCAACGAACCTAGTCAGTACCCCGGTGGAGTTACTTGCATCACCTCTCTGCGCATGAATCCTTTCTCTTCTTTCGCTGATTCATTTTTCATTTTTTCTTTTTCACTTTTCATTTTTTTATTTTTTCATAATTGTTCATAACACTTATTCATTTCAGAGGTGGAAGAGGGATCCCGACTTATTGAGAGAAGAAGAGGTTGTTCCTTTAGAGAAGTAGTTTATTGTATACCTCTAACGTTCCTGTTAAGGTTTTCCCCCTCACCTTACTCTACTTGACTGATCTGACAAGGGTTAACCCAAAACGACCTTCTAGAGTAGGTGACACTAATTAGCGCACAAGCGTTGTGTTTTCACCAAGGTTCACTTTGAACAATACATATTTTCCATCGACGTATCACAGACTAAAAGTAACAAGTTCTTCATATAGAGGGAGGATGACAAATAACCAAGTAGTGATAGCTGCACAAGGTCTCTTGTACTTTACCCAGCTTGTTTCAAGAGTTAGACATGGTTTCATGCAAAACTAACCTACGAACAAAACAAGCAAACAAACAACAAAGCAAAGCAGAAGCAGTAGCAAACGCGAAAGCAAAGTAAACAAACAAGTAGGAAAACAAACAAACAAGAAAAGAAAGTAAGAAAACAAGCATGCAAGCAAACAAACTGAAAGAAAAACTACCCCTACTCCTAAGCTAAAGCTACATGGGTCTGATCACATGAAGTGATATTTCCAATGCAGCCATCGACGCATTGGTTGACCCATGTTGGTGAAGGCTTGGTCTGCAAGCAAGCCGATTGTGCGAACCAACAAACAAGAAAGATATAACAATGAAGACAAACACACTCCATGTTTAAAAGTGTCCACGGGACATAAGTGAGTGCAAGTGTGTGACATGTGGTCCGTGGAGTTGTCACGGTGCTGTGCGACACTGCGTGTAGCTTTGAAGCATACACATACTCTTGACTGTGACATGCAAGCAAACGAAAGAAACAAAGACAACTTGCGTCGTGTACGTGTGCTTTCAATGTAAGAATCCTCCAATGCATGAGCGATGGGATCGTGTAGTTCAAGTGGAGGAAGCATGATCCGTGTGTGAGATTTATCTTCAATGCATACAAATGAGTGATGAGGAGCCTCGGGTGATTGAATAGTTTCTTGATCAGAAGTGAAACCAAACTTCAGGACAACGAGGGCCTGACATAACCATCAGCTCGGGTTGAAGTGCTTCGATAGTCTGGGTGTTCTGACTTCATCATCAGATAGATCATCATAAACCGATGGCTTTGAAAAATCAACTGCGATATAATCATGATCGTGATCGAATATGGGAGTAAATGGATCACGAAAGCCACGATCAGAAAAATCAATGATTTCATCGGCACCCTCATGATTTGATGAATCAAACAGAGGGGTAGATGAAAAGCGAACAAATTCATCCTCCATGTTTTCGGAAAAGGAAGATGAAAAATCAAGTGTATTTTCAATGAATGATTCGTCCTCTCCATTGTCGAATGATGGACTGGCATCTGGTGTGTCCTGCGAGTGATAAAAAATGGGTGCATCTGTAGATGACAATATACATGTGAAATCATGGATGGCAGGTTCACCAAAGATGTCAGGAAAGAACAGAGGAGGCTCGGATGGAAGGGAGTCATCCTTCGCCGAGTGTTGATGCTCAATCTACCTGTCATACTCTTCATGAATGACAGTGCATATTGGTTGTGCAACACCAACTCCATTAGTGGCTTGATCCTCGTTCAAAACAAGTGTAGAGTTCAGAATGGAAGAACACAAGGCAGTATCATCCGAAGGAACAACCGAGTACGAAGACGAAGGTTGTGGTGCAAAATGCATATGATAACTCGATGGAATCACAACCAAATCTGCGCGAAAATTAAGCGAAGTGATGTTGGGAGGGTGACAACTGAACAAATGTGTGAGCATGATCTCCCGCATCACTTTGCAGTGGTGGAGCTGTTTAATGAGGGGACGGTGGATAGTCACTTATGACAGTGACCATGTTTGTCTGTGATTGTGCAACTCCATCACTGAAGAATGTTAAGCGAGGCTTGAGTTCAAACTTCTTCTTGGGACTAACAGATTTCTTAAGGCAATACTCGAATCGGTCCCAAAGATAGAAAAATTTCATCTAGCTCTTCGGAGCTTGAAATTGCAAATCACGGAAGCGCTTCCAAAAATCCATAGGCAATTCATGCGGAGCCTTCCATTTTTGTAACAGTTTTTGGTCAAGATGTTTTGGATCAAAATGATAGAAAGTGTCTTCAATGAGATCACAGAAGTGCTAAAGTGAGTGCACGCTGTCAGCCGACAGGCTACATAACCATCGATGTGGAGATTCATTAAGTGTGTATGCAAGCAGCACACTGGCTTATTCGTCAGAACATCCATCTTCCTCATGAAGCATGGAAAGAAAGTCATGTAAAAACTCCAGCAAGGCCACTTCGCCTTCACCATCATACGTGTAAGTGGACAAGAGTTCGAAAAACTCCCTCGTGATGGTAACAAATTCGGCATGCGAAAAACATCACGGAGGGAGAAGAGTGCAAGACTCCATGATTGATACGCAAAGGTTCAAAATGGGATGAGAGGACACAGTTTGTCATTTGGCCCTCCTTCTAGCACCATAAATGTTGACGGTGTTGGAACCGCCAACATGTCAGGGGATCTCCCTGGTAAGAATTCCCAATTAGACCTCAGACCGTTTGGTGTAGGAGTCCCAGCAGTGGGTCGTACGGTAATGCCTTGACCACGATTTCATGCAGAGGCAAGTAAGATGTCCCTATTGGTAGCAAGGGTGTGACAGTTGTGACGAGTCAAGGAAGGTGCATGAGAGGTTCTAACACATGGGGAGTGAGGTGAGTGCGCCCCTTGGAAACATGTAATAGTACTTGACTTAGAAGGGAACACACGAGCAAAGATGCATCACCAGCTGGAAAGCAAGATAACAAGCAATCCAAAGTGATGTTCAAACCAACATCACATCTGCAACAAGATTCATACAATTGCATACAAAATAGTTCATACACAAATGCGTAAGTTAAATAACATACATTTCTACAACAACCAGAATAGTCCAACTACAATAACAACATATGCATGAAAACGTGATGGCTCTGTTATATTAAGAAGTGTAAGTTCCAGTCATACAATACATCCATGTACACCCACTAGTTCCAATAGTGGAACGTTACAGCCACAACCGCCTGCTCCTCCAAAGATATATACTAGCTTTGCATAGTGGAGAAGCCAAGGCACGTTACAATACTGTCCAAGCTTTCTCTAAGATACTCCTATCAAAGCTTGGTTGACCAAAAGCATTTACAATGAGTTATGAGGGACTATTTATAGCAAAGGGAGGGATGTCCCTTGATATTCCCCTTTGTGACAGTTCATCTACCCTCATGATTCTTCATCTACTCTATGACTGTTACATCCAACTATCGACACTTGAACTTACATTTGACAATTACATTACAATGCACATGAACCCATGTGAGACAAAATGGCTTTAGAAAGCCATGCAAGGCATCACTATGACTCGGATAATCGTGGGAAGTCTAACTCTTCGACATCCTCTCAATGACCGACACTAGCGAACTGATGCCAAGATCGGTAGTCTGTGATGGTGTCTGTATACTCCAAGGTGTCATTTTTATGGAACCGGACTCTTGCCTCCATAACATCCTGGTACACTACTCAGGCTCCTCTGTCCAACTTGTCTGAAAGCACGCGCATCATTGCCTTCAGTGTGACTGGACCTGCAACATACTTGTGCATGATGTCTGCACTGATTGGCAAGTCTGGGCTGGTGGCTATGGGCATCAACTTGTCAAAGTACGAGTCAAGCTCTAGTCGTGCCTTTGTCTTCACGTGGTTGAGAGTCCCAATAGATTGGATCACATGTGCGTGCACCACAACATCCATACTCTTGAATATACGTGCATGGGAAGCCTGTATATTAGTGATGCACTGCAGGAGATCTTCATAGTTCTGGGTCTGACTCCAGATGCATGCCTTCAGCTCGACCGCTCTGGGCTTCATCATCTTAGGCAAGTGAAGCAGGGCTCCCTTGTATCTCATCATCCATGTTTACATGTAATCAACATCAGCATGCACGTTCAACAATATATGTGCTCCTCTAGCACATCACTATTGCCATCCTTTGAGATGGACGACTGCTTTATGCACAGTACCAAACTTGGAATACAACGCCCGCATGACTGTGTCAAGGGACAACACTTCATCTAGTATTTCCTTCTTCAATTCTACTTGGGTGGATACTGTAACCAATTCTCCTCCCTGCTTGGCCATCTGTAGTTCCTTCACCATTCACTTGTTCTCAACTATCTAAAAGCGAACACTCGAGCTAGTGGCTTTGGCATAAGCTCTGGTAGCATCGGCCAATGCTGTTGGATGTTTGCGCATGTCAGACACGATCACTCATTCCTCATACTGCGCAGGAGATGTGTGATATTCCGGAGTCGACACTCTGCGAGATTGCACAAATCTATGTTGAGACTCATCGAATGAGATGTTGTGCATCTCTCCTTCCATCTGATCTGCAAGGATCTCAGTGTCTCCTTGGTCGCTTAGGACTTGCTCATCTTCTGGATGCGGTGAAGCTGGTGGGTCGAACTCTTGGTGGCGAGGCATGAGGTTGGTGTCTTGCTCTAATTCTTGCCACTCCATATCCGTATCCATTTTTTCAAGTGCTCGCCCTATCTTCTGAGAGAAGTCCTGCTCCTATGATGACTCACCCTGTTTGATTATTGCTAGCTATTCTTATGAGTCCACTACTTGTATGGGCACTGTTTCACCCGTCTGCACAAGATGCGCCCTCTGCTATACCTGTTATTGTTGCACTTCCTTCTCCTGTCTACGCAGCTCCTATTCCTTCCGGAGTTGCTCCTTCAACTCATGCAACTTCTTCTTCATTTTCTCCATTCTCTGTTTCTCTCTCTGCCTTTGTGCGTTTCTCTTGTCGCGTCATTGCCTCCTTGCCTCTATAACCATAACTGCTTTCTCCATAAGTGGATTGTTGAAAATAGCAACAAGAAATGACAAAAATAGAATCCAGAATATTCCAATTTTAATTTGTCCTTGAATTAAAATTGTGAATTAAAATCGAATTTAGTCTCACCAACTGCTTGGAATTAATTAATTAATTCATTATGGATTAATTAGTTGGAGAAATTCAATTTAGAAGTCTTTATGAAGTCATGCAACAATTATCCCTTAAATTAAGGATATTATCCCTTAATTAAGGAGATAAGATTGAGTTATATTTGAGTTGTAATTAGTTAGCTCAGTTTACTGAGTTAAGTCCAATTAAATTAGTTCCAAACTGTTTGAGGAACTAATTGTGAGTTATCAGTCAGTTGATGCATGCATGCACTCAACTAGTGTACTCCAGATAACTGAAGATTCCCTCATCAGAAACTCATGCATGTCTATTCTGAGAAAGACCCAGTTGAGCTAAATGTCAAGGACAGTGTACTATCAGTTGCATGTGTTTTCTCCTATAAAGGAAACTCATGCATGTAGAAGGAACAAGGTTCCTTGAGGATTGCACAGTTCTGACAGTGTGTTAGAGCAGTGTGTGAGAGTAGTGTTCCATTGGGTGAAGGAGATCATCCCAGAGGAACTCCGCAAGGAAATAGGAGCTTAGAGGGTAGAGAGGAAGGCTTGTGAGAAGCTTTGATTGCCTGTGAGCTGGCTAGCTGTGAGAGCTAAGGTTTTGTATAATTCTGATGTATTTCCATCTTGTATGATAATACAGATAGTGGGGTTTTTAGCTGAGGCTTTCCCCTGAGTATTTTCTTTGTTTCATGTGTATTGATTCTTCTTCTTATGGTTATATGTGTTCAACTCTGATTCAGCTCAATCTTTAAGCTTCCGCAAAGCAAATTGATAGTAGAAGTAAATTATAGTATTTTGCTTTGGTATATTGCATTATCGGGTTAATCTATAATCAGATTTTCTACATAGGCCTCAGAGCGAGATTTGTAGAGAATTTGCAGAATTTCTACATGGATCTGCTCGGAACTTGCAGCTTTGCTCTTCCTCCATGCGATTGACAATCTTCCTCTTTCCCTTGTTGCGCAATGGTATGTTCTCCTCTGCTGCTGCTGCTACTTCTGGTGCTCTCCAGGATGCTGCTTCATGTTGCTTCGCTAACCATTCCACAACGAAGCCAACCAGTTCATTGAGTTTGGAGGAGTTGTAAAAATATCTCCATGGGTCCTCCTCTGCCCAATGACATGCCTTGTGGGTCCAGTTGAACTATACTCTCGCGCAGTGATCTTTCACATGACAACGCAGGTCATATAGATTGTAACTTCGGAGGTCGAATGGATACTTCTTCATCTGCTCTGCTTCGACATCCGCATGCCTGAAACTCCAGATCTCGTATAACCCAACGTGGAGTGGAAGAGCGGGCCAAGGTGCCTTCTTCTTCTGGTGCAATCTAGCTGTCAATCCTACCGAGATGTGATAGACTACTTCCTGCATGACGATTATGTCCAAGGGAAAATTCAGTAGAACATGCGGAGGCTTCTCCACGCTGTACATCCGTATGAAGGTGTCAGATGGTGAGGCATACCAATCAATAATGTCTATCAGTGCCTCCATTTTTGCCTTCGACATGCAGGGTGGATCCTGTTCGAATATCATCTTGTAAACTGGGGTGAAAAAATGATCGGATAGCCGTGTGATAAGTCCTATGAAGTTGCATTTAGTTAACATCTTATAATAAGTGTTCATAGCAGTCTCTGTCGGTGTCCATTCCCACTTCAAGCCCGGGAACTCCTGTCGGGCACAAATTGCATCCAAGATGTAGGCGGACATGTAGATTTCTGCTTGCATACCTTTGGGTGGCTGTCGAGCCCTTGTTACCTATTCCTTCAGCTGATGAGCCAACATGTTGGACCAGTTACATGCTTTGCCCTCTCTGGCCAGTTGGTCTAGTGCGATCACCCAACTCTGTGGGAAGGTTTCCATGCTTTCTTGGCCATACAGTCGGCATGCAAAGATGACCAAATATTGATACACCTTCCGCAGTATCTTCATCTTGTAGACCTGCTTGGGTTTGATCCTGAATTTAGCCGGCTTCTGCACCCAATTCTTCAAAATGTATCTAGATTTGGCATCGCTGCTGGGTAAGATGAAGGGAGTCTCCATGATGGTCATGGGCTCCGAAATCTGATACATCTCATCATAATCTTGTGCCTTGAAGGTAGTGATCTCTGTCCCGCTGACACTGCTCAATGTCATCGTCTTGGGGTCAGTGTGCGAGACGATCCAATGTATCATGTCCGCGCATGGCAGCACATAATACCTGCATGCAATCCAGTATAAGCTGGACTTGTGGATGTTCACATACACCTGGCGGCCTTCAAGGTCTTCCCCAAATGTGCCTGTAAATGGATCATTGGCCTCTTGCCATTTTAGCTTGATGTCCTTGTCTAGAATCAGCTTTGTATCTTCATAGATCAATAGACTTGCGGACACTCACTCAACTACTGCTCTTGTTGCACTTCCATTAGTGTCCTTTGATCCTGCTCTCTTGGAAGCCATTGATCCTGAACTGCAAAGAGGCACACGAACACTTGCTAGGTCTGGAGACAAAGTGAAATGCATGGCAAGAAATCTATCAGCGAAAACCAAAGAAAACTTGAGGAGAGACATGAAACATACCAGGGGATTGATTGGCAGGGATTGCGCAATTTCTTTTGGGAGGCTGGTTGATTGGCTGCTAGAACTGCGCAAAAGGAAGTCTGGGCTGTTTGGGGAGGTTGATTGACTGCTGGAATTGTGCAATGCACAATCCAGGCTGGCTGATTGGCTGTTGGAATTGCGCAATGCACAATTTCAACTGGAAATGATTGCAGGCCCAGTGACTGCATTGCACAATTTTCTGGGCCAACAGTCACCGTCCCTTAGAAATGCGCAATGCAACCCTGGAGGACATCTCCTAGTGAGAAATGCGCATTTCCTGAGAGGAAGACAGAGCCTTCCTTCTTAGGATTGAGCAATGTTGTCTTGGTGAGAAAGAGTCTGGGCCAAGGCTGCCCAGACCCGCTGACGGGAAACTGAAAGAAAATGTGAAAGTGAATGCATGGTGATACTGAGGGTAAGCAGAAGTGAATGATCATGTATGCAAACAATGAATGAAAGATTCAGAAACAGAACAACATACATGTGGGTGAAGCGAGTGAGATGCTAATGAAAACTGAAATGGTGCTAGTACAAGCTAGTATGCACGTAAACGACAACAAATGTTAAAAGAAATCAAGCAATCAATACTCACACAAGTGAAAACACAAAAAGCAATAGAAATGCTGCAAAAGACAAGTTAAGACCACTTGCCTATGAATAACTTAGCTGGATGTGTCGAAGAGTCCTGGATGTGCTGTGGGATGTCAGAGCTCCAAGATCGATGTGAAGAAATGAGCTCTGATGCGTCGAATAAATAAGTTTGAAGCTCATGACACGCATGCCACAAATCTAGGAAAAAGCAACACTTGGAGGAAAGATTCTAAAACGATCTTTGCATGTAACCTCCAGCTGCTAAAAATAGCTCCCTAAAATCTAGGGATGCTTTTTGCATGTTGCTTTTTCTATTCCGGGAAAAATCAGCCCATGCATGCAAGTCAAGTTTTCTTAGTCCCGGGTGGAACCGGTCAAACCAACTGCACATGCAAGACCCTGCTCAACTGCTGGGAAAAAATGCGCATTTATGGGAGGGAGCTGGGCTGGCTACCCAGGAGATTTGCGCAATTTATGGGCAGAGTAGCTGACTGCTGCCCAAGATTGCGCAATTCCTGGGCTGAGCAGCCCTGCTGGGAGGAATTGCGCAATTTTCTGGATGAAGCTTGATTGGCAGATTTGTGCAATTCTGGAGCCCAGCAGGCTGCCAGATAGAATTGTGCAATTTCTGGAGGGAAGGCTGGTTGCCCTCCAGAATTGCGCAATTTCTTGAGGGAGCTGCTCAACTTGCAGCTGGACCAAGTCTGGGGAAACAACCTGTGAGGGGAATGCAACAAGCTTTGATGGACAGGTTGTCTTTCTGCAAGAAAATCACTGAAGCTTGTGTACTTGACGAAGCAAGACATGCTACTGTGAAAGGTTGGTAGGGAGGCTCCAAAATGAAGCTAAGGCAAAATTTTGGAGGGTGGTTGTAGTCGCTACAACAATAGGAAAAGCGCAGTCGTAGAAAATGGTGTGTGTTATTTGCAGTGCATATTTCTAGTGACAAAGGTAAGGAAGTTGAGGGTGTATATTTCTTGAGTAGGTACTTGGTTTTACAACAGTTTCAGGATGTGTTTCCAATAGAGCTTATAGAGTTTCCGCCTCACAGAGAAGTCAAATTTTCTATTTAGTTGGTACCAGGGGAAACACCAGCATCAAAGGCACTGTATAGGATGAGCACTCCAGAGTTGATAGAACTAAAGTTGCAGTTGAAAGAAATGATTGACAAGGGATACATTAGGCCAAGTACATCAGCATGGGGTGCACCGGTATTGTTTGTGAAGAATAATGATGGTACTCTCAGGTTGTGCATTGTTTACAGGTAGTTGAACAAGGTGACAATCAAGAACAGGTACCCATTACTGATGATTGATGATTTTTTCGACCAGTTGAAGGGAGAATTAATGTTCTTGAAGATTGATCTGAGATCCTGATATCATCAAGTACACATCGAGGAAGATGACATTTACAAGACAAATTTCTAGACCAGATACGAACATTATGAGTTTGTTGTTGTTCCATTTGGTTTGACTAATGCTCTAGGTACTTTTATGTGCTTGATGAATAGTGTGTTGCATCATTATCAGGACAAGTTTGTTATTGTATTCATTAATGATATACTAGTATATTTTAAAAGTGAAGAAGAGCATGCCAAACACTTATCAACAATATTGAGATTGCTAAGAGAGCATCAGTTGTATGCTAAGCTTAGAAAATGCAGTTTATTTCAGATAGAGGTACATTACTTGGGACATGTGGTTTCCAAGGAAGGCATAGTACTATATCCATAGAAGATAAGGACTATCATGGAGTGGGAAGCTCCTAGGATTGTGGATGAGGTAAGATCATTTATGGGTTAGTAGACTATTACAAGAGGTTCATTAAGAACTTCTCATAGATTTCATATCCCATCACATCATTGCAATGGAAAGGTAAGAAGTTTGAATGGAAAAAGGAATGTGCAACAATTTTGAGCAGTTGAAACAATTGTTGATACATGCTCTAGTTCTAAAGGTTGCAGATCCGGATAGAGAATTCGTGGTATGCATAGATGCTTGCAAAAGAGGACTCGCTGGAGTTCTTATGCAGGAGGGACATGTAGTATGCTATGAGTCGTAGAAACTGAATGAGCACGAGCATAATTATCCAACACATGATCTTGAGTTAGCAATGATCATCCATGCATTGAAGATGTGGAGGCACTATCTTCTTGGCAGGAGGTTTGTACTGATGAGCGATCACAGTGGATTGAGGTATCTATTTGACCAACTGAATTTGAATGCTAGGAAAGCTAGATGGTTGGCCACGATCAATGAGTTCAATTTTGAGATCAAGTACATTAAAGGTAAAGAGAATAGGGTTGCAAATGCTCTTAGCAGGTGGATACAGGTGAACCACATAGCAGCTATGAGTTCTTATGGGACATATTTACAGGTTCGGATCTTACAGGCAGGTCAACAGGATAACAGGTACATGGAGCTCAGGCACAGGTTACAGCAAAATACAGTTACATGCATATGTATAGGTGCAAGTACAGGTGCACAGGATGTGGACTATCGTCTCACAATAGATGGCTTGATCAGATTTAGGGACAGGATATATGTGCCAGATGAAAACGAGCTCAAGAAGCTTATCTTGAGAGAGTTTCATGTGAAACCATATTCAGGTCACCTGGGATATCAGAAGACATTGACTGCGGTGAATAAGTTCTACTACTAGCCGAACTTGAAGAAAGAAGTGGCAGAGTTTGTGGCGAGATGCTTGGATTGTCAACAGGTAAAGGCAAAGTGTAAGCATCCAGGTGGGTTACTACAACCAATCTCAATTCCAAAGTGGAAATGGGAGGTCATTTCCATGGACTTCATCACAGGTTTTCCGAGAACATCTAGACAACATGATTCCATCATGGTTGTGGTGGATAGGTTGACTAAGGTAGCACACTTCATTCTAGTGAAATCTACCTATTCAGCTAGTGATGTAGCACAAGTTTTCATCAGAGATGTAGTGAGGTTGCATGGTGTTCCAAAGAATATTGTGTCAGATAAGGATGCTAAGTTCACTTCTAGGTTTTGGAAAGAGTTATTTACATGTTTGGGTAGAGAGTTGGCCTTCAGCAAATCTTATCATCCATAGAAATATGGACAGACAAAGAGGGTCAACAGGATATTGGAGGATATGTTGAGGATGTATGTTATGCATCAACAGTGAAAGTGGGAAGAGTATCTTCCACTCGTAGAGTTTGCATACAAAAATGGGTATCAGGAGTCATTGAGGATGAGTTCATTTGAGGAAGTCTATGGGCAGAGTTGTAATACTCCTATTAGTTGGAGTGATCCAGTTAACAAGGTATTGATAGGACCATATATGTTGGTAGAAATGGAGCAGCGAATGCAGGTAATCAAGAAGAATCTAAAGGCATCACATGATAGGCAGAAAAGTTATGCATATCTGAATAGGTTGTTTAAGGAGTTTCAGGTTGGGGAACAAGTGTACTTGCACATCAAGACCAAGAAGAGCTCGTTGAGGATTGGATCATGTGCCAAGATGGCACCGCAGTTTTTTGGACCTTTCAAGGTTCTTGAAAGGATTGGACTAGTAGCCTATTGACTTGCACTAAATCTGACAATGAAAGTCCATGATTTTTTCATGTGTCATTGCTTAAAAGGTATGTTAAATATGTTGATCATGTGATTTACTAGTCTGTATTGGAGGTGGAGCAAGAAGGAGAATTCCAGCCAGAACCTCGAGGTGGAGCAAGAAGGAGAATTCCAGCCTGAACCTCAGTGTATATTGCAGAGAAAGATGCTCATGCTCCAAAACCAAGCAATTGAGCAGGTTAAAGTGCAGTGGAAACACTTTGGGCCTGATGAAGCTACATGGGAGATGGTAGATCTGATGTAGGCTATGTATCCTTCTCTATTCGCTAGTTGAGCGAATGTTTTGGTATATGTGTTGGTGCGATGTTTTGGTTTATGTACATATGGATGTAAATATCGCCATGAGATGTGTTATAAAGCTCCAATAAGCAGTATGGTGTCATGTCATTATGGTTGTCATGTTAGTTTGCTTCTCAACAGGTTGATCATTGTAAATACTACAACAAGCTAAATTATAAAGCTCCATGAGCAGTATGTTTTTCTTTCAACGACCTTGTTGGTTGTAGGTGTCATGAACACCGAGGACAGTGTTCCCCCAAGGGGGAGGGTTTTGTAACAACCCTGGTCAAAATCTATGTAATAAAAGTTAATAAAGGAAAAATAATAACCATGGTCATGATACACGTATTCCAAGCTGAATGTTGGGCGAAAACATAGTGATGGGGATCACTTGTGAATAATTAATGGTTAAGGAAATTAGAAAAGGAAATGACTAAGGCTTTGGAAAGAGAAATTGGCATTAATTGGCATTTTCTTTATGAAAATAATGGAAATTTAGAGAAAATGAAGGTGAAAGGTCACATGTTGCATGTGAGGAGGAAATTGAAGGAAAATAATGGAAAATTTTAGAAAATAGAGGCCTCACTAATTAAAAGGCTTATGAGGATCAATTCATGGCTTTTTGGTCAGTTCAGTTTGGAGCTCTCATTCTTTCTCTCTCTCTCATACTCTTGGATACTTAGAGTTTTATTGGAGCACTCTTGGAGGAGTGTGGAATACTTGGGATTTGGAGCAAGAAGGCGAAGGAAGAGCAGGAAAGCGCAAGAGGACATCAAGATCAACAACTACAACAGGTTTTTCTTGCAAGTACCAAATTGCATGTATGGTTTCTTACTAGTTTTGACATGCATGACATATGCATGTGGTTTCTTCGTCAGGATTTGTCATTGACATAGAGGATTGCTTGGATTGACAATGGTTTTTCCTAGCCTTCCATTTCCTGGATAGCCATGGCGTTGTGGAAGTCTTTCCCTTTTTTTTGGTTGGTTCTCATGTTCCTTTGGTTGTGGGTTGAGTTAATAGTCTCGGAGCCTTGGTTGGACAAACACTCTGGAGCGCTTGGTCGGTTGAGTTATTAGTCTTGGATCCTTGGTTGGAAAAATGCTCTCGAGCCCTTGGTGGCTTGATTTATTAGTTCCTAGAGCCTTGGTTAGACAAATGCTCTGGAGCCCTATGACAACTTTGTTAAGTTATGGTATGTTCTATGCTTATAACAGTTTACTTCTTTTTCTTATTATATTCCACCGATTAGCAATCACATGTACATAAAGTAAAGTGAAGATAGAACATTAAACGATCGACAGAAAACAAGCCAAGACAAGAGACACAAGATGTGGCGGCTAGCCAGGGACAAACCCCACAATGTGTGGGGAAACCCTTTGATCAAATCTTCTTTTATCTTCAATAATTCAGCAGAGAGAAATAGTACAATAAATCTGATTCATATCAGCAGTAGCAAACCCTAGATCAGTAGCATCAGCATTAGCGACTTCATTATCAAACTAGGGCAGACCATATCTCACAAACCGACAGTCGGATTGACTTCATTCCACCACCAAAAGTTTCAGCTTCCAGAGGAGGTTCAGATGAACCTACAGCACAGTTCAGATGAGGAGATCTTCTAGGCCACGCAAGTCACTCTTTACTTCTGCAGTTGCAGCTTCAATTTCAGCAGTTTCCAGCTTCAAACTAGGGCAGTCGATATCTTGCAAACCGTTCGTCGGATTGACTTCATTCCACCACCAAAAGTTGCGGCTTTCAAAGGAGGTTCAGATGAACCTACAGTGTAGTTCCAAAGAGGAGATCTTCTAGGCCACGCAAGTCAATCTTTACTTCTGCAGTTGCAACTTCAAATTCAACAGCTTCCGGCTTCACATGTGTGAGAGAGAGAGACCCATTTCAGCTCAGTAGAGAAGAGACTCATATCTGCGGAGTAGAGAGAGAGAGATGTGATGAGATGAGTGAGTCCAAATGAGGAAAAGTCCTCTTATATTTATACACAACGTTGGTGGGTGAATAGATGCGACTGTTGGGCTTCTGAGCCTACATGAGTTGTAGGTCGGCTTGATAATAATTCCATAATCAAAATAAATTCATATCTCCATGAATACTTATCGGAATTGGATGATCTTTATATCAATCCTACACCTCTCGACGAGAGGAATCTAATAAAAATATTATTAGCCATGAATAAGATGACCCACATGAATTTTTGCCCTGGTTGCCAATTTTAACAAGCTTGGGTTGAATTATTAGTCCTAGAGCCTTGGTTGTACAAACGATATGGAGCCTTTGGTGGGTTGAGTTACTAGTCCTGGAGCTTTGTTGGACAAACGCTCTAAATCCCGACAACAGATATGGGTTGAGTTACTAGTCCTGGAGCCTTGGTTGGAACAAACACTCTGGAGGCATGGATAACTTAGCTAGAGACCAATTTGGTGATGGTTAGTGATGCCTGACTGTGAGGTGGAATCATTGGTTGACGGTTGAGGTGGTTTAGCCTCTGGAAGCCCTGGTTTGATTTTGATGGATTTGTTCTATGAGATCCCACATTCATACTTGGAATATGGCACAAGGGCGATTGGTTGAAGATAGATTTGGTTCAACCAATCTATGGTTGGGTGGAACGTGGAATTCTTGAATATGGTTGGCCTTTGCATTCATCAATAAGATCTCTCTTTCTCCCTTGTGTTTTATGGGTAAATATACTTGTTTATATGTGTCTTTTATAGCTGTTATATCCATGACATTTATATTGGTTATATGTTGGCTATGAATGAGTTTTATGGCAGTGAAAATGTATGGCTCTCATCATGTTTTGGTTAATCACTGAATGTACAATGAATATATGGCCTAATATATGGTAATACAGTTATTTTGATGAGGCATCAATGCTTCTTAGTGATTCTCAAATAAGTATGAGACCCCTATGCTCAAATTTGTTGTTTAAACCTCTAGAATGCATATTTGTGACATGTTTGACAAAATGCCTATCATGGCTAGTAGGGGTCCAGTCAACTCCTTGTTTAAGTATTTGCATCCGTATCATTATTTTGATGCTATTTTTCATTTTTGGAAGTTTCATGTAGTTGTGGGCAATGGCCTGAGTCCTGGCCCTAAAAAAGTGGCACAAAATCCGGAGTCATTCGCAGAGAACTACCTGGAAAAGTCCCCAGTTGCATGCATGCCTTGTTGTGGGAGTGACTAGAAAGTCCCAATCGCATGCATTCCCATGTCAAGGGAGTGACTGAGGCTTTAATGCAACAAAATATCAGTTGGTCTCAGGGTCTAGTCACCTGGATGGGATGGATGGCTCCTGGGGTTTCTGTTGCAGGTGTAGAAGGTTAGGTTGTATGTGTTCCGTCAGTTCCACTTCCTTAACTGATCCATAGAGAGTTGAATCATATCATAGTAACTCTTCATCACATGTTTACCCCGGTTGGTCGGTTACTTGGGTAGATGTGGGAGGAGGTGTTACAACAATGCAGCAAAGGGAAGCAGTCATCAAAATTCCAGCTCTCAGCATATGAACGTGGAATCAAATGCCTCTCAAGTAAAACTTTCTTACCATAATAAAAGGGAAAGCTACTAAAAGATGTAATATACTCCTAGGAAGTTCTACTTCAATGGTCAATTCTTCACTTGTCATAATTTTGGTCATAAGGTTGTTCAATGTGTCACTTATAAAACTATTATGACTAAAGAAGTAAGAAAACAAAAGAATGAGATTAGTCAAATAAATACTCTTACAATGCTTTCTCACCTCTCCAATATGAAACAAAATGTTCTTTTTGCAATAAATTTGGGCATAAAGAAACTAAATGCAGAAGCATAATGAGACCATCCCCTCAGCATGAACAAAAGGCAATAACATCCAAGGTATGGAAAAAGAAAACCATAGAATTTGAAAATTGTGGTTTAGATTTGTATGCAAGAAATAAAGAAAATCTGTGGTACATTGATAGTGGATGTTCAAAGCATATGACAGGTGACAAAGACAATTTTATGTCCTTTAATGAAATAAAGAAAGAAAAGAATGTAACCTTTGGAAATAACTCACCTGTTGCTATCAAAGGGAAAGGAATTGTTTTGCTAAAGAAGAAGGTTAAGGATGAAAATGTTTTGTTTGTTGATGGATTAAGACATAACTTGTTGAGTGTTAGTCAAATGTGTGACCAAGGGCATGAGGTTGTTTTCAGATCAAAGAATTTTGTGGTACGAAATCTCGATACAGGTAAGATCATAATAAAGGGAACAAGAACTCTAGGCAATGTCTATGTCTTGGAAGGTGGCCAAGAGCATTGTTACTTGAGCAAATCATAAAAAAGTTAGTTTTGGCACAAAATATTGGGACATCTAAGCTTCACTCAATTACACAAGTCAAGCAGAATGGGAGCAGTTCGTGACTTGCCTAACATCTCTCTACCAGAAAATAGCATATGCAAATCATGTCAATTCAGTAAGAAAACCAGAGTTCAGTTTAATGCTAAAGAAGGTACTTCAAGTAAGCCACTTGAACTTATTCATACTGATTTGTGTGGTCCTATGAGAAAGAAATCTCCTCAGGGGTGAACAATACTTCATATTATTCATTGATGATTTTACAAGAATGTGTTGGATTGGCTTATTGAAACATAAAGATGAAGCATTTGATAAGTTTAAAGTTTTCAAAGCTCTAGTATAAAATGAGTTAGATTTGAAAATAAAATTTCTTACATCTAATAGAGGAGGAGAGTTTATAGCAGATGAGTTTTTTGAATTTTGTGAACAACATGGCATCAAAAGACAATTTTCTATAGCTAAAACTCCTCAACAAAATGGAGTGGAAGAAAGAATGAACAAAACAATCCAACAAATGGCATGTGCCATGTTTGATGAGTCTGGAACGACTCCTACCTTCTAGGGGGAAGCAACACATACAACTGTTAATATCCTTAACAAAGCTCCTGTTCGAGTAAAAAATGATAAAACTCTTTATAAACTATAGTTTGGTAATCCTCCAATTGTAAAACATTTTAGAATTTTTGGAAGCAAATGTTACATAAAGAATAATGATGGTAAGCTTGTAAAGTTTGAATCTAGAGATGATGAAGGAATCCTCCTTAGATACTCCTCTAGAAGAAAAGGATATAAATGTTATAATAAAAGGCTTCAAAAGATTGTTGAATGCATAAATGTTGTGATTGATTAAGCATCCACATGTACCAAAAGGGAATCACTAGCAAAAGACAAACATGTTCCTACTACAAGACAAAAGGTTGTAGGAGAAGGAATTAGTGAAGCATCAAAAGAAGGAAATGAAAGCATAGAAACATCAAAAAAGACTCCTTCATGGTATGTTCAAAAAAATCACCCAGAATATCAAATTCTAGGTGAAAAGGGAGCTGGAATACAAACTAGAAGAACCCTTGTTGGAACTTGTAGTTACCTAGCCTTACTATCCACAATAAAACCTCAAAATGTAAATAAAGAAAAGATGAATGTTGGATTAAGGCAATGGATGAAGAACTCGATCAAATATAAAGGAACCATACATGGGAATTAGTACCAAGACCTCATGATAAAAATGTTATTGGGACAAAATGGATGTTCAAAAACAAACTAAATGAAAATGGAGAAGTAATTAGAAACAAAGAAAGACTCGTATGCAAAGGCTATGCTCAACAGGAAGGAATAGACTTTGAAGAAAAATTTGCACCAATAGCTAGACTTGAATCCATAAGAATGTTTCTTGAATTTTCAAGCTTTCATAACTTCAAAGTATTTTAAATGGATGCTAAATCTGCATTTCTAAATGGGGACCTAGAAGAAGAATTTTATATTGAGCAACCTAAAGGCTTCATCCCAGACAATGATAAAAATCTTCTTGGCAAGCTTAAGAAGGCTCTGTATGGATTAAAAAACTTGTTTGGTCAATTCAATGTCCTTGAATTGGCAATCATAAATTGTCAACCAGGGTGCGTAGACTGATGAAGTATGGGTGCACAATATGTGCTTAGAAGTTATTCATTAGGTCGTTATGTATTTGTTAAGATCTAAACTCAAGATGGGGCAGTGTTTGTTAATTGTATCAGTGTTGTAATTCTTAGGGATGTTGATTAAGTTTCCTAGGAATTAATCTCTATCCAATTGGTTTGTAGATGATGTGAGAGTGATTTTTCTAATGTAGATTGTTTGGGATTTTTGACCTTAAATCTCTATGCTGCAGCTCCTAATTCTCTAAGTGCAAAAAGAAACCTATTTTATCAGCTATGAAGGAATACTATTGAACTCAATTTTTTTAGGAGAGGTCCTCTTGCTTGTTCAATTTCTGCTCAAACAAAGTAACCCAAGCAACATCTATATTGTGAATTGAACACACTTAAATTACGCTGGATAATAAGCAAAGGAAAGAACTGTGCAGTACCAGGTATAAAGAAAATTAGATAACAGTCTAAACTAGGTATAAAGCAAATTAAAGTTCTTATGCAGATAACAATTCGCTGGCGAGATCATTATGCAGCATTGTCACACAAAACAGAGCAATTGAAGAATTAAAGGAAATCATATTGTATTTGATTAAAACCTGCCACTGTTTGTAGGGGCCCTCCACATAGTAGTTCAGAGCTTCAAATCAACACAACGCTTGCACACAAAAACCAATTCCATTCACACGAAATTCACAAACTGTTCATAAACATATCATTCGGTGCACACCCAAATAACAATGCGGCCATTAGCTTTATAGCAGGTCTCTTGGCATAACTGTATGAAGATTTTAAGCCTAATATCTCTTAATCCTATCTAAACTTATATCGTTAAACCGTCGTTTTGCTATTCTGAAAGCAAAACGATAAGGTTTCAGCTGATCTCGGGTTCTGTTCTACATTAATCCGGTGGTTGACTTGGAGTTTGACTACGATCTCATGTGCTTCTTTTAGCAAACAATTTCGAGTGGATAGGAAGGTATCCATGAGGGAGTCATCCTCTATCCATCCGCACCTTTCGCTGTTGACCTGGAACTTTGGAACCTCGCGAACAATGAAGACAGCTACGAAATCCTGGACTAGCTGTGGAAACAGACTGATTCGGTAGCCAATTGTAACTTTAATTAAAACAATAGGGTATATAGTTGAATATGAACAAGAAAACATACTAATGCATACCTTCATCAAAACCTGGTAGATATGGCTTTATTTAAGTGGTAAATATATATGAAAAAGAGAGGATCTTTAGGCAAAAAGGATGTCATGGTAGGACAATCTTCAGAGTTTACAAGGAAGGAATAGACTTTGAAGAAAAATTTGCACCAATAGCTAGACTTGAAGCCATAAGAATGTTTCTTGAATTTTCAAGCTTTCATAACTTCAAAGTATTTCAAATGGATGTTAAATCTGCATTTCTAAGTGGGGACCTAGAAGAATAAGTTTATATTGATCAACCTAAAGGCTTCATCCCAGACAATGATACAAATCTTGTTGGCAAGCTTAAGAAGGCTCTGTATGGATTAAAACAAGCTCCTCGTGCATGGTATTATCGTCTTGACATGTATCTTCAAGAAAAAATATTCATAAAAGGGTCAATAGATAGCAACCTATATATAAAATTTAATAAAGATAAACTTTTGATAGTTGTTGTTTATGTAGATGGCATCATATTTGGAAGTAATGTAGAATCTATGAGTCAAGAATTTGCTTCAGTTATGTAGCAAGAATTTGAGATGTCTCTACTTGGTGAACTAACATACTTTCTTGGTCCTCAAGTTCAAAAAACAAAGAATGGTATCTTTCTCTCACAAACCAAGTACCTCAAGCAGATTTTTAAGAAATATGGAATGGAAGATTGCAAGACTGTATGCACGCCAATGGTAACATGATGAAATCTTAGTCGAAATGATGATTCTAATTCAGTTAATCAACCAGAATACAGGTCTGAAGCTTACTCTACCTTATAGGCACAAGACCATATATTATGCATTCGGTTGGGATTGTTAGAAGATTTCAAGCAAATCCTAAAGAAACTCATCTCCAAGCAGTTAAAAGAATATTCAAGTATCTACAAGGAACTCAAGATTTTGGTTTGTGGTATCCTAAAAATGTAGACTTTGCACTACATGCTCACACAGATGCAGATTGGGTTGGAAATATTGATGATCGAAATAGTACTAGTTGAGGAGAATTTTATTTGGGACCTCACCTGGTATCATGGTTCAGCAAAAAATAAAGCTCCATCACTTTATCTACGGTTGAGGTAGAATATCTTGATGTTGCATCTTATTGTACTCAACTTCTATGGATGATGCAAACATTGCAAGACATTCAAATCACTTGTACCTATTCTTTGTGACAATACTAGTGTCATAAGTATTTATAAAAATCAAAAACCAATCATAATCCAATCAAATATCACTTTCTAAACAAAAGGTCAAACTGGAATATGTTCTTTCAAAGGAACAAGTTGTAGATATATTTACACAACCACTTCCACGTGATTCTTTTGAATAGTTCAGATAGAAACTAGGAGTGATCTTTGCTTCATCACTTTGTTAATTATTCTAACAGACATTTCATGTTTAGGGGGAGCTGAGACTTTAATTAATACAATTTAATTTATGTACGCTGATTACATGAAGGACAATTGAGTATATACACGAGTTTTGATCTATACAGTTGCGTATGTTTATCTGAGATGAAAAAACAGTGGGACAGACTCAAGGAAAGTATCTGATATGCTTAAGTTAGTTATTATTTATGGTTCTGACAGTGATTGGTTACAACATGTTAATGATGCTCAAATTTTACTTAGAGATAATGATGGTTCATGAGTTATTGTAATGTGTCATTGTTGCTTTTGATGACTTTGCTGATGGATGAGTTGGATATGATAATAACTGGCACAAGTTCAAGGGGAGCATTTGTTATGCTTCTAATAACACATTGTTGGCATTATAGTTGAGCACTACTTACTAAATGACGATATTTTTCATTGCTTGCTGACATTGATGAAGAGATATGCTAAAGATATTGTTGATGATGCTGCCTGCTTTTGTTCCTTTATGGTGTATGGTGGTTGCTGATGACAACATGGTCTTGCTACCTCACTATTGAGGTCTCCAGTTTTGGTTATAAATGTCATATCTATCTCTTGATGTAAAGGTCATGTAAAGACCCATGTTGTAAATCATTGTAAAACTCAGTCAAGTATGGACTAATAGGGTCTAGTCACTTATGTAATATTTTGGGCATTTGATGTAATGATGGGTCAAACATGTAACTCCCACTATGTTGGGTGATCCATGTAATCATGGAGTCATTGGTCATAGTAAAGGTCATAATTGGTTGAGTCATAGAGTCATGCAATTCATTTCAGAAGATTCATCATATGCTTAGGGGGAGCATAGTCAATATACAATGTTGATATTCAACAAATTAGATCTACAAGTACTCATCTCTACAAAACCTTCAATCAACATTGGTCAGCCCATTGCCCTTGATGTCAATGGGGGAGAGAAGCTTGGTTCTTAGCTTGGTGTGTTTACCAATGTGTTTGCATGTATTTACAGGTGGTGGTAACCAAACACCAAAGTGGTTGCCATCAAGTCCAAAGGGGGAGATTATTGGCATTATGGATAATGCGTTGTCCTTGATGGCAACCTACTTGATAAAGATGTCAACATTATGGTAACATGATAATTATACAGGTTGGTAAAATGTGACAGGTGAGATGTACAAAGGAATGTCAAGTTTATAGATAGAGGTATGATAAAGAAAAAGTGTGAAAAAGTATACGCGGATCTTGTGAACCAAGATCGCGTACATACGCAAGTATGGTGAAGAAAATTCGCGTACATATTCGCACCATGGTAATTGGAATACTATGGGTATTTACCATGGTATTGGCCCATAGTAATGAGCGTCCCAACTGATATTTGATCCCATCAAAGAATACCATCGACATTACTAAGAGATTGCCCTAAGGTATTGGCTAATGCCTAAGCTATATAAGGAGATGGAGATCAAAGTGTTAAGTGTGCAAGTTTTGTGTTATCTATGAATGATTTGATCGGAAACAAGTGTGCACCAAGGAGAAAAGAAAAGACACAGATTTGAAAGATCTGAAGTATGGTGTCATATGTGATTGTTGAAAATACCTAACAATGATAGATCTATGGTGATAATGATACTTTGACATGAATACGTGACATTAAGGGTTGTGAAGTATGCTTTGTGGTTGCAGTGAATGCATGATTCAATGATTACAAAACTGTACGTTGGTCTAATTTTGAGAGGTCATGTACATAAATAGATCATCTTCTAAGGAGTCGCGTGTACATTCTGTGAAAGTTCAGAATCTATACACAGGTGTCAAACATTAGAAGCACGTACATACATGAATGTGTTTTTGTAAAAGGCGCCTATATCTACTAGGATTTTTTAGTATGAACTGTTGATGATGTTTGATCAATGTTGTTATGTTTGCTGCTATCTGTCAATGAAGTCTCTCTTATGATAATATGTGTTTGACAGTACTGGTTGGGTTGAACTAATTATGGTATGGAATGTTGACTTGTGATGATATTGTTGTATGGTGATCTTTATTTGGTTTAGTGAATTGTGATGGTTTCAGTATGTGATTCAGTGTGACAGTGATTCAGATTCAGTTATTAGTATTTTGAGATTTGTACGCAGGTTTTCTTCTGGGGAGGCGCGTACATATGCATGTATTATTTAGAATAATAATGTATATGTTTTAACACATGATTGATCAGGTTCTGCAATGACAAGATTTGATTCCTATAATGAACAGAGTATGGTTTGGTATACTGGTGAATGGTTGTGCACAGATATGATCTGTTATAAATTAGTTTGATCTATTTGCATTGGTTGATTCAGATTCAATGATTGATTTGATGATTCAGTTGGTTCGGTAACTAGGTAGTTTATTTCAGAATTATTGGGAGTGGATCTAGTTTGAAACATTCTGAAAAGTGATCCACAAAGAGTTGAGGATAACAATCTTTAGAAAGGGGGTTGTAACTCCCTTCTAGTAGGAGCTGGAAAACGAGAGAAAATCGTAGCCTTTTGTAGGTAGGAGCCCACATGATGGTTAGATTCTATGTCAGTACAAGATTGTAAGGGGTTTCTTTTTAATAAAAAATAAGACAAGGACAAAAACAACGATGATTTTCTCCCACATTGGGTTTCCACCTAAAATCCTGGTGTTCATATGGTTTTTGTGTGTTGATGTTTTATCTACTTTTTAACTACTCATAATTACTAATTAATTGATGAATAATGATGCATTGATTAATTTTGAACAAATGATGAAATTAATGATCACATAATTTCTTTGGATATATGCGGGCTTCGTTAATAACGGTAGCGTACATACGCTAGTTTCCTTTATAACAGTAGCATATACAAATCATAATAAAAAATTTGGAAATTGAAGTGTGTAAAATATTGATTCACCCCCCCATCAGTATTTTTCCTAACATAGTGGTCTCAGAGCATTCATAGGCTATAAATCTATTTCTACCATGAATTTGGAGTGAATTTGGGTAACTAATATCTTGAAAACAAATTGCTACAAGATTGACAGGATTGCTACAAGATTACTACTTCTTGAGATAACTTGCTGAATGCCCAAGAAAATAAAATGAAAATGAGATGAGACAAATTTTATTATTAATTAGGATGTCTTAGGACTCCATTCCAAGTGGAATCACTCAAAAATACCCTTGTTAACATGTGCTAAAAAATAATAGAAAATTACTACTCTAAAAACCGAAAATTCAAGAATTAGTGAGCTAGTCAACCTATCAAATGCTTAACTTGATCAAGTGAAAATGTTGTGGGGAAAATTTTGTTATTAACTTGAATGTTTTATGAATCAATCCAAGAAGAATCAACTTGAAAGGAGCTCATTAACACATTCTAAAAATTAGTAGAAAATTACCACTATGTTGTTACAAGATACTTCCATAAATTCTAGATTTGTGAACTAATAAACCAATTCAAGTAGCTCAATTATGAATATGACTTTTCAAAGCTATTCTAAGGATTCATCATACTTGTGAACCTATAAATAACTTACAAAATGACTTACTTCAATCATTTAACCAATATAACCTACAATAAAGGAAGTATGAATAGTAAATGAAGAAATAGGAAAAACAAGAATAAGAGATGCACGTTAATAAGAATTAAAAATAAGAAAAATAAATTGTACAATAGGGCTCTGAGGCTCCTGGGATGGCCAAGCCCAAGGATATTCATAATCCTATGAAGGAAACCAAACTTTAGAAGCTGCAAATGACACCAAACTTCATTATTTGAATAAACCATAATACATCTCTACTAGAAATGCTAAATAACAAGTTTTCTTCACAAGAAGACTAAGAAATACATGACCCTAGAGGAAAATTCGAATTGGTACTTATACAAATTGATGGGGTAGCATTTTCCTTGAAAGGAGGAAGCCTTCCCCTCCAAAATCTCTCAAATAGTGGATCTGGTTCCCAACACTAGGAATTTGCATTAAATGACAGGGAGCACATTCATAGATTTTCTCAATCACTAGAGCTCCAATTTTTTTTCAATAATTTCATCATATCCTGTTCATTTATTATCCAATTTTGGTCCATCCTCTAGTAGGGAGCAAGCCCCTAACTTATCCCAGCCTCCAAATCTTCATAATTTGTCCAATATTCTCACAATATTTTACAAAAATAAATAATATTATGCACAAATATGCAATTATCTCTAAACCTTCATAATGAACATATTAAAGCTAAAAATATTTCATCTAATGCAAAAAGAGCGATTTAATATACTAAGGGATGGTCAGATGGGCCTTAATTTTGTCTAATTTGGAGGCCCATCAATTATCATGGGATGTTGATATCAATAATTACAATATGCTATAATGAAATATCATAACCCAAGCTATATTAAGAGATTCAAAAATTTGATGATAGGACCAAAAAACTAAAATTAATAAATTGAAAATGGGTTATCATGGGATATGAAATCAATAAATATAAAATGCTATAATAAAATATCACATCCCAAGTTATATTGGAATATTCAAGAATTTGAAAATTTGATGATATGACCAAAAAATTAAAATTAATAAGATTGATGAAAAGGGAACATGTTATTATTGTTTGTAATATAAGGAGCTAGGGGTTTCTATTTGTGTGGTCTCACATTGCAAGAATGCAAGATTGAATGTACTGTAAAAATGCTTAATCATTAAAATAAGATCACTTGAAAGGGATCATGTTATTAATTTGTACAAAACTAAGAGACATGTTTTTATTTGTCATGGTTTCAAATAAGAAGAATTCAATGAATTGTGTCTCTTTAATCAAAGAATGTGTAGGGCATCCAAAGCCACCAAGAATTTGATTTAGTTGAAAGGAGGATATCATGGGATGTTGAAATCATTAAATACAATATGCTATAATGAAATATGATAACCCAAGTTAAGTTATATGGGTATATTCAATAATTTGAAAATTTGATGATTTGGGATATTCACTAATTTGAAAATTTGATGATATGACCAAAAAACTAAAATTAATAAATTGTAGTGGTGAAATTTGAAAATTTTCTAATTAAAACAAGTGATTTAATGAAAAATAATAGTGGTTTGATGGAAAAAAACTTGTGATACTTATGGTAATTTGAATGCAACAAAATGTGAAAATAAGCTTAGCATATTTGAGTTTCACCTTTTGCCAATTTGACTTAGTGGAAGTGTTAAAAAATAGTAAATTTATATAAAAGTGATGATTTCTTTCTTTAAGGGAAAAATGAATTTTAATTAATATAACAAAAGTACACTGTTTATGGTATTCATAAGTGGTGTTATGCCTTTTACATTATATTCTTAAGTGTAGTATACCCGGGGGATAATAAGGGGTACAAAGGGAGGCACCCAAGAGAATAATGTAATGAATAATGTAAGGATGATAAATAAACGAGCCATAGAAAATAAATAAAGTGGTTAACCCACATTATGCAATGTACCACAAGTAGTTAGGAAATAATGTGATAAGACCATGGTATTGGATGTATGGTATTTAGAGACCCATGGTATTGTATGTATGAAGCCTATATAGAGGCTAGAGACTCTCCATTGAGGATGTCAAAGATTATTGTATTGACAAGCATATGGCTTGTGGAGTGATCTCCTTCCTTAAGGAGTAGTTGTATGCTGTTACCCTACCTCAAGGGTTTAATATTAATAAAGATCTGAAGTTCTATCATTATTTTGTTATTTCTTGGGCATATTTGACATTTTAATTTATTTTCAGGTCAGATCTAAGTGTCTCTAGCCTCTATATAGACTTCATAAATACAATACTATGGGTAATTACCATGGGTCTCTAAATACCATACATCTAATACCATGGGCTTATCACATTATTTCCTAACTACTTGTGGTCCCTTGCATAATGCGGGTTAACCACTTTATTTATTAATTATGGCCCATTTACTTATCATCCTTACATTATTTTCTTGGGTACCTCCCTTTGTACCCCATATTATCCCCCTTAGGTATACTACATTGCGTATGTATGTTATGAATCAACCTATCAGGTGGGAGGACTATTTACAACAGGTGGAGTTCGCTTACAATAATGGTTACCAAGTGTCGTCAAAATGAGCCCCTTTGAAGCTTTTGATGGGAGGACATGTCATGTTCCACGGAATTGGTGTAGACCAGTAGATAAACTCATGCTATGATCGATTCAGTTATAGGGAATGTAAGAGACGGTTAAGAGGATTAAACAAAATTTGAAGGTAGCTCAAGATAGACAAAAAAACTATTCAAACTTGAAAAGAACACATAAATAATTCAAATTCTGGGAACATGTTTATGTTAAAGTAAGACGTAAGAATAATTCCTTGAGTTTGGGAAGTTGTTCTAAATCAACCCCTCAGTTTTGCGAGCCATTTGAAATATTAATCAGGGTTGGGTTGGTGGCCCACCAGCTAGAATTACCAGCTCATATTAGAACTCATAATGTTTTTTCATGTATCTGTTTTAAAGAAGTATGTACACGACCTAGCTCATGTAATTGATTAGCATTTGGTATAGGTCGAACCGGAAGGAAAATTGCAGGTCGAACCACTATAAATTTTGCACTGAAGGGATATTATACTAAGGAATTGAGCCATTGCCCAAGTTTAATTGCAATGGAAGCACTTTGCGCCTGAAGAGGCCATTTGGGAACTCAAAGATGAGACCAAAAAGACGTCCTATATTGTTTGCATGAAGGTTGATGTTGGTTAAACACCGAGGATGGTGTCCCCTTTTTAAGGGGAGGGGAGATGTAATACCTCGAGAAAAACTTATCTTGTACTTTTATTTATTTCTCGAAAATTAAAAAATACATGTGTTTTAGTATTGTTTTATTTTTCTAAAAAATAAAATAATAATGAATGAAAATTTATGTTAGAACATTAATCCTCTCATAAATATGTTAAGAGGCTAACATGAGATATTAACCTCTAATTGTTAGGGGAAACAATTGAAGTTAGTTATGCCTAAAGAGGCAGAAAAACAAAAAGAAAAGAAAGGAGAATCCTCCTTCTGTCTTTTGATATTGAGATTTTGGAAGAGAAAAAAAGGATTGGGCATAGAAAACACATACCACCAAAAATAGGTTACAGGTTGGAGAGAAATACCCTGTGGTGGATCTGTACTAGGTATTGTGGTAGATTAATACGATATCTCGTTAACCTTGCCAGTGGGAGAGAAAGACCGGTAAACCCAACAAAGGGTTAACATGACGTTGTGAAAGGTTGTGGATGTAGAGAATTGCAATTATTTTTCTTCTTGGTTTTACCTAACAGTTAGAGGGAGAGATTGGGGGGGATTAACCAAACAAGTAAGTTCAAGGCTAGGAGGAATGTGGAATCCACTAGTTTATTTATGAAGTGACTTTAGATAAGTATTTTTACTTTGGAGTAAAAATAGAAGCTAAGTGTTGTTAATATGTTGAAAAAGAACAAAATTTAATACTGTTCTAAAATAAGGTATATCAGTAAATATGATGTTTAGGCTAACTTTGTGATCACCGGAAAACAAGAAACATGCATAGGTCTAAACTAGAAAACCTATGTTAACAAGTGAAATTAGAAAAAAAAAGTAATTTATGAATACTGTTAAGAAACCAACTCACAAAAGGATAGAAAATATAGATCAACGCCTTAGAATTCAGCCTCTTCGAGGGGGCAACCTCCTTTACATTACACAAATGAACAATTCTTGGATGATACAAATGACTAAACCTCCCTTCTATATATAGGAGTCTAAGGGGTCACAATATAATCAAGCCGACATAACAGTAATAACATAAGGGCACAAAAATAACAATAGTGGGTTTCTATGTGGCATACTAACAACAATATGGGGACAATATGGGCACAATAATAACAATAAGGGATACAATGACAATAGTAATGGGGGAATCACTAGTATTATAGGGGCCTAACATGCCCCTCTCCTTCCAAAAAGCGTTGTCCTCAACGCTTGAGTAGTTCTGGATGCTTTTGTATAAAATTCTCATCCTCCCATGTGGAATCTTTAGCGGATAAGTTCTTCCACTTGATGAGATACTCCAAAATTGATCGATTTCGTAGTTGTCAAGTTCTTGTTTCTGTGACTGCTTCCGGTTCCAATATGATTTTTCCTTCCTCGTCAAGTTCTAGCAATATTGTTTGAACTGGGAGCTTGTCACCTATAACCTTCTTTAAACATGAAACATGGAAAACTAGGTGCACTTGGGAAGCTGCAGGAAGCTCCAATTTGTATGCCATAGTACCAATCTTTTGCAACACCTTGTACGGACCATAATACTTTGGTGATAATTTATTATCCTTCTTAGCTTGCTTGAGGGGCATTTGCTTATATGGTTGTAGCCATAGGAATATCTAGTCACCTATATGAAAACTTCTTTCGCTGCGATGTTGATATGCCTGTTGTTTCATTCTATTCTGCACCAACGTGAGGTTATCCTTTAAGAGTTAGAGAACTTGTTGTTGATGCTTGATGTGATGTTCCACTGCTTGAACCTTAGAATTTTCTCTTAAATATGATGTGATGGATGGTGGATGATATCCATAAAGTGCCATAAATGGGGTCATTTTTGCTGCAGTATGGAAGGAAGTGTTATACCACCATTTAGCCAGAGCCAACCATTTGACCCATTGTGTCTGTTTATCCTTCCAAACATTTGTTTACTATCTCAGTTTTCCCATCAGATTGAGGATGATAAGATGAGCTATGAGCTAACTGAGTACCGAGACAAGAAAATAATTCTGTCCAAAAATTTCCAGTGAAAATGGGATCTCTATCACTTACAATAATCTTTGAGTTTCCATGTAGCTTTTGAATTGTTTCCATAAATGCAATAGAAACTGTACTGGCTTTAAATGGATGTGATAATGCACAAAAGTGTGCATACTTGGTAAGTCTGCCAACTACCACCACGATGACACTCTTTCCTTTGGACTTGGGTAAACCTGTGATAAAATCCATTGAAACCTCCTCCCAACGTTGGCTTGGAATGGATAAAGGTTGTAATAAACTTGGGGTCTTAATTGTTTCAACTTTATTTTGTTGGCAAACCAAACATTCTGCCACAAAATTTTGAATATTCGATTTAAGGCCATCCCAAAAAATTCCTTCTTAACCCTGTGGTAAGTTTTTAAAAATCCTGAGTGCCCTCCTAAGGGAGAAGTGTGCAATTCCATAAGAATATTTAGTTTGAGTTGGGAATTCTTACATAGGTATAAACGATCTTTGTACCATAACGAATCATTTTTCCAGCTAAATGTATCAGATGTACTGGGATCTTGTTGTATCTTTTGAATGAGTGCCCACACTTCTTCATCATTCTTCCATTCCTCCCTTGCTTCGTTTATCCAATCTGGTTGGATAATAGAAATGGCACACAACAATGATTCCACATCCTCATCCTTTCTTGAGAGTGCATCTGCCACAACATTTTGCTTCCATTTTTTGTAGATGATTCCAAAGTCATAACCCAACATCTTTGTGACCCATTTTTGTTTCTCTTCAGAGGACAATCTTTGTTCTAAAAAGTATTTAATACTATCATGATCCGTTTTTACCTTGAAGTGTCTTCCCATTAAGTAGGGTTGCCATTTCTTAAGTGCATGTAGTATTGCCAACATTTCCTTCTCATAAATATCTTTGTGTAAATACTTTCCCTTGATTGGACGACTTTTGAAAGCAATGGGTCTTTCATCTTGCATTAAAACAACACCAATTCCATTTCCTGAAGCATCACATTCCACAATAAAGGTTTTGTGAAGTCCGGCGTAGCTAAGACCAATGCTTGGCACATTGCCTCTTTAAGATTTTCGAAGGCCTTTGTTGCTTCTGGAGTCCATGAAAATGCATCTTTCTTCAATAATGTTGTTAGAGGTGCTACTATTCTCCCACAATTCTTAACAAACTTGCGATAATACCCTGTCAACCCGAGAAGTCCTCGCAGATGCTTTATGGATGTGGGGATTTTCCATTCCTTAATGGATTTAATTTTGCTACGGTCTACCTTAACACCTTCATGAGAAACAATATGACCCGGATATTCCACCTCTTGTACTCCAAAGAAACATTTGAAGCTTTTTGCATATAATTGTTTCTCCTCCAATAGTTTGAGCACCCTGTCAACATGTTCAACATGATCCTTCCAAGACTTGCTGTAGATTAGTATATCATCAAAAAATACTAACACAAATGTTCAAAGGAAGGGTTTGAAAATGGAATTCATCAAACCTTGAAATATAGAAGGTGCATTGGTAAGGCCAAAAGGCATGACCAAAAATTCATAATGACCCTCATGAGTTCTAAATGATGTTTTCGGAATGTCTTCAGTCTTCATTCTGATTTGATGATATCCTGAACGAAGATCCAACTTGGTGAAGTAAATTGATCCATGCAATTCATCCAATAATTCATCAATGACAGGAATGGGAAATTTTTCTTTAATAGTGAGCTTGTTGAGCTCCCTATAATCCGGACACATGCGCCATGATCCATCCTTCTTGTGCACCAATACTACTGGAGCAGAGAAAGAACTTTGACTAGGTTGAATTATACCATCCTCTAGCATTTATGCATCCATACATTCAATTTCACTCTTTTGGGCATAGGGATATCTGTACGGCCCGATGTTTGGAGGAACACTTCCTGGAATCAAATGAATAGCATGATCATGATCACGAATAGGTGGGAGACCTTTGGGAGTCTCAAATACCTTGGAATGATTGTCTAAGACTTTTTGGAGATCTGGAGAAATAGATGATTTCGATGTGGGAACCTCTAGCGAACATAATTATGCAATTACACCTCGTTGTTCCTTTTTTAGAAGCTTTGTCATACCGTTAGAGCTGATTATCTTTCCCGGTTTCCCTGCAATACCCCTTAATTCAACTTCCTTTCCTTCCGCACAAAATTTCATGAAAAGTTCTTGAAAATTAAAAGCTATTGTACCCAAGGATTGTAGCCATTGGACTCCTAGTACAACATCAACACCACCCATTGGAATGGAAAGCATTGGGCTATTCAATACATATTCTCCCATGGATAGCTTGATATTATGGCACTTTCCCGAGCAATTTATGGTTCCTCCACTTGCAACCATCACTTGACACTCTGGTGATGGATATAGGAAGCAATTCAACTACTTTGCTATCTTACAATAAATAAAATTATGGGTACTTCCCGAATCAATCAACATTATTACCTTTTTCTTCTGATATGTCCTTCTATCTTGATAGTTTTAGGAGTGGTAATTCCAGCCAATGCATTACAAGATATGGCCGGATTCATTTCTTCTTTATCTAGGGTTTGTTCCTGGAATATATTCTCTTCTTTTGACATTTCTTGTTCCTTTTCTTCCTCCTCTTCACAATCTATGTAGAATAATTTCTTCTCAGCACACTTATGACCTTTAGTGTATTTGCTATCACAACTGTAACAAAGCGCTTTTGCTCTTTTTTCTTCCAATTGTTGTGGTGTCAACCTTGTAGGTTGTAGAAGACTAGGAGCAACAACACTTCCATCTTTATAGTGTGAGTGGTAGGATTCCTGGTTGACATAATTTTTCTTTCCATTTTTCTTGCTAACCTGAATGCCTTCTCCAATGAATCAGGCTCCCAAAGGCGAACCTCATGTTGGATATTATCCTTTAAAGTCACTATGAACACATCAATCCTATGCTCATTTGGAACATATTTTACCCTTATGTTCAATTTTTGGAAGTCTTCAATGTGCTCCATCATTGAACCCTTTTGTTTGAGATTTATCAATTGGCTAAAAAAAGTGTTGCTTTTTGTATCCTCATAATGTGCTATCATTTCTTCCGTAAAAATTTCCCAAGTGAGAATTTGTTTACGAGAGAAAAGCCATCGATACCATACAAACTGATTTGATTCCAAATATAAAGTTGCAATACATACCTTTTGTGTGTTTTGCACATTATGGAGATCGAAAAATTGCTCAATCTGTAGTATCCATGTTCCGAGATCCTTGCCATCAAACTTCCTCATATCGATTTTTGGAACATGGTGGGTCTTTAATTCAACATTAGAGTCTATGAAATCATAATTAACATTTCTTTTTTTTCTCATCATGAGTTTCCTTTACTACCCTTTCACCATTAGTGACCATTTCTTGTAGCAACTTATTCAAATTTATCTTCAATTCTTCCATCTTATCGTCCATGCCATTCATCTTAGCGTCCATGCCATTCATCTTAGCTTCCACGCCATCCATCTTAACTTGCATGCCATTCATATTAGCTTCCACGCCATTCATCTTGGCTTCATTTACCTTTAGTGAGAGTGAAATTTGTTGTACTTGGTCTTGTAATTTTGATATATCATGTTGCATTTCTTCCTCTTCTTCACGAGTCATGCTAGAGCTTTCAGGTTGCTTACTAGGTGTTTCCATTTTCTTTCTTCGGGGCATTAATTAATGCTAATAATTCTTCACTATTCCCTTTGAATTCCTTCAAACTAATTTTTCAAACCAATCTTATGCAAAATTAAAAAAAAAACTACACACCTTTTTTTTCACTTTGTAAGAGCTCGATATTGAATCTGTTGTATCTCTGTAACTACGGATCTCGAATATCTGAAATCTCGTCCTGCGGTAGCCCTTTGAGTCCTCTTTCTAACCCGCAAGTTTGATCACAATTGGATTCTTCAAGGAAGATTTATGCTAAATCTCCCACGGTGACCTGATTATAGACAAGTTCAGTAGATCGAACTTGTACGACGTGCCACGTGTCACTGTTTCGACCTTAGTACCTGAAACTGATACACAGAAAACTACAGACCGTCCTCTTTAACAAAAGTTATGACGATTTTCCATAGGTCACCTGTTTGGAATGTAATTCGGGAGTATGCAAAAACCCTAACTTCATCAGATCATATCTCCACAAATATACTGATTCAAGCTCTGAAATTCAGACCCGAAGTTTATAACGATTTCGATGCAAATGGTTTTTTGTGCAGCGTCTGAAACGTCGCAAAAAAAGAGTTATAGCGAAAATTCCACGATGACCTGTTTGGAGTAGCGAAACCCTAAAATCCAAAGCTCTGATAACAAATGTTAGGAAACCAGCTCACAAAAAGATAGAAAATATAGATCAACGCCTTAGAATTCAGCCTCTTCGAGGGGGAAACCTCCTTTACATTACACAAATGAACAATTCTTGGATGATATAAATGACTAAACCTCCCTTCTATATATGAGAGTCTAAGGGGTCACAATATAATCAAACCGACATAACAGTAATAACATAAGGGCACAAAAATAACAATAGTGAGTTTCTATGGGGCATACTAATAACAATATGGGGACAATAGGGGCACAATAATAACAATAAGGGATACAATGACAATATTAATGGGGGAATCACTAGTATTATAGGGCCTAACAAATACATAATAAGTTGTTGTGTTAAATAAGTATAAAGTAAGAGAAACAAATCATAGAAATTATAAGCCCTATTGAAGGGTTACAAAACAATCTTTTATTTAAAAAAAAGGGTAAGTCTTTTATCTGTTACCATTATGCACATAATATATTATACTTACTATTATGGAAGGGTTAGGACGAGGGTTTATACCCAGGGTAGACACTTGGAATCCTAGGAGTGATGCATCGCTTTCCAGACTCCATAGAGTCAGTCGTGAGTATGGGAGGGCTATGGCACAAAACTGACAATGGTTTTCCCACTACAAGAATCCATTAATGTCTTTGGACTAACAAGTAAAATATTAGTATATGCATCATTGTGTGTATAAATATGTATATATATAGTTATTATAACTACTATTACCCCATGTCTTTCATTAAGTAATGAGTACTATATTCCATGTAATTAATAAACAACAAGAAAATAAGATGAGAGTGTCTTTGAATGACTAGGAATACAAAGATTTCTTCCTAAAAAAAAAAGAAACCCACATAATTGAAATGTTCCAGTAATGTAACCATGCATAAAGTGTTCAAGATTTATCTAGTAACTATAAACATAGTACTGACAAACATGAATTCAAAGTGGGTTCTTCTCATAATCGTTGCAAGATAAGTTAAAACTCTAAATATAGTTAATAGTTAAGCCATTGTGTCCTGTAGGAAAATATTGGAAAATAAATAATATACATTGAAGAACGCATCAGTATAAATAAGCCCTTGGACGGGTTCAGCCTTCAAGGGCCTTCATATATCTACTTTATACATTTTTCACCACAATATGGTCTTAAAGCCTACGACCATAAAAATTATTGAATATAAAACACTTTACATAGTTAAGTAAAATTTATATAAAACCCTGGCCCTCACATTTCTTCAGGCACGAATTCTCAAATAAAATAAGTTTGCCCTCACATTTCTTCAGGCACGACTTCTCAAATAAAATAAGTGCAAAACCCTTGGCCGGAACAAGGTTTAATTAAAAATAAAATAAGTGCAAAACCCTTGGCCGGAACAAGGTTTAATTAAAAATCTTTACAATTTGCAGTATGGAAATTAAGCCCAAGCTGATGCAAGGCATGGCTTGGAAAGAAGAAAATTTTGGCAATATTTATAACTTGGAACCCATGCAATGAACCAAGCAAAGTTAAAACCCTTGAGAGATAGAATTTGATAATTTGGGTCACTGCTCCTTATGCTTACCTAAGAGAAAAGTGGCCAGAGTTAGAATCATTCAAAAAATTACAAAATGTAACCTATATTTGGGCAGCTTGAGTGAGGGTTGTAAATACCTCAAGGAAGATAAAGGGATGTAGTATTTCCAACAAGCAAACCTACAAAGAACATGAGAGGATTATTGCAAGTCAACCAAAAAAAATAGGGGGAGAAAAGCACTTCAGAAAAATCAAAAATATATTCATGAATCCTAGACCAAAGTTTACCCTGTGATGGGAACAAAATTTCACCCGGCGAAGCTGGAAATATGGTCATTTTGGAGTGGTTGGAACTTAAATCTTAGGGAACAATTAACTGTCTCAAAAGGGAGGAAACCCTGGTTGGTTCTAGGCAATCCAAACCTGCCATGTCAACTAAGTAAGAGTAATGGAGTTTGGAGGAAACCTAAATAGATTATGGATTACCAAATGCAAGAAAATTGAACTGGGTGTGAGTTTTTCCACTCAAAAACCTTATGGATTTTACTTGTGAAGCCGATGTCAGAACATATGCCTCTAGTATGGCTAACTGAAGAGCCACACCATAATTCGTAAGCTAAGGAAGAATTTACAAGTAACCTCTTGAGTCAAATGAAAAGCAACATTATGGTTTGGAGCCGTAGTGCAGAGCTCCTCTCCTCGCAAGAACAAACGTCACAATGAGAACTCGATGAAGCGTTTGGGTTAGGTAGTTACCCAAACCCTTACCCGAAGCCATCTTCTCTGTCCAATTTCCAAGATTAAACCCACACCTCAAGAAAAAGTGTTTAACCATGTACCATATTGATATGACGTGTGTTCAATCTATGTGTTTTCCAAGCTATGCATGACCTCTGTGTTAAGTATAGAAACATAATCAACTTCTAGACATTGCAAGGTTTTTCACCGAAGAGGAATATATGTTAAAAATATGAGGAACCTTTATTATGAGTCTGAAAATTGAGGTGTTGCATTGTTTACAAAGGCCAATACCATGCATTCCATCGAGAACTCAAAGGAGTATAATATATACATATATATGTGTTAAGAGCAAGCATTGCGAATGGACAAAACATTAAAACAAGTGCCATAAATATATACATATAAATGTTATGTATTCTTAGGTTGCCTCCTTTATATATATATAGGAGGTCAAAGGTCTTAGGTTTCCATAATGAAACCAATTCTGAATTTAGCCGGAAGGAAGCCTTATGGACGGGCCATGCACGAACAATAAAGGTTCATAGTATAGTGTTCTATGTGCATATGAATCCATGGGAGTGAATGGAGATAAAGACAATGTATACCAAGGGGAAGGCTATATAAATTGGTTAGATAGTTGAAAATAAAAGCAAAAAAAAATTGTACAAGTTCCACGGCTGCTAGTTTTCAAAGAAAATTGAATTTATTCTTGTAAGTTCTTACAGAGAAATTTAAGGAAGTAGAATTTATTAAAGAGTTTAGACTTCTGTGATCCATATTTGATTGTTAGAGATTTTAGCAAAATCACATAGAGAATCATTTGTCGACGCGTTTCGAACCAACTAGTGTGGTTCATCGTCAAGACAAGTTGAGAAACAAATCTGAGCAATCCGTTAAATAGAGTATGCAGGTCCTTCAACGGCTATATAAACGGCTATATGAACAGGCAACGGTTAAAAAGTCCTTTAACGGTTAAAATATATAAAAATAAATAAATAAATATATATATAAATATATATTTATTATTTTTATTATTTTAGTTATTATTATTATTATTTTTAATTAATTAATTATTTATTTATTTATTTATTTACAGTAATATTATTGTATTATATTAACCTCAAGTTAATATTACTATATTAATTTTAAATTAACATTTTTGAATATTATTATCAATAATAGATTAGGGTAATTTATATTTTATTTTTATATTCTATTATTATTATTATTATTAATTTTCATTTATTTATTATATATATATATATATATATATATTTTATTTATTTATTTATTTATTTCTTCTTCTCTCTTATATATATATATATAAATATTTATTTTATTTTTATTTATTTATTTATTTTATTTTTTATTTTTTTATTATTATTATTATTTTATTTCTCTTTTTCGAATTATGTAAGTAAATTGAACAATTTTAGAAGGAGATGTTACATATGGTATCGGAGAAAGGTTTCAACATTGATACCTTTGAGGTAATCACGTTGTTATTAATTTAATAATTCCGGTGTATGTATAGAGAGAGAGAAAGAAGACAAGAAAGATAAACTTTCAGGGCACACAATGGATGAACCGCAAGGAGGAACCCACGTAGGGGAAGAAGAAATTTATGTACATTTGGGACAACATGCACAAATACCCACCAAAGAACTGTTAGATATGACGAAGAAATTTTAGTCAGAATTAATAAACTTGCGAGCAGGGCATGAGAAATTACTAAAGGCTAGCACAAAGTAGGAACAACTCAACAAAAGTTTAATAGAAAAATCAAGCCCCAAGACAGTGGAAATAGTGAGGAATGAGGAGAATCGGGGTGAGACCTCCAACAAAACACTGCTGAAAATGTGGCAGAAAGTTAGGAGGAAGGGTCAAAGGAAGCAGAGGAACACAGTTCCTCGAAAATGCAGACAAACTTAGAGAAGAAATGTAGAATATAAATGCATGGACAATTTAGAAAGATCTAACCCCCAACCTTCGATGGGGAAACGAAAGAGGTTTCTTAGGCTTAGTTGCTTAAAATTAACATATACTTTCAAGTATATGATTATTCCACATAATTAAAGGCCAACTTGGCTACATATCAGCTGTAGGGAAAGGGATCCCTACGGTGGGAAGAATGAGGGTAGTCCATAACCTAGAAGGGAAAGAGTTTGTTTGGGAAGAATTCCAACATTTATTTAAAGTGAAATACCTAACGAAGCATTATTTTGACAACAAAGCCAATGAATTTCGTCAACTGAAATTGGGGAAATGACTATGGATGAGTTAGTCAACAAGTTTACTCATTTATTGCATTATGTACCATACCTCAAGAATGAAAAGGCAAAGATACAATGATTATTAAGTTGTCTTCCACCATCGTTGAAGGAGAGAATCGAGTATGATAACCTGAAGACTATGGAAGAGGTAATCAGAAAGGCTCAAATATGTTATCAATAGGCCAAACAAAGGAAAAAAAATTAGAAATCTTGGTCCAATAAGAAAAAAGACCAGATGGCTCAAGGAGGAAAAAGTGGAAAGTCTAGGCCCTTTAAGCAGCCCAGAAAAAGTAACTATAACCGGAGTTGGAACAAAAATAGCAATCAACCAACAAAAAAACACAAGGCAAATCTCAAGTTCGGTCTAAATAAGTAGATGTCAGTAAAGGAGGTATTGGTAAGGATAATGAGCCTCTAAGGTGTTGGGGTTGTAAAAAACCCCATTTATTGTGAAACTGTCCTTACAATACCCGGTTTGTGCAAAATTTACATCACCTTTAGGAGGCCTCTACAGTCAATGACGTGGCCAGAAACATACCACGTATTAATGTGACACTAGAGGGGCGTCAAGAAGAACATCAGTCCACAATGGTGGAAATTGAAGGTACTATTTTGGACCAAACTATTTATGTATTAATAGATCTTGGCGCTAACCTAAGCTATATTACCCCTTAGGTGGTAGGCAAGTGTAAAATTAAGCCTGAAAAATATAAGAATTCCTAGCTGGTTCAACTGGCCACGAGGACAAAAAGAAAATTTACAAACTGGCTAAAGGCATGTTCAATAACTTTAAATGGAATTCAAACTACCATGAACTTAAATATTCTACCCTTGGGCTCATATGGAATTTTGATAGGGGTGGATTGGTTGAAAAGGCACCGAGCAATTGAAACTGTCTAGATAAAACTGTCACATATACAATTGAAGACGGAGAAGCGTAGGTTATAAGGGGCATACCCAGGCCTATATCTATACGGTAGATATTAACCTTGCAACAAAAAATGGTTGCAATAAAAGGATGTCAACTTTTCACAATCCAAGTGGAGGATATTTCTTTAAACAAAATTGAAAAATATGTAAATGAGTTGGAAGTTATTAAGAACTACTCGGATGTGTTTCCAGGGGAATTTTGGGCTTTCCCCCAAAAAGGGAGATAAATATCTCCATAGGATTAATACAAGGGGCAACTTCGGTGTCAAAATATCCTTATCGGATGAGTGTATCAGAGTTGATGGAATTAAAAATGCAATTGCAAGAAATGTTTAATAAGGGATATATCTAACCTAGTGTGTCACCGTGGGGTGCACCAATGTTCTTTGTAAAGAAGAAAGACAAAACCTTAAAACCTTTAGATTGTGTATTGATACAGTCAATTAAATAAGTTCACTGTTATAGATGATTTATTCGATCAAGTAAGAGGGGCGATTGTATTGTCAAAAATAGATCTCAGATCTGGTTATCACCAATTGAGGATTAAGGAGGAGGATATACGAAAAATAGCTTTCCGCACAAGGTATGGACATTATGAATTTACACTGTTACCCTTTGGACTCACCAACGCAATTGCTACCTTCATGTGTTTGATGAATAGTGTGTTTAGTAAGTTTCTAGATAAGTTTGTGTTAATATTCATAGATGATATATTAATATATTCTAAGACTCCATAAGAACACAAACAACACTTGGAAATAATGTTGCAAACCTTGCGTGAACACCAGTTGTATGCAAAATTTAGCAAGGGCGAGTTTTTCCAGGACAAGATACAATATCTTGGACATGTAATATCAAAGGAAGGTATAATGGTAGACCCCAAGAAGGTAAGGGCCATTCTCGATTGACTAGTTCTAAAAGACATGGGATATAAGATCATTTATGGAAATTATTGGGTACAACCGCATATTTATAGAGGGTTTTTACAAGATAGCGCATCCCATAACTTCTTTGCAGAAGAAAGGTGTGAAATTTGTGTGGACACAAAGATTCTAGGAAAGCTTTGAGAGACTAAAACACCTTTTGACAATAGTACCGCTACTAAAAATAGTTGATCCGGATAAAGAATTTATTGTATGTATAAATGCATATTTAGAAGTCCTTGGGGAGTTTTAATGCAAGAGAGACATGTGGTAGCTTATGAGTCCCAAAAATTAAAGGAGCATGAAAGAACTATGCGGTCTATGATTTAAAATTGGCGGAAGTTATTCACGCCCTAAAGATGTGGAAACATTATTTGATTGGCAAGAAATTCACTTAAATTACATATCATATAAGTTTGAAATATTTTTTCAGCCAATCTGACATGGATGTTATGCTAGCTAGGTGGATGGTGTTCTAGTGACTATGATTTTGACATCAAGCACATAAAGGGGAAGGAAAAATAAGTGGCAGATGCGTTGGGTTGAAGTTTAAGACACTTATGCGAGATAATTGTGAGTAGAAGTGAAACCATTTTTCCAAAATTAATAAAAACAACATTAAAATGTCAAAATTATGATATGATTTGTAACATTTTGAGGAACGAAACTGCCCAAAAAGAGCAACTAAAGTATGAAATCAATGAGGAGGGTATGTTGGTATACAAAAATAAACTATATGTTCTGAATGAAGACGAGATTAAAAGATTAATTTTAACTGGATATCACAAAAAGCCATATGCAACACATCCAAGATATCAGAAAATGATTTCTACACTTAAAAAAGGAATTTTCCAGGGATAGAATAAAGAGGGACGTTGTAGAGTATTTGGAAAGATTTCAGGAGTGCCAATTGGTGAAGGCGAAACACCGAAACCTAGTAGGATTGTTGAATCCCTTACCTATACTAGAGTGGAAATGGGAGGTGATATCACTAGATTTTATAACTGGACTGCATATAACCCAAAGGCAACATGACTTAATCATGGTAGTTGTTGAAAAATTAACTAAAGGTGACCATTTTATACTTGTTCAATCTACCTACAAGGCTATGCAAGTGGCATAAATTTTCATGAAAGAAATCTTTCGACTTCATGGCATACCTAACACCGTAATATCAGATAGAGATGCAAAATTTACCTCAAACTTTCAGAAGGCTCTGTTTGTTAGAATAGGCACACAACTTAATTTTAGTGTTGCGTACCATCCACAAACTAATGGGTAAATAGAAAGAGTAAATCAAGTATTTGCATATATGTTATGTATGTATTTTATGAATCAACCTTTCGAGTGGGAGGATTATTTACACATGGTGGAGTTCACTTACAACAATGGTTACCAGGCATCGCTCAAAATGAGCCCCTTTGAAGCTTTAAATGAGAGGACATGTCATGTTCCAATGAATTGTTGTAGACTCGAAGATAAACTCATGTTGGAACCGAATCAGCTACAGTAAATGGAAGAGATTGTTGAGAGGATTAGACAAAAATTGAAGGCATCTCAAGATAGACAAAAAAGCTATGTAGACTTGAAAAGAACACATAAAGAATTCAAAGTAGGGGAACATGTTTATATTAAAGTAAAACCTAAGAAGAGTTCTTTGAGCTTGGGAAGTTGTTCTAAATTGGCCCCTCGGTTTTGCGAGCCATTTGAAATATTAGCCAGGTTGGGCCGATGGCCTACCAACTGACATTACCAACTCATATTAGAACTCATAATGTTTTTTAATGTATTTGTTTTAAGGAAGTATGTACATGACCCGACTCATGTAATTGATCGACTTGTTGTATAGGTCGAACCAGAAGGAGAATTTCAGGTCGAGCCATTGCAAATTTTGGACTAGAGGGAGATTATACTTCGGAATTGAGCCATCGCCCAGGTTTAATTGCAACAGAATGACTTTGGGCCTGAAGAGGCTACTTGGGAAATGGAAGATGAGATGAAAAAGACATATCCTATGTTGTTTGCATGAAGGTTGATGTTGGTTAAACACTATGGACGATGTCCCCTTTTTAAGGGGAGGGGAGATGTAATACCTCTAGAAAGACTTATTTTGTAACTTTTATTTATTTATAGTAAATTAAAAAAGGTGCGCTGGAATATTGTTTTATTTTCTAAAAAAGAAAATAATAGTGAATGAGAATTTATGTTGGTATAATAAATCCTTTCAAAAATATGTTAAGAGGCTAACATGAGAGATTAACTTGTAATGATTAGGGGGAAACAATTGAAGTTAGTTATGCCTAAAAAAATTATAAATCATAGAAATTATAGAAATCATAGAAATTATTACCCTTGTTGAAGGGTTACATAGTAGCCTTTCCTTAAAAAAAGGAAAAGTCTTTTATTTGTTATCGGTATGCAAAAAATATATTTATACTTACTATTATGGGAGGGTTAGGACCATGGTTTATACCCAGGTTAGACACTTGGAATCCTAAGAAGTTTTGCATCACTTTCTGAACTCCATAGAGTTAGTCCTGAGTATGAGAGGGCTAGGACACATAGAACTAACAATGGTTTTCCCACTTCAAGAATCCATTTATGTCTTTGGAGTAACAAGTAAACATTAGTATACACATCATTGTATATAAATATGTATACATATAGTTATCATAACTACTATTACCCTGTGTTTTTCATTAAGTAAGGAATATTATATTCCATGTAATTAATAAACAACAAGAAAATAAAATGAGAGTGTCTGTGCATGACTAGGAATACAAAGATTTATTCCAAAAGGAAGACCACATAATTGAAATATTCCAATAATGTAACCAGGCATAAAGTGTTCAAGATTTATCCAGTAACTGTAAACATAGTACTGATAAACATAAATCCAAAGTGGGTTCTTCTCATAATCGTTGCAAGACAAGTTAAAAATTTAAATATAGTTAAGAGTTAAGCCATTGCATCATGTAGCAGAAGATTAGAAAAGAAATGATATATATTGAAGGACACATCAGTCTAAATAAGCCCTAGGATGGGTTCAGCCTTCAGGGACCTGCATGTATCTACTTGAAGCCTATGACCATAGAAATTATTGAATATAAAACCCTTTACATAGTTAAATAAAATATAAATAAAACCTTGGCCCTCACATTTCTTCGGGCATGACTTCTCAAATAAAATAAGTGCAAAACCCTTGGCGGGAACACGGTTTAATTAAAAATCTGTACAAGTTGAATTATGCAAATCAAGCACAAGATTTTGTAAGCCATGACCTGGGAAGAAGAAAATTTTGGCATTATTTAGAACCTGGAACCCATGTCTTGAGAGAGAGAATTTGATAATTTGGGTCATCACTCCTTATGCTTACCTAAGAGCAAAGTGGCCAAAGTTAGAATCATTCTAAATAGCCTAGAATTTGGGCGGCTTGAGCAAGGGTTGTAAATACCTGAACGAAGATAAGGGGATGTAGCCCCTCCAACAAGCGGACCTACAAGGACCATGAGAAGATGAGTGCGAGTCGACCATAAAAAAGAGGGGAAAAAAGCACTTCAAAAAAATCAACAATATGTTCATGAACCCTAAACCAAGGTTTACCCTGTGATGGGAACAAAATTTCACTTAACGAACCTGGAACTATGGTCATTTTGGAGTGGTTGGAACTTAAATCTTAGGGAACAATTAACTTTCGCAAAGGGGAGGAAAACCTTGTCACTTCTAGGCAATCCAAACCTGCCATGTTAACTAAGGAAGAATAATGGAGTTTGGAGGAAACCTAAATAGATTATGGATTACCAAATGAAAGAAAATCGAACTAGGTGTGAGCGTTTCCACTCAAAAACCTTATGGTTTTTACTTGTGAAGCCGACGTCGGAACATATGACTCTAGTACGACTAACTGAAGAGCCACGTCATAATTCATAAGGAAGTGTGGGAGGAAAGGGTATGCATTTTTTGTTCTTCCAGAAAAGTGGAAACAGAAAAACATTTCATTTTAGAATGTGAGGCCTTCAAAAACAACAGGGAAAGTTATGCAGATACGCTGACAGCTAGCTCTTGGGATAATCTATTTAACGAGGGGTTTGTCGAGAAGATGGGAGCATTTATTGTGAAGTTTCACAAAAAAAAGGCCGAATACATCAAGCAGATGAAGAAGCAATCTGTCCCATAAGCTATCTTTAATCTCGTAAACGTTAAAATAATTTCTTGCTTCTTCTTTCTTTCTAAAAGAAGGAAGAATTTACAAGTAACCTCTTGAGTCAAATGAAAAGTAGCGTTATGGTTTAGAGCCGCGATGTAAATCTCCTCTCCTCGCAAGAACAAACATCACAATCAGAGCTCAACGAAGGGTTTGGCTCGGGTAGTTACCCAAACCCTTACCCAAAGTAAATCTACTATGTCCAATTTCCAAGATTAAACCCCGATCGTTGATGACAGCGAAGATAACACCTCAAACAAGAGGGTTTAACCACGTATCATACCGATATGACATGTGTTCAATCTACGTGTTTTCCAAGCTATGCATGACCTCCGCATTAAGTATAGAAACATAATACACCTCTAGACATTGTAAGGTTTTTCATCGAGGATGAATATATGTTAAAACTATGAGGAAACTTTATTATGAGTTCGAAAATTGAGGTGTTACATTATTGACAGGTCGAAAAGGCCAATACCATACATTTGATCGAAAACTCAAAGGAGTATAATATATACATATATATGTGTCAAGAGCAAGTAATGCAAAGGGACAAAACATTAAAACAAGTGCCATAAATATATACATATAAATGTTATGTATTATTAAGTTGCCTCTTTTTTAAAAACACACACACATGAGGTCAAAGGTCTTAGGTTGCCATTCCAAATTTAGCTTAAGGAAGCCTTATGGAAGGGTTATGCACTAACAATGAAGGCTCATGATATAGTGTTGTAAGTGCATACGAACCCATGGGAGTGAATGGAGATAAAGACTAGGTATACCAACGGGAAGACTATATAAATTTGTTAGATGGTTGCAAATAAAAACAAAAAAAAATTGTACAAGTCACATCGCTGCTAGTTTTCAAAGTAAATTGAATTTATTCTTGTAAGTTCTTAGAGAGAAATTTAAGGAAGATAGAATTCCTCAAGTGCATTTTTTTTTTAATTGCGAATTATGTAAGTAAGTTTAATAGTTTTATCACGAGATGTTACATCCCCTAACTAATAGAAACAATAAAACCATGTTTACATAATTTAGATCTCGTTATGTCGAGAGACACATTCTACAGAACTTTGAACAAAGGAACATAAAACATGCAAGTATTAGACAATTAACAAGAACCCCTTAAAAAATGACTACTTCCCCTAACTAACAAACACGGTAAAACCATGTTTACATAATTTAGATCTCAATACACCCAGAGGCACATTTTACAACCCAATAAGAGGGACATGTATAATTCTTTCCATGTTCAACCTCGAGTTGACACATGTCCCTTTTAAAATAAATAAATAAATTATTTAATAAAAAACAATGTTGGCTATAATAAAAAGTAAAAATGAAATTACATGTTGGATTAGTTTTAATTAAAGTAATTATAAAATATCAATAATCTCACTTTCACTCTACTATTTGTTGATATTTATGATATTACAACAAATATGAAAGAGATATGGTATATATATATATATATATATATATATATATATATTTTCCCAGAAGGAAAAATCATAACTTTTCATTAATTTTGAAAAATTACATATAGTAGATGTCTATGGCATATGCATAACTGTTTGGCCTAATCCAGTCAAGTAGCTGTAAAAAAAATTATAAGTTATGGCTTAAGTCATTCCCAAAAGCGCTGTACATATTCACCTCACAGGGTGTACTCATTTTGTCTAGTAAGCAGAGTAGAAACATAAATATATACATATAAAGATACTGTGTATCAACTAAAAATAAACCAAAAATTTAGGGCCTATCCGCCTTGGGATATGCCCTATCAATCTAGCGTCAATGATAATACTGATACTGTTCTGCACCAAACTGTTCCTGAATCATCCACAGGCCTCTGGGGTGTGTCGTGGCCTCCTTGGATAATTTGTCAGCAGCCTCGTTACGTTCCCTGTAAATGTGTTGACAGGTGATAGAGTTAAATTGTGCCTTGAAATCCATAATTTCATCCAAGATGTTCCTAAGTGTATGAGCATGACAATTATTGATGTTATTGAACCAATTAATGATGATTTTGGAGTCTCCGAAGATCTGTAGATTAATGCATGAATGTGCCAGTGCAAAATGCAAGAGATGTCTGAGTGTGATCAGTTCTGCAAAATTATTGGTTCCCTCTCCCTCTCCTAGTGATATTTTGTAGTGGTGTTGCTCAGATAGGAATAGAATGATTCCCCCCCCCCCCCCCCCACATCCCTGTGCTTGGGCGGCTCCATCAAAGTATGCCCACGGTATGGAGTGATCGATCGTCTCAGAGGTGCGGGAGCGGATTGTAGGAGGGTGAGATTCATCAGGGATTTCATGGTAGGCTGCGATAATTTTTGTTGTTGTAAGTGGCCATCGGGCCTCTATTCCTTTGAAGATATTTCGTTCCTTGTCAGCCAGATGGACCAACAGATAAGGAGAGGGAGACATAGAGATTTTGCATCATGATTCGCAGCAGTCCAGTTGTTCCATGCTTCAAGTACCGTAAGACCTCGCCATCTGCTATGTTTGGAAAGGAGGTTTAAAACATGTTGCCACAGCTGTGCACACTTCAGGCAATGGAGAAATAAGTAGTCATTTGTCTCCTCAGCCTGTTTACAGAGAACACACAAATGTGGTCCATAGTGAGATCGGTGCATAAGGTTTGCTCCGATTGGTGTCTTGTTTTTGAGCACGTTCCACATGAAGAGTCTGGTTCTTGGTGGCGCTTTGAGCTTCCAATCTTTCCCCACCAGTCCAGAAGTACAAGTGGTTTGCGCTCATTGAGAAGGTTGGGATAGCTAACTTTTGGGGAGTACTTACCATGATCGGCAGGGGTCCAGATAAGTTGATCGAGACCTTCTTTGATGCGTACATGGGCTTCTTTCAGGGCATTTATGTACCCTTCCCAGATCTGCTGCCAGTGTTCGGGGATACCCAATTTTGAGCAGATAACCATGCCTGTTCGAAGATGGAGCTATTCTCCAAATCTGTTATCTGTGCAATCACATTGATATGCCTCTGATTTAGAAAATGGATGAGACCTGGAGGTAATTGATGCATGTTCCCCCCTCCTATCCACGGATCCATGCCTATACGGGCCAAATTGCCATAATTTATTCTCCATGCGAGACCCTCTCTGATGAAAGGCAAAGTATGCAGTATTGCTTTCCAAACCATAGATACCCCTGTTCGAGGCCGGGGGGGTATACGAATCCAGTCCATAAGATGACGAGGCCAGATATATTTGTGGTATGAGACTTCAGTCCAGAGGTTTTGTGTAGTGAGCAGGATCCAACCCATCTTGGCTGCTAATGCATGTGCAAACACTAAGAGGTCTTTGAATCCCCAACCTCCCCATTTCTTAGGGAGAGCGATGTGCTTCCATCCTACCCAAGAAATAGTTTTCCCTCTTTATATCCATTCCAAAGGAATCTACAACAGATCTTCTGAATGCGAGCAAGAATTCCTTTACGAATCCATGCCAGCGACATCCAATAAACGGGGGTAGCCTCCAAGACAAATTTAATGAGGACAAGTCGACCAGCTCTTGAAAGGAATCTGTGGTTCCAATTTGTTAGTCGCTTCTCAATTTTGATCACAAGCCAAATCCAATCTGCAATCCTGTAGCAGTGGGGTTTGATCCAGAACCCCAGGTACTTGAGGCCATCCTCTAGATGATGTTGTTGAAAGGGGAAATTTTGATGAGCAATTCTGGCTTCTAGGGGAGATGTATTGGAGAGGGTGATGGTAGACTTGGAGTGATTTGCTTCCATGCCAGTAGCCAGGGAAAAAAGAGTGAGGATATCATGGAAGGTAGATGAGTCCCGATGGCTTCCATTTAGGAATATAAGGACATCGTCAACAAAAAGTAGATGGGTGAGATAGCATTGGTCACTCATTTTCAGCCCTTGTAGTCGCCCATCCCTCTTGGCCGATGCAATGAGTCTGCTGAGGCCTTCCATTACAATCAGAAAAAGAAGCGGGGAAAGTGGATAGCCTTGCCGAAGGCCTCTCTTAGCATGGAAGAAATGAGATGCATAACCATTTATGAGGACACTGAAAGTTGCCGAGGTGATACAACACATGATCCAGTCGATGAAGGGAGGGGGGAAGCCCAAATGGGTGAGGATCATTTTGATATAGAGCCAGCTGACCCGATCAAATGCTTTAGCTAAATCAATTTTGAGGATTGCCCCTTTTAGCTTTTTTGTTTTGATGGAATGGAGGGCCTCTTGGGCAGTACCAATTGCTTCATGGATTTGTCTGTTCTGAAGGAAAGCAAATTGTTCAGGGGAGATGTGGCGAGATAGGATGGGTCTGAGCCTGTTAGCAAGAATCTTGGCAATGATTTTGTATAGACAGTTACAAAGGGAGATGGGACGAAAATCGTTGAAGGATGCAGGGGAGTCGGATTTAGGGATCAGGGCAATGAAGGTGGAGTTAATGGCCTCATACATACGCCCAGAAGTCATGCGTTCTTCCACCACCTTAAGCAGGTCTTGTCCAATGAGCTCAAAAAAAGCAAGGTAGAATTCGATTGTCCAGCCATCTGGCCCTGGACTTCTATCTTTTTTGAACCATTTCAATGTACCTTCTAGTTCCGCCTGAGTGACGGGGGATGTGAGCTCCTCAGCTGTATCCATGTCCACAAATCTGGGGAAGTGTCCCGCAATTATGACAATTTCAGCAAGAGTGGCACCAGGGGGTGCCTTGAAGAGGTTCCTAAAATGTGAATTCCCCAGGTGGGAGAGCTAATTAAAGGTAGTTTCCATGCTCTCATCTTCCATGGGCATATTCTAGATAGTATTGGTGACTTTCCTTCCCTTGGAAAAGTTTTGGAAGAACTTGGTGTTCTAATCTCCTGCTTGTAACCAGACCGCTCGACTTTGGAGTCGCCAGGTTTCTTCCTGTTCCCTCAAAATTTTTGACCTCTGATTTTCCAGATTTATTAGATGAGACTTTGCATCAGCGTATATGAATCCCCTGCTCTGGTCATCTAGAAGAGTGGCCAATGACAGTTCAATTTCAGCAAGGGTATGGTCATCCCTCTTAGATTTTTCCTTAGCCCAGTTAATGGAGAGTCTCTTGAGCTTAGAGAGGTTGGAGCAGAAGCCTTCTGCCAAAGATCTCCCCCTGAATGGCGGGTTTGTAAGCCATAAATCAGTAACTAGCTGAATGTAGGATGGGTCCGCAAGCTAGGTGGAGTTGAATTTATACGGTGCCCTTGGTTTTTGAGGGGGGCCAGAAATCTCCATATAAATGGGGGAGTGGTCCGATATACCTCCAAAACCAACCCATTGTCTGTATAGGGAGAGTTTTTGTATCAGAGAGTCCTTAATCAGAAATCGATCTAGTCTCCTGGCCAAAGCAACCTCACCCACTCTCTGATTCCGCCAGGTGGGGAGGGGTTTTATCATAGGGATATCCGTCAGATGATGTTGTTCAAGCAGCAACTCCATAGTTTCTGTAAGCGAATCCACCTGTGCATTTGTCCCCCAAGATTCCCCGAAACCTATGGAGAAGTTCAGGTCACCACCAATGATGAGATTATCCAGGGAAGTGAGTGATAGATTGAGGAAGTGGTTCCAAAAGGCCTCTTTGCTATGACATGGCCCATATACATTGATCAAGCGTAGATCTATCCCTAGTTTAGATGACAAAATGTCCATGCCAATGAAACCAGCACCCCCCCAGGAGGCCTTCAGGTTAATGGTACGGGGGTTATATCCCATGGCCAGACCTCCAAATCTCCCTATGACATCAAGGGATTGAAAGACCCATCCAAGCTTCAGAGAGCCGAGAGTGGGGGAGGTACTGTCAGCCGCTCCCAAAGTTTCTTGTAGGAATATGATATCAACAGACTCAGATTCAAAGAGTCTTCTGAGGGCTAGCATTTTGGGTGAGCTATCCAGGCCCCTGCAATTAAAGGAAATCCACTTCATGGGGGTGGATTTGAATGGGTGTTCATAGTTTTAAGAACCCGGTCAAGTGATGATTGTCTGCCCGAGGCCACTTCCGCCCTAGCAATAAGGATAGCTTTGGATAAATGGGATTTATGATCTCTGTTGGATTTGAGGGGGTGGGGAGTGGGGGTCAGGCCCAAGCCAGAGGGGGTAGAGTTGTCCTCAGATAGGGGGAGGCAAGGCCTGAGGTTGTAGGAGTGAAGGTATAGAGGAGGGGGATCAGGAGGGAAGGATGGGGGGGTGGTCGAGAGGACCGACAGGTGTGTGGCAAGGGGGCAGGGGATGGTGGAGTGGGAGTAATCCTGGACCGATGCAGATGCAGTGTGCATATGCAGTGCAGTACATGCAGGAGAAGAAATAAAAACAGAGTCAGAGAGAGGAGGAGTACCCGAGGAGCAAGCAACCTAACCAGCGGCCCTCGATCTAGTCATCGGTGAGGAGGGAGGACGGGGAGCGCTTGTAGTAGCCCGGTGAGATGGAGATCCCTTCTTGCTCATTGCCATGGCAGCATGTGGAGTCGTCCCAGGGATGGATGTAGGAGCCTTTTCCGCCTCACCTTCTGGTCCCTTAGGAGAGTCCGAGTCCCCTCGCACCAAAGGGCATTCCTTGAATAAGTGTGGCACTTGCAACATCTGAAGTGGACTCCCTCGTAATCTAGGATTTGTATCCTGGTGAAATTCTTCCATTGCAGGGTGATTTTCTCCTCCAGTCCTTCTCTCGTATCAAGGTGTACCAGAATGCGAGCCAGAGATCTGTTTCTGGATTGTATATAGGTCCTATTGTAGTCCAAGTAGGTTCCCAGCATGTTCCCGATTTGGACAAACACATCTTCAGACCAATATTGCAAGGGGAGTTTAGGTAGCCTAACCCATAATGGTCCAACCCCAATCTGTTCTCTTTCAGGATCGAAGAGCGGGCTCCAACGCTTTAGCATGACTGGGGCCATTTCGATGTGCCAGTATCGAGCAAGAGCCCAGTTGGTGTATTCCTCTTGTAGGAAATAGAGCACAAACTAGCCGCGAGGTAGAGTCTGCACTTCAGGTAGGTCTTTGAAGATGTTGCCCCAAATCTCCTTGACCCATAGGCTGTGTCGTTCTGCGGAGTAGGCATGGCCTCTAACCCTGCCCACCAGAACCTTGCCAACTGTGTTTACTACCTCGCCCATGTTCAAACCTTCTCCAAATTTGAGTGTGAGATCCTTCCCCGAGGCCTTCACACACTTTACCTTTCGCTTAACTGATCTGGGCGCAGTCGGTGGTCTTGTAGAGGGTCTGTCGTGCCTGGTGCTCCTACTGGTGACTCTGCGCAGGGTGCCAAACTTTGATGACCGGGGTTTCGAAGCACCCAGATGGGAATGTCGTGGATGTAACCGCCGCAAAGGAGCAAGGTATGCCAGGCTCAGGGATAAGTTGCACGGGCACGACGAGATGTTCTAGCCCAGATGTGGGTGTGATGTGTGGCGAGCGTAAAAGGTCACCAGGAGGCAAGGGTTCGAAGGGTAGGAATGATGGAGAGCAAGCTGCGAGCAGGTGTAGGGTCGCTGGTGAGAGCGAGGGGCAATCTAGCTCCGGAGAGTCGATGGAGAGGGTTGCGAAGGGGAGGCTGGATGTGGACGACCCAGGTAAGGTAACCACGGGAGGCGGGATGGAGCGAAACGAAGCAGTCGAATCTCAGAGAGCGGTTATAGCTAGCGTAGGGTTAGGGATTCTAAAAATAGGGATATCGGGGTTAGGGTCAATGGAATAATCAACCTCCTCGATGTCCATTTCCTCCATGCTGCAGCAAAATCGGGGGTAACAGGAAACGACGAGGTCAATAGAGGGCGTGGAGGGTATCCAACAAGTAGCGTGGGGTGACAGCAAGTCTGGAACGGAACCAACGGTTACAGAGGGTAAAAACTGCGATTAGTTGTATCCACTGTTCGGAACGATCGCCATCATCCTTCGCATGTATTGCCAATTATCGGTAAAAATATTTCACTATCACTCTCAACCATAAATGAAATATTTCCATGTTCTTGTAAGTAACCTAATTTTATACCTTGTCAAGTGGGTGTAGCTCGCATGGTAGGGAGGAGTTTCTCTTATCCTTGCCACTCGGTTCCAGTCCTACCGAAATTGACATGCTCACTCCTTGGGAGGAATTTCTACATGAAAGATAGTCGGCTCACCTAAACATGGTTGGGTTTTCCATGGATGTAGCTAGCGTCAATCTCACCTAGACATGGGTGGGTTTTCCGTGGATGTAGTTAGTATCGATCTCACCTAGACATGGGTGGGTTTTTTGTGGATGTAGCTAGTGTTGATCTCTAATACAGTGAACTATATGAAAAATAAATAAATTATATCAATTTTAAAGAGAGATAAAATAATAAAAAACTCTTATATTTTCAATTTTGAGTATGTAGAAGACACTGGTTCAAATACGGTATTGGGAAGCAAGGATTGTGAAACCTCAATATCCACGAGTTTTTTTGCCAAGTAATATTTCTATTCTCTCTCATCCATCTCTGTATATAACTCTTCTACTTTTTAAAAATATTTCAATACATGACTTAAACTATTTGAATATCCATATTAACTAATTTATTTTAATATCAACTTCATATAGAGATAATGAAAACATGAAAAATAAATAAATAAATTATTTTAATGTTAACCATAATAAAATATTTCAAAAGCCAAAGAAAAGAAGTAATTAAAAGAAAATAAATTCATTTACTTCCTAAAAATAAAAACAAGAAGAAAATGAATAATTCATTTAATTTTTAATATAAAAAATTAATATATGTCAACCAAAAAATATTTATATTAATAATAATAAATCTAATGTAAATCATAAATAAAACATTTTAATATAAAAGGTTAGATAATATTAATATGCATTTAAAAATATAATAAAAAATTTAACGTAAATCACAAATAAAACATTTCTATATAAAAGATTAAATAATATTAATATGCATTTAAAAATATATTAAATATTTTAATGTGAACGTGTTTTGATATATAAGTTATTTTTTTTTTTTTTTTTTTTTTTCTGTGTAAAGACTAAGCTATTGTATTAAAAAGAAGAAAAAGTATTTACAAAGAGGACATAGCCTCTGAGGATGCATAAGGCCACCCTCTGTCAGAAGAACAAAGCAGGTGCGAGTGGCCACCTGAATTACAAAGAGAGATTCCAGGGAAGTGAGCATAGGCGAAGCAGTTACAGGTGGCCACCTGACTTACAAAAGAGACCCCATCAAAAAAACAGCAGTAAGCTGAGTTGGCGAACCATTGAATCATAGCATGTGTCTTGTGGCTTTCTGCTGGTAGCATTGTAACGAAGGAGAGTAAAGAGACCATGATTTCCAGAGTTCTGGAGACACCACGAACTTTGAAAGGTCCCCTACCCAATAACAAAAACTGGGCGCCGCGGATAGAGAAGAAACCCCACCAAAATCTCCAAAACATGACCATTAAACAAGAGAAGAAGCAGGAATTAAGCCTTCGGAGTCTCACCTTGTGCATTGTTATCGATTTCTGGCTGGAGAGGAAGCCAGTCAAACATGGTAGCATCTCCTATATCTTCCAGGCGGATTTCCGGTGGATGAACCGGCTGCGGATGCGTGGCCAGTCCAACAACAGTCTCCACAGGATTAATGTCATCTGGAGGAGGATCTACAGCATTACCAACCTCCGCATTCGCCTGGACATTACGAATTTGAACTTGCTCCCCATCGTCCTCCTCTTGGCTAACAGTGTCCTCCTCTTCCTTCGTAGCAATCACAGTTATCATGAAGGAGACAAGCGATTGATTTCGCCTGCACTTGAAGGTGAAGCGGGAGGTATGAACCTGGCTTTCAGAAGGATCTGACTCCTCTGAGGGAGAAGAAGGAGGCGCGACAATGGCCAGCGGAGGAATTGCTCTGGCTTGAGCTTCCTGCCTTCTTCGTATCCCCCACACTCCCCCTCTTCTCGGGACTCCTCTTTGACGCGGGGCCATGAGCAAGGGAGATCTTAAGCACTTAACACTGAAAGACGAAGTGCCAGGATGCAACCCAGAACCCGTAATCCCTGAAAGGGGAGGCCAAGTCGTGACTCTTCCACACTGAAAATCCTTAAGAGAGGCCGAGACAGAATTATGGTACCGCGCTTTCCCCTGCACAGCCGAGAGTAAAGAGAGCGCACTCTGAACAGAGGTGAAACCTCTGCAACTCCTCACAAAGTCAGAATTGGGCACCTTACCACCATCATCACCAGAATTCATAACAATACACCACGCATTCCCAACCTGGAGCCAATGCTCCATAAAATAGGCATACGCTTGGAACTGTCTGGAACCAGACAGAGCATCTCCCATCGATTCAGGGTACAGGGCGCTTAAAGTCGCCATGCTTAAACCCATCTCCCACATTCCTTGCCATCTCCTCAGCATTTAAAGACTTTAATGCTTGCAGAACCGTCCTATCTAGCCACCGAATGATGCCAGCTGCCCGATGCAACATGCTCAATCGATCCTCAAGCTGCCACCCGCATCCGGGTTATAAGTTATTTTAATAGCCATGTTAAGCAAAATATTTTAATGTCAACTATGTTTATATTATATATAGTTTAACAAAAAAAATTATGTAAATTTGATAGAAAGCAATTGGAAAAATAAAATAAAAATCTTATACTTAAAATATTTCAATTAATCTAATTATTTTACATTTTTTTTAGGCAATTTTGTTTGAAATCTAGTGAAATTTGTTGAAATTACAAATTTAAACTATGTAGTCTACACAATCCAAGTGTCCAAGAGAATTTTCAAGAAATTGAATCCATTTATGCATTCAAAAATGTTGTTCAAACAATAAAAAATTACACATGTAGTCTACACAATCCAAGTGTCCAAGAGAATTTTCAAGAAATTGAATCCATTTATGCATTCAAAAATGTTGTTCAAACAATAAAAATTTACACACTTTGTCTCTCTCTATATAGTAACCACTGATCTATCAAGTGCTGAGAGTGATCAAATCTCTCTAGTTGCCAACCCTTTTTCAAGTCCTGCACTTTAAAAATGGTTGGCACCTCAAAACATTTCATCCCTCTCAGCTCCTAGTAAATCTATGGTTAAAATAAATCTATACTGACATAGTCATAATTCTGAAACATTAATGTAATCATATTATCTTACCCATCTCAAATAACCTAAAGGAAAAAATCCTGTTATCTCTCTATTACAGGAAAAGTTGGTACTCAGGCACACACCAGAATTCGGTTCTTGAAAAAGATTTTAATCTACTCCGAAGCATAAGAGAGAAACACTGTCGGACATGGTATAAATACTTCAAGATTTTAATCTACTCCGAAGCATAAGAGAGAAACACTGTCGGACATGGTATAAATACTCCCACATGAAAACACGATCCGACCATGCTCTGTGCATATACGACAAGACGGGCCTTCTTTCATAGGTTTATCACATGTACAGAAGATCCAAATCACAAGAAAAGGCTTTATATTAATAGCAAATCACTCAAATTTATTAGATGCCAATTCCAAGACAATTTATGGAAAAGTATATGCATAACTTCAATTCATTGAATAATTTTACAATCTGTAAAATTTGAAATACAAATTTCCATTTCAACATGAGGAACATGGGGATAACTAGGATTATATTTGTAAGTGACATTCAAATTCAAACCGTACATAAATGAGCTTCAATTCAATCTCATAGTGATATGATAGTAGCTTCTCGGCCTTGTCACAAAGTCATTTATGGGTGCTTGCATCTGAGAATGATTCATGCCAAAATCCTCAATCCCAGTTCTTTCCATCAAAGTGTTTGATTTCAACATACTTAATAGTACCGGGGTCAACACAATTAAGATTCAGGGCTACCCCAGCCTTACCTGGATGGTCTCGTTGGATATAGTATGAAGTTATGCCACAGATCTTGCAGAATATATGCTTTGCGGTATGAGTTCCGAAAGTGTAGGTTGTTAGACACTCTTTGGATTCTTCTTGCAACTGGAAATCACATTCTGGGACCCCAAAATAGATAAGGCCTCGCATGGAGCAATTAGAGCAATTGCATTTCCCGGCTTTAATGTCCACGGGTGCCCGTGCTTCCCATCTCACACGTCCACAGTGACAACCGCCCTTATGGACAACAAAATCGTCCATTACGAGGAACTGAGGGTCAGCTCAACGAATCTTCCACTAGCTGGGGATATGCTAATAATGCAAGCTTTACAAACGTCAAGTGAAAGCAGCACCTGTAGTGCACTGGCAACTAGTTAGATCATCTAATTAGCATTCTTGACACTAGCTTTTCAACAACATTATCTGGAGTTGGCCTAATCAAACTTTATGATTGAATGAATTTCGAATAGCTGTCCAAATAAAACCCTGCCATTCAAAAACTCAAATCTACTATACATGTGAAAGAATCAAATAAAAACCATTAGAACGTTTCATATCCATGTGTCTTTGATGTTCCAAAACGCACCAAATAACTAGGGACCTTAAAAGCATTCGAGGCATTGAAATATTTTGCTATTCATGGATTCCATTTCATAACTGCTTCCCATATTGTTCAGGATACATTCCCTGAATGTTTTCCAAAAGAAACAATCATTTTAATCCAGGCATTTTTGACTAGCAATCCAATCTTGAGGTCTAAACTTCTGTAGATGACATAAAATGAAATTCAACTTCCGTTTTAACTTCTATTTCATTCTCAAACCAGGCAGGCTTTCTATAGACAACCCTTTAATTTTTTGTGAGGTACACAAGGAAAACAGGAAAACACCAATCGGTTGAGTTATTTCTGGAACACATTTCATCCTAAGTCGCTCTTTACATCTATACGATTTCAGTGCTCACCACGGTCGTGAATGCTAATGCAGTATTCACAGCCCTGAATCTCTTTTAAATTATTGAGCTAGTTGGCTGAGGCCGAGATGAAAAATATATTATAAAAGGAAGTCAACAGAGTTTGCTATAAAATGTTTTTAAGAGAAGGAAAATGATTGGAACATAAAATTGGTGACAAAGAAATAGAAAAGATAATGCATTACTAGTCATGTTAAGTTCAAATACAGGGTATCTATTGTTTTCTAAGAATGAAATTACCTGGAGCATATACTGTAACTCAATATGTTATTTATAGCATGGACAGAAGCAACCAAGATTTCTGCCAATATTAGCACTTATCATACCCTTCCACATAGCTCGTTTAACAGATCCCAATTCTATCCATAGCCCACTAAATCTTCATGCTGGGAATGCTTTCCATCCACTTCCAAAGGAGTCTCTCAAGTTTGCAGTATTATCATTGTCACTAATGTTGTAGTATTATCTGTTAAATACTCATCAAAATGTGGACAGATCCCATAGCCCACTAAATCTTCATGCTGGGAATGCTTTCCATCCACTTCCAAAGGAGTCTCTCAAGGTCGTAGTATTATCATTGTTACTAATGTTGTAGTATTATCTGTTAAATACTCGTGAAAATATGGACAGAATTTAGATAATCGCTGAATGCATATTATTCACAATGATATACATATTTATACGATGTCTAATGACCCTTGGTTTTCATATACCAAGTGGTCTCTTGGACTCCAATGACTGTTCACATTCTAGACCATAACCCCCTTGGCGGATTAGGTGTCCAACATTCCCCCCTTAATCCGAAGGGGTATATATGAGTCCAAGAAGAGAGTTGTAATACAAAAATGCAAAGATGCATGGCAGCAATTGGCTGAATGTGCTCTTTGAAATGATGGTATAAGGTGGGAGAACTCGAGGTCTCAACCAGTGGTGGTTTAAGGATGACCACCAATATTGGAATGCTTAGTGCAGTTCCTGGAACAGTTCCAAATCTCGCTAGAAGTTGAAGTCTTTTGCTAGGGGAAGTGCTCCCTAATGTTGTGAAAAGGGAGACCATTGAAGTCTGAACCTGGAATGCTTGATGCAGTTCCTGGAACAGTTCCAAATCTGGCTAGAAGCTGAAGTCTTTGCTAGAGGAAGTTTTTTGAAAAGGGAGACCATTGAGGTCTCACCCTGTGGTGGTTTAAGGAAGGCCACCAACCAAAGGCATGCTCATGAGGAATTGCTCTGTCTCTGGCTACAACTCTGAATCTGGGTATGGCTGACTTTGGCTCTAGGCTCAGGCAGCAAGCTCAGGCTGTGGCTCAGGCTTGTTTGACGTATCTTTGAAGCTTGTAGATGACCATCAATTCCCCCTTTGTCAGATACAAGGTGAGAAGAGGAAGAAATCTCAACTACAAGGCATGTCTATACTCGAGAACAATTTTTGTGCTATGACCAAAATATCTTCTTGGTTGTTGAAGCCCATTGCCAAGAAGTGATCCATCCAAGGTGAATTTTTGTTCTCGCAGGAGGCTTGTTTCTGAAGTACCTGTTTGAATGATGAGTGTGCTTACCATAATGCTCACAAGGGTGAAGATCAAAACAATGATCTTTCACACGGCCAACTTGATCACAATGTTGACATTTGACAATTTGTGGCTATCGTGGAAGAGGAGCAAAATATGGAACAGGTGAATATGACTAGTCTTGAAGAAATCCAGCACTATGACACTGGATTGGCTTGGAATAGTCTGAGATGTAAGAGGACACATCCTTGTTATATCCAAGATTAGTTTTGTGCTTGTTACTGACAAGCTCTTCCCAAGGTTTGATGATGGGCTTGGTAAGTGCAACTTGAGCTTTTGCATCTTTCTACAAAACTGCTCCTAAAATGGGTACTTGATGTGTCAACCTCAATTTCAATTTCTTGTTGCTGATGGGAGTTTGTCTCAATCTTAAACATAGGATTGTTTTGAATAAAAACAAGTTCATAATCATGTCTTTTTTGTTGTAATTCATCTTGTTGTAGCTATGTTTCAAGATGCAAAAAAACAATTTTGTCTAGTGCATTTTGTAGACAGATTCTAATATCGGAAAGAGTGTCCTTACCGATTTGGATAGTGTTGTCAACAACAGAGTGTATCAAAGCATTTAATAACTCTAATATTTCACCAATTAGAGCCATTTTCTCAACAAAAATCATGGCTCAATAATCCCAATGAAAGTTGTAGCAAGGTTAGACAAACCCCAACTATTGAAGATTCCAAAAATGAAGAATACCAGTTGTGTATCAAACTATCATTGAATATATAATGCAGGCATAAATATCTCTGGTATATGAGAACAATTCAAATGCCACTACAGCCTCAAGGGTTAGCTCAGTTGGTCGAGTTCCCGTTGCTAAGTACCTCATCAGTTGGGAGGTCACAAGGTCAAATCTCCTCGACGCCCTTAGGGTTTGGAGGGGCTTGTTTGGCCGGTGGGTTGATCTGCCTAGATTTTTCTCGTGGATGTAGCGGCCACCCAATTTCTGTGAACCGCCCTTAAAAAATACTCAAATGCCACTACATAGAACTTAGAGCTCGGTGAGAGACGAAAAAAATGTTGCCAGTTTCCTCGACTATCTAGAAGCAGGGAATGCATATAAATATCATCATACACACCACCATCTGTAGCAGGGCAACAGGCCAGAAAGTTGAAGTCAAGAAAAAGAACCAACCATTTTAACGCTCACTATCTATCACACAACCAATAGACACAAACTTTTGTGGATTCAAGCTGAGAACAAACCACATTAACCTCAAAAAATCATTACAACACAATGCGCAGACAATTGGCCAGAAGAGAAAACTGTTTGCCACAATATTTAAGTAGGGGAGGCTATTGAAGTGAGGACGCGATTACCAAGAGGTGGAGGCTGCCAATTTCTAAACTAAAATAGTGATGTGAGGTTGACCTTCGCATTAATAAACAACAACACTATGCATGCAATACAAGAATTTCAATTTTCTTAACCCAAAGAAGAAGGGCATGTAACAAATTAACTGACTCACCTTTGGGGCTAGCAGGAAACGACTACAATCTTAAAGAAACTCCACAAATAAATTAGAGGAAGACCAGAGACTATGCATGTGTGCTTGAAGACTGGAATACGAAGAGACTATGTGTTTTACAACTACGTCAACTTGTCATAGTGTGCACAGTATGTAATATGGCTACATTTGCAACCCAACTCTTGTTACCAAATCACTATTTCCTGTGCCCAAAGCTTCAACCCATCCTTCGTTTGGTGCATCTCGCCATGCCTTGCCCTTTGTCTTTCGATTACCTTGGGGCACCTCGACAGTGTTCCCTTTTGTGATTTAAGAATCCGTGGATTGGAACGGAGGTTTGATGGCGTTCTGCGAGAAATTAATACAGTGCGAGGTTATGTTTTCCAGTGAGACAACAAACTGCAGGATATAACCGATAAAGTGGACTAACATGGCACCGAGATAAATTTAGTGCGGGAACAAGTATCAGAGATAGCAAATAAATGAAATAGTAAGTGCACAGATATCGGACAAAACGCTCTTCAAGGCAGAATCCAAAACAAAAACGGTCGAGGGCAGCAGTTCTGATGAGCAGACAAGATATGGCAGCAATTCTGATGAGCAGTGAACAAAATTGACATGGAGAAAAAGGCCACAAAAAAAATGGCCCACACTTGAGTAGGGTAGGAACTCACCCGCTCTGATACCATGTTAAACACTCATGAAAATGTGGACAGAATTTAGATAATCGTTGAATGCATATTATTCACAATGATATACATATTTATGCAATGTCTAATGACCCTCAGTTTTCATATACCAAGTGGTCTCTTGGACTCCAATGACTATTCACATTCTAAACCATAACCCTTAGCAGATTAGGTGTCAAACATTATTATATGTTCATCAAATATTATCATCAATTCAAGCCCACCATCGAGAGTTCTAGTTGTGTATCTCAGGTAACAATGTCATTTCACTAGCTATGTGGTATGGAGTTATGCCACAGATATCGCAGGGTACATGTTTTGTTGTATGTGTGTGAAAGTGTAGGTTGTCAAGCTCTTCACATTGTTCTTGTAAATCGACAGTGCATGGTGGGGCAATAAAGTTCTTGTTGTCTCACATGGAGAAATTAGAGTAATTGCATTTCCGGGATACGATGTCCATGGGTACTTGTGTTTTCCATGTCACACGTCCACAATGACAACTGCCCTATGCGCAACAAGACCATCCACTACCAATAAGTCAGGGCCAGCTCAACTTTACAAACATCTAGTATGAACATCAGTTGTTCTACATTGATAACTAAGCTGGGCCACTAAACTAGCTTTATTGACACTAACAGTTTTCAACAACATTATCTACCAATTCGCTGGTGCAGTTAATCAAATTTTATGATTCAAAAGTCTGTCCAAAGAAAACCGTTGACATCAATGTACATTATTGATTTGGGGCTTCTGCGATCTGTATTATGTGTAGTGTTGTCTTCCGGAGTCATCGCATACAAATTATTGGAATCGACGTTTCGAACCATCCTCCGTGGTTCATCATCAGGATAGATCCATGAGTGAAGAAGTCAGGACTCAGTAGTGTAAATAAATAAAGGTGAGGGTTCAAAACGTCAATTCCAATAATTTGTACACGATGACTCCGGAAGACAACACTACACATCAATGTACATGTTAACCAATCAATTTAAAAACCATTAGATCCTTCTATATCCAAGTGATTGGCATTTCCAAACAGCATCAAATAACAAGGGACCTTAAAAGGATTTGAGGCATCACTATATGTTGCTAATTCATATTATTCCATTTCAGAAATTTGTTCCATATTGTTGTTTGGGATGCATTTCTTGATTGTTTTCAAAAAGAAACAATCGTTTTACTCCAGGAACGTTTCTACTGCCATCCAATGTTAACTTCTAGCTCAAAGACACTAGTTGGAGGGATCACAAAATAAGTGTGCAGAGAATAAGATAGGGTAAGAACTACCTCTTCTCCTCTCAGATGATGACCCGTCAACCAAAAAAGGGCCATTCCGACAATAATCCACCCAGCATCCTAATTCAAAACCTGCAGATTTAACCTCCTGGAGAAGAACAACATCAGGCTTAACATCCTTCAAAACAGTTCTTACCTGCACTTTTTGGCTAGGGATAGTCATCCCTCTCATGTTCCAAGATAGAATAGGCAGCTTCTTTCAAGAGGAACTTCATTTGCTAGATCCTTGAACCTGTTATCAGTAATAAAATCTCCCAACATTGCAAGCTGGTGCCCAGGCAGTTAGGAATCTTTTCGCAAGAACTCAAGGAGCAAACTTCAGGAGTGTATGGTGGAAGCCTGCCATCTGCAGAATTGTCAAAGTTCATTTGAGGTTGGGGGAGAATGGTGGTCCGTTCAAGCTAATGGGACATTAAGGCTGCAAGGATAACACTAGAAGAGGATAGGATTTTTCTTGAGAGAGATATTTTTAACTCCCTGCAAGAAGAAGCTGCTAAGATGGAGTATTTAAATAGTAGCAAAGAATATGCAGCTAGAGGAGCCAGAGTCTATTATTTCTACAGTGGATTCAAGATGGTGACGAGCCTTCAAAGTTTCATTTTGATTCCCTAAGGAAGGAAAATGTTTCCGAATAGGTGCTTGGACTCTGGATTCCAGAACCCTGATGGTTCTTTGGAGGAAGATTTATCTCAGATACAAAATATGTTTGGGCTACACTCTCAAAATATTTTTTCTTCCTAAGCTTTATCTAATAGAGTAGTTGATGCCAAGAACTGATGTTATAAAGTCATTCCCATAAGATCTCCCTCATGGAAAGATATAGACTGAATGGTGAGATTACTACGGATAAACTTCTTGTTGCCCTGAACTTAATGAAATATGGCAAATATCCTAGACTCGGTGGCCTACCATATGAATTTTTTTTATGAGAATGTGGGAAACTATGGGTGAAGACTCGTATGAGATGACTAAGGAGGCTTTCTTTCCAGGGAAATTGTCAGAATCTTTGAACCGAGGCTTGATTAAATGCAATCTAAAGAATGTTGTCAGAGACTCTATTTGTGGGTGGCATCCCATAAAGTTGGTCAAAGTTTCTTATAAAGTCCTAGCCAAGAGAGTGGCTATGCAGTTTCAAAAAGTCATTGCAGGCATTTGTCAGATGGGAGCAAACTAGTTGTGTTCAAGGAAGGTTTACTTTAGATATGGTTATTTCCGTTTTATTTCTGTTTGAGAGGCTATGGAATGGGCCAGAGAGACTTGACAGAGTTCCATATTCATCACCGAAATGGTGCAATGCCTTGGCTTCGGTGCTCATTGTGTGGATATGGCGAATAATCTCTTTTTGCATACTTCAGCTTTTGTTTCAATGAATGACACCTTTTCTATATGTTTTAGTAGCAAATCCTCGGGTTATCTTTTTAATGCAGCTAAGATACAAGCGAAACTATAGGGTATTTCTATTTGGTACTGATATGATTAATAACAATTTTGTTGATGACCCCCTAATCTTTGTTGGTGATGATCAAGAATCGGTTAATTTTGTCAAATGTTGCCTTAACATTTTTTGCTCGAGCGTAGTGGTAAGGGACTACAAGTCAAACTTTTGGCTCATTGGGCTTAAAGATCATCCTACTAAAATTCCTAGAGCCTACATATTTATCCACCCCAACGTGATTGTCAAATATTTAGGGATTCCATTTGGTGTTGGTTTCTGCTTTGCATATGCAAGAATGGTGTTTACAAACATTGTAGTTGAAGCTTCAGTATTGGCAATACGAAAATCTCACCCTTGCTGGAAAGTCGACTATTGTTTCCACAATTCTTTAGATATCCCGTATTTACTATGTTTCTTGCTCACTACCTAACCGTACCTAGTTTGGAAAACTGGAGAAAAGCATGAGGTCCTTTTCATGGGCCAAATATGGAGGCAAAAAAGGCCTAGCTATAGGCTTAATAGATGTTACTTCTCAAGGTAGATTTCTTGTGACCAAGTGGGTAATCAAATTCCTGGAAGGTTATGCTCCATGGCAACTCCTTTTGCAATATAGAATTTCTCAAGCTCAGCATAACCTCAGAGTGTGAGGATTTTGTGGCTTATGTGATATTATTGCCTCTCCTTAGAATTTTGGGATCTTCCATTCTAAAAAGTATTTGGGGGATGATACTTGTTACCTTAAAATCTAGCAGGCCTTTTGAGAGGCCTCACAAGGCAAAGGCCAAATCTTGTTCCAACAATGAGTTGGATTTCCATTGTCACCTCAACAATCCTGCTCCTGCTCTTCAGTGGAATTTCACCACATGGGAGGCTTCCAAGTTTTCACCTAAAGGATATTCTAAGCTAGATGGCTCAAGGTGATGTGAATGAAAAGCTAAGAAAAGGTACTTTTCAATGGACAAGGGCATAATTCTTTATGTCTAGGAGCTGTGTGCCATATACAAAGCCCTAAAGAGGCACAAGTAAGGTTTTCAAGATATGGATCAACAAAGGGATGCCTAGGCATACACGCACCAAGAAAATATTTACAAATGATTTAATCAACAAAAAGAGAATGAAAACCTTCAAATTAAGTCCTATGTTGAAGCCCTAGCTAAGGTTAAGGTTTTTCTAGGGCACAAATTTATTAAGGAGGATGGCATCAGCCTTATTAGAGCAAATTCAACCATGAAAAATGCTATATTTTGAGTGCCAAGGATCAACAAAGATGAATTCAAACTACTTAAGCTCCAATGTCCATCTAATTAGTGCCCTAATTGAATTCGGCCTTATGCCCTAGCTCTAGCGGTTTGCCTTAAAGGACTTAGAAAAATAGACAAGAAGAAAAGATAAAGGTTTTTATGATTTTTGACCACTAGAAGGATTCCCATTGACTATTCCTACTTTTAAGAGAAATTAAATTTATGCTTGGAGTAAGGGGAAAACCCTAGTTTTCACTTGATAAACCCTAATTATATTTTTATGAGGGGAGAAATTAAATAGGGGAAAGCTCTCTAGGAGGTCCACTATGGTACTAAAGAAAGTCAAATTTAGCATGCAATAATCAAGCAAGATTTTCCATAAAATATAAGCAAAAAGAAAAACCCTAGCATAATTTAATCACATGAAAAACAATAAAATATATAGTTACACTTACAATTCTTCCAAGAAATAGCCTTCTTTCAATCCCAAAAAGACATCTCCAAGACACAAATCATTCTCCAATAGCAATAGCTCCAAAAAGATCACATCTCCACAAGTAGCGAGTTACATCTAGGCTAAGTCGAGCTGTCTAAAGGAGGCAAAAATCCACAACTGATGATGAGAAAATATAATGGAGTGATCCTCTATTTATATGAGGTCAATCACTTCCATTAATTTGTCCAGAAGCCCTATGGCATGTTTAATTTTGAGGGAACATGAAGAAAATGGGTTACAAGCCAACCCAATAGCTCAATACAATAAAATAAGCCACTAATAGGCCACATGTTTGGGTCGAAAATCCTCCCAAACATGACCTTCTAGGACTAAAAAAGCTCCAAAAATGCAAGAATAGATGCATCTCCAACCATCATAATCAATCATGGATTGACGGTGAGCCCTCAAATCAAGCCTCAAACATCTCCATGTGTGTAAATCCAACTCTTGGTGTCTTGTGTCATGTCCATGGGGGTTGTTACCACTCAAACTAGCAAGGGTCGGGAGGGGATCCTATAGAGCAACTACTAGGTCGAGGGATAACAATGGAGCGATAGCCCACTGTCACCTAAGCGAAGGCTCCCTGCTCTTTACGAACTTTCACCAATGGGAGGAGACCTGATATAAGGGGAATCACCAAATGAATGGATCAATAAGAGGATGAGTGATTTCAAAGGCCTATTCACAAGAGAGACTCAATTATATGGCTTTCTTGCTTGAAAAGCAAGGTGATATGCTCTATAGGAAGGGATAAGAGGATTCTTGAGGCTAGGGTTTGGGAATATATCTTGTCAAGAGGTTTCCTAGACCTGAAAATCCTAATGGAGAATTGGCCTTTATGTGATCTTTGTAAAATTAGGGATGTAAGGTTATGGGACCACAAAGTATCAAGTGGACCCAAAATTAGGTCAAGAGTGTGGAGTTGATCAACCAAGGAGGGGCTTGACCTAATTATGGAAGAGAAGAGGATCAAAGGACAAATTTTCTTTTGAAGATTGAATACAATGATCCAAATGAGGACACTAGCCAAGGGAAACCTAGGGCAAGAAACGATCCTAGAGCTAGGGCTTGCTATATCTCGGGATCCCACCATCGGAATTGCTTCAAATTTGGAGGGCCTCTAGAGGAAACCCTTAGTGCAGTTATGTACCAAAAATCGAGGTGTTTTGATGGCTACAAGGGAATTTATGTGACGCCCTAGGTGACCTATTAAGGCTAGGCCTAGAAAGAGAAAGGGAGACAAGAAAAATAAGCGTTTAGGTGACCACCAGTGGATGGATTAGTGCCTTGCCTTTGGGAGAGATGGAGTCAAGGTGAACTTGTGATTTGGAGAAACTATACCCAATCAAGGAGGCCTTTAGGCAACTTCACATGGCAATTAGGGCATGAGAGCAGCTACCCAAGGATTTTATTTTTTGATGCGCAATGTTCGATGACTTATCAAGATGTATTCAACAAAAGTAATCTCCAGGAACATTTACCCATTCATATATGACACATGAAATGATGCAACGCTTCAAAAGATCAAAATTTCCACAATTTCGCATAGAATAGTAGTAAATTTCAGACCTAGATAGAAAAAATCCCAACAACATTCATGTGACAAAGTAAATAACAAGAATAAACATGAAAAAGATCACTTACATGTACAAATGAGTATATCCAATCATCAAATTATGCCAATAATGAAGCTCCAAGACCAAGAAGATAGAATCCAAACATCAAAATTCATCCATGAAACCAAACTCGTCCTCCAAAAGGGAATGCAAAATTCTCCAAGTAGCTACTAAACCCAAATCCAAGTGATGATGAGAGAAATGAATCACCTCTCATCTATTTATAGTATTTATACCATCTCTAATTGTTAATTTTAGGTATGTTCTATGCTTAGAACAATTTATTTCAATTTTCACAATTAGCTAAATATCTTTTACAGATTAGAAATCACATCAGCATAATAGTAAATTGCAGATAGAACATAAACATAAATCGCAGAAGACAAGAGGACACAAGATGTGGCGCTAGCTAGAGACAAACCCCAATGTGGGGAAACCCTTGATCAATTCTTCTTATATGTTTTTCAATAGTTCAACACAGAGAGAGAGATAGTACATTTACAGCAGAAGTCAACACTTTGACTTATCTAAATAAGAGCATAGATCATCTCTAAGAAGATGATACATGAGGTAGCTAAACTCAATTGAAGACATGTTGCTTCAGCTGATTCCCCACGGTGACTCCCTCACCACGTTGCACCTATCATTGTGCTGCACCTCACTGTGCTGCACCATGCTGCACCCATCATCACTATGCTGCATTTCATCATGCTTCATTAATCATGACTGTACCCATCACTGTACTGCGTTATGTACCGTTGTCCCATGTACCATTGCTGCACCATGTCCAACAACACTGATCTACACCATGCTGCACCATTACTTCTGTCATGCTGCCACACTGCTTTAGCTGCTGGCTATGACTTATGGCCTAGCCCAACGGCAAGATAGATTGCAATATTCAACACTTTGACCTAATATACGACAAAATCTCATTCCAAGTTTGCTGCCAAACCACTGTGGAAATTGTCACTAGTCTAGAGCATCTAATCTGCCCTCATCTCATTGACTTCCACAGGCTGCCTTAACACTATCCAAATCTGATCCTCCTCTAGGATCCATCACCTACAAGAAATGTCATAGATAACATACCTTAGCTCACTGTTTTGAGGTCTGATTTGTTTGCTGCAAACTAGGCCTGGTTAGGGCATATCACAGTCCCTTTGCCAACCTTCTTTTCCGCCCAGATTTGCTCCAAGGTGATGCGACTGCCCTTCCTTGTGGGGATGAGACCCTTCACTGTAATCCTGGGCAGTTCTAGCCCTTACAAAGTCCTCGGCCTGCCCTCAATCCCTACGGCATGCTACAACAAGCTTCCACAGGCCTGCAACAACCTTGTTAAGGGTTTGCCCACCCTCAAACGTCCTCAAAACAGTCCCTCCTTGCCTCGGCCCTCTAGGAAGGTACCTTGGCCCTCCTAACAGCAACTCAACCTTCACAAAATGACATTGAAACAACCTCCAAAACCCACGCTGTTTTGTCCCTCTTTGTTGAGGCTTAGTCACAACAGGAAGGTGCCTTACTCGACCTATTTCAGGAGGATTTCTAGCCCAGAACAGTCCCTAATTATTGCGGCCCTCCAGCAAGGTACTTCTGTTGATCTAAAGATGATCTGAGGTTGTCATTGATGTCAACCCAAGCAACACCAGGGGCTACCCTAATCTTGCAAGGGAATTTTGACTTGACAACTTGGGCTACCCTGATCTTGTAAGGGAATTTTGACTTGACAACTTACTCTATTTTGAGTCAAGGATCTTCTAGATAGATTCTACTCGTCGAGATGTTTCCGTTGATATATGGCACACCAAGTAATTCTTTCCGGTTTGAGAAATATTCATGTTTGAAGATAGTAACCCCAGTTAGTGGGCTAAAACACTATGGGGTTGTGGCATGGCACTCATAATTGGTTTTGATCATTGAATAGTCATTAATTAATCATTTTTTAAGCTCCTAAAATCCCTCCAACATTCTCTATAGAAGCCCCTCTCAACTCTATAAAAAGAAATCTCATATATCCTCCAAATGTAGTGATTGTGGCATTTTCACTATAACTTCATTTCTGCGAAGTCTTAGATTCTGAAATTAAACCCATTTCATTTGCAATATTGATGAATGTCGTGATTGAATTTCAGATCTTGGTTCACTATATTTTTGGAGATATGATCTATGGAAGTTAGGGTTTTTGCAGGCTCCCGAATTTCATCTCAAAGAAGTGACCTTGGGAAAATTGTCATAACTCTCTCTAAGAAGAGGATTGGAATTCTGTAAAAGTGGAGGATAGTGCACGGACTGTAGTTTTTTGTGTATCAATTTCAGAGCCGGAGGAGGAAACAGTGACACGTGGCACATCGTACAAGTTCGCTCTACTGAACTAGTCCATAATTAGGTCATTGTGAGAGATTGCGCATAACTTTGTCTTGAAGAGTCCAAATCGGGTCAGATCTATGGCATTGGAAAGAAGACTCATAGGGCTTCTACAGGACTGAATATCACATGGAGGGGATCTGAAATCGCAGAGATACATCAGATTAAATATTGTGCTCCTAGAAGGAAAGAAAAACTAGATCAAGTGTTGTCAAGGGGTGCAAAGGACCAAACTTTCTAGGGCAGCGAAGAGCAAGGTGCAGCAAAATGATGTAGCAGAGGTAAGATACAGGTAAGTATCTTCTGTATATGCATGTTCATCTCTTAATTGCATTAGGTTCTTTGTATTCTAATTTGTTGTTTTTGTTTAGCACTGACATATGCTCTACAGGATGAGGTAAGTTTTGTCATTATCATGTCATGGGTATTTCCTTGAAGACGTTTTGTAGGTATTATATATTCATCAAGAGAAGACTCAATGCATAATCTAATGTTATGAAGAATGAGAAAGGGTAGCATGACGAGCAGCAATCAAGGTGCAAAACAACAACAAGAAGTTCACCACATGGAGTCTTCAAGTGGGCAGCACTGCGTACAGATATTGTAAAAGTATCATTGTACAGAGTCATTGTAAAAGTTGTACAAGTGTCTATCTGCCAAGAGTTGAAGAGGTAGTTTCAAGAGGTCTAAGATCATCATTAGGTGAATGTGTCATAGTTGGGGTTATGGTCTAGTGTGTTGTCTTCTTCTACATCATTCTATATCATTGTAAAGTGGACCATTTTCCCTGGTATGGGAGTCCATTCTTCTTTTATTCTTCTATAGGGTGGTAGGGTGGTGCTAGGCTGGTGCATGAAGTCACCAACAAGTTCAAGCCTGTGAAAACTTCAAGGTGGTAGGGTGGTGCTAGGGTGAGTTGTAGCTCATTGGGTGTTGGGGCATCCGTTCAATTGACTACTGAAGAATCTCGGGCGTTGGAGCGTCCATCCAGTGGGAGCTGGAGAAGAATGCTTTTCTAGATTCTAGGAAGTTGGAGCTTTCTTTTCAATTGGAGTTGAAGATTAAAGAATTATTAGAAAAATGTTCGGTGGTTTTTGACCCGGAGGGGGTTTTCCACCTAAAATTTTTGTGCCTCCTGTGTTCTTTTATTCACTATTGTTACTGCATAAACATTAATGATAATTGAAGATTAACTAATTCTCTGAAAAGATTTAAAAGTGCTAAGTGCTAAGGAACACTAATTCACCCCCCCTCTTAGTATTTTCCATCAATTGGTATCATAGCTTGGTTCCTTCAATAGCAGTTTAACCACTGGAAGGAGATCATGGAGCATACCAAGAATGGTGTACCTCTATTCAATGAAAATAATTATGCACTCTTGAAAGGAAGAATGGAGGTCTATCTCTTGGCACAAGGTTACGAAGTATGGGACACTGTTCAAAATGGCTTTACATCAACTGCGGATGAAAAAGGTAAGAAGAATTTGGTAAGAGAGTCAATCTTGTCTATGTAGAGTATGGATGTGTCATGTTACACTTTGTAAAAGAGTCAATCTTGTCTATGTAGAGTATCCTCCAAAAACTTGTCATCTATCCTCTTCAAGTCAGCCTACAAACAATGAAGGAACTCTCTAGAACAAGTCGGCCTACCTCCAACAGTCATGTCGGCCTAAAGGACTTGTAGTGAGGTGTATATATCTACACACTCGTCCTCCATTTGAAGTAAGTAACTCAATCGGGATTCGGTCATAGAAGAAGTGCGAGATAGAGGTGAAACAAAAGTGCGAAAAGGAGTTCAAGAATAAAAGTGCGAAGGGGGGAAAAGAGGATTCTTATGGGCAGTGCGAAGATAGGGTTTTTCTGGGCAGCGAAGGTTCTTTGATTTGGGGTAGCATCGGATGTGCTCTAATCACGAAATTTGGTGGAGAGGTTGGGGCACATGGGATCTCCAATACCCAGAAAGGGTTTGAGCAGATTCTAAATAGATCAGGAGATATTAAAATAATTAATATTTTTAATGGAGTCCCTAAGTCTAAACTTAGGGAAAATAAAATATTAATGTGTATTAATATGAATATGTGTTAGAATGGTCCAAAAGACATAGATCAAGCCAGATCTAATCTTAGCCGTTGATTAGGGTCTTAATCTTGGACGTTGAGATGTCAATAGGAAAAGTATAAGAGGCTTGAGGGTCACTTGGAGAATACACCAGAGTGATCAGTCATTCTATTCTCTAGAGCGGGGTTTGCTAAGAGAGATAGAATCAGTGATTGGGAGAGCAGTTGAGGGGCATTGAGTACAAAGAGATAGAGAGGCAGAGATAGTGTCAGGATAGCAGCAGAACAGCGAGAGAGAGAGACGCAGGAGCAGCCATTGCTCACGCAGGGCCACATAAAGGCAGCTAAGTGCTCCACAGAGCACCAGAGGGGTCAGCATAGCTGACGCAGAGGCTTAGAGAGTTGACGCAGGGCCTCCTAGGGCTGACGCAGGCCAAGATAGGCTAACATAGGGCCATCACTAGGTAGGAGAGGCTGACGTAGTCCAGATTGGGCAGACACTGGGGTTTCTGGGGAAGATTGGTGCTGAGTAGCTGCCGGAAGGATTATCCGGGTTTCAGCGAGTAGATTTGTTAGAAACTGAGAGGTATTACTGCCAAGGAAATTCTTTGTTGGGTAGGTCAGTTTCGGCACCCAGATTGTACTCTGATATTGCTTAATAAGAAAACCCTCAGATAGCTGCACCGGTTTTCCCACATTGGGTTTTTCCGGGGACATTAGTCCAAAAATAATGGTGTCATGTGGTGTGTTTGTTCTTGTTTCTTTTAGTTGCTGATTTGTAATATGTTGAGCATGCACTAGTGTTTATTTTCAGTATTTACATTGTAAATAACTTGTTAAGGAAGATAACAAGTAGGTAGGAATAAATCAGATAAAGTGCATGGAGGGTTTCTAACTAAGTAAACTTAGAAACTTCAACAATGGGCAGTGCGAAGATAGGGTTCTTCTGGGCAGCGAAGGTTCTTCTGGGCAAACAAAGGAGAAGGACTCTTCTGGGAGGCTGAGATAGAAATCTAGAGACCAAGTTTCTCTAGAGGAGACCAATGAAGACCTAGTGACCAAGATTCTCTAGGGGAAGTCGAGAAGAAGTAGTGTTAAGGATAGAGACCGTGTTTCTCTAGAAGGGAGCCGAGGAGAGCAGTTCGAGATCAAGAAGAAAGGCGAGAAAATAAAATGGGAGAGGCAAAGCATCAAGGTTAGTGACAAGGTTTTTGGGAGGATACTAGAGTCAAGAGTCTGTGTCATGGTCTTGGTACTTATCAATTGAAAATCTAGAAGAATAATTTTCATCGGGTTTTCCTCTCAAGAGGTGAGAGGTTTTGGCCCTGGCTGAGAAGCCTACATACTGTGTCACTCGTCTTTTATTGTGCATATTGGTAATTGTCTTGATGAAGAGAACACAATAATAATATAATGAAGAAAAGACTATAAGCAAAGAAGTAAAATTACATCACAAGCAATTATCAAGTAGAGAAATCCTTAACTCTGAATGCCCTAGAATTCTCAACAGGAATGGTGAACTAGGTGCATCATCCTCATCCAAAAGGTGGAACACGAGCAATCAATGAGTGGTGTTGGGGATCCATGAAGTAATCTCTGCTATGGTGGTGGCCCATGGCTCTCGACGCTCACCATACAAGTGCCAATGTGGTCATCTGGAGGGTTAGGACCCCATATAGGGAGACCAAGCCTCAAATGGAGACCCACCTGCAATCTTGCATAAGATCCAATGCGTCCCCTTGCCCTCCAATACAACAAAAAAATTAGAATAATCAAGTAAAATAGCTTACAAGTCATGGAATCAATGGGGCACTTCATGGTGGCATGCCCTTCCATAGTGGCCTTTGGCATGTACAAGTGTTTCCAAGCTCAATAATGGGGGTTAATCAAAGACCCTAGTAGGTGGTTTCAACTTTAAAGCGGGTGACATGTCCAAGGCACATCCATCAGGTGGTAGGTGGCAAATGATATAGTGATGGAATGGAGTGGGGGTCAGAGGAATGTTCCAAGCCACATGCCATGGTACAAGGGTAGCTATATAAGGGAAACCCAAACCTGGGAATATGAGTGTAGGAGGGAGCAAATCGTGGTTCATGAGTTACCCCGACCTTTGTTTTTCCACTCTTATTCATATGTCTTTTGCCTTTGATTGATTTTTCTTCATAATTGCTCAGGGCTCCAAGGGATAAGAGCATGATGTGTAGGATATAGTAGTAGGTACCCCCTTTTAAGGTGGGGCATTTCATTGCTCACCAGGGGTTGGGACAATCATGGGTTCTTTTATGTGGAGGGGGCTCATCTATGGCCCATAGGAACCAGGGTGATGGCCATAAATAAGGGGTAGAGCTCATGTTTGACTTTTGCCTACATGCTAAATTTGTATGTCTCGACCATCTTTTGCATTTTGTGGTACATTTCCTATTGAGAGTGGCCAAATTATGTTTTTTCTTTTCTTTTTAGCTGCATCAAACTCTGGGGCATCATCCCAGGCTCGACCCAAGGTGTGGACAAGAGGGGAAGGCTAACCCTATGTGAACCCAGTGGACCCGGATGGGAAAAATGATGAATGCAGTTAGAATGAGCGGAAGGGAGTGATGTATATGGTGTCGAGAAGCGGGACCACGCAACCACAATCAAGATTTCCCATGTAATGCTAACCCTAAACTTAATGGCCAGTAAAGGAGATTCCATGAGGCTAGGATACAAGGGTAACCACCAAATCGAGCGAAGGAGACAAGAGTACAGACCTAATCCATTCTTTCCGCCGAATCCCTCCACCAATCCATGCCCCAAAGTGTCCATGAAAAGTAAGGAAAATTACTCAACTATACCAATGAAAAGCCATACCTTCAAGGTCGAGAGGCCCACATTCAAACATATAGCAAATGGGCAAGGGACCACATGGCTGGCTCAGGTGGCAGAGATAATGGCACATCGAGTTATCTGGTGGCTACAAGGGGTTGCTGGATTCTGGTTGATGACCATCTAGGAGAAAAATTTTCTCCTATGGATACTACCCACAAGTGGTGGGTAACATCTAGCTTCAACTGGGACATGAGCTCTCGAAGAGGTGTGAAAAGCTACTCGAACGAGAGGTCATGAGAACACTAGCAATCTCTTGGTACCGCAGCCCTGTTACCTGCACAAATCAAAGACCAAGCACATGGGGTAGCATGTTTTTCTGGTGTCTTATGATCACCCATGCTTAGTATTAGGCCATAAAATCAACAAGAAATTAAATGCAAATTTAATCTAAATGCAACAACTCTATCATGAAAATACCATATGATTGTTAGTTCTAATGAGGAAATGTGCATGCAATGCACCCTACCCTAATATGCATATAATACAGTGTCAAGTGTCAAGGAAAGGGGTGATACGACTCAACTTGACCAGTTGTGACCAAAGTTCACCATTAAGTTTGGCAATGTAGTAAAAATCTTCCCCGACCTTCCCGTGAATCTTGACGGGCACGGGGTTTTTATCTACCAAGACCACATCCCCAACCTTATATTCCTTTTTAAGCTTCCACTTCCTCTTTGCTTCGTGATTTGGTCGCTTGAGAATATAGACTTCTTGTGAAGGGAGAATGGGAGAAGGCTTCTTAGCCTCATGTGTCTTATAATATGGGATAGGCCCTAGCTTGACCACATGAGTAGGGTAGGCAAGGTCTCTATAGAGAATGAAAGGGGTCCCATCAAATTGCAGAATGGTGACGTATGATAAGTCCATTTGAAGTTGACCACCAACAGTGGCTCCCCATTTTCTAGATAACAACATCCCCCAAACATCAGGGATATCTATGACCACAACATCCATAAGCAATGATATATTGGGGTTCATAGCCAAATAAACCTTAAGATCTTTTATGAGGCCCTCTACTTCAATGGGTTGGGAGTTGAAACCACACACACTTTTATACCTTCGAGTGATGTTAAGACCCAATTGCTTCATGACCTTTAGTGGCATGATGTTTGCGGAAGCCCTTGAGTCTAACATGCAATTATGTAGTAGAAGGTCATTGACAGCTAAGGTGAGTAGGAATGGCTCGTGTCCTGGGTTTAGATCAGGAAGGTGGATGTTTTGTAATGCTACAGGTAATTCCTCCTCTTCAAACCCCAGGGATTTCTTAACTTGCCATTGTTGTCAAGGAAGCTTCACAATCTCCTTTAATGGAACTTGTACGGTCATCTTCCCTATAGCAGTCTCTAAGTCGATATCAAGCTCAACCTCTTTACCCTTATCCTTTTTGGTGGGTTCTTTCTTTTGAGGATCCTTTTTGGGATTAACTTTCTTCGGGGATTAGGGGGAACTTTAAGGAGGAGTTCTTTGTGATTGGGATTAACTTTCTTCGAGGGATTAGGGGGAACTTTAAGGAATAGTTCTTTGTGAGGGACTTGCTTGGGAATTGAGTCATTCTTGTTGGTTTCCTTGGAGGTTGTGGGGTTTTCGTTGTTGTTCTTTCGTGAATATTGGACCCCTTTGAATCTTCCACTATCATCAGTGTTGAGGATTGACTCCTTTTTTTCTTCTTTGAGAGTAACCTCACTAATGGGAGGATGAGTATATGAATCCCCAAGAAAAATGTTGAAGGCTTCAGATTCCACGATATTACATTGCTCGTTGACTTCTTCATCATCACTCTCATCCTCATCACTTTGTTCATCTTCGGAGGACGAATCTTGCTCCACAATGTTTGTTGGAGCCAAAGTGTTGGGGACTTGAGAAGAGCTTGGCTTATCCTCTTCATTTTGCTTCCTAGGGAAAGGTTTTCCTTTTGGGATATAACTTGATTTTTGGGCCTTTTCCAAGGCAGTGAGCTTGTTCATGTAGAGCCTATCTCGTGAGTTCATTTCTTCGTTGAGTTTTTCCATTTTCTTAAGAAGCACTAAAAGGGTTTCTTCGGTTTGATCTTTGGACTTCCCCTCTTGACTTCAGCCTTAGCTTTAGGGTGTTCATCTACATCCATCTTGGAAATTCGTAGGTTTTGTTCAACTTCTATGACCATCTCTTTAGCTTCCGCCAAAGTCTCAGGTTTCTTGTCCCTTAGAGCATATGTTACATGTCCCCTCACAACTTTGATGAATTTGTCAAGTATACCAACATCAAGGGGTTTCAAATGGTCGGGAATGACCCTAACTACCCTATCAAATTTTTGAATGAATTATTTGATGTCTTCCCTTCGCCTCGATATTTGGTAAAACTTCTCCTACGCGTCACATGACCATTTTCTCATGAACTTATCCTCAAATTGGTTAGAATTGTCAATGCATCCTAGGGAGGACTAAAGTACTGTTACCGCTCAAACTAGCATGGCACCTAAGGGGGATCCCTAAAGGGCAAATGCTAGACCAAGGACAACAAATGGAGACTTAGCCCACTATCACCTCAGCTAAGGCTCCCTTTTACTTATGGACTTTCATTGATGGGAGGAGACCCAGTATGTATGGAGTCACCAATGAATGATAAGTCAATGAGTGGATATGAGTGACCCAAATAAACCCTTTCCCAGAGGAGTTTGAAGGATGGAGCTTGCTTGCTCTCGAAGCAAGGTACTATGTATTCTAGGGAAAGGAAGAGAGGATTTAAGAGTTAGGTTTATGAGATGAGACTTGTGAAGGAGTTCCCCAATCCCTAAAATCCATGTTGTAATTGGTATCCCAGATGGTTCTTGGAGAATGGTCTTTCAAAGGAGCGAGACCATATGGGGCCAAATGGACCTAGTCTAGGGTATGAGGAAAGAATATAGCAACCAATGATATTCTTACCCTAGAAAACATGGGGAAAGGATCAAAGAAAGTATTTTCACCCAAAGATGTTGCTTTGACCCTTTGAGGTACTATCATTGGGGATGGCAAGGCAAGTTTTGATCTCTGAGCTAGGGCTTGGCTTTTCTCCCAACTCCACTATCGGAATGGCTTTAAAATTGGAGAGCTAGATGAAGGACAGTGCAGGAGACCCTAGGAGATCGATTTTTTTTTGTGGCTAGCTTGTATGGAAATTGATGCCCTAGGTACCCAACTTGGCTAGACCTGGAAGGACGTGAAAGAACATGATTTTTAGTGACCACCCTTGGTAGATCAGTGCCTTAATCTTTGGGAGAATGGAGTCTATGTTGAATATGAGTAGGATTTCTTGTTTCTCAGTCAAGGAGGCCTCAAGATCACTTCAATTGCCTTCTAGATCAAGAAGCAGCCTTGCAGCTTTTATACTTCGATGTGCAAAGGGAATGGCTTATTAAGGTCAAATTCTTTGATAGAATTACCCCTAGGAGATTTCGCTCATATTACATGGCCCATACATTGAGAGATGCTATAATAGAGACAAATTCCACAAATTTAAACAGTAAATGCATGCAACAATTAGCCCTAGAACAACGAAAATCTCAATCCAACGTATATGACAAAAGTGAACAAGAATAAGATTAAAAAGCATGTACTTACATGTAAAAGATGAAGAATTTCAACCCTCACTCCGATTATCAATTTTCCTTATCACTCCATGCATTTAGTTTTAAATCCAAGCATGATAAAAATTCTAAAATCTGGGAATGACAATATTTTTTAAAAACAAAAATTTAGAGATTTCAAATCCACTGAAATTGCAGAAATAAAACACAGCAAAATTATGGCAGCCACACACAGAAAATAACACAATGATTTTTGGTCAACGTGACCCTGGAAAAACCCCCTACAACTCTTGGGGAAAACCAGTTTGAGAGCTCTTCTTTATTTCTGAAAATGCTTTTACAGAGAAACTGAATTACACAGTGAAAATACCAGCAACCACAAATTACAACTTATCTTGATTTTCGGGCTTGAACTCTGCCTTGAAAATCGTGCCAATCAGCGAATAGCCAAAACAAAAAATTTCCAGCAATAAAACAACATTAAATGTTGTACGACCTACCTCGAAAAACATGCCTGGAACATGTTGTACGGAGCGTACGGATTTCAGTAGTATGACTGCCTCAAAAATCGTGCCCAAACTTGCCTTGAAATTCTTGCCCTTGCTGTTGTCCCTCTTCCTCGTCTTCTGTGCCTCTCCTGCTATACGGTTTTGCCTTGGGATGCGTGCCAATAAACGCTGCTGCCCAAATTTGCTGAAATGTCTTCTTGTTGCTCTCCTTCACTTCCTCACTCCTCAGAAATTTTCTCCTTGCTCTCTCTTCTCTTTCTCTCAAATGCTCATAAAAGAATGATTTTATTTTTTTTTCTCTTCTCTTCTCCTTTTACTCTCTAAATGACTTTTTGGGTTACCTTAAGATCTAATCGTTGAGATTCATTTAGATCTAGGGATGAGAATAAATGTGCATTTAATTCTCACTTTCTATTTTTTAACTCACCCACTTAACTAAAGACCCACTTAGCCTTTTATTTCCATAGTCACTTTTTCACTTTCTAATTCTTCATTGACTTTAACAAAGTCACCTTTAAATTAGAATGTAACTTTACCACATATAAAGTCACTTTTAAATTAAATTGACTTTACCACTTATAAAGTCACTTTAGAAGAAAAGTACAAATAAATTTGGACACTTTTCCCTAGGCCAAAGAGCAAAGCCTTAGGGAACCACTTGTCCTCTGGTACCCAAATTTTAACACTCCCTCTTAGCGAGGAAAGTGTTCCTCACCACTCCTATCTTGTCTCTGAAGTAGACATGCTTGCCCTGTGGTAAGGCTTTGGTGAAAATGTCTGCTACCTACTCATTTGTGGAAATGTACTCGAGCTTGATAGCTCCCTTTTGGACATAGTCTCTAATGAAGTGATACTTGATCTCAATATGCTTTGATCTGTCATGAAAAACTGGATTCTCCGTGAGTTTTATGCAACTCTGATTATCACAGTAAATTACTAAAGGTCTCAAAGCCTGACCAAATAGACCAAACAACATCTTACGAAGCCATATGGCCTCACAACTAGCCAAACTAGCAGCCATATACTCTGCCTCAACTGAGCTCAATGCAACTGACTCTTGTTTACGGCTGATCCACAACACAACTGATGAACCCAACGCAAAACAGCATCCGAAAGTACTCTTCCTATCTGAAGCACAACCTGCCCAATCTGAATCCGTGTACCCTGCCAATCTCAGTCCATCACCCTGTCTATAATCCAGACCAAAATCCACAGTCCCCTACAAGTAACAAAGAATGTGTTTTGCAGCCACCCAATGCACTCTCCTGGGCTCACACATGAACTGACTCACAGTGTTAACTGCAAAACATATATCTGGTCGAGTGTTGACCAAATACATCAATTTACCAATCAGTTGTCTATATAGAGTAGGATCCACCAACTCGGAATCAGAAGCGTGAAGCTTCTTCCAGTTAGTGATCATAGGTGTAGACATGGGTTTGCAGTCCTCCATGTGAAATCTGTTAAGAATATCCACAATGTACTTCCCTTGTCCCAGGAAGAAATGCCCCTCCTCCTGCCACACCTCCAATCCCAGAAAATAATGCATCAAGCCGATATCCTTCATCTCAAACTCTGAAGCAAGATCTCTCTTGCAGCACTCAATGAGTCTCTTTGCACCAGTGATGATCAAGTCATCAACATACAACACCAGAATGAGAGGCTCCTCATCCACCACAATGAAGTATAGGTTCGGATCAGCCTCACTCTTTCTGAAACCCAACTGTTGCAAGTATGTATCAATCCTCGAGTACCAAGCTCTAGGAGCTTGCTTTAGGCCATAGAGTGCCTTTTTCAATCTGCATACATGGGACTCCTTCCCATGCACCTCAAAGCCCTGCAGCTGCTTAATATAAACCTCCTCCTGAATGAAGCCATTGAGAAATGTGGTCTTCACATCCATCTGGTGGATCTTCCAACCCATCTTTACTGCAATCGATATAATGGAGCGAATAGATGTATACCGAGCTACGGGAGCGAAGGTCTCCTCATAGTCAACTCCCTCTACCTGTGAGAACCCTCTCGCCACAAATCGAGCCTTGAACTTCTCGATGTTGCCATCTGCAACATGCTTTATCTTGTAGAGCCATCTAGAAGTAACAACTGATTTACCTTCAGGCCTCGGCACTACCTCCCAAACATCGTTCTTCATAATAGAAGAATACTCCTCCATCATGGCCTCTCTCCAGACCTGCTGGCTGGCTGCCTCCTCATAACTAGAAGGCTCGGAGTCAACAATGCTTGTTACCAATGCCATGTAACTACAGAACCACTCAGGTGGTTTACTCTCTCTAACCTGTCTCTTTGGCCCAGCAACTGATGTGGCCTCGCGCAAGGTATCTTGAAGCCACTTGGGCTTCCTCTTCCCTAAGCATACTTCTCCCACCGGAGTGAAAGAATCCTCATCATCATCAGAAGCCTGAACTCCTGAAGGCCTGCCAACTAACCTCATGCCTGAATCTGTGCCTGTAGATGCTGAAGTACCGTGCGAACTGTCCATTAGTGGACTACCCTGTGAACTGCTCTGCATGCTGCCCGAAGAACCACCCACCTAACTCTGAGAGCCACTGCTCACTGATGGCCCTGACACTGTAATCGATGTACCTCCTGATCCTTGTGACTGACTCATCTACTCCTGAGGGTCTGGTGACTCTGGATACTCTAACTCCCGTGACCTCTTGAAATCTCTCTCCTCCTCGAACTTCACATCCCACCTGACAATCACTTTCCTTTGCGCAGGAATATAAATCCGATAAGCTTTCGAGGTCTCGCTATAACCCATAAAGATGCCCTTGTCTGCAATGGGCTCTAGCTTGGTCCTGTTCTCCTTAGGGGCATAGGAATATGTAAGTCACCCAAAGATACGAAAGTGCCCAACATCAGGCTTCTTCCCAGAAAAAACCTCCTCCGGAGTCACATTCCCCAAGGCACGATGTGGACTCCTGTTCTGCAAGTACACAGCAGTGTTGCAGGGCTCTGCCCACAAAAATAAAGGTAACCCCTGATCATGAAGCATGGCTTTGGCAGCCCCTACAATGGATCTGTTCTTCCTCTCCGCAACCCCATTCTGCTAGGGGTTGTAAGGAACTGTGAACTCCCTCCTAATGCTTGTCTTAGCACAAAAATCAACAAACTCACCAAGGGTATACTCCCCTCCATTGTTCGACCTGAGGACCTTGATCTTCCTACCTGTCTGGGTCTCCACAAGAGCTTTGAACTCTTGAAACCGCTTAAAGGCCTCACTTTTGGTCTTCAAGAAATAAATCCAAGTCTTCCTGGAGTGGTCATCAATGAATAAAACATAGTACTCATAGCCACTCAAGGATACATGAGACATCCTACCACTCACATCGGTATGAATCAAGTCAAGGATCACGGTCGCTCTGCTGTCACTGTTGGGAAAAGGGGATCTGGCAAACTTCCCCATAGCACATCCTCTGCATACATCAAGGTGATCAGAATTGAAATCTGGCACATCAGTGGTGATCTCCCGCAATGTACTCAAGGCCCCATGATACATGTGCCCCATCCTGTGGTGCCAAATCTCACACAACTCTGAACTACTAGATCTGCTGTCGGTCCTATCTCGGGTGATGCTAGTCAATGGCATCAGGGGCTGGAATGAGAACTTGTACACCTTGGCATGGCGCACACCAATCACTCTAGCTGAAGAAGCTGGAGTTCCCTTAGGATATATAAGCACCTGCCCTCTCCTGAACAACACATCATACCCTTTATCCTCAAGTGCTGAGATGGATATCAAGTTCTTCTTCATTCCAGGCACATATAGAACATCTCACACTTTCAAGGGAGGTTTGGGTCCCCTAACAAATGTCAATGTCCCCACATCGACTGCTCTAACAATGTTTTCATCACCAAGTACTACCTCCATATAAGTATCATCCTCTAAAAGCTCTGAGAAGTACTCTCTGACTCCTGTCATGTGGCGGGAAGCGCCACTGTCAACATACCAAATGCTAGAAGATGCTCTGCTAGTAGTGGGGAGTGCACACTCCCTCTAAACCTGTATGGCAGGTGATCTTGCACTAGTGGCCTCACAAGCTATGAACCCAAACTCCTGATCAAAGCTCTCTGCAGAAGCTGCGATGGGTTTGTCTCTCCCTTTCTTGTTCTTCTTCTCCGACCACACAACAACATAGTGTCCCAACTTTTGACAAATCCAACATTTGACCTTGGAATAGTCCTTCTTCTTGTTCTGTTGCTTGCATTTACCTTTGCCTTTGCCTCCACGGTTGGAAGCTTGCTTCTTTGCTCTGCGCTTTTTGCCTCTTGCTAACAATGCCACATTGTCATCCTCCTCCACCTGTTTGGTTGCCCCAAGATGGTTCTTTCTGATCTCATTCTGAATGCAATCATCCCACAACCTCTCCCAATCTAGAAGGTTTTCCCGTGCAACAATGGCATCCATAAAATTCTCCCAAGTCTTGGGAAGACCATTCAAAGCAATCCTCACCAACTCAATGGGTGCAATGATCTCACCTACGACTACCAACTCATCTCTCACTGAAATGATCTTTGTGAGGTATGTTGTAGCACTATCAGTCTTAGCCATTTTAATGGCCTTCAATTTTTCCTTTAGGACCATTTTTCTGTTTTCATTTGAGCTCTGGTAAAGACTGGTCAAGGCTGTCCACATCTCATGTGCATAAGTCTTTCCTCTCACATGAAGAATGACATGATCTTTGACTCCTTCCAGAATCAATCTTTTTGTCTTAGCATTTTTTTTGTTAAACTCTGCCAACTGTACAGGGTCAGCAGGTACTGCTACTGGGTGTTGTGTGGTATTTACCATAATGCCCCAGACTTCTGCCTCCTCAAAGATGCTTTGGATTCTCTCCTTCCATGCATTGTAGTTGTTTTGCCCATCCAACCTGTCTTCAACTTTCAAACCCAAAGACATGTTTCACTGTCCTACCAAACTGAAATTTTCAAATCTGTGGTAAAGGTTTATGTTTTCTGTGTAAAAATCAACTTGCTGTAATTTTCACTTTGCTATCCCAAACTGCACTTTTCAGCCAACCAAGCTCTATTACCATGAAGAATTTCAACTCCCACTCCAGTTATCAGTTTTCCTTATCACTCCATGCATTTAGTTTTAAATCCAAGCATGATAAAAATTCTAAAATCTGGAAATGATAATATTTTCTGAAAACACAAATTTAAAGATTTCAAAACTACTGAAATTGCAGAAATAAAACACAGCAAAATTATGACAACCACACAGAAAATAACACAATGATTTTTTGTCAATGTGACCCTGGAAAAACCCCCTACAACTCTTGGGGAAAACCAATTTGAGAGCTCTTCTTTATTTCTGAAAATGCTTTTACAGAGAAACTAAAATACACAGTAAAAATTCCGACGACCAGAAATTACAACTTATCTCGATTTTCGTGCTTGAACTCTGTCTTGAAAATCGTGCCAATCAGCAAACAGCCAAAACAAAAAAATTTCCAACAATAAAACAACATTAAATGTTGTATGACATGCCTCGAAAAACGTGCCTAGAACTTGTTGTATGGACCGTACGAATTTCAGCAGTACGACTGCCTCGAAATTCGTGCCCTTGCTGTTGTCCCTCTTCTTTGACTTCTGTGCCTTTCTCCTGCTATATGGTTTTGCCTTTGGATGCGTGCCAATAAACGCTGCTGCCCAGATTTGCTGAAATGTCTTCTTGTTGGTCTCCTTCACTTCCTCACTCCTCAGAAATTTTCTCCTTGCTCTCTATTCTCTTTCTCTCAAATGCTCATGAAAGAATGATTTTTTTTTAATCTTTTTTCTCTTCTCTTCTCCTTTTACTCTCTAAATGACCTTTTGGGTTACCCTAAGATCTAATGGTTAAAATTCATTTAGATATAGGGATGAGAATAAATGTGCATTTAATTTTCACTTTCTATTTTTTAACTCACCCACTTAAATAAAGACCCACTTGGCCTTTTATTTCCATAGTCACTTTTTCACTTTCTAATTCTTCATTGACTTTAATAAAGTCACCTTTAAATTAAAATGTAACTTTACCACTTATAAAGTCATTTTTAAATTAAATTGACTTTACCACTTATAAAGTCACTTTAGGAAAAAAGTACAAATAAATTTGGACACTTTTCCCTAGGCCAAAGATCAAAGCCTTAGGAAACCACTTGTCCTCTGGTACCCAAATTTTAACAAAAGAGTATATCCAACCATTCACAATTGACAAAAGAGAAGCTCCAAGAGAAGATAAACCAATATCCACACATCAAAATTCATCCATAAAGCTCCAATTCATCCTCTAGAATAAGTGCGAAAATAAGCTCATCTCACTTATATTTATATACAACTTAGGTGTTCGAATTAGCCTCTTTGGCCTACATAAACCCCTAAAAGAAAATAATGTTTTTAATAATTCAACTTTTGGTGACAAGCCCACCAAACTTGCTCATAAATGGAAAAGTAAGCCTCTCAAGAGGTCAAATAATAATATATGCATGTCGTAGGGCCCTCTAAGAGGCCTAACGAGGTCCATGGGTGCCACAATGAAGAATAGGACCCTCAAAAGCAGTGGACAAGGGGTTGGCCCCTTATAATAACTTGTGGTGCTCCAAATGACATGTGGGGGCACACAAGTGTCTTCATGGATCTCCAAACAAATCGAAGATGCCTGTAGATTGCCTACAAGGGCTAGGATGGTGGTGTAGGTGGTGCCACATCATCGTGTAAGTCCTGGATCATCCACCACATGTATGGTGTAGATCTGGGGCTAGCCGGCATGATGGATCAGGTGCATTTTCCTTGTCCAATAAGTAAACCACGAGCAATCTCTAAATGGTTGTGGGGATCCATGGAGTGCAAATTGCTGCTGTGGAGACCCATGGGTCTCAACGCTCACCCTACATGTGTCAATGTAGCCCTCTGGAAGATTAGGACCCCGTATAGGGAGACCAAACCCAAAATGGAAACCATCTACAATCTTGCATAAGATCCAATGCGTCCCCTAGCCTTCTAGTACAAGTCATTAGAGAAATAGAGTAAGTGAACTTACCTAATCATGGACCACAGGTGGGGACTTCATAATGGCCTGCCCTTCCATAATGGGTTTCCGGATGTGCCAATGTCTCCTAAACTCCAAATGGGGTTAACCAATAATCCTATTAAGTGGTTTCTACTTCTAAAGGGGATAATATAGTCAAAGTACATCCTTCAAAAGGTGGTGGCATGTGACAAATAGGTGAATAAAGTAGGGAATGAGAAGGGACAACACTGAGTCACATGTTGGGGTACAAGGGTAGCTAATAGGAGGGAGACCCACACTTGGGTTTATAATGTGTAGGAGGGAGCAATCGTGGTCATGAGGTGCCCCGACCTTGATTTTTCCACCTTTCTTTATATGTATTTTGCCTTTTTATGATTTTCTTTAATTAACTGCTTGGGGCTCAAGGGGTTAGAGCATGATGTGTAAGATATAGTAGTGCATTCCCCCTTTTAAGGTCAGGCGGTTTATCGCCTGTCGAGGGTTGGGACAATCATGGGTTCCTATATGATGAAGAAGACTCATAGAACCTGTAGGAACTAGGGTGATGGCCATGATGATGGTGTAGAGCTCATGTATTGGCTTTTGCCCACGTGCTAAATGTATTTTGTTCCGACTATCTTTTGCATTTTGTGGTACATTTCCTTGTTGAATGTGGCCATATATGCTTTTCTCTTTCTTTTTAGTCGCATCAACCTCTAGTCTTCATTGCAGGCCATGATCCAAGGTGTGGGCAAGGGGAAGGGGCAAACTAACCGTATGTGGACCCAGGCGAAAGAAATGATGAATGGGGTAATAATGAATGGAAAGGGGGTGTTATAAGCGGATAAGGGAGCGGGACCTCACAACCAAAATCGAGGCTTCCTGTGAAATACCATCCCTGGAACCAAATGGTTAGTAAAAGAGATCCCATGGGGCTAGAATCCAAGGTTAATTCCTAAATGAGGTCTAGGGGACAAGCACAGACCCAACTCACTCTTTCTGTCGAATCCTCGCATTAATCCATGCCCAGAAGTGTCCATGATAAACAAACTACAATACTTAATTTCCAAATGACAAGGCATACCATTAGATTCATGAGGCCCACCTTCAAATATACGATCATGGCAGATGGGCGAGGGACCACATGGTTGGTTCAGGTGGCGAAGAAAATGGCACAATGAGCTAGCTGATGGTTGCAAGGGGCTGTTGGCTGCCAACTGAGGACCATCTTGGAGAAAAATTTCTCCTAGGGATATTACCACAAAATGGTGGGTAACATCTGGCTCCAACTGGGACGTGATCTCTTGAAGAAGTGGGCGAAGGTACTCGAACGGGATGTCATGAGAACTCCAACAATCTCTTGGTTACTGTAGATCTGTCACCTGCACATATAATAGATGGAAAAACAAGGGGCAGCATGCTTTCGCGGCGTCTCATGATTGCACATGCTATATGTTAGGCCATAAAATCAACATAAAATCAAATATGCCAATATGCACCTATCTACCATGAAAAATATCATATGATGTTATTTCTAATGCAGAAATCAACATGCAATGCATTCTACCCTAACATGCATATGACGAAGCTATTATTAAGTGTAATCATAAAGCCAGTGCAACCAACATATCATCAAGTCAATATAAATATATGATTACTCATGCAGCAAGTCCCAAAGCGAATGCAAACCCAAACACATGGAGGATGTTATGGGCGGGAGGTGGGAAAATATGATGCCCACATATGGATGATTATGTGAGAAGAGGTAAGAAAAGGATGTAATCTAGTCCATGAGATCTTCTCTTGCAACCAAAATATAGAGATGTCAACAACCAAGCTCATAAACTTTCGATGGATGGCGACCTCCGACATATCACTTCCATCATTGTCATGGCTTATGGCCTTCATCGGGTTATGATTAGCAGGAAAGGGAAAACGATGAGATGGAGAAACACAAGTAGGTTGCACATGATGATTACACTGGAGAGGGGAGACTATGGAGTGATCAAAACCCCGAGGGTGCGTCCAAGGAGGAAAAGTATAATCAATGATGGGCTTTTCCTTGACACTATACTCGGGAGGGGAAAAGGGCTCACAGTTACTTGAGATCATATGACCAGGGGTGAGGGAATCACTTGATGAAGACCCAAGATGATGACCAATAGGAAACAGGGAGAAAGAAGTATTGTATTCAACGGGTTGTGCTTTCCCAAAGTCATAATCTAAAGGCTCAAGTGATTTGAACATAGAATCATTCTTAGGAGAAGTGGGAGCCTTATCAATTCCCTTAGTATCAAAGATCGGGTCTCTCTTAAAAGGAAAGTTGATCACTTCCCACTACCCCTCTTTATGCAAAGGAAAATGAAGATTCTCCTTCCCAAGGGTATCAATGGGTATGTCATCATAAATAGTGCCCGAGGGGAAGGGAAGATCAATCTCATCCTCTTCCTCCTTGTCAGTGTCATAAATGGGAGCACAATCAAATTGAGGACCAACAATTTCCCATTTTTCCTTTTCAATGTGGAAATAATCTTTAATGTCATCTTTCAAGGGGCTAATGGAATCATCTCTCTCAAGGTTTTCAAATGAGGATTCATTGGGAGTAATATCCTTGAGAAACGTAGGGTTAGTCTCAATTTCACTTTCCATAAATTCATCCTTCCGAGCACATGTGTCCTCAAAATTATCATTTTCATCATGTGCACCCAAGGACTCGTCTTCTTGTTCATTACCTAGATTCTTAATGTCTTGATGATGCTCCATGAAAGCTTCCTCTTAGATGCTTAATGCAGGGTGTACTTGAAAATGTCTAAGAAAGCCCTCAACGAACTCTTCAATAGATGAAATGCTCCTAGGTTCATGATCAGGCAACCATGAGTTATGGCCATTGAGCGACCCCATGAACAATAACATAAGGACATCTTGGTGGACAACCTTCTCTCTTGAAGCATGCGCATTAAATCTTTTTACGTGGTTAATTGCAGAGAGTGGATCACCATCAAACACGGGCATCCCACGCAGCATCCTTCTCGCGACATGATTAGGATGTCCATGGATGCTAGCAATGTCCAAAGCGGGAAATTTACGAAAGAATGAACACCTATTTGAGGTATACATGAAACATATGTAGGAGTCATCAGGGTGAAATTAAAGATGCCTAGAAAATGCTTGCTTCACCCTACAATCATCGACCTTAAAGTTCAATGAAGAACTAGGGCTTCGTTCTTCCAATGGAGTCGCCAATAATGATATGTCAATATGTCATATGGGTAACAAAGCACACGTTTCGTGTCCCCGACAACGACGCCAAAATGTTACCGCTCAAACTAGCAGGGGACCTAAGGGGGATTCCTAAAGGGCAAATGCTAGACCAAGGGCAACAAATAGAGACTTAGCTCACTGTCACCTAGCTAAGGCTCCCTTCTATTTACAAACTTTCACCAATGGGAGGAGACCCAGTACATATGGAGTCACCAATGAAGGATAAGTCAATGAGTGGATATGAGTGACCCAAATAAACCCTTTCCTAGAGGAGTTTGAAGGATGGAGCTTGCTTGCTCTCTAAGCGAGGCACTATGTAATCTAGTGAAAAGAAGAGAGGATTTGAGGGTTAGGTTTATGAGATGAGACTTGTGAAGGAGTTCCCCAAGCCCTAAAATCCTTATTGGAATTCGTATCCTATATGGTTCTTGAAGAATGGTTCTTCAAAGGAGCGGGACCACACGGGGCCAAGTGGACGCAGTATAGGGTATGAGGAAAGAATGCAGCAACCAATGATATTCTTACCCTAGAAAAGGTGGGGAAAGGATCAAACAAAGTATTTTCACTCGAAGATGTCGCTTTGACCCTTTGAGGTATATCTTTGGGGATGGCAAGGCAAGTTTTGAGCCCGGAGCTAGGGTTTCGATTTTCTCCCAACTCCGCTGTCGGAATGGCTTCAAAATTGGAGGAGAGCTAGAGGAAAGGTCAACATAGGAGACCCTAGGAGTTCAATTTTTTTTTTATGGCTAGCTTGTCGAGAAATTGATGCCCTAGGTACCCCAACTTGGCTAGACCTAGAAGGAGGTGAAAGAATATGATTTTTAGTGACCACCCTTGGTAGATCAGTGCCTTAATCTTTGGGAGAATGGAGTCTATGATGAATATGAGTAGGATTTCTTGGTTCCCAGTCAAGGAGGCCTCAAGATCACTTCGCTTGCCTTCTAGGTCAAGAAGAAGCAACCTTGCAGCTTTTATACTTCGATGTGCAAAAGGAATGGCTTATCAAGGTCAAATTCTTTGATAGAATTACCCCTAGGAGATTTCGCTCATATTACATGGCCCATACATTGAGAGATGCTATAATAGAGACAAATTCCACAAATTTAAGCAGTAAATGCATGCAGCAATTAGCCCTAGAACAATGAAAATCCTAGTCCAACATATATGACAAAAGTAAACAAGAATAACATTAAAAAGCATGTACTTACATGTAACAAAGTATATCCAACCATTCACAATTGACAAGAGAGAAGATCCAAGAGAAGATACACCAATATCCACACATCAAAATTCATTCATAAAGCTCCAATTCATCCTCTAGAAAAAGTGCGAAAATCTCAAGAGAGAAAAGTGATCCCAACCAAAGTGATGATGAGCAAATGAGCTCATCTTACTTGTATTTATACACAACTTAGGAGTTCGAATTAGCCTCCTTGGCCTACATAAGCCCCAAAAAGAAAATAATGTTTTAATAGTTCAGCTTTTGGTGACAAGCCCACCAAACTAGCTCATAAATGGAAAAGTAAGGCTCTCAAGAGGTCAAATAATAATCTATGCATGTCATAGGGCCCTCTAAGAGGCCTAATGAGGTCCATGGGTGCCACAATGAAGAATAAGACCCTCAAAAGCAATAGACAAAGGGTTGGCCCCTTGTAATAACCCGTGGTGCTCCAAATGACATTTGGGGGCACACAAGTGTCCTCATGGGTCTCCAAACAAATTGAAGATGCCTGTATTACCCACAAGGGATAGATGATGGTGTAGGTGGTGCCACATCATCGTGCAAGTCCTGGATCATCCACCAAGTGTATGGTGTAGATCTTTGGCCAGCTGGGCATGATGGATCAAGTGCATCTTCCTCGTCCAATAAGTGAACTACGGGCAATCTCTGAATGGCTGTGGGGATCCATGGAGTGCAAACTGCTGCTGTGGAGGCCCATGGCTCTCAACGCTCACCCTACATGTGCCAATGTAGCCCTCTGGAGGGTTAGGACCCCGTATAGGGAGACCAAACCCAAGATGGAAACCATCTACAATCTTGCATAAAAGATCCAATGCGTCCCCTAGCCTTATAGTACAAGAAGTCATTAGAGAAATCAAGTAAGTGAGCTTACCTAATCATGGACCACAAGTGGGGACTTCATAATGGCCTACCCTTCCATAATGGGCTTCGGGATGTGCCAATGTCTCCTAAACTCCAAATGGGGTTAACCAATAATCCTATTAGGTGGTTTCTACTTCTAAAAGGAATAATATAGTCAAAGTACATCCTTCAAAAGGTGGTGGCATGTGACAGATAAGTGAATGAAGTAGGGAATTGAAAAGCGGTATCCCTGGGTCACATGCTGGGGTACAAGGGTAGCTAATAAGAGGGAAACCAACACTTGGGTTTATAATGTGTAGGAGGGAGCAATTGTGGTACATGAGGTGCCCCGACCTTGATTTTTCCACCTTTCTTTATATGCTTTTTTATGATTTTCTTTGATTAACTGCTCGGGGCTCAAGGGGTTAGAGTATGAAGTATAAGATATAGCAGTGAATTCCCCCTTTTAAGGTGGGGCGGTTCATCGCCCACCGGGGGTTGGGACAATCATGGGTTCCTATATGATGAAGAAGGCTCATAGAACCTGTAGGAACCAGGGTGATGGCCATGATGATGGGGTAGAGCTCATGTATTGGCTTTTGCCCACATGCTAAATGTATTTTGTCCTAGCCATCTTTTGCATTTTATAGTACATTTCCCTGTTGAATGTGGCCATATATGCTTTTATCTTTCTTTTCAGTACATTTCAGTCGCTTCATTCCAGGCCATGACCTAAGGTGTGGGCAAGGGGAAGGGGCAAACTAACCCTATGTGGACCAAATGGAGGAATGTGAACCCAGCGAGAGAAAGGATGAATGGGGTAATAAGGAATGGTAAGAGGGTGATATAAGCAGATAAGGGAGCAGGACCACACAACCAAAATCAGTGTTTCCTGTGAAATACCATCCTGGAACCAAATGGTCAGTAAAAGAGATCCCACGAGGCTAGAATCCAAGGTTAATTCCTACACCGAGTCTAGGGGACAAAAGCATAGACCTAGCCCGTTCTTTTCGTGAATTCCCCCATTAATCCATGCCCAGAAGTGTCCATGATAAGAAAACTACAATAGTCAATTTCAAATGACAAGGCATACCTTTAGATTCGGGAGGCCCACCTATGATCATGACAGATGGGCGAGCGACCACGTGGCTGGCTCAGGTGGCGGAGAAAATGGCACAATGAGCTAGCTAGTGGCTGCAAGGGGTTGTTGGCTATCGGCTGAGGACCATCTTGGAGAAAAAATTCTCCTAGGGATATTACCACAAAATGGTGGGTAACAGGTACCACTCCCTTGCTTGCCCCTCGAGAGACAAAGCAAAAAGCATCATGATTCTGTCTTCATGAAATATCATCCTAGGAGGAATGTTCCAATAGAGTTCTTCAACATGGTCACAGGAACTTATGGTAGCATCACCCTTAAACTTGGGAAGCCAGTTATTATACTTCTCAGGTAAAGGTTTGGGGTTTGTTACCCACCACCTATGGGTAGTGTATATAGGAGAAATTTTCTCCTAGATGATCCTCAGTCGACAGCCAACAACCCCTTACAGCCACCAAATAGCTCAATGTGCCATTGTCTCCGCCACCTCAGCCAGCCATGTGGTCCCTCAACCACTTGTCATGATTGTATGTTTGAAGGTGGGCCTCTCGACCCCAAAGGTATGACTTTTCATTGGTTTGATTGAGTAATTTTGTTTACTTTTCATGGTCACTTTTGGCATGGATTGGTGGAGGGATTTGGTGGGAAGAGTGGGTTAGGTCTGTATTCTTGTCTCCACTGCCCAATTTTGTGGTTACCCTTGTATCCTGGTCCCATGGGATCTTCTTTACTGGCCATTGGCTTCAGGTTTGGCAATATATGGGAAATCTCGATTTGGTTGTGTGGTCCCAATTCTCGATACCACCTACATCATCCCCTTCCACTCATTTTAGCCCCATTCATCTATTTTCCCATCCAGGCCCACATGTCTCCACATAGGGTTAACCTCCCCTTCCCCTTGTCCACACCTTTGGTCAGGCCTAAAACAATGCCCCGAAAGTTGATGCAGCTAAAAAGAAAAGAAAAAGCATAATTTGGCCACTCTCAACAGGAAATGTACCACAAAATGCAAAAGATAGCCGGGACATACAAATTTAGCACATGGGAAAAACCCAGACATGAGCTCTACCCCTTATTTATGGCCATCACTCTAGTTCCTATGGGCCCTAAATGAGCCCCCTCCATCATTAAGGAACCCATGATTGTCCCAACCCTTGGTGAACAATGAATTACCCCACCTTCAGGGGGTATCCACTACTACATATTACACATCATGCTCTCATCCCTTGGAGCCCTAAGCAGTTATGAAGAGAAATTAGTCAAAAGGCAAAAGGCATATGAAGAAAGGTAGCAAAACAAAGGCTAGGGATGTACCACGATTTGCTCCCTCCTAACTCATATACCCAGGTGTGGGCTTCCCCTATTACAACTACCCTTGTACCATGACATGTGGTCTGGATGATTCCCCTGATCCCCACTCTGCTCCATTATTATATCATCTGCCACCTACCATTTGAGGGATGTACCATGGACATGTCACCCCCCTTTGGAGGTTAAATCCCACTAATAGGGTCATTGGTTAACCCCCCTATTGAGCTTGAAGACACTTGTACATGCCAAAGCCCACTATGGAAGGGCATGCCACCATGAAGTGAGGGCAAGAGGACGCATTGGATCTTATGCAGGATTGCAGGTGGGTCTCCCTATACGAGGGGTCCTAGCCCTCTAGAGGGCCACATTGGCACTTGTACGATGAGTGTTGAGAGCCATGGGCCTCCACCATAGCAAAGCATACTTCATGGATCCCCAACACCACTCTTTGATTGCTCGTGTTCCACCTTTTAGATGAGGATGATGCACCTAGTTCACCATGCCCAACCGGCTCCACACATGCACCATTCACTTGGCAGATGTTCCAGAGTCCAGAGAACGTTTCCTGCTGCAGAGGGATGGCTTATATCATCATCCTAGCCCTTATAGATGGTCTACAGGCATTTTCGATCCACTTGGAGACCCATGAGGATGTCCTTGTGCCCCCACAGGTTCTTGCTTGGGAAACAAGGGGCCAACCCCTTGTCCACTATGTTTGGAGTCCAGTTCTTCATCATGGTACCCCTTGGACTTCATTACGCCTCCTCAAAGGCCCAACAACTCACTTTGTTCATCATTTGACCCTCTTGAGAGGCTTCTTATTATGTTATTGAGCTATTTAGTGAGCTTATCACCAAAAGTATTGTTATTATGCACATTATTTTATTTTAGGGGCTCAATTAGGCCAATTTAGCTAAATCGAATTCATCAAAGCGTGTATAAATAGAAGTGAGATGATTCATTTTCATCATCATCACTTGGATTGGGTTCTTATCTCTTGTGAGATTTTCGCTATCCCTTTTGGAGGAGGATTTTGGATGTAATGGATGAACTTTGATGTTTGGATATCTCTCTTTTCTTAGAGCTTCATTATTGGCATAATTTGGTGATTAGGTATACTCGTTACACATGCAAGTAATATTTTCATGTCTATTCTTGTTATTTACTTTAATACATTGATGTTGCTGAGATTTTCGCTATACTGGATCTAAAATTTATTGATTTTCTTATGCGAAAATGTGGAAATTTAGTCTTTTATAGCATTGCATCATCTCATGTATCATGTTTGAAAGTGTGAATGTTCCTAGAGATTGTTTCTATTGAACACATCTTGATAAGTCATCGATCATTGCAAATTGAAGTATAAATTCTTCTAGCAGCGGCTCCCATGCCCTAATTGCCATGCGAAGTTGTCTAGAAGACTCCTTGATTGGGTGCAGTTCCTCTAAATCACTAATTTCATCTTGACTCCATCTTCCCCTAAGGATAAGGCATTGATCCTTCCATAGGTGATCATTTTCAAAGATAATTCCTTGCACCTTCCCCTCTTTTTCTAGGTCTAGCCTCCATAGGTCACCTAGGGCATCACTTTCTCATGATTTAGCCATCAAAAGAATTCAATCTCTTTCCCACAACTGCACTGGTGTGTCCTCAAGGAGCCCTCCAAATTTCACAAAATTCCGACGGTGGGATCTTTAGATATTTCAAGCCCTAGCTCGAAGATCAATTCTTGCCCTTGGTTTCCCATTGGCTAGTGACCTCATTGGGATCATAGCATCAAATCATCAAAAGAAGATTATTTCTTTGATCCCCTTCCTTTCCCTAATTAGTTCAAGTACATCCTTGATTGATCAACTCCATATCCTTGACCTAATTTCGAGTCCACTTGGCCCTTTGTGGTCCCGCAACTTGTTGACTCCAATTCCACAAAAATCACTTAGAAGCCAAGCATTCATAAGGCCTTTGAGACTAAGGGCTTCCTTAACAAAGCATACTCCCAAACCCTATCCTTAAAAGCCCTCTTAGTCCTTCCTAGAGAGCCCATCACCTTGCTTCTAAAGCAAGCAACCCATTTAATTGAGTCTCTCTTGCAAATAGGCTTAGGAATCAGTTCTTTATCTTATCATTGACTATACGTATTCTAGTGATTCCTCACATACTGGGACTCCTCCCATCGGTGAAAGTCCGTAAAGAGAAAGGAGCCTTAGCTGAGGTGATAGTGGGTTATCGCTCCATTGTTGCCCTCGACCTAGTAGTTGCTCTATAAGATCCCCTTCTAGGACCCCTGCTAGTTTGAGCAGTAACAGGGTCATCACTCAAGTTTAGAGGGGCAAAGACACTAACCAAACACCTTTCACTTTTAGTCATTTTAGGTTGTTCTTGGTTTAGGTTAGTGCTAGAATTTGTTGCCATTTTCAGTGTAGAATCTCTGACCTTTTCAAACTCATGGAGAAGGGCAGTTCTAACAGGTGATGTAGTTCGTTCTCGCCTTCTTGCGGCGGCCCTAGTTAAAGGAGGAATGTTGTCACCTTCAAGCAAACTAGGGTTTTGACAATGAATGGAGTTGCTAGAGGAATATTTGAATTGTCGTCTATGAATCAATTCCTCAATGGTACACTAGGGAGGTAGACCTGCTTCCTTCCCGACAACGGTGCCAAAATGTTACCGCTCAAACTAGCAGGGGTCCTAGGAAGGGATCCTATAGACCAACTGCTAGATCGATGGGCAAGAATGGAGCGATAACCCACTGTCACCTTAGCTAAGGTTCCCTTCTCTTTACGGACTTTCACCATGTTGATTTTGGGTAGTATCGGATGTGCTCTAGATCCGAAATTTTGTGAAGGGGCTAGAACACATGAGATCTCCAAAACCCAGAAATCGTTTGGAAAAATCCCACCCGGATGAGGAGTTATTAAAATAATTAATATTTTTAATGGGTTCCTAAGTCTAAACTTAGGAAAATAAAAATATTAATGGGTATTAATAAGAATATGGGTGAGAAACTTCTAAGTGACGAGGATCAAGTATGCTTTAATCTTAGCCGTTGATTAGGCTTAATCTCGGGCGTTGATTCATCAACAGGAAAAGTATAAGAGGAGGCTTGAAAGTCAGTGGGAGATACACCAAGAGACCAAAGAGTTCGATTTTTCTGGGGCGTGGTTTGCTAAGAAATTCGAGATAAGTGATCTGAACTGCGTTGAGAAGGGTAGTTCAGCAGAGGGACTTCAGTCCAAGGCCGAGGATACATAGCAGAGAAACAGAGTAGCAGCAGGAGAGACCATGCAGCTCCAGAGAGGGTGACGCAAAACCTAGAGGGGCTGACGCAGTTCCTTAGAGGCAGCGCTGGGGTTTTCTGTGGGGCAGAGAGAGCAACAGTTCAGCATATCGACTTCTGAGCAAGGGAGGCTCACTGAGAGGGTGACACAGTTCCAACGCAGAGGAGAAGCCATCGCTGTCCAACACTGGGAACAACAATTGTCATCTGTGGGGTTTGATCATCAAGTTGCTGAATTTGCCAAAATATCTGTCTCTGAATAGAGGTACTTCTGCCAGGTTTATTCTCTGTTGGGTGAGCCGGATTTGGCACCCTAGTTGTATTCATAAATCTGCTTAATAATACAAACCCTCTATATGCTGCACCGGTTTTCCCGAATTGGGTTTTTCCGGGGACGATTGTCCAAAAATAACGGTGTCCCTTGTGTGATTGTCTCAGGTTATTTCAGTTCATGATCTGTATATTTGTGTAGTCTGCAATAGTGTTTTCATCGTTGTTTAAATATTTAAATAACTTGTTGAATGTAAAGAACAAGTAGGAGATGATAAACCAGTGATTGCAGTAGGATTTCTGATGTGTAGATTCAAAAATTCTCACATGGTATCAGAGCATTGCAGATCATAGGACACTGAAGACACCAGCTGAGAGATCTAGAGAATTTGCTGCAGAGAAGCAGCTGTCCTGAGTGACAGCGTTGTTTCAGAGGCAGAGGAGCAGCTGCAGGAGTGACATAGAGGCTCACACAGTGCCTACGTCAACATTTCGAGCCTGCAGAGGGTGACACAGAGCTAGAGAGGAGCCCACGCAATGACTGCGTCATCTCTCTGAAAGGTTTGAATCAGCCAGTTGTCGGGGCTAGAAGAGCAGAGCAAATTCGATTTGAGGAGCTGGTGGGACATTGTTTCTGTTGGTGCAGAAGAGTGTCTGCGGAGACAGAGCCGAGGTAGAGGGAGTCTGATGCAGGAGCATCGGAGCACACTTAATTAAAATTTAAATTCAAAGCTGTGAAAGGGGAAACGTGGACAATCATTGTAAACCGGGGCAAATTCTGTTTAAACAGAGCTAAATTGATGGAATTGATAAGTCTCTAGAAGACTTGATTAAATGTAATTATCTGCCATGTATGCGTATAGAGAGATTTAGGGGTTTGATTGAGCGATTGTGGGAGAAACTCATGGATCGTAAACGATTCCTCCCTTTGTAATTTCCTATATAAGAGAGTCTGTGTTGTGTGAAAGAGAGATATAGAGTACGCAATGTAGCCACAGGGAAATTTGTGATTCGGGCCGTGAGGCCTTAGCCTGTAATCGAGTTCTGTATATAATTGAAATATGTGTGTTATCTGGATTTTGTGTGTCTGTGTATGTTTACATATATATTCTTTACTGTAAATTGCGTGTGCAAGTGTAAGGGACGAAGTTCCTATGAACTTCGCCTTAAACAAGTATGGCAGAGATAAATTTGTGTTGTAACGTAATTCCATCGATAAGCGAACGAGAGATCCGTTGGATCTGAGAATAGATCGTTTCAATCGCAACTGGAGTCGATTGAACAGCACAGCGGAAATCGTCAGATCGACGGATAATAATGGAGGAAGAGGAATGGCGGAGATTAACACCACGTGTTAACAGAAGGATGGAGCAGTATTCCCAAGTGGGAAGTGGTATCTCGCGCGCCCTAAAGGTGGCAACAGGTATTTCTAAATTCTACGCGATTAACCTTAGCGGTCGACACGTAGCATGAGAAAACTACTTTTCTCGCATGCTCGCGACTTGATAACGATCGTGCAAGAATTTGCGCAAGATTACGCGATAGTCGTTAGATCAAGCGGGACTGACCAACAGTGGAGATCGTCCGGGCTAGTTGGTGAGCGGACGACGCGATATCCGTTGGATCTCGAGAAGTGAGATCAACGGTGCAGATTGAAGAGCTCGGCCTGAGGAAAAGTCAAAGTGGGACCGGCGGTGATTGGTCACGTTTGGTGTGAAGTCCGTTGATTAAAATGCTTATGATGTATACGTGGACCCATGACCCACAGGTCCACGCGTGAATTATGTAAAGAGGCAGCTTTGCTGTGATCACTTTGGTATCAGAGCAGAAGAAAATTCTGTGGGCAAAAGAAGGAGGTGCAAATATGTTGTGATTTGGTAAGTGTGTGGTCTTTATATTTTTGTGCAGGTCGCAGCAGAGGAAGGTGAGAAGATTTGCAGCAGCCTAGAGCAAGGAGTGCTCATATGGTTCCAGAGGAGAGAATTAGAGAGATGCCAAAAGACTGAGCTCAAAGGAGAGAAGCTTAGTGAGGTATCATGTAGCAGGGAGACTTGTTACTGCAGAGGTTTTGTTGCAACTCACGAATGTTGTTACGAAGACCAGAAGCATATGACCAGGAGGTCATAAATTTTTGTACCTCGAGACTCTGATGCAGGAGCATTGGAGCACCCTTAATTAAAATTTAAATTCAAAGTTGTGAAAGGGGAAACATGGACAATCATTGTAAACTGGGGCGAATTCTGTTTAAACAGAGCTAAATTGATGGAATTGATAAGTCTCTAGAAGACTTGATTAAATGTAATCCTCTGCCATGTATGCGTATAGAGAGATTTAGGGGTTTGATTGAGCGATTGTGGCAGAAACTCATGGATCGTAAACGATTCCTCCCTTTGTAATTTCCTATATAAGAGAGTCTGTGTTGTGTGAAAGAGAGATATAGAGTACGCAATGTAGCCACAGGGAAATTTGTGATTCGGGCCGTGAGGCCTTAGCCTGTAATCGAGTTCTGTATATAATTGAAATATGCTTGTTATCTAGATTTTGTGTGTCAGTGTATGTTTACATATATATTCTTCACTGTGTGAATGTAAGGGACGAAGTTCCTATGAACTTCGCCTTAAACAAGTACGGTAGAGATAAATTTGTGTTGTTACGCAATTCCACCGATAGGCGAACAAGAGATCTGTTGGATCTGAGAACAGATCAACAGAGGAGAGTTTCAATCGCAACTGGAGTCGATTGAACAGCACAGCGAAAACCGTCAGATCGGCCAGATCGACGGATAATAATGGTGGAAGAGGAATGGTGGAGATTAACACCATGTGTTAACAGAAGGATGGAGCAGTATTCCCAAGTGGGAAGTGGTATCTCGTGCGCCCTAAAGGTGGGAATCGATATTTCTAAATTCTACACGATTAACCTTAGCGGTCGACACGTAGCACGAGAAAACTACTTTTCTCGCGTGCTCAGAACTTGATAACGATCGTGCAAGAATCTGCGCGAGATTACGCAATAGCCGTTGGATCAAGCGGGACTGACCAACGGTGGAGATCGTCCGGGCTAGTTGGTGAGCGGACGACATGATATCCATTGGCTCTAGAGAAGTGAGATCAACGGTGCAAATTGAAGCGCTCGACCTGAGGAAAAGTCAAAGTGGGAACGGCGGTGATTGGTCACGTTTGGTGTGAAGTCCGCTAATTAAAATGCTTTCGATGTATACGTGGGCCCATAAACCACAGGTCCACGCGCGAATTATGTAAAGAGAATTTGCTGCAAAGAAGCAGTTGTCTTGAGTGACAGCGTTGTTTCAGAGGTAGAGGAGTAGCTGCAGGAGTGACGCAGAGGCTCACGCAGTGCCTGCGTCAGCATTTCGAGCCTGCAGAGGGTGACGCAGAGCTAGAGAGGAGCCCACACAGTGACTGTGTTATCTCTCTGGGCCAGCGCAGAGCTTGAAAGGTTCGAATTAGCCAGTTGTCGGGGCTGGAGGAGCAGAGCAAATTCAATTTGAAGAGTTGGTGGGACGTTGTTTTTGTTGGTGCAGAACAGTGTTTGTGGAGACAAAGCCGAGGTAGAGGGAGTCACTGCCTTGACAGATTTTGAGCCAAAGAAATCTAGATCCGGGTTGCAGCAGCAAAGGAGGATTGGAGAGGAAGTGATTCAACAGTTGGCGAGAGGATTTCTGTGAAGGAAATCAGGACTCAAAGGGAGTCTAGAGGAGCCTGTTCCTTAGAGGATTTCTTGCGCCAAAGAAATTCAGATCCAAGTCTTGCTAGATTGACAGCAGGAGAGGGAGAAAAGAACCAGTCCTATTTTTGAGCAAAAATGGCATTGAATGGGTTGAGGGATCAAGACAGATTGGATGGAGCATCCAATTTTGTCATCTGGAAGGCTAGGATCCTGGCAATCCTAGACAAGCATCGCATCAAGGACTATGCCTTGAAGGTAGTTGCTAAGCCAGTCAACGTTGATCTGTTGAAGAAGTACAAGGAGGCCCAAGCTAAGGCCAAGTGCATGATCCTAGACGGGGTCAAAGATCATGCTGTACCACGCATTGCTTAGAAAAACACAACATGGGAGATGTGGAAGGCGCTGACCACCTTGTATCAAGGATCTTCTGTCCAACGGAAGATGCTATTAGAAAATCAGCTGAGACAATACCAGATGTAGAAGGGAGAAGAGATCAATCCCTTCCTTCTCAGGTTGCAAAGCATTCACGACCAGTTGACTTCCGTGGGGTCTACAACAATTCCTAAGTTCATGGTCAGGACTGCCCTAAATGCAGTCACTAAGGACTGGGAGACTTTTGTCCAAAGTATCTTGGGCAGAGCAACTCTCCCTAGTTGGGAGGAGATGTGGGTAGCTCTTCGACAAGAAGAGCTAAGGAGGATGACAAAGACAAGGAGTAGCGGCAAGGGAGCCCAGGTCAAGGAGGAGGAGGAGGATGTAGCTCTCGCATCGTTGGGACAACAAGGGAAACATAAGAGAAAGGACATAACCAAGGTTAGATGCTTCAACTGTGGGGAACTGGGACATTATGCCACTCAGTGCCCCCGGAAGAAGGGCACAGGGGAGGCTTCTGACTCAAAGGATGCTCCAACGAAAGCTAACAAGAAAGGCGAGGATGACGATTGCGCTATTGTCACTCACTGCTTTATCAGTCTTTAGTTGCCTCAAGTGCCAAATAGCAGTGAAGTCTTAGAGATAAATCAAACCCTCTCCATTGCCTAGTGCTCAGAAAGAGCTTTCCAACGGTATATGGAAGTCCAAGGATGGACTCCTATAGCAGAAGTTAGAGCATGTTGAGGTTACCCATGGAAAGCTCAGCAATCAAAGGAAAAAACACCAAAGGACAAAGGTAAATCGCAATCGGGGTCCGGGAGCTAATCTCATCGCATATCGGCCATCCCGCAATCCCGCAGTCCCGCAGGTCCCAGAGCATACACTTAAGGTTATTGGTGGTTCGCAATGTCGAATGCCGATATCGCAGCCCGCAGTCCCGCGACATTGGCGATCGGCGGGGTTCTGAACTTAAAAGACCTGTAAACCGTTGATCTTGCGATATAGCGGTACATCGTCGGGGAGGCCGAAAAATCATTAACAAAGTAAATGCATGGAAAAACCAAGGCATGGTCACTCCCTTCTCTCTCCTCCACGTGGCGGTACGACATATCAGCGATGGGCAATCCTGCATCCCGAATCCCGCATGAACTGCATATCGGCGATTGGCAGTTCTATCACTCCCAAACAGTGTTGCACGAAGCGCCCCCCCCCCCCGGATCGAAGCTCCGAAGCGTGCCCCGTACGGAAGCGCCCAGGAAGCGCCGTACGAAGCGCGCTTCGTGAAATTTTTAGCGCTTCCTGGAATTTCCGAAGCGCCGGCTCCGAAGCGCGCTTCGGAGCAGGAAGCGTGCGCTTCACGCACGCTTCCGTACGCTTCGGCGGAAAGGGGCGCGCCCAAGGGAGAAAAACACATTTTTTTTAATTTTTTTTTTAATTATGTTCACTCAACCTTAAGGGGGTGGGTTAGGGTGAGGTTAGAGTGAGGTTAAGGTGAGGAATGAAAAGAATAAAGCCCCCATTCATTCCTCATTTTCTCACTTTGAGTTTATGAGAGTTGGAGAAGAGAAGAGAGGAGAGGAGAAGAGAAGAGAGGAAAGGAGAGGAGAAGAGAGGAGAGCTTGGAGAAGTGAAGAAGGAGGAGCTAGGAGAAGGAGGACGAGCTTGGAGCAAGAGCTTGGAGGACTTCATCTACAAGAGCTAAAGAGGTAAGTTCAAACCCCAAACTCCCTTGTTTTTTTGAAATTTTTTTTGTATTTTTCTCCTCCCTCTCCTACTCTTTCCCATTGTTTCTACTTGCTCCTTTATTTACAGGTTGCCGTTGTCCACCACCTATATCCATATTCCAAGATGGTGTTCTTTTGGCTTCTATGTATCATTCCACTCTTGGTTTTAATGATGGCAAGGGTGAGGAATAGAAGGGACGAAACAGAAGAGGACATTGGTGATGGTCCTAATAGTAGTGACCCAATGTATGATGAGGAGGAAGGGTTTGAAGAGGAAGGGGATGAACTTGAAGGGGACACTGAAACACAAGATGGGAAAGCTACATCAACACCCTTGTGGAACTATGTGACCAAACTTGATGGGGGAAAGGGTGGTGGATCTTACAAATTTGTGTGCCCTCATGGTTGTCATGGAGGAAAACCATATTGTGGTTCATATACCCGTCTGAGGAGGCATCTTTGTGGGGTGCTGGACAGTGATGAAAAAAAGGGTTCTGTGGGGGTACAAATTTGCCCAAACATTTCAACTGAAGAAAGAAGAAAATACATCCAAATAGAGATGGCTGCACAACAAAAAAACAAGAAACAAAAAACTCATTCTGAATCAAGTGCAACCTCTAAATTTGGTAGTTGCTCATCTCCTCATGGTACTTCTGCAAGCTCTGGAGGTAGAAGAACAATAGGGGATTTCCTTAATGTTGCTGGGAGGGATGATGTGGATGGAAAGATAGTCCGTTTTCTTTGTGCTTGCGGTGTACCATTCAATGTGCTTCGCTCTCCCTATTGGCATGAAATGGTAAAGGCCATCAATGAAGCCCCAAAAGGATACAAGGCCCCCAACTATGAGAAAGCTAGAACAGTGTTATTAGAAAGAGAAAAAGCTAAGGTTCAAAGAGCTTTGACACGTTTTACAAATGAGTGGGTAGATTCTGGGGTATCCATTGTATCAGATGGGTGGACAAATATTAGAAACCAACATTTGATAAATGTTCTTGGTGTTTCTTCTAGTGGTGCAGTATTTATTGCATGTCATGACTCCTCCTCCATCACTGCATCTGCACAAAACATTGCAGATCTCCTATTGAAATCAATCAAAGATGTTGGTCCGAATAATGTGGTTCAAGTGATCACAGATAATGCAGCAAATTGTAAGGCAGCAGGAAAAATTATTGAGCGTACTCATCCACACATCTTTTGGTCTGGGTGCCTGGTTCACACATTGAACCTTTTGATGCATGATATTGTGAAACACAAAGAATGTGGGTGGATTGCTGAGGTTTACAGGAGAGGGAAGCAGCTCATTAAATTCATCACAGGGCATACAAGGGTAAACTACTTCTATGGCACTTACTCCAAGTTGCAATTGCTTAAAATTGCAAAGACAAGATTTGCTAGTTATTACCTCACCTTTAGGCGGCTAGTGAAGGTGAGACAAGCTTTAACTAATCTGGTGTGTGCTGAAACATGGGATGAAATTAACACTGACATAGATGGTGCTAATGCAGTCAAGGACATTGTTCTTGACAGTTACTTTTGGGGACAAGTTAAATATGTTTTGCAATTCACCAAACCAATTTATTACATGATCAAGTTTGCAGATTCAGATCGACCAGTAATTAGGGAGGTGTATGAGCAAATGGATAGCATGTTGGGGCAGATTAAAGACATTGTTGAGCCTAGAGATATCAACTTGTACAATTATATTCGTGTAGAGGTGCAAAACCGATGGGAAATGCTAAATGTTCCATTGCATGCATTAGCATATGTTTTGACACCTAAATACTATCATCCATCATGGCTTTCAACACCAGCACCTGGGGGGGGAAGCAGGAGAAAACCACACCAAGATCAAGAGGTTCACCAAAAATATATGGCTGCATTGAGTAAATTAATCCCTGATGAGGAGGAGGCTGCATTGGTACGGAGACAGGTGAGCAACTATACGCTCAACACTGGTCCATTTGGGAGCATGCATGCAATTAAAGATCGAGAGACTTTTTCTGCTCTTGAGTGGTGGAACATGCATGGAGGGGGTACTCCACTTCTACAGAGTTTGGCATTGCGGGTGCTATCACAGGTGGTAAACACTTCTTCTGCAGAGAGGTGTTGGAGCTCTTATGCTTTCATCCACAGTGTTAAAAGGAACAGGTTGAATTTAGACCGGGCAGAGAGCTTGGTTTATGTTCATTACAACTTGCGATTGTTGTCCCATTACTGTGAAGATGCAAAGTCTAATAAAGACTTGTTGATTTGGGACAAGAATCCAGAGGAGCCCAATTTGGAGGATGGAGTGTTGCGACTAGAGCAATTAGAGGATGCTCTTATCCAGGTATGTCCATTGTGGTATGAATTTTCCAATTTTCCCTTATAAAGCATTTCTCTAATTCATGTTTTTAATTTTTTTGTTAACTAGTGTTTTTTTTTTTGCATGAATTTTTTGAGCAATTCTAGGATGATGATGACCGTGTTGATATGCCACCACCCCCACCCCCATCTGGTCCCTTGGTTCCTAGGTTCCATGGTTCAACACCAACAGCAGGGGGTTCTTCTTCATCAGTGTCAGTGCCACGACTTCCACAGGCACCATCTTCTTCATTGCCACCACGTGGAGGCCCGCCACCACGTTCTATTCGTGGTGGAAGGAGGAGAGATTAGTAGATATATTCACAATCTACTACTTTTTGTCATAGATTACTCATTAGACTTGTAGACTTGTGAATTTGAATTTTGAACCTTTTTGGCTTGGCGGTGACCAAGTGACATATTTTGTAAACATTATTATTTGAATTTTGGACATGACAAATGTTGACAGTTGCTCACTTGCTAGATAAATCATAATATGCTCTATGTTTTATGTTTTATAATATGCTTAAATGTTTTATGTTTTATAATATGCTTAAAAATTTGATGTATGTTTGTAATAGCTAGAATATAGATGATTGTTGTACATACTAGTAACTACAATGGAATCATGGATGCCATATCTATCTTGATTTATGCAAAAATATGCATGTTTTCATGTCTTCTACAATTAATTTGGTATTTGGGATGTTTGTTTTGAGTATAAATGCAAAAAAATATAAAAAAAATATATATATATATATAGCAGACGCTTCCGCGGACGCTTCGCTTCCTAGATTTTTGGAAAATGACGCTTCGGCGTCCCCGCTTCCAAAAAACGCTTCCGCTTCGCTCCCGCTTCGTGCAACATTGCTCCCAAAGCCTTGCGGGGTCACGATTCTGTGATATAGTATAAAATCGTCGAGGAGGCCGAAATCATTTTATAAAGGAAACCCATGTAAAACAGGGTTGGGCAGGCCATTTTCTCTCCTCCAGGGAGGCCACGTGGCGGAATATGATTGGCCCTTATAGCTGACATGGCAACTGATATCATCAGTGACGTGGCAATACGAAGGACACGTTTCAAGCTGATTTGGCATTTTCAGGGGTCAAATGGGGGCATTTTTGGGTGACACGTGTCACCACTCACAAAGTGACACGTGGCAGTGATGACGTCACCCCACAGATCAGCGGCCGGCATCGCGCAGAGTAAAGTTCATTCCCCCGCTGATGACCCTCCCCGGCCTACGATTGCGATATGCGGGGGATCCTCCAGGATGCGATATGATTTATTGGTTCTATCTTAGGAGGATTTCGCATCCGGACAAGTCGGTCTACGCTATGGATAAAGGTAAATGGCCTTTCCTTTCCCGCAGTTGCGATTGCGATATCCTGGTGGGTCCAATCCCGTAGATCGGCGATCGCAGGGGTCTTGGGGAAAAGCTAAAGGTAAAGCACTGTAAAGCGTCGATATGCGAGATTTCACGCAACAAAGAAAAAAGGCTCCCGCAAAGGCTTTCCAAGGCTCTAGTGCCTGAAGGCTAAGCCCTTGGTCTCAACCCTTGGTTATATGAAGAAAACAAAGTAAAGGGGGGCTATACCAAAAGAGGCCTGAAGGGGGGCCGAAACTCGCCTGTTTTACGTTATCCTGGTGTTAAAGACCGGCACCTGCAAGTCATCCGTATTACACCGTAAGCACAACACCAGGCGTATCAGAGTGCCAAAAGGGTTTTGCAGGGCTCTTAGGGCGGATGGGTCAACAGCTGTGATATTAAATGAAGTATGGGGCAACATTAAACCAGTATGGGGAGGTTCAGTAAGACTTAATGGCTCGGCATGGAGCCTCACTCCTCTACACAACGAAGGACCACCGAAACAGGCACTTGCAGCTACCCACTCCCTATTTCACATAACTGGTCCTTCACGCAATAAAGGCAAAAATGACAGAAAACAACCCCGCAGCAAAGGAACGCATCACAACAGGGACGTGGCTTGATCAAGGGCCTCCACTAGAACAGTAGGGGGACACCTCCTCCTTCATCTTTCCTTTTTTTCCTTCTTCCATTAGTTCTGCAGTTAGCATTTATTTCCAAGAAAGGGAGCAAATCCCCATTGTAATCTTTTTAGGCAGCAGGAGCTATCACAGGCTGAGGCAGCTAGTACATCAAACAGATGGCCTTTGGCTGAGATATTTTGTAACAGTAATTCCAGATCCCCCTCTTCTTATAAATAGGGGGAAGCAACATTATACAAAGGTTGGCAAGTTCTAGAATTTCTCACCCGCAGGGTCTGATTCTGAGAAGCCATTTTGGTTCAATTTGTTTTTAATGGGGGCTTCACTGATATCGTGTTGAACGTATGGGCTGGTTATTTGGACCCTTTGAGATAAATGTTGTTTCCCTGTTGATTCCAAGCATGATTAATGTGCAGCATGTTCCTCTCGGTAATCTCATTTCATCTGTGTTTTTCTTCCTTTGAAATAGTATAATGAATGCAGTTGGCTCCTCTTAAATCTATTGATTTATCTTAGTTGCTCATAGAAGATAGTACCTATTATGAATATAATTCATAACAAGTAAATAAATAAAATAAATGTAAATATTAAATAATCAAATATTTTTAGATAGAGGAGGAATGACCTGTTGTAGAGTTTTGATTAGGTTAAATAGTCATTAAGTTAAGTGAAAAGGCATGTCTAAAAGAGATGCCCAATCACGAAAGGTCACCTGCTGAGGTATAAAAGCAGGGTCCTCATTGTAACATTCATAACACATACATTTTATATATATAATAAATTATTATTACAAATACCTTTGTGTAGTTTTACATTAAAGACATCAAGCTATCAGTTTTGTTGCTTCAGTGGTATCAGAGCCATGGCGCACAATATAATGATGCGAGTCTTTGAACGTTGTTTGCAGCACAATGTGCCATTACGTTCACGTCCTGAATGCGTTAAGTAGTTTAGTAAAATTCAAGAAGCATTTCAGTGTTTAGAAAAATCAATTGCAGAAGTTAAAGCATGTCAAGAGGAGATCGATGATATGGAAGATAATAGCGACAATGAAGAAACGAAACTAGGTGAAGCAGAAAAAGAAGAAGAATTCGACCAAAATGTTGATAATGATGAATATGAAAATGATACAAATCGAGATGAGGATTTAGATAAAGTTGATCTTGATGTGAATGAGGATGATCTAGATCAAGATAATGATTCTGATTCTGATAATGGAGAGGAAGACATGAATCCACATAGTAAAAGTGGAGGAAACAATGCCAATTATGGTGAAGGGGAAGATATCAAAAATTTTGATCTGGAGGGAGACAAAGAATCTGTGAATATAAATGATATGGACACAGATAGTGAGAATGAAGAAAATGCAGGAATTCATGTTGATGGGGAAGAAGGTCCAGTAGATGTCTGCGTCATTGAATTGAGTGGAACAATTGGGGATATTAAATCAATGCCATTCATTGAGTCTTTGTGTCAACTATCATATTTAGTTGGGCCAAAAGACTTTTGTTGGGTCCATGTAAACCTTGTACCTTTTATAGGTGTTGTTGGAGAGCAGAAAACCAAACCAACACAACATAGTGTTCGGGAACTAAGAGCATTGGGGTTGACACCTCATTGGCTATTTTTTCGAAGATTTCAGCCCTTACTAGAGAATAATAAGGAGATGCTGTCTCAATTTTGTCATGTTCCAGAAAGCAACATTCTTAATATTTATGATGTATCAAACATTTGCCATGTCCCTTTATTGCCAAGGTATCAAGATTCAAAAGGCACACGCAATAATAAAATAGTTGAATATATTAAGTTTTTCTAAAACCCCAGATTCAGAAGGAATGGCACTAAAGACAGTATTAGATTGGTTATGCTTAAATATTCCTGGAAATGAGATTCCCCTGAAGTTCTCAAGCTTTGTGGTGATTAGTGTCATTTGCTCCCAAAGTATTAATAAACTAAACTGTGAGTTGAGTTTTTCATTCTTGAATTCAATGGAAGAAGAAAGGGAGGAAGGGATCAGTGCCGAGCTAATAAATATTTGTTCAATTCGACCATTGGACAGAGATATAATTAATGCATCCATTAGGAAGACAAGTCGACTTGTGACAGTGGAAGAAGGCTTTCCACAACATGGAATTGGTGCAGAGATCCGCACTTCTGTGGTTGAGGAAAGTTTTGAATATTTGGATGCTCCTATGGAAAGAATCAACTCGGTGCGTCCCGCAAAAGCTCAACGTGATTTTCCGCAGAAGCCCGACCACTGTGCGTCTCGCAGAAGCCCGGCGTCGTTTCCCGTGGAACAGGCTTACGCCGCGTCCGAAGGTTCTGAGCCGCTGTCGTTTCCCCTCGAACAGGCTTACGCCACGTCTGAGGTTCTGAACTATCGTCGATTGCTCCGTTTGTGGTGCTATCGTGGTCTATTAACGGCGGTCAACAGTGAACCCTGCCCACAATCAATTGTCGCCTTTGACTCCACCTTCGTCTTCCACCCACGTCCCTGCCATCCACGTTGTCAACTCAGCTCACATCCCAGCTGCCCGATATCCGGTTGACCCTTGCCTGCGGCGGCGACGGTGTAAATCGTGGTGGTCTGAATTCTTGATGCCTCCAGTTATCAACGTGTTGTGCTTTTTCGAATCGTGATGAGATATAGTCGTAACCCTAAGGTTACATAAGTTAAAATTAATTTAATTAATGTATAAAATTAATTTAAATTAATTTATAATTAATATAAGTTAATTAATTAATTTATATGATCTATTTAATTAAAATATATATATGTATATATATATTATTAAAAATATATATTATAAAAAAAACAACATTGTTATTAAGAAGAAAAAAAATAGAGTTATTAAAAAAAAAAAATTAGTGTTAAAAAAGAAAAAGAAAATAAAAAAATTTAGAGTTATAAAAAAAATAATAAATAAAAAAATCCAAGGAAATATTACTGATGAGCTACATGACGAGAGGATGGCCAAATTATCCAGATTATATACATCAAGGCGACAGACACTAAGTGAAGAAAATGCACAACGTTAAAGCTTCGAGGACAAAGCTTCCGAAGGGAAGGGCTATGCTATGAATATAATTCATAACAAGTAAATAAATAAAATAAATGTAAATATTAAATAATCAAATATTGATTAGGTTAAATAGTCATTAAGTTAAGTGAAAAGGCAAGTCTAAAAGACATGCCCAATCACGAAAGGTCACCTGCTGAGGTATAAAAGCAGGGTCTTCATTGTAACATTCATAACAAATATATATTCTATATATATAATAAATTATTATTATTAAATACCTCGTGTATTTTTACATTCAAGCCTCCAAGCTATCAGTTTTCATGCTTCAGTAATAGTTTTTATGCTTCAGTGCCTGTGCTTATCACAGACCTATATGTGTTATTCACTAGCATTGCAGTACCTATAAAATTACAGATTTACTTGTGCATTTGATTAACCTGTAGGACCTGTATTAGTCCAGATCTACGTTAGCTTTTGGCAAAGAATGATACCCATGTCATGTTTGATCTGAAACCTTCTTTTTCACTCCTCTATTTCTATCATTTCACCGGAAAACCATGGTTTAGGATTTTGTTTTGTTTACAACCCTATCCATCGAATTCCACTTTCTGCTTGGAACATTGTTGCCTAGGATTCTATTTGTTACAACCCTATGCATCTATTTCCTTCCTTCCTCTCCTTCTCTCCACCATTACTACAACTTCAGTTTTACGCTGTCTCATTTTCGTGTGTCGGCCACCAGAAAAAGAAGTCATTTCTCTTTGAGATTGCCCCAATATACCCCTTCATTTGGATCCATGTATTGGCTTGAGTCTACCTTAATGAAGGCCTATTGAACCAAGCCCCTCCTATTATCTTTCATTACATGGCAATTGGAGTGCTGCAAACCCCTCAAATATAACCTTTCATGCACTCCTCTATTTAAGATGTCCTAGGCACTGATCTACAATCAACCCAGAGGCCGCCTCTAGGGAGCTTTCGTGCAAGATTTAGCTACAACATCTTTTTGGCGTCGTTGCCGAGGAACGGATTAGAATATTTTTCCCTGGGTACGACAAAGTTTTACATTTCCCCTGTTAGGTGAGCAAGGGAAGTGTGGGTTGAAGATCTCTCACCTTGGCGACTCCACTGTCAAATTTATGGTAAACATCTTGGCGACTCCACTGTCCCTATCTCTATTTGATCATCCTAGATTTCAAGCAGCCCCATACTCACTCAGATGCTACAACAGCCCAAAACTCTCCCTACTTTTGAAGCTAAAATCAATCACATAGGGAGGTTTTCAAGATGGCCCTTCCTGCATTCCTGGCCAACCAATTTGCCCCACTGGATTTCTCTTCTATTGTTGGTTATCCCAATCATGTCCCTGCATGTCATGAGTGGAATTCCTATTTGCCTAGATTCAGTGGGAACACAGAGAGAAGACCTGACCAACACCTCAAAGACTTTCACGAATGCATGGAGCAACAAGGTATTTTTCTTGAAGATGTACAAATGAAGTTGTTCAAGTGGTCTTTAGATGAGGATGCTAGAGTTTGGTTTAAAACGATACCTCGTGGCAGCATATCTTCTTTGAAATGTTTTCATACAACATTCTATCAATATTTCAAAATATTTTATCCACCAAATGCTCTATTTGAAGATTGTTGCACACTTTGTAATGATGAAGATATTCCTGAGGTAAATAACCCTATTGAAGATGTATGTGAGAGCTCATTCCAAGAAGATATCTACTCACATCAAGAAGCATCTCCCCATGAGCAAGAAAGAGAAGAAGGAAACACCATTGAGTTGCCAATAAACTCTTAGAGGGCTTATTCAGTTGAGTCTGATGTTTCTCCTTCTTATGATGAATATAACTCTGATGAAGAGTCAAGTGATGCAGAGCCACAATGCTTCCAGTCAGGGGAAGCTGCGCAAGAAGAGGAAGCCCACTAGGAAGTCAGCGAAGAGCCTCCAGTTCGCAATGCTCATCTTTCGCCTAGAGAACAAGACCAAGACCCTCCTCCAAAGCATGATTCATATTATTCAGAGGAGGAAGAGATGGTCGCTAGGGTCAAAAAGGGGTCGTTTACTAGCAAGTGGGGAGAAGGCTCCCAGCAGCAAAACTTTCAAGAAGAGCCCGGAGTCGAAGGACCAAGCAGTGTCTGTGATTACTTATTGCAAAAAGGTCCTTGCCGGGAAGTCTCAGTAGGCCCTCTCGTCTCTAACTCTTGCAACTCAGAAACTGAAGATTCTACTACAGATTTCCAAGAAGGTTGGCCCGTCGACAAATGGGTAACAAATGATCAGCAACAAGCTTTTCTCGAAAAGTCTAAAGCTGTGGAGCTGAGAAGTGTTTGTGGTTGCCCTGGCCAAGAGGATATTGGTTAGCAGACTGCTCATGAAAAGGAGGCAGCTGCAAATTTTCCTTGTGAATTCCATGACCCTGTGGCTGAGTACATGAGCATATTTTTAAGCCAGCAGCAGAGGTTGTTTCAACAGCATGTATCAGGTTCCTTGTTTGAAGACTTTTCATGGTGCATGCTTGTTTTATTTTTATTTTTCAGCAGCATGAAGGCACTAGGTCCAGTACTCTAATGCTGACCTGGCTCCATTGGAGGGTTGAACACACTTAGCTGAATTAAATTCTGTGCATAAGTAGGAATGTACATAAATAAGCTCACCAGCTGAGCATTTACTTTCCAGTTGTTAGAATTTTTATTTCTGCATTTTAGATTGAGGAGGAAAGTCCCATGGAGATTTTATGATTATAAATATCCACTATATTTCTGACTCCATGCCCAATGGTGAAGGATATTGGTCTGCAGGTTCTCAACACCTTGCCAGCAAGGCACTATCCCCAGTAGGAACCAATGTTGTCACTCATTGCTTTATCAGTCTTCAGTTGCCTCAAGTGCCAAATAGCAGTGAAGTTGAAGCCATTTCCAACGCCACAAAAACTCTCAGAGATAAATCAGACCCTCTCCATTTCCTAGTGCTCGGAAAGAGCTTTCCAATGGTATATGGAAGTCCAAGAATGGACTCCTGGAGCAGAAGCTAGAGCATGTTGAAGTTACCCATGGAAAGCCCAGCGATCAAAGGAAAAAACACCAAAGGACTAAGGTAAATTGCAATCGGGGTTCGGGAGCTAATCTCATCGCATATCGGCCATCCTGCATCCACATATCAACGATCCCGCATCCCGTAGGTCCCGTAGTCCTGCATTCCTACATCCCGTAGGTCCCAGGGCATACACTTAAGGCTATCGGCGGTTCGCAGTGTTAAACGTCGATATCGCATCCCGCAGTCCCGCAATATCGGCGATCGGCGGGGTTTTGAACTTAAAAGACCTGTAAACCGTCGATCTTAAGATATAGCAGTACATCGCCAAGGAGGCCGAAAAATCATTAACAAAGTAAATGTGCAAAAAAACCAAGGCCTGGCCACTCCCTTCTCTCTCCTTCGCCTGGTGATACGGCGGTACGTCATATCAATGATGGGCAATCCTGCATCCCGCAATCTCGCATGAACGGCGTATCAGCGATTGGCGGTGCTATCACTCCCAAAGCCTTGTGGGGTCGTGATTCTGCGATATAGTATAAAATCACCGGGGAGGCCGAAATCGTTTTATAAAGGAAACCGATGCAAAACAAGGTCGGGCAGGCCATTTTCTCTCTCCTCTAGGGGGGCCACGTGGCGGAATATGATTGGCCCTTATAGCTGACATGGCAGTTGACGTCATCAATGACGTGGCAGTACGGAGGACACGTGTCAAGCTGATTCGACATTTTCAAGGGTCAAATGGGGCATTTCTGGGTGACACGTGTCACTACTCACAAGGTAACACGTGGTAGTGATGAAGTCACCCCGCTAATTGGCGATCGGTGATCGTGCAAAGTAAAGTTCATTCCCCCGCTGATGACCCTCCCTGGCCTGCGATTGCGATATGTGGGGGATCCTCCCGGATGCGATATGTTTTATTGGTTCTATCTTAGGAGGATTTTGCGTCCAGACAAGTTGGCCCGCGCTATGGATAAAGGTAAATGGCCTTTCCTTTCCGCAGTTGCGATTACGATATCCTGGTGGGTCCGATCCCGCAGATCGACGATCGCAGGTGTCTTGGGGAAAAGCTAAAGGTAAAGCACTGTAAAGTGCTGATATGCGGGATTTCATGCAACAAAGAAAAAAGGCTCCCGCAAAGGCTTTCAAAGGCTCTAGCGCCTGAAGGCTAAGCCCCTAGTCTCAGCCCTTGGTTATATGAAGAAAGCAAAGGGGGGGCTATACCAAAAGAGGCCTGAAGGGGGCCTGGAACTCGCCTATTTTACGTTATCCCGGTGTTAAAGGCCCACACATGCAAGTCATCCGTATTACACCGTAAGCACAACACCAGGCATATCAGAGTGTCGAAAAGGTTTTGTTGGGCTCTTAAGACGAATGGGTCAGCAGCTGTGATATTAAATGAAGTATGGGGGAACAGTATGGGGAGGTTCAATAAGACTTAATGGCTCGGCATGGAGCCTCACTCCTCTACACAGCAAAGGACCACCGAGACAGGCACTTGCAGCTACCCACTCCCTATTTCACACAACTGGTCGTTCACACAATAAAGGCAGAAATGACAGAAAACAGCCCTGCAGCAGAGGAACGCATCACAGCGGGGACATGGCTTGATCAGGGGCCTCCACTGGAACAGCAGGGGAACACCTCCTCCTTCATCTTTCCTTTTTTTCCTTCTTCCATTAGTTCTGCAGTTAGCATTTATTTCCAAGAATGGGAGCAGATCCCCATTGTAACTTTTGAGGCAGCAGGAGCTATCACAGGCCGAGGCAGCTAGTACATCAGACAACTGGCCTTTCGCTGAGATATTTTGTAACAGTAATTCCAGCTCCCCCTCTACTTATAAATAGGGGGAAGCAACATTATACAAAGGTTGGCAGATTCCAGAATTTCTCACCTGCAGGGTCTGATTCTGAGAAGCCATATTGGTTCAATTTGTTTTTAATGGGGGCTTCACTGATATCGTGCTGAATGTATGGACTGGTTATTTGGACCCTTTGAGATAAATGGTGTTTCCCTGTTGATTCCAAGCATGATTAATGTGCAGCATGTTCCTTTCGTTAATCTCATTTTATTTGTGTTTTTCTTCCTTTGAAATAGTATAATGAATGCAGTTGGTTCCTCTTAAATCTATGGCTTTATCTTAGCTGCTCATAGAAGACAGTACCTGTGCTTATCACAGACCTATATGTGTTATTCACTAGCATTGCAGTACCTATAAAATTACAGATTTACTTGTGCATTTGATTAACCTATAGGACATGTATTATTCCAGATCTACGTTATCTTTTGGCAGAGAATGATACCCATGTCATGTTTGATCTGAAACCTTCTTTTGCACTCCTCTATTTCTATCATTTCACCGGAAAACCATGGTTTAGGATTCTGTGTTGTTTACAGCCCTATCCATCGAATTCAATTTCTGCTGGAACATTGTTGCCTAGGATTTTGTTTGTTACAGACCTATGCATCGATTTCCCTCCTTCCTCTCCTTCTCTCCACCATTACTACAACTTCAGTTTTAAGCTATCTCATTTTCATGTGTCGGCTACCAAAAGAAGAAGTCATTTCCCTTTGACATTGCCCCGATATACCCCTTCATTTGGATCCATGTATTGGCTTGAGTCTACCTTAATGAAGGCCTATTGAACCAAGCCCCTCCTATTATCTTTCATTACGTGACAATTGGAGTGCTGCAAACCCCTCACATATAACTTTTCATGCACTCCTCTATTTAAGATGTCCTAGGCACCAGTCTACAATCAACCTAGAGGCTGTCTCTAGGGAGCTTTCTTTGTCTCTTGCTGCACTTGTGCTGCAGGTGCAAGATTTAGCTACAACATGTGCCATGAGTGCTCATGCACCTTTAGAGAAGAGGTGGGGCGACATCGAGTTGTAGTCGGGAGGACTACATGTGGGGCAGGATCCTTGAGGTGCCCAAACTCTTGGATCACATACGGCTACGGGAGCCCTTAATGACAGTAGCAAAATGACGAGTGTCGGTTGGAGCAATGTGTGATGGAGCGACAGTGGCAAAGCTAGAGTGCCAAAGTCCGAGGCAGCGCAGTGGATGTTGTAGCAGTGCGAGAGGCACAAAGCAGTTTGCAGCAGAGGTAGCTTCAGGATCACGAGGCATCCATATTGACCAGGATGTCAGTTTTTGGGTGAATTTTTCAATTGCTTACTTCTCAGCAACTGAGTTGGAGTGCAACAATTAGCAGTGGCAGTGTTATGGGCAGCATGAGGCAGCATTTTGAGAAGGAGCTGCAGTACAGATGTAGCAGTGACAGTGGCAGAGTCATGGCCAGCAGTACAGGAAGCAGCGGTGCAGTGGATGAAGGGCAGCAGGCCAAGCATCAGCAACACAGAGGACCAATGCAGTGGATCAGTGTAATGCTTCTATGGGGAAGTATTGTTAGAGCACATTCCTCGCTAAGAGAGAGTGTTAATTTTGGGTAGCATCGGATGTGCTCTAGCTCCGAAATTTTGTGGAGGGGCTAGAACACATGAGATCTCTAGAACCCAGAAATCGTTTGGAGAAATTCCACCCGGATGAGGAGTTATTAAAATAATTAATATTTTTAATGTGTTCCTAAGTCTAAACTTAGGAAAATAAATATATTAATGGGTATTAATAAGAATATGGGTGAGAAACTTCTAAGTGACGAGGATCAAGTGTGTTTTAATCTTAGCCGTTGATTAGGGACTTAATCTCGGTCGTTGATTCATCAATAGGAAAAATATCAGAGGAGGCTTGAGGGTCAATTGGAGATACACCAAGAGATCAAAGAGTTCGATTTTTCTGGGGCGTGGTTTGCTGAGAAAGTCGAGCTAAGTGATTTGAGTTGCAGTGAGAGGGGAAGTTTTGCAGAGGGACTTTAGTCCAAGGTCGAGTATACATAGCAAAGAGGCAGAGCAATAGCAGGAGAGACAGTGCAGCTCCAGAGAGGGTGACACAAAAGCTAGAGGGGCTAACACAGTTCCTTATTAGTAGCGTTGGGGTTTTTTGTGGTGCTGAGAGAACAACAGTTCAACATATCGACTTCTGAGCAAGGGAGGCTCACTGAGAGGGTGACGCAGCTCCTAGAGGAGGTGACGCAGTTCCAGCGCAGAGCTTGGAGCAGCCTATCGTTGCCCAGCACTTGGAACAACATTTGTCATCTGTGGGGTTTGATCATCTAGTTGTTGAATTTGCCAAAATATCTGTCTCCAGATAGAGGTACTTCTGTCAGGTTTATTCTCTGTAGGGTGAGCCGATTTGGCACCCTAGTTGTATTCAGAAATCTGCTTAATAATACAAACCCTCTATGTGCTGCACCAATTTCCCGAATTGGGTTTTTCTGTGGACGATTGTCTCAGGTTATTTCAGTTCATGATCTGTATATTTGTGTAGTCTGCAATAGTGTTTTCATCGTTGTTTAAATATTTAAATAACTTGTTGAATGTAAAGAACAAGTAGGAGATGATAAACCAGTGATTGCAGTAGGATTTCTGATGTGTAGATTCAGAAATTTTCACACACCGATGGGAGGAGACTCAATATAAGGGGAATCACTAGATGAATGGATCAATAAGAGGATAAGGAGTGATTTCAAAGACCTAGTCACAAGAGAGACTCAATTATATGGCTTTCTTGCTTGAAAAGCAAGGTGATATGCTCTCTTGGAAGGGTTAAGAGGATTCTTGAGGCTAGGGTTTGGGAATATATCTTGTTAAGAGGTTTCCTAGACCCGAAAATCCTTATGGAGAATTGGCCTTTGTTGGACACCTAATCCCTAATGGGTTAGTGTGGACGCTGAATGGACAAAAGTAGTCCAAGAGACCTTGGGATGTGAAACCCAACGGTCACAACAATGTACTATAAATGTATATCTCCTATTAATAAAAAATGTACTTTCATGTTTTATCATTAATATTTCTCTTGCTGCCCATGTGTGTTTAACATGGTATCAGAGCGGGCGATTGTTGGTCCTGCTCCATTTTGAGTCATTGTAATGAGCCATTATTTTCCTACGAATACTGACCTATCATTTAGGTTGCTTTGAATGCTTGTCAGTGATGCGCTCTGTATATTCTGCCAGGCAAAAACGCTTCTATTCTGCCCTGCAAAAACTCTCTGCGTAACGCTTGGTATTCCCATTGAATACCTGCTCCTACAATGCTGTCAGCGTTCCATTGCCAGCGTTCCTACAGTGCTGCCAGCGTTTTTGTGCAGCGTGAGGTTTGACAATGGAAGTCCGCAAGCAGAAGCCCATAACAGCACCAGATCGAAAGGCAGTAATGAAAGCCTTCCCGACACCCTTCCTGGCTTCTAGTGTTGTTCTTGCATTTGCGTAAGTTGCAATTTTCATTCCAAGATAGCCAAAAAGGATAGATGTCAAAGAACCAAGCAAGAAAGCTATTGTGCTGAAAATAGCATTAGCAAGGGCTGGCTTTTTGTACATCACTTCTTTGTTGTACGTGCATGGCTGACTTTTTGTACTGAATTTCTCCACTGAACCAAGGAACAGAAATATAAGGGCAGCAAAGCAGACCATGAAAATACCCATGTACTAGTACTCGGTGAATAAAAATGAGTTCGCTCCTTCAGAGATGGCGTTCTGGATCTCAGCGCATTTATTGACGACATTGTGATCGTTCAGCCCTTCCTCTTCTTCGATCAAGTACTCACTGTAGCCATTTTTGTTGTTATTGCTAGGCGTGTGTGAGTGGTCGGGTGACACCTTAACGCGGGACACCAGAACCCACTGAATTAGAGCGAACCCGATACCAATAACGGCAGCCACCGGAATTAAAATCTCCGTCAGGGTTTCAGAGAGAAGAGCGCCCCCCATTGTTAGAGACCTAAAATAAAACGCAGGGCAGCCGAAGCTGAAACGTTACCAGGAGAAGAATAGGGAGAGGCCCCTAAAAAAAAAAAATAAGAATGAACCAGGCGTTCGTTGTGCGGAATGCAGAGAGCATATGGCAGCTCAATAGACGTATTCGAACCCATGACCTCTAGCTGACGCCACATGCGCCTCTTCGTTGCGGGGGAGAAAAGTTGGGTTTGTCTGTAGAATCTTATGAGACCTGACATCACCACCACATGAAGCTCCATTTATTTTAGATATATCATTGTGGCACTGCTCAAATTAGTTGTACTCATTTACTACTGCCTCAGCCGAGGACTGTTCCATATGCAATATCATTATGGTGCGTCCAAGCTCTAACAACAATGCACCCAAATTTTGCATCATAATTCCATTTCGCAAGGCAGCAGCCTGAATCTCACTGCGTGCCAATGCATCAGTTACAATTGCTTCTGCGTGGAAAGTTGATCAAGTGAAGCTCCAGCTTGCTGAGTCAATAACTGTTGTGTGGACCGAATGACTGCTGGTGTTGGCAAACCTCCAGCAGCTGATTTTAAACTCGAATGATGGTTCTCAGTGGTTATATACCACTGTCCGCTGTCTAAACGCTTGTGAAGGCTACTCTTACGCGTGTTTAAATGCCACTTCACTCTGCGTCCATACATCCCTCGCCACTAGCTTCTTCTGCTCCAGCGTTTGGCACCTCTTCTCCAACGCTTGGCACCTCTTCGACACCAGCTTTTGGTGCAACTTCGACACCAGCATTTGGTTCTACGACATCTACTCCATTTGGTGGAACATCTACTTTTGGACAAAATCCTGCATTTGGAGGATTTCGATCACCAAGTCCTGCTCAATCAAGTCCTTTTGAAAGCACTTTTGGACAGACACAGCCAGCTTTTAGGAGTCAACCTTTTGGTGCAAGCAATCAACCTGCTTTTGGTTCAACTAGCACACCTGCATTTGGATCTACTTCAACACTTGCCTTTGGTCAGACAATTGCCTTTGGTCAAGCATCTGCTGCATCTACACCAGCTACATCGTCTTCCATTCCTTTTGGTAATAAACCACCTGGATTTGGCAGTAGCACATTTGCATCTTCACCAGGTTCTGCATTTAATTCACCATTTGGAGCGACCTCCTCATCCACCCCTTTTGGGACAGCTTCTTCAGGTCCATCTCTTTCTGGATCTTCAACAACATCAGCCTTTAGAGTGGAACCCACGCAGGAATATGTTCATAAAAAAAAATATGTCATATGGACCCAATCCTTTACTTGGAAGATTAGTTGGTATCAACAAAATAACAACTTCAGAAGCAAGCTTCTCTATTTCTGTGTTTTGTTCGTCTAGTTGAATTTCCAACAGATATTTTGGTTATCAAGGTGCGGTGAGGCGATTTTGTCGATTTCTGCATGGGAATTTAAAAGCTTTAACTGAACCTGTGGATTGTATGTGAGAATTGACAGAAACCCAGAGCAGGAGATGATGGACAGAGTTTGAGGCCATTCTTGTGATATCGTAGCGTTAACCATATGCTATCTCAATTATTGAGGCTACACAAATTTTGGAGCTTTACAAGTTGGATTTCTGGTTTGGTACGAAAGTAGGAAACGTGGTCATTTATTGATTTGATTGTTTGAATAATGGAGAAAATTCATGGATTATTGGAGTTTTTAAGCACTCTAATATTATCTACTGATGGAAGCACAGTTAAAGTCAGCAAAGACACTCTCAAAGATATTCAAACATCTTTACAACATGCACAGGAAAACATTGATTTTTTGCAACTTGAATCTCAGCTACAACGAGCAGAATTACAACAATGGAGTCATCATTCTGAACCTGTTTTTGTTCAAAACAATGAAACAGACTCCCATAAACAGCAAGTCAATATTGTTGAAGCTCATTCAGATCCAGTGCCCAATAAAGCAGCAGTTGTACATGCAGATGCAAAAACTCAGTCTGCACTTCCCAAGCCTATCATCAGACCTTGGGAACAGCTTGTCTACAACAAGCACAAAACTGGTCTTGGATATGACAAGGACTTGTCCTTTCATATTTCAGACTACTCAAAGCCCATTCAGTTTCAGAGTGCTGGATTCATTCATGACACTTCACCTGCTCCTCATGACAGTTCAGCTTCAGCTGTTCCAGACTCTGCCCCTCTTCCACAGCAACAACAACAACAGATCGTGAAATGCCAACACTGTGACCAAGTTGGCCATCTGAGAGATCACTGTGTTGATCTTCATCCATGTAAGCACTGTCATAAAAAAGGCCATTCTTCACACAGATGCTTCAAAGACAAACGTCCTGCAAGAACAAAGATTCATCTTGGATGGATCGCTTCTTGGCAATGGGTATCAACAGCCAAGAAGATATTCCAAACACATGTTAGAACTTGTTCCAGAGTATTGAACAGTCTTGCAGTTGAGTTTTCTCCATCATCTCACCTTGTATCTGACAAGGGGGGAAATGATGGTCATCTACAAGCTTCACAGCCACATCAAGCGAGCCTGAGCCACAACCTGCCACACCAGTTCCAGAGTTGTAGCCAGAAACAAAGATGCCCATGAACATGCCTTCAGTTGGCAATCTGGGACACTTCCTCTAGCAGAAGACTTCAGCTTCTTGCCAGCTTTGAAAGAATTCCAAGAACAAAATTGAGAACACTTCCTCTAGCAGAAGACTCCAGCTTCTTGCTAGTTTTGGAAGAGTTCCAGGAATTGCATTAAGCATTCCAGAGTTGTTGGTCATCCTTAAACCATCACAGGTTGAGACTTCCCTTTTCAGGTTGAAGTTCTCCCTTTTATGCGGGGTGAGACCTCCCTTTCATGGTTGAAGGTTTCCCTCTTCAAAACAATAGGAGCACTTCCTCTAGCAGAAAACTTCAGTTTCTTGCCAATTTTGGAAGAGTTCCGGGAACTGCACTAAGCATTTCAGTGTTGGTGGTCATCCTTAAACCACCGCCCTTTTTACCAACATTTCAGAGAGCACATTCAGCCTAGTGCTACCATGCATTTTTGCACAGTTTGTATTACAGCTCTCTTCTTGGACTCATACATAACCCTTCAGATTAAGGGGGGGAATGTTGGACACCTAATCCTCAATGGGTTAGTGTGGAAGCTGAATGGACAAAAGGAGTCCAAGAGACCTTGGGATGTGAAACCCAACGGTCACAACAATGTACTATAAATGTATATCTCCTGTTAATAAAAAATGTACTTTCATGTTTTATCATTAATATTTCTCTTGCTGCCCATGTGTGTTTAACAGCCTTTATGTGATCTTTGTGAAATTAGCACCATAAAGTTGTGGGACCACAAAGGACCAAGTGGACCCAAAATTAGGTCAAGAGTGTGGAGTTGATCAACCAAGGAGGGGCTTGACATAATTATGGAAGAGAAGAGGATCAAAGGACAAATTTTCTTTTGAAGATTGAATACAATGATCCAAATGAGGACACTAGCCAAGGGAAACCTAGGGCAAAAAATGATCCTAGAGCTAGGGCTTGCTATATCTTGGGATCCCACCATTGGAATTGCGTCAAATTTGGAGGGCCTCTAGAGGAAACCCTAGCGCAGTTATGGACCAAAACTCGAGGTATTTTGATGGCTACAATGGAATTTATGTGATGCCCTAGGTGACCTATTAAGACTAGGCCTAGAAAGAGAAAGGGGAGGCAAGAAAAATAAGCATTTAGGTGACCACTAGTGGATGGATTAGTGCCTTGCCTTTGGGAGAGATGGAGTCAAGGTGAACTTGTGATTTGGAGAAACTATACCCAATCAAGGAGGCCTTTAGGCAACTTCGCATGGCAATTAGGGCATGAGAGCAGCTACCCAAGGACTTTATACTTCGATGTGCAATGTTTGATGACTTATCAAGATGTATTCAACAAAAATAATCTCTAGGAACATTCACCCATTCATACATGACACATGCAATGATGCAACGCTTCAAAAGATCAAAATTTCCACAATTTCGCATAGAATAGTAGTAAATTTCAGACCTAGATAGCAAAAATCCCAACAACATTCATGTGACAAAGTAAATAACAAGAATAAACATGAAAATGATCACTTACATGTACAAATGAGTATATCCAATCAGCAAATTATGCCAATAATGAAGCTCCAATAATAAGAATATTTAATCCAAACATCAAAATTCATCCATGAAACCAAACTCGTCCTCCAAAAGGAAATGCGAAATTCTCCAAGTAGCTAATAAACCCAAATCCAAGTGATGATGAGAGAAATGAATCACCTCTCGTCTATTTATATGATCTCTAATGAGTTCAATTTGCCTAATTGGCCTAAATGAACCCCAAATAATGCAATAATAACATCCCTTGGTGACAAGCCCACCAAGATAGCTCAATGACATAAAAATAAGCCTCTCAAGAGGGCAAAATGATCAATAAAATGAGTCGTTGGGCCTTTGAGGAGGCCTAATGAAGTCCAAAGTGTGCCATGGTGAGAAAATGGACTCCACACATAGTGGACAAGGGGTTGGCCCTTTGCTTTCCAAACAAGTCACTGTGGTGCTCCCAAGTAGGTGTGGGGGCACAAGGACATACTCATGGGTCTCCAAGTGGATCGAAAATGCATGTAAACCATCTGTAAGGGCTAGGATGATGACATAAGCCCTCCCTTGTCTCCTCTAGTGAGACATCCTCATTTGGACCCTGGAACATCTGCCAAGTGCATACTACAAGTGTGGAGTCGACTGGGCATGGTGAACCAGGTGCATCATCCTCATACAAAAGGTGGAACACGAGCAATCAATGAGCGGTGTTGGGGATCCATGAAGTAATCTCTGCTATGGTGGAGGCCCATGGCTCTCGATGCTCACCCTACAAGTGCCAATGTGGCCCTATGGAGGGCTAGGACCCCGTATAGGGGGACCAAGCCCCAAATGGAGACCCATTTGCAATCTTACATAAGATCCAATTGTTATGAACAAAATATAGATATAAATAATGTAAATATAAATAATAATAACACATCATAAATAATGATAAATTAGTAATTAGTTAATGAAGAGGTATGTCCCTAAGGACATGACCGTTCATAAAGGGACACCTGCCTAGGGTATATAAGCAGGCCCTCACACTCATTGTAATCATCTCACTTGTATTCAAATATTCTTATATAATATATTATCTATTCCATGATGGACATTCTTATATACCAGATATTTTGAGTATTCTTGTTCCGTATACGAACTTTGTTCATTACATTGGTATCAAAGCATTCCTCTGAGTATACGAACTTTGTTCATTACATTGATATCAAAGCATTCCTCTGAGTATACGAACTTTGTTCGTTACATTGGTATCAGAGTTGTTCGATCCTCTAGCTGCTCCACCGCTGCACAGAGCCAGTTTGATCCGACTCTTGGCCATCGACTCTTCATCAACTTTATTATTGTTGCAATTCAAACATCTCACTACAAGTTTCTGGAGATTCTCCATCTTGTTGTTACGCCTTTGGCCACTTCAAAAAAAAAAGATTAAAAAAATTGAAAAAAAAAGTTATATAAAAAAAAATTATATAGGAAAAGAAAAGGGTCTATAAAAAAAATTAAAAATTAAAAATTAAAAAATAAAAATAAAAATAGAATAAAATAAGAAAAAATAATATATTAAGAAAAGAAAAGAAAACATATATTATAGAAAAAAAGTGCAGGTTCTCTACTATTGCAGTGGTACGGTGGCCCAACGAAGTCAGATGATTCCAATTAATTATTATACCATATATACACATTTAAACCGTTGTGAGCCTTATCTGCCCCAACCAGATGCTTTCTACACTATCGTCCACACTCCACCACCCCGCAACCGCACACAACTCACCTGTCGTCGCCAACCATAGTGAGCCGCTAACCTTGCTGAAACCACCGTCGTCAGGCAACCACACCAACTCTGCAACCGTCGTCGAATTGTAGTCGACGGATAGCCATGCCGCACTGCAAACTCGCCTACCCCACACTCATTCCCCTGTTGTACGCTACATAGTCGCCACCCCCACCGGTAGCAATTCCTCCACCACCGCAAGACGAATCACCCGCACCACATTTTCTTCCCCAATATTGACATTCTGCAGTAAGCACCATCGACCCATAGTCGCTCCAGCCGCCATCATTGACCTGAGTGCAACACATTCCGTAATTTGTCCTCGCAGTACGGCAGTGCCCAGTCTCCTCATGTTGTGCGACCACCGTTGCCACCATCGAAGCAACGAACCATTGCTCAAGCTGCCACCGCCTTAACCTTCGTCGTCATCTGCAAGTCGTTTGCACGTGTTCATTGCAAATACGAGGTGGCCAAATCATAGACATCAAATTACTGGAAATCAGTGGTCAATGAAAAATTCCACTCGCTGTCACCAGCAGCAGTCGCTGATGCACCCGCACCTTCATCCACTTCACTAACTTGCTACAATGCAACAATCTATATGTTTCATTGATTAAGCTAGCTAAGCCAAGAGATAAAAGTGCCAATTGTCCAACCATTGTGGAGTCACGACCCTCTAAAAAACAACATTAAATAAATAAATTGAGATGGACTAAATTTATGACTACAAACATTGCCATCGAATTAATAAAATTCATTCCCTCCATTAATAAAACAATCGAATTATTGACTCTGGTCGAAATTATTAAAAAAGAGTATCAAAGAAGAAAAAAAAAATAAGGGTATAAAAAAATAAGAAAAGAAAAGCAAGGGTATATACTAATTAAAAAAATAATTATTACAAAGTGGAATTTAAACGTTTAAAAAATTATAGAAAGTTTAATACTATTTAAAATTAAAGGAAAAAAAGATACATATAAAAAAATTATAAAAAAAAAGTAAAAAAAAAACAAGGAAAAAAAGGGTTATATTAAAAAAAATTATTAAAAATATTATAAAAGTGATTTGAGAAAGGAATTCAAGAAAAGAACAGAAGATGAGTTCCACACAACAATCATTATTTTGGACTAAATGTCCATTTTGTATAACATACATTGAATATCCATGGATTCATAAAAATTGCGAATTATGTTGTCCAACATGTGGAAAATTATTTAATGCGGAAGAATGTCAAGATGACGTATTGATGCAAATCACAGAACGAGAGGAAAAACTTGCAAAATTGGAACAAAGATTAATAAAGGGCGAGGAAATTTTGCGTCTAAGGGACCATAGCCAAAAGTTACTTGCGAAGGTCAAGAAGTCCAAGGAAAGAAAAAAAAATAGAAGAAAAGGAATGTGTCAAGAAGAAATTCAATGAGATTCTATCAAAGAAGAAAGAAAAATATTGCGCTTAAAAGACCTAAATCAAAGGCTATTAGAACAAATTAAGTGTTTAAAAAATGAAAAGTTCAAATGCCAAAGTAAAGTTGACTTGGAAAATGAGGAACTCTTACATCTCAAAAACCATAATCAGAGTCTACTCACTCAAATTAAGAAACGTAAAACTGATAAGAAATCATTGAACAACAAATTAGAAGAATTTATCACGAAAGAAGTGTCGAAGTCTTCAGTCCACGTTGAAGAAAAAGATACGAACATTGATCCAATCAATATCACAACTCAAGAAAATGACAAACCAGTTGAAGGAAAAACATATTCAGATGTTGCAGTTCAGAAGATGGAAATTCCAAGTGAAGATTTTGTATCCAATTCAGCAACACCGCACTAGAAGTAAATCCATAAATGCCACACCCATGATAAGGCAAAGTCAAAACAGAAGAACTCCTTATCGACATTCAAATCACAAGAGCAGACTTTTCAATCAATCTACATACTAGTATCACTCAGAACATAAACAACAAACTTATGTTCCAAGGAATACTGAAGTTTGTACAATCCACTCATGTGATAACAATTCATCACAAGTTTTTAGCCACTGCAAGATTCCACAGAAGATTAACTTAGGATGGTCTGATCCCTTCTTAGTGCGACAATTTTGTTTATCACTTAGAGGATCATATCAACTTGTATCAATGAAGATGACAGTTCTGAGACGAGAAGACATTCGAAACAAAAAAAAAGATCAAGCCTTTTCATCAGCAAGCTTTGAGGACAAAGCCTTTTTGAGGAGGAAGGCAATGTTATGAATAAAATATAGATTTAACTAATGTAAATATAAATAATAATAACACATCATAAATAATGATTAATTAGTAATTAGTTAATGAAGAGGTATGTCCCTAAGGACATGTCCATTCATAAAGGGACACTTCCCTAAGGTACATTCTTATATGCTAGATATTCTGAATATTCATGTTGCGTATACGAACTTTGTTTGTTACACCAATGCATCCCCTTGCCCTCCAATACAACAAATCATTAGAATAATCAAGTAAAAGAGTTTACAAGTCATGGAATCAATGGGGCACTTCATGGTGGCATGCTCTTCCATAGTGGGATTTGGCATGTACAAGTGTCTCCAAGCTCAATAATGGGGGTTAATCAAGGACCCTATTAGGTGGTTTTAACCTTTAAAGGGGGTGACATGTCCGTGGCACATCCATCAGGTGGTAGGTGGCAAATGATATAGTGATGGAATAGAGTGGGGTTTATCGGAATTCTCTAAGCCACATGTCATGGTACAAGGGTAGCTATAATAAGGGAAGCCCACACCTGGGTATATGAGTGTAAAAGGAAACAAATCATGGTTCATGAGTTACCCCAGCCTTTGTTTTTCCACCCTTCTTCATATGCCTTTTTCCTTTGATTGATTTTTCTTCATAGTTGCTCGGGGCTCCAGGGGATAAGAGCATGATGTGTAGGATATAACAGTAGGTACTCCCTTTTAAGGTGGGGCATTTCATTGCTCACCAGGGGTTGGGACAATCATGGGTTCCTTTATGTGGAGGGGGCTCATCTAGGGCCCATAGGAACCAGGGTGATGGCCATAAATAAAGGGTAGAGCTCATGTTTGGCTTTTGCCCACGTGCTAAATTTGTATGTCTCGGCCATCTTTTGCATTTTGTGGTACATTTCTTGTTGAGAGTGGCCAAATTATGCTTTTTCTTTTCTTTTTAGCTACATCAATCTCTAGGGCATCATTCTAGGCCCAACCCAAGGTGTGGACAAGGGGAAGGGAAGGCTAACCCTATGTGGACCCATGTGGACCCAGATGGGAAAAATGGTGAATAGGGTTAGAATGAGCAGAAGTGGTGTATATGGTGTTGGGAAGCAGGACCATGCAACCAAAATCAAGATTTCCCATGTAGTGCCAACCCTAAAGTTAATGGTCAATAAAGGAGATCCCACAGGACTAGAATACAAGGGTAACCACCAAATCGAGTGAAGGAGACAAGAGTACAGACCTAACCCACTCTTTCTGCCAAATCCCCCCACCAATCCATGCCCCAAAGTGTCCATGAAAAGTAAGGAAAATTACTCAACTATACCAATGAAAAGCCATACCTTCGAGATCGAGAGGCCCACCTTCAAACATACAATCATAGCAGATGGGCAAGGGACCACATGGCTGGCTCAAGTGGCAGAGATAATGGCACATCGAGCTATCTGGTGGCTGCAAGGGGTTGTTGGCTTCTGGCTGAGGACCATCTAGGAGAAATTTTTTCTCCTATGCATACTACCCAGGAAACCCAAAAGGGAAAACCTGCTTTCTTTGTTGTGGTATTTTATTGATTGTTCTTGAGCAATTGGATCTATTACAAAGCAATCTGTCTCTGAGAAAGTGTTCTGCTTCTTCTCACTAATCTCAGTTGATACAATTGATCTTGGCCTGCCTTGATCAATAGATCTCGACCCTCTAAGACGCAACAATTCCCCTGTTGAATAGCCTTGACTTGCCCTGCTTCTTGCTTGATCCCAGCTCCTACTTCCTTGCACACTGGAGCCCCTATTTCCTTGCGCACTTCTCCTATTTCCTAGCGTACAAGGAGCTCATAAATCTTAGGTCACTTGTGGCCCTGTTTCCTAGCGCAAATGTACTCCCATTTTGTAGGGCACAATCTCCTAAATCCTTGTGCACAATTGATGCTCAATTCTGCACTCTCCATAATCAAAGAATGATCTCACAAACTTGTGAACAAACTTGTAAAATCATGTGCCTTCGTCCTTCTCCTTATAGACCCAATTCGAGCATGCAAGGGACCTAGCTCAATTTAGAAGCTCGAGTTCTGATTGCAAGTTAATTGAGAGTCTAATTGATTCTTTCTACAATCAAAACTTGGAGTCTTAACTCGTTCTCCCTTCAATCAAGACTGAAGATTAACTCGCTCTAACTGAACTTGTGACTGCCACCTCATTCTGTAGTCAAACTAATGAAGACTCCACTTAACTAAAGCTCCAACTCTACGTATTCCATCTTGATGATTATTCCAGTAAACTCGAAATAAACTCATCCTAACTAAAGTCCAACTCATGAGTTCGCACTCATGCTAGATAAAGACAAACTGAGGTCTTCACTAGCTAAGGCACAAACTAGAAGACCTTTACTCGCTACATTTTCAAGAATTTGAAGATCTAGTTCAAGCTTGATTTGAAGTCCATGTTTTGGTGTATTGAAGGTTGGGTTCAGGTTGGAGCCTGCAATTACTGTAAGTTGGTGCTTATTGAGGATTGGTGTCCTCATCTTCTTGATGGGTTGGGACCTAGAATTTTTGTAAGTTGATGCTTACAAAGGATTGATGTCCTCACAAGAGATTGTAATAAATTAAAGATTGTTTTCAAGTATTTCTTCTTCAAATTTTGATTTGCACTTTAATCTTTGTGTTCATACATTGTGGATGATTAATTATGTGATGTGAATTCAGTTTCAAGATTAACTAAGTGAAAATTTGTCAAAAGTAATGAAATATTGATTCACCCCCCTCTTACTATTTTCAATAGTAAGCATGGAGTGAGTGTGCCCACTAGGCCTCTGCTGCTCTGTGAAGAACCACTTGAAAAAACCATCTCAAACTCAAGTAAAAGAAAACCACTCATTAGAGACAAAGACCATAAATGCATCATAGTGGACCATATTTAATTGTCAAGAGCATAGTAAGGCTTCAAATTGGGATCACCAAATATCTAACTAGATCAAGTCCTATAAAATTGTTCCCTACCTTGTTAGAGGTGGCTAGATAATCAACCCTATTAGATACTTCCAATTCCTAGGGAGAAGTGACATGTCCAAGGTCAACCCTTCAATTCATAGGTATTTGTGATAGTGGTGTTAATGGAGGGGAATGACTCCATGGCTAGGTTCCATGAACACAGTACCAGCTGATGGTGGTCCATCATCCTGAGTGCAATAGATGTATGGAGGGAGCAATCGTGGGGGCATAAGTTACCCCTTTCCTCAACCTGCTTTTTCCACCCCTTTAGTGCACCTTTTACTTCTTTTTGATAATGCTTTGATATGCAGCGTAGCTTAGGTGTCCTAGCTTGCTTTTAATGATATAACATTTATTTACCCCTTAAGGATGAGTCAGTTTTTTGCTCATCAGGGTTGGAACATGCAAGAGTTCCTTATGATGTGATGGAGCATCTAGTGATTAGGAACCGAGTGATGGCTAATGAAGGGGGTAGATCTCACGCTAGGCTTTTTCCCATGCATTAATTATGTCTCGACCATCTTTTGCATTTTAAATTTTCTTTTTCTTTTATTGTGGCCATCTTATGCTTTTATCTTTCTTGTAGTTGCATCAACCTCTACGACAAAGATTTCAAACCCTAACTCAAGGATGTGAATGTGAGGGTGTTAAATCACAATAAACCAATGACAACAAACCCAAATGATGGATGCGAAATCAAGGGAATGATGAAATATGTTAAGTATGGGGTGGTTATGGACATACTACTTCAATCCAAGTTTTCCAAGTAGTGCCCTTCCTATAACCCTAAGGCCTCAGAGGAGGTCCCACTAGACTAAGGGTAAAAGCCAAACCCCCAATAAGGTGAGAGAACAAATTTACAATCAAGATCAGTGAAACATCTAGATCACCCCTTTATCCATGTTAGAATGCCCAAAATATTAAGTAAAAGCACTCGACTACAAAATGATTAAAGTACCTGTTGAGTGGTAGCCCACCTTCATTCAAAAGGAATGTTGGATGGTGATAGGTTTATGACTCGTGCAAATGGTGGAGGAATGTGGCATATCATCATAACTAAACAATGTATAAGGCAATTGGCTAACTGGTTGTCCAAGATAGGAGAAAAGTTTTCACCTATGGGGTTATCCACTTTGGTGGGTAACAATACTCATGCATCTATGAGGGAAATTTACAGCAACAAAATTGGTTGGGGTTTGGCTAATCGATTGATTTGGAGTTGGAAACCGAAATACCAAAGTATAGTTGAAATCCCTTGCATTCAAGCTCTAAGATGAAGTAGGAAAGGGATTTTCTTTTGGAAATATTTATGGGACTTGGAATCTTGATCTTGAATTGATTGGATAACTCTTGCTTGCTAAAAATCTCGTTGAGCTTCTAATAGAGTAACTATTAGTGAGATGTAGACAATAGAACTTTATTCCTCCATAAAAGTACTACAAAACGAACATTTTTCATATCCAAAGCCCCTACATTGAATCTTGGATGCGCTTCAATGCTTACTAAAAATGGATTGCATAGTGTTCGGACCCTCAAAATCTCCTGTAAGCTCCAAGTCTTTGCCTGGTTCATTATTTATTGGGGTCTACCGAAAAAGTTTTGGTTAGCCAAAAGTGGGTTCATTGATAACAAGAGCTTGGCGTACAACAAGAAAACCCCCTAGCATATTATATGGAACTATAAATTTGCAGGAGACTACCGACAATAGGTTCATCTTCAAATCCCTACTATTTTCCTAGGCACCATCCATTGGCATGCAAGTCTTATAGGGAATTCAAAACAATTGGTTTTATTTGACTTCCTGGGTTTATGGAATTGCAATTGAATTTCATCTAGATTTAATCTTTGGAAAATGTGTTGCAAAGTATCTTTGAGAAAAATGTAAGCCCATTTCCCTTCCTTGAATCCTAGTGGGAAGAGGTACCCTCTCAATTGCTTGCCAAAGGCTACTTGTTGATTAGGGATGCCAAGAAACAAGATGCTTCTACTTATTCTGATTTGATTTCAGTCTTAATAGCGTTGATAAATCTTCACTATACATCCTCCTTTGCTCTTGCAGATATTGTCGTCCTTCTATGTGTGTGTAGTATTTTCTCCCAATAAAAAAATCTTCTGGTCTAAATTAATTGTATAGGCGATTTGAAAATAATTTGGTTTTTCCTCAATCTTAAACTTGATGAGTGTAGTATTGGCATTCCTTCATTTTCTAGTACGGTTCATAAAGAAGAGAGGAAGCCACTAATAAGTTGAGTTATTTTATAAGTGGCATTCCTTCCTCAGGTGCTATTATCCTACATCTATATGATTTGGATTTCAACATATTTTATGGATGCTACATATAGCCTAAGTGCAGTATTCAATTTTCACATTCCTCTGCTCATGCCAAATGAAAATTCCTCGGTGTTAATCATAGTGCACACAAAAACTTTTAATGCCCTTAGGTGGATATGAAGTTGAACCTCTATGAATAATCTAAAATTCCAATTATATTATTGAGCTAATAAATTGTGGTTAATCAAACAATTTTCTTATAGACAAAGCCCAAAGAATTTCCTTGAAAATGCTTTAGAGAAGGTGCATAGAGAAGATAACTGGAACACAAAATTGGTGTCATTTTATATTCAAATACATGGCACCCATTGTTTTTCGAATAGCTTGCAACATTTGTTTGTAACTTAATATGTTGTTTTACAGAATGGACAACAACAACCAAGCTTCCTGCCAATATAACATGTGGCACCTTTTAATTGTTCAACTACACAACACCCCTTTGCATAGTACTATTGTAAGATCCCTTCATATCCAGAGCCTAATGGAATTGTGTTCCATCCACCTTAAAGGTGTCCCTCAAGGTCTTGATACAGTATTATCATTAATGTTGCATCATTATCAAATGTTGCATAAACTAGTATGATCAGTTCAAACCCATCATTCAATAAGTATAAACTATAGTTGTATGCATCTCAAGTACTAAAGGCATCTCATGTTTCACCTTTTTGAAGCTTTTCGCATTCCATATGCCTTGAAATTATCAAGAGACACATTATTAGGTAGCAATAATTGGAATATTTCTTCCATTAGTGAGCAACATACATTCTTCTTGCATGAAGAATAAAACCTTTCAAAACAAGACATAAGTATCGTGTTTCATCTCAATAAAAAGTGGTGAAAAGGTGTTACCAATTCAAGTCTTCAAATTCCCCATTCAAGTTAGTGTCACCATGTGAACATACATCAAGGGCTACAAAGGACTGGGATGTGGATCTTATAGCCCATAATATAGTCTTTAAGCAACCTTAATTTATGCATACTTTAGCAACCAAAAGTGGAGCATCTAGTGCCAACAAGTTTTCAAAACTATGAGACTACTAGCTATCAAATTTGTGATATTTTGAACTCATGGATCAACCCTTTTTAATTTTATGTACTATGCCTTATAGCCTAAATGGCAAGGCCCTAGTATACTCATGAGTCAAAACGTGTCTCTTCCCTTTTTTTGTATTTAGAGGAATCGACAACTAGGTCGAGCTTGTACTCATGTGATATGGAGTCGATTATGACCACTACCACTAAACCTCTAGATGAACCTATGCGCGCCCCCAGGCATAGTCCACACAGTAAATCAGGGGATTTGAACCTCAAACCTTAAATTTTCACAACATATTCATGTAATAGTGATCGCCAATCAAGTTGCGCCCCTGGCGGCATCAAAACTTGTCCCTTGACCATTGAAGTGATAACTCTTTGAAATGTATCAAGACAAATTGTCTTACGTACCTAATGTCTCTCATGGTCTTCGAATAGTTGTATTAATATATTAAATTACCTGTAAGTTGTTTAATTCTTAGTAACTTAGTAAGTTGTGTTCTCCTCTCTTTCTCTCTATATATAGTTTCTGACACAATTTTGGTGGTGTCATTATCAGTGGTTCCCAAAACTCATACCCACTTCAGAAACCACAGTGGTTACCAAAACCCATACCCACTTCAGATAGCATAATTGATTCCAAGTTTCAGGTCATGATCTGAGTTTTAGGTCATGATGTGTTTCCCCATCCCTTCAGGGCAGTTGTTCTGCATTGCTTTTCTTTAAGTTGAATTTATATAACAACTATCAAATTAAAGAATGTTGAAGAAAAATACCAGTTCTCGCTGTTGTACACATTTTTTTGTGTTATTCCTCTTTCTTTCTCTCAGTGATTGCTTAACTCCATGTGGCTCATCTTTTTGTCTTCTTTTATTATTGATAGCTTAGGTTTAGGAGTCGTTAGGGCACTTCCACTTTATATTACATTGGTAGTACCTTTTTTTTAGTTCCTTGGACTTATTTTTGTGATCAAAGAACAAAATTATCTTATTTTAATATCTATATATTTCTACATTTACTTATTTTAAGATTTTTTATTTTAGTTTTCTCTAAAACCAAGTTATACTCTTACCTTCATCTTACATTATTTCCCTTGTCTATCTCCATTATTAATTCGTTTTACATGTTGAGCTTTAAACAAAGGTGTTTCCATGTTTTTTTTCTTTAATGTCCATCATGTTCTTACTCTTCAACTTTGCCAAGTACATAGGTCATCTCATGTCCATCATGTTCTTACTCTTCAACTTTGCCAAGTACATAAGTCATCTCACTGGAACATATTTAATTGCTCGTGTGGAACTTCAACTAAAATGTGGTTCACTATTTCACCACAGAAGTAAGACAAAGTTTGAATGCACCTTACCATTTGATATTCTATTAGTTTACCTCAAGGGTCTGAGAGTCTATTGATGTGACTCCATTTTCTTTAATAGGACAAAGGAACTTGGATGTCAATTATTGTTGGAATACTAAGAGGGGGGAGAGGGGGAGGGGGAGGGGGAGGGGTGAATCGATATTTCACTTTTTCTTACAATTTAAATTTTAAAAATCACAAGCATTAATCAATAAGATCATATGAAGAGTACACAAAAGATATATGAACAATTTATTTATATTACAAGGGAAGCTACAACTTTCGGTTTACCAACTACGACTGGAAGGACTACAACCCCAGATTTACCAGCTCTCACTAGAAGGACGCGACAACCTCCTAAAGGAAGCTACAACTTCCTTCCCTAGCACCACCTTGCCACCCTCAACAATAAAAGAAAGAACAAAATTCTTGGGCTCCCATACTAGGGATAATGACCCAAATACAACAATATACAGTCACTATTATCTTTGCCTAAACATATTCAACTTCAGATCTGCTCCAAAAGGTATGTCATTGTAACTTTGATCTCCAAAGCAACAAAATAGAATAATTCATACCTTCAATCAACTGTTTTAGATATCCCTTAGAACATAACCTTGGATTGTTGCTTTTAGTAGCTCAGATCTCCCTCAAAACTCTGCCTCAAAAAAGATTGTTGATATGCCTCAAAAGGTAACTCAGATCTGCTTCAAGACTTCTACAAGGATGACATCAGGGTTTGCTCCAAACTTCTACAAGAATAACTTCAAGATCTGCTCCAAACTTCTACAAGAATAACTTCAAGATCTGCTCCAAACTTCTACAAGAATAACTTCAAGATATGCTCCAAACTTCTACAAGAATGATGCCAAAAAGAACTTCAAAAATTGTGCCAAAATCCTTTAAAAATGTGCCAAAAGTCCTTCCATAGATAGCCTCCCCAATCCGGCCTCTCCTCGCTTCCGATTCATGAAATATGAATCCCAGAAACACTTTTTTTCTTCGTTTGTTTCAACTGATCCGAATTTTCCTTGAGCAAATTTCTAAAATGTCTCCTCCTCACACCTATATATACTGCATTCGGTGTCTAGACTAGGCCGACTTGTCCACCTGCTGGGCCGCCTTGTCCACTAGCTAGTTTGGTTTGTGCAATTGGCATAATGTATAGTGAATATTCAAAAAACCATTTCTCCTCAACCGTGAGAAGTTAGAGGGAGTTCCATATACCGTTGGAAAGGTCTCGGAATAAGCTTTCCAACCATGTATGTTATACTTCCATTTGAGCTAGGTAAATGGAGTAAAAATGCATTCAAAGATAGGGTATCCAAATGGAGCATCAAAAATCCAAAAATCATTTCTCTTCAACCGTGAGGAGTTAGAGGGAGTGCCATATACCATTGGAAAGGTCTTGATGAGGGCTACGTGATGATATAGTCCTTCCTTGAATTTGCTTTGGCTTTGACCACCTTTTCCTTGATTTTCTTTTGACTGTCAATTTTGCATTTGAGGGCTTAAACCCTTTTGCTCTTTAGGGCTTCTTGAACTATTATCACATGCTTTGATCATCCCAAAGCTAGGGCATCATCCCTAAGATTAGGGCTTTGACATCAATGACAACATTACTCAACAATGACCCATTCACCCTTTGACATCAATGACAACTTTCATCCAACAACTATTTGGCCTACTTGAAATTTGATAATTAACCTTACATTATACAAGATCCAATACATCATAATTATAATGTTAATGAGAATATTTTTATATAAGCGGTGCCTTTCTTATTAATATAATAATTGTTTGGTGATAGGATGAATAATTCTCCTGTAAAAAAGGTTTTATAAGATATAAGTTCAACCTACCATAACATTAATTATAATGTTAATAAAAATGTTTATAAAAACAGTACTTTTATTAATGTAATAATCAATTGACTGAAAAATAAATCGGTGTTTTATAAATTCAACATACCATAACATTAATTATAATGTTAATAAAAATGTTTATAGAAACAGCACTTTTATTAATATAATGCTCAATTGACTATAAGATGAAGAATAAATCAGTGTTTTATAAGTTCAACATACCATAATGTTAATAAAAATGTTTACAGAAATAGTACGTTTATTAATATAAAGGTCAATTGACTGTAAGATGAAAAATAAACCACCTCCTCTGTGAAAAATGTTTTGTAGCTGATATATGTACAAAATAAACATCAGATAAAACAGTGATTCCAACCCTTCATTAAGGCCGTTGGGACTTCCACCGACCCAATTACATATGTTGTAACTAACTTTGCTTGGGAACTGTAGAATGCTTTGTTTTAATAGCTTGGGGACAGGGGACACCCAAACGGCCCCTATTTCTAGGGAATTTTTAATCGAAATCAGATTAAAAATGCCACGAAATGAAATGATAGTTCCACAGAATTACAAATTCCAGCAATGGAAGAACTCTACTCCTAGGGTTTTGGGCCTTTGAATCCGCCCATAACCTTAAAATCCGAAAAATAAGTGCATCGGGCGGAACTTTTGGCCAGATTTCCATCGGAAATGGGACTTCTAATATACGAAATAGAATCTCTTCATTAAGGAAATTTTTTCATTATTTTTTTTCCAGCTGGAGCCTAAATAGGAGTTAGCCGTTAATGTTGAAGGGAAAAAAGATTTACCCACCAATAACCTGCTACCAGTAAAACGATGTAACTAAGATTGTACACGACTCACACAAGTAGGAATGGAGTACTGCCAACATTCTCGACCACGGGAAAATCCTATTGTAATCGTCAAGAGCCGATGAATAATCAGCCTACGGGTACATTAAATCCTTCAACTCAACGAATTTGATGCAGCAGACTTTTTACCTTCGGGGATTTGGCTGTTTATAAGAAACCCTATTAGGGTTTTTGCCTAATTATAGTTAGGGCTCTTGGGATCCTAAAACCAAAATTGGCATATTAGATTGAAAAAACAACCAAACTCCACAGCAATTAAACTAAAACAACATGATTTCTAGTAATTCAGTACCTCCAACAATTCTTGTCCTGGTAACATATCAAACTCCAATCTAAATTTAACTGCCTAACAGGTTCGTTATAATTGTAGTTATAAAAATTAGAAAACAAGTAAAGACAGACAGAATTAGAGTTATAAATATTAAAAAACAAATAAAGACAGACAGAATTAGATACGTACATAAGAGATTACAACCTGAAATGACACACACCCGCCCGCAGATAACGCTAGAGAGATCTCCGTTCTCGTTCGGTGATTTTGCTTTCATTTATTTCTGCAATTTGTTTTTTTCCCATCAAATCACAAGTCAAAGTCAAGTATAGATTATGTTACAATTCTCAATTTTAATTTTTAAAAATGTTAAAAAATAAAAAAGAGTTGTTTTAGTGCGATTTTTTGGACTTCACCATCCAGAATCTGACAGAAAAATTTGAGGTGAAATCTTAATTTGTATTATTTAAACTGGTTTTTTTTACTATATATGAATTCAGCACTCTGAAAAACTCTATGACACTTAAATTCTGCAGGGGATACCCATCAAGCTTGTGATTTCAATAAATTCATACCAGATTTTAGAAAAATTAAACCAGAAAAACTCACTTGGAAAGCTTCCAAAAAATCTTATTAAATACAACTCCAATAAAAGCAATTAAAATTAATATTTAATTATAAATAAATAGATAGAAATTAATATTAAAAAATAAAAACAATTGAGGTTATTAATATTTAATTATAAATAAATAAATTGAGATTTTTTTAGTTTTCTTCAATACTATGCAGTGTGTTTGGTTTTTTTTTCCAGATATTATGCATGAGAGTAGATGTAATTTAAGTAATAGTGTGTAAATGTGATTAATATGTTGAATGTAATATATGATTTTTAATTATATTAATATTTATGTTTATTTTAGGATTTGATTTTAAAAATTTTAATTTAATTATTAAGAATTTTTAAATAGATGGTAGAGATTTAATTTTTATAGGATATTTTAGAATATTTTTAGTAGTATATACAAATTAAAAATTGGCAAGTAATTATGTTTTTTTTTTATTTAAATTCATTAATTAAAAAAATGTCATATGAACAAGTGTCATATAAAATGAATTAGGATTATTGATAAGTTGGTATTATAACAAAGTTTATTTAAGAATCTCTATAATAAAGTGAAGTGAATATCCATGATTAAGAATCTTGTTACATGTTTTTTTTTCTAAATGTATATGCATTTAACTTATATAGCAATTCTTCTTCTCAATAATAATAATAAAATAAAATTATAATTTAATTACTTTTTATTAAAAAAAAAAAATTAGCAACTTGAAATGTATTATGAAGCAAGTGTTTTGAAGTTTATTATGGATTGATATCTATCAACATTTACCGTCTATTTAATTAATATGGTTGCACTATTATGTAACGTTAGTAATTGTTTTTAACAGTGTAAGAAGGAATATAGAGCATAGATTCATCTTAACACCGAATCTATCAAATCCCCTGAGGTGCAAACCTTTTTAAGAAGACACTTAAAGAAAGATTTGTACTTAAAGAAAATTTAATCGCTATAGAGGCTTGATAGATATGGGGTTAAGTTATATATATGTCATGTGTCACCCATGAGGTGTAGAATAGTTGGTTTGCATGGGGTTTAGTCCCTGTTAGGCCACATGTTCAAACCTCATGGGGAGGGGTTGAGGATGGAAGCTACTTTGGGGGAATTAAACTTCACTAAGGGTGTCTAGGCTTGTACATTCATGGTGATAAGCATCCCATTGTGGGTTGATCATTCTTCTCCCATCCAATAACACATCTTCTTCATCTTAAGCAACAAACTAATAAAATGTTTTAACCATAAGAAATCTTTTATTTTAATTTGTTTCATATAATGTATACATAATTAATTGAAATATTTTACTCAATATAGTCATTGAAATATTTTATTTATGACACACAATTGTTATTAATATTTTTTCAAAATGTTGGGCCACGGGGGCCATCTCAATTGGCTATCATTGTGTTATGAAGTATTGTGTAACCATGTGATTCAAGGTTCAAATCCCCATGGGGCAAACCAACAAAAAAAAAATTGTTCAAAATGTTATATACCAATTCCATATTAAGTATTTAAAGAATTAAAAATATCCCCGATACCTTGAATTTAAAAAAAAAAAAAAAAAAAAAACAACAACAACAACAACAACAAAACAAAACAAGTTTCAATGGAATAAGAGCTCTCTCTTTCTATTTGATATTGAAATATTTTACTTAACGTGCATATTGGAATCTCTTATTTATAACCCATATTGGAAAAAAAAATTGTTATTAATATCTTTTAAATGCTACATATGAGCTCCATATTATGTTTTATTTATGACTGATACTAAATTATTTTTCTGTAACACGCGCGCACACACACACCATATGTCAAATGAAATAAATGAATTGCACATCTCTTTTATACTAGATTGTAATATCAATATTTTTTTAGATAGAATGTGTGAACTCCATATTGAATGGTGAAATAATTACACGTCTCCATTATACTAAAAAGTAGAAAGTAATTGGAGGGAGAGGGTTTATTCTTAATCCTAGAGGAAAACAAGTGTTTAAGTAGTCCTAGGGGCTAGGCAAGCATACCAACAAACAAGGTGAAATGTATGGCCTCTCGCTGGGGCTAAACTTGGCCAAAGAGATGGAAATCACCAAGATTGTAATATTGGGGGGCTCTCACCTCACCATTCAAAATTTATATAGAGGCTCTTTCCCAAAAGACAATCAACTTAAACAATTTCTTTACACAATTATGAGTGACTTGGAATGTTTTCACCTTAATACTTTTTTTCATATCCCAAGATCTCAAAATATTGCAGTTGACTTACAAGCAAAAATTGTGTGTCTATTAAAAATGGGCCAGATTGACATCAATGACTCGTTTGGATGGAAAAACATCTCATGACTATATTCTCTCCATTCGTAGCATCTATGAAGTTTATTAGAGTTGCTTTACAAGCCCTTTCAAAAAATGAATTTAGTAATAAGAAAGTCTCTTTCTAAATCCCCTTCCTCCCCCATATTGGCATCAACTATATAGTTTATGGATCAAATGGTTGGAATTTCAAATGGGGTAGCATGGTTGGTTGTAAGCGCACACACCATGCAATGATCCTCCCAGTATTTTTGCATGTGTTAAGACTTACGACAAGATGATATTGCAACCAACGAGCAGATCTTACAATTGAAACTTTAATGGCTTCAAGGAGGTGGGTTATTATGGACCTTAATGGTGAAGGGATTTATATTGCGTGTGAATTCTTTGGTCCTAGGCTTAGATTCATCGTATGCATCTAGTTATGTCGCAATTTCCCTCCATGCTGGCTCAGTCTGCAATGGGATCGAGTGAATTCCCCTCTATGTCAAGTGACTATTCTCAAAGATGAGGGTGTTATTTGGTGCACTATGGGATTTATTTAGGTCAATTTTTTTTAGTTATCTATACATCTGGTAGAGAGTGGTTCTCACATAGTTTTGTGGGGAGTGATTTGTGCAGCCCAATTAAATCTAGGGTGTTGTGGGTCTCTATGTTAACTTGGGAAGCCAAACTCCTCCTCATCTGAGCTCGTGACAATGCAATTGGTTTTTCTAGCCCGTCGTGGATAATTTGGTTGGCACTGTAGACACAATTCTCCCCAAACTTGTTTGTGGCAACTCCTGTGTGCAATGGATTTCTTTGTTGGTTTGGGAAGTTATAATTTCTTGTTATTCTAGTTGTGGCAGTGCAATTGGCTTTTGGGTATACTACTAAAGAATATTCCTTGGGCAGCTCCGCTCTCCTCATGATAATAGGTACTCCTTAATCTTCTTTGTGGATTTTCTCCACATGTAGGTCTCTAAAACTTTGCTTTTGGTACTGGAAATCTCTTTATCCCTCTCTCCTATGTTTCTTGTGCAGTCAATGCCATGATCTCTTTGGCTCTCCACCTACTCTTCTTTGTGATATTAAGCCACCTCTCTCTGCTTCCTCTAGAATTCTCTCGGACGGTAGCCTTATAGCCTCTCCTTGTTGTCTCAACTTTGGTCCCTGGACTCCCCTGCCCCCTATCTATATAATGATGTCTCAGAAAGGAACTCCAAAAGTTGTTGGTGGTTGTAGCGCTTTTCATGAATGTCCACAACAATTCGTAGACTGACATCTTGAAAATACGGACTTACATTAGAAATCCCACTAGCAGGTAAACATTCTCATCGTTCTCATGGACGAATTTCAGACACTTAAGGAAAACGCCAATTGTTAGGAGGATGAAATTGATGCTCTATGTCGGCAGCTAACTGAATTGCAAATGTAGTTGGATAACATAGAAATTCAAAGCTCTATAAGTTCAACACTTAGCCACTCTCCTTAACAATATGTAACTCAATCTAAACAGACCCCTCACAACATATTTTACCCCTTTTTATCATGACCTCCTTTTCTAAATTTGTCTTTTTGTTAGGCAAATTTTGCAGAATTCATGGGAATTTGGGATCAAATGAGAGAATCAACCTACAAACAGCGCACAATAGGGGTATGTGACACCTCAAGCACCCAAACATATTTAGGGGTGAGCTCAATATCATGGGATGTATTTCAGACAATTTTGTAGCATTTGATTCTACAACTTTTGTCATAGAACAGGCTGCCCAAACATCCTTGAACTATTGGATCAAATCATATGCTGGGAAAGGAAAGATTACACTTGCTGAGAAATCAAAGATCACACTTGCTTGAAAATAAAAGAGCACACGTACTTGAAAATAAACAATACGTCTACTAAAATGGAAACCAACTAAAGTCAAAGCACTACAAGACAATGTAAACCTACTTACACATTAGCAACAAATCACTGGCACAAAACCATACCTTGATGGGCCCATGCTTCAGGTTGACCTATGCCTCTACGGTCTTAGTCGTTCAACACAGGCCAAAGACTTAAGCTTCCAAATTCATATAAAACAACACAACAAAATGAGATAATGGATATTAACACATACACAATGCATATTGTTCATGAATATATATATATATATATCCCATAAGAGTGTTAGTAACCCTTCCCAAATATCTTGAGCCACCATGAGAGCCTCTAAAGAATGGCTACATGCCAATTCGTGATACTATATAGTAGCATAACGTTGGTTGTGCCTGATAGTAGCAGAATCACCAGGGTTTTCCCTTAACCTTGCTAAGTTATTAACCACAAGGTCGTTCAATGGATACTCTTCTCAAACCATTAGTCGAGCCTCTAGTTTTGTTTTTCCATGAAAGTATGAGTCTCTTTTCCGCTTAACCCAGTTGGTGATATAGGACATAAAATCTCAGATTTGGATATCCCCAACAAAAGGGTTGGGTTTCCAACAAGAATTATCTAGCAATATGAAGTTAAATAAGTATAATTCACAAAGTATGTTATGGTCCAGTGTGTCTGAATTGTGGTATACTTCAATGAAGGTTTCAAGTTGATTTATTTCATGAGGTTGACTATCCCTAATTTGTCTTAATCAAAAAGATGCCTATAGATCATGTAAGAAAATAGGGTAATCCCTTGAGTGTACTTGGCAGGTAGAAATATTTGCATCGATCTATCAATTTGCTTCTTTCAACTTTTTTTCTTTCTGGTACAAGTCTTTCCACTTGGAAATTTGATTCTTCCATTTTTCCTCTTGAATTAGATACATTGAAAACCATCGTTGTTTTTCCTTTTCTATCACCTGTCTATGGCTCTCCTTATTGATGCCATTGTGGCATATCAGGTTTTAATTGAAGAAAGGCATAAGTGTTGGTTAATATGTCATATAGAATGACATTAATAACATGTTGGGCTTCCTTAGTGTACCCTTCAAAAAACATCTTGGCCTTGGCTGTGGAATCTTCCTTCTAATCTATGGCATGAAGTAAGGGCCCTAAATTGTTTAACATAGGCCCATGTCATTTTAATTTAGCTTTAATCTTTTCATTCTTTAAAATCAATTTCTTTGTTTGTTTGAGCAAAGCCTAATAACTAGGGATACGAAATTAAAAAGGTTTAGGGTTTACAACCTTACCTTTGTTATGCTTAACTTTCCTAGATTTTCTACTACCAGTGCAAACCTTGAAGGTTGTGGGTAGTTCCTCAGTAATTGTATGCCTTATGCTTGGAATGGGGCTACATTCTCAATGCCCTCCTCACACCTAGAATTGTGAAGTTCCTCTATAATAGTTTTAGGTACATTAAAATTTATCTCCCCAGGTGGTGTCATTTCCTCCACTGAGTCTGAAGTCTCAAAGCTAAGAGTTGGACCTTTGTCTTTCCGAGTCTGTGGAAATGTTGAAATTCTGGAAAGATGTCAATGCCCATTTGTTGAAGGGGCCTTCGAACTTACTTGTTTACTTCTAGGTATGACAATTTCTCTCGACTTACTTCTGACACCTCAAAAAAATACCTCCCATGATATATCCAACCTATGTAACTCAACTTTGATTAACATCTTGATTAGGCCCTGATGATATAACCCTAGATCAAGGTTCTTCATTTTTTTTCAAACTAATGTAGTCGTATGCATCAAGATCTTAAGCAAGAAATACACCATATTAAAGGGTTTACACCTTGTTAGGTGCATCAAGATCCTAATGTGATAATGGTAGACCAGGATATATCTCCCTTCGCACATCATGAACTTCTAAATAACAAAGAAAACATATTTCCATAGAGGAAGTAAGGCCTCTTTGTGAATACCTTTCCTTAAATATGGGAGTGGGGATGGCCTTTGCAAGAAAGACACTAGAAGTCTCCATCAATTTTGAAATTATTCAACCAATCCTCTCCATCCTGAGAAAGTTTAGTTACTACAGAAATCATCAGCTCATTAATCATGATAGTAAGTTGCATGACAAATGCTCATGCTCCATTAAAAGTCTAGGAAAACTCCAGCGCAATGGATGTGTCGTTCCCTTGGAATCGACCAAGGAATTCAACCTACCTGACTTCTACAAACACGCTCCATACCTCGGGCTTAATCTAAATATCATTGATATTTTCGAGTTCAATACAATTGATGGTGCCTCCCATGCATTTCTTCCATGTAACCCCTACACTACAAATTAGTTTTCACATCACAAACCACTCCGTAATCATACCCTATTTGAATGAATGACCATAATATGATGGGTGACTGTTTGAATGAGCCAAATCTCAACAATTTTTTTGAGCTATGAAAACAATACTTCACCTGTTGCGGAATGATGTAAGGTGGCAAACTTCTATATTTCACACAATGTATGCACCCTACTCCTGTGATCAGATATGGAATGGCCTCTGTCACGTGAACATGCCTATTTGGCATGTTCATTGTTCTAGGTAGGTCAACCTACTATCGACTTGGATGATGATGAGTCGCCTATGTAGAAAATATCGTTCAACCTACTTTTGAGTTGGATGATGACAAGTCACCTAGGTAGCAAAGATCGTTCAAGAAACATCCCTCCAATTTTAGGAATAACTCATCGTGGTATGCGTTATAGGATAATGACAAAGGCCCCATGGTATATGGTTGAAATGGGTTAAGAGAGTTTTATAGTGTGTGCTAGGAATATAGGTTAGGAAGAAAGCCTTATAAATATTTTAGGATTTAGGATTATAGAAAGGATTTAAGCCAAATTCTCCACCCCCTTGTTTTTTAATTTTAATTTTAGTCCTTAGACTTAGCATAAAGGTAGATATAGGGGTATAAAGGTTTTGAGCAAAGATTTAGTCCTTCGACTAAAAATAAGCAATAGGATAGCAGGAGGTTAAAATAGTGATTAATAGATAGGCTAGGAATGTCAAAAAGAATTTTCAATGGGTAAAATAACCAGGTACACATATTATTCTCTAAATATATTTAAAATATCTGCTTAAAGAAAAACCAAGAGGCTAGAAAAGAAAGCACTTGGATAATAGGAAAAATTGCAACGTGGGCATGTTTGCTCGACACCATGTTCATGCATTGAATGTAATTCTGCAACCCATCCTGAAAAATAATTTATATATCATTAGTGCCTTTTATGGAAAAGATAGGTGTGGATAACTTAGTAGAAATTTATTCACAAGTACTTTTTCTTTTACACTTCGTTTTTTTTCCTCCTTTTTTTTCATACTTTGCTAGCTAGTGTCCCAGTTTTCCAGCAAAATTTATCCTATTGCGCCTTTCAAAAAGGTTTTCACAGTAAGAAGGATTTTGTCCCTAGTAACTTGGCCAGAAATTGGTTTTCCAATATTACTAGGTGCTAGAAGTTCCCGAGACCAAGTTTTTGTTGCTATATTTTTTTTTTAACATGGGACTGCAAAATCAAGAGGTTGTGGGAGGGGATAGATTGACCATCTTCTCTATGAATTCTAAATCATATTACTTAACTAATTCCTTGATGAACTCCTCCTTGGACTTGGGCCTCTAATATAGCCTTAATTGATGCTCGTTAGCCATCAATGGTGTCCATTCATCACAATGGTATGAAGCCTTACAGACCCATTTTCAAACATAGTTTTAACTTGTCCCAAACATCGAGTGTAAAAATTCCCTTTAAAATCCTTGTATCTTGAATCAAATAATAGGGCTCAATCCCCTTCTTTGAATTTCTTCTTCTTGATGAATTTGTTGTGCCACTTTGCTCACTGCTACTAGATGACAACCGTATGTTGTATGGCATCCTGGTGGAATTCATCAAGTTCATTAAGTTGGTCCATGATCCGAATTTAAACAAGAACGCAACAAATTACAGATATAACCATAAAATACATAGATGCAACAGAAATAACACTTCCTTTCATTAATATCAAATAATGAAATATGCTTACAAACATAATGGAAATGAGACTAGCTTAGGTGATGGTAGCTTATCTCTAAGAAGAGATGTGGCAGCTACATGCCTCTGAACTGAGTTACAATGAGGCTCAAGGGCCTTTTTATTATTGAATAATAAGAGAAAACCCTTAACAACCAAAACCCTAACCCGAGGAGATGTAACACCAAGAGTTTATGGGCCTCGTTGGGGTTAGTTGGGCAACCAACTTCCCGGGGTCGTAACTTGGTCATACTATCTTTGTTTGACGCGCATGATACCTCGTTGGAAAGATCTCTCCAAGGACTACAACTGAATATGTGATTTCAATGAAATTTCCTAGAATAATATTGACAAAAAAATGTCGTTTAGGGCCTCAAAACAGCTCCGGAAGTTCAGGACCTGAAAAACTGCCAAAAATAGTAAACTGTGCTATAATTAAGGAAAAAAAACACTGACAAAACAATGGTGGGGTTCCAAGTGGAATAGGTGGGTGACCACCAATATCCACCTACATCATTCCTCCCCCCTTAGGAAGCAATGGTCTCCATTGCGTTGAGTTCCTCCATGAGATGAGGAAACTTCTGCTGAACTTGGTCCCTAGTGAGCCATTTTCCTTGGTGCAGGAGTTGGCCGGCTTTGACAACTCGATACAATTGGATCTTCTGCTGGCGAGTGTTCTTGATCTGCGTGTCCATGATCCGATCAGTTGCAGCTTGTTCCATGCAGTCTGGATTTAACTCTATTGGTGTGAGTTGTTCTGCAATGTCGGATGTGTCCAGTAATGGTGGAAAGTATGGCCGAAGGCGATCCACATTGAACACTGGGTGTAGGCCAAGGAATGGGGGAATGTTGAGCTCAAAAGAATTATCTCCCACAGCCTTGGTGATGGTGTATGGCCCATATCGAAGCGGGTGAATCTTGTGGTGGGGCCCAACGAGGTGCTCCTTCTGCAAATGTAGCCAAACTTTGTTGCCCACCTGGAACTTGTGTGGCACCTGATGTTGATCATGTCACTACTTGTACTTAGCATTGGCTTTTTCCAATATGTCATGGACCTATTGGCGGATGTGTTGAATGTGCTCAATGAAGCTATTTTCCTTGTCGGCTTCAGATTTGACATGAGCTGAATCTGCCTTAGTCACTGCAAATGGTATGGCCACATCAATGGGACATAGTGGCTGGAATCCCAAGCCCACCTGAAAATGGTTGTAGCTAGTTGAGCTGCGGAGAGCTCGGTTGTAGCTGTGCTGGACATAGGGGAGGCTCTCATCCCATGTGTGTGGATGCTTTGAGTTGTACATGTGCATAATGTGTATGATCATCCTGTTGACGACCTTTGTCTGGCCATTAGTTTGGGGATGGAAAGTTGTGGACTTAGTGAGCTTGGTGTCCAACATCGACTAGAGACTGGACCAAAATGTACTGAGGAACCTGTTGTCCCGATATGAGATGATAGACTATGGGATCCAAAAGTGTACCCACACTTGTTTAAAGAAGAGTTTAGCAGTGGCTTTTGCTGTGATACTCTTCTTGCAGGCTGCCATAATGGCCATCTTCGAGAATCTGTTGACGACCACAAAAGCATGGTCGTTGCCAGGCTTAGTAGAAGGAAAGCCTGACATGTAATCCATGGAGATGGATTCCCAAGGTCGACTGGGGGTAGGCAGCAGAGTATAGAGACCTTGCTTCTTGATGGTCGATTTGGCAATGGTGCAGGCAGTGCACGATCTGATGTACTTCCCGACATCCTGTCAAAGATTCAACCAATAGAAATACTTTTGTAGTACTGCTACCATTTCTCAACCCCGAAGTGCGTAGTGGACCAACTGTAGTGCGCTAACCAAATCATCTTCGCACACTCACTTGAAGGAACAAAAAGGTGTCCTAGATGGCATAATAGATCATCTTGGAGGTGAAAATCTGGAACTTGCTGACCCTCCAAGAGCGTATGGTATGTGTGGCTGAATTCTGGGTCACTTTTGTAGATAAGTGACCAATCAGAAGTCTCGTGCCCACACGAATTGAGCACGGTCGTTAACGCCATGATCGGTGGTCGGTTGAGGCAGTCTACAACATTATTTGTGCTGCCCTTCTTGTACTTGATATTCAAATGGAACTGTTGTAGGTATGTGGACCACTTATGATGGTGATCATTTTGCAACTTCCCTTATGTTTGTATGAACTAGAGGGGTCAGTGGTCTATGTGGATGACCGTTTCCTTCCCAAAATGTAATGCTTTCATTGGCGCCAAGCATACATAATGGAATACATCTCTTTGTCATAAGTGGGATACTTCTAGACTGTGTCTGGAAGTGTCTCACTGTGATATGCCACTGGATGCCCTTGTTGAGTAAGGACTGCCCCAATAGCATAGTCAGAGGCATTTGTCTCAATATCAAATGGTTGTTGCAAGTCTGGTAATGTGAGCACTAGTGCAAAGCAGAGGCGATGTTTCAACTCTGCAAATGCCTTCTGTTGAGATTTGACTAAAAGAATTTTTCTTTCGCTCCTCCTTTGGTGACTTGACTCAAGGGCCAAGTGATATGAGAGAATCCCAACATGAACCTGCGGTAGAAATTGGCAAGACCCAGAAAGTTGCGGAGCTCTGTCAGAGTGGTTGGGGCTGGCCAATCCCGAATGACTTGGATATTGGCTGGATCCACATGCACCCCCGTTCATCAATAATGTATCCCAGATACTGAACCTGGGTCATGCCAAAAGTGCATTTCTCCAAATTGGCACACAACTTGTGTTGCCGCAGTGTTTGGAGAACCTGTCGGATGTGGTGGAGGTGCTCTTCCCAACTTTGGCTAAAGATCAAGATGTCATCCAAGTATACCACTACAAATGAGTTGGTGAATGGTCGCACGATGTCATCCATCAACCTCATGAAGGTTGCATGAGAATTTTTCAACCCGAAAGGCATAACCAACCATTCGAAAAGGCCCTCCTTAGCTTTGAAGGCAGTCTTCCACACATAAGAGGGTTCAATTGATACCTGGTGATACCCTGACTTCAAGTCTATCTTGCTGAAATATTTTCCCCCCTTGAGTTGGTCCAGAAGGTCATCAATCCGTGGGATCGAGTACCCATTCTGAACAGTGATCTTGTTCAACGCCTGATTGTCAATACAGAGTCTCCAAGTCCCATCCTTCTTTTGTACCAACACGATCGGGCTCCCACAAGGTGATGGAATCAGCCGAATGTGACCTTTCTGCAGCAACTCTTGAATTTTCCTCTTGATTTGATCGTTCTCCAGAATGGAGCACCATAGATCGGTCCATTGGGTAATGACGCACCTGGGGTTAGATCGATGGAGTGCTTGACCTGACAGTGTAGAGGCACCCCTACAAGGGAGGTGAAGATGTCCTCGTACTCCTCCATGACCTTGTCCATCTGTTGTTGTCATGCGGAAGGGCCCTGTTTGGAGGTATTGGCCACCGTCTTCTTCTTTCCTTGAGGGCGTATCATCAGGAAAACAAGTTTCCCGGTTTTTGAAATGAGCTTACTGCATTATTTTGTAGTAACCAGAGAGATGGCGGTAGGCGGTGCTACCTCCGGTATCCTGTACAACTTATTTCCCAATGTAACAATAACAGCGCGAGGCCTTGACTCATACACAACATGTCGCTTCCACAAGTATGGTTGGCCTAATAATACATCATAAACATCAAGGGGAGCAACGTCACATAATACCTCATCCGTGAAGGGCTTGATGTTGTATGGAAGGTGACATTGTTGGCTCATGCACAGATCTCGTCCTTGGTGAAGCCACCTGATGGTGTACGGTTGTGGGTGTGTTGTGGTCGGTAAGCCCAGCCGCTTCACGACCTCTACTGCAATGAGGTTCTTTTGGCTTCCGCTGTCGACAATGAACTATAGCAGGGAACCCTTTACCCACATCTGGGAGTGGAAGAGATACTCCTCCTCCTCTGGATCTTCAGGTTCCTCCTTCTGGATCTTTGTGGTGGCAACGGTGGCGTTGGGCTCCGCATCAATAATCTGCTTCCCTTTGTCATTCCCCTTGTCGGGTTCTAACTCATAGTTGGAACATGCATCTGATTCTGAAGCCTTTAGCTTGGACACCAGTGACTGCTTGGCCCGACACTCACTTGTGTTGTGGGTGGAGCTTTTATGGAACTCACACCAATTTCATGTGTCCTTCTTCAGCTTCGCAATGTTGTCCTTTGCTTGTGGCCTTGGCAGGTTGTCTCGGGTCGTCCCGCCTTGGCTTTGTCTTTTTTTCTACGGTTTGGGGGAAGATTTCCCTTGCTTCGGATTCACAGATCCAAAGTCTCGCTTCTTCTGTTTAAATTTCTGCTCGATCTTGACGGTGTATTGGTACACCGTGCCAAGCGAGGAGATGTCTAGGAACTCCATCTCGTCTTGGATGTATCTATGTAGGCAGTCGTGGTACTTGAGTACCAAATGTTTCTCAGAATCCTTGATAACAAACTTCATGCGAAGGGTATGAAAAACATTGCTAAACTCCGACACATCTTGGTCCCTTCCCTACTGCAGCGTGGTCCACTTTATGTATTTATCATCGTAGCTCCCGATAGGGTAGTACTGCTCCTTGATGGCGTCCCGGAAAGAATTCCAAGTGGGAGTGGCTAAAAACAGTGAGGTTGTGCTTTCATCCTTCTGCTCACAATAGGTTTCCCACTAGTCCTTGACGTGGGGGGTGCTTTGAGAAGAGCATAAGTAATATTTTCTTGGCTGGAGAAATCATGAACAAAAAAATATCCTTCTAGCAGATTCAACCTTTTACCTACTGTGTCTGCATCTATTGGGCCCTCAAATATGGGAATGTCAAAGTTTACTTGTACCTTAAAAGGTGTGGAGCCTCCAGAGTGGCTGTTATATGTGGATGCGCTATCGATTAGTCATTGACTGTTATTGATGCCCTCCTCTTCCTCCACCCTGCAACTCCCCCTCTGAAATCGATCTCCTTCTCTTTGAGAATCGATCTTCCTTGAGATATTGATTATCTACCAGTGTGTCTCCAAATGATCCTCAAGTCTTCTCTTATACTTTTCCTGTTAATGAATCAACGGACGAGATTAAGTCTCTAATCAACGACTAATATTAAAACAGAATTGATCCTTGTCTCTTGGAAGCTTCTCACCCTTATCTTTATTAATACCCATTAATATTTTAATTATCCTAAGTTTAGACTTAGGAACCCATTAAAAATATTAATTATTTTAATAACTCCTCATCTGGTTGGAATTTCTCCAAATGATTTCTGAGTCTTGGAGATCTCATGTGTTGAATTTTCTAAGTCTATCCATTAGAAAATTAATATGTATTCTGCTAGTTTATTTCTTCTACTTGTAAATTTTGAACAAGTTATTTAAAACATTTAAATACAGAAATAAACACAATACAGTCACAACATCTATAGATCATTAGCTGAAAGAAAACAAACACACAAGTGACACCATTATTTTTGGACAAATGTCCCCGGAAAAACCCAATGCGGGAAAACCGGTGCATCTATTCTTAGGGTTTATTATTATGTAGTATTTCCTTAAGTACAATTAGCTGCCTAACCGGCTCACCCGACAGAGAAAAATACACGGTAGCAATACCTCTATAATCGGAAACAGGTATTCAGAAAACCTGTCCCACGAAACCCTCTCTGACGACTCTAAAGCACAGTGATGGCCCTTCTAGCCTCTGCGTCAGCCTTTTGCTGACATGTGTTAGCCCCAAGACCCTCTGCATCAGCCCTCTAAGGCACTGTGCAGCCTCTGGGACCCTCTGCGTCACTCCAGCAGCCTCTGTGTGGATGACGTAGTCCCTCTGGCCTCTGCATTGTCTCTGTTGGGCTCTACATGGCTTGAAATGGTTGTTTCTCTCACTCTCCCTGCTTCTGTGTTGATATCTCAGTACTATCTCTACCTCTCTGTCCAATACTCACTGCCCCTCGCTGCTAATCACTTATTCACTTTTGCTTAGAAACCCCGCTCTAACAAAATGAATGACTAATCGCTCTGATGTGTTCTTCAACTGACCCTCAAGCCTCCTCTTATACTTTTCCTGTTGGTCCTTCAACGGCCGAGATTAAATCTCTAATAAACAGCTAAGATTAGATTTGGCTTGATCCATGAATTTTGGAACCTTCTAACCCAGTTTTATATTAATATCCATTAATATTTTATTTTTACTAAGTTTAGACTTAGGAACTCCATTAAAAATATTAATTATTTTAATATCCCCCAAACCGGGTACAATATGTCCAAACCATTTCTGGGTCTTGGAGATCTCATGTGATTTAGCCTCTCCACCAATTTTCATGGCTAGAACACATCCAATGCTACCCCAAATAAACGCTACCTCTTAGCGAGGATTGTGCTCTAGTAATACTCCTCACTGAGCATCACACTGATTATCTTGCACCGGTACCTATGCTAATGCTAGGCCTCCCCACCCAACATCCTCTGTATTGTTGCATCCTATACTACTGCCCATGGCCCTGCCACTACCACTGTTGCATCTGTACGGCAGCTCCCTCTGCATCCGTGTTGCTACTGGTCCATCCTCTGAACACTGCATCTACACTGCATCCCCCTCTCATCATGTTGCATCATGCTACTACACTACAACTCAGTTACTGAGAAGTAAGTATCTGATCCACCCAACTTCTAACATCCCTGTCAAGCTAGAAACACTCCCGATGTTGAAGCTCCTTCTGCCGCTAACAAGTGCTCCCACTACTTACCTCTGCGCTGTTGCAACAACTCCCTACATCTCTCACCGTTGCAACCCTCTTTGTGCCATCTTGCACTGTTGCAACACTGAGGGAGAGGTGAAGAAATCACAGGATGGCGAGGCATGGTTGCTTGGCAGGAGGAAGCTCTTCAAGCTGCATGACTATTCAAAGAACATGAAAGCCAGAGTAGCTACATTCAGTCTAAAAGGTAAAGCAAACATTTGGTGAGAAGATGTGAAGAATGTTAGAGGTATACATGAGGAAGACTTGAATTGGAATGAGTTTGAACGATTATTCAAGAAAAATTATCTATCAGAGAGATACTTTGATGACAGGGCAAAAGAATTCTATGAGCTAAAGATGGGATCTATGACAGATGATGAGTACACTAGTAAGTTCTTGGAGCTATTGAGGTATGTGTCTTACCTCAAGGAGGAGAATATCAAGATTCAGAGATTCGCTAGTGGGTTACCAATGGCATTCAAAGACATAATTGAGTTTGATGAGCCTAGATCATTGAAGGAGGCCATCTAAAAGCTAAAGCATTGATATGAACAATTGAAGTGCAAGTCTGAGACTAAGCCAGACTAGAAAGGTAATGCAAAGAACAAGGGAAAATGGGACAAGACATGAGTAAGACCACATGATTCAGGTAATAAAGAGAATGTTGTGCCACTTAAGAGATTCAATGCATTTGGCAGAGGATATGGACATCAATCTGAGGAGCAGAGTAAGGAGCCCGTGCGGTGTTGAACTTGTGGAGGAGAGCATCGCAAGAGATATTGTCCACAGTATAAGGGTGGTAGGACTCAGATATATAATATACAGGAGGCACAAACTATTGGGGATGTTGGTCAGAGTGTCCCTCGTATCTATGCAGCATTGGATAACAAATAGGAAGACCATCAGGCATCTATCATTTATATGGATGGTAAGCTTTGTGATCAAGTTATTTATATTTTGATTGACCCTAGATCTAATTATAGCTATGTTAGTTTTGACTTGGAGGATAAGTGTGGTTTGAGTAAGGAATTGCATGAATAATCTTGGTTAGTGTAGTTGGCTATAGGTACAAAGAAGTGAGTTCATCATTGGGTAAGAGCTTATGCATTTTATTTGAATGGTATGCCTACCATAGCACATTTGAATGTATTACCGTTGGGATCATACAATATGTTGTTGGGCATGGATTGGTTGTACCTTCATAGAACCAAGGTGGATTGTTATGATAAGGCCATTGAGTTCTTGGATGACAATGGAGAACCTAGAGTCTTACAGGGAAAGAAGAAAGCCACATCAGTTAGGATGGTAACAAATATGCAGGAAAAGCGCATTCGCAGGAAAGGGTGTATGTTATTCGGTGCACATTTCTAGTGACAAAGGTAAGGAAGTTGAGAATGTAGATGTGTTGAGAAAGTACCCAGTTCTAAAACAGTTTCAGGATGTATTTCCTAAGGACATTACAAATTTTCCACCTCACACGGAAGTATAATTTTCTATTGAGTTGGTGCCAGGGGCAGCTTTGGCATCAAAAGCACCTTACAGGATGAGTACACTTGAGTTGGTAGAGTTGAAGCTACAGTTGAAGGAAATGTTGGACAAGGGATGCATTAGGCGAAGTGTATCAACTTGGGGTGCATCACTCTTGTTTGTGAAGAAGAAAGATGGTACTCTCAGATTATGCATTGACTACAGGTAATTGAACAAAGTGACCATCAAGAACAGGTATCCGTTACCGAGGATTGATGACTTGTTCTACCAGTTGAAGCGAGCAGCAGTGTTCTTGAAGATTGATTTGAGATCCGAACATCACCAAGTACACATAAAATAGGAGGAAATTTACAAGACATATTTCCAGACTAATTATGGGCATTGTGAGTTTGTTGTAGTTCCATTCGGTTTTATTAATGCTCCAGCTACATTTATGTGGTTGATGAATAGTGTGTTGCATCTGCATTTGGATAAGTTTTTTATTGTGTTATTGATGACATATTGGTATATTCTAAAAATTAGGAAGAGCGTGCCAAGCATTTAGCAGCAGTGTTGAGGTTGTTGAGAGAGCATCAATTGTATGTTAAACTCGGCAAATGAAATTTCTTTCAGACTGAGGTGCACTAATTGGGACATGTTTTCTCCAAGGAGGGCATTGCAATAGATCCAGAAAAGATAAGGGCCATCATGGAGTGGGTTGCTCCTAAGAATGTAGATGAGATAAGATATTTTATGGGATTGGCAGGTTGTTACAGGAGGTCCATCAGGAACTTCTCACAAATCACTTATCCTATTACATCATTGCAGAGAAAATGTAAGAAGTTTGAATGGACAAAAGAGTGTGAGGTTAGTTTTGAGCAGCTTAAGCAGTTGTTGACACATGCACCAGTGTTAAAGATTGCGGATCCAGACAAAGAGTTTGTAGTATCCATAAATGCTTTCAAAAAGGACTTGGTGGAGTCCTTATGTAGGAGGGGCAGGTGGTATGCTATGAGTCGCAAAAACTAAATGAGCACAAGCAAGACTACCCCACACGTGATCTTGAGTTGGAAGCGATCATACATGCATTTAATATTTGGAGACACTATATTCTGGGCCGGATATTTGTGTTGATGAGTGATCACAATGGGTTACAATATCTATTTGACCAATCGAACCTGAATGGTAGGTAGGCTCAGTGGTTGGCCACTACGAGTGAGTTCAATTTCGAGAATAGATATATCAAGGGTGAAGAGAACAAGGTGGCAGATGCTCCTAGCAGGTGGATACAGGTAAATCACTTAGCAGCTATGAGCTCCTATTGGATAGACTTACAGGATAGGATCTTGTAGGCAAGTCAGAAGGATGTCAAGTATATGGAGATTATGCAAAGGTTGCAACAGAGTACAAGTATAGGTAAATGTGGTGGTACAGGTACAGGTACAGGTCCAGGATTAGAGGATGTGGACTATTGCCTTACAATAGATGGATTGGTTAGGTTCAGAGACAGGATATATGTGTCAGATAGCAATGAACTCAAGAAGGTGATCTTGAGGGAGTTTCATGTGAAACCTTATTCAGGTCACACAAGTTATCAGAAGACATTGATTGTAGTGAAGAAATTTTATTATTGGATGAATCTGAATAAGGACGTAGCAAAGTATGTGGCTAGGTGTTTTGATTGTCAGCGTGTTAAGGCAGAATGTAAGCATCCAGGTGGACTTCTACCATCGATTATGATTCCAGAATGGAAATGGGAGGTCATTTCTATGGAATTCATCGTAGTTTTTCCGAGGATAGTGAAACAACATGATTCCATCATGGTTATTGTGGACAGGTTGACAAAGGTTGTTCACTTCATTCCAGTGAAGTCTACGTTCTCAGCTAATAATGTAGCACAGGTATTCATCAGAGATGTGGTCACACTGCATGGTGTTCCGAAGAAGATCGTTTCAGGCAGGGATGCAAAGTTCACTTCCAAGTTTTGGAAGGAGTTGTTTGCAAATTTGGGCACAAAGTTGGCCTTCAGTACAACTTATCATCCGCAGAAAGATGGACATACAAAAAGGGTCAATGGGGAATTGGAGGACATGTTTAGGATGTATGTGATGCATCAACAATGAAAGTGGGAAGAGTATATTCCACTGGTAGAGTTCACTTATAACAATGGGTATCAAGAATATTTGAAGATGAGTCTATTTGAGGCATTATATGGGCGGAGTTGCAATACTCCCAACAGTTGGAGTGATCCAGTTAACAGGGTGTTGATTGGACCAGACATGTTGGAAAAAATGGAACAGGAGATGCAGGTTATATAGAAGAATCTAAAGGTAGCATAGGATAGGCAAAAGATCTATGCAGATCAGAACATGTTATTCAAGGAGTTCCAGGTTGGGGAACAGGTGTACTTGCGCATCAAACCAAAGAAGAGCTCCTTATGATTGGATTATGCGCCAAGCTGGCACCATGGTTTTGTGGACCCTTCAGTATTGTGGAGAGGATTGACCCAGTAGCCTATCGACTTGCATTGCCTCCAACAATGAAATTCCATGATTTTTTCCATGTGTCATTACTAAAAAAGTTTGTTAAAGATGTTGATCATGTGATTGACTGGTCTATATTGCGAGTGGAACCAGATACAGAATTCCAGTCGGAGCCTCAATATATATTGCAGAAAAAGGTTCTCATGCTCTGGAACCGAGCAATTGAGCAAGTTAAAGTGCAATGGAAGCACTTTGGTCTTGATGAAACTACATGGGATATGGTGGATCATATGCGAGCTATGTATCCTTCCTTGTTTTCCGGTCGAGGCAAAGCTGTTTTGGTGTGGTGTTTTCGTATATGTCTTGGTATATGTTTTGATACATGTTTTGGTGATGTTTAATATATGTACATAAGTATATGGATGTAAATACCTCCATGAGTTGTGTTATAAAGCTCCAATAAGCGGTACGAGTGTCATGTCATTATGATGTTATATTTGTTATGTTTTCATGTTGGTTTTCTTCTCAGCGGGTTGATCATTGTAAATATTGCAACGACCTAAGTTATAAAGCTCCATTGTCAATAATTTTTCTTAGAACAATATTGTTTTTATAGTTGTTTTTGAACACCGAGGGCGGTGTTCCCCCAAGGGGGAGGGTTCTGTAACATCCCTAGTGAAAAATCCATGTAATAAAAGTTAATAAAGGCAAAATAATAACCACGGTTGATGGGACACTTATTCCAAGCTAAATGTTGGGAAAAATCATAGTAATGGGGATCATTGATGATTGATTAATGGATAAGGAAATTAACAAAGGCAATGGCTAAGGCTTTGGAAAGGAAAATGACATTTTTGGCACATTTATTTATGAAAATAATGGAAATTAAGATAAAAGGGAGGTGAAAGGTCACATGTTGCATGTGAGGAGGAAAATGAAAGAAAATACCGGAAAATGAAGAAAAAGAGGCCTCATTCATAAAAAGGCTTCTGAGGATCAGTTGGTAACCTTTTGTTAGTTCAGTTTTGGAGCTCTCTCATTATTCTCTCTCTCTCTCATACTCTTCGATACTTAGAGTTTTCGTGGAGCACTCTTGGAGGGTGTGGCATACTTGGATTTTGGATAAAGAAGGCAAAGGAAGAGGAGGAAGGCGCAAGAGAACATCGGGATCAGTAGCTACAATGGATTTTGCTTGCAGGTATCGAGTTGCATGTTGATTTGGGGTAGCATCGGATGTGCTCTAGCCACGAAATTTGGTGGAGAGGTTGGGGCACATGAGATATCCAATAACCAGAAAGGGTTTGGGCAGATTCTAAACAGTTCATGAGATATTAAAATAATTAATATTTTTAATGGAGTCCCTAAGTCTAAACTTAGGGAAAATAAAATATTAATGTGTATTAATATGAAACTGTGTTAGAATGGTCCAAAAGACATGGATCAAGCCAGATCTAATCTAAGTCGTTAATTAGGGACTTAATCTCGGCCATTGATATGTCAACAGGAAAAGTATAAGAGGTGGCTTGAGGGTCACTTGGAGAACACACCAGAGTGATCAGTCATCCTATTCTCTAGAGCGGGGCTTGCTAAGAGAGATAGAATTAGTGATCAGCAGTTGCAGCTGAGGGGCATTGAGTACAGAGAGACAGAGAGGCAGAGATAGTGCCAGGAGGGCAGCGCAGTAGCCGGGGAGAGTGACGCAGAACCAGCCAGGGCCCACGCAGGGCCATGCAAAGGCATCCGGGAGCTGTGCAAAGCCTCAGAGAGGCCAGCGTTGCTGACGCAAAGGGCCAGAAGGCTGACGCAGGGCCTCCTAAGGCTGACGCAGGGCCTCCTAAGGCTGACGCAGACCCATCCAAGGTGACGCAGGGCCAGCACTGGGCAGAGAGAGGCTAACACAGTCCAGAGAGGGCATACGCTGGGGTTTCTGGGGCAGATTGGTGCTAAGGAGCTGCTGGAAGGATTATTTGGGGTTTTAGCCAATAGATTTGTCTCAAACTGAGAGGTATTACTGCCAAGGAAATTCTCTATTGGATAAGCCAGTTTCGACACCCAGATTGTACTCTGATATTGCTTAATAAAAAAACCCTCAGATAGCTGCACCGGTTTTCCCACATTGGGTTTTTCCGGAGACATTGGTCCAAAAATAATGGTGTCATATGGTGTGATTGTTTCTGTTTCTTTCAGTTGTTAATATGTAATATGTTAAGCATGCACTAGTGTTTATTTTTAGTATTTACATTGTAAATAACTTGTTAAGTAACAGAACAAGTAGGTAGGAATAAATTAGATAAAGTGCATGGAGGGTTTCTAACTAAGTAGAGTTAGAAACATCAACATGGTATCAGAGGGTGATTGCAAATCATAGGAGGACTGAGGACATGAGCCGAGCGGAGCAATAGTAGCAGAAAAATAGTTGTCTCGAGGTGATAGAAGTTGTTTCTAACAGAGCAACAACAAGGGAATAGTGACGCAGTGCCTACATCATCAAGGGTGAACCGGGAAGAGGCAGCGCGGAGGCTAAGGAAGGACAATGGAGCCTCACGCGGAGCAACACAGAAGTTGGGAGGGCTGACGTAGTTGGCTGAGGAGGTCGGGTTGCTGGTGTCGTGATTGCGAAGAGCCTAGGAGCTCTCACCTTCATGTTGTTGGGGTTTAGAAGGCTGTGGGAATATTGTAGAGTGGAGCTGTTGAGGTACTGTAATCAGAACAGTACCTGACAGAGCAAGGCCAAGAGGAGTGAGTTGCTGCCGAGGGTTTCTAGCCGAGGAACCCGGTTCAGTGGTGCGGTTTCACAAGATGATCAAAGTAGGGGGCATCTCGACAGCGGCAGAAGGATTTCCAAGAGGTAAATCATGACTCAGAGGGAGTCCAGAAGAGAACTTCTAGACGGGAAGTAGATACTCGGAGGAGTTGAACAGAGAACTTCCAGGAGGGAAGTAGAAGAGCATCATGGCACTACACGGAGTAAGAGACCAAGATAGATTGGACGAAGCATCAAACTTCGCAGTCTAGAAGGCCATAATATTATCCATACTTGACAGAAATCATGTCAAGAACTTCACCTTGAAGGTTATAGCTATCCCAGTCGACCCCAATGATAACGACAAGTACGAGGAGGCAATGGCGAGGGCCAAGAGCATCATCCTTGACGGGGTCAAGGACCATGTAGTACCACACATTTCCGAGAAGGAAATGGCATATGAGATGTGGGAGGCCCTCGAGAAATTGTACCAGCATACTTTTGTGCAGAGAAGAATGCTACTTGACAATCAGTTGAGGTCGTATTAGATGAAGAAGGGAGAACCGATTGACACCTTCCTCAGAGAACTGAATGAGATCCGAGATCAGTTGACTGCTATAAAAGCCATGCCGAATCAGGAGTTGATGGTGAGGAAAGCCCTGAATGTTGTCTCAAAAGACTGGGAGGTATTTGTCCAGAGTATACTGGGCAGAGGGACTCTCCCAACTGGGGATGAGATGTGGGCGGCTCTTTGTCAGGAAGAGATCAGACGGCAGTTGAAGATGGGTAGCAGCAGCAAGGGGATCAAAGTCAAGCAGGAAGAGGAAGATGTTGCCCTAGCATCTGAAAGCAGGAGAAGTGGAAGAAGAAGGATCTCTCCAAGATCAAGTGCTTCCACTGTGGGGAGTTGGGTCATTATGCGACCCAGTGTCCAAGGAAGAAGAGTAAGGGAGAGTCTTCTAAGACTAAGGCAGCGCCAACAAGGGCAGAGAAGGAAGTTTTGACAGGCGATGACTGTGCCATGAGTGCACACGCACCACTTGAGCAGAAGTGGGGAGACATCGAGCTGTGGTCAAATAGACTACAGGTGATGAGGGACAGGATCCTCGAGGTACCCAGCCTCTTTGGATTTACCTTGCTACGGGAGCCCCGAAGAGGAGTAGCAGGACTAGCTGAGTCGGGTAGAGGCGGATGCAGATGGAGCAGCAGAGAGAGCTACAGTGCAGCAGTCCTGAGACAGCACGAGGCTAGCAGGTTTCAGTAGTGCGAGAGGCACAGGAGTGTTGCACCAGTACAGGATGGCACAGAGAGGTGTGCAACGTTGCGAGATGCAAGGAGTTGTTGCAACAGCGTAGAGGTCAGAGAGGGAGCACTTGTCAGCGACAGAGGGATCTTTAGGATCAAGAGGGTCTCTAGCCCAACAAAGAGGTCAGAGTGAGATTAGTTACTTACTTCTCAGTAAATGGGTTGCAGTGCACAGTGGGCAGCACGATGCAACATGATGAGAGGAGGTGCGGTGCAGATGCAGTGCTGGGAGAAAGGACCAGTAGCAGCACAGATGCAGAGGGAGTTGTCGTACAGATGCAGTAGTGGCAGTGGCAGAACCATGGGCAACAGTACAGGCTACAACAGTGAAGAGGATGGTGGGTAGCAGGCCTAGCATCAACACAGGGACTGATTTCGAATGATCAGAGTAATACTCAATGAGGAGTATTGCTAGAGCACAGTCCTCGCTAAGAGGGAGCGTTGATTTTGGGTAGCATCGGATGTGCTCTAGCCACGAAATTTGGTGGAGAGGTTGGGGCACATGAAATATCCAATACCCAGAAAGGGTTTGGGAAGATTCTAAATAGTTCATGAGATATTAAAATAATTAATATTTTTAATGGAGTCCCTAAATCTAAACTTAGGGAAAATAAAATATTAATGTGTATTAATATAAAACTATGTTAGAATGGTCCAAAAGACATGAATCAATCTAGATCTAATCTTAGCTGTTGATTAGGGACTTAATCTCAGCCGTTGATATGTCAACAGGAAAAGTATAAGAGGAGGCTTGAGGGTCACTTGGAGAACACACCAGAGTGATCAGTCATTCTATTCTCTAGAGCAGGGTTTGCTAAGAGAGATAGAATTAGTGATCGGGAGTTGCAGCTGAGGGGCATTGAGTACAAAGAGACAGCGAGGCAGATATAGTGCCAGGAGAATAGCGCAGTAGCCGGGGAGAGTGACGCAGAACCAGCCAGGGCTCACGCAGGGCCATGCAAAGGCAGCCGGGAGCTGTGCAGAGCCTCAGAGAGGCTAGCGTTGCTGACGCACAGGGCCAGAAGGCTGACGCAGGGCCTCCTAAGGCTGATGCAGACCCATCCGGGGTGACGCAAGGCCAGCGCTGGACAGAGAGAGGTTGACGCAGTCTAGAGAGGGCAGACGTTGGGGTTTCTGAGGCAGATTGGTGCTGAGGAGCTGCCAGAAGGATTATCAGGGGTTTTAGCTAGTAAATTTGTCTCAAACTGAGAGCTATTACTGCCAAGGAAATTCTTTGTTGGGTAGGCCAGTTTCGGCACCCAAATTGTACTCTGATATTGTTTAATAAGAAAACCTTCAGATAGCTGCACCGGATTTCCCACATTGGATTTTTCCAAAGACATTGGTCCAAAAATAATGGTGTCATATGGTGTGATTGTTTTTGTTTCTTTCAGTTGTTGATCTGTAATATGTTGAGCATGCACTAGTGTTTATTTTCAATATTTACATTGTAAATAACTTGTTAAGTAACGGAACAAGTAGGTAGGAATAAATCAGATAAAGTGCATGGAGGGTTTCTAACTAAGTAGAGTTAGAAACTTCAACATTGCATGTATGTTTTTCCTCACTAGTTTTGGCATGCATGGCATATGCATGTGGTTTGTTGTTTATGACCTGTCATGGGCATGGAGGATGACCGGGATTGACAGTGGATTTAACTAGCCTTGCCATTTCTTGGATAGCCATGGAGATTATGGGTTTATTTCCTTGTTTTGTTTTGGTTGGGTCTCATGCTTCCTTAACTTGGGTTGGGTTACTAGTTCATATAGCCTTGGTTGGACAAACACTCTGGAGCCCTGTAACAGCTTGGGTTGAGTTACTAGTCCCGTAGCCTTGGTTGGACAAACGATCTGGAGCCCTCGGTGGGTTGAGTTACTAGTCATGGAGCCTTGGTTGGACAAACGCTTTGGAGCCGGGTAAAATTTGTGGCTTGAGTTACTATTCTTGGATCCTTGGTTAGAACAAATGCTCTAGAGCCCTAGAAGGCTTGAATAGAGACCAATTTGAAGATGGTTTTGTGATGTTCGACCATGAGGTGGAATCAGTGTTTTGATGGGTTGAGGTGGAGGGCCTCTAGAAGCCCTAGATGATTTTGGATTGATGTGTTCTATGAGACCCCACATTCATGCTTAGAATATGGCACGAGGGTGAATGGATGAAGAGAGATTTGGCTCAGCCATTCTATGGTCGGGTGGAATGTGGAAGTCCCATCCCGGGTTTTGATTTTGCATCATCAATATGAGGTTATTTCTCCTTGTATTTATATGAGTATTATATTGGTTTATATGTGGATCATATGGTTGTGATTTCATTGGTATTTCTGCTGCTATTATGTTGGTTATGTATGTGTTTTATGACAGTAGCTATGTATGGCTCTCATCATGTTTTTACTTGTAAATGAATGAACAATGTATCTATGACCTAATGGATGAAATGGTAGTTAATGTGTTGAGGCATCAATGCCTCTTAGCGATTCTCAGCTAAGTATGAGACCCCTATGCTCAGATTTGTTATTTACACATATAAATTACATATTTGTGATATGTTTGGCGAAACTCCTATCATGGCTAGTAGGGGTCCAATAAGGTCTTATTCATGTAATTGCATTTGTATTATCATTTCCTTGTGATCTCACTATTTTGAAGGTTTCATTCAATGTTGGGAAATGACCTAGGCTCTGGGCCTGAAAAAGTGGCTCAAATCCCAGGGACACTAGCACAACACTGAGAAAAATAGTCCCTGGATGCTGGCATGCATATAGCATGGGAGTGTCCAAAGCCTCCTGGACACTGGCAGGCCTATAGCATAGGAGCTTCTGGGGGTCAAGTAGTCGAAAATCTCAGTGGGACCCAGGGGTTGGTTGGTAGAAAGGCTAGGATGGTTCTTGAGGGTCCTAATGTTGATGTTCAAGTTCTGTATGGTGTGTTTCTATTGGTTCCACTTCCTTAACGTGACTTAGGAGGTTGAATCATATCATAGTGGCCTCTCATCACATATTTACCCCGGCTGGCCGATTGCTTGGGTAGATTTGGGAGGAGAGTGTTATAGAGTGGTATCAGAGCATGTTTCACCCCTTAGATTGGATGGGTTGTGTGCGTTGGTCAGTCATGCATGTCGGTTGCATGTGTGTCTCTTATGCTTGCATTCCATGTGCTTGTTGCATTTGCATGGTGTTGATCATGGTTGTAGTGATGTCACCTTTTAGAAGTTGATTTTGTTATTTGGAGTGCATCGTCGTGAGTATATGACTGGTTACATGTTGTTATATGTTGCTTACATGTATCATTTTTGTATTATTGGTTGCATTCTTGTATGCTTGGTTACATTCTTGTATGATTAGTTACATGTATCATTCTTGTAAGCTTGGTTTCAAGTATTGTTTGTTTATGCTTGATTATATGTGTTTATGTGTGAGTGTGGTTGATTACACATTGCTTATGTATGTTAATGTTTGCATGTGGTCAAGTGTACAGTGATGTAATGGTTGTTTTCATGCATGAGGTTGTGGTATGCGTTGTTGATAAGGTCATGCATTGATGACTGGACCCTAGCTAGAATGATGGTTGCATGGTTATATGCTTATGTGTTATGTTTCTATATGATGTTATGATTATGTTATACATGTATCACGTTGATTTGTTGATCTTTCAGACAAGGTATCCTCCCCGAGCTATACTAAGGTACGTTGGTTTATTGTGATTTGGTTTAGCTGACATGATATACCTTGCAGGAAGAATATCAAATGGCTAGAAAGATGATATACTACCAAGACTCTCCCTATGAATCAAATGAGCAGTATGGTGTTGGGAATTATTCTAATTTGGCAGATACACTGAGAATCTTAAAGGAAGAAATAAGGATTTGTAAGGCAAATAATGATATAATCATATGGGCACAGGAGAAGCTAGCAGAGGTAAATGCAGTGATACTTCATAGTTTGTCAGATTATCAACGACAAGAACCACTTCGGATTGGCCATGAGCAGGAGGAAAAAACAAATGGGTCGTATGGCAATAGGTTGCATGGGGTTCACAGGTCAGATAGAGGTGACACAGTGAGAGATGGCAAATTGTTCGACACTCCGAATAGGAGAGGTGATAGACACAAGTACCATTCTAGTTCTGGTTCTGACAGGCATGATGATCGATATCGTTATCATCCGTACAAGAGGAGTGATAAGGGATACTTTCCCAATGAGTTTAAGAAAGCAAAGCCACCTACATTTGATGGAGAGGTGAATAAATTACAGGATGCAGAGGCATGATTGCTTGGCATGAGGAATTTCTTCAGGCGACATGACTATTCAAAGAACATGAAAGCTAGAGTAGCTACATTCAGTCTCAAAGGTAACACAGACATTTTGTGGGAAGATGTGAAGAATGTCAGAGGTACATATGAGGAAGACTTGACTTGGAGTGAGTTTGAATGGCTATTCAAGAAGAAGTATCTATCGGAGAAATACTTTGATGACAGGGAAAAAGAATTCTATGAGCTAAAGATGCGATCTATGACAAATGATGAGTACACTAGCAAGTTCTTGGAGCTATTGATTTATGTGCCTTACCTCAAGGAGGAGAAGCCCAAGATTCAGAGATTCACTAGTGGGTTACCAATGGCATTCAAAGACAGAATTGAGTTCAATGAGCCTAGATGATTAGAGGATTCCATCTAAAAGCTAAATCATTTCTACGAACAATAGAAGCGTAACTCTAGGACTAAGCCAGACTGGAAATTTAATACAAAGAACAAGGGAAAATGGGACAAGAAGCGAGTAAGACCACAAGATTCAAGTAATAAAGATAATGTTGCACCACCTAAGTGATTCAATGTGTCTGACAGAGGATAGGGACATTGATATGAGGAGCAGAATAAGGTGCCTGTGCAGTGTTGGACTTGTGGAGGAGAGCATCGCAGGAGAGATTGTCCATAGTATCAGGATGGTAGGCCTCAGATATATAGTGCACATGAGGCATAGACTATTGGGGATGTTGGTCAAAGCGTCCCTCATATCTATGCAGCATTGGATAACAAACAAGTCGACCATTAGGCATCTATCATTGAGATGGACAGTAATCTTTGTGATCAAGTTATTTTTATTTTGATTGACCCCTGGATCTAATTATATCTATGTTTGTCCTGACTTGGTGGATAAGTGTGGTTTGAGTAAGGAATTGCATGAAGAATCTTGGTTAGTGCACTTAGCTACAAGTACAAAGAAGTGAGTTCATCATTGGGTAAGAGCTTGTGCATTTGATTTGATTGGTATGCCTATCATAGCACATTTGAATGTATTGTCGTTGGGATCGTAGAGTATGTTGTTGGGCATGGATTGGTTGTACCTTCATAGAACCAAGGTGGATTGCTATGATAAGGCCATTGAGTGCTTGGATGACAATGGAGAACCTAGACTCTTATAGGGAAAGAAGAAAGCCACATCAGTTAGGATGGTAACAGGTATGCAGGAAAAGCCTAATCGCATGAAAGGGTGTATGTTATTCAGTGCACATTTATAGTTACAAAGGTAAGGAAGTTGAGGATGCAGATGTGTTGAGAAAGTACCCAGTTCTACAGCAGTTTCAGGATGTATTTCCTGAAGACATTACAGAGTCTAAGGATGTATACTTTTCTATTGAGTTAATTCCAGGCGCAGCTCTGGCATCAAAAGCACCTTACAGGATGAGTACACCTAAGTTGGTAGAGTTGAAGCTATAGTTGAAGGAAATGTTGGACAAGGGATACATTAGGCCAAGTGTATCACCTTGGGGCACACCGGTTTTGTTTTTGAAGAAGAAAGATGGTACTCTCAAATTATGCATGGACTACGGGCAGTTGAACAAAGTGACCATCAAGAACGGGTATTTGTTACCAAGGATTGATGACTTGCTTGATCAGTTGAAGGGAGCAGCAGCGTTCTCAAAGATTGATTTGAGATCCGGATATCACCAGGTACGCATCAAAGAGAAGGAAATTTACAAGACAACTTTCTGGACCGGGTATGGGCATTATGAGTTTGTTGTAGTTCCATTTGGTTTGACTAATGCTCCAGCTACATTTATGTGCTTGATGAATAGTGTGTTGTGTCTTTATTTGGATAAGTTTGTTATATTGTTCATTGATGACATATTGGTATATTCTAAAAATGAGGAAGATCATGTTGAGCATTTAGCACCAATGTTGAGGTTGTTGAGAGAGCATCAGTTGTATGCTAAGCTCAGCAAGTGCAATTTCTTTCAGACGGAGGTACACTACTTGGGACATGTTGTCTCCAATAAGGGAATTGCAGTAGAACTAGAAAAGGTAAGGGCCATCATGGAGTGGGTAGCTCCCAGGAATGTAGATGAGGTGAGATCCTTTATGGGATTGGCGAGTTGTTACAAGAGGTTCATCAGGAACTTCTCACAGATCGTTTATCCTATTACATCATTGCAAAGAAAAGGTAAGAAGTTTGAATGGACAGAGGAATGTGAGGCTAGTTTTCAGCATCTTAAGCAGTTGTTGACACATGCAACAGTTTTAAAGATTGTGGATCTAGACAAAGAGTTTGTATTATGAACAGATACTTGCAAGAAAGGACTTGCTAGGTCCTTATGCAGGATGGACAGGTGGTATGCTATGAGTCATGAAAACTAAACGAGCACGACCAGAACTACCCCACATATGATCTTGAGTTGGCATTGGTCATACATGCATTGAATATGTGGAGACACTATCTTCTGGGCAGGAGATTTGTGTTAACGAGTGATCACAGTGGGTTATGGTATCTATTTGACCAACCGAACCTAAATGATAGGCAGGCTTGGTGGTTGGCCATGATTAGTGAGTTCGATTTGGAGATCAGATATATCAAGGGTAAAGAGAATGGGGTGGCAGATTCTCTTAGCAGGCAGATACAGGTAAATCACTTAGCAACTATGAGCTCCTATGGGACAGACTTACAGGATAGAATCTTGCAGGGAGGTTAGCAGGATGTCAGGTATATGGAGATTATGCACAGGTTGCAGCAGAGTACAAGTACAGGTGAAGGTCCAGGTGCATAGGATGTGGACTATTGCCTTACAACAGATGGATTGATTAGGTTCAGAGACAAGATATATGTGCCAGATAGCAGTGAGCTCAAGAAGGTGATCTTGACGGAGTTTCATGTGAAACCTTATTCAGGTCACCCAGGTTATCAAAAGACATTGACTACAGTGAAGAAATTTTATTATTGGTCGAATCTGAAGAAGGATGTAGCAGAGTATGTGGCTAGGTGTTTTGATTGTCAGCGTGTGAAGGCAGAATGTAAGCATCCAAGTGGAATGCTACAGTTGATTGTGATTCCATAATGGAAATGGGAGGTCATTTTCATGGACTTCATCATAGGTTTGCAGAGGACAGTGAGACAGCATGATTCCATCACGGTTATTGTGGAGAGGTTGACAAAGGTTGCGCACTTCATTCTAGTGAAGTCTACGTTCTCAACTAGCGATGTAGCACGGGTATTCATGAGAGATGTGGTCAGACTACATGGTGTTCCGAAGAAGATCGTTTTAGACAAGGATGCAAAGTTCACTTCCAAATTTTGGAGGGATTTGTTTGCGGGTTTGGGCACAGAGTTGGCCTTCAGTACAGCTTAACATCCACAGACAGATGGAAAGACAGAATGGGTCAATAGGATATTGGAGGACATGTTGAGGATGTATGTGATGCATCTGTAGCGAAAGTGGGAAGAGTATATTCCACTGGTAGAGTTCGCTTATAACAATGGGTATCATGAATCTTTGAAGATGAGTCTGTTTGAGGCATTGTATGGGTGGAGTTGCAATACTCCCATCAGTTGGAGTGATCTAGTTAATAGGGTGTTGATTGGACCAGACATGTTGGCAGACATGGAACAGGAGATGCAAGTTATAAAGAAGAATCTAAAGGCAACACAAGATAGGCAGAAGAGCTATGCAGATCGGAACAAGTTGTTTAAGGAGTTCCAGGTTGGGGAACATGTGTACTTGCACATCAAACCAAAGAAGAGCTCCTTACGGATTGGATAATGTGCCAAGCTGTCACCACAGTTGTGTGGACCCTTTAGTATTGTTAAGAGGATTGGGCCAGTAGCCTATCGACTTGCATTGCCTCCGACAATGAAATTACATGATTTTTTCCATGTGTCATTACTTAAGAAGTATCTTAAAGATGTTGATCATGTGATTCACTGGTCTGTATTGCAAGTGGAACCAGATGGAGAATTCCATCCGGAGCCTTAGTGTATATTGTAGAAAAAGGTGCTCATGCTCTGGAATCGAGCAATCGAACAAGTTAAAGTGTAATGGAAGCACTTTGGGCCTAATGCAGCTACATGGGAGATGGCGGATTAAGTGCGGGCTATGTATCCTTCCTTGTTTTTCGGTTGAGGCAAAGAAGCTTTGGTGTGGTGTTTTGGTATATGTCTTGGTATATGTTTTGGTACATGTTTTGGTGATGTTTGGTATATGTACATATGTATATGGATGTAAATACCACCATGAGTTGTGTTATAAAGCTCCAATAAGTAGTATGGGTGTCATGTCATTATGATGTTATGTTTGTTATGTTTTCATGTTGGTTTTCTTCTCAGCAGGTTGATCATCGTAAATACCTTAACGAGCTAAGTTATAAAGCTCGGTCGGCAATATATTTTTCCTACAGCAATCTTGTGGTTATATGTGTTGTTGAACACTGAGGATGGTGTTCCCCCAAGGGGGAGGGTTATGTAACAGCCCTGGTGAAAATTCCATGTAATAAAAGTTAATAAAGGAAATTGGCAAAGGCGATGGCTAAGGCTTTGGAAAGGAAAATGACATTTTTGGCACATTTATTTATGAAAATAATGGAAATTAGGAGAAAAAGACTGTGAAAGGTCACAGGTTGCATGTGAGGAGGAAAATGAATGAAAATAATGGAAAATGAAGAAAATAGAGGCCTCATTCATAAAAAGGCTTCTAAGGATCAGTTGGTAACCTTTTGTTAGTTCAGTTTTGAAGCTCTCTCATTATTCTCTCTCTTTCTCATACTCTTGGATACTTAGATTTTTCTTGAAGCACTCTTGGAGGGTGTGGCATACTTGGATTTTGGAGCAAGAAGGCAAAGGAAGAGCAAGAAGGCGCAAGAGAACATCGGGATCAGCAGCTATAGTGGATTTTGCTTGCAAGTACCGAGTTGTGTGTATGTTTTTCCTCACTAGTTTTGGCATGCATGACATATGCATGTGGTTTGTTGGTTATGATCTGTCATGGGCATGGAGGATGGTCGGGATTGACATTGGATTTACCTAGCCTTGCCATTTCCTGGATAGCCATGGAGATTGTGGGTTTATTTCCTTATTTTTTTTGGTTGGTTCTCATGTTCCCTTAGCTTGGGTTGAGTTACTAGTTCCTAGAGCCTTGGTTGGAAAAACACTCTGGAGCCCTGTAACAGCTTGGGTTGAGTTACTAGTCTCGTAGCCTTCATTGGACAAATGCTCTGGAGGCCTTGGTGGGTTGAGTTACTAGTCTTGGAGCCTTGGTTGGACAAATGCTCTGGAGCCCCGTAAAAGTTGTGGGTTGAGTTACTAGTCCTGAAGCCTTAGTTGGAACAAACACTCTAGAGCCCTGAAAGGCTTGGATAGAGACCAATCTAATGATGGTTTTGTGATGTCCGACCGTGAGGTGGAATCACCATTTTGATGGGTTGAGGTGGAGGGCCTCTAGAAGCCCTGGATGGTTTTGGATTGATGTGTTCTATGAGATCCCACATTTGTGCTTGGAATATGGCACGAGGGTGAATGGATGAAGAGAGATTTGGCTCTGCCATTCTACGGTCGGGTGGAACTTGGAAGTCCCATCTCGAGTTTGGATTTTGCATCATCCATATGAGGTTATTTCTCCTTGTATTTCTATGAGTATTATACTGGTTTATATGTGGATCATATGGTTGTGATTTCGTTGGTATTTCTGCTTCTATTATGTTGGTTATGTATGTGTTTTATGACAATAGCTATGTATGGCTCTCATCATGTTTTTACTTGTAAATGAATGAATAATGTATCTATGACCTAATGGATTAAATGGCAGTTAATGTGTTGAGGCATCAATACCTTAGCGATTCTCAACTAAGTATGAGACCCCTATGCTTAGATCTGTTATTTAAACTTGTAAACGACATATTCGTGATATGTTTGACGAAATTCCTATCATGGCTAGTACGGGTCCATTCAAGGTCTTGTTCAAGTAATTGCATTTGTACTTTCATTTCCGGGTTATCTCATTGTTCTGAAGGTGGCATTCAATTCTGGGCAGTGGCCTAGGCTCTGGACCTAAAAAAGTGGCTCAAATCTCGGGGACGTTGGCACAGCACTTAGAAAAATAGTCCCTAGACATTGGCATGCCTATAACATGGGAGTGTCCAGAGCCTCTTGGACACTGGCAGGCCTATAGCATGGGAGCGTCTCGGGTCAAGTGGTCCAAAATCTTAGTGGGACCCAAGGGCTGGTTGGCAGAAAGGTTGGGATGGTTCTTGAGGGTCCTAATGCTAATGTTCAAGGTTTGTATGGTGTGTTTCCGTCGGTTCCACTTCCTTAACGTGACTTAGGAGGTTGAATCATATCATAGTGGCCTCTCATCGCATGTTTGCCCCGGCTAGTCGATTCTTGCATAGATGTGGGAGGACAGTGTTACACTCTTGCTCCTCGTCGGTCATTTGGCATGGTTCTAGATGTTTGTACAATTTCTCCCTCTCGAACACAAATCACTCTTGCTGAGTTCATGCTCGATGGGAGAATCCTCTAAGATTTTCTTTAAATATGCTATGTTAATTTCTTATGAACACTAGTGGATTTATGTCACTATTCACCCCACACATATTCTCTAACCATTTACTCATTGGTGTTGTGAGGTTAAATCTCTCCTTATATTAAAAGTTGTATTTTACTCCACTGGAATTAGGCTATAATCCACCCACATAGCGTTTGACTATTAAATTGTTCTTCCATAATTTATGTGATCCTTGCATAAATTTAGGTAGAAGTAACAAGTAAATATGCAATAAATTCTTTATATTTTGGCAATTAAATATATTTACCAGGAATTATTGTCCACCATAATTTATGCAATTATTTGGATAAATTTAGATAGGAGTACAAGTAAATATGTTGTACATAAAGATTGTAACAACCCCCAAAAATTTAACACTAATACCATGTTGATTTTCTTTGTTTTAATTTAAAATTTAATTTATCTTTCTTTTAACTTGTGTAGCAAGGGAATACCTCTGGAAATTACCCAAAAATCAACAATGTGGCTATAAATGACTTAATTGGTCAACTTGCTTTCTTCTTAACATTATTCAATACACTCCTTTCCCTATATTGAACAATTGGTTACTCCTTACCTTTTGACCCATCTAAGCCACATGTTTTCTTGGGACCAATAAAGCTACTCAAAGCACCTTCTATCTCAACACCATGAGGGGGACTTCTTTTTGGATATCCAATGGCATTGGATGCAATGAATAGAATCTCCAATTTTTTTATACTAGGTTTGGGAGCTTTCCTTCATGTACAATCCTTCACATGATGAAATAAATCCTAACAAGCAAAACATGAACTAGGTAGATTCAAGTATCTTACCCATTGCACAAATAACATATCCCCATCCATGAATTTGATACAAAGGGAGAATTACTTGGTGAGATTGATCTACACACATAGACATAGACTCAATTACTATGTAGAGGGTTATGGGTGACATATAAGAACCTTTCCAAATCTCTTAACAATCTACTTAAGATTTCATCACTAGAGCATATTAGTCAACTCCATCAAAGGGAGAAATAACCCAATCTAGCATCGTTGGATCAAAAACATCCCTTCAATATTGTGCATAAGAAATCACCCCCTAATTGTGCAAGTCCCCTTAATCAATACTTATGATCAACAAGTTGCAAAGCAAATAGTGAAAGATATCTACATCCAAAGCCAAAATAGGGTCCAAACTATTTTCATTCTTGTTTCTCTAGTGTTGATCTCATTATTTCTAAAAAATCATATTCTAAAGGCATTTTTAAGAGGAAGCAAAGGACCATGCCCTATTTTAAAAGTGCTTACTTTTTCTCATTGAAGACAAGTACTTGATTTAAAATGAAAAGGACATGAATTAATCTCATATTCCATGTTTGTAATTCAAAATCCCATTGGTCTAGCACCTCACCATGGTTCATACCTTGATCAAGTAACTCTAGGAACATTGGCAGATAATCCTTGTAATTAAATCTCATGATCCTCTAAATTTACTAAAATAATGACATCTTCTTCATGTTGATGGCTTACAAAATTCTTCAACCCATGATGATAAAGTATCTCTAGGAACATTGGTCAAATAATCCTTGTAATTAAATCTCATGATCCTCTAAATTTACTAAAATAATGTCCTCTTCTTCATGTTGACGGCTTACAAAGTTCTTCAACCCATGATCATCATTGTGGTCAATCATCAAATCTTGGCTTATTTGGAAATGCTATAAATGAGCCTCCAAAACATGCATTTTTGTCTGAACCATTTGAGGGTGTGCAATTGTTTGTTGATCATATTAGGCAACATGATTGATTGTTAGGCAAAACCCATTGTAAAGGACTGCTCCTTGGGAAACATTATAAACAAGCTAAGGAAAAAGTACAGGGTTAAAAGCCACACCAAATTATCTATGGATCCTATCCACTAGGGATAAGGTCCTAATCCCCAAAGTGAACACACCTTGAATCACCAACTTAGATGAATAGTTTGTTACTAAAGGTAATATATCATTCCTACTAAGGTGGGTCCTAGGATGCAAAGAAGAGTATCAGAATTTGCCATGGTTTCCAAGCCAAGATTTATGACCACCACACCTAGCTCAAGGTTCATAGTTTTTGCAATATGAATCAATACACTCTACATGACAATTGATGTACTATAATTTGTCATAGGTGAGAGACAAATAGAGGTTTTTTTATTAATGGTTACATCAATTATGTTGTTGGGAAGAAAAGGTCAAATTGGGTGCACTCATAAGATAGTTTGAAGAGTTAGCATGGATGAGGATATATTAAATCGTTAATGAAGAGACACTACAAGTATAAATTCGCTACTAGAAAATGGAACGTGTCCAATTAGAGTAGCCACTACGTTGCATTTGTTCCCTAACAACTAAGTAAAAAACCATGCTTCCTGTGGAAGAATCATACGAGTGACTACAAAAAATGACCCAATGACAATGGGAATGAAAAATGCCTCTAATCCAATAGCTATTTAGGTCATCATAGCCTAATCATTACAGAAAGGCTTTCAAATCCCTTACCATTCACAATTAATGTCTACATATCAAGGTATTAGCAAATTAGGTCATCATAGCCTAATCATTATAGAAAGGGGTTCAAATATCTTACCATTCACAATTGATGCCTACAAATCAAGGTTATCAGGAATCTTAGCTTTTATGCCTTCATGATCTACATATCTATAAATGGAGGTTTGAGTCCTTTTGAAGGCCACAAAATCTCCACAAATTTTACCGGGGTTGACAATTTCACACCAAATGTGCTTTTTGCTTTATCAAAAGGCACACACTACCATTTGCTAGTTCAATTCTCACCATTATATGAGGGTTTTGATGATGTTGCATTCAACGTTTTTACTAAAATCAAGAACAATACATTTCACTAAATTTACATATTTTAAAATTGAAGTTTAATGTATTTGTTTATTTTTTGGAAGCGCATACCAAGTAAAAAGCCTTATTGGTTATTTTGCTTCAAACAAGGCATATGTTGTATTGAGGTTAATTAAGCTAAAACATTGTGTTTAATTACATTCTGAGTAATTTTGTTCTTCATCTAGTAACAAGAAAAACTGTACTTAAATCTATCCAAATACATTTAAAATATTATAAATGTTTCTGTCATCAATAATAGTAATAATATTATAAATATTTCTGTAATAATAATAATAATAATAGTAGCAGTAGTAATAATAGTAATACTGTTATAATATTACTAATAATGGTAATAATTATAATAGTAATAATAGTAATAACAGTAATAGTAATAGTAATAATAGTAGTAATAATAATAATAGTAATAATGGTGGTGGTGATTAAAACTGATACATTGCAATTATTTATATTAAGAACCTATCCAGAAACATTCTCTGCCCAAAGAGTTTTGAGAAAAAATAAATCCCGCTGTATCTCCATTACCAAATTAAAAAGCTCATATTTTTGGTAGCGTTGTAAATTACATGATTTAACACAAATATATACTCAGAAACCATCCAGAAACATCTGTAACATTATTAATTTCTCTACCGCCAAGGAGCTTTAAGAAAATATACTGTTGTGTCTCCATTACCGGAAAAGCTCATATTTTGCCCCAGCAGAGTTGGCGGAATGCTAAAGATTTTAATCTACTCCTATGCATAGGAGTAAGATTATTGAACGTGCTATGAATATTTATGAAGAGACGGTCTGTATCTTTAATATAAGACCATGCTCTGCGTATATGCTACAGCATAGGGTTCTCCCTCGGAGGTTTATGAAAAGTAAAACGCTCATATTTTTAGGTGCCAGTCTATGAAAAGTATATGCACAACTTCAATTCTTTAAGCAAGTTTGCAATATTAGTACATAAATTCCCAATTTAACTTGAAGATGACTCGAACCATATTTGCAATGGTTAAGACTCAACCCGAACTAAACATTCAAACAAATTCAAACAGTTGATAATTGAGTCACACTTGAAGGGCCATGCTCAACACAATCTACAGGAAATGTGCCTGAACCTAATCCCATAGTCATATAGCAGCACCTTCTCTGCCTCGTCAACAAGTCATTTATTGGTGCTTACTTTTGACAATGATTCGATGCCAGATTTCTCATAGGACCCTTCCCAATTCTTTCCATCATAGTATTTGAATTCGACATGCTTGATGGTACCAGCGTCAACACAATTAACAGTCACAGCAACCCCATCCGGATTGGTTCGTGGGATATAGTATGAAGTTATGCCACAGATCTTGCAGAATATATGTTTTGCTTTATGCGTGCCGAAAGTGTAAGTTGTAAGCCACTCTCTACATTTTTCTTCCAGCTGGAAATTGCAGGCTGGGACAATAAAGTGGACATTTCCCCGCATGGAACAATCAGAGCAATTGCATTTCCAGGCTACAATGCTAACAGGTGCCCGTGCTTGCCATCTCACGCGTCCACAATGACAACCGCCCTTATGGAGGACAAGATCATCCATTATCGGCAACTGAGGGTGAGAACCAATCTCCTATTATCTTGTGACAAGCTAATTATGCAATCTTTACGAACTTCTAATGAAGACAGAACGTGTCCTGCATTGTTAACGTGTTAGATCATCTAATTAGCTTTCTTGAGTCTAGCTCTTTCAACCGCAATATCCAGAATTTCGCTGATGCAGTTAATCAAACTTTTTGATTCAATAGCTTTCAATAATGGCTGTGCAAATAAAATCCAGACATTCAGAAATAATCAGATCTAATGCAAATGTGTGCCAATCAAAGAAAAAACCATTATAACCCTTTACATTTATGTGTCTTTCATGCTTCCAAATCACGTCAAATATCCAGGTACTTCAAAAGCAGTTGAGGAATCAAAATATTTTGCTAAATCATGGATGCCATTTCATAACTGCTTCCCATATTGCTTTTCAAGATACATTCCTTGAAAGTTTTCTAACAGAATCAAACATTTTGTTCCAGACATGTTTCTACTACTAATCCAATCTTAAAGTATAAATTTACTTCTGTAGGTGACAAAATGAAATTAGGCTTCTGTTTCAGTTTTCAATCTCAAACTAGCCAGGCATTCCAGTGACATTCCTTTAATTTTTTGTGGAGTGCATAAAGAAGAAAGGAAACCACCAGTGATTTGAGTTATTCCAGGAGCAACATTTATTCCTGAGTTGCTACTGTCTACATCTGTATGATTTTAGTGATCATCATGATTTGTGGATGCAACATATAGCTTGATCACAGCCCTCTGCTCATGCCAATTACAAAACTGTGATACTAATGATAGTGCGTGCAGATTGCTAATGCCTTCAGGTGGATACGAACCTATATATGTACCTTTAAAAATGGCCTGAATATCCTTAATAGTATTGAACTAATCAGCTGGGGCCAATCAGGAAATTTTATTATTATAGATGAAGTCCTCTGGATGGCCTATAGTTGGCTCTGCGTCCCTCTCCCGGCTCTGCACTGATCCTCCTGGTACTAACTCTGCCTCTCTGCTATGTATTCACTGCCCCTCAGCTGCAACTCAGATCACTCACTCAATTTCCTTAGCAAACCTTGCCCTAGAAAATCGAGTTCTTGATCTCTCTTGGTGTCTTCTCCAACTGACCCTCAAGCCTCCTCTTATACTTTTCTCGTTGATCCATCAACGGCCGAGATTAAATCTCTAATCAACGGTTAAGATTAGATTTGGCTTGATCCGTGACTTTTGGACCATTCTAACCCAGTTTTATATTAATACCCATTAATATTTTATTTTTCTTAAGTTTAGACTTAGGAACTCCATTAAAAATAATAATTGTTTTAATATCTCCCAAACCAGTTAGATTCTGCCCAAACCCTTTCTGGGTCTTGGAGACCTCATGTGCTTTAGCCTATCCACCAATTTTCGTGGCTAGAGCACATCTGATGCTACCCCAAATCAACACTCCCTCTTAGCGAGGACTATGCTCTAGTAATACTCCTCATTGAGTATCACCCTGATCATTCAGCATCGGTCCATGTGCTGATGCTAAGCCTCCCCACCCAACATCCTCTGCACTGCTGCATCCTGTACTGCTGCCCATGGCCCTGCCACTGCCACTACTGCATCTGTACGACAGCTCCCTCTGCATCCGTGCTGCTGCCCATGGCCCTGCCACTACCACTACTGCATCTGCACTGCATCCCCTCTCATCATGCTGCATCGTGCTGCCCATAGCACTGCCACTGCTAACCGCTGCACTGCAACTCAGTTACTGAGAAGTAAGTAACTGATCCTCCCAACTTTGACATCTCTGTCAGGCTAGAAACACTCCCGATGTTGAAGCTCCCTCTGTCGTTGACAAGTGCTCCCTCTACTGACCTCTGCGTTGCTGCAACAACTCCATGCATCTCGCACTGTTGCCTCACGCTATCTGGGGACTCCTGCACTGTAGCACTCTTTGTTGCTTCATCCGCATCTGTCTCTACCCACATCCAGCAGTCCTGCTACTCCTCTTCGAGGCTCCCGTAGCAAGGTATAATCCAAGAGGTTGGGTACCTCAAGGATCCTGCCCCTCATCGTCTGTAGTCGGTCTGGCTACAATTCGATGTCTCCCCACTTCCTCTCAAGTGGTGCATGAGCACTCATGGCACAGTCGTCATCTGTCTCCACTTATTTCTCTGCCCTTGCTGGCGCTGCCTTGGTCATAGAAGCCTCCCATACTCTTCTTCCTCGGACACTGGTTCGCATAGTGACCCAGTTCCCCACAATGGAAGCATTTGACCTTGGAGAGGTCCTTCTTCTTTCTCTTCTCCTGCTTTCCCGCAGATGCGAGAGCTGCACCTTCTTCTTCCTCCTTTTTTATTCTGGCCCCTTTTCCGCTACTCCCCACCTTCGTCACCCGTCTGATCTCTTCTTGACGAAGAGCCGCCCACAGTTCCTCCCAATCTAGAAGGCTCGACCTACCCAGTATGCTCTGGACAAATACCTCCCAATCCTTTGAGACTGCGTTCAATGCGGTCCTCACCATCAGTTCCTGATCCGGCGTGGCCCCTATGGAAGTTAGTTGATCACGGATCTCCTTCAATCCACCGAGGAAGACATCTATCTGCTCTCCCTTTTGCATCTAGTATGACCGCAATTGATTTTCAAGTAACATCTTCCTCTGCACGGAAGTATGCTGGTACAATTTCTTCAAGGCCTCCCACATCTCATTTGTCGTGTCCTTCTCGGCAATATGCGGCACCACATGATCCTTGACCCCATCAAGGATGATGCACTTTGCCCTGGCCATTGCCTCCTCATACTTCTCATTTTCAGCTGGGTCAACTGGGATCGCTATCGTTTTCAAGGCGAAGTGCTTGATGTGATACCTGTCTAGAATGGACAAGATCCTGGCCTTCCAGACTACGAAGTTGGAAGCTCCATCTAATTTATCCTGATCTCTCGGCCCATTCACTGCCATCTTGTTGCTCTTCTTTCAACTCCTCTGAGTCTCTTTACTTCCCTCCTGGAAGTCCTCAGTTCGACTCCCTCTGAGTCTCGATTTCCTTTCTGGAAATCCTTCCTCCTTGGTCTTGCCCTGTTAGGTATTGTTCTAACCACAGTACCCCACCAGCTTCGCTCCGCAAATTATCCGCAACCCCCTATACCTCAGCAACCTAAAGAACTGAGCCTCTAGGCTCTGTGGAATCCCGGCACTGGCAAAATTCTACACCTCCTGGCCACAGCGTCAATCCTTATTGGCTGACAAAGATGACCGGGCATTGCATAGGTCAGGTCTGCTCCTCTCTGCCACTGCTCTTATCCTCCTCTTGGCTCGAACTGATAACGCAGGCACTCTGCGTCACCCCTTCCTTGGTGCTTTCTGCTAGGAACAGCTTCTGTCACTCGGGACAGCTGTTTTCTGCTACTACTGCTCTGCTCGGTTGATGCCTTCAGTTATCCTATGATCTGTAACCACGCTCTGATACCATGTTGGAATTTCTAAGTTTAACCCATTAGAAATTCTTCCTGTACTATTATGATTTATTTCTTCCTACTTGTTCAATTACTTAACAAGTTATTTACCATGTAAATACTGAAAATAAATACAAGTACAGTATCAACACATACAGATCATCAATTGAAATTTGAAAGTAAACAAGCACACAAGTTACACTGTTGTTTTTGGACTAATGTCCCCGGAAAAACCCAATGCGGGAAAACTGATGCAGCTATTCAGACGGTTTTATTATTATGCAGTTTCAGAATACAACCTGGGTGCCAGAAATGGCTCACCCAATAGAGAATGCCCTCGGCAATAGTACCTCTCAGTCGGAGACAGATATTCCGCTAAAACACCGGATGAACGATCCCACAGCAACAATGTAGCTTCTGTTGCTCTGCGTCACTCTGATAGGGACTGCGTCACCCTATCCGGCTCTCCAGCTCTCAGTCTGTCCCACGAAATGCTCCCAGCACTGCCTCTAGGCCCTGCATCAGCCTCTCTAGCCCAGCGTCAGCCTCTCTGGGCTCTGTGTCAGCTTCTGGAGCCTCTGCGTCAACCCCTAGACCCTCTGCATCTCACACGCTGGCCCTCTCTGGCTCTACATGGCCTCTAGCTAGCTCTGCGTCCCTCTCCCGACTTTGCGCTGATCCTCCTAGTACTAACTCTGCCTCTCTGCTATGTATTCACTGCCCCTTAGCTGCAACTCAGATCACTCATTCAATTTCCTCAGCAAACCTTGCCCCAGAAAATCAAGTTCTTGATCTCTCTTGGTGTCTTCTCTAACTGACCCTCAAGCCTCCTCTTATACTTTTCTCGTTGGTCCATCAACAACCGAGATTAAATCTCTAATCAACGACTAAGATTAGATTTGGCATGATCCATGACTTTTGGACCATTCTAACCCAGTTTTATATTAATAGTAAATACCCATTAATATTTTATTTTTCTTAAGTTTAGACTTAGGAACTCCATTAAAAATATTAATTATTAATATCTCCCATACCGGTTAGATTCTGCCCAAACTCTTTCTGGGTCTTGGAGATCTCATGTGCTTTAGCCTCAACACCAATTTTCGTGGCTAGAGCACATCCGATGCTACCCCAAATCAACATGAACAAAGTTAAAGACTTAGGCATCATTTTATATGACTTGAGGGCCAGCACATGAAATTTTCCCCTCCCCCTTCCATAAATTATTCATCACATTTCCTACCTTTCACTTAGTGACTTAGGAAGTACTCCTAGTCCTAGGATTTGTCACATGTATAAGGGTTAAGGTTGTTCCCCCATTGTAAAACTTAGGCAAATTCTAAAATTAACTTATGTTATATTGTGCTAGAAAAAATCAATATGTCTACATCGACTAATGACTTGCAAAGGAGTAGGATTCACCACTATAAATGGGTATCTTGCATTGGAATCCATGTAACATGCCTTAAAATTCATGACACTGCATTGGGATCCATGATGTTTCCTTGGGATTTGTGTCTATATTTAACCATATCTATTAGCATTGGGATCTATGTCATTTTTCTTGGGATCCATGTACTTCATTGGGATACATGACAGTACGAGTGATGACAAGTATGCTACATCATCACAACTACCACATGGGTCATTCCAAGATAGTGCCCTTGGCCAATTGGACTAGTCACTCATATGTATGATTCTATTTCTCACTCATGGACCACAAATTGGAGGTTTGTCGAGGTTGTTAAAGGTGGTTATATTTGGTCACATGAGGTTACAGGTGGTTATGACATTGGTTATCATTAACTACATTATTTTTATTGAGTGCCTTTTAGGTGCCACATGCTACTCTTCATTTGATCCTCACCTTGGGCGTTCCATGTGTCACATGATGTCACCAGTCTTTGGATGTCTTTTCACTTGGAGATGCCTTCTCCCGCACTTCATGGGGTCGGTTAGAGGAGTGCCCTGTTCCTTGGCATTTGGTTGACCATGCATCACACATTTTGAGGGGTTGTTGGCACATTTATGGAGGACACACTTATCTTCATGCCCATTTGGGCCACACATGTGGCATATTGTTACATCATTCACCATTTTGAAGAGGGTGCTCTTGTATTTGAGGTGGTTTTGTCACTACACATGGTATTTGCTCATGGATTGGACTTGAGCTCATGGTTTGAGCTAGCACATCATATTGAATCATTGAGAAGACTCTTTATCTATATAAGGAGGGAGCCTCCTCACTTTTCATTTGTTTGAGAATATTGAGAGACTTGATTATTGTGCCTCTATTTAGTATTAAGTATCTATTTTCTTTAAGGTGTGTTTCGAGGGTATTATTTTGCAAGGCTGCTTGTTTCCTTTTTAGGCATGCTGGAGGAAGGAGCTACTATAGGGTCAAAGAAAGGAACCATGCTCCACTGAGAAGGCGATTTGAGGTATAAAATTCTTATTCAATCCCTTGTAATCATATAACCCCTCGTATTTTTGCATTGAGTGTGGACATCTTAGGATTCTCCCTCTTGCATTAGGATAAGCTTAGTGTTCACATAGTAGTTCTTGGGAGAGGATTCTTAGGGACCATTCTCCACCAATTTACACAGGGAGGTGCACATGTATTCCAGAATCCAGAGATGAGAGGATCCCTCATTCAAGGAGGCCTATGTTGATGAATCTGATCAACATTTATGATCTCATGGTTTAGGCTTCAACATTATAGCTTGATTGATGTGCCATCAGTCAAGAAACCCCTGTAGAGTGCATTCTTATAGTGTTGGTGACCTTCACTCTAGGAAGAATGCATTCACTGCAGAGCTGAACTGGAAGAATGCAAAGGGTACATCACCTCCTAATTTGTATGCAAAATTTTGTAAGTGCATTAGACCATTTGCTTGACGGATGAGTTGATAATGGCAAGTTTGAGGAGGTGTGTTTCCAGGAGACTAAAAGGAAGGAATTGATGATTTTTAGCAGCTGACTCAGAATTAAAATGCTTTACATCACCAACATAAATGCTATCTCTTCATCGAATATTCTCAGATTTGACAGCCTAAGCATCCTGGATGTTCAAAAATAGATAATAAAGGGAAATTCTTTTAAATGAGGATGCATCAATCCAATTTCAAGAGTTTTCCAGCCCAGAACAAGAAGTGAGCGCTCCCTTATTTCGTCTTGACAAGGCCTATCTTGACTGTCCATAGATTGTATCATGAAATTCTTATTAACTGTTTAGCAGAGTACATAATGTGACCAGAGACTGATATACCAAAACAATAAGCACAATCTAAATTTGATAAGCCAGCAATATGGAAAAGGAGCGCTGTGCTATCACCTGTGTAATCAGGAGCCTCCAATCATTTCTAGGCTAGTTGGAGATGTTTACGACATTAATACAAGTTGAGGCATTTGAGCAAATATCAGTAGCAGAATTGAAAGTAGATGTTCCAAGTTCCAACTAATCCTATGCCAGATTTCAAATTGTGTTTAAACTTTAGATACATTCCCTGAAGACCATTTTCAGCAGAATTAAACTATTGCAGGGTCTCTATCCATAGTTTGTATGGTGTCAATGTTCAGGTTCTGTCAAATGTCGGTGATTTCAGAACAGCAATACTTCTACCTATACAGAGGTTCTTTCATCACTGTAACAGACTTCTCTTTGAAACAGCAGATTCACAGTTTCCTAAATTGGTGTGGAGGCCTAGAGCGAAGTTAAAGCAAGCAAAAAACACGATATGTGTGTGTATGTGTGTACATTATTTGAAGAAAGAGTCTGACTGCGGTTGACCTGTTCATATGATATTTAGGGCCAACTTTTTGAGGCATAAACTTTTCAATAACTGTTGATGGGATTTAGGGCTTGTTACCGATCCAGGGTTGCAAAGGTCCGTGCAACCTACTAGGATGGGCTCCCACAGTGTAAGTACTAAGGGCCCACTGTCACCTTGACCAAACCTCCACTCTTTAGGCTAAAACGCCAAAGAAGGGTTCCCACTCAATACCTCAAGCAATGCAAGTAAAATTAGTGACTTAAATGAGGCCAAATTGTGAGGGAGAGTTAATTTGGAACCATCTTACTGATTTCTGTGTAAAAATCTGCAACAGAAATTTGAAACAGAGTATGATATTGCAAGGAAACAGTATGATGGAATTTGGAAGGTCTTGGATGATGAGGCACTGGATGTTGTAGAAAAAAATCAATATCTTGAATACCAACAAGCAGATTGTTGCACCCAGACATTAGGTTTTGAACTTACGACAAATGGTGATGTATCCACCTCTATACAGGAAAAAGGACATGATCATATGCGTAAAGAAAACATCAGTATTCAAGTCAACTGTCGTAAATCTTACATGGTGGACTTCACTAGTCTTGTAAATGACTATGGTGATTGCTGTGATGAAGAAGGGAACAGGTCTGTGCCTGTAACAGAATTGCCCTATGAAGTGCAAGCTGAGAGAATTATCCTTTTAGCTGCCAACAGTCATTAAAAAATGGTGCCCATGCTTTGCAGGTGAACAGGTATGCATTACAAAGTCCAAGGAGATATCTAGTGCAAATCTTTAGCATAAAAAATATGATACAGACTCGACATTTAATAATAAAGTGGATGGTGAAGAGGTTTTCTCAGATTCTGTATGGTTGGAGAACAGATGTCACAAACTCACTCATGATAATAATTGCTCTGATCTGCATCTTGAATGCAAACAACACAATAACAAAGAATTCTTGCTAAGTATCGATGATCTTCTTGCATTTAAACCTGGAAATAACTGTGCTGAAGAGTAGCCATTTACATTGCTTCCAGAAAGCTTAGGTGACTCCCTAAACCTGGATTTGGGTATGGCACATGGTTCGGATCAATTGATTAATGAAAATTTTGACGAGTTCCAGATTGCCAGTAAAAACAACCAACAGATCTGAGTATATGCCCTCTCTCAATATGAGATAGTTATTGAGGATGAAAGTGACATCTTTTGGTTTGGACAATGACGGTATTCACATTGAGAACAAAGGATCTAGTATCCATGTTTGGGTTCCGCAGAAAGATAATGGTCACCTGAAAATTTTAAGCAATAACTGTTGATTTTCTAGTAGAAGGATAGACTACAACAATGTTCAATCTGATAACTACTTCCAATGATACAATTTTTACTTCTTTAGAGCATTCCAATCATCAAGCAGTTAGACTTTAGCGGTTTCTGCAGCTTAAGAGAAGGAAAGCTTTAGTAGATGAACTTTATTGTTTTTTTTTCTTTTGAGAAGAAAATTTGAAGTGCCAACAAGTTGGCTTTCACCTTAAATTTTCTGTATAAACATGCATGTTGGTTTTCATGTTTATACATAATTTATTATTATTTTTTTATTTAATTTTTTCTTTTGGCAAAACAAACTTAATGAAAATTTCTAAGGTGGAAAAGAAGAAGAATTCTTCTTGACCATCTTCAGTTCTGAATTATCCTGAAATATTTTAACAAATTCCTCTCTTGTTAATGGTTTCTGGTAAAGCTTGAGTCGATGTCCATTTACTAATAGAGGAGTTCTTTCTTCGTCAATAGTCCTGATTCTAACTGCACCATTGTCAAAGACATTCTCAACCTCATAAGGTCCAAGCCAATGGGTTTGGAATTTCCCTTGAAAATTTTTGAATTTTGAATCAAAGAGCAATGCCCAATCTCCCGGATGAAACTTCCTTTCTTTAATGTACTTATCATGCCATCTTGACCTCTGTTGTTGCACTAAGCTGGTCCTCTGGAAGGCCTCTTGTCTGATTTCATCGAGCTCATTTAATTGTGTCATCCTTTGCTTCTGGGCTTCTAACAAGTCAAGATCTAACTGGACTGTTGTCTTATAGGTCTGGATCTGGAACTCTATTGGAAGTAAGACTTGCTTCCCATAAACAAGTTCATAGGGAGTATGTCCTGTAGTATTCCTCCATGTAGTCCTATAGGCCCATAAGGCTTCTAGAAGCTTTTCCACCCAGTCTTTCCTGTGTAGATGTACAGTCTTTGTAAGGATAGCCTCGATCACCTTATTTGTGGACTCAACTTGTCCATTGGCTTGTGGATGGTATGGAGTTGACTTCCGATGTTTTATCTTGTATTGGTCCACAAGCTTCTGCACTAGTCTGGATGTGAACTGTGTCCCTTGATATGTTACAATTTCTCTTGGAACACCAAAACGAGTAAAAATATCCTCAAAAAGAAATGAAACTACAGTATTTTCAGTAGCAAAAGGAAGTGCTTTAGCTTCTACCCATTTAGTGACATAATCAGTACATACCAGAATATACTTCTTTTGCTTTGAAGGTGGGCTGATTGGTCCAACAAAATCCAGTGCCCATTTTTCAAATGGTTCGATAAGTACCTGTGGTTGCAATGGCATCTCATTTGAAAGAGTAGGTTTGCCCATTCTTTGACAACTGTCGCATCTCTTAACATATTCCTTGGTGTCCCTGAAAATGGAAGGCCAATAATATCCTAAAAGCAGGATTTTGTAAGCAGTTCTCTTGTCAGAAAAATGTCCTCCACATGGCTCATCGTGACAAGCTTTTAGTATCTCTGGTATTTCGTCCTCCCGAACACATCTTCTGATGATGAGGTCTGGTCCTGTCTTATATAATTCTTCATTTATCCATGAGTAGGATGTGCTATTGTGGACTATTCTTCTTTTTTCTCTAGGAGATAAATGAAATGGCATTTTTCCTGTGGCCAAATAGTTAGCAATATCTGCATACCAAGGTGATTTAGTAGATACTGCAAAGAGATATTCATCAGGAAATTTATCTTCTATGGGTCGATCATTGTTTTCATTTTGTATTCTAGATAGAAAATCGGCAATTGTGTTCTGTTTTCCTGGTCTATCTAGAATGGTTATGTTGAATTCTTGTAAAAGTAGGAGCCATCTAGTTATTCTTCCATTAGTGATTGGTTTATTCATTAGGTATCTAATGGCAGAATGGTCTGTGTGGACAAAGGTTTCATAGCCAGTTATATAATGTCTGAATTTATTAATGGCATGAATTACAACTAAGAACTCCTTTTCGGTTACAGTATAATTTAACTCTGCAGGGGTTAAATTTTTACTAGTATAATAAATGGCATAAGGAGTGAGATCTTTTTGTCCTAAAACAGCTCCTAAGGTTGAATCTGAAGCATCTGTTGAGATATGGAAAGGCAATTTCCAGTTAGGTCCTTTTAAGATGGGTGCTTCAGAAATTCTCTTTTTCAATGTTTCAAAGGCAACTTGACTGATCCAGGTGGATGTTGGTGGCCACCCACCTATCCCATTTGGACCCCCACAACTGTCTCTTTCAGCTTTTTCAGTTTCCTAAATTGTAGCACAGTTTACTATTTTTAGCAGTTTTTCGGGTCTTGAACTTCCGGAGCCGTTTTGAGGCCCTAAACGACGTTTTTTGGGAATCTGGGGCAACATGGGTCCATGGTAGTACTCGGATAGATCTTTCTAACGAGCTATCGTACGCGTCAAACGGAGATCGTATGCCAAAGTTACGACCCCGGGAAATTGATGTGCCAATTTACCCAAACGGGGCCCACAATTTGGCGTTTCATCTTCTAGGGTTAGATTTCGGAATGTTAAGGGTTTTCCATTGTTTCTCAACAATAAATAGGCCTTCGAGCCTCATTGTAACACAAAGTTCAGAGGCATGTAGCCACCACATCTCTTCTCAGAGATAAGCTACCATCGCCCTAGCTGGTTTATTTCCATTTCTGGTTGTAAGCATATTTCAGTATTTTCCATTAATGAAATGAAGTATTATTTCCGCTGCATCTTTGTGTATATGGTTATCTCTGTAATTTGTTGCGTTCCTGTTTAAATCCGAATCAGTGGTATCAGAGCGGTCTGCTTTTTCTCTGTTTTTCTTTGCATGTCCCCAACGAAGTCGGGATATAAGGAGTTAGGGCTTGAACTGGTCGAACCTTTGCAAGACTAGCCTCGCAAATCCCGACGGCCTCCCATGGCGGATGAGAAGAAAGACGAGGGGGCAGGAGATCCTATCAAAATCTTGCTCGAAGAAGCGCTCGAGCGGCAAAGGAACGCGATGATGGATAGCTTTGCGCAGATTCTTCAGCGGCTACCCAGAGGCGACGCATCGACTTCCAACAGCGACTCTGGAAATGCCACATCCTTCAAGGTACAAGTTAATTTTGAAATCCCCATATTCGAGGGTCAAATAGACGCAGATGCCATAGATAAATGGTTAAATCTGCTAGATGGGTATTTTTCTGTTCATGAATTTTCAAATCGGGAAAAGATTGTTTTCGCTCTTCTCAAAGCAGCCCACCACGTTAAGGACTAGTGGGAAACCTACTGCGAGCAGAAGGATGAAAGTACAGGCTCACTATTTTCAGCCGCACCCACTTGGAATGACTTCCGGGATGCCATCAAGGAGCAGTACTACCCTGTCGGAAGCTATGAGGACAAATACATCAAATGGACCACACTACGGCAGGGACGAGACCAAGATGTGCCGGAGTTCACAAACATTTTTCATACCCTTCGCACACAGTTGGGTATCAAAGATTCTGAGCTGCATCTGGTACTCAAATATCGTGGCTGCTTACACAAATACATCCAGGAAGAGATGGGGTTCTTGAACATCTCCTCACTCGGCACAGCATACCGATACGCTGTCAAAATCGAGCAAAAGTTCAAACAGAAAAAGCGAGACTTTGGATCTGCAAATCCGAAGCCCAAAGGACAAAGCCAAGGCGGGGTGACCCAAGACAACTCGTTGAAGCCGCAAGAAAAGAACAATACCACGAAGCCGAAGAAGGACACAGGAAAGTGGTGTGAGTTCCACAAGAGTCCCACTCATAACACAAGTGAGTGTCGAACCAAGCAATCGCTGGTGGCCGAATTGAAGGCTTCCGAATCAGATGCATGTTCTGACCCTAAGCCAGAACCTGACAAGGGGAATGGCAAAGGGAAGCAGATCATTGATGCGGATCCCAGCGCCACTGTTACCACTGCCAAGATCCAGAAGAATGAACCTGCAGATCCAGAAGAGGGGGAGCGTCTTTTCCACTCACAGATGTGGGTGAAGGGTTCGCCGCTACAATTCATCGTCGACAGTGGCAGCCAAAAGAACCTCATTTCAGCAGAGGTCGTGAAGCGGTTGGGCCTACCGACTACACCACACCCACAACCGTACAGTATCGGGTGGCTTCATGAAGGACGAGATCTGAAAGTTCGCCAGCAGTGCCGCCTTCCATACAGCATCAAGCCCTTCACAGACGAGGTATTGTGTGATGTTACACCTCTGGATGTTTGTGATGTATTATTAGGCCAGCCATACTTGTGGAGGCGACATGCTGTGTATGAGTCAAGGCCTCGTGCTGTCATTATTTCTTTGAGTAATTCATTATACTAGATACCAGAGGTAGCCCCACCTACTGCCACATCTTTGATCACTCCTAAGAAAGGCAGCAAGCTCATCTCACAGACCAGGAAATTTATCTGTCTGGTTCACTCCCAAAGTAAGGGGAAGATCGTTGCTACCTCCATGACCCCTGCAAAGGGTTCCTCCATGCAGCAGCAGCAACAAAGGGATACGGTCATGACAAAACACAGGAACAACTTCTCCTCACCCACAGAGATACCACACAAGTTTCAGGTGGGCAACAAAGTCTGGTTGCATCTGCAGAGAGAACGCCTTACCAGAACCCATCAGAAGCTCAGACCACTCCGACATGGTCCTTACAGTAGTACTAAGGCTGTGGGGAACAATGCTTTGGAGCACATCATTCCTCCATTCCTTTGCCTGCACCAAGTGTTCAATATGGACCATCGTCGACCATGCTTCCCACCATCACTAGACACATCAGAGATTGCAGGACAAGTTCAGCAGATGGAGGAACTCAACGCAATGGGGACCATTGCTTCCTAAGGGGGGAGGAATGATCCAAGTGGATGTTGGTGGCCACCCACCTATCCCATTTAGACCCCCACAACTGTCTCTTTCAGCTTTTTCAGTTTCCTAAATTGTAGCACAGTTTACTATTTTTAGCAGTTTTTCGGGTCTTGAACTTCTGGAGCCGTTTTGAGGCCCTAAACGACGTTTTTTTGGGAATCTGGGGCAACATGGGTCCATGGTAGTACTCGGATAGATCTTTCTAACGAGCTATCGTACGCGTCAAACGGAGATCGCATGCCAAAGTTACGACCCCGGGAAATTGATGTGCCAATTTACCCAAACGGGGCCCACAATTTGGCGTTTCATCTTCTAGGGTTAGATTTCGGAATGTTAAGGGTTTTCCATTGTTTCTCAACAATAAATAGGCCTTCGAGCCTCATTGTAACACAGAGTTCAGAACAATTCAGAGGCATGTAGCCACCACATCTTTTCTCAGAGATAAGCTACCATCGCCCTAGCTGGTTTATTTCCATTTCTGGTTGTAAGCATATTTCAGTATTTTCCATTAATGAAATGAAGTATTATTTCCGCTGCATCTTTGTGTATATGGTTATCTCTGTAATTTGTTGCGTTCCTGTTTAAATCCGAATCAGTGGTATCAGAGCGGTCTGCTTTTTCTCTGTTTTTCTTTGCATGTCCCCAACGAAGTCGGGATATAAGGAGTTAGGGCTTGAACTGGTCGAACCTTTGCAAGACTAGCCTCGCAAATCCCGACGGCCTCCCATGGCGGATGAGAAGAAAGACGAGGGGGCAGGGGATCCTATCAAAATCTTGCTCGAAGAAGCGCTCGAGCGGCAAAGGAACGCGATGATGGATAGCTTTGCGCAGATTCTTCAGCGGCTACCCAGAGGCGACGCATCGACTTCCAACAGCGACTCTGGAAATGCCACATCCTTCAAGGTACAAGTTAATTTTGAAATCCCCATATTCGAGGGTCAAATAGACGCAGATGCCATAGATAAATGGTTAAATCTGCTAGATGGGTATTTTTCTGTTCATGAATTTTCAAATCGGGAAAAGATTGTTTTCGCTCTTCTCAAAGCAGCCCACCACGTTAAGGACTAGTGGGAAACCTACTGCGAGCAGAAGGATGAAAGTACAGGCTCACTATTTTCAGCCGCACCCACTTGGAATGACTTCCGGGATGCCATCAAGGAGCAGTACTACCCTGTCGGAAGCTATGAGGACAAATACATCAAATGGACCACACTACGGCAGGGACGAGACCAAGATGTGCCGGAGTTCACAAACATTTTTCATACCCTTCGCACACAGTTGGGTATCAAAGATTCTGAGCTGCATCTGGTACTCAAATACCGTCGCTGCCTACACAAATACATCCAGGAAGAGATGGGGTTCTTGAACATCTCCTCACTCGGCACAGCATACCGATACGCTGTCAAAATCGAGCAAAAGTTCAAACAGAAAAAGCGAGACTTTGGATCTGCAAATCCGAAGCCCAAAGGACAAAGCCAAGGCGGGGTGACCCAAGACAACTCGTCGAAGCCGCAAGAAAAGAACAATACCACGAAGCCGAAGAAGGACACAGGAAAGTGGTGTGAGTTCCACAAGAGTCCCACTCATAACACAAGTGAGTGTCGAACCAAGCAATCGCTGGTGGCCGAATTGAAGGCTTCCGAATCAGATGCATGTTCTGACCCTAAGCCAGAACCTGACAAGGGGAATGGCAAAGGGAAGCAGATCATTGATGCGGATCCCAGCGCCACTGTTACCACTGCCAAGATCCAGAAGAATGAACCTGCAGATCCAGAAGAGGGGGAGCGTCTTTTCCACTCACAGATGTGGGTGAAGGGTTCGCCGCTACAATTCATCGTCGACAGTGGCAGCCAAAAGAACCTCATTTCAGCAGAGGTCGTGAAGCGGTTGGGCCTACCGACTACACCACACCCACAACCGTACAGTATCGGGTGGCTTCATGAAGGACGAGATCTGAAAGTTCGCCAGCAGTGCCGCCTTCCATACAGCATCAAGCCCTTCACAGACGAGGTATTGTGTGATGTTACACCTCTGGATGTTTGTGATGTATTATTAGGCCAGCCATACTTGTGGAGGCGACATGCTGTGTATGAGTCAAGGCCTCGTGCTGTCATTATTTCTTTGAGTAATTCATTATACAAGATACCAGAGGTAGCCCCACCTACTGCCACATCTTTGATCACTGCTAAGAAAGGCAGCAAGCTCATCTCACAGACCAGGAAATTTATCTGTCTGGTTCACTCCCAAAGTAAGGGGAAGATCGTTGCTACCTCCATGACCCCTGCAAAGGGTTCCTCCATGCAGCAGCAGCAACAAAGGGATACGGTCATGACAGAACACAGGAACAACTTCTCCTCACCCACAGAGATACCACACAAGTTTCAGGTGGGCAACAAAGTCTGGTTGCATCTGCAGAGAGAACGCCTTACCAGAACCCATCAGAAGCTCAGACCACTCCGACATGGTCCTTACAGTAGTACCAAGGCTGTGGGGAACAATGCTTTGGAGCACATCATTCCTCCATTCCTTTGCCTGCACCAAGTGTTCAATATGGACCATCGTCGACCATGCTTCCCACCATTACTGGACACATCAGAGATTGCAGGACAAGTTCAGCAGATGGAGGAACTCAACGCAATGGGGACCATTGCTTCCTAAGGGGGGAGGAATGATCCAAGTGGATGTTGGTGGCCACCCACCTATCCCATTTAGACCCCCACAACTGTCTCTTTCAGCTTTTTCAGTTTCCTAAATTGTAGCACAGTTTACTATTTTTAGCAGTTTTTCGGGTCTTGAACTTCTGGAGCCGTTTTGAGGCCCTAAACGACGTTTTTTTGGGAATCTGGGGCAACATGGGTCCATGGTAGTACTCGGATAGATCTTTCTAACGAGCTATCGTACGCGTCAAACGGAGATCGTATGCCAAAGTTACGACCCCGGGAAATTGATGTGCCAATTTACCCAAACGAGGCCCACAATTTGGCGTTTCATCTTCTAGGGTTAGATTTCGGAATGTTAAGGGTTTTCCATTGTTTCTCAACAATAAATAGGCCTTCGAGCCTCATTGTAACACAGAGTTCAGAACAGTTCAGAGGCATGTAGCCACCACATCTTTTCTCAGAGATAAGCTACCATCGCCCTAGCTGGTTTATTTCCATTTCTGGTTGTAAGCATATTTCAGTATTTTCCATTAATGAAATGAAGTATTATTTCCGCTGCATCTTTGTGTATATGGTTATCTCTATAATTTGTTGCGTTCCTGTTTAAATCCGGATCATTGACATTCGGAATCCCAACTGAATTCACAGTCTTTGGTGAGTAATTTAAAGAGTGGGGATGCAATTTTTGTGAAGTTTTCTATAAATCTTCTATAGTATCCGGTAAAACCGAGAAAACTTCTAACATCCTTTTGACAACTTGGCACCAATAACTTGGAAATGACTTTCACCTTAGATGAGTCTATCTTGATTCCATCTCTGGAAATATGGTGACCTAAAACAATTCCCTCGTTAAACATCATGAAACATTTTTCATGGCTTAATGAGAGGTTTGTTTCTTGACATCTTATTAAGACTTTCTCCAGGTTTTCTAGTGCTTCATTGAAAGAATCCCCATAGACTGTGAAATCATCCATGTACACTTCCACACAATCATGGATAAGGTCAGAGAAAATGCCAAGGACTGCCCTTTGGAATGTTGCTGGAGCATTACATAACCCAAAGGGAAGTACCCGGTAAGCATAAGTTCCCCATGGACAAGTGAATGTGGTTTTATCTTGATCTTCAGGGGCCACCTGAATCTGGTTGTATCCACTGAACCCATCCAAGAAGGAAAAATATTTTTTTCCTGCTAAAGTATCTAAGACCTGGTCTATGAAAGGTAATGGAAAGTGGTCTTTTAATGTTGCTTTATTCAACTCCCTGTAATCGATGCATACTCTCCATTTTCCATTCTTTTTAGGGACGATTACTAGGGGTGAAACCCACTGGCTGTCAGATATTGGATAGATGAAATTTACATTTAATAATTTCTGCAATTCTTCCTTAACAATTTCTTTTAGATTTGGGTTCATTCTTCGCTGAGGTTGTCTAACTGGTCTTGCATTTTGTTCAATGTAGATATGATGTATGCAAGTTTTAGGATCAATCCCTCTCATGTCAGTGTATTCCCATGCAAAAGCAGAAGAATGTTTCCGTAAAATTTCTATCAATTGTTTCTTTTGCATGTCTTCCAAATTTTCATTGACATTTAAGGTTTTTCCTGGAAAGATTTCTATCGAGGAATTCCCAAATTTTTCCATGGACAACAATGATACTTGTTTAGAGGAGAGATATTCATTTCGACTACGCTCATAATGTGAGGAAGATTCATTATTTTCTAGTAAATTCAAAAGTTTGTCTTCCTCTTTTACTTGTTTAGTGACAAAAATAGGTTGTATATCTTCTCCATCTTCTATCCATTCTTCAGTTTCTATATCTATTGTTGTTCTTGCAGGGGGGTATAATGTAAATTTCTTTGTAGAATTTCCATCTGAGATAAACATATCACCTGACCTATAGCCGATAAAAGCGTCTGTTGTAGCCAACCAAGGCCTTCCTAGAATTAATGGATGTCCTCCTAGATTGTTCTTGGGTGTTAAGACCATGAAATCAATAGGATATTCCCAAGAATCTAAAGATACACAAACATCTTCTAACACACCATCTGGTTTAATAACAGATCTATCTGCTAATTGCAATAAGGTTGGTGTGTATTGAAGGTTAGGAAGCCTAAGTGTGTCCATAACTTGTTTGCTCATTATGTTTATGGCTGCTCCTAGGTCAATTAGTGTGTTTGGTATTTCAGTTCCATTGATGTGAATTTTTACAATGGGGCTTCCTAGGTCTAAATATTTTTGAATTGTTGTCTTCCCCATCATAATGTCTGCAATTTTTTCAACTAACTGAATTCTTTTTATATATTTTCTTCTTCTCCCTGATCATTGTGTACTTAATTCCTTAATTGTTTTCACAAAAATTGGTATTTATTTTATGACTTGCAATAAAGGAATCTTAATACAAACATTTCTCAATTCATCCATCATATTGTAATTCGGCAAGATAATTTGTTTCTCTACTCCATCGATTTTCAACCTTTCTGGGAAAGGTGGTTTAACTGATATTGAAGGTTGTTCTATGATAGGAGCATCTATTGGAATTTCTTCTGTTTGTTTAGTTCCTTTTTGAGGGAGAGAAGTCTCCCCTTCTTCTGATTGATTCTTATGTTTTTGAAGATTAGATTTTGTTTTTTGAATGACAACAGGAGGGTTTTTTGGTAATTTTTTAACTTTAATTAAAATAATAGGGTATGAACAAGAAAACATACTAATGCATACCTTCATCAAAACCTGGTAGATATGGCTTTATTTAAGTGGTAAATATATATGAAAAAGAGAGGATCTTTAGGCAAAAAGGATGTCATGGTAGGACAATCTTCAGACTCTACAAGGTTCTTCTTCATACCAGGCACATATAGAACATCTGACACTTTCAAGGGAGGTTTAGGTCCCCTATCAAATGTCAATGTCCCCACACCGACTGCTCTAACAATGTTGTCATCACCAAGTACTACCTCCATATCAGTATCACCCTCTGAAAGCTCTGAGAAGTACTCTCTGACTCCTGTCATGTGGCGGAAAGCGCCACTGTCAACATACCAAATGCTAGAAGATGCTCTGCTAGTAGCGGGGAATGCACACTCCCTCTGAACATGTATGGTAGGTGATCTTGCACTAGTGGCCTCACAAGCTATGAACCCAAACTCCCGATTAAATCTCTCTGAGAAGCTCTCTATCTCTGCAGAAGTTGCCATGGGTTTGTCTTTCCCTTTCTTGTTCTTCTTCTCCGGACACACAACAACATAGTGTCCCAGCTTTTGACAATTCCAACATTTGACTTTGGAATAGTCCTTCTCCTTGTTCTGTTGCTTGCCTTTACCTTTGCTTTTGCCTCCACTGTTGGAAGCTTGCTTCTTTGCTCTGCCCTTCTTGCCTCTTACTAACAATGCCACATTGTCATCCTCCTCCACCTGTTTGCCTGCCCCAAGATGGTTCTTTTTGATCTCATTATGAATGCAATCATCCCACAACCTCTCCCAATTGGCAAGGTTTTCCCGTGCAGCAATGCCATCCACAAAATTCTCCCAAGTCTTGGGAAGACCATTCAAAGCAATCCTCACCAACTCAGTGGGTGCAATGATCTCACCTACGGCTGCCTATTCATCTCTCACTGAAGTGATCTTTGTGAGGTATGTTGTAGCACTGTCAGTCTTAGCCATTTTAATGGCCTTTAGTTTCTCCTTTAGGACCATTTTTCTGTTTTCATTTGAACTCTGGTAAAGACTGGTCAAGGCTGTCCACATCTTATGTGCATAAGTCTTTCCTCTCACATGAGGAATGACATGGTCTTTGATTCCTTCCAGAATCAATCTTTTTGCCTTAGCATTTTTTTTGTTAAACTGTGCCAACTGTACAGGGTCAGCAGGTACTACCACTGGGTTCTGTGTCGTATTTACCATAACGACCCAGACTTTTGCTTCCTCAAAGATGCTCTGGATTCTCTCCTTCCATGCACTGTAGTTGTTCTGCCCATCCAACCTGTCTTCAACTCTCAAACCCAAAGACATGTTTCACTGTCCTACCAAATTGAAATTTTCAAATCTATGGTAAAGGTTTATGTTTTCTGTGTAAAAATCAGCTTGCTGTAATTTTCACTTTGTTGTCCGAAACTGCACTTTCAGCCAACCAAGCTCTGATACCATGAAGAAATTTCAACCCCCACTCCGGTTATTAGTTTTCCTTATCACTCCATGCATTTAGTTTTAAATTCAAGCATGATAAAAATTCTAAAATCTGGAAATAACAATAATTTTCTGAAAACACAAATTTAGAGATTTCACAACTACTGAAATTGTAGAAATAAAACACAACAAAATTATGACAGCCACACAGAAAATAACACAATGATTTTTGGTCAATGTGACCCTGGAAAAACCCCCTACAACTCTTGGAGAAAACCAATTTGAGAGCTCTTCTTTATTTCTGAAAATGCTTTTACAGAGAAACTGAAATACACAGTAAAAATTCCAGCAACCACAAATTACAACTTATCTCGATTTTCGTGCTTGAACTCCACCTCGAAAATCGTGTCAATCAGCGAACAACCAAAACAGAAATTTTTATAGCAATAAAACAGCATTAAATGTTGTACGGCCAGCCTCGAAAAATGTGCCCAGAACTTGTTGTCCCTCTTCCTCGATTTCTGTGCCTTTCTCTTGCTGTACGGTTTTTCCTTGGGATGCGTGCCAATAAATGTTGCTGCCCAAATTTGCTAAAATGTCTTCTTGCTGCTCTCCTTCACTTCCTCACTGCTCAGAAATTTTCTCCTTGCTCTCTCTTCTCTTTCTCTCAAATGCTCATGAAATAATGAATTGATCTTTTCCTCTTCTCTTCTCCTTTTATTCTCTAAATGACCTTTTGGGTTACCCTAAGATCTAATGGCTGGGATTCATTTAGATGTAAGGATGAGAATAAATGTGCATTTGATTTTCACTTTCTATTTTTTAACTCATCCACTTAAATAAAGACCCACTTAACCTTTTATTTCCATAGTCACTTTTTCACTTTCTAATTCTTCATTCACTTTAATAAAGTCACCTTTAAATTAGAATGCAACTTTACCACTTATAAAGTCACTTTTAAATTAGAATGTAACTTTACCACTTATAAAGTCACTTTTAGATTAAATTGACTTGACCACTTATAAAGTCACTTTAGGAGAAAAGTAAAAAATAAATTTGGACACTTTTCCCTAGGCCAAAGATCAAAGCCTTAGGGAACCACTTGTCCTCTTGTACCCAAATTTTAACATAAATTCAGTAAAGCAATAGAGATCACAGTAAAAACAATGAAACAAGAGACACCAAAATTTCTTGGGACAAAACCCCACATGCGGAAAAACTGGTAATATTTCCTTACGAGAGAGAGATCAATTCATCCAAATCGTACATCAGAATATTCCAGTCAAAGGTCAACCATTGACCACATTAAATGCCAAATCAAAATCAGTCAAAAAGAGAGAAAAGTCAATGATCTGCTCACTGGTCAAAGTCTGTACAAGGGGCTGAATTTCGGCCTGAGGCTGCTGGTCAAAGGGCTGAAATTTGGTCCTCCAATTCCACAGAAAGGTTCGGTCAAACCTCAGTCAACGCCTAGAAACTGATCCAGAACTCGGTCAACAGAACCATCAAAGGTCCTGAGAATATTCGGCCTCCAAGACAGTCAAAGATTTGATCAACCCGCAGCAGAATAGTCCAATTCAACGATGGTCAAATCAAAGTGGAGAAAAGTCAAACTTCACTTGTCAACAGATGTCTTCTTCCCTTGCAAGTATGAGCAGATTGCTTGTTAGAACAGGTTGAATGATTGATGTGATGTCCAAATGAGGAGAACCTTTTGTAAATATATAGGCATTCAATTCGAGGGGTTTTGACCAAGGGTCAAACCCCTTCATGAGGTGGGGCCGACCTGACAAGATGGGACCAACTTGGTCAGCTAAAAGACAAATTATTTTTCCTTTGACTTTGATAATGAAAATACCGGCCACAGCTACAATTTTCCAACACTCCCTCTTAGCCAGGGAGGTACTTTTCATTCTCTCTATCAGATGTACAAATCTCATCATAAGGAAAGGATGATAGCATCAAGCTCGTCCCATAAGCCAAAACCAATGGCTTCAAGGTCAAAACCAAATTGACCATGGGATCAATCAATATCGTTCATGAGGCCAAACTCTCCAACCATATGAAATGGTTTCTCAGTCAAGCACAATGACTCAAGGGAGTAATCAGGATCAAACTCTCTGACCATACCAATGGTCTCCCGGTCAAACCCAATGACCTAAGAGAGTACACAGGGTCCATCTCCCCAACCATAAACAAAGGTCTCTCAGTCAAGCTCAATGACCTAAGGGAGGAATCCCTATCTCAATATCAAACTCCCCGACTATATAGTCTCTCGGTCCATGACCCAAGGGAGGAATCCTGATCTCGATGTCAAAAGAGTCAATCTCCTCAACCATATGGTCTCTCAGTCAAATACAATGACCCAAGGGAGAGTACTCAAAATCAGTGTCCCCGACCAAGCCTATTGGTCTCTCGATCAAACACAATGACCTAAGGGAGCACTCCAAGCCTCAAAACCAACCTCCCCAACCATAAGGTTTCTCGGTCAAACTCAATGACCCAAGGGAGTAACCAGAACAATCTTCCCAACCATAAACCATGGTTTCTCAGCCAAGCCCAAGGAAGATTCATGATGTTATACAATCAATGCTCTCTCTCTCCAAGAGGAATTCTCAGCCACTCCAAGCTTCTCACAAAAGCAAGCAAACTTCATTCGGGATAGTGGCTTTGTCAAAACATCAGCAACCTACTCATCAATAGAAATGTATTTGAGCCTCACAACTCTTCTTTGGACAACATCCCGAATATAGTGATACTTGATCTCAATGTGCTTCGACCTGTCATGAAAAAGCAAATTCTCAAAAAGCTTCACACAACTTTGATTGTCACAATATATCACGGTCGATTCCAACACCTAATCAAACAAACCAGGAAATGAATTTTGAAGCCAAACTGCTTCACAATGTGCTAAACAATCAATTGTATACCCAGCTTCAGTCATGCTAAGTGCAACAGAGGTCTGCATCATACTCATCAATGATATCCGGGCTAAAACAACATCCAGAAGTGCTCTTCTAGTCTTCAGAATATCCAGCCCAATTAGAATCTGCAAATCCATGCAGTCCATAGTTCAACGAGCCAATCAATAGGATCAACCAAGTCAGACTCGGAGTCTCACTGCTTCTTCAAATTTGTCATCATGGGAGTGTCCAAGGACTTGCAGTCCATCACGCCATATTTCATAAGGATCTCAACAAGGATTTCACCAATCTTCTGATCCAATGCATTGGACCTAGATCCTTCATTTAAAATTCATCTCCCTCTTACACAGGACAAAGAGGTCCTCGGCCCTTGTCTGAAACATATTGTCAACAGATAGCAGAAAAATCAAGAGCTCATCTTCAACATCTTTGTAGTACAGATTAGTATCAGCGTCGCTCTTTAACAAATATCAATTCAAGCTCGAGGTGCCTGACTTCATAGTCTTCTCCCTCTTACTGAGGTAATCCTTCGCTTTGTACTTCTAGCAATCTTCATCTTGTTAGTCGCAACTAACTTCTTTTCGACATAGATCAAGAAACAAGCTTCAATTTGGCTGATCTGTCTGCTCCCTCTGAGTCTAGAGCTCATCCAATACAATATCTCTCAACACGAGTCTTCTTGTCACAAGCTTTACTTTGTTCTTCCAATCTTTTCATCTATTGCCACAGCCTTGGCAGCCTTCAGTAAGTACCTGCAATCCTTGTTAGGAAGTCATGGAAGAACAAATACAACCAAGCAAGATATGCAAAGATAAGAGACTAATAAAAAAATAGTAATAGTAATAAACAAGAGAGATATCAAATACCTATCTTTTGAGAGCATGTCGGCTCCCTCTTGATCTTAGCCTTCTTGCATCCAACTTGCAAGTGAACCTCGTCCATATCATCATCAATATGTCATTCATTCCTTGCAGGAGCTAGGGATTCTTCTTTCAGCGAAAGCGTCCAATCCTAGGATTTTGTCCATAAACCCTTCATCCAAGACTTTTTAACTTGCTAGGGTTTTCAAACCCTAGATTCTCACTTTCATATTCAAATATTAAGACCTTGGAATACTTCATAGCTAAGAGTCTAAGACTCTCAATCTTCCAAACTCTAGAATTTTTACCTTGCAAGTATTATATTTCGACATATGCAAGATCATAGAGTCTCAATTCTTCAGCAAATAAAGATGTCATGATCAGGGATCTTCCAATGAGAGGTCTTTACCAAGACAGACCCATTATCACATAATCTTGGCTTAAACATGGTTTGATCTCCTTAACCTGAGTAGTTTATACTTCATCGAGTTCAGCACATGTCTTACTTTTCTTAAGAGGACTTCAGCCTTCAACCTTGAAGAGGAACTCGGCCTCTACTCGTTTCAACAAGCATAAGTTTCATGTCAGCAAATGGTGTTTTTGCAATTTATGCAACATTTTCAAGCATCCAAGTTTGATCAATAATCTGATTTGGGATTGCTACACATCTTTCAATGGAGTAAGACATAACAGAGTTTGCATCTTTAGCACTTTATACACAGGCTATTGAAATCAGCCCAAATCATTCTTGAATACATCATACCACCCATCATTAGATGTATGCACAACTATCCTTCATATATAATTTTTGTAAGGTATGGCATTGACACAATCTTCAGATTGGGTCATACTAGTAAATCATTAGATCCAAACAAAAATATTATGATGCAAGTTTCAGACTCGTATTTCATCCTTCCTGACAGAGCTCTTTCCCAATCAAGGGTTATACATATCTTATTTCCAAGGAGTTCAAGGAGGCAACAAACTTCAGATCAGCTTTAAAAATAATTATCCTGCTTCAGAAGGACAGATCAGTTATGCCCCATATATAGGTCACATATTTCTCTTGTGACTTTGCCATGCCAGGTTTCAAACTATTATCACCCCCCTTTTTGACTTTGCCATGCCAGGTTTCAAACTATTATCACCCCCCTTTTTAAAATATTAATTTGGCTTCAAGCTCTTGATCTCTTTACATCTTACCACTGAATCTTGAAGAAGAAGGTATTCATAGCTAATTCCTCCAAGACTAACGTAGGGAATCAGATAGGATCTTTGTTACAAACCCATAATCATTCTAATCTGAACAATTTTGATTCATTGTTACTCACATAATACAGGGGTGAGTTACAAGTTGCAAATAATGTTTTTTCATCCTTCAGGGACTACTGAGATTAGTCCTTTCATAGAGATCAAACCATACTTTTATATTTGACCTTTTTTGACAAGGCTATAAAAAAACTTTGATACATACCTTGCATTTTTGCAAACTTCGATGGTCTCCTTGAGTATCAGGCTTTATATTAGTCATAGAACAGATCTACAACACTTCAAAATGTTAGTCCTTTTTAAACTTGACTTAAGTACAGTGCCCTCCATAGTAGATGACATGATCCGGACTTCACAGAGCTTAAGTGAACTTCGGCCTTTCATTAAAAGTTGAATCAGAGGCTTAATAGGCCTCTTCCTTTGCACAGAATTCGTTCGATGGATCCTCTTTAAAGCACAAATTATCCATAGGAATATGTCATACAATTTGATGACAGATCAAGCCATAAATCAAGCTTCCTTTTCATTCTCTGTCACAGTTTGAGATTCTTGGATCTCCTGATATTATTTCAGCCTTATAATAGATCTTCAGTGCATCACAGCTTTTTTATACTTGATCCAATTCTCTTGTCATAATTTGAAGGCTCATATTCCACTGACAATTTTGAGAGGCATACTGATCTCCACATTAAGAGATTGTCAAAAAGAAAACATCCTTAAGAATTTCAACAAGGGGTTTTTGTTGAATGGTGTTGTCATTGATGCCAACATCGGGTCTTGAACGCTCTTAATATTTGTCTGATTTACATTAATTAAAGCTCCCAATGACTAAAAACCCTAGATGCCCTTGAAGCTCCAAATAGCCCCATACTTGTTGAAGATTTTTGAAGACAAAGATCAATGCATTTGCCTCCGTGACCATTGTCAATTGAAGCTCCTCGTCGTGCCGATTCAAATGGTATATTGCACACCATGGGATTCCTCACGGGTTGAGAGATATGCTTGTTCAAAGTTAAAAATCCCCATCATGTGGTCAGAACCCCAAAGTGAGGTGACATGGCAGCTTGTCATTGGTGCATGGGCTTAGAAGAAAGATATTAAGGTGGAAGGGATAATTCTTATGATCAAAAGCCCCAACATATGATAGTATGACAAATATCAAAAAAAGGACCCTCTTTAAAGAACTAAATATTTGTTGAAAAAGGTTAAGGTTAGCCCATGAAGATGTATTAAATATATGGACCAAAAGTTGGAGGAAATTTATTTGGTCCAAAAAGTAGAGGGTATCATAATTTATATTTCAAATTGATTTTTGATCTCCCGCCAAAAATTATTTCAACTTAGATTCTTAAAGAAATTCGACCCCAACAAATTTAAAAATTTGTTTTTCCTCCTTTGGTAAGTTGGCTTTCTAAAGGACCTAACCTTCACTATAAAAGGTGATCGATCTCCATCAAATACATGTGAAGTAATCACATTTTTCTCTCTCTGAAATTATTTGGATCGCAACGCCAAAGAACACAAGATATAGGCTCCAAGCCAGGGCAAAACCCCACAACTGGTGAAAACCCGAACAATCCTCTCCTTATAGAACCAGATCAAAATGAGACCTTCAAGACCCAAAGACCAAGACCTTCTCCAACCACCAAGTCAGCCCTCCATTCTCTGTCAAGATTCATCTTTAATAAGATAGCTTGATCTGTCACAAGATCCCTTCTCCCATAGTGATTCTTTGTCCTTCTTGTAGCTTGTCTTTTATGGATCTTACAGCCCTTCAACAACTCGCATATCATAGATACTACAGCTCGTATTTCACATGTACTACAGTCATTCTTCATGGAGGAAATCTGCCATAACTCGTACTATTTTTACAGAATTCTAATCACAGGAAACTAGTATCTACTCCACAGAAAAACTCGCACTTATACTTTTGCCTTCGTCCATAAACATGCCACAAAACTCACATTTATACTTTTGTCTTCATCCACGAACTTGCCACAGAACTCGCATATCTTTCCACAGAAATACCATCGAACTTACTTACGTTTTGGAGGAGGATTCACGCCCATAAATAGTTGTTCTCACATATGAACAGACACATCCCTTTGAGTGAGCTAACTTGAATAAGACTCTTTTTCTTCTTTTACATAAAAATACAAATTGATACGAGTACAAAGATAAATATGAAGACAACCTAGTTACTTTTCCAACACTCCCTCTTAACTAGGGAGGTATTCATAATGACTCAATAGGTCTGTCTCAAGTTGAAATATTCTCATAAGAAGGGATCTAGATTGATAAGCATCAAAGTATCATCAATATTGTCACATTACCAAGGCCTTAACAGGTACACTCCATCTCTCACAAGATCATAGCACAATGTTGGGAGGCATTCCATGGGACACCAGACCACCTCACCGAGGTACATACTCCACCCAGGATACCCAGATCATTTCCCTCAAGGAAATGTCTATCCATCGGACCATTCTTATCCAAGTCCATGTACTTGACTTAGGATATCCATCTTAATCCATCACAGTACATGACTCAAGAATGTTTGACTAAGATGCTTATCCAATCCACGATTCTCCTTATCCATGCCCATGTACTTGACTTAGGATATCAATCCTAATATGTCACAATACCTGACAAAAGGAGAACCATGCTTATTCAATCCATTCTCCCTATCCATGATGCATGCACTAGACTTGCAGTGGTTAGTTTTGGCCTAGTACATGATACAAGGAGAACTAGTGTCCAACCTTACTCCCTCTCAACCTGAGAGGAGAAATCCATGCTCACTCCCTCTTAAACAGGGACAATTCATCAACAAGCCTTAGCTTGTGTCATAAGTACTCATACTTCCCTTACATCAGCTACCTGCAATTGTTGTAGCTTTCTCAACCAGCCCTTTTATCACCAAGTTTGCTCATCTTGCAATTTCTTGAACTAGGGCTCTGAATCTGCCTCCAAACAATCTACAATTTTGTACTTGAGGTCTTCACCAACTGCATCCTGAACTTGTGTCCAACACTACTTCCTACATTGTTTCCTGCCTGGAAGATAATCCATTATACAATTTCTTCAACTAACTAATTATCACAATACAAGGTTAGCCAATCCATTGTTCAATCAACTTTGAACACAACTTGGCTGACCTTTCCAATCAATCTCTATCAATCAACACAGTTCCATAGACACAAATAATTCTACCCTCTAGTTGCTTCTCTTGTTTCCTCAAGATATCTAACTCTTAGAGATTGTTACCGCTCAAACTAGCAAGGGTCCTAGGAGGGGATCCTATAGAGCACTACTAGGTCAAGGGGCAACAATGGAGCAATATCCCAATGTCACCTCAGCTAAAGCTCCTTGCTTTTTACGGACTTTCACCGCTGGGAGGAGTCTCGCTATGAAAAAGAATCACTAGGAAAGATGGATCAATGATACGATGTAAAGTGATTCCAAAAGCCTATTCACAAGAGAGGCTCAAATGACAAGCTTACTTGCTTTAGAAGCAAGATGTATGGCTCTCTAAGAAGGGCTAAGAGGATACCTTGATCTAGGTTGAGAGATATTTCTTGACATGAGGTGCCCTAAACCAAAGAATCCTAGAAAGATAGGGTTTCTAAGCAATCCTTGTGAAATTGGAGTTGCAAGGTTGCGGGACCACAAAGAAGCCCTAGTGGGCCCAAACGAGGTCAAGGTTTTGGGGTTGAACAACAAACTAATGGACTTGACCGAGTTGGGGTGGAGAAGAGGATCAAAGAAATTAGATTTTTCTTGAGATTTGAATGCAATGACCCCAATGAAGGCACTAACCCAAGGAACCCTAGGGAGAAAAATGGTCTTTGAGCTAGGGTTGCAATATCTTGAGATTCCACCGTCGGATTGGTCTCAAATTTGGAGGACCTCTCAAGAAGACCCCAGCGCAGTTCTTGACCAATTTTCAAGTATTTTGGATGGCTAGAAAGAATTTCATGTGATGCCCTAGGAGGCCTACTAGGGTTAGGCCTTAGAAAAGGAGAAGAGGTGAAAAGGAATTTTCTTTCGATGATCACCTAGGACTAGACCAATGCCTAGCCTATTGGGAGAATGGAGTCTAATGAAATCAATGTTTAGAGATGCTTATTCCCAACCAAGGAGTTCCCTAGCAACTTCGTATGGCCTTTAGCAACAACTAGGTTACTTAAGGAAATTTATACTTCTTTATGCTGCAAATTGATGACTTATCAAGGCAAATCATGAACAATCATGTACCCCTAGGACAATAATTCACCATACTTCACAATAATCATATGAAAAATCCCTCACAAAGACAAGATTAGCAACTTCGCATTAACATTAGGGCAGCGACACCAACTTCATGAACGAAAATATTTCATAGATCATTAAATGAGACAAAGTACAAGATAAAAATGAAAAAGAGTACTCACAAGTATAGTGAAATTATTCCAATCATCAAAGTGCAAGAAAATCGAAGCTCCAAGACAACAATTAAGCTCTTCCAAACATCGAAATGCGTTCAAAAACCAATTTGTCCATCAAAAGGCTATAACGAAATTCCCATAAGAAACAAATTATCCAAATCCAAGTGATGATCAAATGGAATGATCATCACATCAATATATCCTCCCAAAGGGGTTCGATTTTCCTAATAAGGCCTAATAATGCCTCTACTAATAAAATAATGTGCCAAAATAACATCCCTTGGTGACAAGCCCACCAAGATAGCTCCATAATACAATAATAAGCCTCCCAAGAGGGAAAAATAGTAGATACAATAGGTCAAAGGGCCATTGAAGAGGCCTAATGGAGTCCAATGTGTGCCAAGATGAATAAATGAGCTCCAAACATAGTGATCAAGGGGTTGGCCCCTTGATATCCAAGCAAACAACCTGTGGTGTCCCCAAGTGGCTATGGGGGCACAAAACATCCTCATGGGTCTCCAAATGGATCGAACAAGCCTATATCCCATCTGTAAGGGCTAGAAGAATGGTGCAAGCCCTCCCATTGTCTCCCGCGGTGAGACACATCCTCATCTAGGCTGTGGATCAGCTACCAAGTGTGTGGTGCAAGAGTGGAGTCTACTGGGAAAGGTGGTCTAGGTGCATCATCATCGTCCAAAAGGTGGAACACGAGCAAGCAATAGGTGGAACTGAAGGATCCCATGAAGTGGCAATCTGCTCTGAGCTATGGTGGAGACCCGTGGCTCTCAACGCTCACCCTACAAACGCCAATATGACCCTCTGGAGGGCTTGGACCCCGTATAGGGAGACCAAACCCAAGACGAAGACCCACCTACAATCCTGTATAAGATCCAATGTGTCCCCTCACCTTCCAGTACAATAGATCATTAGTGCAATTGAGTAAATAAGCTTACAAACTCATGGAACCAAGTGAACACTTCATGGTGGCATGCCCTTCCATAGTGGGCTTTAGAACGTACAAGTGTCTCCAAGTTCAAGAAGAAGGTTAACCAAGGACCCTATTAGATGGTTTCAGCCTCCAAGGGGGTGACATGTCCATGGTACATCCATCAAATGGCAGGTGGCATGTGATATAATGGTGGAACGGAATGGGGCATCAAGGGAAGGCTCCAAGCCACATGCCACAGTACAAGGGTAGCCATAATAAGGGAAGCCCACACTTGGGTGTATGAATGTAGGAGGGAGCAATCGTGGTACATGAGTTACCCCGACCTTTGTTTTTCCACCCTTCTTCATATGCCTTTTTCCTTTTATTGCTTTTTCTTTTGTAATTGCTCGGGGCTCCAGGGGATGAGAGCATGATGTGTAGGATATAGCAGTGGGGAAGTTCATCGCCCACTAGGGGTTGGGACAATCATGGGTTCCTAAATGATGTAAAGGGCCAATGTGAGGGACCCTAGAAACCAGGGTGATGGCCATGATGAAACGGGTAGAACTCATGTTTGGCTTTTGCCCATGTGCTAAATTTTTATGTCTCGGCCATCTTTTGCATTTTCTGGTACATTTCCTGTTGAGAGTGACCAAATTATGCTTTTTCTTTTCTTTTAGTTACATCAACCTCTATAGCATCGTTCCAGGCCCGACCCAAAGTGTGGACAAGAGGAAGGGGAGGCTAACTCCTTGTGGACCCAGATGGGAAATATGGTGAATGGGGTTATAATTATCATTGGGGAGTTGATGTATATAGTGTCAGGAAGCAGTGCCACGCAACCAAAATTGGGTTTTCCCATGTAGTGCCACCCCTAAAACTAATAGCCAATAAAGGAGATCCCATGGGACTAGGATACAAGGCTAACCATCAAATTGCACAGAGGATACAAGAGTACAAACCAATCCCACTCTTTCCGTCGAATCCCCCCACCAATCCATGCCCAAGAGTGTTCATGATAAGTAAACAAAAATACCCAACCACACAATGAAAAGCCATACCTTCCAGGTTGGAAGGCCCACCTTCAAACATATGATCACGGAAAATGGGCGAGGGAGCATATGGCTAGCTCAGGTTGTAGAGATAGTGGCACATCGAGCTATTTGGTGGCTTCAAGGGGCTACTGGCTGTTAGCTGAGGACCATATAGGGGAAAAAAAAATCTCCTATGTATGGATACCACCCACGAATGGTGGGTAACAGGGACTTCACCAAATTTCCCTTTAGCAATGAGAAATCTACTTCAACATCACTGCTCTTAGGGTCTTCATACTCAACCCTCTTATCACTAATCAAATCAATGAACTAGGACTTCAAGTATTTTCCCACTAAACATCTCCTTGTTGTTCATAGGATGACAGAACTTAGGGCTACTTGAATAACCTCCCGCATTCAATGTTCTAAAGGTTTCCACAAATCAGCCCACCTATAATGAACTCACTAAACTAGGGTATCACCAAATATGCCCTCTTGTTATCTCTTCGCTGCTCCAAGAATGACAAACCTAGGGCTTACATAAACTGCCCTCACAACGTCCTTCTTGATCCACCAAGATGATAATACTTGGCACTTACTAGGCCAACCCAATGAACAATGACTTGTTACATAAAAATCACAATAATTAGGGCGCACTTAGCAGCCCACACAATAATGATTTTATCAAATCACAGTTTCTAAGGCATCTACACTTGTTGTCCCAAACCCTTATGAGCGGCTCTCCTCATTTAGAAATTCAACTAACATAAGAGAAAAAACTTACCTCCTTTGGGAACTCGGCACAATTCCTACGGATCAACGGTTATGATCAAAAACTCGACTTAATCTTTTCAACCTAAATCATAGTCCTCTGCAACCCCAAAGTTCGAATCTCCTATGGCCACCTCAATCACACATATCCTAGTGATCACCTTCCTTGCTAGCCCTAGGTCTTCTATGCAGAACTTCGGCCCTTGTCTATGCCTTACCACTAGCCTTGCAGCCTCATGTCCATCATTATATAGGGTCTTGGTTCTCTTAAAACTTCAGAAAATGTCACAACCAGATGCACAGAGATGATCCATAATTCGAATGCCCAAAACTTATGAACAGACCTACTCAAACTCGGCTATGAGAAAAGATAACAAGCTCATCCTCTCCCTCCTAACTAACTCAGTTCCTTGAGGTCTACAACTTCTTTGTGCTTCAACTCTTGATGAATTGCATTTGTGGATTGTCTTCTTCTTGCAGGCCTACTTGGCCTCCATAAGGACTATATTTCTATGAGATTCTTTGATCAAGATGATCCCTTTCTCAAGGTTCTATTAAGAACAATCCCTCCATGAGTATGACTAGGTTACAAAACCTAGCTTACTCGTTGAGAACTTGATCCTTCTTGACAAAAATCTTCTGAAAAAGTTGCATTGGAATGGAGGTAATGTCACTTGTTATAGAGTTAATGCCATTGTAGATGTGTTGATGCTCCGTATACACGATCATTATAATAAGCCACTATAACGTGTCACAACAAATGTACTGTAGAGATCGAGCCACAAGAATATATCTTCAAGGGATGCGAGCAACATATAAGAGATATAAATCATAGAATGCCTGGTCACAAAGTCATATGAACCTCAAGTCATCACTGTCTCACTGTTTCATGATAAGTCATAGTATACAAGCCACGGGAACCTCAGTGTGCAAGCCATAGATGACAACCACAAGAGTGTAGTTAAGAGGAGTGTGAACTTCAAATCATAAATGTAGTTGTAACAAAAGAAGCATGAGTCCACAGAGATGCTATTTGAACCACTATAATATGTAGCGAGCCATTGAACTAGAACCAATAGAATGTGAACTCCAAAAGTTCCTCTTCTCACCTTAAGCTCTAATACCATGTTGGAAAATTAAGGTATTTGTAGTATTATGTTGATTCTCCTTTACTTGATAATTACTTGTGATATTTGTTGGCTCTTTATTATTTAATTTTACTTCTTCATCAAGCAATTACCAAAACATGAAGATCACAAAGACATAAAGAACACAAGATATAGGCTCCAGGCTAGGGCAAAACCCACAATTGGGGAAACCCGAACAATCCTCTTCTTATAGAATCATATCAAAATGAGACCTTCAAGACCCAATGACCAAGACCATCTCCAAACACCAAATCAACCCTCCATTCTCTGTCAAGATTCATCTTTAATAAGATAGCTTGATCTGTCACAAGATCCCTTCTCCCACAGTGATTCTTTGTCCTTTCTGTAGCTTGTCTTTTATTGATCTTACAACCCTTCAACAACTCACATATCATAGAGGAAGTTTGCCATAGGCTATCTTTAGCCTCATGGACGTTAAAATAATTTTCTTTCTTTCTTTCTTTCTGAGATACTACAACTCATATTTCAAATGTATTACAGTCATTCTTCATGGAGGAAGTTTGCCATAACTCGTATTGTTTTTACAAAATTATGATCACAGAAAACTAGTATCTACTCCATAGAAAAACTCGCACTTACACTTCTGCCTTCATCCATGAACTTGCCACAAAACTCACATATCTTTCCACAGAAATACCACTGAACTTACTTTTGTTTTGGAGGAGAATTCACGCCTATAAATAGTTGTTCTCATGGATGAACAAACACGTCCCTTTAAGTGAGCCGACTTGACCATCTGCAGGGTCAACCATCACAGAACTCGCATTTATACTTCTATCTTCATCCACGAACTTGCCACAAAACTCACATATCTTTCCACAGAAATACCATCGAACTTACTTATGTTTTGGAGGAGGATTCACGCCTATAAATAGTTGTCCTCATGGATGAACAGACACGTCCCTTTGAGTGAGCCGACTTGACCATCTGCAGGGCCGACTTGGTCTTATGGATGTCAATTTGACTCTTTTTGACTAAACAAAAAAAAAAACTTTTTCCTTTCTCTTACAAAGAGTCCAAATGGACTTTGACTCAAATTTAATTCTTTGACTTAATCAAAACCTAGAAGTATGAAGAACATGCTTAACCTAGACTTGAGCATGAAACCCATGCTTAAATAAAACTATTTTTCTTCTTTTACATAAAAATACAAATTGATACAAGTACAAAGATAATATGAAGACCAAACCCAGTTACTTTTCCAACATAGTGAATACTTTGGAGGAATTTCTTCCTACGTATGTCCTAAAAACACTAGGTCTAGTGTAAGCCCTAATTAGGTCTCTCAAGTATAGCGAAAGCTTATTTGAAGTGGTAAATCATCTTGCAAAGTTTCTTGAGAGGTCCTATCTCTCCTTTGGAATCCTGACTCTAGGCATACCTATCCTCATTGCAAATGTCTCAAGCCCTAGGTCTTGATTTCCATCCTAGGTCTTTCTCAGAGAACTTTTCTTTCATTAAGCCTTAATTGAGCTTCTCCTTGAATGGGCTTAGTGGAATCACTTCAAGTAGATCATTGATCATTCCTTTTTCAAGTGATTCTTATCCTACCGGGACTCCACCCATCGGCAAAAGTCCATAAAGAGCAGGGGGCATTGACTGAGGTGACAATGGGTCTTTGTCCCATTGTTGTTACTTGGTCTAGTAGTTGTCCTATAAGTTCCCCTAGGGCCCTGCTAGATTGTGCGGCAATAGGTATCAACAGGGGTTATTTGGACCTCCAATGAGATGAACCTTAACCTCAATGAGTAGCCTCCTTAAGTCTCGGGTATCATTGTGTGTGTTCCAAATATGTTTTAACAAATCAAATTAAATTAATAATGAGTGTATATCCAATGAGTCATAAATAATAAACAAAGTAATGACAAAAATAAAGCGTTCATAAGACCTTTGCACAACATCATAAGAGCTCATCATCGCCATAATGGACTATAATGACAAAATTTAAAAGCACCATTACTGTAAATGAAAATCTAGTTAATAATCCAATTTCAAATTGCCCAATTTCATGTCTTCAATCTGATTCATATGCCGACATATAAAGTATCTGTTAGTGAAAAATGTTAGCACCATACCCTATTAACTCAACATTCATATAATTCTCAAACACTCATTCTTCAAAATACGATGTTCATTTGATTCCTTTAAAAAAAAAAAAATTATGTAGCTGCTCAATGTACTTCCAAAATTAGGTGACACATGTAATAAAAGGAAATGAACATACCATAGCACTAAGGAAGGCTGAAAATATGAGCTTTGATGAAACAGTTTGGTAAAATTTAATTCAACAAAATGAATAAAGTAAAGTGAAGGTCATGTAGGTTTAAAAGAAGGAAACAAATAACCATCATCACTTGTCTAAACCAAACTCGGGAGATGTCATTTAGTTCTGTGCGTTTTTTCTTTTTTTTTCAACAGGTAATCCACAACAGGTGCGCATTAAAGCAAAATATACCCAGTAGCCTGTGAACTGATTCATCGGTTGTCTATTAGTATTGTTGTTCAAATCATTTTTTCCAACAAAAAAAAAATCTGGGATCTCTGTGAATTTAGATCAAGGACGTCAAAAAAAAATAACGCTGGAGAACTCACCCTGGCACATCAAATCAAATCGGAATCAGGATTTTTATTCCATGTAAGAGGTTCTCTGTTGCGAATGAGATTATGATCTCAATGATAGAAATGAGTTATTTTTGCTTTCTAAGGGTTTGTACTCATGCCAGTGTTTGATGGCCCTAAAAATTTCGCGTGACCTCCCGCCTACCGTTCGATCTGTATGGGTGGGCCTCGAATTGTCCAATAAAATTACTCTCGGCTTAGTTGTCCCTGGGAGAGAGAGACGCGGATCTCTCGGGCACGAATACGATTATTGGTTTCCCATTATCCTTTTATGTCCCTTTTTTATTTGACTTAGATCATGATTATAAAAGCATTTTACAGCGTTATATTGACCTTGTTTCTTTTAATTATTTTTGTGTTTTTTTTTGGGTTAAGTTTTTAATTTTTTTATTATGTAATATTTTTTTAAATTAATTTAATAACTAAAAAATAAAATAAAATAATTTTGTTTAACTTCATTACTTAAAACGGTGGTTTGGAGTATGCCTTAAGTATGCTTTAAAACTGCTTGTGCTTGACTAAGAGCTCGTCTTTAATTTTGTTTAACTTCATTTCTTAAAACGATGGCCTGGAGTATCCCTTAACACTCGGACGTAAGGAAACAAGTTAATGGCCCAATACCCAAAGGTATCTGGCAAGTATGAAAGTGTGCCCCCTTATGGACCACCAACGGGTTATTCCAGGTGGCATGGTTTTCCTTCAATAACGGTGATGAGTCAGCCTGCATTCGCGGATAGTAGCTAGAGATGATTGTCCTCATTGTCTTCCTCAGACGTAAGGAAACAGGCTAATGACCCAAGGCATTTGGGAGGAGTGAAACCCTGCCTCCTTATGGACCACCAGCGGGTTATTCCTGGTGGCGTGGTTTTCCTTGAATAACGGTGATGAGTCAGCCTGCATTCACAGATAGTAGTCAGAGATGGTTGTCTTTACTGCTGGTTTGATAACAGAGTTATGATAAGTTTTCCGACCTTTAAAAAAAATTACTTAAAAAAAAACAAACAATAAATTATGTTTTAAATAAAAATTAATCCCAAATAATTTTTTTTTCAATTTAAAGTTAAAAACTAAATGAAGAAAAATGACTTAATTGATTATAGATATTTAATGAAAAAATTCTTATTAATGTATTGGAATCGCTTTTCATTCTTTTACGATTATTCCGCAAAGTGAGAGTAATGCAATTCTCTTTCACATAAATGTTGGAATAGGAATAACAATATGAAACAATAGAAAAAAAATTTACCTAAATAAAATATGAAATATTAAAAAAATATTATGACAATCACCCTAAATATTTCAAATAACTTTTGTCGAAACAAAACCATAGATAAAAAATAAAAGTTTATATTCCCAACACCTATATGTGGACCCTAACCGCTTGAGAGATGAGAGATTTGTTTGACTTTGCCTTTAAAAAAAATGGAATACTAACAAAGAAAATAAAAAAGAATACACTTTTCTTTATTACCTCCAATCCCCTCAAATAAGGTGCAATTGTGCAATTTTTTCCTCTTATGGGAGAATGAGATCTCTAAATCATCAATTACAATTTCATGAATCTTTCATAATAAAGGAAAAAATAAAAGTGATTTTCCAACTAACATGTATCCATCTAAGAAATAGATAAAAGTTAATAATAAATAAATAAAATGTGGATAAAGAAAATTGTGCTAGTTTTCCAGAAAATATATTATTAAATAGTCAAAGCATTTTATCAAAACTTCTAGAAACTCAATAATCGAGAGACTAGATGTGATGTGCTCATATGATCAACTAATTCAATTTTACATTAAATATTCTCTCAAGTGTGGATGTGGGCATATAAAAAAAAGCAAAAAAAAGAATATCCTTTATATATGCTTTAGCAAAAACATTATATTTTGAGAAATAATTTTCTAAATAATATTGTGTGAACATGAAGGTTAATGTAGATTATTTTGAGAAGAATGAAGTGCCATGTAATTTTGCGTGTCAATTGATATGACATTCAATGTATATGTTATATATAATGATTAATTAAATAATAATTAGTTATTGAAGACACATGTCCCAAGAGACATGACTATTTATGAAGGGGCACCTTGTTTAGTATATAAGCAAGGTTCTCATTTGTAACATCATATGTCATATCTCTTATACATCAAACATTCTTATATAAAAATATTACTTTGTCCTATGATAGGCATTCTTATATTCCAAATAGTTTAAATATTTCGTTGTGTATATGAACCCTATTCGTTACAGTGGTATTAGAGTTATTTGACCCTCTTGTTGCTTAACCATTGCATAGAGTCAGTTTGGTTTGTATTTTGGCCACCAACTCATCGTCAAGTTCATTATCGTTGCGATTAAGGCTTTTAGCCACAGAAAGTTTGTTCGAAGACTATCCATTCTATTGTGAGGCCTTTGGCAATTAAATAATAAATAAAATAAAAAACAAATAAAATTATAAATATATATGGAAAAAAAAAAAAGTTATAGAAAAAAACAAAACAAAGGTGTGTGTGTGTAAAGAAATAAAAGAGTCAGTGTGGTTTGTATTTTGGCCATCAACTCATCGTCAAGTTCATTATCGTTGCGATTAAGGCTTTTAGCCACAGAAAGTTTGTTCGAAGACTATCCATTCTATTGTCAGGCCTTTGGCAATTAAATAATAAATAAAATAAAAAACAAATAAAATTATAAATATATATGGAAAAAAAAAGTTATAGAAAAAAACAAAACAAAGGTGTGTGTGTGTAAAGAAATAAAAGAAAAAAAAATATTAATTAATAAGAAAAAAATCAAACACAACTACCACCTGACGACCGCATAGCCACCGTCTGAATCATTTGGTTAAACCGTACTCGTACAATTGACCCATTGGTAAATTAAAAACATTTAAGGGTCCATACAACATGCTAATTTATTGTATCAATATAGTTTTGTATGATTCTGCTCCCGCTCAACTTATTTTGTACAACATTAGTACCATTTATCCAAACACACCTTACCATACCATGCTACATTATCATGTGAATTATAGTTGGTTGTCAGATCAATTGTACAATGTATGCAACAACACAATTGAGTTACCCAATCCATACCACAATTGAATTACCCAATCCATATGGTCAATTTAAAAAATCAAGGATGGAAAGAGGGGGAGGGATTCTTCTAAAGGCCTAAGGAAAACTAGAAATCAAGTATGCTTGGGGGCTTGGGCATAAATAAAACAACCTAGCAGAGATGTATGGGTTGTATGATGGCCTCCAAATAACTAAGAACCCAAATGTCTCCTCAATCGTGATTATTGGAGATTCGCTTATAACTATCTAGTACCTCCTCAAAGGATTTGATCTGGTGAATAATCAATCCTCTCTTCTCCTTCGATGAATAAGAGACATGTTAGAGACCTTCTCTTCTAAATATTATTTCCACATCCTTAGAGGGCAGAACAAGGAGGTAGATATTTAAGAAAATAGGGCATGTCAACTAGAGCTAGGGCAATTGGAATTAAATGGCATTTCAGAGTGGAGGGTTATCCCATGAAGTTGGTAAATTCATTAGTGTGTCCCTCCCTAAAAGGTTGTGAATAATTTGAATAAGGCTCAAATAGGCAGACACCATGAGTTTCCTCGTACTCTCCATATGGCTCTTCGCACCTCTCTCATTACCAACAAAATTTCCAGTAGTAGATGTCATTTTGGCGTCATGCATTGGGAGATGAAATATAGGCAACATCATGCACTCACACCAACTGAGGTAATGGTAGATGAAAGGACAGATCCCAGTCAGTTTCAGTCCAACTCCCACGATGTGGATTTCATTCCACTGATGGTCAGATAGTTTGAATTCAAGAATAGCACGAATGTTAAAAATCCCAGAGTGTAGGAAGCTCCTTTCTCTAATAAGGCATTCATGGTTGGAAAAGATAGTTGGAATTAGCCTCCAACGAACTAAATTTTTGAGAAGGGGATCCACATAGATAAATTAGTCCATACAAAGAGCATTAAACATAGCCTCAAGGGATTTCAGGAGTCAAGTATCCAAAAGTTTCAGGGTTGGATTGATTTTCTGGGGTGGAGTGACCTTAGTCCCTCCAGGACAGATAGCTTTGTTCCTAAGATCTCAATTCTCTGCTTCTCTTTAGCATTGCACAATCCAAATCTCACTTGAAATCATGCAAACATCCTTCTCTCCTCGACATCGTGAAAGGCCTACAATTTGAGGATTCCTCCTTATTGTCAGCGACAACTCCATACTTTCTTTCAACTCAAAGAGCTAAATATGCATTCATGGACCTCCCTGGTTGAGCTTGTAGCCATCTGAGGAAAGATGGAATTGCTCCTCATCAGTGTGACAGTCAACCTTCACCTAAGCTCAATCTTTGAGCACTTCACCACTAAACATACAACACTATGTGGTGGGGACGGCCCTTCAATTACTTGAACGCCATGGCGAACCAAGACACACCTTCATTTGGCTCTAAGGGCTCATTTCAATTCCCTTTATGCCCTCATCCCCCTATCAGAGGAAAAGAAGAAATTAGAGAAGTCAACAATAAAGTGAGTCAACAGTATGATCATATTCTCTTACTCCTTGAAGAACTTCAGCAGCAGAAAGCAAAAATAAGCCAATTAGAAGAAGAAAAGGACCGATTCTGATGCCATTATGTTGATCTACATGCTCAGAGAAATGTGGATGTGGAGCACAACACAACTAGCAGTGCACCAGAGGGACCCTCAAATAAAATGTCAACTGACCCTCTAGTTAATCCATGGCTACACATTGCAAATGTGTCCTAGTCTACAAACTATTTCATCGAATTTACAGTTGTTAAAATTTTTACCTTATGTATGAAAGGGGTAAGCAAGCAGAATTATTTTTTGAATCTCCTTCAAAAATACATTTTGAAGTGGTAGCATCTCTATTAAGAAACCATGCATAGGGTAGATTAGGCTTGATTCCTCTTAACTTGATAATTATTTGTGAATCTTAGATTTCTTCTTATTGTTTGTTATGTCTTCTTCATCGAGCAATTATACAAATATTCAATCTTCCAAGAAAATAAAGAGACAAGAGACACCAAAACTAGGTTGCAAGCCACGGAAAAGCCCCATAAGGGGGAAAGCCCAACAATCTTTGTCTAATAAAATCAAGTCAAAATGAGATATCCAATACCAAGACCAAAATTGCCACCAAAAAATCAAGTCCAACCCTCTTCCATGTCATCTCTAAGAGTCAAAGTCAAATATAGGTTTGTAGTTGCCTAAGCAAAATCGTGCTCATGCACAGAATCCATCTTCCACGTGTGAGAGTATATCTCCTTTAATTTGGTATTCTTCTTCTTTATTAGGTGCATAAAGTACTTTATATGATGATAATTTATTGTACTTCAAATGGGTCAAATTGTTCTTTATATATAGTTTTCCAGGAGGTCGAATAGGTGTCACTCTAGAGGGTTAGGCTGACCTGTCCCAAGGAGTGCTAACTTGCTCATTTGGTGGACTTATGACTTAACACAAAAATTATTTTTCCTTTTCTTATAAATGACCAAATGGGACATGACTCAAATAGATTTTTCTTTGACTCATAATAAATTCTTTTTTGCTCTTTTTTATTCCATAAGCATAAAGAACATGCTTTGACCAAATATAATAATAATAATGAATATGATAAATACATTAATGATAAAATTACATTACATTATGAAGACCGACATTAGGTACAATTTCAACACTCCCTCTTAACTAGGGAGGTATTCATAATGACTCAACAGGATATTCTCAAGTTGAAATATTCATATAAGAAAGGATCTGGATTGATAAGCATCAATGATGATAGCATCATCATAACCAACATTGTCAAACTACGAAGGCCTTGACAAGTACGCTCTATCTCTCCACTAGATCAAAGCACAATGTTGGGAGGCATTAATTTGGACACCACCACCTCTCAAGGCACATACCCCACCTAGGTGTTCCAAAGGTATGACCTCACAGGACCATTTCCTAATCTCAAGGAAAAATACATCCTCCGGACCATTCTTTATCAATTCCATGTATTCAACTTAGGATATTAATCCTAATCAACCACAATACACGACTCAAAAATGTACATCCTTGATGCTTATGCAATCCACCATTCTCCCTAACCGTGTTCATGCACTAGGCTTACAACAATTAATCGTGGCCATAATAAGTGACACATGGAGAACACGGTGTACTCAACCAGGGAGGAGATCCTCCCTCCCTTTCAACCAAGGAGGAGATTTCCACAAGTTCAAGCTTGTGTCGGAAGTTATCATCCATTACATAAGCTACATGTTCATCAATGGAGATATATTGTAGCTTCACGACTCCATTTTGCACCATACTTTCGAATCATAAAGCACTCCAACCTTCCTGGTTATTTAACAATATTTCTATACTTTTAATTAATCAAATCCAACTTGTCATCTTAAACATATCATGGAGCCAAACTGCTTCACATCTGATTGTACAAACTTCCATACCATCTTCCTTCATAGTGCAACAAAATATTGCTTCATGTTCTTCTAAGAAACCATACTAGTTTCCCAACCATCAGTAGTATCTCTATCAATATCAGTATTGTCAACCCAATTGATGTGTTCTTGAATCGAATATATTAGGGAACCAATTAGCTTCCAGTACAATAATATCAAAATTCTTCAACTTCTTACCTTAGTTCTCTGATATGTCCTTCTAAAGAATTTTGATCACTACTTTTTCTGGGTTTTCTACCAAACTTTAAGTAGTATTGTATCCATCCAAGATCTTACAACTCCCTCTTTCCAGTTGAGGTAAGTGAAATTCTTCTTTTATTAAGTCTTACATTCATTCTATTATCAAATTGACTTATTTGATGCATACTTCAAACTTTTTTCTCCTTCTTCATTTACGTCTATTAAGATTCATAAAAATGTTCATGCTTTGCTACGTTTTTCCAATTCTTCCATCTGCTAATAAACTTTAGATATATCTTTTTTTTTACCTGCAAGCTTTATTAGAAAACTATGAAATAACAAAAGGAAAAGTGCATAGACAAAATAGCAACAATAGTAATTAAAGAAAGGAGATGTAGAGTACTTATCTTTTTTAGGAAGGCGAGCTCCCTCTTAAACTTGGACCTTTTTCACCAACCTTGTCCTTATATCAGCATGTTGTTATTTCTGTCATCTTCAACAACTATTTCTTCTTCTTACAACAGAAATAGTTAGTTAGGGTTTTGTTTCTAGGGTTTTCTAATTCAAACCTTTGCTAGGGTTTACAAACCCTAGATACTTTAAAGTCTTCAAGACCTGCCATTTAAGAATTGCAAATTCTACAAGCATACTAATGAGTTAGTTGCAAAACCCTAGAGATGTTATTGACAAGCCTTCTATGCATGAGATTCCATTCCTTAATCATAAAAACCTAGTCTTCATATGCAAGGAGAGAATTCAAATGCTATATGAACGAGTTCTAATATATCTATAAAAATTCATTTATAATATGATATTATCTTTCAAGAGAGCATAAGGTCGTTAGCTTGATCATGACTTAGAAACTTAGTATCACAGGTCATTGGTTGCAAGTAAAAATTATATGTACCTCGTTTAAGTTTATCTATCCGACCTTTCAGTCTTTCTATCACAGGGATCCGATCCTTTTGCAACATAGATGAATTTATTTTTCTTCAACATCTTCCTCCAACAAAGATACCTCAAACTTTTAGCCATTGAACCACAAATATTTCTACTTTCAATGTCCTTTGTCTTCGCTCACAAAGTTTGCACAAACATAGTCTATAGAGGAGGCTCAATCTCGCATAAACTTCAAACTCTTTTTAGACTTCACAGATAGGTCGGCTTCATTAATGTAATTCGTCTTTCTTTTATGTATGGGAAGGATATCAAGGCTATTTCACAAACTTATGCCACAGAATTCATCATTACGCTCTCTTGCATTGTGCCAAAGTGTTACAAGTAACATAATTCCTTAGGTTTTGATGCTTGCCACATAGATAATTTAAATGCCATGGATGGATCGAACCTTTTTTCATAGGAGTAAACTCTCTTTTCCACATAGATATATCTCAGAAATTTCGACACTTTGTTACAAGTGCAAACTTCAAAATTTCAAACCTCTTGTAGCAGGAGTAAATTATAGTCTTCGGCCTTTATGATACACATGATTCAGACTAGAACTAGACCATAGTCTAGCACACAATATTAATTACAGATTTTGACTCTTTGCATAGTGTACGAGTTTTAGAGGTTTCGATCTTCTAGAACAAAGATGGATGACATGAAATAATTTTCTTTTTCAAGAAATTGGATCATAAACTTCCTCCATAGATATAGGATCACCTTGGTGTCATCATAGATGCCTTGAATCTATACTTAGATGTCACGTCCTCAAAGGAATAGTTCCTTAGAAAAAATTCGCATTCCTCATAAATACATTGTCTTAGACAATTCATATTCCACAGAGATATATAGCTTTATTACAGAGATTCAAACTTCTTCTTTGGCATTCTAATATTATTTGAGAAGGCGTACATGGTGAGCCCTGGTATTGCACCAAGAGTGTTTCCACTCCCAACGACTCCTCAACTCTATTTATCAACCTAGGGTCCATACAAACTTCGAGGTGACAGTGTTATATACACAATAGATGGGATTCTACTCATGCCACCCTCAACTAGGACATTTGATCAATAGTGCTCCAAGACCATTCTTCCTACTGAATTAGAAGGAAAACTAACTAATGAAGGTGCAATTCAGAAGCTAGATCTAATGATAAAAAAGGAAAATGCTTTTTGAACCTCAACCTATAAATGTTATTGAATCAATTCATGAAAAGATAAGAGCTACACTACTTGCAGAAAGGGAACTACATTATCTTGCAATCAACCATCTAGCTACCAAATCTACTTGCAGACAGGAAGCTAACCTACAAAATCATAACTCAAGATTCCATGCATCATCTATCTAGCTCACACTTTCATATAAATCAATGTTCTATTTGTGCTAAATCTGTGATAAAGAAACTAATGCTATTCTATTTTGCAGTGAAGGAAAAGGATGGTTGGAGTGGCCTAGGTGTTACCCTTGATCATGGAGTCATAGTTGGGGGTCAACCTACTTCTAAACTAAGTCCAAATTGCATAAAAGGTCAAAACAGGTGGTGAAACAAGTTGTTATAGGTATGCTACAGGAAGCCCTATAATGCTACAGGAAGGTTGCCGAGAAGGTTTAGGAGGTAGGAATGATGGGTTCAAGGGATGGAAAGGTGGATGGAGGTTGGGGTAGATGGATGAAAGGTGACCAACACCCCTAGCCAAGCTCAAAGCCTTTGGAAGGCTTGTTTTGCACTAGGAGAGTTGCTCACGGTGATCTAAGGGAATGATCTCAAGAACAAAACTTTGAAGACATAATTTGGGATTCATCAAAGAGGGTGAGGAAGTCTAAGATGGAGATGGTGAAAGTCCCCTTGCCTACATATCCAAACAACCCTACAACATCACATGCATATACCCTTTTATCATTGACAAAATGAAACAACTAATAGTGGAAAAGATGAGTTGAATTTAAATGTCATCTAATCTATGCCAAAAACTCTGATCTAGTCAATAAATCAACTCCTAAGCTGCCATAAGCACACGCAAAGCAAGATGAATAACATAGATCTTTTCCCAATAAATCATAAACATACTATTTTTGGACTGTGATTGTAGATCCTTCCATTCATGCTCCCATGGGAGAGATGAGATAGAGGTTGCAATCACAAGATTTTTCAGGGGTTATTTTCTAATGAAATGCAAAAAACTAATAAACACTTTAAACTAAAAAGAAATACCAATACATAAGAGGGACCTAAGCCACTGGGGTTGGGCCCAAACCTAAGAGCCTCAGCCCTTTGGAACTAACTCATTGATTAACCAATAAGAAACTTCTCATTATCATTGCATCAATGTCAAATACATCACATAAACAGTGAAAATTAATAGTGTTAAGTGCTTGAGCTCGATAGCTTCCTAGTTGAAAACAAAGCTCGAACCCTAATGAGCTCTTTTGAATGTTTATTTATACAAGACGGTAGCTACTAGAAGCTCCCTAGAAAATAGGAATGTGTGTCTCCCAAAACTCAAGAAGGGTGGATCTCGATCTTCTTTAACTGCACTTGCTTGGATGCCAATGATCTCGTCTTGCTTGGCTACCAATGAAATCGTGCTGATTAGAGAGAGTGTGGTGATCTTGGTTGATTGAAGGAGTTAAGGAGGTGGACAACCTCCTAGAATCTCTCCCTATTGCCTTCTCTGGTCTCCTGCATGGAAATCATCTAAAAAATGATCCATTTCCTATAATTAAACCATATTAGGCCACATGACATAGAAAAACATATTTTACCCCTCTCACTAAGCATAATATAACAAAAATTGTAAATAAATGTGAGAAAAAGATAGTTCTAAAGCTGGAGGATGACATTATGACCCTTATGATGTACCTATTGATGAACCTCATCATCACCCCCTACTAAAATTGTTGCTCATCCTCTAAGCAACTTAATCATCTATGTCCATTTATTTCGTGGCCTCGGTGGCCTCCCTAATCCCAAGGCTCCTTAGATGGTGTGCCTTCTTGGGGATAGAAACCTGCATTCTTTTCTATCTTTGTCCACTCCTTCTGCTCCTCTGCTTCATTTCTTCCTTCTTGTAGGCCTAGCAGCAAGGGTGGACTAAGCTTGAGTCTTATCCAATTAAATTTTAATCTTTTCATGATTCTTTTGTACAGGGGTGTCCTCTCCAATGCATTCCTCATCCTTTTAGGAGAGTGGTATTCTCTGATCTGGAGACTGTGGGGTAAGGAATTCCATCTCCTCTGACAGGCTTGCTGGCTTTCTGTTCCCAACAACCTGAGTGTGTCTTCAAAATGTGAGATGGCTTGTTCCTGGGTGACAAGGTATCTAGGTGCTAGGTCAGCATCAATGGAGATGATGCTATGATTGCTCATGATAGCCTTGGGCTCATTAGCTCTACCCTGATATATAATGGTTCATTTTCTTCGTTTTCCATGACTCTTGTTACTTCCTCAGCTCTTTCCTCCTCATGAGTCATCCAGGATGTTAAGGCTTTCAGTGGTGTATCCCACAATTTTTCATTGTGATCCCAAATACTCATATCAGTCAAGGTGAGGTTATGAATGTAAAAATCAACCAATTTCACTCTGTCCTCCATGATAGCTTGGTTGCAAAATTCAATGAACTGTTTGTAATCTTGAAATGGCATGGACCCATGTTGTGCTGATGTTTTGATTTGGAATTGTAGCCACTTGTTACAAATCCATTTGGGCACATCACTCCCATAATTCAGATCAGTATCATTAGGGTTCATCAAACCCTAATTCAGTTGCTACATGCCCTAGATAAGTCACCATTTTGAATGCCTCCTTCCCTGAGAGTTTCTTGGCCTGAATCCCTCCAGAAATGCCTCCTTGAGGGACCAACGCAGCCTTGGACAGGGGTAAGTGCGCTTCAGTGCAGGTAGGCCCATGTCAGGGTGCTCTGCAGAGCACCTAGGCCCACTTTGACCTGCGCTGGGTGAGATTGAGCGAAATTCACATAGGGTTTTGGGAATATTCTTATCTTCTGGATCCATCTAGAAGATTCCCACACTTATCATCTCCTATGAGCTCGAAATTGGATAGGGAATGAGTTAAGTAACCTCCTATCCTCTCATCCCTTCCTCCATGGAAACTAACTCTAAGTTTGGAAGGCCATTCAATACCCTCATTTATGACCAAACCTTCTCCATTTGCCTATAAATTGAGCACTCATCTAAGTGATCAGGGGCTGGACTTTGAGAATTTGTAAGGAGATACTGTTGGTGTGAGAATTGAGAGTATAAGCAAGTGTTGTTATGCTGTCGAAGTGTTGTGATATTGATGTGATGTTGGTTGGAACCCAAGCTAGAAGAGTGACAATGGATCGGACTTCATGGTTGTAATTCTTCCTTCTACTTAATAAATCTGTTTACACTTTTTTCCATATGCTTATATTGATATATGATGTTTATATGTGTGAATGTATCTGATTCCATTTACTTATAGTCGATAGATCTCTTGCTTTGATTGGTTCTCTGTCTTCTGTTTATGCTTGCAGGTACTTGTTGAGCGAGTTAAGTTCAAGAAGGAGCGACGGGAGCCATACAAAGGAGACAAAAGGAAAGTGAAAGAACAAGTAGGTCCTTTGATTCCCTTTGTCTTATTTATCGTCTATAGAAAAAGGATAAGCGCTTTAAATCTGTTGTTCTAGGTATAGCTACCTACCTAGGGAATTAGTATTTATCCGTAGATGCAAAATTCCTCATAACACCACTGCTCTTTGAGAAAGAGTGCATAAGACTTGGATGGTTTTATGCACTGTAATGCCTCCATGGAGAGGCTTGCCATTGTGGCAAGTTGGGTTTCCTTCTCCTGCAACTTCTCCCTCAACCACCTATTTTCTGCTTGTAGCTTCTCCTTCATTGTGGACTCCCTCTCTCTTAGCTCACTTAATTCCTTGCCCATTTCAAGGACCTTTTCTTCCATGAGGCCCACATATTCCACCTTCTTAGACTTAGAAATTTGCATCCATCTGTGGGTTCTTCCTCTTTCTGCTTCTAGCTCATAGAAAAGTGGGACTGCAATTTTTTGGGGAATAATTCTCCCTCCTTCAATGAATTTATAATAGGAGCTTAGGCTAGGTTGTGGACTAGGCTCTTGGAGCTCTGGGAAGTCCTTCTCAAATTTTTTTGGGGAGGATGCTACCTCCTGTAGCTGTTGTGTCACATTATGCCCCTCCTGTTGCTCATTCTTACCCTCCTGTAGCATCCTCTGCTCCTCCTGTAGCACACTATGTTTTTCCTGTAGCTTCCCATTTTATTCTTGTTGGAGGGTGGTTGGTGTCTTGGGTTGTTTGAAGGAGGTTGATCTGGTGGTGACCTCTTCGATTTTTCTTTCAGTGAGACCTACTTCCTCTTTCTTGCTTGGGGACTCTTCAATTGTGATAGGGGCCTTTGTGGGAGTTTATGGCCTCCCTTGCTTGATCTTGGTGCTTTTCTTGGTCTTAAAATATAGGGGGACTTTCCTTTGTCTCTTCCTTTTAGGTTTGATTGGGGTGCTCAAGGTAGCTAAAGTTGCAACTACCTCTTTTTCAGTGGGTCCTAGAAATAAACTTTCTTGCTTTGGGGATATCTCTGTTTCTCTAGGCTCAGTAGTCTTCTTAGGACTTGATTTTTCCTGTTTCTCACCCTCTTCCTCTTCATCTTGTTCTTTTCCTACCTCTTCCTTTGTTCTTCCATTGTCCTTTCTGCATTTGTTTCTCTTTCCTCTTCTTCTAACCCTACTGCTTCTTCCTCTTTTGTCCTTGCCCCTTCTTCTTCTTCCTTTGTTTTTCCCTCTCTTCCCCAACACTAGAGGCTGGGGTCTCACCTAGTGTGAGGGTTTGTGTGTCAATGAAGGCTTCTCTATCCATGTCTATGAATTTGGACCAAAGGACAAGGATTCTCAATTTGTTCAAGGCATCCACCACTATCAGTTTAATGAGGCCATGGTGGCCTAGGTGTTGGTGTTTTCCCTCTCTCACTTTTTGACTCATGTCCCTGATGGACTGTAGGAGGAAGTATGGCACACTAAGCCTTTGAGCAAGAGGAAATTCTGCCTAAAATCTGAGTTCATGAAGTAATCTAAAGTGGTAGGAATAGACCACACTTAGCCTTCCCTCACAAGAGATGTATTTCAGAATATGGTAGGCCACCTCATCCCAAGGATAAGGTAGGATTTCCCTCCTAACTCCATTCTTGTCCTCGACAAGATTTTCATTGGTAGTGAAGAAATTATTTTTAGTAGTGACATTGGTGGCTTTGTCTTCTCTGCTCCATTTGATCCCTAGAGGTAGGGTTGTCACTCTGCTAATTATTTCAAGGTTGAGTGAGATAGTTAACCCCCTCACCACAGTGGTGGAACTATCCTCTGTTTGTGAGTTCAGGGCCATGGAAAATTCAAAGGCAATGTCATCATCATACCCTTTCAACAACTCGAAGAATCCTAGCCACTGGTGTCTTCTAAAAATTTCTATCACAGGAGGGTGTAGGTGGATTCTTTTAGTATCTAAGGGCTCTCTTCTGTTAAATCCTCCCCCCATCTATTCTATATGTTTTTAGCTAAGTGAGGGATAGATAATTCTTCTAATAGCTTCAATGTATAATTCATTGGCAACAGTGAGTTAAAATTCCATGTTGATGGTAATTGCCTACATTCCCCTTACTCTACTGCCCAAAAATACCTTTCAATTTCACAATTGGACTGATTTTGCCTGTAGAATTTGAAGTGAAATTTTCATACAATCTTATGAATGGATGAAGGAGATGGTGGCACTTAATTTTTATCAAATAGTATGGGATGAAGGTAATAATTGGGAGCCCAATTCGAACCTCTGTATCTTTCCTTCACCCTTTCCGTCTTCCTATAGCAGTTTCTCGGCCCTCCTGTAGCAGTTGTAGGATTTCCTATAGCTTCTTCCTGTAGCAATTGCAGAACAAGGTTTGAAACTCCTAGATAGCACCCTGAGCTTGTCCTCTCCTTAACTATTTTTGAAATTAGCGATTATGCAAAAGAATTTGAGCCCCAATACATAATATGCCATTTTCATCTTAGGCTTGGAGCATTGTGGTGACCTGGTAGTCACAACGGGTTTCCTCTTTTGGACCGTTGTCCCCACTCGGATTAATTATTCCCTATTTCCTTGTAATAACCACCCACTATCTGTGATCCCAACTCAATTGATGTGACACCTACACGTTGCATGAGTTCTTACCATCACTTTTAGTTTACTAGCTGAGGGTGGCCAAGTTAATTGGCCACCTCCAGCTTAGTAAAACATCTCCTCTCAACATTTACACATTTTATTTATTAACACATAGGGAGGAGGTGAGAGTTTTCCATATATGTGCCTACCTCATGATCGAACTAATGCAGGTATTTGGAGCTGGACCACATTACTGGCATCAAGGGATTTGAATTCTTGTGTTTCTTTCTGGTGTATTTCTTCATTGCTCCTCATGATATTTGACTGTTGTGTTTGTTGTGTGTGCAGGTACCGTGTTGATGTACAAACTGCTACTGCTGGTGGAGAATACTTATGGGAGTGAAATGAATACTTCATAGTGGCCTCATAAGTTTCCATCACCCCCCTATTGATGAGAAAAAAAAAATATTATTGCTTGCTATGATGTGTGCACAGGTTGCTACAGGAGGAGGTTTTCTTCCTGTAGCAGTCCTCTTCTTTTCCTCTAGGGTCTTCAAGCTGCATGGGGGTGATGAGAGAGGATATAACATGTCTTGAGGAAAATGCTAGGACTTTGAGGGAGTAGTGTATATTTTTAGAAATGAAGATGATGGCCTCTATGCGTTTCTCCAAATTTTTAGTGAATTTTGTGGATTTTTTTTTTTTTTTTTTTAATGAAATGGGATGGATGAGTGATAGATGGATGGTGGACCATGGTGGGGGAACCTTATTCATTATTTTAAAGGTCATTTTGGGCTTTCCTTTTCCTCGGATCTCCCTCCTGTAGCTTTTCAGAACCCTCCTGTAGCACTATAGTACCTTCCTGTAGCATTTACAGGTCCTTCTTGTAACAGTCCAGAGAGGGGGTGAAACTTGAATTTTGGGATAATGGGATGGTTGAGAGGGGTGATCACATGAGTTTAGATGATGGATATGAAGTGGATGGATGGAGGAGTGAAGGGAATCTTGAGAATTTGGGCCCTATAGCCATGGAATCTGCCATTGTCTTTAATCCTGCAAAATGACAGAAAACAATAAGCAGACATGGTGTAGATCCATTTCTTGTGTGTTTTTTTTTTTTTTTTTAAGACACACAGGCTATCGTAGAGGAGGTTTTCAACCTGTATGCTTGCCTTAGGTGCCTCAAGAGAGGTTTTTACCTAGGGATCTTTATTATTTTTCTTCTCCTTTCTTTTTTGCTCCTGGGCTGCCTTAGAGAGGTTTTCAACCCAAGAGTTGGCCTCAGATGCCTCATAAAGGTTTTCATCGAAGCCTTTTATTTTATTTTTTATTTTCTTCTTTTTACAAATATATCTAGAAATGTTGTGGACTGGAAGTTATGACACTTCCAATCACATTGACTTCTCTGTTGATTGTACTGATGAATTCTTCCTTAGACATAGGTTTTTTGTATACCTTCAGCCTGTAGCCATTGAAAAGCAAGGGAATCCCTTCCTCATCAATGGTCCTGATTTGAACAACTCCATTGTCATGACATTTTTCTATTAGGTATGGGCCTAACCATATTGTCATCAATTTTCCTTTGAAATCCTTGAACCTAGAATCATATAATAATGCCCAATCCCCTTCTTGAAAAACCTTGTCCTTGATATGCCTATCATGCCAAACCTTCCTTTGCAATTGTATAACTTCAGTGTGTAGGAGGGTATGCATTCTGAACTCATCCAAGCCATTCAATTGGAGAAACCTCTCTTGTTGTGCTTTGGTGACATCTAAGTCCAATTGGGCTGCCATTCTCAAAGTATTATACTCAAACTCAATAGAAAGCAGAGCTTTCTTTCCATAAACCAGATCATATGGAGTGAACCCAGTAGTTGTCTTCCAAGTGGTGTTATAGGCCCAAGTGGCCTCCACTAATCTATCTACCCAATCTCTCTTGTTTTTTCTCACAACCTTGGTGAGGATTCTCTCCAATGCCTATTTGTAACCTCTACTTTCCCATTTTCCTGAGGGTGATAGGCAGTAGATGTTATGTGTTTGATATGATGCTTCCTTAGAAGATTCTCAATCAGATGTGATGTGAATTGAGCTCCCTGATCGGTGACTATCTCCCTGGGGTACCCAAATTTGTAGAAGATATTTTCCCTTAAGAACTCAACCACTTTCTCCTTTGTTGCTGCTTTGACAACCTTTGTTTCATCCCACTTTGTCAAGTAATCAGTGCACATAATGATGTACTTTTTCTACCCTGATGGTGGATCAATTGGCCCAATGAAATCCATGCCCCACTTGTCAAATGGCTCCAAGGCCACCTGAGGTTGTAGAGGCATTTCATCCTTGGGTGTGGGTTTTTCCATCCTCTAGCACTGATCACATCTATTGGTATACCTTCTTGCATCTTGGTGGAGAGTTGACCAATAATAGTGAGCTTGTAGAGATTTGAAAGTTGCTATCTTGGCAGCAAAATGGCCTCGATAGGGCCCATCATGGTAGGCCGAGAGGATTTCAAGACTTCCTCTTCCATGTCACATCTCCTTAATATTTGATCTGGTCCCAACTTGAAGAGATTGCCCCAATCCAAGTGAAAGGGGCACTTTTCCTTACAATTCTGCTCTTCTCCCTAGATGATAGATTTGGAGGAAATCTTGCAGCAACTAGGTAGTTGGCTATGTCAGCAAACCATGGAGAGAGCACTAAGATAGAAAATAGGTGCTCATCTAGAAGTTGATCATCAACCATCCCTTCATCACCTGCAAGCAAAGCAAGTCTAGACAAAAAATCTGCAACTACATTTTCTTTTCTTGGCTTGTTAATGATAGTTAAATCAAACTGTTGTAACAATAGAAACCATCTAATGATTCTAGCATTCACATCAGACTTATTCATCAAATATTTAATAACTGCATGATCAGTATGCACAAAAGTTTGGTATCTAGTGATGTAGTGTCTAAATTTTTTTAAGGAGTGTACAACAACTAAGAGTTCTTTCTCAGTTACAATGTAGTTCAATTCATCCTTAGACAAATTTTTACTAATGAAATAAATGGCATAGGGTAACTTATCATCTATTTGTCCCAAGGTTGCTCCCACAGCTTTGTCAGATGCATCAGCATGGATATGGAAAGGCAGAGCCCAATTTGGACCCCTAAGTATTGTTGATTCTGGGTAGCATCGAATGTTCTATAGCCATAAAAATTGGTGGAGAGGCTAAAGCACATGAGATCGCCAATACCCAGAAATGGCTTGGGAAGATTCTAAACTTTTTGGGAGATATTAAAATAATTAATATTTTTAATGGAGTCCCTAAGTCTAAACTTAGGGAAAATAAAATATCAATGTGAATTAATATAAAACTATGTTAGAAGGGTCCAAAAGTCATGGATCAAGCCAGGGTTAATCTTAGCCGTTGATTAGGGACTTAATCTCAGTCGTTGATTAGTCAACGAGAAAAGTATAAGAGGAGGCTTGAGGGTCACTTGGAGGACACACTGAGGGAGACTAGTCAGTTCAATTTTCAGAGCGAGGTTAGCTGAGAAATTCGAACTAATGGTCTAGTGAGCAGTCAAGAGGCAGCAAGTACAGAACAGAGAGAAGGGATCAGCCACTGGAGACCAGCGCTGAGGCAGGAGAGGCAGACGCAGGGCATTTTAGGCAGATGCAACGGCAGCAGGAGACTACGCAATCACAATAGGGCCTACGTGGGTGACATAGAGAGGCCCAGGGCTGACGCAGTCAAGTAGGGGCTGACGCAGAGTATCTGGGAGCCACGCAAAGGTCATCCAAGCTGATGCTGGGACTAGGAGAAGTGCTGGAGGAATTTTCTCTCTGTGGGTAAGCCAGTTTGGCACCCTGTTGTAATGAAGAATTGCTGAATAATAAAATCCTCCCTTGCTGCACCGGTTTTCCCACATTGGGTTTTTCCGGGGATTATTGTCCAAAATATTTGTGTCAATGTGTTGATTCTTGTACATGTGTTTGTTTCTATATTACGATGTGATATCTGCAGCAGAATTTATTTTAATGTTTATTAAAGGAATTTCATAAATAACTTATTGAAGAATAAGTAGGAAAGGTAAATCAGATGTTGCAGTGATAGAATTTTCACATGGTATCAGAGTGAGTAATCAGAGATAGGAAGGGAGAATCAGTTATGGGTCAAGGCCACGATGCAGAGGCATCCACGTCATGGGACTCGCACAAATTTTTAGAATATTGCACAAGAGAAAGAGACTTCGATTTATCCATGTTGGCTTCCAGGCTGGAAGAAGAAGTAGCTTGTATGACTAGTTCTGCATCATCAAAAGTGTGGTGTATAGACAGTGGAGCCTCGTGGCATATGACGAGAATCAGGGAATGTTTCTCAGAATATCAAGAAGAGAAGATGAACTTTCAGATCACCATGGGGAACAAGGCAAAGTGTACTCTAGTAGGGAAGGGTATCATAGTTTTTCAAACAGAATCGGGAGAACGATTTCGTGCTACAAATGTGTTCCATGTACCAGGATTGGGGATGAACTTACTTTCCGTGTCGCAACTTCAAGGCAAGGGCTATGACGTATACTTCATCAAGGAGAAGGTATACGTTAAACACCTGAGCTAGAAAAATAAAGTGCAGATCAGGATCAAAAGTAACAGGTTGTATAGATTACAACTAGAATCACCAATGGAACTAATAGGCAATCATGGAGACAAGGACTTGAATGAACTATGGCATAGAATAATGGTTCATTTGCACCGTGGAGCTCTGAGAATTCTCAGGAGCACTATAACAGGCATTTCGGATCTGAGTATGGAACGAGATGATGTATGCAGAGGATGCGCTCTAGGAAAGTATGCCAAGGCAGTATTTCCTAGGAGCAAACACAGGGCCAAGAGTGTACTAGGATTGGTACACTCAGATATCTGTGAACCTATGTTCATCAAATATCTCAGTGGTGCCGAGTATTTCCTTACCTTCATTGATGACCACTCAAGAAAAACTTGGATTTATTTTCTAAAAACCAAGGACGAGGTTTTCTGTCGATTCAAAGAGTTCAAGTCTCTGGGGAGAATCTGACTGGGAAGAAAATAAAAGTTTTGCGCTCAGATAATGGTGGAGAGTATGTCGATAAGGACTTCACTGATTTTTGCACTAAGGAGGGCATAAGAAGGGAGTGGACAACTCCCTACAATCTGGAGTAGAATGGAGTAGCAGAAAGAAAGAACAGGACTATTGTAGAAGCAGCTCAGGCCATGATGTATGATCAGCGTATGCCAAAATTTTTGTGGGCATAAGCATGCAACACAACAGTCTATGTTCAGAGCAGGACTCCTCATCGGGCGTTGGGAAATATTACTGCAGAGAAAGTTTTCACAGGGAAGACACCTGAAGTCAGTCATTTTAGGATATTTGGGAGTTTAGCATATTGCCACATACTAGAGGAAAAGAGGAAGAAGCTGGATCAAACTGCAGAAAAGGGATATCTGGTGGGATATAGCGAGAACGCTAAGGCATACAGAATCTACCTTCCAGGGAGTAGGAAGGTAGTAGTTCGACAAGATGTAAAGTTCATGGAGGACAGGGCTTTCAGAAAATCTCGTGAGATGCCTTCCGAGGAGTAGTCAAAAGAGGAGCCGTTGGTTAAGCCTCTTCAACCAACAGAAGTAAAAAATTCTTCCTCAGGTCAGGAAGATTCTCAGGATGAGGAGGAAGAGCTAATAGAAGCACCTGCTGGCAGAGGAAGAACTAGCAGGGAACTTCGTCAGATTCTGCGAGATGCAGAGGACTTCATCGATGCGCCAAGAAACAATAAGAGGGAGCAAAAACAACCAAATAGATATCAAGCATTAGTAGCTCAGGATGGGGAACCTGCTAGTTTCAAGGAGGCAACTCAACATCAGGTTTGGCTAGAAGCGATGGTAGAGGAGTACAACTCCATAATGGTGAACGATGTCTGGGAGGTAGTTCCAAGGCCTCAAGACAGATCAGTGGTAGGTTCGAGATGGATCTACAAGATCAAATACACTGTAGATGGCAGTGTTGAGAAATAAAAGGCCAGGTTTGTGGCTAAGGGGTATACTCAAAAGGAAGGAATTGACTACGAGGAGACCTTCGCCCCGGTAGCCAGGTATATTTCTATTAGGACTGTGATATCTCTTGCAGCTCAAATGGGATGGGAGATTCAACAGATGGATGTCAAAACGACTTTTTTGAATGGGGTAATAGAAGAAGAGGTATACATTGAACAACCAGAGGGATTTGAGACACATGAGAAGAAGTCTCATGTATGCAGGTTGAAGAAAGCCTTGTATGGGCTGAAATAAGCACCTAGAGCATGGTATGGTCGAATCGATGGCTACTTGCAGAAGATGGGATTTGTCAAGAGTGGCGTAGATCCAAATCTCTACTATCTGGTTGTATAGAATGAGTCGCTAATCTTAGTATTGTATGTGTATGATCTCTTTTTGACAGGATTATCCAGGCTCATCGGGGACTGCAAGAAGAATCCAGCCACAGAATTCGATAGGAAGGATTTGGGACAAATGAATTATTTCCTAGGGTTGGAAGTTTGGCAGCAAAAGGGAGAGATCTTCCTTGGGCAAGGGAGATATGCTAAAAAAATCCTAAAGAGATTCAGGATGGAGGACTGTAGACCCATGGCTACTCTAATGATCACAAACTGGAAGAAGATTGATGCATCAGAAGACAAGGATGTTGATCCTGTTATCACTCAGGTTGTCCCCTGGGAAAATTCTAAGGAGGGGATACGGCCAAGGTAACCACTAACCAATCTTTTGGATGCAGATTCTAGCCAATCTGCAGCCAGAGAGGGCTCTCTCTTTATGATTTAGCTTTGTTTTGCTATATGTTAGGCTAGTTATGAAGCACAAGTATTTGTTTGGTGTTTGGATGGTGACATTCAATAAAACAGGGCTGCAAAGTATGAGAAGTTCAGACCATTGGGTTAATGGAGTCAATGAAAATAAATCTCTGGGTATGGTTTCTTTGACAAAAGGAGGAACTACAGAGCAAGATAATTAAACATGGAACAATCTTCAAGCTGGAATAAGATGAAATGGGGTCAGGGAATGAAAGGCAATTAAGAATCTTTCATTATGCTAACAGAGGGAAAATGAATAAATATTACCAAGGAGCAGTTAAGAATTCCTTAATTATATTCAGAGTGCAAGAACCAGGGAGACAGGAGCAGTCAAGAATTCCTGCCTATGCTAGTCCTGAAGAAAACATAAAAATTGACAGGAATTGAACACAGAGTACAACAAAGTAAATTCTGGGCTATTCTTTTTTCCTGTAATTTAGAATATGGTACTTAGATGATATAAAAACATAGAAACAGTAAAGCGAGAGTTAAAAAGACTTATTGTTCCACGAGGTAATTCAGGAATTCTGCAACATGTTCTTCTGCCATCAATTCCATAACCAGAGAGTTCATCAGCAAAGCATTCCAGCAATCTTTATTCAGAAGAGTTCTCAAAATTTACAGCGCAAGTCCAGAATGATATTCACCAACCAACAATAATACATCTCTAAGGGAGGTATTTATACAAAAAGAGTTACAAAATATCTTATAGAGAAAATATCACGCAATAACCTTATCCATCTACTTCTTCAAAGGAAGTAAATGACATTGAAAACAGAGCGCAATGAATGTAGGAGTAATTTCCGTTGTACTGGCTGCCTTAGGTGGTCTGATATATTTGACTTTTTAACTCAACAAGTTGGCTGGTAGCTGTCTCTTTATCTTACATTCCTGCGCTGCTGTCCCAATCCTTTCATTTGCGCCTGATTCCGCTTAAATGAGCTACAGTTCTAGCTTGATTGCCTTCCTCTGTTGTTTTCATTTTTATAATATGTGGCACGCGCATTAAATTTCATTAAATGCAGATGATCAAAAGGAGAACTAAAACTACCTTGGTAAAACCTCTAGCATGCCCTGCCACCATTGGTTTGTTGGCAACTGGTGTCTTTGTAGTTTTATTAATGTTTCATCAGCTTCAGTATACCTGTAGTAATTGGGCTGGACTTCAAAAAGATGTGTTATCTCATGCTCAATGTAGAATAGATTTTCCAATTTGTCATATAAGCTCTGTCCAGAGGGAGGTGCTGTGTCTTCTGAAGTGCTTGATGATGCTGTGATCTGATTGGTAACATATGTATTCACCCTGTGAGCATATTGTTCATGTGTCAACAGTCTCTGATTGCTGGTTAACAAACTGGGTAGACCCTTTTGCTGTAAGACTGTGAACTTTTCTGTAAAAGCATTTATTTCTATATGCATTTCTTGACATTTTCTCTCCAAATTTTGTATAAAATTCCTCATAGTCAGCACCCTTTTAACTATCAAAATGGTACTTGTTTTGTCCTTGATATCTAGAGTTGCCAGTTCTTCTTTGGTGTGAGTATTCAAAAAATTGATTAATCTGTTGGCCTGCTCAGGCATGTTTCCCAATGATGTCCTGGCCTTTTGAATCTCTATTTGGACCATTTATATCAGTTCAATTCGCTCATGGATAGTTTGTATTGATCTCCATTGATCAGTGATGGACTGGCCAATTTTAGTCCACAAAATTGTTTTGATTTCTGATAGAGTTTTATGAAGAGTAAGATCTTTCTCCAATGATTTTACCTTATTTTCCAAGGCCTTTACCTCTTTTGTTTTTTCAGCCACGACTATTTTGGATTTATCATAGCTTACCTCTAACTTTGCCAGTTTTTCTTTGGCTTCCTTTAGTTCTGCCATTTGGAGTTCTAACTCTTTTATTTCTTTCATCATCTTTTCCATGCTCATGCTGGTATCTGGTACTGTTGTTGTTGCTGTTGTTGTTGATGTAGTGCTTGGTGCTGTTGATGCTGGATCAGTAGGAGGGATTGTTGTTGTGACTGTAGAAGGAGCATTTGTAACAATTGGAGCTGTTTGAGATGGCTGAGAGGCCAACTCTCCCTGTTTTCCTTGTAGTGCTTCCTCCAATGCCTTCTCTGTTTCTGCCAATCTCTCATTCATCCTCATCAGTAAACCCACCATGTCCTCCTCTTCTTTCTGCTGTGCAACTTCTGTGGTTTGTGGATGCATTGTAATTGGTAGCTTGAGCTGCTTCCTAAGAGCTGCAATGTCTTCTTCTTTCTTTCTTATTAATGCTTGGATGCCTTTGGGATCCTTGGGATCATGTCCCGGCTCAATGATAATTTCTTCTAAGGAGTTAATTCTGTTATCCTTAGCCAAATAGGAAGCCTTTTCCAATTCCAATTGGGCAGAAGTATTATGTAATGAATTTTGCAATTTGTGAGCTAATAATGCTTTATCTTCCAAGGTGGAGTACACCATTTCTCTGGTTTGCTTATGTAATTCAATTTGGTCCATTAGGTGGATGTCTTTAGAGAGAACTTCCAGATTGGTCCTAATATAATCAGCAGCTGACTGTGGCTACTGCATTGTGGGCCTGAAGTGACTAAGGGTCATTTTCCCTTATTGAATATCATAGGTTGCCATTAGCCTTTGTTGATTTGTGGGGGCCATTCTCAGCAATTGATTATAAAGTTGGATCCTTATTGGCTCATTTCTGGCTTTTATTTCAGTAAATGCTTTCTTGATATCTGAGCCTTGCTTGCTCTACTGTTTGCTTTGTGGCTTGGTGGATGTAACCTCCACACCATGCTGCCTCTCTAGCTCTCGCTGATATGAGCTAGTTGATGTTTCCAAAATTTGAGGAGCTTGTTGTTCAGTTCTCCCCTCACCTCTCAGGTTGCCTGTTATCTCTTCTGAGAGTTCCTCTTCAGAGTAAGGATTTAACCTTTGCCTCTTTTCCCTTGCTGTTCTGCTGATCCACTTGTAGGTGTTTCTTCCTGCCTGTCTCTTTTCTTGGCTCTTTCCTCATTGAGAGGAGTTTGTAACACAGGGATTTCAGGTACCTTTGTTTGTGTTGAAGGACCTTGCCCTTGACTTTGTTCCTTTGATGCATCTGGCTGGTCTGCCATTATATCTTGCTGCTCTGAATGCTGCACTTCTTTGCCTTTGGATGTCCCTGCAGGTGGAGCACTTTCTTGGGCAGGTTGTTGTGAAGTTGTAGCAAATGATGTATCCGCTCCAATGTGTTGAGGCAATTTGAAAGGGACCTGTCCAAAAGAGTCCAGGTCAAGTGTTTTTTCAAGCCCTTTCATTGCTTTTTCTAATTTCTCTTCTTCAGTAATCTCTTCAACTAATGTGCCTTCTACCCATTCTTGTTGATTAGCATATTGTTGAATTTCAGGGATTTTGTGGTGCAGATATCCTGTGAGCTTATTTTTGACTTTTCTATAACTTATGAAATGTTCAGGGTCATATGGTGCCCAATAAAAGCTTTGTTTCAGCAAAAGTTGATCCCTTAAAATCTTATCGGCCTCTTCCCGGGCTTCCTTTTTGTTGAAGATAAAAGGGCCTAGCTGATTTCTTATTTTAAGCCGTGCCTTTTTCCTAGCACCATAGAAATGAGTTAAATCTGAGCTAATAAATTGCCGGAAGTATTCCAGGGCAAACAATCTCATAGGGACATACTTTGGCAGCTTGTAGGGGGATAATTCACAGCCATATATCCGGATCTCAATGTGATTCTGGTAGAAGTACCAGTCACCTATGTTGTAGCCCTTTGAGAGGTGTAAAATTCTCTGCATTTCAGCAGAGAGCCTGGCAGGAGGAGTTGTCATTAACAAAGCAGTGGCTGGATATATGAACAGGTCATTGAACTCACAATATGTATAAGGGGAGTTGTGGACTTCATGGAATACTGAGGTCCAGAAAATGACAGACCTTCGCTCTCCTTTAGCATCCAATTTTTTGAGGGAGATTTGAAAACTATCAGGTTGATAGTACAACAGCAAATGATATATGTAGGATGTGTATTTGAACACTCTTTCTCTGTCCAAGCTCATGAATTGCTCATGGATTTTATTAGCTATGAAGGTGGCATAATCATATTTGACAACAGGGGGCTGTCCGGGAGTAAATATGGACATCAAAACTAGGACAGTTTCATCAATATGCTCACTGGTTTTGAAGCCCAAGATGTAAGAAATCATATCAGTGATGATTGTCCCAGCTTCATTGAACCAGACCTGATTAAAAGGAGGTGGCCCAGTGGGCTGGCAGTCTGTTCTCATAAATAATTGAGCAATTCTGGTAATCTCTGAACTGGGCAGCTTGGCACCTTGGTCAAGCAAGAATCCCATGGTGAGGGGAGCCAGAGGCTGAGTTGGCTTAAAGTTCAACATCTCATTTATGGATTGAGGAGTAATATAGAAGAGGACAGTCCTAGATGGAGCCATAACTGCTCTTTGTGTGGGATCATAATTTGCACAGCATAAATGGATGAGATCAGGAAGCACATTTACTGAGGGGAGGTAGTAGATAGGCATGTTGGACTCCCAGATACCAAAGACATCAGTGTTGCTTCTGTAGCTATTCCTAATTTCACAAAAAGCTTGAAGGTGAGGCTTGTCACCCACCATATCCTTAATTTGGAAATCCCTGTCAGCAAGGGGCATCCATTCTAATTCCTTATGTGGTGCATTCAAAGGGGCAACATTCAGGGCCACTGGAGCCTCCATCTTTCAAATTGTTTTATGATTTTCAACTTGTAGTGAGGGCTTTTGCAGCAACAGTATAGTGAAATGATAGTTTGTGGGCTTTTCTGCGGAAATTGCAGGCGGAAATAAGATTAATTTCAGCTCGATGGGCGAATTTGCAGAGGGAAACACAGTTCACAGGTTTTCTTTGGAAAAAATGGGTAAAGCGGTGACTATAATGCAGAGGTTTGAAGGCAACACTGTGATTTTAATTCAAAATTTGGTTTTGCGGGCAATTTTTAGAGAAAAACTTGGAAAAACAGGGTTTAGGAGAAGAAATTGGGTAAATACCTGTTTTATGGACGCCTGGTGCGAAATGCAGGTAGAAGACTGAGCTGAGGGGCCGAGCTGCGGAGTGAATTCCCCTGGATGGCGGACTGTGCAGCGAAAATGGTGTTTTGAACGTAAATAACCATGCAGAGCTTTGCGCAGAAAAACAAAGAGAAATGGACAAAAACGACGTTTAAACGACTTTTTAACAAAATTTTGATTTTGGCGGGTTTTTGGCGCGCTTTGGTCGGGTGACGTCAGCATGACGTCATCTTTGTCGGGTAGCGGGGGTACGGAAGGTGACTTGGCGCTGACGTGGCGGACACAGCGGACGAAACAGTGACGAGGTGGCAGCTGACGTGGGTGCTGACGTGGGCGCTGACGTCAGCGGCGGGAAGGGAGAGTGGTTTATGGTTTTATCGCACCGCTTTATGTACGACGATGGTTTTTGGCAGAATGGACGCGATACAATATGGTGGTGACACGTGGACATTGTACGGTGGGAAAACCGCCGATCTCCCGGAGCCTATCGTTTGGTCATCGGGGCGCTTCCGATATCGACGTGGATCGTCCAATGGGAAAGCCCGAATCGGACGGGTGACGGAGGGGTAAGTTGGCGGAGGTTTATGACACGGGGGCCCCCGTTAATTTTCAACGTTTTATAATGTTCTCGGGGTATTTAAACTTTGGTTTGTCGGGGTGGTTATTTAATCAACCAAATGTTAATTAAATCCCATGGTTATATAAGCGTGGGGAGGGTTGTCAACAAGGTTTCAGGTAAACCTTGGACCCCCTAAACATTAACATATGGCTTTAATAAGCTCGGGGCGGGATATTAGGTTTTTGGGGTTTTTTATGTATTTTATATATAGTAGCGGTGGGGAAAACTTTATATAGGAGTTATATAAATAGAGTTAGGATGTTAATATGGCTTTATGAATGGAGAACGCTAAGTTTATAAGGTAAAAACTTAGGTTTTTAGGGAAATGAAAGGGAAATGGAAGGATCTTTTTACACAAGAAATGTGGCTTGTTTTGGCTAAGTAAACACAAAGTTCCACTTAGTATTTCTCATAAAATGGAATGAACTAGGACCACTGAGGAGATCTCACTGTCCTTGAAGGGATGTTAGTAAGTGTTCTTGGGGAAATGAGAGGGGAAATTAGTCATGCTTACATTGTTCTGCAGCCGCTTTGCCATGGTAGTTGTGATGTCTTTGAGATAGATCATATTAAAGAAGACAAAACTGATCACAGACTTGCTTCTGCAACACCAAACTGGTTACCAAGCCTAATACACCAAAAAAAATTTCTTCTTTCTTCTTGGGTGCATTTGAGCTAGCAAACCTTTTCTCTCTTGTTTTTCTTTTAACTGTCCTTCTATCTAAGTCTACCCTTATCTCTTCCAAGGGCTCAGATTTAGCTGTTGAGCTCCTTTGCTTCTCTACCTAGCTAATTACCTGCCAAGATTGAACAGTTTGGACAGGTTTCATTCTCTATTCTAAGACAAGTAAATTTAACTATGAACTTGGCCAAGATTGAGCTGTTTGGCCATTCATCAATTGTGACAAAAGTCAACTGTCTGTACACAATGAAATTCTTCAAAAATGGAACAGTAGTGGCATTTGAACTGGCACACTTTCCTGGTCTTTTGGTTGGGGTTCATTTCTTTCATTTTTCTCTTGACCATTTCCTTCTTTTTGCCCTTTGATTTTTCTTTTAGGGCATACCCTCTTTTCATTTTTTAAATTTTTTTTGTTTTTATTGAAAATATGGAACCTTTGCAGCATGGAAAGGATGACCATATTTGGCATTTCCATAGTCAATCATGAAATATGACACCTATTGGTATAGGATCCTAACAGATCCCACCTTATACAGGAAGCTCATAGGGTCCCTGATGTATTTGGTCAATACCAGGCTAGACATTTGCTACGTTGTCAACACCCTCAGTCTGTGGCTCTGATCTCATCTGAGGTAGAATATATGGTGGGCAAGCACAGCTTCGTGTGAGGCCATATGGCTTAGAAAACTACTTGTGTGATAATCAGAGTTGCATCAAGCTCTCTAAGAATCCAATGTTTCATGATAGGTCGAAGCATATTGATATCCGGTGTCATTTTGTCAGGGACTGTGTCCAACGAGGAGCTGTACAGTTGAGCTACATTCCTACAGGAGAATAGGTGGCGGACATCCTCACCAAGGCCCTTGGAAGGAAAAAGTTTGACTACTTCAAGGAAAAGATGGGGATGGTCAAAAACCTGTTTCAGTAGAAAAAATGGGAGTGATAACAGTACGGATGCAAAGAGAGTTGCAGTGCGGATGCAGTGTTGGGAGAAAGGACCAAAAATGACACGATTGTAGAGGGAGTTGTCATACAGATGCAGCAATGGCAGTGGCAGTAGCAGAGCCATGGGCAGAAGTACAGGATGCAACAGTGGAGAGGATGTTGGGCAGCAGGCCTATCATCAACATAAGGACTGATGTCAGATGATCATGGTAATGCTCAGTGAGGAGTATTACTAGAGCACAATCCTCACTAAATTGGTGGAGAGGCTAAAGACATGAGATCTCCAATACCCAGAAATGGCTTGGGTAGATTCTAAACAGTTTGGAAGATATTAAAATAATTAATATTTTTAGTGGAGTCGCTAAGTCTAAACTTAGGGAAAATAAAATATTAATGTGAATTAATATAAAAATATGTTAGAAGGGTCCAAAAGTCATGGATCAAGCCAAATTTAATCTTAGCCGTTAATTAGGGACTTCATCTTGGCCGTTGATTTGTCAACAAGAAAAGTATAAGAGGAGGCTTGAGGGTCACTTGGAGGACACACTGAGGGAGACTGGTCAGTTCAATTTCTAGAGCAGGGTTAGCTGAGAAATTCGAACTAGTGGTCTGGTGAGTAGTCAGGAGGCAGCAAGTACGGAATAGAGAGAAGGGATCAGCCACTGGAGACCAGCGTTGAGGCAGGAGAGGCAGACGCAGGGCATTTCAGGCAGACACAAAGGCAGTAGGAGACTGCGCAGTCACTAGAGGGCCTGTGTGGGTGACACAGACAGGCCTAGGGCTAACGCAGAGTCTCTGGGAGCCACACAGAGGTCATACAAGCTGATGCTGGGACTAGGAGAAGTGTTGGAAAATTTTTCTCTCTATGGGTAAGCCAGTTTGGCACCTTGTTGTACTGAAGAATTGCTGAATAATAAAACCCTCCCTTACTGCACCGATTTTCCCACATTGGGTTTTTCCGGGGACTATTGTTCAAAATATCTGTGTCAATGTGTTGATTCTTGTACATGTGTTTGTTTCTGTATTATGGTGTGATATCGGAAGCATAATTTATTTTAATGTTTATTGAAGGAATTTCATAAATAACTTATTGAAGAATAAGTAGGAAAAGTAAATCAGATGTTGCAGTGATAGAATTTTCACAAGTATGGGTGGAATGGTTAATTTCTCTTTCAAAATATCAAGGGCCTCTTAGGAGCTATTTTCTCAACAGAATTCTGAGTCCTTGGCCAGCAATCCAAACAATGGTAAAGCCACTTTACTAAAGTCCTTGATAAACCTCCTCTAATATCCAACTAAGCCCAAGAAACTGCTAAAATCCCTCTGTTTTTGAGGAGTAGGGAGCCTTTTGATGATGACAATCTTGTTTGGGTCCACTTGCATTCCCTCTTAAGATATTGAATGGCCAAGGACAGTCCCTGCATTAATTAAGAATTCACATTTCTCAGGACTAAGCGAGAGGTTCATTTCGATGCATTTCCTTGGGAATTTTCCCATATTAGAGAGAGATTCTAGGACGTCACACCCATAGGGAGTGAAATCATCCATGTAGATATCCACAGAGTCATGGACAAGCTCAACAAATATGCTCAGAACTTCCCTTTGAAAAGTGGTAGGGGCATTGCATAGACTGAAAGGGAGGACCCTATAAGCAAAGGTACCCCAAGGACATGTGAATGTAGTTTTGTCTTGATCCTCAGGGTTGATCTGGATCTGATTGTAACCACTGAATCCATCTAGGAAAGAGAAGAACTTCTTCCCTGCAAGACCATCTAAAACTTGATCAATGAAAGGCAAAGGGAAATGGTCCTTCTTGGTGGCTTTGTTTAATTCTCTGTAATCCACACAGATCCTCCACTTCCCATTCTTCTTTGGGACTAAAAATAGAGGGGACACCCACTCACTATCTGAGATGGGGTATATGAACCCTGCATCCAACAAATTTTGAAATTATTCCTTTACTATGTCCTTGAGGGCTGGGTTCATTCTCCTCTGAGGTTGGTGCATAGGTTTTCATCCCTCCTTGATGTAGATGTGATGAGTACAAACCAAGGGATGCACCCCCTTCATTTCTTTATAGTTCCAAGCAAAGGCATCTAAGTGTTCTCTCAGCATATTGCAAAACTTCTCTTCTTGGTTGACTGAGAGAGAGGGGTTAATCTTCAAGGTTCTAGATGGACCAAATTCTACAACTTTGACATGGGTAGGACTTGGGTCAACTAAGCATAATTTAGTCCAAGGACTACTCTAATACTTTTTCACAAGCTCATCAAGAGGCATGGTATTAGGGGGTTGTTTTTGGAAGATCTGGTCAATGAGGTCATCTTCATCAGGTTGCCCCCCTCCTATAAAAGCATCTAGGGTAAAAATTGGATGGGATGTCGTATGATATACTTCATCTTCCTCCTCCTCTTCTAGCCACAAGGGTAAGTCATTCATGGATGGCCGAGCAGGAGGGTACAATACCAATTGTTTAGACAAAGGCCCATTCTTAATGGTCATGTTCCTGACCCTGCAACTAATGTAAGCATCAACAATGGCTAACCATGGCCTTACTAAGATGAGACGATAGCCATTGAATTTGGTTTTGGGTTGGAGAACCAAGAATTTAGTAGGATACTCCCAGGAGTCATTGGAGACCATTACATCCTCAATAACTCCCTCAGCCACTGTGGATATATCTGCAAGTTTAAGCACTATAATGGTATTTCTCAAGGCTCCTTGGAGGTTTAGTTTTAGCATGGTTTCTTTAGTCATGATGGAAGCCCCAAGATCAATCAAGGTATCATAAATGTGCACATCTAATACTGGACTTCCAGGGTCTAAATATTTTGGAAAAATCACTCTCCCCAACATTAAATCAAATAATTAACCAATAACATTGATGGTGGAGGTGTCTCTTTTTCTCTTCCCGGGGTGTTTGAAACATTTCTCCTTGATAAGCTTATTATAGATGGGAATATCCTTATTATTGGAGGAGGAGTATTTTAACACACAGATTCTTCACTTCTCCCATAAGTTCAGTCTCTTCTGGGGTGTGCTGGCTAGGATGGATCGATCTCTACGGAAAAGGAGGTGGATTTACTTTAGGGATACTCTCTTCCTTTTCCTCTTCAAGTTCTTAAGGTGGAGATGGAGGTTGGTTATCTGGAAGTACTCTTCCAGACCTAAGGTTGATTTCTTAGATCTCCATAGCATAGGAATGGTAAGATGTCTCTCCAATGTAGACTTGTTGTGCTTGCTTGTTATTCGGGTTCGGATTGGGTTGAGCAGGCATCTGAGGTTGCTTGGGTGGAGCAGGATGAGTGAGTTGTGGTTGAGGTGGAGGTGGAGGTAGTAAAGTAGGAGGTTGGTTGAGTTGAGGCCTCCACCCTTGTGATGGGTTATTCCATTGAGGAGGTTGAGAAGCATATGGATGAAATGGTTGATTGACAGGTTGGGGAGGATATTGAGGAGAATAAGGCCAAGAAGGAGGTGTGGACCATGATGGATGAGTGGAAGAGTACCAAGGTGGCAAGGGTGCATTCTAGTTGGGATGGTAATAAGAGTAAGATGCACCTTACATGCCCTATTGGTATGGCAGAGCTCCTTGAGGCCTCCTTTGATTTATAAAAAAGAGTTGCTTAGCCCCACCTTTTTCCCCTTGGTATACAACTTTTAAATCAAGAAAAGAAGGGCATTTATATGTGGCATGGTTTTCCTCACAGACTGAGCAAACCTCTATGACATTTAATGGGCATTCATTTATGGGGTGCCTTCTAGTGCATTTAGGGCAAAAAGTATCTAAGGCTCTCTCTGCTTCCTCTTGTCTTCTATTGATCTGCATGGTATCCATTTGCAAAGCAAAGGTATGCATCATTTCACTTTTAAAGTCCTCCAACATATTCCCAATCTCATTCTTGATGGATGTTGTGGAAGGAGAGGAATTGACCAAGCCTTGACTAGCCCTACCCTTTTGCCTAACAACCCTAGAGTGATTTTTGAACAATGTTTTGATGTCGTCATAGGATAACTAATAGATGTCTCCCCCAGATAGCATGTTGAGGGTTTCCAACATGTCCTCCCTAATTCCTTAGAGAAGAACTAGCTTGAGTGATTCAGGATCAAGGGTGCATATGGCCCTCCTATAAGTGAGTTGAAATCTCTCCTCATAATCCTCTAGGGATTCATCAGGTCTAAGAGTCATTCTAAAGATTTCTTCCTTGGTTTCTTTGGACCTATAGTAGTCCCTGTACTTGTTATTAAAGGCTTGTTTCTCTTGAGCCCAGGTAGTGATGTTATCCCCAAGTAGACCCATAAACTAGCAAAAGGCTGTATCCTTAAGAGTATATGGGAATAGCTTCAACTTTTGGACATCAGAGGCATAGTCATAGGTCCTACTGACAACAACAAATTCAAACATAAAAGTATCAGGATCCTCAGAGGTTAAGCCATGGAAGTGTGGAAGGGAAGTAGGGCTTATATTCTTCATTTTGGCCTCTCCATTAGTCTCTCTGATAGGGAAAACCTCATTGTTCCTATTTTAAGCCATGGTTTGGGTAGGTGAAATGGGTTCTTCTTCTTCCCCAATAGGTTCTTCAAATATCTCAGGTTGCTCACCTAAAGGGTCTTCTAACTCCCCTGTAGTCAGAGAGGGAAGCTGACAGTCACCGAAGAAGAGTGAAGGTTGACTGTTTGAGGGTGTGGGGGTGTTTGGTAAGAATTTTCCTTGAGTATCTCTATTCCTACGAGGCATGAAAGAATTTGTTTTCTTATTTTATGTGACTTTTTCAAAACTGAATGAAAAACAAAAAAAATTCTTAAGCATAAATAACATCTACCTAGACATCTCCCTGGCAATGATGCCAAAAAGTGGTGAGCCTTGGTATTACACCAAGAGTGCTGCAACTCCCAAGGGCTCCTCAACTCTATTTATCAACCCAGGGTTCATACAAACTTCGAGGTGATAGTGCTATATACACAGTAGATGGGATTCTACTCATGCCACCCTCAACTAGGAAATTTGATCAATAGTGCTCCAAGACCATTATTCCTACTGAATTAGAAGGAAAACTAACTAATGAAGATGCAATTCAAAAGCTATCTCTAATGATAAAATGGAAAATACTTTTGAACTTCAACTTGTAAATGCTATTGAATCAATTCATGAAAAGATAAGAGTTACACTACTTGCAGAAAGGGAACTACATTATCTTGCAATCAACCATCTAGCTACCAAATCTACTTGCAAATAGGAAGCTAACCTACCAAATCATAACTCAATATTCCATGCATCATCTATCTAGCTCACACTTGCATATAAATCAATGTTCTATTTGTGCTAAATATGTGATAAAGAAACTAATGCTATTCTATTTTGTAGTAAAGGAAAATGATGGTTGGAGTGGCCTAGGTGCTTCCCTTGATCATGGAGTCACAACTGGGGGTCAACCTACTTCTAAACTAAGTCCAAATTGCATCAAAGTTAAAAACAGGTGGTGAAACAGGCTGCTACATGTATGCTACAGGAGGTTGCTACAGGTGCCCTGTATTGCTACAGGAAGGTTGTCGAGAAGGTTTAGGAGGTAGGAATGATGGGTTCAAGGGATGGAAAGGTGGATGGAGGTTGGGGTAGATGGATGAAAGGTGGCCAACACCCCTAGCCAACCTCAAAGCCTTTGGAAGGCATGTTTTTCACTAGGAGATTTGCTCACAGTGATGTAAGGGAATGATCTCAAGAACAAAACTTTTAAGATAGAATTTGGGATTCATCAAAGAGGGTGAGGAAGTCCAAGATGGAGATGGTGAAAATCCCCTTGCCTGTAGATCCGAACATCTTTGCAACATCACATGCATATACCCTTTTATCATTAACAAAATTAAACAACTAATAGTGGAAAAGATGAGTTGAATTCAAATGCCATCTAATCTATGCCAAAAACTTTGATCTAGTCAATAAATCAACTCCTAAGCTACAATAAGAACATGCAAAGCAAGGTGAATAACATAGACCTTCTTCCAAGAAATCATAAACATAGTACTTTTAGACTATGATTGTAGATCCTTCCATTCATGTTCCCATGGGAGAGATGAGATAGAGGTTGCAATTGTAAGAGTTTTGAGGGGTTATTTTCTAATGAAATATAGAAAATTAATAAGCACTCTAAACTAAAAACAAATACCAATACATAAGAGGGACCTAAGCCACTGGGGTTGGGCCCAAACCCAAGAGCCTCAACCCTCTATAACTAACTCAGTGATTAACCAATAAGAAACTTCTCATTATCATTGCATCAATGTCAAATACATCACATAACCAGTCAAAAATAGCAGTGTCAAGTGCTTGAGCTCGATAGCTTTCCTAGTTGAAAACAAAGTTCTAATCCTAATGAGCTCTTTTGCATGTTTATTTATACAAGAGGGTAGCTACTAGAAGATCCCTAGAAAATAGGAATGTTTGTCTCCCAAAACTTGAGAAGGGTGGATCTTGATCTTCTTTAACTGCACTTACTTGGCTGCCAATGACCTCATCTTGCTTGGCTTCCAATGACCTCGAGCTGATGAGAGAGAGTGTGGTGATATTGGCTGATTGAAGGAGTTAAGGAGGTGGACAACCTCCTAGAATCTCTCCCTATTGTCTACTCTGAGCTCCTACATGGAAATCATCTAAAAAATGCTCCATTTCCTGCAATTAAACCATATTAGGCCACATGACATAGCAAAACATCTTTTACCCCTCTCACTAAGCATAATATAACAAAAATTGTAAATAAATGTGAGAAAGAGATAGTTCTAAAGTTGGAGGATGGTATTATGACCCTTATGATGTATCTATTGATGAGCCTCATCAATATACAAACCATATTTTGTCCTTCTATGTTTCGTCCTCCATCCTTCTTGTAGATTGTAGAGATGGATAACTAGGTGTACAAGTTTGAATCTTCTACCAGTCACCACAAACCTCTGTCCCAAATGGTATTTTTGTCACACAATATATAGATAGTTTAGATCTTTGTCATTGAAAATTTGGGTTTCCACACAAATCATATCTTTGTTATACCATAAATAATTTGGATCATTGTCACACATAGTTTTGATCTTCTATCACACCACAAATAATTCATATCACTTCCAAAGTATCACCACAGATTCAGAATACTTCATAGATTATTATCTTTTTTAAAGTATCACCATAGGTCAAACTATTCACAAGTGCTACTAAATGTTTGTATTGCTCACAGAGTATCACCATAGGTTCAGACTGTTCACAAGTGTCAACACACATTTGGATCTACTTCTAGATTCGAATGCCCAAAAATTTCCTTCCTATTCTATGATTTCTTTCAAATTTATCCCTACTTAGGGTTTCTTAATTAGTGCTCTTGTCTTCACCATAGCTCTCATACCATGTTGAGAAACCAAGCATGCGGTAGATTAGGCTTGATTCCTCTTAACTTGATAATTACTTGTGAATGTTATATTTGTTCTTATTATTTTTTATGTCTTCTTTATCAAGCATTTATACAAATATTCAAACTTCTAAGAAAATAAAGAGACAAGAGACACCAAAATTAGGTTGCAAGCTAGGGAAAACCCCTACAAGGGGGGAAACCCAACAATCCTTCTCTTCTAGAATCAGATCAAAATGATATATCCAAGACCAAGACCAAATCTTTCACATAAACATCAAGTCCAACCCTCCTCCAAGTCATCTCCAAGAATCAAAGTCAACACAGGTCAAACCTGGTCCAAATCTGGTCATCTTCCTAAAGTTTTTGTCCTCTTCTGATCAACTTCTTGAAATTTTGGGTATGCAACAAAGGGGTCGAAAGTAGGTTTGAAGTTCCTCATCCACATAATCTATCTTCCACATGTGCACAATTCTCTCTCCTTTAATTTGATATTCCTCTTCCTTATTAGGTGCAAAAAGTAATTTATATGATGATAATTGATTTTACTTCAAATGGGTTGAATTGTCCTTTATATATAGTTGTCGGGGAGATTGAATAGGTGTCACTCTAGAGGGACACGCTGACTTGTCCCAAGGAAGGCCGACTCGCTCATTTGGTGGACTTATGACTTAACACAAAAATCAAGTTTTCTTTTCTTATAAATGTCCAAATGGTACATGACTCAAATATATTTTTCTTTGACTCATAATAAATTATTTTTGACTCTTTTTTAATCTTTAAGCATGAAGAACATGATTTGACCAAATATAATAATAATAATGAATATGATAAATACATCAATAATAAAATTAGATTACATTATGAACACCGAAACTAGTTACAATTTCAACAATTTTTACATCACTTGTAAAAATCTTGTGTTCTTGTTGTATTATGGACGCAGACTTAATGAAAAGCCTATTCATCTTTGTTTAAAAAAAAAACGATAAATGTACCTATTTGTACCAACACATCCATACACATGCTATTGTTAACTATTTAGTACATTAATCATGGGATTTGTACGATTTTAATTAGATGCAAGATAAGTGATCATTAATTATAAGAGTTCTACATATTTAGTTAATTACAATGTAAAGTGATTCATTATCCAATTTTATGAAGTGTGTAAAGTGAGGAATATTCTTATAAAAAAAGAAAAAGGTTTAACTTAGAGTGTAAAAAGGGAATCAAAGTATATTAAAGGAAAAAAGTTACATTGCAAAAAGGTATTAAAGGAATTTTTTATTATAAGTTTGGTTTTTAATTAAAGTTAAAGAGTTTTATTATAGAAAGGAAAAATATATAGATCATTACTTATAAGAGTTCTATCTATTTTAGTTAATTACAATGTAAAGTGATTCATTATCCAATTTTATGAAGTGTGTAAAGTAAGGAATATTTTTATAAAAAACAGAAAGGTTTAACCTAAAGTGTAAAAAGGGGAATCAAAGTATATTAAAGGAAAAGATTTATAGGGTAAAAAGGTATTAAAGGAATTTTTTATTAAAAGGTGCAAAAATATATTATCAAGAGAAAAGAGAAAAAAGAATTTCATTGAAGTATAAGTTTGGTTTTTAATTAAAATTAAAAAAGAGTTCTACATATTTAGTTAATCATAATGTAAAGTGATTCATTATCTAATTTTATGAAGTGTGTAAAGTTAGGAATATTCTTATAAAAAACAAAAAGGTTTAATGTAAAGTGTAAAAAGGGGAATCAAGGATTTTTTTTATTAAAGGTGCAAATAGATATTATCAAGAGAAAAGATTTTCATTGAAGTATAAATTTGGTTTTTAATTAAAGTTAAAGATTTTTATGTCTGTGAGAGAGATTTGGTTTTTAATTAAAGTTAAAGAGTTTTATGTAAGAAAGAGATTTGGTTTTTAATTAAAGTTAAAGAGTTTTATTAGAGAAAGAGAGAGATTCCATATTAGAAGTCAAAGGTAAAGAGTTTTATGAGAGAGAGAGTCCAGGTTAGAAGTTAAAGGTATTTGTTTAAGTGCTATTTCTATCTCGCTTGCCGAATATAAAAATTATATAAACCTTAAATTTGTTAACCAATTGTTGATTCTCAAGTCAAATATAATAGAAAAATTACACCTCTATAACACAAAACAATATGAAATAATCAATTTACATTTAAACATTGGAGACTTATTGACGGTGTTGGATACCGCCAACATTCAGGGGATCTCCCTAATGTGAGGTCCCAATTAGACCTCACACTGTTTGGTGTAGGAGTCCCATATAGTTGTATGGTCCAGCCACCATTGGAAAGGTTTCAAAAATGTGCCTTGGTTACAACACATACACAATATATCACAAGCACATCTTTGGGGTAGCAAGTATGTAAAATTTGTGTCACGCCAAATGTAAGATGCATAGGGAACTTCCATGGTTGGTAAAGAGAGACGAGCCTCCGGTTAGGGAAGTAATAGTAATATCCTAAGGGTGACCCAGGAACGAAGAGAAAGGCTTGTCGATTACCTACAGATTAGTTCACACGATAAACAACAATCATGAAAGCATAACACCACTCATTCAACAATATCCATCTAAGCAACGAATTAGTTCATTAGTCTTAGTATGTGATTAAACCAACATATACTGCAAACATAACAAGAATAGTCTTACTACATCCATGATACATGCATGAAGAAGTGTTGGCTCATAGAGATTCTAATTATAAATGAAAGATTCCAAGTACATTGTTACATAGGTGAAACATTAGATCCAGTAGTGGAACATGAAGCCACAACTTTCTTCTCCAAAGGATGATCTATCACCTATGCACTACAAGAGAAGCCAAGGAAATACTCCAAGAATCCAAGCCCCTTCCTTGAGTTATGAGGAGCTATTTATAACACATGACAACGACTTTTGAGTTTCCTCACAACTCTTCAACTTCTATTACATATGGGCTTCTATACAACTTTTTATATTCTATACATGACTTTTTACATTCCATATGTGGCTTTTCACATTCCGCATGTACCTCTTAAACTTCATTACATACAAATTATTACAAAAGACAAATTACTTATAAGGCGGTGGCTATATGAGATAAAACTGCTAGTAGGACAAAATGTTATCAAATTTACAAGTCATTTTCTTCCTCATGGAGCTCATTGGTGATGTATGTGTGTCATGCTCTAAAATTCATAGAGATGACTTTGATCCAAACCGACAAGTCCGCTGCATACCGCATCTTCACCTCTAGTGCTTCTGTCAATATGGTCTTGGAGCTTGATTTTACACTATTCCATAACCATGACAACTTCATGTGGGCCTTAGCTAGTATGATGACATATTATAGAATAATGTCTTTGGTGATATCCAAGCCTTCTTGTTTTGATGCTTGCTTGATTTGTTCTATGTACTGCCTAATTTCCTAAAAGATGATTTCCCTGCCTCTTATTTCTTCAAGTGATCCTATTGAAGGCATCCCATGTTTCTGTGTTAAAGACTCAAAACAGGTGTTCAATCGACCATAAGTGGAAATAGTGTTAGTCGACTGTTCTCCAAGAAGAAGGTAGTTCTGATGATGGAGTCTAAACCGCACTCTCTCTATCTCAATGACAATTATGTCCTTTCTAACCAGAAGTTGTGGAACATTTGGATATTTGGCAGCCCATTCCTGGAGTTGATCAACAAATTTGCTTGCAACATTCAGGAGATTTAAGACTCCTTGTGATTTCTTCTGTATGCCAATGAGGGGCGCCACCACTTGTTGTAGAAGTATCATCTCATAATACAATTATGTCATGGTGTCCTTCATTGGCCCAAATTCCTCCTATATGGCTGACTTTCATTCTGTTGTGTTAAAGCTGTGAGAATATAATCATTGATTTTCTGTAATGAGATGTTCTTCTTATTTCTTTACCGCAGCCAACTCTTTTCCTAATCATGCATTCTCATTCATCAAATACTCTGACTTGTCTTGTGTTGTTGTAGAAAAAGCAACATTGGCCGCCATGATTTCTCTAGGATTCCTCCTAGCATGAGTAGTTATCACCTTTTTTTTTCGGATACTGAGACTGAATTCTGAGGATCATTTGGGTAGTATCTATGCCTTTGTTGCACAATCCTTTTCTTGAGTTGATCAAAGATCACATTGCACACATCCATGACTCTTTCCTCAGGTGGAGGTACGATTCCCATTTCGTCAAATGGGAGATGACCACCCATAAGAGGTTCTGTCGGAGAACCTGGTTCATCATCTATGGGCTGGATGGTTTCATGTTCCTCCAACTCTTCCTCTATCTCTTGAGTCATTTTTTCTTCCTCCATCCTCTGTGAAACTTCCTCCTCTTGTGATTTCCTTTATCTTTCTTCTTCTGCTCTCCTTCTATCCTCTTCTTCTTCTTGTTGCTTCTTGAGAAACTCCTGTTGATTCCTCTTCTCCACTTCCTCATGTTGCATCTTTGCCTCTAATTCTCTCCTTTCTTGTTCAACTTGAATAACTCCCTTATTCAAAGGATCAAATTTCTTATTCCTACTTCTTTCTCCTATCAAATCATGCTTGATCCTTTTCCTGGGAGCTATACTCTTTGCTTGAAGAGTTGATTGTGGTGCCTCATGTAACTGTATATCTTGGGGAGAACTGGCTTCAATTCCTGGATGCTTTCTTCTTACTGGATTGTACCAGTTCCATACCTTGTCATCTTCTACTATAGACATTGATGAATAACCCCAAGCTAAACCAATCCTTTCACAATGTTGTCTGCACACTCTTCTGGGATCATATCTGTGAAGTCCTACTCCTGTATTTCTTCTCTTGTCACCTTGTGGCTTTTCAACTCATACAATCCAATCCTCAAAGGAAAAGTGGGCTAAGGCGCTTTATTCCTTCTGTGAAGGAATCCTGACAACCCTTTGCTCAACTGATAAGTCACTTCTTACAGGACCACCTTATTAGTTACATCTCGCAGCATGAGATAAGGAGAAATTTGACATCCAAAGCATCATATCTATGTACCCTCAGGAGCAACAAACCAATCCTCGATATCATGTAATGGCTCATTTACTTGATCAGGTATGCAAGGAGGATGAATCTCATGTATCATCTAAAATACAACTGCGAAGAAATGCTCTACTAATCTGTCATATGCCCCACTGAAACTTAAATTGGACAACACCCTATAGTGGAAGTAAACTGGAAACTTATCCTGCGGGGACCAGTTCCAATACATTCCTAGGAATGCATATCGCGCACAAATCCCATCAAATATAAATGCAAACATATAGAATTATGATGTTTGGTTTGACCTTAGAGATGCTTTATCCTACCTAACATGACGCTACAACTCAAACGACAATATATTTTCCCAATTGAATACTTTTCCAAGGGTAACCAACATATTGAGCATATATATTCAGTTCTCTTCAAATACCTCGGTCCTCAATGCTCTTTCACCCATGCAGCTTAGAACACATGGCAATGAGATATTGATACACATCCCTGATAATCGTGGTTGGGTAAAATAAAGATGGGCGATGTTAGAACTTAGCAGGCTCTCAACACCAAGATTTAATGATGTCACTTGTGTCGAGATCAACCCATCTAGTGTAAAAGTTCTTGTTGGCATATTCTATGGGCTTCTGCATCTTATAATAGGTTTACATGTCTTCTCCATAATATGTGGCAAGCTAACCATCGCTTTCACTTCAAAGCACCAGTTCTGAATCGTCTATGTGTGTAAGAATCCATTCAATCACTTAGGCACAGGGAATGACTGGGAACTTGCATACAATCTTGTGTATTCTAGTTTTCTTGATATTAATGTATACTTCCAAATCCCCTATTTTTTCAGAGAATTGTTTTTATATGAATGTTTCCTTAATGTCTTTCTACGTGACCTCAATGGACTTGTCTATGAATAATTGTGTGTCTTCATAGATGGGAATTGTAGACTTTGTGACTTCTACTGCTTCTTTAGTACTTGCTTCTGAGTTTTATTTAGAGGCCACTCGACGTGTAGTGGGAGACGTCGTTCCAACAGATGACGAAAGAGTAACAATACTAGGAACTTGAACACCTGTATGTGGAAGCACACTTCTAGTGAGAACGATTAGCTTTATGAAATCTTTTATCCATTATGAGCAATAACTTAGAAAATCATATTCACAGAGCCATCAATTGTAATTGAGAACATAAGCCTATCAATGACTGGAAATAACTACTTATACAGGCAATAAAACTTCATAAAAATAAGGAGGGTGCACTATCAAAGCACGAAGGACGTTTAAGGGTCATTCGAGGTTTTGAGGTGCGCTCATGCATTGAAGCAAGAGAGATAGAGGTCATCAAGAGAGCAGGGCACACTAACGAAGCACGAACGAAAATCATTCAAGCCTTCAAGGTGTGCTTATGCACTCAAGCAAGAGAGAGAGATCATAAAGGGCGAAGGGTGCACTGGAGAAGCACAAAGGAAACTCTTTCGGGCCTTCAATGTGTGCTCACACACTCAAAGAGACTAATAGGGCACAAGGGCACACTATGAAGAGACGAAGGGGTCAGGCTTCAGGCCTTAAGGCCTTCAAGGTGCATTCTTGTGCTCATGGGGACAAGGAGGGTAAAAGGGAACATGTTGAAGAGATGAAGGGGAAAATATTCAAGCCTTCAAGGTGCGCTCATGTTCTCAAGGAGAGCGTAGTTCTTCGTGAGGAGTGCTCTCTTGAGGAAAACTTGTCTTTCTAGGTGCAATTATGAGATAGATAGATTTTGGCTTCTAAAAGTGCACTCTATCTCGTAATGGCTCAAGGACAAGTTCAACAACAAGATAGAGTCATAGAAATGCTGAGAGAAAAGATCTTCAAGTTTTTATAGAGTTCAAGAATATGTAGAATCACAACCCGCAACAACATTTTGACACTTGTAGAAGCAAGAATGAACTAAAACACTAGTAAATAAACTAAAAAGAAGTGAAACTCCAACAATAAAATCAAGATCGACAACAAAAACATCAAAGGAAACCAATAGAATCAACATGCAAAACTTACTTGGAATGAAGATCGACGAAGAGCTTCTTGATCCAAAGATGTGCACCCAACCCAGATGAGAATGATTATGGGAAAGAATGATTAACTGGGTTGATTATAAATAGATTACATGCAAATCCATTCCATGCATGCTCACCACTTGTCGATGAGTGAATGAGTTAGTTAAGTGAAGTGAAGTGGGCTCCTATTTTCTAGGAGTGTGCCCACATGCAACAAGAAAGTGCATGCATGAGTTTTGAAAGGGCACATGTATATGCGTCAAAGGAATGCGCTTAAGAAGGGTGCACTAGATAAGCATGAAGGAGTGCGCTCCACTAGGGCGCAGTTGTTCAGCTCGAAGGAGTGCGCTCAACAAGAGAGAAACTCTTCGTCATCTTGAAGTGCACTTTTGTTTTCTTTGTGTGTTGAATAAGGCTAGTTTCCATGCCAAGAAAAGCTATGACTTCACCTACCCTTGGAAAATATAACGCAAGCACTTCTAAAGGTTAGGTGACGACACTTAGAAACCATTGACTTAGGAGGATGTGACACTTAGAAAAAACATAAGAATGCAAATCAAACAACGTGATGACACTAGGTAGCTTGGAATGACAGTTCATGTAGGCTCCAAAATTGAGTTAGGAAAATTTTTTGGAGGGTTGTTATCACAGTGACAACACTTGGTGACACACTGGGAGAACCCCAGCTTCTCTGCTTTGGTTTCATTTATGGATGAAGTCTCAATTTTCCAGGAAGTATTGATTCAATCAATGAGTTACCTTAACTCCCCATTTTACCTAGTTAAAAATATAGTCTTCTCCATTCTATTGGTCAGCATAACACATCATAAAGCAAGCCAATTCATTTTGATGAGAATAAGGGTAATATATAACCATAAGTCAAATACTAATCAAAGTATAAGTTTTCATTTCTGGTTTTTCTCCGCTACCAGCAGGCCTCGACAATACATTGACGGAGTCACTTCAGGAACACAAGCGTTGCTTCGCTGTCAGCGAGCCTGGACAATACCCTGACAAAGTCACTTGCTTTACCTCCCTGCGCAAGAAGCCTTTCTCTTCTTTCACCTTTTATTTTTCTCTTTTCAATAGGATTGTGCTTAGGAACTTATTATTATTTTTTTAAATGAGGTGGAAGAGGGATCTCGACTTATTGAGAGAAAACGAGGTTACCCCTTTAGATACAGGTTTATAAACCTCTGATAGTTAGTCCGCTAAATATTTTCCCCTCATCTTTCTCCATTCAAATAAAAAGGCGAGAAAACACTATTAACAAACATAACCAAGTGCAAGAATGAGAATCCTAAATAAATACAAGCATCATGGTTTTCTTATGGTTTCCCGGATGAAGGATCATATTTTCCATCCAAAAATCATTGACTTTAAAGATGTAAACCAAACCACAGAATAGGATAACAAATAAGCCAAGGGTTACATGTTACCACAACTTGCCTTTCACAAAAGATTAACCACATCATCTTGAAGCTCGAAACCAACTTTATGCAAGGGCTAATGCATCTAACTAAATGCAACCTATCCTATCCTAAAATAAATATTATAGGGTTGGGTTAAGTGAAATGGAACTTCCAATGCAGCGATAGAAGTTTCTCCTGACTTTCAGTCGAAGGATGCGAGTGTGTAAAATCTAAGTGAAATACAATGCAGTAAAACAGATAAACAACACAAAATATGCACTAACAAGTATAAACAAGAAGTGAAAGCACAATAGTGTGACACACTTAACTACTCTATTGAACGAAAGACTCCACAACAACAACATCTACCAAGTTCATGACCATACAAGACTCGATTGAATACATGAAAGGACAGGCCACGAGACATGGGTCATAACTGATAGGACTCTTTAAGGGAATATGCAATAGAATCATGGAAACAACCTTTAGGAAAACTTCATCAAGAAAGACTAATCAAAGACAAATCCATATTGTAAGAAAAATCAATAGGTTGACCACAATTTGTGTTGTCGTGCGAGTTGAACTTTTCAATGGATGATGCAGAAGGGATGTCAGATTGAAAGATTTGACAATTGTTAAGTTCATTCTCTGTTTCAACATTGCAGATTAAAGATTTGAATGAGGAGGGATATAGAAATAGAAATTAAAAAATATGATTAAATTTTCTACCATGAGGGTTTAAAAATCAAACATGTAAAAAGTGAGAACCCCTCAAGAGAGAATCGACATCCCACAAGATTAAGCAAAGTGTTTCAGTAGAAATCACATAAGAGAAATTTTTGGCCGACGTGTTTCGAACCAACAATTGTGGTTCATAATTAGGACCAGATGAAGAGGCAGACCATGGCAAAGGCTTAAATAGAGAGCAATGTAGAGACCATAATGAGAATATGGCAATATTGATGACAATAATGACCAAATTTTGCAAGAAAATCTTAAACTGACCAAAATCACAAGTACCATCGATGTGATAGGAACTTGACATAACCATTAGTCTAGGATGAAGTGTCCCATCCACCTGAATTGACCTCGAATTTTGAAAAGATTGAAAGTTAGAATGAGAGAACACGGTCAGTTTCTTGTCTTAAAAAGAGTCAATATTCAAATCACAAGATCCATAAAGTAATTGAGGCTCATTGAATGGATCTTTAAGATTACAACAAAAATCCTCAATTACAAGCATGCCATATTTTTTGTCAAAAGGAGCTATACCTGAATGGAAATCTTCAATAATCGCATCAGATTCTATTTGAAAATTTTGCAAATCTGACTCTTGTTGCGAGAACAAAGATTCATTCATGAAACTTGAGCAATCATTACCATACAATTCGGAAAAAAGGAAATGGTCATTGAATGGAGGTTCAAAGGTTCAACTTGATTAACAAGTGTAGGATGGACAAGAGGATTATCTAGATTCAAAGATGATTGGTTAACAAGTATAGAGAAATCATCATTAAGGGACATATGTGAAAGAAAAATCAATTCTTCTTCCACAAATTGATCTTCTGGCTTATTAATTAGTTTGGGTTCAAAACACAAAACATCGAAAGGAGGTGAATAGGAATAAAAGGAATATTAGGTTCTTCTTCAGGATGTTAGAGTTCCTTTTGAATGAGAGTGCATGATGAATCTGATTCAAAAGGTTTTCTTTAAATCCTTACTAGGAAACAAAACTTTTCATCGAGAAATTTCCAGTCCACATCCTCATTTAGAAATTCATATCAAATATGAAGGAAATGATCAACAAAATATTCAAGATATTCATTTGATTCCATTATAAGTTGATCGATTTCATTAAGAACATCTTAATATTCATACTCATCGAAAACACAATGAAGATCATTAACCAATTCCTTAAAATATGAGATAGAAGCAATGGGTAAAGAATAACACCATTTCTTAGCATGACCATTCAATGTAAGGTTGAAAAACCTTTCGAGGATATACTCAGAATAAACTCCAAATGGTAAACAAAACTAAACAAACTCAATTACGTAATTAAGGATGGGTGGTGTACCCTTGCCATCAAATATTAGATGTGACAAGTTCTGTAAAAATTTCGCGGGGATTAAAAGATCTAAAGCTTCGGAAAAACACCTCAGGATTATGATTTGGCATGAAGCCATTAAAGGAAATAGATTCAAACAAATTTCACAGGATTAGCTCATCACCTATCCCTCCTTCTAGCGCCAAAATGTTGATGGTGTTGGATACCGCCAACATGCAAGGGATCTCCCCGATGTGAGGTCACAATTAGTCCTCACACTATTTATTGTAGGAGTCCCATCCAACTGTATGGTCTAGCCACCATTGGAAAGGTTTTCAAGATGTGCCTTGGTTACAACACATGCACAAGAGATCACAAACACCTCTGTGGGGCAACGAGTATGTAAGCTTTGTGTGACACCAAATGTAAGATGCACATGGAACTTCTACGACTGGTAAAGAGAGATGGGTATTCGGTTAGGGAAGTAATAGTACAATCCTAAGGGAGACCCGAGAACGAAGAGAAAGGTTTGTTCGATTACCTGTAAATTAGTTCACATGATAAACAACAATCATGAAAGCATAACAACACTCATTTAATAATATCCATATCTAAGCAATGAAATAGTTCATTAGTCTTAGTATGTAATTAATCAAACATATATCACAAACATAACAAGAATAGTCTTACTACATCCACGATACATGCATGAAGAAGTGTTGACTCATAGAGCTTTTGATTATAAATGAAATATTCCAAGTACACTATTACATAGGTGAAACACTAGATCCAGTAGTGGAACATGAAGCCACAACTTGCTTCTCCAAAGAATGATCTATCTCCTATGCACTACAAGAGAAGCCAAGAAAAGACTCCAAGAATCCAAACCCCTTACTTGAGTTATGAGGAGCTATTTATAACAAATGACAATGAATTTTGAGTTTCCTCATGACTCTTCAACTTCTATGACCTATGGGCTTCTATACAACTTTTCATATTCTATACATGACCTTTTACATTCCATATGTGTATTTTCACATTCCACATGTGCCTCTTGGACTTCATTACATACAAATTATTACAAAAGAAAAATTACATATAAGACGGTGGCTATATGAGACAAAACTGCTAATAGGACAAAATGTTATCAAATTGACAAGTCATTTTCTTCCTCATGGAGCTCATTGGTGATGTATGTGTGCCATTCTCTGAACTCCGTAGTGATAACTTTGATCTGAACCGACAAGTCTGCGACATACCTCATCTTCACCTCTAGTGCTTTTGTCAATATGGTCTTGGAGCTTGATTGTACACTATTCCACATGCATGAAAATTTCATGTGGGCCTTAGCTAGTGTGGTGACATATTGTAGAATAATGTCTTTGGTGTTCTCCAAGCCTTCTTGTTTTGATGCTTGCTTGATTTTTTTTATGTACTGCTTGATTTCCTGAAAGATGATTTCCTGAAAGATGATTTCCCTGCCTCTTGTATCTTCAAGTGATCCTACTTAAGGCATCCCATGTTTTTGTGTTAGAGACTTGAATCCGTTGTGTAGTCGACCATAAGTGGAAATAGTGTTAGTCAACTGTTCTCCAAGACAGATGTAGTTCTGATGATGGAGTCTCAACTGTACTTTGTCTATCTCAGTGGAAATATTGTCCTTTCTAACCAGATGTTGCGGAACATTCATATATTTGGCAACCCATTCCATAGTTGATCAACAACTCTGTTTTCCACTTTTAGGAGCTTTAATACTTCTTGTGCTTTCTTTTGAATGCTAATGAGGAGTTCCAACGCTTGTTGTAGAAGTATCATCTCATCATACAATTGTTCCATGGTGTCCTCCATTGGCCCCAATTCCTCCTATATGGCTAACTGTCATTATGTCGTGTTAAAGTTGTGAGAAGATAGTCATTGATTTTCCATAGTGAGATGTTTTTCTTGTTTCTTTACCGTAACCATCTCTTTTCTTAATCATGCATTCTCATTCAACAAATACTCTGAGTTGTGTATGTTACTATAGTAAAAACAACATTAGCGGCCATGATTTCCTTGGGATTCATCCTAGTATTAGCAGTTATCACCTATTTTGTGGATATTGAGACTCGATTCTGAGAATCATTTGGGAAGTATCTACGCCTTTGCTTCAAGATCCTTTTCTTGAGCTGATCAAATGTGACATTGCACACATCATGACTCTGTCCTCAGGTGGAGGTGTGATTCCCATTTCGTCAAATGAGAGATGACCACCCGTAATAGTAGGTTCTATTGGAGAACCTTGTTCATCATATATGGGTTGGATGGTATCATCTTCCTCCAACTCTTCCTCTATCTCATGAGTCAATTTTTCTTCCTTCATCCTCTATGCAACTTCCTCCTCTTATGACTGCATTTGTCGTTCTTCTTCTACTCTCCTTCTCTCCTCTTCTTCTTCTTGCTACTTCCTGAGAAACTCTTCTTGCTTCCTCTTCTCCTCTTCCTCTTGTTTCATCATTTCCTCTAATTCTCTCCTTTCTTGTTCAACTTAAATAGCTCCCTTATTCAAAGGATAAACTTTCCACTTCCTCCTACTTTCTCCTGTTGAATCATGCTTGATCCTTTTCCTGAGATTTGTAATTTTTGCTTGAGGAGTTTATTTTGGTGCCTCCTATACCTGTATATCTTGGGGAGAACTGACTTCAATCCTTGGATTCATCCTTCTTACTACATTGTACTAGTTCATTACCTTCTCATATTTTGTTGTAGACATTTATGAATAACCCAATGCAAAACCAATCATTTCACAATGTTGTCTGTACACTCTTCTGGGATCATATCCTTGAAAGTCCTTGACTATAAAGTGAAAGTAGTCCAAATCTTGTATTTTTGCCTCCGCCACCTTATGGCTCTTCAACTCATACAATATGATCCCCAAAGGAAAAGTGGGCCAAGGGGATTTCTTCCTTTGGTGAAGGACTCCTGAGAACCCTTTGCTCAACTGATAAGCCACTTCTTGCAGGACCACTTTATTAGTTACATATTGCATCATGAGATGAGGAGAAATTTGACATCCAAATAATTGGATGTATGTACCTTAAGCATAGCAAAAAAATACGCGATATCATGTAATGACTCCTTTACTTGATCGGTCATGCAAGGAGAATCAATATCATGTATCATCTGAAATATGACTGTGAAGAAATGCTCTACTAATCTATCATATGCCCCTCTGAAACTCAAATTGGACAACACCCCATAGTGGAAGTAAACTGGAAACTTATCTTGTGGGGTCCACTTCTAATACATTCCTGGGAATGCATAACACGCACAGATTCCATCCAATAGAAATGAAAACATATAGAATTTTGGTGCCTGGTTTGATCTTAGAGATGCTTTAGCTTGACCAACATGATGCTACAACTCAAACGACAATATATATCTCCAATTGAATAATTTTCCACAGGTAACCACCATATTGAGCATATATGATCTGAAATTGATCTAAGACAAACAATTAAGGTATTACAGACTCATGTGCATGGATGTGCCTATATTATTTTGTGCAACGGATCGATAAGATTACGAAATACACAGGCACTGAAGCAGTTAGGGAAAACATAACAGGCAAGCATATAAACACAATAGGTTTAATAAGGAGTTCAGCTAATACTCCTGGGCTACGTCTCCCGGTCCAGCCTTCAGTGGTGGCCTCTCTATTATGTTTTCAAAGCAGAGTTTTTACAATAGTGAGCTCAATTTGAGTCTCACACAGTAGACATAAATTAGCAAGACTGTACTTGGGTTCCCCAAGTCTCTGGAGTACACAAACTCTCCTTACTGAAACTCAACCTCTATTGGTCACAGTAGTATGAGCCCAATCTGAGACTCATACATGACAGGCATATACAGAGGAGTTCACTTGAACCTCTCAAGCCTTCTCTGGAGTACACAGACTCTCTGACTCTCTCTGGCTCTGTCTGGCTCAATGCTGCCTTTGCTTCTTCTCTTTGCTCTTAGCTTTCCGCTTCTAACTTACTTGCTTCTTTCTCTGTCAGCTCGTGGCTTTAAAGCCAATCTGCTTTCTGACTGTTCATTTCCGCTTCCTGGATTTCCGGTTCCCTTGCCTCTGTCCATTTGAATCCCTCTGTTCTGCGTAATCATCACTGTATAACGCCTCACAGGGAGGTGGCCACCTATTTCATAACGAACTGAGTGTCAGTTCTCTTGGACATCTTTGAAATGACTATTTTTACTGTTAACTCCAAGAATGCCCGTGAAGCACAATCTTCTGCCAACGCATCGTCCACGTTAGACTTCAAATCCTATACAATTTTGCCTATTTACCCCGTCGAATCCAGTCATCCATCGGATTGCATCTCCGCCGTCGATCTGGAGCCTCCAGATCCTACAGTCATCGTCCATATCGGGCGGGTAAGTAACATGACGTTTACCCGTCCGATGTGAGCGGTTTTCTCTCTCTTCCACCGGACGTGTGGCACCCATTGTGTGGCATCGGGCGGGACTCGGTTGAAACCGCTTACCGCTCGAAGCCCTTCCGATATTCTGTCGGTTTTTGTGGGACCCCGCTTCTGATGGAATCGGCACGATATCCGTTGCATTTTATGACTTTTCGGGTCCGAGCGCTCTCGAGGCTTTTCCTTCTTTGATGGGTTTTCCCGGCGATATGCGATTAGCGACTTGATGTCGCTAATCGCATATCAGAAACTGCCCCCGTTTCTTGAATTGACCTTTGGTTTTGCCAATTTGCGCCAGCACGCGTTACCATGGGTCGATGATCTGCGCGCTTGACCGAGGGTCCTTGTTGCTTCGCGCTGATCACAAATTGCCACTGTCACGAGGATATCTTTGATAGCTTTGATCTTTATAATACTTTGAAACTTTGGCATGATTTTTAAAGAGTTCATGAAAAATTAGAGAGTGTTCTAGGATCCAATGCGGATCACGACCTTCCCACTGAAAGAGCTTTTGGACCACCAAAAGTTGGTTTTTAAGCATTAATCAAGTGAGGGTATAGGTTCCTCACTTGCCCAATTTCTATCCATTTTGCACTGCTTGGTTTTGAACCTTTGAGCCCAATCCTAAGGTACTCAGCATCCCCTCTACATGTAGTTCTCACCTTCCTGTCCAGGACTATATCTTCCTGCAACTCATTAAGCTATTAAGGCAACAGATCATCAATAGAAGGCAATTGACTCTGCTCTTTGGGATCTTCAATCAATGAAGGTTCAAATAGTCTCAAGCTTTTTGCATTAACAACCGATTAGATGTGCATGTAAGCTGGTAAATCAAGGCGAAAATCATTCTCACCAATTTTCTCGAGTATCTTGAAAGGTCCATACCTTATTGGCTTCAGCTTCTTACCTTCACCTTGCATTATGTATTTGCTGATATACAACCAGACTTGATCACCAACTTGGAAACTATGCTCAATCCAATGCTTATCATGCCTTGCCTTGTACTTGGCTTGGCTCTTTTCTAGCTGTTCTTGTACTGCCTGGTGAATCTCTTGGATTTGTTCAATGAACTTGGTTGCCTTGTCCACATCACTGTGTCCATCAACCGTTATGTCTTTACCAAAGACAAAATCCAAAGGAGACCTGGGTATGAAACCAAAACAGGTCTCAAAAGGAGATCTCTGTGTAGAAGAAAGTTTAGCTCGATTGTAAGCATGCTGCACATAACATAAATGTTCATCCCAAAGCTTGGGATGATTGCTGCAATAGCCTCTGAGCGACTGGATCATTGTCCTGTTGACCACTTCTGTTTGGCCATTTGTTTGCAGATGGAAAGCTGTGATCTTCTTCAGTCTAGTGTCCATCAATTCCCACAGACTCGACCAAAATTTCACAACAAATTGGGAATCTCGATCAGATACAATGGAAGTGGGTAATCCAAAATGAACCCATACATGCTAAAAGAAAAACTTTGCAGTTTGTTCAGCATTAATCTGTTTGTTACAAGGTATTAAAATACACATTTTACTGAATCTATCCACAACAACATATAAATAGTCATGACCTTTCCTAGATTTAGGCAGTCCCCCAACAAAATCCATGGAAACACTTTCCCAAGGGTGAGAAGGAACTGGTAGTGGAGTGTACAAGCCTAGTTTTCTATCGCTGGGCTTGCTTTTAGCACACATGGTACACCCTCTGACATATCTAGAAACGGTTTCATTCTTTTTGGCCAATAACAAAATCTTTGCAGCTGTGCAACTGTTTTACTTACACCAAAGTGACTTGATATTAGAGAAGTGTGTGCTTCTCGAATTATCTTTACTCTTTCAGTTTGTGAAATGCATAGCTTTCTAAAATGATACAAGAGTTGGTCCTTAACATGATAATCCAATTCTTCTACTTGTTTTCCATGACTTAAAGTTGCATATACATCTTTAAAATCTATATCTTGAGCATACTGTTCAATGTAGCTTTCATGCAATACTAAATTATGCTTAAGTATAGTAGATGCACTTATGATTGGTCTGGACAACATATCTGCAACTTTATTGTGTATTCCCTTTTTATATCTAATGACAAGATGAAACTGTTGTAGAAAACCCATCCACCTATAGTGTCTTAATAGCTGCAACTTAGTTTGTGAGTGTAAATATTGAAGTGGTTGATGATCAGTATGTATAACTGTCTCTTTGCCCATTAAATAATGTTTCCACTTTTTCACACTCTGTACTAATGCATATAATTCTTTATCATATGTGCAATAATTAACTACTACAGAATTAAATGTCTCAGAATGATAACATATGGGTTTACCGTGTTGCATCAACATTGCTCCCATGGCATAGTCATTGGCATTCGTTTCAATCTCAAATGGTCTTTGAAGATTGGGCAGTGCTAGTACTAGTGTTGTACTAATCTTTTCTTTTAAGGTGTTGAAGGCTTTCTGTTGTTTGCCTCTCCACTGAAACACCTTGTTCAATCCTGTTAAAGCATGTAAGGGAGTTTCAATCAAGGAAAAGTTAGAAATAAACTTTCTCCAATACCGTGCTGCTCCTAGGAAGCTTCTAACTTCTGTAGCAGATTTGGGTTTAGGCCAGTTTACAATGACTGCAACCTTAGAGGGATCTATCTTCAATTCACCACCCCCTACAATATGACCCAAATAATTCAAAGATGTTTTGCCAAATTCACATTTTGATAACTTAACATAAAGATTTTCTCTTTTCAAAACATCTAGAGTCTGCTTTACATGCTTCAAATGTTCTTCCCATGTTTTACTAAATATAAGAATTTCATCTAAATATACAATGACAAAATCATCAATAAAAGGTCTGAGTACATCATTCATTACTCTCATGAAAGTAGCAGGAGCATTAGTCAAGCCAAAAGGCATAACTAACCACTCATACAATCCTTGCTTTATTTTGAAAGCAGTCTTCCATGCATCTTGCTCTGCAACTCTGACCTGATGATAGCCACTATGCAAGTCTAACTTGGAAAAGTAAACAACTTCTTTCAACTGATCTAATAGATCATCTATGCAAGGAAGGGGATAATGATTTTTTATCATTATCTTATTCAGTGCTCGGTCTTATGAACCCTTTCTCGAGAAACTCCTGTACCTGCTTCTTGATTTCTGCATTCTCTAAAGCGGACAACCTATACATTCTGATGTTAGGCAGTGGAGCATCCTGTTGCAAATTAATATCATGTATTATTTCCTTTTTGGGTGGCAAACCTTTAGGTTCTTTAAATAGTAATCATATTTTGAAACAACTTTTTCTAAATCAGCTTGCTGCTTAGAATTACTGCCCTCAAATACATTGGTTTTATCAGGTTTCTTTTCCTTTACAACCATCAGTAAAAATTGTTTGCATGAATTTACAATTCTTTTCATCTGCCCTGAGTTTATGAGAGCATAATTATTCTTGAGTTTATGAGCTCTTACAATATATTCAATTCCATCTTTAACGAGTTGATACTTGTTTTCAGCTCTATATAAAATAGCTTTTCTATCATACGAGTAAGGACTTCCTAAAACAATGCCACATATATCTAAGGGAACAATATCTAACTCAACCTCATCTACAATGCTAACCCAAAAGAAAACCTAAGTTTACATTGTCTAGTCACTTGTAGCTTTGTTTTATCACATAACCAACCTAATGGATATGGCTTCTTGTGAGGTGTGGTCAATAATCCCAACTTCTTTACAATTGCCTCAGAAATTAAATTTACTTGTGAGCCACTATCAAACAAAGTATCAACCTTTTGATGTTTGGAAATAACTCTAATATGAAAAAGCTCATGTCTTTTCCTCTCATTTTCTTCATTATCAGTAGATTGTGCAGAATTACTAGTAGATGCTTCAGAATTTTTACCTTTTATACCTGTGGCTGTGATCGTTGTTTCTTCCCCTGAGTCTAACCCCAAATCTTTTTGAATCGCTGCAGCAATCTTCTTCTTTTTTCCATCGTACTTCTTGGGCCTCAGCTCCGGATGCGGAATCCAACAGTGTTCATCATCATGCCCGTCTTTCTTACAGTCAGTGCATGAAGGCTTGGTATTTTGTACAACATTTGTCTTCCTCTCTTTCCATTTCTGTTTTCTCTTTTCCTTGTTCTTTCTTGCAGTGGGTTTTGATGATCCCCCAACTTCTGGGTTCACATTCTTGCCTCTAGCCTCTAGATGGGTAGCCTGAACAGATACCTCGTCTATGCTAGTAGGATTAAACATGAGAATGGTGTGCTTTAAATAGTTGTGTAGACCACCTATATACTTCAGCAGAGTTTCAGGTGAGTCTAAAGAAATTCCTAGAATCAAAGCTCTTTTTCTAAATTCTTGGGTGTAGCCTTGTACACTTTGCCCTTTTAATTGTCAAAGAGTTTGCCAACTCATCATGGCTTGCTACATATAAGCTAGTGGATAGAACCATTTTTTAATTGCAAAAACAAATTCACTCCAGACAAAAAGAATTTTACCATGCTTCTTCATGTCAACTTGTGTCCTGCCTTCCCACCATACCAAGGCAGTGCCTCCAAGGTGTAGGCTGGCCAGCTGAATCTTACTTTTGTCTGAATCGATGCTCTGCACTCTGCAATACACATCAATCTGTCTAATCCAATTATCCAGCTTCTCTGCATTCAACTCTCCATCATATATTGGTAAGTCAAATTTAACATCTAATTTAATCAAAGACATTTTCTTTTTATTTTCAGGGCTATTAGGAGGTGTGGGAAGCTTTTCTTCCTTCCCTTTGCCTTTAGAATGGTCATGGAGGAGAGATTCTTCTGCTCCTTTATCTTGTTTGGAGTTTGATGAATCTTCATCTCTACCTTTCTTAAATTCTCTATACATTTCCTCTACCATGGCTCTCATGGTCATGAAACTATCCATGAACTGGGAGTCTGATTCCAAAGGACTTTCTTCTGCCATTTTCCTCTTAGGATAGACTCTTCCAATTTCTGGGTTAGCTTCAACAAATTCTCCTTCTCCTAATTTGAGCTTTGTCCTAGTTAGCATTCAACAACAAAAATCCAGCACAAGCTTGTCTAACCTTAGTAACCTAGAGCTTTGATACCACTTGATTTGAAATTGATCTAAGACAAACAATTAAGGTATTACAGACTCATGTGCATGAATTTGCCTATGTTATTTTGTGCAACGGATCGATAAGATTGCGAAATACACAGCCATTAAAGCAGTTAGGGAAAACATAGCAGGCAAGCATATAAACACAACGTGTTTAATAAGGAGTTCACCCAATACTCCTGGGCTACATCTCCCGGTCCAGCCTTCAGTGGTGGCCTCTCTATTATGTTTTCAAAGCAGATTTTTTACAACAGTGAGCTCAATTTGAGTCTCACACAGCAGACATAAATCAACAAGACTATACTTGGGTCTCCCAAGTTTCTGGAGTACACAGATTCTCCTTACTGAAACTCGACCTCTATTGGTCGCAGTAGTATGAACCCAATCTGAGACTCATACACGACAAACATATATATAGGAGTTCGCTTGAACCTCTCAAGCCTTCTCCGGAGTACATAGGCTCTATGACTCTCTCTGGCTCTGTTTGGCTCGATGCTGCCTTTGCTTCTACTGGTCAACTCGGCTTCTTCTCTCTGCTCTTAGCTTTCCGCTTCTAACTTACTTGCTTCTTTCTCTATCAGCTCGTGGCTTTAAAGCCAATATGCTTTCTGACTATTCATTTCTGCTTCCCGGCTTTTCGGTTCCCCTGCCTCTGTCTGTTTGAATCCCTCTGTTTTGCATAATCATCACTGTATAACACCTCACTGGGAGGTGGCCACCTATTTCATAACGAACTGAGTGTCAGTTCTCTTGGACGTCTTTGAAACGACTTTTTTTACTGTTAACTCCAAGAATGCTCGCGAAGCACGATCTTCTGCCAACGCATCGTCCACATTGGACTTCAAATCCTATACAATTCTGCTTGTTTACCCCGTCAAATTCGGTCATCCATCGGATTGTGTCTCTGCTGTCGATCTGGAGCCTCTAGATCCTACGGTCATCGTCCATATCGGGCGGGTAAGTAACATGATGTTTACCTGTTTGATGTGAGTGGTTTTCTCTCTCTTCCGCCGGACGCATGGCACCCATTATGTGGCATCGGGCGGGACTCGGTTGAAACCGCTTACCGCTTGAAGCCCTTTTGATATTCTGCCGGTTTTTGTGGGACCCCGCTTCTGAAGGAATCAGCGTGATATCCGTTGCATTTTATGAATTTTTGGGTCTGGGCGCTCTCGAGGCTTTTCCTTCTTTGAGGGGTTTGCCCTGTGATATGCAATTAGCGACTTGGCGACTTGTCGCTAATCGCATATCAGAAATTGCCCCCGTTTCTTGAATTGACCTCTGGTTTTGCCAATTTGCGCTAGCGCGCGTTACCATGGGCCGACGGTCTGCGCGCTTGACTGAGGGTCCTTGTTGCTCCGCGCTGATCACAAATTGCAACTGTCACGAGGATATCTCTGATAGCTTTGATCTTTATAAGACTTTGAAACTTTGGCATGATTTTTAAAGAGTTCATGAAAACTTAGAGAGTGTTCTAGGATCCAATTCGGATCAATATATATCTAGTTCTCTTCAAATACCTCAACGTTCATTCAGCCATGTAGCCTACAACACATGGCAATGAGATATTGATACACATCCTTGAGAATCATGGTTGGGTAAACTGCATATGGGCAGTGTTAGAATGTAGTTGTCTCTCGACACCAAAATTTAATGATGTCACTTGTGTCGAGATCAACCCATCTAGTGTAAAATTTGTTGTCTGCATATTCTGTGGTTTTTTTCATCTTATAATAGGTCTACATGTCTTCTCCATCATATGTGGAAAGCTTATCACCACTTTCACTTCGAAGCACCAGATCTAAATCATCCATGTGTGTAAGAATCCATTCAATCACTTCTGCACAGGGAATGACTGGGAACTTGCATGCAATCCTGTGTATTATGGACCACTTGATATTAATATATGCTTCTAAATCCTTTGAAGTTTTTAGAGAATTGTTTCTTCATGAATGTGTCCTTGATATATTTCCACTTGACCTCAGTGGACTTGTGTATGAGGCACTGTGTATCTGCATATATGGGAATGGTAGGCTTTGTGACTTCTATTGCTTCTTTAGTGCTCTTTTCCGAGGCTGTTTTAGAGGCCACTTGACGTGTAGCAGAAGGCATTGTTCCAACATATGAAGAAAGAGTAACAATACTAGCAGCTTGAACACTTGTATGTGGAAGCACACTCATGACGACAACAATTAGATTTATGAAATATTCTATCTATTACAAGAAATAACTTAGAAAATCATATTCGCAAAGTCATCAAATGCAACTGAGAACATAGGCCTATTAATTATGGGACATATCTACTTATACATGCAAGAAAACTTCATAAAAACAAGGAGGGCGCACTATCAAATCAAAAAGGAAGTTCAAGGGTCATTTGGGGCTTTGAGGTGCACTCATGTGCTCAAGAAAGAGAGAGAGATCAGAAAGGGTGCAAGGCATATTGACGAAGCACAAAGGAAAATCATTCGGGTCTTCAAGACACGCTCATGCACTCAAAGAGACTAAGAGGGCACAAGGGCACACTCTAAAGAGATGAAGGGGTTAGATTTCAGTCCTTTAGGCCTTCAAGGTGCGCTCATTCACTAATGGTGACAAGGAGCGTGCAAGGGTGCATGCGGAAGAGATGAAGGGGAAAACATTCAAGCCTTCAGGGCATGCTCATGCGCTCAAGGAAGGTGCAGTTCTTCGTGATGGAGTGTGCTCTTGAGGAAAAAATGTCTTTCTGGGTGAAGTTTTTTGAGATAGTCATGATTTTGCTTCCTGAAGTGCACTCTATCTCGGAATGGCTCAAGGACAAGTTCAACAGAAAGATAGAGTGATAGAAATGCTGAGAGAAAATATCTACAAGTTTTTATAGATTCCGCCACAATCATGACTTTAATATGAAGAGTTAAAGAATATGCAGATTCAGAACCTGCGACAATAATTTGACACTTGCAGAAGAAAGCACAAACTAAAATTCTAGTAAATAAACTGAAAATAAGTGAAACACCATCAAGGAAAATAAGATCGAAAACAAAAACATCAAAGGAAACTAATAGAATTGACATGTAATACTTACTTGGAATGAAGATCGACAAAGAGCTTCTTGATCCAAATATGTGCGCCCAACCTAGATGAGAATGATTAACTAGGTTGATTATAAAGAGATTACATGTAAATTCGTTCCATGCATGCTCGCCACTTGACGACGAGTGAAAAAGTTAGTTAAGGGAAGTGAAGTGGACTCCTATTTTCTAGGAGTGCACCCACATGCAACAAGAAAGCACATGCATCAGTCTTGAAAGGGCGCATGTCTTTGTACCAAAGGAATGTGCTCAAGAAGGGTGCACTGGCTGAGCATGAAGGAGTGCAATCCACTAGGGCGCATTTGTTCATCCTGAAGGAGTGCACTCAACAAGAGAGCAACTCTTCGTCATTTTGAAGTGCACTTTTGTTTTAAAAGTGATTTTCTTGCTTTCGTTTTCTTTGTGTGTTGAATAAGGCTAGTTTCTAAGTCAAGAAAAGCTATGACTTCTATCCTTGGACAAGATAAGACAAGTGTTTGTAAAGGTTAGGTAACGACACTTAGAAAACATTAACTAAAAACATTGACTTAGGAGGATGTGAAACTTGGAAAAAACATAAGAATGGAAAATCAAACAATGTGACAACACTAGGTAGCTTGGAACGACTCATGTAGGCTCCAAAATTGAGTTAGGGAAAAATTTTGCAGGTTCATTGCCGCAATTTATATCACAATTCTTTGTTCAATCCATATGGGGCAATCAAGGTGACATAATTTTGTGTTCACCCTATTTGGAATCACTAGGGTCATTCATTTTAAATACGAAGAAAAAGTTTCTAACATTTTCCTACAAGAAAAAAAAATAATGTTACCAGACCTTTACGTTGAAATCAAATTCAGTAACACCAGAAGACATAATAGATACCTCAAAAGTAATCCTTCAAGAAAGTAAAAGTCAATGAAAAATGTGTATAAGGAAGTTTACAAGATTATCAAAAACAAAAACAACGAAGTTTCTCACCTCAAGGATCACGATGAGAATTTGTGGTGTAAATTAAGAAACTTAAGAAGGATAAGAAGTCATTAGAAAACAAGGTACAACAATTTATTGAAAAGGAAGATTTGAAATATTCAAATGTGGAAATTCAAGGTTAAGAAAAAGGAACAAATACAAATCCCATTAACCTCATAGTTCAGACAAATCCAAACTCGAATGAAGCCAAAGCATACTCATATATTGTAGTTTAGACTATGAAAATTCCAAGTGAAGATTTGGTAACCAACTCAAAAACACCTGAAGTAAATCATGAAAATGCCAAAAACATGATGAAGGAAAACTAGGTCACAAGAAATCCTTATCGACATCCTCATCATAAAAGCAAACACCTTAATCAGTCAATGTGTCAGCATCATAGAGAAAGGAAACAATAGACTTATGTTATGAAGACTACTAATGTTAGCACAATTCAGTCTTATGATAAAAATTCATTCAAAGTATCCAGTAAACCTAAGATCCCACAAAATATTGATTTAGGATTGTCAAATCCTTCTCAATTCAACAATTTTGTTTATCAGTCAAAGGATTATATCATCGAAGACGACAACTCAAAGAATTTTGAAAATTGTGAATAGATTACAAGAGAAAGAAACAAATGACATGCCTTATCAACAATAAGCATTGAGGACACAACTTTTTTGAAGAGGAAGGCAATGTTATGAATATATGTATATATATATATATATATATATATATATATATATATATATATATATATATATACACACATGAATATTCGTGGAGGGGCGCCTTGCCTAGTATATAATCAGGGTCCTCATTTGTAACATCATATTTCATATCTTTTGTACATCAAACATTCTTATATAAAAATATTACGTGTCTTATGATGGACATTTTTATATCACAGATATTCTAAATATTCCGCTGCATATATGAACCATGTTCTTTACAACGTAGTCCCAAAGTTGTAATGACACATTAAGCATTGATAAATTGTTAGGCACCAACATAGATAGAATAATCTAGCACAAATAAATTAAGCCAATATTACTAAATTAGGCGAAATAAATCATGGAGGACAACCTTATGTCTATTACAAGTGTCTATAGACTAGAATATTGTTAGTTTTTGTAGCATCAGATGGTGTTCTAGTCTCAAAACTTTGTGGAGAGGCTAAAACACAGGAGTTATCCAAAACCCATAAATCATTTATGGAAATTCCCCCTTTAGATGGCTCAGTTAAACTAATTTATTGATAATTAAAAAATGCCTAAGTCTAACTTAGGAAAATTGATTAATTAATAGTAATTAATTGAGAAAGGTGAGAATTCTCTAGAAAATCACAAAAATCGACTTAGAGATGATATTATCCATAGATTAAGTTTTAATCTTCGCCATTGGAGTCCCAACTGGAGATAATAAGAGGAGGTCGATGGGTAGATGGGGGAAACACCATTGTAGATACTCAGGGATAAAGGAAGTTCGATTTCCCAGTGGCAGGTGATCCAACAGGTAGATAGAGCTAGTGATCAAGTATAAGGTGGCAAAGGGGAAACATAGTAGATTTCTGGAGGAGTTTCCAGTTTCGGAAGAGTTAGAAGAGGAGGCCGAAATTATTCTCCAGGAGGTTGCATAGGTTCTGTGCAGAGCCTCAATTTGAGCAGTTCGATTTAGTTGTGGGAAACTTGATTCAAAATCCATAAGCCAGGAAAGTTTTCAAGGGAAATGAAGAGTCACTTCCAGTAGTAGAGACAAACAAGCTGACTTGTTGAGAGAGGGTTTTTCAACCACATGTGTGAGACCTGTGCAGAGGCAACGCAAAAGGGTATGCACAGAGGTTGGACGGTTAGCCTTTGAGAGGGAGTCGATTACCGAGATTGCTTGGATACGAGGGTAAATTCCCTCAGATATTTTTGCCATTATTTCTCTCAGATAGAAAATTCCAGTTTGGCGTCATTTTATTGTACTCGAAATTTATGTTGCTGCATAATAATAAAACCCTCACTGTTGCACCGATTTTCCCGCATTGGGATTTTTCTCAACTCCTATTTTTACTTCCAAAGTATTTTATTTGGTGACGAATTTGTAATGTGAATATTTCATTATTTTGTCGTTAACAAAATAAACTGCATAACTAATTTATGAGTTAGAATAAATATTTCCATTTGTTGTGTTTCAAGGAATTTTCACATGGTATTAGAGCATATTTGACAGAAAGGAGGCTCAGAGTTGGAAGAGGAAAAATTTTTCTACTTAGAGGGAGCAACATGATGAAATTTTCAAGCGCTGCGCAGTGCCTAGCCAAGCAGTGCAAATTTTTCGACAGGGTTTGATTTTTCCAGTGCTAGAAGGAAGGAATGTTTGATTTGTCTGGGGTAGCAATTCTAGCAAGAAGAGGGAGAAACAACTTAGTATTTTTCACAAAGAAAAATTTGTTTTTTGGGCACAGAGGGTTTGCAGCAGTTTTCTAGAGAAAATTCAATATCAGGTGGAAAAGAAAGTGCGCACATAGAAGGAATTTCTCTGAGAGGGTATTTAGTTCAAAAATCCAATATTTCTAGTTGCAACAGGCATATATTCTCACTCCATAAGGGAGTGTGAATAACAGAGCTAGCAGCCAAGTAGGAGAAAGAGGGAGATTTCCATTACAAATCGATTTTTTGCAGAGATGGCCAAATATGGGCTTAGAAAATAGGATAGGTTGGAGGGAGCTTCCAACTATATCATCTGGAAGGCTGGGATGTCCTTCATGACAGATGAGCATGACCTGAAATCCTATGAAAAAAACATTGTGACAGAACCTACCGATCCAAATAAGCTGAAAGAATTCAGGAAATAAAGGGTTAAGGTGAAGCAAATGATCCTAGATGGAGTCTGAGATCATATAATCTCACATATATCTACTAAGAATACAACTAAAGAGATGTGGGATGCTCTCTTAGGCCTATATCGGAATCCTTCCGAGTAGTGAAATATGTTATTGAAAGAAAAACTGAGAAATATTTGAATGTAGAAGGGTGAAGGCATTAATCCCTTTCTCACTAGACTTTAGGATATCCGAGATGAGCTTGCAGTTGTAGCAGAGGCACCTCCAAATATAGATCTTATGTGTTTCGCCCTGAACAATGTCTTCGAGGAATGGGAAATCTTCGTCCAAGGAAAATTGGGACAAGATACATTACCAAGATGGGACCAGATGTGGTCAGACCTGTAATAGGAGGAGATACGGTGATCTCTAGTTAAGAGCTCCATCAATGACAACAACAACAAGGGATCGAAAGGTGTGAATGAGTAAGACAATGTGGCCCTTGCATCAAAGGGGAAAGCAAAAGGTCCCATTCAGGGACAAGGCACACAAGGAGATAAGAACAAGAAAAAGGATCTATCTAAGATCAAGTGCTTTAGGTGTGGAAAGTTTGGCCACTACAATACTCAGTGTCCTTAGAGGAAGAAGAACAAGAAGGAGACGCAGGATTAGGCAACAACATCCACAAAGATAAACAAGTTGTCCTCCTGGTTGGAGGAATATTATGCTATGTACACAACTATACCTCTAGGAGTGAGGTGGGGCGATATGGAGCTTTAGTCTTAGAGTTGCGCAAAGATTTGGGCAAGGTCCATTGAGGTGAGCATTAGATGGTGGTTCTACATGGATCATTACCCTTGTTATAGGGGCCCACATTTTTCAGTAGCAGGAGGATTAATGTCAATTGACACGGTCAGATTCCAGAGTGATAGTTGTAGACTAGTTGTAGTCAGATGCTGAGGAGCATAGAGAAATGTTGATAGCATAACAGGAGGGTCAGTGGATATTCAACAACAACAACACAAATTTCCCAATGGACAATGGAGAGGCTAGTAGAAATCAAAGACTCAGGAGACAATTACAATACAAAGATAGAATTGATTTAGTATTTTGGAAGCTTCTTAGTTACAGTAGCAGTAGCAACAATGAAAGGGACTTCAATTGGGTTGCTGTGAAAATGCAGAGTTGGTAGCATTACAGGATGTACAGTGCAGTGTCAACAACAACATAAATGCAACTTGAGATCATTTGCAGTGCAACAACATAGTTGGCAACATTACAATTGTACATAGTAGTGTCAGCAGCAACATAGATGCATCATGGTTCAACTACAATTAGTGGCAGATGAATCAAGTTTAGCACAATGTTGATGGATATTGGTGGACAACTATAGTTGTCAGACACAAGTAGCGTGTATAGGATGATGATGTAGAGATAGGGTGGTGTAGCAATAGTGTAGCACTAGAGAGAACACCTTCCTCGCTAAGAGGGAGTGTTAATTTTTCTAGCATCAGATGGTTTTCTAGTCTCAAAACTTTGTGGAGAGGCTAAAACACAGGATTTCTCCAAAATCCAAAAATAATTTCTGGAAATTCCACATAGAGATGGATCAATTAAATTAATTGATTAATAATTAAAAAATTCCTAGTCTAACTTAGGGAAATCGATTAATTAATAGTAATTAATTGAAAAAGGCGAGAATACTCTAGAAACTCACACAAATGACTTAGATATGATCTCAATCATCGATTAAGTTTTAATCTTAGCTGTTGGAGTCCCAAGTGGAGATTATAAGAGGAGGTTGATGGGTAAATGGAGGACACACTAATGCGGATACTTAGTGATCAAGGTAGTTCGATTGCCTACTAGAAGGTGATCCAACAGTGAGATTGAGCCAGTGATCGAGTAGCAGGTGGCATAAGGGAAACATAGTATATTTCTAGAGGAGTTTCCATTTCTGGAAAAGTCAGAAGAGGAGGCTGAAATTATTCTCCAGGAGGCTCCGCAGGGGTTGCGCGGAGCCTCAATTTGAGCAGTTCGATTTAGATATGGGGAAGCTCGATTCAACATCCAAAGGCCAAGAAAGTTTTCCAAAGTGTCAGAGAGTCACTTCCAACAACAAAGATAGGTAGGATGACTCGTTGAGAGAGGGTTTGTCAACCACACGTGTGATACTTGCGTAGAGGCAGCACAGAAGGGTCTGTGCAGAGGTTGGACGACTAGCCTTTCAAAGGAGTCAATTGCAGGTATTGCTTGGATATGGGGGTAAATTCCCTCATATATTTTTTCCAGTATTTCTCTCAGACAGAAGCGCCAATTTGGCGTCATTTTATTGTTCTCATAATTTCTGCTGTTGCATAATAATAAAAACCTTCACTATTGCACCGCTTTTCCCGCATTGGGTTTTTCCGAGGACTTTTGTCCAAAAATAATGGTGTCAAAATTTTTGTGTGTGTGCTAGTATTTCTTAATTCCTATTTTTTTATTTTTATTTATTTATTTATTTTTTTTCGCTGAAAAATTTTATTTGGTGAAGAAATTGTAGTGTGAATATTTCGTTATTTTGTCTTTAACAAAATAAACTGCATAATTAATTTATGAGTTAAAAGAAATATTTCCAATTGTTGCATTTCAAGGAATTTTCACAAAGATAAAGAATTTCGTAAGTCATCTTAGTTAGAGTAGGTAAAGGATGGCTAACTTATGAAAGAGGATACAAGGGTCACATATAAATTAATGTCCAAACTCATGTATGATGTTGACAATTTATTATGGTCCAACTACTCGATTAAACTATGGCTAGGAGTCTTCATTTATTTGCAAATCCCTGCAACAGGGATCCTTTACTACTTTGGTCTACAGACAGTTCACCTTTCTTTTAGTTTCTCTTTTCATTTTATGTAATTTTTTCTAGGTCCCCTTTTTGTCTAAATAAGCATTCTACTCTCAGCACTTAAAAGGGGGGGAAGCATAGTGAATTATTTTACTTTCTTTACTTTATTTTTCTCTTCACCTCTTTAGCCTTTTCTTTGGCTTGATTTGATTTGAGACTTGCATTCATTTTCTTAATTTTTCTTCATGACCCTTTTCTGAATGATCTTTGGTGATCCAAACATAAGTTAGGGAAATGTTTACATTTATGGATGGGAGAATAATATAATTGTTTAATGAAAAATGTTAAGTATGAAAGGGATATGACTATGTTATCCACCTTGAATTCCTAGTTGTACCTAATTACTTAGGTTAAAACACACATATCCAAAGGAAATTATGTCCTGACATGGTTTGATTTTGGGGAAAACTCCACAGTTAAGCGTGCTTGACCCAGAGGCGATCTGGGATGGGTGACCTCCCGGGAAGTCCTGGTTATCGGGAGCAAGCCTTGGAAGTGATGATTGATGCTATGTCATTTATTTCACTAGTTTCAATCCCACTTATTCACCCCTGTGAGCATCACCCGATGCAATGAGTGCTAAGTGAACTATTCAAAAATCATGAGAAATTAGTCAATTACGACTACCTCTCATGGAAATGGTTATAGATGAATGATTTACTTAATGCAGTTGAATCCAAAAAAATGATATCTAATATAATGCATTGCGAAAACCCCCAAACTTAATGGTTTGATTTATTAAGAAGGTAACATCTTTGCTTAATTATATGTGATAAAGTTACCATCTAATGCCAAGTACACTTCACAAACAACTCAAAAATTAAGCATCACTTCTAGGTAAGTGAAGCCATAGTGAAATCATGCCAATTGTGGCTTGAGATATCATATAGCACCATTTAGCACAATTGATCTTGAGATAATCAGGCACCATGAATGATATACCATTGAATCCATGAAGATTTATGAACAAAGGAATGTGGTTGATGGGATGTAGAAACAGGTACAAACAACATCAAATCAAAAAGTATGCATGTCTTTAGGGGAGTTTCCTTAAGGGAAACAATTCCCATTTGTATCTTCAATTCCAGTCTCTAACTCATCTTTCTCTCTACCTCCTAATTGAGTTTTTTTTTGAATTATCTTATTTCTTCCATTTATGTTTTCAAATCCCATTTCTCTTTGCATTTCATATATTTACCTTCCTTTTATCTTTGAGCTTTTAGACTTTGTTTAATTCCTTCTAGTTGATGTGGTGGAAAATATCTTGATGTTCATAGTCTTGGAGGGGTTTTGACTTAAATTATCATAGATTTGGTATGAGCTACTTAATTTCAATTCCACCATTTTTTCCTTACATCTGGTTTTCTTAATGGTTTTAATATTGTTCATCTCTAATTTTTTCCTTATATGAAGCTTTAATTTGAATGCATAAGATTGGAATAATTTATCTTGTGGTAACCTAAGCACTCATGTTTCAAGTTTTGCCCTGTATCCCATGTGTGCATGTGTTCATCAACATCTATTTTTTGTTGTAACTTGGTAAGTTTTGTAAACACGTTTTTGTATGCCTTGGAATATTTTATAGAATTAATCTTTAAACATGCACCAATTGAATGAGATGTATGGAACCAAGGACTTCCACCACATGTACCAGTGTTATGTCGAGCCATCAAAGTGCATGGATGATATTTCAATTCTCTCCTTCATTTTGAATGTTATGTATGTTGAAATATTCTTCTACCTTATTTATCCATTCCATGCTCTATTTTTCATTTCTATGAAATCTTAACAATTGGATCTTCATCCTTAACAATTGAATGTACTTGATGGGTTAGAGTTGCTATCTGGTAGCATTTGGAGGAATGGGAGGCAGTTTTGGGTGAATTGGGTAACATTTTGGTTGGGTTGTATTCCTGTGTTGTCAAGAAATATATGTATTTGAAGTATGGATGATTTTAATTTCTCATTGCCTTGTTCAAGATTTCAGATTGTTTTAATGTCCTTGACTTGTTTGATATTTTTCTTTAACTCATCCTCATTCTACTTCATTTTAATCTTGAATTCTCCATAATCCTATTTTGCAACTAGTTTTCATTGAGATTCTCTTCAATATTTTCAATTTTAGTGTTTCATTCTATATTAGTCACAATTTTCTTCTTAGTATATTCTAGCGTCCTTGGACTTGATTGTTAATTGGCAGCAATATGGTATGTGTTACCACTCAAACCCTCATTCAATGTGTCAAAATCTTAATCCACAAGGTCAAAACCTAAGGACAACTTCAAGAGGTTATCCATTGTCACCATGATAACTCTTTCCCACTCTTTTGGTTGATTTCTTTCCAACTCAAAGGGGCAATCACTAAATACTAAGTCTTGAATGAGGATAGATAAAGCAAAGGAGTTTCAATAGAATTACAAATCTGGTTTTATTAAGATATGTAATGTAGATTTCAAATTTATTACACATAAAACAAGGCTAATGGAAAATGCGCAAGAGAGAAGAATTATTAGCTTATAAGAGAAGATATTTATATTAATGTCTGATGAATGACCATAAAAATAGGTCAATAATTGATATTAATACAATGTGGGAGCGTAAGAGAAACTCTTAGAAATGTCTAAAATAAAAGTAAAGAATGAAACCTAAAAAATTATAACATCATAACAAATGTATAAAACTGTGACAAAGGTACGATGATACAAAACCTTAGGTGAGTTTGGCAAACTCAAGAACACGTCAACAGATAGAGAAAGAGAGAGAGAGAGGAGATCAGATAATGAGGCCAATGATGTCAAGGTCTCTTAAATCTAATGGTTGAAGGTGAGGCGGGTGAACAAAGCATTGGATTGTTGTCGAAGTCCTCTAGAACCATCGGGGGCTTCAATTTTATGATCTTGGGGAGAATGTACAAGTGAGTGATACTCCTAGCATCTAAGGTTAGAAGAAGGAAATGTTGAATGGATCTCTAGCTTCTCCTATGCATTTAAGATGTAGTCTAATGGGAAAGAGGTGCTCTACTCTAAATCCATCTAGAGTTGATTTCTCTAGAAATCTAAGAATGTGTGGCTTGAAGTATGAATTGGTACTGTCAAACTGGTCTTGATAATATCAGTTGACCTCCTGAGAAGAAACTAGAGGTCTCACCATTTTATTGTCCAGTATACTATGGAACTCTACCTACCATTTGTTGCTACAATCTAACAGATCAACAAGCAAGTATGAGGTGATCAATCTAGTTATCCCAAGAAGGGAATGTCATGCAAAAGTTGAGATTTGTAGCAAAATATTTCTCTAAATTAAGAGGGATAAGCATATATAGTCCTATTACCAGAAGAAAGTAGAGAGGGATCCCCCAAAAGCCTTATAGAAATAGTGATAGTGTCCTTTAATCTCATAGTATAGGGGACAACAAAAAAAAAGGCGTCTCTACATATCTAGCTTCTAAAGGTGACACACATGGTAGATTCAACCATATCATGGTATATGGTTATCTATCTCTATCCAGATTCAATGGGAGACAACCCAAAGTTATCCCAAAGGAATTTTGAACAAGTGCATCCAGTGATTTCATGTATAAGGGGGGCAGATGATGATGTCATTTAATAACTCCAAAAGGTGCTCTAGATAGAAGGACATCATTGAGCACAATATTGCCGAAGGTGAGGTCTAGGTGAACTGAATGAACTAGACACCCTATTTGATATCTTGATTCATAACTTTTCTAGTTGGCAAGAGATGACTTGGTGCATCAAGGAGGAGATCCAATTGGGGGAAGACACTCTAATGAGATAGTAATTGACTAGAGAAGTCACGATGTTTTAGAGAACCAACCTTGTGTCTAGCTTGAGGGAAGATCTAAAGCAAGAGCCTCTGAGGAGAAAAGTCCAAGGTAGGGATATCTCTCTCTCCCAGTGGTAATTTTTTTGAGAGATCGAACTCTATAAAGGAAGGAAACCAAACAGAAAATGACCTCAAGGTGGAAAGGGGGGAATATTGAACTCTATCTAAATGATGGGATGTAGAACCTCCTGCTTACATGTGATGATGTGCCTAGGAAGTAATGTTTTACTCTCTAAAGTTTAGTCCACTTTGTCTACAATAAGCTCGGTCCCCAAATCTCAAAGCCACAAAGAACTATGGGTCTAATAATTGCCTTAATGAGATAAAGCTTAGTCGAGATGTTTTGGAGTTGTGTTTAGAAGCACTATCTCTCAATGAAAGTCAAGGAACCATACCCTTTAATAAACCAAGGCTAGAAGTCCCGTCACAAACCAAAAATAGGTCCTATAAATTGTATTTCCAATTGAGTGTAATTTGTGGTGATTATTACCAAAAAATATAACATAATATAACATACTTAGTGCAAAGCCCCAATAGGAAAACTAGGTCTTATGGAAACAATAGATCAAATACCACTATCACCTCAATGTCTTCTATCTAGCCATTTAATGGTGTATATTATCCCCACAAAGGAGCCTTCCATAAAAATATCACCAATAAGATGTTCAACTAATAAGGGCTTAGGCAAGATGCAATTCATAATAATTGTAGGGGAAGGTACCAACCAAAGAGATGACTTGCCAAGAATTCAAATACACTTTCCTAAGACCTTTATGATTTAGAAGAAAGTTGCTAAAAGTTAAGGTTTTTATGATATTCAAATTTAGGGCATACAATGGCATATAACAACTTGGGAAACTGCCTATGAGTGATAATATCGGCAAAGGATTAAAGACTATTAAAGGGGAAAGCAATGATTAGGTAAACAATGATGTTTTTATGGCTAAAAGTGCATGACAACAATAATTGTCAAGATGCCAACCCTAATTTTGGGGTGAAAACATGCAATTTATAATGTTATATTTTTATTTTTTATATCTAATAAATGCAATCCTTTTTTTTTTTGGTAGGTAAGCACCCACGGGGATTTGAACCAGTGACCTATCACAAGGAGTGCCATAACATTGCACCCATTCACCGTCAATCCAAAGTCCCATGGGTAAATAATAATAATAAATAAGCAATCCCTTTCAATAAGGCAACAATAAATAAATAATAAATTGTTATAAAATGCAGAATTTAAGCTTGTTGAAAAATGCAACAAGAAATTCTCAATTTGATTTTACCTTGATTAAATTGAGAAAATTTGAATTTCCACATCAGACAACTTGGATGCAGTTAACTTATGTGACATGACTTGTGTCACCTATTTTACTCAGTAAATTTGATTTGGAGGATTTACAGCTTAGTTAAGCATGTTTGATTGCTAATTTGTAGCAATCAAAGTCAATTATCTCAAGTTGTTTCAAGTTAAACTAGTTCCAACTGTTGGAGGAACTAGTGGAAGGTTAGTTGTACAGTGAATTGTGCAGTGGGACTTAAGTCAAACTCAGTGATCATCCAATTAACTGATCAATCAACCCAAAATAGCTAGTGCATGCATAGAATTTGAGCTCCACAAGTTTGGTGGAGATTTCAAGGTAGTGTAACATTAGTTGTAGAATAGTCTGGAGTGTATAGGTGTTGCATACAACCTGATGATCAACTTGAGGAATTGTGCAATTCATTTTGGAGAAATTCCTAAATAATAGGGGCCTAATTTCTTAAGGAATTGCGCAAGGAAATAAGGGCTCAAGCAAAGGTTGAAATTGACTAAGTCTGGGTCAGAGCCTTTCAGTGAGCAGAGAGATAGGTTATGCACTTGCAGGGTGTGCTTAGTTGAGAAAATCAATTGTAATACATCTCTATTCATCATATTAATGCAAGCAAGAATCGGGGTTTTTAGTAGATTTCTTTCCCTATGAAAAATATTATTTGCATGTGTGTGATTTCTTATGGCATGTTTAAGATTTTTGTTCCAAATTATCAATTAATGTTCACAGAGCAGTAGAGTAGGTTTGTGTCTTGTGATTTTGATTAAAAATTAATGAGCACTTTCAAATCTATATCATAATTTCTACATGGTATTAAAGCAGGATTCACATTAGATCAGGAATTTGAAGTTTTTCTCAGGAGGTTCGAATTTGGTGTTCAATGCAACAAGATTTCTTTAGAGCTGAGAACATGGACTTCAATGGACTAAGGCTAAAGTATGCCTTGTAAGGTGCCTCTAATTTTGTTGCATGGAAGGATCACATGGAGGTGATATAGGATGGAAATGGATTGTTAGAATACATTAAGAGCGATGTTGTAAAACCACAAGAATATGATGCCCAAAACCTTGCTCAGTGGAAGAAAGATGTAGCCAAGGCGAGGAGAATAATATTAGAGGGAGTATGAGATCACATTGTCTCAAATATCCAAGGAAAATAAATTCCATTCGCAATGTGGAAAGCACTGGCAGAATGGTTTGAGAATAATAGTGACCATAGGAAGTTGGCGCTCAAGGATAAAATTTGAAGTATCAAGATACAAAAGAATGTCATTATTCCATAGTATCTGAGAAAGTTCACACAATGCCATGATGAACTTGGCGGGGTCAGTGTTAATGTTCCTGAAGAAGACTTGGTAAGCCTAGCCCTTTTGAGCCTTCACAAGAGTTAGAATAGCCATCAAGATTCGATGAACGAGAGGAGAAAACTATCAAATTGGGAGCAATTATGGTCTGATTTGGTACAGGAGGAAATAAGGAGGAATACTAGAAATGGGACTTCATCCAAGGGTGAGGATGAACCAAAATTTTCATTGGCTGGAAAGGAAAAGAAGGGAAAAGGAAATAAATCTCAATCCAAACCAGAATCTAGTCAAGGGGGCAAGAAGAAATATTTGTCCAAAATTAAATGCTTCCATTGTCATGAATTTGGGCACTATGCCACAAAGTGTCCACACAAAAAGGCAAGCAAGAAGACCTCAGGAGGAGTAGTAGGTGAAGCCTTGGCTTCACAGTTCGAGCTTGAATTTACCCTTATCGCATGCATGGCTAGCACAGTGATGGGGAGCGTGTGGTACTTGGACTCAGGTGCATCGTTCCACATGACAGGGTGTAGATACTTTTTTAGTGACCTGGAAGAAAAATATTTGTAGATTCACATCAAGATAGGGGAAGACAAAAGGTATAGCACGACCGAGATTGGTACAGTCACCTTTCAAAGGGAGTCAGGCTGCCCCCTTAGGCTCAAGGATGTCATGTTTGTTTCGGGCCTAAAGAAAAATCTCGTCTTTTTTGCAGTTTTGGAAGACCGTAGTTATGATGTGATATTCAACAAAGGAAAGGCATTCCTGAGATACATAGCCACAGGACAGGTGAAGCAAATCAGGGTTCGTGTGAAGAACCTATATAAGCTAGATGTGGAGGACTGTGTTGCATTAAGCACAAAGACGGATAAGGTGTAGAGTCGTGATATCCATGAAATTTGGCAAAAAATACTTGTCCATTTGAATCATGGAGAACTGAAGATTATGCAGAAGATAACCACAATCCTCCCCAAAGAAGCACTTAAGCAGCAGGATGTATTCAAAGGATGTACTTTGGGGAAGTACACAAATCCACATTCCATGATCAGGATAGGAAAGTGCATGCATTCCTTGAAAGGATCCACTATGATGTCTATGGACCTTTCTCAATAGCCTCCACAACTAGACATAAATATTTTGTCAGTTTTATTGATGACTTCTCAAGGAAGTGTTGGATCTTCTTCATGCGGAAAGAGATGAGACATTCTCCAATTTCGTAGAATTCAAGGCACTGTTTGAGAAAGAAATCGACAAGAAGGTGAAGGCTCTCAAGAGCGATAATGGAGGTGAATACGTGTCAAATGAATTTAAAAAAAAATATGCAAAAGAAGGCATTTGATGAGATTTGATAACACCCCACAACCCACAACAGAATGACGTGGTTGAGAGAAAGAACCGTAGCATTGTGGGAGCAACAAGGGTGATGTTGCATGACCAAGGCCTACTTCTGCATTTGTGGGATGAAGCATGCAACACAATAGTCTATTTGTAGAACCATAGTCCTCATCGGATTCTGGGCATGATTACACTGGAGGAGGCTTTCTCATGGAGGAAGCCGAATATGTTGCACTTTAGGATTTTTGGAGCCTCTATTTACTACCATTTATCCAAAGAATCAAGGAAGAAGTTTGAACCAACAACAAAATGGGGGGTATTTATGGGTTACATAGAAACTCCCCAACACTACCATGTGTAATTTCCATCCCTGAGAATGAAATTTGTGCCAAGGGATGTAAATTTTGATGAGGATAAAGTGATGCAGTGCTCTCTTGAGAGGGAGCTTTAGATCCCAATAGAAGAGGAGTTTTTAGTGTGAAAAATTAGTTACCTGATTCCTACTGCAGTAAACTGATGATATTTCTCCTATTTGTTAATTTCTTGAACAAATTACTTGCAACTTTCTACAACAAATATCAAAATACATACACTGCAACCTACACAAAATAAATACTGTGGAAACTAAATACAACATAGGAGAGAAATAAACACACACGCATCTACACAATTATTTTTGGACAATGTCCCCGGAAAAACCCAACTTGAGAAAACCGGTTCAAAAACTGAGTGTTTTATTATTATGCAGTAGTTTTTGAGTACAAACCGTTGGATGTCTAAACCGGTTATCTGATACAGATAAAAAATGGCAAAGAGTTAGTGAGAAAAATACACACTAATTTGGGAGATTTGAAACTGATAAGGGACAATATGGTTGGCCCCACACTGCCTCTGCACAATTTCTGCGTCAATCCTACGCAGCTCTGCATCACACTTGCTGGGCTCTACATCACCTCCTCTTCTGATCTCCTACTGTTTGGAAATTCAACTCTCTGGCCCTCCGGACTGACATCCCGACCTTTGGCACTATATCTCTACTCTCCAAGCTAAACTTCGAACTCCCTCTAAAGCTCTGCGCTGCCTCTGCGTGGCACTACATTGCCTTTGTGTGGCACTGTGTTGCCTCTGCGTGGCACTTTTTTGCCTCTCTAAAACTCTCTATGCCTTATCTCCCTTGCACTCTCTGGATTTGGAAAAATCTCCTCTGGACTAGTATCCCTACCCATGATTGCAAGAAGATCACTCAATCTCATTCCGTCAACTCTAATGAGCCCCAGAAATGGGTAACTATATGGGCTCATTCTGCCTCTTATTTCGACTTAATCCACCATTCTCATTATTTTGTTGCATGTTTTTTAATATATTTATGCTAATAGAGTGAATTGGGTTAGTCACTTTGCCATGTAGTCTAATGAGTGTTTATTGCAGATTTTTTGGACACTGTTGGACAAAGACAAGGAATTTATGAGCAAATGGTAGCCAAACTCGAGGAAAACAGGGAAGAGAAATTTTAGGGAGGGTGTCTCCTTCATTAATGACCCCTTTCCTCGAATCGTCCATCAGCAACTCGGAGCACAAAGGCACACATTGATGATTCCAAGGGGTAGCCGAGCAAGTCAAGTAGGACTATTGTTTATCTTCAGTTCTAGGAAGTCGAGTTCCTTGAATTTAGGAGGACTGTTGGGAGTCCCCATTTGTATAAATAAGAAGGCTTCGAACCTCAGTAGGTTAGCCAGTTCTTAGTAGATTTTCGCACTTTTGTGCAGCACATTGGTCAGCTTATTTTCGAGTTCTTTTTGAAGACAGTTTATGTGATGTAACTACTATTTTTTTGATAAATGAAGATGAAACAGTTTTTGAGCCAGCACTGATCTTTTCCATAGGGCTGAAGCTCTTGAGTTAGGGCCCAACCCAAGCTACCCAGCACCTCCTTTGTGTATTTATATGTTTTTTCTTTCATTCATGAGATAATTTTTGTTGCTTAGGTTCATCTTATTTTGTTAGAATATGTTGCTTTTGATGATTAGCATAGTTGTTTTTGTATCAGTTGTGCAAGTAGGTTGTTGCAGTGACAAAATAAGATTCAAAAAGGCCACAACAGGCCCTGATCTCCTTTCTCCCTTCTTGGGACTATGATTTGAGGTCAAGGCACTACTACTGCCACCAAAAACACAGTTTTTGCTCTTCCATGCAACTGCTAGTGTGATAACTTGATTTGGAAAAGTTGATATTAGTTCAGATTCACTTGCTTAGATCATTTCCTATTCATTTACCATAGTTCTCTCGCATGCTTTTCTATTCATAGGTTACTGATCAACATTTTCTGTTTTTAGGTCAGAAATTAGGTCAAGCTAGACAAAATTCTGTTTTTAGTTCTTTCTTTGGTCAGTTTTGCTAAGTAAATGTGCAGATCTCTTGTAGGACATCTCAACTCACCATCCCTCCATAAAACAACCAGCACCAGCTCACTTCTCCTAGATTTCCCAACTCATTCGCAACATTTCGCCAATCTGCCCTAATTTCTGCGTTTTTGTCCATAAAGCTGTTTTCTTGCCATTTGAACAAATCCAACCATCACGTTCATCCATGATATTCCTTGACAAGTTTTACACACCTCAACACCCTCATCTAGCCTCCATTTCCCCTTTCCTATCATTTTTCCACCTTCAAAACTCCAAAAACAGCTTTCGGCCTCCTCTTGTAGAACCTCATGTAGATCCCATGCAGCCTCCTGTAGAATTCCCTGTGAGTGATTTTTCGAAGTCTGATCACAATGGAAGTCTTCAGAAGGGTACTAGGGGTTTCTTAGGACCTCTCCACACCTTCTGCAAAAGCCAACTCCATCTTCCTTTTCCACCAAACCTCTGCACAGTCACAACTAGTTAAATCACAAGCATAATAATTCCATATAAAAATACTCAAAAGTACAAAAATATGCCTCATTTCTTTTCAGAAGTAGCTTGAATAAATGCAATTTACCTTTTCAGTAGTCAATGGCACTCATTTCATTAGTTTCCATCTCTTTTCTTGCAAAAGTAGGGTTAGTAGGTAAACTAGGGTTTGCTAGGGTTTGCGTTTCATTTCAGTTTTCCTTCTCTTTCTGCAAGTAGAATAGCCCCTGTAGAGTTAGCTTTCTTCCATCACAGTAAAAGCTTCTTCTGAGAACTCATAGAAGTTGGCTTAAGCTCCTAGCGAACTTGCGCCAGCTGATCAAGTGATAGCCTGTAGTAAGAGCTAGTACTTGTGCATACAACACTATTGCTTCCAAGTTTGTTACGAACTACCGGGTTGATAAAAGTAAAGAAGGAAGCCCCAGGAGTTGCAGCATTATTGCTGCAATACTGGAGCCCACCATTCTTTTTGGCGCCGTTGCCGGGGAAGCGTCAGAGTATTTTGTGATTACTGCTTTTCTTCTATTTTCTACTACAACATTATGCTAAGTAGTTTATTTCAGCAAAAGTAGAGTAGTTGTTTCATTTCAATTATGCAATTTCAATTCTGCAAAAGTAGATTAGGCATTTCCTGCTTTCATTTCAATTATGCAATTTCCATTTTAGCAAGCATAGATTAGTCATTTCCTGCTTTCATTTCAATTCTACAATTTCCATTTCAGCAAAGTAGATTAGTCATTTCCTTGCTTTCATTTCAATTTTGCAATTTCATTTCAGCAAGATTCATTTCAGTTAGTTGCAATTTGTTGTTCAATACATTTTAGTTTTTGCAGGTACAAGCAGAAAAAAACAAAAATCACCCAAAAAGAGATTTCCTTTCATGCCTCGTAGGAATAGAGACAATTCAGGAAAATTCCTACCCAACACCCCCACCACATCACTAAGTCACCCTTCTCTCTTCTTTGGTGGCAGTGATCTAGAAGAACCTATAGGTGAACCTCTAGAGATATACGAAGATCCTATAACAGAAGAAGAGCAAGAAACCATTCCTCCTGAGACCATGGCTGAAAACAGAAACGTTAGAGGAAATGGGGAAAGAATAGAGGGTGCCTTTCCTATCTGAGAGACCAATGGGGACACAAAAATGAAAAACATAAGTCCTTCAGCCTTACCTCACTTCCATGGTACCGAAGATCCTGATACCTTCTTGTTTGAATTTGTTGTTCTCTGTCGAACCTATGACTATGTAGAAGACAAGCAGAAGTTGAAACTATTTCCTTCTACCCTCAAGGATGCAACATTGCGCTGGTTCATGGGGTTACCTGGAAACAGTATCACAACTTGGGCTTAGATGCAGCAAGCCTTTAACAACAAATACCGGGACTACTGTAGGTTAAAGGATACCAAGGAAGAAATCTTCCGAATGACCATGGGAAGTGATGAATCTTTAGAAGACTATGAAGAGAGGTTTCAACTCAGTTATAAAAGGGCTAGGTGCACACTTGACCCCGAATCTCTGAAGTTGGTCCTGCTCAAAGGAGTCCCTGAAGACCTTCTAGATACCCTCCATCTACTGGCTGGGGAGACATCTACCAACTACCTTATGATGACATAAAGACTGTGTTTAGAAACCATTCTAGGGCAGCCAGAAAGAGAGGTAGGGGAAGTCAACCTTTAGCTAGTACATCCTCATCTAGTTCATCCCTTAGAAATGAACTTGAGAATCGGCTGGAAGATTTCAAGAGCGAGATGAGGCAGAATCTTTCCATGCAAATGGATACCTTTCATATCAAAAGGAAACAAGAGGAAGCTGAGAGGGCTTTGGCCATCTTTTGTCCCAGGTGCACTAGAAAGCATCCTAGGAATGAATGTCCATTGCACTCTATAGAAGTGTGTTCAGTCTGTGAAGAAGACCATCCTACGAATCAGTGCCCTTCCTTGCCCGAAATTAAAGCTGCATATCAGGGGGCTGAAGGAGCCACTGAACCACTCTATTTCATGAACCAAAGGAGGCCACATGGACCCAGACCTTACTAGTAGGGAATGCAAGGGACATCCCAGACCTATTACAACCCCAATCAAGCCACTTCCATGCCTTCTTGGGGTCCCCCTGCTCATCCTTCCTGGTCCACACCCCCTCCTTGGTCGTATCCATCTCAATACCATGCTCCTCCAGTTGCTCAGTCACAGCCTCAGTGGAATGCACCTCATCAGGGGTGGAGGCCCTAGTACAACTCTCCTCCCGCTCTTTTGCCTCCACCACCTGCTCAACCACAACCATTGCCTCCTGCTCCACTAAGGCAACCCCAAATACCTTCTCAACCGAACCCGAACCCCAATAACAGACAGGCCCAACAGGTGTATAGTGGAGAAACATCATGCCCGACCTATGCTGTGGAGATTTAGGATCTTAACCTACGGTCTGGGAAGGTTCTCCCAGATAGCCAACCTCCTCCTAAGGAGGGAGAGGAAGAAAAACATGAAAGTGAAGCAAAAACCATTCCACCCTTTCCTGAGAGACTAACTAGAACCACACAACCGACCCTAGAAGAAACTGAACTTATGGGAAAACTGAAACAATTACGTGTAAAGATACCACTTCTCCAAGCCATAAAATATGTGCCTATATACAACAAGTTGATCAATGAGAAGTGCTTCAGGCACCCAGGCAGGCGCAGGAGAGATGCTCCAACTATCAATGTCATAGGAAAATTGTCCGACTTGATGTTGGGACAGGTAATCTGTTCAAAATATCTAGACCCTGGGAGTCCTGTAGTCAATGTCTACATCAATGGCACTGTAATACCCCATATCCTGATTGATCTAAGGGCTGCCATTAATGTGATGACTAAGGACACTATGCTCAAGCTCAACCTTCAGGGTTCCCTGAGAAAGACCACAATAGTACTGCAGTTAGCAGACTGCTCCACCGTGACCCCTGAGGGGATTGTGGAAGATGTAATGGTCTCTATTGATTCCTGGGAGTACCCTGCTAATTTCTTGGTTCTCCAACCAAAGGCAAAGCTCACTGGGTATCCTCTCATCCTGGGAAGACCTTGGTTGGCTACTGCAGATGCCTACATCAGTTGTCGAGCTGGGAACATGACAATCAAGAACGGGCATATGTCCAAACAACTAGTCCTATATCCTCCTGCCCAACCTCTGCTAGAACATGATTTACCTCTCTAGTTGGAGGAGGAAGATGAGGATGAAGTCTATTCCGCACCATTGTGTACAGTAGAGGCTACCATGGGGGGCCCACAAACTGAGGATGATCTTATTGAAAACTTGATTCAGAATCCACCCCCCAGTGTGTTGCCATTAGAAGAGCTGGTGGAAGAAACCCAAGCCAATCCTTTAGTTGATCTCTGTGTGGCTGATCCGACCTCTCTCCGAGTTAAGAATGTGGAATTCGGCCCAGAAAGAACCTTGAAGATCAACTCATCCCTATCCACCTCTCAGGAGAAAGAACTGTGTAGCTTATTGAAAAACCACTTGGATGATTTTTCTTGGAGCTATAAGGAGATGAAGGGAGTCCACCCTTCAGTCTGTACTCATCACATTTACATTAAAGAAGATTGTAAACCAGTCAGGCAGCCTCAAAGGAGGATGAATCCAGCCCTTAAGGACATTGTCAAAGAAGAACTGCAAAAGTTGTTGGATGCAGGATTCATCTACCCCATCTCTGACAGCGAATGGGTCTCTCCTTTGGTGCTAGTGCCAAAGAAAAACGGGAAGTGGAGAATCTGTGTAGATTATTGGGAACTAAACAAGGCCACCAAGAAGGACCATTTCCCTTTGCCTTTCATAGATCAAGTGTTAGATGGCCTGGCAGGGAAGAAGTTCTTCTCCTTCCTAGATGGGTTTAGCGGGTACAACCAGATCCAAATCAGCCCGGAAGGCTGATAAGACCAATTTCACTTGTCCTTGGGGTACTTTTGCATACCGGGTCCTTCTTTTTGGGTTGTGCAATGCTCCTGCCACTTTCCAGAGAGAAGTACTGAGCATATTTGCTGAACTGGTTCATGACTCAGTGGAAATCTATATGGATGACTTTACCCCTTATGGTTCTAACTTCCAGGAAGCTTTGACTAACTTGGGAAAAGTTTTAGCCAAGTGCATTGAAATGAACCTATCCCTCAATCTTGAAAAATGCGAATTCCTGATGACTGAAGGGACCGTGCTAGGTCATACAATTTCTCAGCAAGGATTACAGGTGGATCCCAATAAAATTGCAATCATCCAAAGGGTCCCACCTCCTCAAAAGGTAAGAGATGTTCGGAGTTTCCTAGGCTTAGCAGGGTATTATAGAAGATTCATTAAGGATTTTAGTAAGCTAGCCTCTCCATTGTTTGGTCTTTTGGGAAAAGATGTTGAGTTCATATGGACTGACAACTGTCAAGAGGCTCTGGACACCTTGAAAGGTAAACTGGTAATTGCCCCAATTTTGAGAGGTCCAAACTGGGCCCTACCTTTCCACATTCATATAGATGCCTCGAACAAAGTGATAGGAGTAGCCTTAGGGCAAATTGATGAGAAGCTGCCTTATGCCATATATTTTGTAAGTAAAAACTTGTCCAAGGCAGAATTAAACTACACTGTAATCGAAAAGGAGCTCCTAGCTGTAGTTCATTCCCTAAATAAGTTCAAACACTACATCTTCGGCTATCAAACATTCATACACACTGATCATGCTGCAATTAGGTATTTGATGAACAAACCAAATGTAAATGCTCGTATTATTAGATGGTTACTGTTATTGCAACAATTTGATTTAACCATTGTTGATAAGCCGGGTAAGGAAAATGTTGTTGCTGATTTTCTGTCTAGATTAGATCTGCCTATAGGTGAAGAAGGAATGGTGGATGATCAAATGCCAGATGAACACCTATTTGTTATTTCAGTACTCTCTCCATGGTTTGCTGATATAGAAAATTACTTGGTTTCAGCACAGTTTCCGCCACACCTGTCTTCAAAAGAGAAGAGCAAGATTGTGAGGAAAAGTGCCCCATTCACTTGGATTGGGGGCAATCTTTTTAAACTTGGCCCAGATCAAATTTTGAGGCGATGTGTTAGGGAGGAGGAAGTTTTTGACATTCTCCTAACCTGTCATGATGGGCCCTGTGGGGGCCATTTTGCAGCAAAGAGGACTGCCTTCAAAATTCTACAAGCAGGTTACTATTGGCCCACTCTTCATCAAGATGTCAGAAGATATATCAGCCAATGTGACCAATGTCAAAGGATGAGGAAACCTACTCCAAGGGATGAGATGCCCCTGCAAACTCAAGTGACTTTCGAGCCATTTGAGAAGTGGGGCACGGACTTTGTAGGTTCTATCAATCCTCCTTCAAAACAGAAATCTTACATCATTGTGTGTACTGATTATCTGACAAAATGGGCAGAAACAAAGGCGATCAAGGCAGCAACAGAAGAAAAAGTAGCTGAGTTTTTGAGGGAAAATATCTTCTACAAGTTTGGTTATCCAAGAGAGTTAGTCATAGATCAAGGGAGCCAGTTTACTTCCAATCTGATTGAAGACCTGCTCACACATCACAAAATTAAGCACAGAACTTCCACCCTTTATCATCCGCAAGCAAATGGACAGGTGGAAGTCACTAACAGAGCTTTGGAAGGGATTTTTACCTAGGTAGTGAGCAACAACAGAAAATATTGGGCAGATCGATTGGTTGAGGCCACTTGGGCCTATAACACCACCTGGAAAACCACCACAGGGTTCACACCCTATGAGCTGGTCTATGGGAAGAAGGCTTTGCTATCAATAGAATTTGAATATAACACATTAAGGATGGCAACTCAGTTGGACCTAGATCTTAGCCATGCACAAAAGGAAAGGTTACTTCAGTTAAATGGATTGGATGAACAGAGATTGCAGGCCCTTCTCCACTCAGAGGTAGTCCAACTTCAAAGAAAAATATGGCATGACAGACACCTCAAAGAAAAACAATTCCAGGAAGGAGATTGGGCGCTACTGTATGATTCAAGATATAAAGATTTCAAGGGAAAACTAAGGACAAGATGGCTGGGACCATACACAGTAGAAAAATGCAATGACAATGGTTCAGTTCTGATCCGGACCATCGATGAAGAAGCCATCCCCATGCTCGTCAATGGGCATAGGTTGAAGCTCTACAGGAAGCCCCTCTCCAAGCAGGAATTCATTGAGAATCTAAGGGAAACAGTGTTGGTAGTGGAGCAGGTCTCTGCCTCCACTCCACCCACACCCTAAAAAAAGAAGAAGAGAAAAAACAGAAAAAAGGAATAAAAGATCCCTGGGTGAAAACCTCTTGGAGGCGGTAAGGGCAGGCAGTGAGGGTGAAAACCTCCTGGAGGTGCCCTAGCTATCTCAAACAAAAAGAAAAAAAAAAGAAAAAAAGAAAAAAAGAAAAAAAGAAATATGAAAAGGAAAAAAAGAAAAAACAGAAAAAAGAAAAAGAAAAAAAACTAATTTCTTTTGAATGCATTGCAAATTGCAGGAGGGTCACAGAAGAAAAAATGACATGGCCAGGCTACATACACCCTTGATAGCTCATTCCTCCATCGCCATTGTCTTTTCCCAGGCCTTGGTCTCACTTGTTCTGAAAATTTTGCATCCTACAGGAAACTCTGTGCATTCTACAGGAGGCTCTTGTAGAAACCACAGAGAGCTCAAAATCAAGTTCAGAGAAGAATCCGAGGGCTAGAAATTTGTCTAGAAGGCCTGTGGACCTCCCTGCCACCATTCATCCTCCTAATTCTCCATTCCATCCCTGCACACCTACATTTCCACTCGCTTCTTTCTTCCCTGCATAGAAAACACAGAAATTCTGTTTCTTTTGTTAAAAAAAAATAAAAAAAAATGATGAATAAAACAGCAGCATTCTTCACTTGTTTCTTACCTGATGCATTCCAGCTGTTATTCCTTTCCTTCAGAACCTTCCTCAGCTGTCTCTTCAGTCCCTACTCAAGCATCAGCCATAAATTTTAGAGGGAGAAGCAGCTACAGGAAATCCTGCAGGATTCCTGTAACAGCTGATCCCTTTAAAAAACAAGCTCTAGAGGCAGGGTCAATGCAGCCAAGATGTATGCAATGTGCAAGGAGCGGTTCCTGATTGAAAATCACTAGCATAAGGTAGCCAAGCCACCAGTTCAGAGGCCACGAGCACCAACAGCAGCAGCAATAAAAAAAACAAAGTGCCAAAGTCTGAGCATGCAGAGCATGGTAGCGACTAACAGGTAAGTGGCTAAACCCGTTCCTCTGTTGCATGAATATTATTTAGGAACTGCATGAACCATTGAGATGGTTGCGATTAAACGAAATCGGTGGCCAGCTAACTGGCCACCCTCGTTCAATTCAAACAGCAGTTCAGAAGGTGCAATCAGCACGTGTGGTCCGTCAACTCGGGAAGAAAAACTCAAAACAGGTAGTGGTGGCAGCGTATAACGGGAATGATGGAAGTGATTGCAGGCAGGCGACATGAAATACCATAATGGCACTAGAGTAGGGACCAACAGTTCGGATGGGGATAACGTACCCTTCCTGCCACCTCACCTCGTCACCGCAGAACATGCCATAAGCTTAAGTATGCTGTAGTAGAAGCCTCCACCACCTTTTGTTTTCATTGGCATCGACGAGTTCTCGGCTGCAAAAACTCACCTACCACCTTCAGAACATCGAAACAGTCGCTCTCTGCCAGTTTTCAAAACCCTTCTGCTTATCGGGCTCTACAGGAGCATTATCGCATTCTACAGGAGCGGAAACACAGTCTACAGGAGCCTTTCTACAAGAAGGCCAGAGAGCAGCTCTGCAGAGGGAAAATTCGAAATTTTTTCCAAATTCGAGCTTGAAAAAGGTAGGCTCAGAAAACCCACTCTGCATGTTATATATCTATAAAAGGTGGTGGGATTTGAAGCGAAGTACTGAGTTAAAAAGAGAGGAAAAGTGAGAACAAGAAGTCTGCCTGTGTTTTGAAATATATATACAGTCTCTCCATTTTTACTCTCTGCACTGAAATTCTGTCTCTTTCTCCTCCGTGGTATTCTGCTGTGTAAAGAAGGGGTGCAACCATAGAAAATCAAGCCTGTGAAAAAGTGTGAATTTGCATTTGGAAGTCTGTTTATTTTGTGAGAAAGAAAAAACATTGTTTTATATACTCTCTGTTTTGTCAAAATATTGATTTCCTCCAACAGCCCGAGAAGTAAAGGAAGGTTGAGAACAACGTTTGAAGGGCAGGAAATTTACAATTTGTTTTTTTGATTAAAAAGAAGAAACACGAACAACTCTCTCTGGTTCTAAAGAAAAATCTCAGTTGTTCCTCTATTTTCGGTTTTGAAAATTTGTTGCCTTCCTCCTCACCTAAGAATTTCCAACAGTCACTAAACATCATGACAGGGGGTTTTATGAGAAAGGAGCCTCTGAATTCCACCAAATTGCATGAACACCCAGAAGTGGTAGCCCTCTTTACCAGGGCAAATTGGATGCCTTTCTTTGAGAGAATTCATGGGTATGATGAGGAAGTGACCGAGGAATTTTTAATGTCTTTAAGACCCCATTCAAAAACCCATGCTACAGTCAGTTTCAAGGGTCTGACCATAGAGCTTACACCAGAATTCATTAGCAGAATCACAGGTCTCCCACTTGGGCTCCCCTGGAGCAAAGAAGAAAAACCACTAGGACAGGTTGCTAAAAAGACATTTTTCCAGCCCGATGAACATCCTATAGAGGATAAGAATGGGGTCAGAAGGACAAGTATACCTCATCCATGGGGTGAGGTCAGCTACTAGATCATGAAATATATCTCCTGTGAAGGGAGATATAGTATAGTCTATGGTTATCATTTCAGATTATTGCATGAACTAAGATATGGAATGGACCTACCTACATCTAGAAAACTCAGTCTCCCATATTTCCTCCTCCAATCTTTGATAGAGTGTGGCACCAAGTTGAATGCAGGGGTTCCAGACCAACTGGCCCACCATGGGCTCATTAAATTACTGGTAGAGGATGCCCTCCACACATACACCATCCCTATAGCCTGGGAAATTTTCAGGAACATGTCTAGAGAAGATGACATAAAAACTCTCACTGATGACCTTAGCCCATCTGGCAGTGAAGAGGAGGAGTAGAAAGAGGAACTTGAGAAGGAAATCCATGAGGAAGCACAAAATATTCAATTAGAAGAAGAAAAAGAGGAAAAACAGAGAGAAGAGGAGAAACATGACACAACCATAGTTGAACCTAAGGCAGAGAAGAAAACAACATCAAAAGCAGAGAAGAGGAAGAGGACAAAAGCTGAGAAGAAGAAGCCCAAGACAACTCAGAAAAAGACTACCACAGGAAAGGTAGAAACTCAGCAAGAAAAGGAGAAGACAACACCAGAGACAACAGAAACAAAAACAGAAACAACAGACACAGGCAAAACTGCAGAGGATGAAGAAGAAAAACAACAAGAAGAAGTGTCTCCTGAGACACTAGCAAGGGAAGCAACAACTGTTCTTGCTGCACTTAGCACTCCAGCTAAGCAAAAAGGGAAAAGAAAAAGACAGACATCTATGTATTTCAAAGCTTGGAGGAGCACCAGAATCAAGGTGGGCAAGCCCCAGCCACCTTCGAAAGAACCCATTATCATTGAGGATGCACCTACTGTAACAAAGGAGGAATCTCCCTCCAAAATATCCATCACCTACGAGAGAGGGAGTCCTAAGACCTCCACCTGGAAGGAAAGGATCAAATTAATGGACTCTAAAGCAGTCCTATAGGAGGCACAAACCTCTCTACAGGAGACATTGGCTAAGCTCAAAGAAACTGAAAAACTGGAAAAGAAGGCAGAAGAACAGTCCCAAGATGAAGGTAAGGCAAAAGAAATACCAGAGCCAGGCCCTCAGCCTAACTTAGGCTCCTACTATAACCTTCTGGAAGGTGGGAAGATCATCCCACAAAAATTTGCAGTGCCTCTTTTCTTTGAACTGGAAAAGGAAAGAGTCAGGACCCACACTTGGATGCAGATTGCAAAATCCAAAGGGGTCGAAGATATAGGGCACATGGAAAACAAGTTGAGAGATGAGTAGAGAATTGAGCATGGTAAGGCACACAGAGAGCATCAGAAGAGCTCAACTGCAGGAAGAAAATGAATTGTTGAAAAAGCAGCTACAAGAAAGGGAACCTCAAGGAGGAAATAAGCTGTCAATCTTGGAAGGACAACAACAAAAAGAGGGACCCCAGGCAGATAGTGAGGCAGCAGAGAGACAACAACAAGAAGAAGAACCACAGACAGATAGTGAGACACTGATGAAACAACAACAAGAAAAAGAATCCCAGGCAGAAACTGAAGTGCTGATTTTGAAAAGGCAGCTACAGGAAAAGGAAGCCCAGTTAGCCTGCATGGCCAGCTGGGCAATGGAGGCATTGCAGTGCAGACAACCAACCAAATCATATGCACTGTACCTCAAATATCAGTGGCTCCAATTCTAGATTAAGACACTGGCCCAGAGGGGCACAATACCATTTCAAGATTATGGCCAATTTATGCATTTATGTGATCACAGCTCAGCTGAGGATAAAGCAAAGCTAGCAGAATTTTACCTACACAACATGGAACTTCCTGACATGAATTTATGGGATCCAAATGCTGCATTAGGAGACTTGCAACTCATGGCTATGGCATCTTGGATGAGCCATGAAGAAAAGAGAGTAGTGGAAATTCAGAAAATAATGGCAAAAGAGCTAAGTGAGCCCCTGATGATAAGGGCAGAACCAGCAGAACCCTTGGCTCTCATCTATGCCCACCAACACCTTGCAGCCAATCCTCAAGTTCTCCCTGACTATGTTGACAAGCAAGCACAGGCTATTGCTCATTTCGAGGATATGGAGAGATTGTTTGGCGATGACTGCCTTCATGCCTGCATGAGAAGGTGGAATACATTTCCACATAGCCTAAGGATCAGGGAGTATCACTCCCCAAACAGAATGAGGGAAGCCATGAGGAGAGTGCCCCTGTATAAGCACTCAATGCAAAATTTGAAAGCCAACTGGATTGGTCTTAAATTTAGTCCTCCACTGCTGTTAGGACTGTTGGAAGGAGTTAAGGAGGAGGAAGAACAAAAACAATGGGAAGAAGTGAATAGGAAAGCTGGTTTCCATGGTAGAGAGGAAGACATCACATCAGAGGCTTGGGATGTCAGGGAATCTATGAGAGCCATTAAAGATGAAGAGTTAGATTAGTTGCTCAGAGGATGAGCAACCCATTCAACAGGGGGGTGATGATGAGCCCCAGAAATGGGTAACTATATGGGCTCATTCTGCCTCTTATTTCGACTTAATCCACCATTCTCATTAGTTTGTTGCATGTTTTTGAATATATTTATGCTAATAGAGTGAATTGGGTTAGTCACTTTGCCATGTAGTCTAATGAGTGTTTATTGCAGATTTTTTGGACAATTTTGGACAAAGACAAGGAATTTATGAGAAAATGGCAGCCAAACTCAAGCAAAACAGGGAGGGTGTCTCCTTCATTAATGACCCCTTTCCTCAAATCCTCCATCAACAACTCGGAGCACAAAGGCCCACATTGATGATTCCAAGGGGCAGCCGAGCAAGTCAAGTAGGACTGTTGTTTATCTTCAGTTCTAGGAAGCCGAGTTCCTTGATTTTAGGAGGATTGTTGGGAGTCCCCATTTGTATAAATAAGAAGGCTTCGAGCCTCAGTAGGTTAGCCAGTTCTTAGTAGATTTTCGCACTTTTGTGCAGCACTTTGGGCAACTTATTTTCGAGTTCTTTTTGAAGACAATTTATGTGATGTAACTGCTATTTTTTTGATAAGTGAAGATGAAACAGTTTTTGAGCCAGCACTGATCTTTTCCATAGGGCTGAAGCTCTTGGGTTAGGGCCCAACCCAAGCTGCCCAACACCTCCTTTATGTATTTATATGTTTTTGCTTTCATTCAGGAGATAATTTATGTTGCTTAGGTTCATCTTACTTTCTTAGATTAGGTTGCTTTTGATGATTAGCATAGTTGTTTTTGTATCAGTTGTGCAAGTAGGTTGTTGCAGTGACAAAATAAGATTCAAAAAGGCCACAATAGGCCTTGATCTCCTTTCTCCCTTCTTGGGACTATGATTTGAGGTCAAGGCACTACTGCTGCCACCAAAAACACAATTTTTGCTCTTCCATGCAACTGCTAGTGTGATAAATTGATTTGGAAAAGTTGATATTAGTTCAAATTCACTTGCTTAGATCATTTCCTATTCATTTAACATAGTTCTCTTGCATGATTTTCTGTTCATAGGTTACTGATCAACATTTTCTGTTTTTAGGTCAGAAATTAGGTCAAGCTAGACAAAATTCTATTTTTCGTTCTTTCTTTGGTCAATTTTTCTACGAAAATGTGCAGATCTCTTGTAGGACATCTCAACTCACCATCCCTCTATAAAATAGCTAGCAACAACTCACTTCTCCTATATTTCCCAGCTCATTCGCAACATTTCGCTAATCTGCCCTAATTTTTGTGTTTTTGTCCATAAAGTTGTTTTCTTGCCATTTGAACAAATCTAACCATCACATTCATTCTTGATCTTCCTTGACAAGTTCTAGACACCTCAACACCCTCATCTAGCCTCCATTTCCCCTTTCCCATCATTTTTCCACCTTCAAAACTCCAAAAACAACTTTCGGCCTCCTCCTGTAGAACCTCCTGTAGATCCCCTGCAGCCTCCTATAGAATTCCCTGTGAGTGATTTTTCGAAGTCTGATCACAATGGAAGTCTTTAGAAGGGTACTAGGGGCTTCTTAGGACCTCTCCACACCTTCCTCACCTTCTGAAAAAGCTAATTCTATCTTCCTTTACCACCAAACCTTTGCACAGTCACAACCAGTTAAATCACAAGCATAATAATTTCACATAAAGACACTCAAAAGTACAAAAAGATGATTTCTTCTCATTACTTTTCAAAATTAGCTTGAATAAATGCAATTTACCTTTTCAGTAGTCAATAGCACTCATTTCATTAATTTTCATCCCGTTTCTTGCAAAAGTAGGGTTAGTAGGTAAACTAGGGTTTGCTAGGGTTTGCATTTCATTTTAGTTTTCCTTCCCTTTCTGCAAGTAGAATAGCCCCTGTAGAGTTAGATTTCTTCCATCACAGTAAAAGCTTCTTCTGAGAATTCATAGAAGTTGGCTTAAGCTCCTAGCGAACTTGCGCCAGCTGATCAAGTGACAGCCTGCAGTAAGAGCTAGTACTTGTGGATACAACACCATCGCTTCCAAGTTTATTACGAACTACCAGGTTGATAAAGTGAAGAAGGAAGCCCCAGGAGTTGCAACATTATTGTTGCAATACTGGAGCCCACCAAACTCAACACTGCTACTCTTGAGAAATTTTATCTATGATCTCTCATTCGATGTGTTCTCCAAGTGCCCATCGAACTCCTTCTTATAATCTCTCATTGGAGCTCCAACGACCAAGATTAAAACATAATTAAGGGCTAAGATTAACTAGGAGTTGATCCTCGTCCTCTTCTAGAATATTCACACATGATTTAATTAATACCCCTTAATTAACCAGATTTCCTAAGTTTAGACTTAGGGAACCATTTAAAAAAGATAATTATTTTAATTAAACCATATCTAGGTGGAATTTTCCCAAACAATTTCTAGGTATTGGAGGAATGCATGTGTCTTAGCCTCTCTACAAAATCTTGATGTAAGAGCACATCCAATGCTACATAAATCAACATTCTCTCTTAGAGAGGAATGTGCTCTAGCGTTGCAACCTGCTGAAGCATCACTCTACCTTTGCACCATCTCCTGTTGTGCTGTTGATGTCTAGCTCTACTGCCCACCAACTACTGCACAATTCTTATTGTTGCATCTATGTTGTTGCTGGCCCTACTGAACTACTATCAACACTGCATCTGTACTGCAACCCTCTCTCCATCTACTATTGCTGCAACTACAACATCTGCAATGGAAAAGCATCCAAAATACTAAACCAACTGTGTTCAGTATGATGCATCTGTTGTTCGAGTTCTGACTGCTGCTAGTCTCTGCGTTATCGCTGAAGCCTCTGCGCTGCTGCTGACTCTGCTCTGTGCCAACTGCATTGCTGCCAACTATGCTCTGCATTGCTCAGAAACTGACTACTACTAGCTACTGCATTTGTCACTCTGGCACCTGACAACACCAACTGACATTGGTCCATTCTACTACTGTTGACTATGGGCTCTCGTAGCAAGGTCTTGATCCAAGAGGTGGACTCCTGAAGGATCCTGCCCATCCTATATCTCTCTGAGGCTACAACTCTAGATCACCCCACCTCACCCCTGGAGGCATCTCAACAATCATGGCAAACTCTTCCTCCAGTCTGGAGGACATCCTATCGATCTAAGCCGATGCAGCTTTCTGATCCTACTTCTCCTTCTTGTCCTTCCTTCTGAGAGGACATTGAGTGCTCTAGTGGCCCAGCTTGCCACACCTGAAGCACTTGATCTTCGAAATATCCTTCTTTCTTTTGCTTTGCTCCCACTGCCCCTTTGATGCAAGGGCCATGTCCTCCTCTTCCTTCACCTGCTTCATCCCACTACTACCACTTCCATTGATGGTGGCCTTTTCCAGATCAAGCCTCATTTCCTCTTGCTGCGGATCATCCCACACACATTCCCAATCTGGTAGTTTTTCTCTACCCAGGATACTCTAGATGAAAACTTGCCAATCTTCATAAATGCTATTCAATGCTAATCATACAAACTCTAAGGGTTAGGGCACTGACCCTACTCAAGCCAGCTAGTCCCAGACATCCTGAAGCCTCATAAGGAAGGGTTCTACACACTCCCCTTTTTGCATCCTCGTGCATCTCAAATTCTCCTCTAAGTACATCTTCCGTTGCTTAGAAGATCCTTCGTATAGCGTAGCTAAGGCTTCCCACATCTGTCGGGTAGTATCCTTGCTGGCTATATGGGATACTACATGATCTCGAACCCCGTCGAGAATGATCCTCTTAGTCTTCGCCATCTTAGCCTTGTACTTCTTGAGCAGATCTGCATCGGCAGGTACAACTACCACACTATCGACATAAGTTTTGAGATCATGCTCATCTAGAAGGAAGGAGATCCTAGCCTTCCAGATCACATAGTTGGAGGCTCCATCCAACTGATCTTGATCTCTCAACCTAGTTTATGCCATCTCTCCTAAAAAATTCAAACTAATCCCTCTTATCCTCTACGCAGCTACTTCCCAGCTATTCGCACTCCCTTATGGAGTGAGAAATCCCACACACAACTACTACCACTCTACTTGGAAAATTCAAACTTCTTGTCTAGAAGTCCTCTGAGGAAGAAATTCCCTAATCATGTCTTACTCTCTCCTTCTTATGCCATTTTGCCAGCAACTGTTGAAAAATAACTGCGTCTCAACTGAAGATCTGCTCTGCAAGGAAACTGCATTGCTGCCTTTGGAAAGCTTCAATTTGGAGAATCAAATTTCTCTATCGACTCACTCAAAACTTCGACCTCCTTGGCCCAAGGACTATGCTGCCTTTGGGGTTTCGAACTGTTGCTAAGGAAGGATTTCAAACCTCCTTTTTCCTTTCTACTCTGAGCTCTCCTACTCACAATCTGTGCTCTAATACCATATGAAAAATCAGCTACCCAATTCCTACTGCAGCAAACTGATAATATTTCTCCTATTTGTTAATTACTTGCAGTTTTCTACAACAAATATCAAAATACATACACTATAGCTTACACAAAATAAATAATGTGGAAACTAAATACGACATAGGAGAGAAATAAACACACACACACATCTAAACAGTTATTTTTGTACAATGTCCCTGGAAAAACCCAAATTGGGAAAACCAGCGCAGTATCTAAGGGTTTTATTATTATGCAGTGGTTTCTGAGTACAATTCGTTGGATTCCCAAATTGGCTATCCGATATAGAGAAAAACTAGTAAAGAGTTAGCGAGAAAAATCTCACACTGATTCGGGAGATCTGACACTGATCAGGGACAAGTTGGTTGGCCCCACGCTGCCTCTGCGTAGCTTCTGTGACAATCCTATGCAGCTCTACGTCACACTTGTTGGGCTCTGCATCACCTTGTCTTCTAATCTCCTACTGTCTGGAAATTCGACTCTCTGTCCCTCCGGTCTCACACCTCGACTTCTAGCACTCGATCTCGACTCTCCTAGCTGAATTTTGAACTCCCTCTGAAGCTCTATGTTGCCTCTGCTTGGCACTGCACTGCCTTTATGAACTTCTCTATGCCTTCTCTGTCTTGCACTCTCTAGATATGGAAAACTCTCCTTCAGACTATTATCCCTGACCCTCACTGCAAGAATATCACTCGATCTCACTCCGACAACTCAACGTTGCTACTCTTGAGAAATTCGATCTATGATCTCTCATTCGATGTGTTCTCCAAGTGCCCATCTAAATCCTTCTTATAATCTCTTGTGCTCCAACGACCAATATTAGAACATAATCAAGGGCTAAGATTAACTGGGAGTTGATCCTCGTCCTCTTCTAGAAGATTCACACTTGATTTAATTAATACTATTTAATTAACTATATTTCCTAAGTTTAGACTTAGGGAACCATTTTAAAAAGTTAATTATTTTATTAAACCATCTCTAGGTGGAATTTTCCTAAAAGATTTCTGGGTATTGGACAATTCATGTGTCTTAGCCTCTTTGCAAAATATCGAGGCAATAAACATCCGGTGCTACATAAATAAAAATTTAGCTCCAAAGGAGGAACCCCGGGAAGTTGTGGAGTAGCCATAAATTTAGGAGCAAAGAGTGGAGATAACCACTCAAGTAGAACCTTCTAGAGAAGACAGAAAAAGGACCAGGGAAACCGAGATACTTGTGCAAGATGCGAGGGAGAATGTGGCTGCTCATTCAAATCAACATAGATAGAGAAGATCACATGATCAACACACTGGCTACATGGCTCTAATGAATAAGCTTGTAGAGACTGATCCATCCTCCTTCGAGGAATCAATAGAGAAACCTGTATGGGTTGATGCAATGGTGGAGGAATACGAATCCATTATAAACAAAAGTCTTTGGGAAGTGGTCCCAAGACCAATAGATAAATCAGTTGTGAGTTCAAGATGGATCTTCAAGGTGAAGCAGGGAGCAGACAGAAGCATAGAGAAGTATAAGACCATATTTGTGGTCAAGGGTTACTCTCAAGTTATGGAGATTGACTATGAGGAGAAATTTTCTCTTGTAGCGAGGTACTCATCCATTAGATCAATTCATAATTTGGCTAGACAGATGGGGTGGAAGATCCACCATATGGATGTAACAACAACATTCCTCAATGGAGTTATTAAGGAGGAGGTGTACATCGAGCAAATAGAAGACTTTGAGACTTTTGATCGAGTGTCTCATGTGTGTAGACTTAAGCGTGCATTGTACATTCTCAAACAAGCACCCAATGCTTTGTACATGAGGATCGATAGCTATCTCACTGGTTTGGGCTTCAAAAGAAGTGAAGCGGCTGCAAACCTCTATCATATTTTGGTAGAAGGTAAATTGTCTATTATTGTCTTATATGTTGATGATTTAATTTTTACTGGTGATGAGAAGTTGATCAGATCTTGCAAGGAGGACCTTGCAAGGGAGTTTGAAGTGAAATACTTGGGTGTCATGCACTACTTCCTTAGGTTGGGAGTATGGAAAGGTGATTGTGAACTGTTTGTCTCTCAAGGAAAGTATGAAAATGAGGTACTTCAAAGATTCCACATGGATAGTTGCAAACCCATGGACACACCCATGGATAGTAGGTTCACTAATGTACCTTGTGAAAACAGTAGGGTTACTCTCAAGTTATGGAGATTGACTATGAGGAGAAATTTTCTCTTGTAGCAAGGTACTCATCCATTAGATCAATTCATAATTTGGCTAGACAGATGGGGTGGAAGATCCACCATATGCATGTAACAACAACATTCCTCAATGGAGTTATTAAGGAGGAGGTGTACATCGAGCAAATAGAAGACTTTGAGACTTTTGATCGAGTGTCTCATGTGTGTAGACTTAAGCGTGCGTTGTACGTTCTCAAACAAGCACCCAATGCTTGGTACATGAGGATCGATAGCTATCTCACTGGTTTGGGCTTCAAAAGAAGTGAAGCGGCTGCAAACCTCTATCATATTTTGGTAGAAGGTAAATTGTCTATTATTGTCTTATATGTTGATGATTTAATTTTTACTGGTGATGAGAAGTTGATCAGATCTTGCAAGGAGGACCTTGCAAGGGAGTTTGAAGTGAAATACTTGGGTGTCATGCACTACTTCCTTAGGTTGGGAGTATGGAAAGGTGATTGTGAACTGTTTGTCTCTCAAGGAAAGTATGAAAATGAGGTACTTCAAAGATTCCACATGGATAGTTGCAAACCCATGGACACACCTGTAGCGAACAATTGGAGGTAGGAGGATGCCACTTCAGGTGAAGAAGTGGATGCTACTATTTATTGGTAGCCAGTAGGTTCACTAATGTACCTTGTGAAAACACGACCTGATATGTGCTATACAGTCAACCAGCCGAGCCAAGGCATGGTTAGGCTAACCAAATTATTTTGGAAGGAAGCTAAGCATGTTTTATTGTACCTTAGAGGCACTACCCAGTTTGGAATATGGTATAGACAGACAGAGGGAGTGAAGTTGTGTGGCTTCACAGATGAAAATTGGGCGGGGAGTCCATCTGACTGAACTAGTACATTAGGTTGAATTTTTAGTTTTGGGTCCACAATGGTTTCCTAATACAACAGGAAGCAAAGATCTGTGGTGCTCAACTCCGCACAAGAAAAATACATGGTTGCAAGTCAAGCAACATGTGAGGCGATATGGATGAGAAAGATACTTGTTGGATTGTTTGGTCAAATTACGGATCCAACTGTGATCTACTGTGATAATCAATGTTGCATCAAGCTCTCTCACTATCCTAGTTTTCATGATCGATCCAAGCATATAGATATTCGGTATGACCATTTACAGGACTGTGTGCAGAGGTAGATAATGTTGTTGTAGCACATTCTAACTGGAACACGATGCTGACATTTTGACAAAGCCCTTGTCAAGAGGGAAGTTTGAGTTCCAAAGGTACGGGATAGGGGTTGTTAATAATCCCTTTCTTGCTGTGAGGGAGTGTTGAAAAATGCAACAATAAATTCTCAATTTGATTTTGCCTTGATTAAATTGAGAAAATTCAAATTTCCACATCAGCAGACAACTTGGATGCAATTAACTTGTGTGACATGGTTTGTGCCACCTAGTTTACTCAATAAATTCGAGTTGGAGGAGTTAGAGTTAAGTAAAGCATGTTTGGTTGCTAATTTGTAGCAATCAAAGTTTGTTATCTCAAGTTATTTTCAATTGAACTAGTTCCAACTGTTGGATGAACTAGTGGAAGGTTAGTTGTGCAGTGGGACTTTAGTCAAACTCAATGATCATCCAGTTAACTGATCAATCAACCCAAAATAGCTAGTGCATGTAGAGAATTCAAGTCCCTAGGCTTTGTGGATATTCCAAGGCAGTGTAACATTAGCTGTAGACTATTTTGGAGTGTACGAGTGTTGTGTGCAACCTGATGACCAACTTGAGGAATTACACAATCCATTTTGGAGAAATTCCTAAATAATAGGGGTCTAATTTCTCAAGGAATAGCGCAAGGAAATAGGGGCTCAAGAAGAGGCTGAAATTGACTAATTCTGGGTTAGAGCCTTTTAGTGAGCAAGAAATTCTCAATTTGATTTTGTCATGATTAAATTGAGAAAATTCGAATTTCCACATCAGGAGTCAACTTGGATGCAGTTAACTTGTGTGACATGGCTTGTGTCACCTAGTTTACTTAATAAATTCGAGTTGGAGGAGTTAGAGTTCAGTTAAGAATGTTTGATTGCTAATTTGTAGCAATCAAAGTGAGTTATATCAAGTTATTTTGAGTTAAACTAGTTCCAACTATTGGAGGAACTAGTGGACGGTTAGTTGTACAATGGTTGTGCAGTGGGACTTCAATAAAACTCAATGATCATCCAGTTAACTGATTAATCAACCCAAAATAGCTAGTTCATGCAGAGAATTTAAGTTCCTTAGGCTTAGTGGAGATTCAAAGGCAGTGTAACATCAGTTGTAGACTAGTTTGGAGAGTACAAGTGTTGCATGCAACCTGATGATCAACCTGAGGAATTGCGTATTCCATTTTCAAGAAATTCCTAAATAATAGGGGCCTAATTTCTCAAGGAATTGCGCAAGGAAATAGGGACTCAAGTAGAGGCTAAAATTGACTAAGTTTGGGCCAGATCCTTTCAGTGAGCAGAGATGAATTAAAAATAAAAAGGAGAAATTAATATGATCACCACAATCTAGTATAGTTCTTGTCACCCACCAAAGTACGTGACCCCATAGGAGAAAAACTTTCTCCCATTTTGCACATCCAACCAGTGATCCATGCAACCCCTAACAACCACCATTAGATGATGATGAGTCATTTTGTCTCTACTACCTGCATCAATCATATACTTCTCACTCATCTATTAAGAGCACATGGACGAAGGCAGGATTTCGATTAAAAGGTACTTTATTCATTTTACAATCAGGTGCTTATGCTTGTTTGTATTTGGCCATTTGATATGGATTATGGGGTGACCTAGAAGAAGGATGGATTTTGATCTTGATCATGTTTCCTCACCTTAAATGGGTTAATCTTCAATCCTAGTACAGTGGGACCTCCCCTAATAACCTAATCGGTATAGGAGGGGTACTCCTTGGGAAGCCTTGATTGAGATAGTGTGTTCCATATATCCCTATTTCACACTTACCACTTTCCATCTTGCATTACAAGCCCATATTCCATCTCCATTCTTCAAGTTCAATTTCCCATTGCTTCTCTAGGATTTGGCACCCATATATCCATATACCTAGGTAGGGCCAAAAATTTTTCCCTGGGAGGTTGATGTAGCTAAAAGAAAAGGAAAAAACACATTATGGCCACAAATTAGAATAAAGGAATATCACATTGAAAAATATGGCTAGGACATATACATTAGCATGTGGTAAAAAACCTTGCATGAGGTCCACCTTACTCATTATGGACATCACCCAATTCCTTAGCACATGTTGCTCCTTTACTTCATAAAATGAGCCCTTGCATGTCCCAAACCTGATGGGAAATGAGATGTGTCATCATTAAGGGGTAATACAATTGTTATACATCATTCAAAGCAAGCTCTAACCCTTTAAGCTACGAGCAATAATACAAATAAAAATCAAGCAAGAGTAAAAGGCACACAAGAGGGGTGGAAAAAAAAAGGCTAAGTTGGTAACTCATGCATCCACTATTGCTCCCTCCTCACATATATACACTTAGGATGTGGATCCCCATCATGTTGGTCCCTTTGACCATGGCAACTAACCATGAAGTCTTCTCCCCTTTGTACCATCATTATTCACTAACACGTATTGATTGAAGGGTGGACTGAGGAAATGTTACTTCCCCTTAGGGGTTGGAAACTCCTAATAAGGTTTCCCTTTAGCCACTCCTACCTAGGGAGGAAACACAATTACAAGTTCAAGGCCCTGATTTTGGAAGGGAAGCCTTATTTGAAGTATTAAATATCCATTTACATTCAATCTTGGTCCACTTAGATGCAAAAATTATTATTGTACCTAATGATGAGTTGCTTTCACTAGACTATATGTTGTCATTGTTAGGTGGTTCAGTATCCCATGACCTGGACACCTTACCCACATGTAATAAGCCCCAAATTTGTATATTGGCACCCATAGGTGAATCACTAAGAGACTTAGGTTTCCAAGCAATAAACACATCACACCTACCCTTAGACACCTTCTGCACCCAAGACATTCTACCACTTTGCATTACATTTGACGATTCTCTAGGATGATGCACTTGGACTAGCATGCACCTAGGTAGACCTTAGCACTCCCTTAGAGATGGTAGGTGATCTAGAGCCCAAATGAGAATGGTCTCACCTTTTTAGACATGGGAGGGATAGTACCACAAAGAAATCCCTCAACGTTGGAGCAGATATGGACATTTTGAGGAGTTGGAGACTTAGGAGACCACCTTTGGTGCCCCAAAATGGATTTTTGGGTTGACATAGGGATTTTGATAGATATTTGAGGGCCACCCCTCACATCATGATTTTTAGAGGCTTCTACACCACTTATGGCACCTCAGAGCCTCAATTCATGAAATAGGGAGCTCAACACATAGATGAGATCAACCTTTCTAGGCCTTATGGTTCACACTTGTGGGAAAATCATTTGATTTTTGTCTAAGCTAGTGGGTTGGCTTGTAACCCAATGCATCATTATGATTTTACTTGTTTTCCTAGGGGATTTTAGGCTAATTAGGAACTATTCCTCCTCATATAAATAGAGGAGAGGACTATTGTATCTCTCATCATCATCACTTGGAGAACTCAACCTCTCTTAGGAGAATTTTGACCTTCTTTACTTGTGGAGAGATGTGATTTATGGAATGAATTTTGTATTGGAGTTATTTATTTGTCTTTGGAGAAGTTATCTTGGATCAGTGATGAATTATTCATGCATGTTAGCTTGTAAGTGAGCCTTGTATTTGATAATTTTTTTCCTTATGTCTAATGTATGAAATATATTGGTAATCTAGAGTTTTTCTATTGTGCCCTAATCTGTTAAAAAATAATTGTATAAAGGCTAGATATCATTAATCAATGCCTTATTGATTATATAACATGTGAATTGTATTCCCCTTAGGAACTTGTTCGTATCTCTCCCAAGTGCCTTTTATCCCTCACAAAGATAATAGTTATGGTTTCGATGCTAGGGCATCATAATATCCTTACTCTTTTTCAAGGATTAGCTAACCTTAAACATCCGTAGACTCCATCCACCCAAGGATTAGGAACTAGCCATTCATTTGTTGGTGATCAAGTCAATTTTATCCATACATTTTACTCTTTCTCTCTCTTGCCTAATTTGACCCTCTTAAGGCCAAACGACCAACTAAGGCTTAGTGCGAATTAACAAGGAGGAGGAATTTTGGACCTTGGAAAGTCTAAAAATAAAAAGTTGAGTGGTTGCCATAAAATCATTCCCTTCTAGTGGGATTTCATTGAATTTTCATCCATAATTTCTCTTACCTTATTTGTTTGACCTATAGTTACTTGGGAGCAGGAGCAGGGAGCGACATTTTCAAAAGCTCCCGGTTCGGGAGTGAATATTTATATATTTTGATGCATATATGCCAATAAAAGCATGTAGAATGATGAATTAGTTATAAAAATCATAAAAACATGGATTAAACCATATAACATCAATAATCTATTAGTTACAATCTTCATCAACCATAGGTTCAAAAGTTACAAGTTTTTATTTATATAGCATGTAAGGGTGCACATAACCAAAATAACATCAAGTGAAATCCATATCTAAACCAAAAATACATCAATAAGCAGGCTCTAGATGGCGTCTAGCATCTGAAAAAATCATGCTACTACAAATACCTACATATCATCAAAATCATTGCCTATCTTGGTATCTTTGTCATTAATACCACCCTCTAAGCATTAACATAAGATTAAAAAAAGCATAGCATGTCAAGTCAAGATTTTGTTTGAGTGATGGGTACATTTTTAGTAGGGTCATGATAGAGGAGTTCTACAACCAATGTCACTAACATCAAGGTACATAGAGGGATTGGTACTATTGATTAAATACGAGGTCCATACCCTAGTACATGACAAAATACAATGGAAACATTGCAATCCCCCAAATCCTGAAATCCTGAAAAAGTGATAAGCCTAATGGATTTTGAGTGAGATCTAAAATTCTACTTTCTCCATATGAAATCTAATGAGGTCGGAACCACTCTCAAACATCCCGAGTCACTTCGTGGTAATGTTAAAAATTTAAGTAAAAGTGACATTCTCCCTTTCTCCTTTATCTTTCATTTTCATCCTTTTACTTTAAGAATTTAACATTACCATGAATTTCATGTCAATACTAGGGCCATAAGCTTGATCACTAGGTTGGCCCACTCAAAAAATCTTGTTTCTTTGAAAAAAATTGTGTTTGTAATGTGTTTGCAAAAAAAGCTAGGGAGATTTTTTTTTTTAGGGAATGCACTTAGGGAGCTGGTTCAAGGGGTGGGGGGGGGAGGGCACTCCCCCGAAACCCTAGTTTTCTCTAGGAGAAAACTCTAGTTTGGTTTTAGCTTCAACTTGAGGGCTTCTTGAGGGTTTCATATGCTTTAACGTTGTTGGAACACATTGTGGGAAACCCTTTCTTTGCACCTAGACCTTGGTAATCCCAACTCTCAACCTATCAATCAAACCCTAGGTCTTGTGTTGCCCTAATTTGGCCTCTTCAAGGAAAGCACATTGGCTCCTCTTGGAGATTTGTTCCTAAATTGTCTTTCCCTTGGAGGCCTCCTTGTCACCTTGCACCTTTAACCATAGAATACCTATTAGGGTACTTATATACATACCAGGACTCCTCCCATTATTGAAAATCCATAAAGAGCAGGGAGTCTTGGTCGCATTGAGGGTGGGCCATCACCCCATTGTTGTCACTTAGTCTAGTGATAGCCTTGTAGGTTACCCCTTCCAAGGCCTACTATATTTTGCAGCAACAATGCCTTCTCTCAATTGGGCAATGGAGTTAATAACTGACACCAAAGATAAAAAAACCTGGATGAGGAGGGTGTTTTTTTTCCACGACACTGGAGAATCTAGGTTAGGGTATTAGAATCACTTACACTACCAATCCAAATACCACAACAAACTACTTTGCACAACAAAATATAAACAACAATAAATCAACACGTGCACAAATAAACAATTTTTTACAATTTTTACAATAACCCAACTTCGTTATATTAAGAAATTGTAATACAACTGTCTAAGGCTCTCATACTAAGGATAATGGCCCTCATACATCCAATGATACAAGACTACAATTAGGACTTGGTGTCAAAAACTAAGACAACCAAACTACCCAAACAAGATACCCTGACTGTTTGGTTGATGTAGTGCGATCTCTCAGCTCCTCTTAGTTGTATTCTGAACACACCTACCCAATCCTTTGGCTCTTGATCTACAACAACACCAACCTACCTCTATCAATGAACTAGCTCCTTTAGGCCACTAAACACGGCTCCAATCTACCCTCTAGCTGACCATTTATCCATTAATGCATCAACACATAGGGTCTTCTTGTGAGTTGTTCACAACTCTATTTATGAACAACTCTAGACTTCCCAATGTTGTTCCTCAGCTCCTTTGGGACTTATTTTCCACTAGCTTCTCCTTAGTCCTTCAAGGACACAACTCTTAGTGACTTTCTTCTAACTATTATCTGTATGTTCTTCTCGATGAAGATAATCCTTAGGGCATGGAGGGCTTCCACCTATCAGTATCAAACGTCCTTATCCAACAATGAACTGGGTTGATCCAACTACTCACTTTAACCTCCTTCTTTTTCCTTCAAAGATCAGCCACTAGAGCCTCCAACCTTCACCCTCCTTATAGTTGTCAACTTCTTTCTTGGAAACTAATCTAGGGCTACTTGGGTCACCTACTTTATGCCCTCCTAATATCCTTAGGGTGCCCAACACAATATGTCTAAACTGGACTCTATCTGCTATCAACACTTCCACTCAAACACAACAACACATACCTATTTGAGTTGGTGTATCTCTGTTGTAGGGTCTACAATCTGGTTAGGACTGGTATGATAGTCACTTCAACTTTATTTCCTAATCCAAAACCCTTCTACACAACTGCGACCTCCCTCAACATTATGTTTCCTTCCCTCCTTGGCCTATAGGGTTGATCCACGCCCTTTTTAGGCTTCTTGGACCCCTGAATTAGGAAGGTATGGTTGGAAATAATACTGAGAGGGGGGGTGAATCAGTATTAGCAAGTCAATAATTTTTTATTTCCATAATCAGATTCATATACGCTGCTTCAGTTAATGGAACTTGCGTGTATAAGCAACTGTGTTTAAGGAAACTAACGTATATCCAACAAACTTATGATTCAGTTAATTCATCATATGTTGATCTTTAATCAGTGCATCAGAACGATATAAATAGTAACCAGGTGCAGTAAAAATAGAACAGACAATCACACACATGAACACAAGATATAAGTTGGAAACCCAATGTGGGTGAAAACCACCTGCTGTAATCGTCTCTGTCTTCTTTTTAATAATAAGAGAATTCTTTTTATAATTTTTGTACTGGTGCAGTCTTATACCTGCGTATACCTCTCTTTCTTCATCCTGTGAAGTCTGATCTGAACTCTGTGCTGTTAACCTGCTGAATTGTGATCTATCATCTGAGTGAGTTGCCATCAAGGACAACACCTGTGTCATAATGCCAACAATCTCCCCCTTTGGACTTGATGGCAACCCCAAGTCACTCTCCCCCTTTGTCATCAAGGGCAAAGGGTCATGCTCCCCCTGAGTACATGCTGAATTCTCTGATATGCTGAAGTGTGCTGATTGAGCTCCATGATCGAGTCCATGCTCCCCCTGAATATAAGTAAGGTCTGCAAAAATATGTTCTAAAAGAAGAACATGACTCTATATATACATCATAAATGACCTTCCTATCCCCAATGAATCATACATACATCCATCTCCCAACCAAGTGGGGATATACCAATTTTTTATACTTGTCAAAACAAGAAACATTACATCATCCATCCCAGGCATAGCGGGGTAACAAATTAGGTCGTTTCATGACCTTTACATTAAAAGATATACATGACATATATAGCAGAGACCAAATATCTTAAACAAGACCATGATAGTCATCAACAACTATCATCAACAGCATCTGTCAATCAACATTCAAACCAGCAACCATGTTCTCCCCATGAACCTGGTCCTCTTGAATAAAAAAAAAACGATGTGAATCTGTACCAAGATCTTCTAAGATAATGCCAACAATGCATTATTAGAAGCATATGCTCCCCCTGAACCTGTGCCAGATGATCAATGTCAGATTTGATCATTTCATATAATAGAAGAGTTATTAAGGCATCATCATCAATCAGATATACATCAAGTTATTAAGGCATCATCATCAATCAGATATACATCAAGTTATCCCTTAGATTTACTTGGAATCTTCCAACTATTCCTAATGCATGCATGATGTCCGGTCGAGTACCTGTTAGATAAATCAGACTGCCAATCATGGATCTGTAAGTTGGTTGATGTACTGCTGCTGATTCATCATTTGAGCTGAGACTGCATCCTGTTACCATTGGGGTACATACTGGTTTAGAATCTTCCATGCCATACTTTTTCAAGATCTGTTTGAGATATTTGGTTTGTGATAGAAAAATACCATCTTTATTTTGTTGAACTTGTAGACCAAGAAAATATGTAAGCTCACCAAGCAAAGACATTTCAAATTCTTGCTGCATTACCGAAGCAAAATTCTGACTCATGGCTTCTTCATTGCTACCAAAAATGATATCATCAACATAAACAACAAGTATTAGCAATTTATTATTGTCAATCTTTGTATATAGATTTCTATCAGCGGATCCCTTTGAAAAACCTTGTTGAGGGAGATATTTGTCAAGACAGTAATACTAGGCCCTTGGAGCTTGTTTCGGACCATAGAGAGCCTTTCTAAGTCTGCATACAAGTTTTGCATCATTTCCAAGAATGAACCCGTCTGGTTGCTCAATATAGACTTCTTCTTCTAAGTCTCCATTAAGAAAGGAAGATTTTACATCCATTTGGTATACTTTGAATTTCTGAAAACTAGAAAGAACAAGAAACATTCTTAGGGCTTCAAGTCTAGCAACAGGTGCAAAAGTTTCTTCAAAATCTATACCTTCTTGTTGAGCATATACTTTACAAACAAGTCTGGCCTTGTTTCTAATAACTTCTCCATTTTCATTCAGCTTGTTTTTGAATATCCATTTAGTTCCTATGATATTCTTATCATGAGGTCTAGGAACTAATTCCCAAGTATTATTCTTTTCAATTTGCTCAAGTTCTTCATTCATGGCCTTGACCTAACATTCATCTTTGCATGCTTCATTTACTTTTTGAGTTTCTGGATGATTTCTCTGAACATACCTAGACAAAGTCTTTTCTTCTACCGTTATCTCTTCTTCTGGTGCTTCATTGGTTTCTTCTTCAGAATTAGTGTGATTTGATGTGGGAGGATAATCCTCATCTTCTTCATAATCTTCGGTTTTTATCTGTTTTGGATTTTTGCATGCTTCATTAACCACAACATCAATACTTTCAATAATTTTCCCAAGCCTTTTATTATAACATTTATATCCTTTACTTCGGGAAGAGTAACCAAGAAGAATACCTTCATCTGCTTTGGGTTCAAACTTACCAAGTTTTTCATCCGTCCTTTTGATGTAACATTTGCTTCCAAAAACTTTGAAGTATTTTACAGCAGGAGTCTTACCATACCAAAGTTCATGTGGAGTTTGAGTGCTGTTTACCTGAACATGTGCTTGGTTGAGAATAGTGACGACAGCGAATGCAACTTCATCCCAGAAGGTTACAGGAGTTCCAGACTCATCTAGCATAGCATGAGCCATTTGTTGAATAGTTCTGTTCATCCTTTCTACCACTCCATTTTGCTGAGGAGTCCTTGCAGTGGAGAACTGCCTTTTTATTCCACGTTGTTCACAAAAGTCAAAGAATTCATCTGAGGTAAATTCCCCTCCTCGATCAGATCTGAGGCATTTGATTTTGGGATCTGATTGATTTTCAACCAAAGCTTTGAAGGCTTTGAACTTTTCAAATGCTTCATCGTTATGCTTTAGAAGACCTATCGAACACATTTTGGAAAAATCATCAATGAACAATATAAAGTATTCTTCTCCACCAGGCGACTTTTTCCTTGATGGTACACATAAATCACTATGAACAAGTTCAAGAGGCTTACTAGCTGATCCTTCCTTTTCAGGGAAGTGCGATCTGGTTTGCTTACCGAATTGACATGATTTGCATATTGTATTTTCAGGAATGCTGATATCAGGAAGATCATGAACAACCTGGAATCTGCATGCTTTTCTTATTTGAGAAAAGCTTAGATGCCCCAATCTTCTGTGCCATAGCCAGTGTTCATCATCTTTGCTTAGGTAGCACTGTTGTTGTCCTCCCTTGAGTATGTATAAGTTGTTTGGAGTTATTGTACCTTTAATCATGGTTTCTGCTATATCAAGCTCATGAACAACATATCCGTTTGATCGAAATACTACTTCATTTCCTTGATCACACATTTGACTGACACTCAACAGGTTATGCTTTAGACCATCAACATACATAACATTTCCAACTTTAACCTTTTCTTTTAGTAAAACAGACCCTTTACCTTTTATGATAGCAGGAGTGTCATTTCCAAATGAGACCTTCTTTTCCTTTTCTAAGGCATTATATGAGTGAATTTTTTCTTTGTCACCTGTCATGTGTTTTGAGCATCCACTGTCGATGTACCACTGATTTTCTTGTCCTTCTGCATAGAAGGCTATGCCACATCTTTTTGTTTGTGGTTCTTTCTTTTTCCATATTTTGGGTATTAATGGAGTTTGCTCCTTTTGAGATATTTGCTGAAATTTACTCCTGCATTCAGATTCTTCATGACCGAAGTTGTTGCAGATAGAGCATTCTATTTCATTTTCAAGAAGAGAAAAGTTGTTGTAGGACCTTTTCATGATCCCTGTCATATTCCTTTGATTTCATGCTTCTCTAGTCATGATGGTCTTGTAAGAAACACATTAAGCAGCTTTGTGTCCAAAGTTATGACATGAAAAACATTGGCCATTAAAGAAGTTCCTGCGATTATCGAATCTATTGACCTGGTGATTGTAGTTTCTATTGATATTCATCCTTGAAGCAGATTGAGTATAATTTACCTGAGGTTGGTTGTGGCCTTTGTTCATCCTTGAAGTAAATTGAGCCTGATTTACCTAGTGATCTGCTTTATGCCTTTGCTGTCGATTGTCAAATTGTTCACTGCTCTTTGCTGCATCAAGATAGCTTTTAGTGGAGGTTGACGGCTTCTGTGCTTGAGATGCTTCTTCAGTATATCCAAGACCTATCTTTATCAGAGGAGAACGCTGTACTTTGATAATTTCATTTAAGGTTTATGATCCTTTAGCAAATCTAAGATTGAAAGCTTTTGTTTTCTCGATATCCTTTCTTAGACCCACAACTTCACATTCTAGTTTTTCATTGTGTTTTTCTCTTTCAGCAAGTTGGAATGTCAAAGTATCTATAATCATATTCTTCTCTTCTAAACAGATTTTGAGTTTAGAGATTTCTTCATAAAGATCATCTTCATGTATAGCATCCAAGAAATCATCATCTTCATAAGCCATCAAAAGTCTATAGTCATTACTATTTTCATCTTCATCACTAATTGATAAACCATCGCTATCTTCATGAGTATAGTAGCTCTTCTTACTTACACTTTGTTTTCTATTCCATTTTGTAGATTCCTTTCCTTTATCAAATTTATCTTTATGAGGACATTGGTAGCATAATGACCGACTCTTCCACAAGCAAAACATTTGAAAGGTAGTTTATCTCTGAATCTTCCAGAACCCCGTTGAAGGTTCTTGACAAAGTTTGCTTCTTCTTCTCCTTCTGAAATATGTCCTGATTCATTGAGTTATTATTTTCCTTTTGCTGAAGCTTTAAATGCGGCTTATCTCATATCTAAAGGACCTCCTTTTCTTATCTCGAAGGCAGTTAGGATTCTGTGCAGCTGTGTCATAGTAATATTCTGTAGATCCTGCTTTTCTTCTATGGCAGATACTTTTGATTCAAACTTAGCAGACAAGGATCTTAAAACTTTTTCAACTAAAGTAACTTCCTTTATCTCTTCACCCAGATTATTCATGCAATTAACAATCTCATCTATACATAAGAAGTAACTAGCTATACTTTCATCATTAAGCATCTTGAGAGTTTCATATTGAATTCTGAGAGTTTGCAGTTTAGCACGTTTTACCTGAGAATCTCCTTCGTAGCTTAGAAAAATTTTGTCCCATATTTCTTTGGCGGATTTGAGCTGCATAACTTTGACAAACTCTGATTGTGACAGACTTCCCAACAATGTATTGACAACCTTGGCATTGGTTTCATATTGCTTTTTATGTGCCATATCTGTAGGAATTGCTGATGGAAATGTATATCCTCATTCCACGATTTCCCAGACAAGAGATTGAAGATAGGTTGTGGTTCTTACCTTCCAATAAACAAAGTTGCTTCCATCAAAGATTGGCGGTCTGATGGATCCCTCTCTTTCTTGATTACTCATGATGATGGATCTTCCTTCAAGTGATCAAGCTTCTTCTAAAGGACCTGCTCTGATACCATTTGTTGGAAATAATACTGGGGGGGGGGGGGGTGAATCAATATTAGCAAGTCAATAATTTTTCATTTCCATAATCAGATTCATATATGATACTTCAGTTAATGGAACTTGCGTGTATACGCAACTGTGTTTAAGGCAACTAGCGTATATCCAACAAACTTATGATTTAGTTAATTCATCATATGTTGATCTTTAATTAGTGCTTCAGAACCATATAAACAGTAACCAGGTGAAGTAAAAATAGAACATACAATCACACACATGAACACAAGATATAAGGTGGAAACCCAATGTGGGTGAAAACCACCTGCTGTAATCGTCTCTGTCTTCTTTTTAGTAATAAGAGAATTCTTTGTACAATTTTTGTACTGGTGCAGTCTTATACCAGTACACAGGCTTCTACCTGCAGAAGGCTACAACCTTCTCTCATTCTCCAGCTTCTACTGGAAGGGAGCTACAACCCCATAGCTCTTGTACTAGCTGATATGTTTACTAGTACGTAGGTGTTGGCCTACAGAAGGCTACGACCTTCTCTTTTCTTCCAGGGACCACGTTTCATAAATTTTCAGACTGGATCCATCAATAACATCATTCAATCATCAAATATATCTGCATCAACCAATCTCCTTTACTCCAACCACAACTGAATCAATTAATCACTTTGATAACCCTTCAATCTGATCTTTCAGGATGTTGTAACCAGAATACAGTAGCGAGAACCCAAGCCAGAACCCAGAACACTGCAACAAAAAATAGAAGCAGCTCAAACATATTTTATAAGGTATACGCTACTTCCATGTGACGAACCTACGTGCATACGCGCTTTCCTCAAGGTGAACCTGCGTACAGATCTGCAAGTCAAATTTATGATGTATACATTGTTTTGATATGCATAACCAGCGTGTATACGCGCCTTTGCTAAAGTGAACCTGCTTACAGATCCATCATTAGATCTTATCCTTCATCAAGAGTTAAGGTTCATCCTCAGTTCAGATCCATCTATGCACCATAACCCAATAACCTATATAATAGATCTTACTCTTCATCAAATATTCAATACTTGAGTACATTGGCCTAATGATCTTCCCTTCCTTTTATAGTCTTAGGCCTTACTCAATACCATGGACCAAAACCACTTAGGACCAATACCTTGGACTCAATACCTGGGGTCAATACCTCGGACCAGATACCTTGGACCAATACCATGGATCAAAATACCATGGACCAAATACCTTGGACCAAAACTTAGTTTTCCAAGATATACATGCCTTTCATTCTATGAAAGTGCGTGTGTACATATATGCGACTTGTATACAGTGAACCCGCATGTATACGCGGCTTGGCCAATGGTGAACCTACGTATACCTCTCTTTCTTCATCCTGTGAAGTCTGATCTAAACTCTATGTTGTTAACCTGCTGAACTGTGATCTGTCATCTGAGTGAGTTTCCATCAAGGACAACACCTGTGTCATAATGCCAACAGGTACAAGACCTCCGGTCCTTCTACTCAAATAGTCCTAAAGTGCGACATGTTTAGAGGAGAATTTCCACCACAAAAATCACACCAAATAGCTTAGAAAACCCACATAAAAACTCGTCCTTATTCTGATCTGAATTTGCCTAGCCAACATAGAAGAATAACCAAGACAAGCCTCCTTTTTATCCCTCGCTGAGCTCCAAACCTTTGCGGCCTATTTTAGAAGTGTGTTACTTATGAAATGTTTCACATTAGATGTCTCTTCTAGCCTCAATGTCTCCCTCTTTTATATGTTTCTCCTTGGGCCTCAATGAATTTCATGAGGGTACACTTCTAATCCAACCAAATTAATCTTTGTGCCACCGACCCAGTTAAAAACACACAAAAATTATTATCTTCACTTTGACAAGGGATCTCATGGTGCTTGAAGTTTCCCCTTGCTCCTCTAAGAGTGCTCTTTCATCTCCATGTTCTAAGTAATCAAAATCATCTTTGTAATTAGCCCAACTCCTTTGGGTGCAAAACCCCACACTTAGGTTCTTAGCCCACAAGTTCCCTTGTGATGTCAATTTCTCCAAAACCCTCTAGACTAGTGTTTGGAGTACCTCCCAAGCTACAAATATCAACAGAGGGTGGAAGACTAAGAAGCATAATTTAGAAACCTTAGTAACTTTCTTTTTAGTTGATATTTAAGATCAAAGAATGCATATACAAAGTTCCTTTGATGGATTCTTAAAAGAATCTATTTTCATAACATGTAGAAACAAGATTTCATAAAAGAATTTGCACTTTTTAATATGGCATCAAGGAAACCCCAATTTCAGAATTTTACATGTAAAATGGAAGAAAATAAACAATAAACTTACACCATTCAATCAAGAACCACTTCATCAATCCAATATAGTCTCTCATGCAAAAATATACCTCCCAAGACAATTCATTCCATAATTCATCCTTAGCGACCAAGATAAAAAGGCAAGAGAACTAGTGCACACTTCTTAAGAGAGATAACAGTGTTGTGAATATGTGATGATACAAATGAAATTAACTTCCCTCTATTTATATGAAGGAAACCAAGTCATTTTTCATAAACTTACAAGTAAAATCCCTAAAAGTTTGTTTGGGCATTTAACTAAGCCTAATGGTCATTTATACCTGGCCATAAAGTGGGAAACCCATAGGAGAAAACTTATACCCTTCTTGGACAACCAACCAACCAACAACCCCATATAACCAAAACGTAACATGATGCTAGGATCCTCTACTTCTTACTTTGATAAGTTTTTTCTCTCCCATTCAATCATCCATTGGCATGCACTTTGACTATTTTTTAATCATGTGATTTTAATTGATGCTTTGGGCATACTAATATGGATCGAGGGGAAAACTGGATAATTGACTGATCTTTGACTGCATTCTTGTTCCCTCACTTCTCCTAGGAGGTTAGTCTTTGAATCTAGTCCAGTGGGGTTTCCTCTAAGGCCTTAGGGTTTTAGGATTGGAATTACTGGGGAGGCTCTAATTGAAGTAACATGTCTAATATATTCCATACTTACCACTTTCCATCTTTCTTTCTATATCCATTTCCATTCTTTGGGTTGATGGTCATTGGTCATAGGGATTGGCACCCTTTCATCCTCATCCTTGAATCTAGGCTAGAAAACTTTGCTCTGGAGGTTGATGCAGCCAAAATAAAAAGGCATGAGAAATCTACAATGAATGAAATGATAAAATGAAAAGATGGTTGGGACATTAGATTATGATGTGGGAGAAAGCCTAACAAGAGCCCTACCCCCCTAATTTCCCAAGAACATGATTCTCCACCAATAAAATGAACTCTTGTATTGTTCCAACACTAATGAGCGATAAAATGACTCATCATTAAGGTGTATTAAATGATAAATCTCAAATATCAAGCCTGGGCTCTTGAGTTATGCACCCAAATCAGAGGAAATCATAAAAAGTAAAAGGCACACCAAAGGTGTGGAAATAAAATCGGAGGAAAGGGTTAATTTATGATTTCTCCCTCGTTACATCTATACACTCAGGATGTTCAACCACCATTAGTTTGCCACTTGGCTATGACACCCTGAATTGAATTCTTTCCCTCTCCATTGCCACCATTTTCACACAGACCCATGGATTGACAGGCTAACTTGGGACATGTCACTTCCTAGTGGAGGCTGGAAACACCTAATAGGGTTCTCCATTTAACCATTCCTAACATAATGAGGTAAATTATTTACAGGACTTGATCTAGTTAGACATTTGAAGGTGAGATTTCCGTGAAGTATTATTGTGACCCCAACATTAGTTATGGTCCACTATGATGCATTTATGGTTATTGTACCTAATTCTTATTAGTTTTCACTTGATTTTGAGAGGATTTTGTCAAGTGGTTTCATCACAACAATAGAGGCCTATAGAGATGATTTCCCTCCTTTCTCAACAACATTATAGAGGTTGCCTTATACATTCCAGAGAGATTCCAGAGAGAGGATGTGAACTTGTTGATGTAGTGTTGCCTAGCCAGAGCAAAGCATTAGGCTACTTGATGAACCCACATGATGCTTGAAACTCCAATGTACCCCTAGATGCCGAAACATTGAGCCTATGAAGCTTGGTGTTAGAGATACTGATGATATGCCCAGTGGACCCAGGATGCCCCTAAGCTACCCTTGACATTATTTGATGGGCGTTGGTTATTTTGGAGTTCAGATGATTATGGTGACCCTTGAGATGACAAGGGAAGGTTTGCACATCAGTTATTATCCCCAATTCTTGAGTAGGAGAGTACCATGTCACCTATCTTACCCTTTAGAGGGTAACATTGGGCACCATGGATATGGCGTCTTAGTATGGGGACACTTTGGAGGCATGCTCATGATCTAGGAGCTACATCTTGGAGTATGGAGCAATCATTAGTCCACATGACACTTGTGGTATTTATAACTTATTTTAAGTATGACATCATAGTTGAGGAGGCTTTTTTCACACACATATGGGCGTTTATGGCATTTTTTGTTATGTTTTTGAGTTATGAGTTTGGCTTGCAACCTTTATTTGTGGAAGACTTAAAACTATAATTAGGGGTTACTTGTATTTTTTTATAAAAATGAGGGAGTTAGGTATCATATAAATAGATATTCTTCCACTCATTATATTCTTACAATATTTTACTCTCTAAGGGAGTGCAAGCTAATTTTTGCGCTACTATGGGAAAGAAGTGGTCTTTCAGTGATGTGGCCTTCTTGAGGATTCGATCTTTGCATGGAGATGTTATTCTGAGATTCAAAGAAGTGCCTTTTGTGGATAATTTTTTAAGTTTAATTTCTTATCATTGATATTTTTCATGTTGAATCTATGAAGTAGGGTTCCCATTGCACCATGACTAAATGATTAATTATTGTTGGAATCTTGCTATATTATTGCATGTAAAATTGTTCTCTTAAAGGCATATAGGGAAACTCTAAATGTGCATCCCCTATATTTAATTTCTCACCTCACAAGAATAATAGTTAGGGTTTTCAAAGTGGATTCACTAATCATCCCCCTTTACTCCATCAAGGTCTTTCTCTTGAAGTTTAATCTTAAAAGACTCCATGGAACACTAGTAGGATAAGGCACTAATCATTGGTGTGTTGACGATCCATAAAATATTCCAAATTTCATCTTCTTTTTCTCTTTCCTATATGTCTAGGGTAGCCACTAGGTTTTATAGGGATAATTTGTGTATAGAAGTGAATTTTGTGTGGATATTTATGGTTCATAAATTAGGATTTTCATTTATAAATTGTTTGAAGACGAAACCCAGCGTAGTGCATGGTTGATATGCTCTAATATCAGCTTAAAATCCTCCTTAGAGTCAATATAAATGAGTGCCTATGATGTTGACCTTTTTACACATGTCCGGCCCTTGTTTTTCCTCATTTTTGTGCATCTTTGTTAGGAGTTAGCTCTTAACAGAGTGATGATACCCTATCCTCACTGGGAGCCTTTGTCTTGCCAGCGAGGATCATCCAACATTGACTATTTTGTCCCAACGAGGATGGTTGAGCTTCTAGAGTCTTATTTTCCCTATGATATTAGATTAGAGGATCATGTCTTTGAGTTGGCTTGGGTTCATTATTGGAGAATCTTCCTAACTTCTCTTTATCCCAAGCGTCCAGATTCATCCTCTAAGAGAGGTCTCTAAGCCTATTTATACTAGTGATTCCAAAGGGTCAAGGCAATGGTTAGATTTTGAGCCTTGGAGAGATTGAGAGAATTATATTTCCTTTGATCTGAGATCTTAAGCTCAAGTGATCAGAGATCCTTTGTTGCACTTGGAGGAGGAGGCTATGCTACAAACTTGAGGAGAGGGCTTCATTGACTGGAGGTATATCTTTTATATTATCATTTATGATTAATAGATAATTGTTCCCTTCTTATACATTTGATTTGATCATGTTTTCTGCTTATACATGTTGTTTTTAGGCTGACAAGCCCTCTATGGAAGGCTATTGTTTGCTTGGTTGGTGTTGTGTGTGTGCAAGGTCATGTTTTGTGTTATCTGGAAGCGAGATATTCAACTAGGAGTAGATCTTTCTTTGCATCAGGCCCAAAATACTTCATCGATCTGCAAGGATGCCTAGTACCAACCTTCAAACTACTCTTTATTGTATCATGTATGAGTGTAAAATAATATTTATTGTATAAGAGTGAACTAGGGATATATTTGTTGATTCCTCTTCAACATTACAGACACCACTCTGGATAGATCCTTAGCTAATATACTGGGTTAAAAGTGGTTTGCTAGCTCAGGTGAAATCCTCCCATAACAGAACTTATGACCATACTCGCGAGTTAACTCTAGATATGTTGGATCTCTTATTTGTGACATATTTGTTTTTGTTTTTTTTTTGTTTTTTAATCTTCGATTTCCTTCTCTGAGTGATTGCAACATGAATAGGGTTTGCGAGAGATTTTTCGGCGAAAATCACATGATTTTCGCCGAAAAATCTCTCGCAAACTTGTTATGGATCACAGAAGCCTCAACTCTACAAATGAATAGGGTTTGTTTTACTCTGATCCTAGTTTTTGCTTGATCTCACTCATATCTATCCTTAAGATTTCTCACAGAGAGAACATAGATATCCTCGGTGGGTGTTGTTTATCCTCCCAGTGAGGATCCTCTCACTGTTGCTAACCTTATCCCAACGAAGGTACCTTAAATTTAAGTTTTTTGGGGGTTTCTCCTACAAGACTTGATATGATTCCTTAGATCTATTCTTTCTTTGTTTGTCTCGGTACAAATCTATTGTTGTTTTGTTTCAGATCTACGTTCTTGTATTGAATTTGTCTTCACTTAAGCCTTAATGATCCTAGTATAGATTAAATTGCTTGAATTTGAACTCTAATTGCTTGCATCTATTTTGGGATTTCTGGATCTATGTACTACTATAATTAGTAGCTAATAATCATATCATATCTGACTTTGTTCCTTATTTGTGAGCTTGATCCATTTATTGGCTAAGCTTTAGGGTTTCCTTGAAGATTTCTTGTGCTTGTTTTTGGGGCTTTTGTCCTCAAGACTTGGATATCTCTATTTGGGTCTATTTTTGTTGCTTTACCTATAATTCAAATCTAGTTTCAGATCTGTGTTTAATTGGTGCATTTTGATTTGATTTTGGTTGCTTTCTCTTTGTTGAATTTTCATCCAATTCACGTGCTTGATTTTGCTTGCATTTGGTGGTGCTTTCATTTTCAAATTGTTGTGGTTGCACAAATCTTCACTAGAAAGGTTTGTTTAAATGTTTCAATTTTCTCTTTGAATCATATTTGAAATTATTTTTTTCCTCTTACTCCTTCCCAATTTTTCCTTGAGTTAGGGTATGTCGTTTTTGACCCTTTGTAGATCATTGTTCTCTTATACATTGAGATGCACCCCTAATTGATTTGCATCATCCATCTACTCTTCATTTGCTTTATTTTGATTGTGTTTGAGCTAATTTGTTTGCAAAATCCCAAGTCTTGAGCTTTTGAGTGTCTTGTGTTCTTGCTTGGGGGTGTTCTTTTCACTCTCTTTTGAGTGATTTTGTTTGGATTGTTTTCTTGGGTTTGTTTTACTATAAATTTATTGAATTTCATAAAAGTTAGTGAGAATGTTTGAATATGTTTTCATTATAAAAGGAAAAAGACTCTTTACCCTCCTATAGTTAGTTTTCATCAAATTGAAAAGTAAATCATGCATTGTCATATAGTTGCATTAGGGTGTTTCTAACAAGAGTCTATTCACACCATCTGAGTTTCATGCAATTTCCCTATTGAGTAAATAACATCCTCTTAAAATTAATGCTTTAATAAAATTGATTCAACTCATTTTTTCTTTTCACTAGTAGCACACCAACATTATTCTAGGCTAGGGTCTTGGAATAGGAGTGTGAGGTTAACTGCTCCAAGACTAGAAACAAACTTAGCATCTCGCGGTAGGGAGGGTCAATCCACTTTTAGTGATACGTTATAGGAAGCCCTTCTAACACAAGGGTTAATCACGATGTCACACTTGAGGTTAGCAGAGTGACATGGCCCGCTTTGTTAGTATTGGTGGCACATATTGTGGGATTTTCACGTATTACAAATGATTTTATTAGCATTCTTGTTGTAGCGCTTCAGGACCACTTGGGATGAGTACACCTTGATTTGAGGGATATCTTAGGGGCAGTTTCAGACTTTGTTTTCCTTCCCTTGTGTGTGAATCTGGCTGTTGACTGTCCCCCCTAGGATGTTTTGTTGTTGGTGGTAGCCATACTAGCCTTTCTTTAGGAGATTTTACATAGGGTGATGGGGAGCGACTTATCCTCTCTGTACCCAGAGCAGATTTCAGGTAGAATCACTCGATCCTCTTGGAGGGTACCCCATGGATAATAAAGGTACTTGGACCAGGTTTAAAAGGGTCATTAAGAAAGTACCTATTATAACTATCCCAAACACATCTTCACTGTCAACTTGTGCCCTGATCAAGAAGGCTCTAACAATGGGAATATCCCTTCTCTATCTCTTAGTTTGTGTGTGCTTACCTTTAGGGTTTATTTTATAGAGTGTTGTTTTGTCCAAGTCATAGTTTGGCCATAGGGGTGTCTTAATTGTCTTAATTAGATAATAAACATATATTCATTGTGGCTGAATGAAATAACCATCATTCTCATAGATTGTTAGGCTTTTCTCCTGAAGAGGAGGGTCCACCACCATGTAGACATATGATGATTTCGATTTCGGAAAACATTGACCATACTCAGGTTGGGGGGGGTAATCTTGTTCCTAGGGAGGAAGACTATTTTACTATTGAGGTAATCGACAAAAGTCCCTTGTCACACTTTAATCCACCTTTGATTGACCCTCTCGACGTAGTTCTAGTGTAGTTGAATCCTAACAATAATGAGCCTTATTATGTGCAAGTTCCTTACATGGCTAGTGAAAACACTTCTTCTTCTATGGAAAGGGGAGGTCCCACTTCACCTTCTGAGGTGACAATCTCTACTGCCATGTCATCCCTACCACCACTCAGTATGGCGGGATGTATGCTTCCTTCTACACCTCTCACTTCTTGTTGGGGCATTCCACCAGCCATGTTTGTGACCCTGACAAGTTTTCCACCTTTGTTTATTCCATTTCCCTTCTCTAGCTTCATATTTAGAGTGGGGCCAAGATCTATTAAATCCATGGGGTTTGGGATATTCACTCCTAGCTCATCTCAACCTAGAATTCCTAACTTGGGTATGACCATATTTACTTCAGGAAACATGATGGAAGGGCCATTTGTTGCCTCTAGTTAGCGTAGGGGAATCTTTTCTTATGGCAGTACTTCCCAAACTTGGTGAAGTTCTATGTTTGGAGGGATGTATTTCTTTGGAGCTTCTTTTTTCTCCATGGGGGCTAATATACCCGGGGGAACTGTCCCCATTAGTATTATTACCACAAAACTTAATAGGGCCCTAAGGAAGGGAAAACCTAAGGGACAACTACTAGACTAAGTGGCAACAATGGGACAATGACCCAATGTCACCTCAATCAAAGTCCCCTGCTATTTACAAATTTTCACCGATGGGAGGAGTCTTGATAGGAAGGGAATCACTTAGAATGGATAAATCAATGATTTAGGTATGAAGTGATTCCACCAAGCCCATTCAAGGAGAGACACAACAATGGCTCAATGCTTCAAGGAAGCTAACATACTCTCCAAGAAAATCTTTAAGATGAAGAGATCAAGACTTAGGGTTTTAGATATGATGATGATAATAGGTATTCCTAAGGTCAAGACTCTAGGAGATGAGGTAGGACCTCTCAAAGAAGCTCTATGTGATGATTTAACACTTCCAAAAGGCTCTTCGCTCTCTTTGAGAGACCTAAGAAAGACTTGCGCTAGACCTAGGGTTTTATGAATAATCGTGGGAAGAAATGCTTCCAAGGTACTCACTAGGTCAAGGAAAGGGAGGAGAAAGGGTTTCTTGATATTTATTCCAATGAATACTATGCACATACAACCCTCAAGAAAGCCACCTATCCTGGCAAATACAAGCTAGGTTTCCCTTCTAGGGCACAAGAATTTTTGGATGGATAACTGTGAACAATCAACCAAAATTGGAGATACTCTAGGAAAGACCTCAAGGAAAAGTCTTGTCCAATCAGAATCCAAAAATTCACTCTCCAAAATATTTTGCTTGATGCCCTAGCTAGTCATCCTAGAAAAGAGGGGCCTAATATTTGAGGAGAAAAGCTAGAGAAGAAAAGGGTTTATCACCAAACAACTTAGGCTAGTGCCTTATCCATTGGATTTATGGAGTATTAGTTGCATTAGATAGGCCAAATTTGTCTTCAAGGAGGTTACAAGTTGATGCCCTAACTACCAACCTTCAACAATTACTTACTATTAGAACATGGAGTTTCATGAAGAAAAATAACATTTCATCACTAGGAACATTCATTGCATCCTATACCATGAATAATGTATGCAAGAGCCAACCAAATAGCTTTCAAAATGATCTTCAACAAAATTAGGGCACAATAGCATTTACTCTAGTTGCAACAACTACATACATTAAACATTTTTCTAAGAAATATTTCATCAACAATAGAACTTAAAAGATAATCATGCAATATATCCATCAATATTCAAGAGGTAGCTTCGAGACAAGAACAAAAATTAGCTCCAAATATCATAGTGAATCCAAGATACTCCAAAAGATTCAAGAGAAAAGTGTGAAATTGGCTAAGAGGGTTGAAAATCCCAAGTGATGATGATGCTCTCTCACAAATGAGAGCGATTTCTATTTATATGAGACCTTAGAGGCTGAATTTCTATTCTAAAGCCCCTAACATTATAAAAATGTGCATAATAAAGGCCTTGGTCACAAGCCGACCAAGTAGCTTTCATAAATTTTGATTTAGCCATCCAATTTCTAGTTGAGTTGATGACATCATGTTGTGTAGGGCCATTGGAGGGCCACGTTGAGTCTTTTATGTGCCAAGATGTGAGAGAGGGCTCCATAAAATATGAACTAGGGGATGGCCCCTAATCCTACATGTAATTCATCATGTGGGGCCCCAAAGTGGTGTTGGGGCACACATGTTGGTCTCATGGGCCTCCTGACAATAGATAAGTCTGTATAATGGTCCAAATGAGGGCTCTGATGATGGTGCTTTCCCTCCCATGTCTCATAGGTGAAACAAACTTCCTTTGGGCCTTGGATGAGCTGTCGTAATCATGCTAAGTCGGTCGGGACATGCTGGTCCAAGTGAACCATCTTGCGAATAAAGTGGGGAAATGAACAAACTGCTGAAGGTGTTGAAGGTGCCCATGGCATGAAATGATGCTTTGACACATGACAGAGTCCCATAGCTCTCAATGCATACCCTAGGGGTGTTAATATGATCCTTTGGTGGGCTTGGGCCCCAGTTAAGTTTCCCAACCCATGATGAAACCACCTTCCAATTACATATAAGATCCAATGCGCTTCCTCACCATTAGGTACAATAATTCATTATTGCATCTAAGTGAACCAAGCTTGTTAATCAAGGGCACATTAAGACTTCATAATGGGCTTCCCTTCCAAATTTGGGGCTTTAAGCTTGTCATAGTGTTACCCCCCCAGGTAGGAGTGGCTAATAAACAATCCTATTAGGTGTTCCTAGCCCCTAAGGGCAAAAAAAAGTCCAAAGTACATCCTTTAATTGATAGGGGTCATGTGAATAATGATGAGATGGATAGGAACAATGGGGTGTCAAAGCCAAATGTTGTGGTCTAGGGACAATAATTTTGAGGGATGTACACATATTTAGGTGTATAGATGTAGGGGGGAGCAATCATGAATACATGAGTTAAGCGGGCCTTTCTTCATTTTCCTTTTGTTTTTTCTTGATTTTTCTTTGTATTACTGCTCGTGGCTCTAGGAGATGAGAGCATGCAGTGAGAGCTATGCAACAACTATTACCCCCTTAAGGTGGGGTAGTTTATCGCCCACCAGGGGTCGGGACATGCATGGGTTCCTTAATGATGTGCGGGACACTCAAGGGCCCCAGGAACAAGGGTAATGGCCATGATGATAAGGGGCATAGATCATATTTGGATTTTTCCCACGTGTTGTTTTAATGTCTCGACCATATTTTTCATTTTATAATATTCTTTTCTTTTGTTTCTTGCTTGTGCGCATGATATGATTTTATAGTTCTTTTAGTTGCATCAACCTCCGGGAAACATTTCCAGGCTCGACCCAAATGTGTGGACAAGGGGAGAGGTGTGTCAATGCCTTGTGGACCCAGTGGTCATGTGGACCCAAAGAAGGAATATGATGAAATAGGGCTTGTAATGTGCAAAGAGGATTGAAAAATGTGAAATGGGAAAATTAGACCGTGCAATAAAAATTGGGGTTTCCTAAGTAGTGCCCTTTCTGAAGCTATAATCCAATAGGGTAGATGCCACGAGACTAGGATTGAGGATTAACCCCCAATTTAAGGTGAGGGAAAAAAACTATAGTCAAAACCCTTCCTTCTTCCAAGTCACCCAATAGTCCATCCCAAAGTGCCCAAGGAAAAACAAGCATAAGCACCAGATTACACATTGAAAAACATACCTTTAGGGTTGGATTTCCCACCTTCAAACATATGCTCTCGATAGATGGGCGAGGGGATAATAGTTTAAAAAAAAAATGAACTAGGAACAACAATTAAAAATAAATTGCAAAAACCCAAATCAGAACACGAGAGAAAATGAGCAGAGTAATTGAGCTATTTTATTAATCATTGGAAATCTGGGTAGATAATGAGTAAGAACAATGGAACTTAGGATTTCCATGCAATATAGGAAAACCCCATGCAAGATCTCATTGACGCAACTGCATAAATGGCTCTAAAATAATAATGTGTACTACAAAGGAAATTTTTTACAGGCTCCCAAATTGACGTTCTGCTCAAAATAATATCTAGAATGCTTTGAAATTTTAGCTCTGAACTCCTCTCCCAAAACCCAGAAAACCTAGAAATGGTTTGGGATGAATCTAAATGATGAAGAAGCCCTCCAAAATGGTGTAAATGACTCTTTGATTGGTTATATGACCTACTAGGATTTTGACCTGTATATTTCTCAGAAAATTATGAAAAAATAATAATGGCCTCTACACACAAATTCCAACACAATCCAGAAAGGGTTTGGCCCAATTTCGGGCCCCGACTGACTAGGAAAACTCGAAAAAGTGTGAATGGTTCTACCAGGTAGACTTTGCGCACTGTTGAAGATGATCAACTCAAATCGTCTCCAAACAACTGTTGAATAACCACCCAAACTCCACACAAATTATCCTCTAAAATAGGCTTTCTCTCCAACCCTAATCTCTCTTGGAATTAACTGCTCCTCTCTCCTACACAAGCTTCAACCAGTGAGCTCTGCACACTACATAAATGAGAGAAATTCGGCCCTAGATATTCCCTCAATCTCTACCCTGCAAAATGCCAACAAACTCCTGCTACATCCAAGGGAAAAGTCTCTCCAAAAGCCCGAAATCTCTAACCCATAGTTGTTGCTCCGAAATATGTACCCCGAACTCCTCCTGCACCTAGGAAATACACAAAGCTGATCTAATCTCCTGCAATAAGCTCAAGGGAAGCCCGGAATTGGACTCCCAAATTTCGTTACTAGGGAGACACTTGAAGTTCTTTGAAAGGAAGGTGCAATATCTACTTAGAATTCTTGTGCTAAAAAACACTTTTCTTCTTGTGCTAAACAAACCCAAGAGAAGATGAGAGGTGAAATGTAATAGTCTAAAGATGATCAAAAAATTACTCCATCCTCCTTTTATAATTTCTCCCCATGCTTCTAGATTCCTTAATTATTATTTTATTGGTGGTGGTCATTTTCGACTAAGTGACTTTTGTCTCCATTTTAATAAAATAATAATTTTCTGCCAATCTCCAATAAAATAATACTTGCTACCTTTCTCCAAAATAATATTTTCCCATTTTAATTAATATTACCAAAATTGGGCAAAATTCTCATGCTCGCAAAATTGGGGATATTATAGTCTACCTGCCAAAAATTGCTTGTCCTCAAGCAATGCCTCAACAAGTGCTCCCACTTTTTGGTGTCCCAAATTGTCATTGCAAACAATACCGGGGTCCCAAATGCACCACTAAGTCATCCCTATCCCATGCACTATCTTGTCATAAATGTGAAAATTCGGCAAACCCTGAATTCTATTACAACAACTGATGTTATTTCTTCTATTTGTTAATTTAAGTAAACAAATTATTTTTTGTGTACTTATGGCAAATATTGAAACAAATACACTGCAACCTTCACAAAACAAATACTGTGGAAGAAATAAAAACGCTGGAAGAAATAGACGCACACACACAAAATACACCGTTATTTTTGGACTAAGTCCCCGGAAAAACCCAACTCAGGAAAACCAGTGCAACAACTACAGGTTTTAATATTATACGGTAGTAAATCTAAGTACAAGAGTATGGATGCTCAAACATAACAATCCATACAGAGAAATGATTGATAATAAATCTAGTGAGAAAAATCTTACTCCCACAGGTGATCCGACACTAACCTTGGCTCAAGTTGAGCTGCTCTCTGCTGCCTCTGCGTCAACCTACACAATAGTGCGTCCCAAAAATCGAAACTGCTTTCCCTCTAGCTATCTGATCATCTGCTATCTGGAAGATGGATCCTCTTGGCCTCCGTGTTACAGGTCTATTTTGGCACATCACTCCCGACAATCAGATCAGTGTAAACAGGGTCTATTAAACCCTAATTCAGTTGCTACATGCCCTAGACATTCCGCCTCATTGAGTGCTTTCATCCATGAGAGTTTCCTGACTTCAAACCCTGCTGAAGTGCTTCCTTGGGTCACCAACGCACCCCTGGTTAGGGGTAAGTGCTCTGCAGAGAAGGTAGCCCCATTCAAGGCTGCGTTGCAGAGCACCTAAGCCCACTCAAGCCTGCGTTGGGCGAGAATCCTCGAAATGTTCATTGGATCTTGAGTATATTCCTCCTTTCTAGAGCCTTCTAGAAGGAACCCAACTCCTATCCTATCAAGATGAGATTAACTTAGGATAGCCTTGGATCATCTAATCCTCTATCCTCTCATCCCTTTGAACATGGAAACTAATCATCCAATTATGGAAAACCATTCAATGCCATATTAATGACAAAACCACTTGCATTCATCTATAAATTGGCCTCCCATCATAGAGCCAAGGAGCTTGGATATTATAGAGAAATATTGTTGGTTTAGAGACTTGAAATCATTGTCAAGTAATTTTATGCTGCTGGATTGATGTTGCTATTGGTGTGATGAGGGTTTGGACTAAGCTGGATGAGTGACACGAGATCGAACCACATTGGGTGTAACTTCTCCTTCTATCAATCAATAAAGTTGTTTGTTCCTTTTCCAATACTTTTGTCTATATCTATGATGAATGTATGTTCAAATGTTGTCGATTCCATTTGTTTACAATAAATAGATCATATGCTTTGATTGTTGTCGTCTTTTGTTTATGTTGGCAGGTACCAATTGAGCGAATTCAGTTTGAGCGGGAGCGACGGGAGCAACTCAAAGGAGATCAAAGGAAGTGAAGGATCATAAGTAGGTTCTTTTATCTTATTTGTTTATTGTAGGAAAATGTTAAACATCTTTACTTCAGTTGTTCTAAGTGTAACTACCCACTTAGGGAAGATATACTTATCCATAGGTATAAATTCCGTATAACAAATTGGTGACCATACTAGGGATCGACCATCGTTCCTGGTAGTTATCCCTTGTCTTAGTAGCACTAGTAGACTTTGCTTGAGTTCATTTACCTATATTTAGTCATTTTGAAGCTTGTTTGGTCAAAATGTGTGCTTATTTGTGTGTTGATAGTGCTCTTTGGCATCAACACACTATTGTTCTTGACACAGTGCTCTGCAGAGTAGCCTTAGCCTAGAGACAGTGCTCTGCAATGCACTGTCTCCCACTCAGGGCTGCGCTGGTCCTTGTCAAGCCAAAAACCCATCTTTTTGCTTGATTTTTTCCAAATTGTTTCACATCTTGTTTGCTGAATGGTCAATGTTTCTCTGTCTCTGAAGTCCAAATTAGCATTTCTTTTCCATGCCCACTTTGGCTTTGTTTGTTCAATGTTTCTTTATGTTTTCTTTATCATTGTCGAATCAATCCCAAAGTTAGCTTACATTGATTAGTATTTACTTTTCTGAAAAAGAAATTGTCGTAAAGTCTTCATTTCTTGTGAAAAGAATTGATTGATCATTTGTGCATTTAGTTTCTTTATGTTCATCTAAACATTAAAGGAATGAAAAGAAAAACATGCATAATGCATTTAGAAGTTTGTGTGTGCTTGTAGGAATGGTATAGGGAAAGTTGCATTAGATGTGCTCTATGCTCTTTGTTTAAAGATTCTGATTGCTCTATCCCTTTTAGTTACAGTTTTCATTGTTTAAATCAAATGAAAAGAATGTTTCCCATCTTAGTTGCATTCTAGGAGTTTCAAAAACATCACACGGTGAACCTAAAAGGCAAACTTTTAAACAAGATCAACTAAAATTTATCTCAATTAACCTAATGGAGCATTGTAAATTAACGCATAACATTTATAGGTCTAGGCTAGAGATGTGTTCCAGCTTCGTTTGTGATACATTCCAAGTGTGATACCCCATTCCACGTACATAAGTATATTGTAGCTCTTCCATGTACTTTCAGGTATATCGGGCAGTCTTATAGTATGAAAATTATAAGGGAATTCTCTCACTATGCATTTTCGCATTAGACAACGCTAACACAGATTGGGCATCCACGTACTTTCGGGTATATTTGGGAGGACTACATTAGGTTTCTATCCATCCATAGGTAACCGAGTCAGCCGCTTTGTATACTGTGATACACTGAAAACAACCTTCGGGGAAATTACTTGCACGTATGTTAAGTCCTTGGATCCTTCGAGGTGGTGTATTACAGTTCATAGTTACTTGGTAATTCTTTTGCCTATATTACCCTCTTTTTGTTTATTTCCTTTTATAATAAAATCAATCAGCAATCGTGGAAGAAAATCAACCTTTACCCCGTCGTTCACATAGGATAGCAAGTAAACTTCCTTTATCGCCTGAAGTTACACCTAGTTGGCGAACACGGTCTCGTTTAACTGAGTCCAGTACATCACAAACTTCTGGTTCTTCATCTGATTTACTAGAGTCACCTATACCGATACATACTGCGATTCCAGTTACTCCTGCTATTACTAATTAATCTACTACTGAAGTGGAACCGTTACAATTAACTGAGGACACTGGAAGTGAACTTAGTGAAACGGTAACTGAAGTTGTCCAACAAGAAGTTGATCCTGAACTAGAATTTGTTCAAGAAATTTATCATGAACCTGTTGTTATTTTACCATAAAAATTGGATCCTGAAGTTGAACAAGCAGAAATTGTTCCCGTAACGGAAGACGATCGACCGATTTATCCTCAGACATCTGTAACTATTGAGACTTCTCCTTTACCGCAGAGTCAAACACCAGAAATTTATTACAGACCTGACGGTGAAATCCTTCCACCCGGTTTGATTGCTATTGAAGAGGAATTTGAAGAAGAAACTTCACCTAGAACTCCAACTCGTTTTGGACCAGGGCTTTATCTTTATCCTTCTTTTCCTCGGTTAACTTATACTGCTCCTCTTGATCTTGTTTACTTTCAAACTCCCGTAGATTCATTAGGACATTTATTGGGTCATTTGACTATGGCTGAAACAACATCCCAGACTGTATCATCTGTTACAGTTGTGACAACATCTACTATCGCTACTTCTTTGATGTTTACCACAACACCTGAGTCACATCTGTATGGTGGTCCGTCTGTCCCACTGGGTTACCAATCATTATCTGGAACTCACTCCGGTGTTTCTTCTAGTCCATGGTCTTCACCCATGTTGTCCACAGGAATTTTACCTGGTTCTTCACTTACGGATACTGAACAGTTTGATCCATCAAGTCAATATCAAGCTGGTCCATCTGGTTACCGTCCAATGTATCCACATAACACTGGATTACCTCCATATGGAGAACAATATGCCCAATCTCCTTATTCTCCATACTCTGGGGGCCACCTTATGGTAGTATACCATCATCTTTAGTTCCAATTTATTTTGGAATGACTGTTTGTCAATGGCAGCCTACAATGCATGTTCAACCAAGGCTTGTGTATTCATCACAACCAATACAACTTGTTTCATCCATACCTACTACGCCTGTCGTTACGACTTTACCACAGTCACAAGCTCAGTTGATTGTATCTCAACCTTTGCAAGTTGGTCCTTCAACCTCTTACCCTCAAGTTTCAGGTCTACAGACTCTGTATTCTTAGGCCATTTTACAATAACTGTTTGTGTCTGGAATCCAACAACCTCAGGCTAGTTTACCATTAACTGGGATGACTCAGACTTATACTGGTCCAATTTATCCACAACCTGGTCAAACTTATACTGGTGGGCAACAACTGTTGTATCAATAACCGTGGCAGCCACAATACCAAAAACAACAATTCCAACAGTACCAAACTTATCTCGGACATGGTCAACAAGCCTATGCTAGGTTTGGTCAACAACAAGCTTACCCAGGTTCTAGTCAACAAGCCTATGCTGGTTTTGGTCAATAAAAAATTTATCCTGGTTCCCAACAACAACCTTATATTGGATATGCTCAACAAACCTACCCCTATCAAGGTTACCAACAACAAATTCCTTATGCTGGTATGCAAAGGCCTATTGCCCAGGCAATTCCATCTTACCCTGGTTACGCTCAACCTGACCTAAATCGACATTTGCCTTTTGTCACAACACTTGAATTACCAGATTTAAATCGACTTACCAATGATCCCATTCTTTATTCAGCTTGGTGGTCGATGATTCCACACAAATTGCCTTCTGATATTCCTAAGTTCAATGGAAACCTTGGAGAAGATCCATCCAATCATGTTATGACTTTTCATTTATGGTGTTCATCCAACTCCCTAAATGATGATTCAGTAAGACTATGTATTTTCCAGCAAACACTCACTGGTCTGACTGCAAAGTGGTATATTGAATTACCACGAGCTTCATTTGACAACTTCACAGCCTTAGCCACTACATTTTTAACCCATTTCTAGTTACCCATCAGATATGAAACTGGAACGGAACTGTTGACCATTTCATTTTACAAAAACCGTTTGTGTCTAGAATCTAAGAACCTCAGGCCAGTTTACCATTAACTGGGATGACTCAGACTTATACTAGTCCAATTTATCCACAACTTGGTCAAACTTATACTGGTGGGCAACAACTGTGGCAGCCACAATACCAACAACATCAATTCCAACAATACCAAACTTATCCTGGACATGGTCAACAAGCCTATGCTGGGTTTGGTCAACAACAAGCTTACCCAGGTTCTAGTCAACAATCCTATGATGGTTTTGGTCAACAGAAAATTTATCCTGGTTCCCAACAACAACCTTATACTGGATATGCTCAACAAACCTACCCATTTCAAGGTTACCAACAACATATTCCTTATGCTGGTATGCAAAGGCCTATTGCCCAGGCAATTCCATCTTACCCTGGTTACGCTCAACCTGACCTAAATCGACAATTGCCTTTTGTCACAACACTTGAATTACCGGATTTAAATCATCTTACCAATGATCCCATTCTCTATTCAGCTTGGTGGCCGGTGATTCCACACAAATTGCCTTATGATATTCCTAAGTTCAATGGAAACCTTGGAGAAGATCCGTCCAATAACATTATGACTTTTCATTTATGGTGTTCATCCAACTCCCTAAATGATGATTCAGGAAGACTACGTCTTTTCCAGCGAACGCTCACTGGTCCGGCTGCAAAGTGGTATATTGAATTACCACGAGCTTCCTTTGACAACTTTAGAGCCTTAGCCACTACATTTTTAACCCATTTCCAGTTACCCATCAGATATGAAGCTGGAATGGAACTGTAACCCATTTCATTTGACAACTTCAAAGCATTAGCCACTACATTTTTAACCCATTTCCAGTTACATTTTTAACCCATTTCCTTACATAACTGCTAGTTTTTACCTAATTTTATTATTATACATATTAATTATTTATTATAACCACTAGTTTCTAACTATTAATATTATGAATTATTCTTGAATATTTTTATTTGAATTTGTAATATTATCACCAACTTATTTATTACATCTAATTCATTACATAACAACTAGTTTTTACCTAATATTTTCATTATATAAATTAATTATTTATTATAACGGCTAGTTTTTTACATAACATTACTATTCAACGGCTAGTTTTCTTCCTAATTCTCATTGACTAGGTCAACCCTTGCTTTTAATATTATTTTATTAGATTATATTATTATTTAATTAATAAATTGCGACTATTTCGATAATAAATAATTATTTATTACATAACAACTAGTTTTTAACTAGATAATTTTATTTCACCAACGGCTAATTTTGAATGGCTAACACTGAACAATGATGCATCCATGCTATTTATTCTCTCAGATCGATTGATTTCTCACCTTGTCCTAAGGATGAACCACATTAGTTGGTTCGAAACGTTGACCCAATCCTTACGATGTGATTAATCTGGAAGACTTTTCTCTAAATTGATGGATCACAAAAGTCTTAGATCTAACATAATTATTTTGATTAAATAGTTAATCGAAACAATTGATGAAACTCATATCACAATCAAATAATGTTAAAAAATCGCTTATATATGTATTAAAGATGACAATTCTAGCATGTTCAGAAATGAATTAATGCAAAACTGCGTTAGAAAAGATACATATAATAAACAATATAAAGAGGAATGAATATCAATTCATAAACAAAACAGAAATACAATGATAAAAGTACCCGATGTATGTTACTCTACTCATGAAAGAAATAGTTATGGTCCAGTATTTCTCATTAAGATGGTTTCAAGAATACAAAAGTGCAAGCTCTCAAAGCCTTCTCTACAAAACTTCAGGACCCTGATCTGGTCATTCTACTAAGATAAACTTGAAAGTACAGAAGTGAAAGCTTCCAAAGCCTTTCCTTATAAAATTTGGGGACCCTTTCTTTGTAGACATGAAAGGGTTTATATAGAAAAAATAAAATATAAAAATAGACAATACATAAAAAGTGCTGAGGAGGTTGAAACAAATCTCCTTAAAATAAGAGACAATAAGACAAAAATAGAAGTTGTTGAAATGACGAGCTCATGAATGCAATTGTGTCTATTCTTTCATTCACTGCTTGAGCTTGTAAATATCTAACATTGGCTTAACTTCAGGGGGTTGACCTGTCCTCATGTGTAGTTATCTAGTGTACACTACATCTGAAAGTGCAAGAAGCATATGAGTGGATGAGTCAGCAAGGCAGCGGAGCATTAGCCACTGACTATGTGGCTTCACAAGATATTTCCAGTACATCTCCCAGTCAAGTTTTGTCAAATTTTTAATTGCTTCTTCCTTTGCTTTTGAAATTTCCTGCCATTGCCTTTCTAGAACTTTAATATCAGGAAGATTACCAAGTGGGAATTCTTGAATCAGGTTGGCATTATGCAGGTTATCATTGATAGTTTCAATGATGTTATTAGCAACATCGTTTGCCTTGGAGACTGCTCTTTCTGCCTATTTCAACTGAATGTCCCAATCAGTAAAGAGGATTTCCTTGTGAGACTCCTCTATTATGGGAAGGTCTGTTGCTTTGCCTTCTGGTGTATCCTGCCATGTTATAAATCCTAAGATTTTATCATCAATGTCATTGAAATTCACCCTCAGATCGAATGATTGATTCATCAATGAATCACTTTTGACACATAGTGGATTGATGATTGATAAATTTTGATAGAATATCACTTGTTGTTGCGACAATAGGGTGTTTAGCTCCAATGATTCCTTTGTAAAGTATTCCACTATAGGATTGTCCTTCAGCTGATCAAGTGAAAACTAGAGTTGTTAGATTTAAGTATCCTTAGTAATGAGCTTTGCTTGATGTAAGAGCTTTAATTGATCAAAGCTCTACTGGAGTCGATACAATTGTGTCTTCACTTGTTGATCAATACTTTGTCTTTCATCTACCAACTGTTGAATTCTTTCTTCCTTTTCCTTGATCAGTTGTCGAACTTTTGCTACTTTATCAATCGTAGTAGATGCATAAGCACTTGCAAACTGTGACAAATTTGTTAAATTCTTTGAAGGATTAGTTTGTGTATCCTTCCACACTATGTCCATTGGTATATCACCGAGAATAATTATTGATGATTGCTCCATTATTTTCCTTTTCCTCTGTCTTTTCACCACAACCCGATGTTTGGGACTGTAAAAGACATCGAGAGGAGGGATTTCTTCCACTTTAAGGACAATTTTGGATGAAGGGAATGCTGAGATGATTTCAATTTCATCTGTAGTGACAGCCTTGTTAGAAGCCCTATTAGTAAACGAGCTCTGTCTAGTGTTCTGGGGTGTGCTGACTGTTTTCTCCAGCTCAATATTCTCTTCCCCTTGTTGTCCTTTTAACTGCTGATCAAACTGTTTCTAGGCTTCATCCAATTCATTATTGAAGGGTGTTTTATCAGTATGGATTTCTGTTGATTTATCTTCCACTTCAATATCTTTAGAAACCTGCTTTGAGTCCTGCTCTGAATTCTGTTCTGGATTTTTCTCTGAACTCTGCTCTTCTTGGGAAATTGGTTGAGAAATCCTCAACAGATCCAAAGGGATGTTCTGCAGTCTTTTTTCCCTGTATTCTTTGAATTGCGCTAGCTTTTCTAGATTAAGTTTCAATGTAGCCAGGTGTTGTACTTGTGAAAATATCTCGGCAAATTCAAATAGGTCATCATAGTCATCATCTTCATGACTGAATTGCCTAATTTTTACTTGAGAAGTAACATTATGTGCTACTTTGTTTGGATCAAACTGTCTGCCAGGCACAGTAGCAAGATTTAAACATTTTATGTTATCAATTTCAAGCGAAGCATGCTTGAAATCATGTAGAGCATATACACCACATTGGATAGGGAATGAAGGCCATAAATATTTCTTGGCTTCCTTTAGGGTTTTTGTCAATCCATCCCCTACAGTTTGATAGGCAATCTCCCTGGCCAATAGTTTATCAGGGACATATAATGGGAGAACATGAGGAGCTGCTAGACTTCCATAGACTCTAACATAGGTAAATAGTTCTTCACCAAACCACCTGCCTATAGGTATGAAATCAATTTTTGCCTCTTCAGACAGTCTTGGGGCTCTTTTATAAAAAACGGCTTGGTGTATTGGCAGAATGACTCCTTGGAAAATTTATAAAAATGGGCGTGGAAATTAGACTCCCACAGGATTTTATGATATACATGGATAGGAGTGGGGTCTTGAATGGTCCATTTCCATCCCGTGGTTAGGAAATATGAAGTGAAACAAACTACATCCATGATATATGCGTTTATAAAGAATGGTGGAACTACTGTGGTAGTAACATACTGATTTTGTCTGTATTCTCGAATTTGGGAGGCAATATTATTTGAAAGGATAGTGCCCCAATCCATTATATAAGAATTTGATGCTGCCTCAATAAGAGGAACCCATTCGACTGAGAATTTAGCTGTATTAGGGTACCCGAATAGCCTACACATCATAGTTGCGATATAAGAATAGGGAGAGGCGAGAGAAGATAAAGAGTACATACCCGACTTTTCATGTTTGTGTTTGTTTGGGTAGGATCTCCATCATCTAATTGGATCTGATTCCACCTCATTCTCGCTTGCAAACTGTTCGAGGAAATCTTTGCCATATACCTTTTGTGGGTCAGGTATATGGTACATTTTCTTCAAATCTTGAGCTGTAAAAGACCCGATGACTATTTTTCTTGAAGTCAAGAATGTCCTATCGGCGATATTGATGTTCTCAATTATCCATTTCACCATATCGGTATAAGGAAGGATCTTGGGTCGAGCAATGATCCTGTGAAGAAAAGAGTTGGCGACTTCATAGTTGGAGGCTTCAGAAGATGAAGTAGCATCCACTGTTGCCACTCTCTGAATTACCTTGGGTCCTTCACTTTCAAGCAATTGATACATAGATTCCCATGAGGATGTTCCACTGTCTATCGTGCATGTAGTGTCCGAGAAAAGTGGGGGAATTTCTGTTACTTTAGAAACAGGAGGTGTGGGTTGTGAAGCTTCCATGGCTTTCTTTCCTTTCTTTGCTTTGGTCATTTTGTTACATTGCTGCTTTTTGGGATTAGCCTACAATTGGAAACACAGAGGAATGAAGAACAATAGGTTTGAAATGATGGCGAATATAGTTTAAACGCAAATAAATCTGAAATATCTACAAATAGGCCATCAAATCAACTTGGGGCTTTAAATCATAAATACTTTTACAAGTCCTTAATAACCGAAATCATGGCTTTACATGAAAATTTATTATTTCATTAATAGATCATATCGCAAAAACCTTTCAAACAATAATCTTAAACATGTCTCAATGTGTTTTCCCGATATGCAATTGTGATACCATTATATTGGCAGTTTGGGTATCAGAAGTCCATGATGCAATGATCATAATATCGCAATCGGGGGTTTGGAGTGGAGGGCAATGGAAATGACCAAAAGCCTTTTGCGATTACGAAATCGTGAGGAATGATGTGGCAGTGGAGTGGGCCTGACCGATGACTTACTATTATATTTTAACACGCTTTTCCTTTGTTTTATTCATTCTTATGATTTTATTAAAGTTGCGCTTTAATAAAGAGCTTTATCGCAGTCAGAAGATCAGAAGTGAATGGAGTGACCTACCTTTTTCCAATTTGCGATTCATCCGGATGTGACATATTTATAGGGTTGTTATATTGGGTTCAGAAGATTTATTGCATATCGCAATTAGAGTGGTCCTCGGGGTTTTTTAAATCACCCTTGTTATAAGATTTTGCAATGCGGTTAAGCTCTAATATAAAGTGGATATTTAACAATACTTAAGGCTTTTAAAGCTTATTTATGTTTTTTGTTCTCGGGGGCTATACACATTGGGATATGTGATTTGCAATATATTTTATGGCATCACATCATTTCAAAAGGATAAAGAAGGGAGTTTCTCATAAGGACTTGCGAAGTGCAACAACATCAGGTTTTCTTTGAGACCAACTCATTTGAGTTGTTTGGGCCAATGAAATTTGGATTTTTTATTCAAATCAACTCAAATTTGTCCTTTTAAAACACTAAAATGTTTTATTTTCCTATGATTTAAACATTTAAAGGGTCCCCATTATTTATATAATAATTTCCTTCACATTTATATATAAATAAATGGGGGGTCGTTGAATAGCACAACACATTGAAACACCCTCGTGATGATTGATTGCCCAACATGCTCATACCGGAGCCTCCACTCCTATAATGCTCGGCCATAATATTTGTCATGATCGAACCTATGCCCAACCTGTAAGGGCAACTCAATAATGCTAGAGTCTACCACTCCATGGCTACCCTCGATCCTGCGAATCAACCTACCTTGCCATATGATGAAGACCACAACTATTCGCCATGTGTCAACCAAATAATGATTAATCACCTACTATCATGGTTTTAATCACCACGAAGTGGAGAAATCCATTAGTTAACTAGATCCCTAGATCCCATAGCCACACTGGAAGTTCACAACTCACGCTCCTCACTGGTTGTCACTGTGAAGCCCTGCTATTTGATGGAACCCATCTGTGCTTGTCTCTGATTCCTGTATGTAAGCATATGGCCACCAATGATCCAGGTGGCTCTAGAAACAAAAATAAGTCAAAGAGGGCTTAGAGAAGGCTTAAAAATAAAAATAAAATCCTTGGATTGCAATGAAGCCATGGTCACATTGAAGATCTCATTGCAATATTTCCAACAACGCAAACAACACCTTAATCCAAGTTCGTATGAGAAAGTTATGCTTAGTCGAAGTTTCAATTAAACTGGGAAAAAGTCAAAGTTAAAGTCAACCTTCTGCCACGTGTCAAGCTGTACATATTGTAAAATTTTTTGGATCTAACAATCTCAGGAATCCTATTGCAACCAACTGAATCTACTTCACCTAGATTGTAAATTACATTACAAACTTATTTCAGATTTCTTCTTGAAACATTGATGTAAATTACTGAAGCAACCTACACCAAATTAAATATGATTATGAAACATAGAAAATGAGCAAGGATATACAAACACACAAGACACCATTATTTTTGGACAAATGTCCCCAGAAAAACCCAACTTGGGAAAACCAGTGCAGCAGTGAGGGTTTTATTCTATATGCAACAGTGAAATTTGAGTACATCGATGGATGCCCAAATTGCAATCCGAACATCAAGAAAATATGGCAGAGATATTCCCTAAGCAACCCTAGCACTCGTATTGCCTACACTCGCATTCCTGCACTTTCAAGTTCCTTCAATTGCGTTCCTGAACTTATGTGTTCCTGCACTCGCGAGTTCCTGCACTCGCGCGTTCCTGCACTCGCGCGTTCCTGCACTCATGATTTCCTGCACTTGCGCGTTCCTACACTCACATGTTCCTGCACTTGCGATTTCCTGCACTTGTGAGTTCCTGCACTCATGCGTTCCTGCACTCGCGAGTTTCTGCACTCGCACGTTCCTATACTCGCGCTTTCCTACACTCGCGAGTTCCTACACTGGGAATAACTCAGCCTCTTTCTACTGCCTCTCCAGATATGGAAGTCTTCCTCTGGATCACTCTTCCTGCCCCTCTGCTGCAAAAGATCTCTTCGATTAAAATTTCCTCCTGAGAACTTCTCACTTCAAAACTTTGATCTCTTGATCTCTCGGTGTATTTTCCGAATGACCCTCAAGCCCCTTCTTATATCTTAATGTTGTACAACCAACAGCCTAGATTAGCTCCTAATAAAATGCTCAAATCATTTTTACTTGATCTCCGTCTTTATCTAGAAGATTCACCCACAATTAGATTATTACCCATTAATATTTTAATTTTCCTAAGTTTAGACTTAGGAACTCCATTAAAAATATTAACTATTTTAATATAATAATCTCTGGGTGGAATTTCCCAAAATAGTTTATGGGTTTTTTGGAATGCATGCACCTACTAAATTTGAGGCTTAGAGCACATCTGATGCTACCTCAAATCAACACTCCCTCTTAGTGAGGAATGTGCTTTAGCAATATACTGCTACTACATACTTCTCTGACTCTAAAGCATCGTCCTCTAAGTTGTTGATGTCTGACATGCTATCCATCAACTACTGCATTGTTACTGCTACTATACTGCTGCCTTTGACATTGCCACTACCAATGTTACATCTATATTACATCTCCCTCTCAAATGCTGCATCTCCTATGTTGCTAGCACTGCCACTCCTAACACTGCATTCGTACTGCAACTGAAAAACATCCAAAATTACTGAACTAAATGTGTTCAGTATGATACCACATGAATGTTGGAACTGACTGTTGCTAGTCTCTACGCTGGCCCTCTGAATCTATTGCACTATTGCTAACCTCTTCTCTGTGCCATATGCACTACTGCCAACTCTGATCTGTGCCGCTCAAACTCTGGTACTCCTAGCCACTACAACTGTCTCCCCCAACACTCCTCGGTACCATCCGACACTAGTCCATCCCGCTACTGCAAAACTAGGCTCCCGTAGCAAGGAATTGATCCAGGAGGTGGAGTCTTCAAGGACCCTACCCATCTATAGCTCTTTTCGAACAACTCCAAAGCATCCCACCTCCTTCATGGAGGTATCTTGTTTGTCATGGAGAACTCCTTTTCCTGTTCGATCTTTGCGGCTGCAACCTTAGGATTGTTGTTCTCATCCTTTTCCTTTTTCTTCAAAGGACACTGGGATGCATAGTGGCCCATCTTGCCACATATGAAACACTTCACCTTGGATAAGTCTTTCTTTAGCCTCTGTTGCCCCTGCTGCCCCTTCGATGCAAGGGTTGCATTCTCCTCCTCCTCCTTGGGCTTCGACCCACTGCTATTGCTGCTTCCGTCAATTTTGACCTTGAATAGGTCTCTCCTAAGCTCTTCTTGTTTTAGAGCTGCCCACATCTAATCCCAATTAGGCAATGCTGCTCTGCCGAGGATACTCTGGACAAAGACTTACCACACATCCAAGACAAAATTTAGGGCCAGTCTCACTACTCTGAATCCTAAGGTGTATGCACGGGGGCTTCACTCAATGAACCTTTGACATATCACGTGCGTTCGTGGCATATTAAACAATACCCTTAATTTGACTAAATATTGGAAAATATCTCTAAAATCACATTATTTAACCCCCTACCAATACGAATCCAATACACCTTCCCAATTTAAAAACCCCTACTTTCACTACATATTGTAGGTATCCATTTTTTCATTAACATTTTTTATACCCCTTTATATTTTTTCATGAACTTTGGGCTCCATTTTTTATACCTACCAATATAAAAACCCTCTACCCCCTATATATCCCCCAATATATTATGTCATTTTTTCCTCAATAAATATCCCCCAATATGAACCCACGTGATATGGTATTTCTCCCCGAGTGAAGCCCCCGTGGGTGTATGCTCTGTAACTGACAACTCATCACGGGTCTCATTCAACTTTGTGAAGAATGGATCCGCAGGTTCTCCCTTATGCATTTGTGAAGATCTCAACTTCTGTTCCAAGTACATCTTCCGCTACCTAGGAGATACCTGATACAATGTTTCCAAAGAATCCCACATCTCCTTAGCAACTTCTTTGGTAGCAACGTGGCACACCACGTGATCCTTGACTCCATCTAGGATCATCCTCTTGGCCTTTTCCATTTCAGCTCTGTACTTCTTCAGTGGATCTACATCTGCAGGGACAACTACCACACTATCAACATACGTCTTAAGGGCATGCTCATCTATAAAGAAGCACATTATAGCCTTCAAGATGACGTAGTTGGAAGCTACGTCCAACCTGTCTTGATCCCTCAAGCCACTGGTTTCCATATCCTCCGAAAACCGTCGAACAAATCCCTATTTCTCCCTATTGCATAACTCCTAGGTTGGCTTACGCACTCCCTGATGGAGCTGGTAAGTCCGTTGCTCCTCTGCTGCCTAAAAAATGAGAAATATTGATTTCCTCAGCAAGAAACCATTAAGGAAGTATTCTCTCACTATGTGATCTACTTCCTTCTTCCGACGACATTTCTACTCAACACTCAACGTGTAGAAAATTGTGTCCCTCTAGCTCTACGCTAATGCTCTTTGTGGTTCCCTTTGCCTTGGAAAATTCTCGATCTGAGAGTCTTACCCCTCTGTCAGCTCACTTAGAGAGAGACAACCACGAAACTATAACCCTCTTGGCTAGAACTACACAATCCCTCAGGGGATTCAAACTGCTGCTTGTTGCTGTAAGTTGGCAGACTTGCTTTAATGTTAGATTTTCTCTTCCTATTTCACATCAACAACTCTGATACCATGTGAAAATTCATGGATCTAACAATCTCAGGAATCCTACTGCAACCAACTAAATCTACTTCACCTAGATCATCAATTAGATTACAAACTTATTTCATCTTTCTTCTTGAAACATTAAAGTAAATTATTGAAGTAGCCTACACCAAATTAAATATGATTCTGAAACATAGAAACTGAGCAAGGAAATAAAAACACATAGGACACCATTATATTTGGACAAATGTCCCCAGAAAAATCCAACTTGGGAAAACTGGTACAGCAGTGAGGGTTTTATTCTATTATGCAACAACAAAATCTGAGTACATCTAGGGATGCCCAACTGACAATCCAAACAGCAAGAACCTTTGGTAGAGATATTCCCTAAGCAACCCCGGCACTCATGTTGCCTACACTCACATTCCTGCACTTGCGTGTTCCTACACTCACGCGTTCCTTCACTTGCGTGTTCTTGCACTTGCATTCCTGCACTCACGAGTTCCCACACTTGTGCGTTCTTACACTCACGGATTCCTACGCTCGTGAGTTCCTACACTCGTGCATTCCTGCACTTGCGAGTTCCTACACTCACGTGTTCCTGCACTCGCACGTTCCTGCACTCGCGAGTTCCTGCACTCGCGGATTCCTACACTCACGAGTTCTTGCACTCGCACGTTCCTATACTTGCACATTCCTACACTCCCGAGTTCCTACACTAGGAATAAATCAGTCTCTTGCTACTACCTCTCCGGATCTAGAAATCTCCTCTGGATGAGTGTCCCTACCTCTCTACTGCAAAAGATCTCTTCGATCAAAATTTCCTCTTGAGAACTTCTCACTTCAGAAATTTGATCTCTTGATCTCTTGGTGTATTTTCCAAATGAACCTCAAGCCCCTTCTTATATCTTCCTATTGGACAACCAGTGACCTATATTAACTCCTAATCAAAGGCTCAGATCATTTTGAATTGATCTCCGTCTTTATCTAGAAGATTCACCCACAATTATATTAATACACATTAATATTTTAATTTTCCTAATTTTAGACAAGAACTCCATTAAAAATATTAATTATTTTAATATAATCGTCTCTGGGTGGAATTTCCCAAAATGGTTTTTGGGCTCTTTGGAATGCATGCACCCAAGCCTCCCTGCAAAATTTGAGGCTTAGCGAACATCTGATGCTACCTCAAATCAACACATATGACACGTGGCATCAAAGTCGGCAAGCCTAGTGGGACCCACAGAGCTAATGTGGCAACCGAGTCAGCAAATCAGGTGGACCCACAAGCAAGTGATGTGGTAGTGCTATGGGGTAAAATGCACGGTGTATGTAGAATGAAAACTACCCTCAAAGGCCTTCCCGGGACCTTTGACAGACTATAAGATTATCTGCAGAAGCTACCAAGTTATACACATGTTCATCTATCAAATATAAGTTAACCAAATATGGAAAGAGTGTTTACCTCAAATCTCCTTCTAGATTTGTTTGGAGATCTCAATGCAGCCAAGAAGAACTCCTTCGATCCAAAACAATTCTTGCACAAAGGAAAGGCAAACAAAATCACAACATACAATCTAGAAAACTAATATAAGAATGCACAATGAACATATACTTGTATACAACTTAAACTACTCAACTCGACAAGTATCGAAATGAACAGCTTATTGAACAATGTTACCGACACTATGGAGTAGGGAACACAACTGTAGTGCTGTATTTATAATGAAAGAGTGATTACAACCATCCATCGTATCAGCCTTCCCTTGCCCCTTCTTCCTCTCTCTCTCTCTCTTTCAGCTCACTTCTTCAAGTGTATGACAATTCACAACAACTTAATGGGCTATCCTTCCAAATGCTCTGACCCCTTTCACAATGGCCCTCTCACTGCTTATGTAGCAATCGAGTTAGGGCTGCCAAGCTCCTCCTAGAGTTCATTAGGGAAAAAGCCATGAACCTACCCTGTTTTCAAGCTTTTTCCCATTTGCCTTCATTCTCAGATTGGAATTTCCCCAAATAATTTGATTTTTGGAGTTTCCTTGCTTTTCTTGAGCAAATTTAGGGATAAATATCTAGATATTTGTGAGAAGATTCGTTGGCTTGACCCACTAAACATCTCTTAGTTTCACTAACGCTCCCCTTGGTCTAACAACTTGAGTTAGCAGGGTGACTAACACTCCTCTATGCTTGGTAACAAGCTTTATAAAGCAGGTTAGCAGTGTGCAGAGAGCGTTAGTGTGGAATCAAGGCCTGCAATTATGGTCTTTGCTTTAGTCATGTTGTCTTTCACCTCTGAGTTGATGAGGAGGTCCATTTTTCCTATAACATATGCCCCCTAAAGTATGAGATCAGAGGCGGAGATGATGGCCGAAATACTTTACTAAAACTGCGATTTTCTGTCAAAATTTTTGTAGAGAGAGAAAAGTTTCAGGTGGCAAGGAAAAACTTGATACAACACATATACATATATATAAACTACTAAAATCATGTCCTGAGTCGGGCATTCCCATGCTCAGTAGCTATGTCAGAGTAATTTTCTCTTCTGAGATATAACAATGCTGGCCGCCGATAAGCACAAAGCGGATCCAGTGTCATAATAGATCATCCTGAAATAGTTGTCTCCAAAGAACAATATCTGCAGCTTGGGAGAGGAAACAAGGTTGAATGATGCAAGCCTCTACCCAAGGTCTTGATTTCCGCTTCACCGAACAACATAGATCGATACATGTGATAAGATGTGTTGACGTCGAACATGCACGAAATCATCTGATTACCAGTCAATAATGGAGACCGTTAACAGATGCGAGGAAGGCCACCGATAATGGTGATGGTCTCCAAGATGCACAGTGCAAACTAGCGAGTGTGAAAGATTTCTTTGTCGTCGAACACTCGTAGAATCGCTTAACCAGGAGCCAATAATGAAAACCCGTGATCAAACACAAGGTAACCTACCACTAATGTCTGCAAGTACCAAGGCACTGAATGTGTTTCTGGGTTATCTTCCTAGATAGAGTGTTGAAGTTGATAGGAAGAAACCTGTCGAAAGGTAGGCAATGACATGTCCTACATCAGTCGACATGAAACCGGACAAGAATGATTTTGTTTTTTGAGGAATCTTTTGAGCATTTGGGTCTAAACAACGAAGGGCATGATGAAAGGATATGTATGATCGGTTGATAGAGGAAACAAATGGGAACCCTTGAACAATAGAAGGCATGACAATGGTTTTAACCAGACAACACTAGACTCATGAACACTACAGAGTGTTAGGATACGGAGATGCAATTACATTAGGGTATATAGGCTAAAACTCATAGGTTGGTAGGGTTCATATTGAGAGGCCATCAAAATGAAGGTTTATCTGAGGGAGTGTCATGTTCAAGGGAACGATTACTGCCAAACCATGCTTTCAAATATGGAATACAGTTGTATTGTCCACTTTCCCCATTTGATTAATTTAATGAGTCCAGATGGGTAAACTCATCGATCTTTTCATGTTTAAAGAGTCTGAAAAGGATCGCAAAAAGAACGACTCTTTGCCCTATATGATTATTTTAATGAGTCCAGATAGGCAAACTCGTCGATTTTTTCATGTTTTAAGAGTCTGAAAAGTATCATAAAAAGAATGACTCTATATCTTGTCTGTGTAATTTAAAGAGTCCAGACTAGACAACTCAGTGGTATTTTCATGTTTAGAGAGTCTGAAAAGATCGTAAAGAGAGACTCCATGGTGGTCCCTTTGTCATAGTTGTTAACTGGGTGCGACAAAAGGTTAATAGTATACCTGGATCGGTTACTTTTCCGTCTTTTAATCTATTGAACCCGGATAAAGAGAAACCTTTTTCCAATAGATGTCGACCTCATTTTGTTACGAGTATGAGGCGACGGACTAAACTCGTGTTTCGTCATGAATTTTTAATGAGTCACACGATGACAAACTCAATACCTTCATCAAAATTTTTAATGAGTTAGATGAAGAAAACTCAGGGTATCTTTTTCAGTTTAATGAGCGAGAAAAAGAGGGAAAAGAACGGCTCATCCCTTCTTCATAGTTTTACGAGCTTGAAGGAGGGGAAAAACTCGAGGATTTTTCGATTTAAGAGCAAGAAACTATCCCAAAAAATAAAGTGCTCTTGCTGTTGCAGTCTATTTTTAATGAGCCCAGTAACAAAAACTTGGGATTTTTTAGTTTTAACAAGCAAGAAAATTACCTAAAAGAATGCTCGGGTTATCTTTATCGAGTTTAACGAGCCGAAAGACATAGCTTGGGATTTTTTCAGTTTAAAGAGCGAAAAAAGTGCCTAAAAAGAATGCTCCTTTGGTCTTTTTTAGTTTATGAGCTGGAAAAAGATCAAAAAATAGTTGCTCAGAGCATCGTTGCATGTATTTAATGAGTGTAATGATGAAAACTCGGAGATGTTTATATTTTTTAAAGAGTAATAAAATATCACAAAAAGTGCTCTAAACATCATCGTACAGATTTAACGAGTGCAACGATGAAAACTCGGAGATGTTTATATTTTTTAAAGAGCAATAAAATATCCCTAAAAGTGCTCTAATCTATTCTTCATTGTAGTAGTTTAACGAGCCCAAAGAAGGAGACTCGAGGTTTTTCGGATTAACGAGCAAGAAAAATACCATAAAAAGAACACTCGATCTTTCTCGATCTCATGCTTGACATTAGAAGGGTCTATGCCATGCATTTCCTCATAAGACCAAGAAAAAACATCACAGAAGTCCCTAAACGGGTAGGTGAAGCTCACAATTTCCTCAGGATTGTGATTGGCTCCACTCTGTATGTTTTCCATGATGCTTGTCATGACAAAAATATCGGGGAGCAATGTTTGTGAAATATTTCCCCTGTTTCCTTCTGAGTCCAAAAGTTGGATAGTCGTATACGGTGAGGAAACGATTTCATGTGCGTCAGGTGACAGGATTTGAAGAGGCATCATGTCCAAATCAGATATCGAAACATGATGGTGCGAATCCTCCCAAGGTCGCTCTTCTAACCTCGTGATCTCTCTAATAGCTTCGTCCATAGGTAGGACTTGATTGAGTGGATCGAAAGAAAGAGCGGTTATGGGAGGGGCAGTGGTACTATTGGCCGAAACCAAAGTGACCGGATATTCAGATGCAAATTGAATGGTTTGGTAGGACGATTCAGCTGGTAACAACGAAATTTTCTCTCCGTATGTGTCAGTGTCTGAAGGAGCCGGTAGGATCCATGGATCGGTTTGTTCATGAGGAATAGATGAAATCATATTGACCATCTGTGAAACCTTCGGTGACTGAAGAGGAAAACAACCCCTGAGGGAAGAAGCCTTCAGTAGACCGGTACCTAAATTGACATAACTATCAGTTCCACCTCCTACTAGGGGTACGGAGCCACTTGGTAATGGTGAATAATCAGGGGTGTAGAAAGAAAAATGATCTACTGTAATAACCTTTCCATCCAATGGAAATTGGATGATGCGAAAGACAGTAGATATGATGGTCGTCATGGCATATGTCCAACTGCGACCCAGTAAGAGATTATAGTCGAGTTTCTTGTCCACGACTTCTATGTCCACCGTTACGGTTTTCCCATACAATGTGATGGGAAAACTGGCTAGGTATCCTTTTGGGATAAAGGTGTGGCTGTCAAAAGCTTTAAGGGAGTTCGACAGTGGGGATAGGGTTGGGGAACCTAGGGCGAGCCAACATGAAGCCGACATGATGCAGGTTGAAGCACCTTCATCGATGACAGTTCTATGTATACCTTTACCTTTCGAAGTGATATGCACCTGAAATGCAAGCTGGTGGGAAAGGGGAGGTTTACACTTGTCCATGTCGAAAATAGAAAGCATGGAATCCATAGGGTCAATACCTCCAATAGCCAAAAGCAAAGCTTTCCGTTGGGTGGGGCATGTTTGTAATACTTCGAGCGCCGACATAGCCGACGGCGCTTGCGCCAAATCCTCTACGATGTTGTAGTGTTGGGTGGCACATGCAAATGTATTGTGTGTTGTGCGTCGAAGTGCCCCTTTTGGGGGTCGAATTACAAAGTCCTCAACCGGCCTTTCGATATGCAAATCATTGGGCGGTGATGGGTTTTGACCTGAGGATGGTTTTGCTGTAGGAGCGACAGGAGCTCCATAAGATTTGGCTCTTGTGGTGAGTTCTGTTGTTTCAAATGTGAAAATGGTAGAAGATCCTTCACCAGCTGAAGGATGTTGCAACCCATCATTGCCCCCTAGCGTGGGTTGTTATTGGTTTGCAATAAGATTTTTCTACTGCTGAGTGGGAAAAGGATTCCTAAGGACAACAGGGGTCTTACCAGTATCCCTTTTGGCAAGGTACTCTGTGCATTCTTGAAGATGCGGACAACACCAGGTTACGTGGTCTTCAACACAGAGTTTGCAAGGAAATCTGGCAGTTCTATCCTTTTCATTAGCAATAGGCGCAGTGACCTTCTATTTTGGGTTGGGCTGCTTTGTTGACTACTCCTCAGAAGGAGCGGTCTTTTTCTTATTCTTCTTTTTCTTACCACTAGGATTTTGTGTAGACTGCACAGAGTTTATCGCAGTGGCAAGAAGAGCAGTCATATTGGTAGAGGGGTCCACTGCCATCTTGGCAATGGAACCACTGAGTTGTTTTACAGCGGCCCCAGAGGTTGCGCCGATAATCCCGTCGGCGTGCACTCCGGGGTGCTGAGTGGCGGAAGCATTGGGGTTACCAGGAGCATTGGGGATTATGTCATAAAGAGTTCCAGACTGTGAATATATCAAATCTAAGTGTTGGGCACGACGTATGGATTGGTCTTCTGTGACCGCACCACCTAAAGCGACATCTCTAGCGATTTGCGGGAGTAAGGACTTGTAGAACCAGTCCGTTAAGAGAAAGTCTGGGATGGGAGCTTTGACTAACCTTTGCCTATGTCTCCATTCATGTATATGATCGAAGATGTGGGTGGCGGTATCCTGACGAAATGAAGTGAGGAGCTCTGTCCCAGTCTCATAACGGATAGGTAACTGGAAGTGCTTTAGGAATTCCATCACTAAAGTGTCAAAGGTGTTTACTGACGTGCGTGGTAACTCAATATACCATTTCACTGCGTTGCCAGTGAGGGTGCGGGGAAAAAGATGTAATCGGACACTATCATCCACCATAGAGTTAGAAACACTCCAAAGATGGTAGGTGGTGATATGGGTGCCCGAATCCTCCCCTTGTTTTCCATCGAACTTTGGGATGTCCGTTGGTATTTTATGCGGGATCGGTGGCCATTGTAAGTTGTGGTAGATGGGGTTGTTTGTCAGCTTGTATAAGTCGGGAATATCCAACGTTGCCAAAAAATGCAGAGAGTTAGGTGCCCCCGACTTGGACCATGGTGATGACGGATGACCTGAGGAGCTTTGTGCTCCTCCCATCATTTGGTTCCCCATAGTGTACATGGGTTGCATGGTGTAGCAGTTGCTTTGTGGTATGGTGTTGTAGAGTGGATTTCCATGAGGATTTTGATACTGGGGTATGAAATTGCCCCCAGTATAAGTGGTGCCCCCTTGACTCATTTGAGTCTGTTAGTAGGGTGCCCCATGGATTGGTTGGGAACCCCTTGTGGATTCCTGACCGACACAGAACTAACCATTTGGCTTTGATTGACAGAGGGAACACTCATGTCAATCAGCGACTGTCCATGCATGCCTGAGAACGGAGGGGGAACTGTGACATTCCCTACCGACATGTGCATATTGGGAACCCCCCCAGATATTTGAATCTGGGGGTTGGAACTGTACATTGGCGGCCGACCGTGTTGTTGGTAAATGGGAACCGCGCCCATAGTGCCGCATTGAGTGTTATATGGAGCACTGTATGTGGCACTTGTCGAAGGTATGCATTGTGGCACCATAGGAGTGGAACCTGGCATCTGTTGGGTTCCACTTATAGAGGGTGTTATGTGAGTTGTCGTACTTGGGACAAATGGGATAGCGGGATTCCACATTACCGGTGTTGTGATGACTGTCGACTGGGGAAGTGGTAGAGGACCAATAGTGTCTCTAAAATTCCACAACCCGTGAGTCGTCGACTGGATAGATGGGAAAGTTCCACCTACTAAAGAAGGAAGTACAGGTACCACGGGAACCATGATAGGATCCGACAGATTTGTGAGTGGAGTGTTAAAGTGAGGAAGAAATCCTTCCGTGAAGAAATCCTCCGGAAAACTGGAATCGTCGATCGTCCACACAGATCCCGTGTGAGATTTAGGAGACTGATTCCTCGAAGATGAGGAATCCGAGTCAGTGGAACTCGACGGATCTTCCACAATGAGTGGAGGAAGTCCTAACAATCGTCTGGAGTGACGATGAGGGCCGGATGTAGCCACAGTGACCGTTAAGTTTTATCAAATAAATTTTAATGTGATATTCTTTAAAGTCTCAAAAATGATAGCACTCAGGTACCTAAAAATAAAAAATACACTAAATATATCAATCAGCAAATAGAGGGAAAGTACCTCGTTTGATAAGCACCGATCACTAGAGATGAAACCCAGTATCTCAATGAATAACAGAGAAGGATGGCCAAATGTATGGTTACGGTTACTCTAGAGCTTCGCCCGAACCTCAGATTGAGGGGCCAAGTACTCTCGTGAAGATGAGCACCCTCCCAAAAACTGAAGACAGAGTAGATTCGTCCATTTTAGGTACCAGGATAGCCCGTCCCAGTCACCTTGTGTAAGTACCTAGAAGTTTTGGCCACTAGAGATACCTCAAATCACAGACATTACTAGGGGGGACATAGTCATAGACAACATGCTGTGTGGGCAGGAAACCTGAGTCCCCGACTCAGTTCCGAAATCCCTGAAGGGACCCCCAGTACACAGAATGCCCAAAGGATTTGTAAGAGAAGGCGGGCTACCTTCAATTACAGTCCGATGTTGTCTCATATTTCACTCCGTTGTTAGTGGAGTGGTCCTGGTAATATGAGTGCAGAAGGATTTTTCACTCGTTAACGACACTAGTTTTGGTTTTCAACCTTGGGCAGTTCACTCACATGCTTATCCCAAGATCCTAGCCTAGCTAATGTTGGTTTGCTCAAAAGAGTAACTGATTGATTTTAATGTAAATTTTAAGTGTACTTGATTATTTGTCTTCGATAGGGGTGTTGACGTATGAATATGGTGAGACTCTTGACTCAATAAATCATGCAGAACAATGCTCTGATTTTTTTTTTCAATTTTTATGCAAACAAGTCTTATTCTACATATTCATCTTTTCACATATTCATAGATTCGTCTGTGCATCTAAAGCCATTCAACACTTGCATAACCAAAAGATTCTTTTTCCAATATTTCCTAACAACTACTAAAAACCAAAATGAAGTAGCTTACAACTATTTCGACAGAAGGATGAATACAATTTATCAGTCTTTCTTTAAAAAAAAAATGTATTTTAAGAGAGAAAAACTAAAACATTTTCCTAAAAATAAATTTTCAAGACACCAAATTTGCTAACATAATATAGTTGCAGATCTTACTTCAGCCCATGAGAAAATTCCCCCCCCCCCCTTTTGGTCCACAGACTCTACTGGAAATCATGGAAATGGGAGACTAACACTCTGTTTCAGTGTAAACAGAGAGTTAGTTGGTCCACTAACGCTCCCTGTACACAGGCACAGTGCTTTATAAAGCTCTGTTTAGCCTAGTAACCTGCGTTAGTGAGGGAAATAGCTCAAACAAAGGGCCTTTAGGATCAGTTTCTGAGGAGAATACAAACTAGTAGGATGTAACAAGATAGTTGGTGGATTAGAAAAGGATTTGAAGAAGTAGGGAGCTCTTAGAAGAAAGAGAAGAACTGAGAGGAGTCTGGGTAAATCGGGAACTAGATGTATAGTCCCCAGCGGAGTCGCCAATTCTGCTATGGGATAAAATTCATGGTGTATGTAGAATGAAAACTACCCTCAAAGGCCTTCCCGCGACCTTTGCCAGACTGTATGATTATCTTCAGAAGCTACCAAGTTATACACATGTTCATCTATCAAATATAAGTTAACCAAGTATGGAAAGAGTGTTTACCTCAAATATCCTTCTAGATTTGTTTGGAGATCTCAATGCAGCCAAGAAGAACTCCTCCAAATCCGGCTCCAAGACAATTCCTGCACAAAGGAAAGGCAAACACAATCACAACATACAATCTAGAAAACTAATATAAGAATGGACAATGAACATATACTTGTATACAACTTAAACTACTCAACTCGACAAGTATCGAAACGAACAACTTAATGAACAATGTTACCGACACTATGGAGTAGGGAACACAACTACAGTTTTGTATTTATAATGGAAGAGTGATTACAACCATTAGTTGTATCAGCCTTCCCTTGCCCCTTCTTCCTCTCTCTTTCTCTCTTTCAGCTCACTTCTTCAAGTGTATGACAATTCACAACAACTTAATGGGCTATCCTTCCAAATGCTTTGACCCCTTCCATAATGGCCCTCTCACTGCTTATGTAGCAATCAAGTTAGGGCTGCCAAGATCCTCTTAGAGTTCATTAGGGCAAAAGCCATGAACCTGCCCTGTTTTCAAGATTTTTCCCATTTGCCTTCATTCTCAGATTGGAATTTCCCCAAATAATTCAATTTTTGGAGTTTCCTTGCTTTTCCTAAGCAAATTTAGGGATAAATATCTAGATATTTGTGAGCAGATTCGTTGGCTTGACCCACTGAACATCTCTTAGTTTCACTAACGCTCCGCCTGGTCTAACAACTTGAGTTAGCAGGGTGACTAATGCTCCTCTATGTTTGGTAACAAGCTTTATAAAGCAGGTTAGAAATGTGTAGAGAGAGTTAGTGTGGAATCAAGGCCTGCAATTGTGGTCTTTACTTCAGTCATGCTGTCTTTCACCTCTGAGTTGATGAGGAGGTCATTTTTTCCTATAACAGGTAGCTCCACTCGACACATGGCAAGTAGGTGACAAAAGTGGCATATGATGTGGACCAATGAGAACCTGCCACATGGCCCAATCTTTTGGTGTCACATGGCACCTCAAATTAGGCTCAAGTGGCCTTGGCATGGTGTAACCTCCATTTTTGTCTTATTCTCATGGTTTTGGGAGTCGTTACAATATGGACATATGATTTTCATATATTATATGGTTTGAAAACTATATTAAAGCCAAAATTGGGCTTTAAAACCATATTAAAGAAAAATTAGGAATCCATGGGTTTTGAACCCAAAACCTCCCCAACAACAAGTAACTTAATATGACTATGCCAACCATTGTGCCAACCACACACTTTGTCTTATTCACCCTCACACTTTGTTATAAAATTTCATTCAAATGGTTCAAAGGGAACCATGGAGAATACATGAGAGATGAGGGTGCAAGCAGGCCAATGAAGACATGAATCTCAAGAATATTCTAGGAATATTATTAGAGAATATGTTAGGGAATATTTCAAAGAATATTCTCTATGAGGAATCTTTGAGGAATCTTTAAGATTCCCTAGGGGCATAATTTTGAAGGTGTTAGAAATATGTCGAGTTTATACTCATTTGAACTAGTTTTTCGCAAGGAACATGATGTCATGATCAGTTTTTTGAGCAACGAAATTTCAGTCAACATGCAGAAGAGAATATTTGAGGAATCTTTGAGATTCTCGGGCAGCCCAAATTTGACTGAGTAAAAAAGGGGTTACGTTTATAGTCAAATTTCATGATTTTTCACCATGAATTCAAAATCGTTTTATGTTTCTTCAGCAGAGTTATTCATTTTCAGGCCATCCCTAGAAGTGGAGATATAAGATGCATTGATGTCATGTCTTCTTTTTATTTTTGTTGAGATGATGATTTGATGTTGAGATCCTTATTTCCCATTTTGTTGGAGGATCCTTGTATGCCACTTCATGTGAGAGTTTGATATTTTTTCATGCTGAAGGAGAGCTTATATGAGTGAGAGTTCTTATAGAAGAACGTCTCGTGGAGAGACATGCCACTCTAGTTAGGGGAGTTATTCCTTGTATTGACAAATAACACATCATGTATTCATCATCATCTTGCAACAATTTAATGAAGCGGCCTCCCCACTCTTGACACAGAACCTGGAGATATAACCCACACTAGGTGAACTATGTTATCAACTTGTGTGTATTCATTCTTTGGTTTGATGGTTTCCTTTATGTTTCCTCTTCTTTAAAGTATGCAGATGTGGTTTTTCATACTCTTTCACATGAAATTATGCTAACATCATAGAAGTAAAAGATATTGGTTAATTTTGGTAGCTTAGAGGATCTGGATCAACCAGTCATCAAAAATCAGTCTCGTACATGCCAAACTGTGCTACTCTTTCCATACCACACAACGAACTATGTTATCCCAACTCTTGATGATGCATTCAGGCACTACCTAGAGTTTGGACACCCACTTGTAGATGAAGTCTACCATCCACTGTCCTACTGAAAGTGCATCATGAGGCTCCCTAGAAATCATCTCCCTAAGTGTGAACTAAGGGGTGGAACATAGGATACCTCTGCAAAAAACCACACAATCCCCAAGCTTGTATCCATTAGCTTGCACCTTAAACAAATTCCACTATCGAGAAGTATCCCTTTGGATACACTGTGTCCCATCCAAATGTCTCAAGTAAGTGTCTCACATCCTGCTGCCTGTACTGAGAGCATGAAGAGGAAACAACCAAACTCTCTGCGACTATAGACAATACAAGAGAGTGGTAGTTGTATAGCTCCCTAAGGGTAGGATCAAGAGTTTGTATGGATGCTCAAAGGTAATACTATGGATGTCCCTCTCTCCACCTTAAATCTATTGATAACTCAATCAAATACCTGTCTCCATTAAACATGATGTACCCAAATGCTTATCCATCCCCTCCTCAACTTTGAGTAAGCCAAACCCGATGGTGTGCCTAACATCCTTATTAGGAATCCTCCTCAAAGGCAACACTCCAAGATCTCGCTGTGCAGGACCATACACCACTGCACATAATCATGAGTCCCTGTACACTCATGTGTACCACTATGCCTTGTAGCATACCGGTGTCCACCACCGAATTCCACCACTCGTTTTTTTGTCACCTTGTATGCTATGGTGTCCCGTATGTACAAATACAATTTTCACTCCACCCACAAATCCAATGTGGTGTGAGTTGATCCTCCTACTCCACAGTGCAAACCCATGCACCATGGCACACCACCATGCACCTATGTGTTCCTTTATAGGCCACTTCTCATCATTGCATACCCCTATGCACCACTGGATGCTACGGTCTAAAATTGGTTTTGTGTGCATAAGGCTGCATATCTCTACATAACACTGAACTCTGCGACATATCTTTGTGCACTCTTGGGTTCCAATGCCCACTGTCATACCACCCTGTATCATATGGTGTCCAACTTGTGCCAAAGTATTCATGACTCTTCTATTGAACCCACCTTGATGTGATTCATATCTCCTCATTTGTCCTGGTAGACCTAAGTCACCTAACTCCACACCTGCTAGAGGGGATATGATTATTGTGCCTATCCCTGATGGCTCTTATGCCAAATACATAAATGGGAGAGAATTGTATCCATACAATGCTCTATATGGTGGCCTACCCATGCCATCTCCTCCAAGAAGATGCTATCAGAGTATGCTAATAATCATGCAACCCCATGCACAACCAACATGCCCAAACAACCCATGGAGTCTTCTCACAAATTGACTAGCCGCTAGTGTCCACTGGAGCTTCCCTAGAGAATGTGTGCACTCAATTGTTGGGTCAACTATATCAGCAATGTTGTAGACACCTTTCATCTCTAGTACATGATAGAAAGCCTCCCCTGGATCCCAATTCCAACCCGGGCCTCCAACATCCCCACTATCTAAAAGCTTGTTTAACTTCACTCCAAACTACGATTATATCCATAAGTCTTTCCCACTCCATCGTACCAACTTATAATCTCGCGCCATCCAACACTAAGGGAAGGATCGAGTGCACATGTACCCATACACACAACAACTCGAACATGTGGGTGTTGCACCCTGTGTAACTCATGTCCTTAATATCACTGACCTAGTCAAAACATGAGATGTACCTAGGTAAATATGCCTCTCTCTCTCCAATTTGTAGAGGTAACCTAACAATGCTACCAACCCTACCTATGTATGTCTAGTGAGGGCTTCTCTGACACTCCAGTGTGTAATCCTCTAGATGTGTCATTAGAGAATCCAACTATTCCCCAACATGAGTTAACTTGGCCATTGACTTGGCACAACTCGCTCTCATGTCCTCGAACTCATCATCTAGCTATAGAGTGGCATATCGAATTATCATTTCCTTCTCTTTCAATGCTAGGAGGTTGGCCTTGAGTTGTCAAATATGTTATGGGTGGCTATCATCTGAAAACTCACACATGACCTTGGATACCTCATCAATGAATGACACCTCATCAAATGATGGCCCTATAGGCATATGTTCTACTCTCTTCCCCAAGGTGTTAACTAGAGTTATCAAAGGAATCTCTAACAAGGGTGACTCCTATGTCACACTAGGTATATCTACATGATCCTCACAATCTTGTGTGCCCCCAACCTCTTCCTCAGGCTAGATGTCAATGTACCTATGTCGTAGACCCCACGGTCTAAAGCAAGGTCTCCTCCTAGTATCATCATCAAGTTTTCCCCCTCTACATGATGATTTAGTCCCTGAACTATGATTCTCCTTCAAATGGAAAAAATCCCCAAATGATAGAGCCCTCCTGATCTTAGGGTCCAATGCATCATACTCATCAATCCCATATTAGAAATACCTCAACAAATCTGCAAAAGTATTTGACTGTCTCTTCCTCTCGGGTTCATCCAGAAAACGAGGCATGGTAGGGTGGCCAGTCTGTCCATACATATGGGTATTGTTCTACTTCAGTTGACCTCCCATAAATGATGTGAATGGCTTCACCCTCATGTCATGCTTAACTCTAGGGTCTTTGTCCTAAAGACAAGGATGGCTCTGATTTATCCCCTTATTGCTACTTAACTAGGCCAACATTTCTTTAATTTCTATTATTTTCTCATCGTTCCTATAGATCTCATCCCAAATTTCCCTTGTACTCATTTTTCCTTGTGTCATGTGAATGTCCATAGTCACACCAATCACTATGCATGCATGCCCAACAACTTCCTGATCTTGCTAGCATCCCCATAGTTGGCAAAGATCATGCTCTGGTACCATTGTAATATTCCTAATTAGAAAATAATAGTAGTTTCCAAAAAAATGTGAACTAGGAACAACAATTGAAATTAAAGAGAAAACACCCAAATAAGAACACCAAAGAAAATGAGCAGAATAACTAAGCCATTTTATTAATCAATAGAAATATGGGTACATAATGAGTAACAACAATGGAACCTGGGTTTTCTATGCAAGCTAGGCAAACCTTAGGCGATATCTTACTGACCCAACTGCTGAAATGGCTCCAAAATGATAATGTGCAATGCCCATAAAATCTACTATAAGTTTCCAAATGGAATTGTTCGTTCTGCTTAAAATAATTCCTAGAATGCTATGAAATTTTAGCTCTGAACTCCTCTCCCAAAACCCATAAATACTCAGAAATGGTTGGGGCTGAATCTAAATGATGAAGAAGCCCTCCAAAATGGTGCAAATGGCTCTCTGGCTGGCTATACACCCTACTAGGTTTCTTCCTTGTATATTGCTCAGAAAATTATGAAAAATTAACCCCAACCTATGCACACCAATCCTAAAAAAATCCAAAAATGGTTTGGCCCAATTATGGCTAATGCAAAAGACGCCAAAAATTGTGAATGGTTCTGCCAGGTAGACTCTGTGCACTGCTAAAGATTTTTTTCTCAAATCTGCTCCAAACAACTGCTAAATAGCCACCCAAACTCCACACAAATTCTCCTCTAAAAATAGGCTTTCTATCCAAACCCAATCTCTCCCGAAATTAGTTGCTCCTCTCTCCTTTGCAAGCTTTAGCCAATGAGCTATGTGCACTACATAAATGAGATAAATTCATCCCTATAGATTCCCTCAATCTCTGCCTGGCAAAATGCCAACAAACTCCTGCTACAACCAAGGGAAAAATCTCTCCAAAAGCCCAAAATCTCCAACCCATAACCACTGCTCCAAAATATGTACCACAAACTCCTCCTATGCCAAGGAAATGTGCAAAGTTGATCTAACATAATATAATAAGCTCAAGGGAAGCCCTGAATTGGAATCCCAAATTTCCTCACTAGGGAGACACTTGAAGTTTTCTGAAATGAGGGTGGAATGTTCACTTAGAATTCCTGTGCTAAACAACACTTTTCTTCTTATGCTAAACAACCCCAAGAGAATATGAAAGGTGAAATTTAATAGTCAAAATATGATCAACAGATGAGCCCATCCTCCTTTTATAATTTCTCCCCATGCTTCTAGACTCCTTAATTGTTATTTTATTGGTGGGGGTCATTTTCCACTAAGTGACTTTTGCCTCAATTTTGATAAAATAATAATTTGATACCAATATCCAATCAAATAATACTTGCCACCTTTATCCAATATAATATTTTCCCCTTTTAATTAATATTACTAAAGTTGGGCAAAATTCCCATGCTCAAAAAATTGGGGATATTACATCGCTAGCTATCGGTTGAAGAAAAATCTAGGAGAAAAATTCTCCTATGGAGTCACCCACCTTTGGTGGGTAGCATTTAGCTCCAACTAGGACACGAGGTCACAGTAAGGTGCATGAACCATGTACTCGGACGGGAGGTCATGAGAACACCAAAAATCCTCTGGTACGTAGACCTATATCCTGCACATCAAAAACAATGTTGGAAGCATGTTTCATGGGCATATTTTTATATCCCATGTTTTCATCATAAAATAAAACCATACATAAACTAAATTTTACTTCATGATGCAAGTCTAATCTAAATGCACCTATTCTAGCATGAAAACATGAAAGTATGATAATAACTATGCAAAAATCAATATGAAATGCATCCTACTCTAACATGCATAATATACAATGTCAAGTATCCAGGAAAGGGGTGATATGATTGGACTTAACGAGATTGGAACACAACTCCCCATCAAGTCTAGCTATGTGATAATATCCTTCACCAACCTTACTGTGGATCTTGACAGGCACAAGGTTTTTATCTACCAACACTACCTCCCTAATTTTGAATTTCTTCTTTGAGTTTTGCACCCACTTTTCCTTAGGTTTGTTTTCCTTATGAGTAGGCTGTTTGAGGAGACACACTCCCTGGTAAGGAGGAAGGGAGCTAGGATTTTTGGATTCAGGTTACTTATAAAGATATGGAAGAAGGTAAAGTTCCTCAACATGAGTTGGAAATTGGGGCTCCCTATAAAGAATGAATGTGGTCCCATGAGGTTGTGGAATGGTGGCGTAAGATAAGTCCATTTGAATTTTTCCACCCACAAAGGCACCCCATTTTATAGACAACATTCCCTATACATTGGGTATATCAATAACCACAACGTCCATGAGCAAATATATACCTTCATTGATAGCCAAGGCTACTTTGAGGTATTTGACAAGGCCCTCAACGAGAATGCATCTAGAACCAAAACCACATTTATTCTTATAGTTTCGGGTGATATTCAACTTAAGGTTTTTCATGACCTTTAGTGGCATAATATTTGCAGAAGCCCCTAAATCCAACATGTAATTGTGGAGAAGGTTGTTACTTTTTTTAAGGTCAACAAGAATGGTTCATGGTTGGGATTGGTCCTAGTGAAATGGATGTTTTGCAACATAATAGGTGGGTCATCTTCATCAAGCCCCAAAGCTTTCTTTACTTGCCTTCTTTGGGATGGGATCTTTACAATCTCCTTTATGGGAACCTGCATACTCATTTTACTCACAGCAGTGCTCGCATCAATGTCTAACTCTACTTCTTTACTTTTGGTCTTGTGCTTGGGCTCCCCTTTAGGAGGGTCCTTTTTGTGTTATTTTTCTTAGGAGGATCTTTCTTTGGGGATTCCTTAGGAGGAAGATCCTTCTCCTTTGATGTCTTAGAGCTTGGGGAAGATTCTTTGCTATTATTTCTAGAATATTACAATCCTTTAAACTTTCAATTATCTGTTTTGGAGAATTTAGCATCTAAGAATAAACACTAATTCACTAGACAAGTAGTTGTGCCTAGAACAATAGTTTAAAGTGTTTTAGACTTTTCCTATAAACAATAGATAAGATGAGAAGATAAAAGGTCTACCTGTAGTTCCGCTTTCCTTTCGTTTCCCTTGTATTGATTCCATCGCTCCTTCCCGTACTTAATCCACTTGAGAAGTACCCTGTAAACACAACAGAAGACAAAAACCGATCAAAGCATACGGCCCATTGAATATAAATGAAAGGAATCATAAGCAATCCATACATATAAGCATTATGAAAGAACACAACATATGGAAAAAGGTTCAAACACTTTATTAGATAGAAGGAGGAATTACAACCATCCGTGTCTGATTCAAAGTCATTCCTTTAGCTTGGATCCCATCCACATCACATCAAAAGCAAGACAAGCTTGTGGCATCACATCATTTGCTCCAAAGTCAAGTCTCATAGTAGCGTTATCTCCTTACAATTCAACATAATCTAGCCCCTGATCACTTAGATGAGTGGTCAATTTATATGAAGATGAAGGAGGCTTTGTCATTAATGGTGACATTTAATGGCCTTCCATACTTAGAATTAGTTCCATGGAGGAAGGGATGAGAGGATAGGATGCTCCTTAACTCATTCCTCATCCATTTTCGAGCTCATAGGAGTTGATAAGACAGGGAAACTTTTAGATGACTCCAAAATATAAGGATATTCCCCAAACCCTATGTGAATTTCGCTCATTCTCGCCCAGCGCAGGTGAAAGGAAGCCTAAGTGCTCTGCAAAGCACCATGGTAGTGGACTTAAATGCTCTGCAGTGTAACTTCATAAGGGCTTACCTGCGTTGGTCCCTCTAGAGGCAATTTATGGATGTCTTCAAGTCATGAAACTGTCTGGGAAGGAGGCATTCAAAGGGTTGACTTGTTTAGGGCATGAAACAACTGAATTTAGGGTTGAGCCCTAAAGCACTGATCTAAATGCTAGGATTTGATGTGCCCAAATGGATCTATAATAGCTGCCCCCTAAAGCATGAAGTCGGAAAAATTCCAATGTCGAATGAAATGCTTTACGATGTGATGAGGAGGTATCAAAGTGGAAGGTGACCTGAATCAATTACAATACATATATCATGATATTTTATTTTACATGAATTGCTAAGGGAAGGCATACCCATGCTCAGCTTATAAACTTTCATTACATGTACATAAACAGTCGTCTACAGATATAGACCCATGATTGGAATGACTATTAATGTAAAGCCATTGTACATATGATTTAGTACTCCTGATATCGCAGCCCGGATGGATGAAACTAGATCTGGGGTCTTCAATCTTGTTCAACCGTTCACTCAAGTATGAGTCTAACCATGTGAATATGTGATCTGAAGTTGAACATGGGAAGACACCATCTGATTACCAGCTAATGATGTAAGCTGTTAACAGATGCGAGAGAAATCACCGATAATGATAATGATCCTCAAGGTACTGCAGTACATTCTGCATGGTGTGAATGGATGATTTGATGTTGAACACCATACAAAGTCTTTTGGTCGAAGGCCATTGATGTATGCCTATTGCCGAAAGCGAGAAACCTGCCATTGATGTATGCAAGCTTCAAGGTACTGAATGGGTGTTTCTAAGTCAACTTCTTGGATAATGAGTTGATGTCGATAAGAAGCAACTCATCATAGGAGGGCCTTGATGTATCCCACATCAACGACACAAAATGAGTGTAGTGATTTTAGAGATGGAATTTGACTGACGACACAAGGTTCAGGAATGGCGGTCATGAAAATGAAGGTTTATGGTATTGCAAAAGATGGATTTTGATTGGATGACTTCTCTTGAACATGTCAGCGACACTAAAGTGAATTGGTAGCATTGATCCAAAACAAAGAGATGGATGGTATGATAGACCAACGGTGTGATAACCATCAAGCTAATACCCAGATAGTCACGGTGATGGAGTGAAAGTGTCATGTTCAAGAGCGACCTGCTACCATTAAGTGGTTTTCCCCTTTTGCCATTTTCCCTAGTCATTGCTGACCAGTACCTCTTTATTTTTATCAAGCTTGAGGAAGATAAAATATGATGCTTGTATAATTTCACCCTTCAAGTGAATCCATCACTATTTGATGTTTTAACGAGTCTAGCGAAGGTGAAACTCGGTCTTGTCTAGATGGAAAAGTTTGTCACTATTTGATGTTCTTAATGAGTTTAATGACAAAGATAACTCAGTCCTTTTCATGTTTAGAGAGTTTGAAAAGGGACAAAAAGAAAATTTCCACAAGTTCTTTTTCGTAAATTAATCTCTCAAGTCCAAAAAGGGTAAAATAATACAAGAGAGATATCATTTCTAATCCGTTAACGAGCTGGAAAGGAAAAGCACTCGGCAATCTTTTCATATTTAGAGAGTCTAAAAAGAGCTTAAAGAGGACTCCAAGGGGGTTCCTTCTTTGTTTTTAACAAAGTTCGAAAAAGAGATAAAAGTGTGCTTTGTGGTCAAAAGTACAACTTACAATCAAGCATGTTGAAATCTGTTTCATAGGCAAAAATAGGCAAATACTAATGTTTAGTCGATTAATTAACATGAAATAAACATAAAATAAGTTTTTACCATAACATTTTTACCATTTGGAACTTACCATCTAGTTTTGTGCTCTGAGCTCAGTTTTTACCTCAAACTTCACCAGCTGATTACGAAAGATTCTGTGGACCATTTCTCGAGCCATCTAGACCAGGTAGGAACTAAACCTCTCTACTTTCTTTTCAATCCATTCTTTTGTCATTTCATGCAAATTTTAGGGTTTTTTGGGGCCCCCGGGGTTTCATTTTTTTGCCCTGGGATCAGCGCAAGCTTTCACATTGAAAACTGCACTGAAGAGCACCCAGATAGAAGGCTAGATGCTCTGTAGTGCACTGTCTCTGTGCCTGGGCTGCACTGGGCGAGTTTCCCAAGTTTGTTTTAGCTGTTAGCTCCAAAATTTGTCCTGTTTTTTGCATGGAAAGGATCCTAATTTAGCTTATGATTGTGTTTCAGGCTTTCATCAGATTAGAATGTCAATTACATGGTGAGAAAGAGAGCATGAAGAACAAGACATGGTTTCCCTAAACAACCCGGGTACAATTGAGGCCCTCAGGAATTGCGGGTTACTCAAATACTTTAAGTTGTCCGGAATGAGGCAACAAATAGAACTATTGCAGTTCCTTGTTCATGCATGGGATCCGACGGATTAAACATTTCACATTAGGGACAAGATGGTCCCTATTACTATTGAGGATATTTACTTTCTTACTAGACTGTCGAGGCGAGGTGCCCCCATCTCACTTTCTGGATTTTCCCATGGAGGTGAATCGGTGAGAGATTACATCAGACAGTTTTGTCAACCAGGTACACAGCCTAGCAAGGACGGGAAAATAAACATCAGGGATGTAAGTGATTTGCCTTTAAGAACAATCCTCTTCACGATCGCAAAATTGGCTGGCAGTGTGACACTACATCTGGCGAACAGATCTTATATGCAGTATGCACTGGAGTGTCTAGAGCCAAAAGTTTTCAACTGGTGCGAGGCTGTACTTTCACTACTGAAAGAACAACTGACTAAGGTAAAAAGTGGTAAGACAAAGAATTTCTGCTATGGTTCGATCTTAATTGCTTTTGCCTTAGAGAAAATCCCATTGATGCAACCACAACATGTATCATTGGGTGTGGCTGGTCCTAGAGATCCACGTATGCAGAGGTGGGTTGAATTGATGGCTTGACATGCTGGTCAGTCAAAAATCATTTTCTCCCCTGCATTTTTCAGCTGGCTTGAGCGACAACATGTTGTTATTGAGAAGCATCCATACTCAGGGATGGATTATCGTGGAGATCTAGATTTGATTCTACCAGTTGGAGCACAATGGGGTGCTATGGGTAAGTTGTTTGACCAAAGTGTTTTTTGATTTTTCAAGTTTCTACATGTTTTTTGTGTTTTTTAATGTTTCCAAGACTAAACTAAAATTACTCTTATGCATACAGATGTGGGTACTGTTCGACCTGCGGTATGCCAACAGGTTGCAGGTGGGCCAGTGCAGAGAAACATCGGGAGAGCAGTTCTCCAGGACTTGGATTTGGTCGAGACCTTAGCAAAGTTGCAAGATCACATAGAGGGACTAACCCTTGGTATTCCGGATATCCAAATCGAGGAGTTACCTATGAGGCTGCAATGCCACACTATTGGTGTTCCTAACCGTTGGGCTAGGCTTTTGCACATGATAGCACAGGCTGTGACCTGTCACCATGAGCACCACTAGATCTACTTATGATATTTTGTATGCATTTTGAGTTTTTGGGTCAAATGACCAAATGTGTCTTGGGCAAAAATTTTGTAAAAACTTTTAAAACACCTATCTATTTTACTTTCAGTCTTTTTTTATTTTTTATTTTTTTTATTTTATTATTATTATTTTTTATTTTATGGTTATATACAATCCTATTCCACTGATGATGTGAATTGAAAATATTACTTTTACATGTGTCGCAAATGTCTATTTAACACATAATTCACTAGAGAATCAGTTAATGTGTTAAGATTTCTAGAAATATGTTGATATTGAATGTGTTCAAAATGTCTTTCCAAAATATGAACTCTAAGGAACATACGAAAAAATTGTTGGATTTCGGACAGTATAAATGTTTGTTAGTTGTAGTACAACGAGTTGCGAGTCCAGCCTAACGATGATTCAGCGAATTCCAAGTGAAATGGCATCAAAGAGTAGTTCAATCAACATGCTATACTCAGCGATATTGTTTGTCGATCGACCGATACAAATCCCTTGAAAACTCACTAACTCGCCACTTGGAGTGAAAATAGCCCATGCTGCAGAAGACAAATTCTGCGTACTACGACTAGCACCATTGGTGTAACCAACAAAAGGTTTCGAAGACTCTGACATCTGCAACAAATGCAAAGCAGATTACTAACCAGATAAAAATCTCTAAAAGACACACACACACACATGCAATGAAAGCATATATACAATGAGTTTTACTACACTTAATCAAGCATAGTAACGTTTGAGGTACAGCCTGTTTCGGGGCTGCGACAATGGAATCCCATCATAATCTACTAACTTGTAGGCTCCTTTCTCCAGAACACACTTGACAACATAAGGACCCATCCACATTGGTTCGAATTTCCCTGCTCCAAGTTTATCAGCTTCCTGATCGTAAAGAAAAACCAGGTCTCCTTCTAAGAAGATACGAGGCTTGACATTCCTATCATATTGCGCCTTAATACGTTTCTTATGCTCTTTTTTAGCCAATGCTGCATCATGAAGGGTTTCATCCAGATGGATTAATTCCAAGAAACGTGCTTCTTCTTCAAAAGTGTCGGGTAACAGGTCAATCACGAGTTTGAGTGATGAAATTTCACATTGTATCGATAAGATTGCTTCCAAACCATACACCAACTGAAAGGGTGTAAATCCAGTTGCATTTATCACCGAGGTTCGATATGCCCACAAGGCAGAGTACAGGATTAAGTGCCAGTTTCTTTTATGAACCCCTATCATTCTTGCAACATCCGCTTCAGAACCTTATTGATGGCCTCAACTTCTCCATTTTCTTGCGAGTAATACGGGGTAGAACTATCATGTGATAGTCCTAACTTAGCAGCAACTCAGCCATCATGTGATTATGAAAATGCAACCCATGATCTGTAACTATGGCTTGTGGTACACCAAACCGGGCACCCACATGGTTAAAAAAGAAAAGAGAAGCCGTTTCGCCACTGTTGTTCAATGTTGGCATTGCCTCGGCCCATTTGGTAAAATAGTCAATGACCACTATAATATACCCATGCCCCCCAGCTAAGGTGGGGTTACATATCATAAAGTCAATGCCCCATTTGGCAAATGGGCCAACAACAACGATTGGATGCAATGGTGCAGGTGGTAATCTAGTTTTTCAGTCATATATCTGGCATCCATGGCAACTTCTAACAACAATAACACAATTTTAAATATAGTTGGCTAGAAGTAACCAACACGAAGAATTATTTGTGCGGTTGCATATCCAAATAAGTGTCCACCACAAGCACCTGAATGGAAAGCATTCAATGCTTTCTTGACCTCCTCATGTGTGAGGCACCTCCGTAAAACCATATCGATACCACAACGGTAAAGTGTGTCGCCAATGATCAGATAATCTTTGGCTTGGTAACAAATACATCGTTGTTGTGAGTGAGAGGTATCTTGCCAGAAAGTTTGGGTTTGGAGATAAATCAGTATATCTCCATACCAGGCATCAGATGACGAAATTAGAAACAGAGACTCATCCAAAATTGATGGTTCGGATGTTGAATCGATGGAGGTCGAGGGAAGGTCACATAGTAACTCAACGAAAACTAGAGATTTCTTTGATTTAGACTTGATGAATTCTAAATCAAATTCCTGTAGAATAACTATCCATTTTGAATATTTTCCCCCCAGCAATTGACGTGACAAAATGTATGTCATAGGGTTGCAATATGAAATGACAGTTTTTTTCGTAACAAGATATAATGGTGAAATCTTTGAACAACTTGCACAGTTGCAAAAGCTAGTTTTTCTACATAAGAGTACTTACTTTCTGTATTGTTGAGATTACAACTCAAGTAAGAAATAGGATGTTCAATCCCATTTTCTTCCTGGACTAAAACCATGCCAATGGTCGTATTTGCAGTGGCGAGATACATGTAATAGTCATTTTGGTAATTTGGAGAATACATTAATGAAGCTCTAATCAGGGTATCTTTAAGAGCGTCAAAGGAAGCTTGTGCAACCAGATCCCAATGAAAGGGTATCTACTTTTTCAAAAGACATGTAAAACCTGTAGCCATTTCAACGTAATTAGGAATGAACCTCCTCAGAAAGTTGGCTTTCCCTTGGAGTATCTATAATTGTAAAAGATTTGAAGGTGGAGGAAAATCTAGAATTGCCTGAACCTTTGATGGATCTAGTTGAATCCCTTCTAGAGACACTACAAATCCAAGAAAACGACCAGAACCAACGTAAAACACACATTTGTGTGGATTGAGTCTTATCTTGTAGTGTCGACACCATAAAAATATTTCTCTCAAATGTTGCGGGTGATTGGTTCGCTTTCGTGAATGAGCAGGTAAATCATCAAGGTAAGGTTGAACAATGTGTTTGATGTCATGGAAGGCATAATTCATTGCCCTCTAAAATGTGGCCCCAACATTCTTCAAACTGAATGGGAGTTTCCTATAGGAAAATTTGCCCAATGGATAGATAAAAGTTGTTTTCGATTGGTCCTGTGGGCGTATATTGATTTGATTGTAACCGGAAAATCCATCCATAAATGAGAATATTTTGCATCCAGCACATTCATCAATAATCTGGTCGATAAAAGGAGTAGTATAATTGTCCTTTGGACATGCCTAATTTACACCCCTATAATCGACGCACTCTCAAATTTTTCCTTGTTTCTTCATGACAGGAACAATGTTGGAAACCCAGTCAATAAGAGGAATAGGGTAAATAAAACCAGCCCGGAAAAGTTTTTCAACTTCTGCTTTAATTGCAACAGCTTTCTTTGGATAAACAGGTCGAAGCCACTGTCGAACTGGCTTGACATCAGGGTACATTTTGATTTCGTGTTCAACAATACTAGAGTCAATGTCTGGCATCTCCTCGTAAGACCATGCAAAAATATCTCTAAATTCATGAAAGAGAGTACGGTAATTATCTTGTTCCAATGGAGAACAAGATTTGCCGACATGAATGTTATCTACAATATTAGGCTTGGTCGAAATATTAATAGAAATCATTTCTTCAATATTTGATAGGTTTCGCTCAGATTCGATTGTGTCTATGAAAACTGAATTCAATAGGAAATCAACGACTGATGGGTGGTTTAGTTCATTTGAATAATCTTCAATGTCATCTGGAAGATGGGAACGATGATGATAATCTTCCCATGGTTCCTCTCCTATCATCATTTATTGGATGATTCCTTCATCCGTAGAATGTATACGTGAAAAAGGATCCGAAGAGGTACCATATTCTAACGACCAATCTACCCATACAATTGTTGAGTGCGGATTTGGGTTTGTTGCACAAGCTCGAAAAATTGATTGCTATGATGATTCAATGGGGCTTAATGACATCACCTCAATATTACTATCAACTTCAACTTTGTTGGTAATCCTCCTTAAACCAGATGAGGTGGAGGAAATCATGTTGCAGGTCTCTACTCTTGCCACTTCCGCCAGATGGTGATGGTAGGGCAAAAGTACCCATTAGGGAAGGATCTTTAAATAGACCTACTCCAACACTTTGAAGTGACAACGAGGGTCGGTGTACCAATGGAATGCTTCCTGTAGCCTGTGAACTATTGGTAAAGAAGGCTAGTTGATCAATGATTGTGATTCCGCCCTTAAAAGGGAATGAAATAGTACGAAAGTACGTGGAAACCACAACAACCATAGCATATACCCAAGGATTCCTAGTAAAATGTTGTAATCGAGGGGTCCATCAACTGCCTCAACTTCAATAGACTGTTTTTCCCCCTAGTTCGATTTGTAGGTTACTCAAAATCCCACATGGAGTATATGTTCTTCCATCAAAAGCTTCAACGTGATGGGTGATCGTGACAACGATGGTGAACCAAGTGTCTTCCAGCAGCTCATGGACATAATGCAAGTAGATGCCCCCTCATCAATAATAGTTCGGTGAACATTATTATTGAGAGCTTTTACTTGAATTAGGAAAGCTAACTGCGCCGGTAACTGTGGTGTATATCCCGCATGGTTAAAAACCACAAGATTAGAATCCGTAGGATCTATTCCGCCTATTGCTGACAGTAAAGTCTGCTTCTGGGAGGGACAATTTTGCAACACCTCGAGTGTCGACATAACATAAGGTGATTGAGCAAGATCTTCCACTATGTTATAATTTTGAGTTGCTCGAACTTGAGGGTTAAATGTCGATTTGTGCACAACTCCCTTTGGTGGTTTTATTGTCAATTCAAGTACAATTGGTGGAACATTTTCCGATGAAGTCGAAGTCGAAGGATTAGGTTGATCAGTGGCCTGATTATTCGACGATGACAATGGATTTCCATAATCTTTGTTTCTCGTTGACACCAAAACTTTGTTTGTGGCTTTGTGATGGATAACATGAGTACTTGGGATGTGGAATCATGGTCTATTGCAACCAAATGTTTCTCCGGGTTTGTAAACGGATCAGTTAACACTGCTGATGTGTTTGAAGTATTTAAAAGTTTAGAGACCTCAGAGCGGTGTGGAAAATCTCTTATAAGATGATCGTCATTACATATCAGACATGGATAATGAGGTTTCCTTGCCGAAGTAGAGGAATCAGATGATTTCTCTAGAGGGGAATTATCTTGTTTCTTTTTGTTTTTCCCCTTTTTCTTGCTCCCTGGTTGCTTTGGATTTTTGCCTTTGTCAGATGACACGACATTAATCTCGAAGGCAAGAGTATTTTCTAATGCATTGGTAGTTTGATTAGAAAGAGCAAGAGTTTGACCAGATGGTCTTCCTGCTATTTGCGTGCTCGAAGAACCGATCACACCGTCGCCGGCATGAGAGTCCTTACTTGATTGTGGAGGAGGGGGAATAATGAAAGCTAGTCGAGGTGTATTGGGAATTTTATCATAAAGCGTGCCGGATTGTGTGTAAATCAAATCAAAGTATTGAGCACGAGAAATAAATTGCTCTTCTGTGACAACTCCACCTTTTGCCACATCCTCGGTGATTGATGGCAACAAGGATTTTATGAACCACTCAGCTAAAAGCTAATCGGGAACATATGTCTTAACCATTTGATGACGATGCCGCCACTCATGAATATGATCTGATATATGGGTAGAAGTAGTCTATTTAAAGTTGGTTAGGAGTTCCGTTCTAGTCTCGTATCTGATGGGTAACTGGAAGTGGGTCAAAAATGTAGTGGCTAAATTGGTGAAATTATTGAAAGAAGCTCTTGGTAATTCAATGTACCATTTAGCAGCTGGACCAGTAGGTCTTCTTTGGAAAAGATGAAGTCTAACTGAATCATCATTTAAGGAGTTTGATGAACACCACAAATGAGAGATCATGACATGATTTGATGGATATTCTCCGGGATTTTCATTAATTTTTGGAATGTCAAATGGTAACTTATGAGGAATTATCGGCCACCAAGGTGCGTATAAGATTGGATCATTAGTGAGCCAATTTAAATATGGTAATTCTAAAGTTGCTACAAATGGCGACTATCGATTCAAGTCAGGTTTAGCATACCTAGGATATGATGGAATTATCTGAAGAATAGGTCTTTGCATACCGACATAGGGCATTTGCATTTGGTAACCTTGGTATGGTTGTTGTTGAACAAAACTAGCATAAGGTGGTTGTTGATAACCAGGTTGAATGTGTGGTTATCCATAACCTGCAAAGCCTTATCGACCAGGACCTTGGTAAGCTTGAGATTGACCAAAACCAGGTTGAGCTTGTGGAACAAGTCCAAACAGGGGTTGGACCTGGTGGAATTGGGGTTGTTGAAATTGAGGCTGCCATGGTTTTTGAATCAACTGTTGTTGTTGTTGGTACAATTGTTGTTGACTTAACATTTGTTGCTATCCACCATTGAAAGGTTGGCCAGGTTGTGAATAAACTATACTAGTGTAAGCCTAGGTCAGTCCATATAAGGGTATACTAACCCGAGGTTGTTGCTGAACCTCAGAAACAAGTGGTTGTTGTACAAAAACCTGAGGAACTTGAACTTCTTGACCTAAAACTTGTGGTTGCAAGGTAGAAGGATTAATTTGTACTGGTTGAGATACAACAGTTTGAACTTGTGACTGTGGTACAGTAGTTACAACATGTGTAGTAGGAACAGCTGACACAGTTTGCATTGGTTGTGTTGGATACCCAAGCCTTAGTTGAACTGGCATTGTTGGTTTCCATTTACAAACTCTAATTCCAGATTGACTTGAATACTGCGGGATATTACCATAAGGTATTCCTCCGGAATAGGGAGGATACAGTGAATAAGCATATTGCGCTCCATATGGTGGCAATCCAGTATTTAATGGATACATATCTTTGTTGACCAGATTTCCCAGCTTGATACTGATATGCAAGATCAAACTGTTGAGTTCCCGTGAGAGAAGAACCAGGTAAAATTCCGGTTGAGGACACGGGTGATGACCATGGTGTAGAAGCAACCCCTAAGTGGGTTCCAGACAATGATTGGTAACCAACCGGGATGGACGATTCACCGTACAGGGGCGACTCAGGTGTGGTAGAAAACATCGAAGAGGTTGCAACAAAAGATTATGCTGCAGCTGCATCAGATGATACAGTTTGAGATGTTGATGGTTGTTCAGCCATAGTTAACTGACCCAAAAGTTGTCCTAAAGAATCGACGGGTACTTGAAAAGTAGGATCAAATGGAGCGGAAAACTCAAGAGTATGAGGGTAAAGATAAAGCCCCGTTCCAAAGTGAAATGGGGTTCTAGGTGTGGAATCTTCCTCCAATTCCTCCTCTATAGAAATTAAACCTGGTGGAAGAACTTCACCGTCAGGTCCGTAAAGGATTTCTAGTGTTGATAAAGTTGAAGTTTCAATAGTTACTTATGTTTGAGGAGTAATCAGTTGATTGTCTTCCGGTAAAGCAACAACTTCTGCATGTTCAAATTCGAAGTCTAGATGTTTGAGTAAATGAACAACAGTTTCAGAAAGAGGTTCCTGAACAACTTTAGGGTCAGATGTAACTCCTGTTTGAACTGGGATAGATTCTGGATTAACTTCTGGTTGAACTGATTCAAGTTCAGAAGTGCTTTCTTGTTGAGCAACTTCAAGTTGAGGATCAACTTGTTGTTGAACAATGTTGGTTACTATTTCACTAGGATCGATGCTAATGTCCTTAGGTAATTGTGAAACTTCTTCTCCAGAAATAGTTGGAGTAACTGGAGTCTCAGTACTTACTAAAATTGATGATTCAGGTAATTCAGATGAAGAATTAGGAGTTCTTAATGTACTAGACTCAGTTAGGCGAGACCGCTTTGTCCGTATTGCTGTCGCTTCGGGAAGTAAAGGCAGTTTTCTCGCTGTTCTCCATGAACGACGGGGTAGGGTTTGATGTTCCTCCACAATTGCTGATTAATTTTATTATCAAAAAAGAAATGAACAAAAAGGGGTATACTAGGCAAAAGGTTTACCAAGAAACTGTGAACGCAGAATACCTCCTGGCGAACCAAGAAGTACGGGCAGGTAATCTCCCCGAATGCTGTGTTCTGTGTATCATAGTTTACAAGGTAGCCAACTCGGTTACTTAAGGATGGATAACAACCTAGAGTTGTCCTCCCATATATACCAGAAGGTACGTGGAGGCCCAGTCCGTATAAGCGCTGTCTAATGCAAAACCACATAATGAGAGCATTCCCATATACTTTACGTACTGTAACACCGCCCTATATACCCGAAGGTACGTGGACAAGCTATGATATTGATCTAATAATCACCCGAGGAGTGACTTAGGTTAAAGATTTATTAAATGAAGGTATTACAGACTCATGTGCTGGTGTGTGTCTATGTTATTCAGGCAATAGATCGATCAGATTGCAAATACACAGACACTTGGAATGGAAAACAACAGAGAAATACAGTAAGCAAATACAAGAACACAAGAAATTAATGAGTTCACCCTATCCTCCAGGGCTACATCTTCGGTCCAGCTCTCAGTGGTGGCCTTATTTTATTGTTTCTTAAGCAGAGAATTACAATGCAGGAGCTCAATATGAGTCTCCTAAAATATATTTGCTTGGCAGGGTGGTTCTTGGATTCCCCAAGCCACTGGAGTACACAGACTCTTTTCCTACCAGCTCTTTGACCTCTTTGGTCTGACAGATCCTCTCAGGGATGGCTTGAATCTCTCAAGCTCTCTGGTGCTCAACGCTGCCTTTGGTCAGCTCAGCCCTCTGTCTTCTTTTTGCTTTTTTTTTGCTTCACTGTCTTCTTCGCTTCTCTGTCTTCTGTCTTTTGGTTCTTCCTCTCTGTGTGTCTTATGTTCTCTGTTTGTGGCTTTAAGGCCATTCGAGCTCATGGCTATTCGATTCCTCTTCCACCTTCATCGGATCGCCTGCTGCAGCTGCGCTTGGAGTCCCCTATCTCGGCGTCATCATCAGGCTCACAGGGAGCGGCCACTTGTCCTCCTGCAAACTGCGCTAGCCTGCTTCGTCAGTTCAATTCTTCAGTTACGTCGTGGAATGAGTCTTCCACCACCTTGGCGGTCAAAGCGGACCTCAAATTCTTCTAAATCGTGGCTTATTCCCTCGTTAAATCCGGTCTTGCCGTCGGGCGCGATGTCAACCGTCAGATCTGGATCCCCCAGATCCAACGCCATCCGCTCATTTCGCACGGTTGACTTGCTCGACCATTAGCGCGCAATGAGCGACGGTTTTCTCTCTCCTCTGCTTGCCACGCATCGGGCACTGAGTGGAATCGCTCCACTTTCACCAAAACTGCTTACCACCCAAGGATGCCCCCGATCAATACCGCCGGTTTTGGAGCGGGTCCTGCCTTTTAGCTTTTAGCCTTTTGTCCCACGGTTTTCCCGGCTCCCACGCAACCGAGTGCTTAGGGCCTCTCCTTCTTGAGGGTTTTTGCCCAACAATGCGCGATTAGCGCTAAGCGCTAATCGCACATCAAAAACTCCCTCCGTTTCCCAATCCGAGCTCCCCAGGGGCTAGTTTCACCTCCCGCGCAGTCTCCATGGGCCTTGGTCAGCGCGCTTTGATCGAGGTCCTCGTCATTCCACGCTGGCTGTTAACTGCCATTGTTTTAGAGGTGTTTTTGACCACTGCTCTCAATTATTGTAAGTCTGTCCCGACCTGGTAAAACCATGGTTCTTTTGATTATTCTTCATGGATCCAATTCGGATCACGACCTTCCCATTGAAAAAGCTTTTGGACCACCAAAAGTTGGTTTTTAAGCATCGACTAAGTGAGGTTATTGTTTTCTCACTTGCCCAATCTCAGTCCACTTTTCACTGCTCAGCTTTGAACGTTTGAGCCCAATCTTGAGGTACTCCACATCTCCCCTGCGCGTCGTCCTCACCTTCCTGTCCAATACTGTGTCTTCCTGCAATTCGTTAAGATATTCAGGTAGTAGGTCATCTATAGAAGGAAATTGACTTTGCTCTTCTGGATCCTCAACCATTGAAGGTTCAAACAATCTCAAGCAATCTACATTTACGACTAAGTAGATGTGCATGTAAGCTGGTAGATCAAGGCGAAAAGCATTCTCACCAATCTTCTCAAGTATCCTAAAGGGTCCATACCTGATAGGCTTTAGCTTTTTACCTTCACCTTGCATCCTCTCCTTGCTGATATACAGCGAGACCTGGTCACCAACTTGAAAACTATGCTCCATCCGATGCTTGTCATGCCTAGCCTTGTACTTGGCTTGGCTCTTTTCCAGCTGTTCATGTACTACCTGGTGGATCTCCTGGATCTGTTCAATGAACCTAATTGCCCTGTCCACATCACTGTGTCCATCAACCATTGTATCTTTACCAAAGACAAAATCCAAAGGAGATCTTGGTGTGAAACCAAAATAGGTCTCAAAAGGATATCTCTGTGTAGAAGAATGTTTTGCTCTGTTGTAAGCATGTTGCACATAACACAAATGTTCATCCCAAAGCTTAGGATGTTTGTTGCAATATCCTCTTAGTAACTGGATCACTGTATTGTTAAATACTTCTGTCTGGCCATCAGTTTGTGGATGAAAAGCTGTGCTTTTCTTCAGTTTGGTGTCCATCAGTTCCCACAGACTTGACCAAAAATTCCCCACAAATCAGGTGTCTCGATCAGATACAATAGAAGTGGGTAGTCCAAAATGAACCCATACATGTTCAAAGAACAATTTTGCAGTTTGTTCAGCTGTGATCTATTTATTACAAGGTATCAAAATACACATTTTGCTGAACCTATCCATAACAACATATAGATAATCATGACCTTTCCTAGATTTAGGCAGTCTTCCAACAAAATCCATGGAAACACTTTCCCAAGGGTGAGAAGGTACTAGTAATGGAGTGTACAAGCCTAGTTTTCTATTGCTGGGATTTCTTTTAGCACACATAATACACCCTCTTACATATCTAGAAACTGTCGCGTTCATTTTTGGCCAATAACAAAATCTTTGCACCTGTGCAACTGTTTTACTTACCCCAAAGTGACCTAATATTAGAGAAGTATGTGCTTCCCTAATTATCTTTACTCTCTCAGTTTGTGGAATGCAGAGTTTCCCACAATGGTATAAGAGTCGGTCCTTTACACGATAATCCAGTTCTTCTACTCTTTTGTCTTGACTCAAAGTTGCATATACATCTTTAAAGTCCATATCCTGAGCATATTGTTTAATGTAGCTTTCATGTAGTATGGAATTATGCTTAACTATAGTAGATGCATTTATAATGGGTCTAGATAACATGTCTGCAACTTTGTTATGTATGCCCTTTTTATATCTGATGAGTAAATGAAACTATTGTAGAAAACCCATCCATCTGTAGTGTCTTGATTGCTGCAACTTAGTTTGGGAGTGCAGATATTGAAGTGGTTGATGATCAGTATGTATTACTGTCTCTTTTCCCATTAAGTAATGTTTCCACTTTTTCACACTCTGAACTAATGCATACAATTCTTTATCATATGTAGGATAGTTAACTACTGCAGGATTAAAAGTCTCAAAATGATAGCATATGGGTTTACTGTGCTATGTCAACACTGCTCCCATGGCATAGTCACTGGCATCTGTTTGGATCTCAAAAGGTCTTTGCAGATCAGGCAGTGCTAGTACAGGTGCTGTACTAATCTTTTCTTTCAAGGTGTTGAAGGCTTTTTGATGTTTGCCTCCCCACTGAAACACCTTGTTCAATCCTATTAAAGCATGTAAGGGAGCTGCAATTGAGGAAAAGTTAGAAATGAACTTCCTCCAATATTGTGCTGCTCCTAAGAAGCTTCTCACTTCTGTAGCAGACTTGGGTTTAGGCCAGTTTACAATGACTGCCACTTTAGAGGGATCTATTTTCAATTCACCACCCCTTACTATGTGACCCAAGTAGTTTAGAGATGTCTTGCCAAATTCAAATTTTGAGAGTTTAACATAAAGTTTTTCTCTTTTCAAAACATCTAGCGTCTGCGTAACATGCTTTAAATGTTCTTCCCACATTTTACTAAAAATAAGAATGTCATCTCGGTACACAATTACAAAATCATCAAGAAAAGGTCTGAGTACATCATTCATTAATCTCATGAAAGTAGCAGGAGCATTAGTTAGGCCAAAAGGCATAACCAACCACTCATACAATCCCTGCTTTGTTTTGAAAGTAGTCTTCCATGCATCTTGTTCTGCAACCTTGACCTGATGGTATCCACTGTGCAAGTCTAGCTTGGTGAAATAAACAACTTCCTTCAATTGATCTAAAAGATCATCTATGCGAGGAAGAGATAAAGATTTTTGATTATTATCTTATTTAGTGCTCGGTAATCAATGCACATTCTCCACGAGCCATCTTTCTTTCTCACCAAAACGATTGGTGAACCACATGGTGATGTGCTAGGCCCGATGAACCCATTCTCGAGCAACTCCTGTGTTAGGCCCCCATACTACTAGGGTAACCGCTTATTGTTATTAGTACAACCCCCTTTTTATATTGATGTACCCATGTAGTGCCCATATTGCTACTATTGTGCCCCATAGAAGCCCACTATTGTTATTATTGTGCCCTTAGATTATTATTGTTATGTCGGCTCTGATTATATTATGACCCCTTAGACTCCTATATATAGAAAGGAGGTCTTTTCATTTGTATCATCCAAGAATTGTTCTTTTGTGTAATGTAAAGGAGGTTGCCCCAATGAAGAGGCTGAATTCTAAGGCGTTCAACTATCTTTTCTATCTTTTTGTGAGTTGGTTTCATAACATTTGGTATCAGAGCTTTGGATTCTAAGGTTTCGCTGCTCCAAATAGGTCATCGTGGCATTTTCGCTATAACTTTTTTCCTTCGACATTTCAGAAGCGAAAAAAAACCCATTTGAGACGAAATCACACTGAACCTTGGGTCCAAATTTCAGAGCTTTTTACGCTATATTTGCAGAGATATGATCTGAGGAAGTTGATCTTTTTGCAGACTCCTGAATTACATTCCAAACAGGTGACTTGGGGAAAATCGTCATAACTTTCTCTCTGAGCATCAGATTGAAATTTCGTAAGAAGGTATAGAAAGAGGACGGACTGTAGTTTCTTGTATATATTTTTCAGAGCCAAAGGTCAAAACAGTGACATGTGGCACGTCATACAAGTTTGCTCTACTGAACTAGTCTATAATCAGGTCACTGTGGGAGATTTGGCATAACTCTTCCTTGGAGAATCCAATTTGGATCAGACTGGTGGCATTGGAAAGAGGACGCATAGGGCTACTGCAGGTCGCAATTTCAGAACTGGAAGAACCAAAATTACAGAGTTATAGTCATTTCAATATCAAGCTCCTAAAATCAAGAAAATGTTATATGAGGAAGTTTGATGGCAAGGATCCGGTAAATTGGATACTTCAGATGGAGCAATATTTTGATCTACATGGTGTACCACTATTACAAAAGGTATGTATTGCATCTTCATATTTAGAACCGGATCAATTTTTATGGTATAAAGGGCTTTGTTCTCGTAAAAAACTTGTTACGTGGTCAATTTTCACAGAGGAAATGATAGCACATTATGAGGATACAGAAAGCAACACCTTCTTTAGAGCAACACCATAACAATTGAAAAGAGTAAAAGAGCTTTGTTACATAGTGGAAAGTAGCATTATGGCAACAAGGAAGTCTACCCCTCACAACTATAAAGATGGAAGTGTTGTTTCTACTAGCCTTCCACAACCTACAAGGATTACACCACAACAATTGGAAGAAAAAAGAGAAAAAGGGCTTTGTTACAATTGTGATAGCAAATGCACTAAAGGTCATAAGTGTGCTGAGAAGAAATTATTTTACATAGAGTATGAAGAGGAGGAAGAAAAGGATCAAGAAACATCAAAATAAGAGGATATACGCCAGGACCCAACCCCAAAGAAAGAAGAAATGAATCAGACCCTATCTTGTAAAGCATTGGCAAGAATTACCACTCCTCAAACTCTCAATATAGAAGGAAATATCAAGAATAAAAAGGTGCAAGAAGTGAAAGATCACATCGAGAAAGAAGAAATGAATCCAACCATATATTGTAATTCATTGGTCGGAATTACCACTCCTCAAACTATCAAGATAGAAGGAGATATCAAGAAGAAAACTATTCAAGAAGTGAAAGATCACATCGAGCATCAAGAAATGAATCCGACCATATCTTGTAAAGGATTGAAAGAAATTACCACTCCTCAAACTCTAAAGATAGAAGGACATATCAAGAAGAAAAAGGTTCAAGCAGTGAAAGATCACATCAAGCATCAACAACAAGTTCTCCAACTTTTAAAGGATAATGCCACTTTGGTGCAAAATCGAATGAAACAACAGGTAGATCAACATCGTAGTGAAAAATGTTTTGATGTAGGTGATTGGGTATTTTTACTGCTACATCTCAAGCAAGCTATTTATGAGAAGGAAATGTTGGCAATACTACATGCACTTAAGAAATGGTGACCTTACCGAATGGGAAGACACTTCAAGGTAAAAATGGATCATGATAGTCTTAAATACTTTTTAGAACAACTATTATCTTTAGAAGAACAGAAAAAATGTGTCACAAATATGATGGGTTATGACTTTGACATCATCTATAAAAAATGGAAGCAAACTTTTGTTGCAGATGCACTCTCAAGAAAGGATGAGGATGTGGAAGCATTGTTTTGTGCTATTTCTATTATCCAACCAGATTGGATAAATGAAGCAAGGGATGAATGGAAGAAGGACAAAGAAGTATGGCCACTTATTCAAAAGTTGCAAAAGATCCCAATTCAAACAATATTGCCAGAAATTGAAGAGGAAGGAAAAATCATATTGGAACCTGGAGCAGTCACAGAAACAAGAACCCGACAGCTACAATATTGATCAATTTCAGAGTATCTCATAAAGTGGAAGAACTTACTTGCTAAAGATTCCACATGGGAGGACAAGAATTTTATACAGAAGCATCAAGAACTACTCAAGTGTTGAGGACAACACTTTTTGAAGGAGAGGGGCATGTTAGGCCCCTATACTACTAGGGTAACCCCTTATTGTTATTAGTACAACCCCCTTATTATATTGATGTACCCATGTAGTGCCCATATTGTTACTATTGTGCCCCATAGAAGCCCACTATTGTTATTATTGTGCCCTTACATTATTATTGTTATGTCGGCTCTGATTATATTATGACCCCTTAGACTCCTATATATAGAAAGGAGGTCTTTTCATTTGTATCATCCAAGAATTGTTCTTTTGTGTAATGTAAAGGAGGTTGCCCCCTCGAAGAGGATGAATTCTAAGGCATTCAACTATCTTTTCTATCTTTTTGTGAGCTGGTTTCATAACATCCTACACCTGCTTCTTGATTTCAGCATTCTCTAAAGCTGACAACCTTTTATACCTGTGGCTGCAATAGTTGTTTCATATCCCGAGTCTGACCCCAAATCTTTTTGAATACCTACAACAGTCTTCTTTTTCTTGCCCTCGAACTTCTTAGGTCTCAACTCTGGATGCAGAATCCAACAATGCTCATCATCATGCCCATCCTTTTTACAGTGAGTGCATGAAGCATTGCTTTTCTGTGCAGTGTTAACCTTCCTTGCTTTCCACTTCTGCTTTCTTTTCTCTTTGCTCTTTCTTGCAGTGGGTTGGGATGGTCCCCCAACTTCTGGATTTCCATTCTTTCCTCTAGCTTCTAGATGAGTAGCTTGTACAGATACCTCATCTATACTAGTGGGATTGAACATGAGGATGGTATGCCTCATGTAGCTATGCAGACCACCAATGTACTTCAACAGAGTTTCTAGTGAGTCTAATGAAATTCCTAGCATCAATGATCTCTTTCTAAATTCTTGAGTGTACCCTTGCACACTTTGCCCTTTCAACTACCGAAGTGTTTGCCAACTCATCATGGCCTATTGCATGTAGGCCAATGGATAGAACTGCTTTTTGATTGCAGAAACAAATTCACTCTAGACAGAGATGGTCTTACCATGTCTTTTCATGTCAGCTTGAGCTCTGCCTTCCCACCAAATCAAGGCAGTGCCTCCTAATCGTAGGCTTGCCAGCTGAATCTTGCTCTTGTCTAAGTCGATGTTCTGTACTCTGCAATACACATCAATTTCTCTAATCCAGTTGTCCAACTTTTCAGCATTTAGCTCTCCATCATATACAGGCAAGTCAAATTTAACATCTAGCTTGATCAAAGATGCCTTCTTGTTGTGCACAGGGCTATTAGGAGGTGTGAGAAAGCTTTCCTCTTTCCCTTTTCCTTTTGAGTAGTCATGGGAATGAGACTCATCTTCTTCTTTGTCTTGTTTAGAACCTGATGAATCCTCATCCTTATGATTTCTAAAGCCCCTATACATTTCTTCTACCATAGACTTTATAGCTAGGAAACTTTCTAGGAATTGAGGGTCTGGCCCTATAGAACCTTCTTCTGACATTGTCTTCTGAGGATAGACTCTCCCAATTTTAGGGTTAGTTTCCACCAACTCTCCTTCTCCTAATTTGAGCTTTGATCTAGTGAGCATTCAACAACTAAACCAACACAAGCTTGTCTAACCTTACAACCTAAAGATCTGATAACACTTGATCTGATAATCACCCGAGGAGTGACTTCAGTTAAAGATTTATTAAATGAAGGTATTACAGACTCATGTGCTGGTGTGTGTCTATGTTATTCAGGCAATGGATCGATTAGATTGCAAATACACAGACACTTGGAATGGAAAACAGCAGAGAAATACAGTAAGCAAATACAAGAACATAAGAAATTAATAAGGAGTTCACCCTATCCTCCAGGGCTACATCTCCGGTCCAGCTCTCAGTGGTGGCCTTATTTTATTGCGTCTTAAGCAGAGAATTACAATGTAAGAGCTCAATATGAGTCTCCTGAAGCAAATTTTCTTGGCAGGGTGGTTCTTGGATTCCCCAAGCCACTGGAGTACACAGACTCTTTTCCTACCAGCTCTTTGACCTCTCTGGTTTGACAGATCCTCTCAGGGATGGCTTGAATCCCTCAAGCTCTCTGGTGCTCAGCACTGCCTTTGGTCAACTCGACCCTCTGTCTTCTTTCTGCCTTTTTTTTTCTTCACTGTCTTCTTCGCTTCTCTGTCTTCTGTCTTCAGTTCTTCCTCTCCATGTGTCTTCTGTTCTCTGTTCGTGGCTTTAAGGCCATTCGAGCTCATGGCCGTTCGATTCCTCTTCCACCTTCATCGGATCGCCTAATGCAGTTGCGCTTGGAGTCCTCTATCTCGGCGTCATCATCAAGCTCACAAGGAGCGGCCACTTGTCCTCCTGCAAACTGCGCCAGCCTTCTTTGTCAGTTCAATTCTTTGGTTACGTCGTGGAATGAGTCTTCTGCCACCTTGGCTGTCAAAGCGGACCTCAAATTCTTCTAATCGTGGCTTATTCCCTCGTTAAATCTGGTCTTATCGTCGAGCGCAATGTCAACTGTCAGATCTGGATCCCCCAGATCCAACGCCATCCGCTCATTTCGCGCGGTTGACTTGCTCGACCGTTAGCACGCGATGAGTGGTGGTTTTCTCTCTCCTCCGCTTGCCATGCGTCGGGCGCTGAGTGGAATTGCTTCGCTTTCACCAAAACTGCTTATCGCCCAAGGATGCCCCCGATCAATACTGCCGGTTTCGGAGCGGGTCCCGCCTTTTAGCTTTTAGCCTTTTGTCCCACAGTTTTCCTGGCTCCCACGCGACCGAGCACTCAGGGCCTCTCCTTCTTGAGGGTTTTTGCCCAACGATGCGCGATTAGCACTTAGCGCTAATCGCGCATCAAAAACTCCCTCTGTTTCCCGATCCAGGCTCCCCAGGGGCTAGTTTCGCCTCCCGTGCAGTCTCCATGGGCCTTAGTCAACGCGCTTTGACCGAGGTCCTCGTCGTTCCACGCTGGCTGCTAACTGCCACTGTTTTAGAGGTGTTTTTGATTGCTGTTCTCAATTCTTGGAAGTCTGTCCCGACCTGGTACAACCATGGTTCTTTTGATTATTCTTCATGGATCCAATTCGGATCAGATATACTCACGTACGTGGAATGAAGTATCACACTTAGGATGTATTGCAAACAAGTTAGCGACAACTGCTTTGTTTTATGACGCCGGAACACATCTCTAGCCTAGAACCACTAAATGTTCTCGTTAATGACAATGCTCCATTAGGTAAATTGATGTTTATTTTAAGTTGATCTTGCTTAGGAATTTTCCTTTCAAGTTCACCACGTGATGTATTATGAAATTCCTAGGAATGCAACTATCATGATAAGCATTCTTTCCATTCAATTTAACAATGAAAATCCTAGCTACTTAGGGATAGAGCAATCAGATTTCTTTTGATCAAAGAGCAAAGAGCACAATCTAAATGCAATTTCCCTACACTATTCCTATCAGCACACACAAACTTTTTCAATGCAACATGCATGTATTTCTTTTCGATTCCCTTAATGTGAATATGAAAAAAAAGGAAATATGCACATACAATCAATCAATCTTTCATATGAATGAAGACTTTTACGACAGTTCAAATTTGAAGGAAGAGAAGACTTTACGACACTTTCTTTCGAATGAAGATTAATCAATTATATCCTAACTTTGACTATTGATCGATAATGACAAAGAAAACATGAAGAAACATTAATCAATCCTATCAAAGTTGGGCTAGACCAGGAGATAAAAACTCATTTTCTGAGACATAACATTCATTGATCAATCAACAAACAGTCAAACAGAGAAAATTTGGCAAAAACTCTTTCCAAAGGTGGGAAATTGATCCTAGGAGGATCAACACAGCCCAGAGTGGGAGACAGTGCACTTCAGAGCACTGTCCCTAAGCCAGGGATGCTCTGCAGTGCACTGTGTCCCTCACAAGCCTGTGCTGGTGACAATAAGCCATTTCAAGAGGCAATTTGACACAGTTTTGACCAATTTTTCAATGTAAATAGCTGAATTACAATCGATGAACACAAATAAAGTCTACAAGGATGTCTTAGGAGGTGGATAAGCTACTAGGAAAGAGGATTCTTCCCTAGTATGGTTGCCAATTTGTTTTGGAGAATTTAGCATCTACGGATAAACACTAATTCACTAGACAAGTAACTGTGCCTAGAACAAAAATTTAAAGTGTTTTAGACTTTTCCTATAAACAATAGATAAGATGAGAAGATAGAAGGCCTACCTGTAGTTCCGCTTTCCTCTCGTCTCCCTTGTATCGATTCCGTCGCTCCTTCCCGTACTTAATCCGCTTGAGAAGTACCCTGTAAACACAACAGAAGACAAAAACCGATCAAAGCATACGATCCATTTAATATAAATGAAAGGAATAAGAAGTAATCGATACATATAAGCATTATGAAAGAACACAACATATGGAAAAAGTTTCAAACACTTTATTAGATAGAAGAAGGACTTACAACCATCCGTGTCTGATTCAAATTCATTCCTTCAACTTTGATCCCGTCCACATCACATCAAAATAAAGACAAGCTTGTGGCATCACATCATTTGCTCCAAAGTCAAGTCTCATAGCAGCATTATCTCCTTACAATTCAACATAATCCAGCCCTTGATCACTTAGATGAGTGGTCAATTTATAGGAAGATGAAGGAGGTTTTATCATTAATGGTGACATTGAATGGCCTTCCATACTTAGAATTAGTTCCATGGAGGAAGGGATGAGAGGATAGGATGATCCTTAACTCATTCCTCATCCATTTTCGAGCTCATAGGAGTTGATAAGACAGGGAAACTTCTAGATGACTCCAAAAGATAAGAATATTCCCCAAACCCTATGTGAATTTCACTCATTCTCACCCAGTGTAGGTGAAAGGAAGCCTAAGTGCTCTGCAGAGCACCCTGGCAGTGGACTTAACTGCTCTGCAGCGCACCTTCATAAGGGATTACCTACGTTGGTCCCTCTAGAGGCAATTTCTGGATGTCTTCAAGTCATGAAATTGTCTGGGAAGGAGGCATTCAAAGGGTTGACTTGTTTAGGGCATGAAACAACTAAATTTAGGGTTTGATGAGCCCTAAAACACTGATATGAATGTTGGGATTTGATGTGCCCAAATGGATCTGTAACACTATCCTTTGCATTTAGTATAGGTTCATCTTGTTCTTCCTTAAGGTTTACTTCAATGATTTGTGGAAGAGTATATATGCTACCTAATATGATGTTGAAAGCTTGGGATTCATTAACTACATTCATTTGTTCACCACCCTCCTCTTCACTCTCTTCACTAGAACTGTCTCTTTGATATTCTTTAGAAGATGAGTCCCCTTGTTCCACTGCATTGGTTGGGGCTAAAGTTTTAGGGACATTTGGTTGAACCTACTTACCTTCTTCACTGTGTTTCTTAGCAAAGACCTTGTTCTTTTTATTTGAAGGGAAAGTGAATCTTTTCCCCTTTTCTAGAGCAGTGAACTTATTCCTATAAATCATGTTACCCACCAAAAGTGGGTGACCCCATAAGTGAATTTTTCTCCTAGATTTGTCTTCATCTGACAACCGACAACCAAAAATCCCTGATCGCCACTAGTGCAGTCGATGTATTGTGCCATTTTATCTCCACTCCCTGAGCCATTCGTATGTCCCCTTGCCCATCTATCTAGAGCATATGTTTGAGGGTGGATAATCCAACCCTAAATGTATGTTTTTCATTGTGCAATTGGGTGCTTATGCTTAATTTTCCTTGGGCATATTGGGCATGGATTATTGGGTGACTTGGAAGGAAGAGGCATCTTAATTGTAGCTTTGTTCCCTCACCTTAAATCAGGGGGTTAACCCTTAATCCTAGTCTCGTGGGATCTCCCCTATTAAATTATAGCTTCAGGAAGGGCACTACTTGGTAAACCTTAATTTGGGTAGCGCAATCCCATTTTACCATTTCACATTTTTTACTACCTTCCTCACATTACAAACATTATTTCATCATCTTCCCTCTCTGGGTCCACAAGGCACTGGTACACCCATTCCCCTTGTCCACATATTTGGGTTGAGCCTGGAAATGTTTCCATGGAGGTTGACGGAACTAAAATAACATTAAAACCATATCATGTCCACAAGAAAGAAATAAAAGAAAAGAATATTATAAAATTCAAAAGATGACTAGGGCATTAAAATAGCATGTGGGAAAAAGCCAAATATGAGCTCTACCCCTTATCATTATAGCCATCACCTTGGTTCCTAGGGCCCCATGGGTGTGCCCACATCATTAAGGAACCCATGCATGTCTCAACCCTTGGTGGGCGATGAATTTCCCCACCTTAAGGGGGTAATAACTACTTATATCATACACAACATGCTGGAGCCCGGAGCGGTATTACGAAGCAAAATAAAGAAAAGGAAAAAAGCAAATGAAGAATGTTGGAAAAATAAAGGTCAGGGTAACTCATGTATTTACGATTTCTCCCTCCTATATCTAGACACCCAATTAAGTGGACATCTCTCATCATTACCATCCTTGAACCCATGGCATTTGGATTTGAGAGCCCTGTGGCCCTATTCATCTCATCATTATTCACATGATCCCTATCAATTGAAGGATGTACCTAAACCTGTCTTTCCCATTAGGGGCTAGGCACATATAACAATTTTGTTTATTAGCAACTCCTACCTGGGGAGGTAACACTATTACAAGCTTAAAGCCCCAAATTTGGAAGGCAATCCCACTATGAAGTTTCAATGTGCCCTTGATTAACAAGATGGGTTCAACTAGATGCACTAATGAATTACTGTAACTGATGGTGAGGAAGCACATTAGATATTATATGTAATTGGAAGGTGGTTTCATCATGGGTTGGGAAACTTAACTGAGGCCCAAGCCCACCAGAGGATCATATTGACACCCATAGGGGATGCGTCGATATCAATGGGACTCCATCATGTGTCAGAGCACCATTTTAACATGATTATGTCAACTAATCCAAGGCCCAAAGGAGGTTTGTCTCACATTTGAAGACTTAGGAGGGTAGGCACCATCATCAAAGCCCTCATTTGGAGCATTATATAGGGTTTTCTTTCATTCAAAGACCCATGAGACTAGCATTAGTGCCCCAAACCCACTTTGGGGCCCCACATGATGACTTGCATGGAAAATTACGGGCCATTCCCAAATTCATCTTTATTGGATCCTTCTCTCTCATCATGGTACTTAGAGGACTTAATGTGGCCTTCCAACGACCCTGCATCATCATGACATCATCAACTCGACTTGCATATGGATGGCTAATTCATAACTTGTGATAGCTACTTGGTCAGCTTGTGACCAAGACTTGTTTTTAGCACATTAATTTATAAGTTTGGGGGATAGTTAGGTCTCATTTGTGAGAACTGTGAAAATTTCTAAATCTAACACATCAGAAACCCCTACTGCAATATCTGGTTTACTATCTCCTACTTGTTATTTACTTTAACAAGTTATTTAATAACATAAACATTGAAGTAAACACAATTGTAGCCTTCACAAATATACAGATCAATAACTGAAATAAACTTAGACAACACAAGGGACACCGTTATTTTTGGACAATCGTCCCTGGAAAAACCCAATGCGGGAAAACCGGTGTAGCAGATATGAGGGTTTTTATTATTATGCAGTTTTATGAATACAACTAGGGTGCTAGAAATGGCTCACCCCTCAGAGATTTTCCTTGGTAGAAGTACCTTGCTCTGGAGACAGATATTCTCGCTAATTCAACAACCAGATGATTGGCCCCACAGTGACTTCGACTGTTCCTTTAGCTGGATAGTGAAAGTTGCTCCAAGCTAAATTCTGGAAATGCGCCACCCTCCAAGGACTACGTCACCCTCTACGGCTCTGCATCTACCTCTTAGCTCTCAGTTTGCCCTGCGAAAACACCACACCGCAGCTCTTTCTGCCCATCATCAACTTTTCTAGCCTCTGTGTCTGCCTGCGTCAGTTTCTTGGCCTCCTGCGTCACCAGCAATGACCCTCCAAACCTCTGTGTCAGATCTGGCTGCCTGTGCATTGTCTCTTCAGAACTATATTTGCCTCTCTGCTATGTATTCTCGGCCCTCTACCAAACTGCCCCTCACTGCAACAGATCACTAACTCGATTTCTCAACAAACCCTGCCCTAGAAAACTGAATTCACTGATCAACTTAGTGTGTCTCCAACTGACCCTCAAGCCTCTTCTTATACTTTTCCTGTTGACGATTCAACGACCGAGATTAAGTACCTAATCAACGGCTAATATTAATCTAGCTTGATCCTAGTTATTTAGAATTTTCTCACCCATATTATATTAATACACATTAATATTTTAATTTTCCCATGTTTAGACTTAGGAACCCCACTAAAAATATTAATTATTTTAATATCTCTTCATCTGGGTGGAATTTCTCCAAACGATTTCTGGGTCTTGGAGATCTCGTGTTCCTTATCCTCTCCACCAATTTTCATTTCTAGATCACATCCGATACTACCAAAAATCAACACTTCCTCTTAGCAAGGAATGTGCTCTAGTAATGCTTCACCATAAAAACATCACATTGATCCTCCACATCGGTACCTGTGCTGATGCTTGGCCTGCTGCCTCACATCCTCTGCACTATTGCTTATTGTATTACTACCCATGACACTGCCATTGCCACTACTACATCTATACTACAGCTCCCTCTCAACATGCTTCCCATGCTACCCCTAGCACTACCACTGCTAACTGCTGCACTGCAACTCAATTACCGAGAAGTGAGTAACTATCTTCTCCCAAATACTAACATCTCGGTCACTTTGGAAGCCTTGTGATGTTGAAGCTGCCTCTGCTGCTATCATTTTCTCCCTCTGTTGCCACTACGCTGTTGCAAACACCTATGTGCCTCTCGCACTGCTGCAACTTCCACTGCGCTGCCACAGATTTTTGCACTCTAGCCTTGCCTTGCTGCTCCACCACACTTTGCTCCACCCGACATCTGTCATCATGCTACTATTTTTAAGGGCTCTCATATCCGGATGTGATCCAAGAGTTTGGGTACCTCAAGTATCCTGCCCCTAGTATGTAGTCCTCTTGACTACAACTCGATGTCTCCCCACCTCTTCTCTAGAGGCGCATGAGCACTCATGGCACAATCATCATCAGTCTCGACATCCTTCTCTGCCTTAGCTGGAGCTGTCTTTGAATCGAAAGCTTCTCCTTTACCTTTCTTCTTGGGGCATTGAGATGACTAATGTCCCATCTCCCCACAATTGAAAGTGACCTCGGAGATGTCCTTCTTCTTCCTCTTCCTTTGCTGTCTCGTAGATGATAGAGTCACATCCTCCTCCTCCTCTTTCTTGACTCAAACTCCCTTACCACTACTCCCCACCTTGGTTAGCCTCCTGATCTCCTCTTGTTGTAGATTTTCCCACATCTCTTCCCAACTGGGGAGATTCACTTTGCCCAAAATGCTTTGGACAAATGTCTCCCAGTCCTCGGAGATTGCATTCGTAGCAATCCTGACCATAAACTCTAGATCCAGTGTAGACCCCATGGAAGTAAGTTGGTCGTGAATTCCTTGCAACCTGAGGAGTATATCTCCTCTCCTTTCTATGTCTGATATGACCTCAGCTAATTTCCAATAGAATCTTCCACTGCACAGAAGAGCCCTGGTATAAGGTGGTCAGCGCCTCCCACATATCCCTTGTTTTGTTCTTCTCAATAATATGTGGTATGACATGATCTTTGACCTCATCTAGGATCATGCATTTTTCCTTCGCCTCGACCTCCTCATACTTGTCATTATCATTCGAGTCAACTGGGATAGCTACGGTTTTCAAGGCATAGCCCTTGATGTGATATTTATCTAGGATTTCCAGGATCCTGTCCTTCCAGATGACAAAATTGGAAGCCCCGTCTGATTTGCCATGATCCCTCGATCTATTCACTACCATCTTTTCTCCTCTTTTAGACTCCCTCTGAGTCTTGACTTCCTTCCTGGAAATCCTCCGGCCAACTATTGAATCACTCCTCTGCAATCCTCCTTTGCGCTGCAACTCAGATATGGATATCTTGGCTAGAAATCCGTTGAGGTATTGATTCCCTCTACCTTGGTTCCATCTCCTTAGACGTTGTTCTGTATCGACAGAAACAACGTCCCACCAGCTCCTCAAATCACAATATGCCCACAACTCCCCAAGCCCCGACAACTAAAGAAACTGAGCCTTTCAGGCTCTGCACAATCCCAACAAAGGCTGAATCTTCTCCTTCCGCCAACTACGTCAATCTTACTTGGCTGAGTAGGATGACATGGCTCTTTGTGAGCCTCTTCTGCCTCTCGCTGCCTCTGCGTTGGCCCTTCTGTTGGCTCAAAATGATGATGCAAGATCTGCGTCACTTCTTCTCTTGCTGCTTCTCCTCTGGAACAACGCTGTCTCTCGGGACAGCTACTTCTGCTGCAAATTTTCAGATTTCTGCTGGTGTCTTCAGTCCTCCTGTGATCTACAATCTCTCTGATACCATGTGAAAATTTATGAATCTAACACATCAGAAACACCTACAACAATATCTGGTTTACTATCTCCTACTTGTTCTTTACTTTAACAAGCTATTTAATAATGTAAACATCGAAGTAACCAAAATTGCAGCCTTCACAAACATACAGATCAATAAATGAAATAAACTGGGACAACACAAGGGACACTGTTATTTTTGGACAATCGTCCCTAGAAAAACCCAATGCAGGAAAATTGGTGTAGCAGATATGATGGTTTTTATTATTATGCAGTTTTATGAATACAACTAGGGTGCCAGAAATGGCTCACCCCTAAGAGATTTTCCTTGGCAGAAGTACCTTGTTCCGGAGATAGATATTCCAGCTAATTCAGCAACCAGATGATTGTCCCCACAGTGACTTCGACTTTTCCTTTAGTTGGACAGTGAAAGCTTCTCCAAGCTAACTTCCAGAATTGCGTCACCCTCCAAGGACCGCGTCACCCTCTACGGCTCTGCGTCTACCTCTTAGCTCTCAGTCTGCCCCACAGAAACACCACAACGCAACTCTTTCTTCCCAACATCAGCTCTGCTAGCCTCTGCATCAGCTCTGCGTTAGTTTCTTGGCCTCCTGCATCATCAACGCTAACCCTCCAAACCTCTACGTTAGCCCAAGCTGCCTCTGCGTTGTCTCTCAGGCAATATCTTTGCCTCTCTGCATGTATTCTCGACCTTCTGCCGAACTACCCCTCGCTGCAAAGGATCACTATCTTGATTTCTCAGCAAACCCTGCCCCAGAAAATCGAATTGACTGATCAACTTGGTGTGTCTCCAACTGACCCTCAAGCCTCTTTTTATACTTTTCCTGTTGACGATTCAACGACCGAGATTAAGTCCCTAATCAATGGCTAAGATTAGATCTGGCTTGATCCTCGTTATTTAGAACTTTCTCACCCATATTATATTAATACACATTAATATTTTAATTTTCCTAAGTTTAGACTTAAAAACCCCATTAAAAATATTAATTATTTTAATATCTCTTCATTCGAGTGGAATTTCTCCAAACGATTTCTGGGTCTTGGAGATCTCATGTGCCTTAGCCTTTCCACCAATTTTGTGGCTAGAGCACATACGATCCTACCAAAAATCAATAAGAAGTCGTCATCATCACTTGGATTCGTCTCTTGTAAAAGAACTCACTTTTCTTTGGAAGATATTAGAGTATATTGGATGCACTATGATATTTGGAGCTGATTTTTGATCTTGTCTTGGAGCTACTTCTTGAATATGTATGGATATATTGCATGATTATCTTGTAAGTTGTTGATGAAACATTTCTCTTGAAAATGTCTAATATATGTAATTGCTGCAGCTAATGTAAATTCTATTGTGCCGTAATTTGGTTGGCTCTTGCATATGTTACTCATGATATAATATGCAATGAATGTTCCTAGTTATGAAATGTTATTTTTATTCATGAAATTCCATATTCTAGTAGTAGGTAATTGTCTAAGGTTGGTAGCTAGGGCATCAACTTTTGACCTCCTTGAGGACAAATTTGGCCAATCTAATGCATCTAGGACTCCATAGCCCAAAGGACTAGGCACTAGTCCAAGGATTTTGGTGATGAAACTCCTCTTTCTCCATATTTTCTCCTCCTAAATTTTGGTCCCCTAAAGGTAGGGTGGAAATCTAGGTCTTGCAGTGAAATTTTAGGGAGGTGATTTTTCAGGAATTTGAGGGTCCAAACATCAAACTTAGTGTCTATGCTACATATGCTCCAAGTTTGGTGGGTATCTGCCTGAGTTTCATCCATAAAATATCTTTCCCTATGTGATACTCTAAGAGGGAAAACCTAGGTCTTTCTCTCTCACCTTGGGAACTTATTTGAGGGTTGTATGAGCTTTCTCTCTCGTGTTTATTCATAAAACCCTAGGTCTAGCGCAAGTCTTTCTTAGGTCTCTCAAAGAGAGTGAAGAGCCCTTTAAAAGTGTTAAATTATCACATAGAGATTATTTGAGAGGTCCCACCTCATCTCCTAGAGTCTTGACCTTAGGAGTGCCTATTACTATCGTCATACCTATACCCTAGGTCTTGATCTCCTCCTAGGCCTTTCTTGGAGAGAATTTAGCTTCCTTGAAGCATTGCGCCATTGTTGTGTCTCTACTTGAATGGGCCTTGTGGAATCACACTATACCTAAATCATTGATCTATTCATTCTTAGTGATCCCCCCTCCTAATGAGGCTCCTCCCATCAGTGAAAGTTCGTAAAGAGTAGAGGACTTTGACTGAGGTGGCAATGGGTCATTGTCCCATTGTTGTCATTTAGTATAGTATTTGTCCCTTAGGTTCTCCCTTCCTTAAGGCCCTACTAGATTGTGTGGTAGCACATCCAATCCCTGGAATTCACGTCATTAGATATTTTTCAACTTTCTTACACAAGGAACTAATGTTTCTTCGACTTGGTTCTTGGCCTTTCTCTTTTTAGTTTCAACCTTATCCTTAGGGAAATTGAACATTTCAATATGAGAAACATTTAGATTTTGTTCGATTTCACTGACCATTTCCTTTGCTTCAGTGAGAGTTTTAGGCTTCTTATCTCTAAGTTGATATGTTAGGTGGCCTTGGACCACTTTAATGAACTTTTCAAGGATTTGGGCATCAATATGCTTGAGACGATTGGGAATATCCCTAACAATCCTATCAAATAGTTGGATAAAATTTCTGATATCTTCATCTAATCCCTCTTGTAAATGGTAGAAATTTTCAATGGTAAGTTTTCCATCAACATTAGTGGCCCACCTTTTCTTGAAGAGGTCTTCAAACTGGTCAATGTCATTGATACAATCTTGAGGAAGGATAATTTACCAATCCCTAACATTCTATTTGAATGTTAAAGAAAATAACATCATTATTATATCCTCATCTTCGATCATTCGAGGGCCCACTGCCCAATAGAAGTTATCTACATGCATTTAATCAGTAGCCACTCACAATACTTCTCAAGTAATGTGTGGTGAGCATCAATAATTGCATTAAAATCCAGAGGTTTGAAAGATGCCACATTCCATTTCTTAATTCGATGGGTTTGTGCTTAGTTTTGAGTTTGATTTTGGCTTTGGTTTTGGTTAATGTTGGTGTTCATGTTGCCAAGAAAAATCTTCCTTGAAATAAGTGTTGGATTTCTTGTGGGAGACTTGTCAAGCTCAATAAATCTCCTAACAACTTCTCTAGTTATAGGACCTATGTTTTCTTCATGATCTTCATAACCAAGAAATTCAAGAGTCACCAGAAGAGGATCTATATTGTCATTGGGGAATCATCTCTTCAAATGTTTGACCAAGAAGGTAGACCTGTTTCCTCCCTGACAACGACACCAAAAATGTTACCACACAATCTAATAAGGCCCTAAGGAAGGGAAAACCTAATGGATAACTGCTAGACTAAGTGGCAACAATGGGTCAATGACCCACTATCACCTCAGTCATAGTCCCCTTCTATTTACATATTTTCACCGATGGCAGGAGTCTCAATAGGAAGGGAATCACTTAGAATGGATAGATCAATGATTTAGGTATGAAGTGATTCCACCAAGCCCATTCAAGGAGAGGCACAATGATGGCTCAATGCTTGAAAGAAGCTAACACACTCTCCAAGAAAAGCTTTAAGATGAAGATATCAAGACTTAGGGTTTTAGATATGATGGTGATAATAGGTATTCCTAAGGTCAATGTAGAAAATCTGATGTAGGTTAACCCGATAATGCAAAATAAATCAAAGCAGAATACTACAACCTACTTCTACTATCAATTTGCGAAAGCTTAAAGATCAAGTTGAAAAATATAACTAGAAGAAGAAGAATCAATGGAATAATACACATGAAAATACTTTGGGGAAAGCCTCAGCTAAAAACCTCACGCTATTGTATTAACATACATGGTGGAAATACATAGGAAATATACAAAGCCTTAGCTCTCACAACTAGCCAGCTCTCAGTGCAATCCTCATAGATGCTCACAGGAAATATTGGCTTCTCTCCAGCCTTCCTCTCTGCCCTCCAAGCTCCTATTTCCTTGCACTATTCCTTGTGGATGATTCTCTTGTTACCAAGTGGATGATCTCCTCCAAAACTATGCAATCCTCAAGGATTAAATCCTTGATTTCATGCATGAGTTTTCTCCATGAGAAAACACATGCAACTGATAGTACACTGTCCTTGACTTTAATCTCAACTGGGTCTTTCTTAGAATAGACATGCATGAGTTTCTAATGAGGGAATCTTCAGTTAACTGGAATAGCACTAGTTGAGTGCATTAATGCATCAACTGACTGTTAACTCTCTATTAGTTCCTCAAACAGTTTGGAACTAATTTAACTGGAGTTAACTCAGTAAACTAAGTTAACTAATTACAACTAAAATATAACTCAATCTTATCTCCTTAATTTAAGGGATAACTCTTGCTTGACTTCAGAAAGACTTCTAACTTGAATTTCTCCAACTAATTAATTTAAAATAAATTAATTAATTATTTCCAAGTAGCTGTTAAGACTAAATTCGATTTTAATTCACAATTTAATTCAAGGAAAAATTAAATTGGAAGATTCTTGTTTCCATATTTCAACACTCCCTCTCAACAAAAAAGGGATTATCTGTCACCCTGATCCTGTCTCTATGGAACTCGAATTTACACTTTGACAATGCCTTTGTCAAAATGGCAACATCTTGCTCCTCTATTAAAATATACTGCAGCAACATGATTGTCTCGACCTATGAAAAGCCACGGGAAACAAATATTTCCTTATGCTTCTCCACACTACCATCAGCAGCTTGCTTTACCTTGTAAAGCCAACGGGAACTCACAACTGACTTGTTCTCTGATCTCGGAACCACGTCCCAAACACTGTTATGAACTATGGAGTCATACACCTCCACCATAGCATCAACCCAAATTGGCTGCTGCACTAATTCCTCAAAGGAAGATGGCTCAGTCTCAACACATTCCCCAGCAAAGGCCATGTATCCAGTGTACCTCTCAGGTGACCTCCTTTGTCTTCGTTGAGAAGATGGTGCTCCCACATTCTCTCTCGCATCCTCCAACAATCTGTCAACTTATCTTGTGCAGTTTCATCCATCTCTGGAAGACTCTGCTTGAGTGGATGTCTCCACTCCTGGAACCTCTACATGCAGCTGCTTCGCATCTGTCTGAGGCTCCTCCTCCTTAGGAACCAACAGTTCCTCCACAACCTGTAGTTGGAACTCCCCCTCAAGGGAAACTCGCATGGCCTTCTGCTCATCAAACTTGAGATCTCTGTGAACCACTGTCCTCCGACTGGTAGGCAAGTACACCCAATAGTTGTGAGGTGTATCAGTGTACCCCACAAGTATCCCAAACTTTTCTGTCGGCTCAAGCTTCTTCCGTGCATCCTTTGTCACATGATAATATACCGATGAGCCAAAGATCATGAAGTGACCCACATCTAGTCTCTTACCCGATAAATTCTCTGGTGTCTTCATCCCAAGTATGCGTTGCAGGCTTCTATTTTGCAAATAGACCGCTGTGTTGCATGCCTCAGCCCACAAGTGAAGTGATAGGCCTTGGTCATGCAACATTTCCAGTGCTGCCCCTACAATAGTTCTATTCTTCCTCTCAGCCACCCCATTCTGCTGTGGGTTATGAGGTGCCATCAACTCTCGTTTAATTCCTTCTGCTGCACAGAAGTCCTTAAACTATTGACAGACATATTCTACACCGTTTTCACTTCTCAAGGCCTTGATCTTCTTCCCTGACTCTTTCTTGACCAAAGCTTTGAACTCACAAAACTTTGTGAAAGTTTGGTCCTTCTTCTGCATGAAATAAATCCAGTATTTACACGAATAGTCATCAATGAAAATCACATAATACCTTTTCTTCGCTGTGGATGCTGTCGAGAATGGTTCACATACATCAGTATGAAATCACTTTAAGATAACCTCTGCTCGACTGCCTCGATCATGAAAGGAAGACTTGGTGTACTTTCCCAAGGTAAAACATTTGCATGTGTCAATTTGCTCAAGTTTACCTTTGCGAAGTCCTGTAGATATCTGTTGCATTATCTTCAAAGCCCCATGATGCAAATGGCCCAACCGCCTATGCCACAACTCACCAATGTCTTGGCTTTGCACCATTTCTAATTTCACACTCAATGCTTCATAATCATGTACCTCTAGTTCATAGAGATTCTTCACCCGAATCCCTATCCTCTTGGTCTGACTCGTGGCTATTTTTCTTAGTAACGCCTTTCCTTTAATGAAGACAACATCGTAGCCTTTTTCCTCCAACATCATGACAGATACCAAGTTCTTCTTCAGTCTAGGCACATACTTCACATCTGTCAAGGTGAGAGGAGCTCCATGCTCCCTCTGAAAAGCAACTGTACTCACTCCTAGAACACTATACCTTCCGTCGTCACCCATCTCTATGCACATCTTGAGGTATTTCTCCTCCAAGGCATTGAATAAATTTTTATCACCGGTCTTGTGGAATGAGGCTCCACTATCAAGATACCAGACATAACCCATCATCGATGACACCATGCATGCGATGAGGGTAAAGTTGATTTTGAACTGAGAGGCTAATGCCTCACCTTCCAATCCTTCCGAGGATCCCTTCTTGGACTTCTTTAATGGGCAATTAGTCACATAATTTCCCATATTGTGACAATTAAAGCATCTTACTTTAGATATGTCACCCTTATTCCCTACATGAGAAGAATTTGATTTGAAATGGGAAGCCTTCCCCTTCCCTTTCCTTGCCTTACTTGTTAAGGCCATATTTTCTTCATCATCATTCTTGGATGAAGAACCATCTCAAGTGCTCCTCCTGATCTCCTCCTGCATAAGATCCGACCACAATCGTTCTCAATCCAACTCTTTGGAAGGCCAAGGAGAGCGAGGCTCACCATATCATCATCGACAATAGTTATTCCCACACTGCCAAGCTCATCTCTGCAGGTGGTGAGCTTGTTCAGATATGTGGAAATAGTATCGCCCTTCTCCATATTGATTCTTCGAATCTTATCCTTGAGCGCCAATTTCCTCTGGTCACTACTATTTTGGTAGAGGTCCTTCAATGTCTTCCACATTGAAAATGGAGTATCCTTCCCATGGAGACTGGAGACAATATGGTCTCAAACTCCCTCAAGGATTATCTATCTTGCCTTCGCCACACACTTCTTCCACTGAGCCAACTCTTATGCATTAGTTGGATTTGGGATTTCTTGATCAATGAATTCCTTCAAGCCATTGTCTTCTAATACAACCTCCATTCTATCTTTCCATGCTATGTAATTCGAGCTACCTTCCAAGGCATACTCGAGTCTCAAGCCATAGAATGCCATTGGCCAACCTTGAAGTATGATATGAATTCGATTTGCACCTACAACCCCGAACTTCAAACTTCGAATTCTCTTCTCAGTATATTGTTCACAGCTCTGATACCATGTAGAAAATTTGATGTAGGTTAACCCGATAATGCAATATAAATCAAAGAAGAATACTATAACCTACTTCTACTATCAATTTGCGGAAGCTTAAAGATTGAGCTGAACAATATAACTAGAAGAGGAAGAATCAATGGAACAATACACATGAAAATACTTTGGGGAAAGCCTTAGCTAAAAACCCCACACTATTGTATTATCATACATGGTGGAAATACATAGGAATTATACAAAGCCTTAGCTCTCACAGCTAGCCAGCTCTCAGTACAATCCTCACAGATGCTCACAGGCAATCTTGGCTTCTCTCCAACCTTCCTCTCTACCCTCCAAGCTCCTATTTCCTTGCATTGTTCCTTGTGGATGATTCTCTTGTTACCAAGTGGATGATCTCCTCCAAAATTGCGCAATCCTCAAGGATTAAATCCTTGACTGCATGCATGAGTTTTCTCCATGAGAAAACACATGCAACTGATAGTACACTATCCTTGACTTTAATCTCAACTAGGTCTTTCTCAGAATAGACATGCATGAGTTTCTGATGAGGGAATCTTCAGTTAACTGGAGTAGCACTAGTTGAGTGCATTAATGCATCAACTGACTGTTAACTCTCTATTAGTTCCTCAAACAGTTTGGAACTAATTTAACTGGACTTAACTCAGTAAATTGAGTTAACTAATTACAACTCAAATATAACTCAATCTTATCTCCTTAATTTAAGGGATAACTCTTGCATGACTTCAGAAAGAATTCTAACTTGATTTTCTCCAACTAATTAATTTAAAATAAATAAATTAATTATTTCCAAGTAGGTGTTAAGACTAAATTCGATTTTAATTCACAATTTATTTCAACGGAAAATTAAATTGGAATATTCTTGTTGCCATATTTCAACAGTCAAGACTCTAGGAGATGATGTAGGACCTCTCAAAGAAGCTCTATGTGATTATTTAATATTTCCAAAAGGCTCTTTGCTCTCTTTGAGAGACCTAATAAAGACTTGTGCTAGACCTAGGGTTTTATGAATAATCGTGGGAAGAAATGCTTCCAAGGCACTCACTAGGTCAAGGCAAAGGGAGGAGGAAGGGTTTCTTGATGTTTATTCCAATGAATACTCTGCTCATACAACCATCAAGAAATCCACCTAATTTAGGAAATAAAATCTAGGTTTGCCTTCTAGGGCACAAGAATTTATGGATGGATCATTGTGAGAAATCAACCAAAATTGGAGATCCTCTATGCAAGACCTCAAGGAAGAGCCTTGTCCAAATAGAATTCAAAAATTCACTCTCTAAAAGGTTTCACTTGATGCCCTAGCTATCCGTCCTAAAAAAGAGGGGCCGAAAATTTGAGTAGGAGAAAATTTGGAGAAGAAAAAGGGTTGATCACAAAACAACTTGTTGTTTTCACACGATACTGGAGTCTAGGTTAGAATCTTAGAATCACTAACATTACCAATCCAATTATCACGACTAACTACTTGCACAGTGGAACAATAAATAAGAGTAAATCAACATGTGCACAAATATAGACAACTTTTTACAAAACCCAACTTCATTATATTAACAATCTTTAATACAATAATCTTGGGCTCTTGTACTAGGGATAATGGCCCTTATACATCCACTAGTACAAGAATACAAGAACAAGATACTTGGATGATTTAGATGATGTAGTCAACAATCACACCTCCTTTTTTGTACCTTCAACACATTGCTAGTCCTTGTGCTCCCAATCTGCAGCTCCTGCCTCTATCAATGTACCAACTCTTTTAGGTCACTGAAAACAACTCCAATCTACTTGCTAGTTCATTGTTATTCCATCAATGCTTCAACACATTGAGACTCCTATTGAGTTGTTCACAACTCGATTTGTTGACAACAATCAATTGCCCACTACTGCTCCTTAGCTCCTCTGGGACTTCTTCCCTCTAATGCCTTCCTACGCTGCTCTAATGAAGGAAAACTCCATGTCAGAGGGTTGCCACCTACCACTGTGAGATTTCCTTCTCCAATAATGAACTTGGGCTAACGTAATATGATCCCTTGACCTACTTCCTTTGTGCTTCAAGAATCAATCCTAAGCTTACCCAAACAACTTGCCTCTCCTAGTAGTCCAAGTGTCCTTCTCTGCCCTGCACTTAGGGCTCCTTGGAAATCTCCTTGCTTCCCTCCAACAACCTTGAGGTACCAAAAACATCAACCATCCAAACTAATCCAAACTTGAACCCAACACCTAGCAACAAAGAATGAATAACATATCTTGTAAACTCTTGTTGATGTATGCAAAAGTATGATCACTGGTTAAGGCACACTTGTAGCCCACATCATCCTTCACTTAATGGTTGTAATCCTTAGAGAGATATTTCCAATGAGGTATCAAATGGAGATAATATGACCAAGTTACGACCCGGGAAGTTGGCTGCCCAATTAACCCCAACGAGGCCCATAAACTCTTGGTGTTACATCTCCTCGGTTTAGGGTTTTGGTTGTTTAGGGTTTTCTCTTATTGTTCAATAAAGGCCCTTGAGCCTCATTGTAACTCAGTTTAGAGGCATGTAGCCACCACATCTCTTCTCATAGATAAGCTACCATCGCCCGAGCTAGTCTTATTTCCATTATGGTTGTAAGCATATTCCAGTATTTGATATTAATGAAATGAAGTGTTATTTCTGCTGCATTTTTATATTTATGGCTATATCTGTAATTTGTTTTGTTCCTGTTTAAGTTCGGATCAGTGTTATCAGAACGGCCTGCTCTTTCTCTATTTTTCTTTACATGTCCCCAACGAGGTCGTGATATAAGGACTTAGGGCTTGAACTAGTCGAACCTTTGCAAGACCAGCCTCACAAATCCAAACGACCTCCCATGGCCGATGAAAAGAAAGACGATGAGGCAGGAGATCCTATCAAAATCTCGCTCGAAGAAGCCCTCGAGCGGCAAAGGAACGCAATGATGGAAAAACTTTCCCAGATCCTTCAACGGCTACCCAGGGGCGACACATCTACTTCCAAGATTTACTCTGGAAGTGCCACACCCTTTAAGGTACAAGTTAACTTTGACATTCCCATATTTGAGGGTAAAATAGATGCAGATGCCGTAGATAACTGGTTAAATCTGCTAGAAGGATATTTTTTTATTCATGATTTTTCCAGCCAAGAAAAGATTACTTTTGCACTTCTCAAAGCCGCCCCCAACATCAAGGATTGGTGGGAATCCTATTATGAGTAGAAGGACGAGAGGGAGCCCTCACTGTTTTCAACCGCACACACTTGGAATTCGTTCCGAGATTCCATCAAAGAGTAGTACTACCCTGTTGGTAGCTACGAGGATAAATACATAAAGTGGACCACGTTGCAGCAGGGAAGGGACCAAGACTTGCCAGATTTTACCAATGTTTTTCATACCCTTCGCACGAAGTTGGGTATTAAGGTTTCTAAGAAACATTTGGTACTTAAGTACCGCAACTACCTACACATGTACATCCAGGATGAGCTGGAGTTCCTATAAATCTCCTCGCTCGGCACGACGTACTGATATGATGTCAAGATCAAGCAAAAGTTTAAACAAAAGAAGCGAGACTTTGGATCTGTGAATCTAAAGCAGGGGAAAGGTGCCCCCAAACAACAGAAACAAGGAAAAATCCAAGGTGGGGTGACCCAAGACAACCCGTTGAAGCCACAAGAAAAGAACACCACCATGAAGTCAAAGAAGGACACAGGAAAGTGGTGTGAGTTCCATAAGAGCCTTTCTCACAACACAAGTGAGTGTCGGGCCAAGCAGTCGTTGGTGGCCGAGTTGAAGGCTTCAGAATCAGATGCATATTCGGACCCTGAGGCAGAACCCGACAAGAGGAATGACAAAGGGAACCAGATTATTGATGCAGAGCCCAGTGCCACTGTTGCCACTACCAAGATCCAAAACAATGAGCTCGAAGACCAGAGGAGGGGGAGCGTCTCTTCCACTCACAGATGTGGGTGAAGAGTTTTCCATTACAATTCATTGTCGACATTGGGAGCCAAAAGAACCTCATTTTAGTAGAGGTAATGAAGCGGTTGGGTCTGCTGACTACACCACACCCGCAACCATACATTATCAAGTGGCTTCACCAAGGAAGAGATCTCCAAGTTATCCAGCAGTGTCGCCTTCCCTGCAGCATCAAGCCCTTCACAAATGAGGTATTGTGTGATGTTGCTTCTCTTGATGTTTGTGATGTATTATTAGGACAACCATACTTATGGAAGAAACATGTTGTATATGAGTCTAGACCTCGCTCTGTTATTATTTCTTTAGGTAATACATTATACAGGATACTGGAGGTAGCCCCACCTATCGCCACCTCTTTGATCTCTGCTAAGAAATGTAGTAAGATCATCTCCTAGACTAGGAAATTTATTTTCTTTCTGGTTTGCTCTCAAAGTAAGGGGAATATTGTAGCCACATCCATGGCCCCCGAGAAGGGTTCCTCCACACAACAAAAGTAGGTGGATACAGTCATGAAAGAATACAGGGACATCTTCTCCTCACCCACAGGGGTACCATTGCACTGTCAGGTCAAGCATTCGTTTGATCTGACTCCCAGAGAACCTCTACCCAACGGATCGATATATCATCACTCCATTGTGGAAAATGCCAAGTACAAGCAACGACATGATCAACATTGTTGTCACACAAGTTTCAGGTGGGCGACAAAGTTTGGTTTCATTTGCGGAAAGGACACCTTCGCAGAGCCCATCGGAAGCTCATACCACTCTAATATGGTCCTTACATAATTACCAAGGTTGGGGGAGACAATTATTTGGAGTGCAACATTCCCCCATTCCTTGGCTTGCCCCCAGTGTTCAATGTGGACTACCTTCGACCATGCTTCCCACCATTGCTGGGCACACCAGACATTGCAGAACAACTCACACCTACAAATTTAAATCCATACTACATGGAACAAGCCACAACTGATCAAATCATGGACACACAGATCAAGAACACTCGGCAATAGAGGATACAACTATATCAAGTTGTCAAAGCAGGCCAACTCCTTCACCAAGGCAAATGGCTCACTAGGGACCAAGTTCAACAGAAGTTTCCTCATCTCATGGAGGAACTCAACACAATGGAGACCATTGCTTCCTAAGGGGGGAGGATTGATCCAGGTGGATATTGGTGATCACCCGCCTATTCCACTTGGACCCTCACCATTGTTTCTTTCAGTTTTTCAGTTTCCTTAATTGTAGCACATTTTACTATTTTTGGCAATTTTTCGGGTCTTGAACTTACAGATCCGTTTTGAGGTTCTAAATGATGTTTTTTTGGAAAATTAGCAATTAGTGATTGATATGGAAATCACATCAGCAATTGTAGTCCTCAAAGATATCTTTCCAATGAGGTATCATGCACATCAAACGAAGATAATATGACCAAGTTACAACCCCGGGAAGTTGGCTACCCAACTAACCCCAACGGGGCCCATAAACTCTTGGTGTTACATTTCCTTGGGTTAGGGTTTTGGTTGTTTAGAGTTTTCTCTTATTGTTCAATAATAAAAATTCCCCTGAGCCTCATTGTAACTCAGTTTAGAGACATGTAGCTTCCACATCTCTTCTCAAGATAAGCTACCATCACCTGAGCTAGTCTTATTTCCATTATGTTTGTAAGCATATTCCAGTATTTGATATTAATGAAATGAAGTGTTATTTCTATTGAATTTCTGTATTTATGGTTATATCTGTAATTTCTTGTGTTCCTATTTAAATCTGGATCACTAAGCTCCTGATTTTCTGCGGCCAAATCATAGAATTCCTCCTATCCGAGTTGTTGGTTGTGTTTCCCTTGGATGTGTCTTCAAGACTTCATGTCCTCTTATATTTATATGCATCTCATGGGGTGCCAATGAACTATCTCTTAGGGCTAAAACTAACCCAACCAACCTCTCTTCATGTTGCACAAGCCCACCAATACATAAATAAATTAATAACTCCTAAATGACATGGAATCTCTTGGTGTTTTGAGTGTCCCCTTGCTCCTCTAAGGGTCCCCTACATCCTCCAAGTGTCAAGTGTCAACATATCCTTGTGGTTTCACACCCACAAGCTTGGATGCAAATCCCACAAACTTGGGTTCTCATCCCACAAAGCCATTTGTGATGCCACTTCCTCCAAAACCATGAACCCTAGGGCTTGGAGTACCTCCAAATCTACAAATATCAACACGACTTAGGCCAGTGCCTTCTCCCTTGCGTTTATGGAGTCCTAGATGCATTAAATAGGCCAAATTTGTCTTCAAGGAGGTTAAAATTTGATTCCCTAACTACCAACCTTCAATAATACCTGCTATTAGAATATGGAGTTTCATGAAGAAAAATAACATTTCATCACTAGGAACATTAATTGCATGCTATATCATGAATAGTATATGCAAGATCCAACCAAATGGATTTCAAAATGATCTTCAGCATTTACTCTAATTGCAACAATTACATACATTAGACAATTTGCAAAGAAACATTCCATCAACAAGAGAACTTAAAAGATAATCATGAAATATATCCATCCATATTCAAGTAGTAGCTCTAAGACAAGATCAAAAATCAACTCGAAATATCATAGTGCATCCAAGATACTCCAAAAGATTCAAGAGAAAAAGTGTCAAATTTCCTAAGAGGGCCAAAAATCCCAAACGATGATGATGCTCTCTCACAAATGAGAGCCAATTTTATTTATATGAGACCTTAGAGGTCAAATTTCTATTCTAAAACCCCTAACATTATAAAAATGTGCAAAATAAAGGCCTTGGTCACAAGTCGACCAAGTAGCTTTCATAAACTTTGATTAAGCCATGAAATTTCTAGCCAAGTTAATGACGTCATGCTAGTGTAGGGCCATTGGAGGGCCACGTTGAGTCCTCTAAGTGCCAATATGTGTGATAGTTATCCATAAAATATGAACTAGGGGATGGCCCCTAATCCTCCATGTAAGTCATCATGTGGGGCCCCAAAGTGGTGTTGGGGCACAAATGTGGTCTCATGGGTCTTCTTACGATAGATAAACCTATATAATGGTCCAAATGAGGGCTCTGACAATGGTGCTTTCTCTCCCATGTCTCATAGGTGAAAGAAACCTCCTCTGGGCCTTTGGATGAGCTGTCATAATCATGCTAAGTTGGGTGGGGCATGTTGGTCCAAGTGCATCATCTCACAAATAAAGTGAGGCAATGAACAATTCGTTGAAGGTGCACAAGGCATGAAATGATGCTCTAACACATGATGCAATCCCATGTCTCTCAATGCATCCCCTAGGCGTGTCAACAAGATCCTATGGTTGGCTTGGGCCCAAATTAAGTTGTCGAGCCCATGATGAAACCATCTGCCAATTACATATAATATCTAATGTGCTTCCTCACCATTAGGTACAATAATTCATTAGTGAATCTAAGTGAACCAAGATTGTTAATCAAGGGCATATTGAGGCTTCATAATGAGCTTCCCTTCCAAGTTTTGGGCTTTAAGCTTGTAATAGTGTTACCTCCCTATGTAGGAGTGGATAATAAAAAACCCTATTAGGTTTCCTAGTCCCTAAGGGGAAAGACAGGTCCAAGGCACATCCTTCAATTGATAGGAGTCATGTGAATAATGATGAGATGGATAGGGACACCAAGGTCTCAAATCCAAATGTCGTGGTTTCAAGGATAGTAATGATGAGGGATGTCTACATATTTAGGTGTATAGATGTAGGAGGGAGTACTCATAGATACATGAGTTACCTGGGCCTTTGTTTTTCCACCCTTCTTCATTTTCCTTTTTCCTTTTCTTGATTTTTCTTTGTATTACTACTCGGGGCTCCAGGAGATGAGCGCATGTTGTGACAGATATGTAGCAACTATTATCCCCTTAAGGTGGGGAAATTCATCACCCACCAGGGGTTAGTACGTGCATGGGTTCCTCAATGATGTGAGGGGCACTAAGGGGCCCTAGAAACCAAGGTGATTTCCATGACGATAATGGGTAGAGCTCATGTTTGGATTTTTCCCATGTGTTATTTTAATGTCCCAACCATATTTTGCATTTTATAATATTCTTGTCTTTTGTTTCTTGCTTGTGGCCATGGTATGCTTTTAACTTTCTTTTAGCTGCATCAACCTCGAGGCAACATTTCCAAGCCCGACACAAACATATGGACAAAGGGAGGGGGTGTACCAATGACTTGTGGACCCAATGGTCATGTGGACTTAGAGATGGAAGATGATGTAATAGGGCTTGTAATGTGGGGAGGGGATTGAAAAATGTGAAATGGGGAATCAGGACTACACTAACAAAATTGGGGTTTCCCAAGTTGTTCCCTTCCTGAAACTATAATCCAATGGGGGAGATCCCACGACACTAGGAGTGAGGATTAACCCCCTATTTAAGGTGACAGAACAAAACTACAGTCAAAACCCTTCCTTCTTCCAAGTCACCCAATAATCCATTCCCAAAGTGCCCAAGGAAAAACAAGCATAAGCACCTGATTGCACAATGAAAAACATACCTTTAGGATTGGATTTCCCACCTTCAAACATATGCTCTCGATAGATGGGTGAGGGTACATATGAATAGCTCAAGGAGTGGAGACCAAATGACACAATACATCAGCTACACTAGAGGTTGTTAGGGGTTGGTTGCTGCTAGCTAAAGACAAATCTAGGAGAAAAATTGTCCTATGGGGTCACCCACTTTTGGTGGGTAACAAGTACCACTATGCCTATGATCTCTTATGCTCACGGTGGCGATTTTGCACATGGAGGTCCTTGTTGGGCATGGAATCCCCCCCAAGGCATGTTTTGGGGCTCAAAGCCTAAGTTTTGACCCAATCTTGTTGTAAAGCTCCGCGAATTGCGGGCACAGAGCACAAAATGTATGATAGAGTCACAGGGTTGTCTACCCTAGTTTTGTAAGGTAATGTCGGCTGGATAGATCTACCCATGGTCCACGGACCATGGGATTGTATAAATAGAGCGAGGCTCTAAGAAGAGAAGAATAACAAGTCTAAGGGATTGAGTCGCAAGGGTAAAGTGTGTCTTTGGGTCGTAGAGTAGGAGAAGGCTCTGCAGCTGAGTGCGCAAAGGCCTAGTAGTTTGCAACTGAGTGCGTAGGGCGGACTCGAGTCTGTAACCAAAGAAAGAATTAATAAAGAGAAGTTTTATCAGAATTTTGTGTATCTATTCTTGGGTTTGTTAGTTTCAGTCTTCCCAGCCTTCCTCCAGTGATCAAATATGCTCTTACAACGTGGTCTCAGAGTTTCCAAGTCAAATTTTGTCATTTCAAAGAATTTTCAAGCAAAATTTGGTCACTAGGCATTAGGTCTAGGGTTTGCCTTAACTCCTTCTAAAGTTGTCAAAATGTTGGTCCATGTCACCATTCAGCTGAGTCTATCATCATTCATAGGGTTTTCATTGTCATGTCAGTGTCTAATGAGTCATTTTACATCTTGTTCATGCTTCAGTTGTGCCTTGGCAAGGTCATTTCCCTCTCCTAGGGTTTTGAAAGCCAATTTCTCTTGGATGGTCAAATCACCGGCAAAACTTGTTTCCTGATGTTCATACACCTTCCCCTATCCTTAAAGTACCTTATCAAACACTTCCCATCCCTTAGATCCGCCAAATTCCTCATTTTTGCACAAACCCTAGTTTCTAGCTACAATCTGGCAATTTTCTAGGTTTGGCCTGTGTTTTGCCCTTTTGGATCCCTTCCCCTCACTCAATCTCTGAGATTCCATTTTCCCCTGCTTCCTAACATCCCTCCCCACTCCAAAAAATTTCCCCAAGAATTTAGAAGCCCCCTATCCCCTTCATTTCGCTCCATTTCAACAAAATTCCTCTCTTCACACATCGGGACAAGTCGCACTCAAATGATGTTCCAGAGCAATAAACGATGAATTTTGCAAAACTGAGAGAGGTTTTTGTCCACAACATGCCAAAGAAGAAAAACCTCCTTCACTGTTTGCACAGGTGTCATGGTTTTAGAGAAATGTCAAAATTACAATCGCCGGATCCAAGGCACAAAAAAGGAAAAAGAAGCCCGATCCCCTCCATATCTTGGCTGAGGCCTCACTGAAGGATCAAGGCACTCAATAGCCTAGCCACAGCTCAAATCCCAAAAAATTTTGAGAATTTTGGGTAATTTTGGCAATTTTTGGAAATTTACAGGTTTTGGCTCCTCAACGGGTCTCACCCCTGGTGAGACCCTTTGTCATGGCAGCTCCTTTTTGCAAAAACTCAGCATTTCTAGATTTTTCATGCAAAATTACATATTCCCATGGATGGAATTGAGTTTTTATGGGGTTTTGGGCCTCCAGAAGGTCAAAATACATGCAAAATTTGACTTTCTGCCCCTTTTTTGAGTTGCAGAAGCAGTCTTGGGAGAATTGAGTTTTGACCAGGCAAATGAACTCCAAATTCAAAAATTCCAGTTGGGTTGGAAAGTATACTCGCAGAAATTTCCAACGAGCTATTCTGTACCCAATTCTGACACCGGGAAGGCCTCCAAACAGAGCTCCAAAGTGCGCGACCTGTTGAGAAAAGGGGCGCGACCCGTTGAGGAAATTTTGCCAGATTTGACCAGTTCAGCCTAGAAATTGCAGATTTGACCCTTTTCGACTTTTTGAGGTTGATGGTGGTCCTCTTGGATGTAATTGTGACACTTTTTGGATACTTTTACTCTTGTTTAACTCTTCTAGAAGATTCTCTCATGTAAAGGGTAAAAATTGAATGTATGAACTGGTTTCCAAGTTTATAGAGGCAAGTTGTTTTGACTGCCTATTTTGTAGTGCTTAGTTTAGAAGTGGTTCAAACAGCTCCTAGGATAGTGAGATCGACCCATGGAGGCAGGGAAAGAGGTTAGATCATCTATATTATGCACTCTTTTGCTCATTTTCATGGTTGGACTCTTGAGGGAGAAGTTATCATTGTATATTTCACTTATATCTCTGCAATTTTTGGCTAAGGAAGACCAGGGTTTTGCAGTCATCTTTGGGATTCTTGTGGACTCAGGTGTTGATGGTGTGTTTCTTCATGTTATTGTAAGCTTTGTTATGTGATTCATTTCCCTTTCTATACTGCTGCATATTAAACAAATGAAGTGAAAAAGTTAGAATTCATGCTAGCCATGCTCTGCTTTTAAATTTGTTTGATTTCTATGTTTTCTGCTGTCTAAAGAGAATTCAAATCCATTGTTTGCTCTCTTTAGCCCTCTCATCTTTCTTCTTAATCATCCCTTTCAGCTAAAGACATCAATACAGGTTCCTACCTTGCCCCAAAGACCCCCCTGCAGAAACTGTGTCCCATCCCCGCACCCTAAATTGCAGCTCCTCAATTTGCCACCAAAAAACCCCAAAAACCCCCAAATCAACCTTCAAACCAGTTTACTAGCCTAATATCAGTGTTTCTTTGTTAGTCATCTCATTCTATTGAAAAATCCACCGAGATTGACCGGAGAGAGCCTTCTCCTGCCCCGTAGGGCTAGCTACGAGGCTGAATGGTTTGATGTAGCTTTGAGATTTGCCTTTTCAGCCTGAGGTGAAATTTCAAGTGCTAACAGGGTTAATGCATGTTTGATATAATTTGCAAATATATTGTTTATTTACTGCACCCACCTGTATGAATGGTTTATGTTGTTAAGTATAACTTAAAGCACGCAAGTAGGATAAAATAATCAACTAACATTGGAATACCAGTAAGGACTAAGGTAATAATGTAGAAGAGTAATGTTCAACCCACGAGTAGGGCTGTGCAAAGGCAGTATATCAGGCTGTGAGGTACGGGGAAGTGCGCGAAGCGACTTGCGTGTAGGGTCGAATGACAAACCACTTGAACTCATAAGAGATCTCCAGGGTGCGGAAACCTGGTTCTAGCACCCTCCCATACTACTTCGGGTGAGACCTCAGTCCGCGCTCCGCGGACTATTGCTGAAAGGGCCAGTAGTACTGGGATTTGTTTAGCTAACTTAACTCTGAACCTGGGTCAAGCCCCAATAAGCCAACAAATGGTTCCGTTTCCGGGACCGGGATCTGCATAAGAGATGTCTGATGTCGTATCACTGGAATCTGACAAAGAAAGGAATTGAAGAGTGGTTGGACAGAAAGATTCACGAGTTTGTGGCGTAGGAAAATAGGAATCCGTGGTTATCAAAGGAAGAGTGGTTAGATTGCTACTTATATACGAAAATCCATGAAATTTTCTTTGCATCCTTCCCCTCTGAGTTGTACGAGTGGATTACGAAGCTAGCAGACAGTCAAGGAAGGTGTAGGCTTGACAAACCTATTGTGTGGACTCCAGAAGTGGTGTGCAGTTTGGAAGCATCAGAAGATAAAATCGTGAGCGCTGTGGACCATTGGCTTGATCAATTATAGGAAGGTTTACCACCGAGTTCAAAGTAGATACTTCAATCAGCTATAGCAAGGTGGAACGATGTTTCCTCAAAGGACCGCGAGGTAAGTACGTTAAATCTTTGAACACTTGGATTAAAATGCTACTATGTGAAAAGTGGGTTATGTGAATAAATTGATGTTTGGGGCTACACGAAGTGGGAGGATCTACAGAAATGAAGGTAGCACATAACTAGAAACTATCCCTTTGATTTCACCCCTGTGAGAAATTGAGGAAGAGCTTGCGAAAGTTTCACTAAGAAGTGCGATCAGTTTGATAAAGCAGCGAATTCCACGCATACCACCCCCACCTACACCACCACCAGTTTCACCATCTTCACCCCCGTCTTCGCCCACACCACCTCCGCCACCACCATAGTTCAATATGGCGAGCGCGATAAAGTTGCCAGTGTTCAAAGGAGTAGGGAATGAAGATCCAGACCAATTTTGGTTCGTGGTAAAGGCTGTATGGGAAGCACAGGGAGTCATGGATGACAATATAAAGAAAGCAATGCTGGTCAGCGCTTTACAGGATTTCACACTGACGTGGTAACAATCCAAATGCAGGGATCAAAGATATCCAAGTTGCACTAAACAGGGAATTTAGCAGGCCAAAATCAGAGACACAGTCGATTATTAGATTTAAGGAAATCGTGATGCTTCCAGGCGAAACCCCCTGGGAGCTAGATCAGAGACTAAAGTGTATGATTCATGAAGCCAACATGACCTTGACGGATGGGAAACATTGTGCATGGTTTGTAGCATTGTTAACGCCACATCTAAGGAATGCGCTGTCACAGCAGAAGCTATCCACTTAGGCCAAGGCCTTAGAAATTGCAATGAGACTGCATGAGACCTTGATACAAGATCCTAACCTGGGAGTCCAACAGATCCATGCGCAGTTGAAAAACTTGTACCTTGAGATGCAGAGTTTGAAACAAGACCGGATGGCTCACCCAGAAGTGCGTGAGGAGATATGGTGTGTAAAGTGGAAAGGCCAGGGACATGACAAGGACCATTGTCCAGTATTCGTGAACTACCTGGTGGGAGGAGGACCAATGCCATTGAGACCAGACGCACAAGAGGACCAAACGTGGTGCCTGCCTTATGGTGCACGATTTGTCAGATAGGAGGAAAGCATGCTACAGATAATTTCCATCTATTGCAAAAGTATACGCCGAATTCCCAGCAGTTGTTTTGTAATTTCTGCAGGTCAATAGGCCACGATGAGTGCACCTGTAGAAGTTATGAACTAATGATGGATCGGACTCCTACCTACAGAGTTCAGATTGAAACATGGGCCCTCGATCAAAATGCATGGATGGCGCACACTGGATTTCAGGGGCGCGGACAAGGTCGAGGTGGAATGGGACCAGGAAGGGGTCGCAGACAGCTGATCTGTTACAATTGCAGAGGACCAGGGAATTATGCCCGCGATTGTACAAATCTTGACGAGACCATCATGCTTATATTGTACCCAGTTTGATCATGAGATGAAGGACTATCCCACGCTGATAGCAAGGCTGTGCGATAAAGGAACACTCCAACCTCCCCCAACTTAGACCCTGCAAATGATGAGGTGTGAGCCGCGCGAAGAAGACCCAAATGTAAATATCGTGCTCCGAAGTGGTATTATGCTAGGAGATGACAAAGGCAAGCAACCCAAAGAGAGTGCCTAGGTTTGCAAGGCCCCAACAAAGGAACTAGAATTTGATTTAGAGTGCACGAAGGAGACATTCATGGAAGCTAAGAAGAGCTTCGCGGAGGCCTCCACTTCAGGTAGTAAAGACAAACTGCAACCGAAAATGGACCCATCAATGCTCACTACCTTTTTGGATACATGCATGAAGCTGTTGCATGACAGCAAGGCTGTGAAGGGGCTACAAGAACTCATAACTAGATGTGTTGGGAGCACGCCGGGAGAACCATGCGTAGTCCGGAAGCTTAGGAAGCACACAACGCGAACAGGAAGAGAGATGAGATTAACCGCGCAGATTGGGGAAGATGAAATGGATCAAGTGATTATGGATCTAGAATTTGACGCGAACATCCTGCCAAAGCAGAGATGGGAGCACATGGGCAGGCCCAGGTTGCAATGGTCTCTTATTCAATTGTGAATGGTGAACCAGCAAAAGATCCTACCCATGGGGAGATTGCAGGGAATAACGATGGATATTGAAGGTGTGAGCGCGCTTGCAGATTTCGAAGTGATAGAGATTATTGATGACATCAATCCCTATCTCGTGCTACTGGGAATAGATTGGGCCACTGACATGAATGGAGTGATAAATCTAAAAAAGCACAAGATGATTTTTGAGAAAAAGTCACTGTGCGTAGTGGTACCTTTAGACCCTGCGGAAGGATCATGCTACATAGAGCTAGTGCACAACTACGGGAGAGACGACGATCTAGACTATATCTACAAGATAACCACGTGGGAGTAGGACTGGGTGAATCCAACATCGGATGGCAGGATTTCGTGGGAGTGCGAAAGCTCTTGCACGTCAGATTCGAACGAGGAGATAGAATGATGGCAGAACTGGTTACACAAGATAACCACGCTCAATTTCAACATGATGATAAGGTCATTGCGTTGCGTGACAATAGAGGTAAGAGATCTGCCTATGTATGACGGGTTGAGCGAGGTGGATGATTTCCTGAACAACTTTGAAAGAGAAGTACCGGAACAACAGCGTTTCGACGCTATAAAATGGGCACTACGCCTAACACCTACAAGATGGTGGGGTACGCATCAACGAAGTTTTGAGGACTGATGCGAATGCAGAAGGATGATGCTCATGCAGTCTGGAAAGCCTCAGATGTGGATGAAATTTGGGTATGACAGACGAAACAGCCTGCACCCCCCACCTCTCCAGATGGGTACAGGCGTATGGTGCGCAACCTGCATGAACGCACACCGTCCTCGCGATAGGAAACACGACCAACAAGCAGGAGTGAGCAAGACGATGGTGCGAATGATGACCAGGAAGTATGATAAGACCAAGCACACCAAATATTATTCGCTTGGAAGCCTTTGACAAAGTATGCAAAGTACTGAACGCAGTCCACCATATGAAACACACTAACTGGGACCTGTGCGTACCAGCATTTCTATGGGCTTATAGGACCATGTGTAAAACCCTGATTGCGCAGGCAATTCCGAAGCTGATGTATGAAGCAGATGTTGTAACCCCTATGGAGAATACAAAGCCTAGTCCACGCAGAGCAGCACCCGTAGATACGATCATTTGTGAAGCCCGGAAAGGAGGGATCAGACAGCTGCATGAAACAGAACGCATGGGACTTGAGGAAGAAATCCAACAGGGAAACCTTAGACTCCAATAACTTGAAGAAGATAGGGTACGGTTAAGAAAGAAAAGTGTGCTGGTGGACACGGAAGTCAAGAAGCTGGAGGACGAGATAAAGAAATATTTTCTCATCAAAAAGACTAGAATGGTAAGACAGGAGGCGCGTGATCATGATAACAGAGTTATGGCCTATCGCCACGAGTTGATCAGTCTGATACCTTGGCTTGGACTGCATATTGCTAAGCATAGTGACCAGGGTAGCGCATTGAAAATGGTGAAGTGTGCGATGCCAACTGTAACAATACAAGGTAGGCATTCTCCAGGAACCATGATAGAGGATATGATGGAACTCTACACAAGTGGTGCGACCACCTGACTAGCCAAGGGAAGGATAGTCTTAGCGCTCCACGCAGTTGGAAGGGAGCGCGGGACTATAAAATATTCTGCCCAGGAGCTGCACGATGTGGGAGATGAACGCAGAAGCATAGAGTCACAAGGTCCGCGTCCGTGCACAGGGGGCTGCGCTGCCGTGCGGGTTGGCTAGAAAGTGACCATTGAAGTCACTATTCACGATGGGATGCTCGACTTGAGGCCAAATGGAGTGGGCGGCAGGCATTTAAGACGCGATTTATGGGCGAGATTTGGGAAAATATACCGCCAAGGGAGCATTAATGAACCATATTTGGGGGAATGGTTGAATTCGAATTCAAAAAGTGCTATAAAATACAAAGGGCTGCCCAAAAAACAACACTTGGTCATTTGTGAATTGAGCGATTGAGCAGAGCCCTGAGTATTGTGAGCCAAGCGTTGATTAAGCCCCTGAATTCGTGAGTGATAGATTGTTGCACAGCTACAATGACAACAACTAAGGATGGTATGGGGATAGAAGAGGTGATCGCTGGTGAGGCCGCGTAGGCCCTAACTGTGGAGGATGTTCTAAAAGGTGCCGGGATTGTGGCAGAGATTCCGAAATCACCACGCACACCACCCAAGAAGGATAAACAAGTAATGGCTCCCATACACGTGCCCCCACAGAACCCGTTGCACAACAAACTGTCGATGGAGGAGAAAGGGAAAGTTGTCACTATAGAAACAGATGACGAAGAAGAAGATCTGAAAGCCCTTATCATCGCCGAGGAAGAAGATGAAGGCATGGAGGTGGATACTCAACCTACACTCTCTGTGACAAAACTGCCTGCCTATGTACCCCCATGAAAAGGGAAGGCCAAAGTGCCCAAGTGTTGTGGGGAAAAATGCCTATGCAGGACGATCCTATCCACCTAAGGTGTGACAGTGCCTTAGCAACAAACAGAGACAGCTATTCTAGTATTCTTCCTTTCTAAATTAAGAATGAAGAGAGATGGATGGACTAACCGGTGTCTTCCGTTTGTCCCTCGATCCGGTTTCTCTTCCCTTGGAGAGTTCCCAGCTACTTGCCTTCTCGCTCGCCCAGCTTCAAGAGGTTTCTGCAAGATCACAAGAAGAGAACACTACAGAAGACATGGATTCATATTCATAACTAGTTCAGGATTAGAAATAAACTAAACATACTAATGCAATCATACATCAAAGATACATCAGTATATAGGAGAAACCAAGATAGCTTTATTGATGAATAATAAGGTTCAGGAAGAGATACAACCCAGAGGGCTCCAATCCAGCATCTCCTTCCCAGCAAATGGAATTCCTATCTTCACCCCCTTCAAAGCATTAAGCACCCAATGATTCCAATCTCAAACAATAACAATTCTTTGCAATAACAAAATTCCAGCCTCTAGATCTCATGGAGGAGAGATCCATATATAGATGTTTGGAGAGAGGATGAGTCAGCTTGAGATCTGACTAGTGTCCTCTCCCTCTGTCAGTTCTTGATTCCACTTGGAGGTTCTTGCTTCCACTTGGAGATTTGGAACCTCTTACTCATCACCAGTCGAATTCCCTGAGGCAAGTGTCATTGAGGAAGATTTTGGAAGCTTCCTGGGTTTTGACACCTCGTGGAATGAACTTGCCACATGTCAAGTCTCGCTCAGCGCAGGTAGCCAGTGTTGCCTTTGACATTCAGCACAGGTAGCCAGTGTTGGCTTTGACATTCAGCGCAAACAGCTAGTGGAGCCACTGAATTGATCCTGAATTGACTTGTTTTTGAGCAGTTTCTGGTGGAGAACTTCTGTGAATTGCTGTGGTTTGTTAGCCTTGTTCCTCTAGGGGTAGGAAAAACATGTTTAGGGACTTTGGATCCCTTAGATTATGGACATTTCATGCTCAATGCTGTAAGGCACAAAATTGTCTATAACACCAAGGACCTGGACGAGACCAAGAGTTTGGTCCAGACCCCGCTCCTCCCAGATGGCATTATGTTTGAAGGCACGCACCTGGGCTACGTGTCGACCATGAAATTTGAAGATTGGGACCTCGCTGACCGTGAGAAGTTCCCTCACCTTGAGATCGGAAATCTCATGAAGCAGAACACCGTGGGGGTGGTAACAACATTAGAGCTGCGAAAGTGGTTGCGTGGTGTGGAAAAGGCCGGGCTGCTGAACCTACTATGGGTGCCGCATTTCCACCGCGCCCCAATAACCATTTTCGTCATCAGGCAGCTGCTCTACCTGGTGCATGATGGGTATTTATGGCTGGAGGAGCCCATCCCCATCACGGCAGACCTGATTCATCGTGTTTCCCGGCTTCCATACAAAGGAAAGGACCCCGCGACCATATCGGAAGGAAAGGGTAGTGATTTGGCCATCGCGGAGGCCATGAAGATGAAGTACAAGCTAGAAAAGAAGAAGAGGGGCTATGCCATCTCCAGCATCAAGGAAAAAGTAGTACGCGTAACAACCCAAATCCTCGCAGGCAAAGTTATGTGTAAGTACCGCGCTAATGAAGTACCTACCCTGGTGGTTGCACTGGCCAAGTAGTGCGCGAAGGGGGTCCAATTTAACTGGTCTAAATTCCTCTGCACGAAATTCTTAGAGAATTGTCGCGAAGCCCAGGAGCAGGGTAAAACCTTCCACTATGCATGGTTGTTGCTGTCCATAGTGCTCATAGCAGGGGAATTCCAGAGGATAGTCAATTCCCCATAATTGACAGAGAATTACCGGAGGCCGCGAAGTACGCTTCGCTTTGGGCCACAAAGGATGCTACAAGGATACACGACAACAAGATCTTCTAGGTGCTCATGGAGATGAACATCCAAATGTGGATCAACCGTAAATCGTGCTTGTCGCCCATGGTGTACAACAGTCTGCAGAGTTTTGCAGAATTCAAGGCAGACATGCACAACATATATATCAGGGCACACAAGGATCCGACAAAGTAGTGGAAAAAGCTACCCTTTGTAGCCACTGACGACACCATTTTCACTGTCTTGGAGGCATGGCCTCCGGAATGGCGTGCCCCAAACATTGCAGAACTCGAGAGGTCGGCAGCGCAGAAGAAGAAAGACAATGCCAAGCTGCGCATTGCACAGTTGGCCGAGAAAAGGTGGAAGGAAACAACAGCAGCCGAGGTGCGGGCAGTGCCAGAAGTGGAACAAAAGGTAGCCGAGCAAGAAAAGGATGCAGTAGCAGAAACAGCATAGGAAGCAGCCACGAATATAGCCGAGGGCCAAACAATGCCTTCACAAGGGCAGGTAGCTAAGGAAGCAGAAACAAAGGAAGAAGGCGCAGACCCATGAACCGTGTCCACACAGTTGAAGTGCCAACACCCAGCAGAGGGAGCAGGATTGAGGAAGAAGGTCCAGGTGTCAAAATTGTCCATTGACCCGATCACCCTAACTGAGGGTGATATGCATGACATCGACGAGACGGTGTGCAATGTCACAAATGAGGCTCTCCAAGATTTCATGCAGGAGAACTAGATTGTGTTGGGGGCCCTCAGAGTATAGTTACAGGAATTACAGGTGCACCCCCCTCAGGTTGGTACCCATTCGACCAACCTCGCAGTTAGATCCATGGAAACAAAGAAGACGTTTCGCACACGGATGGCGAACACAATAGTGTTGCCGGAAGGGGCTCTAGTGGCATCAAATGAGGACGACAGATTTTTGGTTAGCATGATGAAAGATCTCGATGTTAATCTAGCTGCTCTTCCGCGTGAAAAATTATATCTATTGCAGGATAGGATAACGACAGAGCTACGCGGTAGGGAGGGCTGTGCACTCCAAGCCCTCAACGAGCAGAAGATAAATATGGAACAACTCAGCTTGCAGCGCGATGAATTGGTGTCGCAAAATCAACAACTAGTGCAGGTGATAGGCGACGCTTGTCGAAGCGTCCCGGAGCTGGCCATCCCAGTAGATCTACCAGCGGAGGTGCAGATCCACAGGCTAGTAGTAGGAGTCCGCGAGGCCAGGGAATAAATGACCAAGGTTCAGCTGGAGCTGAATCTTCAGATCGCTGAGCTACGGTTAAAGGCGCAACCATCCACTCCCCCGGAAGTCAGAGAACATCGCGATTGGAGGAAATCAAAGGTGCAGTGCGCGACTGCACCAACATGTTGGAAGAATCACTTGAGGTCCTCACCACTCTACAGGAGGATCCCAACATCCAACAATTAGAGATAGAAGTGTGAGAACTCCAACAGCAGTATGACAGTGTCCAAGGAACTGCACAGATAGTGGTCCTCACCCAGCGGCTTGCGAGGATGTAGCAGGCCAAAGCACTGAAGGAGCAGGTGGATGCAGCACGACATAAGGAGGCAGTTCTAAAAGCGCGCGTCAAGCCTTGGATTGACGAGGCCTTCACTATCACGGCATATATCGAAGGAAAACTTGCGCACATATAGGTGTTATAGACATTTTTGGGCACTGCAACCCCAATCATACATGTCCATAAACCAAGGGATTCTAAGTCCCTAAAAGTGTTGCTTCACACCCTAAAGTAGCAAGGTCAGTTGATTACATCATCTCCCAGAAATTCTCCATGGAAAACTGCTCAGAACTGGTCAAAACTGGACCATACAGACTGCTCAGTGCTAAGGGTGCGATGCATCCCACCTGCTCAGTGTAAAAGGTGCGATGCATACTGGATAGCCCTTCTGTAGGGTGCGATGAGCGAGAGTAGACAAATGGCAGAGACAGTTTGCAAGGTGGATGATCATGGAATCTTCTCATGTGACACTTGCCTCTCTGAATTCGCCCAGGGATGAGTAAGAGATCATGAATCTCCAAGTGGAACCAAGAACTATCAGAGAGAGGACACTAATCAAAAACCCAGCAGCTGACTCACCCCCCTGCAAACATCTATATATGGATCCCTCATCATAGAGATCCAGAGGCTGGAATCTTGTATTTTGTAAGGAAGTGCTGTTGGTTTCTTGGTGAAAAATCATAGTGTTGGGTGATCTAAGCTTTTCATGAGGTGAAGAAGGGCTTTCATGCTGGGAGGATGATGCTGGGTCAGAACAATAGGTTGTAATCCTCTTTGCTATTCTTTCTATTAATAAAGCTATTCGAGTTTTCCTCCACATTCTTGTATGTTTGATGATATATGCATTTGTGTGGTCAATATATATCTAGTCCTATATTGTTTATGATTGTAGATCTATGTTCTCGATAGTGTTATGCTGCTTTGACTCTATAGGTGCTCTCTGAAGTGTGGAAGGAAGAGGCAAAGATCTGTCAGCAGAGTGAGTAACCAAGTAAGGAACCAAGCGCAAGACTGAGGTTGGTATCCTTTGTTCCCCTCGTATCTACTTCTCATAAAGGAAAACGAAAGTAGTTTTAGTGTGTTTGTTTCTAAGATAGCTACTCGTCTTAGTGGGACTAGCAGCTCTGAGTGGACATTAGATTTCTCGATAACAAAATGGCGACTCCGCTGGGGAACGAAAGCTTGTTTGCTTGTCTATATTTGTTTCTTTTATAAACTTATATACAGAGCCTGAAGTCGAGCCAGCTAGCCTTCGAACTGCATTTGCTATGCAAGTGCAAATTAGATCAATGCTGCTTCAGTCTATCTCCGAGTTTTGTTTATAAACTGAAAAATCGATTTGCAAACATCCTAATTGTTCTGGTGGTGGCTCTAGTAACCTCATTAGATCAGCCCCTGTCATTTATATTTACTAACTATCACTTACTCGGCCTAAATCCCTAAACTCAGCTACAAACTGTGATCAAAAGTCAAGTAAAGTCTCGTCCTGGTACCATTGCACCCTCTCTTCAAGGAAATATGGATGCATCACATCTCCCATGTGCAGTAGGTGGGATGCATCCCTGTTTCCCTGTGTTATAGGTGCGATGATCAGAAAAGGATAATTTTGCCTTCAGATTTTGGTTTTTCTTCACTCTCTTCAGCTCTGTTTAGGAGTTTTGCTGTCTGTGATCAGCATACCACTGAGAAAACCCCTTTCCTTTCCATCATTCCGCCTCCATCATGCAAAGAACTGTGAATGTTTTTATGTATTGTGCGCCATTTTCAATTCTCTTTTACAAAGAAGTAGCGTAATCAAACTGTCGTTTCTTGATTTGAAAGCGTCGCAAGTGTCGTTTTCAGTCAAAGAAAAGAATCTTATTGTTCTTGATGGTCGATTATACTGTTACTCTTGTATTTGATTTGAATTATTAGTTTTTCAAGTGTCGAAAGCAATTTTCAATTCAAAATCGCAAAGTGTCGTCACTATCTTCCTTTCGTTTTGAAGAAAAATTTGTTAGTATTGTCGCTTTAAAAAGATAATTCAGATTTGTGCTCAACATTCTTTATGTCATTCACACATTAAGAAAGCGAAAAATAAATACATGCATGTGCATTTGCATTTAGATTGCTTGTTGGTTTGATTTAGGATAGTGCATCTAGTGTGTGCTCTCTACTCGATGTTGAAAGAATCGCATCTCTCTTTCCTTAGTAGCTAGGATTTTTATTGCAAAAAGAAGATTAAACGATTGTTTATCATCTTAGATTGCATTTTTAGGAATTATATATCTACATCGCGTGGTGAAACTGAAGGATAAATTTCTTAAGCAAGATCAACTGTAAAATAAATTCAATGAACATAAAAACGCTTTGGAACCTAACGCACAACATTTAGAAGTCTAGGCTAGAGACGTATTCCGGCATCGTAAAGCCTGGTAACTGTCGCTTTCATTGCTGGTTGGGTGATTCCTCCACTTAGAGACGACAAGTGCTAGTACGGACTTGTGCTCCCACGTACCGTCAAGTATATATTGGGAGACCACAATAGGCTATATCCTTTATCCTTAGGAAGCCGTGTCTGCCACCCTATCGATCGCAATGCACTGAACACAGCATTCGGGAAGATTGACTGCCGTACCGTAATAAGTATTCTGCACTTTTGCGATTGGTTTGGTAATCCCTCTGTCTAGATTTCTAGAGTAGTCTCTTTCGTTCCTTTTCAGACTCCTTAAAGGAAAATGTCAATCTGAGCACTTGTCACTTCAGGCTCATTAAAAATCGAAGGCGACTAGAGTCATCATTTGTTTTTTCTCGACTCTTAAAAATTGAAAAAGCAAGTTGTGTCAAAGCGTCAAAAATTTATTTTAATCGAGATAATATTACTGTTCCCGCGTTGGTCTTAGGTTGAGGAAAATGGAGTCCACCGACCAAGGATTTCCCCTTGGAGGAAATCCTAGTCCTTTCTCCTCTTGGGGAGATGTTGGTGCACCCCATATGGCCACATTGTCACTTCCAGAATTGACGATTGGCTTGCCAATATGGCTCTTCTCGACCTCCATCGTTTAGAATGTCGTGATTCCTGAACAATCAAGTCAGCAACTAGATGGTACTAGAGTTACCCCCCAAACTTCTACTTCGTCCGTTTCTCCCTCTCCTCCTTCCTCTTCACTTGATGAAGCTGGTAAAGCTAAAAATCAAGTAACTAAAAAGGAGAAGAAGGGGAAGGAGAAGAAGGAAAAGAAGAAGAAGGAGCAAAAGGCAAAAAGGGGTAACCGGGCATCGTCTAGCAAAAATCCACACACTGCACCGTCCAAGCCTAAATTTCCATGTGTCATTTGTAAAGGAGACCACTATCATCGAGATTGTCCTTGCATCCCTCAGATCTTAAGGGACTGGTCTCCTCGTTTGCACAATCCGGTGTCATCAACCTCTGAAGACCATGTTGAAAGGACACCGTCAACTAGTGAAAGCGAAATATTTGGACAGAAAAGGAAGTGTAAATTTCCTTGTAAACTTTGTGAAGGCGATCACGTCGTCCACCATTGTCCCTTCCTAGACGAAGCTAAAATAGTTTTGGATAATCGTCCTGCTTCACCGCTACGACTTCCTCCTGGATACAAGAAACTCTTGCCGAATCCATCACTAGTTGAAAATATGACTGACACGCCATTGTGGTCGGTCGAAGCATCTATCATTGAAGATAGACCCTCTGAATCCACACCAGACGAAAGACAAAAGGTCGAGGCGGCAGTCGATCCGGTCTTGCCTTTAGAAGGTCCATCTTCAGATGATACAGTCACTGAAGAGGATGAGAATGACACCGTTCAAATTATTTTCGTAAACATAGACTTCGATGAACATGGGGGAAATCTACTCGTTCCTTTACCGCAGGAAGGAAGTTCGTCAGAGTTGTATCCGGTCGTCTATTCGGTCCCACCTCCAAGCAACCTAGTCGTTTCCTTCGATTGGAATCTACTAGGCAGACCCCGTTTACCAGCTAGTGTACCATTCTGAATCATTGTACAAGCTTACAGAATGGTCATGGTCAGTACCATCATAGATGAAGGGGCTTCTGTGAGTATCCTTTCCTCGACTGCTTGGAAAGTGCTTGGTTCACCATCGCTTCTGCCTGAGATGAGAAATCTGACAGGCTTCGATAAAGGAACCAGTCGACCGTTAGGGATCCTTCCCAATGTACCTATAACGTTGAGAAGGAAAACCGTTTATATGAACGTAATGGTAGTCCAAGGACCTCTAGATTATAATCTACTCCTTGGGCGTGACTATATTTATTGCATGGGAGCCATTGTCTCCTCACTCTTTCGAGTAATGTGTTTTCCGCATGAAGGAAAAGTGGTCCAGCTCATAGACTAGCTTTCGTTCCCTGGCTCACACATAGCTAATAGTCAACTGCCATCCCTAAATGGTCTTTTCATGCAAGGAATGTCTCATCAATCTCCAGTCCGTCCACCTGAAGAACGTGAGTAATTCGGTGGTCATGACTGAAACCCAGGGGGCATGCACCCTGGTCTGCTTCGGCAGGAGAACTTCAGGTATAGGGTGAGTTTCCACGGAGGATATATGACTAGTCTGACACACCTGTCCGTTTAGGAAAATGGAATTAGACTGGGATAAGATACCTCCGTCAGAAGGTAGGCCTTTCCCGATAGAACAAATGTTTTGTCTGCAAATTGAAGGGTAACCTAGAAACTCTACTTCGCTATACCTGGGGGCATGCAAACCTTTTTGTGTGCAAGTGAAAAGCGACCAACGTAACGCTAACTCTATAGTTCCGCTGACTTCAACTGCCTAAGTTGGGTGAGTGGTCAAATCGACCGTTCGCCTTCGCAAGGGCCAAATGGCACCGGCAAAGTAAAGGAAAAATTTTCCTACCTAACCTTGGTAGTTAGCTAACCCCTAGGATAGTAGTTGGTCATTCCTAACTTACATACGAGAGGCAATGGAGCAGAGCTTCGAAAGGTGCAAGCTCCATAAAAATGGAATCTATCGATGAGATGTCCTTATTATATGACTGGCATGAGTAGTTTTTATGTGAAGTTCAATCTTGTTAAAAATTAAACCTAAGCAATGAGAAAATGTTTCCCCCAGAGTTTAAGCTCATTAAAAAATGAACAATCTCCGGTAAATAACCATTGTGAATGCATTATCATTAGCTTTTGAGCCTTGGTCGTGTTCTCATCATCACCTCCACTCTGTTTTTGACCGATCATACGCCTCCATTTGATTGTTTACCCTTTTTGAGGAACATCTGCGACGAGTGATCTTGTTAGCCATCCTTGTGACACTGCTGTGATTAGAAAATTCCAAACCTTACCTGGAATCAACTGCTACCCGAAATCATCACTTGTTCCTTAAAAAATGAGTCTCCTTTAAGCTCTTTTCATCTGACTCATAAAATATGAAAATATTTCCTAGCGATTGGCCTCTCTAGCTCGTTAAAGCTACCGGAAGTGCTATCCCTCCTCTAGATTTTAATCTTTTTGGACCCGAGGGATTATTACACAAAAAGATTGAGCGATTGTCTTGTTCGGCTCGTTAAAACTATCGAAAATTCATCCCTTTCATATTATTTTATACTTTTTCAGACTTAAGGGATTATATGACGAAAAAGGATTATTGGAGTTTCATTTCCGTCCCTTTTCAGACTCTTTAAAATTGAAAAAGGACTGAGTGATCATTTTCGTTAAACTCGTTAAAACCAATAGCGACAAACTTGTCATATAGACAAGAACGAGTTTCATTGTCGCTAGGCTCGTTAAAACAAAGCGATGGGTTCGCCCGAAGGGCGAATTATAGAACATGCATATGTTATCCTCCTCAAGCTTGATAAAAATAAAGAGGTACTGGTCAGCAATGACTGGGGAAAATTGGGAAGAAAACTCGAAGAAACTTTATTGGCAGCAAGTCGCTCTTGAACATGACACTTTCACTCCATGTCTGAGTCAGGTTGGGTTATTCCATTCACCGGTCATATTACCATTGGTCCATCACACCATCCACCTTTGGGGTTAATGCTACCAATCCATTTGAGTGTCGCCGATATGTTCAAGAGAAGTCACTCAGAGAATTCACCTGTGTCTCATCCGCTGCAATACGTTCACACTCCATTCTTTCATGACCGCCACCTTGAACCTTGTATCATCAGATCGTTTTCACCTCCACAAAAATCATTTGCTCCGTTCCGTGTCATAGATGTGGGATCCATTAAGGCCCTCCTACGACGGGTCACTTCTTGTCGACATCAGCTCATTATCCAAGAAGTCGACCTAGGAACAACCCTTTAAGTACTTTGAAGCTTGCATGCCTCAATGGCAAGTTTCTCACTTCCGGCGACAGGTTTACATCAATGGCCTTCAACCGAAATATTTTATGTGGTGTTTGACGCCAAGTCCCTTTTTCACACCACGTGAATTGTATTGTCGTACCTTGAGGGTCATCATCATTATCGATGATTCATCTCGCGCCTGTTAATAGCTTACATCATTGGCTAGTAATCAGGCGATGTCTTTCCATGTTCGACTCCAGAACATCTTTCACATGGATCGACTTGTACTCTGGGCGAAGATTGAACGAGTTAGAAGACCCTGGATCTAGTTTCATCCATCTGGGTTGCAATATATTCAGGGAAATAAAGACATCAAATGTACATCATTGCCGAACAGATGATCATCCGAATCAAAGGATGATGACTCCGTCTAAATCATCAGTCTGCTACATAGACGGTTGTCTGTCCTATGTACATGAAAATGAATTAATAAAGCTAAGCATGGGAATGCCCGCCTCAGCTAGATCATGAAAATATTATGAAGATAATGTATTGTATTGTATCTTATTACAGGTTTCCTTCCAGATCGAAAAACCTCGGATCCTCATGATAAAGCATTTCACCCGACATCAAAAGATTAACAACCTCATGCTTTAGGGGGAAACTGTTATAGACATTTTTGGGCACTACAACCCCAATCATACATGTCCATAAAACAAGGGCTTCTAAGTCCATAAAAGTGTTGCTTCACACCCTAAAGGTGCAAGGTCAGCTGATTACATCATCTCCCAGAAGTTCTCCATGGAAAACTGCTCAGAACTGGTCAAAACTGGACCATACATATTGCTTAGTGCTAAGGGTGCGATGCATCCCACCTGCTCAGTGTAAAAGGTGCGATGCATGCTGGATAGCCCTCCTGTAGGGTGCGATGAGCGAGAGTAGACAAATGGCAGAGACAGTTTGCAAGGTGGATGATCATGGAATCTTCTAGAAACTTCTCCTGTGACACTTGCCTCTCCGAATTCGCCCAGGGATGAGCAAGAGATCATGAATCTCCAAGTGGAACCAAGAACTATCAGAGAGAGGAAACTAATCAAAAACCCAACAACTGACTCACCCCCTTGCAAACATCTATATATGGATCCCTCATCATAGAGATCTAGAGGCTAAAATCTTGTATTTTGTAAGGAAGTGTTGTTGGTTTCTTGGTGAAAAATCATAGTGTTGGGTGATCTAAGCTTTTCATGAGGTGAAGAAGGGATTTCATGCTGGGAGGATGACGCTGGGTCAGAACAATAGGTTGTAATCCTCTTTGCTATTCTTTCTATTAATAAAGCTATCCGATTTTTCCTCCACATTCTTGTATGTTCGATGATATATGCATTTGTGTGGTCAATATATATCTAGTCCTATATTGTTTATGATTGTAGATCTATGTTCTTCGATAATGTTATGCTGCTTTGACTCTACAGGTGCTCTCTGAAGCGAGGAAGGAAGCGGAAAAGATCTGTCAGCAGAGTGAGGAACCAAGCAAGGAACCAAGCGCAAGACTGAGGTTGGTATCCTTTGTTCCCCCCGTATCTACTTCTCATAAAGGAAAACGAAAGTAGTTTTAGTGTGTTTATTTCTAAGATAGCTACCCGTCTTAGTGGGACTAGCAGCTCTGAGTGGACACTAGATTTCTCGATAACAACAGGGGATGCACACATTGATGTAGAGAAGCACCCCAGACACAGAGGTCTCAGAATAATGCCTGCAGCAGATCTAGCAAGCAACAGCTCAGTGTGTTGTTGACCTCCACGCAGTTCGAGAACAGTTCGAGGGACTCCATGCAAAGATTGTCGCACCGACAGAGTGACTCGAGGGCGAGTCACGATGTTTGTGTTTGGGGCCTGTTGGGCATGGAATCTCCCCCAAGGCATGTTTTGGGGCTCAAAGCCCAAGTTTTGACCCAATCTTGTTGTAAAGCTCTGCGAATTACAGGCGTGGAGCGCGAAATGTATGATAGAGTCACAGGGTTGTCCGCCCTAGTTTTGTAAGGTAATGTTGGCTGGATAGATCTACCCATGGTCTACGGACCATGGGATTGTATAAATAGAGCGAGGCTCTAAGAAGAGGAGAATAAAAAGTCTAAGGGATTGAGTCGCAAGGGTAAAGTGTGTCTTTGAGTCGTAGATTAGGAGAAGGCTCTGCAGCTGAGTGCGCAGAGGCCTAGTAGTACGCAGCTGAGTGCACGGACACTTGCAGCTGAGTGCGCAGGGTGGAGTCGAGTTTGTAACCAAAGAAGGAATTAATAAAGAGAAGTTTTATCAAGATTCCGTGTATCTGTTTGGGTTAATGCATGTTTGATATAATTTGCAAATATACTGTTTATTACTACGTGCACCTGTATGAATGGCTTATGTTGTTAAGTATAAATTAAAGCACGCAAGTAGGCTAAAATAATCAAGTAACATTGGAATACCAGTAAGGACTAGGGTAATAATGCAGAAGCGTGGCGTTCGACCCCCGAGTAGGGCTGCGCGAAGGCAATATATTAGGCTGCGAGGTATGGGGAAGTGCGTGAAGCGACTTGCCCGCAGGGTTGAACCACTGACCACTTGAACTCATCAGACATATCCAAGGTGCAGAAACTTGGTTCTAGCACCCTCCCATACTACTTTGGGTGAGACCTCAATCCATGCTCCGCGAACTGTTGCCGAAAGGGCCAGTGGTACTGGGATTTGTTTGGCTAACTTAACTCTGAACCTGGGTCAGGCCCCATTAAGCCAACAATCCTTTCTCTCATGTTGGGTACAATCGTATGGGAAGTCAAGCTTATGGGGGTCATTTTTTCTATGGAGGAAATTATCCTAGGGGACATAATCCTTACAACTCATTTGTTGGCCAAGGATATTAGTATTCTAGGATGAACTATAACCTTGGTCCTAATTCTTTTGCCTTTCACTACGGTATGGGGTGACCTTATTGTCTGTCTGGGGGTTACATCCATTATGATCCATATGGTCAATTTCAAATTTCTTTTCTCACACCTCTTGACTTACCTAATTTGGATAAATTAACCAATGATCCCATCCATCACGATCCTAGGTGGCCACCTATGTCGGCCAAGTTACCATCTGATATTCCTAAGTTTGAAGGGAAACCTCAAGAGAATCCTTTGACACACATCACCACCTTCCATTTATGGTGTTCATATAATTCTTTGGTGGATGATTCTATGAAGTTGAGACTTTTCCAAAGAACCCTAAGGGGATGCCACCAAATGGTACATTGAACTCGATTGGGCATCTTATAATGATTTTTCTTCTTTGACTAGAACTTTCCTTAATCATTTTAAACTATCTACAAGGAAAGATATTGGGATTGACCTTTTGTCAAAATTTAAACAAGATGATGCCACCCACATTTATGATCATATCCATGAGTGGCAAAAACGCATGAGGTTAGTACAAACTATTCTCCTTGATGATGTTCTTAGAGATTGGTTCAAACGATCCATTTTTCCTCAAATTTCCCATGATTTCGCTATGATTTGGGAAGCTATAAAGCAGCAGGCCATTTTACATGCTCAACATCTTGATCTAATTTATTCTTAGGCGGGCACATTATACAATATTCTTCCTAATGCTCCTCGCCTTTCAACATACCCACAACAACCCAAACTAGGACCACACTCTAATGGAGTGATTGGTTCTCTTTCCTTTGATACCATGAGCCAGTTATATTCTCAACTCGAGCAAATGATGGTCACTTCTCAGGCACTAGCAAGTGCCCCTAGCTCACCGAGGTTCTTACGGTAAGTCCACGTTGCCTAAGAAAACTCAACAACCTGGCGGTAAAAAGAACAAAAAGAATAACCAAAAGAAAAAAAATGCTCAGGAAAATCAACAAAAACAACCTACTCAAGGCGAGGGAATTAGTGAACGATGTCATAAAGATCAAATTTCCTTGCAAAATTTGTCAAGGTGAGCATTTAACTCACAAGTACCCTCGTATGGATGAATTCCATCATCTCCCTACACCATCGATAGCTACCCAACAACCAACCGTATTGGATCATCCATTCCTCACCCAACCACAACAACAAATGGTTGCACAGGCTCCTCAACCTCCGCAAGGGGGCAATGGGGGTTCACAATTCATCTAGTTGGAACTAATGCACTGATACTTATGTGTTAATAAGAGGTTAATGTGATTAGGGGAGTGAAATCCAATGACCTTCTTGAGTCAATTTTTGCTTCTAAGGACTCAACCACCCCTACTGCTTCTCTTGGACCTCTCATGTTAGATAATCCTGTAGAACCAATATATCGCCAACCTAAGGGTGTAGTCCGAAAATCAACATACAACCCCAATGCATGGGTTTCCTTGCATTACAATATTTTTGAGGACCTTACCCAAGCACCATGTGCCATGTCTACCCCAGAGGTTTTATAGAGCTGCCCTCAAAAATGCAAAGCCTTGCTTATTTCCATTGGAGGGGTGGATCCCTCAGAGTCTAGTTTGATTGCTTTCTATGCTGATGCTCCCCATTATAGACTCTCCCATCAGATTTCCTTTTAGATCTTGGTGTGTGTCTTTAATCATGATATATATCACACTTTGGTGGATGAAGGGTATTCCACACGTGTTATTTCAACATCATGTTGGAAATCTCTTGGGTCTCCAACACTCGCTAAATCTAGTACCACTCTACAAGATTTTAATGGACACCATTTTGTGCCTTAGGGACTTCTTCCAAAGTTTGTCATTGAGCTAGGGGGTAAGACTGCCTACATTGATGTTGAAGTTGTAGACGCTCCCTTATATTATAATTTTCTCCTTGGCCGTAGTTTGTTTTATGCCATGCTTTCTATCGTTTCTTTGATGTTTCATGTGCTTCGCTTTCCTCATGAAGGCAAGATTGTCATGATAAATCAATTAGAGTACTACATGCCATCGACCAAGTTTTCCGCTATGGGAAATATTGTTTCAATCGTTGGAGATAGCCCCTCGGATTAAGAGAGTGTTGGTGCGAGATTGTTTAGAATCTAATTTCTTAAGGGTGTCTTTCCTTTACCCCCACCCAACATTCCTTCTTCTTATTCCACTACTCCTATGCACATGATATATTTTATCACTTGTGGACCCCTTGTGTCACCTAACCCTTGGGTGGTGTCTTCTTTTATAGATGTATATCAACATGGTGAGCATGTGACACCTTTGGTGGAAGAGATTGCCTCTTCGGCAATCTCGTCAGTACCTTTTGACATTGGTTAGAACCTCCATCCCAATATGGAATATGACCAAGATTTTTTTCTCACTCGGATTGTCACTCCACCTATTCCACATGACTCCCTCGACAACGAGCCTTCTTAGCAAGTCCGCTTGGAGGTCATGTATTCACCTATTGATAATCCTAGGGAGATTATGAATCTTCATGCCTCTAGTCTTCCCAAATTGGAAAGGGTAGCGATTGGAAACCAAAATATTAAATCGACCGAGGGGTCGTCTCCCCACCCTCCTTGGAAGTGCCACCCATGGACTGAATCAAGTCAAGGGTTTCTAATGCTGAACTTTCAAATGAAATATCCACCTCATCTTTGCTTTTTGATGAGTGTCTTGTACCCCTTTTATGTCTTGATATTCCTTGTCAAGGAGCTCCACTAGATCACGGGACCAGTCACCTTGTATGTCCTCAGGTAATTGCTAATAACATTACGGTTCTACGTCTTCCCTAGCGTCATCAACCTTTAGGAATCAGACAATTCAACTTGTTATGGCATGGCCCCATCATGGTGCATCATATGTACCTCCACTCCTCCACAAGTTCATGTATGGGAATCCTTGACCTGTGCCGGAAAATGGGCACACCTTGACGTAACCTATTAGACTAAGTTATGTTTGTACATATTGTACATAGGAGTGTGGGTTTTTTTATCTCTTTTTGGTTTGGTATGTTATGTTAGAACTTTTCTAGTACATCGTATATGCCAAAAAATCCAAAAAAAATATATAACCCAAAAAATAAAAAATAGATGGTCTTGATTTTTCCTAATCCATGTTTTATTTCTTTCATCATGTGATTTAGCCATGGGTCTAGTCTTTGTGGATGGTTTTTACAAGATAGGGTGGAATTTTTATTGCGACATTCATTGGGCTTGAGGTATGTCTTTCTGAAATGGTATGTAGGGGTAGGTCACATATCACCTCTCCATTGCATTGTTGATTGTCAGTGCCATCAATGTGCCTTAGGTCTGACCCCGTCAAGTTGTAACATTAGCCCCTCTCTTTTATGCACGTCGTAGCTTGGCGGTAGAACCTACATAATATTGGATATCATAGATTAGAACCTTCATTCTGTATTGGTGTCCATGTAGTATTATTCACTTCCTTTTCTGGAATTTCACCTTCTGACCCGCCCTAACTTCGAATATAAGCCACATTCATCTCTTCTCCGTCACTTTCTAGCCTTACCCTAGGAATATTCCACAACGTTATCCTTTGTGATTGCCACATTTTATTAGCCTATTTTTTCATGACGACCCTTGGTTTTGTTTCACCACTGGTGTCATCATCTGCTTGGCTTGTCATTCACTTTTAGTTGGTGTTTTACCTTTTCTTGGAGGAACTATGTGATAAGTTGTCTCATTTTCCAACCTCTCTGCCTTCTTATGCTTTGAGTGATTACATCATATCGTAATTACTTGCCACATTTATACTACTTGTTCTTCTAGTACGAGCTTCCTTTTTTCCCTTCTTATGCTCATTAAACCCTAAATGATCCAGGAGGATCTCGTCAGATCAGTTGCACAGGTTCATCGTCAATGTTCAATGTCGTCGTCAGCATTCAGTTCCGTATCATCAGATTCGACAGTGTTGTTTATGGTTTTGCATGGTGTTCAAGTTGATTCAAGTGATATTAATGGTTTTCATGGTAATGGGTTTGTATCTGGTTGTTGACAAGTGTTCATCTACGGTTCCACCAGGGTTGATCATCGACGTAGGTTTTGTCATCCATGTACAAGGTTTTGTTGTCGTCATGAGACAAATTTCACTTTGTGACATTTGGGGGCAAATGGGTTTTTTTCTATTTTGATGTAAAGTCCTAATCCTAAAAAAAACCCTAACCTAAGTCCTAACCCCTAACCTAATGTATTACCTTTATACATTACAAATGTATTAAAACTACATTTCAGTACATTAAAAGCCTAATTCTATACCTAATGAACCATACACCTAAGTCTAAACCTATCGCATTACAAACTATGAATAAAATCCTAACCCTAGCTCTAAACCTAAGTCTCGGCCTATTCAATACAAAACATAAAAAACATTGCAATTACAAAATATTAGTCCCTAACCGTTGTCGGCTAACCGCGTCAGGACAGTTGTCACGTGAGCAGAGATCAGCCGGCGGGGTTAGCAATAACCGTTGGGTCAACCTTAACCCGGTTCCTCACCGCAGTGGAGTAACAACATGTGAACGGAGCCTGGAGTTGACCGTCGGGTTATGTAACCACACAGGGAAGTTAACCGGGACCGTTATACATGTGAACAGTCAGCGCAATGGTCATCGAAAACGACGACATGTGAGCGTCAGGTTAGCCAACCGTCAACCACCATGGCCAACTGTCAGTGAAACCAACAACATTTAAACCGTGAGCTCAATCACAGCTCACATGAGCTGTCAGCACCTTCGCACCGTTTAGTGACTGCCAACGGTTTTCTGTTTAGACTATGGTCGAATTTGGGTTTTTGTCATTAAGTTTTGGTTACAAACTAATGCGAGGAGTCAAGGGGTGAATGGACCGAGGCCTAAGAACCCTAAATAAGCCAATTCATGCCAAATTTAGGCCAGAGGAGGTTTGAATGTACCTGTAGGCCTATAAGAGGTGGTTTTTGTTCATTGAAGTGGATATTGGTGGTTTTGGATTTTGTATGCAGATTCTAGAGGTCATAGGCAGTTTTGTTTTTAATGTAACAAGAGCATCCGAAGTCGGAATTGGGAACCATGACAGGCGTTGGAAAGCTGGTTCAGAGAGATTCCTTTTGATAGTGACCAGAAGTGCCTGCGTGCACATTCAGTTTGGTCAATTCTCTGTGTAATCGACCTCCTTGGTTTCAATCCTAATAAAGTGGTCACCCATCTTGAAAGCGGACCCGGAGATGTAGTCCATCAGGGACGAACTCCATAATCAACTTTGTTGTCTGGTATCACTGTGTTTTTACTATTTTCACTTTTGTTATGCATCTTACTTATGTTTAATCAGTTGTCGTAAAGTATTTCTTCTCAAGCAGTTTCCTCGATTTCTGCACTTTCAGTTAACAATCAATTCAATAATGGCTAATCAATTCTACATCAGTTTTAACTTATGATCATTTCAGATCATATAATTTGGTATCAGAGTAGGTTGCATTTGTATAATTTTCCATTGAATGTTATCCAGGTCAAGGTCGCAACGAGGAGAAGGAATCCTTGAGCAGATCGATCCAGAGACCGGAAAGCAACGAGTCGTTCATAAGTCGACCATGACATGATCTGATGCAGGTGAAAACACTGACACTAAGATGAGTGATTAATAGTTTCAGCAAGCATTCTTGACTATGCAACAGATGTTGGGAGAACCGTATGAAGTCAATAAGGCAAGAGATGCAGCTTCTTCTGCAAAGACATCGAAGAAGGAAAAAGGTAAAGGCAAGGTTGATAAATCACCTTCACCTCCATCATCTCCATCATCATCTTCTTCTTCTTCTTCAAGCATAGAATATGAAACAAGAAAGAAACCTAAGAAAACATCTCTTTTGAAACTTGATGTGAAATTTGAGTTACCTATTTATGGTGGTGAAATGAATCCTAAAAAGCTAGATAACTAGATTAAACAGTTAGAAGTGTATTGTCGCATTCAGAACATTTCTAGCGATAAAACAAAAATTCAGTTAGCTACACTTAGAATGGGGGGAACAAATTCAATCTGGTGGGAAAGTAAAACTCAGATAGATGTAAAGCGTAAAGGAAAAGTCATCTCTTCAAGGTCTAAGATTTTAAAAGCTCTTAGGAAACAATTCTATCCTTTAAGATACATGCAACAAGATGTTATTGATTGGCAACATTTGAGGCAAGGTAAAGGGCAGATTGTTCAAGAGTTTACTCAAGAATTCAGAAAGAAAGCATTGGCACTTGGTATTTCATTAGATACACGTGAAACTTTATTAAAATACATCGGCAATTTACATTCATATTTGCAGCATACATTATTGATGTTTAATCCTGATGATTTTGATGAAGTGTGTGTTCAGGCCATACATATTGAATCAGGTGGCAGACCATTCAAGTTTTCATCGCAGTCATCCAAAGAGTTGGAAATCAAATATTCCAATGACAGTAAGGGGAAGAACAATTCGAAGAGAAAGAAATCAGTGATAGCTCAGAAGGAAAGACCTACTTGTTCTCATTGCCAGAGAATTGGTCATGATGAATCTAAGTGTTGGAAACTTCATCCAGAACTTAAGCCCAAAAAGTTCCTTAAGGAGAAGGATGAAAAGAAGGCAATTGCAGTAGTCTAGCAAGATCTAGGTTCAGATTTAGGTGATGAAAGGAGGATAACCGCCATGGTTACGACAGGTAAAACTTCTGACACTGGTTCAAGTTCGAAAACTATTGCATATTCATCAAACATAAATCCTTCAAATGAGGATAAAAGAGTTGAATTGTTTAACATAAGGATAAATTCTAAGCACACAAAGATAGATACAATGTTTGACAGTGGATCACATGCGAATTTAATATCTGAATATTTAGTTAAAAGTTTGGGTTTGGAAACACGGAATCATCCAAGACCTTACCCATTAGGATGCCTAAATAAATCAACTCAGATAAAAGTCACAAAACAATGTCGATTAATATTTTCCATTACAGCTAATTACATTGAAGAAGTGGAATTAGATGTGGTTCCAATAGACATATGTGGAGTTTTCTTAGGAAGTCCTTATCTTTATGACCGGGATGCATTATTCTACAGGAGAGAACATAAATATCACCTTAAGAAAGATGGGGTTGAATTTATTGTCAGGGCACATCAAAACAAAAATCACTTGAATTTAGTTGTTGCTAATCAGATGAAGCGATTAATAAGTTCAAATAAAAGATTTGTAATCATGTGTGTAAAGGAACAACATAACAATCAACATGATGCTTGTTCAGGTTATGAGTCTCAACTTAAAGATAGTTTGATCAAAGAGATAGAAACTATTCCAGTTCTATGTAAAACCAAACATCTTACTCATAAGCAGGGAATACAACATGAATTACAGTTTGTGCCTAAAGCTCCTCTTCCTAATGTTAGAATGAATCAATTCAGTTCAAGTTTGGAAATTAACAGTTACAGGGATACAAGTCAGTATTGGGGAAAGTCAGTGTTAAATTTCTCTTATATTGTGTCACCATTTCATGTTTCAAATAGTTTGGAAACCTCTTTTCAAGTGGAGAGGAAACCTATTTGTTTTCATATCAAAGCCTTTTCTAAAGTAGTGTCAAAGTATCTAAGAGAATCTAATGCATCAGGGGAAAGTTCTAATCAATGGAAACATCATTTAATAAATGAAGAAACAATGATTCAAACAAATCAACAGCTAATTCAATACTTTCAAAGACAAACTAAGTTGCAACAATTTTCACCTTACAGTTTGATGGGTTTATGGCAACAAGTTCACTTAGTAATCAGGAAGCAGGAAAGTATGTCAAGTCAAGTAGCTGGTTTGATGTCAAAAACATCTTTGATTGTCTCTGTTATTCCACAAAATAGATTGTTAATACATGTCAATGGTATTGAACAATATCCAGTGGAGACTGCTTTCAAAGATGATTATGAATCACTAACTCATGGTTCTTCGTGGAAAGAAATAAATTGCCATGTTTATCACAGGTTGTTTGACCATTGTCGCAAGTTTTTCATACTATAGATGGATGGAACAGGTCATCGAATCAAAATGTGCCATGGTCAGCATCATCAGGGTCATCACTTGCAGGTGATTGATCAAATGTATTGGTACATCATCAGGTCAAGGTGGAAAGTGAGGGAGCTCTACCCTCATCGACTATTTGTTTAGTCAAACTTTTGTGGTCCAAAAGCTTTCAAGTGGAGAGGATTGATCCAGGAGGATCTCATCAGATCAACTGCATAGGTTCATCGTCAGTGTTCAGTGTCGTCGTCAACATTCAGTTCTGTGTCGTCATATTTAACAGTGTTGTTTATGGTTTTTCATGGTGTTCGGGTTGATTCAGGTGATATTAATGGTTTTCATGGTAATGGATTTGTATCTAGTTGTCGACAAGTGTTCATTGACAGTTCCGCCAGGGTTGATCATTGACGTAGGTTTTGTTGTCCATGTACAAGGTTTGGTTGTCGTCATGAGACGAATGTTACTTTGTGACATTTGGAGGCAAATGGGCTTTTTTCTATTTTGATGTAAAGTCCTAATCCTAAAAAAAACCCTAACCTAAGTCCTAACCCCTAACCTAATGTATTACCTTTATACATTACAAATGTATTAAAACTACATTTTAATACATTAAAAGCGTAATTCTATACCTAATGAACCATACAACCTAAGTCTAAACCTATTGCATTGCAAACTATGAATAAAATCCTAACCCTAGCTCTAAACCTAAGTCTCGGCCTATTCAATAAAAAACATAAAAAACATTGCAACTACAAAATATCAGTCCCTAACCATTATAGGCTAACCGCGTCGAGACAGTTGTCATGTGAGTCGAGATCAACCGACGAGGTTAGCAGTAACCGTCGGGTCAACCTTAACCCGGTTCCTCACCGCAGCAGAGTAACAACATGTGAACAAAGCCTGGATTTGACTGTCGGGTTATGTAACCATGCGGAGAAGTTAACTGGGACCATTATACATGTGAACAGTCAGCGCAATGGTTGCCGAAAACCGCGACATGTGAGCGACGGGTTAGCTAACTGTCAACCGCCATGGCAAATAGTCAGCGGAACCACCGACATTCAAACTACGAGCTCAGTCACCGCTCACATGAGCTGTCAGCACCTTCGTGCCATTTAGTAACCGCCAACGGTTTTCTGTTTAGACTATGGTCGAATTTGGGTTTTTGTCATTAAGTTTTGGTTACAAACTAATGCGAGGACCATGGCAATAAGTCAAGAGGTGAATGGACCGAGGCCCAAGAACCCTAAATAAGTCAATTCATGCCAAGTTTAGGCCAGAGGAGGTTTGAATGTACCTGTAGGCCTATAAGAGGCGATTTTTGTTCATTGAAGTGGATATTGGTGGTTTTGGATTTTGTATGCAGATTTTGGAGGCCATAGGCAGTTTTGTTTTTAGTGTAATAGGAACATCCAAAGTCGGAATTGGGAACCGTGACAGGCATTGGAAAGCTGGTTCAAAGAGATTCCTTTTGACAGTGATCAGAAGTGTCTGCGTACACATTTAGTTTGGTAAATTCTCTGTGTAATCGACCTCCTTGGTTTCAATCCTAATAAAGCGGTCGCCGATCTTGAAAGCAGACCCAGAGACGTAGTCCATCAAGGACGAACTCCGTAATCAACTTTGTTGTCTGGTATCGCTATGTTTTTACTGTTTTAACTTCTGTTATGCATCTTACTTATGTTTAATCATCTGTCGTAAAGTATTTCTTCTCAAGCAGTTTCCTCGATTTACGCACTTGTAGTTAACAATAAATTCCATAATGGCTAATCAATTCTACATCAGTTTTATCTTATGATCATTTCAAATCACTAAAAGGCACCAAGCTCCTTTTAGCCTTGTTTTCATCCTCATTAAACAATGAAAATGTCGAGTCCATTTTGGTCTTCTTTTCATGACTCGTTAAACTTATGAAAACACTAAGATTCTTTTTCCCATCTTTTCTCCCTCGTTAATTAAATTGAAAGATAGTGAGCAGTCTCTTTTCCATTCTCAAATCTCGTTGAACCGTGAGAAGGGTACAAGTGTACTTTTATCTCGTTATAAAGAGAAAATGGGAAAGGAACAAATATTTCTATTAGTCATCAAAATGGCAGCATCAGTCACGTCACTCTTAAACATGGCACCTGTTTGAGTCATTATCTCACAGCTGGGTTTTAACTTGCCTAGGATCCATACCATACATATGAGTTTGTCTACTCCTCCAATAGGTTACTCTTCCAATCATAATGGAGCATGCTTCAATGCCTCCTATGTTGTTGCATGATATAACATGGTGCTCATTAGTCATGTTGCCAAGTCACTTTTGTGTCGTGCCATTATGTGTTCAAGGGAAGTATCATCCTTTTTAGACCATCTGGAGTCCTCGTTGACCTTTTTATGTCAGTCATCCCTATGTCAGTTTTACTTCATCATATCATGAATTCATCCATTCAAATCATCTCTCGGTCTTTTCCATGTCGATTGATGGGGGATACATCAAGGTCCTCATTCGATGAATCTTATTTTGTCAACTTCAATTCATTATCCAGGAGCTTGATCTAGGAACCAATAGTACATTGGAGCTTGTAATCCTTAGTGGCAGGCTTCCTTGTGATTGACAGTGCATTTTCCTCAAACTCTTGATTGGTCGAGTCTGTGGGTGTTCGACACCAACTCATCTATTCACACTTCATGGACTCTGTTAGGTACCTTGGGGTCCATTTTCATCATTGGTGGTTCCCACCATGTCTATTAACGGTACCACTCACTGACCAGTAATCAGAGAATTTCTACCATGCTCGACATCAACCTATCTATTTGCATGTTGTAGAATTGTACCATAGGGGTTATGTATAAGACCCTAGATTAGGAACAACTCACTCTTATATGGAATCCTTCCCATGTTGCGCTGGATTTATATATCATTCATGTATTTTGAGGACTACTCTAGGGGACTTTATGTCTTATGTTTCCATAGTCCTACTGATGTATATTGTGACATAGATCCAAATTGTAATTTTTGGTGGCTATGATCTAGTTGATGTTTCACATGGATCCACTATGTATTGTTCATGGCCATGTATTAGCATTTCATGTCATGGATCCGCAGTGTATGTTTGACAACCATTTTCAGATTCTATTTATGATCGAGCATGTGTATACCCACCTCGGGGATGTTATCAGCAGATTTGAGACTCCAACATTTGAGTTCCTCTGGTCCATCTTTGTAGTTATGGATCCTTCCTCCCATTTCGACCTCTGAGACTTGTTGTAATTCATTTCAACCATCAGTTACTCTTCTGAGATCATTCATTATGGGGCATCTGTTATCAGCCTAATTTCCTCCTTAGAGTCTATATAAACCTACGTTGTTGACCTTTTTTCACATGTCTAGCCCTTGTTTTTCCTCGTTTTTGAGCATATTCATTGGGAGTTAGCTCTTAATAGAGTGATGATACCCTATCCTTGATGCGAGCCTTTGTCTTCCCAACAAGGATCATCCAACATTTATTGTTTTGTCCTAGAGAGGATGGTTAAGTGATGAGGCTCATCATTAGGTAAATATATGGACCTTAATACACCTCCAAGCTTACTAAACTCAACTCTTCTTATATTTCCTTACATGTTTTAATTATATTTTTCTTAATGAGATGAGTAAAATTAAGATGTTATGTCTAGTGGTCTAATGTGCATTGATTGCAAGTTTTTGGGTGAAAATTATAGCAATTATGGCTAATTAAGGGGCAAGAACTCGAATGAGACAAGAAGGAGAGATTATAGGAGATGGAACTTCCTCATTAAATCCTCACCCATTCGAATGTCCTTCAATCAAATCACAATAGCTCGGAGTTGCAGGTAGCCAAGTCATGAAGATCATTGGCAGCCGAGCTAGTCATAGTTAAAGAACCAATTCATCTTGAGATTGGGATCCAAGCCTCCCTTGATTTAAGGAAGTTGTTAGAAACTTCAGTTGTATAAATAATGAGGCCTAGAGCCTCATTAGGATTTGGATTTTTGATGCAAGATAACTAAGCACTTTTGAGTTACCCGGATGCGGGTGCTTCCACCAGTCATTAAAGATGGCACACACCATGCCACATGGGAGCAGGACGGACCACCAGCTCTGGTACGCGGAGGATGGTATAAGGTATGAGGAGTTAATGCACAAGGTCAGTGCATTCAGTTTGTTGCAGTGGAGACGGGACGCCGCATTCAGTTTGTTGCAGTGGAGACGGGACGCCGCATTCATGCCGAGCATGTCTGCTCAGCACTCAAGGCAGAACAGGAGTAGAGCCCAAGGCCCTCCCCCCGTGGAAAGAATGGACGCTATGCATTATATTGAAATTCACATAGCAATTCTCGCACAGAACCGGTATTTTGTTGCTCTGCACATTCGGAGAAAGGTTACCCCAGCTTCCAGTTTCCGAGGGCTTGACAAGTCCTTGGGGTCTCTGGTCTTAAGCGCCATGCCACGCAGCAGAGGAATTCCCAGGCGAGGAGGAAGATCTGGTATCCGGGTTGGTTCAGAGATGGAAGATGTGCAGCCAATTTCGCCCATAACCGCGGCGCCACCCTCCTCAGAGATGGAAGACTCAGAGCAGGAATGCCTTCTTCCACAAGGCACCTACCAGACATTCCGCTTCAGGTTCCCTAGCCGCCTGGTCAGGCCAGAAGTTGTGGTTAATTTCACGGTTTTCATCACCGAGGAAGAACCTGGTATGCACAATTCTAATTCCCCTGCAAGTGTTCATGACAGCGACATCCTTTTGGGCGACATGAACGGTTTGGTTTACAGAACCCACCGTTTCGAGGCAGCTCCAGCCCAAAACGCCTTGGTCCAACATGCTCCGTCTCAGGATGTCTCGGGTAATGACGTCTCTGTGCAAGAGATTCTGCAGCTGCCCAGTTTGAATATGGAAATGGAGGTCTTCAGCGCTCAGGCTCAGCCAGGTCCGGGAGAGTTGCTTCGGGACGAGGATGGGATGGTCATCTGGCTCGACTCGCCCAGCCAGGACAATGGCACGCAGACGGCCTCGACCAGCCAGCCAGCCTAGTTATCATCAGGTGCTCTGTTTTGTCTTTTTTGTAATCATGTCAATACAAATGGTGTTGTTTTCCTGTGTCCATTTCAGTCCAAGGTCTCAGTATAGCTATTGCTGCAAGTCTCAGGCTTCAGCAGCATGCTCTTTTTGTTTCAGTGTCAATGATGTAAAATGGCTCTGTCCTGCCAGTAGCCATGGTGTCTTTGTTAGTTTGAGTCCAGGTTATTTGATGTCCAGAAACCATGATTATGGACTATGTTTTGTGACTCGGTTAAAGCAGATAGACAGTATAGTCCAGATTCTTCAGTTTGAGGACTGGCCTCGGCCTCCTCGCGAGATCTAAACTATGTACATATTTTTCTTTTCTTTAATATAGCAGTAGCCTTTACTTAGAAAAAAAAAAAAAACTAAGCACTTTTGAGTTGAAGGATTGTGGCAAAACACTGTTATGTATTTTTTGATATGTTAATGAAAATGAGCATTTCTTGATCCAACACTTAGTTGACTCAGAGGGTTGAAGCTCTTGGTTTAGAGCCCAACCCTAGCAGTAGAGGTTCCTCTTATTGTACTTGTATGCTTAGGTTACTTCATAGATTACTTGTTGAATTAATTTTGGCATTGTTTCACTGCAAGTATTAGTGAATTTGATTAGTTTTCTTCCATTTGTGCATAGCTTTAGCAATAGCTTTAGAGAAATAAAGGAATACCAAAAAAGATGATAATGGGTGGTTCTTGCTTCACTCCTCCCTTCAGGGACCATGGTTTGAAGGAAAAACTCCCATTCAGACCCAAAAAGGCAGAATTCTGATTTCTTATGAAACTTAGGGTTTTCTGCTAATTAGGCCAGCATCTTCAGTTTTCAAGGATAGTTTGTAGTTGTTATTTCTGTTATCTCCAGCTTCGTATTAGATTTCATGGTGTTTCATAATAGGCTGCAAGTATTTCCATGCATGAACTAGAAAAATAAATGACGAAATTATGTTTTCTTATGTTGATGGAGATCTTTCTTGTTTTGGCATGATTTATGGGTAAATGCTAGTGATGTGTGTATTGCATGAGTTTCAAAAGTGCAGGAAGAATCTCATGTCATCAGCCACAGCCTAACCTCGTCCATCCATAATTGCCAAAATCCACTAAGTCCATCAACCAAGTTATCATTTCATAAGACCAACTTGCCATGCTTGTTGAGAAAATCCAACCATCCTACAAACTTTGGTGTGATTTCTGAGGAAGTCCTAGCCACTTCCTTGCCTTATTCCTTCCATCACTCACCTTCCATAAGCCCTATACCATTGTGTAAATCACTCCTTTTTCTTTCAGCCTAATCCTGTAGGAATGCAGGGGATCCTATAGGTGCATTAGGAGATCTTATAGACATCATGTAGGACGACCTATAGTGGCCTGTTTTGAGGCTGATTTGTGAAAAATGCATTAAGAAAGATAGGAGAATACCCCTGCTTGCCTCTCAAGACATCTGACCCTTCACAACCACCTCTCTCCACACCTAACCCACCTGCCATACAATCAAGAAGAATTAGCATTCATATTTTCACAAAAAGGACAAAAAGAAAAGGTTGATGTGTTCATTCGTATACAACAATAAAGTGTTTGATTAGATCGGATTGCATGTTTAGGATAGTTAGGGTTCCACATGCGTTAATTTAGAATTATTCTGAAGCAATATCTCTTAACAGATAGCTAGATGAGTGGTGTGTTTTAAGCATTTCTTTTAGTCTTTCATTACTGCAGTAGATAATATTTCAATTCTCTCAATTAGGGAAAAATTCCCCTTTCTCCATTGGTAATCAAACTTCTTCTAAATCAATAGAAGGTTGGTTTGAGAAACCTTAGTGGTCTATCACCAACTGAGCAATGACAAAGAGTGGATCCATTACATCTATTTGTGTATACATCACTATCACCTCCAAGTTTGTAGGAACCTCGGGTTGTTAAAGTAAAGTTGGTAGCCCCAGGAGTTGCAACATTCTTACTGCAATGCTGGTGCTCATCACTTTTTTGCGTCGTTGATTTTGGAGGTGTCTGAGTAGATGTTATTTCTACTTTATTTCTTCCATTTCTTATCTCTTTCATTCTGCTATTAGCTTCATTTTTGCAAAAGTAGTTGTAAGTTGGTTTGATTTCCTTTCCATTCTACAAGTGAGTTCATTCAGCAGTTAGCTTCAATTCAGTTTGTCTTTTCAATTCTACAATTAGTCTTAAATCTTGAAAAACAAAACAAAACAAAAACACTTCTTTCATGCCTCGTAGGAATAGGGATAACTTAGGAAAATTTCTACCAAATACCCCCACCACTTCAAATAGCCAACCTTCCCTCTTCTTTGGTGGTTGTGAATTGGAGGACCCCTTAGGCGAACAACCAGAGATTTTTGAAGAGCCTACAGGGCAAGAAGAAGAATAAGAACCTATTCCAACTGACCTCATGGCTGAAAATAGAACTGATAGAGGAGATAGAAAAAGAATTGAGGGTTCTTTTCCCATCAGAGAAACCAATGGGGATGCCAAGATGAAAAACATAAGCCCCTCTGCTCTTCCTCACTTCCATGGCCTGACCTCAGAAGATCCAGATACTTTCTTGTTTGAGTTCATTTTCATATGCAGAACTTATGATTACACCACTGATGATTAGAAGTTGAAATTATTCCCATCCACTCTCAAGGATGCAACTCTGCGTTGGTTCATGGGTCTACCTGGGGATAGTATCACCACTTGGGCTCAGATGCAACAAGATTTCAACAAGTATAGGGACTACTGCAGGTCTAAAGACACTAAAGAGGAAATTTTTAGAATGACCTTAGGGCATGATGAGTCCTTAGAGGATTATGAGGAAAGATTCTAGCTTAGCTACAAAAGGGCCAGGTGCACACTTGATCCTGAGTCACTTAAGCTAGTCCTACTTAGGGGGGTCAGGGAAGATCTTCTGGACACCCTAAACCTGCTATCAGGAGGGGACATCTACCAGCTACCCTATGAAGATATCAATATTGTCTTTAAGAACCATTCTAGGGCAGCTAGGAAAAAGGGTAGGGGTAGTCAGACAGTGGTCAGCTCATCCTCTTCCAACACATCTATAAAAGGTGAAATTGGAAATATGTTGGAAGATTTTAAGAGTGAAATTATACAAACCCTTTCCCTACAGATGGACACTATGCAAATCAAGAGAAATCAGGAGCAAGCAGAGAGAGCATTAGCCATCTTCTTCCTTAGATGCACAAGGAGTCACCCTAGGTATGCATGTCCATTAAACTTGATATAAATCTGCTCGGTCTGTGAAGAAAACCACTCCACAAACAAGTGCCCTTCTCTACCTTGACTAAAAGTTGTGTATCAGGGAACTGAAGGGGTGGCTGATTAGCTCTGCTACATAAATGAAAGAAGGCCTCATGGACCTCGACTGTACTAGAAGGGAATGCAAGGGTCATCCTATGCATATTACCAACCTAACCAAAACACATCCATTCCCTCTTTCTCATCCCTCCTGGTCTACACCTTCTCCTTGGTCTTTTGCACCTCAGTACCATTCCCAGCCGACCAACCAGCCATTTCATCCATATACCCTTCCATAGCCTCAGTGGAATGCACCACCCTAGGGGTAGAGGCCCCCATACAACAATGCTCTAGCTTTATTGCCTTCACCTCGTACTCAACCACAACTCTTACACCCTGCTCTACCTAAACAACCTCAGATGTTTGCCCAACCAAATCCGAACCCAAACAACAGACAGGCACATCAAGTCTACAATGGAGAGACATCCTACCCTGCTTATGCTGTGGAAATTCAGGAAATCAACCTGAGGTTTGGGAGAGTACTCCCGAACAACCAACCTCCATCTCCACCTAGGGAGAGTGAGGAGGAAAGAGAGGAAAGTATGCCTAGAGTGAATCCATCACCCTTTCCTAAAATATTAACTCATCCAGTCCAACCTACCCAGAAGAGAATGAACTTCTGGTTGAATTGAAAAATCTATGTGTCAAAATTCCACTTCTCCAAGCCATTAAGGATGTACCTATTTACAACAAAATGATTAAAGAGAAGTGTTCCAAACATCCAGGGAGGCGAAAAAGAGACACCCCTACCATTAATGTCATCGGACAACTATCCGACTTAATGCTTGGGCAGGTAATTTTCCCAAAGTATTTTGACCCTGAAAGCCATGTAGTAGATGTGCACATCAATGGCACCATTGTCCCACATACCTTGATTGATCTTGGGGATGCCATTAATGTAATGACTAAGGACACCATGCTCAAGCTGAATCTCCAGGGTTCATTAAAGACCATGATAGTCTTGCAGTTTACAGACCGATCCACAGTAGCCCCTGAGGGGATTTTTGAGGATGTGATGGTCTCCATTAACTCCTGGGAGTACCCTACAAACTTCCTAGTTCTCCAACCTAAGGCCAAGTTTAATGGTTATCCTCTCATACTTGGGAGGCCTTGGTTAGCCACTATCGATGCCTACATTAGCTGCACAGCTGGAAACATGACTATAAAAAATGGGCATCTATCCAAGCAGTTGGTCTTGTACCCTCCTACTCAGCCATCTTTAGAACATGATTTACCTTTATGGCTAGAAGAGGAAGAGGATGAAGTCTACTCCGCCCAACTCTATACCCTAGAAACTGCCATGGGAGGAGGACAACCTGATGAAGATGATTTGATTGAACACATCCTCCAAAATCCAACTCCCAACACCTTGTCTCTAGAGGAAGTAGTGAAGGAAACCAAGAGCAACCATCAGATTGATCTATGCTTAGCTGAGTCAAACCCTACTCGTGTCAAGACAATAGAATTCGGCCTTGAAAGAACTCTGAAAATCAACCCCTCTCTTTTTGTACACCAAGAAGAAGAGTTATGTAACATGCTAAGGGAGCATTTGGATGCCTTTGCTTGGAATTACAAAGAGATGAAGGGAGTGCACCCCTCGGTGTGTACTCACCACATTTATATCAAATAAGGTTGCAAACCAGTCTGACAACCCCAAAGGAGAATGAATCCAGCTCTCAAGGATATAGTCAAAGAAGAATTGCAAAAGCTGTTGGATGCAGGATTCATTTACCCTATCTTGGACAGTGAGTGGGTGTCTCCTTTGGTATTGGTCCCAAAGAAAAATGGGAAGTGGAGGATTTGTGTTGATTACAAAGAGTTAAACAAAGAAACGAAGAAGGAATATTTCCAATCAAATCTAGATTAGCCCAAAGGACTAGGATAAAACCACCTTCATTTTTCCGTGGGGTACTTTCTCTTATAGGGTCCTTCCTTTTGGTATATGCAATGCCCCTTCCACTTTCCAGAGGGCAGTCCTAAGTATCTTTGCTAAACTAGTCCATGATGCAGTAGAAATTTATATGGATGACTTTACACCCTATGGGTGTGATTTCCAGGAGGCTCTCTTTAACCTGGGTAAGCTGCTGAACAAATGCATTGAAATGAACTTATCCCTTAGTCCCTAAAAATGTGAGTTCTTCATGACTGCAGGAACTGTTCTAGGTCACTCAATATACCAGGAATGATTGCAGGTAGACCCAAATAAGATAGCCATAATCAAAAGGGTCCTGACTCCACAAAAACATAGGGATATCAGAAGCTTTTTAGGCTTAGCGAGATACTATAGGAGGTTTATAAAAGATTTTAGCAAGTTACCTTCTCCTTTATTTGGTTTATTGGCCAAAGACTGTGAATTTTTATGGTCAAAAAGCTGTCAAGAAGCCTTGGACACCCTAAAGGACAAGTTGACTACTGCACCTATTCTCTGAGGCCCAAATTGGGCTCTTCCTTTCCATATACATGCCAATTCCTCTCACAAATCCATAGGAGCAGCTCTAGGCCAGATAGATGACAAGCTACCTTATGCCATTTACTTCATCAGTAAGAATCTATCAAAAGCCGAGCTGAACTACATAGTGACTGAAAAAGAGCTCTTGGATGTTGTGCATTCATTGAATAAATTTAGGCATTACATTACTGGTTACCAAACATTTGTACATACTGACCATGCTACAATTAAATACTTAATGAATAAACCTTATGTAAATGCATGGATTATTAGATGGTTACTTTTATTGCAGCAATTTCATTTAACTATTATTGATAAGCTTGGCAAGGAGAATGTTGTTGCAAATTTTTTATCCAGATTGACTTTGCCTGCAGGGGAGGAAGGAATGGTCGATGATCAATTACCAGATGAACACTTATCACCATTTCAGTTCTCTCTCCATGGTTTTCAACATAGCAAATTACTTGGTGTCTGCACAATTTCCACCAAATTTTTCCTCTAAGGAAAAGAGAAAGATCGTAATGAAGAGCGCCCCACTCACTTGGATTGGGGGCAATCTCTTTAAGCTAGGCCCAGATCAAATTCTGAGAAGATGTGTCAGGGAGGAGGAAGTCTTTGACATCCTTTTGACCTGTCATGATGGGCCTTGTGGAGGTCACTTTGCAGCCAAAAGAACAACATTCAAGGTACTACAAGCTGGTTATTACTGGCCCACTCTTCACCAAGATGTGAGGAGGTATACCAGTCAATGTGATCAGTGCCAAAGGATGGGGAAACCTACCCCAAGGGATGAAATGCCTCTGCAACCTCAAGTGACTTTCGAGCCATTTGACAAGTGGGGCATGGATTTCATTGGGCCCATTAACCCTCCATCCAGACAGAAGTAGTACATCATTGTGTGCACTGACTATTTAACCAAGTGGGCTGAAGCCAAGGCCATCAAAGCAGCAACAAAAGAAAAGGTGGTTGAATTCTTAAGGGAAAATGTGTTTTATAAGTTTGGGTACCCTAGAGAATTGGTCACTGATCAAGGCAGTCAATTTACATCTCACATGATTGAGAATTTGTTAAGCCAACACAAGATCAAGCACAAAACATCCACTCCTTACCACCCACAGGCTAATGGGCAAGTGGAGGTAACCAATAGAGCGCTGGAAGGCATTCTGACCAAAGTGATTAGCAGCAATAGAAAGGATTGGGCAGATAGATTAGTTGAGGCCACTTGGGCCTATAATACCACCTGGAAGACCACCACTGGGTTCACTCCTTATGAGTTGGTCTATGGGAAGAAAGCCCTGTTGTCCATTGAATTTGAATACAACACCTTAAGAATGGCAGCACAACTAGATCTAGATCTCACTAGGGCATAATAAGAAAGATTTCTCCAGCTAAATGGGTTAGATTGCTCCCTTTACTTATCAATGGGTATAGATTAAAGCTCTACAAGAAGCCCTTGTCAAAGTAATAATTCATCAATAGCATCAGCAAGACAACAATGGTGGTGGAGAAAGTCTCAGCTTCCACCCCACCAAGTCCCTGAGGTACCTGAGTCCCACTATTGGGTTGAAAACCTCTTGAGGTGGCGTAAGGGTGTTTTAAAAAAAAAATAGAAGAAAATAAAAAGATCTCTGGGTGAAAACCTTTTTGAGGTGTTATCACTCAAAAGTTTTCCCTAGAAGTTATCAAAAGAAGGAATCATCCGAGGTAACCACAAAACAATCTTTTAGGCTTAGGTTCTAGCCAACCTAAGTCCAGAGAGGGCTCTATGTTTATGATTTAGCTTTTTTTATTATTATATTTTAGGAGAGTTCTTAGTGTTCATGGGGGTTTTGATTTTAGATTGAAGGTTGGGTGGTGGAATTCTTGGAGCAGATGGATAGAGCTAGGTCTTCAAGCCATTGGGCTATGGAGTCAATCAATGGATAACATAACTAGACCAGATCATTAAAGGGAATGTTCACAGGGCAAGCTAGCAAAGCAAAAGGAAAATCTTTAGGTCTAATGGATGAAATTATTCTAACCAGGGTGAAAGGGCAGCTAAGAATCCTTGGACCAGGATCAGAATGAAGAAAAGAGGGTGATCATGAACAAAGGGAAATTAAGAATCCTTTGCTATAGACCAGGGGGAAACTATGGAAGCTAAGGAGAAATTAAGAATTCCCTAACTAAGATAGTTGAGCAAAAAACATTCAGAATGTAAAACAGTCAAGACAGAGTGCATTCAAGCAATTTCTGAAATATCATTCCATGTTATACATTTAGATTTTAGAGAAACAAACAAGATTATGAAGAAACATAAGAGAAACAACAGTAAACATGAGAGAATACTTATTTGTATTTCGATTTACACAAGAATCTTGTAAAATATCTTATCTTTATTCCTTGATCCAACAAGCCTCTCCAGTCATTGATACAATAAAATTTTGATTTGAGAGAAAAAGCCTATAGAAATGTCTTGGAATCCACCCTACATACTTCGAAATGTGAAGTATTTATACAAAAAATAATTACAAAATATCTCACAATAATTTGAGATTTAATCTAGGGAATAAAATATCTTCATGCATGAAGATAGAGATAGATGTGAAACTACTTCTTGATGTCCCTTTTATTATGGTGTTGCTAGCTGTTTATGTTGAGTTTTGAGCCCTTTAAGCTGGCTGGTAGTTGTGGTATTTTCTGTGCTGGAATCTTCTTTACTTTGATCTTTCACTAATACAATTTAACTCTGTTACTCTTTGACTCTATTTATCCGTCTTTTACCTATTTCACCTGGTTGCCTTCAGATTTACTGTGGTAACTTTATGATGTAAAACTTTTCATAGTAAATCTGTCATTTTTTCCCACCATTCTGCCTCAGGCAATCTCACCTTTAACATTCTCCTGTAAATTTCTTCTGCCTCTGTGTACTTTGCAAAATTAGGCTTGGTTAGAAACAAATGCTTCACCTCATGTTCTAAGAAAAAGAGGTTCTCTAATGTATCATACAATACTTTCCCAGTTGGCAAAGCTTTAATGCCTGAAGAGCTGGCTTGTTCCTTGGCCAATTTCCTGAGTCTGTCACTATAGTCTAATTGGGTCATGAGTTTAACATTGATGACCATAGCACTGGGAAGACCATAAACCTGTCAATGGCCACCTGCATGTTGTGGCACTTTTCTTATAAGTTGAGCATGAGGTTTCTTTTGGAAAGAACCTTTTTAATCTCTAGGATGGCTTCAGTCCTATCATCTACACCAAGCTCATGGAGCTCATATCTATTCTTAATGTTTAGGAGGTGGATGAATCGATTTGCATCCTCAGGCTGGTCTCCTAATGCTTCCCTTACTTTCTGGATAGCCTCAGTGGCTACCTTCACCAATTCAGTTTGCTCAAATATACCTTGAATTGATGGCCAAATATCATTGACAGAATCAATGATATTGGCCCAGAGCATCTCTTTAGTCTATCCTAGTGGCTTCTACAGTGTCAAATATTTCTCTAGGACTTTGATTTTCTCACCCATCCTTAGGGATTTCTGTGTTTCTTCTCTTTGCTGAATTTGGGCAAGTTTACAGTTAGTTTCTAAACTTGCCACTTTCTCCTTTAATCTTTTGAGCTCTATGGCTTGGATGGACATCTCCTCCATGGATTTCACCATTTATGTTGTTTTTCAGTTCAATTACTTGCTACTGTAGTGGATTCAGTTGTAATTGGCAGTGCTGAGGCAGGTGGAGCAGTAGGTGCCAATGATGTTGTCAATGTGGAAGGAACTGTTGTTGTCATAGTAGGGATGGCAGTTGTGAAAGTTGTGGCCAGTTCACTTTGCTTGGATTGAATCAAAATGTCCAACTCCTTCTCTGTTTCTTTAAGCTAATCATTTAGCTTTAGGACTAGGTCCATAAGCTCTTCATGTCCTTTTTGTGCTTCTAGGACTTCCATTGTTTGAGGGTGATGCAGTTGAGGAATTTTGAGCTGCTTCTTCAGGGCAAAAATGTCATCATTCTTCTTTTTAATTAGCTGCTCTGTTGCTTTCACATCCTTGGGATCATGTCCCAATCCTATCACTAAGTCCTCTAAGGACTTGATTCTTGTATCTTTGGCCTGTGAAGAGGCCTTCTCCAACTGAAACTGAGCTGACATATTATTTAAAGAGTTTTGCAGTTGGTGGGCTGCTATGGCTTTCCCTGTCAATGTAGAATAAATCATCTCACCTGTTTGTTTATGCAGCTCAATCTAGTCAATGGGATGAATATCCCTTGCCAGTACTTCAAAATCCACTCTTTTGAAATTTGTTGTTGTCCTTGGCTGCTGAGTGGTCGGCTTGATGAAGGTCATTTGCATCTTCCCCTCTTTGACATCATAGGCTGACATGAGCCTTGTTTGATTGGTAGGGGTCATTTTCAGGTACTGTGCATAGGTTTGGGCTTTCAACCTCTCATTTATGGCCTTTATCTCTTTGTATCTCTCTTTGATGTCTTGGTCTTTATCTGCTGGCATTCTGAAAGAGGATACCTCGACACTTTGCTATTCCAACATATGAGTGTGTGATGTGGAAGGTTCTAGGATTCCTCTAGATGGAGTGGCATGCCTGCTCCCATCTCTTTCTGTGCTGGTAACCTCAGCTGTCTCCTTTGTATATTCTTGTTCAGAAACATGATTTATTCTTTGTCTTTTAGCCTGGCTTGTCTCTGCATAGGCTTGTGATGTTGTTCTTTCTAAAGGAGTGACCCCTTCCTTGTTTTTCTTGAGGCTTTTCTCATCATTTAAAGGAGTCTGTAAGATTGGGGGGGGTACTCATGGTAGCCTTTGGTCTATCTTTTTTCTCTAATTGCTCTGGTATGTCTGATTTCTCTGGTGCTTCTGATTCTTCTGGTACTTGTCATTCTTCTGGCACTTGTGATTCTTCCTCGACCTGTGATCCTCCTGGCACCTGTAGGAGAGAACCCTCATCAAGTTGTTTCTCTAGATCAATTAGTGTGTTCTCCACAGCAACTTTAGTACTATCCCTGTCCTCTAAAGTGTTTCCACCCACTCCAATTGGTTGTCATACTTTTCTATTTCAGGGATTCGGTGATGAATATAAGGAGCCATCTTGTTTTTCTGTCTTTTGTTGCAGATGAAATCCAAGGGATCATATCTCCATATGAAGCTCTGTTTTAGATTTAATCTTTGAAGGATTTGGTCTGCCTCCTTTCTAGCTTCTCGGTTATTACAAATGAAGGGACCTAATTGGTCTTTGATCCTGAGCTGGGCCTTCTTTTTGGCTCTGACAAAGTGTACCTCATCTGAATTGATTATCTGCCTATAGTACTCCAGAGCAAATAACCTCATTGGAAGGTATTTGGGTAGTTTATATGGGGCCAGCTCACAGCCATAAATTCTAATCTTAGTGTGGTTTTGGTACAAGTACCAATCCCCCACTTTGGATTGTTTTGAGAGTTGCAGGATCCTCCTTATATCTGAACTGATTCTTGGAGGAGGGTTGCCTATTAGCATTGTCATAATGGGATGTACAAATAGGTCTATGAAGTTTGTATATGAATATGGGGAGTCATATTTATGGATCAATGGAGTCCAGAAAATTACTGACCTAGGGTGACCTTTTGTGTCAAGCTTCTGAAGAGTAAATGGGAACTTATCATCTTGGTAGTATAGAAAGAGGTGATACAAAACAGAGGAGTACTTGAAGACTCGCTCATTACTCATCCTAAGGAACTGGTCATGCATCCTATCAGCTATAAACTTGGCATAATCATAAATAACAATAGGAGGCTGTCCTGGAGTGTATATGGACATGAAAGCCAAGATGATCTCATCTATATACTCACTGGTGGTATAACCTAGGACATTGGATATCATTGCTACAATGTCTTGGCCAAATGGGGAAAATATGGTATACACATATGGAGGAGGATCTTTGGGGGTATACTTCTCTTCTACAATGTAGGTTTGGATTATTTGGGCCAATATTGCAGGGCTAAGCTTGGGAAATAAGTCCAATAGATCTCCAATGGAGAGGGGAGTCAAGTTTTGGCTAGGTTGAAGTTGCAGCATCTCATTTATTGATTCAGCAGTGATGGTGAAAAGTACAGTCTGGTTAGGGGACATCACTGCTCTTTGGCTGGGGATATAGTTTGCATGGCAGTAATGGACAATTTCTGGGAAAATGTGAACTTCAGGGAATTGGTACTTGGGCAAATTGGACTCCCAAAAACCAATTTTATCAGCATGGTTCAGGTATTGGTCTCTGTATCAGCAGTAGAGTTTGAGAGGGGATTCATGGACAGAGGTGTCCTTTATTTGGAAATCCTTGTCTGCCAGGGGGAGATGGTCTAGGTCTAGATGAGGAGTGGAAATAGGTCTCACATCCATGGCAATTGGGGCAGCCATTCTCAGTTCTTGTGGATTTGAGAATGGGGGAGGTGATTTTCAATTTTTTAGGGAAATGGTGGTTGAGTCAGAGTAAGCTTAAGTCACTTGAGTTTCTTTAATTAATTTTTTACTTTAACTAACAAAATCAGTAACTGGTTCTGAAATTGAGAGGTTTTCCAGTGAATTATGGCTTAAATACCTAGAATTAAGGAGAACTGGCTCTGAACAGGGAAACTGGCAACTGCGAACAGTTGAAAAGGTTTTGAGTAGGTTGGAGAGCAAACTGGGTGCTCTATGGCGTCTTTAGGGTGCAATTGGACGTAGGTTGACAACTTTGACGTTCGCAGGTGCGTGCATGGAGTTTTTCAGTTGAAAAAATGATAAAACAAATGATTTGGGGCTTTTTTGGCTTTATGCGCAAAAGTCAATTTTGGCGGGTACGGGTGAACAGTGGCTTTTTGGCCCATAGTGGGCAGGCGGTAAGTGGTTTCCATCACACTGCTTTTGGGCATTCGATGGTATTGAGGGGAGGCCGCCCGATTCCATTCATTGAGCAACACGTAGCCTTGGGGACCCAAAGGAAAACAACTCTTTTTGGGTGGGTAATGTTCGGACATTGGGGCCCACCTGAAATGGATAAGGGTTGTTATATGTGGAGGGGAATGATCGTGTGGTGATCAGGCAGTAGAGTTGCACGGAGGGTAGTGGGGGGGGCCGACGGGTAATTAAGCACGGTAGTTTGTAGTTAATGAGGGATTAAGGCGGGGTTAAGGCGTCGGGGTCATTAGCGGAGGTTTTAATTGGGTTTTTGACTAACTTAATTGCAGATCAATTAGTTAGTGGGTTTGGGTAGAAAATCATAGTTTATATAATTAAACTAGGGTGGGGTTAATTAATATTGTGGGAGTTAAATATATACGGGAAAAGGGTTTTTGTTTGGGATTTAATAAATAAATTAGTAATTAGTAAAGTGAGCGGAAAGGGGCACAATACACTAAGTATATGATATTTCATGTTTTTAATGCTTTTCTGGTAATAACATAAAAACTTAGGATATAGTGTTTTTGTGGGTTTTTTGATATGAAAATGATTTATGTGGGGGAATAAAGACTTTTCCTAGGTAAAAGTAATTTAACCTTAGGAAAAGAGTATTATTAGGGAAAATGAATGAACTATAGGGGGGAATGAATGTTTATGAGGGGGTTTTAGTACTTGTTTCCTATAAGTCGTTGAGCCGAGGGTCCGGTCCCTCCAAAATTCAAAGAAATGCTTTGAGCCTCATTGACTTAGGGTTTTTTAAGTACTTTGAACTTTATTATGGGAAATTAGTTAAATAAAGGTGAAATGAATGAGGGAGGTTAATTAATTGACTTTGATATCCATCTGCATGCTTGATTGCCCATTCACATTTGAAATACATGTTGAAAGATGATAAATGTGCTTTTGTCTAATCAATCATCATACTTCTGCAACCTTTCTTCTACTTACCCATCTACTCATCCTACCATTTTTACTTCTCTTTATTAGGGTGCATTTGAGCTAGCAAACCCTTATCAAACATTTTTCTTTCTCTTTACAATAGTAAACTAACTAAATCTAACCTTATTACATCCAAGGGCTCAAATTAAACAGTTGAGCTCCTTTTATTTACTCTACCTATCTAATTATCTGCCAAGATTAAACAGTTTGGTCAGATTTTTATTCTCTATCTATAGACATGAAATTGAAACATGAAATAGCCAAGTTTAAACATTTTGACTATCATGGATTGTGGCAAATATTACAAACTGCACACAATCATTTATTATGCACAAAAGGTGAATAGTATTGGCATTTTGGCTTACTCACTTTCATGGTCTTTTTTTTTTTCTTGGGGTTCATATTTTTTTATCTTTTTTGACCTTTTTGTTCTTTTTGTCCTTTGATTATTCTTTTAGGATATACCCTCTTTACATTTTTTAATTTTTTTTTAATATGGAAAACATTTGCAGAAAGCAAAGGTATGTACATATTACAGGTTTAATCTCAGACATTCAAAATTATGACTCCTATTGGTATAGGAACCTAATAGTGGCTCCACTTGGGGATGGCATTTCCTAGTGAAGCCTACAGGATACAGAGAAATCAATATACAGGACTGTCAGTGGGCACTAAGGGAGGAGAAATCAAAGGTTATCCTCACTAGAAAGTAAAAAGTGAGGTAGGAGCTATACCTTCCATGTTTTCCATTTGAAAAAAGAAAAAAATTCTCAATTTGATTAAGGAAATCGCAGTACAGGGGAGTTGTATTGCATGTCACTAAAAGTTAACATTCATACCTCCCTCAGCTACTAGAATTCTTAAATTTTATTCTCACAAGCCTCCACAATTACCATGGAAAGATGACAGGAGGTTTCAACAAGAGAGAACGCACAAACACAGCGAGGATCCACCAGCATCATACTTTAGTGGAAATTTTCACAAGGCACCAAGGGATGGGGTTCTTTGAGATGATGAGAGGATATGATGATGATGTGGACAGAGAATTTTTCCTCTCACTCATACCCCTCACTAGGACTAATGCCACTACTGTGGTGAAAGGCTTATCAGTGGTAATTACCCCTGAAGTTATAAGTAGAATCACTACACTCCCTTTAGGGTTACCATGGAGAAAAGAAGACAAGGGTAACAACACCCTTGCAAAGAAAAGATTCTTTTTTGAAGGGGAGGAGCCAATGGAAGAAAAAAATGGGGTTAGAAGGGAAAGCATTCTATACCCTTGGAATGATGTCAATTACCACCTCATTAAATACATATCATGTGATGGGAGATATAGTGTGGTGTATGGGTACCACTTCAGACTCCTTTAAGAACTAATATTTGTAGAGAACACACCTCCTCAAAAAAGATTGAGCATACCGTATTTCCTTTTATTACAGTGAACTATAGACATGAGAATCAAACTGCATGAGGGAAAAAATCAACAACTAGCCCATCATGGCTTTATCAAACTCATCCTTAAATATGCTCTACAAAACCTAAGACTCTCTATTACATGGAAAACGTTTAGAGATGCGGGCAGGAGTAGCAATTCAAGCTCTTGAATATGACAAAAGCCCCATTTCTAGTGAAAATGAAGAAGGAAAAGAGGAGGAAAAAGAAGAACAAATAGAGTAGGAAAAAGAAGAAGAAATAGAGGAGGATAATAAAGAAGAGACAGACAAATAAACAAAAGAAGAGACAACTGGGCAGAGTGAAGAAATAGAGGAAGAATAAGAAGAGCAAGGTGGAGACAAAGAAAAGAAAGAGAAGGAAAATGGAAAAAAGGAAACAGGACATAAGGATGAACAAAGGTCTACAACTCAAGGCAAAGAAGGGGAATAATCACCAAGGGTATCTCCAGAACCCACAGAGAAAGAGGCAGCAGCTTCTCTTACTGCCCTAAATACACCTATCAAATCAAAAGGGAAGAGGCAAAGACAAAACCCACTGTACTTTAGGACAAGAAAGAACATTAGGATTAGATAAGGGAGACCTCAAACCCCCACCAAAAATCCAACTGTCATTGAGGATTCACCAAAGCAGCAAGAAAAGGCAACCCCTCTAGAGAAAAATCAAGGAGAAGGATCATCAGAACAAGCCTCTCAAAAATCTCCCATCATTTATGTTAGGAGGCCTATCACAAGGTCAACCTCATCAAAGGGAAAATGTCTCCTATAGGAGACACACATAGATCTATAGGAAGCAGAGGCCATCATACATGAAACTGCATCAACCCTACAGGAAACATAGAAAGGGGACCAAGAAGGTATCACTCAACAAGAAACAAAGAAAGAAGACCAAAAACTGAGAGAACCTAGTCCACAGCCAAACCTCAACTCCTACTACAAATTCATTGAAGGAGGTAGGGTAATCCCACAAAAGTTTTCCATTCCCCTATTCTTTGAACTTGAAAAATATAGGGAAAGGACACATAGGTGGATGCAAATTGCCAAATCAAAAGGGGTGGAGGATGTAGGCCACATGGAGGATAAATTGAAGGAGATGGATAGAGAACTGAGCAGCATAAGGGACAAAGAAGAAATGATGAAATCTCAGTTAGAAGCAGAGAATGCATGGCTAAGGGGACAACTACAAGAAAGGGAAATTCAGTTGGAAACTATGGCCAGTTTATCCTTGGTGGCAATCCAGTGTAGGATGCCAACCAAGTCTTATGCCTTGTATCTCAAGGAACAATGGCTACAATTCCAAATCAAGACTGTGGCACAAATAGGAACTATGCCCTTCCAGGACTTCAGAAAATTCATTGATTTTTGTGATCAAAGCACCTTGGAAGATAGAGCAAAATAATCTGAGTTTTAACTACGCAACTTGACCTTGACAGATTTGAATGTTTGGGACCCAAATTCAAAACTAGGAGACTTAAAATTCATGGCCTTAACAGCATGGATGAATCATGAGGAGGCAAGAGCTACAAAGATAAAAAAGGTAATGGAAAAAGAAGAGATAAAACCCCTTATGATCAGAGCTGAGCAATCTAACCCAATGGCTATCATCAGCACCCACAACCTCATTGCAAATGATCCCAAGCTTGCACCTAGGTACCTTGTTGCACAAGAACAAGCAATCACACACTTTGAAGACATGTTCAGATTTCTAGGAGATGATAACATGCAAGATTTCCAAAGGAGATGGAACACCTTTCCTTACAGCCTAAAAATCAGAGAATACCATTCTCCTGACAAAATGAGAGAGGCACTAAATAGAACCCCCATGTATAAGCAGGCTCTCCAAAGACTCAAAGTCAATTGGATTGGCTTGAGGCTCAGTCCACCATTTATTTTAGGAATGTTGGAAGGAAGGAAAGAAGAAGAAGAAAGAAAGCAGTGGGAAGAGATAGAGAGGAAGGCAAGATTTTATTCATAGGAAGAGGAGACTACAACAGAAGCATGGGATGTCAGGGAAGCCACCAGAGCAATGAAGGACATGGACATAGATTAAGTTGCTCAGAGGATGAGAAACACTTTCAGTAGGGGGGTGATGATGAGGCTCATCATTGGGTAAATATATGGACCTTAATACACCTCCAAGCTTACTAAAGTCAACTCTTCTCATAATTCCTTACATGTTTTAATTATATTTTTCTTAATGAGATGAGTAAAAGTAAGATGTTATGTCTAGTGGTCTAATGTGCATTGATTGTAGGTTTTTGGGAGAAAATTATGGCAATTATGGCTAATTAAGGTGCAGGAACTCGAATGAGACAAGAAGGAGAGATTATAGGAGATGGATCTTCCTCATTAAATCCTCACTCATTCGAATATCCTTCAATCAAATCACACTAGCTCAGAGTTGCAGGTAGCCGAGTCATGAAGATCATTGGTAGCCGAGCCAGTGATAGTTAAAGAACCAGTTCATCTTGAGATTGGGAGCCAAGCCTCCCTAGATTTAAGGAAGTTGTTGGAAACTTCAGTTGTATAAATAAGGAGGCCTAGAGCCTCATTAGGATTCAAATTTTTTTATGCAAGATAACTAAGCACTTTCAAGTTGAAGGATTGTGGCAAAACACTATTATGTATTTTTTGATATGTTAATGAAAATGAGCATTTCCTTGATCCAGCACTGAGTTGACTCAGAGGGCTGAAGCTCTTGGGTTAGGGCCCAACCCTAGCAGCAGAGGTTCCTCTTACTGTACTTGTATGCTTAGGTTATTTCATAGATTACTTGTTGAATTAATTTTGGCATTGTTTCATTGCAACTATTAGTGAATTTGATTAGTTTTCTTCCATTTGTGCATATCTTTAGCAGTAGCTTTAGAGAGATAAAGGAATACCGAAAAGGCTGATAACAGGTGGTTCTTGCTGTCGAGCAGTAACAAGGGTCTTTTTCACCTCTATTTACCCTACATTAACTTATCAATCCAGGAACGATTTGTTATCTCAAAGAGTGTACTCAGTTTGAGGCGGTCATTTGTCAGAGTAATGCTAGTAGTATAGTGCTCTAAATACAAGAGTAAACGGATGCTTAAAACAAGATCTACTTACAGAAAATCTCCTTAAGACTCAAATCATGCATTCAGAAAACTATAGCAATTTATCAGTCAAGGGTATAGTAATAGTAACTCATCCCTCTGTAAACTGATGTAATTAAAGATAACCAAGGAAAAGATCATCAATCTAGGAGCTAGACAACGGATGTCAATACTCATTACAATCTCAGATCGTTCTGCATACCAAAGCAATGATAATACAAATAACAGGAAATGGAATAGCAACTAAGAAATGGAACAATAACTAGTCTTCTAAACAAGATTGAACAACAAAACCTTAGTCTACGGAAATAAATGCAGCAATTGTATCCTATAGGAATCAGATAACAATCTTCACTCTAAAGATAAATCGGACAGCAAACGGAAATAGAACGACAACTAATCAGACATGAAGTATAGAACAACAACTAGAGTCAAATATCAATGTACAATGAACCAAGATAAATAACACACGCGGCATGCTTAATATTAAGAGAAACAGTAATCTGACTTCGATACAACAGGTATCAATCTCAGTTATAAAGAGCAATGATTGTAATTCGTAATGGAACAACAACATCAGTTGAACAACAATCGCGATTAAGTGTAAACCATAGATGAATACAATAATACCAACTTATGAATGTTACAACATAGTTACTCTGTAATTGAACAACAATAGCATTCTGTAAGGAACATCAATGTTATATCAATGGTTAAAGGAACATCAATGCGTTATAAGTCAGAATGAACAACACAACATTCCTGTCACAGAGAACAACATTACTCAATTGAGCATAAACAAAATATAATAGAACCGTGATGTAAAATAGCAAAACACATCAGATTACCGAACAGAGCTAATAATGAAAACCACACACGAATTAGAGATAATGGTACAGGAGCAAGTGTTCCACCAGGGCCGGGCCCTTAGCCTCCAGGGACACACTGCTTGAGATTACTCCAGAATCAAAGATGGAATGACAACCAAATTTATATTAAAACATCAAAGCAGAGTTACAGTGGATCACTTCTCAACGAGAGTCGATGATCAAAGTTTCAAATACAAAGGAGAATTACATAAAAAATAACAACAGGTTGTCCCCCGGGCTAGCAGTGTTGCCCCTTCTTATAACAGCCGAGTGGAGATATCAATGATGCAAAAATAGTTAAGATAGTGATCCCTCAGGATCAAAGGATCCTGAGGGATTTTCCAGACTGTTAATTCCCAGTTATCCATTTGTTCTCTTGCGCCGATTTGATATCTCCTTTTCCCTTTCTGGGCTGATACACTCCAATTTGGATTGTCTTGTTTGCATGCGGTTTCCTGCCAAAGGGACAACAGTTAACTTTGTCCTGTCTTTTCCTTTGGGACGACAATCTTTCATTTTCTCCTTTTTCTGCATAAGAAAATGGAAATTATTAGTTGTTTTGCATTGCATATAAATCCCATAGATTTTGTCATAATTTCTTATTATCTACCTAGTTCATGATGCAAAGAGGTTATGAGTTTTAAAGAAAATATGACAAAATAAACAATAAAAACATACCTTCTTCAGTACTCCACACACCCCCCTGCTTACCCTTTTTCATGCCCTCATGAAAACATTGTAGTTGACATGTAAGGCAGTAAGAGAGTAGGCTGGAGACGGGATCTCATGTGGTGGTCTACAGCCATGATGCCTAGCTAGGTGTTCAAAAAGATGTCCTGTCTGACCCTCAGGCATCTCATACAAGGCTTGGTATCCAGGTGCAGGGTGCCAAATAACCGGACTGTGGAACCTACAGCCTAACCAAGATGGCCCTTCCCTCAAAATAAGTTCACCATAGAGGCTCAAGCGATCAGCGGCTAACTTAAAGTTCTCATAATTAAATGGTTCCCTGAGTTGGATATTCGGATTAGAGGTCTGATATCGAAATTTAGCAGCTGCAATGGCAAGGTCCTTAATGGTAAAAAAGTATTATATCCCTTGCCGATTGATTGCTGTATGAATGGGTCCTAATGCTTCAATCACGCCCGAAGTCCTCATGAGGTTCCTATGTTTATTCCACAACTGTAATGGATCTCTAGGCTCAGCTCTTACCCATAAGTCTAATCTGTTTTCTTGTCTTTGGAAGGAATTATAGGCTTTAAGCCATTTGATTTGATTAACTCCAAATGAAATAAATGCCTGCAGTTGGATATCCCCAACGAAAGGGCCTGGGTTCTGCTCTATCTCTTGATCTAACACAAGGTTATGCAGATAGAATTCACACAATAATCTTTGAACCTTTACTCCATAGTGCTTACACCAATTTATGAAATCATCAATAGTATTAATTTGTATAGGGGCTCCTTCTTTGACAGCCTTAATTTTCAATTGCAAGTATCGTTTTATTAAAAACAAGGCATAATTCTTAGCAGGGGCTCTACATGCTAGGACGTCAGTGTACAAAGAGCATAAGGTATCCATATGTCTAATAACTACATCTAACCTATGAGTTACCTTTGCGACTCTTTCTTCTTCCTTTCGCCATCCTTCAAAGGCTTGACTTTCGGATAAATTGACATCCCTTAGCTGTTGTTGTAATTTTTCATACTTTTCTCGAGGAACCATTTGTTCTGTAAGTTTTTCTATTGCTAGTTGAGCTTGCATCAAACCCTCTTGTAGGGTTACTGTCCTCGGATCACTGTCCCACATAGTAGTGGTAAGCGGAAGGTCTACTTGAATCTTCTTATTGCATTGTCTCGTGTTTATGGTTTGCATTCCTTCAGAGGGTTGTACCTATGTCTAAACTTGTTTGTCACAGGTCGATATATCATCTGTTTGCACTTCAACATGGGCAACAGCTGAATGCTATTCCTTTTGGTTTTGAATGGCAGACTGCACTTCAACAGGGTTTTGAACGGTAGGCTGGACTTGAGTCCTCCGAATATTTTTCTTGGGGGGTTTTTCCGGAGTGGTTGCATATCTTACCCCCGAGGTCCTTTTTGCTCTCTTTCCTATTTTCAAAACCCTGATTTGTTGTCAAAGTCATGCTATCACATTCAACAGTCTTTGTTGTTCTTTTCATAATCTCTTAATTTCTTCTATTTTCTTAGAAAGAACAGTTGTCTGTTTACTCGGGCCTGGACTGTTGTCTTGGCCAATTCCCTGGTTCTCTTCTTGGGGTGCTCCTTCATTGTTCTGATTGGGTTGCTCAGGAGTAAAAACCCTGACTGGTTCTATTATTTCCTGGGTGACTTCTTTTTCCACCCCTTCTTCTCCATGAAATTCTTCCGGTGTAGTCTGGCTGGGAACAGATTGTTCCTCCTCTGTATCTTCATCACTTTTCTCTCCAGATATACTTTCATCATGAACATAATGATTCTCTTCTTCTTCTTCCTCGTCACACAATTCTTCAGATGCATTTTTGTCCTGAGCAGAATGCTCCTTTGGTTCTTCTTCGATATGGAGGTCTAGTGGGTTGAGAGGCTGAGCATATTCGCCCATATTGGCCAGAATTTGGGCCAATTCGTCCTCTTGCAATGGATTTTGCAATGGGCTCTCTTCGTGTTGCTCTGTCTCTTCCTCCGCCTACCCAGACTGCTCAGTCTCTTCCTCTGTTTCTCCTTCCTCATTTTCCTCCATCTCTTTCTCATTCTCCTCTCCTTCCAATTGCGGGGGTTGCTCATCCCCTGAATCATCTATCTCCACTGGTTGGCTAGTATTCCCTTGGGAATTTTCCAGCCTCCCTCTGATCCATGCCAATCTGACTGATTTCCTCCGTTTCAATGGTCTATTCGATGTACTGGTAGCATGTTTTCGTTTTGGGGCTGGCAGAGTCAGTCCCCCATCTATCGTGGCAATTAGTTCTTCCCAACTGCTCTGTTGCTGAGCAAGACTGTGACTAACTATAAGTCGTATCAGCCCATGGTGACTTACTACCGATTCTACGTGTCGTGATTTTTTCATGCTTCGGGCAACATCATGTAGTAAAGAATTTAAAAATGCAGGCAAATTCACAGAGCATTTCTGTTTTAATATGGCTAAAAGTTTAAGGTGTCGTGGTCTTACCACGTCTTTCCGGCCTTCACAGGTGATGTAGCTCTGAATGATCTTCGCCAATTCTGCCCACGACTCTCCTAATGCTGCTGGTAGAACTCCCTTTCCTCTTACTGTCAGGTTCTGGCCTTCATCTTGGAAGATTTTTATGATTTTTCGCAGTCTCTCCTTCTTTAGAGTCCACACAGGTCCAGTGGCTGGTAGTCCCGAGACCTCTGCAATTATGTCATCGGTGACTGCTATGTGTCTCCCTCTCACCGTGGAGTGATATTCTTGCAAGTTCTGCAAGAATTCTATTGCTACGGTCTCATTGGATTCTTGTAAACGATTGAGATAAACTAGCCATCCTGCCCTTGTCAGGATTTCCCGTGCAGCATCAGAAACTGTCAATACCTGTGGTTCTCTCCGAATTGATCTTCCTCCCATGTTTTAGCACACTGTAAAAACGCAGAGACGGCAATGGAATAGCAAGCTGTTCAAACTGTTGGAAATATAGAGAAAATAACGAAACAACAAGGCTCGTTCAAATCCTGAGTCACTTACTAATTGTTGCAGAGCATAATACGGAAATAGCTTAGGAACAACAAGCCATGCAAATTGAAAAATGATATACCATTAAGCCTTGCTATTCCCAAGTGAAAATTCTCCGAATAATGGTCTGACACATATACCAGCAAATTACGAGGTCACCTGCTTCCCCCCTGCAATGTGATAGGCCGTCCTCGGCCGTCGAATGAGGGAGCGGCGTGCCGAACTGCCATGGTACAGAGTCATAAAGGAACAACGTATACCGAAATGCCATGTTTACAAAAGGAGCAGGTTTCCGAAATCGAGGTGTATAATAGGATCGCTTAATAAATAAGAGAATGTCGTGATATGATGCGAGGCTGGGAGGATAGGACAACTGACGTGCACAAAAAGTCTGATGCGGTCATTATCAACTTTTCCGTCATGATTGGTTATAATATATTTTCATGTGTTGAAAGGTTCAGGGAAGTGATATACATAATCTCATTTGACCTATTACAAAGGTATAAGACAAAGAAGGGTCTTGATGATTGCTATTGGTGTATAAGGAATGTGACTTCAATACCATTAATAGAGCTTTGTTGCCCACAGGTGTCCATAACCTTGACAGAGTTGTTTGTTTCACCCATGGAACCATGATCCTTTGTGTATGCTTAGGAAGTGTTGTGCAATGTCAAAATGGAGGTCATTATGCTGGCTTGGTAACTAGTTAAACCATAATGCCATTCACCAGGAAGGAGTGAAAGGTGGACAGATCGGCTCGTGATGAGACCTCTTGTTCCAAGGACTCTTTACTTTTTTCTAATGTGCCTCTTGGATCATATCCCTGGTGTGGTGTCCATAGTGGGAATGCCACTTCACTTTCTTCCTTATGATCATGGTAGGTTGGCTCTTGATGAGACCCCCTATCCTTCATTTGACAACTCATATTAGCAAATCATATAAACATTTTCTCTTTTTCTCTTTTATAAAGTACTTTCCTATTTATACACAAAGGGTGGTTCAGCACTCCTTAAGAGTAGGAATGGTGGAAGAAGTCTTAACATCTCAATAGAAAAATATACCCTTTGTTCTTATTCCTTAATAATGATCAAAGAAGATTATGGGAATTTAAAAAGAACCACCATGATAAAGATAACCAATCATACCAGTATTAGTAGAATAATGACAACAAAGCGATGAATAATTGTGTCCTTTCCTCTTTCCTCCTATCAATGCAAAGCAATTTCTTGTAAAAATAGCGATTTTATGTAATTTACTGATTTCAGTGTGCTCTAGTTTTGTATCCATTGCATAAGTGTATAGTTGTGCTCCAAATCACAAAAAAAACTTGAAACTATTGTATATTGAGAGGAATAGCAGTTGTCTTTTGATTGGAACAGCAAAGAGAACAAGCATATACGAAAATGTTGTCATTTCAAAGAGGAACATAAAAAAAACAAGCGATGTTCCTTTAGAAAAGGAACAACAGAAAATACAAGTGTTGTTCCTTTGGAAAAGGAACAACAGAAAATACAAGTGTTGTTCCTTCGGAAAAAAGGAACAACAGAAACCAAAAGTGTTGTTCCTTTGGAAAAGGAACAACAAAAAGCGAGAGTGTTGTTCCTTCGGAAAAAGGAACAGCCAAAAAACAAAAGTGTTGTTCCTTCAGAAAAGGAACAACAAAACGAAAGTGGAAAAGGAACAGCCAAAACAAAAGTGTTGTTCCTTTGGAAAAAGGAACAGCAGAAAAACAAAAGTGTTGTTCCTTCGGAAAAGGAACAGCAAAACGAAAGTGTTGTTCCTTCAGAAAAGGAACAACAGAAAAAAAAAAAAAAGTGTTGTTCCTTCAGAAAAGGAACATCAAAACGAAAGTGTTGTTCCTTCAGAAAAGGAACAACAAAACGAAAGTGTTGTTCCTTCAGAAAAGGAACAGCAGAAAAACAAGAGTGCACACAAGTGCTGTTCCTTCAGAAAGGAACAGAAAAAACGACAGTGTTGTTCCTTTGGAAAAAAGGAACAGCAGAAAAATGCAAGTGTTGTTCCTTTGGGAAAATGAACAACAAAAACGATGGAACTACTGAGCCTACAAAAAGGAATAGCAAGATGCAGAGGTACTGTTCCTTGAAAAAGGAACAGCAAGGCGGTGAGAATGATGTTTCTTCCTAAAAGGAACAGCAAAGAGAAAATGCAAAAAAAATATCTACAAAGAATAATTTACGCTAACAAAACAAAGGAATTATGTACAAAATGTAAGAACAGTTGAATCACTTAATGAACCAGAGGTGAGGAAGATTTCTCTTCCTCCTCCAAAATTTGCATGTCGGAGTCTTCGCGGAGCTGCTGGTAGAAGGATTCCCGAGTAAGTGGTTTGCGATATAGTCGAACTCGGTGGCCATTTGCCTTGAAGGTATGTCCAAATCCGTCAATGGTGATTAGAGTAAGGGTGCCATTATCATGTACCTTCTGGATTTCGTATGGCCCCAGCCAACGAGTCTGAAGCTTCCCGGGAAAATCCTAAAACCTGGAATCGTATAGGAGCGCCCAATCTCCTTCGCAGAAGACTTTCTTTTTAATGAGAGTGTCATGCCATTTAGCTCGCTGTTGTTGGATCAATGCAGTGTGTTGAAGGGCAGAGAGCCTGATTTCATCTAGCTCATTGATCTGTTGTAATCTGTTAATCTATGCTTCGTTTAGATCTAGACCGACTTCTTGTGTTGTTCGCAGTGTTTGTATCTCGAATTCTATCGGGAAGATGGGTTCCTTTCCAAATACCAGTTGGTATGGCGAATAGCCGGTAGTGCTTCTCCATGTTGTTCTGTAAGCCCACAAGGCTTCTGGTAATCTTGCAGCCCAATCGTGTCTATGTGATGCAATGGTTTTTGTTAGGATTGCTTCTATTATTTTATTGCTGCTTTCTACTTGACCATTTGCCTATGGGTGGTATGGAGTAGTAATTTTATGCTGGATATGATAGTTTTTTAGTGTTGCAGCAATCTTTTTACCAGAAAACTGTGGTCCACCATCTGTAATTATATCTCTTGGAAGCCCATATCGCACAAATATATGGAACATGAACTGTATGACAGAATCCTCTGTAGCTCTCGGCAATGCCTTTGCTTCAACCCATTTGGTGACATATTCTGTTGCTACCAAAATATATGTTTTCTGGTTCGAGGATGGGTTAATTGGACCAAAAAAATCGAGGGCCCATTGCTCGAATGGTTCAATAACTAGCTGTGGATTCAGGGGCATTTCGTCGGACTATCCAGGGCATCCTGCTCTTTGGCAGCTATCACAAGCTTGAACGAACTTCTTTGCATATTTGAAGATCATGGGCCAATAATACCCTGTTTGCAGCACCTTGTGACTAGTTCTTCGATCGGCGAAATGTCCGCCACATGGTCCATCGTGACAAGCTTTCAAAATGTCAAAAATTTCATCTTCGCGGACGCATCTCCTGATGTGCATATCTGCCCCTATATGAAACAGGTAGCCCCCAATCCAAGAAAATCAAGTACTTCGCTGGACAATCTGTTTTCGTTCATTGGGGGTTAGATGTTTCGGTAATTTGCCTACTGCTAAATAATTTGCAACATCAGCATACCAGGGTGTTTTAACAGTGACAGCAAACAAATGCTCATCTGGAAATTGATCTTCAACTGTTGCTGTGTCCATTGGTTTTGGCATTCGCGAGAGAAAGTCAGCTACAGGATTTTCTTTTCCAGGTCGGTCCTTGATTGTGATATCGAATTCCTGCAATAAAATCAGCCATCTGGTTATTCTACCATTTGTGATTGGTTTATTTGCTAAGTATTTTATGGTAGAGTGATCTGTATACAAGATAACAGGATATCCAGTAATATAATGCTTGAATTTATTGACAACATGTATTACAGCTAAAAATTCCTTTTCAGTAACGGTATAATTCAATTCAGCAGGAGATAAATTCTTGCTAATATAATAAATTGCATATGGCTTTTTATCTTCTTCCTGCCCAAGGACTGCTCCAATAGCTGTATCTGAAGCATCTGATGAAATTTGAAATGGTAGGTCCCAATTTGGACCTCTAAGGACTGGGGCTGTTGACACAAGCTTTTTCAGATCCTGGAAAGCACGGTCGCATTTTTCTGTCCAAAGAAAGTCAACATTGCTTGTCAGTGCATATAGAGGTGCAGCAATATGAGAAAAATGTTCTATAAATCTTCTATAATAACCAAAAAATCCAAGAAAACTGCGTACCTTTGTTTGAGTGGTAGGAGTGGGAATTAGCAAAATTATTTGAATTTTGGCCGGGTCTACCTATATGCCAGCTGCTGAGATATAATGTCCTAAAATAAGTCCTTCCGTCATCATCATATAGCATTTTTCATGGCTCAAACAGAGCCTGGTGGCAATGCAGCGCTGGAGCACTTTTTCCAGTGTGTCCAATGCTGGGTCAAAATCATCTCCGTATGGTGTAAAATCATCCATGTATACTTCGAGCCCTTCATTTATTAAGTCTGAAAAGATGCTGAGAATAGCCCTTTGAAATGTGGCAAGGGCATTGCATAGGCCAAAAGGTAAAACTCTGTAGGCAAATGTTCCCCAAGGACAAGTAAAAGTAGTTTTGTCTTCATCTTCAGGGTCAATCTGAATCTGATTGTATCCACTGAAGCCATCTAAGAAAGAAAAGAATTTCTTTCGTGCCAAAGTGTCTAATACTTGTTAAATGAATGGAAGGGGAAAGTGGTCTTTTTGTGTTGCTTTATTTAGCTCTCTATAATCTACACAAATCCTCCACTTTCCATTCTTCTTTGGCACCACAACAAGTGGAGAGACCCATTTACTATCAGAGATAGGATAGATGAAGTTCACATCTAAAAGTTTTTGAAGTTCAGCTTTTACAATGTCTTTTAGATGAGGATTAAGTCTCCTTTGTGGTTGGCGAATAGGTCTTGCATATTTCTCTATGTAAATGTGGTGTGTACATAACTGGGGATCAATTCCTTTCATGTCAGGATAGTCCCATGCAAATGCTTCTTTGTATTTCCTTAGTAGTTGGATGAGCTTCTCTTCTTGTTCAGAAGTCAGGTTGGCATTAATGTTTAAAGTCTTTCCTGGCTCAATTTCTACAATTTTGCTATTTGAGACAGAGGTAGTAGGTATTGTTTGATCATGAGTATCTTTAAGAGGATCTTCTTCTAATTCATTATCAAATGCTGCTTCTATCATGTGACATTGTATGTGGGATCTGGATTCAGCTTGGCTAATAAAATTGTTAATGGCATCATCTTCTGTTTGGTCTTTGAAATCGAGGGCCTCTTCTATGGTTAATGGAGATCTAATATTTTCAGTAAGGTATGATACAGGATGTTTGTTAGTTTTTATTATTGTGACACTTGGCTGGGCTGGAGGATATAAAGCTAGATTCTTGATATTAGCTCCCCTAGTTATGGTCATACTACCTTGTCGGCAGCCAATATAAGCATTAGCAGTTGCAAGCCAAGGTCTGCCTAAAATCAATGGATGTCCATCAAGTCGGTTTTTGGGGTTTATTATCAGAAAATCGACAGGATACTCCTAGGAATCAACGGATATCATGACATCATGCAGTGTTCCCTCTGGCCTAACCACGAATCGGTCAGCTAGTTCTAATAAAGTGGAGGTCGGTTCTACTGATGTAATGCCCAGTTTTTGACAAGTGGTGGTTGTTAAGATATTAATTGCAGCTCCTAGATCAACTAAGGCATTTGAGAAGGTTTGTCCATTGATTTGTACGGTTACTATTGGATTTCCTGGGTTACGGGTGTTTCTCTTCCTGATAATAGGTCGGATAAGGTACCAACTACTTGGACTTTTGGGTTATTTGTTATTTTCCTCCTTGATTTTTTTATGCATAGCTCTTTGATGGTCTTTGCATATATTGGGATGTCTTGAATGGCTTGGAGGAGTGAAATTTTTAAGTACAGATTTTTTAGTCTCCCAGAATGTCAAAATCAGGATGTTGTATAGGTCGAGGTATAGTTAATCGTTCTGGGAATGGGGGAGAAGATGTGATTGCTTGATCATGAATTTGTTGTCTGGTCACATCCTCTTCTTGTGGTGGTTGTTCTATAGGTAATTGATTTTCAACTTGAGCAGTTTTATCTCCCTCTGTTTCAATGATGCGCCCCGATCTTAATTGAAGGTCATTACACTCCCTTAGATCGGTTCCTATCTCTGGTGTTTCAATTATTTGAATAGATTGGACCGGTCTGTTATTCAGATTAGGGTTGGGTTGGGCTGGGAGTTGTGGTCTTAAGTTAGATTGGGGGTTTTGTTGTAATGCTGGCAGTGTAGGTTGAGGGAGCGGAATGGTTCCTACTGGCTGATTCATCGGTCTTTTCCAGTTTGTCTGCCAGGCTTGACTCTGTGAAGTAGGAGGGGACCATTGTGCTGGATATACATTGTTTTGCCAATATGGTGGAGTATAGGGAAAATTTGGCCAACTGGGTTGACTTGTTTGGTTTGGCCATGGTGATGATGAAGGAAATGGTTGTTGTGACCAATTCGAGAAGGGAGGTTGATTTTGCCACATTGTATTATATTGTTGAGCATGATATTGTGGAGGCTGAAAAGAAGAAGCTGGATCTGGGAACATACCTGATTGTCGCGGTTGCCATTGACGACGCTGATTGAGTAGGTACACCGGTTCTAGCTCTTCTTCTGCTTCCTTGTATACTGCTTTCAATCCAGGAAGTGAGGGACAACTCTCTGTAGAGTGGTCTTTTGTACAAATGGTGTAGACTTGAACTGCATCTAATGGACACTCCTTGTGGCTGTGTTTCTTTCTGCATCTGGGACAAAAGATTGCCAAATTTTGTTCTACCTCTGCTTGCTTTTGTTTAGCCTGCATAATATCAAGTTGTGTTGTCAGTGTCCCCAATATGTCAGTTTTAAAATTTTCTAATAAATTTCCAATTTCTGCGCGAGTTACTCCCTCTATAGAGATCTTGTTGTCCCTTATAAACTTGTCATGTTCCGCTGGTTTCAATCTTGTGCTGCCTCTCAAGCTCCTGATACATAAATTAATAATGTCAGCGAAATTTTCCTGATAAATATCTCATTTTCCCATAATATTTAGTGTTTCAATCCATTGTTCCTTCATTCCCCTAATTAATGATGTTTTTAATACATTATCAGGTAAGGGTAATGATGCATAAGGAGATCTTTGAAGATTATACTGAAAATGCTCAACATATTCTTCTAATGTTTCATTTGGTCTAGCTACCATCTAAAATATTTCATCTTTTAACTCTCTAGACCTGCAATAATCCTGATATTTTTTTAGAAAAGACTCTTTCATTTGATCCCAGTTATTTATAACACCACCACCCAGCCCCATAAACCATCTTAAAGTAGCCCCTTTTAATGTAGAGGGAAATAATTTCAGTTTCTGGGGATCGGTGGTATAGTCATATCCTCTACACAGCACATCAAATTCAAATAAGAATGCATCCGGATCTTCTGATGTAAGGCCATGGAATGTAGGGATATGCTGGAGAGGAATTGCTTTCATAGGTGCATTAGCTGCAGTATCCACAATGGGGTATTGCAGTGTAGAGGTTTGGGTGTTTGGCTGGTTCTGGGCCATTTGGTCAAATATATGCCAATAGCCTTCTGGGATATCTAGGAGGGTATTCCTAGGTTGTCGAGGGGGAATGGCTCTAACAGGAATGGCCTTAACAACACTTCCTTTATCTGGGATGATGAGAGTGCCTAATGTCTGGGGGGATTCTGGTTCTTGAGTTTCTTCAACTTCGTTATAAATGATTTTTGCAGCACTTCCCTTATCTGGGCTACTTAATGGCTGAATTATCCCAAGAGGAGATCTTGGTTCTTTAGTTTCCCCGGTTTCTCCTCTTCCTTCACAGAGGTTGCTAAGGTTCCCTTCTTGCAATGATTTTGGGCTAGAATTTTCAATTTCTTGAAAATCTTGCTCTTCGGTTTGACTATGCACCTCAGCAAAGGCTACAGATGGTGATCCTGTGGCCTGAAGGGAACTAGTAGGCTGTCTAGAAGTAACTTTTCTAGGTCCTACTGAAGGCTGAGATTCTGCTTTCTTAAGGATTTTGTCTATAAAGGTCAATCGGCCAAGGGTCACCGGCCCCTTAGCTTTGTCAGGCTTGGGTAGAGGTTTAGGATTCTTTTCAGGCTTTTTCTACTTAGTCATGCACACAAATCAACTACTAATTTCTACCCAAAGAAAACAACAACAAATAAGAGGAAAGCGGGCAGGGAGCAGGGCTATTACATGCTCCGTACGCAGGTTCTTACCTTCCGTTTTTAAAACCCAATTCTCTCCTAGCAGGTTCTTACACTACTCTGGAAAAGAAACAAATGGCTACACTCTTCCCCGACAACGGCGCCAAAATGTCGAGCAGTAAAAAGGGTCTTTTTCACCTCTATTTACCCTACATTAACTTATCAATCCAGGAACGATTTGTTATCTCAAAGAGTGTACTCAGTTTGAGGCGGTCATTTGTCAGAGTAATGCTAGTAGTATAGTGCTCTAAATACAAGAGTAAACGGATGCTTAAAACAAGATCTACTTACAGAAAAGCTCCTTAAGACTCAAATCATGCATTCAGAAAACTATAGCAATTTATCAGTCAAGGGTACAGTAACAGTAACTCATCCCTCTGTAAACTGATGTAATTAAAGATAACCAAGGAAAAGATCATCAATCTGGGAGCTAGACAATAGATGTCAATACTCACTACAGTCTCAGATCGTTCTGCACACCAAAGCAATGATAATACAAATAACAGGAAATGGAACAGCAACTAGTCTTCTAAACAAGATTGAACAACAAAACCTTAGTCTACGGAAATAAATGCAGCAATTGTATCCTATAGGAATCAGATAACAATATTCACTCTAAAGATAAATCGGACAACAAACGGAAATAGAATGGCAACTAATCAGACATGAAGTATAGAACAACAACTAGAGTCAAATATCAATGTACAATGAACCAAGATAAATAACACACACGGCATGCTTAATATTAAGAGAAACAGTAATCTAACTTCGATACAACAGGTATCAATCTCAATTATAAAGAGCAATGATTGTAATTCGTAATGGAACAACAACGTCAGTTGAACAACAATCGTGATTAAGTGTAAACCATAGATGAATACAGTAATACCAACTTATGAATGTTACAGCACGGTTACTCTGTAATTGAACAAAAATAGCATTCTGTAAGGAACAACAATGTTATATCAATGGTTAAAGGAACAACAATGCGTTACAAGTTAGAATGAACAATACAACATTCCTGTCACAGAGAACAACATTACTCAGTTGAGCATAAACAAAATATAACAGAACCGTGATGTAAAATAGCAAAACACATCAGATTACCGAACATAGCTAATAATGAAAACCACACACAAATTAGAGATAATGGTATAGGAGCAAGTGTTCCACCAGGGCCGGGCCCTTAGCCTCCAGGGACACACCGCTTGAGATTACTCCAAAATCAAAGATGGAACGGCAACCAGATTTATATTAAAACATCAAAGCAGAGTTATAGTGGATCACTTCTCAACGAGAGTCGATGATCAAAGTTTCAAATACAAAGGAGAATTACATAAAAAATAACAATAGGTCGTCCCCCGGGCTAGCAGTGCTGCCCCTTCTTATAACAGCCGAGCGGAGATATCAATGATGCAAAAATAGTTAAGATAGCGATCCCTCAGGATCAAAGGATCCTAAGGGATTCGCCAGACTGTTAATTCCCAGTTATCCATTTGTTCTCTTGCGCCGATTTGATATCTCCTTTTCCCTTTCCGGGCTGATACGCTCCAATTTGGATCGTCTTGTTTGCATGCGGTTTCCTGCCAAAGGGACAGCAGTTAACTTTGTCCTATCTTTTCCTTTGGGATGGCAATCTTTCGTTTTCTCCTTTTCCTGCATAAGAAAATGGCAATTATTAGTTGTTTTGCGTTGCATATAAATCCCATAGATTTTTTCATAATTTCTTATTATCTACCTAGTTCATGATGCAAAGAGGTTATGAGTTTTAAAGAAAAGATGACAAAATAAACAATAAAAACATACCTTCTTTAGTACTCCACACTTGCCTCACTCCTCCCTTCAGGGACCATGGTTTGAAGGAAAAACTCCCATTCAGCCCCAAAAAGATAGAATTCTAATTCCTTATGAAACTTAGGGTTTTCTGCTAATTAGGCCAGCATCTTTAGTTTTCAAGGATAGTTTGCAGCTGTTATTTTTATTATCTCTAGCTTTGTATTAGATTTCATGGTGTTTCACAATAGGCTGCAAGTATTTCAATGCATGAACTAAGCAAATAAATGATGAAATTATGTTTTCTTATGTTGATGGAGATGTTTCTTGTTTTAACATGATTTATGAGTAAAAGCCAATCATGTGTGTATTGCAGTAGTTTCAAGAGTGTAGGAAGAATATCATGTTAGCATCCCCAAGCTAACCCCATCCATCCATAATCGCCAAAAGCCACTAATTCCGTAAACTGATTTATCATTTCATAAGACCAACTTTCCATGCTTGTTGATCAAATCCAACCATCCTACAAACTTTGGTTTGAGTTCTGAGGAAGTCCTAGCCACTTCCTTGCCTTATTCCTTCCATCACTCACCTTCCCTAAGCCCTATGCCACTGTGTAAATCACTCCTCTTGCTTTCGGCCTGATCTTGTAGGAATACAGGGGATCTTATAGGTGCATTAAGATATCCTATAGACATCATGTAGGACGATCTGTAGTAGCATGTTTTGAGGCTGATTTGTGAAAAATGCATCAAGAAAGATAGGAGAAGACCCCTGCTTTCCTCTCAAGCCATCTAACCCTTCACAACCACCTCTCTCCACACCTAACCCACCTGCCATACAATCAAGAAGAATTAACATTCATATTTTCACAAAAATGACAAAAAGAAAAGGTTGATGTGTCCATTCGTATACACAGCAGTAAAGTGTTTGATTAGATCAGATTGCATGCTTAGTGTTATCTCAAAATCAGGCCCTGGAAGGCTGCAGACCAGGAAGACTTCAAGTAACTATTTCAACCTACTTTAGGCTGAGGCTTAGCCTCCTCAACCTGAGAGGGCTCTCTCTTGATGGATTAATGATTTTGATTAAAGATAAGATGGCTAACTCTTATAGAACAACTATGAAAGATATGAATGGTGGAAACACATTAAACAAAACTATCCATTGGGCTTATGGAGTCAACAACACCTCAATATAACAATGAACTCAACCTTACATGGAAGTCAGGGCATTCAGCATTTAAACATTCAGAACATAAACTCATATGGGACCACACAGTTTATAAATGTATACAGGAAGTCAGAGCACATTCAGTGAATTCTGAGTGATTATACATCCATACCACTGTAAGAATTAAGAAAAGGACAACATCACATATTCTGAACATAAAAAATCCTTCATGAATCCTGAGAAGTAAAGTCAAGCATGTATTACTGAAAATGAGTCTTACATAGGCCAAATACAAGCTTTTTCATAAAATTTCCAACCATGATTACCTTGTTGTTTCAGCTATATATAGAGCTCTTATTCTAACTGATCGAGATTCCTCCTCCAGCATGAGGGGAATTCGAAAACTACTTCTATTACTGACATCTGTTTAGCTTTCAACTGCCTATACTGCCTATTTAATGTAACAAACTTCCACTAGACCTTTCTAGACATCTAAATCAAGTAGGACTCTAATTCCATAACAGCCTTGGTCTATAATCATCCTCGTTCTTTGACATCTGGTTCCCTTCTAGTTTAGCTGTGATGAGTCTTCAAGGTTCCATGTTTGTCTTCAATGTCACATGTTTTCCAATGCCTTGAAACATAGGAAACTACCCCTGTTTACTGGTCTTTAGTTTTCCTCAAAATATTCGAATCCAAAGAAGCATGTCCTTTATCCTTTAATTATCCAAAATGGAGCAGACTGCCATGTCCTTGATGTGCTGTAAGCCTTTCCCATGTACCTGTGTGATGACAAAACCTTTCAAAAAGATTTGCTGTTTTGTCAATCATAATTGATCAACTCAATTGTAACATGCAGCTACAGCAGTTTCGTAGCGCGCTACGAAACTACTGTGTAATTTCAAAAACACAGTCTTCCTTTCATAGCTAAATGATCACCACTATTCATGGCTTAAGCACCTTACTCCCTTGATCATTTTGACAAGATTTGCTTATAACTTTTCAAGAAACAGATATTTCTCCTAAGGAAAAGATGCAATGACACCAATAACACCATTCACTGTTCCAAATATAACCGTATGAATCTGGCTAGTACCTCACGTGCAAATTGTATAGGCATCTTCTCTTCAGGTGCAAGGGGATGTGCTAATATAGTTCCCTCTTGATTGCAACCAAAAACAGGGCTGGCAGCTATGAAATGATTCCTGTCAATATTAATTGCCACAGCCGCTAGCAACAAATTGCAAGACTTAGATAACAAACTTTGCAGCCACCTTAACTAGCCATTACTCGTATCAAAAAGAAATTCCAACGGCCATGAGCCTAGTGGATGTATAGCTTCACAACCAGAGATTTGACCCCAATTATCGACCTTTCAAGAGGTAGAACAGCAAATGTCAATGTAGTGATGGTAATTCTTCAATTACATTGAGGTTAATGGAGTTTCTCTTGACAAGAAATACGCCTGGAGAAGCCTTGGGAAAAAAAATCAGGGCCATGTGATAAAACTAAATACAGGGTTGTAATGTAAAGAACATCTCGACGTGTATCAGCTAATTTAGCCATACCCTTGAAAATGAGACTGGAACACTGAATAACACAGCAAAAATCCTGATATATGATAAGATATGCAACTGATGGCTCAAATATCAACAAGATTTGTTCAGCAGATGGATATCCCAGTCTTCACATCATCCATAGAGGATAAACCATTGCTCGCTTTCTCATTTGCATTAACATCTTTGGGCAATTTATCTTTTGGTGGAAAGTCGTGTATTGTTCGGAACTCCTCTGTAAGTAACCTTTCCAATTCTTGATGCTTTTTCAAATGCCTGGCATCCTTCTTGCGATAATGATGAAATGCCCAATATTTTTCAAGACCATAGAGATTCCCCTTCTTGTAGAATTCAATGGTTAACTGTTCAAAATCCTCATAGGGTCTTTCCTTAAATTTCTTCTCCAATCCATAGCTGTAGAACCTAAAAAGGCACTCCATGCCGTAATTATACTTTGCTGCTGCATCTTCCAGTGCTAATCTTCGGAACTCATTATACATGGAGCGGTTGAAATTATTTCTGAGGAAAAATGACCAAAATCTGTAGAGAGTATTCATTTCCTCACTGCAACCAGTACCAACTCTCTTGCGCTCTGCCAGGCAACGCTTGTAGTATTTCAAATATTTCTGTTGTTTAAAACCATGATCTTCCAAAAGTTCATGACTTGGATGCTGAAAAGGAGGAAAAGACTTTGGCATGGAACCAACTGGCGAACTACTTCCAGCAAAACTGCCACTGCCAAGACATGATCCATGAGGAGAAGATGCAAGCTTTGAGGATGCCATTGTTCCCCCATGGTTGTCTGGTGATGTTGATCCAAAGAAAAACCCAACAGAATTACTAGGTGGACTTTCTGATATGATGCTTTGTCGGTTGCGAAGTCCTGTGCCTTGATTTCGAGCAATGCTAGGAAATAATCGTTCTTTATGTGAAGGCTGTTTCGTGTCAAATAACTGTATCCTGAGGCACGCAAGCCTGATGCAGTTATTCCCAGGCGGTCCAATCCAGGTATTGTTAACATTAATAATATTATGGCCTCTGCTGCTGCAGTGTACCCATGATGGTACCCATGATGGCCACATTTAGTCTGCAATTCTCTTGAACCATCATCACGGAGCTCCCATTTGTATAACTGAATCTTTTGATTGATGCCAGCAAGCAACTTTCCATTAAATGCATTCAGATAGTAAACAGAACCCTTTGTCTCCTTCTCAGCAACAACTGCAACATGTGCCAGTACCACGACACCTAACGATCTAAAACACATCGAATTCTGATAAGTATGACAGCTGGGTGAGATTTGCTATGGATCAGCACAAAATCACTTAGACCGTGTTTCGCTACGAAATCACCAGAAACATGTTGCGCTGCGAAAACACCTAAAACTGACTTATGCGCTACGAAATCACCTAAAGAGCTTTGTAGCACATAATAACCTTTGAACAAAGTTGACACATGGAAATTGTGTAAATTATGAGACTAGTGGTGAATGAGGATGCATAGTGGACTCCTTAGACTCAGACTCTAAGGCAAACAAAAACTCAAAACTAGACTAGCACTGAATTTTTTACCATCAAACTAATGTGAGCGGTTTTGAAATTAGAATTCTTAAGTGATAACAGTGGCTCCACTTGGGATAGTGTGCTCCTGTAGTACACTAAGAACTCGTATGTCCAGTGCCTTATCCATTTATGACAAACAGAAATTTTCTTGACAAGCATCCCTTTCAAGCTTCTAGGGCCTTCACCTCGGGCTTGAACTTGATAATCACCATAGGAGAGAGAAGTCTATATCTACTATAAAAAAAATTGCTCAGTCAACCTTGAGCTTATTTGCATTTTCCTACCTACCTACCCTATCAATTCAAACTTCTTTCAGCTCAATCAATGTGAAATTTCCAATGTAGCCAATCATTTGTCTTATCTTATATTTGAGTTTTTTGACTGCATCAGAGTTCAGAGCCACAATGATATTGTGATGACCAGTGCCACTGAAATTGCCTCTGATCTTCATAGAAAAACTGAAACACTGGAAAGTAAAACTCTTCCATATATTTGGCTATAGGATCCCAGAATACATGATCAGCTTGATGATTCTTGTAACTTTCTGGTTGTGCAAACTGATCTTCAACAACAGTGTATAGTTCCTCAATCGTGAAAGAGAAAGGAAGCAACACTCTCTCCTTGTGTTCTGCCATAGAAAGCTTCTGAAAATAATGATCATGATTATGAAAACTATATGCCTGAATTTGACCTTGTAAACCTTCAATGTCTTTCTCAATGTCTTTAGCAACTTCATCCAAAAATTTCATCTTATCCTTTGCCTTGCACTCAAATGATTTTAGATACGAAGACAAGGACAAAGAAAAACTTTCATCTATTTCTTCATTAATATGATCATCATTCCATTGTTTGAAACCTTGAATTGAAGGAGAGTTTGCCACCACATCTGATCTATCTATCCATTCCTCCAAAAACATAAGCCAAAAGTCTTCAAATGACTTAATGGATTTGGTAGGAAAGCTTTCAATCCACTGTTTACATTTCCCTTGAAATGAATCATAGAACAACATAATGCAAACATCCTCATGTTTAACTCTAAGAAGCTCTGTAAAATCACAAAAATCTGATATATGCTTCAAAGTTAAATTCAAATCTTCTCCGTTGAATTTTGGACCATTCCTTAGAAAATATGCATCCTTGGGAAAATGATTTGGGAAACCATGAATTCCTAAAAAATCTATGCATGCATACCTTGAAATAAGAATGGTAGCATCTGGGTCCTTCATAACTCCAGTGGAATCACCATGAATCTATGAATTTCGAATTCTTCAACAATGGAGTCGCCAAGGTAGTTTTGCAGCCTCAAAAACCTTCTGATCTCCTGCTACCTTCAGAAGTGCAGCTTCATGATTTCGGGAATGAATAATCTTCAGGCTCCCGGCAGACGCACCAAAATGTTATCTCAAAATCAGGCCCTGGAAGGCTGCAGACCAGGAAGACTTCAAGTAACTATTTCAACCTACTTTAGGCTGAGGCTTAGCCTCCTCAACCTGAGAGGGCTCTCTCTTGATGGATTAATGATTTTGATTAAAGATAAGATGGCTAACTCTTATAGAACAACTGTGAAAGATATGAATGGTGGAAACACATTAAAAAAAACTATCCATTGGGCTTATGGAGTCAACAACACCTCAATATAACAATGAACTCAACCTTACATGGAAGTCAGGGCATTCAGCATTTAAACATTCAGAACATAAACTCATATGGGACCACACAGTTTATAAATGTATACAGGAAGTCAGAGCACATTCAGTGAATTCTGAGTGATTATACATCCATACCACTGTAAGAATTAAGAAAAGGACAACATCACATATTCTGAACATAAAAAATCCTTCATGAATCCTGAGAAGTAAAGTCAAGCATGTATTACTGAAAATGAGTCTTACATAGGCCAAATACAAGCTTTTTCATAAAATTTCCAACCATGATTACCTTGCTGTTTCAGCTATATATAGAGCTCTTATTCTAACTGATCGAGATTCCTCCTCCAGCATGAGGGGAATTCGAAAACTACTTCTATTACTGACATCTGTTTAGCTTTCAACTGCCTATATTGCCTATTTAATGTAACAAACTTCCACTAGACCTTTCTAGACATCTAAATCAAGTAGGACTCTAATTCCATAACAGCCTTGGTCTATAATCATCCTCGTTCTTTGACATTTGGTTCCCTTCTAGTTTAGCTGTGATGAGTCTTCAAGGTTCCATGTTTGCCTTCAATGTTACATGTTTTCCAATGCCCTGAAACATAGGAAACTACCCCTGTTTACTGGTCTTTAGTTTTCCTCAAAATATTCGAATCCAAAGAAGCATGTCCTTTATCCTTTAATTATCCAAAATGGAGCAGACTGCCATGTCCTTGATGTGCTGTAAGCCTTTCCCATGTACCTGTGTGATGACAAAACCTTTCAAAAAGATTTGCTGTTTTGTCAATCATAATTGATCAACTCAATTGTAACATGCAGCTACAGCAGTTTCGTAGCGCGCTACGAAACTACTGTGTAATTTCAAAAACACAGTCTTCCTTTCATAGCTAAATGATCACCACTATTCATGGCTTAAGCACCTTGCTCCCTTGATCATTTTGACAAGATTTGCTTGCAACTTTTCAAGAAACAGATATTTCTCCTAAGGAAAAGATGCAATGACACCAATAACACCATTCACTGTTCCAAATATAACCGTATGAATCTGGCTAGTACCTCACGTGCAAATTGTATAGGCATCTTCTCTTCAGGTGCAAGGGGATGTGCTAATATAGTTCCCTCTTGATTGCAACCAAAAACAGGGCTGGCAGCTATGAAATGATTCCTGTCAATATTAATTGCCACAGCCGCTAGCAACAAATTGCAAGACTTAGATAACAAACTTTGCAGCCACCTTAACTAGCCATTACTCGTATCAAAAAGAAATTCCAACGGCCATGAGCCTAGTGGATGTATAGCTTCACAACCAGAGATTTGACCCCAATTATCGACCTTTCAAGAGGAAGAACAGCGAATGTCAATGTAGTGATGGTAATTCTTCAATTACATTGAGGTTAATGGAGTTTCTCTTGACAAGAAATACGCCTGGAGAAGCCTTGGGAAAAAAAAATCAGGGTCGTGTGATAAAACTAAATATAGGGTTGTAATGTAAAGAACATCTCGACGTGTATCAGCTAATTTAGCCATACCCTTGAAAATGAGACTGGAACACTGAATAACACAGCAAAAATCCTGATATATGATAAGATATGCAACTGATGGCTCAAATATCAACAAGATTTGTTTAGCAGATGGATATCCCAGTCTTCACATCATCCATAGAGGATAAACCATTGCTCGCTTTCTCATTTGCATTAACATCTTTGGGCAATTTATCTTTTGGTGGAAAGTCGTGTATTGTTCGGAACTCCTCTGTAAGTAACCTTTCCAATTCTTGATGCTTTTTCAAATGCCTGGCATCCTTCTTGCGATAATGATGAAATGCCCAATATTTTTCAAGACCAAAGAGATTCCCCTTCTTGTAGAATTCAATGGTTAACTGTTCAAAATCCTCATAGAGACTTTCCTTAAATTTCTTCTCCAATCCATAGCTGTAGAACCTAAAAAGGCACTCCATGCCGTAATTATACTTTGCTGTTGCATCTTCCAGTGCTAATCTTCGGAACTCATTATACATGGAGCGGTTGAAATTATTTCTGAGGAAAAATGACCAAAATCTGTAGAGAGTATTCATTTCCTCACTGCAACCAGTACCAACTCTCTTGCGCTCTGCCAGGCAACGCTTGTAGTATTTCAAATATTTCTTTTGTTTAAACCCATGATCTTCCAAAAGTTCATGACTTGGATGCTGAAAAGGAGGAAAAGACTTTGGCATGGAACCAACTGGCGAACTACTTCCAGCAAAACTGCCACTGCCAAGACATGATCCATGAGGAGAAGATGCAAGCTTTGAGGATGCCATTGTTCCCCCATGGTTGTCTGGTGGTGTTGATCCAAAGAAAAACCCAACAGAATTACTAGGTGGACTTTCTGATATGATGCTTTGTCGGTTGCGAAGTCCTGTGCCCTGATTTCGAGCAATGCTAGGAAATAACCGTTCTTTATGTGAAGGTTGTTTCGTGTCAAGATAACTGTATCCTGAGGCACGCAAGCCTGATGCAGTTATTCCCAGGCGGTCCAATCCAGGTATTGTTAACATTAATAATATTATGGCCTCTGTTGTTGTTGTGTACCCATGATGGCCACATTTAGTCTGCAATTCTCTTGAACCATCATCACGGAGCTCCCATTTGTATAACTGAATCTTTTGATTGATGCCAGCAAGCAACTTTCCATTAAATGCATTCAGATAGTAAACAGAACCCTTTGTCTCCTTCTCAGCAACAACTGCAACATGTGCCAGTACCACGACACCTAACGATCTAAAACACAGCGGATTCTGATAAGTATGACAGCTGGGTGAGATTTGCTATGGATCAGCACAAAATCACTTAGACCGTGTTTCGCTACGAAATCACCAGAAACATGTTGCGCTGCGAAAACACCTAAAACTGACTTATGCGCTACGAAATCACCTAAAGATCTTTGTAGCACATAATAACCTTTGAACAAAGTTGACACATGGAAATTGTGTAAATTATGAGACTAGTGGTGAATGAGGATGCATAGTGGACTCCTTAGACTCAGACTCTAATGCAAACAAAAACTCAAAACTAGACTAGCACTGAATTTTTTACCATCAAACTAATGTGAGCGGTTTTGAAATTAGAATTCTTAAGTGATAACACTTAGGATAGTTAGGGTTCCATTTGTGTTAGTTTAAAATTCTTCTAAAGCAAGATCTCTTAATAGATAGATGAGTGGTGTGTTTTAAGCATTTCTTTCAGTCTTTCATTACTGCAGTAGATAATATTTCAATTCTCTCAATTAGGGAAAAATTCCCCTTTCTCCATTGGTAATCAAACTTCTTCTAAATCAATAGAAGGTTGGTTTGAGAAACCCTAGTGGTCTATCACCAGCTCAGTAGTGACAAAGAGTGGATCCATTGCATCTATTTGTGTATACAGCACTGTCACCTCCAAGTTTGTACGAACCCCAGGTTGATAAAGTAAAGTTGATAGCCCTAGGATTTGCAACATTCTTGCTGCAATACTGGTGCTCATCACTGAGCTTCTAGAGTCTTATTTTCCTTGTGAGATTAGATCAGAGGATCATGTCTTTGAGTTGGCTTGGGTGCATTATTGGAGAATCTTCCTAACTTCTCTTTATCCCAAGCATATAGATTCATCCTCTAGGAGAGGTATCTAAGCCTATTTATACTAGTGATTCCAAAGGGTCGGGCTAATGGTTAGAATTTGAGCCTTGGAGAGACCAAGAGAATTATATTTACCTAGATCTAATATCTTAAGCTCAGGTGATCAACGATCCTTTGTTGCACTTTGAGGAGGAGGTTATGTTTCAAGCTTGAGGAGAGGGCTTCATTAACTGGAGGTATATCTTTTGTAGTGTCATTTATGATTAGTAGATCATTGTTCCCTTCTTATACTTGTGATATGATCATTTTTTCTGCCTAAACATGTTTTTTTAAGCTGTAAAACCCTCTGTGGAAGGTTATTCTTTGCTTGGTTGGTGGTGTATGTGTGCAAGGTCATGTTTTGTGGAAGTTGGAAGCAAGATCTTCAACTAGGATCAAATATTTCTCTGCATTAGGCCCAAAATACTTCATCGATCTACTAAGGTGCCTGGTACTGGCCTTCTAACTACTCTTTAATGTATCATGTAGGGGTGTAAAAATTGATTACTTGTGTAAGAGTGAACTAGCGCTACATTTGTTAATTCCTCTTCAACATTACGCACACCATTTTGGGTATATCCTTAGCTAATCAACTGGGTTAAAAGTAGTCTGCTAGCTCAGGTGAAATTATCCCATAACACCCTCCTAATTAGGGACAATTGCACCTTCATTTTGTTGTTTATGCATAACTAACAACCATAGGAATAAGTACCCTAGCCAATTCCTAGTCTCTGTTAGATCTTTGATTCTTTGTTGTTGAAAATCATTGGAAGTTATTTTCTTAGGTTTCTATATGACATTGAACACCTTATCATTGCATATTATCTAAACCCTAACTTATATCAGCCTTGTCTTGGTCTAGGGCCTAAGAATGGAGTATTTGAACGCTGGTATAGAACATATAGGTCTTTCTAAGCCCTGTTGGTACTCTAGGCCATATTATAGACCTTGTATTCATCACTTTGAGCCATAGCATTAAAATATACTTTAGGTGATATAGGGAATCCTCCCTTGTGGTTAATTACCACTAAAGAGTAGGAGAAAGGTCATTGAGGTGACAATGTCAATAGCAACCCTTTCTCTCATTGTCATAAGGTTTGGTGCCACCCAGTGAGGCTTTACACTTTGCTTGCTAGATTTTGTGACAACAACTTTGTCACCATTGTTGGGAGGAGTTGAGTCCACTTTCTCATAATCTGAAGTCTAAGCTTCATTATCTTAACTGAGGTCACCCCAAATTCAAGGATAAATATGCTCATGCAGCGACTCGATTAGAAGAATGAATCCCTAGTTCTTCATTGGTCTAAGAGATCCCATGCTTGTAGGTTGGAGCGAGCATATTTCAAGGCATTTATGTTCACCCTAATGACTACCCAGTTGATTTTAATGCAAAATGAAAGACAATGGCTCCTAAGGATTTGCATGAAATGTACCCTATGCTAGATGTTAAGGATATTCTTGGATATCCTACTCTTTATGGTACAAATTGTTTGAAAAATGTTCCAAAGTTTTATGGTGATCCTTCTTCAACAATTAATCATGTGATAAAATTCATCAGGTATGCTTCAAAGATCAATATGGTCCATGAGGATGCTCTCAATGGTTATTCATTGAGTCTCTTGAGAAAGAAAGTGAATGAGCTGAATGTTTTTCTAAACCTAAAAGCATACCTTCTATTGATATATTTATTGAAAAGTTTCTTGAGTGTTGGGGGCCAATGTTTCAAAGTTATGAAGATACCCTCCAAGATTTGTCTCTTGAAGTTTCTAAGTTTACTTAGTTTAGAAACCCTTCATGTACTTTTTCTGATTTATTCCTACCTACTTGTTATTTTTCTTTAACAAGTTATTTACAAAGTAAATATTGAAAATAAACACCAGTGCATGCTCAACATATTACAGATCAGCAGCTAAAAGAAACAAGAACAAACACACCACATGACACCATTATTTTTGGACTAATGTCCCCAGAAAAACCCAATGTGGGAAAACCAATGCAACTTACTGAGGGTTTTCTTATTAGGCAATATCAGAGTACAATTTGGGTGCCAAAAATGGCCTACCAAACAGAGAATTTTCTTAGCATCTATACCTCATAGTTTGAGAAAAATCTCCTGGCTGAAACCCAAGAAAATCCTTATGGCAGCTCCTCAGCACAAAATTGCTTTGCAACCCCAACGTCTGCCCAATCTAGACTGCATCAGCCCCTCTCTGTCTCACACTGGCCCTGCGTCAGTGTTTCTTGTCCTGTGTCAGCCTCAGGAGGCCTTGCGTCAGCTTTCTGGGCCTCTACGTTAGACACGCTGGCCTCTCTGGTGCTCTGCGCAGCACTTGGTTGCCTTTGTGTGAGTGCTTGTTGGCTCTGCGTCACTCTCCTTAGATTCTGCACTGCTCTCCCTTCTTCATCTGATATGACCTCATCTAGTTCTTGAGCAGCATTCTTCTCTGCATAGAAGTATGCTGGTACAGGTTCTTGAGAGCCTCCCACATCTCAACTTCTGCTTCCTTCTCAGCTATATGTGGTACCACATGATCCTTGACCCTGTCAAGGATAATGAACTTGGCCCTCGCCATCGCCTCTTCGTACTTGTCGTTATCATCGGGGTTGACTGGGATAGCTATAACCTTCAAGGAAAAGTTCTTGACACGATTCTTGTCAAGCACTGATAAGATTCTGGCCTTCCAGACTGCAAAGTTCGATGCTCCGTCTAGTCTATCCTGGTCTCTTACCCCGTGTAGTGCCATGAAGCTCCTCTACTTCCGTCCTGGAAGTTCTCTATTCGACTCCTCTGAGTCTCTACTTCCCGTCTAGAATTTCTCTTCTGGAATCCCTCTAAGTCCTAATTTCCCTCCTAGAAATCCTTCTGTCGCTTTTCGAGATGCCCCCTACTCTGATCGTCTTGTGAAACTGCACTACTAATCCAGGTTCCTCGGCTTAAAAACCTCGGTAAAAACTCCTCTGACCCTGCTCTGTCAGGTACTATTTTGACTATAGTACCTCACCATCTCCACTCTGCAATATTTCTACAGCCTTCTAGACTCCAACAACTGCCTCTCTATGAACTGCGTCAGCCCCTCTCTACCTCACGCTGGCTCTGCATCACCCCAGATGGGTCTGCGTTAGCCTTGGGATGCCCTGCATCAGCCTCTATATCAGCAAAGTTGGCCTCTCTTAGGCTCTGCGCAACTCCCATCTTCTTCTGCATGGCTCTGGCTAGCTCTGCTTCACACTTCTTAGCTTTTGCGCTGCTAGAAACAACTTATGTCACCTCGAGACAGTTGTTTTCTGATACATATGCTCCACTGAGATGATGTCTTTTAGTCCTCCTGTGATCTGCAATCATGCTCTGATAACATGTTGAAGTTTCTAAGTTTACTTAGTTTAGAAACCCTTCATGCACTTTTTCTAATTTATTCCTACCTACTTGTTATTTTTCTTTAACAAGTTATTTACAAAGTAAATACTAAAAATAAACACCAGTGCATGCTCAACATTTTACATATCAGCAACTCAAAGAAACAAGAACAAACACACCACATGACACCATTATTTTTGGATCAATGTCCCCAGAAAAACCCAATGTGGGAAAACTGGTGCAGCTATCTAAGGGTTTTCTTATTAAGAAATATCAAATTACAATCTAGGTGCCGAAACTAGCCTACCCAACAGAGAATTTCCTTAGTATGTATACCTCACAGTTTGAGAGAAATCTCCTAGTTGAAACCCTGGAAAATCCTTCTGGCATCTCCTCAGCACAAAACTGCTCTGCAACCCCAGCGTCTGCCCAATCTGGACTGCATCAGCCCCTCTCTATCTCACGTTGGCCCTGCGTCAGCCTTTCTTGGCCTGCGTCAGCCCCAAGAAGCATGGTGTCATCTTTCTGGGCCTCTGCATCAGACATGTTGGCCTCTCTGGTGCTCTGCGAAGCACTTGGCTACCTCTGTGTGGCCCTCCGTGAGCCCTTGTTGGCTCTGCGTCACTCTCCTTGGTTGCTGCACTACTCTCCAGGCACAATCTCTGCCTTCTCTGTTTCTCTGTACTCAATGCCCCACAGCTGCTCTCTCGATCACTGATTCTATCTCTCTTAGCAAACCCCGCTCTAGAGAATAAAATGACTGATCACTCTGGTGTGTTCTCCAAGTGACCCTCAAGCCTCCTCTTATATTTTTCCTGTTGACACCTCAACCACTGGGATTAAGTCCCTAATCAATGCTAAGATTAGATCTGGCTTGATCCATGTCTTTTGGACCACTCTAACACACATTCATATTAATACACATTAATATTTTATTTTCCCTAAGTTTAGACTTAGGGACTCCAATAAAAATATTAATTATTTTAATATCTCTTTATCTATTTAGAATCTACCCAAACCCTTTCTGGGTATTAGAGATCTCATGTGCCCCAACCTCTCCACCAAATTTCGTGGCTATAGCACATCTGGTGCTACCCCAAATCAACATTCTCTCTTAGCGAGGACTGTGCTCTAGCAATACTTCTCACTGAGTATTACTCTGATCATCCGGCATTGGTACCTTTGCTGATGCTAGACCTTCCTGCCCAACATCCTCTGCACTGTTGCCTCCTGTACTTTTTCCCATGGTTCTGCCATTGCCACTGCTGCATTTGTATGATAGCTCCCTCTGCATCCGTGTTGCTGCTGATCCTTTCTCCCAACACTACATCCGCACTACACCTCCTCTCATCAAGCTGCATCGTGCTGCCCACTGCTACACTGCAACTCAATTACTAAGAAGTAAGTAACTGATCTCCCAACTAACCTCCCTGTTGGGCTAGAGACACCCACTGATGTTGAAGCTCCCTCTGCTGCTGACAAGTGCTCCCTATCTCTGACCTCTGCGCTGCTGCAACAACTCCCTACATCTGGCACCGTTGCACACCTTTATGTTCCATCCTGCACTGGTGCAACACTTCTGTGCCTCTCGCACTATTGCAGCTTGCTATCTCTGCACTGTCTCGGGACTCCTGCATTGTAGCTCTCTCTGTCGCTCCATCCACATCCGTCTCTACCCACTCAGCTAGTCCTGTTACTCCTCGTTGGGGCTCCCGTAGCAAGGTCTAATCCAAGAGGCTAGGTACCTCAAGGATCCTGCCCCTCATCGTCTATAGTCCTCCTGACTACAACTTGATGTATCCCCACTTCCACTCAATTGGTGCATGTGCACTCATGGCACAATCGTCGTCTGTCAAAACTTCCTTCTCTGCCCGTGCTGGCACTGCCTTAGTCTCGGAAGACTCTCCCTTAATCTTCTTCCTTGGGCATTGGGTCGCATAATGACCCATCTCCCCAGAGTGGAAGCACTTGATCTTGGAGAGATCTTTCTTCTTCTGCTTCTCCTGCTTTCCCTCATATGCTAGGGCCACATCCTCCTCCTCCTGCTGAACTTTGATCCCTTTGTTGTTGCTACCTGTCTTTGACTACCGTCTGATCTCTTCCTAGTGAATAGATGCCCACATCTCGTCCCATGGTAGGAGAGTTCCTCTGCCCAGGAGACTCTGGACAAACACTTCCCAATATTATGAGACATCATTTAGGGTTGTCCTCACCATAAGCTCCTGATCTAGTGTCGTTCCTATAGTATTCAACTGGTCTTGGATCTCATTTTAGTCCTCCAAGGAAGGTGTCAATCGATTGACCCTTCTTCATCTGATACAACCTCATCTGGTTCTCGAGCAGCATTCTTCTCTGCACATAAGTAAGCTGGTACAGGTTCTTGAGAGCCTCCCACATCTCAACTTCCATTTCCTTCTCGGCTATATGTTGTACCACATGATCCTTGACCCTGTCAAGGATAATGCACTTGGCCCTCACCATCACCTCTTCATACTTTTTGTTATCATTGGGGTCGACTGGGATATCTATAACCTTCAAGGCGAAGTTCTTGACACGATTCTTGTCAAGCACTGACAAGATTTTGGCCTTCTAGACTGCGAAGTTCGATGCTCCGTCTAGTCTATCTTGGTCTCTTACCCCGTGTAGTGCCATGACGCTCCTCTACTTCCCTCCTGGAAGTTCTCTGTTCGACTCCTCTAAGTCTCTACTTCCCGTCTGGAAGTTCTCTTCTGGGCTCCCTCTGAGTCTTGATTTCCCTCCTGGAAATCCTCTGTCGCTTGTCGATATGCCCCCTACTCTGATCGTCTTGTGCTACTGCATTGTTGATCGAGGTTCCTTGGCTAGAAACCCTCGGTAACAACTCCTCTAACCCTGCTCTGTTAGGAACTGTTCTGACTACAGTACCTCACCAGCTCCACTCTACAATATTTTTGCAGCCTTCTAGACTCCAGCAATTGCCTCTCTGTGAACTTCGTCATCCCCTCTCTGCCTCACGCTGGCTCTACGTCACCCCATATGGGTCTGTGTCAGCCCTGGGATGCCCTGCGTCAGCCCTCTGGCCCTCTACATCAGTAAAGCTGGCCTCTCTGAGGCTCTACGCAGCTCCCAACTTCTTATGCGTGGCTTTGGCTGGCTCTGGGTCACACTTCTTGGCTTCTGCACTGCTAGAAACAACTTCTTTCACCTCAGGACAGTTGTTTTCTGCTGCTATTGCTCCACTCGTCTGATGTATTTTAGTCCTCCTGTGATCTACAATCACGCTCTGATACCATGTTGAAGTTTCTAATTTTACTTAGTTTAGAAACCCTTCATGCACTTTTTCTGATTTATTCCTACCTACTTGTTACTTTTCTTTAACAAGTTATTTACAAAGTAAATATTGAAAATGAACACCAGTGCATGCTCAACATATTATAGATCAGCAATTAAAAGAAACAAGAACAAACACACCACATGACACCATTATTTTTGGACCAATGTCCCTAGAAAAACCCAATGTGGGAAAACCGGTGCAGCTATCTAAGGGTTTTCTTATTAAGCAATATCAGAATACAATCTGGGTGCCAAAACTGGCCTACCCAACAGAGAATTTCCTTAGTAGCTATACCTCACAGTTTGAGAGAAATCTCCTGGCTGAAACCGTGAAAATCCTTCTGGCCCAATTTGGACTACGTCAACCCCTCTTTGTCTCACGCTGGACCTGCGTCAGCCCCAGGAGGCCCTGCGTCAGCTTTTTGGGCCTTTGCGTCAGACACGCTAGCTTCTCTGGTGCTTTTGTAGCACTTGGCTGCCTCTACGTGGCCCTGCGTGAGCCCTTGCTGGCTCTGCGCCACTCTTTGGTTGTTGCATTGCTCTCCCGAAACAATCTCTGCCTTCTCTGTTTCTTTGTACTCAATGCCCCTCAGCTGCTCCCCTGATCACTAATTCTATCTCTCTTAGCAAAACCCGCTCTAGAGAATAGAATGACTGATCACTCTGGTGTGTTCTCCAAGTGACCCTCAAGCCTCCTCTTATACTTTTCCTGTTGACATCTCAATGGCTGAGATTAATTCCCTAATCAATGGCTAAGATTAGATCTAACTTGATCCATGTCTTTTGGACCACTCTAACACACATTCATATTAATACACATTGATATTTTATTTTCCCTAAGTTTAGACTTAGGGACTCCATTAAAAATATTAATTATTTTAATATCTCCTGATCTGTTTAGAATTTGCCCAAACCCTTTCTGGGTATTGGAGATCTCATGTGCCCCAACCTCTCCACCAAATTTCTTGGTTAGAGCACATCTGATGCTACCCCAAATAAACACTCCCTCTTAGCGAGGACTGTGCTCTAGCAATACTCCTCACTGAGTATTACTCTGATCATCCGACATCGGTTCCTGTGCTGATGCTAGGCCTTCCTGCCCAACATCCTCTGCATTGATGCCTCCTGTACTGCTTCCCATGGTCCTGCCACTGCCACTGTTTCATCTGTACGACAGATCCCTCTGCATTTGTGTTGTTGCTAGTCCTTTCTCCCAGCACTGCATCCGCATTGCACCTCCTCTCATCAAGCTGCATCGTGCTACCCGCTGCTGCACTGCAACTCATTTACTAAGAAGTAAGTAACTGATCTCCCAACTGACCTCCCTATTGGGCTAGAGACACCCACTGATGTTGAAGCTCCCTCTGTCGCTGACAAGTGCTCCCTATCTTTGACCTCTGCGCTGTTGCAACAACTCCTTGCATCCCGCACCGTTGAACACCTCTCTGTGCCATCCTGCACTGGTGCAACACTTCTGTGCCTCTCGCACTGCTGCATCTTGTTAGCTCTGCACTGTCTCGGGACTCCTGCACTGTAGCTCTCTCTGCCACTTCATCCGCATCTGTCTCTACTCACTTAACTAGTCCTGCTACTCCTCATCGGGTCTCCCGTAGCAAGGTCTAATCCAAGAGGCTGGGTACCTCAAGGATCCTGCCCCTCATCTCCTATAGTCCTCCTGACTACAACTCGATGTCTCCCCACTTCCACTCAAGTGGTGCGTGTGCACTCATGGCACAATCATCATCTATCAAAACTTCCTTCTCTGCCCGTGTTGGCACTGCCTTAGTCTCGGAAGACTCTCCCTTACTCTTCTTCCTTGGGCACTGGGTCGCATAATGACCCATCTCCCCAGAGTGGAAGCACCTGATCTTGGAGAGATATTTCTTCTTCCACTTCTCCTGCTTTCCCTCAGATGCTAGGGCCACATCCTCCTCCTCCTGCTGAACTTTGATCCCTTTGTTGCTGCTACCTGTCTTTGACTGTCGTCCGATCTCTTCCTGGCGAAGCGCTACCCACATCTCGTCCCACGGAAGGAGAGTTCCTTTGCCCAGGATACTCTGGACAAACACTTCCCAATATTCTGAGACATCATTCAAGGCTGTCCTCACCATAAGCTCCTGATTCAGTGTCGCTCCTATAGTAGTCAACTGGTCTCAGATCTCATTCAGTCCTCCAAGGAAGGTGTCAATCGATTGACCCTTATTCATCTGATATGACCTCATCTGGTTCTCAAGCAGCATTCTTCTCTACACATAAGTATGCTAGTACAGGTTCTTGAGAGCCTCCCACATCTCAACTTCTATTTCCTTGGCTATATATGGTACCACATGATCCTTGACCCCGTCAAGGATAATGCGCTTGGCCCTCGCCATCGCCTTTTCATACTTTTCGTTATCATTGGGGTTGACTGGGATAGCTATAACCTTGAAGGCGATGTTCTTGACACAATTCCTTTCAAGCACTGATAAGATTCTGGCCTTCCAGACTGCAAAGTTCGATGCTTCGTCTAGTTTATCCTGGTCCCTTACCCTGTGTAGTGCCATGACGCTCCTCTACTTCCCTCCTGGAAGTTCTTTGTTCAAATCCTCTGAATCTCTACTCCCCGTCTGGAAGTTCTCTTCTAGACTCCCTCTGAGTCCTGATTTCCCTCCTGGAAATCCTTCTGTCGCTTGTCGAGATGCCCCCTACTCTGATTGTCTTGTGCAACTGCACTGCTGATCTAGGTTCCTCAGCTAGAAACCCTTGATAACAACTCCTCTGGCCCAGCTCTGTCAGGTATTGTTCTGACTACAGTACCTCACCAGCTCCACTCTGCAACATTTTTGCAGCCTTCTAGACTCCAGCAACTGCCTCTATGTGAACTACATCAGCCCCTCTCTGCCTCACACTGGCTCTACGTCACGTCTGCGTCAGCCCTGGGATGCCATGCATAAGCCCTATGGCCTTCTGCGTCAGTAAAGATGGCCTCTCTGAGGCTTTGCGCAGCTCCTAGCTTCTTCTGCGTGGCTCTGGCTGGCTCTACGTCACACTTCTTTGCTTTTGCGCTGCTAGAAACAACTTTTGTCACCTCAAGACAACTATTTTCTACTGTTATTTCTCCACTCGGCTAATGTCTTTTAGTCCTCCTGTGATCTGCAATAATGCTCTGATACCATGTTGAATTTTCTAAGTTTACTTAGTTTAGAAACCCTTCATGCACTTTTTCTGATTTATTCCTACCCACTTGTTATATTTCTTTAACAAGTTATTTACAAAGTAAATACAAAAAATAAACACCAGTGCATGCTCAACATATTACAGATCAAAAACTAAAAGAAACAAGAACAAACACACCACATAACACCATTATTTTTGGACCAATGTCTCCGAAAAAACCCAATGTGGGAAAATCGGTGCAGTTATCTGAGGGTTTTCTTATTAAGCAATATCATAGTACAATCTGGGTGCCGAAACTGGTCTACCCAACAGAGAATTTCCTTAGTAGCTATACCTCACAGTTTGAGATAAATATCCTGGCTGAAACCTCAAAAAATCCTTCCTTTAGCTCCTCAACACAAAACTGCTCTGCAACCCCTGCGTCTGTCCAATCTGGACTGCGTCAACCTCTCTTTGTCTCACGTTGGCCCTGTGTCAGCCCCAAGAGGCCCTACGTCAGCTTTCTGGGCCTCTGCGTCAGACACGCTGGCCTCTTTGGTGTGCTGCGCAGCACTTGGCTGCCTCTGCTTGGCCCTGCATGAGCCCTTGCTGGCTCTACGTCAGTCTCCTTGGCTGCTGCACTGCTCTCCCGGCACAATCTCTGCCTTCTCTGTTTCTCTATACTCAATGCCCCTCAGCTGCTCTCCCGATCACTGATTCTATCTCTCTTAGCAAACCCCGCTCTAGAGAATAGAATTACTGATCACTTTGGTGTGTTCTTCAAGTGACCCTGAAACCTTCTCTTATACTTTTCTTGTTGACATCTCAATGGCCGAGATTAAGTCCCTAATCAATGGCTAAGATTAGATCCGGCTTGATCCATGTCTTTTGGACCACTCTAACACAGATTCATATTAATACACATTAATATTTTATTTTCCCTAAGTTTAGACTTAGGAACTCCATTAAAAATATTAATTACTTTAATATCTCCTAATCTATTTAGAATCCGCCCAAACCCTTTCTGAGTATTGGAGATCTCATGTGTCCCAACCTCTCCACCAAATTTCGTGGCTAGAGCACATCCGATGCTACCCCAAATCAACATCAGCCATAGCCCTCTAAAAGGAATGCCTTTTTTATTCTCCTGAAGATGTAGAGGAAGCTAATGAAGAAGATCATTGTGGTCAAGAAGAGAAGACCATCCCCAATTATCAAGTGGAGCATATTGAAGAAAATCTCAAGGAATATCATGGTCTTTTCATTGATGAAGAAAATCATGGTAGGGATGAAGAGGATCCTATTAAGATGAGCCTTATGCACCATGTGAAGATTAGGAAGATATAATTAGTAATTTGTTTGAGTCATATTCACCTCCTCTTGAAATTATTCCTCAGTTACATTCAAACTCCATGGATATTGAGCCTCATAAACCAACTTTGGTTGCCCCTTTTAAATCTGAATTTTGTGATAAGCAACCAATTTCTTGAGGCCTTGTCCTCCAACCATTTCTCCCCTCATTCCACTCATAGCATGTCCCTAGTAACATCAATAAGATTTGTATACTTGGGATAACTATTGGGAAAGAGTGCTTAAAATTGATCATTGATTACTCCATATTTAGGCTACAAAAAGGATCCAATGGTATATGAAAAAAATTTCTTTCCTCTTTTCATCCCCATTTTGTTCAAGAAGGAAAGAGCCATGGTTGAATTATTTTCCTCCCTCCCACCCTTATTGCTTTGATTCAACATTTGAGTATTATGAAATAGTTGATTGATGTTTCCTTGTTCTATCATGTGGTTAATCATAGGGATAAGAGGTGTGATATTGATTTGATAACATGTTAGTTGCTTTGGTTGTATGACTATACTTAGTTAATGTATTGTATGCTAGCATAGTTTAGATTAGATAGTTTCATTACATAGTAGATAGATATCATGCATTGCTTTAGATAACATTTTATTTTTAGTATTATTTTATCCCATATCGCAAGGGTGGTGATCAACACCGTACTCAATTGCTATCAAAAAATTGTTGTGTGTGTATGTGTAATAGGTCTATGAAGCCTTGGGGATTGTTGGAGTTCTAATGCACTCCTCGTTTGAGGACATGGATCATGTGCTCTATGGTGAGCACATGTCCGAGAGTTGACCAGATGTCATCCACCAAAAAGTGGGTAACCCATAGGAGAAAAAAATTATCCTCCTTGGATAGCCAACTAATAACATGATGCCATGATCCTCCACTTCTTTCTATGATTAGATTTCTCTCCCATCTATCATTTTTTCTTGAAGGAAGGAGGTTCATCCATTAGAAGGTACTTTAACCATTTTGTGATCATGTGCTTTCATAAAATGTTTTCGTCCAACTAATATGTATCAAAGGGAAAACTAGATGATTGACCGATATTGACTATATTTTTGTTCCCTCGCTTCACCTGGGAGGTCAGTTTTTTACTCTAGTCCAGTGGGACCTCCTCTAAGGCCTCAAGGTTTTAGGAAGGACACTATTGGGGAGGATTCTATTGAAGTATCATGTCCAAGATATTCCATACTTACTAATTTCCATTACTTACCACTTTCCATCCCATTATATCCATTTCCATTCTTCAAGTTGGTTGTCATTGGTCATGGGGATTGGCATCCTTTCATCCTCATCATTGAGTATGGGCTAGATAACTTTGCCTTGGAGGTTGATGCAACTAAAAGAAATTTAAAAGCATAATAAATCCACAATGGAAGAAAATGATAAAATGAAAAGATTGTTGGGAAATTTGATTAGTGTGTGGGAGAAAGCTTAGCATGAGCTCTACCCCCCTCATTAGTCATCATTTAGTTCCTTAAGCACATGATGCTCCATCCATAAAATGAACTCTTGTATTGTCCCAAACTCGATGAGAAATAAATTGACTCCTCATTAAGAGGTAGTAAATGCTAAATCTAAAAAAACAAGCTTGGGCTCCTGATTTATGCACTCAAATCAGAGAAAATCATAAAGAAGTAAAAGGCACAAAAAGGGGTGGAAAAAGCAAGTCAAGGAAAGGGGTAACTCATGCCTCCATAATTTCTTCCTCGTTATATCTACACACTTAGGATGGTGGACCACCATTAGTTGTTCACTTGGTTGTGGCACCCTACCCTAAAGTCTTTCCCACTCTGTTGCCATCATTTTCACACACAACAATGGATTGATGGGCTAACTTGGAACATGTCACTTCCCCTTGGAGGTTGTGTTAGTGTCAGTCTTTGCAGCCTTCCTCCAGTGATCAAACATGCTCTTAAAAAGTGATTTTAAGGTGTCGAGGTCAAATTTTGTCATTTCAGTGAGTCTTCAAGCAAAATTTGGTCACTAGGTATTAGGTCTAGGGCTTTCACTTGTGTTTTTTGCTGCCAACTCCACAAAATTTCTCACTCCCTCACTCTTTTATTCTCTCATTACATTTTATCAAACCATTCCCCCAATCCCCATATCCCTTAGTCTACTAATTCTAAAACCCTAATTGCTATCACAAACCCTAGTTAAAGATCCCCAAACCCTAATTGTTGTACCAAGAACCTAAGTATTATTCCCTAAACCCCCTATTTCCCAAAAAACTTGTCAACAACATTCCCAAAACCCCTCATACACTTTCCCCTTCACAGTCCCTAATACATTCTCATCCTTGGCAGCAAAAATTTAAAGACACCATAAATCTCTTCATACTCATCAAGAAAACTCAAACATTGGCAAACGTGGAGTCTGATCCTTCCTATGACCGAGATGAGGAAACACTCAGTGATTCTCCTAGAGAAATGCATGAACGAAGGAGACCTCAAAAGGGTGGTAAACATATACGAGAGGAGCCCACTTCACTTGCCGAGTCGCAGCAGCAGCAAAATGAGTACTATCTCCACCCGGGGTGGAAATGGTCTCGTTTTCGCCATCAGTAGAGCAGGTACAGGACAAGGGTAATAAGCCCTTGCATGATGAGGGACCGTCAGGAGGTCAAGAGGAAAATTTCATACTCATTCAGGATGATGACACAGATTTGGGCTCACAAAGCTCAAAGCTCAAAGAAGTCATTCGGGAGCAGCAAGATGACATTCATCATTTGTCTCTCAATCTAGAAAGAGCCAAGTGGTTAATTAAATATTTGGAGTAGAGGAACAAACAACTGGAAAATTAGCAAACCATCATGGAGCTCCAAAACATGAAGGCAAAACGGCAAGCTGCCAAGAGGAGGAAAACCCAGTTGACAACACTTGAACAATAAATCCAAGCTGATTATGAATCTTAGCTTGAGAGAACAAACTTGCACTTGGAGAGGATGCTGGAGAAAGCCATCAATGAGAAAATATGTTGAGAAACATGGCATATCATTATTTGTCAAGGAATATGGTGTGCCAAGCTAGAATCAAGAGCTTGAAGGCCAAGTTGAAGAAGAGATCAAGGAGGCAAAAAGCGCAAGATAAAATTCAGATCTTGTCTGAGGCTTCCTTGGCCCAACACAGCACTTGATGGAGACACTCAGCCCAAATCTCAAAAAATTTGGGACACTTTTTTCATTTTTGAAATTTTTGGGCTAAACACACAGAATTTTCTGGCCAATGCGCCACACCACCCGGCGCTCGCTTTTGATGGGGACCTAATTTTGAGGAAAACTCAGCATTTTTGGATTTGTATTGGAAAAATATGCATGCCTACCAATGGCCAAGAAATTTTGACAGGTTTTGAGCCCCCAAAAAGGTCAAAAACATCCAAAAAATGACCTTACTGCCCCTATTTTGACACACAGGAAGCAGCGTTGGGAGAACTACGTTTTGGAGGGGAAAATAGAGGCCAAATTCAAAAATTCCACTTGTTCTAGAAAATATATAGACAGACCTTTCCAACAAGCACACTTGGAACAAATTTGGACACCGGGAAGGCCTCCAAAAGTGGCTGCAAACAGGCCCTATGCATAGAGAAATCAACACGGTGCATTGGGGAAATTTTGCTCATTTTGACCAAGTATACTTTGTTTTTCGCCTAGTTTTTTGATAGTTTGACTTTTCTGTTTCTTAATGCAAAACTTATGATGTAATTTAATGAAAATTGATGGATCTTTATGTAATTATGTCAAATTTTCACCCATGGAGGTAGATTCATCTATCAAAAAGTAGTTTGTAACTGAATGCAGTTCCCTAGTTTTTAGAGGCAAGTTGTTCCACTGCCTACTTTTTAGTTCTTAGATTAGAATTTGTTGGAACACCTCCTAAACTTATGAGCCTGACCCCTAAAGGCTAGGATGATTTTTTGGTTGCCTATATCTTGTAATTTTTCAGTCATTAGCATGGTTGGACTTTTGAGAAAGCTTGGAGCTTCATTGTATACATTTTCTCAGCAGTTTTGGCTAAGGAATAGACCAGGGTTTGCAGCACTCTATGGGATTCATGTGGCATGTTGCCTTTGATATTGTGTTTCCTTCAGTAAATTGTAAGTTTATATGTGTTTTATGTATGCCATTATCTCTCTTTCTTCTTCTTAACTAAAACAAACAAGGATAAAGGTAGAATCCATTGAAATTGCAGTGCTCTACCTAGGATTTGCTTAGTTATTGATGTTTTCGGCTGTTTGAAGAGGATCCTTGAGGTTTCCTTGCCCTCTTCAACTCCTCACCTATCTAAATCTCTCCATTTCATTCAATTTGAAATATCAAATCACTTGCCTACCTTGCCCCATTGAGACCTCTGCAAAACTGAGCCTTATTCCCAAGACCCAAAAACTGCCTTTCCATTTGAGCCAACAAAACATCATCAAATTCAATCAAACCATTTTGCACAAATACCTAGCCTAAAATCAGTCTTCATTCAAGTCATCTCAAGCCCCATTGATCATTATTGCTGAGATTAACAGGAGAGAGCCCTCTCCTGACCTGGTAGGGCTAGCTACCAGGTTAAGCTTGGTTTGATGTTACCCTAGATCCTACCTTTCTCAGCCTGAGGTAGATTTAGGCCCTAACATAGTGGCGACCATACTGGGGAAGAAACTATTATCATTGTTTTGCTTTGTAAACTACAGACGGAGCCTGAAGTTAGCCAGGTAGCCTTCGAAACGCTCTTGCTTTGCATTAGTGAAAGTAGATGAATGCTACTTCAGTCAATCTCCGGTCTAGTTTATGAACTGAACATCTGGTTTCCTCAGTAAAATGTAATCAAGTTCAGATCTGATTGTTGATGGTGGACAATGATCAGACACTGCAAGGCTGAAATCATTCACCTGGCGACTCTAAATCATTTTCGAGATCAGATCCAAGGACTCCACTGGAGGATGAACCTAACCAGCAGAAACATGAAAGGACAATATGGAAAGATCAGGTATTCAAGTTGGAATTTCATCCAAGAAATTTTGTTCTTTGTCATAAATTATTTCTTCTCTTTTCCCGAGAATGTCAAGAAGGCTTTGCAAAGTATATTGTATTTGAGAAAATATCCTCGGCCTGCATTTGATTCCTTCCCTTTGAATATTGTGAATACCAAAGATTTGCATGCCTTTGAGCTTGATCAAGACCCTTCTTCTGAGTCTTGTGATGACCGTCTTCAAACTGATGAACCTCAAGAGACCAAGACTGATTCTACAGCATTTGTACATACCCCTATACCTTGTAAAATTCCAGATCGATACAAGCCTCTGATTTTACCTCCTATATCCCATGCTTTCCCTAAAAATCATGATCTATATCTACCAAGATTTGATGGTGAACGCGACAACATCACTGCTGAGAGACATGTTCTGAATTTTGAGTCTTTTCTCGACCTTTTTGAAGTTGATGAAGAGGATGTCAGAATTAGGATTTTTGCTCTTTCCTTGCAAGGCAAAGTCAAGAGTTGGTTCAAAACCATGCCTGATGCGAGCATCTCAGATTTCTAGTAGTTCGTCAAAGTTTTCCTCGACAGGTGGGTGGTCAGACAGAACCCTTTCTTGATTATAGAAGAGTATAACCAGCTGAAAAGATTGCCAGGGGAGACAGTACAACAGTTTTCTGCCAGGTTTAACAAAGTCTATTTTTCGATGCCGGTTAATATAAGGCCTCCTCCTGGATCTACTCTCTTGCACTACCCGGGTGCCTTTGATCCGGAAATGGAGTTTCAGCTGAGAGAAAGGAATCTTGCAACACTTGAAGAGATGCAGAACAGTGCAGTAGATGTAGAGGCTCATTTGCTGATCCGAAGGGCAAAGTTGAAGGAAGAAGAGATGAAAAACATAGATCCGGAGGAATCGACATCTCTAGAGGTAAAGCTTGACATTTTGGTAAGTGCAGTGGAAGAGATGATGCAAAGGATCACCATAATGAATGAGTATAATGTTCAAGCCCATGGCTCGTTGATTGAAGAAGAACAAGTTGCTGATCCACAACATTTTCTTTCTTATCCCAGTTGTCTTAGATCAGATAATGATTGTTTTATAGATCATCTTGGAGAAGAGAGATCTGTTGATATGACATGTATGCTTGATGATGTCTTTTATACTAATGATTTGCCTCAGTTTGATAAGTATAATGATGATTATGTTCTCCAAACAGAAGCTAATCTTATAGACAAACCAGCAGCTAGTTTCTGGGAGGAATAAGTTCACTTTTAGCAGTTCGAATACAGTGATTAGTCATCACATATCAGCTATGGAAATGACGAGGAAAGTGCAACAAATTTTGAAGTAACTGAAGGATCTTTGCCTTTTTGTTTTGCTTCATTTCAGTTCATCAGAGACAACATTCATGCAATCAGAAATCAATTGTCGACAAGTCTTGATCTGAACCTTTTTGAGGGCAATGAAAACCTTATTCAAGACTTTTCATATCCAGATTTGCAGCCCCCGAATGGCTTTGATTGTCAAGGTGAAAATAAAGACTTGGAAGCTGGAACATAATATCAAATCATGCAAAATGATTCCGTACCTTTCTGTTTTGAATCATTTCAGTTTTTGAAGGAAAATTTGCATAGTACATCTTCAGTAAAGGATGAGCAGCTTGTAGAAAGTCATGTAATCTCATCGGAGCCAATAGAAAATGGGTTGCAGCAATCTTTTCAAGTTTTTCACGATCCAATCACTGATGTGTTGGATGATGTATGCAGTCAAAGTCCATCTCCATTGACTACATGTGAGCCTGAAACATGTACTGATACAAACTTGATCTGGCAGCCGGTTTCTTTGTCATTTTCAGCAGGAGTCTCGTCACAAAGCTCAAATCAAAGTTTGCATTCATGGTATGAGGAGACAAAAAGTAATCCATTGGATGAGCTAAGTCCCAGTGTTCATGAACTTCAAGATCCTTATGTAGTGTTTTTGGAGGCAGATAGAGAATCCATATTATTCAACGGATCTGTTCACAAGTTTTCATGGGAGTTGCCTTTCAGTAGTTCTCTCTTGTTGTTCATAAGCAAGCACTTGCGGAGAATTCAAACAGCAGCCGGAATGCTTACTTGGTTGCATTGGTTGTTTCATTTCACTTGATCAGGTGATGAATGAAACTGTTAGAGTAGGTTTTGATGAATAAGCTCTACTTTGAGCATCATTTCCAGTTTGTCGGTTGTGTTTAAGTATCGAGTCAATTTTTAGTTGAGTGAGAGTCAGTTTGTGTCGTTAAGTCGTCAGTTTTCAGTCATGCATATCAGCTTGCGTTTTTTACTCCATTTCCTAATGGAAGAAGGCATTGTCTGCTTTCCCAAAGATCTGTCGTTCTTGGCACTTCCAAGGAGCTACCATCCCCATTGGAGCCAATTTTAGTTTCAGTCTTTGCAGCCTTCCCCCAGTGATCAAACATGCTCTTACAAAGTGATTTTAAGGTGTCGAGATCAAATTTTTTCATTTCAATGAGTCTTCAAGCAAAATTTGGTCACTAGGTATTAGGTCTATGGTTTTCACTTGTGTTTTTTGCTGCCAACTCCACAAAATTTCTCACTCCCTCACTCTTTCATTCTCTCATTACATTTTATCAAACCATTCCCCCAATCCCCATATCCCTAAATCTACTAATTCTAAAACCCTAATTGCTATCCCAAACCCTAGTTAAAGATCCCCAAACCCTAATTGTTGTCCCAAGAACCTAAGTATTATTCCCTAAACCCCCTATTTCCAAAAAAACTTGTCAACAACATTCCCAAAACCCCTCATACACTCTCCCCTTCACAATCCCTCATACATTCTCATCCTTTGCAGTAAAAATCTAAAGACACCATAAATCTCTTCATACTCATCAAGAAAACTCAAACATTGGCAAACGTGGAGTCTGATCCTTCCTATGACCGAGATGAGGAAACACTCAGTGATTCTCCTAGAGAAATGCATGCACCAAGGAGACCTCACAAGGGTGGTAAACATATACGAGAGGAGCCCACTTCACTTGTCGAGTTGCAGCAGCAGCAAAACGAGTACTATCTCCACCCGGGGTGGAAAGGGTCTCGTTTTCGCCATCAGTAGAGCAGGTACAGGACAAGGGTAAGAAGCCCTTGCATGATGAGGGACTGTCAGGAGGTCAAGAGGAAAATTTCATCCTCATTCAGGATGATGACACAGATTTGGGCTCACAAAGCTCAAAGCTCAAAGAAGTCATTTGGGAGCAGCAAGATGACATTCATCATTTGTCTCTCAATCTAGAAAGAGCCAAGTGGATAATTAACTATTTGGAGTAGAGGAACAAACAACTGGAAGATCAGCAAATCATCATGGAGCTCCAAAACATGAAGGCAAAACGGCAAGCTGCCAAGAAGAGGAAAACCCAGTTAACAACACTTGAACAAGAAATCCAAGTTGATCGTGAATCTTAGCTTGAGAGAACGAACTTGCACTTGGAGAGGGTGCTGGAGAAAGCCATCAATGAGAAAATATGTTGAGAAACATGGCATATCATTATTTGTCAAGGAATATGGTGTGCCAAGCTAGAATCAGGAGCTTGAAGGCCAAGTTAAAGAAGAGATCGAGGAGGCAAAAAGCGCAAGATAAACTTCAGATCTTGGTTGAGGCTTCCTTTGCCCAACACAACACTTGATGGAGAAGACTCAGCACAAATTTCAAAAAAATTGGGACACTTTTTGCATTTTTGAAATTTTTGGGCTAAAACACAGAATTTTCTGCCCAATGCGTCGCGCCACCCAACGCTCGCTTTTGATGGGGACCTCATTTTGAGGAAAACTCAGAATTTTTAGATTTTTATTGGAAAAATATGCATGCCTACCAATGGCCAAGAAATTTTGACAGGTTTTGAACCCCCAAAAAGGTCAAAAACATCCAAAAAATGACCTTACTGCCCCTATTTTGACACACAGGAAGCAGTGTTGGGAGAAATCAATTTTGGAGGGGAAAATGGAGGCCAAATTCAAAAATTCTACTTGTTCTAGAAAGTAAACAGACAGACCTTTCCAACAAGCACACTTGGAGCAAATTTGGACACCGGGAAGGCCTCTAAAAGTGGCTGCAAACAGGCGCTACGTATAGAGAAATTAGCACGGTGCATTGGGGAAATTTTGCTCAGTTTGACCAAGTATACTCTGTTTTTCGCCTAGTTCCTTGATAGTTTGACTTTTTTGTTTCTTAATGCCAAAATTATGATGTAATTTAATGAAAATTGATGGATCTTGATGTAATTATGTCAAATTTTCACCCATGGAGGTAGATTCATCTATCAAAAAGTAGTTTGTAACTGAATGAATCAGTTCCCTAATTTTTAGAGGCACGTTGTTCCACTGCCTACTTTTTAGTTCTTAGTTTAGAATTTGTTGGAACATCTCCTAAACTTATGAGCCCGACCCCTAGAGGCTAGGATGAGCTGTTGGTCGCCTATATCTTGTAATTTTTCAGTCATTAGCATGGTTGGACTTTTGAGAAAGCTTGGAGCTTCATTGTATACATTTTCTCAGCAGTTTTGGCTAAGGAATAGACCAGGGTTTGCAGCACTCTATGGGATTCATGTGGCATGTTGCTTTGATATTGTGTTTCCTTCAGTAAATTGTAAGTTTATATGTGTTTTATGTATGCCACTATCTCTCTTGCTTCTTCTTAACTAAAACAAATAAGGATAAAGGTAGAATCCATTGAAATTGCAGTGCTCTACCTAGGGTTTGCTTAGTTATTGATGTTTTCAGCTGTTTGAAGAGGATCCTTGAGGTTTTCTTGCCCTCTTCAACTCCTCACCTGTCTAAATCTCTCCATTTCATTCAATTTGAAGTATCAAATCACTTGCCTACCTTGCCCCATTGAGACCTTTGCAAAACTGAGCCTCATTCCCAAGGCCCAAAAAATTGCCTTTCCATTTGAGCCAACAAAACATCATCAAATTCAATCAAACCCTTTTGCACAAATACCTAGCCTAAAATCAGTCTTCATTCAAGTCATCTCAAGCCTCATTGATCATTTTTGCTGAGATTGACAGGAGAGAGCCCTCTCCTGACCTGGTAGGGCTAGCTACCAGGTTAAGCTTGGTTTGATGTTACCCTAGATCCTACCTTTCTCAGCCTGAGGTAGATTTAGGCCCTAACAGGTTGGAAACACATAATAGGATTATCCATATAACCATCCTGAACATAAGGAGGTAACATGCTTACTATACTTCATCTAGTTAGACATTTGAAGGTGAGCTTTGTGTGAAGTATTATTGTGCCCTCAGGTATGGTCCACTATGATGCATCTATAGTTATTGTACCAAATGATTGTTCATTTTCACTTGACCTTGAGATGGTTTTGTTAGGTGGTTTCATCACAAAAACATAGGCCTCTTGAGATGATTTCCCTCCTTTCCCAACAACATTGCAAAGGCCATTTTACCCATTCCAAAGAGAGGGTGTGGCCTTATTGATGTAGTGTTGATTTCCTATCCAACGTAGAGCATTGGACTACTTGATGAGCTCACATTATGCTTGACCTTTGAGATACTCCTAGAGGTTGAAACATTGAGCTAATAAAGTCTGGTGTTTAATATATTGATGATGTGCCCAGTGGACCCAGGACGCCCCCAAGCTGGCCTTGACACTGCTTGATAGTAATTTCTTGTTATAGAGCCCAAATGATGATAGTCATCTTTGAGATGATAGGTAAGTGGTTGAACATCACTTATTATCCCCAACACTTGAGTAGGAGAGTGCCATGCCACCCATATTTCCCTTTAGAGGGTGACATTAGGCACCATGGAGATGATGTCATAGTTGAGGAGGTATTTTTCCCACATGTGTGGGAATTTTATGGCAGCTTTTGTTATGTTTTTGAGTTGTGAGGTTGGGTTATGTTGTTGCATAGAATGTCTAGGCACCACGACAATGGCTCAGATCAGGGGTTGTTACACTGATCCCCAATCTCTCTGTTTGAGTTGTCTCCCAATAGTAGACTAAGGGGGGTAGACCCTATGGAAAAGGAATGAGGGAAGATTAGTTGGGAACCAACCAATCTTGGAGACACCTTTAAGCAACCAATACTTGTTTTATATTATGCAAGATTTTGATGGATTCAATTAGATTTGAGAAAAATGATATCAATGCCTTGTGGAGTCAACTATCTTGCGAAGGAAATAAAGTCCAAGTAATGGATGGGAAACTGTTGTTGAATGGTTCGACTACCTTATATGCAAATGAAAAACTTAAAGATATGTGAAATGCAGTGACTTGGTTAATTTGAGTTAAATGCATGTTTTAAGTTTGATCCCTTAATGTTTCTATTGACCAAGCTTATGCTTGGAAGTAAAATTTTAATGTGCAAATACTAGCTTAGTATGCAAATGCAAAGTGAAATGATGTGAAAGCGGAAGAAGGGCCTAAAATATAAGTTATTTCTGAAATATGTCATGAGTGTTATTTAACTTGAGGCTCAAAAAAATGATATTAATGTAAAAACAAATACTTATAACAACGATGTAAAATATGAAGTATGCACAAGTAATCACTGAAAACATATCACGAAACCAATGTAAAATGTTGGAAATAAAATATTTTATATTCAGAAATCCATTTGTTTGAGGTAATCAATCAGAGATTATTAGATGCATAAGTAAAACTAGATTAATCCTTCCTGGATGAGCATGTAAAAAACAAATGTACTTCAGAAATTAAACTAAGTGTTTAAACTCATATCACATCAATGAAATACCAGTCTAGTAATATGCTCTTAATGACAATGCCAACAATTTATTTTAAATCAGTGATCCTATTACCATGCAATATTCAGATTTTTTTTGTGTAACAGCAGAAACTTCAAATGACAAATTGATAACTAACAATTTAGAAAATTTCTGAGTTTAACTATTTCCAGTCTAATGATGCATTTGATCTTAAAAATCAGAAATAAATTACTGAAAAAACAGTGAAACAATATTCAGAAATTTGTCAAATTAGCATGCAAAAGTTCCTCCAAAGTACAGTATATGCCTATGCATCTGCAAAATGTAGTTTTCTTTATTAATGAAAATTACAACTTTTCCAAGGGGAAAAAAAGCATGCAAAAGTTCCTTAAAATAATTCTATTTCTGAAATGTATTGCAGTAAAAGATGCAAACTAAATTTGCTACTAAACTTCACTTAATTGAAACTCTATGCTAGTATTAGTCTTGTTTTCAATTAGATCAATGAAATGAGGTAAGGGTTTAGAAGGGGTGCACCAGTCAGCCCTTAGGGGTTTGAAGACACTTTGAGACAAGCTGCCCAAGTCACTGAAAATATTCAAATCCAAATGCCAAACTCAAAAAAAAAAAAAAAAAAAAAAAAAAATTGTTAAAAAAATGTTAATTTTTTAGGAAAAAATTACGCTGATAGGGAGTGAAATAAGAGAGGATTAAGGGTGGAGATGAGGCAACGAAAAGGAGGAGGATGAGGGAGAGGGTCGAGAGGGAGGCCGAGAAAGGGAGGGAAGAAGGAACAAGGGGATGGAGATAGCCAGCACAGGGCCTCAAGGCCCTAAAAAAAATTCCCACGATCTTTCTGAAATTTCTCTTCAACTTGCAAATAAAATGAAGATCAAATCTTTTCCTCTAGGGCCTAAGATCTGTCTCCAAAATCCACAAAAATCGCCTGTAATATTCAGATATGTTCTTGCACAAACAAAAGATAGAAAACCCCAAAACATGTATACACAAAAATATGAAATATCCAAAACCCCAATGAATTAAAAAAATTAAAATTTACTAATCTACAATAATATTCTATAGATCTAGCAGATCTGTAGACTAGAGCCCTCTATTAGCCATATCTAAACAATTTTGCACAAATATATAAAGAAACTGGAAAATTTAAAGAGACACAAGCCCAAGAAAAACCCTGCAAATAAAATATTTTATAATATGATTTCAGAAATTAAATATAGTAGGCTCTTTAGATTCTGTAATATAAGAGTCAGTTGGTCCAGCTGAGAACTTCCCCAAATGCCCAAATCCAAAATGATAACTTCTGCACACTTAGATATGATTGTTAGATTAATAGAGATTCAAAATAATCAAAAGATCATCAAGAAATAGAGATATCTGCGAGTTCTATCAAATCAAAATGATATTTTAAAAACCTAGAAATTTGTGCAAGATACACGTGCACAGATCAATCCTCAAAGGTTATTATCCAACAAATAAAAATAAAAACAGTAGAGTACTAAGAACAATATTACCACATAAATCTAAAATAGGAACACCACGATATGAAACCCCAAAGTCTTTGCATTTTATTAACCACAAAAAATTTACAAGAGCTTTCTTAGATCAAGTGCACGATTGAAAAATCGGATCCAAATAATGGAGAGGGACCTTTAATTTATAGATAAATTCTCCAACAACTAGATGGCTTGATCCCCATCAAAGCAATCTCAACCGTTGAGGAAGACAAAATGATCTTTTAATCATCATCGTTGAAATTAAAATATTTTTTGATGAAATTCGAATTTCACTTTTAATTTCTTTTTAATTAACTAAAAAATGATTATTTTGAGTTAATTGTTTCAAAAAATTGACTTTGACTTAACTATTAAGGCCCAAGGGCCCAAAATATCTTGAAATTTCCAATATTCGCTTGGTCGGGGACCTCCAAAAATTAAAAACTTTAAAACCCATGAATTTTAAATGTTGAAGAATTTAATTTTTTCTAAGACCTAAATTAATTAAATTTTTGGCTTTAGCATTTTAATTTATCTTAGTCAAAAAAATTTAGTTAATTGAATCATGAGGGAATTATTATTTTTTCCAACCCTCTAATACTTTATCATTATAGCTAAAATATTATTTACATGAAATATTGTATTCTAATCTATGAAGGGGAAACACCCATTCGTTATAGACCCTCAACAATTACCCATTTTTGTGACACAAAATATGATCTAGTAGACTAAGTGACTTGTAATAAAATAATCTAACTAAATAGCTAGAATTATTCCCAAATCACTTTTACAGAAACTCGATAAATAACATTAAGACTCATTTAAGATCCTGACGATAAAATCCACCCTAACTGTAGGGTAAGGCTGGAAGGGAAAAAATTTCCGATCATCTGTTTTTAGAAACACACATGAATCAGTGAGAGGAAAACCCTCATATGATGGAAATCATCATTAGAAAAATACAATTACCTAGGTTGTTACATACATTTGTCTTACTATGATCATTTACATTACAAAATGCAGAATGGGTTTACAAAACTTCAGTGTACATATGGCTGATAATGATGAATTTGTGGACCATTTGAGTGCTCGGACATGATGGAAATCCATGCGTGAAAAATGTACAGCTATGGGGTGGTTGACATGGAGTGGTCAACATCTAGCTCTACTTGGAGACATGTTGCTTCATCAAAGGAATGCGAGAATCCAGAATCTGCACCCAAAGAAAACAACAAATGACATAAGTAGTGTCCATCCAAATATAATCCAAAAATCATCATATAACAAAAGCACTTAAAAATAGAAACTATTCATTTATTAACTATTCTACTAAAATGAACATATAAATTTAATCTAACTACAAAGTGAAAATGTTGAACTAACATGGTGTAAGGTTAGAGATACAATACAAAGGATGTTTTGTGGAATCAAATGTGTTCAATATAGTGCATACTGAGCATTTGTCTGCTTTCAGGCAAATCTGTGGGTTGTTTTTCGGATGTGCATATTTGACAGATTTGATCTGCAGATCTGTTAGATTTGTAGAATATTATTGTAGATTTGTAAACTTCAAATTTTTTTTTTTAACAGTAACGGATATCTTTTATTAAAAAAATCTGGTTTGACCAAGATCTATACGCCCAATTTTACATAGCATTCCTTTCATTTTTCCCGCCTTAGGAGGTTCTGCAAGTTTGAAGACTGACACCTCTCCTCTGCGCATTTTCCGGCATAGGGACAAGGTTTGCCGTGGCTTTATCTGAAACCGCAAGCCTGAGAAGCGACACCTCTCAGGACTCTGCGCATTTTCCGGCATAGGGACAAGGATTGCCGAGGCTTTATCTGAAACCACTGAAGATCTTGGCACATTTTGGTTTGCTGTCCGCTGTAGACTTATAGTTTTCTATATCAGGCCATTGCTATCCTTTGTGGAACCCTCCAAACGAGCCCAATGGCGTCGGCAGAGCACTGTCCAGCAGTATTCGTTTACATAGTCCTCCAACCGATCCTTTTCTGAGAGCAGTAACATCATCATAGTGGGTGTCGACAAAGTCCAACTGATTGTTGAGGTGAGATGCATATGCCGCCTTCAGATTCGATGGAGGAAAGACTTGGCATTTGCAAAAAGGGGCTCCTCTGTTCCGAAATAATTTGCAGGCCTCCATCTTTTTCCAGCTGCTACTTCCCTGTGAGAATATATTTGCTAAGGAGTAAGTTCCCCAAATTTTACCTGTACACCTCTTGCTGAGCCCTGTTTCAGATGATGTGCCGAAGATATCAGTCTTATTCCTCTCATGCATGTTCAGTGTGGTATGATCCTTGCTTTCTGCTTCTTATTCTGATCTGCCCTTTAGCTAAGATATGCTATATGAATTAGCGTTGTTTCCATTGTAGTTTAGAGTTCCCGGTTCTAATAGGCAACCTTTGTTTGCCATTTCGTCTGCCTCCCTATTCAGACTTCTGAGGATGTGATAAATTTTGTAGGAGGTGAAGTCTTGCAGGATTAGCTTCAGCCTATTCAGAGACTTATTGAGGATTGCATTGCTGAACTGGTCATCTGAATTGATCTTCCTAATGAGGATTTCGGAGTCTCTGAATGCTTGCCAGTCTTTGATGCCTTTATCCCGAACTATTTGGCAGGCTTTTGTGAAGGCGAGAAGCTCTGCCTGATTGTTTGTGGAAATGCCAAGCCCCCAGCAGAAATGGACCTTACTGAGATTGTCTGCGAAGTATATGACTCCACCAGCTCCCGCAGCCCCCGGATTTCCTTTGGAGGCTCCGTCAAAGAAGATTGAAGTTGTGTTTTGCTTCTTCCACCAGTTTTGGAAAGCTGCTTCAGATTCTCTGATTTTTCATGAAGGAGAAGGGAGGGGAGGGGGAAGGGAGAGCAATTTGCAAGAGGGATGAGGGCTGTGGAGGTTCAGCCAAGCCTTTTCAGAGGGGAGAAGGGAGGAGTCAGAGAAATGGGAGTGCTGGAGGACTGATTCTATGAGGAGGGCTTTAGCAATTGAGGCGGATTTAGCAGGAGAGCGAGAGGAATTGTTGAAAATTAAATCATTCCGGGCCAGCCAAATTTCCCAGCTTACAAATTTAGGAATGGAAAGCCATATGTGAAGCCACAAGGATTTATTTGGAATGGGATGAGGATAGTGATGAAGCCATTCAGAAAAGAGAACAGCAATGGAGCTGTGATGGGGCGGGGAGACGGGCAGACCAAGAAGGGTTAATGTCCAAACTTCTTTGGCAAAAACGCAGTCAATAAACAGGTGGGAGGCTGTTTCTCCTGAGTTTCTGCACATTGCACATCTATGAGGCCCAACAAAGTTTCGTTTTGCCAAGTTGTCCCCTGTGAGCTGTTTATTCTGAATGAGGGTCCAAAAGAAGAAATTGACTTTGGGAAGTCCCTTGGCACTCCATACCTGTTTCCAGAACGATGGCGTTCTCAGTCTGTCTTTTTTGATCTGCAGGGCAGAGTAACCCAAAGATGGCGTATAAAACCCAGTTTCACCCCACCCCCATCTGTCAGCGGTATTGCGGTGTATCGGCGCTGCATTTAAGAGCAGTGATTTGAGAATTTCAGTTTGGTGTTGAAACTGCGCTGGCACTGGAGGGATCGCCCATTCGATCCAATTTCCTTTGTTGTCCCACTCAGAGATATCATTCAACTTTCTTATTCCTGCATCGTGAAGCCAGTTTCTGATGTCCCGGATTTCTGCATGGGAGTTAAGAGGAGGGCTATTCATGATGCGGTCTTTCCAGAGAAGGGTCTTCTCCCCATTACCCGGGATGCGGTATAGATGTTTACTGAAGCTGCTTATGCTTTTCCTGCAGAGATTCCAGGTGAGAGTGCCTGCTGAAGTATTATTTGCTGACAGGTGCCTGAGGGAGATCCCCTGTGCATATTTTGAGATGAACGTTTCACTGACCTGATGTGTAGGATCTGAGTATATTTTCCACAGAAGCTTGCATCCAAGTAGCAGATTAGAAAGAGCAGGATCTCTGATCTGGAGCCCACCGTCGAGAGTTGGTCTCCTGACTAGTTCCTAGTTTTCCAGATGAATTTTATTGTGGTTGCCTCTGCCTCCTTTCCAGAGAAAGTCTCGTAGAAGACAGGAGATCTGATCCGTAATGTGTTTCGAGGCTAGAAGAAAGGAGGCTTGATAAATGGGAAGAGCAGATAAGACGGATTTAAGAAGGATAATTTTCCCTCCCTTGGTTAGCCAATAACCTCCCCAGGAAGTGATCTTGTCTTTAATTTTGCTTATGATGCCATGCCACAAAGATCTGTTATTGACTCCGGTTGTGAGGGGTAAGCCGAGGTATTTGATGCTGTCCCATTGAGCGAAGCACTCAAATCCAAGGATCTGGGCTATATTATTGAGATTATGTTGGCTCACATTCCATCCGAAGATCGAGCTCTTTCTGTCATTTATAACAGCTCCTGAAGCTCTACAATAACATTTTAAAACAGCATTAAAATTGGCTGCGATTCTAGTAGAGGCTCCTCCTAGAAGAATGGAGTCATCTGCAAATAAAGCATGATTTATTGGGTTTAGATCTTTTGCGATTCGGATTCCTGGGAGTTCTCCTGTGTTCATTTCCGCAGCCAGCTTCCTGCTTAGAGAATCTGCCATGAGAATGTACAAGAAAGGTGAGAGTGGACAGCCTTGCCTTAATCCGCGCTGAGCTTGAAAAAAGGATGTTGGGCGTCCATTAACCATGGGGGCAATCCAGGGGCATGAGATGCAAGCTTTGATAAGGTTGATGAACTGAGGAGGAAAGCCAAAGGATCGTAGGACTTGGAGAAGAAAGGAATGGTTGACTCTATCGAATGCGTTAGCCATATCAAGCTTGATCAGCATCCCCTTCTCTTTCCTCTGTTTGCTGGAATGGATGGCTTCCTGCACTTGGATGATATTGTCCAAGATATGTCTGCCTTTGACAAACCCCCCTTGGGCATTGGATATCAGCTTGTCCAGAAGGGGTTTAATTCTGTTTGCCAGAATCTTGGACAGAATTTTATAGGAGGCATTGCATAGGGAGATGGGCCTAAACCTGCTGAATGTTTCCGGGTTGGCCTCTTTTGGTATTAGAGCGAGAAAGGTGGAGTTGGTGCCTCCCCCAATCTTGGCTTTCCCAAAGAAACCTTGTATCATTTTCAGCAAGTCTATTTTGATGATGTCCCAGCAGACTTTGAAGAAATGTATTGTGAAACCGTCTGGCCCAGGGGCCTTATCTGGTTCCATTGCCCAAATAACCTTGATGATTTCTTCTTCAGAAACTGGTTTCAGTAAAGCCTAATTGTCTTCATGGGTGATGAGGTGGGGAATATGTGAGAGAAGATCCTCAATGTCTTCTTTGCTTCCTTCATGCCTTGTGCCATATAGATTTTTGAAATGATTTTCAGCTGCAATTTTTATTTGGTCGAATTTATTATAGATCTGCCCTTCATCATTTTTAATCTCAGTGATATGATTCTGAGATAGGCGAGCTTTGTATTGTCGGTGGAAAAAGGCAGTATTTTGGTCTCCTGCCTTTAGCCAGAGGCTGCGAGATTTAAGTCTCCAGTGCTCTTCTTCCCCTCTGCAGGATTGGTGGATGTTTCTTTGGAAGGCTGCTTCTTTATTTAGAATTTTTGGGGTAATGTTGAGCCCTTCCATATCAATTTGCAAGGTTTCCAGCTGCTGAACATCGAATATTCTCTGCTGGATGATGGGGTTATGGAGTTTCCTTAGCCACTCTTTTAGAGCTTTTTTGGTGGCTTTTAATTTTTTCTCCCAAACAAAACTTGGGGATCCGTTGATGGGGATATCCCAGGCTGATTGGATCGTGTCCATGAACCCTGCTTTTTCAATCCAAAGAGGACTGAATTTGAAGGGAATGGGGCCAAGATCTTCTTCAGGAGCCAAAAGGAGTTGGATTGGCTTGTGGTCCGAGGAGAGCTTGGGGAGAATTTTTGTTGATATGAGAAGATTTTCCATCAGCAGGGAACTTTGAATTAGAAATCTGTCCAGCCGGGCAGCGATGTGGTCAGACCCAGATCTGTTGTTGGTCCAAGTATATTTGCCTCTCACCGGGGCAAAATCAAGTAGATCCCTCTGCTGCATTATTTCCTCTACCAATGGGAGCAACTGATCTCTGCTGTTGTTTCCCCCCCTTTTTTCTTTTGGCTTCATGACTAAGTTGAGATCTCCTCCCAGGACAATGTTGTTTAGGGAGTGTTGATCTAAGAAGGCCGAAAGAGTATTCCAACAGTCTCTTTTTTCTACATAATTTACAGGAACATATAAATTGAATAAAGCTATAGTTAACTTACTTTCTAAATGCTTGAGCTCCGTGAAGATCCAGTGCTGGGTCTCATGGGAGTTTGACAGGTGAAACTGATCTTCCGACCAGAGAGTTGCAACGCCCCCCGAGGTTCCCCTTGAGCTGACTACTATGCCTTCGTTCTTCTTCCATTTAGATTTGCTGATATCCTTGAGGGCTTGCCCATCGATTTTGGTCTCTTGGAGCAAGAGGATGTCTGAGGGTTCTATTTTCGTCAGATCTTTGACGGCTTCAATTTTTGGTTGGGTCCCCAGGCCTCTACAGTTCCAAGAGACTATACGCATTATTTACCTGGCGAGGGATTTGGGATTCCTCCCTTGGTGGATCTTCCTCTAGTATTTCTTCCTATAGTCATCTCTATTGTGGACTGGCTTCCTTGCATTTTGAGACGCTCTGCCTCCTCCTCCCTGGCTGCTTTGTGGGTCTTCCTGCCTGCTTTCTTTGAGGGTCTCTCATAGGTCTCTTCATCTGAGGAGTCTGGAGGATCTGGCAATTTTTTCTTCTTTATTATATCTGCATACGAAGGCCTGGAGGGGCTGTCCTGAGGAGAGCCGGGCGATGCATCTCCGCCTCGCTCTTTATTTGTCTGTGGATCTTCGGCCTGTGCTGGATTGATCATATCCGTTTCTGGGGGTTCTGATGGAGAGGCTTCTTCAGTGCTTGGGGTCTCATTCGGTTGCTGTTGGGTTTCATTTTCTTTGCTGGCTTTTCCTTGATTATTCCCTTTTGTGGCTCCTTTCCCTGTTGCTTTTGCATGGCCCGTTTTCTGAATTGTAGTCCATTGATCTCCCTTGTGGGGGTGGCTCTGATCTTCCGTTTTTTTCTTGCAATATTTTGCGAAGTGGCCATAGTCGTGGCAGTGTCTGCATTTGAAGGGGATCTGCTCGTAATCCAGCTCTTGGATATGTGACCATCCTGCCACAGTAAGTTTTATTGCTTCGGGTAGTCCTTCTTCCAGATCTACTTCCACACATATTCGAGCACAGGAATATTGATCTTTCCTTGCAGCCTGATCAATGTATTTGCCAAGGGAGTTGCCGATGATTTGGAGAGATTTCTGACTCCAGCAGTGCAGGGGAAGATGGGGAAGCCGCACCCAAACTGGAACCGCAGAAGGAACATCTTGGGTCGGGTCGAAATCTGGAGACCATTTGTTTAAATATAGTCCCTGTGGCCCCATGAAGTATGGCCCGTTCCTGAAGATGAGACTTCGGTCTTCTGCTGATTCAAAGACAAATACAAAGAAACCTTTGCCTACAAAATAAGATTTAATTCCCTCCTTGATCAGAGGGGTCCAGTTTCTCTTGATCCAGTTTTCTACAGATTTGGGCGATGGCCAGAGGCCGGTAAACTGCCCTATGAGCCCTCTATCAGCTAGATTCAGAGCTGAGCGGCAAGTTTCTTCCTCAGGGAGGGCCACCGAGGGAATGCATTCTTTTTTCTTGACGAATTTATGTTGTTGAGCAGATGGTGGGCGTTTGTTGCATGCTTCAATAATTTTTTGGAATTCAATAACTTCTGGAGGGAGGGGGGGAGGATCCGCCTCCCCTTCACTGGGCATGGCTGCCAAGAGCCGCAGCTGCCGATCGCAGCACCAGCACGGGGGCGATACAGGGGCTAGGTCACGCTCGCAGATCCGATCGCAATCCAAATCCAACTCAAGCAAGTTGTCAAATATCGTAAATTTCAAATTTTTAATTCGTTGGGGCTTTGGGTATTTCATATTTTTGTTTATACATGTATTGGGGTTTCTTTTATCTTTTGTTTGTGTGTTCGATCTGAATATTGCATGCGATTTTTGTGGATTTTCGAGACAGATCTAGGCCCTGGAGGGCAAAATCCGATCTCCATTTTATTTGCAGGTTGAAGAGAAATTTCAAGAAAATCGTGGGCAAATTTTTTTAGGGCCTTGAGGCCCTATGCTGGCCATCACAACCCCTTGCTTCTTCTTCCCTCCCTTTCTCGGCCTCCCTTTCGGCGCTCTCCTTCATCCTCTTTCTTTTCGCTACCTCATCTCCACCCTCAAGCATCTCTTCTTTCACTCCTATCACCATAATTTTTTTCCATAAAATTCCCAAAAAAAATTAACGAATTTTCTCAAAAAAATTTCTAAGTTTGGCATTTGGATTTGAAGAGCTTTAGTGACTTGGGCAGTGTGTATCCAAGTATCTTCAAGCCCCTAAGGGATGACTAGTGCACATCCTCTAAACCCTTACCTCATTTCATTGATCTAATTGAAAGAAAGACTAATACTAGCATAGAGTTTCAATTAGCTGAAGTTAGCAGCAAACTTAGTTTGCATCTTTTATTGCACTGCATTTTAGAAATAGAATTATTTTCAGGAACTTTTTCATGCTAAATTGACAAATTTCTCTATATTGTTTCATTGTTTTTTCAGTTATTTATTTATGAGTTTAAGATCAAATGCATCACTAGACTGGAGATGGTTAAACTCATAATTTTTTTGAATTATTAGTTATCAATTTGTCATTTGAAGTTTTTACTGTTACACATAGAAAAAATATGAATATTGCATGGTAATAGGACCACTGGTTTAAAATAAATTGTTGGCATTGTCATTGGCTTTAAATGCATATTATTAGACTAATACTTCATTGATGTGGTCTGAATTTAAACACAATTTAATTTCTGAAGTACATTTGTTTTTTACATGCTCATTCAGAAAGGATTAATCTAGTTTTACTTATGCATCTAATGATCTTTGATTGAGTACCTCATACAAATGGATTTCTGAATATAAATTGTTTTATTTGCAACATTTTACATTGGTTTCATGTTATGTTTTTAGAATTACTTATGTAAACTTCATATTTTACATTGTTGGTATAAGTATTTGTTTTCACATTAAGATCATTTTTTTGAGCCTTAAGTTAAATAACACTCACGACATATTTTAGAAATAACTTATATTTTAGGCCCTTCTTCCGCTTTCACATCATTTCACTTTGCATGTGTATATTAAGCTAGTATTTGCACATTAAAATTTTACTTCCAAGCATAAGATTGGTCGAAAAAAACATTAGGGGATCAAACTTAAAACAAACATTTAACTAAACTTAACCAAGTCCCCACATTTCACAAATCTGTGGGTTGTTTTTGGAAACCAACCAACCAGAAGATTGCATGTGGCCTCCTTTAGCCTGATGTTGTATTTTTTTTATAGTCAAATAGTTATGCTTTGTTTTCATCGATAGCTCTGTATAAAGCTGATGCTCTACATGTACGCTGACAAGAGAAGAAAAAATATGGTATTTCTGTAAGAAGTTTTATCTCAGACAGTATTGCTATATGACATTGGCACTTATTTTTGAATCTTAATACAAAACTTGATTTGGCAATAATCAATGTGAGTATTATGGTTCCATTCAATTTTTAATCGCATTGAATTAATTTAAACTTGCTCCAGGAGTGGCAAGGGCCCACCACCACCTGGAAACAAGTTCTGAAACTAGTATAGATCATAGGATTATGTTTGATCATTATCTAGCAGTGTAAATATTGTTTGGGAAAGTTATTACTTAGATTTCTGAATTGTTATCTTCATTTTGTACTTAAATCTATACTCTGTTTCATAGATCTGAACTGATTGTGATAGATTTCATTTCTCGATTGGTATAGACCAGCAAGGATTTCACTGGGCAATGATTCTTAGGATGTGAATGGTTCTCTTGATGCAATTGCATGACACAAAAGTATTTAAGGAGTACTTTTAATTTGAAAATATGTAGGGATTGATTATTATATCTGAAGTTTCGAAATAAAATTAAGTTTACGCTCTGTTTGTTTTCGAATCCTGTAGCATTATGTTTGTATGAGAAATGCTCAGAGGTATTGAATCTTGAACTTTTTGATTCTGAACTTAACATAGTCAAAGAAAGATTGAATTGAAATTGAAGCACAGTATGTATCAAACAAAGGTTTTATGAGTTGGCCATAGTAGCGCTAATTCCAAAATAGTGATTGAATTCTTGAGTTAAGCACAGTTAGTGTGAAAGTAAATAGAGGTCATGCATTTAGTTTACAGAATGGAAAGTTGTGATTTCTTGTATCCCGAGATCTAGGCCCAGTAACTAGACTTTAATTGGTTAGAATTTCTCTGTTTTCTTAGCATTAAAACATGTTAGCTAAGCATTACTTTTGTTTAGATTAAATCTAATATGAATTCAATTCTGTAGTAAATACATGAGTGCAGTATGAGTCTGATTTGATTGTGATTTCCATCATTCCGAAAAGATTGAGCTTTTTGAGTGATCTGTTTTATTTAGATTAAAGGTTTTTCTATTGAACATTTCTGAGTAGCGAACTGAGGTAATTTGTGATGAGTTTCTCTTAGGTAGTGGTTAGAATATTCTTGCTTGAGTAATGGTTTCTTTGTTTAACATCATGGTTAGCAAAGTCAGAATTGATATTATGGTTCAATTTTACAGTAGCTAGGTTTCTAAGTAATAATAGGATCATAGGTAAGGTTTGAACAGGATAAGGATTTAATTCGATAATTTCCTTTATCATAGTTCATCATGATTCAGAAAGTAAAGATCAAACATTCTGTACTTAATTTAGGAATCGATTTTATATCTCATGATGTTAATTTAAGTTAGATGCTCTGATCTTGCGTTACCTGTGCTTGTGCCTCTAAGAATGACAACCCCGAATTGATAATTTAATGTTGAAATTATAACACATATAATTTCCCCAACAGTTAGATTAATAGAGATTCAAAATAATCATAAGATCATCAAGATCTAGAGATACTTGCTAGTCTATAAGATCAAAATGATATTTTAAAAACCCAAAAATTTGTGCAAGATACTTGTGCACAGATCAATCATCAAAGGCTATTACCCAACATATACAAATAAAATCAATAGAGTATTAAAAGCAATATTACCACATAAATCTGAAAGAGGAACACCATGGTCTGAAACCCCAAAGTCTTTGTGTTTTATTAACCAGAAAAAAGTTACAAGAGATTTCTCAAAGCAAGTACACGATTGAAAAATCGGATCCAAATAATGGAGAGAGACCTCCAATTTATAGATAAATTTTCTAACAATTAGATGGTTTGATCATCATCAAAGCAATTTCAACCGATTGATAAAGATCAAATGATCTTTTAATCATCGTCTTTGAAATCAAGTTACTTTTTGAGGAAATTCGAATTTCACTTTTATTTTCTTTTAATTAACTCAAAAATGAATATTTTGAGTTAATTGCATAAAAAATTTGACTTTGACTTAACTACTAAAACCCAAGGGTCCAAAATATCTTGAAATTTTCAATATTCCCTTGGTCGGGGACCTCCAAAAATTAAAAACTTTAAAACCCACGAATTTTAAATGTTGGAGAATTTAATTTTTCCTAGGACCTAAATTAATTAAATTTCTAGCTTTAAAATTTTAATTTATCTTAGCCAAATTTTTTTATTTAATTGACTCAAGAGGGGATTATTAATTTTTTCAACCCTCCAATATTTTAGCATTACAGCTAAAATATTATTTACATGAAATATTATATTTCTAACCCATGAAGGGGGAACGCCCGTTCGTTATAGACTCTCAACAATTACCCATTTCTGCGACACAAAATATGATCTAGTAGACTAAGTGACTTGTAATAAAATAATACAATCAAATAGCTAGAATTATTCCCAAATCACTTTTACAGAGACTCGATAAATAACACTGTGACTCATTTAAGATCCTGATGAAAAAATCTAACCTAGCTTTGGAATGAGGCTAGAGGGAAAAACTCTGTCGATCATCCGTGTTTAGAAACACACATGAATCAGTGAGACGAAAAACCTCCTATGATGGAAATCATCATTAGAAAAATAAATTTACATAGGTTGTTACATTCATTTGTCTTATTATGATCATTTACATTACAAAATGCAGAATGGGTTTACAAAACTCCAATGTACATATCGCCGATAATGATGAATTTGTGGATCATCTGAGTGCTCACACATGATGGAAATCCATGCGAGAAAAAATGTATAGCTATGGGGTAGTTTACATGGAGTGGTCAATAGGTTGTAACCTCTATTTTCTGGAACACTTAAACTTTTAATTAGGTCTTTCCTTGTATTTTTTGTAAAAATGAGGGAGTTAGCTCTCATATAAATAGGAATTCTGCCACTTGTTTTCCTTTCATCATCACATATTATAGTCTTTTCCTCTCTAAGAGAGTGTGAGCTAGTATTTTTCGCTACTATGAGCAAGATGTGATCTTTTGGTGATGCAACTTTGATAAGGACTCTATTTTCGCATGGAGATGTTACTCTAGGATTGAAAGAAGTGCCTTTTCTGAAGAATTTTGTAATTTTAATGTCTATATTTCACATGTTGAATCTATGAAGTAGGGTTTCTATTGTGCCATGACTAAATGCTTAATTGTTGTTGGAATCTTGCTTAATTTTTACATGTAAAAAATTTATCTTAAAGGCCTACAAGAAAATATTAATGTGCATCCCCATATTTAATTTCTCCCCTCACAAGAATAAAAGTAAGGTTTTTGAAAGTGGACACTCTAGTCATCCCCATTTACTCGTTCAAGGTATTTCCCTTGAAGTTTAACCCTAAAAGACTCCATTAAACCGTAGTAGGATAAGACACTAATCATTGGTGTGTTGATGATCCATAAATGACCCAGGTTTGAGTGTGACAAAGGACCCTTCCAAGACCTTTTACTTTTGTGATGTGTTAAATTGCATTTTTAAAAAAACATAAATGAATACATCTGCATATTGTAAAGAATAGGAACATGACAATCATCACATGAAAACATAAGTCGTTGATAACGAAGTCCGTCCAGGAGGGACTACGTCTCTAGGCCCCGGTGTCAAGATGGTGTAGGCCACTACATTAAGTGTTGTCAATAGTGATGATGTACATAAGAGGTGATGTCGCTATCATATAAGGAAAATTCCCTCACATAGGAGTGGCTCTAAGAGATGTTCCACTACATGAATTCTTAGTAAAAAAAAACTCCTATCAGTATGACACAAACTCATGCATGATGAGCATCCCGCCAACATGGCATAAAAGGGATCTCAATGCAAACATGCATGACGACAACATGAGTATCCCATCAACATACAACAAAGGGATCTCAAAACACAACATGACGAATCATGACAACAAGTACATCACACAGATGATTCCACATCACATCAAGTAGGAATCATGAAAACAAGTAAGAAACAAGATCCCACATCAAGCATCAAACAGGGATTTGTGCAGCACAATGCATAGAAAAAGAAGTACATGAACACACTGCATATACCTCACAACCAAGGGCCATCTGAAGAAGTGGATGTCAAACTGTTGAAGTTGTTCATGCCATTGATCTCACGACATCAATCGCATGGAAATGGCTACTCGCACATGAATGCTGACACCTGCATTCCACTTAGAAAAGTGGTTGAAGAATAGAATGAGAAAATGAGAAATCTGAACGCACCATCAAATTTGTGGTGTCGAATAGTGCAAAATCGACTGTCCAATTTTTGAATTCTGAGAAAGTGAGAATCTGGGGCTCAAGGAACCTTTTAGATTCCTCAAAGATTCTGCTCCATGGTTGCAGTGGAAATCTACAACTCAAAAGGTGAATCTGCCCTTGCCATTGCTATCCCTGCAGAAAATCGTGAAAAACGAATATAAACTTGACTATATTCCGACATGGAGAAAAATTACCTCATCGGGAAATATTCAAGGATCATGGTTCCGCTCCCTATTTTTGTAGCAGGCATGTTTCCACCTCCATACTGAAAAATGGCCAAAAATGCAGAACTTTGATGGAGAAACGGACAACACCATTGCGTTCGTGGCATTGAGAAGTGTTGAAATCATATAAAATTTGTCAAAATTTGACAAAGTGAAAATTCGGCCCTCCTGCAAAATTTTGCCTTGAAAGGCGTGTACTGTCTTCCTCCCCTGAGCACACTGACAAACTGCGTTTAAATATAATTTCGTGGGTGGATTTCTCAATAAGGTTGTTTGGTGTAATGGTTGAGATCCGATTTGGTAGGGAGGATGTTGGGCAGTCAAACCCCGCCTCCTCCTTTTTTTACACAAAAAAAATTGTTTTTAAACAAAGACAGGTTGGTTGGGCTCACCTTGGGCGGCCTGCCCCCATACCTCCCTCTGTTGTTTTGTAGTTGATGGTGCGTTATTTGATTTAGGCATGGTTGGGTCCGTGCCCCAAGGGCTGGCCCTCCTCCATTATAATGGTTGTTGAGAGTTTCGTGGGAGGGGCCGGGGGTTGTGGCCCGCCCCTCCACCATATATTATAATATGCAATGGTTATTTGCGGAGGGGGTGGCGGGGTTGGTGGCCCCCACCCCCCTTTTTTTTATATATATATATTTTGTTAATATAACAAAATGGCCCATTTTAAAAATTTTGTTTTCTATGCCGATGAAGTCTTTTTAACGAGGCCAAGATTTCGCCCAGAATCTGGCCGGAGTTGGCCGGATTCCGTCTGCCGGAAAAGTGAAAATTGTGTCCTCGTTAAACATGCCCAGTCATCAAGAAGTCAACCCAACTTTGACTGTCTTTATCTCCTTCATCTGGACTCGGATTGACGAACTGTTCGCACCGCCGCTATCAGGACGACGAGATCTACGTTCTGGTCCTAGTTCGAGCATAATACAAACACTTTGACTTTTGAGCTTTCCTAGGTCCTCTTTGTCCTGTGTGTGTCTCTAAAGCCACCTGGATCAATCCTCCCCACTAAGGAGCTTTTGGTCCTCCAAAAGCATGAAAAATAATCTGCAACTTCTCTATACCTTGCCTGCATCACAAGCATCTTGAAAGGTCTCGCTTCCATCTCCTTCACCTTTGTTCTTCAGAGCCTTAAGCAAAAATCTGACACCTGCTACTTCTGCAACCTGTAGTACATTGTTTTCGCAAATTACATGCTTGACTCTCATGACCAACTAATGACCCAAGCATCCATACTTGCCACGAGTTTATAACACACACTCAGTGGTCAAGTTTACATCAAGATGGACGCAATACCCCAGCTACAAAAACAAGGCCAACATATCATTGTTGCTCCAACAAGAGATGGAAAACACATCATCACTGCAACACATGATTTACAAAGATAAGGCCAAACACTATTTGCTTTGAAAAGTGATGGAAATATGACATCACTTTCAAAGTTAAACATGCAACTTAAAATAAGACCAGACATCATTGTTGTTGAACAAGTGATGGAGACACATCATCACTTTTACATTTTGAAATGCAACAAATGATTTACAAAAGCATGACCATGAAATGCTAACATATCTAGAAACCATTTTTCACTTATCAAGGTGAATGGGTCGCCTCCTTGTGGCGCATTCGATGGTCGAACAACTGCTTCACCTGGTTCATGCACCGATGCTTTGTCTTTAAGGCGTTGCTCTGGATGGAGCCTCCAACAAGTGGCTCTTTGATGGCCATTTCTGTCGCAATGACTGCAATAGGTCTTCTTCCTCCAGATCTGTTTAACATGTTTCTTTACTTGTTGTTGAGAGGGTCTTTCACGCCTCATCCTTTTGTGTGCTGCCATTATTTTCCAACACTTAGAAAATGTATGGTTATGTAATCCACAAAAGGTACATGTTTTTCGATGCCATGTTTTACGTTCATCGTTAAAAACATGATTATAATCGAAATGAACATTCGAATGTTGAGAGTGGTTATACCTTCCCTTGCTGTCTCTGATGTCAGTATGGTGATGAGAGCTTGCCTCAACTCTCTCCCTGCAATGGGCACTACTGTGGGATGATGGGGATGTGTTCCCATCATTCTCTTTCCTCAACGATTTCGACGATGTCTCGGAAGAATCTGACACCTTCGAGCATCCTCCTTTGGTGTATCTCGAGCCTGCAAATTTAGGTCTCTGCACAACCTCAAATGGTTGAGTTATGCCTTGGTTATTAACACCAAGTTTTTCTTTCTCCTCGTGCCTCGTCCTTGTAAGGAGCCTCATGTTTGTCCCTGTAGTTGGGATCTCCAAATCTCCAACAGAAAGCATACTACGTGAATATGAAACTGAAAGGAAATCAACATCTTTTACCTCCTCTGACGATTTGGAAAGAACTGATGAGGGTTTCTCATCATCTGTTGTTGGTGGTTCGCTAACTGTTTTGGCACATTCCCCAACTTCTTTTCTCACATACCCTAGTCCTGTTTGACACAGTAATTCCTCTACTTTGATGAGGTTGACAATGCCTTGGCCATTGACGCCCAAGCCTTTTCTTTCATACCGCATTTACTTCAACAGTTTGGAGCCAATTCCTGTGGTGTGATTTTCAAAAACAGCGAAATCATCATCAGGAAATATACATGAAGATGGAGAACTACTTTTTACCTCACATGGGTCACGTTGCAGCTTTTCCAAGGCCTCATCCTTTGCTTGCAACTGTCGTAGCAGACTATGTTTCTCCTCTTTCTCTTCTTGTAGACACATCTTCAATTCAACGTTCTCTGTTTGAAGATTATGTTTGTTGTGCTTCATTTCTTCCAGGGCCTCTTCCGTGGCTTGCAACTGAAGCTGCAATCGCTCCTTTTCCTCTGTGTCTTTCTGTAGAGTTCTACACATTATTTCCACCCTTCTAAAAATTTTGAGCATGGTCTCGTACATCGCTTTTTCATCCTTTGTCGCTGCACATTCCATTGTTCACGCTGCAATTCACATCAACGCAAAGACCACTCTGATACCACTTGATCCAGGTCCAGGTGTGACAAAGGACCCTTCCAAGACCTTTTACTTTCGTGATGTGTTAAATTGCATTTTTAAAAGAACATAAATGAATATATCTGCATGTTGTAAAGAAGAGGAACATGACAATCATCAACACATGAAAACATAAGTCGTTGATAACAGAGTTCGTCTAGGAGGGACTATGTCTCCAAGCCCCGGTGTCAAGATGGTGTAGGCCACTGCATTAAGTGTTGTCAATAGTGATGATGTACATAGAGGTGATGTCACTATCATATAAGGAAAATTCCCTCCCGCAGGAGTGGCTCTAAGAGATGTTCCACTACAGGGATTCTCAGTAAAAAAAAACTCCTATTAGTGTAACACAAACTCATGCATGATGAGCATCCCGCGAACATGGCATAAAAAGGATCTCATTACAAACATGCATGACGACAACATGAGTATCCCATCAACATACAACAAAGGGATCTCAAAACCCAACATGACGAATCATGACAAGTACATCACACAAATGATTCCACATCACATCAAGCAGGAATCATGAAAACGAGTAAGAAACAAGATCCCACATGAAGCATCAAACGGGGACCTGTGCAGCATAATGCATAGCAAAAGAAGTACATGAACACACTGCATATACCTCACAACCAAGGGCCATCTGAAGAAGCGAATGTCAAACTGCTGAAGCTGTTCGTGCCATCGATCTCACGACATCAATCGCATGGAAATGGCTACTCGCACATGAATGCTGACACCTGCATTCCACTTAGAAAAGTGGTTGAAGAATAGAATGAGAAAATGAGAAATCTGAACACACCATCAAATTTGTGGTGTCGAATAGTGCAAAATCGACTGTCCAATTTTTGAATTCTGAGAAAGTGAGAATCTGGGGCTCAAGGAACCTTTTAGATTCCCCCTAGATTCCACAAAGATTCTGCTCCATGGTTGGACTAGAAATCTGCAACTCAAAAGATGAATCTGCCCTCACCATTGTGATCCCTGCAGAAAACTGTGAAAAACGAATATAAACTTGACTATATTCTGACATGGAAAAAAATTACCTCGTCAGGAAAATTTCAAGGATCATGGTTCCGCTACATGTTTCTACAGCAGTCATGGTTCCACCTCCATATTGAAAAATGGCCGAAAAATGCAGAAATATGATGGAGAAATGGACAACTTCGTTGCGTTCGTGGCATCAAGAAGTGCTGAAACCATATAAAATTTGTCAAAATCTGACAAAGTGAAAATTCGGCCCTCCTGCAAAATTTTGCTTTGAACGGTGTGTACTGTCTTCCTCCCCTGAGCGCACTGACAAATTGTGTTTAAATATAATTTCGCGGGTGGATTTATCAATAAGGATGTTTGGTGTAATGGTTGAGATCCGGTTTAGTAGGGAGGAGGTTGGGCGGTCAAACCCCGCCTCCTTTTACACAAAAAAATAAATTATTTTTAAACAAAGACGGGTTGGTTGGGCCCACCTTGGGCGGCCCGCCCCATACCTCCCTCTGCTGTTTTGCAGTTGCTGGTGCACTGTTTGATTTAGGCGTGGTTGGGTCCGTGCACCAAGGGTTGTCCCTTCTCCATTATAATGGTTGTTGAGAGTTCCGTGGGAAGGGCCAGGGGTCGTGGCCCGCCCCTCCACCATATATCATAATATGCAACAGTTATGTACAAAGAGGGTGGCGGGGTTGGTGGCCCCCACCCCCCTTTTTATATATATATTTATTTTTTTAATATAAGAAAATGGCCCATTTTAAAAATTATTTTTTTTAAGCGGAAGGAGTCTTTGTAACGAGGCCACGATTTTGCCTGGAATCTGGCTAGAGTTGGCCGGATTCCGTCCGCCGAAAAAGTGCAAATTGTGTCCTTGTTAACCCTGCCCATTCATCAAAAAGTCAACCCAACTTTGACTGCCTCTATCTCCTTCATCCGGACTCGGATTGATGAACCGTTCACACCGTCGCGATCAGGACGACGAGATCTATGCTCTAGTCCTAGTTTGAGCGTAATCCAAACACTTTGATTTTTGAGCTTTCCTGGATCCTCTTTGTCCTATGTGTGTCTCTGGAGCCACCTGGATCAATAAACATTTCCAAATTTCATCTTCTTTTTCTCTCTCCTAGACGTCTAGGGAAGAAACTAGGGTTTCTTGGTTGGTTTCTGCATAAAAGTGAATTTTGTGCGGATATTTGTGGCTCATAAATTAAGATTTGCATCTATAATTTGTTTAAATGCAAAATACAGCATAGTGCATGGTTGATACCCTCCTAATTAGGGCTATGTCACCTTATTTTTGTTGATTATGCATACCTAACAACCATAGAAATAAATTTCCTATCCAAGTCCTAGTCTCTATTAGAAGGTCTTTGATCCTTTGTTGTTGAAAATTAGTGGAATATTTTTTCTTGGGATGCTATATAATACTAAACACCTTATCATTGCATTTATCCTAACCCTAACTTATAGTAGCCTGGTCATGGTCTAGGCATAGAGCATTTGATGCCTAGTATAGAACATCTAGGTCTTTCTAGGTGTTGTCGATACTCTAGGTCATATATTGACCTATCATTCATCACCTTGAGCCATAACATCAGAATATTCTTTAGGTGATATAAGGTGGCCTCCATTGTGGTTAATTACCTCTAAAGAGTAGGAGAAAGGTTGTTGAGGTGACAATGGAAAACCTCTCTTGTTGGTATAAAGTATGGCCCTGCCCATTGAGGCTTTGCACCAGACCTGCTAGATTTTGCAACAATAGTCATAAGACAACCTTAAGATAGCTTTAAAACATAAAAAATAACCCACATGTGGGAAAAAATGCTCTCCATGATGATTTCATCCTCTCAAAAATGGACAACCTCTATCAGGCAAGTGATAAAGTGGCTTATAAGTGTTCCTAAGTCTAAGAAATTATCAAAGTGCATGGATATATCTCTAAATAACTCTTCCTCCACAATGATGTCATCTTCAGGAAACCTTATGTCATCCTTTTAGGGCACATGGGGATGATGTGGCATGCTCTAAGGCAAGCATTGGCATCTAGGCATAATGTGCTAGCCCGTCCCTCAAGTCATCTCAGTGATTGCTATCCTCTTATGAGCTCTAAAGCAAGGAAACAACCATCAAACAAGGTCAAGGCTAGCCTAGGGGTGTCTTAAGTCCATCTAGGCACATCATCAGACAAGCCAACACCTTGGCCTCTTGGAACATCGTTTCAACACCTTGAAGTGTAGCAAGGGGCATATAACCATGTGGAGTCTCATCAAAGCCCAACATTCATCTCATGAGAGCAACACTAGGGCTACAAGGTCGTGTCAGCGCTCAACAATGGGAAAAAATCCTTTGAAAGGTGTTGGATAAGTGCCAAGTCTTCCTTTAAAGGATCTTTGTTGCATAAGTAATGAACCACCTAAAACATACCCTTAAGATCAAGAGAGATCAACATCATTAGGGACAAAAATCATTAAAGTATCATTATGAACAATATTCAATGTTAGGTGCACAAGAACAATTCACACAAACCTTTCCTTTCAATGTTTTTCTAACTCGGGATTTGTAAGCAAGTTACCACACTGGTGTTGGGTATGAATCTCAGTGTTGATAATATTGTCGATATATCAGCGATATTTGAAAATATCACGATATTTTCGGCAATGCAATATATTGCCGAGAAAATATCGCAATATTTTGAAAATATCAGCGAAATATCGCAATATTTTGAAAATATTGGCTAAATATCATTATTGCATTATATGTTTAAAAATCTGAAGAAAAAAAATGATTTTTTATGTTTGCCGATATTTTCACCTATATTGTCGATAAGATGTTTTTAGGGCCCTCGCCGATATTTTGCCGATACCTATATTTTCAACACTAGGTATGATTATGTCTTCATCCGTATTAGGTGGTTCCATCCCCCAAGGGGAAGGACATTTCAAAAGTAGACCCATTAATCTATATGTACATGTGATAATTATGGTGATGGAGTGAGAAAGACTTCAAGAGAGATGGCCATAGGCATGGTACCATCTAGAGGGGATCCAACATCTCTGAGTACTATAATGAGAAGAGGGAGTAATCACAGAGGCATGAGATACCTTTTCCTCGACCTATTTTTTCCACCCCTCTTGTATGTCATTTACTTTAATGATTTATTTTTCTTCTTGCATAGTTTAGGAGACCAAGCATGCTTCATTATTTTCCAATACCCCTTAAAGATTGCCAATTTCTCACTCATCGGGGTTGGGGAAATCAAGAGTTCCTTTTAGATGTAGCACGATATGTTGAGGAACTAGGCGATGGCTAATGAGGGGGTATGAGCTCATGCTAGGCTTTTTCCCAAATGCTTACTATGTCCCAACCATCTTTTTGCATTGGAATCATATGCTATTATCATTCTTTAAGCCGCATCAACGTCTTGAGGCAAATTTCTAAGCCTTGACTCAAAGACGAGGATATAATGTCTCTGTCCCAATGAAAAATGACATTCAACCCAAAGAATGGATGTGGATAATAAGGGAAATATGGAATGTGGTAAGTATGGATTACCTTGGGAACGCTACTTCAGTTAGTGCTTTCTATTAGTGTCCCTTCTAAAGGAAGGACCTCAGGGGAGGTCACATTGGACTACCCTGCAAAGGATAACCTCATAGGTGAAGCATGGGAACAAGGATACAATCAAGAGTGGTCAATCTTCTAGCTTGGTCTTTGATCCATATTAGTATGCTCCAAAACATTAAATGAAAGCACGTGATTAATAAAATGGTTAACATACCTTCTGATATATGACCCACCTTCCTTCAAGAAGCATGTCAGATGAGAAACAACACTAAGCGAAACATAGGTGGAGAGCTCCAATGTAAAGATATCTATGGGCCATCATAGGCATGTTTGTTCGCTGGTTGCCAAATGAGGAGAATAATTTTCTCCTATAGGTTACCCACTTTTGGTGGGCAATAGTGATATCAATCACTATCCCTTGTTAATAGAAATGCAAGTATGTAAGAGATCTCTTTGACATATTTAAGATCAAAACCTTGGTTTTTCCCTGGTTGATCGTTAGCTATCAGAGGTCACAAAAACTAGCCAATGCATCATTCTAGATCTACAAGCCCTTGAGGGTAGAGGCCAACAAGACCAAGTTAGTGGTAAATAGGAGCAAGGAAATCATCACATGATGTAGAAGACAACCATCCCCTTCTTGGATATGATCATGGAGGAAAGACTCTAACTCATCAATATAGATCCCAAAGAGGGTCGTTAAGAGGAGGCACCCTTATTTTACCCCAATGGTACTCTGGATGAAGTCGGAAAGGTTGTGTTCCATCCCGAGGTGTCTCAAGGCTAACTCATATAATCTCATGATAAATGCCAATAGGATCTCAGATATGATCAATTGTCTGGTAGTTGGTGCGGAAACTTACCTGCCCTTTGGCCTTGAGATCATAGCTCTCCAACTCCTTAGAAAGCCATTGGTGTAGGATTGTGGCATAAATCTTGGAGAATGTATGACCTACCATGATAGTCTGGTAGTTTTTGAGATCAAAATTGGTCTCTGATTTTTGGATTTTAGAATTTTCAAATTTTAAGACAAGTTTAATGAAAAACACTAAATTCCATATTCATTACACATAAAACAAGCCTAACCGAAAAAGCTAAAGAAAGAAGAAATTTAGGCTTATAATAGGAAATCTGAAGTCTCATTTTGGACTTTAGAATTTTCAGATTTTAAAACAAGCTTACTGGAAAACGCTAAATTCCATATTCATTACACATAAAACAAGCCTAAAGAAAAAAGCTAAAGAAAGAAAAAATTAGGCTTATAAGAGGACATCTGAATTCTGATTTTGGATTTTAGAATTTTTAGATTTTAGAACAGACCTCATGAAAAATGATAAACACCGGATGCTAAAGAAAGAAGAATTTTAGGCTTATAAGTGGAAAACTGAAGTGTGATTTTTTTATTGTAGAATTTTCACATTTTAAGACAGCAAAAGACTCCTTTTGCAGGGAATATGAGTTCTAAGTAAGCTGATTTTATGTGTAAATTCCAGATCTCAAAACAGCCAAAAGAAAGTTTTCATTGGTTCGCGAGATGAAATCTAAATTCTAATTTTGACTTCGATTATTTCAGATTTTAAACCAGCAAATTAAATGAGTGAAAATTATGAATTTTAAAGAGCTGGAAAGCAAGACTTGTACCTAGAATTCATATTTGGAAAATGGAGACTATGAGGTAGTGTTTTGATGAGTCTTTTCTCATGTAATAAGGGATAATTATAATCAAAATGAATAAATTACAGCACCCTTCTATGGGTGTCCCAGATTGCAAAAGTTGGTTTCAAAGCCCTAATTAAGGAAGAATTCGAAATATATCAAGAGGGTTAATTTACTACTACAAAATGTAAATTTCGGCCACTTCACATTGAGAAATATGACATTCTTTTAACCATTTCCAATGGAAAACATAAGGAATTTAGATGGAGATAAATAGCACATAAACCCTTCCAAGTAAAGAACAAAGTTACATGGTTAAATGCCTTCTTGATATGCTTGAAGAAACCAAATTAGCCACATTCCACTTCAGAAATATAGATCTTAATACATCAAAGGTCAAGCTCTAAAAGCACATTCAAAGATTAAAAGCTATACTCTCAAGTGTCTCCACAAACTTTCAACAACCACCACAAGAGGAGCCTTATATAGAATTTTGGCTCAACAAATTCGTCAATAAAATAATAATATTTCAATTCAAATCCTGGATCTAACCTAGGAATGCATAACCAACTATATCTCTCAACTAACTAGGAGAGATATATGTGGTCTAACCACATCTACAATATCCAAGCATGTGAGTTGTGAGAGATGGCAAGCATGTGAGTTCTGAGAGATGGCATGCCCTCCTATAGTTAAGCAAACAATAAATTAATGCTCCAACGTCCTCCTAGAAGATGGTGATTTGACATGTCAACAAGCTCTAATAATCATAAAAGCTCTCCAAGGATGGTGCATCCTCCTAGAAATATAATAAGCCAAGCTCAAGAACAGACACAACATCTAGCGTTTGACCACGTCAAAATGTCAAGGGAATGATAACATAATCCTTCATAATGTGCATCCTCCAAAACATATCCAACCAATCAATAAACTATTCCAAGTGAGGTGCACTCCACAGGAAAGAAGGTGCACATGTGTGAGAGAGAGAGAATAAATAGGGCGCTCCTCAAAACAAGTGGAAAGGCTCACTCATTACTTTGTCTCCAACAAAGTACATGTTGTGTTAAGGTTGATTGAGCATCTTGTTCTTTTGGTATTCTCATTTGAATCTATGTCTCATATCACTAGGCACCGCTTTACCTAAAAATAAAAGATAAAACATTAAAGCATTGTATTTACTTACATTCTTAAAATTTTGTTCTCCACTTTGTGGGTGCACACAAAGCTATAGTCAAATCCATCCAAATATATTTGTAACACTATAAATGTTCTTGCCCTATTTTTAAAGGAAAAAATCCTGTTGTGGATATCCATTAGAGAAAAAGTTGATGTTATGGGTGATTCTAACCAAAACAAAAACATTGTAATTTATTATAGTATCAATATTTTTGTTTCAAACTACATGATTGCACACAAAGCTATACATGGAGTCAATCCAGAAACATTTCTGACATTATTGATATATATGCCCCAAATAGCTTTAAAGAAAAAAAAATCATGTTGTGTCTCTATTACCAAAAGAGCTCATATTTTGCCCCAGCAGAGTTGGCGGATTGCTAAAGATTTTAATCTACTTGTAAGTATAAAAGCATAATTATTGAAGTGCTATTGATACTCATGCATAGACGGTCTGTATCTTTGATATAAGACCATGCTCTGTGCAAATGCTCCATTCTAGGTTCTCCCTCGATGATTTATTACAAGTATAGAGAAATCCAAAGGACAAGAAAACGATTTCATTTTAAGAGGAAAACACTCATATTTTTAGGTACCAATTCCACTACAATCTATGAAAATTCTTTAAGCAAGTCTACAATCTCTAAAAATATTAGTACGCAAATTTCAAATTCAACATGCGGATAACCATTTTGCAAGCGTCGAGACTCAACCCGAGCTAAAAATTCAAATTCAAACCATTACTAATTGAGTCGCACTTACAAGGGCCATGCCCAACACAATCTACAGGAAATGTGCCGAAGTCAATTTCACAGTCATATGACAGCGCCTCCTCTGCCTTGTCAACAAGTCATTTATCGGTGCTTACTTTTGACAATGATGCCCGATTTCTTTTCTCATAGGCCTCCTCCCAGTTCTTTCCATCAAAGTATCCGAATTCAACATGCTTGATGGTACCAGCGTCAACACAATTAACAGTCACAGCAAACCCATCCGGATTGGATCGTGGAATATAGTAGGAAGTTATTCCGCAGATCTTGCAGAATATATGTTTTGCTATGTATGTGCCAAAAGTGTAAGTTGTAAGCCACTCTCTACATTCTTCTTGCAACTGGAAATTGCATGCTGGGACTATAAAATGGACGTTGCCTCGCATGGAACAATCAGAACAATTGCATTTCGAGGCTACAATGCTAGCAGGTGCCCGTACTTGCCATCTCACACGTCCACAATGACAACCGCCCTTATGGAGGACAAGATCATCCATCACCAGCAACTGAGGGCGAGCTCAATCAATCTCCTATTATCTGGTGATAAGCTAATTATGCAATCCTTACAAACCTCTAGTGAAAACAGCAACTGTTTAGTATTGGTAACTAGTTAGATCATCTAATTAGCTTTCTTGAGTCTAGCTCTTTCAACAGCAATATCCGGAGTTTGGCTTTCTATAGGATTCAATAGTTTTCAATAATGGCTTTGCAAATAAAATGCAGACATTCAAATATAATAAAATCTAATGTAAATGTGCGTCAATCAAAGAAAAAAAAAACATTACAACCCTCTAAATCGCATGAAATAACCAGGGACTTCAAAAACATTTGAGACATCAAAATATTTTGCTAATTCATGGACGTCATTTGATAACTGCTTCCGATATTTAATTTTCACACTACTTAAACGTTTCCAGAAGAATCAATCATTTTGTTCCAGGCATGTTACATCCACTAAGCCAATCTTAAGGTCTAAATTTCCTTCTGTAGATGACATAAAATGAAATTCGGCTTCTGTTTCGGTTTTCAATTTCAAACTAGCCAGGCATTCCAATGACAATCCTTTAATTTTTCATAATTTGCACAAAGAAGAGAGGAAACCACCCCTAAGTTGAGTTACTCCAGGAGCACCATTCATTCTTAAGTTTTTAATGTCTACATGTATATGATTTCAGTGTTCACCGTGGTTTGTAGATGCTACATATAGCTTGAATGCAACATTAACAACCCTCTGCTCATGCCAAGTAGAAAACCTGTGGTACTAATGATAGCGCGTCCAAGATTGCCAATGCCCTTAGGTGGATGCGAATCTATATGTGTACTTGTTACCACAAAATCTAGCAGGCCTAGTGCAAAGCCTCACTAGGTGACCTAGGTCAAGGGCAACAAAAGACAACCACCAACTGTAACCTCGATAGTCTGTCTTCTGCTTTTTTGTGGTAGATGAAATCCCCACAAGGGAGGTTTCCCTATAGGCAAAGCCTAAGGTTTAGATGTCCAAAGATAGCCCTGAAAGGCACCTTAGGGTTTGAGAAAGAATCACCCAATAAGTATTCAACAAATGAGTAGGATGAAAAGAAAAGATAAGGAAAGCACTGGCCAAACCTTGTTACCCAGGTCAGATTTTAATGTCCAATAAAATTTACCCGAAATAAAAATAAATAATTCCTTCAGATTTGAATTTTACGACATGAAATACATGGGGTTCCTAACGTAGTACGCATAGCAAAAAAAACAATCACACAACCAAGCACATAAAATTATTTGACGCAGTTTTACCTTGGAAACCCCAATGTGGGGAAACCAACAAATCTGAGCTTCTTATTTAGCTTAGAAAATTTAACTACAACAAACTTCAAAAAACTTCAGCAGCAACTTGGCCCTGAGCATCCTGTTTGATCTAGGTAAATTATTTTATGACCACAGAGAAATTTAGCTTGTATGGCCAAATGATTTTCAGCCTCTATGACCCTGCAGAATTGAACTATATGGCCCAGCCAAAACCGGCTTGTGTGACCCTGTCAATTTGGCTCAATTAAGCCGTGTCAAATTGGCCCAGTTTGACCCTGCTAATTGGCATTGTTCGGCTTGGTAAATTTTGCTTGTATGGCCCTAAGGAATATTGACCTATATACTCAGGTAGATTCAACCTCCTTGCTTGCTTACTCACTTCCCCTCAGACTTGACATGTTCACTGCCCTCTCTTGTTGTCAGTTCGATCTCCTGCTTCAATTGAATGCCCAGTCACTTGTGCCAATCAATCTCTCTCGAGTCTCTCCAATAGCCTATTTCCCTCTTTATAATTTTCTGACCTAATCTCCAAAGTGATGGAGGGTTGAGATTGCATCTCTATACTTTAGATCTACAGTCACGATATAATCTTCCGTTGAACTTTTTAACTTTATAAAAAATTGGCCAATAAAGTCAAAAAATTAAATTAATGACTTTATGCCTAAGGTCCAGGATTAGGAAACAAATAAATAATTTCTGTGAGAGAACCTTTTGGTGATTTACTACATGTCATGGCACTTGACCAGTGTAGAAAGCTATAGTTTCAACATTCCCTCTCTTAGCGAGGAAGGTGTTTTGCACCAAACCCATCTTGTCTTTGAAGAATACAAATTTTCCCTTCATCAAAGCCTTGGTCAGGATGTCTAATACCTGCACATCCGTAGGTACATACTCAGCTTTATTGTCCACTTTTGCACACAATCTCGAATGAAGTGGTATATGATCTGAATGTTTTTCGACTTATCATGAAACATTAGATTCTCTGAGAGCTTGATACAACTCTAATTGCCACAATGAATCAAAGTTGGCTCCATCTCCTGATCAAAAAATCCCATGAAAAGCTTTTGAAGCTAAATTGCCTCACAAGCTACCAAGTTGGCAGTCATGTACTCGACCTTAGCAGAACTCAAAGCAACTGACTTTTGTTCCCTACTAAACCAAGACGCTGCTCTTGATCCCAAGTTGAAACAACACCTAGAAGTGCTTTTTATGTCAGTTGTACTGCCTACCCAATCAACACTAGTGTACCCCTCTAACTTCACTCCATCCGTCTAAGTATATCTTAGCCCATACTCAACCGTGCCTAGAAGGTATCTCAGCACATGCTTTGCAACCACCCAGTGAACTTGTTTTGGCTCTACCATGAATTGACTGAGTGTATTAACTACAAAGCAAATATCTAGTCTGGTGGTGACTAGATACATGGGAGAGCCTATCAACTGTCTACCAAGTCACTGTGTTTGGTGAACAAAATCGATAAAATTCGAAGTTCACCGAATTTCATTTCTGGCCAAACTTGTTCGCTCCGCTTCGTCGAACATCAACTCAAACACTAATTGAACGTGAAATTGATCAAAATCATGAAATTTGATTTAAATTTGGTTAGATTTGCCTAGAATTCATCTTGATGTGTGAGTAATTCTGAGAGGTTCTGAATATATATGTATGTTTAATTAAAACCATAAGATCTATGCACCCCTTCTACCTGTCATTACCTTTAACTTGACACACTACTCACTTATAGAGTCATGCTAGTGGCTACAATACACTCCCGTGACTTGGGAGTCAACCCTTGACAGTGAAGGCACAAGCACAACCTTTCAAATCTCTGACTCTTGTTGTGCTAGTGCGGCTCATCCACTACCAGTGGTTCATAACTTCATCATTTAGTGCTATAGCATCTGTGTACAATTCACACTGTACAGTCACACAATGTGGCTCATCATCCGCAGATCACTCGACGCTGCTCTGTGTTGGCAACTTGGAATGCTATTTTTTTCTGCCACATGTGTTTGATGATTGATGATAATATTGAATTATATATATACATATATATTAATTTTCAGATTTCTAGTATGTCAAACTTAATGCCGAACTTTGTCCTTGATATTTTAATTATCGAACTTTTTTCGAACTTCAACATTGCCGAACTCAAACACGGACACCAACACAGTGACTTAGGCTGTCTATATAATGTAGGGTCTACTGCTTTTGATCTGGATACATCAATATTCTTCCAATTGGTCACTAATGGCATAGACATGGGTCTGCAACACTACATCCTAAATCGCTTCAAGATCTCAACTTCGTACTTCCCTTAACCTAGGAAGATCTCTCCATCTCTTTGTCACACTTTCAAACCTGAAAAATAGTGCATTAACCCCAAATTTTTCATCTCGAACTCTGTTGCTAGGTCCCTCTTGCATTTTTTTATGAGCTTCTCACAACATGTGAGAAACAGGTCATCCACATAAAGTGCCAAAAGGAAAGGCTCTCCCCTAAGCCGAATGTACTACAGGTTTGGGTCTGCGTCACTCTTGGTAAAGTCCATGCCCTGCAAGTAACTGTCACTCCTCGCATACCACACCTTGGGAGTCTGCTTGAGTCCATACAATGCTCTCTTCAATCTACACACATGGGAATCCCTCCCATGCATCTCAAAGCGCTCCCACTTTTCAATGAAAATCTTTTTCTCAACCATGTGATTGAGAAAGGTTGCCTTCACGTTCATCTGGTGAATCCTCCAACCCATCTGCGCTGCAATAGAAATCAATTAAATGATGGATGAGTATCTGGCTACTGGGGAAAAGGTCTCATCCTAGTCAATCCCCTCCTTTTGAGAAAACCCTTTAGCCATGAATTGAACTTTGAACTTATCCACACTACCATCAACAATGTGCTTAATCTTGTAAACCCATCTAGAGCCAACCACAAATTTTCCCTCTGGCCATGGCACAACCTCCCAGAAATTGTTCTTCATGATGGAAGAGTACTCTTCCACCATAGCATCCATCCACACCTGATGCTCGGATGCTTCTTGAAAGATGGAAGGCTCAGCCTCAATTAACTCACTCATCAATGCCATATAGCTAGAATATCGATGTGGTGCCCTGCTCTATCTAACTGAATATCTAGGAGTACCCACATACTCCTGAGCATCTATCAGTGTCTTCTTTTCCCACTTGGCCCTCTTCCTCCTTGTGTTGGGAGTCTAATCCTAAGTGAGAGGATCCCTCTGCCCCTCGTCTTGTTCCTCCTACATGGCCTAGTCGTTCTGCTCACCACTTTGTGTCAGAGTATCTTGAGGTATATGCATTGCTTCTATCTTCAGTGTCTTGTCTCCTGCTCTTGAACCTCCACTATTGATTTTTGGTATCTCATAAGGTATTTCCCATTGGAAAATCCCTTGGGGATTTTTGGTTTTTTTAATGGGCTTTGCACCCAAGGTGTGGGTGTTTACTGGGGCTTTGCACCCAAGGAAAAGCATTTAATTTTTTTTATATTGAGTTGAGATGAGTCGGCTTAAGAATATGGAATGTTCGCTCAGGCACATGAAGGGTTCACTAGGAGTTGAAGAGTCACAATGCTTGAAGGATTGGGTTCCTTTGTTTTTCCTTGCAATGAATATAAATATACCAATGTGTTGGATGAGTTGGGAAGTAGAATTTAGAGCAAATTGGGAGGGCTAGAAGAGACCTAGCCACAGGCTGAAAGAGGAGGCCATAAGGAAAGGAAGGTTAGTCGAGTGACAATCTGTGGTCTAAGGAGGTAGCCATAAGCCTGTCTAGGCTCGCCACAGGCACAAAGAGAAGGTTGTAGCCAAGAGAGGTTGGTCATAGGCCTGTAGCATATCCGCAAGCAGGAAGATAAGGTTCAAACCTTAGTTTTGGGCTAGACCTGTGGTAAATCATAGGCCATAGGAAGGAAGAGGAGGTTGGGCCTCAGTGGAAGGCTTGTGGGACAATTTGCAGCCAGGAGGGTTGACTTAAGAAGGATCGAGGCTTGTAAAGAGGCTACAACTAGTTGGAAACAAGAATTAAGGGTTGTTATGAGGGATAAAAGGGTGCAATAAGGACTGTTGTGTGAGCATGGCATACCAAGGGGGATGTTAAGTCACCAATGAGTAGTCCAAAGGTGGATAATATTATATCAACTAAAAGGATACAATAATGGTTGAAAGCTATGTTCCACCGAGAATTTGGGATAGGGGGCGCAGGTGTGGGAAGACGCACAAGGGGGACGTGTGGGAGTACTCTCAAGTTTTAGAGAAATTTAGAAGGGATGAAGGGATGACGGGGTAATTCATATTTCCCCAGGCATGAATTGAGATGCGTGCACCCCATGGGGTAATTCATAATTTCCCCAGGCATCCCCCAGTCCCAGGTGCGAGAGAAGCTTGAGATGCATGCACCCCACCTTGGGGGACACATCCTAGTGGAACACTGATTGAAAGGGAAAGAAGTCCCCTGGGAGATTGCAGCCTAAAAGAGCTAGCTGGTGGTGGTTTAAAGGGAAAGAAGTGCCCTAGGATATTGCAGCCTAAAGGAGCTAGTTGGTAGTGGTTGAAAGGGCAAGAAGTTCCCTAGGAGATTGCAACCTAAAGGAGTTGGTTGAGTGTGGTTGAAAGGGAAAGAAGTGCCCTAGGAGATTGCAGCCTAAAGGAGTTGGATGTTGGGATGTTTTGTGAAGGCCAAGGTGTGCCCTAGTGATTTTTTTTAGGGTAGATGAGAGCTGAAAGGACTAAGCATCAACCTAGGTAATTTGTACAAGGTTTTGTCTTATTTCTTTGGCACTATACAGGGATTTGTAAAGGGCCACTTTCCCTGGTATGGGAGCCCTAGTGTTTCTTGTTAAAGGAATAATAAGAAATCAAATTTGGGCATTAAATTTTGTGTATTATGCATGATCTAATTGTTGGTGTATATTTCATTGTGCAAGTTGTTTTAAAGTTAAGCATTTCAATGTGTTGCGTTTTCTAGCTAAAACATAGACCATACTTGAGGTGCATGGAATTCTAACACTGTAGAGAGATTTGTGTTGCACGACCTCCTGAGAGCCCTTTGCCACATGTTGTCCTTATGATGACATGGCCTTCGTTAATAGGCCAAAAATTCTAACGAGTATAACTTTTGATTCGGGATTTAGATTGAGACAAAACTTATATTGTTGGAAATCTCTCGACAAGCTAGTTGTAATGGTGATGTCAGAATTATTTTCTGTAAATTTTGAACAGTGAGGTTTTTGGTAAATCCTATTTTCATAATAGATCTTGGAGGTCGGGTCAAAACAAACAAGTAACCCTTTCGCAACCTAGGATGCTTAAGGGGGTGGGAGGTGGTTACAAACATCATCATCCTTTTGGGTTGGAGGGGGACTAGGATCAACATTCAAAGGTGAAGATCCTCTAGTCTATCTCTTCCCTAGGCCATCATTATTGCTTGGTTGAGGGTTTTTAGGTTGTTTATATCTTCTTGTATATTGCAATCCCTTATCAAATTTATCCCTTGTTTCAACAACATTTACATCCATATTAGGGATTTTAACACATCCCTTAACAAATTCCTCATGTTGTTGCTTGGTAAGAGGATATGTTTTATTCCCTCGATTGGGGTGGTGAACAGGGTCAGAGAGGATGTTGGGGGGTGAGCCTGCCACCCCACTACCTCACATAACATTTAAGAGGGGGGTGGCGTGGCCAACCCCCCACATGCATATGCATGTGAATTATCCTCCTTCAAGTTATGTATATGGTAAGATTTCCTCCAACACTCAACTTTGATTACAGAGTGATCCTTTTACAAGTTACATGATGTAATTCAGTCCCCTCCCCCACCTGCCATAGGTGGGATTTCCCCTGGGGTCCTTCAGTATGGAGGGGCCTGTTACCCACCACCTGTGGGTAGTATCCATAGGAGAAATTGTTTCTCCTAGATAGTCCTCAACCGACGACCAGTAGCCCCTTGTAGCCACCAGATAGCTCGATGTGCCACTATCTCCACCACCTGAGCTAGTCGTATGCTCCCTCACCCATCTGTTATGATTGTATGTTTGAAGATGGGCCTTCCAACCCCAAAGTTATGGCTTTTCATTGTGTAGTTGGGTATTTTTGTCTACTTATCATGGACAATTTTGGGCATGGATTGGTAGGGGGATTCGACAGAAAGAGTGGGCTTGGTTTGTACTCTTGACTCCTTTTTCCAATTTGATCGTTAACCTTGCATCCTAGTCCTGTGGGATCTCCTTTATTTTCTTCTAGCTTTAGGGGTGGCACTACATGGGAAACCCTGATTTTAGTTGTGTGGTCCCGCTTCCCGACACCATATACATCACTCCCCTTCGCTCATTATGATCCCATTTACCATATTTCCCATCCAAGTCCACATTTGTCAATTGGGTCCACAAGGAGTTAGGCTCCCCCTCCCCTTGTCCACACCTTGGGCCAAACCTAGAATGATGCCTCAAAGGTTTATGTAGCTAAAAGAAAAGAAAAAGCATAATTTGGCTACTTTCAATAGGAAATGTACCATAAAATGCAAAGGATGGCCAAGACATACAAATTTAGCATGTGGGAAAAAGCCAAACATGAGCTCTACCCCTATCATCATGGCTGTCACCCTGGGTCCTAGGGCCCCTCATATTGGCTCCTTACATCGTTAAGGAACCCATGATTGTCCCAAACCTTAGTGGACAATGAACTTCCCCACCTTAAGGGGGTATTCACTACTATATTTTACATATCATGCTCTCATCCCCTGGAGCCCCAAGCAGTTGCAAAAGAAAAATTTATAAAAGGAAAAAGGCATATGAAGAAGGATGGAAAAACAATCGTCAGGTTAACTCATGTACCACGATTGTTCCCTCCTACATTCATATTCCCAAGTGTGGGCTTCCCTTATCATAGCTACCCTTGTACTATGGCATGTGGCTTGGAGCCTTCCCCTGATGCCCCACTCCATTCCATCATTATATTACATACCACCTGCCATTTGATGGATGTACCATGGACATATTGCCCCCTTAAAGGTTGAAACCTCCTAATAGGGTCCTTGGTTAACCTTCTTCTTGAACTTGGAGACATTTGTATGTTCTGAAGCCCATTATGGAAGGGCATGCCACTATGAAGTGTCTACTTGGTTCCATGATTTGTAAGTTCATTTACTCAATTGCACTAATGTTTGGTTGTACTAGAAGGTGAGGAGAAGCATTGGATCTTATACAAAATTGCAGGTGGGTCTTCATTTGCAGTTTGGTCTCCCTACACGGGGTCCAAGCCTTCTAGAGGGTCGTGTTGGCATTTGTAGGGTGAGCGTTGAGAGCCACGGGTCTCCACCATAGAAGAGAGTAGATTTTCACTTCATGGGATCCTTTAGTTCCATTTATTCCTTGCTTGTGTTCCACCTACTAGACGATGATGATGTACCTGGACCACGTTGCACAGCCGGCTCCACTCCTGCACCACACACTTGGCAGCTGATCCAAGGCCCAAATGAGGATGTGTCTCGCCATGAGAGATAATGGGAGGGCCTGCATCATTCTTCCAACCCTTACAAATGGGATACAGGATTTTTCTATCCATTTGGAGATCCATGAAGATGTTTTGTGCCCCCATAGCCACTTGGGGTCACCACAGGTCATTTGCTTGGATATCAAGGGGCCAACCCCTTTATCATTATGCTTGGAGCTCATTCACTCATCTTGGCACACATTGGACTCCACTATGCCTCCTCAATGGTCCTTCGACCTATTGTATCTATTATTTTTCCCTCTTGGGAGGCTTATTTTTGTATTACGAAGCTATCTTGGTGGGCTTGTCACCAAGGAATGTTATTTTGGCACATTATTTTATTAATTGGGGCATTATTAGGCCTTATTAGGCAAATCGAACCTCTTAGGATGGATATATGTTGATGTGACGATCATTTCATTTGATGATCACTTGGTTTTGGACTCGTATCTCTTCTTGAGAATTTTGCTAGCCTTATTGATGGACAAATTGGAATCTTGATGCATTTTGATGTTTGGAAAGGCTTATCTTTTATTATTTATCTTGGAGCTTCGATTTTTGTCTCCATTGATGATTGGAAGATTTCACTATACTTGTAAGTGTCTCTTTTATTATCTATTTCATATTTATGTCACATATGTAATGTATAGAAATTTTTGCTCATGATGTTGGAGTAGTTGTCTTAATGAAATGCGAATTTTTTGAATCTTGTCTTTGTGAGGGATTTTTCATATGTTCATGCAAAGTATAGTGAATGATTATCCTAGGTGTATATGATTGATCATATTTGCCTTGATAAGTCATCAATTGCAACATCAAAGAAGTATCAACCTCCCTAGTGACCTAGTTGTTGCCTCCAAGGCCATGCGAAGTTGTTGGGTAACTTCTTGATTGGGTATAAGCATCTCTAAACATTGAATCATATTCACTCCATTCTCCCAAAGAGCTAGGCACTGGTCTAGTCCTAGGTGATAACTAAAATAAAGAATTTTCTCACCTCCGTTTCTCTTTTCTAAGCCCTAACCCTAGTAGGTTTCCTAGGGCATCACATGAAATCCATTGTAGCCATTCTAATTTGATCAAATTTGGTCTAGAGATGCATTGGTCTATCCTTGAGAGGTCCTCCTATTTTGAGGCTATTCCGACAAGGGAATCTCGAGTTTAGGAAAGCCCTAGCTCACAGACCATTTTCCCTAGGTCTCCTTTGGTTAGTGGCTTTATCAAGGATCATTGTATTAAAGTCTCAAGTCAAATCCAATCTCTTGATCCTTCATCTCCTCCCTCACTTGGTCAAGCCCCTTTGTTTAAATTTTCATCCCAATCCTTTGACCTCATTTGGATCCACTAGGGCTTCTTTGTGGTCCTGCAACCTTGTCATTCCAATTTCACAAGAATTGCTTGGAAACCCTATTCTTTCAGGATTCTTTGGTCTGGGGAACTTCATATCAAGAAATATTTCTCAACCCTAGGTCTACGTCTCCTTCTAGCCCTTCTTGGAGAGCCATTCACCTTGCTTCTAAAGCAAGCAATCCCTATCATTAGAGTCTCTCTTGTGAAAAGGCTCTTGGAATCACTACCTTCACACCATTGATATATCTCTCGTAGGGATTTCCCCAATACCGGGACTCCTCCCATCAGTGAAAAGTCCGTAAAGAGCAGGGAGCTTTAGCTGAGGTGATAGTGGGCTATTGCTACATTGTTCCACCTTGATCTAGTAGTTGCTCTATAGCAAACCCTCCTAGGACCCCTGCTAGTTTGAGCGGTAACAAGGCCTATGCATGAAAATTCAATTGCTTTCTCAAAGAATTTCTTTCATATTTTTCATGAACTGAGTTTGTTTGTTCCATACTATCATGTTATCATGGTTTGGTTATATTCATGCTCAATATTTGGAAATGACTCTTGGTCAGATGAGCACTCAAGGAGAGAATGGGATGGCGATTTATGGGTGTTGCTAATTGTGTTGTCATATTTTTGCATGCGTCATTGTGGCTTCCTTTGGAGTTGGGTTTTCCTTTTGTAGTAGTTGTTGCACTAGCTTAAATTTGACACCTTTTGAAGGTTGGATCATCATGGGCTACTTTCTTTGGGGTAGTCTCTACATCTCCTGCCTTTGTTCACTTCTCCTTTGGTCTTAAATTTGGTTGCAGCTCTAGTTGGTGTTCAATATTTGTTGGCTTTTGACTTCATGCCCTATGGTGTATGGACTATGGTTTGAATCCCTGTCCAGTATATAAACCTTTGCTTGTTTTCATGCCTTTCTATTTTTCCTTCCTATTCGGGACACCTACTTTATCTCATTTCTGAATTGTGCTGGACATCCCTTGTCCCTGCTTCTCTTCCCCTAGAATTTTGATTCTCAATCTCTTCATTTGGTGTTTCCTTTTCTTGAGATCCATGCCTCAATAGTACATGTGCAACTGCTGAGGAGGGGGGTGGTTGTGGATCCTAGGGTAGATTTTGCGCCTAGTTATAGTCATAGGAGGCCGCAACCATCTACCAATCTGTTGTTTCTCCCAATATCCATGCTAAAATATGTCCTCTTCAGTCCCTTTCTACTAACGACTATCAAGCATTCTTTGATTCTGATATCCTTAAGGAAGTAACCCAATGGGTTCCTGGCCCTGGTCATACTAGGGGAAGATAGACACAATACCTTAACTTTATTACCCTTCATTGGCAGTTGAAAACCCTCCTAGGAAGAGTACTGAAGGAGAAACAAGAAGAGCAATATGACATTTTCACTACCCTGAATGATATCAAGCGTGCCCAACGGTTCCAACATTCGTGTATGGAGAGTTTGGATGCCTAGATAGCCCACTTAGAGAACCATCTCCAATGCAAGGTAAAGCCTCTAACTCCTCCATGTTCTAATGCGAAAGATCCTGCTCCATTGACTTCCTTAGACTCCTCATTTTTTGTTATGTACTCCAGTGGCATTTTTCTATGTAGTTCTATAGCTGATAGGTTTGTTTACTTTCAGTAGTTTTTTTTATCTACTCATGACTTTCTCTTTCGTAGGCGATCAATATATTTGGTTTCCCTTATGGCAAATAGAGACCATCTATGGTGAACATAGGAAAAACATGGACATCTGACAATTGTATCTTGATGTTTTGATATTTTGAGGTAGTACCAAATTAAATTCACAAGAAAAGAGAGGATATGTTCTACTAGACAAAACAGAAAGAGAACAAGGACCATTTATAAAATTCAAATTCTTATAATATTCACGCTCATATCCTTGACTGTAAGGACATTCCTCCTCACTATGTGCTTCATTACAATAGTGGCACCAAGGATCTCCTTCTTGTTTAATCATATCTAAAGGCGTAAGGGTGTTAGGAATAATTTGTTGAGGATAATGTCTATTATTGTTTGCACCATGGTTCCTTCTTGGTGGCTTATCATTATTCAATTGAGGTCTAAAAGGATATTTTTATGTGATCCTTTATCCTTTATAGGATGGTTGGCCTGTTCATCATAATGAGTTGGCCTCGCATAATTTCATTAGTCACTTATCAGATTTTTGAGTAAAAAAGAATAATTCATTCTAGATAGGATCAACATGATTCATGGATCTAGGTTTGGTCTCAACTTTGGCTCTAGGATTAGAGAAAATATCAATTTTAGAAGCTAAAAGGTTCTCTTCAATATTGGTAGCATACTCCCTAGGTTGGGAAAGAGTAGTGGAACCTTTATCACTTAGCAAAAACATCCTCTGAAAGTTTAACGTACGTAGGGATCAATTTGACTAAATTATCAAATCTTTGATTAAATTTTGAACATTTTCATGTTCGTCATTTCATGAAATTGAGCAATCAATAAGCTTCTGTCTTTCCTAGATTCCCATCTTTTGTTTAAAGCATCATGAAATTGATCCCAACTTTCGATGCCCTTGATAGGTAAATCATGGAACCGTGATTTTGCACTCTCTTCAAGAGAAAGAGAAAAAGGTTTCATGACAACATCCTCTTCATTAATATAAAATACACCCACACACCAATAAAACTCATCCATATGTCCTTTAGTTGTGATGACATTATTTCCAAAGAATATAGGCAACCACTCATCAAATTTATCAAGCATCTTGTTAGGGTATCTTGGAATGGCAAACATATCCAAAGGCTTGAAGGCATTGGTAAGCCATGGCTTAGCCATTGGAGCTACTCTTGAAGGATTATTAAAAAGAGATTTAACTATGGGAGACTTATGTGGTGTTCTTCTTTTAAAGACCTTATGAAGATTAGAAAATCTCCTATCAGGTACTTAACTAGAAGTTCCTAAGCTCAGATGAGATTGTGGAGTCACCAAATGAGCACACTAAAATAGGCTTTCAGATATATTCATCAAAGAAAAGGTTAAAGCATAGACTTCTGATCTCGAGGAGAAAGACTCAACTCCTCCTTGAAAACAATGCCAAAAATGCTACAACAAATTCTAGCACCTTAGTGCAAATCCTCACTAGGCAACCTGATCAAGTGCAACAATGGGAGTGTCACCATTATCATCTTGACTCATAGCAATGACTTGAGCAAACTTTGGCATGAGTAGTTTGGTCATCTAAACTATTGCTCATTGTAGCAACTATGTAATAAAAATATGGTGACTAGTCTTCCTCTTGTTACTTGTAGAGATGGTGTTTGTGTTAGTTGTGTTCTCGACAAAAATCATTGAGACAATTTTTTCAAACGTGCCTCTTGGCATGACTCGACCCTTTGTAGCTTGTTCAAAGTAATTTATATGGTACGATTTCATCTCCTTTTTTCTTTGGGTGCAAGTACTTAACTTTCATTGAGGATTTCTTTAGACACACTTGGATTTACTATTTAAAATTTAAGAGTGAAGTTTTGGACATGTTTTTGGCCTACAAGGCTCTTTTAAAAAAATAATCTGAACATCAACTAGAGAGGTTAGGACCAAATAATTGAGAATATGTTAGCAACAAAATCACCATTTATTGCACTTCACGAGGCATTCAAATGCAACACAATGTTCCATATACACCACAAGAAAATGGTGTTGTTGAAAGAAATAATCACATATTAAAGGAAATGACAAATTATATGATCTAGCCTACTAAGTCTTCATTATTATGTGGAAGCCATCAACTATGCAAATTACATAGTAAATAACTCTCCCACAAAGGATTTAAAAATATAACACCATAAGCATGGACTAAAATTAAGCCAGATGTAACTTGTTACCCACAAAAAATGGGTGATCCCATAGGAGAAATTTTTCTCCTATCATCTCTTTCAACCGACAGCGAGCAGCCCCTAACAGTGGCCTAGTAGCCGATGATGATGTGCCATTTGTATCTCTGCCACTTTCATCACTCATATGTTTCCTCACCCATTTGGCATGAGCGCATGTTGGAAGGTGGGATTTTGATCAAAAGGTACTTTATTCATGTTGCAATCGGGTGCTTATGCTTGTTTGCATTTTGGGCATTTGACATGGATCATGAGATAAATTGGAAGGAAGAGGGGTTTTGACTGTCAGTTTGTTCCCTCACCTTAAATGGGGAGTTAATGTTTCATCCTAGTCCAATGGGACCTTCCCTAATGGCCGATTGGGTATAGGAGGGGCACCACTTAGGGAACCCGAATTGAGATAGTGTAGTCCCATATCTCCCTATTCCATACTTACCACTTTCCATCTTACATTACGAGCCCCATATTCCACCTCCCTTCTTTAGGTTCAATTGACCATTGATTCTTTGGGATTGGCACCATACATCCTCATACTTGGGTAGGGCTCAAAACTTTTCCCTGGGAGGTTGATGCAGCTAAAAGAAAAAGAAAAATAAAATAACGGCCACAAGTAAAAACAAAGAAGATCAAAATGCAAAATACGGCCAGTTCCTACACATTAGCACGTGGGAAAAAGCCTAGCATGAGCTCTACCTCACTCATTATGGTCATCACCCAGTTCTTAAGCACATGTTACTTGTCATATTATGAGAAGAAACCCTTGCATGTCCCAACCCCTGGTGGGCAATGAGTTGCCTCACCTTAAGGGGGTAATCACTGCTATACATCATACAAAGCAAGCTCTAACCCTTGAGCTATGAGCAATAATACAAAAAAAAATCAAGAAAAAGTAAAAGGCGCACAAGAGGGGTGGAAAAACAAAGGCCGAGTTAGTAACTCATGCATCCATGATTTCTCCCTCCCCACATCTATACACTCAAGATGAGGAGCCCATCATAGCTGGTCCCTTTGACCATGGCACTTGGCCATGAAGTCTTCTCCCCTTTGTTCCATCATTATTCACATGACACCTATCAATTGAAGGGTGGACCAAGGACATGCCATTTCCCCTTAGGGGTTGGAAACACCTAATAGGGTGGTTTATTAGCCACTCCTACCTAGGGAGGTAACATTATAACGAGTTCAAAGCCTTAATTTTGGAAGGGAAGCCTTGTTTGAAGTGTCAAATTTCCCATTACTTGCAAGCTTGGTTCACTTAGATGCAAAAATGATTAAATGTACCTGATGATGTAGATGCTAGCACTGGATATTGTGTGTAATTGTTAGGTGGTTCCATCATGGCTTAGGCAACTTAATTGGGGCTCAAGTCCTTCAGAGGAGCATATTAGCACCCACAAGTGAGGTGTTGAGAGCCATGGGTTTCCGAGTTGTAGCAGAGCATCACACTTAGCCATGGGCACCTCCAACACTCATAGAATTCCAACACTTTGCCCTATATTGATAACTTTATGGGATGATGCACCTAGACCGGGCATGCCCCTAGCTGGATTAGCATTTCATGAGGGTTGGGAATTGAATCTAGGGCCAAAAGGAGGATGGTCTCATAGCTTGAGACATGGGAGGGCTAGCACAACCTTAAGAGCCCTCAACGTTGGAGCAAAAATAAGCATTTTGGCCACCTGAAGAGCCATGAGACCACTTTTGTACCCCAAGGAAATTTGGGGTCCACAAAGGGACATTGTCTGTAACCTAGCGGCCAACCCTTAGGAATTGATTTTAGAGGGCCTCTACACATCATATGGCACCCTTAGCCCTTAACGCTAGCCTTAGGAGGGCTAACGCATGCATGACATCATCATATCTACTATTTCGTCTCACACGAATGGGTTAAGGTTTGATTTATTACATTGGCTACTAGGTTGGCTTGTGACCTAGATTTTTACTTGCACATTATTCTATTATTTTAGGGGCTATTAGGATAAAATTAGGATTGGAATTCATCGTATAAATAGAGCAATCATTCATCCTCATAAACCATCACATCACACTTGGATTTTCGGCCTCCTTGTGCAATTTTGGCCTCTTGTACTTGTGGAAATTTGGATCTATTGATGCATTTTGATATTTGGAGCTAAATTGTTGTGCTTTGGAGCTATTCTTCGAATGAATGGATGGATCATTTGCATGTTATCTTGTAAGTGTACCTAATTGTTGAATATCTATCTTGTACATGTCTAATGTATGGAATATAACTTGATTCTAAGGCTTGCAATTGTGCCTTAATCTGTTGAAAATATATTGAATGTTATTCTAGATGATCTATTGCATGCATTACTCATTTATAACATGTGAATGAATATCCTAGTGGTGATCTTTCATTAGATCTCCCATGAAAATTCCATTTTTCCTTCACATAGATAATTGCTTAAAGTGTTGGTGCTAGGGCATCAAAATTTCGGCCTCCTTAGTGACTATTTGGAAAATCTAACACATCATAGACTCCATACTCCCAAGGAATAAGGGATCTGTCCATTTATTTGGTGATCAAACTCTCTTTTAATCCATAGTCTTTTTCTCTAAATTCGGCCCCTTGAAGGCCAAGTGAGCAAACTAGGGCCTGATGCGAATCCCTAGGCAAGGAGAGTTTGTGGGATTAGAGAGCCTAAAAATCAAGGGGATTTCATTTGCCACAAAATATATCCTTTTGGTGGGCATCCACTTCAATCTTGTCCATAAATTTTCTTGCCCTAGTTGTTTTCCCTAAGGGGGAACCCTAGTCTAGTCTTGCTTCAACTTAGGGGCTTCTTTGAAGGTTTCATGAGCCTTGGACTTGCTAATATACATTGTTGGAAACCTTTTCTCCAAGCCTTGACCTTTGGTTACACCAACACTCAACTCATCAATCAAACCCTAGGTCTTGTGCCTCATTAAATAGGCCTCTATCAAGAAAGTGAATTGCCTCCAATTGGAGCCTTGAACCTAAATTGTGTCTTTCTTGTAGAAATCCTTATTGTGTCACCTTGTACCCTAACCTTAAAATATCCATTTGGTGATCTTCTCGCATACCAGTACTCCTCCGATCGGTGAAAATTCGTAAAGAGCAGGGGGTTTTGGTTGTGGTGACAATGGGCCATTACCCCATTGTTATCTCTTGTTCTAGAGTTAGCCTTGTAAGGTGGCCCTCTCCAAGGCCTGCTAGATTTTGCAGCAACATAACCTACTTTTTTGTATTTGGTAGTGAAGCATGAATTCACATTCTTATGAGAAAAGGAAACCATTATAACCTGAAAGCGAGAAGTGCACTTTTGTTGGAAATTTTGAAGATGTCAAAGGTTATAGATTTCTTCAACCTCATTCCAATGAAATAATCATTAGAAATTTAGAACACATTAAATTTGATGAAAATATTTTGGTCTACAAGCCTACTTCAGTGTTTGTGCCATCTTTAGCCTACAAATCATCTTTAACGTTTGTGTCATCTTTTGGTCTTGTTCTGTTTTTTCCTTCAGATGATGATAGTGAGGATGAAAATCCACCTCTGCGTGCTCACCTTCCTCCAAATGAGCCCATTGAACATGAGCCTACACTAGCACCACAAATTCCCAAATTGATCCATTCAACAAGAGAAGTAGTTGGTGATCTTGCCAGTGATCCTACAAATCAACGTCGTACACATTCATAGTTCCAACAAGCCTCTTCTCTTTTGGCCCAAGCTTCAAAGACTCATGATCCAAAAACATTTGCAGAAGCTTCAAGCCATCCAGATTAGGATATAGTAATAAATGAAGAATATTGTTTCTTAATGGTGAATGATACTTAAGAACTTGTACCTCTTCAAAAGGAAGGAGACTTGTTAGATGAAAATGGGGGCATAGAAATACGTATGCATCAAAAGGAAGTGTTGAAAGACATTGTTAAACTCACATGGAATGCAAACAGCTAATGTAAATGATAAGCATTTGATTGCCTTTACTATTCATGAGATGTTCATTTATAATACATTGTACATAACTGGTGGATTCATCTTCCAATGTCTCTTGGAATCTGGTGGTTGTTCACATTCCGCACCAACCCATAGAGGATTGGGTGTCCAACATTCCCCCCCTTAATCCGAAGGGGTGTGTATGAGTCCAAGAAGAGAGTTGTAATACAAAATGTGCAAAAATGCATGGCAGCACTAGGTTGAATGTGCTCTCTGAAATGTTGGTATAAGGGGGTGGTTTAAGGATGACCACCAACACTGGAACGCTTAGTGCAATTCCCGAAACTCTTCCAAGTCTGGCAAGAAGCTGAAATCTTTTGCAAGAGGAAGTGTCCCTAATGCTTTGGAGAGGGAGACCTTCAACCTGAAAAAGGGAGGTCTACAACCTGCAATGGTTTAAGGATGACCACCAACTCTGGAATGCTTAATGCAATTCCTGGAACTCTTCCAAAACTGGCAAGAAGCTGAAGTCTTCTGCTAGAGGAAGTGTCCCCAATTCTTTGAAGAGATGTCTCAACCCCGCATAGATGGTTTAAGACTAATCATCAACCGAAGGCATGCTCAGGGGCATCTTTGTCTCTGGCTACAACTCTAAATCTGGTATGGCAGGTTATGGCTCAGACTCGCTTGATGTGGCTTTGAAGCTTGTAGATGACCATCACTTCCCCCCCTGTTAGATACAAGGTGAGATGATGGAGAAAACTCAACTGCAAGATTGTTCAATACTGTAGAACAAGTTCTGACATATGACTGAAATATCTTCTTGGATGTTGAAGCCCATTTCCAAGAAGCGATCCATCCAAGATGAATCTTTGTTCTTGTAGGAGGCTTGTTTTTGAAGCATCTGTTTGAAGAATGATTGGTTTTATGACAATGCTTACATGGATGAAGATCAAAATAGTGATCTTTCACATGGCCAACTCTGTCACAATGTTGGCATTTAACAATCTGTTGTGGTTGTTGTGGAAGAGGACTAGAATCTGAAACAGCTGAAGGTGAACTGTCATGAAGAAATCCAACACTCTGAAATTGGATGGGATTTGAGTAATCTGGAATGTGAAAGGAAACCTCCTTATCATATCCAAGACCTGTTATGTGCTTGTTATGGACAAGCTCTTCCCAAGGTCTAATAATCAGCTTGAGAAGTGAAGACTGAATTTTTGCATCTACATGCAAATGTGCTTCTAAAATGAGCACTTGATCTGAATCAACATTATTGACTTGATGACTTGTTGGCTACTGATAAGATCCTGTTTCAAAGTCAGATAGGGGATTGTTCTGAACAAAAACTAGTTCAGAATGATGTCTTTTCTGTTGCAACTCATCTTGCTGAAGTTGAGATTAAAGCTACAAAAATGAATCTTTTCTTGTGCATTTTGCAAGCAAGTTCGAATGTCTGTGAGAGTGATTTTTCCAATTTCAATTGTATCATGAACATTGGAGTGCATTAAAGTATTTAGCAACTCTAATAACTTAGTAATTCTAACCATTTTCAAGTTCAACCAATAAGTGCAAGCTATGTTGCAGGGGAGCGCTCCCCCCCCCCATCCCGCTCCCAATCTACGCTCCGCGCGGGAGCGGGTCGGAGCCGCTCCCTAAAAAAAATTTCGCTCCCTGCCTTTTCGGGAGCGTTTTGCCTTTTTTGCAATTTTTTTTTGTAGTAATGTTTGAAATGCATTTTTTTGAAAGAAACAAATAATTTTTGAGTGGGGCAGCTTAATGATCAAGTCTAGGCCCTAGTATTGATATGCCATTCATGGTAATGTTAAATTCTTAAAGTAAAAGTGACATTTTCCTTAATCTTCATTTTCATCCTTTTACTTAAATTTTTAACATTACCATGAAATGACTCGGGATGTTTGAGAGTGGTTCCGGCCTCATTGGATTTCATATGGAGAAAGTAGAATTTTAGATTTCATTCAAAATCCAGCAGACTTATCAGTTTTTCAGGATTTCAGGATTGGGGGATTGTAATGTTTCCATTGAATTTTGTCATGTATTAGGGTATGGCACTCGTATTTAATCAAGAGCACAAATCCCTCTATGTACCTTGATGTTAGTGACATTGGTTGTTGAACTCCTCTATCATGACCCTCCTAAAAATGTACGCATCACTCAAACAAAATCTTGACTTGACATGCTATGCTTTTTCTATCTTATGTTAATGCTTAGAGGGTGATATTAATGACAAAGATCCCTATACAGATACAGAGGTAATGACAAAGATACCTCTGGATATTAATGCTTAGAGGGTGATATTAATGACAAAGATCCTGATTTTCCAACAAGACTAAAAAATTACACATTTCTCGTGGTGGCAAGAGGCCCAAGCATAAGAAATAGATAATAGATTTACTTCTCTTTTCTAGTTTCTAGTAGCTTTTATAACTATTGACTCTTTCATATTTATTATGGTATTTTTTTAAACAATATATGACAATTTAAGTTTGAAGTTGGCAATTATAACTCATTAGTAATGAATTATGAATATGATGCTTCATGAAAGTTGAAAGTTGTTTCATTTCATTTCATTTTATAACATTTCATTTCATGTTAGATATTATTTGTTGTAATGGTTACACTTAGCTTACAAGTACAACTTTGGTGATCAATGATGATAAATGTTATATATTGAATTTTGAAAGCTTGAAACTTTAAGATTGATGAATCATGAGACTCAATATGTTGTATGTTACTATGTTACTAACTTGTGGACGTGGTTGATGAAGATTATAACTTCTAGATGATTGTTGTTATATGGTTCAATCTATGTTTTGTTTGTTTTTTATATCTAATTCATTATTCTACATGTTTTTGTTGACATATATGTATCAAAATATGAAAAATATATTGATTATATAAAAAACGCTCCGGGATTCGCTCCCGCTCCCATTTTTGCTCCCACTCCCCGCTTTCGCTCCCGCTCCCAAGTGACATTGAGTGCAAGTAAAGATTCTGGCCTCAAAGATGAAAAATGATACCAACACAAAGTTTTTAGTTGTATCATTCAACTCAACAAAGATGTAAGAGGGAGATATTACTGCCTTGTACAGGTCATGTGATCAGATATCGTTGCTAAGGAGGATTTTAGAAATAATATTGATAATAAAACTCACAACTAACACTTCAAATTCCACCCTCTTACACCAACAAAAGCTCAAAACCTTTGAAGTGGTGCCTCATTTTGAGATGTTTGAATTTTACCACATTAGTTGAGCCTGCACTTCCTTCTGAAACAATATCAACTCTATAAAAGAAATTCAGTAAACCTGCCAAAAACTCAGTTGACTATACGTAGATGTAGATGTTCGGTGTTGGCAGTGGCACATATAAATGGATTGACTTCAAAGCTCAACGCACATGGATGCTTTGGCATTCAATACATCGACAAACTTATAATTCAACCCATCTTATTGTAATTCAACGCATCAAATTGAGGCACATATACATCAACGAGTAAATGAATCAACGTTGAAGCTTTGGCAACAAATACATTATACAAATAACATTGACTTCAGCATATAATTAACTAACACGCATATGTATTGAATCTCGAACCACAATCATTCAAATAGCTCGAACATAATACATAATCAGCCTCAACCAAGATATATGAATCACCTCTCAGCATCTGAATGGAACCCATAAGGCACATATATATAAATGTTTAAAGACATTAATTAAACAACTTTCGAACACCATTGCAATGCGCACACATAACTTACTATTCAAAGAATGTAGTTCACGTTGAACGCACCATTTCTACGCACATAATTCAAGACTCCATTACAATGTAGATAATGAAGCCCATATGGCATCTAATCCAGGGTAAAATCATTATTCAATACTAGTGTTCAAAGCAAACACTGATGCCATGTTAAACTCACATGGAATGCAAACAGCGAATGTAAATGATAAGCATTTAATTGCCTTTAATATTCACAAGATGTTCATTTATAATATATTGTACATGACTATTGGATTCATCTTCTAATGTCTCTTGGACTCTGGTGGCTGTTCACATTCCACACCAACCCATAGAGGATTAGGTGTCCAATAGACATAAGGTCCAATAAGTTGCTAAAGGATTCTCTTAAGTTGAAGCAATTGACTATGATGGAATATGTTCCCTTGTCACCAAAATAAATTCCTTCCACCTTCTTCTAGCCCTTGTTGCTTCACATGTATGGGAAGTCCATCAGATGGATGTGAAATCCACCTTCATGCATGGGGATCTACAAGAAGAAATCTACATAAAACAACCTCCTAGCTAAGTTCAAAGTGACTTCAGCCTTGTTTTTCGCCTTAAGAAATCTCTTAATGGTTTTAAGCAAGCTCTTCAACCTTGATATATGGAAATGGATAGCTTTCTTCTTGATAATGAATTTTCTAGATGTCATTCTAACCTCAATGTCTAAACCAAGAAAGTAGGAAGCCATCTCATAAGCATTGTTCTTTATATTTATGACCTTATCCTTATTGGTAATAACCCTAAATTTTTAACCCATGTGAAATCTAGTCTTAAGAATAAATTTGAAATGACATACTTACGCTATTTTTATTATTTCATTGGTCTCCAAGTATTGCAAACCAAGGAATTTATCTTTCCCAATCTAAGTATGAATGTGACCTTCACCACTTTCACATGAAAGATTGTAAACCAACCCTTCTCCCTTTTGATCTGAAGTAAAACTTGTTGCTACTTGCACTACACCCGAAGTTGATGCCACCATGTATTATCAGTTGGTAGGTAGCCTCCTATATTTGATTCAAACCCATCTTAATAGTTCCTTTATTGTTGATCGTGTTTCCCAATATATGCAAATACCCCATGAAAGTCATTGGAAAACAACAAAAAAGATACTTTAGTGTTGATTTTTCAAGTGAAATATAGACAAGCACAATATTCTACTACAGATAATTACTTCCTATGGTATTGTTTTCTACAGATAATTACTTCCAATGGTATTGTTTTTACTTTATCACATTCAAGTTCATCAAGAAATTATACTTTAGAAAATTTCAACCATAAATGTAGTAGGACAATAGAGATCACAATATAGGAACAATGCACAAAATAGACACTAGAATTTTATCCTCAGAAAACCCTAACTAGGGAAAACCCAACAACCTTTGCTTAGGAGAAATTGTCCAATTCAAAAAGAGATGCAATCTGATTTTCCATTCAAACTAGGTCAAACTGACCACAAAAACTACACAGGCCAAACCTGATCAAACATAGATATTTTCAACCTTCTGCAATAGTCATTCAACTCTAGTCATATAGGTCAAATTTTGGCCTCTGCAACTAGCTCAGAAATTTGGTCACCCTGCCCATAAAAGATTTGGTCAACAGTGGTCAAACTACTCAAAACAGGTTCAATCAACTACCTTAGTTAAACTGCGGTCAAAGAGATTAGAAGAATGTTTGGTCAACACAGGTCAAACAACCCAGAAAAACCTTAGTCAACATGAGTCAAAATTCACTGGTCCTCTCTCTCTCTCCTTCGCATGTGTGATCAGAAAACAAAATAATTGATGATCCAAACTACTTGCCAAATGGGAGAGGTCGAATGTTAATATATATAGAGGTCAAAGTAGGATGGTTTTGACCAAGGGTCAAACACATTCGTATGGTGGAGCCGACTTGTCTTTCTAGAGCTGACATGAACTTAAAAATAATATTTTTCTTTCTTTTAAATTGGTTGACTTGAATACCGACCACAGCTACAAAAATTCAACACTCCCTCTTAGTTAGGGAGGTATTCACCTTGACTTCCTTAGATGTTCTCTTGTTGAAAAAATTTATCCATCCCAAGAAAAGGTTGAACGAGCAAGCTATGTTGATGTATCCATGCACTACATGTGGAAGGCATCTTGCATCAGCATCATGCAAATGGATCTCGTCACCCACTAGACACATACCTTTTGCAAATGGATCTAGTCACCCACCAGCCAAAACCCATGTCAATATGGCCAAAACCTTCTGACTGGGGTCAACAAGAATAGTCTTGGTTCACTAGCTCAAGACATCACTTGGAGTCATGTTAGGAACCCCTGACAAATGGTGAAACCCTGGGCCCATTTACAATTCCTACATGTCATCACATGCTATTGAATGGAAAAGCACTTGCCCGATGCTATAAGGCACTCACTCAACCCACTAGCCAAGTAACCCTTGGCAATATGGTCTGGTAACCCCTAACTGAGGGAGCACTTTAGGCCTTGATGTTCTTTGGGCCAATCTCCCTAGCCACATTACATGGCTCTCGGTCAATACCCATGACCAAGGGAGAATCTCCACCCCTTGATGCTACAACATCAACACTCCCTCTGACCAAGGGAGGCATTCTCAACCACTCCAAGCTTGTCCCTGAAGTATACAAACTTTATCCTGGGCAGAGGCTTTGTGAGAATGTCAGCAACCTACTCAGCTATAGAAATGTATTGGAGCTTCACTGCTCCCTTTTGTACCATGTCACAGATGTAGTGGTACTTGATCTCAACGTGCTTCGACCCATCATGAAAAAATGTATTTTTTGAAAGCCTCACACAACTTTGATTGTCACAATATATCACGGGGTTCCAACACGTGATCAAAGAATCCTGCGAGTAGCTTCCGAAGCCACATTGCTTCACAACTCGCCAAGCTAGTTGCAATATACTCAGCTTCAACAATGCTGAGTGCAATAGATGTCTGCTTCTAGCTCATCCAAGAGATCATAACAAAACCTAAACTGAAACAACATCTTGATGTGATTTTCCTGTCTTGAGTACTTCCTTCCCAATCAGAATTTGTGTATCCCTACAACTATATTTCAACATTTGAGACATACCTCAATCCATAAGTGATATACCAAATAGATATCTCAATACATGCTTTGCTACAATCTAATGTTCATGCCTTGGTTCCACCTAGAATTGACTTAGAGTGTTTACTACAAAGCAGATATTCAACCTAGTATTAACCAGATACATCAAGGATCCAATCAATCGTCGATACATAGAGGGATCCACCAAATCTAACTCAAAACTCTCAGCTTCTTCAAGTTCGTCACCACGGGAGTGGCCATGGACTTGCAGTCCATCATCTCGAATCTTTGAAGGAATGTAATAGAATACTTCCCTTGACCAAGGAAGATCTCACGTGAATTCTTCCATACATCTAATCCCAAGAAGTAGTGCATCAGACCTAAATCCTTCATCTCGAACTCAGAGTTCAACTCCCTCTTACACTGCTCGATAAGATTCTCTGTCCTTGTCAGAAGCAAGTCATCAACATATAGCAACAGGATCATAAGATCACCTTTCACTACTTTGAAGTAAAGATTTGGACCAACATCATTCTTGGAGAAACCAAGACTCATCAAGTATCCATCAATCTGTGAATACCAAGCTCAAGGTGCCTGCTTGAGTCTGTACAAAGCTTTCTTCGGTTTGCAAACATGGGTCTCCCTCTCATGTACCTCAAAACCTTGAGGTTCTTCTATGTACAATTCTTCCTCAATCACTCCATTGAGGAAAGCATTTTTCACATCCATCTGATGCAATTTCCAACCCGCAATAGAAGCAATAGAAATAATCGTTCTAATAGAAGTGTACCTGGAAACTAGAGAAAATGTCTCTTCATAGTCCTCTCCCTCTTTCTAGGAGAACCCTCTTGCCACAAATCTTGCTTTGTACTTTTCTATGCTACCATCCACCGCATGCTTGATCTTGTAGATCCACTTGTAAGTCACCACTGACTTCCCTTCACGTATCCACACAACTTCCCGCACATCATTCTTCATGATGGACTGATATTCCTCCATCATGGCATCCTTCTAGACTTGTTTTCCTGCTGCCTCGTCAGAGTTGGATGGATCAGAATCAATGAGGTGACTCATTAGTGCCGCATATCCTGAGTACTTCATAGGATGTTTGCTTTCCCTGAAAGTGACACTAGGAGCTACATGCCCTTCTGCTTCTTGCAATATACTTTGAAACCACGCTAACCTCTTCTTGGATTTTGTAGCAATGACCCTAGGTGGGTCCGCTAGCTCATTGGGCCCTTCTGGCTCTTCTTGATGGTTTGAAGGATGTTCCATAAGTACGAAAGGACCTGAACCTACATCCTTGGGAGCTTCATGCTATTCATCATCATCACTGTCCATGTGACTTCCTTTGGATTTCCAAAAGGCCGTATCCTCATAAAAAAACATAAATCCTATACACTTTGGTGACTCACTGTATCAAAAAAATGTTTCTTTCTTCCCAGAAGGCTCGAGCTTCGTCCTCTTCTCCTTAGGAACATGAATGTAAACAGGAAAATCAAAGATCATCAAATGCCTGACCTCTGGTTTCTCATCCATGAAGGCCTCTTTAAGAGTCTTATTCCCCATAATAACATGGGCAAGTCTTGATCATGAATCATTGCCTTAGCAGCTTCCATAAATTATCTATTCTTCCCTTCAACAATCCCATTATGTTGAGGGTTTTAAGGGACTATCAACTCCCTCTTAATCCCAACTTCCTTACAGAAGGAAATGAATTCATTGGAGGTATATTCTCCTCCATTATCTGACCTCAAAACTTTAATCTTCTTCCCTGTCAAGTTCTCTACCTGAGCCTTGAACTCTTGAATCATGTTGAAGACCTCATCCTTGGTTTTCAAGAAGTAAATCCATGTATTCCAGGAGAAGTCATCAGTGAAAGTCACATAGTACAGAAAACCACCTAAGGATGACACTGACATTGCTCCACATACACCATAATGTATTAGATCCAAAATTCCTTTGGACCTACTATCAATGCTTGGAAACGATCCTTTGACATTATTGCCAAGTGCACAACCTTTGCAAACTCCTTCATGCTCTACTTGGAATTTTGGAAGACCTGTAACCATCTTCCTTAAAGTTGGTAAAGCCTTGTAGTGAATGTGACCAAATCTCTAGTGCCATGATTCGCATAGATCGTTGTTATCATGTACCAATGCTTGAATTGATCATCCTAGGAGTTTGTACAAGCCTCCCTCTTGAACACCAATCACTTTGGCAGAATCTATGCTAGAGCCCTTCTTCCATACAAGAACTTGTCCATCAACAAAAGCAACACTATACCCTTTGTCTTCCAAGGATGAAGTATAGATCAAACTTTTCTTTAAACAAAGCACATACAACACATCATTTAAAATGTTACCTCCTAGTTCCAACGAAAAATATGTTGATCCAATGCCTTTGACTGCATACTTGGCATTGTCACCAAGATCCACCTTTTGTGTTGACTTATTTTCCACCAATTCTGTGAGACTATCACAGTTTCCTATCATGTATCTAGAGGCACCACTATCCACTAACCAAATGTTATTGTGATTTGCAACAAAACCTATAGGAGCAGAAAAGAAGAAATAATTTGTATCATCAACATTGTCATTCCTTGACTTCTTTTGATGTGGATTTTCATCAATGTCTGTTGTTGAAGCATGTTTCTTTCCCTTCCTCTTCTTATCATCCTCCCCTTCAGGACACTTGTCTTTAGAGTGATCAAACTTGTGGCAATGGAAGCATTGAATCTTTGGCATGTCCTTCTTTCCTTGATTTTCAGCGTGAGCAGGTCTTCTACTTGAATTCCTTCTCTGAAACTTTGCAAAATTTCTTCTTCTATCTTTTCCATTCTTAGAACGAGTCGTAAATGCTTGGGAATCACCACCTTGAGGTATATGAATATTTCCTTTCGATACTAGTCTAGATTCCTCGTGAGTACAGGAGGTCCATAGCTGCTCAAAACTTGGAATTTTTGTTCTGCCACATAAGCTAGATGTAAATGAATCCCATGAATTAGGTAATCCATTAAGAGTTGTAGTCACAAGTTTTGATTCATCAATGCTTTCTCCAATACCCTAGACTTGATCTCTCAATTGAGAGATCCTCATGAATTAGGAAGCCATCGTATCTACTCTAGTCATCTCAACACCACGAAGTTGGTTCCTCAAGGTCATTTTTTGACCAATGTTGTTGATGGTATGCAAACTCACTAGGGCATCATACATCTGCTTTGAAGTTTGCAGCCTTGAAACATATGGAATCAAGTGGTCTTTGATGGATTCAACAAGAATTCTCTTAGAAGTGATTTCAGTCTTCTTGTGCTTGGCTTTTCTGGCATTATCCTCCTGTGCCTTTCCCGTACCATAACATCATTCTCTTCAAGAATGAGATCAATTCTTGTCTTCCAAGCCCTAAAATTTGTAGCACCTTCCAACTTATTTTATGCCTTAATAGAGGGAGCCATCTGCTCAAAGATATGGTTATAGATAGATTGCAGAAGTAGGTGTCTTCAAGAGTGGCCTCAATGCCCTTTCCTTCACCAAAGCTTTGATAACATGTTGATTTTTCAAGTGCAATATAGACAAGCACAATTTTTTGCTACAAATAATTACTTCCAATGATATTGTTCTTAATTTAGCACATTCCAGATCATTAAGAAATTATACTGTAGAAAATTTCAACCATAAATGCAGTAGGATAGTAGAGATCACAGTATAGGAACAATGCACAAAATAGACACCAAAATTTTATCCTCGGAAAACCCTAACTAGGGAAAATCCCAACAACCTTTTCTTAGGAGAAATTGTCCAATTCAACAAGAGATACAATTTGATTTTACAATCAAGCTAGGTCAAACTGACCACAGAAACTACACAGGTCAAACCTGGTCAAATAGAGAGATTGTTGCCCTTCTGCAATAGTCAGTCAACTTTGGTCAAATAGGTCAAATTTCAGCCTCTGCAGCTGCCTTAGAAATTTGGTCAACTTGCCCAGAAAAGATCCAATCAATAGTGGTTAAACTACTCAAAACGAGTTTGGTCAACTACCCAAACTTTTCGTCAACTGCCTTACTAAAATTGCGGTCAAACAAATCAGAAGAAGGTTTGGTCAATGTAGGTCAAACAACCCAGAAAAACCTCAGTCAACACTGGTCAACACAAGTCAAATTTTCGGGCAAACTTCGTTGGTCTTGTCTCTCTCTCCCCTTCGCATGTGTGGTCAAAAAACAAAAGAATTGATGATCCAAATTGCTTGCCAAATGGGAGAGGTTGAATGTCAATATATAAAGGTCAAAGTAGGAGGCTTTTGAGTCTTGACCAAGGGTCAAACCCATTCGTATGGTGGGGCTGACCTATTCTTTGGAGCCGACATGAACTCAAACATAATATTTTGCTTCTTTTTTTTTAATTGGTTGACTTGAATGTCGACCACAACTACAAAAATTCAACATTCAGTATATCCAAGGCACAAACTAATGTGAAGATACATTACAGTTCTAGGGGGACTCCTTTGATGGTTGGTTTCACTAATTCCGATTGCACTAGCAACCGTGATGATCAAAAGTCTACTGCAGGTTATGTTTTCAGTCTTGGTTCAGGGCCTCACTTGGGCTTGTAAAAAGCAATAGGCTAAATCTCTTTCTTCGGCAGAAGTAGACTATCGAGCAGCAATTAATGGAAGTCAAGAAACCTTTTGGCTTTGACAAATCTTTTCAGAGTTTGGATTACAATAGTAGCATCCAACCATCCTCTGGTGCAACCATGAAAGCGCCATCAAGCTCACCAAAGATCCAATTCAACATCAATGCAAAAACCACATTGAGCTGCAAGTGCACTTCATCAGAAAACTCATTCATGATCGTGTTGTTGAAGTGCTCTTTTGCCCAACAAATGATCAAGTTGCAGAATTCTTCACAAAGTCTCTTGTGGAAGCAAAGTTTTCCAAACTTCAATCTATGTTAGGAGTTCAAGAAGTTGTACTTACGGTGGGTAGGCTCTAATGCCTCCTTCCTTCTCCTATTGTGTCACCTTTGAAAATCCTTCAATCCTATCCCAAGTTGTCTAGGACATTAAAGAGGATCAATCCTCTGAAAAATTTTAAACTCCTATTTGTTGAGATCTTTGTAAATCCTTCAATCCTATCCCAAGTTGTCTAGGAGATCAAAGAGAATCAATCCTTTGAATATTTTTAGACTCCTAATTGTTGATCTAATCTCAGGTTGGCTGTTTATGGAACCTTTCACATGCTATTTCAGTGCTTTTGAGGTTAGTCTTGATCCATTACATATGACAAGGGATATCAAATTGAATCAGTTTATGCTTGTGAGGTATTTTGGACAGTTGGAGGACCATACGTGAAAATCTTGATAGACGATAGGAGATTACTTTTGGATCCCTCTAAGGATGTATCTTGGTGTCATAATCAAGACTGTTATGTGGCTAATGGATATCTCTTTAATTTTTTCGATATGAGATTCCTTTTGAGGAATCATGAAATGCTAAAGGCATCGGCAGAATGTAATTTTCCTTTGTTATAAACAAAATTATGGTTTTAATTTTTTGGGCAGAAAAAATGGTTCTAACTGACCAAATGTTAAACTCAAGTTGAAAAAACATAACAATTTAAACAAACGATAAGACCGTAAGGTCTGATGGAAGAAATATTAAACCCAATGGATTGTGATCTTTCATAATATTTTGTGTGTACAACCATATGAAGAGAACATAAGTTCAAGAGGCACCACTATAGGCTACTAAATGATACAAAGAACCATACATAAACAAGGGAGAGGTACAGCAATTAAAATTAAGGATAAGACTGTAAATTCTAATGGATCAAATCCTAAATTCAATGCATTGAGATCTCAAAGACTTGTGGCATTTGTTCCTATTAATTCAATCCTTCGTTCAATGCAAACCTATGAAGTCACTGTATAATTCAAAAATGATGAAGAGAAAGATTTCAAGATTTTGAGAGACAAAACTTTCAAAAGAGGGAACATTAGTTCAATAAGTAACATGGGTACTAGCCAATCGTAACATGGATACTAGCCAATCGTGTTCAAGAAAAGATGGCATTTGGTTAGAATTAAAATATTTTTTCACATTTGAAAAGAAAAGGACTATCAGACATTAATTTTTGGCACATTATGTTCTCTATCTCTCATATTTGGCACCGACTCTTAGGTTAAAATATCAGATTATGTCATGCAATTCAAAGATAAGCTTGAACAATGCAAATGAATTTCTCTCAAAAGCCTCATCGGCGTGCGAGGACTTTAAATTACTTAAATCAATTTAAGTCAGGAACAGGACTTTTACCTTCATGTTTATGAGAAACCATATTAGAGTTTTGTGTAAGCTAACAAGGGACTTAGAGCTCTGGTACAAGAATGGTGATATGATTGTGGGTGAAATTACAAGGTTGTATAGTTTAAATTACAGTTCAATATGTTAGAAAAATTATGGAAAACTTGAATTAGATAATAAGACACTTAAATTACACAGAAAGAGTTTATAGGACATTTGAACCACAAAGGAATACCCAAATTACACAGACCCAACAGCTTAAAACTATGGTTATCTTAATTTTGTTTTACTGAATTTGATACCAAGAAAAATAACAAATAAAAAGACAGAGAAGAGGAGAGTTCAGTTTTCCAACTATCCCACGGGGTTTTTTGATGGAGCAGCTCAAGGAGGAAGATGTGGGAGTGGCTTTTGCTTAAAATTGACAGAAGAGCAGGAATTCTGGATACACTGGTATGTGGGAGAAGGAACAAGTATGAAAGCAGAAGTTGTTGCTTTATGGGGTCTATTATGGTTTATCAAGTTCCTGGATATCCCTCAAGTACAAATTTTTGGGGATTCCAAATGTATAATAGACCATGTTAAAGGGAAGAACAACATTCAGCAAACTTCCCTACAAGGTTGGCTGAGACGTATAAAAAGTATGTGGAGTTCCTTCCAAAATTCATCCATTGAGCACATCAACAGGGCACATAACAAATCTGCGGATGAATTATCAAAAAAGGGACTACAAGACACAGAAGAAGGCATGCACATCATGATGAAAACGGGAGCAGAGGAGACAGAAGTAGAAAATCTAAAAGTGCCGGGATAGATCACTGAAGAGAGCTCAAAAAGACAGAACTTCATTGCAGATAAGTCCATATAAAATTCCTGTTTCTTTTTGTTTTAAGTTTTGTATAAATTTTTGTATCTGATTTTGTATAGAAATCATATAAGAAAAGAATACATAAAGTCTGTGATCTACAGAAATGCAAATGATCTGATCCATATATTAGACTCTGTGTAAATTGCAAAAATGGCTGAGAGTAAATAGTATCATTATGTTGTAACTATTAGATAATAGTTCAAATGGATGTAAGTGGAGAAGCTTCTTCCCAATGTAGTCACACTGTGAATTTTTCTCAAGGTTTATGAGGACAATATGTCCATCATAAGAATGCACTGTTTTATCCATAATATTAAAACAAACGAAGATTTTTTCTTGCTGAAAAAAAAAAAAATTCAAGTAAAATGACTTCAAAACTATGATTTTCCCAGACTTTTACTGAATTTCAAGTAAAATGAATTCAGCACACCAAAAAATGTACAGTACAAACTCAACCCGTTAAAATTAAGATTTTCCCAAATTTTCAACAGATTTCAAGCAAAAGCGAGCAGAAAATCTACCCGTAAAAGACTGAAAAATGGACTAGTTAGACTACTAGAGCTTTTGCCTGTTTGAGTTCCTGGGATCATCAGCAGGGTGTTATTTGTTAAGGAAAGTATTCGGCGAGATTAACAAAACAAAATTAAGAGAATTTTCAATAAATCAGGATTCTTCAACCTGAGGGCAACCAAACAAAATCTACCGCCTAATAATATATATAAAATTTAAAAAACATGAAGATCATAAAATAAAAGCAAAAACCCAAAAAGAAGAAAGAAAAATAAGAGGCATATAGGCTAGGCCCAGTTAGAGACGTACTTCCGAGAGTAGAGACCGAAATGATACTCCGCCCGCATAGAATGCAATGAGAGATTTCAGAAACCATACCTAGAACCATACCCATTGATTTTGGTTTGTATTATTCATGCATTTTACCATATGTTATAAAATATTAATATGTTTGGGTATTTTTAATTCTCAAATTATGTTAAAAATTGTTTCGCAGCTCCAGAAAACTGAGGTCTAGTTGTACCTCTCTCCAAAAGACTAAGCGTTATTGGTTATCGGTGCTGTTGTTTAATGTTTAAAAAAATATTTTTTGGATTTTATTGGATAAAGATTAGTTGCATTTTTCATGCTGGTTTTTGTCTTTTTCAATGTCGGAATTCAACGACCTAAGAAATTAGAATTCTGTATTCATTTGAAATTTTGAATTTTTTTTTTTAATATTTGGGTCAATTGATTTTGCAATTTTAAAAGTTGAGATTTGGATTATTTGTTGTTGGTATTTGTATTGTGGACTATAGTATTTGCGTAGGGTAAAATGTGTTGATTTTCATTTTTTTTTAATTAAATTGTAATTTTAATAAATTAGGAGACAATATTTCATTTTCTAATTTTCCTCTAAATCAAAAATTAATTTTCTAGTAGTTTTATTTTTAATTTTTCACTAGCTAAAAAAACTAATTTTGTAAGTGGTTATTATATAGATGAGTGCTTTGACATTGACACTGTTATGCAATTGCACTACCCACTGTTATGCAATTGCACTGTCCAATGATGCCAAAAATGATGCGGTTGCAGGTGCTTTGCGTAGGGGGCGGGGAGTGGGGTAAACGAATGTCCAATGTCCAACTCATTGTGCGGGGAAGTGTCTTTTACATAGACGAGGTGAGGGGGGAGAGGGGGGATTGAATGAGAACGAATCTCCAATTAATATACTGTAATTGCTCTGATGCTAAATATCTTTGCAATATAACTCACAAATAATGAGCGCTCTTCGCACATCTCTTTGACAAACTTGATAAAAACTTTGTAGCGTATAAGAAAACGATGCCCCTTGCAGATGCGTGGTAGGTCAAAAATATGTGTTGTAAAATCCGTACCTTTCGATTATGGCTTATTTCAATTAATTGCAGCCTTTATGAAGATGGATCACAGATTTTCTCTATGATATTGTAATAATCATTGTTATATATCAATTATTCATGATTATGTGTGGGAGAAAGTGTGCGAGAGGATGTGTTTGCTATGAACCTCCGCACTTCCACCTCCGCATTAAGTTTGCTTATAAAACATTATGTTGATTTAAGATGCGATGAACATGGTTTGTACTAGTTTTCTTACGGATAAAGCGTTTTTTATTGAAAAACATAAAAAATGCAACTCGGGGGATGCACATGGAGGCTGAACGAGAATCAATCTCCAATTAATATACTATAACTCCTTTTATGCTAAATATCTTTGCAAGATAACTCACAAATATTGAACGCTCTTCACACATTTCTCATGCCTTTTCAACAAACTTGATAAACACTTTGTAGCGAAGAAGCAAACGATGCCCCTTTGTAGATGCTTGGTAGCTCAAAAATATGTGCTGTAAAATCAGTACCTTTTGATTACGGCTTATTTCCCTTAAATGCAGTTAGTTATGAATACGGATCTGATTTTTTCTCTATGATATTGTAATAACCATTGTTATATATCAATTATTCATAATTATGTGTAGGAGAAAGTGTACGAGAGGATGTGTTTGCTCTAAACCTCCGCACTTCACTCAGCATCAAGTTTGCCTAGAAAACGTTCTGCCGATTTAAGGTTCTATGAACATGGTTTGTACAAGTTTTCTTATGGATAAAACATTTATGCTTAAAAAAAAAAATTAAAAAAAAAATGCAACTCGAGAAAGAGGGGGGTGGGAGGGGGAGGAAGAGTGGCAGAGGTTGAACGAGATCAAATCTCCAATTAATATATTATAACTCCTCTGATGTTAAATATCTTTGCAAGATAACTCACAAACATGGAGCGCTCTTCGCACATTGCTCGCCCCTCTTCAGAAAACTTGATAAACACTTTGTAGCGTAGAAGCAAATGATGCCCCTTGTGGATGCATGGTAGCTGAAAACTATGTGTTGTAAAATTTGATTATGGCCTATTTCCCTTAACTATAGTCAATTATGAAGATGGATTAGATAGTTTCTCTGTGATATTATAAGAACCATTGTTATATATCCATTATTCATAATTATGTGTGAGAGAAAGTGTCCGAGAGGATGTGTGTGCAGGAGGATGCATTTGCTCTGAACCTCCACACTTCCACCTCCACATCAAGTTTGCTTATAAAACGTTTTGTCAATTTAAGATGCTACGAACATGATTTGTATTGTTTTATTGTGGATAAAGCGTTTATGTTCATTGAAAAACATAAAAAAGGCAACTCATGAATCGAAAATGTCAAAGTTCCTCTACAAGCAAACCTCTGCACAAGAAAATTAATTTCTTAAAAAAATAATGTGGGCCACATAAAACATCCGTTGCATGGGTTACATCATTAGTGTCATGCTTTGATTATGTTCTTTTTATTTTCAAGACATGGTTGGACAAATTATTAATTTGTAAGAGTAATAATTAATATCCTTAAAATTAAATGTTAAAATACAAGATTATATTTTAATTATTTAAATATAATTCGTTAACCCATTGTGCGGAGGTAGAGATATGTGACTTTTAGTGTGCGAAGCTTCCCCCCACACCAGCTTAGATCCATCTAATATGAGATCTATCATGCACCGAGAGTGATCAAATCCCTCAATGTGCAAACCTTTCCTCAAGTTCTACACTCCAAAAAGGGATCAGCGCATGATAGATACGGTGTTAGATGGATCTAAGCTGGTTTTGTCGTTATCTCTCCCTTGTCACTTCCTCTATCTCTCCACCTCTATCATCGAATGTTTTTGTTCTTCCCTCCATATATATCTAGAGTTAATATATATAATAATATAACGAATTTAACATTATATGAAATTTAGTATTGTATTAATCCAAAGTTATTAAATTTAACAATATTAATATTAATATTACATTTAATAATGTTTTTTACATGGCATGATAACAAAATTTATAATAAAACTACATCAAATTAATATTTTCAACTAATACAACTTTGATGTGGAAATATTTATGCCTTTAAAGATTTTAATATATCTATGGGATATGATTTTTCCTTTTAAAGATTTATTTTACAAATATTTAATTAAAAGAAATATTAAAAGATTTTGGAGTTGGATTCTTTATGTTGAATTATTCTTTTTCTTTTGATTTAAGAAATGGTATTGACTTTAACAAGTGCTACGTAGTAGCTAGTCCCTAGTCCCTGTCACTTAATTAAAGTAAAAATATTGAATTCAAGTTACTAGTATGTTGTTAATTGTAATTATGCATTTTTTGTATTTATAAACAAATTTCTTGTTTTAGTTGAAATATGAATTTGTGCACATTTATTCGTGTTCCCCATTCTATTTTTATTAATATAATAATACTTTTTAATGAAGTCAAATATAAATTAATAAATATACAAATATTTGCATAAAAATAACTCAAATATAAATATAAAGTAATATATTATATATAAATAAATAAATAAATATTTGAAATGATAAATATATATAAATGTATTTGAAGTTATATATATATATATATATATAACCTTTAAGATATATTCATAAATTTATTTATATTCTAAAACTTTAACATATATATTTTATATTTTAATGATAAATTAAAGTTATTTTTAATTGTACACTATTTACATATTTTTCTTATGTCATGATAATGTTGAAAATACCAAAAGAGATCTATAGAATTGGCTAAAATACAACAATTTGCTTTGTGCGAGTACATAGAATATCACAATTTGTGAACTTGAAATTCACAAATGATTTGGCTATTCTCATGTGTTTTTGTGCCACTTAGTTCAAATATAACTAAATTAAAGTAAAACATTGAATTCAAATTAGTGTTAAGGTTTACAATGTGGTATTGGTAAATTGATGTATTTTGTTAAATTGTAATGAATCAAGTGCTACATAGTAGCTAGTCTCTGCCACTTAGTTTAAATATAACTAAATTAAAGTAAAACATTGAATTCAAGTTAGTGTTAAGGTTTACAATGTGGTATAAGTAAATTGATGTATTTTGTTAAATTGTAATTATGCATTGTTTGTAGGTATGAACAACTTTGTTGCTAATTTCATTTGTTGAAATATGAATTCATCCACCGCCATAAGTGGATTATGATCTAAAGCTACTTTTCATTGGCTATTAGATTGTATTCTTTAGATGTGAGAAAACATGTGAATAATCCAAAACCCAAAAACATGTGGCATGAGTGAAAGTTCACCCATAAGTGGATTATGATCTAAATCTACTTTTCATTGGCTATTCGATTGTATTCTTTAGATGTGAGAAAACATGTGAATAACCCAAAACCCAAAAATATGTGGCATGAGTGAAAGTTCACCCCTTAAAAACTACAACGAAGTATTTTAGATGGTCAACTTTAGTCAACATGCACATGATGATGTAGTTGCATATTAGGATCTTAAACATTAATAGAGGATAGATCAATATATTTGAAATGACTAAAAAAATATTAATTTGATTTTTAAAATTTGATTAGAATTTTATATTTATGAAAATTTCTAATTTTATATATTTAATTTATGATAATAAAAGAAAAAAATATAAATTATTACAAACCCTGTTATATAGTATTATTAATTAAAATGTTTTTATTTTTATTAAATTTTTTAAAATTAAAAATATATTATATATAAATAATATAGTGTAATTTAAAAAATATAATTTTAAGGATTACAAAACTATTATATATAAATAATATGTTGTAATTAAAAATGGTTCTTTTTACATTTAATTACACTAAATTAAATATATTGTAACTGAAAAAATATAATTTTAACATTTTAGGAATTATAAAAATATTATATATAAATAATACGTTGTAATTAAAAAATGTTATTTTTATATTTTATTTAATTACACTAAATTGAATATATTGTAATTGAAATTGAAATTTTGATATTTTAAATGTGTTAAAAAATTAACTAAATTTTATTTTAATTTAATTTTAAACTGATGTGTTTCTAACCAGACTTAAATTAAATTTAAATTTAAATAATAAAATAAATAAAGACTAATCGGAAAAAAAAGACGAATTAAGGAGTTCATACCTTCGATTACGAAAAAATACAATATTTCACTAAAGGATAGCGTGTTTTTTTTGGCATCAAAAAACGAATGCTTAGAACAACAGCTACAGATTTGCCCTTCTTTGCAAGTCTCTTTGGAGAGGTTGTTTTCACTCAAATCCATGGAGCGCCATAATCCGTCAAAAATATCAAAAAGGGAGATCTATGGAGTTCTGGTACAGGTCGGGAGCTATCGGAAACAAACAGGGTTCAGCCATCTGGCTTAGCTTCAGGAGAATAGAACAATATTTCTTATGTAACCTAAAATGGAGTTTCTTCTCTGGCTCAAAGATCCTTATAGGCCTAGACCCCATCGCTGATGTCAAAGATCCCCTAAAGATCCCGGACTTTCTTCTGTTTTATCTTCACAGGTCCGGTTGCTTCACGTGGAACAGAATCATAGAGAAATGGAATGGCCTCTTCCCTATCCTAAAGAATGCAGCTGATCTAGGCATCCCTCAGCTTTTATCTGCTTCCTGGGCCTCTCAAAAACTATCTGTTGAACAGGTGGCCTTGAAGCGCGCTTTATCGGAGGATCACTTGGTTTGGTCAATTCCATCTTCCACAGCAACTGTCAAAGATATCTATTTGGATCTCATCCACAAAAAAGCTCCACCGTCCAGGAAGATCTTCCCTCTAAAATGGTGAAAGATCTCATGCCCCCTAAAAGTGATTATTTTCTCCTGGCTCGTCTTTTATAACAAGAACCTCTCTTGGGAAAATTTAAGGAAACGTGCTTGGAATGACCCCAGCAAATGCGCTTTATGCAAGATGGAGGAGGAAACAAATTTCCATATGTTCTTCTCCTGCAGGACCTCCATGCTTATCTGGTATGAACTTGCTATGATTTATTCCCTTCGAATCCCTAACTTCTCTTCTATGGATGCAGCTTTTAAATGGTGGGGACAGCAACATCTTCAAAAATGCCAAATCCTCCCGATAACCATCTGGAGTATATGGAAATGGAGGAACTTAATAATTTTTTAGAACTCTCACCTATCCTTTAACTATGTGTTATCAACAGTTTTAGCTCTTCTACCATCTAATGCTGGACAGTTGTTTTGCTGAAGGTCAATATGCTATTTTTATTGTTTTGGCAGTTTGACATGGTCAGTTTTTTGTATGGGCTTCTTTCGCCTTTCTCATGTGCCTCTCTGAGATTATCTTTGAGAAAATGATGGTCTTATCATGTGTTATCTACCCTTTTCTTCTCTTCAGATTCATCTGTTTCTTCCTAGAGACAACCTACTCTTCCTATGTGTTGCTCATCAGGCTTTTTGCTGTGTATATTGCCTCAATATAATATAAAAGCTTTTCTTTCTGAAAAAAAAAAGGTTTGCACTTATAGCTACGGCAATCACTGTCTTCCTCCTGCGAGCTCACCTAACTCGAGAGTTTAGTGTATATGCTATTTCATAAAATTTTAAAATTTTATTGGAAGTTGGGGTGATTTTAAAAGTTGTGATGATGAGCGGTCATTATGCATCATAAATTTTTATTTTATATTTTGTATTTTGATGTGATTCATGTATTTTTGGTTAATTAATAAAGGTAATTGACACATTAATAGAGGTAATAATATGTTCAACTTATAAAGAAATTAAATTATTTTTAAAAAATCATATATTTCAATGTGTAATGTTATACTATAGGTTTTTTTGCAAATTTTTTTGGTCAAACCCAACTAATATGGTTTGACCAAAAACCCATTGCAATATCCACCCTTGTGGCAGGGATAATAAAGAGTAAATATGTTCAAAATTTTACCTAATTTGGAATTTTAATGTAGTAAAAAAATTTGTTAAATGTAAATTTATGATCCATTTAGTAAACATGTTCAAAATTTTACCTAATTTGGAATTTTAATGTGGTAAAAAAATTTGTTAAATGTAAATTTATGATCCATTTAGTAAATATGTTCAAAATTTTACCTAATTTGGAATTTTAATGTAGTAAAAAAAATTGTTAAATGTAAATTTATGATCCATTCGTAAATATGTTCAAAATTTTACCTAATTTGGAATTTTAATGTGGTAAAAAAAATTGTTAAATGTAAATTTATGATCAATTTAGTAAATATGTTTAGAATTTTACCTAATTTGGAATTTTGATGTGGTAAAAACATTTGTTAAATGTAAATTTATGATCCATTCAAATTCACATATATGATACAAGAATGAGATAATTATTCATTCAAATTATATATAATAATACACAGGTATATTTTAATAATTAATTTTAGTCCATTAATAAGATTACAAAGTTATATGTAATCTAAAGATTCAAGTTACATATAATTTAATATTCAAGCTAATGTTTTAACAGACATGAGCAAAAAATATTTTTATTATTTTTAAGGACGTGACATACTTACACATTGGGGTCATACTGGGCTATAGAATGTGCCTCTCAGTGCAACAAGGTGAGTCACGCAAAGCATCTGCTAGAAACAAAATCCTGACATCTGGCATCTGCCACATGGGTTACATCAACAGTGTTAATGGTTAAACAAAAAATAATGAGCCAAATAACTTTATGGCTAGAAACCATAGAAACCATTAAAAAAAGGGTGGACCACATAAAGCATCTGCTACAAGCAAAATTCCTGGCATCTGTGGCAATGGTTACATCAAAAGTGTTAACGGTCAATGCTCAAATGTACCTCGACATAGAAATCTAATAAAATCTATATGCTAAGCATATGAAAAATATAAAATAAAATAAAATAACTAACTTTAAATCAAAATATCTTAACCATTAATGCCTAAGATTAAATAATTAACTCTAAAATAAAATAGTTTGACACTTAACCCTAGCGCAACCTCGATATGCTAAACAAGATCTAAAATAGCTTGAGAACTAACTTGGGTTATGAATCCATACAATGGTGCATAGGGAACTTTATTCGACAAGTACAAAATTAATGTTACAAGTTTTTCTTGTGTGAAGAGACGAGGTATGTGCAAGAGAATGAGAGTGCATAGGGAGCTTAATGTTAAAAGCTTTCCTTTTTTAGAGATTTTACTTGTGGAGGACAAAGTATGTGCGGGAGAGCAATTGTTTAGAGCTCTGATTTTAGAACTATGGAGAACCGGGGGTTTTGTGAATGCTCTCACAATGTGTTATTGCTCTGAGCATTGGTGTTAGGATTGAATCTTTGCAGAGGAAGGGGTATGTGCAGGCAAACATGATAATTAATATTATTATGTTTCATTGTGCGAAGCTTTTACAATGTTGATTTATATTGGGAATGGGGAATATTATTATGTTTCGTTGTGTGAAGTTTTTACTATGTCCAAGCCGAGGTAATTTTGGGAGAATGGGGTGTGCACAGGGAAATTAACGCTAAACTATTAATGTTAATATGTTATAATTATTATGTTTTATTATGCGGAGCTTTGACTGTGCAAAAGATGGGGCATGTCGTTTTTTTAATAAATGTTTATGTTATAAGAAAATGTAAATAGACAACTATGCAATTAAGTTGTAGAAATATTTTGAAATTAAGTTACCGAGAGCAAAACAACAACTAAAGAAGTAATGATTTACTTTGACGTAGGGTATAGGCAACGAATTAAATAGAGCAATACAAATAAATGTCATGCATGGAAATTCATTTTGTTATTTTTGAATGTAGCCAAAATTTCTTGTTCTAATGTTCAAAAACTCGAAGAAGGACAACTATTGTAAATTGATTTGCTTTATCAATGAAAAGAAAAAACTAACAACTATCTAAATTATTACATATCCTCAAGATCAGAAGTGACGTGGGCTAGCTCACACTTAGAAGGGGAGTAACCTTGGTTAATGGCCATGATATCATCATCTCTTTCATTACTTTTCTCCTTAACATTGACATTCCCTGCGTGACCCAAATTATCCAAATGAAAACTCAACATTTCGTTTGCCAATTGCAGTCGCTCCATCTTCAAATCCAATATTGCCATTTTTTGATTTAGAAGGTTGCAATGGGCCTGTTATCACCCAAAAATTCTCTAAAACTTGGACAATTTACATATGTTCCTAAGTCATAATGTTAGATGGTAGTTAAGTCACTTTTAGGGTTTTTAGAGTCTAAGTCATAGGGTTAGAGTCTCATTTCCATCATCGAATAAAGTTCAACAACCTTGTTTACACTTTATGGGTCCCATATCATGTTTTGAAAGTCATATGTTTAGCCATTTAAAAAAAAAATTGAAACTAGCTACGAATCCACATTTTCGTAGTGCACACAGTGTAAAAAACCAATTTTGCGCTACGAAATCACTGAAGTAGCCTGTTTCAGCATAAAAGACTATGTTTTTTGCTTTTACTAGTCAACTTCCAGAAGGGTTGCTGAGCAGCTGAGAACTCAATTTTGAAAACTGAAAGAGGCTTTTCTTTCTAACATACTGAACTACAAAAACCTCTTTCAATTTCTTCAAATTCGTTTTGAGGTGGGAGAAATTTATGGTTACACTTGCGCTACGAAACTGCTGAAAGCCAAGCTTTGTCTTCTAGTTTGAGCAGTCTTTTTCAAGATCCGTTTCTGGTCACAAGAAAATGTATTTTGGAATTCTGAAGGAGGTTTATATTCATCAACTCTCCAGCTACAATAACCTATCTCACTTTCTTCATAAGTGTTATCAGTTAGGAGATACTAAGCTTTCTTTGAAACCCTAATTTCAGAGAACAGATTTTTCTTGTTTTACACGTGTTTTTCAAGGACAGATTCTGGATAGCTGGAGAAGTGTTTTAAAAACCCAAGAGAGGTTTTTGTTCTAGACAACATGGAATACAAAAACCTCCTTCAGTTTCATAAAATATGTCATGGATGAGAAGATAAAGGCTATGTCCCACGTGCTAATTTTCAAAGATCCTAAACCTAAAAACAAGGAAACATGTTCCCTAATTTCTAGGGTTTATCATCAGCAGTAACGTGACAACGTGGGAGGCTTCATCAAATTTGACCTCATGAGGTTGTAGCTATCAAATAATGTATTCAATGTTTATTTAAGGTGGTTTATTCATAACAAGGAGTTGTACTCCTAATTGTATTAGGACTCTAGGATTGTTAGTTAGTTGTCAAATGCATTTAAAGCTTTGTTTTATGGTTAGAATAGGTGTCACTCATAGAAAATTTGAATTCTCTTGATGAGGGACGGGGGAATCCATGTTGTAAATGCTATATATAAAGCAAGAGGTCGAATTATCAATGGGTTGGAGACTTTTTGGCTCAGCTGCTGCTCTATGTGCAGACTGTGTATATTTTTAACCTAATACAGAGTTTCTACTTAGACAACTCAAGATTCATGAAGAGTCCTTGTATGTTCTTGTTTTGATGGAATCTTCCAATACTTACATTGCAGTGGTCTTTACTTATGATACTCAGAACTCATCACTGATGCTCTGACTTCCTTCATAGATAAACTAACTATGTTTCACTGTTTTATATTTGCATTTCTGCACTTGAACTCTATAATGCCTTGACTTCCATGCTAGGTAGAATGTTTTGGCTTCACTACTTAGGATTCAAAGAGAGTTTTTAATGTCCTATTGTCTCATGGCTTTCCTCTTTCACTTGCAGTGGTATGAATACATGTTACTTAGAACTCATCAATGATGCTCTGACTTCCTTCATGTATCTATAAACTGTGTTTCCTTGCATTGTATCTTTGTTTTGTTGATGTATAAAAACTCTCTATGCCCTGACTTTCATGTTAAGCTGATCTTGTTGTGGTACTGAAACATAATTTGACTCCATAGCCCAATGGTAGCTAGCCTTCATCTTTCAACCTATAAACATATAAAATCACAAACCATAGAGTTAGCCATCTATCCATATCTTTAGTCAATATCATTAACCCTTTGAGAGAGCCCTCTCAGGCTGAGGAGGCTAAGCCTTAGCTAAAAGATTGGTTTGAAATAGTTACACTGAGATATCTGATCAGCAGCCTATCAAGACGCTGAACTTCTGAAGGTAGCAGGAGCTCAAAAAGTTTTCGAGGCTGCAATCTACCTTGGCGACTCCACACATCAAATAACAAATTGGAAGGTGACTCCATTGCTAGAAGATCAATAGCTTGATGAAGTTTCAAGATGAGTTCCATTGCAAGAATGAATGCCAGGTATGCCCCTATGAATCGGTCTCATATCCCTGGTTTTCCAAATCCTATGCCAAAGGTTGATTGGTTAGATGATCTTCCAATATTCAAAGATGAAAAGAAAGACAATGCTGCTCTTCATTTGGTTAGGTTCCATATGCATGTACGCAGTCTTAAGGTTCAGTTCCCTGAAGATTGTCTCATGAAGATGTTTATGACCACTTTAGAAGGAAAAGCATGGTCTTGGTATAAAAGCTTGGAAAATGGTTCATTATATTCTCTTGATGATTTCCATGATGTATTCTATGAGATGTATAAAGAATGTCATCCTTCCTTATTGCTGGTCAAAGATTGCTGTAAACATACTTTGAGTCTCATTCAATATTTGGAGGATTGTTAAGATGATGATGAATTCATGGATGAAGAAATTTTGGTGGCTCTTCATAACAATACATTTCAACACCAAGAAGAAAGGATAAAATCCCATGAAATGCAGCATGAAAATCAATAGGGGTTTACCTATGAAAATCATATTACATCCACTGAGATTGATGTAGAGATGTAGCAGACTTGTCAGTCTTTGGATCATAATGAAGATGAAAATAATTGCAAACACCAAAAAGAAACACTAGAAGAAATTTTTTATAACCCTTACGCAGAGGAAAAGGTTGATCATTTATGTAATTCCTTGCATTAGATTACTTCAAAAAATGATCACAATAGTGAGGAAAATTACATTGTCTATGGAAATCATGCAGAAAGGCAGTTGGATAAATTATCAAATAAATGTTATGGGACTAAAGATCAGTTGTTAGAAGTAACAGGATGTTATGAGGATCATCAAGCTGATCAAGTATTCTGGGATCCTATAGCTAAATAAATGGAAGAGTTTTACTCTCCAGTGTTTCAGTTTTTCTATGAAGAACAGAGGCAATTTCAGTGGCAGTGGTGATCACAATATCATAGTTGCTTTGAACTCTGATGCAGTAAAAAAACTCAAATATCAGATAAGACAAATGATTGGCTACATTGGAAGTTTCATGTTCCTTGAGCTACAAGTGGAGATTGCAGCTTATAGGGTAGGTAGGAATGTGCAAATAAGCTTAGGGTAGGTTGACTGAGCATTTGTTTTAGTAGGTGCAATTTGAATTCTTCTTACAGAAATCATTAAAGGCTTGAGGAGCAGATTGGGCAGAAGTTCAGAGTTTTATTCTAGAGGATGGATAGCGGCACTGGAGCTACAGGTTCTTAGTGTACCACAAGGGCACACTATCCCAAGTGGAGCCACTGTTATCACCCAAAAATTCTCTAAAACTTGGACAGTTTACATTTGTTCCTAAGTCATAATGTTAGATGGTAGTTAGGTCACTTTTATGGTTTTTAGAGTCTAAGTCATAGGGTTAGAGTCTCATTTCCATCATCAAATAAAGTTCAACAACCTTGTTTTACACTTTATGGGTCCCATATCATGTTTTGAAAGTCATATGTTTAGCCATTTAAAAAAAAAATTGAAACTAGCTACGAATCCACGTTTTCATAGCGCAAACAGTGTAAAAAAACAGTTTTGTGCTACAAAATCATTCAAGCAGCCTGTTTCAACATAAAAGGCTCTGTTTTTTTCTTTTACTAGTCAACTTCCAGAAGGGTTTCTGAGCAGCTGAGAACTCAATTTTTAAAAATAAAAGAGGCTTTTCTTCCTAACATACTAAACTACAAAAACCTTTTTCATTTTCTTCAAATTCGTTCTGAGGTGGGAGAAATTTATGGTTACACTTGCGCTATGAAACTACTAAAGGCCAAGCTTTGTCTTCTGGTTTGAGAAGTCTTTTTCAAGATCAGTTTTTGGTCACAGGAAAAGGTATTTTGGAATTTTGAAGGAGGTTTCTCTTCATAAACTCTCCAGCTACAATAACCTATCTCACTTTCTTCATAAGTGTTATCGGTTAGGATATACTAAGCTTTCTTTGAAACCCTAATTTCAGAGAACAGATTTTTCCTGTTTTACATGTGTTTTTCAAAGACAGATTCTAGATAGTTGGAGAAGTGTTTTAAAAAACCAAGAGAGGTTTTTTTTCTAGACAGAATGGACTACAAAAACCTCCTTCAGTTTCATAAAATATGTCATAGATGAGAATATAAAGGCTCTGTTACACGTGCTAATTTTCAAAGATCCTAAACCTAAAAACAGGGAAACATGTTCCCTAATTTCTAGGGTTTATCATCAGTAGTAAGATGACAACGTGGGAGGCTTCATAAAATTCGACCTCATGAGGTTGCAGCTATCAAAGAATACATTCAATGTTTAGTTAAGGTGGTTTAGTCATAACAAGGAGTTGTACTCTTAATTGTATTAGGACTCTAGGATTGTTAGTTAGCTGTCAAATGCATTTAAAGCTTTGTTTTATGGTTAGAATAGGTGTCACTCATAGAAAATTCGAATTATCTTGATGAGGGATGAGGGAATCCATGTTGTAAATGCTATATATAAAGCAAGAGGTTGAATTATCAAGGGGTTGGAGACTTTTTGGCTCAGCTGTTGCTCTATGTGCAGCCTGTGTATATTTTTAACCTAATGTAGAGTTTCTACTTAGATAACTCAAGATTCATGAAGAGTTCTTGTATGTTCTTGTTTTGATGGCATCTTCCAATACTTACATTGCAGTGGTCTTTAATTATGATACTCAGAACTCATCAATGATGCTCTGACTTCCTTCATAGATAAACTAACTGTGTTTCACTATTTTATATTTGCATTTCTACACTTGAACTATATAATGCCTTGACTTCCATGCTAGGTAGAATGTTTTGGCTTCACTACTCAGGATTTAAAGAGAGTTTTTAATGTCCTATTGTCTCATGGCTTTCCTCTTTCACTTACTTGCAATGGTATGAATACATGTTACTTAGAACTCATCAATGATGCTCTAACTTCCTTCATGTATCTATAAATTGTGTTTCCTTGCATTGTATCTTTGTTTTGTTGATGTATAAAAACTCTCTATGCCCTGACTTTCATGTTAAGCTGATCTTGCTGTGGTACTAAAACATACTTTGACTCCATAGCCCAATGGTAGCCAGCCTTCATCTTTCAACCTATAAACATATAAAATCACAAACCATAGAGTTAGCCATCTATCCATATCTTTAATCAATATCATTAACCCTTTGAGAGAGCCCTCTCAGGTTGAGGAGGCTAAGCCTTAGCTAAAAGATTGGTTTGAAATAATTAAACTGAGATAGTCTGATCAGCAGCCTATCAGGGTCCTATTTTGGTGATAACAGGGGCCATGCTTCACATTGAATCATTTCAACATGCTTTAAGACCGAATCGATGAGAAATTCCATAGCACTGACTATTCTAGCTAAAGAAGTATTGAGCTTTTGCTCTGCAGCTCTAGAATCATGCTCCATAAACTTCAATTTGTATTACCCTCGCTAATAAACTTGGTGACTTACTATTCTAATTTTTAACTCTATGTTTGCAAAGTCGCTCTAGTAATGTAGATATATCATGTTATGCAACCGGCTCACAAAATAGAAGAAAAGATAGATCAACGACTTCAAAATCAGCCTCTTCGAGGGGGCAACCTTTTTTACATTACACAAATGAACAATTCTTGGATGATTCAAATGATAAGACCTCCTTCCTATATATAGTAGTCTAAGGGGTCCCAATACAATCATATCCTGCATAACAATAATATTGTAGGGGCACAACAATAACAATAGTTGGCTTCTATGGGGCACAATAATAACAACATGGGGACTATATGGCCACAACATTTTGCTTCCCCTTTTTGTAGATGATTTCAAATTCATAAACCAACATCTTTGTGACCCATTTTTGTTGCTCTTCTGAAGATAATATTTGTTCTAAAAAGTATTTAAGGTTATCATGATCTATTTTTACCTTGAAGTGTCTTCCCATTAGGTAGGGTCGCCATTTCTTAAGTGCATGTAGTATTGCCAACATTTCCTTCTCATAAATAGCTTTGTGTAAATACTTTCCTTTGATTGGACAACTTTCGAAAGCAATGGGTCTTTCTTCTTGCATTAAAACAACACCAATTCCATTTCCCGAGGCATCACATTCCACAATAAAGGTTTTTGTGAAGTCCGGTGTAGCTAAGACTGGTGCTTGGCACATTGCCTCTTTAAGATGTTCAAATGCCTTCGTTGCTTCTGGAGTCCATGAAAATGCATCTTTCTTCAATAATGTTGTTAGAGGTGCTGCTATTCTCCCATAATTCTTAACAAACTTGCGATAATACCCTGTCAACCTGAGAAATCCTCGTAGATGCTTTATGGATATGGGGATTTTCCATTCCTTAATGGTTTTAATTTTGCTAGGGTATACCTTAACACCTTCATGAGATACAATATGACCTAGATATTCCACCTCTTGTACTCCAAAGAAACATTTGGAGATTTTTGCATATAATTATTTCTCCTCCAATAGTTTGAGCACCATGTCAACATGTTGGACATGATCCTTCCAAGACTTGTTGTAGATTAGTATATCATCAAAAAATACTAACACAAATTTTCTAAGGAAGGGTTTGAAAATGGAATTCATCAAACCTTGAAATGTAGAAGGTGCATTAGTAAGGCCAAAAGGCATGACCAAAAATTCATAATGACCCTAATGAGTTCTAAATGATGTTTTTGGAATGTCTTCAGTCTTCATTCTGATTTGATGATATCCTGAACGAATATCCAACTTGGTGAAGTAAATTGATCCATGCAATTGATCCAATAATTCATCAATGACAGGAATGGGAAATTTATCTTTAATAGTGAGCTTGTTGATCTCCCTATAATCTGGACACATGTGCCATGATCCATCCTTCTTGTGAACCAATACTACTGGAGTAGAGAAAGAACTTTGACTAGGTTGAATTATACTAGCCTCTAGCATTTCTGCAACCATACGTTCAATTTCACTCTTTTGGACATAGGGGTATCTGTAAGGCCTGATGTTTGGGGGGAACACTTCCTGGAATCAAATTAATAGCATGATCATGATCATGAATAGGTGGGAGGCCTTTGGGAGTCTCAAATACCTTGGAATGATTATCCAAGACTTTTTGGAGATGTGGAGAAATTGGTAATTTCGATGTGGGAACCTCTAGTGAACATAATTGTGCAATTATGCCTCATTGTTATTTCTTTAGAAGCTTTGTCATTCCGTTAGAGCTAATTATCTTTCCCGATTTCCTTGCGATACCCCTTAATTCAACTTCCTTTCCTTCTGAAGAGAATTTCATGAAAAATTCTTGAAAATTAAAAGCTATTGTACTTAAGGATTGTAGCCATTGGACTCTTAGTACAACATCAACACCACCCATTGGAATGGAAAGCATTGGGCTATTCAATACATATTCTCCCATGGATAGCTTGATATTATGGCACTTTATTGAGCAATTTATGGTTCCTCCACTTGCAACCATCACTTGACACTCTGGTGTTGGATATAGGAAGCAATTCAATTCCTTGGCTATCTTACAATGAATAAAATTATGGGTACTTCCCGAATCAATCAACACTATTACCTTTTTCTTCTTGATATGCCCTTCTATCTTGATAATTTGAAGAGTGGTAATTCCAACAATGCATTACAAGATATGGTCGGATTCATTTCTTCTTTTTCTAGGGTTTATTCCTAGTGTATATCCTCTTCTTTTGAAATTTCTTGTTCCTTTTCTTCCTCATCTTCACAATCTATGTAAAATAATTTCTTCTCGACACACTTATGACCTTTAGTGTATTTGCTATCACAACTGTAAAAAAGCCATTTTTCTCTTTTTTCTTCCAATTGTTGTGGTGTCAACCTTGTAGGTTGTGGATGGCTAGGGGAAACAACAATTCCATCTTTATGATTGTGAGTGGTAGGCTTCCTTGTTGCCATAATTTTGCTTTCCATTTTTCTTGCCAACCTAAATGCTTTCTCCAATGAATCTGGTTCCCAAAGGTGAACCTCATGTTGGATGTTATCTTTTAAAGTCCCTATGAACACATCAATACTATGCTCCTCTGGAGTATCTTTTACCCTTATATTCAATTTTTGGAAGTCCTCAATGTGCTCCATCATTGAACCCTTTTGTTTGAGATTTATCAATTGGCTAAAAAAAGTGTTACTTTTTTTATCCTCATAATGTGCTATCATTTCATCTGTAAAAATAACCCAAGTGACAATTTGTTTACGAGAGAAAATCCATCGATACCATACAAACTGATTTGGTTCCAAATATAAAGTTGCAATGCGTACCTTTTGTGTGTTTTTCACACTATGGAGATCGAAAAATTGCTCCATTTGTAGTATCCCTGTTCTAGGATCCTTGCCATCAAAATTCCTCATATCGATCTTTAGAACATGGTGGTTCTTCAATCCAACGTTAGAGTCTATGAAATCATGATTAACATTTATTTTGTTCTCATCATGAGTTTCCTTTACTACCCTTTCGCCATTGGTAAGCATTTGTTGTAGAAACTTTGTCAAATCTGTCTTCAAATCTTCCATGCCTTTCTTTAAATCATCCATCCTAGCTTCCATGCCATCCATCTTAGCTTCCACGTCGTCCATCTTAGCTTCCACACCGTCCATCTTAGCTTCCACGTCATTCATCTTAGCTTCTACGTCTTTCTTTAAAACATCCATCTTAGCTTCCATGCCATACATCTTAGCTTCTACGTCTTTCTTTAAACCATCCATGTTAGCTTCTGTTACCTTTTGTGCGAGTGAAATTTGTGCACTTAGTCTCGTAATTTTGATATATCATGTTGCATTTCTTCCTCTTCTTCGTGAGTCATGCTAGAGCTTTCAGGTTGCTTACTGGGTGTTTCCATTTTCTTTCTTCGGGGCATCAATTACTGATAATAATACTTCACTATGCCCTTTGAATTCCTTCAAACTAATTTTTCAAACCAAGTTTATGCAAAAAATTTAAAAAAACTACACACCTTTTTTCACTTTTTAGGAGCTCGATATTTAATCTGATGTATCTCTGAATTTTGAATCTCCAAGGTCTGAAATTTCTTCATGCGGTAACCCTGTGAGTAATATTTCTAACCGCGCAAGCCTGATCAAGATTGGATTCTCCAATGAAGAGTTATGCCAAATCTCCCACGATGGCCTGAGTATAGACTGGTTCAGTAGAGCGAAATTGTATGACATGTCGTGGGTCACTGTTTCAACCTTAGGTTCTGAAAATGATACCAAAAAAACTACAGTCCGTCTTATTTTTGTCACTTCTTACGAAAATTCAATTTGATGCTCAAAGCGAAAGTTATGACGATTTTCCCAAGGTCACCTGTTTGGAATGTAATTCGAGGGTCTGCAAAAACCTTAACTTCCTCAGATTATATCTCCGAAAATATAGCGAGACAAGATCTGAAATTCGGGCCCGAGGTTTAGCGAGATTTCATCTCAAATGGGTTGTTTTTAGCTTCTGAAACGTCGCAGAAAAAAGTTATAGCGCAAATTCCACGATGACCTGTTTGGAACAGCGAAACCCTAGAATACAAAGCTCTGATACCAAATGTTATGAAACCAACTCACAAAAAGATAGAAAAGATAGATAAATGCCTTAGAAATAAGCCTTCGAGGGGGCAACCTCCTTTACATTACACAAATGAACAATTCTTAGATGATTCAAATGGCAAAACCTCTTTTCTATATAAAGGAGTCTAAGGGGTCACAATATAACCAAATCCGACCTAACAATAATAGTATAAAGGCACAAAAATAACAATAGTGGGATTCTATGGGGCACAATAATAACAATAAGGGATACAATGACAATATTAATGGGGGAATCACTAGTATTATAGGGACCTAACAAAGTGTTGAATATTTATCCACAATTCCATTACGTTTAGTGTAGTTTGATTACATATATTAAAATATCTCATCAAATTGTCTTTAACTTTTTAATTGCAATTTATTTACACATAGTCAATCACTAAGTATGCATTATTTAGGTCCATTTCTGGAGCCACAAATATGTGTAAGTTACACTCATTCAAACAAGCAAGCACATAAAACACACTCAAACATCCCAATATATAGCCAATTACATTAAAAATTACATAAGTAGAGGGTGCAGAGGGCTTTCAACTAAAGCATTGATCCTATCTCAACATTATCCAACCCTAATTATGAAGCATGAGTGACCTTAATACTCTATAATTATAGATGAAGGAAAATTGAAGTGGCGCTAAAGTATTGATGTTGTAAATGATGACTACTTAAATTTAAGAAATTGGTGGGAAAAAATACATAATTTGAAAACTACTTTTATACTATAAGATTGATCTCTAAATCAACAAAGAACTTGTGTAAAAGAAAAAACCAATTGTTCATTGCAAAACTTGGCACATGAATGTGTTGAAGTTTTTTTATAGCTTATGAAGGTATTCTACACAGGCTTGGTGTCTTAGCATGCAGAAGAAATTTTATTGCTTCTTTAGGTGCTTGCTTGGTGGAGTAAGTGACATTATGATTTCTTTCCTTAGGTTAACTTGGGAAAAGTACAATAATTATCCTAATTTATTAATGTGGAATATTAGGACAAAGTTCTAAGGATAAATAATAAAATTATTTAAGTGACTTGGATACAATCTCAACCATTGATCTCAAGTGAGGCTTAGGATTCAATATTAGCCATTGATCACTTAGTAGATTAGGGTTAGGGATTTTGGCTTAATGAAAATATAAAATAAACATAAGGAAGAGATGAAGACACACAATTTTGGAGGAAGTCATTTTCTCTAGAGCGAGAGGCTCAACTAGATTGAAGAGAAGTGCAACAGGGAATTTTGATCTATAAATTCAAGGAGGACGAGTTCTGAAATAATGGAGTTGAGTTGCTAAAGAATATGGCCTAATTGTGGAGGGGTTCGAATTATCCAGGTTAATTTTTCTAGTGCACAAGGGTCATACGAGATAGGGACAAAATGATGTCAATTTGATGGGGATATAGGTTAATTCTCTAGGTTTGATTTTCTTCAAGTGGTTTGATTTCCAGAGGTTGAATTCTTTGAAGCCAGTTTCCCCAATGGGGCGAAGTTTCCAGGTGGCCAACAACTGTATTTTTCTATGTGTTCTCTGTGGGCCTAACCCAAAATTTTCTTGAGAACTTTAATGAAGGAATATTATGTTGGATGTAAATTTGTTGTTTGGGTGTGATTGATCTCTTCATTTATTTCCATTGCATTTTTATAATTAATATACGAGTGTATTTATTTTTCAGCAAATTCAAAAATATATGAGATAAATATTTTTTGGGGTTTTAATAAATTGTTGAAGCAAAATAAAATTAGATCTAGTATGAGAAAAACTAACAAAATGATATAAGCTACCAATCCATAAAAAACTTCAAAATCATGCAAAATTGTGTCTTTCAAAGTGAGCAAAGGGGATGGCCAACTGTGCCACAACCAAATGTCCAAATTTACAAGTGATTTGCCTCTTGTTGGAACCATGAATTAATGTGTCTATTCTTTACTGAACAATGTAGGTGGAATTGTTGATGATATTTTTCTATATCTCTAGCTCTATCTCTATCAAAGTAGGCATTTATCACTAAAGTGTGTCACTAAGATCTCCAAGACTAGACAAAATTGGGTAGTGTTGGTGGTCTAACAATGTGCTATGACTTGCATTATTCTCAAAACCTCTATCTCTACTACAAAATTGAATAATCATTGGGAAACCTGAATCATTGAAATTACTAGGAAAAATGGCCACATATTACTATCAAATCATCCAACTATTCTTACAAGATCTCTACATCAATCTTCAAGTCATCCATTATTTTAATAACCAAGGAAAAGGTATAGTATTGTCTCAATAATGTTGATTTTTCTAGTGAGCTTGGGATAGGTTGTTTAAGTATATCAATATCATGTTGCAACTAGGAATTGTATCCCTCAAATATATTGACTATCATTAAAAGAGAAACACTCTTCCATCACATTTTTTTTCTACTAAAAAAATGAATTACATCCAAATATGGACAAGCAACTATTTAATAATATGCATTTTGTAGCTCTATTGACTCTAATTCTTATACATACTTTGTGACACTATCTACTGTAGCTTCATTGACCTAACATGTAATATTTGTTGACACCTAATCATCAGGATTGGGGGAATAAATATAATCAATGTAAATAAATAATAAGAGATATGAACAGTCATCGGGAGATGAAGTGAACAGTCTCCTTTATGTATATAATAAAGACCAACCTAAAGGAATATATGAATTGAATTGTTTTGAAGAGTTACTGCCTGGTCTGACATGGTATCAGATCCAGCTCCATTTTTGGCATTACAGTCTGCCATTGTAACTCCCTTCTGTTATTTCTTCAGAAATTTGTCAGTTTGTCCTGCATTCTTCTTCCAATTTTTGTAACCTCCCACACTCCTCTGACATAGTCCATACATTGCTCTCTCCACGCTGTTGGCCTCCATATCTGCGTGAAAGATTATGGAGCATTGAACGGGTGCAGTGAATGGTTGGAACGCTAATGGCCTCCATTTTATCATTGTAATGACTATAATTTTTCTGCTCCCTACTTTATCCTTTGTTCCTCTGCGAAACTTGGAGTGTCGCTCTGTGTGCATTAACTCATACTTTATGTGTAGTCTCTCTATACTGTACACAAGGAATACAAAGAGTTCCATACAATGGTGTCTGTTGAATGCATACATTTTTGGTGCATTGTATTGAATCCTTTGTATTGGATTTGTTTATGAGTTAAATCACATATGTCATAGACTCTGTTGAAGGTCATCCGATGAATGATTCTCATTGAAGGTTTGTGCGCTGGAGGTTGTCCGTGTAATCTGTTGCTGTGCTGGAGAACTATACTACTGCCTATGTAATCTGTTGCTCCGTTGAAGGATAATACCGCTATCTAGTATGTGTAATCCTCATTTTTTTGAAGACTGTAATCTTACTGTAAAGCGTGGAAAGTTCAATGTTGTCCTATGATGTGTATGTGAGTTGAGCCCTTTTTCAAAGGCCATATGATATGAAATTGAATGGTTGAAATTGAACTCTGCCGCAGACATGTCGCCACTGTGTGTTGAATTTTTTTTGAAGGGTTGCGTTGGGTGATCAATGAATTAAAATAAAAAGGAGCCGATATATATTTTGAATAGTGTGTATTACCAAAAAAGCCCGATACATATGGTGAGGTGCTGCAATATGATTGTGGCGCTTTATATTATGTGTTGGAAACCTATTTAAAAAAAAAAAAAGAACCAAAAATGATGCTCTCCATATTTGCGTTGGCATTGAATAAGTGGGAAGAGCCCATTTAAATTATATGCTTTGGTTTTTTAAGAACGTATGAATTCTGTTGTATTTACGCTGCCTTAATACATAGTCTTGTTGTATTTATAGTCTTGGGTATTGACATTTGCTATCCAGTTGAATTTGTTGTCAGTCATATTAGAATTATATTTTTTCCCGATTAAGAGTAAAATTTTGTAGCAGAAGTTTTTGTTATAGTATGCATTCAATCATATCCATTGTGGGAATAGTTCTCAGTGGCAAAGAGAACTATCCCGAGTGGTCCCAGATGATAAAACACACCCTCATTTCAATGAGTTGTGGAAAGGAGTGTGCATTGGAGACGGAGACAAATAGCTAGAACAACCTACATCAGACAAAGAGCTCGCCTTTTGGGAAAACAAGAAAAACAAAGCCTATGCATTAATTGTAACATCTGTAAGTGAAGAGGTGAGTCGCCATATTACGCCATTTTCAACTGCTTTCGAAGCCTTACAAAAGTTGAAAGAACTCTATGACTCACATTCTGAACTTGAAGTTGTTCAACTCATGATTAAACTCTTCACTCTTGAATTGCAAAATAATGATCCTCTTTCTCTTGCATCCAAAGTAAAGTCTATAATGCATGATATCAAAGCCACTAAAATTGATTTGGATATTCCTCTTATCGCTTTTCTCAAGGCACTTTATCCTACTTACTCCAATTATCTTGAGTCATTGCAAGCAAATGGAAATCTTAATGACATTACCTTTGACTCTCCTGTGAAAAAATTTGTTGAAAGAGAGAAAGCTTTGGGAAAGAAGAAAGCCCCTGAATCTTCTGAAGAGGTTATGTGCCTTTCTCATAAAGAAAAGAATCCTGCTCAAGATTCTTCAAGAGGAAGAGGTGGTCGAAGAGGAAGAGGAAGATATTTCAGAGGCAGGGGGGCAGACACTCTCAAGGAGAAAAGGTAGATTTGCACTACATACGTTGCAAAAGAAATGGATCACATGATGCCTCTACATGCAAGTTACCATGGGACAAAATTGAGCAGCAAAGAAACCAACAGAAAGGTAAAACTGATGATATAGACAAAGGTAAAGCACCTGAATCTGCTCACTATGTTGTGGCACAATGTAATATTGGAGTAAATGAAGATTTATTTAATGCTTCACTTGCTTCTTGGAAAAATGATTGGTTGCTTGATTCAGGAGCAACTTGCCACATGACTCATAGAAAAGATTTTTTTGAAGAATTTACTGACAATGTTGATGGAGTAGTATACTTTGCAGACCAATCAAAAATCAAGCCATCAGGGCTTGGCACAATCAGGCTTAAATTGCCTGGTCTTCTAGACTTTCTTCTACATCATGTTCTATATCTCCCACAGCTCAAGAGAAACTTGTTGTCCTTGGTCCACATCCGCCAGCAAGGTCACTCCATTCATATGTTTGATGGCAAGCTTGAGGTGAGAAAAGCATCTGGCCACTCACTTGTCATGAGGGGAATAGAAGAAGAAAGGCTTCTCAAGCTACAAGGTACCTCTGCTCATGCACAACATTTCTCATACAATTCTCATTATGAAGAAGGTACACTTCCTTCAAGTTTATTATGGCATGCTAGATTTGGACATTTGAACTATGACAACCTCCGCTTGTTGAAAAAAAATGGTGTTGTTGGTTTGCCTACAATTCCTAGGAAATTTAAGCAATGTGATGCTTGCATTCTAGGAAAGCATAAAATAGTATTTTCATGATTCACATTCAAGAGCACATAGAAAACTTGAACTCATTCATTTAGATTTATGTGGTCCAATGCCTGTTCCTTCTGCAAATGGAAATAAATATATGATGACATTTATTGATGACTACACCATAATGTGTTGGGTTTATTTATTGAAGAACAAATCTGATGCTTTTCAAACATTCAAGAACTTTCATAAATGGATTGAAAATGATGCACAATGTCATATTGGGTCTATTCGCATTGATAATGGAAAAGAATACACATCAAATGAATTTGAAAACTATCTTCGCCAACATGGGATCAAACATCAAACAACTGTACCTTATAATCCCCAACAGAATGGTGTAGCTGAAAGAATGAATAGGACAATCTTAAATATGGTATGATCCATGCTCTTATTCAAAAATCTAAAGATAATGTTTTGGGTTGATGTTGTTCTATGTGCTGCATATATAAAGAATAGATGTCCATCTAATGCTATTAGAAACAAGACTCCATATGAAATGTGGTATGGACATGTTCCTTCGGTAAAGCATCTCAGGGTCTTTGGTTCCACCTGTTATGCCTTGATACCAAAGGTACATAGAAACAAAATTGGTGCAAGAAGTCGTAAGTGTATCTTCCTGGGTATTCAAACACCTCCAAAGCATACCGTCTCTATGATGAAGTCAATAAAAAGTTTGTTGTATCTAGAGATGTAATTTTTCTTGAATCATCCAAAACTGACAATGTTGTTGAGCGGCAACTTGATCGCTTGGATAGATTCGCAAATGCAAAATCATTTCAAGAATTTGATAATCAGATTCCACATCTTGAAGGGGGGATTCCTATACTAGATCAACATGTGGAATCTTCTTCTGAAGAACTCTCTCCCCCGCATGAAACTCCAACAACGGATGATGCTTTAAGTGATGTGATTGATAGAATTGGGAGACTCAATCTTGAATCAGTCCCAACTCAATCAACAGAGAAGCCTGGACCACCTGAGAAAGGTCCCCCAAAGTGGCTGACAAAGACACTTGAAAGTGTTCATCCTGATGAGGTTGGAAAGACAGGAACTAGAAATTCAAACCGGCAAAATGGAGGTGATGTAGATGACTCTAATTCACGTGTTGATATGGATGTTTCTTATGATTGTCAATTGAACTTGTCTACAGATTTTGAACCAACTTCCTTCAAAGAAGCTGCTTCTCATGATGAATGGAAAGAAGCAATGCAAAAGGATTATGATGCCCTCATAAAGAACGGCACTTGGAAACTGGTTGATCCTCCATTAGGAACCAAACCAATTGGCTGCAAGTGGGTCTACAAGAACACGTATAAAGCTGATGGCTCACTTGACAAGCATAGAGCTAGGCTTGTGGCAAACGGTTTTGCACAGAAGGAAGGGGTCGATTATGAGGAGACTTTTCCCCCAAAGTAAAATGGGCTACCATCCGAACACTCTTTGACCTAACAGCTCAGAACGGTTGGAAAGTCCATCAAATGGATGTAAAAACTAGTTTCTTGAATGGAGATCTAAAAGAGAATGTTTTTATGTCCCAGCCTGAAGGATTTGCTGTGAAAGGACATGAACATAAAGTATGCAAACTTGTGAAGTCCTTGTATGGCCTCAAACAAGCACCGCGAGCCTAGTATGAAAAACTAACTGAGCATCTTTTGAAACTCAATTTCAAACATTATGATCTTGATGATGCAACTTTATTTGTCAAGAAAGTTGGCAAAGCAGTTGTATATCTTGCGGTATATGTAGATGATCTTTTGATGACAGGGAATGATGAAAGCTACATTGCATCCATAAAGAAGGAATTGGGGAAAAGTTTTGAAATGACTAATTTGGGCTATGTTCATTACTATCTTGGTATTGAAGTAACCCAACATTCGAAGTCCATATTTCTTTCTCAAAAGAAATACATTGGAGATCTGTTGATTAGGTTTGGCATGACAGAATGCAATCCTCTTACTACTCCAATGGAACAAAACTTGGAGCTCACATCTATTGAAGGAAAAGAATTTGAGGATGCAATAAAGTATAGACAACTTGTAGGAAGTCTCAACTACCTAACTACTACCAGACCAGACATTTCGTTTGCTGTTGGAATCCTCTCCAGGTTTATGCAAAAGCCTTGTGAGGGACATTGGTCTGCTGCAAAAAGAGTTCTAAGATACTTGAAGGGAACTCAAGACTTGGGAATCAAGTATACACAGGTGGACGACTTCAGTTTGATTGGATACTCTGATTCAGACTTTGATGGAGACAAAGAAATAGGGGTATCTACTTCAGGATATGCTATGAGTCTTGGATCACGAGCTGTCTCCTGGAGATCACGCAAACAATCAGTTCCAGTAGATTCCACAACAGAAGCAGAATATGTGACAACAGCTAAAGCAACAAAAGAAATTGTGTGGCTCAGGAAAATTCTTGAATATTTGCAGGTAAAACAAGTACAATCAACTCCACTCATGATTGACAATACCTCTGCAATAAAGTTGGCCAAGAACCCAAAGTTCCATGATCGAACAAAGCACATAAATACCAAATATCATCTGATTCGACATCATGTTGAGGCCAAAACAATCCATCTCCGTCATTGTTCCACTAATGAGAAAATTGCCGACATCTTCACCAAAGCACTTGGAAGAGAAAAGCTTGAACGATTCAGAATGATGCTTGGACTCACCAACATCCCTTCAGATTAAGGGGGGGAATGTTGACACCTAATCATCAGGATTGGGTGAATAAATATAATCAATGTAAATAAATAATAAGAGATATGAATAGTCATCAGGAGATGAAGTGAACAGTCTCCCTCATGTATATAGTAAAGACCAACCTAAAGGAATATATGAATTGAATTGTTTTGAGGAATTACTGCTTGGTATGATAATATTTCATCCTCAAATTTTCTTCTCCTTTATGCTAATCCTCTCTCTAAAACCATCACTACTTTATTAAGGGTTCCCAAGCTTGGCTTTGATCTTGAACTTTATTGAGAATTCCTTGTGTCTGTATAAATTTTATAGTAAATGTCACATTTTTCACATCCGAGAGTTTGAAAATTTTGGAGCAAATTTATATTCTGAACACAATGCATGCTTATCATAGCTTCATATAGACAACATAAAGCATCTAAGGAACCACCAAGTCTAACATATTCGAATCGATATTAAGTAGACACTAATATCACCAATATGAATCCCACTTTGCTACCCTCTAATACATAAACTCTAAATAGAGGAGAAAGAATATGCATGGAAGAAGAATAGTTGGAGTACCTTTTTGGTGTGCGTTTTCTATTTCTAAACCATTCCTACTATTTCACACATCACTAATTGTTTTTGTTGTTATAGATAATATGGGAGTTGACAAGGGATGTTATTATTTTGGCATTAGGAGGGGTGTGATGGTTTATTGAGGGAAGACGATCATTTTTCGAGAATGTTTTAGAGCATAATATTAATGTGCAACAAAAGGGGAGGATATTGGGGTGGATGGAGGAAAACAACATGGTGTCATTCCTAAGTAAGGATGATGGTATGAATCAAGTCATGAAGGATTGGATGATAAGGAAAAGAAAATTATAGCTTGGGTGCTCTATTGGGGTGCAAGTAGAGGTAATCTTTAGGATCATAACTGGAGAAGAGGTTAGGTGCATGGGACTGTCTACGAAAATGGTTTATAGGGATGATATTATCTCAAAATTAACAAGTGGGAAACATCATGGAGATATAGTTAGATTAGGTCATTGATATTTATAGTGTGAGAGAAAGTTTGGTGCACTTTGGCTTTGAAGGGTGAAAAATACGTACTTGTAATTTCCATAGTCAATTGTTATTGAGGAAATGATTGCTAGTAGGACTATGTTTGATTATTTCTAAAAGTGGTAGAAGGATATGATGAAGCAGATCCTAGAGTCATTACGGAGTCGTATGGCATCACTTGTAGAGGCATCCTAAGATCTAAAATTTATGGCTTCTTCCTCTTATTTACATTTTTCATTAGTAGACATTAATGAGGCCAATAATAGAAAGGTTTTCATGTAGTTTTATAGAGAGTTTTTCATAATGTATTGACATGTTTCAAGATGAATTATGGAATCATAAAATTATCTTTTTGGTCCATTCAGTCCACATTGAAAATTTTGAAGCTCCATATCAAACAATCTTCATGCTCAGGAAAAGCACACAATGGTACTTTTTTTCCTAAATAATCATTATTCCATATTATAATAGAGGGAGTTTTGCAAGGAAAATGAATATATTTCCTTTATCGCATGGATGAGCATGGTAATTTTTGGTAACACATCAACATGATGACTAATATATTACATTATTCAATTTTAAATACTTCCTCAACCCCAAAAAATGGATTTAAATATCCATACATAAGCACAATATCCATACATAATCACAACATAACATTCTTTACATAACATCCATATTACTTTATCTCTCATTAAATCATCAATCTTTGGACTCACATACATGGATTTTGGGACAAATGAAAAAAAGGTAAAGAAAAACATAAACATATGTGATGGCAATATCAATGTAATTTACCCAATCCCCTAAGTCATCTTATCATACACCCCTACACAATATGTGATGGCTTTCTTTAACTCACAATACACCCCACTTATCATATCTCCATCATCTTATGTTTTTCAAGACCTTTACAATGATATAAATTTCATTTGGCTCCAAGTTATGGACAAATTTATGCCCTTGTGAATATTTTCCTTTCTAAGTACCACATCGACATCCATACCATTGCCACACATCAAACACATGGAAGTCCTTTTTTCCCATGTATTATCATCATACAATGTTATTTCAATAGTATATGGTTGACATGTGGTAGTCCTCTACCATGTGTCACCACTGTGCAAAGTTGTGTCTTTACCAGACATGTCAATGACCCTTTAGCATGCTACATCATCCCATACTAGTCTATGTTCCGTGTCAACACTTATCTACTTTCAAGGACTATAATTCTCATGTGGAATCCACATATCTTGTTTGTGGCATGTTATATTTCCATTTGACATTTGGGTTTTTCCAAAATTCTAGCTCTGTAGCTTTTTCAAATCTCTAGATCCCTAATAACATTTACATCAGGGTTTGTCCATGTAGATTTATGCCATTCATCCCATCTGGCATTTTGGTTTTTGTAAATTCCATTTACAAATTCTTTTAGATGCTTAGATATCCAAATCCTGATAGATTCTAGATCTTTAGTCTTATCACATGACAAATCCTTCTTACATTATTTATGGCTCTTAACATAATCTAGATCTTGATGGGTTCTAGACCTTGCCTCTAACACTTGATAGATTAGGGAATTTCCATATGCTACACTTATTGGATCTCATGTTTCATGATATTTATAGAATTTGATGCCTAGTCCTCTAATACTTAACATATCACAGTTTCTTGTCTCCATTAACTAAGGGTTCTATCAAATCACCCACCTTTCACCAACAAGGTTGAGAAACAATATTGAAATATTAAGTCTATTCCATTTTATGGATTTTTATTGATAGGAATGATAAGTAGAAGCCCATAAAGTAATGATATTGTTAAATAGATGACTGAGCACCAAGAAAAATTAAGAACTAACTTTGATGAATTAAGGATATTCTAGTTAATGGGTTGTGCACATAAGCCCCCTTGAAACTAATCTTCTGATCATGGCTCCATTTGAGCGATGTAACTATGGGTTGGGGATAAAAACCCCGAATCCCAAAATTCTAAGCTCAATCAATGAGTTTTCTTAAGGATATCTGTAGGCTTCCAATAGATTCTTCCATCCTATTCTTGGGGATTGAAAGTTACTGCAATTGAGAAGAAGTTTATCTAGAAGACTCCTAAATTTTTAGAGGTATTTACAGACCTTTAAGACATCCAAAATGTTGGAAATAATACTGAGAGGGGGGGTGAATCAGTATTATTAAGTCAAATATTCCTTTTTCAAAATCAAATGCTATACGCTACTTTGATGAATCAAACCCGCGTATATACACAACTATGCAGAAGAAAACCCGCGTATATAATGACAACTTTTAATTTACTTTATCTTTCTGATGTTGATTGTTAATCTGTGATTCAAAAGCAAATAACCAGTAACCAGAAACAGTAAAACAGAGTAGAAAGACAATCGCACACAAGAACACAAGATATAAGGTGGAAACCCAATGTGGGTGAAAACCACCTGCTGCAATTCGTCTCTATCTTTTCTTTAATTAGAAACTTCTTTTTACAAATGTACTGGTGCAGTCCTTTACCAGTACGCAGGCTGCAACCTGCAGAGAGCTACAACCCTCTCTCGTTTTCCAGCTTCTTCTGGAAGGGAGCTACAACCCCCTTAGCTCTTGCACTAGCCAAGATACTAGTACGCAGGCTTCTACCTGCAGAAGGCTGCAACCTTCTCTTTGCTTTCAGGGACCTCGTTTCATTAATTTTCAGACTGGATCCACAGATAGCATCAATCAAACATCAAGAATTTCTGCATCAACCAAACTTCTTTTCACCAATCAAAACTGAATCAAATAAATACTTCTCTGACCGCTGTACCCAGAACATAGTAACTGTAATCAAACACCAATTCTGAACCCAGAATACTGCAGCAATAAAACAGAAGCAGCTAAAACATAAATCAAGATATGTACGCTACTTCACTATTCAACAACCTGCGTGTATACGCTTCTGTACCACAACCAACCTGCGTATACGCTTCTTTCATTCACAGAAAAAGCGTGTATACGCACCTGCACTTCACTGAACCTGCGTACAGATCTATAAAGGATAATTTATTCTTTTAAAACATTCAGTCATCAGTTAACCCAGATTATCAGATTTATAGATCAAGAGAGCGCCACATATAACATATCAAAATCATACAGAGATACCAATGTTCAAGCCTTGAGATTTTGATCCATCAATAGTCCTTATCCTTCTTGCGCTCAGGTTCCTCAGATCTAGATCTGCACCATAACCCAATCACTAGTATTCCAGATCTAGAACAATATCAGATATTCAATAAATCAGATGGTGTCTTGCCACATGATCTCCTTCCTCTTTTATAGTTTTAGGCCTTCCACAATACCACGGTCCAAAACCATAATAAACAATACCAAGGGCCCAATACCTGGGGTCAACACTTCTGACGAGATACCATGGTCCAAAACCATAGGTTCAAATTCCAAGGACTAACGACCATGGACTAAAAAATAAGTTTCCCACCATGTACGTGCTTTTATGTGCGTGAAAGTGTGTGTATACGCATACGCGACTTTTGAACGTCTAACTCGCGTGTATACGCATCTTCGGCAAGGTGAACCTGCGTATACAAGATTTCCTTCATCCTGAGAGCCTGAACTGAGATCTGTCACCAAAGTGAGTTTCCATCAAGGACAACACCTGTACCATAGCGCCACACCTGTGCCATAATGCCAACAATCTCCCCCTTTGGACTTGATGGCAACCCAAGATCCTCATTCTCCCCCTTTGTCATCAAGGGCAAAGGGCTGTGCTCCCCCTGAGTACATGCTGATATCTCTGCTCTGCTGTGCTGAACATGCTCCCCCTGACTGTAGGCAAGATCTGCAAAAGATGTTCTGTAAAAAGAATCATGACTTACATATCATAAATGACCTTCCTATCACCAAAGGACTCGATACATACATCCATCACCCAACCAAGTGGGGATCATCATAAATTTACATATGATAACCAATTACATTGCATCAATCATCCCAGGCATAGTGGGGAAACCAAAATAGGCCGTTACATGACCTTGATAAAGAGAAGATATACATGACATAGAGATGAAATATCAAGACTATGCAAATCACCAATAACTACTATCAGCAGCATCTGACAATAGCAGCAACCATGTTCTCCTTCTGTTCTCCTTTCTGCAGCTGATCCACCTGAACCAAACAACTTGAGTACTTGAACCAAGAGCTTCTAAGGTAATGCCAACAATGCATTATTAGAAGATTATCTGCTCCCCCTGAACCTGTGCCAGATCAACACTGACAGACCCATATCAGACTCTCTGCAACCAAAGTCTGTCCCTGCTGATTTCCTTCAGAGACCTCATATATGTGACTGCACCTGCATAAATCGGCGTATGTACGCGGATACCCCTCATCCAACTCGCGTACACCAATTTTTCTTTGAAACAGACAAGCTTCAACAGCAGGATGAAGCATCAACTACTCCCAGCTTCTGTCTGAGGTATTCAAAAGTTTCCCTGGGCAGTGGTTTGGTGAGTATATCAGCAACTTGTTCCTTAGAAGGAACATACTCCAACTTGACCTTTTGCTCAAGCACTTGTTCCCGAAGAAAGTGATATTTGATAGGTATGTGCTTGGTCTTTGAATGCATGACAGGATTCTTTGAAATGCTTATTGCACTCGTATTATCACATAAGATAGAGACAGGTGGAGTACAAGTGATTTGAAAATCCTGCAAGGTTTGCATCATCCAAAGAAGTTGAGTGCAACAAGATGCAGCAGCCACATATTCCGCTTCAGCTGTAGATAAAGCAATCGAACTCTGTTTCTTGCTGAACCAAGATACTAATCTGGAACCCATAAAGAATGCACCACCACTTGTGCTCTTCCTGTCATCCACGCTTCCGGCCCAATCTGCATCTGTGTAAGCATGAAGTGTGAGATCTGTTTCTCTAGGATACCATAAGCCATAGTTTTGAGTTCCTTGAAGGTACTTGAAGATTCTCTTGACTGCCTGAAGATGAGTTTCCTTTGTATTTGCCTGAAATCTTCCAACTATTCCCACTGCATGCATGATGTCTGGTCGGATACTTGTCAAATAAAGAATACTTCCAATCATAGATCTATAGGTTGGTTGATGTACTACTGCTGATTCATCATTTGCACTGAGACTGCATCCTGTAACCATAGGGGTACATACTGGTTTCAAATCTTCCATGCCATACTTCTTCAGAATCTGCTTGAGGTACTTGGTTTGAGACAAGAAGATACCGCCCTCATTTTGTTGGATTTGCAATCCAAGAAAGTATGTCAGTTCTCCAAGCAAAGACATTTCGAATTCTTTCTGCATCACCAAGGCAAAGCTTTGACTCATAGCTTCTTCATTGCTGCCAAAGATAATATCATCTACATACACAACAAGTATTAGCAATTTGTCATTTTCAATTTTTATATAAAGATTGCTATCTGCTGATCCTTTTGAAAAACCTTGTTGATGAAGGTATTTGTCCAAGCGGTAGTACCAAGCCCTTGGAGCCTGTTTAAGACCATAGAGAGCCTTTTTCAGTCTGCATACAAGATTTGGATCATTCCCAAGAATGAAACCATCTGGTTGTTCAATGTATACTTCTTCTTCTAAATCTCCATTCAGAAAGGCTGATTTTACGTCCATTTGAAATACTTTGAACTTCTGAAAGCTTGAGAGAGAAAGGAACATTCGGATTGCCTCAAGTCTTGCAATAGGAGCAAAAGTTTCTTCAAAGTCTATTCCCTCTTGTTGAGCATACCCTTTACAAACAAGTCTGGCCTTGTTTCTAATTACTTCCCCATTTTCATTCAACTTATTTTTGAACACCCATTTTGTCCCTATGACATTCTTATCTTTTGGTCTAGGGACCAACTCCCAAGTGTTGTTCTTTTCGATCTGCTCAAGTTCTTCATCCATAGCCTTGACCCAACATTCATCTTTGCATGCCTCTCTTACATTTTGTGGTTCAGTGGAAGAGAGTAATGCCAAATAGCTTGAAGCTTCTGCAATTGTTCTTCTTGTTTGTACGCCTGCTTCTTTCTACCCCAAAATCTGAGATTTTGGATGATTCTTCTGAACGTACCTAGATGGAGTCTTCTCTTCTATCCTTATCTGTTCCTCTGATGCCTCTTGAGGTTCTTCTTCATCATCTGTCTGATTTGGAGGGTAGTCTTCATCCTCTTCGATATTTTCATGATTTACTTGCCTAGGGATGTATCCTTTTTCATCAACCACTACACCAATGCTGTCAACAATTCTTCCAAGTCTTTTATTGTAACACTTATATGCTTTGCTATAGGGAGAATAACCAAGGAGAATGCCTACATTTGCTCTAGGTTCAAGTTTTCCAAGCTGTTCATCAGTATTCTTGATATAGAATTTGCTTCCAAAAATTTTGAAATGCTTTACCGAAGGAGTCTCACCATACCAGAGCTCATGAGGAGTTTGAGTGCTGTTCACTCGGACATTTGTTTTGTTGAGAATAACAACCGCAGCATATGCAGCTTCACCCCAGAAGGTTGCGGGAGTTCCAGACTCATCAAGCATTGTACGAGCCATTTGTTGGACTGTTCTGTTCATCCTTTCCGGCACTCCATTTTGCTGAGGAGTCCTAGCTGTAGAGAATTCCCTTCTTATTCCATGTTCTTCACAAAAATCGAAAAATTCATTTGAGGTAAATTCCCCACCTCTGTCGGACCTGAGGCACTTAATTTTGTAATCTGATTCATTTTCAGCCAAGGCTTTGAAGGATTTGAATTTTTCGAATGCTTCATCTTTGTGCTTCATAAGTCCTAACCAAACAAACCTGGAGAAGTCGTCAATGAATAATATAAGGTATTCTTCTCCTCGAGGTGACCTTGTCCTAAATGGACCACATACATCTGTATGGACTAGCTCAAGAGGCCTGCTAGCTGGTCCTTCCTTTTTAGGAAAGTTAGTTCTGGTTTGCTTACCAAATTGACATGATTTGCATATGGTGTTGTCTGGAATTTTGATATCTGGAAGACCACGAACTGCCTGGTATTTGCATGCTTTCCTTATTTGTGAAAATATTAGATGCCCCAACCTCCGGTGCCATAACTAGTGTTCGTCATCCTTGCACAAGTAGCATTGTTGTTGTCCTTCTTCAAATATGTATAGATTATTTGGAGTTCTTCTGCCTTTGATCACTGTTTTTCCCGTATCAAGATCACAAACACTACATCCATTTGATCGAAATACTACCTCGGTTCCTTGATCGCACATCTAACTAACACTCAGTAGATTATGCTTCAAGCCATCAACATACAAAACATTTCCAGCTTTGACCGTTTCTTTCAACTGAGCAGTGCCTTTTCCTTTTATGGCTGCAGGGGTATCATTTCCAAAAGAAACCTTCTTTCCCTTTTCTAATGCAGTATATGATTCAAGTTTTTCTTTATCCCCTGTCATATGCTTCGAACATCCGCTGTCGATATACCATAGATTTTCCTGTCCTTCTGCATAAAAGGCTATCCCACATCTTTCTGGTTGTGGTTCCTTCATCCTCCATGTTCTGGCACTTGAGGTTTGTTCCTTCTGAGTTGTCTTCCAAAACCTGCTCCTACATTCAAAATCTTCATGACCAAAGTTATTACAAATAGAACATTCAACTTCATTTTCAAGGGCTGAAAAGTTGTTATAAGTCCTTTTCGTGATCCCAGTCATATTCTTTTGTTTTTGAGCTTCTCTAGTCATGATTGTCTTATAGGCAACACATTGGGCTGCTTTGTGACCAAAGTTATGGCAAGAGAAGCATTGGCCATTGAATAAACTCCTGTGATTATCAAATCTATCATCCAATCGATTGTAGTTTCTACTGACATCCATTCTTGAGGCAAATTGGGAAGATTTTACCTGAGGCTGATTGTAGCTTCTATTTGTCCTTAAGGTAGCTTGCCCCCGATTTTCTTGATATTATTTGTTCGTTCTTGAGGTAAACTGTCCCTGATATACCTGATGATTTCTATTAGGCCTTTGTTCGCTCCTCCTTGCTGCATCAAGATAACTTTTGGATGTGGATGCTCGAGATGTTTCTTCATTATATCCCAGACCTGTCTTGATTAGTGGAGAACGCTGCACATTGATAATCTCATCCAGAGTTTCAGATCCTTTAACAAATTTAAGATTAATAGCTTTTGTTTTCTCAATCTCCTTTCTAAGACCAACAATTTCGCATTCCAATTTTTCAAGATGTTTTTCCCTTTCAGCCAGTTGACATTGCAGAGAATCAATAATCGCATTTTTCTCTTCTAAGAAAATTTTGAGATTAGATATCTCTTTATAAAAACCTTCTACATCTATAACATCCATGTAGTCATCATCTTCAAAAGCCATTAAAAGTTTATACTTATTACCTCGTTCATCTTCGTCACTATTTGAAATTCCATCACTATCTTCATGAGTGTAATAACTTTTCTTATTTGCATTCTATTTCTTGTTCCATCCAACAGGTTCCTTCCCTTTGTCAATCTTATCCTTGTGAGGACATTTGGCAGCATAGTGACAGACTCTTCCACAAGCAAAGAATTTGAAAGGTAACTTACCTCGGAACCGTCCAGTACCCCGTTGAAGATTTCTGACAAAATTTGATTCTTCTTCTTCTTCTGACACGTGTCCTGACTCATAGTACTCGCCTTTGCCTGAAGCCTCAAAGGCAGCTTCTCTCCTGTCTGATGGACCTCCTTTCCTCATTTCATAAGCAGTTAGAATTCCGTGCAGCTGTGACATTTTAAGGCTTTGTAGATTCTCTTTTTCTTCTATTGTAGAAACTTTAGATTCAAACCTAGGGGACAAAGATCTTAGAACTTTTTCAACCACAACAGCCTCTTTTATTTCTTCACCCAAATTTTTCATACAATTAACAATCTCATCTACACGAAGAAAATAGTTAGCCACACTTTCATCATTATACATCCTGAGATTTTCATACTGAATCCTGAGGGTTTGAAGTTTTGCTCGTTTTACCTGATCATCTCCTTCATAGCTCAGAACAATCTTGTCCCATATCTCTTTTGCGGATTTAAACTACATTACCTTGACAAATTCTGATTGAGATAGGCATCCTAATAGAGTATTGACCGCCTTTGCATTTGTTTCATATTTCTTCTTTTCAGCCGGATCTATAGGAGTTGCTGATGGAAAAGTATACCCTGTATCTATGATATCCCAGACTTTTGTACCAAGAGATTGAAGATAGGCAGTAACTCTTACCTTCCAATAAACGAAGTTTGTCCCATCGAAAATCGGTGGCCTAATTGATGCTTCCCTCTCATAGTTGCTCATGATGAATGATCTTCCTTCAAGCGATCAAGCTTCTTCTGAAGGACCTGCTCTGATACCAATTGTTGGAAATAATACTGAGAGGGGGGGTGAATCAGTATTATTAAGTCAAATATTCCTTTTTCAAAATCAAATGCTATACGCTACTTCGATGAATCAAACCCGCGTATATACGCAACTATGCAGAAGAAAACCCGCGTATATAATGCAAACTTTTAATTTACTTTATCTTTCTGATGTTGATTGTTAATCTGTGATTCAGAAGCAAATAACCAGTAACCAGAAACAGTAAAACAGAGTAGAAAGACAATCGCACACAAGAACACAAGATATAAGGTGGAAACCCAATGTGGGTGAAAACCACCTGCTGCAATTCGTCTCTATCTTTTCTTTAATTAGAAACTTCTTTTTACAAATGTATTGGTGCAGTCCTTTACCAGTACGCAGGCTGCAACCTGCAGAGAGCTACAACCCTCTCTCGTTTTCCAGCTTCTTCTGGAAGGGAGCTACAACCCCCTTAGCTCTTGCACTAGCCAAGATACTAGTACGCAGGCTTCTACCTGTAGAAGGTTGCAACCTTCTCTTTGCTTTCAGGGACCTCGTTTCATTAATTTTCAGACTGGATCCATAGATAGCATCAATCAAACATCAAGAATTTTTGCATCAACCAAACTTCTTTTCACCAATCAAAACTGAATCAAATAAATACTTCTCTGACCGCTGTACCCAGAACACAGTAACTGTAATCAAACACCAATTCTGAACCCAGAATACTGCAGCAATAAAACAGAAGCAGCTAAAACATAAATCAAGATATGTACGCTACTTCACTATTCAGCAACCTGCGTGTATACGCTTCTGTACCACAACCAACCTGCGTATACGCTTCTTTCATTCACAGAAAAAGCATGTATACGCACCTGCACTTCACTAAACCTTCGTACAGATCTATAAAGGATAATTTATTATTTTAAAACATTCAGTCATCAGTTAACCCAGATTATCAGATTTATAGATCAAGAGAGCGCCACATATAACAGATCAAAATCATACAGAGATACCAATGTTCAAGCCTTGAGAATTTGATCCATCAATAGTCCTTGTCCTTCTTGCGCTTAGGTTCCCCAGATCTAGATCTGCACCATAACCCAATCACCAGTATTCCAGATCTAGAACAATATCAGATATTCAATAAATCAGATAGTGTCTTGCCACATGATCTCCTTCCTCTTTTATAGTTTTAGGTCTTCCACAATACCACGGTCCAAAACCATAATAAACAATACCAAGGGCCCAATACCTGGGGTCAACACTTCTGACGAGATACCATGGTCCAAAACCATAGGTTCAAATTCCAAGGACTAACGACCATGGACTAAAAAATAAGTTTCCCACCATGTACACGCTTTTATGTGCGTGAAAGTGCGTGTATACGCATACGCGACTTTTGAACATCTAACTCGCGTGTATACGCGTCTTCCGCAAGGTGAACCTGCGTATACAATATTTCCTTCATCCTGAGAGCCTGAACTGAGATCTGTCACCAAAGTGAGTTGTCATCAAGGACAACACCTGTACCATAGCGCCACACCTGTACCATAATGCCAACACAAAATTCCTTCATATCTTTTGCATTTACCAATATTTTCTTGTAAGGATTCAAAGGAGATCACCATTCACGATTTTCCCCAATATGAGGCGTTCAAGCCTTCTTATCCTAATCAAGGATACCTATTAACTGATAACAGTCCAAGTAGGAATATAGTATATTTTTTCAATCCCGCAATTTCCCTAGTAAGGCAAAAATAAATCACTTAAAAGGCCATACAAGCCCATTTCAAGCCCTTTAGTAGGCTTTCCACTAGTTAAATAGTTAATCGATGAACTCTTTAATATTTTTTCTCAAATGTTCTATGAAGACTCCTTCCATTTAGTTTCCACTTTATAGTCAAGGCCTTTACTCTTGCATCTAGTTCTGCATCATCAATAGGAATTTTTTATCATCAATATTAGATGTAGAGTTTCTCTAGCCAATCTAGAGCAAGTAAAGCTCCCTTGGTAGATACTCATTATGAGTCTTACACAACCTACTAGCCATCCTAATTGTCCATGGGACTAAGGGCTTAACATCCCCTATCTTCTTAGTCATGACATCTTACTAGTGAAAATGCATATTACAACATAAACACTAAAGACAACCCTGACTTAATATTTCTGAGGAACGTGCTCAAAATCATGAAAACACATCATAAGAGAACATTAATATCAACGGGAAGGCATGTGAATATTACACAACCATCACAACAATATTTTCCATCTCATATCATAAACATGTATCACATAGACTAGGATGGATATTTAGCAAGCAAACATATAAGTATACACATTTTATCAACATCATTTATGTTTCATTGAATATGGTCTATATTAAAAGTTTAAAGTCCACAAGGGTAGTTATTTGATTAAGATCAAATGTTTCCTACAACTAATCAAGGGATAGCCACGTTCCACCTTTCCATAGGCTCAACTATCTATTATATCATTTATAATTTCTCACCCCAAACCTAGACCATGAAGCCATAAGGGAAGTTATTACTCAAGCATTATAGGGTGGAGTCATGAAAGCCATTCTCCTTCATCAAGTCAAACTCATCAATTTCTCTGGAAATCCAATTAAGACTAAATTTTTCCGAACTATTATGGGTGCTTTCTTAGTTATTCTACAGAAAAAGCACCCAAAGGGAAATTATCTCACAAGTTACCAATGGTGTAAGGATGAAGGCCATTCTCCTTCCTCCACACTAAAATTAGTATGTTGTCTTTCAACCTACTAATTCAGAGCCTATTATCATTCACAATGTGGCCACAATGGACCTCCAAGACACAAAAGTATCCCTTCTTGATGCTATAGTTCCTCAATTTTCCCCTTTCTCAATGATTTCCTTGATTAATTTAGAAAAAAATCATCAATGATTCCTAGCCCTCTAGCTCTAGTTAAAGACTTCGACATTGAATTCTCTCACCAAATCAGTTGGATCACAACTTACACAAGTTCTTATGTATATGAATCCTCATGTAAACTACCACATCTTTCCCATTTGATATTTTATTGGGAAAGTTGATAATCTTAGACTTTAAGAATATTTGGCTCAATCAAATAATTTATTGGCAAGGACTAATTCCATAAATACCTTTTATTGGATTCCATTCCTTCTCATGTATTCTTATGGTCCATATCAAGGCTCCACCTCTTCATAAGTTGTTATTAAAATATAATTACAACTATTTTGGGTCTTTTAAACCTTTTACAATTACATGCTATATAGACATCATTAAGATATTTAATTATAATTACAATATACATGGGGGATTAAAGGTTGGGATGTTACAATAAACTATCACTTTAATCTAATATCATGAACATTCTGAGTGACCTATTACATCCTCACAAAAAACATCAAAGAAAATCAATAGAAAATGATATCCAATATGAATGGCCATCCACATAATGTTTGGTTGTAAAGATACTTGTGCTAAATAATCTTAACCAAATTGGGCCTAACTAGTAAAATATATGCATTGCATGAAGAAGTGGAGCAATTGAAGGAATTGTATATGAAGCAACCTAGGAGGAATGTAGACACTAATGCAGAGTATGTAAATTTTCACAATATAATGGTGTACATCATTTACCACTAAGGTAGAAACAATGAAATCCATTTCCATATCATTTAACTTAAAAAAATTTCTCACAAACAATAGTTAAAGATTTGTAACTTGTTAAGAAATTGATAGCATGGTAAACACAACAGACAAGCGCAAGGTTGAAGATGAAGAAGGAAGTCTTATTAAATAAAATTAAAATTACAGTATTGTCTTAGTTGGTTCAAAAGGACAACACAAAAATATGATAGTAATACCTCAATAAATAGTGTGATCCTTACAACCCTAACTAAAATAAAAACTAATTAATATTTCCAATGATATGATCCCCAAAAAATCTTTTTAAGACATTGTGCTTAATAGTTCTCTTTTATTCAAAAAGTACCAAATATGGTTTTGATGTACGTGAAGCATTGTTGAAGCTCCTTCCTTGTATTGTGTTCTAATTTGATGATGTGTGAGTGAAAATCCTCCTCTCCATATTGCATAGGACTTAAAAATTATATAGCTTTATTTGCAAATAAATCAAACCCTAAAATGTGTTTGGAACATGTATGATGATGTGCCCTTCAATTGCAAAACCAATGCGATGAATATTATGTTCCAAACCTCACCATCAAACTAAAATTGGATGATCTTGGTCAAGTCAACAGCCATTTGGAAAACTTGTATTTTGGTCAACACTTTGTAACATCACAATTGCAACCATGAAATTTCACAAAATCTACAACTCAAAAGATGACCTCTATCTTCCCCCTTTATCATATGAGATCTAAGGAAGGTCCAAACCACATAATCACAAGGTACCACCATTGAAACTTTAAGGGGTATTCCAAAGCACTATTATTCATGTATGAATCCAGAAGAAAGCTCAAAACTAGAATATGTATCCAAACGGTTTAAGTGTCAAAATCATCAAAAGTTATTGAAAACAATATAAATAAATGCCAAAGAAAAGCACTTGATATATTTATGCTTATCCAAACAAAATATTTTTTATAATCCCCTTATTTATTTTTCATAATTTTGGGTGCGTTGAGCAAACAAAAATGTAATGTAGCTAGGGAGGATAATATGGTGAATCTAGGGAGGTATCCAAGGGGAAAATGTGGCCATAATAATGGGATAGGTTGCCTATGTAATTAAAAGGGAAAAATATAATCATAAGGGGTAATTGGTATAAAACCCCTAGGAATATTCATGTGTCATGTGTGTCTATACATTCTCATGAATATTCCAAGGTTTCTTATCCCAGTTACCCCTTATTATTTTATTTTTTCCTTTTAATTACACAATAGGCATATTGCATTATTATGGCTACATTAGATTCACTATCCCCTTAGGTACCCCATATTATCCTCCCTAGGTACATTATAAAAATTCCTCCTTATAAGCCATAATTTTTCTGCTAACATGAAATATACCCCTTCATAATAATTTGTCAAAACTATTAGCCCTTAAAGAGCTTTGAGCAAGCAACCTCTCCTTAACCATTTTAACCTATTAAGATATAACAATAAGTTGATAGCAAGGACCCACCAAGTAAAGAAAAGAACATCAATGGATGAGAATATAAAGTAATCCCATAGTCTTGACTTCCTTTAAAACCATGAAAGCAACCCAACACCATGGATAGATTTCCTAAAACATTTGAAACCATTAAAACCAATGTGTCAATTAATTCTTATATAATTCTCTTATAAATTGAAAGTTTTTTAATTTAAGCACTTAAAAAATTTAATGAGTGGGGATTTTTCTCTTAAAAAATGAAATAACTTTAAGTCAAGAACTTGACATCTTTAATGAGTAGGGAGTGGGGATGAAACTTAGTGCTTCAAGGTGCCTAGTATGCAATGCATGCTTTTGCTCATATAGTACGATGGAGTTCCAACACATTGTTTCATCCTATGTAAGTGATCCCATGCATATCAATGTACCATTAAATGTGGATCAATTGGGGGATGCACTTTAATCCCAACAAATAGGGTCCCTTCACTATCATTCCAACTACATGACTACTATAAAAAGGGTATTTCCCCCAACCATGGCCTAGTCTTGGTGTGAAATAGATGTACTTGAGAAAATATGTTTGAGCTTAGGTTAGAAGTACATGTGTTATTGGTATGTATCAATCAAATTGATTAGTGTCACTACCTTTATTTTAGTAATGCATACAATGAGGATCCAAAATTTCCATCTCTTGGATTCAAAAAGATAACTAATATTTCATCCAATCACTAGTGTGCATTTAGGTGATATAAGTGTTCTCAAGGTATAAATCCTTTTAAGTGACCATCTCCCATTATTAATGGATATTCTGAATCATATTCCAAACACTCTAAACCAAATAACCAAATGAAAATACTCTAAAAATATTCATAAATCCAATTGTGTAATATCACCAATGATATAAATTACAAAAACACTAATTATTTTATGATTTGACTTTTTAGATTCGTCATCATTAGAATCCATCTAGAAAAACTTTGTTGAAATTGAAATTTTAGATTGTTGATTTTTTTTTTTTTTATATAGAAATGGATTCAATGCCCTTGAGTATCCCTACTATAACCTAATTTTGCGGTATTGACAATTCATATTGCAATTCCACCAAATCCAAAATTATTCCTGTCATATTACAAGTCAAAATGTCAAAAAAAATTTCCATTATTTTGAGTGTCCTAAAAAGATCCAATTCATAGGATGTTTAGACTATAGCTATAACATATATTTGAAATAAGTATAAGCACTAATTGAACGCATACCTTAGACATTCCACCCAACTATAGACCACGCTGCTCCATTACTCCGAAGAGTGGGTCACCCTTGTGTTGTGGCTATGACTCCACCAAGGAAAAAGGCTTTCTAAAGCTGGGTATGGTCCATAATTGATCTGGATTTAAACAGGAACACAAAAAATTATAGATATAACCATAAATACAAAGATGTAGTAGAAATAAAACTTCATTTCATTAATATCAAATATTGAAATGTGCCTACAAACAGAATGGAAATAAGACTAGCTCGAGCGATGGTAGCTTATCTCTGAGAAGAGATGTGGCGGCTACATGCCTCTGAACTGTGTTAGTATGAGGTTAAAAGGTCTATTTATTATTGAGAAACAATGGAAAACCATAAACATTCAAAAACCTAACCCTAGGAGATGAGGCGCCAAACTATGGGCCTCGTTTGGGTAAATTGGTACATCAACTTCCTGGGGTCGTAACTTTGGCATACGATCTCCGTTTGACGTGCACAATACCTTGTTAGAAATATCTATCTGGGGAATACAACTTTTAAATGACCAACATCAGTCAATGTCTAATGTTGGTCCTGATTTTCCCCAAAAAAAGTCGTTTAGGGCCTCAAAATGGCCCTGGAAGTTCAACACCCAAAAAAATGCCAAAAATAGTAAATTGTGGTACAAATAAGGAAATTGAAAAAATGAAAGAAACAATGGTGGGGGTCCAAGTGGAATAGGCGGGTGGCCACCAATATCCACCTGGATGATTCCTCCCCCCTTAGGAAGCAATGGTCCCCATTGCGTTGAGTTCCTCCATGAGATGAGGAAACTTCTGCTGAACTTGGTCCCTGGTGAGCCACTTGCGTTGGTGAAGGAGTTGGCCTGCTTTGACAACTCGATATAGTTGGATACTTTGTTGTCGAGTGTTCTTGGTCTGCGTGTCCATGATCCGATCAGTTGTGACTTGTTCCATGCAATATGGATTTAACTCTATAGGTGTGAGTTGTTATGTAATGTCTGACGTGTCTAGCAATTGTGGGAAGTATGGTCGAAGGCAGTCCACATTGAACACTGGGTGTAGGCCAAGGAATGGGGGAATGCTGAGCTCAAATTCATTATCTCCCACAACCTTTTTAATGGTGTAAGGACCATATCGGAGTGGTCTAAGTTTCTAATAGGCTCCTTTAAGACGTTCCTTCTGCAAATGAAACTAGACTTTGTCGCCCACCTGAAACTTGTGTGGTACCCGATGTTGATCATGTCACTGCTTGTACTTGGAATTTGTTTTCTCTAGAATCTCGTGGACCTACTGGTGGATATGTTGGATGTGCTTAATGAATTTGTTTGCTTTATCGACTTCAAACTGGACATGAGCTGAATTTGCCTGAGTAGCTTCAAATGGTATGGCCACATTAATGGGACATAATGGTTGGAATCCCAAGCCCATCTGAAAAGGGTTATGGCCAGTCAAGCTATGGAGAGCCTGATTATAGCTGTGATGGACATAGGGGAGGATCTCATCCCATGTGTGTGGATGCTTTGAGTTGTACATGCGCAAAATGTGGACAATCATCCTGTTGACGACCTTTGTCTGGCCATCAGTTTAGGAATGGAAAGCTGTGGACTTAGTGAGCTTGGTGTCCAGCATTGAATAGAGACTGGATCAAAATGTATTGAGGAACTTGTTGTCCTGATCTAAGATAATAGACTATGGGATCCCAAAGTGTACCCACACTCGTTCAAAGAAGAGTTTAGTAGTGGATTTTGTTGTGATATTCTTCTTGCAGGCCGCCATAATGGCCATCTTCGAGAATCTGTCGACAACCACAAAAATTCATTTGTTGCCATGCTTAGTAGAAGGAAGGCCTAACATGTAATCCATGGATATGGATTCCCAAGGTCGACTCGGGGTAGGAAATAAAGTATAAAGGCCTTGCTTCTTGATGGTCGGTTTGGAAATGGCACAGGCAGTGCATGAGCTGATGTACTTCCCAACATCCTATCAAAGATTTGGCCAATACATATACTTCTGCAGTACTTCCACCGTTTTCTCGACCCTGAAAACCCACCGACCCGACTGTAGTGTGCTTCCCAAATCATCTTGGCATGCTCACTTGAAGGAACACAAAGATGTACCAGGTGGCATAACAAGGCATCTTGGAGGTGAAAATTTGGAACTTGCTGACCCTCCAAGAGCGTCTGGTATGTGTGCCCGAATTTTGGGTCACTTTTGTAGAGAAGGGGCCAATCAGAAGTCTCGTGACCACAAGAGTTGAGCACATGCCATGATCGGTGGTCGACTGAGGCAGTATGCAACATTATTGGTGCTACCCTTCTTATACTTGATATTCAAATGGAACTATTGCAGGTATGTGGACCACTTATTATGGCGATCATTCTGCAACTTCCCTTGCATCTATATGAACTGTAGGGGTCAGTGGTCTATCTGGATAACCATTTCCTTCCCCAAAATGTAATGCTTCCAATGCTGGTAGGCCTGCACAATGGAATACATCTCTTTGTCATAAGTGGGATACTTCCAGACCGTGTTTGAAAGTGTCTCACTATGATATGCCACTGGATGCCCTTGTTGAGTAAGGACTGCCCCAATAGCATAGTTAGAGGCATCTGTCTCAATTTCAAATGGTTGTTGCAAGTCTGGTAATGTGAGAACTGGTGTAGAGAAGAGCCGATGTTTGAACTCTACGAATACCTTTTTGTTGAGATTCAGAACAAAAGAATTTTTCTTTCACTCCTCCCTTGGTGACTTGAATCAAGGGCCAAGTGATATGAGAGAATCCCAACACGAACTTGCGGTAGAAATTGGCAAGAACCAGAAAGCTGCGAAGCTCTGTCAGAGTGATGGGTGCTGGCTAATCCCGAATGACTTGGATCTTGGTTGGATCCACATGCACCCCATGTTCATCAATAATGTATCCTAGATACTGAACCTGGGTCATGCCAAAAGTTTATTTCTCCAAATTGGCACACAACTTGTGTTGCCATGGTCTTTGGAGAACTTGTCAGATGTGGTGGAGGTGCTCTTCCCAACTTTGGTTGAAGATCAGGGTGTCATCCAAGTATACCACTACAAATGAGTTGGTGAAAGGTTGAAATATGTCATCCATCAACCTCATGAAGGTTGCAAGAGAATTTGTCAGCTCGAAAGGCATAACCAACCATTCAAAAAGGCCCTCCTTGGCTTTGAAGGTAGTCTTCCACACATCGTAGGGTTCGAATAGTACCTGGTGATATCTGGACTTCAAGTCGATCTTGCTAAAATATTTTCCCCCCTTGAGTTGGTCCAGAAGGTCATCACTTCGTGGGATCGGGTACCTATTCTGGACAGTGATCTTCTTTAGCGCTCGATAGCCAATATAGAGTCTCCAAGTTCCATGCTTCTTCTGGACCAACACGATCAGGTTCCCACAAGGTGATGAGCTTAGTCAAATGTGACCTTTCTGAAGCAGCTCCTGAATCTGCCTCGTGATTTCGTTGTTCTCCAGAACAAAGTGCCACTAGATTGGTCCATTGAGCAACGACATACCTGGGGTCAGATCGATGGAATGCTTGACCTGACAATGCAGAGGCACCCCTATGGGGGAGGTGAAGATGTCCTCATACTCCTCCACGACCTTGTCCATCTGTTGTTGTCGTGCGGAGGGGCCCTATCTAGAGGTCGTGGCCACTGTCTTCTTCTTTCCCTGAGGGCATATCATCAGGAAAACAAATTTCTTGGTTTTCGAAATGAGCTTACTGCATTGCTTTGCAGTAACCAACGAGATGACGGTAGGCAGTTCTACCTTAGGTATCCTGTAAAACTTATTTCCCAAAGTAATAATAATGGCGTGAGGCCATGACTCATACACATCATGTCGCTTCCACAAGTATGGTTGGCCTAATAATACATCACAAACATCAAGGGGAGCAACGTCACATAATACCTCATCCGTGAAGGGCTTGATGCTGTATGGAAGGTGGCATTGCTGGCTCATGCGAAGATCTCGTCCTTGGTGAAGCCACGCAATGGTGTATGATTGTGGGTGTATTATGGTTGGTAAGCCCAACCGCTTCACAACCTCTGCTGAAATGAGGTTCTTTTGGCTCCCGCTATCAACAATGAACTATAGTGGGGAACCCTTTACCCACATCTAGGAGTGGAAGAAGCGCTCCTCCTCCTCTGGATCTTCGGGTTCATCCTTTTAGATCTTCGTGGTGGCAACAATGGCATTGGGCTTTGCATCAAGAATCTGCTTCCCTTTGCCATTCCCCTTATCAGTTTCTAACTTAGAGTCGGAACATGCATCTAATTCCAAAGCCTTCAACTCAACCACCAATGACTGCTTGGCCCGAAATTCACTTATGTTGTGAGTGGATCTCTTATGGAACTCACATCACTTTCCCATGTCCTTCTTTGGCTTTGCAGTGTCGTTATTTTCTTGCATCTTTGGCAGGTTGTCCTGGGATGCCCCGCCTTAGATTTATCCTTTGTTCTGCGGTTTGGGGGCACCTTTTCCTTGCTTCAGATTCATAGATCCAAAGTCTCTCTTCTTCTGTTTAAACTTCTTCTTGATCTTGACGGCATATCGGTACGCCTTTCTGAGTGAGGAGATATCCAAGAACTCCATCTCATCCTGGATGTACCTATGTAGGCAACCGCAATACTTGAGTACAAAATGTTTCTCAGAATCCTTGATACCCAACTTCGTGTCAAGGTTATGAAAAACATTGGTAAATTTCGGCACATCTTGGTCCCTTCCCTGTCGCAGCATCGTCCACTTTATGTATTTATCCTCATAGCTCTCGATAGGGTAGTACTGCTCCTTGATGGCATCTTAGAATGAATTCCAAGTGGGTGTCACTGAAAATAGTGAGGTCGTACTTTCATCCTTCTTCTCACAGTAGGTTTCCCACCAGTCCTTGACGTGGGGGGCGACTTTGAGAAGAGAAAAAGTAATCTTTTCTTGGCTGGAAAAATCATGCACAAAAAAATATCCTTCTAGAAGATTTAACCATTTATCTACGACATTTGCATCTATTTGGCCCTCAAATATGGGAATGTCAAAGTATAATTGTACCTTAAAAGGAGTGGAGCCCCCAAAGTGGTTGTTGGTTGTGGATGCGTTGCTGATGGGCAACTGTTCAAGGATCTGGGCAAAGTTATCCATCATCGTGTTCCTTTGTTTCTCGAGGGCCTCCTCGAGCAATATTTTGATAGGATATCCTACCCCTCATCTTTCTTTTCTTCCCCCATGGGCGGCTATCGGGGTTTGCGAGGCTAATCTTGCAAAGGTTCAACCAGATCGAGCCCTAACTCCTTATATCCCAACCTCGTTGGGGACATGCAAAGAAAAACAAAGAAAGCCCAGACTGCTCTGATACCACTGATCCAGATTTAAACAGGAATGAAACAAATTACAGATATAACCATAAATACAAAGATGCAGTAGAAATAACACTTCATTTCATTAATATCAAATACTAAAATATGCTTACAAACAAAATGGAAATAAGACTAGCTCGGGCTATGGTAGCTTATCTATGAGAAGAGATGTGGTGGATACATGCCTATGAACTGTGTTACAATGAAGCTTAAAGGCCTATTTATTATTGAGAAACAATGGAAAACCCTAAACATTAAAAAACCTAACCCTAAGAGATGAAGTGCCAAACTATGGGCCCCATTTGGGTAAATTGGTACATCAACTTCCCGGGGTCGTAACTTTGGCATACGATCTCCGTTTGACGCGCATAATACCTCGTTAGAAAGATCTATCCAAGCACTACAACTTTTAAATGACCAGCATTGGTTAATGACACATGTTGGTCCCAGTGTCCCCAAAAATTTTGTTTAGGGCCTCAAAACGGCTCTGAAAGTTTAGGACCAAAAAAATCCCAAAAATAGTAAATTGTGCTACAAATAAGGAAACTAAAATACTGAAAGAAACAATGGTGGGGGTCCAAGTGGAATAGGTAGGTGACCACCAATATCCACCTGGATTAATAGTCGACACCAACAAGGTAACAAACCCAAGTACTAAATTACAACAACCTCCAACCTATAGCCTCTCATCCCCTATAAGCTTGCACAACCCAAGTTAGCGCACCCCTTTCTCTAACCCATAGTCCCTTAAGTTGTGACACTATCTGTTTAGGGCTCCAATATAGGTCGACTAGGAAGCCTCAAATCCTTTTAGCTTTAAGAGTTCCCAATACCCTTAGGAGTATCTAGGAACCCTCTAGGCCTCATACAGGGAAACCTATCCCTATGCGTCTCCCTCTAGGGCTCTAACCTTCCCCAAGGAAACCAAAGGAGAAGTGTGCACACATCCATATCCACTTGGGATTAATAAGATAATAGTAGTGAAAGGTTATAGCTCTCCCCAAATCAAGCAACATAGTCCATTGAAAAACTAAATGAGAAGAAGGGAAGAAATGATGGGAATTACACTAAAATCCATCCCTTTTATATTCATGTTTCCTTTTTTTTAAATGACACCTCAAGAAAGCTCGTTTCCCACTTTTTTAAAATTTTAGGATAAAATATGAACTTAGGATTTTTAATATAATATTTGGCTTAAGCTCATTATTTACCCCTTAGCCCCCCTTCGTCAATTGTGGAGTCCTAGCCCTCCCACATCTCTTACCTAATTTGGTCTTGTTGTAGCAGCTACAACCACCCTCCAAAATTTTGCCTTAGCTTCATTTTGGAGCCTCCCTACCAACCTTTCTTAGCAGCATGTCTTGCCTTGTCAAGTACACAAGCTTTAGTGATTTTATTGCAGAATGACAGCCCGTCCATGAGAGCTTGTTGCATCTCCCTCACAGGTTGTTTCTTTGGACTTGGTCCAGCTGCAGGTTGAGCAACCCCCTCAAGAAATTGCACAACTCTAGAGGGCAACTAGCCTTCCCTCTAGAAATTGTGCATTTCTGTCTGGCAGCCTGCTGGGCTCCAGAATTGCGCAAATCTGCCTGTCACTGTTCATTGAGGAAATTGCACAATTCCTCCCAGTGGGGCTGATCAACCCAGAAATTGCGCAATTCTGGGTAGCACTCAGCTACTTTGCCCAGAATTTGCACAATTCTAGGCAGCGGTCAGCTGCTCTGCCAAGAAATTGTGCAAACCTTCTGGTCATCCAACCTAGCTCCCTCCCAAAATGCGAATTTTTTCCTGTCAGCTGAGCAGACTGTTGCATGTGCAGTTGGGTTGACCAATTCCACCCAGGACCAAGAAAACTTGAATTGCATGCATGGGCTGCTTTTTCTCGGAATAGCAAAAAGAAACATGCAAAAAGAATTGCTATATTTTAGGGATCTATTTTTAGCAGCTAGAGGTTACATGCAAAGATCGTTTTAGAAACTTCCTCCAAGTGTCGCTTTTTCCTAGATTTGTGGCATGCACGTCATAAGCCTTAACTTATTTATTCGATGCTTCAGAGATCACTTATTCACATCGATCTTGGAGCTTTGACATCCCACAACACATCCATGAGTCTTCAACACATCCAACTAAACTATTCATGGGTAAGTTGTCTTAACTCGTCTTTTTCAACATTTCTGTCGCTTTTTTGTGTTTTCGCTTGTGTGAGTGTTTTTTTCTTGATTTCTATGAACACTTGATGTCGTTTACATGCATACTAGCTTGTACTAGCACTGTTTCATTTTTTGTTAGCATCTCACTGTTGTCGCATGCATGAAACTGTTTTGCACGAACGGTCGCTGATTCGGTGACTCGCTTCACCCAAATGCATGTTGTTTGGTTTTCTGAATCTTTCATTCACTGTTTTCATGCATGACCATTCACTCCTACTTATACTCAATATCGCCATGCATTTATAATCACATTTGCTTTCAGTTTCATGTCTGTGAGTTTGGTCAGCCTTGGGGACTCTGCCTCACCAAGACAACATTGCACAATCCTGAGAAGGAAGGCTCTGTCTTCCTCTTAGAAAATGTGCATTTTTTCCCAGTGATTGTCCTCCAGTCTTGCATTACGCAATTCTGAGGGACAATGATTGTTGGCCCAGAAAATTGTGCAACGTAGTCACTGGGCCTGTAACCACTGACAGCTAAAATTGTGCATTGCGCAGTTTCAGCTGCCAGCAGGCTAGCCTGGATTGCGCATTGTGCAATTCCAGCAACTAGCCAACCTCCCCAGATAGCCCAGACTGCCTTTTACGCAGTTTTGGCATCCAGTCTCCCAGCTTCCCAGGAAAAATTGCACAATCCTTTCCAGTCAATCCCCAGGTATGTTGCATGTCATTCCTCAAATTTGCTTTGGTTTTCATTGACAGATTCTTGCCATGCATGTCACTTTATCTCCAGATATAGCAGGTGTTCATCTACCTCTTAGTAGTTTAGGATCAATGGCCTCTAAGAGAGAAGAATCAAAGGACACTAACGAAAGTGTAACTGGAGTAGCATTTGAGTGAGTGTCTACAAGTCTGCCGATCTATGAAGATATCAAGTTGAAATGGAAAGAGGTAAATGATGCATTTGCAGGTACATTTGGGGAAGACCTCGAAGACCGCCAAGTTTATGTGCACATCCACAAGTCCATCTTGTACCGGATTGCGTGTAGATATCTCGTGCTCCCATGCTCGGACATGATACATTGGATCGTCTCGCACATTGATCCCGAGATGATGACATTGAGTAGTGTCAACGAGACAGAGATTGCTACCTTCAGGGCACAAGATTATGATGAGATGTATCAGATGTCGAAGCCTGTGATAATCATGGAGACTCCCTTCAGCATAACTAGCAGCAATGCCAACTCCAGAGACATTTTGAACAACGGGGTGAAGGAGCCGGCCAAATTCAGGATGACACCCAACCAGGTCGACAAGAGGAAGATACTGTGGAAGGTGTATCAATAATTGTTCATCTTTGCATGTCGACTATATGGCTAAGAAAGCACAGGAACATTCGCACAGAGTTGGGTGATAATGTTGGACCAACTGGCCAGAGAAGGCAAATCATGCAACTAGTTCGACATGTTGGATCATCAACTGAAGGGATAGGTAACAAGGGCTTGACAGCCGCCCAAAGGTATGCAAGCAAAAATCTACATGTCTGCCTATATCTTGGGTGAAATCTATGCACGACAGGAGTTCCCGAACTTGAAGTGGTCATGGACACTGATGGATACTGCTGTGAACACTTATTGTAATATGTTGTCTGAATGCAGCTTCAGAGGAGTTATCACACAGCTTTTCGATCATTTTGTCACCCTAATTTACAAGATGATATTCAGACAGGATCCACCCTGCATGTCAAAGGCAACAATGGAGGCACTGATTGACATAGTTGATTGGTATGCCTCACCGTCCGGCACCTTCATATGGATGTACAACGTGGAGAAGCCTCCACATGTTCTACCAAATTTTTACTTGGAAAAGCTCGTCATGCAGGAACTATCATACCACATCTCGCCAGGATTGATAGCTAGGCTTCACTGAAAGAAGAAGGTACATTGGCCCTCTCTTCCATTGCAGATCGAGTTATATGAGATATAGAGTTTCAAGCATGAGGATGTCGAATCAGAGAATATGAAGAAGTATCCGATTGACCTCTGAAGTTACAATCTGTATGACCCGCACTGTCTTGTGAAAGATCACTACACGAGAGTACAGTTCCACTGGATCCACGGGGCATGTCATTGGGTGGAGGAAGACCCATGGAGATATTGTTACAACTCCTCTAGAGTCAATTAACATGTCGGCCTCATTGTGGAATGGATAGCGAAGCAGCATCCTGGAAGGCACCAGAAGCAGTAGCAGCAAAGGTGAACATACTAGTGTGTGACAAGGGCAAGAGAAAGATTGTCGATCGCATGCAGGAAAAGCAAAGCTACAAGTTCCAAGCAGACCTACTTGTGCAGAAAACAGCTTTGGCCATAGAGGCAAAGAGGAAACAATGCGACAAGAGAAACACACAAAGGCATAGAGAGAAACAGAAAATGGAGGAAACATAGAAGGAGTTGCATGAGTTGAAGGAGCAACTTCGAAAGGAACAGGAGTTGCACAGACAAGAGAAGGAAGTGCAATAGGAACAAGTACAACAGGGGGTGTAGCTTGTACAGACAAATGAAATTGCGCCCGTACAGGTAGTAGACTCATCAGAACAACTGGCATTAGGTAGACAGGGTGAACCATCGCAGGGGTAGGACTTCGCTCAAGAGATAGAGCAAGAACTTGAACATATGGATACGGATATGGAGAAACATGGGTTAGAGCAAGACATCGACCTCATGAAACATGAGTTAGAGCAAGACATCGACCTCATGCCTCATCACCAAGAGGTAAATCCACCAGCTTCACTGTGTCTAGAAAAGGATCAAGTCCCAAGCAACCAAGGAGACACATAAATAGTTGGAGACAATCCGGAGGAGATGCACAACATCTTATTCGACGAGTCTCAACATAGAGTTGTGCATTCTCGTAGAGTGTCGACTTTGGATGATCATACATGTCCTACATAGTTCGAGGAATGAGTGATCGTGTCTGACGTGTGCAAACATCCAAAAACATTGGCCGATGCTACTAGAGCATATGTCGAAGCCACTAGATCGAGTGTTCACTTTCTGATAGCTGAGAACGAGAGAATGGCTAAGGAGCTACAGATGACCAAGCAAGGAGGAGAACTGGTTACAGCATTCGCCCGAGAAGAATTGAAGAAGGCAATACTAGATGAAGTATTGTCCCTTGACATAGTCATGCGAGCGTTGTATTCCAAGTTTGGTACTGTGCATAAGGCAGTCACCCATCTCAACAGATGGCAGCAACGATGTGCTAGAAGAGTACGTATCTTGTCGAATGTGCATGTTGTTGTTGATTACATGCAAACATGGATGATGAGATACAAGGGAGCCCCGCTTCACTTGCCTAAGATGATGAAGCCCAGAGCGGTCAAGCTAAAGGCACACATCTAGAGTTAGATTCAAAACTATGAAGAGCTCCCGCAGCTAGTCACTAGTCTATAGGCTTCCCATGCACGTGTATTCACGAGTATGGATGTTGTTGTGCACGCACATGCGATCCCATCTATAGGGACACTCACCCAGGCAAAGACAAAGGCACAAGTCTGACTAGAGCTTGACTCGTACTTTGATGAGTTGGTGTGCATAGCCACCAACCCAGACTTGTCCATCAGTGCAGACATCATGCATAATTATGTTGCTAGTCTGGTCGCACTCAAGGCAAAGATGTGCATGCTATTAGACGAATTGGATAGAGGAGCCCAAGTAGTGTACCCGAATGTTATGGAGGCAAGAGTCAGGTTCCAGAAAGATGTTACCTTAGAGTACACGGACACCATCACGGACTACCGAGCTTGGCATCAGTTCGCTACTGTCGATCACCATGAGGATGTCGAAGAGTTGGTCTTCCAACGGTTGTCCGAGTCATAGAGTTTTCTTGAATGGATTGCTCAAGCCATTTTGTATCACATGGGTACATGTGCATTTTAATGTAACATTTTGTCAAGTGTAAGTTCAAGTGTCGATAGTTGGATGTAACAGTCATAGAGTAGATGAAGAGTCATGAGGGTAGATGAACTGTCACAAAGGGGAATGTCAAGGGCCACCCCACCCTTTGCTATAAATAGTCCCTCGTAACTCATTGTATAAGATTTTGGTCAGCCAAGCTTTTGATAAGACTATCTTAGAGAGAGATTGGACAATATTGTAATGTGCCTTGGCTTCTCCACTGTGCAGAGCTAGTATATCTCTTTGGAGGAGCAGGCGGTTGTGGCTGTAATGTTTTGTTGTCAGAATTAGTGGTTGGACATGGATGTATTGTATGACTGGAACTTACACTTCTTAATATAATAGAGGCAACATGTTTCATGCATATGTCATATTGTATTCCAACTATCTTGTTTACTCTAAATGGTATATGTATATGTTTGCTTACGCATGCATGTATGGACTATTCTGTACAATTATGTACGAATCTTACTGAAATGTGTTGATTGGTTTAACCATCACTTTGGATTGTTAGCTAACTTTCTTTCCAGTTGTGATGCATCTTTGCTCGTGTGTTCCCTTCCAGGCCGCGTGCTATCATAGGTTTCCAAGGGTCGCACTCACCCCACTCTCCGTGTGTTAGAACTGTTCATGCACCTTCCTTGTTTTGCCGCAGCTGTCACACGCTTGCTACCAATAGGGACATCTTACTTGCCTCTGTGCGAAACTGTGGTCAAGGAATTAATGTACAACCCACTGTTGGGGCTCCTACACCAAATGGTTTGAGGTCTAATTGGGACTTCTTACCGGGGAGATCCCTTGACATGTTGGCGGGTCTAGCACACAAGTCTGCAGTATCAATGTAATTTTATTAATATTAGTATGATTACATATTTACATAGCTAGGCTCACTAGCCTTTCATCACATAGGCTCACTAGCCGAAAATCATGCAAGCACTCTAGCCTCATAACATATAAGCATAGGCACATAGGCCCATGCATGCCAACTCGCCAACCAATGCACGCAGTCCATGTATTGTAACAAAGCCTATTACTCATATACTAATTGTTTTTATAATTTATAATATTAATATTTTAAAATAAAGTTATAATTTAGTTAATTTTTATAATTTTTGTTATCTTAACAATGTGAAATATATCATAAAATAAGTATTTTGTATTTGTCAACTATTTAATTTATATAGCTATCCTACTCGATAGAATAATAAAAACACACTCTATATTTATAAGTAAAAATCCTTGCCCTTGTTTTTCTTATTGAATCAACATTCCAAGTTCTTACCACCAAATGAGGGTTTATAGAGTTTTTGTTGGGTTCCAGGCTACCTGCAAGCATTTATGGATGCATCCTTGCTATTGACAGAAATTGTAATACAATGTGGCTAATCTTAATCTACTGTGGTTTTTCTTTAGGTCTAATTTTTCTGATTAATTCTATTCCACAACTATTATTTTCCTTGGATAGTTGGCTTTGTGTCTTTTTTCCTACAAACTAAGTGACGTATTGTCCTTTGTAAATGGGGGATGGCATTCAACTTGTTTATAATCAAGAGTTGTCTGGTTCTCCAATGGTTCGGGACTAACAATAGCTTTTTTGTCCCGATTTTATTGGTGATCCTATCAATAGTGGGGTTGGTGTGTCATTTGTTGCTTCGTCATTTTCACATGGGTAGTTTTTATCGGGACTTGTTTCATCAAATGGTTTAAATGCTATATTTTTGGTAGGTTTTCTTCCTTGTGGAGTTCTTGTAGATTTTTCTATAGATTCAACAACTCATGTGATGTACTAAAACACAAGACAAAAATCTACTCTACTCTTTACAACAAAAACTAATAATGATCGATGAAAACAACAATCAGAAAGAGGAAGAATATCAATCGCACATAACACAATATTTCTTTGGGGAAATCAATTGCTCAAAACTTTGACTATCTGTATTGCATTAACCAGAAGATATGAGAAGAAAATACAATGCTTATTCACACTAGAACAATCCCTGCACAAGTATAATCCAAATCTTTGCCTCACAAGACCGCTATAGCCAACACTTACCCAATTCTGCTGCCTGCCAAGCCCCTACTTCCTTGCACAATTTCCTGAGAGAATCCGCCCATATTTAATTGGGAAATCCTTTCTCCATAATTGTGCGATCCAAACTTAGGTCCTCAACTGATTACATGCACCATCTGTACAACTTGGAAAATTATACAATTGATAGTACATTGTCCCTACACTCTAGTCTCAACTAGGTATTCCTCTAAACTAACATGCATGAATTATTTGTGAGTGAATCTTCAATTAACTAGTGTGGCACGCACCGGTGCACTGACTCACTACTAAACCTCTACTAGTTCCTCCAACGATTAGAACTAGTTTAATTGACTATAACTTAGTTAGACTGAGTTATCTAATTACAACTCCAAAGAACTCAACCTGGACCCCTCAAATTTAGGGATCACTCTACATGACTCTAGATAGACTTCCAACTCGAATTTCCCAAGCTAACTAAGTCAACTTAACTTAGTTAACTATTTACAAGTTGTTATGAGAATAGAATTCGATTTTAATTCACAATTTAATTCAAGGACAAATTAAATTGGAATTTCTTGTTGCTATTTTTAACACTCCCTCTCAACAAGAAATGGATTATTAGCTACCCCAATCTTGTCTCCGTGAAACTAAAATTTACATCTTGACAATGCCTTTGTCAAAATGTGAGCGTCCTGCTCCTCTATGGGAATGTACTCCAACAACATAATCCGCCTCTGCACACAATCTCGAAGATGATGATACCTGATATCAATATTCTTGGACCAATAATGAAAAAATAGATTTTTAGAGAGTTTGATACAACTCTGGTTGTCACAGTTAGATCCATATGCTGACCAAACAAACCAACCAAGATCTTCCTCATCCAAATGACCTCACAAGCTGCTTGACTAGTAGCCATGTACTCTGCCTCTATTGAACTGAGTGCAACTAATATTTGTTTCCTGTTGTAATAAGAAACAACTGCTAACCCAATACTGAAGATCCCTCTTGATGTGCTCTTCCTATCAGATGGACTCCATGCCTAATCTACATTGGTGAAGCCCTGAAGCTTCACTCCCTCCGTCTGTCTGTACCACCATCCATATTGAATAGTGCCTCTGAGGTATCTTAACACATTCTTGGCCACCTTCCGATACAACTTTGTCAGCTTAACCATCGCTTGCCTAAGCTGTTTAACTGCAAAACACATGTCTGGTTGTGTGTTCACCAAATACATGAGTGAACCCACAAGCTGCCTGTAAATAGTAGCTTCCACTACTTCAACCAAAGTAGCATCCTCTTTCCTCCAGTTACCTGCCAGAAGAGTCTCCATGTGGAACCTTTTCAGTATCTCATTGACATACTTTCCTTGAGAGACAAAAGTTTTCCCATCACCTTGCCATAATTCCATGCCTAGAAAGTAGTGCATGAGCCCCAAGTCCTTTATTTCGAGCTCTCTTGCAAGATCCTCTTTGTAAGACTTGATCAACTTATCATCACCTATCATAATCAAATCATCAACATATAAAACAATATTCAACAATTTACCTTCCACCATAATATGGTACAAGTTCACATTTGCTTCACTTTTGGTGAAGCCCAACCCTGTGAAGTGGCTATCGATCCTAGTGTACCAAGCACAATGTGCTTTCTTCATCCCATACAACGCTCGCTTGAGTCAGCACGCATGCAACTCTCGATCAAAGGTCTCAAAACCTTCAGGCTGCTCAATATACACCTATTCCTTAATCATGACATTAAGGAAGGTTTCCTTTACATCCATCTGATGTATCTTCCAACACATCTACGCTGATAGTGCCAATGTGGATCTGATTGATGAGTACCTTGAAAAAAGAGAAAAGGTCTCATTGTAATCAATCCCCTCTACCTGAGAAAAGTCTCGGTCCACAAACCTGGCCTTATGTTTCTCCACACTACCATCTGCTACTTGATTTACCTTGTAAAGCCATCGGGAACTCACCACTGACTTGTCTGCTAGTCTTGGGACCAAATCCTAAACATTGTTACGAACAATAGAGTCATACTCCTCCACCATGGCATCAACCCAAACTGGTTGCTGCACTGCCTCCTCAAAATAAGATGGCTCTATATAAACACATATGCTCATAAGATCCATGTATCCAGTGTACATATCAGGTGACCTCCTCTGCTTGTGTTGTGATGTGGGTTCTTCCACATTCTCTCTCGCATCCTGAAATAACCTTTTAGCCTCTCTGGTGCACTTTCTCCCATCTATGGAAGACTCTTCTTGAGTGGATTCCTCCACTCCCGGTTCCTCTGCATGTGGCTACTCCACATCAATATGAGGTTCCTCCTTAGGAGCTAAAAGCTCCTCAACCACATGTAGCTGAAGCTCCCTCTCAAGGGAACATCACATGGCCTTCTCTTCATCGAATTTGACATCCCTGCGAACCACTATCATCCTACTGGTTGGCAGGTACACCCGATAGTGGTGAGGTGTATTAGTGTACCCCACAAATATCCCCAACTCTATTGTTGGCTGAAGCTTCTTCAATGCATCTTAGGTCACATGGAAATATATTAATGAGCCAAAAATCCTGAAGTGACCCACATCTAGTCTCTTCCCTGAGAAATCATCCTCTGGTGTACTCATCCTGAGAATCTGATGAGGGCTTCTATTCTACAAATAAATAGGTGTATTGCATGCCTCATCCCACAAGTCTAGTGGTAGGACCTAATCATGCAAAATTTCCTGTGTTTCCCCTACAATGCTTATATTATTCCTTTTAGCCACCCCACTCTGTTGTGGGTTATGGGGTGTTGTCAACTCCCGTTTAATCTCTTATGCCACTTCAAAATTTTTAAACTTATTTGACACATACTCTTCGCCATTATCACTCCTATGATATTCAACCTTCCTACCAGTGTCTTTCTCGACCAATGCTTTAAATTCACAAAACTTTGCAAAAGTATGATCTTTCTTCTGCATGAAAAAGATCTAGCATTTACAAGAAAAATCATCAATAAATATAACATAATACCTGTGTTTGGCCATGGATTCTATCGATAATGGTCCACACACATCTGAAAGGAATCGATCGAGGATCGCCTATGCTCTACTGTCTTTGTCGTGAAAGGAAGCTTTGGTGAGTTTTCCCAAAGTACACCCTTTGCATGTATCAACTTGATCTAGTGAACCTTTGGGAAGACTGGTAGAAATTTGATGCATGATTTTCAAAGTGCCATGATGCAAGTGACCCAACCTCATATGCCATAACTCACCGATGTCTCGTCTTTACCCCTTTTATGCTTTTGTGCTCAAGGAAACACAATCTTCTACCTCCAACTTGTAGAGATTCTTCACACAAATCCCTATCCTCTTTACCTGTCCTATGGCTATGTGATGAAGGAATGCCTTTCCCTTACTAAAGATCACATCATAGCCTCTATCCTCCAACATGGAAACATATACCAAGCTCTTCTTCAAACCAGGAAGATACATAACATCTCGCAAAGTGAGGGGGCACTTGACTCCCTATGAAAGGTAGCTATACCCAACCTAGTAGCACTATACCTCTCATCATGACCCATATCAATATGCATCTGGAGATCGTTCTCCTCCAATTCACTAAAGAGCTCCTTGTTACCATTCATGTGGAAAGAAGTTCCACTGTCTTGGTACCATACACCACCCATCATCGATGACACCATACATGCGATGATGGTAAAGACCAATTCGAATTGTGAGGCAAGAGCCTCACTTGCCGCTCCTCCTGAGGACTTCTTCTTGGACTTCTTGAGAGGAAAATTTGTAGAAAAATGCCCCATCTTGTGACAATGAAAGAACTTGACTTTCGACATGTCCTTCTTCTTACCTCCATGACAAGATTTTGATTTGGAATGGGACACCTTCCCCTTCCCTTTCTTTTCCTTACCTGTTAAGGCAAAATTTTCCTCATCATTAGTTTTTGATGAGGATTTGTCTCTGGTGTTCCTCTGAATCTCTTACTATACCAAATCTAACCACAGTCGTTCCTAATATGGAAGCTTCTCCCTCCCATTTATAGAGGCTTGATAATTGTGCCAACTCTTGGGGAGTCCTGGAAGAGTTAGTCTCACCATATCATCCTCAGCAACAATAATCCCAACACTTCCAAGCTCATCATAACAATGAGTGAACTTGGTCAAGTATTTCATAATTGAGTCGCCCTTCTCCATCTTGATCTTTCTAAGTTTGTCCTTCAGTGCCAACTTCCTATGGTCACTGTTATTCTGAAACATGTCTGTCAATGCCTTCCACATAGCATATGGAGTTTCCTTGCCATGGAGACTCGAGACAATGTGGTCTCGAACTCCCTCAAGAATAATCTGCCTCACCTTTGCCACACACTTTCTCCATTCGGCCAGATCATTAGCATTCGATGCTGGAGGCTTAGGAATGTCTTGATCAATGAATTCCTTGAGGCCATTGTCTTCCAGCATTGCTTCCATCTTGTCCTTCCAGGCTATGTAATTTGAGCTTCCTTCCAAGGCATACTCAAGTCTCAAACCGTAGAAATCCATTTTCTGACTCTGAAGTATGAACTACAAATTCGAATTTCACCTGCACAAAAAAACTCAAAATCTCCTCTTCTATACTTTCTTCACCTCCGATACCATGTATACTTTTTTTGTAGATTCAACAACTCATGTGATGTACTAAAACATAATACAAGAATTTAATCTACTCTTTACATCGGAAACCAATAATGATCGATGGAAACAATAATTAGAAAGAGGAAGAATATCAATCTCACATAACACAATATTTATCTGGGGAAGCAACTGCTCAAAACCCTGACTATCTATATTGCATTAACTAGAAGATCTGAGAAGAAAATACAATGCTTGTTTACACTAGAAAAATCCCTGCACAAGTATAATCTAACTCTTTGCCTCACAAGCCCAATATAGCCAACACTTAGCCACTTTTGTTGCCTGCCAAGCCCCTACTTCCTTGCAAAATTACTGAGAGAATCAACCCATATTTAATTGGTAAATCCTTTCTCCATAACTGCACAATCCGAACTTAGGTCCTCAAATGATTGCATTCATCATCTGTACAACCCAGAAAATTATACAACTGATAGTACACTGTCCCTACACTCTAGTCTCAAGTGGGTCTTCCTTTGAACTGACATGCATGAATTATTTCTGAGTGAATCTTCACTTAACTGGTGTGGCACTGAGGATGAATTAGTACATCGACTCACTACTAAACCTCTATTAGTTCCTCCAATAGTCAGAACTAGTTTAACTGACTATAACTCAGTTACACTGAGTTATCTAATTACAACTCCAAAGAACTCAACCTAGACCCCTAAAATTTAGGGATCACTCTACATGACTCTAGATAGACATCCAACTCGAATTTCCTAAGATAACTATGTCATCTTAACTTAGTTAACTATTTACAAGTTGCCGTGAAAATATAATTCGATTTAATTCACAATTTAATTCAAGGACAAATTAAATTGGAATTTCTTGTTGCTATTTTAACAATTCTCGGTTTCGATCCCCTTCTGCGTAACCATATTCATAATTGGCCTCACGGTAGCTGGGTTTAGGCTAGGTTGTTACTCTCACCCCTACTCTATATTCTGCAAGTTTTGTTAATGATAATGACATATCTCCTTTTGAAGGTCACCAATTGAGGGCTTCCAATAAGGAATATTCAATCTTGCCTAAGTTTGGTCCTTCTAGCAAGGACTCAATTCTTTCTGAGGGAAAGCATAAGAAGGGACATTTCATTAAGCAGGATAGGAATTTATAGATGGTTGATGTTTTAGAGTTTGATGTGGCCATCCAAAAGGATAATGACTACATAAGAAAATATTTGGTTGGAAGAACTCGAGGTAGGAAATTTGATTTTCCTTTCCTACATGACTGGGTGGCATCAACTATTCGGTCGTTGACCAAAAACCATATTTATTTTAGGGCTCTTGAAAGAACCTAGATAATTTTTATTGTTCAAGATGAGGTGGATTCAAACTATATTGAAGGGAAGGTTCTTTAAATTGATTCCTCTCCCATTATTTTTAAACCTTGGTCCCTCCTTTTTTATGCATGTTGTGAGAAGTCTAAAATTTAATTGGTGTGGGTTCACATTCTAAGCCTTCTGGGAATCTTTGGCATGAGGAAATATTTCATCATATCGACAACCAAATAGGGGTTTACTTGGAACATGATTCCTCATATATTTCTTTGGGTGCTATGTATATGGATCGCATCCTGATAAGTTTGGACATTCATGGAGGGCTCCCGAGTGCCATGGAGTTTGGCTCTAGAATGAATCTTATAATACTAGACTATGAGGGTATCTCGTTTCGGTGTCGGTGCTGTTGTCGTATAGGAATAAAAAAAAGGAATGCACACTTGTAATGAATAAGAATATGCATATATCATATGGTGTTCATCCAGATGATGGTTTGGAGTTGGGATTCCATCTTTAGTCCGTATCATCTCTAGTTGTCTATTCAGTTTCTCAAAATGTTGTTGCATTGGTTCATGAAGTATTACAAACATCTAAAGGTCCTCACCCAGACGTTCTTTTGTTTACACAATTAGCATCCATCTTTACAGGTACTGTTTCAAGTTCCCTCTCTTTTATTTCAGTGTCTAGTTCTTCATAAGTTATCAATTCCTTTAAACTATGTCATGCATGTTCTCCTATGGCATCTGAACATTTACCCACTATTAGTTCCTCTTCTCAAAATCAAAATTTTCTATCTCCCTTGGCATCTGCTTGTTTTCCAATCTCTCATGCCTTGGGAGACTTGTCTTCCCCATCTTCCTTCTCTTCCTCTCCTCCTTCTGTGTGTCTTACATCTGATGACGTCCTATACAATATTAGATTCATGCTTTTGGTCCTTCTAAGCGGGGGTATCACCTAGAGTATTGGTAAACTATCCCTTACTGTAGTTGATGTTTGATGTCATGGATGCCATTATTCACTTCACATAGAAAAGGAGAAATAAATAGATAATCTTGCTGATGGTAAACAAGTTTCTATCCGAAGGGACCTTATAGAAATCCAAGCCCTTGATGCAACCTCAAAATGAAAATATTTTCATTTAATTGTAGGGGTCTAGCATGCCCCTCTAAAAAACAGGCTTTGATGTGGCTTGTTGAAATTAATAAGCCAAATACATTTTTCCTTCATGAAACACTGGGGTATTGTTTGAAGATTTCTTCTTTTCTAGAGGGTTTTTTGAAGGAATGGTTGTTTTTAGCGGTGGATACTTCTAGTTGATCGGGGGGCTTGGCTATGGGATGGAATACTAAACATGTTCTTGTTTATAATTATTGGAGTATGGAATCTATAATGATAATTGAGATTTATCCTATGGTTATGGGTTATTCTATTATTCTAATAAATGTATATGTCCCTACTCATAACCACAATGAATTCTAGGATGCTTTCTTCAAAAAATCCTTTCTCAACTTGACAAAGTCATTGTTGGTGGAGATTTAAATTTTTCCATGGGCCCTTATGAGTCCTAGCGACCTCGTGCCAAACGAAATCCTCAATATGATTTTTTCGAGCGTAGGCTTCTGTAGAACTCTCTAATGGATGTGGATCCTACAAAATTATTACCCACTTGGAGAAATCAAATATCAGGGGATGAATGTTTCACTAAGAGAATTGATAGGCTCTTATAGTTGAAACTCTTATGGATTCCCCCCATATGGACATAAAAAGGATTATTTAAGATAGAATATTGGACCACTTTCCCATTTTTATGGAATTTAAAGGTTTTCCCAACAAACCTATTAGTTCCTTCAAATTAAATTTGGATTGACTCAATGATATGGATTTTAAATCCCTTGTAAAGTCTTCATGGATTCCTTATGCTCCTTCTCTGGAGGCTTCAACAACTTTTCACCCAAAATTCACAAACCTAGGGTCCCCCTTAGACCTATTGTTAGTGCCATTAGAGCCCCTACCCACACACTTGGTTGGAATTTAGTGACAAAGATTCAACAATTTGTATGTTCCAGCCCCTCTTATATAAAAGAGTCCGCTGAATTTATTCATAAAACCAAAAAATTCTACCTTGAAGAAAATAACCTTTTGGTTAGATTCTAATGTTGTATCCATGTTCACAAAAATTGTTGTTCCTGAAGCTTTAAAAATAATCTCTAATTTGGTTGACAATGAAACCCTTAACCTTATCAAGATATGCCTCTCTTCCACCTTATTTTTTACGAAGGCATCATCTATGAGCAAACCAAAGGGACAACTATGGGTTCTTCCCTATCCCTAATTGTGGAAAATATCTTTATGGAACATTTCGAAGCTAGAGCCCTAAACTCATGGCATCACAAGCCCAAATGTTGGTTTATATTTGTTGACGGCATTTTTTTATTTGGAAGAATGGATTTCAAGCCCTCTATTACTTTCTCAACCATCTCAATAACATTTCGCTCCATATCCAATTCACTATGGAAATATAATCCAACAATTCTCTTCCTTTTCTTGATGTTCTTATCTCTCAACTGCCTAATGACACCCTTACCCACCAATTTTATCGAAAGAAGACTCATACTGAATGTTATCTTCATGCCCATTCTCATCACCACCCTTCCAAAAAATCAGGTTTCCTTAAGACACTTATCTCCGATGCCCTTAAAATATTTGCTCCCCAGTTCCTTCCCTCAGACAAATCCTACCTAATTTAAGCTTTCAAAGCTATTGGCTACTCGACCTCTTAAATTCATAAAGCTTTTCAAGCCGCCCCTTACCCTAAATCCAACCCCTCTGACCCCTCCCCGAGCCTAAGCCAATTCTCTCTCCCTTACATAAAAAGAACCACCAATATCATTGCCAAGTTTATAACATTAAGACCATATTTAAGCCCCACATAACCCTCAAACAGTTATTTCAGTTAGCCAAAGATAAGGCTAACCCCATGTAAGCATCAGGTGTTTACCAAATTCCTTGTTCATGCAGTAAGTCTTACATTGGCCAAATAGGTCGCTCAGTCATTTCCTGCCTTAAGGAGCACATCAGGGATAACAACCATCATAGAGTGACTAAATATTCCATAACTAAGCACTCCTATGATACCAAGCAACTTATTTGTTTTGACTAGGGTCGAACCCTAGCTTGTATCCCTTTCATAATTCTTGTGTCATTATGGAAGCTTTAGAAATTGATTAAGCATCCAAATAATTTCAATAGGGAAGATGGCTATAAGCTTAGCCACTCCTTGAATCCTATAATCCATCACCTTACTTCTTAACCATGCCCCCTCCTCCCCCACCACCTCTCCCTTTATTCGAATTCCTTTCTTCCCCTACACCCCTCTCCCTTCCTTTTTTTTCAAAGTTTCTTTCCCTCCTTCTTTCTATAAAATCTTTCACTTTCTATATATATCAATCATAACATTAGACTAAAGTAATTTATACTATTAACCATATCATATTCATACCATAAATAAATAAATTTAGATTAACTATAAATAAAATTATTTATATTAAATATAAAAATAAAACCCCCTTCCCTCTCTTTGACGACGTATATTTAGAGTTTTTAAAATATATTATTAGTAATATGTGTCCATAAATATATTACTAATTCATTTAGGATAATATATTAATAATAATATTTAGAAATTTTATTTATATATAAAAAAATCAAAATTTCAAGCTAATAACCATATAATAATATTAAATAAATAAATAATTTATTTATTTATATAATAATTAAAAATTAAATATATTGTCCTATTTTCAAGCTTGGACTAAATTTCTAAATCATTAGCTATTTAATAATTATAAACAAAAATTAATTATATATATATATATATATATACTATTCTAATTTAACTTTTGACTAATTTCTCATTCCATTTTAACCTCGTTAAGTTTTTCTTTGACCATTCATTTTAACCATTTCCTTTAATTATATTTCTTGATCCCTCATCTTTTGATCATTCATAATTTAATTTAATATATTTTCATCCTTGTGACCATCTCATTACTTATACGATTGATCAACTCTCACGCTTACCATCTATCTGCTTTCTAGTCCCTGAATATGATTGATCAACTCTCACACTTACCATCTATCTGCTTTCTAGTCCCTGAATATGGGTGGAGTGTCCACCCAAAATGTTGAACAGGGAAAAATTCTACACAATTTATATTCAAAATATTCAAACAATATGAATAACAATGGAAATCTCCACTCCCAAACTTGTTATTTTGAAGAAAATTTAAAAAGAGTTAGGGCTAAAATTAAGGATTTGGCTAAATGGAAGAAAATGTAGGAGATTCATGAACTGGAAATGATAGAAAATGATTTTGAATCTATCTATTTCTCTCCCAAGGAATGTTTTTCGTTCGAAAAATCATGCGCCTATCGTAGATCTTTGGAGAGTCAAAGGATTAGCCTTTTAAAATCCATAGAGGATGAATGGTGTCTAAAAAGTATAGTAATTTGGCTTAAAAGTGGTGGTGAGAACATGGAATTTCTCCATGCCTTTGCTAAAAGAAGGGAAGTGTTAAATTCTATTTGGTGTTGACAGGATGATCAAGGTAGAAAGATATCATATTTTAATGGTTTTGAAAATTTGGGTAAGAAATATTTTGAAAATCTTTTCAAAGCCCCTCTGGAAACTTCTATAGCTGAAGTCATTCAAATAGCTCAATTTTTTCTGAGGATGGTTGATGAAGATGAATGCAGGGCTTTAATGTATGAGATTTCCATGGAAGCGTTAAAAGTGATGCTACATAGATTTTAGAGAAAAAAAAATTCCTAAGCTAGATGGATGGGGTGTAGAATTTTTCCTCAATCTATTTGATATAATAGGTCTTGATTTGATTGTTGTTGTGGAAGAATCTAGGGCAAGATGTATTGATCCTGTTTTCAATTCCACTTTTATAACTCTCATTCCTAAATTAAATCACCCTCTCACTTTTTTTGACTTTCGTCATATTTCACTATGTAATGCCATATACAAAGTCATTGCAAAGGTCATTTCTTCTAGGCTAAAATCCTTTCTTTCTAGATACATTTCTCTAAATAGTTTGCCTTTCTTGAGGGCAGACAAATTCATGAGGTTATTGGTGTGGCCTAGGAAGTCTTACACAATATCAAAACTCATAAGATGAAGGGGGTTATCATAAAAAATGTTTTATCTAAATCCTATGACTGTGTTAATTGGATCTACATCCACTTCCTTCTTACTCACCTTGGATTTTATATTGATTTCATAAATTGGGTTATGTCGTGCACTCAATCTGTGTCTTTTGTTGTTTTGATAAATGGTTCCACCTCTTGCTTTTTCAATGTCGAAAGAGGTCTTCGCCAAGGGTGTCCCATTTCCCCTTTACTTTTCTTACTAGTGGTGGAAGGTCTTAGTTGACTTCTTTTGGATGCTTGGAATTGAGGGGCTTTCAAGGGTATTATTGTTGCCCAAAACTTCACAATTACTCATTTGTTATTTGTTGATGACATTTTGATTTTATGTGGTGGTTATATTAGTGATATATTGATTATGGTGGATTTACTCTCTTTGTTCACGCATGATACATGCATGTCTATTAATGTTCATAAATCCATTATTTCACACCACAACCTTTCTATTGAGGATATTAGTCATATGTCGTGGTCTCTTCCATATGTTTTAATTCTTTTGGATCAAGGTATAAAATACTTGGTTTTCCATTTGAAGCCTAACTACTATAGTAATGAAGATTGGATCTGGCTAATTGTTAAGGTGGAAAAATTATTGAACTTTTGCCATCAAATATGGTTGTCTCGTGTTAGCCGTCTAGTCCTTATAAAATTTGTATTAAAGGCTATCCCAGTATGTTGGGCCTCCTTAGCATGGATCCCTAAAATTTTTTGGAGAAGATTAAGAAATTATGCTACTCTTTCCTTTTGTCTGGAAAAAAGAAAGAGGTTTTCTTCCATGGGTAAGTTGAAGTTCTATTGTTAGGCCTAAATCTTTGGGTGGCTAGGGTTTAAATAATTTACACCCTTTTTCAAAGCCTTTGGCAGCCAAATGTGGTTGGCGTTTGATCTCTTCAAAAAATATTTGGACATCTATGGTGAAACAAAAAGTATATCTCTCTTTTTTCCATTAAAGATTGGATTCATAGATTGGATAAGCCTAGATAAAACATTTCAATTATCCAATGTGCTATTCTCAACTCTTTTGATATCATTGGTAATGGTCTAGCATGGCTGGTAGGCAGGGGGGATAAAGCCTGTTTAGGCCTGAATCCATGGCCTAAATGTGGTCTTCAACATATTTTTCCTTCCCCTCTGGTTGACTGGCTTTGAGACCATGGTTACAATAAACTTGCACATACTACAAATCTAGACCAATATTCATTCTAGCATTAGGGATGATTGTCATTAGAGGATTTTGGTATTGAGGATATTTATAGGGCTAACTAGCTTAATTATTTCATTCTAGCATCAAGGATGGATGTCATTAGAGGATTTTGGTATTGCGGATATTTATAGGGCTAACTAGCTTAATTATATTCAAGCCCTTGCTGATGGTCATATACATCCGACAGATAAACCAAATGAATTGATCTTATGCTTCTCCCATGATGGGATCTACTCTCCTAAGTTGGGGTTTTGTTTCTTTTATGCAATTCATGGTAATGTTAAATTCTTAAAGTAAAAGTGACATTCTCCTTTATCTTTTATTTTCTTCCTTTTACTTTAAGAATTTAACTTTACCATGAATTGCATAAGAGAAACAAAACCCCAACTTAGGAGAGTAGATCCCATCATGGGAGAAGCATAAGTGCAATTCATTTGGTTTATCTGTCAAATGTATATGACCATCAAAAAGGGCTTGAATATAATTAAGCTAGTTAGCTCTATAAATATCCGCAATACCAAAATCCTCTAATTGTTGTTGGGAAAAGTATCCAATACGAAATGACCCTATCCCACTCTAAGGGTGATAGTACCTCAGCAACAACTGAATGCAAAGCTATTCAAGATTACTTCTTTATGAGATGAGAGAGAGAAGAGAAAAGGGATCCACTAACCGTTATCTTCCGCTAATGGTTGATCCAATCTTCCCTCTTTGCTGCTTGCTCCTAGCTCCTTGCTCTTTCACCGGCCCAGCTACACAAAGATCCTGTAAAAGCACAAGGAAAGGAAACTACAAGAGGCATACATCCATAACTGATTCAAGGATTAGAATAAATCAAATATACAAGCATCAATTCACCATAGAGATACATGCATATAGAAGAACCTCAAATACTTTATTAATAGAAGAAGTAAAGTTCTGAGAGTGTTACAACCATAATAGGCCCAATCCAGCAACACCTCCCAGCAGAAAGAAATCTCCTCTTCACCTCCTTCAAAGCAATCACCCAATAGTTCTATACTCAAACCAACAGCACTTCCTTACTTGCACAAAATTCTAGCCTCCTTAGACCTCATGAGAGAGCTCTATATATAGGAGATTTGGAGAAAGGATGAGTCAGCTTGAGGCTGGCATGAAGCTGACTAGTGTCCTCTCCCACTTCAGTTATACTTCAGTTCTTGAGTCCACTTGGAGTTTCTTGCTTCCACTTGGAGATCTAGATCCTCTTACTCATCACAAGGCGAATTCCCTGATCCAAGTGTCATTTTGGAAGCTTCCTGGGCATTTGACACCTTGCAGAATGACTGTGCCACTTGGCCAATCTCGCCCAGCGCAGGTAGCCTTCATTTCTTTTGACATTCAGCGCAGGTACAGAGTGGAGCAGTTGACATTCAGCGCAGATGCTCAGTGGAGCAGCTGACATGATCCAGAAATAGCTTGTTTTTGAGTGTTTTCAGGTGGAGAACTGATTTTCAGTGCTGTGGTTTGCTGACCTTGTTCCTCTAGGGGTAGGAACAACATGTTTAGGGACTTTGGATCCCTCAGATTATTGACATTTCATGCTTCATGCTGTTAGGCACAAAAATGTCTATAACAGTTGCCCCCTAAAGTATGAGGTCGTTTATCGGGTGAAATTCTTTATCAGGAGGATCCGAAGTTCATTCAATCGCTGAGAGGTGCCCTGTAATAAAATACAATACAATACATTATTTTTCATTCTGCTTTCATGATCTAGCTGAGGTGGGCATTCCCATGCTCAGCTTTATAAATTCATTTTGGTACATAGAACAGACGATCGTCTGGTGGTAGACTGATAATTCTCTGCTGAAATTATCATCCTTTGAGTAGGATGATCATCTGCTGCAATGATGTACATAACAAATGTCTTTATATCCTGAATATATATATCGCAGCCCAGATGGATGAAACTAGATCCGGGGTCTTCAAACTCGTTCGATCTTCACTCTAAGTACAAGTCGATCCATGTGAGAATTGCGCTGAAGTCGAACATGGAAAGACATCGCTTGATTACTGGTCAATAATGTAAACCGTTAACAAGCGCGAGAGGAATCACCGATAATGATAATGACCCTCAAGGTATTGCAGTACAATTCACGTGGTGTGAATAAAGGACTTGGCGTCGAACACCACGCAAAATCTTCTGGTCGAAGGTCATTGATGTATACCTGTCGCCGGAAGTGAGAAACTTGCCATTGAGGCATGCAAGCTTCAAAGTACTGGGGGGGTGTTCCTAGATCAACTTCTTGGATAATGAGCTGAAGTCGACAAGAAGCGATCCGTCAAAGGAGGGCCTTAATGAATCCCACATCAGTGACACGGAACGGAGCTAATGATTTTAGTGGAGGTGAAAACAATCTGTGAAATATGATTCAGGGTGGCGATCATGGGTGGATGAAGGATAATGTATGGCAGTGGATGGGACACGGTTGACTCTTTCTGAACACATCTCTTGAACATGTAACGACACTGATGTGATGGATCGGTAGCATTACCCCAAATGTGGATGGTTTGGCGAGGACCATGGTGATGAGACCGGTGAATGAAACAACCCAACCCGATGTGATACGGAGGACAAAGTGTCATGTTCATGAGCGACTTGCTACCATTAAAGCTTTGAGGTTCTCCCAATTTTTCCCCAGTCATTTCTGACCAGTACCTCTTTATTTTTGTTAAGCTTGAGGAGGATAACATATGCTTGTTCTATAACCTGCCCTTCGGGCAAGCCCATCGCTATGTTTTAACGAGCTTAGCGATAGGGAAACTCGTTCTCGTCTAAAGACAAGTTTGTCGCTATTTAATCATTTTAACGAGTCTAACGACAAGGAAAAACTCGGTCCTTTTCATTTTTAGAGAGTCTGAAAAGGTACATAAAGTTAACTCCAAAATTCCTTTTTCGTCATCTAATCCCTTAAGTCCGAAAAAGTATAAAACAATACAGAAGGGATGAGTTTTCGATAATTTTAACGAGCCGAATAAAACATGTGCTCGACCTTTTTGTGCAATAATCCCTCAGGTCCAAAAAGATTAAAATCTAGAGGAGGGATAGCTCTTCCGGTCACTTTAACGAGCTGGAAGGCCAAAACTCGGCAAACTTTTCATATTTTACGAGTCAGGAGAAAAGAGCTCAAAGAAGACTCGTCTTTTGAGGAACGAGTGATAAACAGGGATAGCAGCGGCTTCCAGGTACAGGTTGGAATTTTCCAATCACGGCAGTGTCACAAGGATGGCTAAGTGAAATCACTCTTCGCAGCTGTTCCTCAAAATGGGTAAACAATCATATGGAGGTGAACGATTGGCCAAATGAAATGGAGGTGGCGGGTGCAAACACGACCAAGGCTTTTATGGCTAATAAATTTACGATCACAATGGCTATTTACCGGTACTGGGTTCATTTTTTAAATAGCTTGAATGCGCCAAAACACTGCTCAAAAGCTTATGTTTATTTTTTAACGAGCATGAACTATGACGCTAAAATTGCTCGGATCTCGCTTTTCTATTTTTTAACGAGCATAAATTCCGCGGTAAAACTGCTCGATATACCAGTCATAGGATAAGAAATGTCTTCCTGCAAGATTCCAATTTTTATAGAGCTTGCACCTCACATAAGCTATGCTCCATCTCATCCTTTCTTTATGCAAGTTCGGAAACGGTTAATCCCAAAAACAGATAAATAACCGCCCCTAGCTTGCACTCCAAAAGGTTTGCATGCCCCCAGGTATAAAGTATAATTTCAAGGCTGCCCCTACTTATCTGATAAAACATTTGTTTTAAAGGGTGAGGCTTGCCTCTTTCAGGTTATCCAAAAAATGGTTTTATTTGCTGCCGCAAATGAAACTCTTTCTTCGGCGATGTCTATCATTAGGTTACTCAAAGATGGTTACAATTTGTTGCAGCAAAGGAATCTCTTTCTTTGGAGGCTGCCCCTACTTATCCTTCAAAACATTTGTTTTAATGGGTGAGGCTTGCCTTTTTACCCAAAGATGGTTACAATTTGCTGCCGCAAAGGAATCTCTTTCTTTGGTATTGCCTACCTATTTAGACAAAGGTGAATGACTAGAAATCATCAAACACATAACTTTGACAAAAGAATCTTATTCTAGAACAACCCTCTCTTCCTTTTTGGACGGGGTACGGACTAGTCATATTCTTCCGCGGAAATTTACTCTATACCCAAGGTTTCCTCTGCCCAAGGCAGGCCAGGATGCATGCCCCCTGGGTTCCAGTCCCATCTTTCCGAATCACTCGCACTCATCGGGAAGGAGGACTGGGGGTGGAGACATTTCTTGGGTGAATAGACCATTGAGGGTTGGTATTTGACTATTTGCGATGCGTGATCCCGGAAATGAAAGTTGGTCTACGAGCTTGACCATTCTTCCTTCGTGTGGAAAACACATTACTCTAAAGAGTGAGGAGACTATAGCTCCCATGCAATATATATAGTCTCGTCCAAGGAGTAGGTTATAATCCAAGGGTCCTTGAATGACCATCACGTTCATTTGAACGGTCTTCCCTTTCAATGTAACAGGTACATTGGGGAGGATCCCTAACGGTCGACTGGTTCCTTTATCAAAACCCGAGAGATTTCTCATCTCAGGCAAAAGCGTCGGGGAACCCAGTGCTTTCCAAGCAATAGAGGAAAGGATACTCACAGATGTCCCTTCATCAATGATAGTTCCAGCCATTACCATTCTATAAATTTGGACTATGATTCTGAATGGTATACTGGCTGGTAACCGGGGTCTGCCTAGTTGGTTCCAATCAAAGGACACAACCAGGTTGCTTGGTGGTGGAACCGAATACACGGCCGGATACGATCCTGACGATGTTCCTTCCTGCAATAAAGGAATGGGCGCATTGCCCTGATGCTCATCAGAATCTGTGTTGATGAAAAGAATCTGGATGGTGTCATCCTTGTTCTCTTTAGTGAGGGTATCATTTGAAGATGAATCTTCAGTGACGGTGTCATTTGAGGATGAAACCTCTGAAGGAAGAACCGGGTCAACTGCCGTATCGACCTTTAGAATTTCGTCTGGTCTGTATTCAGTAGGTTTATTTTCAATGACTGACGCTTCAGCTGACCACTTGAGCAGGCCAGCTGTATTTTCAACCAACGAAGGACTCGGCATGAGTTTTTTGTATCCAGGAGGAAGTCTCATCGGTGAAACCGGGCGATCTTCCAAAACTCTCTTCGCCTCGTCTAAGAAGGGACAACGGTGGATGGCGTGATTGCCTTCACACAGTCTGCAGGGGGATCTTGCTCCCCCTCTTTGTCTTGAACCTTCACTTTCGCTGGTTGACGGTAAGCAATCAACATGGCTATCAGAGGTTGATGCTCCCGAATTGTGCAGACGAGGGGACCAGTCCCTTAGTATCCGGGGAATACAGGGACAATCTCTATGGAAGTGGTCTCCTCTACATATGACACATGGCGATTTAGGCCCGGTCTGTGCTGTGTGTGGATTTTTGTCAGATGTCTTTTGCTTGCCCCCAGTCGCCTTAGGCTCTTTCTTCTTCTTCTCTTTCTTCTTCTCCATGGGAGCTTGGCTTTTGCCGGCTCTACCCTGCGAAGATGAAGGATTGGAGGAAGAGTTATAAGAAGTAGAAGGCTGGTGGGCAGCTCTAGACTGATCTAACTGTTGACTCGACTGCTCAGGAACCATGGTGGTCTGAACTACATTAGTTGAGAATAGCCAAATAGGCAGGCCAATTGTCAGTCCTGGAAGCGACAATGTGGCCATGTGGGGCGCACCAACTTCTCCCCAAGAGGAGAATGGACTAGGATTTCCATCATGTGGAATTCCTTGGTTGGGGCTTTCCATGTTCTCAACCTAAGATCAACGCGGGAATAGGAGGTGATTATGTTCCGTTTAAAATAAATTTTATAACGACGCTTAGACACAACTTGCTTTTTCACTTTTTAAGAGTCGAGAAAAAGCTAAAGATGACTCTAGTCTCCTTCGATGTTTTAACGAGCCTGAAGTGACAAATGCTCGGATGGACTTTTTCAGTTATAGAGTTTGAAAAAGGCCAAAAGAAACTGCTCTGGAGTTCTAGGCAGAGGGTGTGCCAAACTTTTCGCAAAACCACAGAATACGTTTTACGGTACGAGTGGTCGATCTTCGTGAATGCTGTGTTCACTGCATTGCGATCAGTAGGGCGGCCGACACGGTTTCCTATTGGATAAAGGCTTTATTCCTATAGGGGTCTCCCAATATATACGCGACGGTACGTGGGAGCACAAGTCCGTATTAGTGCCACCGACTCTCAGGAGGAATCACCCACCTTCGTCGAGATCGACAGTCACTACGTTTAACGATGCCAGAACTAGCTTAGACCTCTATGTGTTTGCGTTATGTTTCAATGCGTTGTTATGTAAATTCAATTTATTTTAAGGTTGATCTTGTTTAGCAGTTTGCCTTTATGGATCACCACGAGATGTATGATAACACTCCTAAATGCAGTCTAAGATGATAAGCAAGCTTTTCAATCTTTCAACTTTGAAAATCCTAACTACTGAGGGAAAAGAAAGATAACATCTTTTCACACAGATCATAGAGCACACACTAATGCACTTTTTCCTTAAATCAACATGCAGACTGTCATAATGTATATGCACAATGCAAGTATTTCTTTTCTCTTTCTTAATGTTGGTGTAATGCAAAAAGAAAGCTGTTGTATAATTTTTTGAATTCAATTTCAAGTGAAAGCAAACAAGCTTGTCCAAAATCAAAAGACACCTTAAGATTTACTCGTTTCGACACTAGAAATATATAAATTCAAACCATATGACGAAAGCAAAAGCTCAATCAGCTATGAACAGCAAACAAACTAACTCTTAAGATCAAAACGACACTTTATCACAGGTCTAGATCTAAGAGGCCACAGCAAGACTAGTTCACTTTCGTTATGGGAAACTGTAAATGTACAAGAAATACACAAAGAACAAACACAGTTTCTTTATACAACCGAGGCGGAATAGTGACAAGGAAAGTTGGTTTCAGATAGGCACACTGACTGGTAACAAACAACAAAAACAAGAGTGAAAACAGGGCAAGAAACAGCAGGAAACCCCAGCAGCACAAGGCAGGACTGGTCCAGCGCAGGTGGAACACTGCCTGTTTGACCTTCAGCACAGGTAGCCCCTTCGGGAACTGCGCTGAAATGCAAACAGCCTTTGTACAGCCTGCACTGAAGAACGAAACTTTCGTTTCTGGTGGTTTCCGGGTCACAGATTGCTCAAAAATTCACAGTTTTTGCTCAAATCAGAAGCTATCAGTCAAGGACACACTAAGGGATGACAAGGAGGATGAAAAGCTATCACTAAGAGCTTATTAGAGTCCTTGTGGATCAGCTCTTCAAATCATAAACTTGCCCAGAAATTGAGCTAGAGTAGCTGCCCTCTACTTTGCATTTGAAAGATTCAAACACAGTTCGATTCGGTACTCCCTTTGTTTATGAAATGAATAGCAAAAACACAAACAACCAACAAGATACGATCCCCAGCGGAGTCGCCAATTTGTTGTTGGGAAAAGTATCCAATACGGAATGACCCTATCCCACTCTAAGGGTGATAGTACCTCAGCAACAACTGAATGCAAAGCTATTCAAGATTACTTCTTTATGAGATGAGAGAGAGAAGAGAAAAGGGATCCACTAACGGTTATCTTCCGCTAATGGTTGATCCAATCTTCCCTCTTTGCTGCTTGCTCCTAGCTCCTTGCTCTTTCACTGGCCCAGCTACACAAAGATCCTGTAAAAGCACAAGGAAAGGAAACTACAAGAGGCATACATCCATAACTGATTCAAGGATTAGAATAAATCAAATATACAAGCATCAATTCACCATAGAGATACATGCATATAGAAGAACCTCAAATACTTTATTAATAGAAGAAGTAAAGTTCTGAGAGTGTTACAACCATAATAGGCCCAATCCATCAACACCTCCCAGCAGAAAGAAATCTCCTCTTCACCTCCTTCAAAGCAATCACCCAATAGTTCTATACTCAAACCAACAACACTTCCTTACTTGCACAAAATTCCAGCCTCCTTAGACCTCATGAGAGAGCTCTATATATAGGAGATTTGGAGAAAGGATGAGTCAGCTTGAGGCTGGCATGAAGCTGACTAGTGTCCTCTCCCACTTCAGTTCTTGAGTCCACTTGGAGTTTCTTGCTTCCACTTGGAGATCTAGATCCTCTTACTCATCATAAGGCGAATTCCCTGATCCAAGTGTCATTTTGGAAGCTTCCTGGGCATTTGACACCTTGCAGAATGACTGTGCCACTTGGCCAATCTCGCCCAGCGCAGGTAGCCTTCATTGCTTTTGACATTCAGCGCAGGTACAGAGTGGAGCAGTTGACATTCAGCGCAGATGCTCAGTGGAGCAGCTGACATGATCCAGAAATAGCTTGTTTTTGAGTGTTTTCAGGTGGAGAACTGATTTTCAGTGCTGTGGTTTGCTGACCTTGTTCCTCTAGGGGTAGGAACAACATGTTTAGGGACTTTGGATCCCTTAGATTATTGACATTTCATGCTTCATGCTGTTAGGCACAAAAATGTCTATAACACTAATGACATCCATACCCAATGCTAGAATGAAATAATTAAGCTAGTTAGCTAGTTAGCTTAAGTGACATTCTCCTTTATCTTTTATTTTCATCCTTTTACTTAAATTTTTAATGTTACCATGAAAGGAATCAGGATGTTTGAGAGTGGTTCTAACCTCATTAGATTAAATATGAAGAAAGTAGAATTCTAGTGACATTGGTTGTTGAACTCCTCTATCATAACCCTACTAAAATTGTTCCTATCACTCAAACCAAATCTTGACTTGACATGCTACATTTTCTCTATCTTATGTTAATGCTTAGAGGGTGATATTAATGACAAAGATCCCAAGATAGGTAATGATTTTGATGATATGTAGGTATTTGTTGTAGCATGAATTTTATGGATGCTAGAGGCCATTCAAAGCCTATTTGTTGATGTTTTTTCAGTTCAGAGATGGGTTGCACTCGATGCTATTTTGGTTATGTGCACCCTTACATGCTATATAAATGAGAACTTGTAATTTGTGACCTGTGGTTGATGAAGATGATAACTACTAGATGAATGATGTTATATGGTTTAATCCATGTTTTTATGCTTTTATCACTAATTCATCATTCTACATGATTTTGTTGACACATATGCATCAAAATGAGCCGAGTTCGCATACACTGCATGTCAATTTGATGGTTGATTTTTAAAATTTTGTTGCAATGTGTCAAGTTGTCTTAGGCTAAGATTTTAAAGTTGTTATAATTTTAGCATTTAAAAAAGAAATTACTCTTGGTATAATAACTATTTCATTCAAGTATTCAGATTAAATTTTTTTTTAGTCATAAATATTTTCCATAATGCCATGGTTGAAATATGTATAAAATTTAAGGTTTTTGTAGTCATGACCTTTGGTTTTAATTCCATGGTTGAAAAATTGTCAAAATTTTAAGGGTTTTCTTAGTCATGATATTTAATCTTTAATGCTATGGTTGAAAACAATTATAAGTGATGCAAGAGCATCCAACTAGGTCGCCATGACCGGTGATGTCTTTGCCAGGTTGGAAAGTTGATTTGGCATTTGGATTGTCTTTCATGTTTAGTTTATCAGGGTAGGAGGTAGGATTTCGTTTTTTTTTTCTTAATTGATGTATTAGTCAAAAGTTAGTTGGTCGGTTAGGGTTGTTACGTATCTGACCTTAATAAACAACAGACCAATAATTGTTCTGTCATCTTAAGAAAAAAAGAGGAAAAGACAAAAATGTCTGAATGTAAATCTTGTCATGTAAACAGTGTTTAGTAGTTATCCAACTATACTACTTATAACCAAAAGTAACTACAGTTTCATTAACTGTAAACGAAAATGTATAAATGTAACAATGGAAAACATGTAAAGGGTTCAACATTTCCAGATACGAGAAATAAAAAAGAGACAGAACGCAATTTTTTCCTATTGTCCATCTGTGTCATTGCCTACGTGTTGTACCATTATGTTTTATCCATTGAACAATTGAATTCAGTGATAGCAGACAGAGTACAGGCCTACTACTGTAGGTCGTGTTTTTTTTCTTCCTCTCTTAATAGAAAGCAACATTGAACACACATATAAATCCATGACCAAAGCGAATGGATAATCGAATTGAATTCACAACCAGAAGAGTGATGTACAACGAATCGACCGAAAGGAGAACACAAAAATCAAAGCACCAGGGAAACGAATTGCAACAGAGGTAATTTTGGACAAACTTTCACACCTTTTCGTAAATAAACAGAGACAGATAATTTATATTTACATTGTTGTTGTTCCATGCAAATTAAGTATTACATTGTCCAAAACAAATCAAGTGCACAACGTCCAATAGAACGGACAAACCCTAGTCCAGGGTTTGATGTCAATGAAACCCTCAACCTCAACCAGACAGCCAGACCAGGACCATAACTAAACTGGAACTCGGAACCAGACTCAAGCCTAAGTCGTGAGAACGACCTAACTTGTACACAGCAACCAGATAGCGAGAAGCAAATACCACAGAAACAAAAAGAAACCCTAACTGTAAGTTGACAAACTGTGGAAGACAGAGCCTACCAGCAGAGGGATGTATAGCTTGGAGACCGAATTGTGTTAAGTCTGCGTACCCCAGGTCGAACCCTTGACCTGTACAAATCAAACGAGCCACAGTTAGCATATATTGCCCAACGTTACCTGAACCGAGACATAACAAAGCAGAGGGAAAGCGTAACATACCTGGGCACGACCGGACCAAGAATCGCACCGAACAGAGCCGCAGACAACTAAAAGAGACCTGAGATAAGAGGAGCAGGCATTGGTCAGCTACTACACCAGAAGAGGGTGAATATAAAGCATAGAGGGACAAGTTACCTGAGTTGTAGCCGAGAGAATCATTGTGTTGTCACCTGTGCACATTGAAACCAGAATTTAAAACGACTTTCGCACCATAGCAGAAGTAAAGAGTATCATCAACAACAACAAAGGATAATCGGTGGCCCGAGAGACCAAATTCCGAATCCAAACAGCAGCAGAATAATAAAAAAAAAGAGCTCATTATGTAAAAGAACTCGAGCAGACTCACCTCCAGAACCAAGACAAATTCATTCTACAGGGAAAATCCGTTGATAATAGCAAAAACAAGTTCAAAAGGCCGACATACATTTACAGCCATGCCCAAAACCAGAGTTTGTCATAAGCGCCGGAACGAGACCACACACTTTGACATAAATCCTCGTAGAGTTTCCATAGCAGAGCAGAACCCATACAATGATCGGGAAGCATAAACATTTTGTGTAAAAGACCAAACATGAGGACAAAACCTGAGGCTGGGTATCGGTAGGTTGGAATTTACGATTTCCATTAATGTTGGCCAACTCCAATAAAAATATCTGATATTCATATTTACAAACAACTGCCAAAACAACAAAACAAATCCACCAACATCATAAATCCCAGACAAGTGGATAACCAGGATTACGTTGAGGCATGGGCTAGGTCCCATCATAGTGGTATCAGAGTAGTTTATTTATGTTAGTTAGAGAAATGGAGAGAGGAAGGCGGGGTCGTGGCAGAGGTGTTCGAAGGATAGCAGAGGAAGGACTGAGAGAGGAGATCAAAATTCTTACTGCCCATTTGGAGGCAGTAGAGGCAGGGAGAAGAAGAGACCCAGAGATAGGCGATGACAATGAAGAGGAAGCTGAAGTAGCAACAGATGGACCAGAAGGCGAGACCCCAGAAGTGAGATTGTTGAGGTCTGTTTTAGTGGCAAGCAGTAAACCCAAACCAGAACTCCCGACCTATGACGGCAGTCTGTCCATAGAGGTTTTATTGGATTGGATTAGTGAGATGGATAAGTATTTCGAGTGTGAGGAAGTCAGCGAAGACCGCAGAGTTAAGTTCGTTGCGACGAAATTGAAGGGACATGCAGCCCTGTGGTGGGACAGTGTCCAAACGGAAAGAAAGAGATTGAACAAGTTGCCGATTAAAACCTGGTCAAGGATGGTGGCCAAGTTAAAGGGTAGATTTCTGCCGAAAGACTATCAGATTGCACTGCACAGGCAGGTGCAGAATCTGAAACAGAAAGGAATGACGGTGAGGGAGTACACGGAGGAGTTCTATCGAGTGAACTTAAGAGCCGGATATACAGAGGATACTGCGGAAAGAACAGCCAGGTATGTAAATGGGTTAAGGTTAGAAATTTTAGATGAAATCAGTATTTTATCTCCGAAGAACACTGAAGAAGCATATCAGAGTGCGATGAAAGCTGAAGAGAAAATTACTAGAAGGCAGAATGCCCGGAGAGGACGAGGAGCTGGCAGGGGAAAAGGCCAGTCATATGGCAGATTGCTAGTAGCAATGAGGAAGGCAGCAGTTCCAGAACTTCCGGATTAGCAGATAGAGGTGATAATGCGAGAAGTAGTAGGCCATCCCAACGAGGCAGGGAAAATGGCCGAGGTAGAGGGGTTGGTTATCAGTGTTACAGGTGTCATAAATGGGGACATAGATCATTTGAATGTCCAGAGGCAGATCAAGCTGGACAGAGGGGTGCATATGTTGCACAACCAGAGGAAGCAGCGGCACCTCCCCAAGAAGCAGAAAATGCTCTAGAGACAAGGGAAGCCCTGGTGCTGCACAAGGTGTTGTTAAAACCAGTCAAAGAGGTCACCGAACAGACACAGTGGAAGGCTTTGTTTAGAACAGTTTGTAAGTCACATGGTAAGTGTTGTAAGTTAATTATTGATAGCGGTAGTACAGATAACTTGGTGTCCACAGAAATGGTAGAAAAGTTGGAATTGAAGCGCTTGAAACATCCCACCCCTTACAAAGTCTCATGGCTGCAAAAAGGCCATCAGTTGCTGGTGGATGAACAGTGCAAGGTGGAGTTTCAAATAGGCAGATATAAGGATAGAGTCGTTTGTGACATCATGCCGATGGATGTATGTCACACACTGCCTTGCAGGCCTTGGCAGTACGATAGGAAAGTGGTACACGATGGATTGACGAATTGTTATAAGTTTGTCATGGATGGAATCAAGCATATGCTTGTGCCCATCAAAGAGGAAGGGATAGCATGGACAAGTGAACCAAGAGCATTGTTGGTTAGCGGGAAACAGTTTCTGAAACAAATTGAGGACAGTGAGATGGGTTATGCAGTTGTAAAGAAAGCAAAAATAGTGTTGTTGCATACAGAGGTATCAGATTTACCTATAGAAATCCAGCAAATGTTGCAGGAATTTACAGATATAGTGGTGGATGACTTGCCAGACAAATTACCCCCCAAAAGAAGCATAAGTCATCATATTGACTTCATACCCGGAGCCAGTTTGCTGAACAAAACGGCATACTGAATGAGCCCCAAGGACAATGAAGAGATTAGGAAGCAGGTGCAAGAACTGCTAGACAAGGGAAAGTTTGAGCCCTTGCGCAGTCCCGATGGTTCTCGCTCCCAAGAAGGGAGGAGAGTGGCGGATGTGCACAGACTCAAGGACCATCTGTTATAGACATTTTTGTGCCTTACAGCTCTAAGCATGAAATGTCCATAAACCAAGGGATCCTAAGTCCCTAAAAGTGTTGTTCCTACCCCTAGAGGAACAAGGTCAACCAATTACAGCTTCTCCCAGAAGTTCTCCACCAGAAACTGCTCAGAAACAGTCAAATCAGGATCATTTCAGCTGCTCCACTAGCTAGCTGCGTTGCATAGCACCCCAGTACACTAGCTAGGTGCGTTGCAACGCACCTAAATGCACTACCAGGGTGCGCTGAGCGGGAAATGACAAATGGCAGTGTCATTCCGCGAGGTGGACAGACAATGGAAGCTTCAAGAATCTTCCCCAATGACACTTGCCTCACTGAGTTTGACCAAGGATGAGTAAGAGGCTCTCAGTCTCCAAGTGGAAGCAAGAACTGACAGAGAGAAGCCACAAGTCAAATCATAAGCTGACTCATCCTCTTTGCATGCATCTATATATGGATCCCTCATCCCAGAGATCCAGAGGCTGGAATTTTGTACTTTGCAGAGAATTGATGTTGGTTTTGAGATAGAGATCAGTGCATTGGGTGATTTATGCTTTGTTGGAGGTGAAGAGGGGATTCCTTTGCTGGGGGGTTGATGCTGGATCAGGAATCATCGGTTGTAACTCCTCCTGGACCTTCTTGTTATATCAATAAAACTATTTGAGTTTCTCCTACATGCTTGTGTATCAATGATGTTTTGTTATATTTGCATGTTTAGCTTAAATCTGATCCTAAGCTATTTATGAATGTAAATCCATGTCTTTGTGTAGTTTTCCTCTTCTGTGATCTTGCAGGAACTTGGTGAAGCTGGGAAAGTGAAGGAGCAGGTAGCTAGAAGCTGTCAAAGAGGAGAGAGACTGGATCAAAGGACTAGCGCAAGGCACAGGTTAGTTCATCCTATTCCTCTTCATTTACAGTTCATAAAGAAGAATATGAAAGTAGTTTTCCTTGTTTGTTGCTAAGGCACTGTCACACCTTAGTGGGATAGGGGCATTCTGAGTAGACACTTTTCCCAACAACAAAATGGCGACTCCGCTGGGGATCGTGTCTAGTTAGTTTGTTTGTGTTTCTCTTGTTGTTTGTTTCATAAACATAGAAGTGGTAATCGAACTGCATTTGCCATTATCAAATGCAAAGTAGACACCTACTACTTCAATCCACTCACTGGATTTGTTTATGATTTGAACAGCTGATTCACAAATGATCTGATTACCCTTTGTGATAGCTCTTAGACCTCCTTTAAATCCACCCTCTGATTGTGCATTACTGATTGCTTTTACTCGGCCAAAAACCATAGATTAAACTGCAAACCGTGACCCAGAACCCGGATAGAAGTCTCGTTTCTACCCCAGCGCAGGCTCTGTGAAGAGGTTCTGCATTTCAACGCAGGTCCCGAGAGGGCTACCTACGCTGAAATTCAGTTTCTCTGTACAACAGGTGCGCTGATCAGCCTTGCCCTGTGCAGCTGAGGTTCTTTGCTTCATTTTGTCCAGTTTTGTCTCTGATTTTTGCAGCCTGTGATCAGTGTGTGTCTGTTTAAAAACCCATTTTCTTTGCCTTAATTCCGCCTCCTTTGTACAAAAAGACTGTAGATGTTCTTTGTGTGTTTGTTACATCATTTACAGTTTTCCATTGAAAGAGTAGAATAGTCATACTGTCGTCCTTGGATTTAGATCTGTCGTAAGTGTCGATTTTGATCTTAGGAGAAAGTTTGTTTGCTGTTGACAGTTGATTATACTTTTACTTTTACCTTTGGTTTGAATTTGTCACTTTCTAGTGTCGAAACGAGTGTTTATTTCAAAATCATAGAGTGTCGTAATCTTCTCTACCTTTTTGATTTCGAAAAGAAGCTTGTTTGTGTTTTTCACTTGAAAGAAAATTCAGATTTGTACATCAACTTTCTTTTTAGGCATCAATATTAAGAAAGTGAAAACAAATACATGCATATGTGCATTTGCATATTGATAGTTTGTATGGCTTGATTTAGGAAAAGTGCATTTACAGTGTGCTCTTTGCTCTTTGAGAAAAGATTGTGTCTTTCTTTTCCCCTTGTAGCTAGGATTTTCATTGTTGAAAAGAGATAAAAGATTTCCTTATCATCTTTAGATTGCATTTAGGAAGTACATCTACATCTCGTGGTGAACCCAAAAGGAAAACTTCATAAGAAAGATCAACTTAAAATAAACTGAATGAATCTAACAATGCTTTGGAACTTAACACACAACATAGAGGTCTAGGCTAGAGACGTGTTTCGGCGTCGTAAAACCTGGTAACTGTTGTCCTCACTGATGGTTGGGTGATTCCTCCACTGTGAGACGATAAGTGCCAGTACGGACTTGTGCTCCCACGTACCGTCGAGTATATATTGGGAGACCCCTATAGGCTTAAAACCTTTTATCCATAGGAAGCCGTGTCGGCCGCCCTACTGATCGCAATGCACCAAACACAACATTCGGGAAGATTGACTGTCGTACCGTAAAACGTATTCTGCAGTTTTGTGATTGGTTTGGTACTCCCTCTACCTAGATCTCCAGAGCAGTCCCTTTCGTTCCTTTTCAGACTCCTTAACGGAAAAGGTCCATCTGAGCACTTGTCACTTCAGGCTCATTAAAAATCGAAGGAGACTAGAGTCATCTTTTGTTTTTTCTCGACTCTTAAAAACTGAAAAAACAAGTTGTGTCTAAAGCGTCTAAAAATTTATTTTAAACGGAATATTCATTACCCCTTTCCTACGTTGATCTTGGGTTGAGAAAATGGAGTCTACCAACCAAGGAATTCCCCTTGGTGGAAATCCTAGTCCCTTCTCCTCTTGGGGAGATGTTGTTGCACCCCATATGGCCACCTTGTCGCTTCCAGGACTGACAATTGGCTTGCCAGTATGGCTCTTCTCAACCAATGTCGTTCAGAACACCACTATTCCTGAACAATCAAATCAGCAGTTAGACCAGTCCAGAGTTACCCACCAACCTTCTACTTCCTCTAATTCTTCCTCTCCTCCTTCCTCTTCGCTTGATGGGGCTGGCAAAGCCAAAAGTCAAGTTCCTAAGGAGAAGAAGGAAAAGAAGAAGAAAGAGAAGAAGAAGAAGGAGCCAAAAGCGAATGGGGGCAAACGAGTGTCGTCTAACGAAAATCCACACACTGCACCGACCAGGCCTAAATCGCCATGTGTCATTTGCAAGGGAGACCACTTTCACAGAGATTGTCCTTGCATCCCTCGGATACTAAGGGACTGGTCTCCCCGTTTGCACAATCCGGTGTTGTCAACCTCTGATGGCCATGTTGACAGCACACCGTCAACTAGTGAAAGTGAAGCCACAGGACAAAAAGGGAAAGCTAGATTTCCCTGTAAACTGTGTGAAGGCGATCATGCCGTCCACCGTTGTCCCTTCTTAGACGAGGCTAAAAGAGTTTTGGAAGATCGTCCGGTTTCACCGTTGCGACTTCCTCCTGGATATAAAAAACTCTTGCCGAGTCCGTCGCTAGTTGAGAATCCAGCTGGCCCGCTCAAGTGGTCGGCTGAAGCGCCTATCATTGAAGATAAACCATCTGAATCCATACCAGACGAAAGTCAAAAGGTCGAGACGGCAGTTGACCCGGTCTTGCCTTCAGAGGTTTTATCCTCAGATGATACCATCACGGGAGAGAGCAAGGATGACACCGTCCAAATTCTCTTCATAAACACAGACTCCGAAGAACATGGGGGAAATTTACCCGTTCCTTTACCGCAGGAAGGAAGCTCGTCAGATCCATACCCGGCCGTCTACTCGGTCCCACCTCCAAGCAACCTAGTTGTCTCCTTGTTGTTGGGAAAATTATCCAATACGGAATGACCCTATCCCACTCTAAGGGTGATAGTACCTCAGCAACAACTGAATACAAAGCTATTCAAGATTACTTCTTTATGAGATGTAAGAGAGAGGAGGAAGAGATCCACTAACCGTTATCTTCCGCTAATGATTGATCCAATCTTCCCTCTTTGCTGCTTGCTCCCAGCTCCTTGCTCTTTCACTGGCCCAGCTACACAAAGATCCTGCAAAAGCACAAGAAAGGGAAACTACAAGAAGCATACATCCATAACTGATTCAAGGATTAGAATAAATCAAATATACAAGTATCAATACACCATTAAGACACATGCACATAGAAGAACCTCAAATGCTTTATTAATGGAAGAAGTAAAGTTCTGAGAGTGTTACAACCATAAGAGGCCCAATCCAGCAACACCTCCTAGCAGAAAGAAATTTCCTCTTCACCTCCTTCAAAGCAATCACCCAATAGTTCTATACTCAAACCAACAACACTTCCTTACATTCACAAGATTCCAGCCTCCTTAGACCTCATGAGAGAGCTCTATATATAGGAGATTTGGAGAAAGGATGAGTCAGCTTGAGGCTGGCATGAAGCTGACTAGTGTCCTCTCCCACTTCAGTTATACTTCAGTTGTTGAGTCCACTTGGAGTTTCTTGCTTCCACTTGGAGATCTAGATCCTCTTACTCATCACAAGGCGAATTCCCTGATCCAAGTGTCATTTTGGAAGCTTCCTGGGCATTTGACACCTTGCAGAATGACTGTGCCACTTGGCCAATCTCGCCCAGCGCAGGTAGCCTTCATTGCTTTTGACATTCAGCGCAGGTGCAGAGTGGAGTAGTTGACATTCAGCGCAGATGCTCAGTGGAGCAGCTGACATGATCCAGAAATAGCTTGTTTTTGAGTGTTTTCAGGTGGAGAACTGATTTTCAGTGCTGTGGTTTGCTGACCTTGTTCCTCTAGGGGTAGGAACAACATGTTTAGGGACTTTGGATCCCTTAGATTATTGACATTTCATGCTTCATGCTGTAAGGCACAAAAATGTCTATAACAGTTGCCCCCTAAAGTATGAGGTCGTTTATCGGGTGAAATGCTTTATCAGGAGGATCCGAAGTTCATTCAATCGCTGAGAGGTGCCCTGTAATAAAATACAATACAATACATTATTTTTCATTCTGCTTTCATGATCTAGCTGAGGCAGGCATTCCCATGCTCAGCTTTATAAATTCATTTTGGTACATAGAACAGACGATCGTCTGGTGGTAGACTGATAATTCTCTGCTGAAATTATCATCCTTTGAGTAGGATGATCATCTGTTGCAATGATGTACATAACAAATGTCTTTATATCCTGAATATATATATCGCAGCCCGGATGGATGAAACTAGATCCGGGGTCTTCAAACTCGTTCGATATTCACTCTAAGTACAAGTCGATCCATGTGAGAATTGCGCTGAAGTCGAACATGGAAAGACATCGCTTGATTACCGGTCAATAATGCAAACCGTTAACAAGCGTGAGAGGAATCACCAATAATGACAATGACCCTCAAGGTACTGCAGTACAATTCACGTGGTGTGAATAAAGGACTTGGCGTCGAACACCACGCAAAATCTTCTGGTCGAAGGTCATTGATGTATACCTGTCGCCGGAAGTGAGAAACTTGCCATTGAGGCATGCAAGCTTCAAAGTACTGGGGGGGTTGTTCCTAGATCAACTTCTTGGATAATGAGCTGAAGTCGACAAGAAGCGATCCGTCAAAGGAGGGCCTTAATGAATCCCACATCAGTGACACGGAACAGAGCTAATGATTTTAGTGGAGGTGAAAACAATCTGTGAAATATGGTTCAGGGTGGCGATCATGGGTGGATGAAGGATAATGTATGGCAGTGGATGGGACACGGTTGACTCTTTCTGAACACATCTCTTGAACATGTAACGACACTGATGTGATGGATCGATAGCATTACCCCAAATGTGGATGGTTTGGCGAGGACCATGGTGATGAGACCGGTGAATGAAACAACCCAACCCGATGTGATACGGAGGACAAAGTGTCATGTTCAAGAGCGACTTGCTACCATTAAAGCTTTGAGGTTCTCCCAATTTTTCCCCAGTCATTTCTGACCAGTACCTCTTTATTTTTGTCAAGCTTGAGGAGGATAACATATGCTTGTTCTATAACCTGCCCTTCGGGCAAGCCCATCGCTATGTTTTAACGAGCTTAGCGATAGGGAAACTCGTTCTCGTCTAAAGACAAGTTTGTCGCTATTTAATCATTTTAACGAGTCTAACGACAAGGAAAACTCGGTCCTTTTCATTTTTAGAGAGTCTGAAAAGGTACATAAAGTTAACTCCAAAATTCCTTTTTCGTCATCTAATCCCTTAAGTCCGAAAAAGTATAAAACAATACAGAAGGGATGAGTTTTCGATTACTTTAACGAGTCGAATAAAACAAGCGCTCGACCTTTTTGTGCAATAATCCCTCAGGTCCAAAAAGATTAAAATCTAGAGGAGGGATAGCTCTTCCGGTCATTTTAACAAGCTGGAAGGCCAAAACTCGGCAAACTTTTCATATTTTACGAGTCAGATGAAAAGAGCTCAAAGAAGACTCGTCTTTTGAGGAACGAGTGATAAACAGGGATAGCAGCAGATTCCAGGTACAGGTTGGAATTTTCCAATCACGGCAGTGTCACAAGGATGGCTAAGTGAAATCACTCTTCGCAGCTGTTCCTCAAAATAGGTAAACAATCATATGGAGGTGAACGATTGGCCAAATGGAATGGAGGTGGCGGGTGCAAACACGACCAAGGCTTTTTATGGCTAATAAATTTACGGTCACAATGGTTATTTACCGGAATAGGTTCATTTTTTAATGAGCTTGAACTCTGGAGGAAACTCTTGCTCGAAAGCTTATGTTTATTTTTTAATGAGCATGAACTATGACGCTAAAACTGCTCGGATCTCGCTTTTCTATTTTTTAACGAGCATAAATTCCGCGGTAAAACTGCTCAATATACCAGTCATAAGATAAGAAATGTCTCCTGTGAGATAGCTATTTTTTATGGAGCTTTATCTCACGAAGCTATGCTCCTAATTTGGCAAATTTTGACCTTTGCCCCACATCCTTTTTTTTATGCAAGTTCGGAAACGATCAATCCAAAAACCGGATAAATGACCGCTCTTTGCTTACACTCCAAAAGGTTTGCATGCCCCCAGGTATAAGGTACAATTTCAAGGCTGCCCCTACTTATCCTTCAAAACATTTGTTTTGATGGGTGAGGCTTGCCTCTTTCAGGTTATCCAAAAAATGGTTTTATTTGCTGCCGCAAATGAAACTCTTTCTTCGGCGATGTCTATCATTAGGTTACTCAAAGATGGTTACAATTTGTTGCAGCAAAGGAATCTCTTTCTTTGGAGGCTGCCCCTACTTATCCTTCAAAACATTTGTTTTAATGGGTGAGGCTTGCCTTTTTACCCAAAGATGGTTACAATTTGCTGCCGCCAAGGAATCTCTTTCTTTGGTATTGCCTACCTATTTAGACAAAGGTGAATGACTAGAAATCATCAAACACATAACTTTGACAAAAGAATCTTATTCTAGAACAACCCTCTCTTCCTTTTTGGACGGGGTACGGACTAGTCATATTCTTCTGAGGAAATTTACTTTATACCCAAGGTTTCCTCTGCCCAAGGCAGGCCAGGATGCATGCCCCCTGGGTTCCAGTCCCATCTTTCCGAATCACTCGCACTCATCGGGAAGGAGGACTGGAGGTGGAGACATTTCTTGGGTGAATAGACCATTGAGGGTTGGTATTTGACTATTTGCGATGCGTGATCCCGGAAATGAAAGTTGGTCTACGAGCTTGACCATTCTTCCTTCGTGTGGAAAACACATTACTCTAAAGAGTGAGGAGACTATAGCTCCCATGCAATATATATAGTCTCGTCCAAGGAGTAGGTTATAATCCAAGGGTCCTTGAACGACCATCACATTCATTTGAACGGTCTTCCCTTTCAATGTAACAGGTACATTGGGGAGGATCCCTAACGGTCGACTGGTTCCTTTATCAAAACCCGAGAGATTTCTTATCTCAGGCAAAAGCTCTGGGGAACCCAGTGCTTTCCAAGCAATAGAGGAAAGGATACTCACAGATGCCCCTTCATCAATGATAGTTCCAGCCATTACCATCCTGTAAATTTGGACTATGATTCTGAATGGTATACTGGCTGGTAACCGGGGTCTGCTTAGTTGGTTCCAATCAAAGGACACAACCAGGTTGCTCGGTGGTGGGACCGAATACATGGCTGGATATGACCCTGACGATGTTCCTTCCTGCGATAAAGGAATGGGCGCGTTGCCCTGATGCTCATCAGAGTCTGTGTTGATGAAAAGAATCTGGATGGTGTCATCCTTATTCTTTTCAGTGAGGGTGTCATTTGAAGATGAATCTTCAGTGACGGTGTCATTTGAGGATGAAACCTCTGAAGGAAGAACCGGGTCAACTGCCGTATCGACCTTTAGACTTTCGTCTGGTCTGGATTCAGTAGGTTCATTTTCAATGACTGACGCTTCAGCTGACCACTTGGACGGGCCAGCTGTATTTTCAACCAACGAAGGACTTGGCACGAGTTTTTTGTATCCAGGAGGAAGCCCCAATGGTGAAACTGGGCGATCTTCCAAAACTCTCTTCGCTTCGTCTAAGAAGGGACAACGGTGGATGGCGTGATCGCCTTCACACAGTCTGCAGGGGGATCTTGCTCCCCCTCTTTGTCTTGAACCTTCACTTTCGCTGGTTGACGGTAAGCAATCAACATGGCTATCAGAGGTTGATGCTCCCGAATTGTGCAGACGAGGGGACCAGTCCCTTAGTATCCGGGGAATACAGGGACAATCTCTATGGAAGTGGTCTCCTCTACATATGACACATGGCGATTTAGGCCCGGTCTGTGCTGTGTGTGGATTTTTGTCAGATGTCTTTTGCTTGCCCCCAGTCGCCTTAGGCTCTTTCTTCTTCTTCTCCTTCTTCTCCATGGGAGCTTGGCTTTTGCCGGCTCTACCCTGCGAAGATGAAGGATTGGAGGAAGAGTTATAAGAAGTAGAAGGCTGGTGGGCAGCTCTAGACTGATCTAACTGTTGACTTGACTGCTCAGGAACCATGGTGGTCTGAACTACATTAGTTGAGAATAGCCAAATAGGCAGGCCAATTGTCAGTCCTGGAAGCGACAATGTGGCCATGTGGGGCGCACCAACTTCTCCCCAAGAGGAGAATGGACTAGGATTTCCATCATGTGGAATTCCTTGGTTGGGGCTTTCCATGTTCTCAACCTAAGATCAACGTGGGAATAGGAGGTGATTATGTTCCGTTTAAAATAAATTTTATAACGACGCTTAGACACAACTTGCTTTTTCACTTTTTAAGAGTCGAGAAAAAGCTAAAGATGACTCTAGTCTCCTTCGATGTTTTAACGAGCCCGAAGTGACAAATGCTCGGATGGACTTTTTCAGTTATAGAGTTTGAAAAAGGCCAAAAGAAACTACTCTGGAGTTCTAGGCAGAGGGTGTGCCAAACTTTTCGCAAAACCACAGAATACGTTTACAGTACGAGTGGTCGATCTTCGTGAATGCTGTGTTCACTGCATTGCGATCAGTAGGGCGGCCGACACGGTTTCCTATTGGATAAAGGCTTTATTCCTATAGGGGTCTCCCAATATATACGCGACGGTACGTGGGAGCACAAGTCCGTATTGATACTTATCGCTTCACCGTGGAGGAATCACCCAACCACTCAACGCTAAGATATCACGTTTAACGACGCCGGAACACGTCTCTAGCTTAGACCTCTAGATGTTTGCGTTATGTTTCAATGCGTTGTTATGTAAATTCAATTTATTTTAAGGTTGATCTTGTTTAGCAGTTTGCCTTTATGGATCACCACGAGATGTATGATAACACTCCTAAATGCAGTCTAAGATGATAAGCAAGCTTTTCAATCTTTCAACTTTGAAAATCTTAACTACTGAAGGAAAAGAAAGATAACATCTTTTCACACAGATCATAGAGCACACACTAATGCACTTTTCCCTAAATCAACATGCAAGCTGTCATAATGCACATGCACAATGCAAGTATTTCTTTTCTCTTTCTTAATGTTGGTGTAATGCAAAAAGAAAGCTGTTGTACAATTTTGAATTCAATTTCAAGTGAAAGCAAACAAGCTTGTCCAAAATCAAAAGACACCTTAAGATTTACTTGTTTCGACACTAGAAATATATAAACTCAAACCAAATGACGAAAGCAAAAGCTCAATAAGCTATGAACAGCAAACAAACTAACTCTTAAGATCAAAACGACACTTTATCACAGGTCTAGATCTAAGAGGTCACAGCAAGACTAGTTCACTTTCGTTATGGGAAACTGTAAATGCACAAGAAATACACAAAGAACAAACACAGTTTCTTTATACAACCGAGGCGGAATAGTGACAAGGAAAGTTGGTTTCAGATAGGCCCACTGATTGGTAACAAACAACAAAAACAAGAGTGAAAACAGGGCAAGAAACAGTAGGAAACCCCAGTAGCACAAGGCAAGACTGGTCCAGCGCAGGTGGGACACTGTCTGTTTGACCTTCAGCGCAGGTAGCCCCTTCGGGAACTGTGCTGAAATGCAGACAGCCTTTGTACAGCCTGCACTGAAGAACGAAACTTTCGTTTCTCTTGGTTTCCGGGTCATAGATTGCTAAAAAATTCACAGTTTTTGCTCAAATCAGAAGCTATCAGTCAAGGACACACTAAGGGATGACAAGGAGGATGAAAAGCTATCACTAAGAGCTTATTAGAGTCCTTGTGGATCAGCTCTTCAAATCATAAACTTGCCCAGAAACTGAGCTAGAGTAGCTGCCCTCTACTTTGCATTTGAAAGATTCAAATACAGTTCGATTCGGTACTCCCTTTGTTTATGAAATGAATAGCAAAAACACAAACAACCAACAAGATACGATCCCCAGTGGAGTCACCAATTTGTTGTTGGGAAAAGTATCCAATACGGAATGACCCTATCCCACTCTAAGGGTGATAGTACCTCAGCAACAACTGAATACAAAGCTATTCAAGATTACTTCTTTATGAGATGTAAGAGAGAGGAGGAAGAGATCCACTAACCGTTATCTTCCGCTAATGATTGATCCAATCTTCCCTCTTTGCTGCTTGCTCCCAGCTCCTTGCTCTTTCACTGGCCCAGCTACACAAAGATCTCGCAAAAGCACAAGAAAGGGAAACTACAAGAAGCATACATCCATAACTGATTCAAGGATTAGAATAAATCAAATATACAAGTATCAATACACCATTAAGACACATGCACATAGAAGAACCTCAAATGCTTTATTAATGGAAGAAGTAAAGTTCTGAGAGTGTTACAACCATAAGAGGCCCAATCCAGCAACACCTCCCAGCAGAAAGAAATCTCCTCTTCACCTCCTTCAAAGCAATCACCCAATAGTTCTATACTCAAACCAACAACACTTCCTTACATTCACAAGATTCCAGCCTCCTTAGACCTCATGAGAGAGCTCTATATATAGGAGATTTGGAGAAAGGATGAGTCAGCTTGAGGCTGGCATGAAGCTGACTAGTGTCCTCTCCCACTTCAGTTATACTTCAGCTGTTGAGTCCACTTGGAGTTTCTTGCTTCCACTTGGAGATCTAGATCCTCTTACTCATCACAAGGCGAATTCCCTGATCCAAGTGTCATTTTGGAAGCTTCCTGGGCATTTGACACCTTGCAGAATGACTGTGCCACTTGGCCAATCTCACCCAGCGCAGGTAGCCTTCATTGCTTTTGACATTCAGCGCAGGTGCAGAGTGGAGCAGTTGACATTCAGCGCAGATGCTCAGTGGAGCAGCTGACATGATCCAGAAATAGCTTGTTTTTTAGTGTTTTCAGGTGGAGAACTGATTTTCAGTGCTGTGGTTTGCTGACCTTGTTCCTCTAGGGGTAGGAACAACATGTTTAGGGACTTTGGATCCCTTAGATTATTGACATTTCATGCTTCATGCTGTAAGGCACAAAAATGTCTATAACACTCCTTCGACTGGAATCAACTAGGCAGACCCCGCCTACCAGCAGGTGTACCATTCCAAATTATCGTCCAAATATATAGAATGGTCATGGCTGGTACAATCATAGATGAGGGGGCTTCTGTGAGTATCCTTTCCTATATTGCTTGGAAAGCGCTTGGTTCGCCACCGCTTTCGCCTGAGATGAGAAATCTGACAGGCTTTGATAAAGGAACCAGTCGGCCTTTAGGGATCCTTCCCAATGTGCCCATAACATTGAGAGGGAAGACAGTTCAAATGAACGTAATGGTAGTCCAAGGACCCTTAGATTACAATCTACTCCTTGGGCGAGACTATATTTATTGCATGGGAGCCATCGTCTCATCACTCTTTAGAGTAATGTGTTTTCCGCACGAAGGAAGAGTGGTCAAGCTCGTAGACCAGCTTTCATTTCCCGGATCACACATAGCAAATAGTCATATACCATCCCTAAATGGTCTCTTCACGCAAGAAATGTCTCAACCCCCAGTCCGTCCTCCCGATGAGCGCGAGTAATTCGGAGGGATATGACTGAAACCCAGGGGGCATGCATCCTGGTCTGCTTCGGCAGGAAAACTTCGGGTATAGGGTAGGTTTCCACGGGAGAATATGACTAGTCTGTACCCCGTCCGTCAGTGGAAGAGGGGTTATTCTAGAAAAAGATTCTCTTGTCAAAGTTATGTGAGTGGCGCTCGTTGTTGCTCACCTTTGTTTATCTCGGTAGACATCGCCGAGGAAATGTTTTATTTGCACCGCGAATAGAGAAATCTTTGGTAACCTATAAGAGGTAGGCCTTTCCTGATAGAACAAATGTTTTGTCTGCAAATTGAGGGGTAACCTTGAAACCATATTTTATACCTGGGGGCATGCAAACCTTTTGGAATGCAAGCAAGGGGCGGCTATTTATTTTTTAAATTTTTAGGTCCTCCCTTTAATCCCGTAGGCTAACCCTTTAAACTCGTAGGATTAGTCGTTTCCTAACTTGCATAAAGAAAGGATGTGGGGCAAAAATCTAAATGTTGCTGTTTTATATGAGACATTCTTATCATATGACTAGATTATCGAGCAGTTTTAGCACATAGTTCAAGCTCGTTAAAAAATAAACATAAGACCGAGCAAGTGTTTCAATCCGTGTTTAAGCTCGTTAAAAAATGAACTATCCTCCGGTAAATAACCACCGTGAATGTAGCAATATCAGCCATTAAAGCCTTGGTCGTGTTTGCACCGTCACCTCCACTTTTCATTGGCCGATCATTCACCTCCATTTGATTGTTTACCCATTTTGAGGAACAGCTGCGAAGAGTGATTTCACTAGCCATCCTTGTGACACTGTCGTGATTGGAAAATTCCAACCCTTACCTGGAATTAGCTGCTACCCATTTTATCACTCGTTCCTCAAAAGACGAGTCTTCTTTAAGCTCTTTTCATCTGACTCGTAAAATGTGAAAAGATTGCCGAGTTTTGGCCTTCCAGCTCGTTAAAGCGACCAGAAGTGCTATCCCTCCTCTAGATTTTAATCTTTTTGGACCTGAGGGATTATTGCACAAAAAGATCGAGTGCTTGTGTTGTTCGGCTCGTTAAAACTATTGAAAATTCATCCCTTCTGTATTGTTTTATACCTTTTCAGACCTAAGGGATTAGATGACGAAAAAGGAATTCCGGAGTTAACTTTACGTACCTTTTCAGACTCTCTAAAAATGAAAAGGACCGAGTTATCTTTGTCGTTAAAAAGATTAATAGCGACAAACTTGTCTTTAGACGAGAACGAGTTTCACTATCGCTAAGCTCGTTAAAACATAGCGATGGGTTTGCCCGAAGGGCAAATTATAGAACAAGCATATGTTATCCTCCTCAAGCTTGACAAAAATAAAGAGGTACTGGTCAGCAATGACTGGGGAAAAATTTGGGAAGAAACTCAAAGAATCTTTATTGGTAGCAAGTCGCTCTTGAACATGACACTTCCACTCCGTGCCTGAGTCGGGTTGGGTTGTTTCATTCACCGGTCACATCACCATGGTCACGCCATACCATCCACATTTGGGGTAAATGCTACCAATCCATCACATAAGTGTCGCCGGCATGTTCAAGAGAAGTCATCCAGAGAAGTCACCCATGTCCCATCCACTACCATACATTATACTTCATTCCTTCATGACCGCCATCCTGAACCATATATCATCAGATCGTTTTCACCTCCATCAAAATCATTTACTCCGTTCCGTGTCATTGATGTGGGATTCATCAAGGCCCTCCTTTGACGAATCGCTTCTTGTCGACATCAGCTCATTATCCAAGAAGTTGATCTAGGAACACCCCATTCAGTACTTTGAAGCTTGCATGCCTCAATGGCAAGTTTCTCACTTCCGGCGACAGGTATACATCAATGACCTTTGACCGAAAGATTTTGCGTGGTGTTCGACGCCAAGTCCTTTATTCACACCACGTGAATTGTACTGCAGTACCTTGAGGGTCATCATCCTTATCGGTGATTCCTCTCGCGCTTGTTAACAGTTTACATCATTGACTGGTAATCAAGCGATGTCTTTCCATGTTCGACTTCAAAACATTTTTCACATGGATCGACTTGTACTTCGAGTGAAGATCGGACAAGATTGAAGACCCCGAATCTAGTTTCATCCATCCAGGCTGCGATATATATTCAGGAAAAATAAAGACATTGACATGTACAGCATTGCAGCATAGATAATCATCCTACCAAAAGGATGATGACTTCATCAAAATCATCAGTCTACCATCAGACGATTGTCTGTCCTGTGTACATAAAAATGAATTTATAAAGCTGAGCATGGGAATGCCCGCCTCAGCTAGATCATGAAAACAGTATGAAGATAATGTATTGTATTGTATCTTATTACAGGTCTCCTCCCAGCATTGAAAGAACTTCGGATCCTCCTAATAAAGCATTTCACCCGATAAACGGCCTCATACTTTAGGGGGCAACTGTTATAGACATTTTTGTGCCTTACAGCTCTAAGCATGAAATGTCCATAAACCAAGGGATCCTAAGTCCCTAAAAGTATTGTTCCTACCCCTAGAGGAACAAGGTCAACCAATTACAGCTTCTCCCAGAAGTTCTCCACCAGAAACTGCTCAGAAACAGTCAAATCAGGATCATTTCAGCTGCTCCACTAGCTAGCTGCGTTGCATAGCACCCCAGTACACTAGCTAGGTGCGTTGCAATGCACCTAAATGCAATACCAGGGTGCGCTGAGCGGGAAATGACAAATGGCAGTGTCATTCCGCGAGGTGGACAGACAATGGAAGCTTCCAGAATCTTCCCCAATGACACTTGCCTCACTGAGTTCGACCAAGGATGAGTAAGAGGCTCTCAGTCTCCAAGTGGAAGAAAGAACTGACGGAGAGAAGCCACAAGTCAAATCATAAGCTGACTCATCCTCTTTGCATGCATCTATATATGGATCCCTCATCCCAGAGATCCAGAGGCTGGAATTTTGTACTTTGCAGAGAATTGCTGTTGGTTTTGAGATAGAGATCAGTGCATTGGGTGATTTATGCTTTGTTGGAGGTGAAGAGGGGATTCCTTTGCTGGGGGGTTGATGCTGGATCAGGAATCATCGGTTGTAACTCCTCCTGGACCTTCTTGTTATATCAATAAAACTATTTGAGTTTCTCCTACATGGTTGTGTATCAATGATGTTTTGTTATATTTGCATGTTTAGCTTAAATATGATCCTAAGCTATCTATGAATGTAAATCCATGTCTTTGTGTAGTTTTCCTCTTCTGTGATCTTGCAGGAACTTGGTGAAGCTGGGCAAGTGAAGGAGCAGGTAGCTGGAAGCTGTCAAAGAGGAGAGAGACTGGATCAAAGGACTAGCGCAAGACACAGGTTAGTTCATCCTATTCCTCTTCATTTACAGTTCATAAAGAAGAACATGAAAGTAGTTTTCCTTGTTTGTTGCTAAGGCACTGTCACACCTTAGTGGGATAGGGGCGTTCTGAGTAGACACTTTTCCCAACAACACCATCAACAAAATCACCATCCGGTACATGTTTCCACTACCACGGATGGATGACATGATGGATTGTTTAAGCGAGGCAACGTATTTCTCTAAGATAGACTTGAAGAGCGGGTATCATCAGATCCAGATACGAGAGGGGGATGAATGGAAGACAGCCTTTAAGACGAATGAGGGACTGTACGAATGGCTGGTCATGCCATTTGGACTGAGCAATGTGCCTAGTACATTTATGAGGTTAATGAATGAGATGCTGAAGGAGTACATCGGGAAATTTGTGATAGTGTACCTGGACGACATACTAATTTTCAGCAGGACAAGGGAAGAGCACCTTCAACACGTACGGAAAGTGCTGGAAAAATTACAGCAGAATAAATTGCTAATAAATTTGAAGAAATGTACCTTTCTGTAGAAGGAATTGATTTATTTAGGCTTTATAATAGCAGAAAAAGCACTGAAGATGGATCCGGAGAAGGTTGTGACGACAGTGAATTGGCCATCTCTGAAAAATTTATTTGAGGTACGTAGCTTTCATGGACTAGCGAGTTTTTACCGAAAATTCATAAGGAATTTTAGCGAAATTTGTGCACCTATGTTGGATACCATTAAAAAGGCCAGTCAGCCTTTTCGATGGATAGAGGCAACGGAGAGAAGTTTCCAGTTATTAAAAAGAAAGATCACTGAGAGGCTGATCCTGAGATTGCCAAATTTCAAGAAGCTTTTTCAGGTTCGCTGTGATGCTAGCAGTACGACTATTGGAGCTGTACTCAGCCAGGAGGATAAGCTTGTGGCCTTCTTCAACGAGAAGCTAAATGAAAGCAGACAAAAATATTCGTCTTATGACAAGGAGTTCTATGCTGTTATACAGGCATTAAAACACTGGAGGCATTATCTGCTGGGAAACGAATTTGTGTTGTTTTCAGATAATTCTGCACTACAGTATGTTATGCAACAGCACAAGTTGAACCACAAACACGCCAAATGGGTGGAGTATTTGCAGAGTTTCAACTTTGTGTTGAAACATATCAGCGGGCAGGCCAACAAGGTGGCGGATGCACTAAGTAGGAGAGCTTTACTTCTGCAGGAAAGTACTGTGCAAGTGCTGGGTTTTGAGCACTTAAAAGATTTATACCAGACTGATACAGATTTTAAGGAGGCCTATGAGGCATGTCAAAATCCCTTGGTGAGAGATAACAGCCCATGGTTGGACTACAACCTACAAGAGAAACTGTTGTTTAAGGGAGGACAACTATGTATACCTGACTGCTCGATGAGAGAGAATATTATTCGGGAGAAGCATAGTGGAGGTCTGGCCAGACATTTCGGCATGGAAAAGACACTCGAGCAGCTCAGTCATTTCTACTTTTGGCCAAAGATGCGGAGGGATGTACAACGATTTGTGGCCAGATGTAAAGTGTGCCAGTTGGCGAAGGGTCACAGTCAAAACACGGGACTGTACACACCATTACCTGTTCCAAGCAGACCGTGGGACTCAGTCAGCTTGGACTTTGTCTTAGGTCTACCTAAGACACAACGAGGTTATGACTCGGTGATGGTAGTGGTGGACAGATTCTAAAAAATGGTGCATTTTATCCCTTGCAGAAAAACCAGTGATGCCACTCACGTGGCCCACTTGTTTTTCACAGAGATTGTCAGGTTACATGGGTTGCCTAAGTCTATCCTTTCAGACAGGGATGTGAAGTTCATGGGACACTTTTGGCGTACCCTATGGAAAAAAATGGACACACAGCTAAGTTACACTTCTGCTTATCACCCGCAAACCGATGGACAAACAGAGGTTGTAAACAGGAGTCTAGGAAACCTGCTACGAAGCCTGGTTGGAGAAAATTCGCGGATGTGGGATTGAGTGCTTGCACAGGCAGAGTTCGCTTATAATGACTCGCCTAACTGCAGCATAGGCTTCAGCCCATTTCAGATCCTGTATGGCATGCATCCTTGCAGAGTGCATGAGTTGTGGGATCTTGGACTACAGGAAAGGCGAAGCGCAGATGGAGAAGATTTCGCTAAGGTGATGAGAGATTTGCATGAATAGGTAAAAATAAAATTGCAGGACAACAGCCTAAAGTATAAACAGCAAGCAGATTTGAAGAGAAGGGAAGTGCAGTTTAACGTGGGGGAGGAAGTCCTCGTGCATTTGTGCAAAGAATGCTTCCCTAAGGGTACATATAATAAGTTAAAGTACAAGAAGATAGGACCCTGTAAAGTCCTCCGGAAATTTTCGGCAAATGCCTATGAGATACAGTTGCCACCCGAAATAGGCATTTCACCAATCTTTAATGTAGCAGACCTGTTCCCTTACACGGTTGACCCAGAAGAAAAGGAAGAAGATGGAACCACGCGGCCTACACGGAATACCCAGGATGGAGGAGAAGCTTGGATGAGACAGATGCCTTACGTTCAGCCTCCCGAGATCGAGAGCATTCTCAACACTCAGGTGGCCAAACAAACTTGGTGGAAGGAGTATCTGCAATACCTAGTCAAGTGGAAGAACCGTCCTATTGAGGACAGTTCGTGGCTTGATGCCAGGCAGATTGAGCAGACAGGTTCTTCAATCGAGAAGCTCATGGACCGGAGCCATGATTTATTTTTGCCCCGGGAGCTTGATGCAGGAGCATCCAGCTAGGGCGCCATGACTGGGTGATGTCTCTGCCAGGTTGGAAAGTTGATTTAGCATTTGGATTGTCTTTCATGTTTAGTTTATCAGGGTAGGAGGTAGGATTTCGTTTTTTTCTTAATTGCTGTATTAGTCAAAAGTTAGTTGGTCGGTTAGGGTTGTTACGTATCTGACCTTAATAAACAGCAGATTAGTAATTGTTCTGTCATCTTAAGAAAAAAAGAGGAAAAGACAAAAATGTCTGAATGTAAATCTTGTCATGTAAACAGAACCGAGAATTTAGTAGTTATGCAACTATACTGCTTATAACCGAAAGTAACTACAGTTTCATTAACTGTAAACGAACATGTATAAATGTAACAATGGAAAACATGTAAAGGGTTCAGCATTTCCAGATACGAGAAATAAAAAAGAGACATAACGCAAATTTTTCCTATTGTCCATCTGTGTCATTGCCTACGTGCTGTACCATTATGTTTTATCCATTGAACAATTGAACTCAGTGATAGCAGACAGAGTACGGGCCTACTACTGTAGGTCGTGTTTTTTTTCTTCCTCTCTTAACAGAAAGCAACATTGAACACGCATATAAATCCACGACCAGAGCGAATGGATAATCGAATTGAATTCACAACCAGAAGAGTGATGTACAACGAATCGACCGAAAGGAGAACACAGAAATCAAAGCACCGGGGAAACAAATTGCAACAGAGGTAATTTTGGACAAACTTTCACACCTTTTCGTAAATAAACAGAGACAGATAATTTATATTTACATTGCTGCTATTCCATGCAAATTAAGTATTACATTGTCCAAAACAAATCAAGTGCACAACGTTCGATAGAACGGACAAACCCTAGTCCAGGGTTTGATGTCAATGAAACCCTCAACCTCAACCAGACAGCCAGACCAGGACCATAACTAAATCGGAACTTGGAACCAGACTCAAGCCTAAGTCATGAGAACGACCTAACTTGTACACAGCAACCAGATAGCAAGAAGCAAATACCACAGAAACAAAAAGAAACCCTAACTGTAAGTTGACAAACTGTGGAAGACAGAGCCTACCAGCAGAGGGATGTATAGCTTGGAGACCGAATTGTGTTAAGTTTGCGTACCCCAGGTTGAACCCTTGACCTGTACAAATCAAACGAGGCATAGTTAGCATATATTTCCCAACGTTACCTGAACCGAGACATAAAAAAGTAGAGGGAAAGCGTAACATACCTGGGCATGATCGGACCAAGAATCGCACCGAACAAAGCCACAGACAACTAAAAGAGACCTGAGATAAGAGGAGCAGGCATTGGTCAGCTACTACACCAGAAGAGGGTGAATATAAAGCACGGAGGGACAAGTTACCTGAGTTGTAGCCGAGAGAATCATTGTGCCGTCACCTGTGCACATCGAAACCAAAATTTAAAACGACTTTCGCACCATAGTAGAAGTAAAGAGTATCATCAACAACAGCAAAGGATAACTGGTGGCCCGAGAGACCAGATTCCGAATCCAAACAGCAACAGAATAATAACAAAAAAGAACTCACTGTGTAAAAGAACTCGAGCAGACTCACCTCCAGAACCAAGACAAATTCATTCTACAGGGAAAATCCGTTGACAATAGCACAAACAAGTTTGGAAGGCCGACATTCATTTACAGCCACGCCCAAAACCAGAGTTTTCCATAAGCGTTGGAACGAGACCACACACTTTGACAGAAACCCTCGCAGAGTTTCCATAGTAGAGCAGAACCCATACAATGACCGGGAAGCATAAACATTTTGTGTAAAAGACCAAACGGGAGGACAAAACCCGAGGCTGGGTACCGGTAGGTTGGCATTTACGAGTTCCATTAATGTTTGCCAACTCCAATAAAAATATCTGATATTCATATTTACAAACAACCGCCAAAACAACAAAACAAATCCACCAACATCATAAATCCCGGACAGGTGGATAACCAGGATTACGTTGAGGCGTGGGATGGGTCCCATCAATAAGTATTTTATCTTTAACGCCATGGATGAACATTGTTGGTTCAGAGACGTAATATTTTATCTTTAATGTCATGCTTGAAAATTATTGGAATTTTAAGGATTTTTGGAGTCATGATATTTTATCCTTAACACCATTGCTAAAAAATGTTGAAAATTTACCTTGAAAAAAAAGAAGAAGTTATTCCAACATGAACACTTTTTGTTTTCACGGTACTTTTGCACAAAAAAAATGGTTTTTTTTGACTTTCATTGCCATTTTTAAAAAATGTTGAAAATTTACCCCAAAAAAAATTATATATATATATATATATATATATTATTCCAACATCAACGCTTTTCGTTTTTAGGTTGTTTTTCATGATTTTTTGGGGTTTTTTGGCTAGAGTTCTCGTTTTGAGTTTGCAATTCTCGTTTGATAGTTTACATTGTTTATTCTATAAGTGAGATGAAAGGTGTGCTATTGTGTTGGTTATAAAGGTTTTGTTTTGCACTGTTGTAGTGTATATATTTTCAGTATTCAATAGAAAGTAGATGCAATTAAGAGTTCAAATTTATGTATTTTCGATTCAAATTTTCCACATTATGTATTTGTAAATCAACAAAATTATGTCTACCTCTTTTATATTGAAACTTTCATGTTTTCAACTACCTAGTATTTAAGTTATTCTTTCTAAGTGTTGAATCTGCTTACCATTGTTAATTAAAATTAAGAGATATAAATATAAAGGGGTATAAAAAATGTGAATGAAAAAATGGATACCTACAATATCTAGTGAAAGTATAGGCTTTTTAAATTGGGAAGATATATTGGGTTCGTATTGGTAGGGGGTTAGATAAAGTGATTTTTAGAGATATTTTCAAATATGTAGTCAAATTAAGGGTATTGTTTAGTATGTCATGAATACACGTGTTATGTCAGAGGTTCATTGATTGAAGCCCCCGTGGGTTTTAGCTACTTTGAGCCATTATCCCCAAGAAAAAGATCATGTTTCTCCTAGAGTTATCACTTCTGAAAATATTGTTCCATCCAAACCCTGGGGTTATTTTGATGGTGCTTTAGTTGAAAATGGTCAAGATGGTGGTGGTGGATTTATATTATTTCTTTCCCCAAATCACTTTTTTAAAGTTAAGATGGGGTTTGGTTTTGACACAAATAATACATCAGAACTCCTTACTTGCAAAACCTACTTTTGTTTGCAAAGGAGAAAGGATATTCGCAGATCCACATATATGGACATTCAAAGCTTGCAATCAATTAGCTAAATAACATTATTTCCTGCAAAAATATTTATTTGAAGCCTATAATTGAAAAGATTTCTCGTATTATTTTTTCCTTTACATTTTTCTTATGTTCACATATCTACAAGGAAAAGAACCAAGATACTAACAATTTATCCGAAATTAGCATCCAACTAAAAAAGATTTATGGATCATAATTAAAGAGAACAATAATCACTCCGAAAATTTCCATCATCTTACACTTTTGAACCAACTTTTGAGATCAACATATTTCATAATATTATCTTAACATCCTTTTATTTTATTTTTTAGGGCAGTAAAAAATGCTTCCCTCTACAATTGTTGTCTTTTATCCTCTGTCTTGTGCTAGAGTTTCTTGTAGTTTCATTAAAACATTTTGCTATCATGTTATGATAGTGGGGATTTCTCTCCCTTTCTATCTACAATTTTACACGCACATATGCCCCATCATGTTTTTAAAGTACCGAGGGATATTCTGTTAGATTTCTACTCATGCTTTTATGCCTTACTGGTCATATAATACATAAAATAAAGGTTAAGTTCACATATTTTAACGCGCAAAATAATGAATAAGTCGATACAGGTTTGTAGTTTGTTTTTAAATATGATATTAGATGATTCACGTAACCGTTTTATCTGCTATTATTATTATAATAGTTTGATATAATTAGATTTGATGTAATGTGTGTGTGTTTTTACTTACTTAATTTAATTCATTAAAAATTAAGAATATAACATTTTATTTTGTATTAATTATATTTAGATTATAAATATTTATCTTTTTCAAAGAAAAATTTTAAATATTGGGAGCTATTCTAAAAAGAAATTTGACCAAAGGCGAGAGAAAGATTGTTGATATAAAGCATAAATATGTCAACTCAAGAGACTTGAACTTGTGTGGGGAGGATAACTATTCTACCCTCCAATAAAGCTAAACTCAATCAACACTATAAATTTTTATTTATTAATTAATATAAAATATTAGACAAATAACATTTTATTCATAAACATGTTAACTCAATAGGCTTGAACTTGAGTGAGGAGGATAACAACTATTCTACCCAACCACCAACACTAAACTCAACTGACATCATAAATATCTATTTATTAATTAATATAAAATATTAAATGTGATATATTAAAATTTTATTTTTTCATCACTTTATTGGTGAAGATAGTGAAGTCTTATTATGATGGCTATTGAATTAGAATTATATTAAAAAATGATATTAAATAGTAAAAGGAAACAAAAAAAAATAAAAATTTACATGGTAAAAACCACAATCCTTATGATATGTTCATATATATATAAGAGGAGTTGTCTTTAGTGTGACTTTTTGGAAGCTTTTTCGGTGGATTTTTCCAAGCTAATTTCTCTAAAATCCGGTAGGAATTCATTGAAATCACAAGCTTGATGGGTAACCCTTGCACAATAGAAGTGTCCTAGGGGTTTTTCAGGGTGCTGAATCCATATATACAGTGAAAAAACTAGTTTAAATAACACAAATCAAGATTTCACCTCAAATTTTTTCGTCGGATTCCAGCACCAGAAACTTCAAAAAGTCGCACTAAAGACAACTCCTATATAAGATGGTATCAATTGATTTAGTTGTTACAATGACATCAATACTTAATTTACAACTAATCATATGAACTTGTTATTTAGAAAATTTAAATCTCATTTTACTTCTAAGTTTGCAAATTCTTCTTACTTTAAGTATCTTATGAGAAACAACAATTGTTTTTTTTTTCCCAGGAAAAATTGTAATTTTATTCATAATGAGAAAAATTACATGTTGTAGATGCTAAAATAGAATATGTATAATAAGTTTGTCCTGATACTTGGGAACAAAAACAAATTTAACTCTAAAAACTATCTATTCTTTCCTACCTTTCTTTTTTTTCCACTTTTCGCCAACCACCAGTGTAGGGAGTGGATGTTACAATAGACATTTGAGTCTCTTTGGAAGTAGATGGGGTTTATTTGTCAGAATTTGAGATTTATGTTGCATGTGATCACTTGCTGCCACCAATCTCTTTCCCTTTGCTACTGCGGAATTGTTGTCCTTAGAACTAATGTAGAGCAGTTTCGGTTCTCATCCTTTTGTGAGTTGTACTGGGTGTTTTGTGCATTGAAGACTGAGGTATTTCCGGGGATTTCTACTTCTTGGAATGTGTTGTTTGTGGTATTTTCTGTGTATTCTTCCTCTTCTATATCGTCTGTCTGAGTGGCTGAAAATTGCCATCCTTTCGGCTTTGGTGGTTGTCTTTTTTTCCTGTCTTTTTTGTTTTGTGGGCAAGCACTTTGTAGATGACCAGTTTGGTGACAAATACGACATATGAAGGCTATATTCTCATAATCAAGGGGTTGGGACCATTGTTGTTCATTGTGGAATAAGAGAATGTGATCTTGTAAGCCTTAACTGAGACCAACCTCCACACAAATTCTGGCGAAAGTGTAGATATCCTTGGTAAGACGATCACCATCCACTTTTAAGAATTTCCCAAGGGCATTTCCAATGCCTACTAATACTTTGTTGTGCCAAAAATGCAGAGGTAGGTTATATAATTTTACCCACACAGGCATTTTGGAAACCACCATGGTATTTGCATCAAAATCCGGAAACCATGATGTCAAGAAAATACTAGCATTACCCCAAAACCATGGTCCTTCATGCAATGCATATTCCTTGTCTTTGACTGTATAGAATTTAACAATGAAAAATCCTTTTGAGCATAGGTGTATATCACAATTTTTTGTCCATATGGAGAAAATCCATTGGCTAGGGCTTCCAGTTTGGGTAAGAACCCATTAAATTATATATATGATTCCTTCTTATATATTTTCTAGCTTCTCCAATAAAAACTAAACTAAATTTCTCTACACTCATTTATATTATTTTTTTAAATAATATATTGTTTTAAATAAATAATATTGTTTCCTATCATTCATATATATATATATATAGATATTCTAGCTTCTCCAATAAAAACTAAACTAAATTACTCTATACTTATTTATATTAATTTTTAAATTAGTATACTATTTTAAATAAATAATATTGTTTCCTATCATTCATTCATATATATATATATATATATATATATATATATATATATAGATTGAGTTTTTCATTACTTCAAAATATCATCCATATAAAATTAGAGATAATTGTGTCACCTCAACACTCTTGCAGTCCACCACAAGGGAAACCAGAACTATTAACAATTTCAAGATCTTGTTACGTCCTGGGCCAGATATACAAAAATTCAATTTCTAGTAATTGCTAGTTACATAATTGCATAAATAACAATTTTACTGAAAGTAAAACACATTTTCTAAGAGGCTAAAAGAAGCATCAATTATCCAAGGAAGAGACTGGGGCTGAATCTTGGGTGCTTGTGCCTATTGGGGTTGGGGCTTAAGGCCACATTGAAGATGACCCTCTATGTGGGCCAAGTGGGTATCTAGATTGACGAGACATGAGTGTTGGTGGCGTTCGACTCATTGAATCTCGTTAAGAAAGGTTATGCTATCATTATAGTCCTCATGCTTTTCCTTAAGGACCCTTCCCAAGAGTGTCTTCATTTGCCAATGGAAGGTGATGGAGTTGAGATATTGACTATGTCATCTTCTAGTATGGCCAAGTTTGGGAACCCAACTAGTAGCATCATTTTGGATTTCAAAATTAGAGTAGGCTTGAACATCATTAGTAGTTGAGGTTTCCAACTGATGGATTTCCTCTTAGATTTTTGGATAGGTGGAGGAGTGGAATATGGTCGCGATGTTCTAAGTTTTGGGACTAGTCCCAAGGTTGTCCCTGAGGGCCTCGACCTCAATATCCCCAACGAGATCTCATGCATTAGTGGGGCATAATACTTAGTGAGGAGAGAGGTCCAGGTAAGGCCCCCCACCTCCCTAGTTGAAGGGAAAACTAGTAAAAGAGGTTAACAAAGTCCAAGAAAAAATCAAAAGGAATTTAGCACTTGGATGCTAAAGGAGCCTAGGAATTAGATTAACAGATAATGACAAAGGATAAACATACAAATAGTAGCTCCAGTAAGGGTCCAATATCTAGAGAATCCCTAACACACCAAGAAGAATCCATACCACTAAGATGCCATGTAGACCATAAACCAAATCCCACCATGTAAATACTAAGGGAGTGAGAATGCAAAGATTGAACATAGAAACAATTACTCCAAAACAATCTACCCCTTAGATGTGGATTTACTGCAGACTAAGCCCAAATCTTCTCTAATTGCCTCCCTTTTTGGTGTTGTCTCCAACAACACCTTCTTTCGACATCCTAAGGAGTCGTCACCTCTGCTACTCTCGCCTTGCTCCACGCATGAAAGATCAACCCAAGGTCAGTGTTGTGAAGGATAGCCTCCAGGGGGTTGAATCCTTCATGTGATAGAGTTCCCATAGAGCTAACACTGTGGGGGTGTTACAGAGTAATTTGTCACCGACCCCGCATTCCCTGATCCTGGACACTGTCGGTCCGTGTTATTGACATCTGCCTTATGTCATTGCAAATTATGTGTCAATGTCTTCCTTGTCATCTCAGGAAGAACACCTTAGTTCACTACTCCTGGAGCAGACCCTTTTTTACCTATGTTTTTGGGTCATCGTGGGTGAGCAGTTGTTCCACCCGTGAAGATGACCAAGTTTGAACTAGCCCTAGCGACATCTTCGCTCTGTCTCTGTGTTCCACTCGCGATGAGCTACTTCGGGCAAGTTTTTTAAACAACTCATCGAAGCTTCGAAGGGTAACAACTTCATGGGCGATCCTAGGGTTGGTTGTTGGATCAAATGAGCTCGCCTCTATCCTTTGGGATGGTTGTTCCACCTTTTGTGCAACCTCTCAAAGGGATAAGATCTTTCTCCCATCTCTTATGGAAGCTCCTCCTCCTATAAATACTTCCTCCATGGCTAAGATTAGCTAGCTTGGTAGCTTTAGAGTTCAAGAGTTTAATAGTAAAAGTAGAGAGTTTTGCTAGAGTGTGGAAGTAGCCTCTTATATAACTTAGCTTGGGATGGTTTTTAGTGGAGTTGGCTTGATTGTAAGAGTGTTCTAGCATTATCCTTTTGGGTAGGAGAGAGAGTTATTCGTTCTTTTAGGAGACAGTTCATGAGTGAATTCTTGCGGAGACATGCTAACGGGACCCTTCAAGGAGACTTACGGCATCAAGGCTTGGTTGTAAGTTCTACTTTAGTTTATATTAATACAAATCAAAGGCTTATTTCCTACATCTTATGTCGAATTGCATATTGATAGCTTGAAGCTCCTTGACTCTTTAAGTAGATCGTTTTTGTCGTATTCTATTATGTTTGTGGTTGTTATCTATATGTTATTTTTAGGTACAAGTGATTAGAAGAACAAGAGCTGGAGCAACACAATAGGGACTTCATCGAATGATGATTTGAAGGTAGACCTTCATGACATCAACTTTTTAAGGAAATTTGCTTTGGTATTGTCTTTTCTGTGACTAGACCCACTCTAGAGCTAGAGGGGTTGCCTCTGTTCGTAGAGGGAAATTGCCTATGTCACAAGTTGGCGACCATACTGGGGAGATGATGCTTTTGTCTCTTGATTTGGGTTTTTTTTTGCTTATTTATTGTCTCCTTTACTTTCGAGATGAATTCTTCATGTTATGAGTTTTTTGACTACTCCTGGTAGTCTTCCCTCTGTCATAAGTGATAGGTCTGGCCTTCTCTCAGCTGGATTTTAAATTTTTTCCTTTGTTTTAGGGTCATCACAGTTTATTTTATGACAGTCACGAAGATAGTTGTGCCTGCGCTATCTGATTAGTTGTGCCTTCTACTATTTGGCGTGATTAAATCGCCTCATAGTCGCGAAGAGCTCTAAAATTGGCTCGACGCTGTTAACTAGTGTACTTTAGTGACGACGTCGCAAAGTGGCTAGTTAGGGAGGTGCAACGTTTCATTGTCAGTGCATGTTGTCAGTTTTACGCTTGCGAAGATTCCTGTAGGTTTCAATTTTGAAGTTTTGTTTTCTGATTGGCCAGTGTGTCCTATCCTTTTGAGCTTGTCTTCTACCTCTTTATTGTGTGTCAAATTGTTGATTGCTAGAATATTTGACTCTGGGTTTCATTCCCTTGAAACTTCTCCTTTTGAACTGTGTGACCTGTTTACCTTAGGGTTTCTTGAAACATTAGCTTTTCTTGGGTTACTTGTTCGTTTGGATCTTTGGGTTGTGTTTGGCACGATCCCTTGCTTTGTTTGAGGCTTCTCCTTATTAACTATTTTTTCATCTTCCTGATTGGTATGTGATGTTTGGTTACCAAAACTTTCAAGTCTTGTTCATTTGGTTTCCTTCCTTCACTTGGCATAGATCACATTGCTTCCCGATCAGTGAGAAAGCTTTCTAGTTTTGCAAAAAGAAACATATTCTTTGTTTTGAGTCTTTGATTAGTTTCCGAGTGGAATGTTTCTAAGTATGGGGGATTTTCGCAGTGCATTATATTAGATATCATTTTTGGGATTCAACTGCGTTAAGTAAGTCATTCAAAGTATGACCATTTCCATGAGAGGTAGTCGTAAAGTGACTAATTTCTCATGATTTTTGAATAGTTCACTTAGCACTCATTGCATCTGGTGATGCTCACAGGGGTGAAGAAGTGGGATTGAAACTAGTGAAATGTGGAGAACGAATCACATAGCATCAATCATCACTTCCGGGGCTTGCACCCGGTAACCAGGACTTCCCAGGAGGTCACCCATCCCAGAACTCCTCTGGCTCAAGCGCGCTTAACTGTGGAGTTTTTCCCCACAATCAAGCCCACTTAGCTTGCTACCCCATTTGCAAAACCTTAGCAAGTATTGTGCCTCATGAACCATTCAGGTAGAGATCCCTTGACTCTTTTTGAATTTAAGTATGGGGGATTTTCGCAGTGCATTATATTAGATATCATTTTTGGGATTCAACTGCGTTAAGTAAGTCATTCAAAGTATGACCATTTCCATGAGAGGTTTCTCTTTACTTATTGAATGATTTTAGTTGGAAAGGACTTAAAACTAGCATTGTTTTGAGTTTTGCATTTGGTTGCTTGTCATCCATTTGAAAGAACAAACTATTGCATTCATTTTTCATTAGGAAATGAGAACAATCTTTTGCATTAGTAAATTCTTGGCATTCAGAAGTTGAAAAACAAAGGATGTTTTTTTGTTTGTTTGTTTTGTTTTGTTTTGTATTTTTTGTTTTGTTTTGTTTTGTTTTTTTTCCATTTTATTGATTAGATTTCTTGCAAGTTAAGTGAAATATAGAAGCATAACTCTTTCCTCTTGATTGGTTTGCTTGAGAAATAACGAAAAGTACCATTCTTGCATTTTCTTGCTTGTTGCTTTGCTTGCTTTGAAATGAACTTCTCACTTTTCTTTAGTTAGTTGTTCATTGAAAAGGAATGGTTTCTTTTCTCATTTAGTTGCATTTTAGGAGTTTTTGAAGATACATTCGGTAGGGCCTTGGAACTGAAATTTAATTCAAGATCAACTGTTAAAATTTATTGAATTAACCTAAGGAAGCATTGAAACTTCCATATCTAGAGGTCTAGGCTAGAGATGTGTTCCGACGTCTTTAAACCTAGTGGTTGTTGTTTTCACTAAGGTTGGGTGATTCCTCCTTTTGTGATTCGATAAGTGCTAGTACGGACTTGTGCTCCCTGTACCGTCGCGTATATGATGGGAGACCCCACTAGGTTGCAATCCTGTCATCCATAGGAAGCCGAGTCGACTACCTTGCATACGTGATACACCGAACACAACATTCGGGGAGATTGCTTGCTCGTACTTCTTGGTTCACCGGGAGGTATTTTGCAGTTCATGCTTTCCTAGTAAACCTTTTGCCTAGAGTTCCAGAGTAGTCACTTTTGTTCCTTTTCGACTCTCTAAAAGTAAAAGGATCATCCGAGCACTTGTCCTTTCGAGCTCATTTCCAATCGAAAGTGATAGAGTCACCTTTCGTCCTTTTCTCGACTCTTAAAACATGAAAAGGCAAAGTTTTGTTTCAGTGTTCTAAAATTAACTTTCCACTAAATATTCCTGGTAAAAGTGATCTTCCTTAGTAACTATTTAGGGCCGATTCCAATGGCAACATTTCCAGAGTCTACCAGTCAAGGGTTCCCCTCGAAAGGGAATCCTGGTCCTTTTCCTTCTTTTGGAAACACTCGTGCTCTTTATATGGCAATGTTGTCCCTTCCTGGGTTAACCATTAGTTTACCTGTCTAGTTATTTTCGACCTCAGTGATCCCGAGTGTCTCAACTCTTGCCCTGCCACTCCTTTATTCGAATCACAGCATGATGATTCTAAGGTTGACCCCTCGCCTTCTTCCCCTATTTCTTCACCTTCCTCTTCTACTTCGCCTAGTGAAAGTTTCAAATCTAGTAACCAGGAGGCTAAGAAGAAGAAGATGATGATGAAGAAGAAGAAGTCAGCTAAGCGAGGGGCCGACCGAGCGGTTGTTACTCCAAATGCGCCTCCCATCGGCAAACCTTTTGATCCTCCACGGAAGGTCAAATTCCCTTACAGGTTGTGTAAGGGTGACCATCTCCTCTGAGACTGTCCTGGTATTCCCAGAGTCTTAGAGGTATGGTCTCAAAATCTAGATCGACCATCCCCATTGACCTTTGGAGATCATGTCAATGCTACACTCTTGGCTAGCGATGGAAAGAAGAAAGGGAAGATTATATTTCCCTATAGGTTATGTGAAGGATAACATCTTCTTCACCTTTGTCCGCTTATGGATAAAGCTTCCAAAGTTTTGGAAGACCTTGCAGCCTCTCAACCCCAACTCCCTATTGGTTATCAGAGGCTTTCTTCTAACCCTACCCCAGTTGGTAAAGAGATTGAATTGGATTCATCTCTTGCCCATCCTGCTCTTCCTAAGCCTGACTCTCTTGTGTCTGTTCCCGACCAACCATTGGTCGAAGAGAGTGTCGACTTGGTTTCGCCACCAGTTGTTCACTCTATTCCAGAAGAGAGTGGTGATCATATTGCTCATGTTATTCTCTTCTCCTCAGATTCCCATAAATCGAAGAATGGCCCTCCCATCCCAGTTGTTCAGAAGAGTCCTCCTTCTATTCTTGCAAAGCATCAGGGCAATCATGTGATACCCCCACCAAGTAGTTCTGTCATTTCTTTCAATTAGAGTCACTTGACTGCTTATCGCCTCCCATCTTATGTGCCTTTCCAGATCATCGTGCAAGCCTATAATATGGTAGTACCTAGCACTATATTAGATGAAGGTGCGTTTGTTAGCATCATGTCTTCTACTACTTGGCAAGCTTTGGGCTCCCCACAGCTTGTGCCTGTCAACCAGAATCTGTTGGCTTTCAACGGAGGAACCAATCAACCCTTAGGGTTCCTTCCACAGTTCCCTATTACTTTGGGAGGAAAGACCGTCTATATAGACATGATGGTAGTCCAAGGTCTGTTAGATTTCAATCTCCTCCTTGGACGTGACTATGTTTATGTCATGGGAGCTCTTGTTTCTTCACTTTTCCGTGTGGTTTGTTTTCTGCACGAAGGGAGAATAATGACCATTGATCAACTATCGTTCATTGGTCACTAGATGCCTCCTTTGCAACCATGATCCCCTATCAGCTCTTGTTTGCAAGCAGTACCTTCCCCGCCATAGATTAATTATGTGGCTACCCGTTCCGTCTCCACATCTGTTGAAGATCACACAGATGATATAGTAAATTATGTGTTGAGGGAATTGGAACTCGATCTGTCTTTGGTACCAAATGACATGTATTCCTCCCAGAGCATGGTCCTTCCGTCTAGTGAAGACCTCTTGGGAGCCATGTTCTCATATGGTCCATGAACAGATGTTCGAGGATAGTTTGTTCCTGGGTCAACCTCGTTAAAAAAATGAACCAAAGGGTAAGAGGATGGTTCCTTGTCTTGTGTCAACCTCATTAAAAAATGAATCAAGATATCCGAGGATAGTTTGTTCCTAGGTCAACCTCATTAAAAAATGAACCAAAGGGTATGAGGATGGTTCCTTGTCTTGTGTCAACCTTGTTAAAAAATGAATCAAGATGTCCGAGGATAGTTCCTGGTCTTGTGTCAACCTTGTTAAAAAATGAAACAAAAAAATCTGAGCATAGTTCCTTGTCTTGTGTTGAGCTCATTAAAAAATGAAACAAGGGTGTTGAGGATAGTTCTTTTATTGTGTTAACCTCATTAAAAAATGAAACAACTCCCTTTTCAAATCGAGTCTTTGATTAAGATCTTGTAAAATCCCAGTCGAGTCTTTCCAAGATCTCGCAAGTGAACCTTCATTCCATTCACTTGGTTGACTAAAATGAAGCTTGGGGGGCATGTACCTCGATTGGGTCATTATGCCGGGTGCATGAAAACTTATAGCAAGCATAGTTTTTCATTTCAAGCTTGTGTAAACATGAAACTGAATCCAAGTAGAGTTCTCCATGGTTCAAGCTTGTGTAAAAATGAACCCATGCCCAATTTTAACCCTTGTGATCACCAATTTTATCCACTAATTTCTACTAGATGAGCCTTGGTTGTTTCATTCCATCACCACCATCTCTTTGGCCGATCATATGCTTTCACTTGGTTGTTTGTCCTTTCCTGAGGGACCGCAATGATGAGTGGTTTTATTAGCCAGCCTCTTGACTAGTACATGTTTAGATCAATTCCACCATTGCCAGAACCAGTTGCTACCCTTTATACCACTCGTTCCTCCAGGACGAGTCACCTTTAAGCTCTTTTCTGACTCGTAAAAGATGAAAATATTGCTAGGTATTTTTCCCTTTTTGACTCGTAAAAGAGAATAAAAATGGGGGTCCGCTTTCAGCTCTTTTTCGACCCTTTAAAAATGGAAAGATGGCTGAGCCCTTGTCATTTCGAACTTGTTAACGGATGTGAAATGTCATGCGCCCAATATAAATTTACCCATTTTTTCGGGATGGCAGGCACTATTTTCGAAAAAGATACTCCTTGGTTGAAATGGTCAAGTGGTTCCCTTGGGTATTGTTTTCTACCTTTTCAGATTCAAGGGACAAATTTGTGAAAAGGGACCTTTGGATTTTTCTTTTCCGTGTCTTTTTCAAACTCTCTAAATATGAAAAAGACTCTAAGTTTTACCTATGTCAGACTCGTTAAACCCTAAGAACATTAGGACTTGTCATCATGATGAGATCGAGCTTCTCCTTCCTAGGCTCGGATTTGTCCGAAGGATAAACTTACATTACAAGCATATGCTATCCCCTTCAAGCTTGTGTTTCAAAAATAATTTGGGTACTCGCCAGAAATGGTGGGGGAAAATTTGGAAGTATTTCATTGGTTGTATTAATTATTACAACAGCTTGTCACTCTTGAACATCGACACTCTTTCTACTTCGTGTCAGGTTGGGATATCCTCACTTCATCGTTGTCTTTCCGAGTTCTGGGTTATCCATTATGCCCCATTCCATATAATCCTTGCTGAATCATCATGACCTTTGATCCCTTGGTACCAAAATGCTACCAAACTCCGTAGTCGTGCCGCCGATATGTTCAAGAGCTTAATCCTTCTACATTTTGTATCCTTACACACCTTCCTCAGATTCTCTGTCTCATCCACCTTATCTTGTTCCTTTGTCTTGTGTCGATGATGTGGGAAACATTATGCCCCCCCTTCGACCGGTCGCTTCCTGTCGACTTCAACTCATTATCCAGGAAGTTGATCTAGAGACTCCTTTTTGGTACCTTGGAGCTTACATGCCTTAATGGCAAGTTCTTCGCATTCAACGACAGGCATTCATTATTGGCCTTCGATCGGGTGATTTCGTGGTTGTTCGACTTCAGATCATTCTTCACACTTCGTGAATTGTACTAGCGGTACCTTGAGAACCATTGACATTACTAGTGGTCTCTCTCACGCTTGTTAACGATTTACATCATTGACCGGTAATCAAGTACATCTATTCGCATATTAGAATTTGTACCATGATTAGGTTGGGATTCAAGACCCTGGGCTCAGATCACACAAGTCCAGGTTGCGCGGATTGATTCATGATTGTATACATGACTCTTTTGATTGGATGGTTGCGACCATACCTGAGTCTTTTATATGGTCCTTTTGATTGGATGGTTGCATCCATACCACAGATCATTTATGTTTATCTTCTGGATGGCTGTGCCCATGCCTTATGCACATGTATTTCCTTTCACTATGTACTCATGTATCAGAGATATCAGTTGTACTTGTGTTTGTAGGTTCTCCACGATGGTGTTCTATTTCGGTTATGGATTTGTAAATCATTTCACCCCTCCCACTCTCTCGGCCTTCATGCTTTAGGGGGCATCTGCTACACAGTAATTTGTCACCAACCCCGCATTCCCTAATCTCGGACACTGCCGGTCCGTGTTATTGACATCTGCCTCGTGTCATGTTGCAAATAATGCGTCAATGTCTTCCTTGTCATCTCAGGAAGACCCTTTTTTACTTATGTTTTTGGGTCGTCGTGGGTCAGCAGTTGTTCAAGTTTGAACTAGCCCTAAAGACATCTTCGCTCTATTTCTGTGTTGCACTTGCGACGAGATACTTTTGGAAAGTTTTTTAAACAACTCGTCGAAGCTTCGAAGTGTAACAACTTCATGGGCGATCCTAGGGTTGGTTGTTGGATCAGATGAGCTCGCCTCTCTCCTTTGGGATGGTTGTTCCACCTTTTGTGCAACCTCTCAAAGGGATAAGCTCTTTCTCCCATCTCTTATGGAAGCTCCTCCTCCTATAAATACTTCCTCCATGGCTGAGATCAGCTAGCTTGGTAGCTTTAGAGTTCAAGAGTTTAATAGTAAAAGTAGAGAGTTTTGCTAGAGTGTGGAAGTAGCCTCTTATATAACTTAGCTTGGGATGGTTTTGAGTGGAGTTGGCTTGATTGCAAGAGTGTTCTAGCATTATCCTTTTGGGTAGGAGAGAGAGTTATTCATCCTTTTGGGAGACAATTCATGAGTGAATGCTTGCGGAGACATGCTGATGGGACCCTTCAAGGAGACTTACGACGTCAAGGCTTGGTTGTAAGTTCTACTTTAGTTTATATTAATACAAATCAATGGCTTATTTCCTATATCTTATGTCGAATTGCATATTGATAGCTTGAAGCTCCTTGACTCTTTAAGTAGATCGTTTTTGTCATATTCTATTATGTTCGTGGTTGTTCTCTATATGTTGTTTTCAGGTACAAGTGATTAGAAGAACAAGAGTTGGAGCAACACAACAGGGACTTCATCGAACGATGATTTGAAGGTAGGCCTTCATGACATCAACTTTTTAAGGAAATTTTCTTTGGTATTGTCTTTGTTGTGACTAGACCCACTCCAGGCTAGAGGGGTTGCCTCTGTCCAGAGAGGGAACTTGCCTGTGCCATAGGGGGAGATATCCCACCTGCAACGAGAAATTATCATAAAGGTTGTACAATAATACAGAGCCATGACAGACCTATAAAGTTTCCTCAAATCCAACACTATTAGGGAAATTTCCTACATGTAGCAGGAGAATTTCACAAAGGTTGTAGAAAAACATAGAGTTGCGATAGACGATCAGAGAGCTCACAGAGGGATTGAGTGCTGCCATCATAATGTGAAGTGATGTATTACGATTAGCATGTGTGACTACATGGAAAATGGTAGCCATGACATCCCCCCTCCCTTTCCTCCATTGACACATATTCTAGCACCCCAATCAAAGATATTAATTTTTATATATTATTGAAAAAACATATTTATGTTAGTTTTAATTTTATATAAAAATAAGTATTTTTTCATATATATATATATGTTTATAATTATTTATTATTTTTTTTCTTCATAAAATTGAGAAATAAATTTAAAATTAATTTTAAATTGATCCTTGGTTTTATGTTAAATAACATTATATTTGGAAAACACCATCATTTAGAGTTTCACATTGGATATCATGATCTCAACCTCTTTTTCCATTCATCCCTTCATGTTATGGTGAGGATGTGACCTTTCAAAGACACCCTTTATTCTTCAAGTTTGAGTAGCAACATTGAGAATAGACATAAACTGCATTAAGATCGTTTATAAATCATCATAATGGAAGAGAAGTCTGAGAGCATACAAAGTTTTAATGGAAGATGATTTGCTTTATCAACCATGTTTAACTATGAAGAGTAAATTTACAATCATGAGTATTTAGAAACCCTTATTCTTATTATAAAAAATAAAAGAAAAAACTAAACTATATTTAGGGGTTTCTAAATAGGGTTAAGGGTTACTAAACTATATTTAGGGGTTTCTAAATAAGGTTAAGGGTTATTTGTCTTAGAGGTTTCTTTCCAACAAATAAGGAAATTAAACAAAATCAAATTTTACTTTATATGAATCAATTTTGATAATATAAGTAAAACCATTTCATTTCATATATATATATATATATATATATATATATAAAAGTTAACTTACTAATTTCATTTCATATATATATATATATATATATATAAAAGTCAACTTACTAAATAAGGAAAAAAAATCGTAAGAAATATAACAAATATAATATATATATTTTGAAATTTAAAAATAAAAATAAATTAAGTTGTTTGATGGTGTCTTTCATCCATAAAAAAATATTACATTGATCATCCCATTATCTATAGGTAGTTGTAACCTACACATATCAAATTATATATATATATATATATATATATATATATATATATTTTATTACATTCAAATGTCCTTTTAGGTGTTGTTTACGTAGTAGAGCATGTCATGAAGTGTTATAAAAACCTATGAAGTCCAAGATTCAATTCCCCTTTTTCAAGTTCATGTGCCATCCTCACACGAGTAAGAAACTAACTTGGTTAAAAAATAAGAATAAAATAAAATTATACCTATAAATATAATATAATAACACATATATATGATGATGGTGGTGGTGGTCCACTAAGACCTATGGTCTAATGGACCTTGAAAAGGAAAGACATTAATCAAAATTCTTCAACATTTTAGCTCTATGTTTGAAAAATAGTGAGAAAATCATTCTAAGATCACCATAGTTTTACAGGTTGAAAAGGTCAAGAAGATTGGTAGTGTGACAAAGATTTTGAAAATTAGACCGGGTGTGAGTATAATATGGACAATCTAAGAGAAATCCATTTCCATCTTCTACCCTTTTAGTATCGCAAAGGTGACACTCTTTCATTCCATGGTGTTTTATGAATTGACCAACGCACAGTTTCACTATGAAGCTCATGAGAACTAGTTCTTATCTTAGCAATGTTCATTTTCTTCTTAACATTAGTCAAGATAAATAGATATTTTTTATTTTTGAGATTAGAGTCGATCACCTCCTTATAATACCTTAGTTTCATTTTTCTCTCTAGCTCTTTATCACCCAAAAATTCTCCTTAAATTTGAAGTAATACTATTTTTAATATTATTTGTAATATGCAAAATGATCTCCTCTTTTATCATCCAATGGTCTTGCTAAGGCTGGACACCTTTATGTCATCCCCGTTTGAGTCAAAGGTGAGGGTTTTGGCTAGAGTTAAAAGAAATTTTAGGAAACCTCTTCACTTCCATGTTGTGTAACTTCTTCTTATACATAAGATATCTAGTGATAGCCATGATTTTAATGGAGGAAAGACTTCCTTTAATCTTGAGATTGTAGGTTATAAATTCCTTTTGGATCTATTCAAACTTAATCCAATGCTCTCTAAAGATATTGCAACCCCAAACCTCACATCCATATAAAATAACAAGAGTGATGAGAGTCTCGAAGAGGATGTTTTTTTTGTTTTTGTTTTTTTTTTATAATCCCATATCCAAATATATACTAACTTACAATTGTTTTCTAGTTCATAGTAAGCTTTCCATCCTCCATTTATTTTTTTCTCAATGTTGTAATTCCAATTGAGCTTGTGATGGATGTTGATTCTAAGATATTTGTATGAAGGAACTTCCTCCAAGTAGTTGTCATATATGAAAGTATCATCTATAATATTTTCGAGTCTAATTATCACAATTTTAGTTTTGTCACTATTAACAATAATACCCATCTTGGAGTAGAAATCTTGGAGGATGACTCCTCACTAAAATAACAATGTCATGTCATCAACATAAAAGAGAAGAGTTAAAAAAATATATTTAATAAACAAAATATATGCAATATTATTGGTTTGATCTAATTCCATAGTTAATAGTTAATTTTTTTTATCCATATAATAATACAAATACTAATATAATTTTAAAGTTATACTAAAGCCAACATCAAATTAGTGTATAAAATCTCTCTGTTTATGAGACAAGAAATCCACCTATAACCTATTAGAAAGAAACACATATTGATAAATATATATATTTCATATTTTAAATATATTTTACATTTACAAGAAAAATCATTGAGCCGAAAGGCTCATTCTACAAACCAGTATGATGTGTAAGTCTGCTTGTCTATCATCAAAGTTGAAATTTTGCTCATGTCAGCCAATTTTATTTTATTTATTTATTTATTTTAATGTAAAAAATAACTATACAAAACATTTAAATAATGTATGCTCAAAAAAAATTGCAAGTAAAGAAATTAGATCCCTCTCGGCTCATGTTAGATCTATATTTAAAATGGATCTATGCTGGTTTAATTGAGCCAAGAGGTTCATTCCATAGCCCAATGTGAGAGGGATGTGTAAGTATGTCCGCCTGTTCATCACCCTTTAAAATAAAAATTAAAATAAGAAAAATAGCAAAGTAATTAGAAATATAAAAAATACGTATATTTAAATCTTATACTTTTCAAAAATATTTTAACAAGAGATTTAAATAAACTATTTGAAGATCTAGATTAACTAATCTATGTCAATTCATATATATCTATATATAGAAAAAAATTGTTAAAATAAAATATTTTAATACTAATTAATATTGAAATATATTTAAAAATACATTAATAATAATAATAAAAAACTATTTTAATTTGCCTCATAATATTGATATAATGTCTCCATGTACATGTTATGTAAAATATTGCAATATCAATTATCTATATATTATATATCATATTCGAAAAATTATGTACATATCATGAAAAAACTAAGTTTTTATGGTTAAAACATTTATTTGCTCTTATATATACTTTATTTAGCATTCAAAAAGACAATTTAAACAATGAAAAATAATATTTTCTTTTGCACTCTAAAGAAGTTTGCAAGTGAAAATATTTGATCTCTTGACTCATATTAGATCCGTACATAAAATAAATCTATGCCGGTTTCAAAAAGTGTATTGTATTAATAGAATTATTTAATGTGGGATAGAAAGAAGTTCCTCTTTGAAACTTTAGTCACTCCAGTTATCTTATATGGATGTGAGGTTTGGGGTTCTAGCATCTCTAGAGAATCCTGGAGAAAGATTGAGCAAATCCAGAAGCGTTTTATAATGTATAACCTCAAAATTAAAAGCAACACACCCTATCCTATTCTCCTTATAGAAGTGGGTCTTTTCCCTATCGAGAGCCTAGCTATGACTAGGCTTCTATTGTACAAGCACAAACTCAATAACATAGGAGACCATAGACTTCCTAAGCTAGCTTTAAATTCCAGCCAAAACCACCTAAGGCTCAAACGAGGTTGGTATAAAGACGCTAGGGCCTGGTTAAACCATTGGGAGATCGACAAGAATGTTGCATCGCAAAACCCTAAATAACATTAAAAATATTGTTACTTCTAAGTTCAAAGAAAAAATGTGGTGTGAGAAAGATTTAGCAGCTAAAAGAAAATTAAGATATTATAAGGAGGTCATCAACCGCACCCTAGAAGATCAAAAGTATCTCTCTGTTTTAACTAGCTCAAAGAAGAAAATTAATATAGCCAAGATTAGAACGAATTCTCATGAGCTCCATAGTGAAACAGGTCATTGGGCAGTTCCTAAAACACCATGGATGGAAAGGTTTTGCCATCTCTGTGAGAATACGAACATTGAGGATGAAAATCACTTCCTCTTAGAGTGCCCCGCGTACAACCACATTAGATCTTAGTTTCAAAATCTTTGTTGCAATACTGACCTCCCTAGCCTTTTACGTTATCAAAATTACAGTGAGCTCGGGAGGCTTCTCTCCAAGCGTTTTGAGCATAGGAATAAAATCTTAAATCGAAGTAAATAATTCATTTCTTTAGGTTCAATAGACCAAAGTTTGGTCTCAGTGGACGTTAACCATCATCATCATCATCATCATTTTTAAAGATATAGATAAACTAGATTATCTAAATTTAAAAACATATTATAATATTATTTTTTTAATATAATTAACATTAACCTGTTATATTATAATATATTAAAACACCAAATCTTTTCAATAAAATCAAACCCTTCCAACCAGAGTTGGAATTTCAAAACAGACTCACTCGTCAAATTTGCCAGTTTTTACACCTCCCCACCCATTTTCACAATTTCAACAAAATATCATGACGGTTTTACAAAAAATTGTCTATATTTGACGGACAAATCACCAGGTGGCAGAGAATTTACCCATCAAATTCTATCGTTGCTTCCAACTAACTTTATAAACTACCATTTTACTTAATAATACATACATCATAACTTCCATCATTGATTGAATTGTTGGGATTCTTTTGAAATTGTTCCATGATTTCTCGTGCAAAATGTTGAAATGTGTCTTCAACGAATCCCTGTTGATAACAATTGTGTGTATTGTATTTAGTGAAATGTCGGCTAAACACCCAACATATGTGTGTGATGGCATCGATTCTACTAACTCCCACTAACGGCTTGATGGCATCAGATGTGTGCTCTTTGTCTCCCGTCAAACCTTTGATAGAGAGGCTCCATAAACGTTTAATTTAAATTATTATCATTAAACAATTATTATCGTTCAGCTTTTAAAGAAGGGGTTGTTGTTACATTGAAGAGTTCCCATGTCTTCTCTTATACATGGTTACACAAAGTATTTTAAGGGACTATTACAAGTTACAATGGTTATATGATACAAGGGGTTTATCAATATTTTATGGTTTAATATAACAATATAATTTTTAAAATTTTTAAGTTTGGTTTATTATTTTTATTTGTTTTTGGTAGGAGAGGAAATTAATATTTTTGAAACTAGCATAAATTTATTTTAATAAACAATTTATCAATTCATATCGAGAGGGATCAAATCTTTTAAGGTGTAATTTTTTTTTAAAGCATAAAATTTGAAAAAAAGATTGCACGTCGAGAATTTTGATATCTTTATAGGCTTGATAGATCTTCGATTAAGATGGATATACACTAGTCTTTTAATAAATTACTAATCTCCTTCATTTTGAGCAACACAACAATGAAATATTTTTTTTAATAAACATAATAGGTAAGAGTTTACATATTAATAAATATAGATTATGGACCACAACCCTTACATAGCTTTTCGAATACAAAATTTCTATTGACCAAAGACTGTTAAAAAAAATGTAGGCTCTGACGCTGTTGTTCCATCTTAAACTAAATACATTAACACTATAAATTCTACAAAACTGCCTAGTATTAAGCAAAATTTAATAGAATCATATGAAAATATATATGTAAAGAGCTCAACCCAAGACCTCATGTCACAAACTTAACAACGATTGTTTCCATCAATAATGTCTCTTCTAACTCGACGAGTTCTTTTCCCTCCGACAGTGATGTTGGGACCTTTCATCACCGAGAGCTGACTACAGATAGCCATTTCTTGTGACTTCCATTATAGACAAACAAACACCTAATGCTTGAAATTCATTGCTATGACCATCCACTACCTGTTCCATTTTTTTCTTAATGACCGAGTAGCTTAGCTTCTAGGAAAAGTTGGAACAACATCCTCTGCTTTTCAACCATATCCTCAAGCTTCTTAATGGAGACTATCAGAGCCTGTGAAGCATCCAATAGTATTTCCAACACAATGTTGCCATCAACATTATCAAAAGGGACATAGGAATTGGCCATTGCATACCATAAATTGTAAACCCAACTAGATAGCTCACTGGTAGTGAAAACGCCAGCTTCATAATAAAGTTGAGACAAGAACCCAATAATACTATGAGAAAACCAAAAGTTTAATATATAGGGAGGAACATTACCATTCCATGAGTTGAACATTAGCTGAAAATTTAACTCCTTTCCCCAAAGGTAACTAGATAGACAATTGACAAGGAAGGAATGGTGTTAGATGACTTTCATAACTCCATTCTTCTACTTGAGGCTCTGAACATTGCATCCGAGATGAACCACTCTGGATCCCACCTAGAAGAGAATAAATAGAAAAGACACCACTCTCTTGAAATGGTCGATGAGACCTGCCACTTGTGATCCCATTTAATAAGTCGAATTGAGAAGGAACGTGGCTAGAAATAGGCAATTTGTGAGAAGCCAAAACCCCTTCAATAAAATGTTTTAACCATAAGAATTTTTTTATTTTCAATTGCTTTATATAATATATACATAGTTGACAGTGGAATACTTTATTCAATATGGACATTGAAATATTTTATTTATGACCCACATTTTCCATGTTAAATTGTTTTTTTCTTATTCATATTTCTTTCTCTCTCATTACGTTGAATTCTTTTGTTATTCATATTTTTTTAAATGCTACATGCTAACTTCATATTAAGTACTCAAGACATTACACATCTCCCCAGAAAGCACCTTTCAATGGAAGAAAAAATCTTTCTTTAGAGAGAGAGAGAGATTTAATATTGAAATAGTTTACCTAACTTGCATATTGAAATATTTTATTCATAATTAAGTACTCAAGACATTACACATCTCCCTAGAAAGCACCTTTCAATGGAAGACAAAATCTTTCTTTAGAAAGAGAGATTTAATATTGAAATAGTTTATCTAACTTGCATATTGAAATATTTTATTCATAAGAAACATTGGATTTTTTTTTTTGTTATTACTGTTTTTTAAATGCTACATACAATTACAAATTAAAAATTAAATAGATTACACATCCCCGTCATATTAATTGAATGAATTACAAATCTCGCTCATAAGAAGTAATTAAAATGTTTCACTTTTAATTACCTTTTCTCTCTCTATATATCTCAAGTTGATATAAAATTATGTTTTCTCATCATTAAAATATTTTTATTCTCTCTTTAAATATATATCAAGATGATAATGAATTATATTATTTAGAGTGGATATTTAGATATTTTATTTAAAGTCCACATTGAACTATTTTTAAATAGTAAAAGAATTACAAATCCTCTTCATACTAGAAAGTGAAAATATAAGAAATTTCCCTCCCTTGTTCCCCTTCACAATTTCTCTGGTGTGTTTTAATTGTTTGATTTGATTTATTGGATTTCTATTATTACTTTTTGATCTAATGCTCCAATACAACATCTATCCCATAATGGGTTGTAGAGTGCCTCTTGGCACACCAACTATTTCTTATGTGACAACGTTTAGAGTATTTGGTGTATGGGTTAAGATGTCTATTTTATTGAATTGTTTTTTGTGGAGTTATTGCATGTTATTTATGAATTTGTTATCTTCTTACATGCGAGGGAACAAATGGCTATTGAAAATATCTAAAAACAATGTTTGAAGTATTTGGCGAATGGGTTAGAAAATGTCCATTTTAACGAGTTGTTGTGTAATCGATATGGGTTTTTTATCTTCCTGCATGAGAGGGAGAAAATGAACATCAAAGCTTCTAAAAACATTGGTTTAAGTATTTATTAAATATGCTAAAGTTTCTATTTATTGGGTTGTTTTTTGTTGTGTTGTTATGTAGTTCACGTGATTTTTTTATCTTCTTGTATGAAAGAGAATAAATGACCATTCAAAATATCTAAAAGAAATGTTTGAAATATCTAGTGAATGGATTAAGGTGTCATAGTTAAAATATTTATCCATCCTTTTTATCCAATCCAACAATCCATTTGGATGGAGGTTCCCATGGTAAAGGGAATATCCATCCTCGATATTATACCCAACTTCTTTAAGGTTGAGAGAATTTTTCCATCCATGCCTTTCTCTTTTTCTTCATGTTTTCCTAGTTATTGCACTATATTTCATTTTTATGCACAAGTCTTTTACTTTGATGTGCAATCTCTAACTTTCAAATATTTATTATAATGCTTGCACCTCTTCTAAGATGCCACCAACTTGATCTTTTGCATGATCTCTTGACATTTTCTTTCCTCTTTATTATGAACTAAAACAAATTCCTCTGTTTTTCATTATAATAACTAAACTACCATTAATGATAATGTCAATTCAATATGATAGAGTAATTCAAAACAAAATATTTCTAAAATGAAGTGTATACCATATGATACATAATCATAATATAGGAACTAATGACAATTCAAATTCAAATCAACATTATAATAAACAGACAAAACATAAAAGATATATTGTTTTACCATGGTAGCCCCAACCCATCCAAACCTTTGACTTATCTTCTAACTTGCAACATTTAGTTTTAATTTCTTCCAATATGTTAAAAAGACATTCAAAACCTAATCTATGTACACTATATTTATAATACAAATATCTAATCCTATCTTGTCTTTATCACTATTAGTCCCCAACCCTTTCCAACCTCTAACACACACACACACACACACACACACACACACACACACACACACACACACACAGAGAGAGAGAGAGAGAGAGAGAGAGAGAGAGAGAGAGAGAGAGAGAATTTCTTCCAATATGTTAAAAAGACATTCAAAACCTAATCTATGTACACTATATCTATAATACAAATATCTAATCCTATCTTGTCTTTATCACTATTAGTCCCCAACCCTTTCCAACCTCTAATTCTATCTTGTCTTTATCACTATTAGTCCCCAACCCTTTCCAACCTCTAACTGAGAGAGAGAGAGAGAGACTGAGAGAGAGAGAGAGAGAGAGAGAGAGAGAGAGAGAGAGATTAAGAAAAAACTTATTTTAAAACTCATTTCACTCTATAAGGTGGTAGGGAAAGTGGGGTTCTCATTAACTCGAGAGGCAATATAGAATGCTCCTATGTATGGAGTTTAGGAATTTTTATAGCAATCTTGCCAAGGCATATGCCCTTCTGCAAGGATTAATGCTAACTACTTCACTTAATATTCAAAATTTGACTGTGGTGGGGGAATTGAAGAATGTCATTTGAGATATGATCTTGACACAAGTCCCATGGATTTTATATTAGCATCAATCTCCATTAGGATTTAACAAGCCTTATCACACATTCCAAGCATGATATTTTTCATGTGTTTAGTAAAAATAACCGAAACAAAAATTATTAGATGAATGAGGCTATGTATGAAAATGAGGAAAACATTGTTATGGATGGCATAACTTATTTTCTACCAATCCCATGAAGACATCTATCCCCTCATGAAATGTCAAATCAAAGGGATACTTGGCTCTTATTATGAAGTATAAATCTCATGTTATGAGCCTTGGGGTGACATGAAGGCTCTATTGTTACACAATGTAGTTGTATTATAACAATGATTATGAAACAGTAAGCCTCTATCATACAATTAAGGTAGGATTCTAAAAGAATTGATATGGATTTTCTATGTTGGATATGTAGTTTCTTGGCCTATGACTTGGTCAAGTGAGCATTTGAGTGGAATTTGGATCTATAAACTTTTGGCCCTTGGATTAGTCCTCAAATAAGTGGTCTAAATCCTTCTTGTTTAAGGGTTTGGTGGCTCAAAGGAATTGTGGTCTCTACTTCCACTCTCTTTTGGGAGAGTAGTGGTTCTTTTGATAATTAATGTTGGGTGTGGAGCATAACTATCTTCTTTATTCAGAGGTATCACCACATTGGACCCCAATTTGTAATGGGGCGACAACGCCACCAGGGGGGGTCTAGGGGGGCACGACGACGATTTTTATGAGCCCGCCCAGCAAGGGTTTAGGGGAAGCCCCCTTAAGCTAAAAATAGATGTAAAATTGCCTTGTAAAATATTGTAATTTCTTAGTCAATCTGGGTTGTTCATTAGGGGGATGATCTGACGGTAGAAGTTATGTTTAATTTAGGGTTTTTTTCCCTAGAAGGCAACCCCTCGCTATATATTAGGGAATTGTATTGCGGCTATGTAGATGTGTATTCTGAGTGAGAAAGAGAGAGGAGATTGTGTGAGAGAGAAGAGGAAATTACAATGAAATTGTTGTAGGTTGTATCTCTTCATTTTGCTGGATAATACAAAAGGAAGGACTGACTGTTTCTCAGTGGACGTAGCCTAAATTGGGTGAACCACGTATATATGTGTCTCTCTTGTTTTATGCATTTTTTGTGTTTATGTTTCTGCAATATTTTATGTGTTCCATTGCTTTGTAATATATAATTTTCTAACAACTGGTATCAGAGCCAAAGGTCTATTTGACTGATAAACTTGCAGGAGAGAAGGGTTCCTAGTTCGAGTGGGAGAAATAGCAGAAGATGGTAGGTTTAGGGTCGAAAATTTTAACGGCCAAAACTACCAACTGTGGAAGATGTTGATGGAAGATTATCTATATTAGAAAGATCTGTATCTACCATTAAGCGGAAAGACAAAGAAGCCAATGATTATGACAGACACAAATTGGGATATTCTCGACAGAAAGACACTTTGAAAAATACGAATGTCCCTAGTAGTGTTGGTAGCATTTAATATTTCAAAGGAAATGACAACAGAGGGTTTAATGTCGGCATTGGCCAAATTATATGAAAACACCTCGTCCTCAAATAAGGTATTTCTTATGAAGCGTTTATTTAATATGAAGATGTCGGAAGGTGGATCTATTGTTGATATTTTAAATGAATTTAATGATGAAGAAGTTAGGGCTCTACTAATTTCTATAGGGGTAAATTTTGATGATGAAGTTAGGGCTCTACTATTTTTTTGCTCATTGCCAGAAATTGGAATGATTTAGTTATGGCCATTACTAACTCTATCTCTGGATCTACTACTTTAAAGTTTGATGGTCTTGTTGGTGCAATTCTTACTGAGGAAATGTGATGGAAAAGCTCTGGTGAAACATTAGGTAATGCTCTGACTACAGAGACTAGGGGAAGAAAAATGGAAAGAGGAAATAACCCAGGATATCTTAGTAAGTCAAGGAAAGGTAGATCCAAGTCTAGATCGGGAATAGTGTGCTGGAAATGTAGGAAGAAAGGACACCTGAAGAAATATTGTAAGTCTCCGAAGGGAAAAGAAGGAGACGCTCAAAAAGAAAACAATAATGAAGCAAATGTGACAGGTGATGTGTTGTAAGATGCTTTGATTCTTTCAATAGAAAATTTATTGATGCCTGGGTGGTAGATTCAGGGATCTCATTCCATGCCATACCTGATAGGAAACATTTTCATGATTATGTTCAAGGAGATTTTGTACAGGTTTGTTTAGGTGATGATAAAACCTGTAAAATCATTGGAATGGGTAAAGTTTTCATAAAACATTAGAATGGAAACCAATGGCTATTGAAGGAGGTAAGGCATGTTCCAAATCTGAAGAAAAATCTAATTTCAACTAGGTAGCTGGGAGGTGAAGGTTGTGTAACTAATTTTACAGATAAAACTTGGAAGGTCACTAAAGGAGTCCCGGTAATAGCAAAAGGAGAAAAGGTTGGTACATTGTATTTATGCAATAGTATTTCTAAGTTTGTTAATGCTTTAACCTATACATGAGAAGATACAACATTTTGGCATCTTAGGCTCAGGCACATGAGTGAGAAGGGGATGGAGATTCTTCACTCAAGAAATTTTTTGCTAGGTTTGAAGCATGTTGATTTGGAATTCTATGAGAATTGTGTTTATGGAAAACAGAAGAGAGTCAGATTCCTCAGAGTTGGGAAAGAAAATAAGAGCAAAAAATTAAAGCTTGTGCATACATATGTATGGGGACCTTCTCAGGTATCATCTCTTGGTGGCTCTCGTTATTATGTTACTTTTATTGATGATGCAACCAGAAAAACAGGATTTATTGTATTCAAAATAAATTTGATGTATTTGATACTTTCAAGAAATGGAAAGCTTTGGTTGAAAATGAGACAGGAAAAAGGTTGAAGTGTCTCAGATCAGACAATGGAGGTGAATATTGTAGTAAATACTTTGATAATTATTGTTTAGAGCATGGAATTCGCAGATACAAGATAGTTCCAGGAACACCACAAGAAAATGGTGTGTCATAAAGGATGAATAGGACAATCATGGAGCGTGCAAGGTGCATGAGATTGCATGCAGGATTGCCTTTACAGTTTTGGGCAGATGTTGTAGATACTGATGTTTAACTAATAAACAGAGGGCCTTCAAGTTCCTTGGATGGAGATATTCCAAAGGAGGCATGGACAGGTAAAAAGGTAAACTACTCATTTTTAATTACTTTTGGTTGTGAAGCCCCTGTCCAAATTAATAAAGAAAAGAGAACAAAGCTTGAGGAAAAATCAAAGAAATGTACCTTTATTGGATATGGTGTTAATGATTTTGGTTATCAGTTATATGATTATGAAAATCACAAAATCATTAGGAGCAAAGGTGTCATATTCAATGAAAATGTTTTGTATAAGGATCAGATGTTGGAAAAGAAATAGGAAAAATAAAACAGAGAATACAATGCTTGATAAGATCATAGAAAAAGTAAAGATGCTTGAAAATCATAATGATCAACAACTAGAAAAACAACAACAACCACAACAACAACAAGCACCTCAAACTCTTGAAAGTGGTGTTAGAAGATCTACCAGGATAAGTAGACCCCGTGAACAATACTCTCCTTCAATATATTATGTATTGTTGACTGATTCTGGTGAACCAGAATGTTATGAAGAAGCAGTGTAGGTAGAAACTAGGAAGAAGTGGGAGCTAGCCATGAAAGAAGAGATGGACTCCTTGGTACATAACCAAACTTGGGACTTAGTCAACTTGCTTGCAGGTAAAACAAAATTGTAGAATAAATGGGTTTATATGTTTAAGGAAGAAGATGAAGGTAGAAAAATGTATAAAGATAGACTTGTGGTGAAGGGGTTTGCATAGATAAAAGGTATAGACTTTGATGAGATATTTTCTCCTGTTGTTAAAATGACTTCAATCCGAACTATTTTAAGTCTAGTAGCAACATAATATTTGCATCTTGAGCAGTCGGATGTAAAGACAACCTTTCTCCATGGGGATTTGGAGGAAGATATATATATATATATATATATATATATATATATATATATATATATATATATATATATATATATATATATATATATATATATATATATATGCAACAACCACAAGGATATGAGGTCAAAGGGAAGGAGAAACTAGTGTGCAAATTGAAGAAAAGATTGCATGGCTTAAAACAAGCTCCAAGGCAGTGGTATCTAAAATTTGACAGGCTTATGTATGAAAAAGGCTATACCAGATTTCATTCTGATCATTGTGTTTATCTCAAAAGGAAAAATGACAGCAGCTATATTATATTGTTATTGTATGTAGATGACATGCTTGCTATAGGTTCTAACATGCAGGAAATAAATGTGCTCAAAAGAAAATTGGAAAACTCATTTGTGATGAAGGATTTGGGTGCTACAAAACAAATCCTTGGTATGAGAATAAGTAGAGACAGGAAAAATAACAAATTAACATTGTCTCAAAGTGAGTACATACAAAAGGTGTTGAAAAGATTTAATATCCAGAATGAAAAACCAGTTAGTACACTTTTGGCTAGCCATTTCAATCTAAGTAAGGAGATGTGTCCCAAGACTCAGGAAGAGATGGATTATATGTCTAAAGTTCCATATGCATCAACGGTTAGAAGCTTAATGTATGAAATGGTCTGCACAAGGCTTGCTATTGTACATGTAGTGGAAGTTGTATGCATGTACATGAACAATCTAGGAAAAGAACATTGGATGGCAGTGAAGTGGATTCTCAGGTATTTGAGAGGTACCACATATCAAGCATCATGCTTTGGTTTTTCACATATTACTCTACAGGGATATGTTGATGAAGATATGGCAGGTGATCGAGATAACACGAGTAGCACCATAGGGTATGTGTTTAATGTAGGTCGAACAACTATCAGTTGGGCTTCAAAATTTCAAAGTGTTGTTGCACTCTCAAAAACAGAAGTAGAGTATGTTGCTGCTACAGAGGCTAATAAATAAATGATTTGGTTACAAAGGATTCTGGATGGATTCGGTAAGAAGCAGGAGTTGGGCAGGTTATACAGTCACAGCTAGAGTGCCATTCATCTTACAAAGAACTCTGCATTTCATTCCAAGACTAAAAATATACATTTCAAGTACCATTTCATGCGGTCAGTGTTGGAAGATGGAGAGTTGAAGCTAGAAAAGATACAGACTAGCCAGAATCCTGCAGATATGTTAACAAAAGTTGTAACCAGGGAGAAACCGAGATCATTATGTTAGAAGTAACCACTTGACCCACTGTTTTTTCATATTAGATACAAATAAATGAATATATTCTTCCAAACATTTTTTCACTATCTCATTTTTCCCATCAGGATGAGGTTGCTAAGATGAGCTATGAGCTAACTGAGTACCAAGATAAGAAAATAATTATATCCAAAAATTTCTAGTGAAAATGGGATCTCTGTTGCTTGCAATAATATTTTGGTTTCCATGTAGCTTTCTAACTGTTTCCAAAAATGTAGTAGTGACTATATTGGCCTTCAAAGGATGAGATAATGCACAAAAGTGTGCATACTTGTGTTGTTTCTCGACAAACACCCTCCAAAATTTTACCTACAATTGAATTTTGAAGCATACTTTGGATCTTGCGATTGTTTGTTCCGTAGTCACTTCTTGGTCTATCAATGTTTTATTAAGTCTCTGATCTCCCTTCTTGAATTGTAAGTGTCAAAGTCACCTAATCACACATGCTCAGTCCGCAACAAGTTCATGAGCACATTGTTTTACACAAGATTGTACAATAATAACACAATCCAATAATTTTGCACCTGTGTGATGATCAATCCATGTCAAAAGTCATTGTGCGCTTTCATTGACAATATCTCACTTTTGGTTGTGATTGTACTTTTGTTTCAGTGAGTGTTCCAAAATGTCGCTTTTGCGTGCCTTCACTTTTGCGAGTGTCGTTTTCATGTTTTCAACTATTGCCTTCACTTGCTTTCATATTAATTAGTGTCATTTTGATGTTATATTAGCTCTATCATGTGTTATTTTCATTGTCGTTCACATATTGCAAGTGTCATCTTTTAGCATGTTAAGTGTCACACATCATACAAAATCTAGTTCTAGTTGTTCCAAGGGGTACTATTTGTGTTAATGAGTTGTCCTTATCATGTAAACATGTATCACACTCATTTCCAAATTTTCAAGCACTATCACACAAGTTTCGTCAGTTTCATCACAAAGTATATCTTTAGTGTCGCACTTGGAGAGAGTTGTCGCAATGTTGTCGCATTGAGGAAAAAATGCTTTCCATGTGTTTTGAGTGTTCCATGTTGTTTCTTCAAGAGAAATAAGTGTGCGATCATGTTCAAGTCTTTCTTCTGTTCAAATTTCTCTCACTGATCCAACACTTAGTAAAAAATGGGAAAAATCCCCAACCAAACCTCTCAACCTTATTCAACCCTCCTGGACTACGCATTGTGCAGTATTAGTCCTCAAGAAACAACCTTGCCTCTTGGAACTACACAATGCACAATTTATGCCTCCCAAATTTCACACTGTGAAATCTCAGTGCTCAAGCCCAACCCATAAGCTCCAAAACTGCCCAATCCTTGTTTCTAGCCAACATTCTCTGCACACTACATAGTCTTAAGCATTAAGCCTTAGCCTTGAGCTCTTGAACTACACATCTGCACAATCACTTGGCCTCTCTCCTTCTAGAACCACGCATTGGGAAACTTCAAGCCTCAAGCCTCAAGCTTAATGCCTTGACCCCTCAACTGTGCAATCTCCCATCATGTTCTCTTGTCTGAACTACGCATTGGGAAACTTCAAGCCTCAAGATTAATCACCTAATTTCCTCAATTATGCAATCACTTAGCCCAGGCCTTCAGAACTGCGCAATGTGTCATCTCAAGCCTCAAGCCTCCTACTTGAGCCCCTCCATTGTGCAGTCCCTCTGCCCAGGCCTCCAAAACTGCACATTGCATAGTCTAAAAGCTCAAACCTCCACCTTGAGCTCTTGATTCCCTCAACCATGGTCCACGAAATTGGTTGACCCTGACCATCATGAACTATGAATTACGAAGTATGAAGCCTCATTCCTAGATCTTGGCCTCTGGAACTCCGCAATCCCTAAGTTAGACACTCAACCAGTCACCAGTTCTAGCCCTGACAAGTGATTTCATGAAGAATATTAGACTAGGGGTTTTCTAGACTGATGTCTTCTTATCAATAGTGGATTGCAGTCGCAGGTATTATATTATGTCATGATAGGATGATGATGAAGGAGATGGATAAGGAGACCATGCTACAAGACACCTAAGGAGCCGAAGAGATAAGATGATCATTAGGAGGGAATATGAAGGAACACTGGTTTACAACTGAAGACCAAAGATCAGGATTGCATGAAGACTCCATTTGATTCACAACCCTTTGGAGCGCATATATGAAGAACAAATCATATCTCTCATGAAGACAAATAATTGGATACATCTCTTATTGAAAGAAAAGAAACAAGAGGAACAACTTACTGCCACCTTATCATGGAGTCCATATTGTCATTGTCAAGTTGTCACCTATGCAAGTGTCACCACAATGTCATGTGTGTCCATGTGTCTTGCCACATCTCTTGTGGATGTAATGATGTAAATATCACAAGAAAAAGACAAAATGTAATGTAAAGTGGAAGTCCAAGAGTCATGTACAAAATATGAAGAGTCATGTAAGCGTTGAAAAGTCATAGAGAAGTAGAACAATTAGGAGGGTAGTCCAAGAGTCAAAAGGGAGGTGAATGGTCACCCCATTTGTTATATATACACCCTGATTGTACAAGCAAGGGAATTTTCACCTTGGCTTCTCCCATAAGGCATCAAAGGGACAAAGTCAGTACTTTTGGGGAGCAAGTCGTGGCTCCAACGCCCCACTATTGGAGCCAGTGATGTTCTTTGTATACATGTGTACTAGGAATTTTACTTAATATATGAAGCCTGATGGCCAACACATTCTTCATGCATGGATTATGAATATTTGTAAGACTATTATGTGAATGTTTGTGATTCATGTTTGTTTTCACCTCTACTAAAGTAGTTGAACTATTTCGGTTATTTTAGTGCTTATTTAATTGAAAACATGCTGTAATAATTGTAACAATCATCACATATATGTGGACTATTATGCTTGATGTTAGACTAAGTTACGTCCGGGTGTGACAAAGGACCCTTCCAAGACCTTTTGCTTTCGTGATGTGTTAGATTGCATTTTTAAAAGAATATAAATTAATACATCTGCATGTTGTAAAGAAGAGGAACATGTTAATCATCGGCAACATAAAAACATAAGCTGTTGATAATGAAGTTCGTCCAGGAGGGACTACGTCTCCAAGCCCCGGTGTCAAGATGGTGTAGGCCGCTGCATTAAGTGTTGTCAATAGTAATGATGTACATAAGAGGTGATGTTGTTATCATACTAGGAAAATGCCCTCATGCAGGAGTGGTGCCACGAAATGTTCCACTACAGGAACTCTTAGTCAAAAGACTCTTATCAGTATGATAGAAAAACTCATGCATGATGAGCATCCCACCAACATGGCATAAAAGGGATCTCAAAGCAAAAATGCATGGTGACACATGAGTATCCCATCAACACACAACAAAGGGATCTCAAAACACAACATGACAAATCATGACAATAAGTACATCACACAGATGATTCTGCATCACATCAAGCAGGAATCATGAAAATGAGTAAGAAATAGGATCCCACATCAAGCATCAACAGGGATCTGTGCAGCACAATGCATAGCAAAAGAAGTACATGAATACACTGCATATACCTCACAACCAAGGGCCATATGAAGAAGCGGATTTCAAACTGCTGAAGCTGTTTGTGCTATCGATCTCACGGCATCAATCGCATGGAAATGAATGCTCGCACATGAATGCTGACACCTGCATTCCGCTTAGAAAAGTAGCTGAAGAATAGAATGAGAAAATGAGAAATCTGAACACACCATCAAATTTGTGGCATCGAATAGTGAAAAATTGACTATCCAATTTCTGAATTCTGAGAAATTGAGAATCTGGGGCTTAAGGAATCTTTTAGATTCCCCCTAGATTCCTCAAAGATTCTGCTCTATAGGTGGACTGGAAATCTGCAACTCCAAAAGAAAATCTGACCTTGCCATTACGATCCCTGCGGAAAACCATGAAAAACAACTGTAAACTTGACTATATTCCGACATGGAGAAAAATTACCTCATCGGGAAAATTTCAAGGATCATGGTTCTGCTCCCTGTTTTTGCAACAATCATGGTTCCACCTGCATACTGAAAAATGGCTGAAAAATGTAGAACTCGAATGGAGACACGGACAACGACATTGTGTTCGTGGCATTGAGAAGTGCTGAAACCATATAAAATTTGTCAAAATCTGACAAAGTGAAAATTCGGCCCTCTTGCAAAATGTTGCCTCGAACTACGAGTACTGCCTCTTCCACCTCAAAATCTGTGCCCACCCCTGGTTCCTCCCTGCATTAAAAATTAATTAAAAATTCCTCGATCTACGTGCGTGCTCTTAGCTTCATGTTTCTGCCTTGGTAAAAAAAATTGGGTTTACATTAACATTTGTGGCAGATTTGTTAAAGAAAAGGTCATTGGCCTGTTGGTGGCAGAGGAATCTTAGCAGGCGGAGGTTTGGGGTTCCAACCTGATCACATCCATTTTTAACAAAGGTGTGATTTTGTGGTTGTAACTGCCATGTTATATGTAATTGTTGCATTAAAAATGGTGTATTGTTGTTTTGGGCGGCGGTTGTTACATGGGGCCGCCCAGTGGGGGTCGGCCCACATGGGCTGGGAGGATTCGATTCCCGCGGTCTCACATATCACGTTGGGTTATATATATATGGTGAAGAGAGGAGGGGGTGGTGGGGTTGGTGGCCCCCACCCCCTTTATTTATATATATATTTTTATTATTTTTAGATTAAAAATGGACCATTTTAAAAATGCAAAATGTTGGACCGTAGGAGTCAAACTCTCCAAGCCACAAATTCACCTGGAATCTGGCCCAGGTTGGCCGGAATCCGGTGGTCGGGTTCTGTCCAAATTGTGGCCTCCTTAAGCCTGCCTAGTTAGCAAAAAGTCAACTGAAATTTCACTGCTTCTAACTTTCGCATCCGGACTTGGTTTTATGAATCGTTCGCACTGCCATGATCAGGACGACGAGATATATGCTTTGGTCCTAGTTTGAAGGGATTCTAATAAATTTTATTTTTGAGCATTCATAAGCCCTCTTTGTCTTGTGTGTGTCTTTGGAGCCACCTGGATCAATCCTCCCCACTAAGGAGCTTTTGGTCCTCCAAAAACATGAAAAATACCCTACAACTTCTTTGTATCTTGTCTGCATCACAAGCATCCTGAAAAGTCTCACTTCCATCTCCTTCACCTTTGTTCTTTGGAGCCTTAAGTGATCAGCCGACAATTGCAATCTCTGCAACCTGTAGTACATTGTTTTGAAAATTACATGCTTGAATTTCATGACCAACTAATGACCCAACCATCCCACACTTGACATGATTTTATAACACATACTCGGTGATCAAGTTTACAACAAGATGGACACAATACCCCAGCTACAAAAATAAGGCCGACACATCATTGTTGCTTCAACAAGTGATGGAAAACACATCATCACTGCAACACATGATTTACAAAAATAAGGCCAAACACTATTGTTTTGCTTTGACAAGTGAAGGAAACACGACATCACTTTCACAGTTCAACATGCAACACAAAATAAGACCAGAAATCATTGTTGTTGAACAAGTGATGGAAAACACATTATCAATTTTACATTTTAAAATGCAACAAATGATTTACAAAAGTATGACCATGAAACACTAACATGTCTAGGAACCATTTTTCACTTATCAATGTGAATGGGTTGCCTCCTTGTGCTGGTTTTGCTTTTCAAACAACTGCTTCACCTGGTTCACTCATCGACGCTTTGTCTTTAAGACACTGCTCTGGATGGAGCCTGCAACAAGTGTCTCTTTGATGGCCATTTATGTTGTAATGGCTGCAGTACATCTTCTTCCTCTAGCTCTACTTAACATGTTTCTTTGCCTGCTGTTGAGAGAGTCTTTCATGCCTCTTATTTGTTTGTGCTGCTATTCTTTTCCAACACTTAGGAAATGTATGGTTATGTAATCCAAAAAAGGTACATGTTTTTCGATGCCATGTTTTATGTTCATCATTAACAACATGATTATAATCAAAATGAACATTCGCATGTTGAAACTGGTTATACCTTTCCTTGCTGTCTCTGGTGTAAGTATGGCGATGAGAGCTTGCCTCAACTCTTTCCTTGCCATGAACACTGTCATGGTATGATGGGGATGTTTTCCCATCATTCTTTTTCCTTGACAATTTCGACGATGTCTCGGAATAATTTGACACCTTCGAGCATTCTCCTTCAGTGTATCTCGAGCCTGAAAATTGAGGTCTCTGCATAACCTCCAATAGTTGAGTTATGCCTTGGTTATTAATGCCAAATTTTTCTTCCTCCTCGTGCCTCATCCTGGTAAGGAGCCTCATGTTTGTCCCTGAAATTGGGATCTCCAAATCTCCAACATAAATCATACTATGTGAGGATGAAACTGAAAGGAAATCAACATCTTTTACCTCCTCTGTCGATTAGGAAAGAATTGATGAGGGCTTCTCATCATCTATTGTTGGTGGTTCTCTAGTTGTCTCGACACATTCCCCAACTTCCTTTCTGACATACCCAAGTCCTGCCTGACGGGGTAATTATTCTACTTTGATGGGGTTGACAATGCCTTGGCCATTAATGCCTAAGCCTTTCCTTTCAGACCCCATTTTCTTCAACAGTTTGGAGCCAATTCCTATGGTATGATTTTCAAAAACAGCAAAATCATCATCAGGACACATACATGAATTCAGAGAATTACATTTTACCTCACATGGGTCACATTGTAGCTTTTCCAAGGCCTCGTCCTTAGCTTGCAACTATCATAGAAAACTTTGTTTCTCCTCTTCCTCTTCATGTAGACGCATCTTCAATTCAGCATTCTCTGTTTGAAGATTCTGGTTGTTGTTTGTTATAGACATTTTTGTGCCTTACAGCTATAAGCATGAAATGTCCATAAACCAAGGGATCCTAAGTCCCTAAAGATGTTGTTCCAGCTCCTAAAGAAACAAGGTCAACAAGTTACAGCTTCTCCCAGAAGTTCTCCACCAGAAACTGCTCAAAACTAGTCAAAACAGGATCATTTCAAGTGCTCCACTAGCTGGCTGCGTCGCAAAGCATCCAAATACACTGGCTAGGTGTGTTGCAATGCACTTGAATGCACTACCAGGGTACGTTGAGCGGGAAATGACAAGTGGCAGAGTCATTCAACGAGGTGGAGAGACAATGGAAGCTTCTAGAATCTTCTCCAATGACACTTGCCTCACTGAATTCGACCAGTGATGAGTAAGAGGCTCTCAGTCTCCAAGTGGAAGCAAGAACTGACAGAGAGAATCCACTAATCAACTCATGGGATGACTCATCCTCTTTGCATACATCTATATATGGATCCCTCGCCAAGAGATCCAGAGGCTGGAATTTTGTACATTGCAGAGAATTGCTGTTGGTTTTGTGATTGACATTCAGAGTATTGGGTGATTTATGCTTTGTTGGAGGTGAAGAAGGGATTCTATGCTGGGAGGCTGATGCTGGATCAGGACTCATCGGTTGTAACTCCTCCTGGATCTTCTTGTTTTATCAGTAAAACTACTTGAGTTTCTCCTACATGCTTGTATATATGATGTGTGTTATATTTGTATGTTTAGCTTAAATCTGATCCTAAGATTTTTATGAACATAAATCTATGTCTTTGTGTAGTTTCTCTCTTCTGTGAACTTGCAGGAACTTGGTGACGTTGGGCAAGTGAGGGAGCAGATCGGTGGAAGCTGGCAAAGAGAGGATAGATTGGATCGAACAACTAGCGCAAGACACAGGTCGGTTCATCTTAATCATCTTCGTTTATAGTTCATAAAGAAGAATACAAGAGTAGTTTTCCTTGTTTGTTTCTGAGGTCTCTGTCACAACCCTGTGGGATAGGGTCGTTCTGAATAGACACTTTTCCCGAAAACAAAATGGCGACTCCGCTGGGGATCATGTCTAGTTAGTTTATTTGTGTTTCTATTGTTTTTCATCTCATAAACTTAGGAGTGGCGAATCGAACTGCGTTTGCCATTTACAAATGCAAAGTAGAGATCTGCTGCTCTAGTCCATTCACTGGGCCTGTTTATGATCTGAACAGTTGACTCACAAATGATCTGATTACCCTTTGTGATAGCTCTCAAACCTCTTGTAAATCAACCCTCTGATTGTACACATTTGATTGCTTTTATCCGGCCAAAAACCATAGATTAAACTGCAAACCATGACCCAGAACCCAGAGAAAATTCTCGTTTCTGCTTCAGCGCAGGCTCTGTGAAGAGACTCTGCATTTCAGCATAGTTCCCGAGAGGGCTACCTGCGTTGCAATTCAGTTTCTCTGTGTAGCAGGTGCGTTGATCAGCCTAGCCCTGCCTAGCTGAGGTTCTTTGCTCATTTTTTCCAGTTTTGCCTCTGATTTTTGCAGCCTGTGATTAGTGTGTTTGTCTGTCTAAAAGCCCCTTTTCTTTGCCTTAATTCCGCCTCATTTGTATAAAAGAAACTGTATTTGTTTTTGTGTATTTGTTACATCATTTACAGTTTCCCATTGCAAAAGTAAACTGGTCATACTGTCGCCCTTAGATCTAGATCTGTCGTAAGTGTCGTTTTGATCTTAGGAGAAAGTTTGTTTGCTGTTGACAGTTGATTACGCTTTTACTTTTGTCTTTGGCTTGCATTTGTGAATTTCTAGTGTCGAAACAAGTGTTTACTTCAAAATCATAAGGTGTCGTAATCGTCTCTACTTTTTGATTTCGAAAAGAAGCTTGTTTATGTTTTTCACTTGAAATCGAATTCAAATTTGTACAACAACTTTCTTTTTAGGCATCAATATTAAGAAAGTGAAAAACAAATACATGCACAAGTGCATTTGCATATTGACAGTTTGTATGGCTTGATTTAGGAAAAGTGCATTTACGGTGTGCTCTGTGCTCTTTGAGAAAAGATTGTGTCTTTCTTTTCCCCTTGTAGCTAGGATTTTCATTGCTGAAAAGAGATAAAAAGCTTGCTTATCATCTTTAGACTGCATTTTAGGAATTACATCTACATCTCGTGGTGAACCCAAAAGGCAAACTTCATAAGAAAGATCAACCTAAAATAAATTCAATGAACTTAACAACGCTTTGTAACTTAACGCACAACATCTAGAGGTCTAGGCTAGAGATGTATTCCGGCGTCGTAAAGCCTGGTAACTGTTGTCCTCACTGTTGGTTGGGTGATTCCTCCACTTTGAGACGATAAGTGCCAGTACGGACTTGTGCTCCCACGTACCGTCGAGTATATATTGGGAGACCCCTATAGGCATAAAACCTTTATCCATAGGAAGCCGTGTCGGCCGCCCTACTGATCGCAATGCACTGAACACAACATTCGGGAAGATTGACCACCCGTACCCTAAAAAGTATTCTGCGGTTTTGCGATTGGTTTGGCACTCCGTCTACCTAGACCTCCAGAGCAGTCCCTTTCGTTCCTTTTCAGACTCCTTAACGGAAAAGGTCCATCTGAGCACTTGTCACTTAAGGCTCATTAAAAATCGAAGGAGACTAGAGTCATCTTTTGTTTTTTCTCGACTCTTTAAAACTGAAAAAACAAAGTTGTGTCAAAGCGTGTTAAAATTTATTTTAAACGGAATATTCATACCCCTTTTTCCTGCGTTGATCTTTTGGTTGAGAAAAATGGAGCCTACCAACCAAGGAATTCCCCTTGGTGGAAATCCTAGTCCCTTCTCCTCTTGGGGAGATGTTGGTGCGCCCCATATGGTCACATTGTCGCTTCCAGGATTGACAATTGGCTTGCCAGTTTGGCTCTTCTCAACCAATGTCGTTCAGAACACCACTATTCCTGAACAGTCGAATCAGCAGTTAGACGAGTCCAAAGTTTCCCACCAACCTTCTACTTCCTCTAATTCTTCCTCTCCTCCTTCCTCCTCGCTTGGCGGAACTGGTAAAGCTAAAGGCCAAGTTCCTAAGGAGAAGAAGGAAAAGAAGAAGAAAGAGAAAAAGAAGAAGGAGCCAAAGGCAAATAAGGGAAAACAAGTGTCGTCTAATGAGAATCCACACATAGCACCAACCAGGCCTAAATCGCCATGTGTCATTTGTAGAGGAGACCACTTTCACAGAGATTGTCCTTGCATCCCCCGGATACTAAGGGACTGGTCTCCTCGTTTGCACAATCCGGTGTCATCAACCTCTGGAGACCATGTTGAAAGCACACCGTCAACTAGTGAAAGTGAAGCCCCAGGACAAAAAGGGAAAGCTAGATTTCCCTGTAGACTGTGCGAAGGCGACCATGCCCTCCACCGTTGTCCCTTCTAAGATGAGGCTAAAAGAGTTTTGGATGATCGTCCAGTTTCACCGTTACGACTTCCTCCTGGATACAAAAAACTCTTGCCAAGTCCGTCACTAGTTGAGAACCCAGCTGGCCCACTCAAGTGGTCGGCTGAAGCGTCTACCATTGAAGATAAACCAACTGAATCCATACCAGACGAAAGTCAAAAGGTCGAGGCGGCAGTTGACCTGGTCTTGCCTTCAGAGGTTTTATCTTCGAATGATACAGTCACTGAAGAGGATAAGGATGACACCGTCCAAAATCTCTTCATCAACACAGACTCCAACGAACACGGGGACAATCCACCCATTCCTTTATCGCAGGAAGGAAGTTCGTCAGAGCCATACCCGGCCGTCTACTCGGTCCCACCTCCAAGCAACCTAGTTGTATCCTTCAACTGGAACCAACTAGGCAGACCCCGTTTGCCAGCAAGCATACCATTCCGAATTATCATTCAAATATACAGAATGGTCATGGCTGGTGTTTCGTCAATTTAGTGATGTCTAAATTGCAACTTTTAAATGTCAACCCGGGGCTCGTAAGCTGATGAAGTGAGGTGTACTATATGTACTTAGGTAACTGTTTTCTTAATCTTTTGTCGTTTTTATCTTTTTAGTTTGTTTTTGATTGTATCTTTCCTAATGTGATGTGATGGAGATGTAATAAAGCGAGTGAATGTGAGTGATTGTGATGATTTCTAAGTGATTTCTTGAAACTTAAAGAGTATTCTAAAAGGAAACTTGAACAATAACTGAAATAAAATCAAAGCTTAAAAACAAATAAAGGACTAATGGCATCGGCCCAGTATCTCTGCTGCTGATGAAAATGAAAATGAAATCTATATTAACTCAATGAAAAGCAAGAACAACTACTTTACACTATTTTAACTCTTCATTAAAATCTAATCAATGTGAAATCTAAGTGAGACAAATCACACCATTTTAACCTTTTCTTAATCATGTGAGAACAATTATGAATAGGTCAGCAATGTGAGTCTAAAAGCAAAATAAACCAAGCTGCACTAAGTGATATTTTGGCTCTCAATAAAGATATTGGATTATGGAAAAAGAACCATCAATAGATGAACAAATTGATAACTACTGAGCAGAAAGTAAAGTGCAAGTTAAAGAAATGATACTAATGAAAATCAAACTGCAGAAAAATAAAGGTCAGCAGCCTAGACAAGATGATCACACATGCCACTAGTTGTACAAAGAAAAGAAAGAAAACTGTCCCGGGCTCGCCTAAGAAACCTGCATAACACACTGATCAGTCATGAACAAAAGTGCAGAAATGTAAATCAGCAAAATTCAAAGTTTATGTACAGCTATTATACATGTTGAAAATGCAGCAATTAAAAGACATCTGTACAGCTATTATACATGAAACAAGAAAAAGAAATGTTGGAAATTAAAAGTAAAACTACTGTACAGTGGCTGCCACAAACAGGGGCCCTCTGCCTACTTCAGCCAATCCAAAGAGCAGTTACACACTTAGAAACAGAACAATCTTCTCATGTATTAAACATCAAAATGTCAAGTACAGTGGGGAGCTCAAAATTACAAAATGATTATAGCAACAACTAACTATCCAGCGTTCAAAGACGCTTTATTTATAACAGAGGAAAGCAAACTAACTTAACGAAAACTAAGCTATTCAAGCAGCTGTGTAAAAACACGTAATCTGGCTGCGTCCTCGGATTTAGGCAACGGTCGTTGTGGGCATTCAATCTGCTGTTGGATTCGTGTTTCCCACTGTCTTCGTGGCTGAGGAAGATGCCACCTGTTCTTCACGTGCTCCAAAACAAAACACGCAGAGTCGTGCCACCGCTAATGACTTCTGTTGACCGTATTTGCCTCCTCGTTGACCACGGGTTTTTATGACCGGTTTGGGTGAGTTGGAAGGATACACACCATGTCCTTGGTTCCACGAACTTGCCCATGTGGCTCTTCTTCCCAGAGGACACCTGGAACATATCATTTAATAAAACAGCTGCGGAATCCGGGGTTGGCTGCGGAAATCGGGATCAGCTGCGGAAACCCTGTGTGAGCTGCGGAAACGCAACACTTTGAACCAAAATTCTAAACCAACAATAGTCATTAGCATAATTAGCAAACCATGTAAAAAGTCCTAAAATACAATGATTTGAGCAATTTGATGGAGGGAATGAGTGGCAAAAGAAGGAAATGAATAGGAAAAGGAGGCTGAGAGGATGTGTGAAGAAGTGCAGGTTTGAGGCTCAACATACCCCCACTGTGAAGGTGTTGCATGTCCTCATGCAACCAAAACTTTGTCATTGTTTTTCAATCCATGTGCTCAGATGCTTCTGCCAAAACATCTAGCCTTCTTCTCTTTCTCCTTGATGCCAAAATTGTCATTGGTTTTCTGACTAAACACCTGAATTTCAAATTGATCAATGCCCTGCTCAGCTTCTTACATTTTCTCTTCAATTTTCTGTTCTTCTTCTGCCAGAGTCCTAAGTGAAGCATGGTATTGTCATGGACAATTTTGTCCACCTTGCTTTGTTCTTTCAATGCTTCGTTTTCTTGTTTAATATGCCGGTTCAGGACTTCTAACTCAAACACCTCCTATTTTAAGGATTGGACCTGTTCATCAAGAGGCAATATAGTGCTTGGACCTGTAACTGATTGCTCCAAGGTCTCCAAATAATTGTATACCTCCTGCTAGTCAGGGTCAATTTCAGGTGTTCTTCTTGGGCTATGTTCAAAATCAAATTTTGTTTGAGGTTTTGGCTGAAAGGGGCTCTCTTCACGTGGAGGAGTGGACTCAACACGTGGAGGACTCGACTCAAGGTCAAGCTGAGTTGGAGCCTTTTCAGGTGTACCTTCTCCCAAATCAATGAAATGTGATTGTTTTCCTTTAGTCACACTAATTTTTTCTTTAAGTCTACTGCTTCTTCTCACTTGTGCACTAATGCTCTTTTGCTGGGCACCCTGTTTTTCTTTCTGTTTCTTCTTTGAGAGGGCAGCAGCTTGAAGTTGTGCTAGTCTATCAGCCAAGGTTTGAGAGTCTTCTTCTACTGAAGGTTCAGGTGATGGATATGATTCTTGAACAATTGTTTTCCCTTTATCCTTTTTCTGTTTCTTGATTTTATCTCCCTCTTCCTCTTCTTCTTGAGCAATTTTCTGAGTTTCTACTGTAGGAGGATCTTGGGCTGCAACATTTCTTTCTCTTCTCCTACTTCTTTTTGGGATTCTAGGGGAACTGCTAGAGGTTTCAGTCACCTCTTGGAAATGGTTTCTGATTAGAAACTTTTCCCATGTATCCTTGTTATTCTTCAATTGCTCTTCTATGAGAATTCTAATGAACCCGTGATGATACAAGTGGGGTTCAATATGGCCTACATTCTTTTGGACAGTGGAACTCATTTTCTTTAGGCTTGCTAACAGAAAGTGGGGTAAATTGAGGGCATGGCCTTCCATGGAATTCATCATAATCCTTGCATAGTACATATACATAATGCCAAAGCGGCCCTCACATGTGATAAAATTTTGAACAAGTAATAACAATGCAATCCATTCTTCCTTAATTACATGCACAGGAATCCCTTTAGTGAATATTGAAGTGTCCATACCTGTGTTCTTAAGCATGTCTTTCCATCCCTGATCTTCCAGCCCTCTGTTCTTAAACCATCTGTCTCCCTCTTGTGGTAAACTGGTTGCTGCTGCTATGGTGTTCTCTGTTATTGTGAATTTCAGGTCCCCTACTTCCACGGTGTGTCCATTTAAGGATCGAGCAAATGCTTTCGTTACCTCCTTATTATACCCTCTAAATTTTTGAATAAACTTCAACCACTTTGCTTTCTTTAATGCTTCCTTCGTCTGTGGATACCCTTCTAAATACTTCGGACCCTTAGGTTCAGCTCTAAGCAGCTTCCCCATCTTCGGCTCTCAACTTCGGCTGAAGCTTTGACTGTGTGTGGATGCTCAAGGAGGATGCTCACGGGAAAAACAGGTGGATTACGGCTGTAAGTGGAGTAGCCGTAACGTAATGCAAGGCATATTGCAGAACTGTAATCGGGGTTTGAAACAGAGCTGTGGAGTTTGCGGCGGAAATGAGAGTGGAAATAGTGTGAGTACAAGGGAGTAGAAGACAAACACGAGAAATGAGTTCAACGCATGCGGAAATGGAGTGATAAGTGGACGGAATAACGACCGAATCCTTTAGAGTCGGGTGGCTTACGCACACGTCTCAGTGTTGGCTGCGGAAATGATGGTAAGGAGAGCCGTGGTACATTGGGTTACGTCACAGAGGTACGGCCAATAAATGAAAGCGCAGCCCCATTTCGAGTTTGAATTAAGAGTGATTGTGGAACCGTTAGAAAGGTATGAGGTGGATTATCGTGGAGGAGGAATGGGATGATCTTGCCGAATCATTGCATTTAGTGGCTCTTTCCACGATTTAATAACTATGCATAAAATGACATTAAATTGTTGTTTGGAAAATATTTTGATCATACCTTCATAAGTTCGCCATTTTTTGATTAAGGTTGCTGACCCATTATTGCTTTTTGATCTTGCAGATGCCTCATATCCTTGCTATTCTTGGTGATGATGATACCTCTGACTGTGACTTTTGAAAACAGAGTGCTGCTGTAGAGACAGAGTGTGCTGGCTGCGGAATCATTTCGAGCTGCAGAAACTGGTGCGAGCTGCGGAAACGGTTCCCAGCTGCGGAAACTAAGACAACTCCACTTTAGCTGCACAAATTTAGTTAGAAAAACAACTAACTGAATGAAATAGTCCTGAGAGGGACTTTTATTAATGGAATGGAATGAAATGAATGGAATGAGATGGAAGTGAAGTGGAATGGAGATGAAGATGAGATGGAGGTGAAGATGGAAATGACAAGTGGAGTGAAGATGGAGAGAAAGAGATTTTTTTTTTGGAAAATATAGAGTGTCAGGTGTCCCTGATTTTCACTAAATATTTTCTGTATAAGACCGCCAATCTGGGATTGGTTTTCAGGCTTATACACATTTTTTTTATTTATTTTATTTATTTTTATTTTTTATTTTTTATTTTTATTTTTAATTCAGAAAGAAACAGAGATTAGGCTGATGGAGGAGAAGAATTCTTCTCCACCAGCCTCATTGCAGAATTCTCTTGAAAATTTTTGACAAAGTCCTCTTTTGAGAGTAGCTTATGATAAATTTTCAATCGGTGGCCATTCACAATGAGAGGAGTTTGAAACTCATCAATAGTCTTGACTCGAACTGCTCCATTGCTAAAGACTTCATCAATCTCATATGGTCCAAGCCAATGAGTTTGAAATTTTTCTTTGAAGTCTTTAAATTTTGAATCAAACAGTAATGCCCAATCTCCCTTTTGAAACTTCTTCTCTTTGATATATCTGTCATGCCACTTAGTTCTTTGGTGTTGAACTAGATCGGTCCTTAAAATTGCATCTTGTCTTATTTCATCTAGCTCATTCAGCTGCTCCATTCTGTGCTTTTGGGCTTCTGATAGACTCATCCCCAACTGAACTGCCATCTTGAAGGTCTTGACTTGGAACTCAATGGGGAGCAAGACTTCTTTCCCATAAACAAGTTCATAGGGAGAATGTCCTGTTGTGTTCCTCCATGTAGTTCTATAGGCCCATAAGGCTTCAGGAAGCCTTTCTGCCCAATCTCTTCTGTGGAGATGAAAATTTTTGGTGATGATGCTCTCAAGAACTTTGTTTGTGAATTCCACTTGACCATTTGCTTGCGGATGGTATGGAGTAGATTTTCTATGCTTGATTTTGTATTCTTCCATCAGCTTCTCCATCAAGTTAGATGTAAATTGACTTCCCTGATCTATCACAATTTCTCTTGGGACACCAAAACGAGTAAAAATATCCTCAAAAAGAAATTGAACAACTGAATTTTCAGTGGCAGAAGGCAATGCCTTGGCTTCTACTCATTTAGTAACATAATCAGTGCAAACCAATATATACTTCTTTTGTTTAGATGGTGGATTAATAGGTCCAACAAAATCTAAAGCCCATTTCTCAAAGGGTTCGATGAGTACCTGTGGCTGTAATGGCATTTCATTTGAAAGAGTTGGTCTCCCAACTCTTTGGCAGCTGTCACACCTTCTAACATATTGTTTTGCATCTTTGAAGAGAGAAGGCCAATAATATCCTAAAGAAAGGATTTTATAGGCCGTCCTCTTGTCAGCAAAGTGTCCATCGCACGGTTCATCATGACATGCCTTAAGGATGTCAGGCATTCCATCTTCCCGAACACATCTTCTGATCACACAATCTAGCCCTGTTTTGAACAATTCATTAGAAATCCATGAATACTTTGAACTCTCCTGAATGATTTTCCTTTTCTCATTAGGAAATAAGTGTGGAGGTAGCTTCCCTGTAACCAAATAGTTAGCAATATCTGCATACCAAGGAGTTTTAGTAGTTACTGCAAACAGATATTCATCTGGAAACTTATCCTCTACGGGAGAATCTTCGTTAGTATTTTGGATTCTAGACAAGAAATCAGCTACTGTATTTTGTTTTCCTGGTCTATCTAACACAGTAATATTGAATTCTTGTAAAAGTAAAAGCCATCTTGTGACTCTGCCATTAGTAACAGGTTTGTTCATGAGATATCTAATTGCAGAATGATCAGTATGGACAAAAGTTTCATAGCCAGTTATGTAATGTCTAAACTTGTTAATTGCATGAACAACGACTAAAAACTCTTTTTCAGTCACAGTATAATTTAACTCAGTGGGAGTCAAATTTTTACTGGTGTAATAAATGGCATAAGGAACTAAATCCTTTTGACCCAACACAGCTCCTAGAGCTGTATCTGAAGCATCTGTAGAAATATGGAAAGGAAGTTTCCAATTTGGCCATCTTAGAATGGGTGCTTCAGATCTTCTTGTTTTTAGAGTTTCAAATGTAGATTGACAGTCAGGATCCCACTTGAATTCACAGTCTTTTGTAAGTAATTTGAAGAGCGGAGATGCTATCTTGGTGAAGTTTTCAATAAATCTTCTATAATATCCAGTAAACCCAAGAAAACTTCTAACGTCTTTTTGACAATTTGGAATAGGTAACTTGGAGATGACTTCAACTTTTGATCTATCAACTTTAATTCCATGTCCTGAAATATGATGTCCTAAAACAATCCCTTCAGTAAACATCATAAAGCATTTTTCATGACTTAATGAAAGATTTGTTTCCTTACATCTTATAAGGACTTTTTCCAAATTTTCTAATGCCTCTTCAAATGAATTACCATAAACTGTAAAATCATCCATATAGACCTCTACACAATCATGAATTAGATCAGAAAAGATTCCTAATACTACCCTTTGAAATGTTGCAGGTGCATTACATAATCCAAAAGGAAGTACTCGGTAAGCAAAAGTTCCCCATGGACAGGTAAATGTGGTCTTGTCCTGATCTTCAGGTGCTACCTGAATTTGATTGTAACCACTAAAACCATCCAAAAATGAGAAGTACTTTTTGCCTGCTAAAGTATCTAATACTTGATCAATAAAGGGTAAAGGAAAGTGATCCTTCAAAGTTGCTTTGTTTAATTCCCTGTAATCAACGCAAAACCTCCATTTACCATTCTTTTTAGGTACTATAACCAAAGGGGAAACCCACCGGCTATCTGAAATGGGGTAAATGAAGTTTACACTAAGTAACTTTTGGAGCTCTTCTTTCACTATCTCCCTAAGGTTTGGATTCATCCTTCTTTGAGGTTGTCTGATTGGTTTACTGTTTTCCTCAATGTAGATGTGATGAATGCAAGTCTTAGGGTAAATACCTTTCATATCGGTATACTCCCATGCAAATGTAGTAGAATGTTTTTGCAAGATTTTGGTTAGCTCCCCTTGTTGTGATTTTTGCAAGTTTCTGTTGATATTCAATGTTTTTCCTAGAAAAATCTCAATGGCAGAACTACCAAACTCTTCCATAGAGAAAAGAGACATTTGTCTAGATGATAGACACTCAATGTCAAAATCCAACTGAAATTGTGTGGAGTCATATTCTGAAGCTGGTTCAAAATTTTCTAATGTGTTCAGAATTTGACTATCTTCACTAACCTTAGAAATGGTAAAGACAGGTTGTATAGTATCTTCATCATCAATCCACTCATTATCCCCTATTTCTGTAATTGCTTTTGCTGGAGGATACAGATTGAACTTCTTTGTCGAATTACCATCAGAAATATACATATCCCCAGACCTACAACTTATGAAAGCATCAGCTGTGGCTAGCCAAGGTCTTCCTAAAATAAGAGGATGTCCTCCTAGATTACTCTTGGGAGTTAAAATCATGAAATCCACTGGATATTCCCAAGAGTCTAGGGAGACTGGAATGTCTTCCAATACACCATCTGGTTTAATAATTGATCGATCTGCCAATTGCAATAAAGTAGGTGTAAAAAGAAGATTAGGAAGTTTTAGCTGTTCCATAGTCTGTCTACTCATAATGTTAATAGCAACCCCTAAATCAATCAAAGTATTTGGTATTTCTACCCCATTGATATGTATTTTGAAAATTGGACTACCAGGGTCTACATATTTCTGCATACTAATTTTTCCCATCATGATATCTGCAATTTTTCCTACCAGGTGGATCCTTCTGGTATCTCTTGGTTTCCTTCCTGGTCTTTTAAGGCTCAACTCCTTTATTGTTTTTGCTAGAATAGGAATTTCCTTAATGGCTTGTAACAAGGGAATCTTGATACAGACATTCTTCAATTCATCTAGAAAATTATAGTTAGGCAACCAAATTTGTTTTTCCACTCCTTTGTCAATTTGTAATCTTTCAGGAAAAGGAGGTGTGGATAAAGATGCAGGTTGCTCAACTATGGGAGTTGTGGGGGTTAATTCTTTTTCTTTTTCTTTTTGAGTGTTTGGGTTTTGAAGAGATGCTTCAGAACCCTTATTGGCTTCAAGAGATTCTTCCTCAAAAATGCTTTGCTTTTGATCATTTATAGAAGGCTTATCTAAGACTCTACCTGATCTGAGTTGTACTTCATTGAGAGGAACAATCATATAGGTAGGAAATGGTTGACCTTCCAACATGTAAGCATTTTGAGGATTTTTATTATTGGGGTTTGGCAATGGCTGAGAAGGAAGTTGATTTGACTTCAGTTGGAATGGAAGCAAGAGTTGAGAATTTGGATTCTGTTGAGAAGGTTGTTGTTGTTGAAATGGCAATGATAGTTGTGGATTTTGATTTGGAAGTTGTGGAGCTTGTTGGTTTTGAAAAGATGGAGGATATTGGTAAAATTGAGCAAATCTCCCATAAGGATTTTGCATACCTTGTACCCATGATTGAAAAGGATTTTGAGGTTGGGACCAAGGTTGTTGCCAAGGATTCCAATTTGGTGGGGGTTGAAAATTCATAGAGTTGTTAAACCCTTGATTTTGTTGCCCCTGCCAAGGTCTCCTTGCAACAAAACAGAGAGATTCGAGTGTATTTGGATCTTCTTGAAAGACAGCTTTGAGCCCAGGGATTGAAGGACAATCCTTGGTCTCATGATTCTCTGAACAAATTACACATGTCTCTACAAATTTTGCATCCAAGGGACATTCCCTTAGAGCATGTTTCTTTCTACACTTTGGGCAAAAGATGGCCAAAGCCTCAGCTTCTGCTTTCTGCTTATTGTGAATCTTGAGGGTGTCTAGTTGTTCACTAAGACTTCCTAAGATATCAGTTTTAAATTCATCAAGCATATTGTCAATCTCAGCCCCACTTACTGATCCAGTTGCAGATTTGTTTGCTCTGATGAGAGAAGGATCTCTAGGCCCTTTTTGAGTTTTAGACTTCCCCCTTGAGAGATGGACACATAGTTCTGCTATATCATTGAGTGAAAGTTGAGATATATCTCCTTTTCCCATCATGTTCAAAATATCTATCCATTCATCTCTAATGGCTTTCAATAGAAGGGCTTTTAAGGTCTCCTCATCTAAGTTGTTCATTTTTGCTCTTTTCAAGTTGTATTGAAATCTTTCAAGCAAATCCTCCAAATTTTCATCTTCTTTTTGCATCATTTTGAATACCTCATCCTTGTGATTGGTGGGCATACAATATTCCAGGTACCTATCCAAAAATGTTTGTTTCATATCATTCCAAGACCTAATGGACTGAGTGAGTAATCCCATGAACCACTTCAAGGCTGCTCCTTTCAATGTTGAAGGGAACAGTTTGAGTTTTTGAGAGCCTTCCAGATAGTCATAAGTTCGACAAACGACTTCAAACTCAAATAGAAATGTTTCAGGGTCTTCATTCCTCATCCCATGGAAGTTTGGGAGGACAGATGGTGAGGTGTTTTTCATGGTTGCTCAGGAGTCCTCATCGACTATAGGAAATCCGAATGAGTTATCTCCATCCCTATTTCCCCCAATGTTACCTCGACCTCCTCCATTGTTTCCTCCTCCTCCTCCTCCTCTACCTCTACCTCTACCAAATCCAGGTGCTCCTTCTTCTGTCATGGTAGTCTCCCCGGAGACTTCAGAGTTTTCCGGTTCCTCTACTAAGGGTGAACGAGAAGGAATTTCTCCCTCTTCTTCAGATGATTCTACTTCTTCAATTAAAATTTGTCCTCCTATGGAAGGAAGAAAAGGGTCCCTTTCTGATTCGGATTCGATAGATGGTGTGGGAGAGTCAACTATTGCCTCTTGAATTCCAGGAATCCTAGGGCTAGGAGTGTAAGTTGGAGATGATGGAGGTGTCTCTTGTCTATTCCTTGAAGTAGATGGACTTGTAAAAATCGAACTCTTGGCTCTAGCTAAAAACCTTCCCCTAGAATCTCTTGCTCTATGCATGTCATTTTTAATTTTCCTTCAAGTCGGGGTAATAATTCTCTTTCTGATCTTCCAGATCACTCTAGGTGCAAGAAGAGAGCATACTCAAGAAACTATTAAACCAATAACTTTCTCTTTTCTGATCCTCCAGATCACTCTTGGTGCAAGAGGAGAGCATACTTTGAGAGGTTATTAATTTTCCTTCCTTGAAATTTTCTTTTTTTTTTTTTTTTTAAGAATTGGCTACCTAATTTCACTTCCCTGGCAACGGCGCCAAAATGTTTGGTCAATTTAGTGATGTCTAAATAGCAACTTTTAAATGTCAACCCGGGGCTCGTAAGCTGATGAAGTGAGGTGTACTATATGTACTTAGGTAACTGTTTTCTTAATCTTTTGTCGTTTTTATCTTTTTAGTTTGTTTTTGATTGTATCTTTCCTAATGTGATGTGATGGAGATGTAATAAAGCGAGTTAATGTGGGTGATTGTGAAGATTTCTAAGTGATTTCTTGAAACTTAAAGAGTATTCTAAAAGGAAACTTGAACAATAACTGAAATAAAATCAAAGCTTAAAATCAAATAAAGGACTAATGGCATCGGCCCAGTATCTCTGCTGCTGATGAAAATGAAATCTATATTAACTCAATGAAAAGCAAGAACAACTACTTTACACTATTTTAACTCTTCATTAAAATCTAATCAATGTGAAATCTAAGTGAGACAAATCACACCATTTTAACCTTTTCTTAATCATGTGAGAACAATTATGAATAGGTCAGCAATGTGAGTCTTAAAGCAAAATAAACCAAGCTGCACTAAGTGATATTTTGGCTCTCAATAAAGATATTGGATTATGGAAAAAGAACCATCAATAGATGAACAACTTGATAACTACTGAGCAGAAAGTAAAGTGCAAGTTAAAGAAATGATACTAATGAAAATCAAACTGCAGAAAAATAAAGGTCAGCAGCCTAGACAAGATGATCACACATGCCACTAGTTGTACAAAGAAAAGAAAGAAAACTGTCCCGGGCTCGCCTAAGAAACCTGCATAACACACTGATCAGTCATGAACAAAAGTGCAGAAATGTAAATCAGCAGAATTCAAAGTTTATGTACAGCTATTATACGTGTTGAAAACGCAGCAATTAAAAGACATCTGTACAGCTATTATACATGAAACAAGAAAAAGAAATGCTAGAAATTAAAAGTAAAACTACTGTACAGTGGCTGCCGCAAACAGGGGCCCTCTGCCTACTTCAGCCAATCCAAAGAGCAGTTACACGCTTAGAAACAGAACAGTCTTCTCATGTATTAAACATCAAAATGTCAAGTACAGTGGGGAGCTCAAAATTACAAAATGATTACAACAACGACTAACTATCCAGCATTCAAAGACGCTTTATTTATAACAGAGGAAAGCAAACTAACTTAACGAAAACTAAGCTATTCAAGCAGCTGTGTAAAAACACGTAATCTGGCTGCGTCCTCGGATTTAGGCAACGGTCGTTGTGGGCATTCAATCTGCTGTTGGATTCGTGTTTCCCACTGTCTTCGTGGCTGAGGAAGATGCCACCTGTTCTTCACGTGCTCCAAAACAGAACACGCAGAGCCTTGCCACCGCTAATGACTTCTGTTGACCGTATTTGCCTCCTCGTTGACCACGGGTTTTTATGACCGGTTTGGGTGAGCTGGAAGGATACACACAATGTCCTTGGTTCCACGAACTTGCCCATGTGGCTCTTCTTCCCGGAGGACACCTGGAACATATCATTTAATAAAACAGCTGCGGAATCCGGGGTTGGCTGCGGAAACCGGGATCAGCTGCGGAAACCCTGTGTGAGCTGCGGAAACGCAACACTTTGAACCAAAATTCTAAACCAGCAACAGTCATTAACATAATTAGCAAACCATGTAAAAAGTCCTAAAATACAATGATTTGAGCAATTTGATGGAGGGAATGAGTGGCAAAAGAAGGAAATGAATAGGAAAAGGAGGCTGAGAAGATGTGTGAATAAGTGCAGGTTTGAGGCTCAACATACCCCCACTGTGAAGGTGTTGCATGTCCTCATGCAAACAAAACTTTGTCATTGTTTTTCAATCCATGTGCTCAGATGCTTCTGCCAAAACATCCAGCCTTCTTCTCTTTCTCCTTGCTGCCAAAATTGTCCTTGGTTTTCTGACTAAACACCTGAATTTCAAATTGATCAATGCCCTGCTCAGCTTCTTACATTTTCTTTTCAATTTTCTATTCTTCTTCTGCCAGAGTCCTAAGTGAAGCATGGTATTGTCATGGACAATTTTGTCCACCTTGCTTTGTTCTTTCAATGCTTCGTTTTCTTGTTTAATATGCCGGTTCAGGACTTCTAGCTCAAACACCTCCTGTTTTAAGGATTGGACCTGTTCATCAAGAGGCAATATAGTGCTTGGACCTGCAGCTGATTGCTCCAAGGTCTCCAAATAATTGTATACCTCCTGCTGGTCAGGGTCAATTTCAGGTGTTCTTCTTGGGCTATGTTCAAAATCAAATTCTGTTTGAGGTTCTGGCTGAAAGGGGCTCTCTTCACGTGGAGGAGTGGACTCAACACGTGGAGGACTCGACTCAAGGTCAAGCTGAGTTGGAGCCTTTTCAGGTGTACCTTCTCCCAAATCAATGAAATGTGATTGTTTTCCTTTAGTCACACTCATTTTTTCTTTAAGTCTACTGCTTCTTCTCACTTGTGCACTAATGCTCTTTTGCTGGGCACCCTGTTTTTCTTTCTGTTTCTTCTTTGAGAGGGCAGCAGCTTGAAGTTGTGCTAGTCTATCAGCCAAGGTTTGAGAGTCTTCTTCTACTGAAGGTTCAAGTGATGGATATGATTCTTGAACAATTGTTTTCCCTTTATCCTTTTTCTGTTTCTTGATTTTATCTCCCTCTTCCTCTTCTTCTTGAGCAATTTTCTAAGTTTCTACTTTAGGAGGATCTTGGGCTGCAACATTTCTTTCTCTTCTCCTACTTCTTTTTGGGATTCTAGGGGAACTGCTAGAGGTTTTAGTCACCTCTTGGAAATGGTTTCTGATTAGAAGCTTTTCCCATGTATCCTTGTTATTCTTCAATTGCTCTTCTATGAGAATTCTAATGAACCCGTGATGATACAAGTGGGGTTCAATATGGCCTACATTCTTTTGGATAGTGGAACTCATTTTCTTTAGGCTTGCTAACAGAAAGTGGGGTAAATTGAGGGCATGGCCTTCCATGAAATTCATCATAATCCTTGCATAGTACATATACATAATGCCAAAGTGGCCCTCACATGTGATAAACTTTTGAACAAGTAATAACAATGCAGTCCATTCTTCCTTAATTACATGCACAGGAATCCCTTTAGTGAATATTGAAGTGTCCATACCTGGGTTCTTAAGCATGTCTTTCCATCCCTGATCTTCCAGCCCTCTGTTCTTAAACCATTTGTCTCCCTCTTGTGGTAAACTGGTTACTGCTGCTATGGTGTTCTCCGTTATTGTGAATTTCAGGTCCCCTACTTCCACGGTGTGTCCATTTAAGGATCGAGCAAATGCTTTCGTTACCTCGTTATTATACCCTCTGAATTTTTGAATAAACTTCAACCACTTTGCTTTCTTTAATGCTTCCTTCGTCTATGGATACCCTTCTAAATACTTCGGACCCTCAGGTTCAGCTCTAAGCAGCTTCCCCATCTTCAGCTCTCAACTTCGGCTGAAGCTTTGACTCTGTGTGGATGCTCAAGGAGGATGCTCACGGGAAAAACAGGTGGATTACGACTGTAAGTGGAGTAGCCGTAACGTAATGCAAGGCATATTGCAGAACTGTAATCGGGGTTTGAAACAGAGCTGTGGAGTTTGCGGCGGAAATGAGAGTGGAAATAGTGTGAGTACAAGGGAGTAGAAGACAAACACGAGAAATGAGTTCAACGCATGCGGAAATGGAGTGATAAGTGGACGGAATAACGGCCGAATCCTTTAGAGTCGGGTGGCTTACGCACACGTCTCAGTGTTGGCTGCGGAAATGATGGTAAGGAGAGCCGTGGTACATTGGGTTACGTCACAGAGGTACGGCCAATAAATGAAAGCGCAGCCCCATTTTGAGTTTGAATTAAGAGTGATTGTGGAACCGTTAGAAAGGTATGAGGTGGATTATCGTGGAGGAGGAATGGGATGATCTTGCCGAATCATTGCGTTTAGTGGCTCTTTCCACGATTTAATAACTATGCATAAAATGACATTAAATTGTTGTTTGGAAAAGATTTTGATCATACCTTCATAAGTTCGCCATTTGTTGATTAAGGTTGCTGACCCATTATTGCTTTTTGATCTTGCAGATGCCTCATATCCTTGCTATTCTTGGTGATGATGATACCTCTGACTGTGACTTTTGAAAACAGAGTGCTGCTGTAGAGACAGAGTGTGCTGGTTGCGGAATCATTTCGAGCTGCGGAAACTGGTGCGAGCTGTGGAAACAGTTCCCAGCTGCGGAAACTAAGACAACTCCCCTTTAGCTGCACAAATTTAGTTAGAAAAACAACTAACTGAATGAAATAGTCCTGAGAGGGACTTTTATTAATGGAATGGAATGAAATGAATGGAATGAGATGGAAGTGAAGTGGAATGGAGATGAACATGAGATGGAGGTGAAGATGGAAATGACAAGTGGAGTGAAGATGGAGAGAAAGAGATTTTTTTTTTTGGAAAATATAGAGTGTCAGGTGTCCCTGATTTTCACTCCATATTTTCTGTATAAGACCGCCAATCTGGGATTGGTTTTCAGGCTTATACACATTTTTTTTTTTTTTTTTTTTAAATTCAGAAAGAAACAGAGATTAGGCTGATGGAGGAGAAGAATTCTTCTCCACCAGCCTCATTGCAGAATTCTCTTGAAATTTTTTGACAAAGTCCTCTTTTGAGAGTGGCTTACGATAAATTTTCAATCGGTGGCCATTCACAATGAGAGAAGTTTGAAACTCATCAATAGTCTTGACTCGAACTTCTCCATTGCTAAAGACTTCATCAATCTCATATGGTCCAAGCCAATGAGTTTGAAATTTTCCTTTGAAGTCTTTAAATTTTGAATCAAACAGTAACGCCCAATCTCCCTTTTGAAACTTCTTCTCTTTGATATATCTGTCATGCCACTTAGTTCTTTGGTGCTGAACTAGATCGGTCCTTAAAATTGCATCTTGTCTTATTTCATCTAGCTCATTCAGCTGCTCCATTCTGTGCTTTTGGGCTTCTGATAGACTCATCCTCAACTGAACTGCCATCTTGAAGGTCTTGACTTGGAACTCAATGGGGAGCAAGACTTCTTTCCCATAAACAAGTTCATAGGGAGAATGTCCTGTTGTGTTCCTCCATGTAGTTCTATAGGCCCATAAGGCTTCAGGAAGCCTTTCTGCCCAATCTCTTTTGTGGAGATGAACAATTTTGGTGATGATGCTCTCAAGAACTTTGTTTGTGGATTCCACTTGACCATTTGCTTGCGGATGGTATGGAGTAGATTTTCTATGCTTGATTTTGTATTCTTCCATCAGCTTCTCCATCAAGTTAGATGTAAATTGACTTCCCTGATCTGTCACAATTTCTCTTGGGACACCAAAACGAGTAAAAATATCCTCAAAAAGAAATTGAACAACTGAATTTTCAGTGGCAGAAGGCAATGCCTTGGCTTCTACTCATTTAGTAACATAATCAGTGCAAACCAATATATACTTCTTTTGTTTAGATGGTGGATTAATAGGTCCAACAAAATCTAAAGCCCATTTCTCAAAGGGTTCGATGAGTACCTGTGGCTGTAATGGCATTTCATTTGAAAGAGTTGGTCTCCCAACTCTTTGGCAGCTGTCACACCTTCTAACATATTGTTTTGCATCTTTGAAGAGAGAAGGCCAATAATATCCTAAAGAAAGGATTTTATAGGCCATCCTCTTGTCAACAAAGTGTCCACCGCACGGTTCATCATGACATGCCTTAAGGATGTCAGGCATTCCATCTTCCCGAACACATCTTCTGATCACACAATCTAGCCCTGTTTTGAACAATTCATTAGAAATCCATGAATACTTTGAACTCTCCTGAATGATTTTCCTTTTCTCATTAGGAAATAAGTGTGGAGGTAGCTTCCCTGTAACCAAATAGTTAGCAATATCTGCATACCAAGGAGTTTTAGTAGTTACTGCAAACAGATATTCATTTGGAAACTTATCCTCTACGGGAGAATCTTCGTTAGTATTTTGGATTCTAGACAAGAAATCAACTACTGTATTTTGTTTTCCTGGTCTATCTAACACAGTAATATTGAATTCTTGTAAAAGTAAAAGCCATCTTGTGACTCTGCCATTAGTAACAGGTTTGTTCATGAGATATCTAATTGCAGAATGATCAGTATGGACAAAAGTTTCATAGCCAGTTATGTAATGTCTAAACTTGTTAATTGCATGAACAACAGCTAAGAACTCTTTTTCAGTCACAGTATAATTTAACTCAGTGGGAGTCAAATTTTTACTGGTGTAATAAATGGCATAAGGAACTAAATCCTTTTGACCCAACACAGCTCCTAGAGCTGTATCTGAAGCATCTGTAGAAATATGGAAAGGAAGTTTCCAATTTGGCCCTCTCAGAATGGGTGCTTCAGATCTTCTTGTTTTTAGAGTTTCAAATGCAGATTGACAGTCAGGATCCCACTTGAATTCACAGTCTTTTGTAAGTAATTTGAAGAGCGGAGATGCTATCTTGGTGAAGTTTTCAATAAATCTTCTATAATATCCAGTAAACCCAAGAAAACTTCTAACATCTTTTTGACAATTTGGAATAGGTAACTTGGAGATGACTTCAACTTTTGATCTATCAACTTTAATTCCATGTCCTGAAATATGATGTCCTAAACCAATCCCTTCAGTAAACATCATAAAGCATTTTTCATGACTTAATGAAAGATTTGTTTCCTTACATCTTATAAGGACTTTTTCCAAATTTTCTAATGCCTCTTCAAATGAATTACCATAAACTGTAAAATCATCCATATAGACCTCTACACAATCATGAATTAGATCAGAAAAGATTCCTAATACTGCCCTTTGAAATGTTGCAGGTGCATTACATAATCCAAAAGGAAGTACTCGGTAAGAAAAATTTCCCCATGGACAGGTAAATGTGGTCTTGTCCTGATCTTCAGGTGCTACCTGAATTTGATTGTAACCACTAAAACCATCCAAAAATGAGAAGTACTTTTTGCTTGCTAAAGTATGTAATACTTGATCAATAAAGGGTAAAGGAAAGTGATCCTTCAAAGTTGCTTTGTTTAATTCCCTGTAATCAATGCAAACCCTCCATTTACCATTCTTTTTAGGTACTATAACCAAAGGGGAAACCCACCAGCTATCTGAAATGGGGTAAATGAAGTTTACATTAAGTAACTTTTGGAGCTCTTCTTTCACTATCTCCCTAAGGTTTGGATTCATCCTTCTTTGAGGTTGTCTGATTGGTTTACTGTTTTCCTCAATGTAGATGTGATGAATGCAAGTCTTAGGGTCAATACCTTTCATATCGGTATACTCCCATGCAAATGCAGTAGAATGTTTTTGCAAGATTTTGGTTAGGTCCCCTTGTTGTGATTTTCCCAAGTTTCTGTTGATATTCAATGTTTTTCCTGGAAAAATCTCAATGGCAGAACTACCAAACTCTTCCATAGAGAAAAGATACATTTGTCTAGATGATAGACACTCAATGTCAAAATCCAACTGAAATTGTGTGGAGTCATATTCTGAAGCTGGTTCAAAATTTTCTAATGTGTTCAGAATTTGACTATCTTCACTAACCTCAGAAATGGTAAAGACAGGTTGTATAGTATCTTCATCATCAATCCACTCATTATCCCCTATTTCTGTAATTGCTTTTGCTGGAGGATACAGATTGAACTTCTTTGTCGAATTACCATCAGAAATATACATATCCCCAGACCTACAACTTATGAAAGCATCAGCTGTGGCTAGCCAAGGTCTTCCTAAAATAAGAGGATGTCCTCCTAGATTACTCTTGGGAGTTAAAATCATGAAATCCACTGGATATTCCCAAGAGTCTAGGGAGACTGGAATGTCTTCTAATACACCATCTGGTTTAATAATTGATCGATCTGCCAATTGCAATAAAGTAGGTGTAAAAAGAAGATTAGGAAGTTTTAGCTGTTCCATAGTCTGTCTACTCATAATGTTAATAGCAGCCCCTAAATCAATCAAAGTATTTGGTATTTCTACCCCATTGATATGTATTTTGAAAATTGGACTACCAGGGTCTACATATTTCTGCATACTAATTTTTCCCATCATGATATCTGCAATTTTTCCTACCAGGTGGATCCTTCTGGTATCTCTTGGTTTCCTTCGTGGTCTTTTAAGGCTCAACTCCTTTATTGTTTTTGCCAGAATAGGAATTTCCTTAATGGCTTGTAACAAGGGAATCTTGATACAGACATTCTTCAATTCATCTAGAAAATTATAGTCAGGGAACCAAATTTGTTTTTCCACTCCTTTGTCAATTTGTAATCTTTCAGGAAAAGGAGGTGTGGATAAAGATGTAGGTTGCTCAACTATGGGAGTTGTGGGGGTTAATTCTTTTTCTTTTTCTTTTTGAGTGTTTGGGTTTTGAAGAGATGCTTCAGAACCCTTATTGGCTTCAAGAGATTCTTCCTCAAAAATGCTTTGCTTTTGATCATTTATAGAAGGCTTATCTAAGACTCTACCTGATCTGAGTTGTACTTCATTGAGAGGAACAATCATATAGGTAGGAAATGGTTCACCTTCCAACATGTAAGCATTTTGAGGATTTTTATTATTGGGGTTTGGCAATGGCTGAGAAGGAAGTTGATTTGACTTCAGTTGGAATGGAAGCAAGAGTTGCGAATTTGGATTCTGTTGAGAAGGTTGTTGTTGTTGAAATGGCAATGATAGTTGTGGATTTTGATTTGGAAGTTGTGGAGCTTGTTGGTTTTGAAAAGATGGAGGATATTGGTAAAATTGAGCAAATCTCCCATAAGGATTTTGCATACCTTGTACCCATGATTGAAAAGGATTTTGAGGTTGGGACCAAGGTTGTTGCCAAGGATTCCAATTTGGTGGGGGTTGAAAATTCATAGAGTTGTTAAACCCTTGATTTTGTTGCCCCTGCCAAGGTCTCCTTGCAACAAAACAGAGAGATTCGAGTGTATTTGGATCTTCTTGAAAGACAGCTTTGAGCCCAGGGATTGAAGGACAATCCTTGGTCTCATGATTCTCTGAACAAATTACACATGTCTCTACAACTTTTGCATCCAAGGGACATTCCCTTAGAGCATGTTTCTTTCTACACTTTGGGCAAAAGATGGCCAAAGCCTCAGCTTCTGCTTTCTGCTTATTGTGAATCTTAAGGGTGTCTAGTTGTTCACTAAGACTTCCTAAGATATCAGTTTTAAATTCATCAATCATATTGCCAATCTCAGCCCGACTTACTGATCCAGTTGCAGATTTGTTTGCTCTGATGAGAGAAGGATCTCTAGGCCCTTTTTGAGTTTTAGACTTCTCCCTTGAGGGATGGACACATAGTTCTGCTATATCATTGAGTGAAAGTTGAGATATATCTCCCTTTGCCATCATGTTCAAAATATCTATCCATTCATCTCTAATGGCTTTCAATAGAAGGGCTTTTAAGGTCTCCTCATCTAAGTTGTTCATTTTTGCTCTTTTCAAGTTGTATTGAAATCTTTCAAGCAAATCCTCCAAATTTTCATCTTCTTTTTGCATCATTTTGAATACCTCATCCTTGTGATTGGTGGGCATACAATAGTCCAGGTACCTATCCAAAAATGTTTGTTTCATATCATTCCAAGACCTAATGGACTGAGTGAGTAATCCCATGAACCACTTCAAGGCTGCTCCTTTCAATGTTGAAGGGAACAGTTTGAGTTTTTGAGAGTCTTCCAGATAGTCATAAGTTCGACGAACGACTTCAAACTCAAATAGAAATGTTTCAGGGTCTTCATTCCTCATCCCATGGAAGTTTGGGAGGACAGATGGTGAGATGTTTTTCATGGTGGCTCGGGAGTCCTCATCGACTATAGGAAATCCGAATGAGTTATCTCCATCCCTATTTCCCCCAATGTTACCTCGACCTCCTCCATTGTTTCCTCCTCCTCCTCCTCCTCTACCTCTACCTCTACCAAATCCAGGTGCTCCTTCTTCTGTCATGGTAGTCTCCCCGGAGACTTCAGAGTTTTCCGGTTCCTCTACTAAGGGTGAACGAGAAGGAATTTCTCCCTCTTCTTCAGATGATTTTACTTCTTCAATTACAATTTGTCCTCCTATGGAAGGAAGAAAATGGTCCCTTTCTGATTCAGATTCGATAGATGGTGTGGGAGAGTCAACTATTGCCTCTTGAATTCCAGGAATCCTAGGGCTAGGAGTGTAAGTTGGAGATGATGGAGGTGTCTCTTGTCTATTCCTTGAAGTAGATGGACTTGTAAAAATCGAACTCTTGGCTCTAGCTAAAAACCTTCCCCTAGAATCTCTTGCTCTATGCATGTCATTTTTTATTTTCCTTCAAGTCGGGGTAATAATTCTCTTTTTGATCTTCCAGATCACTCTAGGTGCAAGAAGAGAGCATACTCAAGAAACTATTAAACCATTAACTTTCTCTTTTATGATCCTCCAGATCACTCTTGGTGCAAGAGGAGAGCATACTTTGAGAGGTTATTAATTTTCCTTCCTTGAAATTTTCTTGTTTTTTTTTTTTTTTAAGAATTGGCCACCTAATTTCACTTCCCTGGCAACGGCGCCAAAATGTTTGGTCAATTTAGTGATGTCTAAATAGCAACTTTTAAATGTCAACCCGGGGCTCGTAAGCTGATGAAGTGAGGTGTACTATATGTACTTAGGTAACTGTTTTCTTAATCTTTTGTCGTTTTTATCTTTTTAGTTTGTTTTTGATTGTATCTTTCCTAATGTGATGTGATGGAGATGTAATAAAGCGAGTGAATGTGGGTGATTGTGATGATTTCTAAGTGATTTCTTGAAACTTAAAGAGTATTCTAAAAGGAAACATGAACAATAACGGAAATAAAATCAAAGCTTAAAATCAAATAAAGGACTAATGGCATCGGCCCAGTATCTCTGCTGCTGATGAAAATGAAAATGAAATCTATATTAACTCAATGAAAAGCAAGAACAACTACTTTACACTATTTTAACTCTTCATTAAAATCTAATCAATGTGAAATCTAAGTGAGACAAATCACACCATTTTAACCTTTTCTTAATCATGTGAGAACAATTATGAATAGGTCAGCAATGTGAGTCTTAAAGCAAAATAAACCAAGCTGCACGAAGTGATATTTTGGCTCTCAATAAAGATATTGGATTATGGAAAAAGAACCATCAATAGATGAACAACTTGATAACTATTGAGCAGAAAGTAAAGTGCAAGTTAAAGAAATGATACTAATGAAAATCAAACTGCAGAAAAATAAAGGTCAGCAGCCTAGACAAGATGATCACACATGCCACTAGTTGTACAAAGAAAAGAAAGAAAACTGTCCCGGGCTCGCCTAAGAAACCTGCATAACACACTGATCAGTCATGAACAAAAGTGCAGAAATGTAAATCAGCAGAATTCAAAGTTTATGTACAGCTATTATACATGTTGAAAACGCAGCAATTAAAAGACATCTGTACAACTATTATACATGAAACAAGAAAAAGAAATGCTGGAAATTAAAAGTAAAACTACTGTACAGTGGCTGCCGCAAACAGGGGCCCTCTGCCTACTTCAGCCAATCCAAAGAGCAGTTACACGCTTAGAAACATAACAATCTTCTCATGTATTAAACATCAAAATGTCAAGTACAGTGGGGAGCTCAAAATTACAAAATGATTACAGCAACGACTAACTATCCAACGTTCAAAGACGCTTTATTTATAATAGAGGAAAGCAAACTAACTTAACGAAAACTAAGCTATTCAAGCAGCTGTGTAAAAACACGTAATCTGGCTGCGTCCTCAGATTTAGGCAACGGTCGTTGTGGGCATTCAATCTGCTGTTGGATTCGTGTTTCCCACTGTCTTCGTGGCTGAGGAAGATGCCACATGTTCTTCACGTGCTCCAAAACAGAACACGCAGAGCCGTGCCACCGCTAATGACTTCTGTTGACCGTATTTGCCTCCTCGTTGACCACGGGTTTTTATGACCGGTTTGGGTGAGCTGGAAGGATACACACCATGTCCTTGGTTCCACGAACTTGCCCATGTGGCTCTTCTTCCCGGAGGACACCTGGAACATATCATTTAATAAAACAGCTGCAGAATCCGGGGTTGGCTGCGGAAACCGGGATCAGCTACGGAAACCCTGTGTGAGCTGCGGAAACGCAGCACTTTGAACCAAAATTCTAAACCAACAATAGTCATTAGCATAATTAGCAAACCATGTAAAAAGTCATAAAATACAATGATTTGAGCAATTTGATGGAGGGAATGAGTGGCAAAAGAAGGAAATGAATAGGAAAAGAAGGCTGAGAGGATGTGTGAAGAAGTGCAGGTTTGAGGCTCAACAGCTGGCACCATCATAGATGAGGGGGCGTCTGTGAGTATCCTTTCCTCTATTGCTTGGAAAGTGCTTGGTTCGCCATCGCTGTTGCCTGAAATGAGAAATCTGACAGGCTTTGATAAAGGAACCAGTCGACCTTTAGGGATCCTTCCCGATGTGCCCATAACATTTAGAGGGAAGACAGTTCGCCTGAACGTCATGGTCGTTCAAGCACCCTTGGATTATAACCTACTCCTTGGACGAGACTATATTTATTGCATGGGAGCCATCGTCTCCTCACTCTTTAGAGTAATGTGTTTTCCGCACGAAGGAAGAGTGGTCAAGCTCGTGGACCAGCTTTCATTTCCTGGATCACGCATAGAAAATAGTCATATACCGTCCCTAAATGGTCTCTTCACGCAAGAAATGTCTCAAGTCCCAGTCCATCCTCCCAATGAGCGCGAGTAATTCGGAGGGATATGACTGAAACCCAAGGGGCATGCGTCTTGGTCTGCTTCGGCAGGAAAACTTCGGGTATAGAGTAGGTTTCCGCGGGAGAATATGACTAGTCCGTACCCCGTCCGTGATTGGAAGAGGGGTTGTTCTAGAATAAGATTCTTTTGTCAAAGTTATGTGAGTTGGTTGATCTCGCCACTCACCTTTGTCTATTTCGGTAGACATCACCGAAGAAGTGTTTTGTTTGCTGCCCAAATAGAGCAATCTTTGGGTAGCCTGTAAGAGGTAGGCCTCTCCCGATAGAACAAATGTTTTGTCTGCAAATTGAGGGGTAACCTTGAAATCATATTTTATACCTGGGGGCATGCAAACCTTTTGGAGTGCAAGCAAAGGGCGACTATTTATTTTTTAAATTTTTAGGTCCTCCCTTTAAACCCGTAGGCTAACCCTTTAAACTTGTAGGATTAGTCGTCACCTAACTTGCATAAAGAAAGGATGTGGGGCAAAAATCTAAAAGTTGCCATTTTATATGAGACATTCTTATCATATGACTGGATTAATTGAGCAGTTTTAGCGCATAGTTCAAGCTCGTTAAAAAATAAACATAAGATTGAGCAGTGTTTACCGCAAGATTCAAGCTCGTTAAAAAATAAACACGGATCGAGAAAATGTTTCCACCCGTGTTTAAGCTCGTTAAAAAATGAAATATCCTCCGGTAAATAACCACCGTGAATGAAGCATTTTCAGCCATTAAAGCCTTGGTCGTGTTTGCACCGTCACCTCCACTTTTCATTTGGCCGATCATTCACCTCCATTTGATTGTTTACCCATTTTGAGGAACAGCTGCGAAGAGTGATTTCACTAGCCATCCTTGTGACACTGCCGTGATTGGAGAATTCCAAACCTTACCTGGAATCAGCTGCTACCCTTTTTATCACTCGTTCCTCAAAAGACGAGTCTTCTTTAAGCTCTTTTCATCTGACTCGTAAAATATGAAAATATTGCCGAGTTTTGGCCTTCCAGCTCGTTAAAGCGAAAGGAAGTGCTATCCCTCCTCTAGATTTTAATCTTTTTGGACCTGAGGGATTATTGCACAAAAAGATCGAGCGCTTGTTTTGTTCGGCTCGTTAAAACTATCGAAAATTCATCCCTTCTGTATTGTTTTATACTTTTTCGGACTTAAGGGATTAGATGACGAAAAAGGAATTCCGGAGTTATGTTTACATACCTTTTCAGACTCCCTAAAAAGGAAAAGGACTGAGTTATCTTTGTCGTTAGGCTCGTTAAAATGATTAATAGCGACAAACTTGTCTTTAGACGAGAACGAGTTTCACTATCGCTAGGCTCGTTAAAACATAGCGATGGGTTTGCCCGAAGGGAAAATTATAGAACAAGCATATGTTATCCTCCTCAAGCTTGACAAAAATAAAGAGGTACTGGTCAGAAATGACTGGGGAAAAATTGGGAAGAAAACTCAAAGAAACTTTATTGGTAGCAAGTCGCTCTTGAACATGACACTTCCACTCCGTGCCAGAGTCGGGTTGGGTTGTTTCATTCACCGGTCACATCACCATGGTCACGCCATACCATCCACATTTGGGGTAAATGCTACCGATCCATCACATAAGTGTCACCGACATGTTCAAGAGAAGTCATCCAGAGAAGTCACCCGTGTCCCATCCACTACCATACATTATATTTCACTCTTTCATGACCACCACCCTGAACCGTATGTCATCAGATCGTTTTCACCCCTATCAAAATCATTTTCTCCATTCCATGTCATTGATGTGGGATTCATTAAGGCCCTCCTTTGACGGATCGCTTCTTGTCGACATCAGCTCATTATCCTAGAAGTTGATCTAGGAACACCCCTTCAGTACTTTGAAGCTTGCATGCCTCAATGGCAAGTTTCTCACTTCCGGCGACAGGTATACATCAATGACCTTCGACCGAAAGATTTCGCGTGGTGTTCGATGCCAAGTCCTTTATTCACAGCACGTGAATTGTACTGCGGTACCTTGAGGGTCATTATCATTATCGGTGATTCCTCTCGTGCTTGTTAACAGTTCACGTCATTGACTGGTAATCAAGCGATGTCTTTCCATGTTCGACTTCAAAACATTTCTCACATGGATCGACTTGTACTTAGAGTGAAGATCGGACGAGATTGAAGACCCCGGATCTAGTTTCATCCATCCAGGCTGCGATATATATTCAGGAAAAATAAAGACATTGAAATGTACAGCATTGCAGCATAGATAATCATCCTACCAAAAGGATGATGACTTCACCAGAATCATCAGTCTACCATCAGACGATTGTCTGTCCTATGTACATGAAAATGAATTTATAAAGCTGAGCATGGGAATGCCCGCCTCAGCTAGATCATGAAAACAGTATGAAAATAATGTATTGTATTGTATCTCATTACAGGTCTCCTCTCCAGCATTAGAAGAACTTCGGATCCTCCTAATAAAGCATTTCACCTGATAAACGGCCTCATACTTTAGGGGGCAACTGTTATAGACATTTTTGTGCCTTACAGTTATAAGCATGAAATGTCCATAAACCAAGGGATCCTAAGTCCCTAAAGATGTTGTTCCAGCTCCTAAAGAAACAAGGTCAACAAGTTACAGCTTCTCCCAGAAGTTCTCCACCAGAAACTGCTCAAAACTAGTCAAAACAGGATCATTTCAAGTGCTCCACTAGCTGGCTGCGTTGCAAAGCATCCAAATACACTGGCTAGGTGCGTTGCAACACACTTGAATGCACTACCAGGGTGCGTTGAGCGGGAAATGACAAGTGGCAGAGTCATTCAACGAGGTGGAGAGACAATGGAAGCTTCTAGAATCTTCTCCAATGACACTTGCCTCACTGAATTCGACCAGTGATGAGTAAGAGGCTCTCAGTCTCCAAGTGGAAGCAAGAACTGACAGAGAGAAGCCACTAATCAACTCATGGGATGACTCATCCTCTTTGCATACATCTATATATGGATCCCTCACCAAGAGATCCAGAGGCTGGAATTTTGTACATTGCAGAGAATTGTTGTTGGTTTTGTGATTGACATTCAGAGTATTGGGTGATTTATGCTTTGTTGGAGGTGAAGAAGGGATTCTATGCTGGGAGGCTGATGCTGGATCAGGACTCATCGGTTGTAACTCCTCCTGGATCTTCTTGTTTTATCAATAAAACTACTTGAGTTTCTCCTACATGCTTGTATATCTGATGTGTGTTATATTTGTATGTTTAGCTTAAATCTGATCCTAAGCTTTTTATGAACATAAATCTATGTCTTTGTGTAGTTTCTCTCTTCTGTGAACTTGCAGGAACTTGGTGACACTGGGCAAGTGAGGGAGCAGATCGGTGGAAGTTGGCAAAGAGAGGATAGATTGGATCGAACAACTAGCGCAAGACACAGGTCGGTTCATCTTAATCATCTTTGTTTATAGTTCATAAAGAAGAATACAAGAGTAGTTTTCCTTGTTTGTTTCTGAGGTCTTTGTCACAACCCTGTGGGATAGGGTCGTTCTGAATAGACACTTTTCCCGAAAACATTGTTCTTCAGTTCTTCTAGGGCCTCTTCCGTGGCTCGCAACTGAAGCTGCAATCGCTTCTTTTCCTCTGTCTCTTTTCGTAGAGTTTGATACATGATTTCCACTCTTTTGAAAATTTTGAACATGGTCTCGTACATCGCTTTTTCATCCTTTGTCGCTGCACGTTCCATTGTTCACACTTGCAATTCACATCAACGTAAAGACCACTCTGATACCACTTGATCCAGGTCTGGGTGTGACAAAGGACCCTTCCAAGACATTTTATTTTTGTGATGTGTTAGATTGCATTTTTAAAAGAACATAAATAAATACATCTGCATGCTGTAAAGAAGAGGAACATGTTAATCATCAGCAACATAAAAACATAAGCCATTGATAACGGAGTTCGTTCAGGAGGGACTACGTCTTTGGGCCCCGGTGTCAAGATGGTGTAGGCCGCTGCATTAAGTGTTATCAATAGTAATGATGTACATAAGAGGTGATGTCGTTATCATACTAGGAAAATGCCCTCACGCAGGAGTGGCACCATGAGATGTTCCACTACAGGAACTCTCAGTCAAAAGACTCCTATCAGTATGACAGAAAATATCATGCATGATGAACATCCCACCAACATGGCATAAAATGGATCTCAAAGCAGACATGCATGGCGACACATGAGTATCCCATCAAAACACAACAAAGGGATCTCAGAACACAACATGACAAATCATGACAATAAATACATCACACAGATGATTCTGCATCACATCAAGTAGGAATCATGTAAATGAGTAAGAAACATGATCTCACATCAAGAATCAATAGGGATCTGTGCAGCACAATGCATAGCAAAAGAAGTACATGAATACACTCCATATACCTCACAACCAAGGGCCATCTGAAGAAGCGGATTTCAAATTGTTGAAGTTGTTTGTGCTATCGATCTCACAGCATCAATCGCATGGAAATGACTGCTCGAACATGAATGTTGACACCTGCATTCCACTTAGAAAAGTGGTTGACGAATAGAATGTGAAAATGAGAAATCTGAACAAACCATCAGATTTGTGGCGTCGAATAGTGTAAAATCGACTATCCAATTTCTGAATTCTGAGAAATTGAGAATCTGGGGCTCAAGGAATCTTTTAGATTCCCCCTAGATTCATCAAAGATTTTTCTCTATAGGTGGACTGGAAATTTGCAACTCCAAAAGTGAATCTGACCTCGCCATTGCGATCCCTGTAGAAAACCATGAAAAATGACTGTAAACTTGACTATATTCCGACATGGAGAAAAATTACCTCCTCGGGAAAATTTCAAGGATCATGGTTCCACTCCCTGTTTTTGCAAAAATCATGGTTCCACCTGCATACTGAAAAATGGACAAAAAATGTAGAACTCGGATGGAGACACGGACAATTCCATTGTGTTCGTGGCGTCGAGAAGTGCTGAAACCATATAAATATGTCAAAATCTGACAAAGTGAAAATTCGGCCCTCCTGCAAAATTTTGCCTCGAACTATGTGTACTACCTCCTCCGCCTCGAAATCCGTGCCCGCTCCTGGTTCCTCCTTGCATTAAAAATTAATTAAAAATTCCTCGATCCTCATGTGTGCTCTTGGCTCCTCCATGCTGCTGCCTTGGTAAAAAAATTGGGTTTATATTAACATTTGTGGCGGATTTGTTAAAGAAAAGGTCGTTGGCCTATTGGTGGCGGAGGAATCTTAGCACACAGAGGTTCCAGGTTCCAACCCACTCACATCCATTTTTAACATAGGCGTGGTTTTGTGGTTGTAACTGCCATGTTAAATGGCATTGTTGCATTAAAAATGGTGTATTGTTGTCTTGGGCGGCGGTTGTTACATGGGGCCGCCCAGTGGGGGCCAAAATCATACTCTCAGGTTCTTTCTCTAACTTATCCCCAGGTAAAATTTCAAACCCCGATGAGCCTCTTTATCACTTTTCCAAATTGAAGTTTGATGGTGAGGATGGAACGTCCATAACCAAGCACATTTATGATTTTCTTAAATTTTGTGAATATTAAGAAATTGATGATGAATATTTTGCATGTGTGACTTTCTTCCTCACACTTTAAGGTTGTGTTAATCGATGGTTTCATACCTTACCATATTCCTCCATTCATTATTTTCATTGTTTCCTCCAGGATATTTATCAAGCCTTCGATATGTATGATTACCGAGATTTTCTTAAAAGAATTAATTAGTTAAGAATGAAGCCTAATGAATCAGTTGAGGATTTCTATAATCAATTCCTTCACCTTTTTTGTGAATTTCATGAAGAAGCTACAGATTGGGATTTCTTGAAACAAAATTTTAGCATTTGGTTCATATCTCTTTGCATGATGAACCTGAAATCCTTGATGTTTCTAATCTTGTAAATCATGAGACACCTCTAATTTCAAAGGAGGAATTTACTACTCCTTTTGTTCCTTGTCCTCCTCATTTTCCAGTTTCGATGAGGGTGCCTTCGTGCAATGATAATAAAGTTGGGAAATCTGCACATCAAATTCCTAATCCATCTTCTCATCCTCCTTCCACTTTTCATGATTCAAATTCAATAGAGGAAATATCAGAATGGGTCATGAAGCCTATGGTGAAAACCGAATTTTCCATTCCTCAAGATGGTATTAACAGTCATAACTCTGTTGGGTTGTGTTATATTCTTTCCATGACTAGCCCCTATATTAGGTGGGTGGACCTACCTATAGTTTTGTGCATGGATTTTGCACATGGTTTTTGGGCGTGATGGTTTTCGGTCCATGGTATTTTGTAGATCCGGTCAAGGGAACTATGGTTATGTTCTAATCTAGGGTTAATGGATTGGGGTTAATGGATGCTTCAACATGTATATATATGTATTTTAATATTGAAATGAACATAATGAAAAATCAATCTGGTAGTTCCAGTTTTGGGATGTAGGGGAAAATCTTTGTGTATATTTGTTTTATGTGTTATGCTCTTGCCATTGTTTATTTTCTGTTTTTTAGAATTCGTATGCAGGTAAGTTCTGTATGGGGTTAAAACCTACAAACTCTAGTCTTGAATCTAATTTGTATATTTGTTATCCTCTATCATCTACATTCCATGAATCTTTTTACCATGATCTGCTTGATCAATCTGCTTCACCAACTATTTTTTCATAATCTCTTGGTTTTCAAGTTGCTAGTCCAAATTGCGATCAGGTTCAAGGTAGTCATGTTACATAGGTAGAGGAGAAGCAAGGTGAGGATTCTTTCAATCTTTCTTCTCTTTTTCAAAATCCTCCATGTGAAGATGGTGTTTCCTCATTCTTGGCTGATATTCAATCTGGTAATCTTGGTAATCAATCAAAGGCGATCAATTTGCATAATCAATCTCAAGTCTTGGGCAATAGACATTCTGATGAGGATCACTTCGTCGATATATATGATGATTTATGGTAAGAACATACCCTTTAAGAATATGGTCTGGTCAAAGGAGATGTTCTTACCAAAATCTCCTCTTCATCTCACTATCCCTTGTGCCCCATTGTTTGCGATGCATCTACTTGCAATGGAGACACTCCATGCTCTTCAAGTTCTTCATTTGATGAGTTAACTTCTCAATTGGCACAACGTGGTGAGTATATCCTTGATGAAAGAGAAAACCATCAAATCATTGAGTATCCTTTCCATCCCTCATTAGCTCTTGTTTTGCATAAAGACAATTCTTCAAATCAACTTTCTCAGGAAACTTTCCTCAATTCATTCATCTTTATTTGCGATTAGAATAATCTTTCGACTTGAGTAATCTAGTTGTTAAAGTTGTAAAATCTGATCAAATCAATGACAAAGATGGTTTCCATATGGTTAGTAGTGGTATTATTGAAATCAATGGTAGTAGTTATCCTCACACTATGCACGATCTGGTTCAATCTTCGAAATGTGATCTTACAATCCTTGAAAGTTTCAAGACTTGTCAGGGAGTCGAGGCACTTCAACTTCAATTGATGGTTATGTCAGGATCTCCTGACTCTGGTAAGGTTCTTGAACTAAGTCAGATCCAGTTTCTCTTGCAAAATATTTCTATTTGCATGGTTTCATTGGATGTTAATTACTTCTTGAAATATGTTTGGTATTGTGGATGTATTCTTTCAAGCTCTCAAGATTTTATTTCTGATTGGATTCATGAATCTTCTTTAGTTGATTAATCTTCAAGAAGATCTCTTGTATCAAAATCGGGTTTGGAATGTGTATCTCTCATAGAATCATGGAATTGTGAATTCAAACATTTCAAAAATCATTTTTGGCCAAAGAAATTATGTCTATCAAATTCATTTGAGAATAGTCAACTCCTGGTTTTTATTGTGAATGTTATACAATTAATATGTTTCTTCATCACGCCAAAAGTCCTCTTGAACGTTAGTAAGTGCTTGATTTATTTATTGAATCAGGTTCCTCTTTTCCACTCATTATATCCTGATTGGTTTCGTATATTTTCTATACTAGCACTCCTCTTCAATTATTTCGATGATTATGATGCTTGTATGGTTTGTCACTAGTTACAGGAAGAGGTTTTGTCATGTTTGACATGTAAAGAAGCTGGTTCTATTTTTCAAAGTATTCACAAAACTATTCAAATTGATTTATCCTTGTTAATTACAAACTAGGAATCTGATCCAATAACCAACCCATCTGATCATGATTCTGTATCTGATGACTGCCATTCAACTTGCCATTTTCCCATTAGCACATCCAATGAAAATTGTTTTACATTGATCTTTATGGTTTATCATCTCAATATCTAAATACTAGCCAAGCAATTGAGGCACTTTAGCCTTCTATGATGATTTTGTCTGGTCCTCATTGTCTTGACATGCTAGCTACATATGATTAGATCCATTTTCTCTCAAAATATTCTCATCCTAACCCTATGCTCTTAGTTGGAAATTCATCTTTTCAAATATTTCGAGGTTCTCAAGATGACTGTTTCGAATTTTACGACTCAATCGTTGAATGGTTTGGAGCAATCCTACTTGGTAAGCTTCGTCACAAATAACAAGTTTCGATCTTTCCTCGTTCTTGGTAAGAAGTACAATCCATATGAGGATACATTAACAGGAAGCTTCTAAGGTTTGTTTAACTATGGTATTTGTTGAAAAGGTACGAATCTGAATTGGTTAGAAATAATGGTTGTGACACATCTTTTTGTCGACAATAAAGGCCTTCTATTTGTTATGCAAGTTATTCAAGATCTTATTTTTTCTCTTGCACATTACTTTATATCAGTTTTAATCGATCCTATCTTTGTGATTGCAAGTTTGGAACAACTACATTGACTTCATTGGAAACTTCATTATACGTGACCTGACCTTCTAGCTGAATACGTTAGGAGTAGGTCTAGTTCCATATTAGTTTACCTGCACATTCATCCTGAATTCATTTTCTGTAGTTTGCCTTGTGTTTTTTTATTTTGGTTTCACATCATGTTTTGGTTTAGCCTTCTTTTGTATTGTCTTCTAGTTTTGTTTCCTTGTTGTGTGTTGTCTTTTCTTTCGTTTTGTAAGACCTTGCATGAAGATGTTATGTTGGCTCAAAAGGTAATGTGGAAAAATAGAAAATGGATTTTTGACTAATCCAAACTTATGCAAGAATGAAAAAAAAATATAGATATAAACATAAACATAGAGATGCAACAGAAATAAAACTTCATTTCATTAATATCAAAGAACTGAAATATGCTTACATACATAATGGAAATAAACTAGCTCGGGTGATGGCAGCTTATCTCTGAGAAGAGATGTGGTGACTACATGCCTCTAAACTGTGTTACAATGAGGCTCTAAGGCCTATTTATTATTGATAAATAATGGGAAACTCTAAAAATCCAAAAACATAACCCTAGGAGATGAAGCACCAAATCTATGTACCCCATTGGGGTAAATTGGTACATCAACTTCCTGGGGTTGTAACTTTGGCATACAACCTCCGTTTGACGCACACGATATCTCATTAAAATTATATATCCAAGGAATATAACTTTTGACTACACACATGAGTGAGACTTCAACACAGTTTGCCTGTTTTTAAAAAAATGTTGTTTAGGGCCTCAAAACGACTCCGAAAGTTGAGGACCTGAAAAATTGCCAAAAATAGTAAATTTTGCTACAATTACAGAAACTAAAAGAAATAATGGTACAATGGTGGGGGTCCAAGTGGAATAGGTGGGTGGTCATAAATATCCACCTATATCATTCCTCCCCCCTTAGTAAGAAATGGACCCCATTGCATTGAATGCCTCCATGAGATGGTGAAACTTCTGTTGAACTTGGTCCCTCATGAGCCACTTTCCTTATTGCAGGGGCTAACCAGCTTTGACAACCAGATACAGTTAGACCTTTTGGTAGTGAGTGTTCTTGATTTGTGTGTCCATGATCTGGTTAGTTGTGGCATGTTCCATGGAATCTGGGTTTAGCTCTATTGGTGTGAGATGTTCTGCAATGTCTGATGTGTCCAGTAATGGTGGAAAGTATGTCCGAAGGCAATCCACATTGAACAATGGGTGCATGTGAATGAATGAGGGGATGCTGAGCTCAAAATAATTGTCTCCCATAACCTTGGTAATGATGTAAGGCCCATATCAGAGTAGTATGATCTTTCAATGGGATCCGGTAAGGTATTCTTTTTGCAAATGCAACCAAACTTTGTCGTCGGCCTAAAACTTGTGTGGCACCCGATGTTGATCATTTCATTGCTTGTACTTGGCATTGGACTTCTCCAATTGTGAACCTGTTAGCAGATGTGCTAGATGCATTCAATAAATTTGGTTGCTTTATCAGCCTCAGATAGTACATGTGCGGATTATGTCTATGTAGTTGCATGAGGTAGGACAACATCAATTAGACACAATGTTTGAAATCCTAGACCCACTTGAAAGTGACTGTGACCACTCGAGCTATGGAGAGCTCTATTATAACTACACCACTGGAAAGTGTCTCATTATGATAGACCAGTGGATGCCTTTGTTGGGTGAGGACTACACCAGGAGTCAGATCGATCGAAATCTTGACCTGACAGTGCAAGGGTACCCCTGTGGGTGAAAATAATATGTCCATGTATTCTTCCATGACTTTATCCACCTATTTTTGTTGTGTAGAGGAACCATCCTCGGGGTCCATAGATGTGGCCACGATCTTCCCCTTATGTTGAGAGAAAATGAAAAATAAAACAAATCCCGGTCTGGGAGATGATCTTACTGCATTTCTTTGCAGAGACCAAAGAGATAGTAGTAAGCGAGGCTACCTTTGGTATCATGTATAAATTATTGCCCAAATAAATAAAACAGTGCGAGGCCTCGACTCATACACATCATGAGGCTTCCACAAGTATGGTTGGACTAATAATACGTCACAAAATTCAAGAGGAGAAACATCACACAATACTTCATCTGTGAAGGGATTGATGTTATAGGGAAGGTGACACTGTTGGATGACACGAAGATCTCTGTTAGGGTCCCACCCTAACCCTCTTATTTATGTCTTGGGATCACGTCATAGTCAAAGAGTCAATAAAGCCCATATATTTTGTAAGTGGTTAACCCAAAATTAATGACGAGACCATAGTTAGTTGCAAATGGGCGGTAGCCGTAGTATTAGATAGATGGTATTAATAAAACTCATGGTATTGACCCGTGGTATTGCATGTATGAGTCATATATAAAGGATAGAGACTCCCTGCGAGGAGCATCGTGTCTTGTTTTTGTAATCGAGCTCTGCTCTATTGGAGGTTGCCCCCTCGAAGAGGCCTGTGAAAATTTCTCTCTGAATAATAAAATCATTGCTATTTTGTGTTCTAGGTATCTTTTCTTCGCATATTCTGTGTTTGGGTATTACTTTGCAGGTTAAGAGCATAACAAGTGGTATCAGAGCACTTTCCAGGGCTCGGTGGGATCTCCAATTTTTAGCAAATTTTTTTTTGGCTAGAGACGTGTTCCGGCGTCTTTAAACCACGAGATCTGTCGTTAAGCGCATAAACCTGTGGATTTGGGGAGGCATGCACGCAGGAAATACAAGAGGTGGTCACATCTGTTGGACTCCCTTGTAACCCCTGTGGGTACCCCTTCGAGTAGTAGCGCATTAGGCAGAACCGCGCACGGACTGTCTTCCACGTACCCTCTGGGTATATAGGAAGCCCCCTAGCTCCCTTGAAACCTCGCCATAGATAAACCTTCGACCGTCTTGTGGCTACAGTACACTGAGAACAGCACTCGGAGAGATTACTCGCCTGTACGATAGGGTAGTTGGGTTGTATGGCTAAGGGTACGGTCAATCCTCCTTAGTTAGAGCCCTGAAACATTGGGCCGAGTACTACTGTCAGACCCTTATGTATATTGCGATCTGTAGCACTTGACACTCCTCAAGACCATAATTCCCTTTCTATTGGGGGATCACACATCATCTATTCCAGATCAGCAAGTGCAGCAGCAGCAGACATCAGTCCCGCAGCTCCATCAGATCAGCAGCAGCAGTTGTTCCACCATTCAGATCTCTCAGATCCACCAGATCGGAGTAGTTGTGAAGGGTTCCTGTACCTGGACATACTTTTCGCAGGACTTTTGGAGGCATTGTCATTTTGAGGATTTGGTGACTGCAGTATTGATCAAGAAGGAGTAAAACTCCGTTAGGAGTTTTCCAAAACAAAAAAAAAGTCTGAGATCTTCCGAAGCGCTTATTTGTGATCTAGCCCATCAGCATCAGGACGACGAGCTGAGCACGGTGGTACCATTCAATTTATTAGAAAAATTTTTTTGGCGGTCCCAATTTTTCATCAAGTTGGTGTATGGTAGAAACTAGAGCACAAGTGATGGCCAATGAAAGGCTAGACAAAATTGAAGCAGATATGAACGACCTCAAAAATATGATTAGCGAACTAACTAGCCAGGTATGGCAAGCACTCGATAAGGGCAAGGAGCCAGCTCTCGAGGAACCGTATAATGGCCATGAACACCATGAGGGTGAGTCTAGCCACTCTCCTCACGTCTGGCACACCCATTCACCACCCAGTCAGCGACCTCCCAAGTTGGATATGCAGAAATTTGACGGTTCTCACATGTCCGCATGGCTAGCACAAATGGACCAGTATTTCCGATTGAATCGTCTCCTAGATGATTGGACTAAGCTTATGGTGGGGACCATGTACTTGGACAATGAACGATGGCAATGGGCGGAATGGCATCAACGTCGCAATGGACCTTTTCAGAGTTGGGCCCAATTTACCAAAGCTCTTCGAGATCGCTATGAACAGGGAGACTCCTTTTTGGGACGTCTCACTAAGCTCCAACAGACGGGTACAGTGGATGAATATATCACCGCTTTTGAAGCCTTAGCCTTCCGCACTCAGAGTCTCTCAGATGAGTTCTACACGGAATGTTTTATCAGTGGTGTTAAAGAAGCCATCAAAGCTCAAGTTCTACTCCACCACCCTCCCACGTGGACGGAGGCTTGCCAGGTAGCTCGTAAGGTGGAACGTGCCATAACAGCCTAATACAGCCGCCCCAATTTCCCCACTAAAGGTCGTCCCCCACAAGCTCACAACACGACTCAGACACTTAAGGTCCAAAAGGTGTCACCTGAGGAAATGGCCGCAAGAAGGAAGCAAGGACTATGTTACTACTGTGATGAAAAGTATTCCCCTGGTCATAAATGCAAGGAGCCCAAGTTTTTTCAAATAGATGCCACTGACTACAGCCCAACCGAGGAAGATCCACCACTTGAGGAATCTCAGGTGATAGAAGAAGACAACCAGAAGGAGATGGTATCTGACGAACCAGTTATTTCGCTAAATGCGTTGGCAGGAATTTCTTCACCTCAAACTCTCAAAATCAGGGGTTTTCTTAAACATCGCCCAGTAGTAGTCTTGATTGATAGTGGAAGTACCCATAATTTCATCCATCAAAAAGTCGCCGACGCAGTGCATTGTTTTGTACATGCAGTCTCTAACTTCCAAGTCCAAATCGCGGATGGGGGCACAATGAAATGTGAAGGCCGCTGCGAAAATGTCAAAATTCAAATGGGGGATTATCAGTTGAAAACACACATGTTTGCCATCCACATGGGCGGATGCAATATTGTCCTCGGCGCTGAATGGCTTCGTACTCTTGGGCCAATTACAATGGATTTCCAGGAGTTATATTTGAGTTTTAAGCAAAACAACTACACATATACCCTCCGTGGCCTCCAGGCGGGAGCCCCCTCGATCATCAGCTCGCATGGGATGGAGAAATTGTTAAAAAACGGAAATCATGGCGTGGTAGCTCAATTCAATGCCATCCAGGTCGTTGAAACCCAGTCCCTGCAAATTCATCCTGAGATGCAACAAATTTTAAATAAACATCGGCAGGTCTTTGACAAGCCTAAGGAGCTTCCACCATCGCGAGGGGAACATGATCATAGCATCACATTGGTTCCAGGGGCCCAACCCCCAAACATGCGGCCATACAGATATCCATTCACCCAAAAGAATGAAATAGAAAATATAATCAAGGAACTTTTGGAAGCAGGTGTCATTCGTCCCAGCGTTAGTCCTTATTCATCCCCAGTGGTCATGGTGCTCAAGAAAGACGGAGAGTGGCGGATGTGTCCCGACTTCAGGGCCCTCAATAAGTTGACAGTCAAAGATAAATTTCCCATCCCGGTGGTTGACAATTTGCTGGACGAACTCAATGGGGCTCAATTCTTCACTAAGTTGGATCTTCGCTCAGGCTACCACCAAATTCGCATGAAGGAAGTCGACATTCCCAAGACGGCGTTCCGAACTCATGAAGGCCATTATCAGTTCCTGGTCATGCCATTTGGTCTTTGTAATGCCCCTTCTACTTTTCAGAGCCTTATGAATCACCTTCTTAAACCATATCTCAAGAAATTTGTCCTGGTCTTCTTTGATGACATCCTCATCTATAGTGGCACTTGGGCTGCACATCTTCACCATGTAGATCTACTCTTGCAACTGCTCCGCCAACATAAATTATTTGTCAAATTGTCCAAGTGTTCGTTTGGCATGGAAGAAGTTGAGTATTTGGGCCACATTGTGGGGCGGGAAGGTGTCAAGGTGGACCCCAAAAAGATCCAGGCAATGCAAGAATGGCCTCAACCTAAGACCTTGAAGAGCTTGAGAGGATTTTTGGGACTCACCGGCTATTATCGCAAATTTGTCCGCAACTATGGCCGCATAGCGAAGCCCCTCACTCAACTCCTAAAGAAAAATTCCTTCTTCTGGAATGAGGAAGCCCAATAGGCATTTACAGTCCTCAAAAATGCCATGTGTTCCACTCCAGTCTTAGCACTACCTGACTTCAACAAATCTTTTGTCATTGAATGTGATGCTTCAGGGACAGGTATTGGGGCAGTCTTAATACAGGAAGGGCGACCCCTGGCCTCCACAAGCCAACAACTAAGTGGGAAGAATCTGGGCCAATCTACCTATGAAAAAGAAATGATGGCCATCTTACATGCAATCGACACCTGGCACCCTTAATTATTGGGGCGACGTTTCCAAATCCGCACAGATCATCATAGTCTTAAATATTTTCTGGAGCAACGCCTATCTTCCCCACAACAAAATAAATGGCTAGCTAAAATGCTAGGATATGATTATGAGATCATTTACAAGAAAGGGAAAGACAATAGGGTAGAAGATGCATTATCTTGCCAATTTGAGGAAGAAAGTACTCTGCTAGCAATTTCCCTCCCCATTCCAGAATGGATTGAAGAAGCTCGCAGAGAATGGTTTTCACACCCAGAGCTATCCCAACTCATTTCTCAATTGCAGGTCGATCCAAATTCCATCAAGGGCTACTCCTGGCAGGATGATATTCTTCGCTACCAGGACAGAGTAGTAATATCACCAACATCAACCCTCAAAAGTCGCATATTGGCCGAATTGCACTCATCTCCCATTGCAGGACATTCGGGCTTTCAGAAAACTTATGCTCGCACCAGAAGATCATTCTTTTGGACCGGCATGAAAAAGGACATCCTTACTTTTGTCGCAAAATGTGATGTCTGTCAACGCCACAAAGGAGAAACCGTCAACACACCAGGCACATTACAACCATTGCCCATTCCGACATCAATTTGGACGGAGGTTTCCATGGATTTCATTACAGGTCTTCCAAAATCAGGGAACAAGTTAGTCATCATGGTGGTGGTGGACCGATTGTCAAAGTATGCTCATTTTTGTGCCCTACCCCACCCGTTTACACCAACTTTGGTTGCGCAAACTTTCATGGATCAGATATTCAAACTACATGGCATGCCCACTTCTATTGTGTCTGATCGCGACCCGATCTTCACCAGTAGTTTTTGGCAATAACTCTTCAGGATACAGGGCACTCAACTAAAACTCAGCACTTCCTATCATCCGCAAACGGATGGTCAAACCAAAGCAGTCAACAAATGTCTAAAAACCTACCTCAGGTGTTTCACTTCAGAAAAGCAACACCTTTGGGTACAGTGGTTACCTCTGGCGGAATGGTGGTATAACACCAACTATCATGCCACTACTAAAATGACTCTGTATGAAGCAGTATATGGTCAACTTCCGCCTTCCCCTATTTCTTATCTCTAGGGATGCTCCAAAGTACAAGCAGTGGATCAACTCCTACAACACCACGCCACCATGCTCCATCTTAGAGAGAATCTTCATCAAGCTCAGAACCGCATGAAGCAATAGGTCGACCAGCATCGCTCAGAGCGCCAGTTTCAAGAAGGGGACCAAGACTTTTTGAAGCTGCAACCATATAAGCAAACATCACTCAAAGACAAGGGTTGTCAGAAGCTATCTCCAAAATTCTACGGACCCTACCAAGTACTTCAGCGCATTGGAGAAGTGGCTTACAAGTTAGCTTTGCCACTTACTACAAAAATCCATCCAGTTTTCCATGTATCATGCCTCAAGAAAGTAATTGGGAACAATTGCCGAGTTCAAACCAGTCTACCTGAACTGGACGACGAAGGGTCAATCTGGCTTCAACCCGAACAGGTCCTCGCCACAAGAGAAAAGCACCTGCGTGGCCGCATGATTAAGGAAGTCCTCGTCAAATGGAAAGACACCTCTCCGGAAGATGCAACTTCGGAACCAGCTACTATTCTTCAACAGTTTCCGCAGCTTCAGCCTTGAGGACAAGGCTAGTCTTAAGGGGGAGGGCATGTTAGGGTCCCACCCTAACCCCCTTATTTATGTCTTGGGATCACATCATAGTCAAAGAGTCAATAAAACCCATATATTTTGTAAGTGGTTAACCCGAAATTAGTGACGGGACCACAATTAGTTGCAAATGGGCGGTATCCGTAGTATTAGATAGATGGTATTAATAAAACTCACGGTATTGACCTGTGGTATTGCATGTATGAGTCATATATAAAGGATAGAGACTCCCTGCGAGGAGCATCGTATCTTGTTTTTGTAATCGAGCTCTGCTCTACTGGAGGTTGCCCCCTCGAAGAGGCCTGTGAACATTTCTCTTTGAATAATAAAAACATTGATATTCTGTGTTCTGGGTATCTTTTCTTCGCATATTCTGTGTTTGGGTATTACTTTGCAGGTTAAGAGCATAACAATCTCTTCCTTGGTGAAGCCACCCGATGGTGTATGGTTGTGGGTGTGGTGTGGTTGGTAGGCCAAACTTCTTCATGATCTCTTCTGAAATGAGGTTCTTTTGTCTCCCACTATCGATAATGTATTGCAACGTGAAACCTTCACCCACAACTGTGAGTGGAAGAGGCGCTTCGCCTCCTCTAAATCTTCAAGCTCAATCTTCTGGATCTTAGTGGTGGAAACAATGGAAATGGGCTTTGCATCAATAATCTACTTCCATTTTTCATTCCCCTTGTCAGGTTTTGACTTAGAGTCAAAACATGCATCTGACTCTGAAGCGGCCACCAGTGACTGCTTGGATCGACACTCACTTATGTTTTGAGTGGGGCTCTTATGGAACTCTCACTACTTTCCTCTATCCTTCTTTGTCTTTGTGATGTTGTTATTTACTTTCGTCTTTAATGGGTTGTCCTGGGTCACCCCGCCTTGGATTTTTCCTTTGTTCTGCGGTTTGGCGTGCCTTTTTCTTGCTTCAGATTCGTAGATCGGTAGGCGACACCAAGAAGTGAGATGTCCAAGAAATCCATCTCATCCTGGATGTATTTGTGTAGAAAAATACAATACTTGAGTACCATATATTGCTCAGAATCCTTGATACCCAACTTCGTGCAAAGGGTATGAGAAATATTTGTGAACTTCGACACATCTTGGTCCCTTCCCTGCCGCAGTGTGGTCCACTTTATGTACTTATCTTCGTAGCTGTCGATAGGGTAACAATACTCCTTGATGGCATATCAAAAATATTTCCAAGTGGGTGAAACTAAAAATATTGAGGGTTCCCTCTCATCCTTTTTCTCACAGTGGGTTTCCCACTAGTCCTTGATGTGGGGTGTGACTTTAAGGAGTGCAAAAGTAATCTTTTCCCTATTGGAAAAATCATGAAATGAAAAATAGCCTTCCAACATATTTAACCATCTATCTATTGCATTTGCATCTATCTAGCCTTTAAATATAGGAACGTCAAAGTTGACATGTACCTTAAAGGGAGTGGTGCCTCTAGAGTGGCTTCGAGATGAATATGCATTGCCTGTGGGCATCTGTCAAAGGATCTGGGAAAAGTTTTCCATGATCACGTTCCTCTGTAGCTCGAGGGCTTCTTCGAGCAATATTTTGAAGGGATCTCCTACTCCCTCGTATTTCTTTTCTTCCGCCATTGGATTCCATTGGGGTTTGCGAGGATGGTCTTGCAAAGGTTCAACCAGTTTGAGCCCTAATTCCTTATACCCTGACCTTGTTGGGAACATACAAAGAAAAACAAAGAAATAGAAGACCACTCTAATACCACTGATCCGAACTTATGCAGGAATGTAGCAGAATACAAATTTAAACATAAATAGAAAGATGCAATAGAAATAAAACTTCATTTCATTAATATCAAAGAATTGAAATATGCTTACATACATAATGGAAATAAACTAGCTCGGGCGATGGTAGCTTATCTGTAAGAAGAGATGCGGCAGCTACATGCGTCTATATTGTGTTATGATGAGGCTTAACGACCTATTTATTATTGAGAAACAATAGAAAACACTAAACAACCAACAACCTAACCCTAGGAGATGAAGCGCCAAAACTATGGGCCCCGTTGGGGTAAATTGGTACATCAACTTCCTCGAGTTGTAACTTTGGCATACGATCTCCATTTGACGTGCACGGTACCTTGTTAGAAATATCTATCTGAGGAATATAACTTTTGACTAGAAGTGTGAGGCTATTTTTTCCTATTTTCCACAAAAAACATCGTTTAGGGCCTCAAAATGGCCCCAGAAGATCAGGGCCCGAAAAACTGCCAAAAATAGTAAATTGTGCCACAATTACGGACACTGAAAGAAATAATGTTAAAATGGTGGGGGTCCAAGTGGAATAGGTGGGTGGACACCAATATCCACCTGGATCATTGAAACTGCAACATTTTTCTAACTCATTGTCCTTCTTCCTTGTCTTGGTTACACCTTTTGGTTAATGATGTTCTGACAGGAAATATGATCCTTGCATAAGGAAAGCCTTGTGTCAAACCATGATCTCCATGTATATTCTGGAAACCTCATGCCTACACTCGGGTCTTTATGTTTTGGTGTTTTTAGGCTGATCCAATCAAGTAGAGAAGGACAAGGGGAAAATCTAAATGAGCAAACCAATATCAGAGGTCTTATATATGCTTCTATGAAGGGAAAACCTCTTCTACTCTCAATAAGTCAGGATCCCTCTTCTACCCATGAAATAAATAAGTGTCGATGCACAATCCTATAGAAAATAAGTAAATAAAGGCGAAAGAAGAGAGAAAGGATTCCAACACAGGTGAAGCAAATAATTCCGTCAGGATACTATTCAGGCCTGTTGGGAGCAAAGAAATGTTTGTATCCCTGAAGTGAATTTGTCGGGGTACTGTCCAGGCCTTCTAGCAATGAAGCAACACCAAAGATGAAAAACTACACTTTAAAAATCTAAAGCTCATGAACTTCATTACCCTTTCCTGATTCAAAATTGTGTGATCACTGACCTTATGTTTGTGTTTAACCGAGTAAAGAAATGAAGGAGGCTATGTTTATGCACATGGTAAGTGGGGAAGCCATGGTAATATTAATGATGAATCAATACTCCTTGAATAGCTAGACCCTGCACGAAATAATTCACCAAGGCAGAGAAGCTATAGTTCTACCAGTGTGTTGCCAAGTGTTGTCGTTGTCGTTGTACCTTGGAAGACAACCTCTGGTTGAGAAGAAGCCAGTGCCCAAGACATTTATCCAAGACTATGAAATTATCAATTTACTATTCCATTTATAAAAATAATAGAAATGTTTAGTTTATAGATAATGCTTTTAAATATTTTTTGGGAAAAGCGCTCTTTCAAAGTGGCCTTCTAATGGTGAATGTGATTTTAAGTTGTAGTACAATGAGTGAAAGATTTTGAAGAAAGCTTTAAACAACAGGCTACTTGAAGCAGAATCTATTGTCTTAAACTTTAGCAGAAATATGGAAGTAAGATGAAATGGAATACAAAAAAGAGGAGCACATATTAAGGTTATTTAACTTTAACTTACATATATCAAAATTTCAGTGAAACTGTAATGCTAAAGGCCAACAACTTCATTACTCTCTTTTATAGAATAATAACATTAAACTGAAAGATAACATGAAACACATATCACACTCAACATATGTTTGGAATCACTTTGAAAGCTTTATTAAAATCACCAAGAAGATCAAAATTACAAAGGAAATTTTTCTTCTGAGGTCCAAAACTCGGAACCCTCCTCCTCCTTCAAAATTTTCTTTTATAACATAATTACAATAAGGACAATTATGAAACTGTCAATTGTCAAAACTTCTAACTACTTGAACTGTCTACAAATTACTTTGTCCTTTGAAAACTATATTCATGAAGAGAATAAAACAAAATTACATCATTTTACAATTTTTTTTTCAAAATTCCTGCTGAAGTAACAAGTGACATTAGCTCATTGAGTCAACTGAGATTCTAGTGCAGTTGAAGGCCCAACTTTTATACTTGTTGCTGTAGGTGACATCCACTCTCTACATTTCCTCCAGACTATCATATCTAAGCTCTGGCTTTTGACAAACCTGGTGTGAGACATTTTGAAGTTGGTAATCTTGCTATAAGTTGGTTGGTCAGTAAAAAGAGTTCTTATTAACCACAACAACTGAAAATCCTTGTGCAAATAATTCACTATTGTTGCCCCCTTTAGAACTGTTGTTTTTTCATGTGAAGTGTCAATCTTTTTCTTGGAATCCACCAAAAAAGTTTCATAAGTCTCCTAGGGAACAAGATTTCCCTTTTGTCCCAGCATGAAGGTAGTCCTGCTCTTCCTATTTTGTCGAACTCAATATTAAATTTTAAAACAAATTCTTTAACCTTTGTCAACTTTGTCTCAGTTGTTTTCCTAAATAAATACTTCAAAACCATCTTGTTTATTTCCAATACTAATCTTTTTCAATCTTCAATTTTCATTTCTCTGAACTCTTGTGATGATTTAGAGTTAAGGAAATCAATCATCTTCTTGGAAAATTCAGCACGTTACTGAAGATTTTGCCTGCTGGCAGCAATTATGCTTTCTAGATATCTGACAACGGCTTTTTCTTCTGCAATGATTGATAAAAATTCCCAAACATTCCTAACTTTATGAGTAATGTCATTCCATATGATCTCCCTGGCTTGAATATGGGACATATTTCCATTCACTTTATCCTTCAATTCCTTATTCTCATGAGAAGCAACCTAAAAATCATTCTGATATTTAGCAACGATTTCCTGAGCCATAGCTAATTTGCTCTCCGTTATCTTTAAAAATTTCTGCGTATCAACAAAATTTATTTGTATCTTTTTCATTTCATTCTTTGATATTTGTAGCTCAGTCATCAGTCTGGTAAACTTTTCTGCAGGATCTTCAAAGTCTGATTGTAATAAGATAATACAAACATGTGAATCTAATTTATGTTGGAAAACATAATTTATCTCCTTAACATTATAAATCTCATTATTCCTCTACAAGAGTTCATTATTTAAATTCTCCTTTTCTTTCTCCACTTGGGCTATTTTAGGGGCCATAACATGCTCCACAGAAGGTAGCTTTAGCTTCTTTATCAGTACTTGGATTTTAGTTTCAGCTCCCTGCAAAATTTCCTGAACAACACTCTTGTCCTAAGGGTTTACACCAATCTTCACAATTAGCTTTTTCATTTATTCATTTGGAGTGGACAAAGCTTTGGAATGTTCCTTTTCCAGCTTCAATTGATTAACCACTTTCCCTAACAAAGCTTCAAATTTTCTAGCAGCCAAGGATGTTTTGTTCAAATCACTGTATATTAATTCTCCAGTTTTCCTGTGTAAATTAATCTTGTTAGGTAGTGGGATTTCTCTTGCATCTACTATCAAGTTGACAGTTTTGAAACCAGATGATGATGAAATAGTTAATGCAGAAGGATGAGAGAAAGATAACTTCAATTGATTTCTCTCAAGGTCCATGGAAGACAATAATCTAGTGTGATATTCAGAAATAGATTGAGCTTCAAGCTGAGACTCCATATTCTCCTTCACCCTCTTGTTTCTTTCTTCTATTTGAAAATATAATTGTTTTATGACAGGAACAAAATTCTGAGAAGTTTCTTTTGGAATTGGAGAGGAGGGTGTACAAGTAACATCTCCCAACTGTAATTGAAAACCCATTAAGGCTGAGGAAATTCCACCCAGAGATCCAAGTTATGTTTCCTTCTCTAACAACTTTTCCCTCTTTGAACCTTTACCTGCTTCATCCTCTAAATCAATAATATCTTCACTACCTCTTTTCAAACTTTTCTCAATTGGATGTGGAGTGTCAACCTCCATTTCTCCTAGTACACTTATTTGACATCCAATTTCCATTTTTTATACATCTAGTCGAGGTTCATGTATATAAGGAGCATAGGCATTTTCAACTCTTCTATTATAAATAATATGGTGAGGATCATATGACCATTTTTCACCTAGTTTTAGTTTCATACCTTCAAGAAATTTATGCAGTTGTTCCATGGTCTACCCGTTGTTCATAATAAAAGGTCTAATTGTCCATGGAAATTTGAACAAATGTCCCTTCTTTTCTAGGACAAAATGCACCTAATCAACATTTAAACTTTGCCTAATGAATTCCAAAGAAAACAACGTCAAAGGCACAAATGTAGGAAGTCTGTAAGGGGAAAACTCAGTGCCATATAGTCTAATCTCAGTATGATCTTCAAACTAGAACCAACCAACTTCTTTAACATCTTTGCTAAGCTGAAGAAGAGATTGAGCCTTTGGAAAAATACAAGGTGGGGGAGAGCTATTTATAATGGAATAAGCAACTGACAAGAAATAAGTAGTGAAATATATAAACCCCTCATAATTAGCATGAATTCTTATGTAGCTGTCCAAATTAACACTACTTTCTTGTTTTTATCTATGTCCATTATATTTAGTCCCAAGTGCATGAATCTCTCCACATGAGTATACAAGAGGAGATAGGTTACCAATGAGGGAAATCTAAAACACCCAGTGAAAGCAAGGTATGTTAATTGTGAATTAACTATTTTTTCCTAATAAGCACGTATATCACTGTCTCAGGTTGCAACATTAAATTAAACATCCCCATAATGGCTCGGCCAATGACATGTGTATCCTCCCTTCCCAAAACATTGGAAATAATTTGTAGAATCAACCTTAGATATTCGGTAAAAATTTGAAGAGAAAACTAAGTAGATTCCATAGGAGAATGCTTTCCTGTGGGAATTAAAAATAAATTCATCTAGGCATATTCTTTCCCAAATAGATTTTGAAAGGTTGACAACAAGGTTTCCTTTGAAAACGATGTGTAAGAACTTGAAGAGGGAAAAGACAGGGCTTGTTGAATTAAGAGAGAAGACACTTGGAAAATATTTTCACCTAATTTGTTCATGAAAAAACCTTTTTATGGGTAGAGAGCAAAGACTAACCAATAGATGAACTTAGGGAAAACATAGGTTTGGGGAATTATGGCAGAAAAACGACCAGACTTGATGACTGTAGTATGAATTGAGGATTCCTTGTGGTTGACTATGATATGTCAGCGAAGTTCCATTAAATCTAGGGAGAAAATTGGGTTGAAAACATCCCTCTCGGTGTCCATGAGAGGAATGTGAGAGGAAGACTCTTCTAACAGTACTTTCTTTGACATGTTGACAACTAGAACAAGCGGAAATGATGTGTAATTACCTGGTTACTGGATGACTGATGCTGACTTGAGATTTGATTTGGACAACTCTGACGTATTACGGATATGAAGAACTAAAAATGATAAAATGAAGGGAATGAGGGTAACAAGATTTACGGGGAAAATGGAAAAATGGGGGGGAACAATAATAAATGCATATGTGGCATGTGCGAAGTATGACGTGGTGAAATGACTAGATGAAGTGACATGGTGACATGGAAATGACATGGTAGTGATAGGGAAATGAAGTGGCGGTGATGGAGAAATGACAGGGCGATGACAGAGTGATACGCGCTCACTTGTTGTAGCTCTATGGGGGCACACACTAGTGCAGAGAAATCTTGTCAGGGTGGTCCCATAATTGATATTAGTCGTCAATCTTTAGTCAACCATAATCTCTCACGGAGGTTTATGGGGGCACCTGATGGCATAATCAGTGCACAAGTGGTGTTGTCGAGTTTGCACCATCGGATGGGCCCGTCGACCTTGTCTTACTTTGCCCAACAAGTCTTCTGACATTTAATTTGCATCTAACTTTAATACACTTGGGCCCACCATCTTAACAATTTAATGCAACAATTTTGTGCTAATCAATGGTTAATCCACCATTATTTCTTAATCAAAATCCTAAAGCTAAAGACTTGATTTTGATTTTGTTCCTTTTTTCTTTTTGGAATACACACACACACACACACACACACACACACACACACACACACACACACACACACACACACACACACACACACATATATTTTTCAACATATGAGGAAAATAAAAACGAGCTACAACATCTGGCTCCACCTGGGGATAGTTCTTTGAGACAAAGCACTAAGAACCACAGATTAGTGCCTTCACCTTGGGCATGGAGTCATATCATAGCTTAAAACATTACAATGAAGAACTCACTGAGTATTTACAATGGTCAAACCGGTATGTACAATGGTGAAATAAAAGAAGATCAATGTTGGAAATAATGCTTCAAATACTGCCCATTGATAGGCAGTTGCAGTAGTTCACCATCTAAGTTCTCCAGAATAAAAGTGTTATTGGCTCTGACTTCTGCTATTTGAAAAGGACCAAACCATAGAGGATCAAATTTACCATGTTTTCCCTTATCCTCTCTTCTCACATCCCATATGAGCACCAAATCTCTAGGTTGAAAAAGAAATTTTTTGGCTTTTCTGTCAAAAATCAGTTTCATCTTTTCTTGGTAGTTGATTAAATTCTCCATTACCTTCTCTCTGTTTTCATTTAATTCCACTAACTGGTTCATCCTTCTAGTTAGTGCATTTGGCTCTTCTTCAACATCCTGAATGAGTGCAACAAATGGTTTTTCTAATTGACTGGGAAACAAGGCAACTGCTCCATATACCAATTCAAAAGGTGATTTTCTAGTTGACCTCTTAGTAGTCACCCTGTTTTCCCATAAGGAAAATTTTAGCTGTGAATCCCAGTTTTTCTTATTTTTTTCTATGGTTTTCTTGAGTATCCTTACCAGAGTTTTGTTTGAAGATTTTTCCAACCCATTTCCCTGAGGATGGTAGGTGGTATAATGTGAGAGTATTACATTATATTTTGGCAAAAGTCAATTAGCTTTGTAGACCTGAACACCTAAGCATTATCTGCCACTAACTTCTTTGGACAACCAAATCTAGTGAAAATATTCTCCTCCAGAAATTTGATTACCACTGAATCTATTGCCCTCCTAGTTGGAACAACTTCCACCCATTTAGTAAAATAATATGTACATGTTAGGATCCATTTGTGTTGTCCACTGGAAGGTGGATTTATTTCTCCTATAAAATCCAGACCCCATTGTCTAAATGGTTCTTCAACAAACACAAGAATCAGTGGTAAGGGTGCCAATTTCTTCTTTTCAGAAAACATTTGGCATTTTTCACAACTTCTTACAAGTCTGTAAATATCTGAAAACAAAGAGGGCCAGTAGAAGCCAACTTTCAAAATTTTATGTGCGTAACTTTCCAATTATAATGGCCACCATAGAGACACCCATGATACTCATTAAAAATTTCTATAGTCTCCCCTTCTGTTAGACAGAGCAACAAAATACCAACATGATCTTTCCAATATATCCTACAATTTGTTATCACATACTTTTGAGCTTTCAATCTGATAGCTTTGTATTTTGTTCTGTCTAAGGAAGTTGGTTCTACTAAGAAAACATAGTTAATGGAAAATATCTTTATACCATTGAGAACAAAGGTACTTATATTGAATTTTGTTATCACGCTCTTTATCCTTACCTTTTTCTTTTGCAGTTTTTGGTTCAGGAACTTCAGCTAGCAAGTTGATTCCCATAGCTTGATAATTGGCTTATGTCAAGATTTTTGCTAGTTGTTGTCCCTTTACCAACTTTGTCGGTCTAATGTCCATGTCATACTCTTGAATCTTTGCTATCTACTTCCCCCTTTTTCCATCACTATCACTCTGAGTCAACACATCCTTAATAACAACATTAGGAACATATGCAATAATCTGAGACTGGAGAACATAGACTCTAAACAATTTTAATGCTTTAACTAGAGCATAGGCTTTCTTTTCTAGGATATTATACTTCAGCTCTGCATCCCTTAATACTCTACTGAAAAATTCTACTGGATTTTCCTTATTATCTTGATTTCTCTACAAAAGTATTGTTGCAACAGTAAAAGGAGAAGAAAATGAAAATATTTGAAAAGGTTTCTTATAATCAGGACTCACCAATACTGGAGCTTCTTGAAAAGCTTCCTTGATTCTTGCAAAATATTCTCTGGTAGTTGTGGTCCATCTAACTTCTGCATCCTTTTTCAACATATCAATGATTTCCTTCATAATCTTTGCATAATTTGGGATAAATCTCCTGAGGAAATTTATTTTTCCCAAAAAACTTTGGATTTCCTTTTTACTCCTTGGTAGAGGTATATTCTTAATTGCTTCTACCCATTTAGGATCAATATTTACTCCTTCTCTGGATACAATATTCCCAAGTAATTTCCCCTCTTTCAAAACAAAATGAGACTTCTTGGGGTTTAATGAGAGGCCATACCTTATACACTTTTCAAAAGTTTGCAAAAGATGTTTAAGGTGCTCCTCATCAAACCCAAAGAAAATTGTAATATCATCCAAATAAATTACCACAAACTTCTCCTTCTCTCCTACAAAATCTATAGCCATATCCCTCTGGAAATTAGCACCAATATTTATTAACCCGAATGGAACCTTCATGTAGAGAAGGTTCCCCATGGGGTTGTGAATGTTGTTTTATTTTGGTCTTCTGGCTACATTGAAATCTTATTAGAACGTGAAAATCCATCACTCATAGACAATCTGGAAGACCCTGTTACATTTTGTAAAATGTGATCCATCTTTGGGAGAGGATAATTTTCCTTTAATGATGCTTTGTTCAAAGTTTCGAAAGTCTATACATAACCAAATCTCTCCATTTTTCTTCCTCACGGGTACTAGATTAGCCACCCAATCAGAATACCTAAGAGGGACAATTATATTTTATTGTAATAACTTTTTGACTTCCTTATCAATTGATGGCAACAATAAAGGATTTATTTGACTCAATTTCTGCTTATATGGATCAACTCTTGGTTTTAAAGGGATTTTATGTTGAATAATGTTGGTATCATAAGTTTTAAGGTCTTCATAAGATCATGCAAACACATCAACATATTTTTTGAAAATATCTACATACCTTTGTTTATATTCCTTTGGAATGTCCTTTGTCAGCTTGACTGACCAACTTTGGTTGTTGCTCTGTTCTATGATTGTAGACTTCAAGATCATCTTCCAAATATGTTTTTCTTGCATTAACAACAACATCATTTGCATTGAAAAACCTTTCCAAGGGTACTAAACCTTTAGGGATCACATTTTTTTTCAGTTGCACTATTTTTTGACCTCCTACATAATTCTTCAAAGGTATATCATTATTTGGTTCTTCTTCTTCTTCAATTTCATCCTCTTGATCAATCTCTAGATTCAAAATTCACCTACCATTTCCAGAAATATTTTAATTTTCTCTTCATCTTCAAAAACCTACTAGTATTTTATATTATTTGGAATGGAAGGTCTACTCCTAATTTCAACTTCATATCTGAGCCTGGGATTTAATGGAGGCTTGAAATTACTCTCTGCAACTACCGATGAATCAACTAATTTTTTACCTTCCCTTCGTAAAACATGTATGTTAAAAGCAGAAAAGAAATTATCCACTAAATCCCACACTTCATTTCTATAGGTTTTAATCCTTGGATGTTTGGTTTGGCATTGATTCTTGACTTGTTTAACAATCAATTTAGAATCCCAAAAACAAGAAATAGATTGTATTTGTTGTGTGTGGAGCATGATTGTTCAGAGGTCTTTGTTTCAGCCGGATGTATACCCTAGGAAGTTTGTACACCCCTCCACGCGGGGGGGACTTGTCCCCCCCGCGGGGGTCCGGGGGGGCCGATCCCCCCCCAGCTGGGGGGTCTGAGGGCCAGTAGTCCCCCGGTGGGGGCTCGGGGGCAGTGCCCCCGAATCTAAAAACAGATGTAAAATTGCCTTGTAAAAGTATAGTAATTTCTAGTCAATCTGGGCCGGTCATTAGGCGGATGATCTGACGGTAGAACTTATGTTTAGTTTAGGGGTTTTTGCCCTAGAAGGCAACTCCTCTCTTTTTATGAGGGCATTGTATTTGAAGCTGAGATATAGATGTGTATTCTATGAGCGAGAAACAGAGAGGTAAGACTGTGAGAGAAAACAGAGGATATTATAGCGGATTTGTTGTAGGTTGTGTCTCTTCATTTTGCTAGATAATAGAAAGGAAGGACTGATTGTTCGGGGTGGACGTAGCCCAAACTGGGTGAACCACATATATCTGTGTCTCTCTTGTTTTATGCGTTTTCTGTGTTTATATTTCTGCAATATTTTATGTGTTCCATTGCTCCGTATTATATAATTTTCTAACAGTATTCATATGTTTTTGGATGCTTGTAAACCAAGAACCAGAGCCTCATATTAAATAATATTGTTTGTGGTGTCAAACTCTAATTTCTAAGAAAAGGGAATAATATGACCTTTAGGGGAAGCAAAAGAACCCAAAATCCATTCCCTTGTTTTGAATATGCACCATCAAAATAAAGTTTCCAAATTCCACTGACTACTACTTCCTTGTTTTGAATTGTTGAAGGAACTTGCACTTCTATATCTTCAGTGATTTCCTGAGATTCTTGCAACATGAAAAATCATCCTTTTCCTGATTGTAAATAGGAGAATTACTTGAACCCTCCTTGGTAATAGTTTTCACAAATCTAGTCTCCGGATACAACCTCCTTTCTTCCCCACTAAAAACTAGAATAATAGCATATATAGAATCTAATTTGAGCACTCCTCCCAAGTTGGCTCCTTAGGATCTAGAAGGTAACATTCCAAATCGAGTTGGAATGTCTGCAACAACCACATCCATTACAATGCTTTTGGATGGAATATGGGCTAATTAAACCACCAAATCTTTAATGAGTCCCACACATTTGACCCTTTTTGAATCAAAAGAGTACAAGTCCTTATAAGGTTTTGTAATTTTCAAATTAAGCTACTTCATAACTGAGAGGGGCATTAAATTATGAGAAGCCCCTAAATCCAACATGTAGTTATGAAGAATGAAAGTATGCATCAAAAGAGAAATATAAAAAGGAGGAGTGGAAGAATCTTGTTCTTCCACATGAGGGCCAAACATCACCATTGACCTTTCTTCTTGTAAATTAACTGCATCAACTAAATGATTATCTTGAGACAAATTTATGAAATCATAAACCTACTTTTTGTAATCAGGTGTCTTCACTAATTCAGCTAATGGAATTGGAATTTTTATTTTCTAATTATTCTTGCAAATTAAAAAAATGAACCTCTTTCAAAACTTTTGATTCTTCCTCTTCATTAAACTTCTACTTTAATACATTTTGTGAACTGACAACAGATTACTGGGGTGGTTTCTACACCACCTCTATGTCTTGCTTACTCTTTGAACTCTCCCCTTGATGAACTTGGACTATTGGGACTGGATTTAGTGGTTGTTTTCCTTTATCATTTTGCTTTGGAGATTGTTGTTGAACTACTGATTTCGCTGATCTTCGACATGGTCTTGAATTCTTGATCTCTTTCTCAACCTAAGATCATATTTTTTATGCAATTCTGCTTGCATGAAATCTGTGAACCTTTTACAATATTCTTCGATTTCTTCATCATCTAAAGCAACTTGAGGTTCCAAATTTGAGTCCTCATTAATGATTGTTTCTCCTTCATCTTTAGACAAAATAGAATAATGATTTTCCTGCATTTTAAGAGTCTCCTCCACTACTTCTTCTGGTTCATCTTCAATATATAAAGGTGGTTGCACTTGATCCTGATATCTTTTGTCTCTCTGCATAATTTGTAGTGGCTGTCTCTTGAATTGAGGATTAAAATTTCTATTTTGTGTTTGTTGCCTCAGAGGATTTTTATTTTCCAGCTCTAATTTTACTAGATTATTTGATAGATTTCTGATAACTTTAGTCATTTTAGTTTATGCTCATGATCATATTTAGGTTGACTAGTAGGCTTAACTTCTTCCTTTCCCTTCTTTTTATCTTCAACTTGATCTTTTGATTTAATCTTCTCTGTAACAGATAAATTAGCTTCAATTTCCTATGCATTAGTTTGAACTTGGTCCAAAGTAGGGGATCACCTTTATGTCTAAGTAAAACCAAAATTAGATTCAAATTCCCCCGCAAACACCACTTTTGCACCTACAGGTGGTGGTTTTATTTCTGCAGGCAAGATATTATATAACTTATTAAACCTCTTGATGAATTCAACTACATCTTCATCTGGTTTTCTCTTAATTGCATTAAATTCAGTCAGGAAATAACTATGATCTTTATTTTCACCCCATATTTGTGTAAATGCATTTTCTAATTCTTCCCAAGTATTTATTGAATTAGCAGGAAGTGTTTTAAACCACTTTCTTTCTTCTCCATCTAGTGATTGCACAAAAAGCCTCATTACCACATCCAGGTATTCAACATTCAAATTTTCAGCAAAGCCACATGCTTTTCTGTTGTTACTTCATCCTCCCCTGTAAATCTAGGTAACAACTTTAAATAATCTTGAGGCATGGCATTCATGGGTTGAGGAAGATCCAATGGTGCATATCTGTTTAGAAGAAAAGATGGAATCACTATGTTTTTATTTTGAGATGAAACATAAGAACCTCCTGCCTGAAATACAAAATATTGAGGTGGGATGACAAAAATAGGGACTGGATGAGAAACAACAGAGACAATTTGTTGTAAAACTAGCAAATTGATGGTTTTGATTTCTTCAATTTCTGGGAAAGACAATCTTCTTTGAGAAAAGTTAAGGTTCCTAACAAATTCTTCTGAATGATAAGTTATGGGATATTGAGAGACATAACTGGTACCAGGAGCTGATAAGGTAGGGTTTGGAGTTACTGGAGATTTTTCTTTCCAAACTCTTCGAAACTAACTTCTCTGGATCAGAAAGGACATGAGCCTTTTGTTGTGAGGTGTCAGACCTTGTGTGAGGCCTTTTAGGAGCTAGGACTGCTTTTCTTAGTGAGATAAATCAACCTAGACACTTTCTTTGCTCACCAAACAAACAAATGACAAATAAGAAAACCCAGGGAAAAATGACTTTGTTCTCCATTCCCCAGCAACGGTGCCAAAAGATGTTGTACCTTGGAAGACAACCTCTGGCTAAGAAGAGGTCAGTGCCCAAGACATTTATCCAAGACTGTAAAATTATCAATTTGTTGTTCCATTTTTCAAAACCCCAAAAATGTTTATTTTACAGATAATGCTTTTAAATATTCCTTGGGAAAAACACTTTTTTAAAGTGGCCTTTTAATGGTGAATGTGATTTTAAGTTGTAGTACAGTGAGTGAAAGATTTTGAGCAAATATTTAAACAACAGGCAACTTGAAGCATAATCTATTGTCTTAAACTTTAGAAAAAACATGGAAGTAATATGAAATGGAATACAGATAAGAGGAGTGCATATTAAGGTTATGTAACTTTAACTTACATATATCAAAATTTAAGTGAATATGTAATGCTAAAGGCCAACATCTTCATTACTCTCTTCTATAGCAGAATAACATTAAATTGAAAGATAACATGAAACACATATCACACTCAACATATGTCTGGAATCACTTTGAAATCTTTATTAAAATCACCAAGAAGATCAAAATTACAAAGGAAAATTTTCTTCTGAGGTTCAAAACTTGGAACCCCCCCTCCTCCTTCAAAATTGTATTTTATAACATAATTACAATAAGGATAGTTATGAAATTGTCAACTATAAAAACTGCTAAGTACTTGAACTGTCTACAAACTACTTTGTCCTTCGAAAACTATATTCATGAAGAGAATAAAAAAAATACATCATTTTACAAAAAAAAAAATCAAAATTTATGGTGAAGTAACATGTGGCATTAGCTCATTGAGTCAATTGAGATTCTGGTGTAGTTGAAGGCCCAACTTCTGTACTTGTTGTTGTAGGTGACATCCACTCTCTACAGTTCCTCCGGACTGTCATATCTGAAATTAGGATTTTGAAAAACCTGGTGTGAGCCATTCTGAAGTTGGTAATCTTGCTATAATTTTGTTGGTCAGTGAAAAGAGTTCTTATTAACCACAACATATGAAAATCCATGTGCAAATAATTCACTATTGTTTCCCCCTTTAGAACTGTTGTTTTTTCATGTGAAGTTCCAATCTTTCTTTTGGATTCCATCAGTAAAGTTTCATAAGTCTCCCAGGGAAGAAGATTTCCCTGTTGATCCCAGCATGAAGGCAATCCTACGCTGGTTCTTTTGTCAAACTCAATATTAAATTTTAGAACATATTCTTTAACCTCTATGAGCTTTGTCTCGGCTATATTCCTATATAAATTATTCAAAACCATCTTGTTTATTTCCAATACCAATTATGTTCTATCTTCAATATTCATTTCCTTGAACTTCTGTGATGATTTAGACTTAAAGAAATCAATGATTCTCTTAGAAAATTGGGCACGTTGCTGGAGATTTTTCTTGTTGGTAGCAATTATGCTTTCTAGATCTCTGACAATGGACTTTTCTTCTGCAATGATTGATAAAAATTCCCAAACATTCCTCACTGTATGAATAATGTCATTCCATATGATCTCCCCGGCTTGAATAAGGGACATGTTTCTCTTCACTTTCTCCTTTAATTCCTTGATCTCATGAGAAGCAACCTAAAAATCATTTTGATATTTAGTAGCCCTTTCCTGAGCCATGGCTAGTTCCCTCTCTGTTATCTTTAAAAAATTTAGTGTATCATCAAAATTTCTTTGTATCTTTTTCATTTCATTCTCTCATATTTGTAGCTCGGTCATCACTCTGGTCAAATTTTCTATAGGATCTTTAGAGTTCGAATGTACTAAGATACTAAAAACATATGAATATAATTTATGTTGCAAAACATAATTCATCTGCTTAAGATTAGCAATCTCATTATTCCTCTGCAAGAGTTCATTAGTTAAAATTTCCTTTCCTTTCTCCTTTACCTGGGATATTTATGGGGCCATAACATGCTCCAGAGAAGGTAGTTTTAGCTTCTTTCTCAGTACTTGGATTTCAGTTTCATTTCCTTGCAAAAGTTTCTGAACAACACTCTTGTCCTCAAGGTTTACATCGATCTTCACAATTAGATTTTTCAATTCTTCATTTTGAGTCGACAAAGCTCTGGAATTTTCTTTTTCCATCTTCAATCGATTAACCAATTTCCCTAACAAAGATTCAACTTTCCTAGAAGCCAAGGATGTTTTGTTCAAATCACTGTATATTAATTATGTAGTTGCCTGTGTAAATTAATCTTGTCAAACGGTGGGATTTATCTTACATCTATTGTCAAGTTGGCCATTTTGAAACCAGATGATGATGGAACAATTAATGCAGAAGGATGAGAGAAAGATAACTTCAATTGATTTCTCTCAAGGTCCATGGAAGACAATAATCTGGTGTGATATTCAGAAATATATTGAGCTTCAAGTTGAGACTCCATATTCTCCTTCACCCTCCTATTTCATTCTTCTATTTGACTATATAATTGTTTTATGACAGGAACATAATTCTGAGAAGTTTCTTCTGGAATTGGAGAGGAGGGTGTACAAGTAACATCTCCCAACTGTAATTGAAAACCCATTAAGGTTGAGGAAATTCCACCCAGAGATCCAAGTTTTATTTCCTTCTATGACAACTTTTCCCTCTTTGAACCTTTACCTGCTTCATCCTCTAAATAAATAATATCTTCACTTCCTCTTTTCAAACTTTTCTCAATTGGATGTGGAGTCTCAACCTCCATTCCTCCTGGTACACTTGTCTAACCTCCATTTGCCAATTTTTCTACATCTAGTTGAGGTTCATGTATATAAGGAGCATATGCATTTTCAACTCTTCTATTAGAAATAATATGGTGAGGATCATATGACCATTTTTCACCCAGCTGTAGTTTCATACCTTCAAGAAATTTCTGCACTTCTTCCATGGCCTGCCTGTTGTTCAAAATAAAAGGTCCAATTGTCCTTGGAAATTTGAACAAATGTCCCTTCTTTGATGGGACAAAATGTACCTGGTCAACATTTAAACTTTGCGTGATTAATTCCAAAGTAAACAACCTCATAGGCACAAATGTAGGAAGTCTGTAAGGGGCAAGCTCAACTCCATATAGTCTAATCTCAACATGATCTTCAAACTGGAACCAATCACCCACTTTAACATCTTTGCTAAGTTGAAGGAGAGATTGAGCCTTTGACATAATACAAGGTGGGGGAGAGATTTTTATGATGGAATAAGCAGTTGACAAAAAAAAAGTAGTGAAATATATAAACCCCTCATAAGTAGCATAAATTCTTATGGTATCTGTCCAAATCACCATTGATTGTTTGTTTTTATGTATTTCCATTATATTTAGTCCCAAGTGAATGGATTCTAAAACATCCAGTGAGAGCAAGGTATGAAAATTTTGAATTAACCATTTTTTCCCAATAAGCAGGTGTATCAAATACTATCTCAGGTTGCAACATTAAATTAAACCTCGCCAAAATGGCCCGGTCAAGGACATGTGTATACTCCCTTCCCAAAAACTTGGCAATAATTTTCAGAACCAACCTTACATATTCGGTAAAAATTTGAAGAGAAAATTGAGTAGGTTCCATACGAAAATGTTGTCCTGTGAGAACTAAAAAGAAATTCATCTGAGCATAGTCTTTCCCAGATATATTTTGAAAGGTTGACAACAAGGTTTCCTCTAAAAACAATGTGTAAGAACTTGAAGAGGGAAAAAGTAGGGCTTGTTGAATTAAGAGAGAAGACACATGGAAAATATTTTCACCTAATTTGTTCATCACAAAGCATTTATGTGGGTAGAGAGCAGAGACTAACCAATAGATGAACTCAGGGAAAACATAGGTTTTGGGAATTATGGCAGTTAAAATGCCAGACTTGATGACTGCAGTATACAACGAGGATTCCTTTTGGTTGACTAGGATATGTTAGAGAATTTCCTTTAAATCCAGGGAGAAAATTGGGTCGAAAATATCCCTCTCAGTGTCCACGAGAGGAATGTGAGAGGAAGACCCTGCTAACACTTCTTTCTTTAACATTTTGATAGCTGGAACAAGCGAGAATGATGTGTAATTACCTGGTTACTGGACGACTGATGCTAACTTGAGCTTTGAGTTGGAAAACTGCAATGTGTTATGGATACGAAGAACTAAAAATGATAAAATGAAGGGAATGAGGGTAACAATATTTATGGGGAAAATGGAAAAATGGGGGGAAAATAATAATAAATGTGTATGTGGCATGTACAAAGTATGACGTGGTAAAATGACTTGACGAAGTGATGGGTTGATGTGGAAATCACATGGGGGTGACAGGGAAATGAAGTGGCGGTGATAGAGTAATGATGGGACGATGACGAAGTGATACATGCTTGCTTGTTGTAGCTCTATGGGGTTGCACACCAATATGGAGAAATCTTGTCGGGGTGATCTCGTAATTGATATCACCTGTCAATCTGTATTCAACCATGATCGTTGATGAAGGTTTACAGGTGCACCCGATTGCATAATCAGTGGGCAAGTTGTTTCGTCGGGTTTGGACCATCGAATGGGCCTGCCGACCTCATCTTACTCCGCCTGACAAGTTGTTCAACATTTAATCTGCATCCAAATTTAAGTCACCTACTCACACATGCTCAGTCTACAACAAGTTCATAAGCGCATTCTTTTATGCAAGATTTTATAGGCATAACACAGTCCAACAAGTTTGTGCTTGTGTGATGATCGATCCATGTTGAAAGTCATTGCATGCTTTCATTGACAATCTCTCACTCTTGGTTGTGATTGTACTTTTGTTTTGGCGAGTGTTCCAAAATGTCATTTTGGTGCGACTTCACTTTCATGTTTTTGACTGTCACCTTCACATGATTTCATCTTAATTAGTGTCGTTTTCATGTTATCTTGGCTCTGGCATGTATTGTTTTCAATGTTGTTCGCATATCGCAAGTGTCATTCACACTTTCCTCTTCATATCGCAAGTTCTATCTTTTAACATGTTAAGTGCCACATATTGTACAAAATCTAGTTCTGGTTGTTTCAAGGGGTAATATTTGTGTTAATGAGTTGTCCTTATCATGTAAACATGTATCACACCCACCTACAAAGTTTCAAGCATTGTCGCACAAGTGTCGTCATTGTCGTCACAAATTGTATCTTTAGTGTTGCACTTGGAGTGAGCTATTGCAATGTTGTCACATTGAGGAAAACATGTTGTTCATGTGTTTTGAGTGTTCCGTGTTTTTCTTCAAGAGAACTAAGTGTGTGGTATTAAGGTCTTTCTTTTGTTCAACTTTCTTTCACTGATTCAACACTTAGTCAGAACTGGGAAAACTCCCCGACCAGGCCTCTCAACCTTATTCAACCCTCCTAGACTACGCATTGTGCAATATCATTCCTCATGAAGAAACCTTTCCTCTTGGAACCATGCAATGCACAATTTTTTCCTCCAAAAACTATGCACTGTGCAATCTCAATGATCAAGTCCGACCCCTGAGCTTTAGAACTGCACAATCCTTACCTCCAACCAAACTTCTTCGTGCACTGCATAGTCTCAAGCATTAATACCCAACCTTGAGCTCTTGAACTATGCAATTGTGCAATCACTTGGCCCGAGGATAACATGTTCACCATTTCCAACCTTCCAAGAAAGCCAATTTGTAATCCAATGAACGGATTCTACCAATCCCCTCCATTTATTCAAACCAGTAATATAGTTAGAAGGATAATACAACCAAAACCACTTTGTAAAAGGATGATTTTGAAAACACTTATCCAAAATGATATTACTCCAGAGACCAAATCCTGTAATGGCTCTTCGCAGACTTTTCATTGCCAAAGATAATCCAAACCAATAAACTTTTTAAAAACCCCATCCACCATAACTTTCAGGTTGGGAAAGCAAATCCCATTTTACCGAATGAAAGCCAACATGTTTTCTCTTACCAAAATAGAGGAAGTTGAACATATGATTATTTATCTTATTAATGGAATATTTATAAATATTTGATAGAGAGAATAAATAAACATGGATTCTCTCCAAAACCGACTTGACTAAATTCATCCTCTCACTAAGTGAGAGCCATCTGTAGCACCAATTGCTAATACAATGTTCAATATTCTTATGGAGCTAAGACCAGTCCTCACTAAGTAACAATTTGGATTGAGGAGAAATATGAGGTATGTGAAACCTTGGTCCATACGAGCCACCATATATGGAAGAAAATTAACAATAGAAGTTGAATATTCTTGTTAGATAAGTTGTCCTGGAAAAAAAATAGAAATTAATAATAATAATAATAATAATAAAATTGGATTGACTTTCCATCATACCTGTAGTAGAGCAGAGAGTGGAAAATATACCATTGTAGTATTTCCACTCAGATAATGAGCCATCTCCAAAGATAAGCACATAATCTACAAAGAGCAGGTGAGTGATATAAAATATATTTATATACCTTGACTCCTTTGATACAACCATCTTTCTTGGCCTGCTAAATTAACTTGCTTAATTCCTTAATGATAAGTAGAAAAAGAAGTGGATATAGGGACAACCCTATCTCAAACCTCTAGAAGAAAAGAAGAATGTTGAAGGATCACCTTTAGTGAGCATAGAGAAATTAGAAGAAGTAATTTATCCCATAATCCAGTTTGTCATTTTAAAATCTAGACCTATGTGAAGTAGAAGGAGTCTGAGAAAGTTCTAGTTCACTCGATCATAAGCTTTGACTAAATCCATATTAAAAACAAGAGCACATGATTTTTTTGGTCTTGATAGAATGCAGGGCTTCCCGGGCCACCCCAACAACAACATGGATCAATCTACCCTTGAGGAAGCTGAACTACTCTAAAGATAGAGAAGAATAAAGAATACTTCTCAATCTACTAGCCAAAATTTTGGTGATGACCTTGAGAATAAGGTTACACAAAGAAATCAACCGATTGTCATTAAAGGAAAGAGGCTGACAACATTTGGGAATTAACATTAAATAGGTAGCACTGATTTCCCATGACACCTTCCCAGAGTTGCTAGCCTTCACAACACACAAGATATCATGCCCGATCAAGTCACAAAATGCGAGATAAAATTAAACTATCCATTAGTAATGACTAGGGAATTTATCCTTGGAAAAATAATTAAGGAGATCTTTTATCTCATCCAAAATGACAAGGTCTCGCATCCTAGCAGAATCTTCCTTAGAAAAAATATGGGGAAAGTGTTGGATGGCCTTTACTTGGGCTTATATTGAGAAATCTCGTGCATTCTTAAAGATTCCAATGACATATGCCCTCACAAAATTTTCCAAATCCCTTTGGGATCTTAAAGAGTTGCATTCATCATCATGAATGCCCTAGATTGCAAGTTTGTTTCTCCAGTAGAAGGAAATTTTATGAATAAAATTAGTATTCTTCTCACCTTCTTTAATCTAAATTGACCTACTCTTTAGACACCAACATTCCTCCTCAGCTCTAAGAATATGATACTTCCTTTCATCGAGGGTGCATAACGTACTCTTTGATGTATCTAAAAAACCTAATGATGTGAAAGAATGTTGACAAGAATTAATAGAAGCCTCAACACTTTCCAATTCCTTCTATTTCTCACGAATATGTTATCTAGCCCACAATTTAACATGGGATTTCATGATTTTCATTTTATAATGCCAGGAATCCATAACAAATAAAGAAGGATCAACTTAATAACTCTTCCAACAGTCACGTACCATAGAAATGAAATATTCCTCCTTAAGCCAAGAATGGTTAAATTTAAAAGGAGTATTATGAGAAGCTTCATTAAAATCAAGTTGAAGACAAATGGGAGAATGGTTAGAAATGACATCCTAGAAAATCCAAGAATGATATTTACCCAAATTAGATACCAACGAATCAACAATAAGGAAGTGATCTAGGCATTTAGCTACCCCATCCACCACTGAACTACCATTCCTCCATGTTGCACCAAGGGGATAAGAGTGAATGTCAATAAGATTAGAGTCAAGAATAAGTTGTGAGATCTATGGAGAAAAAGGATTTGGACAAGAAGATTTCCCCCAACCTTTATTGACGGACGTTGTGGAGTTTAAGTATCCAACTAGAATTAGAGAGGGGTCTCCAAGTAGGCCACTGCAAGAGAGATGGTTCCAATAGTAGTCACAATCTAGATATGGTCCATAAAAGTTGACTAGGATAATCAGTCTATCCAAGCCCCGTAGAAATCCTTCCATAATAATATCAGCCAAAGAGGAGAAATGATGGAGACAAGCATACCTAGGGTTCCAAAGCTTAAAATTTTGGATCATTTCTGAATTTGTGCATGTCATCCTTGTGCAGGGTCCTTGTTAATATTATTTGTATCATTCCAATTTTATCAAATGTCTCCAAAGAGACGTATCTCCTTGTACTTATTTGAAATACATATTTTCCTACATGGATATTAGGATAAATATGAATGATGGAATTTTTTATGGATAAGTTATAGCATGTAAAGCAACATAACCAACTAATTCTTAAATATCATGTTGATGTTTATTATATTCAGGGAAATCCTCTGATAAAACTAATATAAATCTATAACTGTGAGTTTATCTCATGTGATTTAATCATGGAAAAAAAACACAACATTCATAATTCAATAGAATTTTGAGGGTTAGTTATATCCACGAAATCATGATATTACATATATAATCCATCTATGTAAATATAATTAAATAAAACAAAGAGAAACAACCTAATTATTAGTCCCTGCCTCGTCAGGGACTATAACATTTGCCTTGCAGTCAAAGTGCATTGACTATGCTTTATTTGCTATTTTTTCCCTTTTAACCAAAGTTTCATGAAAATGCTCAATAAATTTATTTTTTGAGTGGCTAACCCATTGGTGAATGCTCTGACACTGACACTGCTATGCCCGACCCTGCTATTACTGACACTACTACTTCTCTTCCCAATGTTGCAGGTCCCTTACGTGGGCGAGAGGGGAGGAGGGGCACAAATCTCCGCACATTGTTGAAGATCAAAGCTCTACACACTGGCTTCTCGCTCATTAAAATTCTCCGTAAAAACTAGTTTCAAACAAATTCTTCATCCCCTCACAGTGCCATTATCCGAACTCCCAAGTTTGTGCGAAGACATATTAACAATTAAAAGCCTCCAAAAAACTATTAAATTGGAATAGAAAGATTATGCACACTGGCTTCCCACACATTACAATTAAAACTATATATTCAAATTATTAGAAACGTAATTGTAACTCAATCCAGCTTTAAACTATATATTCAAATTATTAAAAACATAATTGTAACCCAATCCAGCTTTAAACTATATATTCAAATTATTAAAAACACAATTGTAACCCAATCCAGCTTTAAACTACATATTCAAATTATTAAAAACACAATTGTAACCCAATTCAGCTTTAAACTACATATTCAAATTATTAAAAATTTGTTTTCATAATAGTGCAGAGAAAACACATTTCTTAGCACAATCAACTTCTCTACACTACTACTGCAATTTATATCTTGTCTTTTATTATGCCTATGTTTTACATGAGAAACCATTCTTTTATGATGGTTTTTAATTTCGAAAACATGAATAAAACTAAATATTCAAATTATTAAAAATGTCTTTTTTTTTTAAATTTCAAAAACATAAATAAAACTATATATTCAAACTATTAAAAACCCAATTGCATAACATGAGTGAATGGTTGTGTGGGAGTGAGGAGAAAACAAATTTCTCAGCACAATCAACTTCTCTGCACTATTGTTGCAAATGATATGTCTAAGACTATATCATAATTGCCAAAACATACCCCTCCTCAAAAATTTCATAGAACATTTCATGTCAATTAAACTATTGTTGAAGCTTGTTTGGAGAGCTTTATGTGGAAAACTTCCACTGTGTAGACAGCTTTGTGCACAAAGCTTTCCGTGCATAGAGAGATGCCTATGTTTGTGATGTTTTTTAATTTTGAAAACAGAAATAAAACTATATATTCAAATTACGAAAAACGTAATTGTTTTTTTAATTTGGAAAAAAAAAAAAAAACTATATACAAAAGCCCCACAACTCTATGCCCCTTTTCAATTCCAACGCACACTCTTCAACCATTTGACTTTTTAAATTGGTTATTTTGATTTCAACTATTTTAGCAGTGCCTCCGCACAATGAAAATGAAAGAAAAAATCTTTGCACAAAGCATTAACGATAAAAATATAAATAAAAGAATAAATAATATCTAATAGCCATTAATTAATTACGTGTGGAGTTAATTATGAAGCTATAAATGATAGCAACACAATAGTAATAACAAAATGAACTATAACTATTAATAACTGTAATAATTAAACAACAACAATAGTTTCCTGAAACTATTACATTTTTATAATACTATAGTTATTACAAGGAAACCTACTAACCTATAATACTATATTGATAACTATTTTCATTAATAGTTAATAATTAATGAGTTAAACTCTCCACTGCAATAACTATTACATTTAACTATTATTAACTTGACTATTAATATACAACAAAGAAATTGCCACGCCGACCAAAAATGGCGTTTGAATCATGTTTTTGATGGTGGAAACCAAAACCTTGAAGTTTGACAACTGTAAATGCAATTTACATTTATCAAAATCTTGTCGGAATTTCCATGATTTTCAGAGAAAAAAAAGAGTCTAGTTAGACTATGACTTAATATACTATTATTCATTAATTATAGTTATTTCCCGTCATTAATGTTTTCTTTTGATAATGATTTTACATGGACAACGTTTATTATACTATAGTTATTAACCTTTTTTATTAATATTTAATATTTAATATTTAATACTTTTTGCATTAGATAATTATTTTACAAGGACAACTTGGCGGCACAAATAAAATAGAAATATTAATATTAAACAAAAATGTTACACTCTCATTAATAGTTAATAATTAATGATTTAAACTCTGCATTCACTTGACTATTAATAAACTATTTTGCATTTAGTTATAGCTGTCAATTCTCTCGAATTAATGTCTTGTGTTTGACAATTATTTTACATGAACAACTTCCCCACAACGAAAACATATATATTACTATTAAACAAAAATGGTCACACTTTCATTAATAGTTAATAATTAATTAGCTAAACTTTGCACATAAATAGCTATTACATTTAACTATTAATAGACTATCGTGTGCTTTGTGATTTTGATAAAGTAGCAACAAACTACCTCTTGTGCTGAGCTTTTCGTGTACAAAAAGATTTGCACAAGCAATGCTTCGCACACTGCCAACTCTATGCCCTTTTTCAATGCCAACACATACTCTTCATCCATTCGACTTCTTAAAATTTTCAATGCCAATACATACTCTTCATCCATTCGACTTTTTAAATTGGTTATTTTGATTTCAACCGTTTTAGCAGTGCTTCCCAATAATGAAAATGAAAACAAAAATCTCACAAAACATTAACGATAAAAATATAAATGAAAGCATAAAGAATAGCTAATAGCTATTAATTAATTAGTTGTATGGAGTTAATTATAAAGTTATAAATGATAACAAGACAACAATAATAACAAAATAAACTATAACTATTAATAACTATAATAATTAAACAACAACAATAGTTTCCTAAAACTATTACATTTTTATAATACTATAGTTATTATAAGGAAACCTACTAACCTATAATATTATAGTAATTAACTATTTTTATTAATAGTTAATAATTAATGAGTAAAACTCCGTACTGTCATAGAAATTACATTTAACTATTATTAACTTTACTATTAATAAACTATTGTGCATTTGATTATAGCTATTAATTCTCATCATTAATGCTTTCTTTTGATAATTATTTTACATTGACAACTATTATAATACTATAACTATTAGCTGTTTTTTATTAATAGTTAATAATTAATGAGTTAAACTCCCCATTACAATAGCTATTACATTTAACTATTATTAAATTTACTATTAATAGACTATTGTGCATTTAATTATAGCTATTAATTCTTTAGCATTAATGCTTTCTGCTTTCGATAATTATTTTACATGAACAACTTTTCCACACAACAAAAACACAAATATTACTATTAAACAAAAATGTTCACACTTCTGCACAAAATGTCCTATTCACATAAACCATAAGTTGCACTGTGCATAACTGTTTGTTTTATTTTATTATTGGAAAATGAATACGTCATTATCAAGAAAACTCTATACTCAATAAATGTGAGACTTATAGCCTACAACCCCACACATTTGAATAATAGAACTCTGCACAATGAGCTAAGTTTCACACAATAAGCTATAATATTATTTTATTAATATTGTTTTTATTTTATTTTATTATTGAAAAGTGAAACATCATTACAAAAAAAAACAACTAATAACTTTTATGCAAAACCATTAGACGCAAAAAACTTAACCTATTGTGTAGAACTTGAAACTTAACTCATTGTGCAAAGCTATTTATTTTATTTTATTATTGAAAAACTAATATATATAACGAAAAACACTATCCAAAAAAATCAATTAAATAACAATGAAAGCAAAAACTATGTCGCAACTATTCCTCTCGTTCAAAGCGAAAACCAAACACAATTTTAATCCCAGAAAGGATAATTATTTTCATCGTGTGGAGATGCGTGGAACTAGATAAAGCCTAGTCACTCGAAAGGAATGGTTAATTTTATTTAGTGCTAGTAATTTAATCTCGTCGAGACACGCAGATTAACTCACCCAACTTGACTCATGAATTAATTTTGGTGCCACGAAAAAGTTTACGATCTTATCCAAACAAAGAGAATCTATATCGAAAAAAAATGGTGTTTCGTATAAAAATGTAGTCATTATAGTGTTAGATAATGCTTCTTGTTATTATGGAGACTAACAAAGTCAACCTGAGAATCATGTGATTTCTCTGTAATGTTTTCTTGTGTCTTCTTAATGTCTTGCAAACTTCCAATAAATCATTTTGATCCATAATAATAAGATATAACAAAGCCAAGTGAGGATAGTGGGAACCATAGCCAAAACATGACTTTTCTAAAACTGCACACTAACCCCTACACCAAAATGACAAGTCCCATGAATGCTAAGGAATACCTAGAACCAAGGCTAATTCTATGGAGCAAGGCTCAAAGGCAGAGCCAAAAGAGAAAATTCTAAATAAAATTGTGGAAAACTTGCAATCACCAACCACTGAACACCTAAAGCTTGTTGATAATAATTCTAATACTCCCAAAGAATGTTAACCATATACACAAAACCTAGGGATTGGGAATTTCTGAAACTTGTTGATAAGAATTCTAATACTCCCAAAAAATACTAAACATATTCATAAAAACTAGAGATTGGGGATTATCTTCCCAAGCCCCAACGCTCTGAAATAAACATTGAATAATAAAATACAAATTCAAATTCTAACACGTATATCTCAAATAATCCGAACAAACACCCTATCCCTTTTAAAAATAAAGTAAAATCTAGATTTATAACTATTCTTAATATTTTAGAATTTTTAAATTATATTAAAATTGTAAATATAAAATCACAATAAATTCTTTTCATAAATACCAATATATATTATTAAGAAAATATTTTTTTAATAAAATTTTAACTAAATAAAATATATACACCATATTCATTTCAATATATATAAAAACACACACACACACACATATATATAAACGGAAGTTTGATAAATAAAAATGATATAACTAATAAAAAGTTCATATCAAAAAAACATTCTCTTTTATATTTACAAGAGAATCATCTCTATTTTAAAAATGTGTTTTATGAGTAAGAATATTTAATATAATGGGGAAAAATAATGATGATTAACTTCCACTAAATTAATGCGGTTTAGCAAATTTTAAGAATATAAGGGATTACTCGAAATTTTTTAGTATTTTATTTTTATGTTTGAAAATCATTAAGAGAAACATTCAAATATCACCATAGTTTTGTTCAATTAAAAGACGAGTAAGGTTGGTAGTGTAGCAAATATTTTAGAAATTAGAATGAATGTGAGTATAAGATGGACACTCTAAGAGAAGATGATTTTCATCTTCAACTCTTTTAGTATCATATCCCATAATGTTTTGAGAATTGACTAATACCCAGTTTCACTATGAAGCTCACGAGAATTTGTTCTTATTTTATTAATGTTTATTTTCTTGTTAACATTAGTCAAGATAGAGAGATGTTTTTTATTCTCTAGATTAGGGTTGATCACCTCCTTCTAATATCTTAGTTTCCTTTGTCCCTCTAGCTCTTTATCACCCCATAATTTCTCCTTAAATTTTGATGCAATAATATTTTTAATATTATCCCTATTCCACAAAATGAACTCCTCTGTTACCCCCAATAGTATAGCCAAGACTTGACATCCTTATGGCGTCCTCACTTGAGCCAAAGGTGAGGGTCTTGGCTAGAGATAAAATCATTTTTTAGAAAACATTTTGTCTTCCATGTTACTTAAATTCTTTTTATACATAAGATACCTAATCATAACCATGATTTCAATGAGTAAGTGCTTGCTTCAATTAGGATGATAGGATGGGCAATATTTCCTTTAATCTTGATATTGTAGGTTATAAACTACTTTTGAATCTATTATATCTTCCTCAATGACTCTCTAGAGATATTGAAACCCCAAACCTCAAAGAGGAATTTTTTTAATCCCATATCCAAACATATACTAGCTTACAATTGTTTTCAGGCCCATAACAAGCTTTCAATCCTTCATTTATCATTTCTCAATTCTATAACTCCAATTTAACTTGGGATGGATATTGATTCCAAGAAATTTGTTTAAACGAACTTAAAATTGTTGCCATTATATATGAAAGTATCATATGTGATCATTTTACATTTAATTATCATGAATTTAATTTTGTTAGTATTAACATTCATACCTATCGTGGAGAAGAAATCTTGAATGATTCTTAGTTGCTTGCTAGGATCATAATGGATCCTTGCCAAAAGAACATTTTATGAGAGTCTCAAATATTTTTTTTATTTTTTAGTCCAAAAATCCAAATATATACTCACTTACAATTGTTTTCAAGCCCATAATAAATTTGGCCCTTCATTTATATTGTTCTCAATGCTATAATTCCAATTTTGCTTGTGATGGAGATCCATTCTAAGATATTTATATGAAGGAACTTCCTCCAAGTTGTTGTTGTCATATATGCAAGTATCATATGTGATCATTTTACATTTATCATGAATTTAGTTTTGTTAGTATTAATAGCCTTACCCATCTTGGAGCAGAAATCTTAGAGGATTCTTAGTAGCTTGCTAAGATTGTAATGTATTTTCCAAAGGAATAATATTGTCAACATAAATGAGAAGAGTTATGGTTATACTAGTGAGTGTGGGGCTAATAAACCTGCATCTTCCAAACACACTTCTAGCTTATCAATGTATATGCCAAAAGGGTAGGGGATAATGGTCACCCTTGCTTGACTCCAATATTGCACTTAATTTCTTCTAACCAACCCTTAATGGCCTTAAACTTGGAAATAACATTCTCATACAACCTTGCCATATAAAATCTCCACACGAGAGGAACTATTATCTATTTTTACCTCTTCCATAACTTTGTCCTAGGAACAATGTCAATATCTTTCTAAATTCAAGGAAACAACAAAATAGATTAGTTTTATTATTGAGACATTTCTCTATAACGATCTTGAGAGTAACAAGATGGTGCATAGTTGAATGATATCTCCTAAATCCATCTTGGCCTTTAGCTCTTTTACCATGACTTTTTAGCCATAGGCTAATCTTTTTTTCCAAAATAATTCCATACAACTTGGCTAAAATGTGGCTAATCATAATGGCCTTATAATTACAACGAACACTTTTATTCCCATTTTTAAATATAGGCACAATGGAACTCTACATCCAAGGCTTAGAAAATCCTTTCTTCACTACCAAATCGAAGAGCCTTTGTATCTAAGAGATGAGGATATGCCCTACTATTTTAAAAATTTCAGCTTGGTAGCCATCAACATCCTTGGATTTCCCATTAGTAAGTTGCTTAACCCAAAATTTAATGCCTTCTATATTAAAGATATCATCATCTATAAGGGCATTCTAAATGGTATCCATGAACAAATTTACCATGTTAACAAGAAATACAACCTCAAGATGAGAACTCTAGCCCCAAAAAACAATATTTTTGGGTAAAAAACGTGAAATTGAAAATTGGTGATGATGCATCACCATTTTTTTAGGGTTAAATTTTCAACATTTTTCAACCATAACATTAAAAAACAAAATGTGAAAAAACTTAAAATTCCAAGACTTCTATCCATAGTATCAAAAACCAAATATCATGACTATGAAAAACCTTAAAAATAGGCACCTAAAATCTAAATTATCCAAAGCATTTTATTTTTCAATTTAAATTTTAATGTTAAAATTATGGTTCATTTGAAATCTTAGCCTAAGACAAATTAAACCACTTTTAATACTTCTATTAAAATTATGACACTTTTTAAGCCATGTTCTAAAAATTTCACTAATATAAACAAATTAATAAAAAAGGTCATTAAAAAAACAGTTTTTGTTTTATTTTATTTTTATTTTTTTTAAACAGAACAATTATCATTTATATTTAAAAATCTGGATTCATGGCCATAAGCATTTACATATTGAGTTGTCAATGGTGTGATTTTTTGGAGTTTTCGTGCTGGAATTTGGTGAAAATTTTGATGTGAAATCTTGATTTGTGTTATTTAAACTAGTTTTTTTGATGGTATATATGGATTTAGTACCATGAAAAACCCCTAGGGCACGTCTATTGTGTAGGGTTTACCCATCAATCTTGTGATTTCAATGAATTCCTGCCGGATTTTAGAGAAATTAGACCGGAAAAATCCACCATAAAAGCTTCCAAAAAATCCCACTAAAGACAACTCCTTTACATATTTCAGTAATGGCAAAGACTTGGATGTTCCCACAGATTCCTCTTTAAGCTTTCTAGGCTACGATTTTCCATTGGACTCTTCCATATATTCTGCAATTTTTTCCCAAAAAGAATGGAAAATTGCATACATAAAACATAGAAAATTTGTAAAACCCCAAATGCCCTAACTTCTTCTGCAACTAGAGCTTCTAGATGTGAATTTGCCATGCACATTTCCTTCTTTGATCTCTGCTGCTAGCTTGCTATCACCATGCTCCACATTTCCAAGTTTTATTCCAGGGTCGCAACAATGCGGGACTACTCAATTACATTGAAACTTCAACAATAATATCTCTGCTTCCAAGCTCGCGAGTTTTTTTCTTTATTTTGACTTGAAGCCACTTGCAACGCTTCTGTTTGAGATATGAATCATGCCCATTGGTATGTTAAAAAAAAATTCGTTGTTAACTCCATGCACCTTTTTATTTAAAAACTTATATATATATATATATATAATTTTTTTTTTTTTCTCAATTTGTCTACTTCTATTATTGATACAAAAATATTACAGCAAGGCCATGGCCTTGAAAGTTCTGCCCTGAATTGGCATGTTACAAAAAGATCATGATTTCAGTACAGTGTGAACCTTCAACAATATTTTGACTACACCTTCGACATGACACAGTGCTGAACAAAAATTAAGACGACACATTGACAGACATAGACCTGAAACAAGCGATAACTGCGAGAATCAAAACAGAGTCGAGCGCCTACTTCAGAAACTGCAAAGCCGAAAACTCGGGCTGGATCAGTCATCCTTAGAGGTGTAAGGCTCCTCAATGACCCTGCACCCGAATTGAAGAGAGTCCTCCAAGTCAGAATGAGGAACCGCCGAGCCTGTAGGTTCACCACGTGCTGGCGCACTTGGACCGGCAGGGACAGCCGGATTCATCAGCGAAGCACCTCCCATGACCTGGCGCTGATTGTCCACCGGATTCGCCATCCTCTGTTCTGCGAGTGCTTCAGGATGGGCTGCTCCCGAGCCCCTATTATCTTCACATTTTTCTATGGTGACAGAGACTATGAAAGTGGAGTTGGCGAGAGAACACGGGATGCGATAACGCACAGTGGGATGAGCAGCATGCTCACAGTCAACCCTCCCAATTCTCCCACGACCCCTGCCTCTTCCGCTTCTGGTGGCCGGGGGACTGCTCCGCCCAGGTTCCAACGTGTCCGAGGATCGCTGAGAGGCCGCGCGGCCACGGGAGCCACCACGTCTGCTCCCCATCCTAGGCCGTTCGCGCGGCATTGCAATGTTCAGAGAATTGTCGAGAGAGTGAATGCGCGGAGAAGAGTACCCTGAGCGAGGCGACAACAGAACATCAATTGAACCATAAGATCCCGGAACCAGAAAGGGACTGACGGGCCTAAGTTCGCTTGCAGAGAGGCTCAGAGAGACACACAACGCTGCAATCCATGAAGCTGCAGAGGAATGCAACAAAGCCGCGGGAGCAATTCGCTTATGGAGCGCCATAGCACAGTTAACCAGGCAACGGATGGAAGAAGTAAATGACTCCATTAATAGGCTTGTGCGAGACCAGCTCGCCTGACCTGCCTCATAACTCGTGGCGTGTTGGGGCTGACACCTGCCCACGTGAAACGCTATCTGCATACCCTCCGAGCTGTCAAACACCCGCATCCGGGAAACTTTTAAATATATATTATTAAAAACAAATAAATGTAAATTAAAAAAAAAATAAAAAAAAAAATATTTAAAAAATAATTTTTTTTAATTGGAAAAAAAATTAAAAATTTGAAAAAACCTATAAATTTAAACCACTTTAAATTAAAAATTTAGACAAATTAAAAGAAGCCCAAATAATTATTAAAAAAAAAGGTCGAAAAAAATTATATTAAAAAAATATTATAATCAATAAAATATTTAAAAATTAACAATAATTAAAAACAAAAATAATATTAAAAAATTTAAAATAAATAAATTATTTAAAATTTAAAAAATTTGAATAAAAATTAAAAAAATATATTAAAACAAAAACAACAACAAAACAGAGTGGGGTGCTCGACAGCAATGTTAGCCTCAACCTCTACCTCCTCTTACCCTTCAACAGATTAGTCTTTTTCTTTCTTTTATTTTCTTTTTCTTTCCTTTTTTATTTTATTTTATTTTTTTTGGTTGGTTTTTAACTTTTGTTTTTATTATTATTATTTTTAATTTATAAGTTTAATTGTTTGTTTGTTTTTTTTTTTTTATTCATATTTTTTTGGGATAGATATGTCTATGAGGTCTTGGATAGATGGTGATCAATCTACTATTAAAACACTCTTTGATGTGAAGTCACTAGTTCAATTCTCCGCCCTAATCAAGGTGATATTATTGAGCATGATGAAGATGTATTCATGCCAAGCTTATAATTTTAATTATTTTTTATACTATATATTTTCTTTCTTTCTCTTTTTATTGATTAAATGATTTTAAGTAAATTTATCAGTTTTTTTAAGGGTTTATTTAAAAAAAAATGGTTTATTTTATTTTATTTTATATTTCCATATCTTAAAAAAATGCATTTTTTAAATTTATTTTTACAAAATGGTGGTTTTTTTAATTGATTTTCACCACCCCTCAAATAAAATAAAAATAAAAGTACAACTTTTTTTCTATTTGATTTTTCAATGTTAGTTATTTTAAAAAATATCATAAAAAATAATAAAAAGTTATGTAATACCACTTTTCTATTTAGAGCCAATTTTATATTTTTTATTTTCAAAGGTGCCAGTGAACAAGGCTATGTTGTCAATTAATTCATAATTTTGACCTTAAAAAAATTATAAAAACTTGAAAAACTCTGAAAAAACCAAAATTTGAAAAAAGAATGTTGATACTTCATAGATTAGAAGACTTAAAGTGTCAAAAATATGCTTAAAAAAGGGTGACGAAGCATCACCCCTTTTCAAAATCAGTTTGAAAAACATGATTTGATGTGACGCCTAAAAAAAAAGACCTCGATGAAGTTCTCATTAAGTTGGTAAATCAAGGCTATGTTGTCAATTAATTCATAATTTTGACCCTAAAAAAATAAAAATTATAAAAACTTGAAAAACTCTTAAAAAACCAAAATTTGAAAAAAGAATGTTGATACTTCATAGATTAGAAGACTTAAAGTGTAAAAAATATGCTTAAAAAAAGGTGACGACGCATCACCCCTTTTCAAAATCAGTATGAAAAACATGATTTGATGCGACCCCTAAAAAAATAAGACCTCGATGAAGTTCTCATTAAGTTGGTAACATTGTTTATGGCACTAGGGCATTCACAAAGGTTTTAAAGGTATCAAGTTGGTAACATTGTTTATGGTACTAGGGCATTCATAAAGGTTTTAAAGGTAAGAATTCCAATTCTTCAAAAGGAATCAAATTTTTTTCTTTAGTTTTACAAATAAGCATTTTCCTTCAAGACTTTCTAGGATCATATACAAATAGGTGCAATAGTTTATCTTGTTTTTTATTTATATGGGACCTTCTTTTCCTTTTTAATAAGATCTTTATATGTATTTATCTTATCAAGATTTAAAAATTCATTAGGAGCTTTCGTAATTGCTTTTCTAGCAATTCTACAATCATTATCATACCATGGGTTTGTAATTATATTCTTCTTTTTATATGACACCTTGATGGAGAACTTGATAATGGAAGTGGAGAGGATTGTAGTGAAATTATGATAGAGTTTTTCAATGTTATCCTTATCTTTTTTGTAAATTCAGTAGTTTATATTAGATATCAAAAGGAATTATAAAGATATCATGTCTTACCACCCTAGTCTGGCACTAGGGAAGCCAGACCAATGACATAAAAATAGATCTTTAGACCAAAACTTAATGCAAAAACAACACTTGATGTACGAGTGTTTATTAAGTTTTCCAGATTCACTAGTGCTTATGTTATAAAAAAGATTCGTGCTTAACATAAACATTTGAGTAAAAAAAATAAAATCTAGCAAGAGAAGGCGTATTATCCCACAGATTGGAGGCCATACTAATAAAATTGAAGGCTATGAAAACAACTTAGGAGAATGTGGACACGTCAATAGGATCTTTTGGAGTCCCAGGTGAGGCTAGACCCTTTCCTTGGCTTAGAATGGTCTTGATTTAGGACAGACACATAACCATGTCATGATGCTCGAGTTCTAAGTCCTAATGCTCCAACTTGAATTCATCTAATTGCATCAAAATCTCTCGTTTGTCTTCATTACGCTCCAAAAGGACTTTGTTGAGGAGGGACTTGAAATACCAATGGAGTCCTATAGTGTAAAGGTACTATTTATGGCATCCACGTGTATGCATTGGATCAGGGACCATTTCCGCCATAAAGGCCAACACGTTGACATTTGAAAATTCATCTCTATTGGCATGGACTTCAGTTGCAGTAGTTTCAATTTCTTTCTAAATTTCAATAGGGGTATGGGAGTGATATCTCTAGCTACATTTTGGGCCCAAAGGTGAGCTCTAGCACTCCCTTCTACTCTACTAGAGGAACCGTTGTGACTTCTAGCTCTTTATCTCGTCATGTTGTGAAGGATTAAAAGATTCAAGGAGAAGCAAAGGAAACAAGAGGAGAGGATAGTAATGCCACAATGGCAACATAGAGGAAGCCATGGAAGGGAGCACCTATGAGAGGGAATATATGGAACTTCCATGAAGAGAGGGGTTTGTAGGGACCAAAGGATGTTAAAACAATCAAGATCATTATAGGGACATATGTAAAAGGAGGTACTAATAGTCGAGATGAATTTCTTGGCTTAGAAAGGTGCTAGAAATAACCAGAGAACACACCATATAGTCTAAATGGTTGTGAATAAATTGTGAAAGAAAATTCATGCTCTAGCAAGAAAAAGAAACTTCCTATCCAACACTTGGATATTCTGAGTAAAATTTTACACTAGGAAGTGGGTACCCAGAGTACCTACACACAGAAGTTGTGGAATAAAGCCTCGTTGGAGCATAGTCTCCACTCCCACTTTAGTAGGTTGCTTGCAATACAAATTGATCTCCACCCAACGTGAGAGGTCTAAATTGGTGCCACCACCACCCTACACACACACTTTGGCTTTAAATTGAAGGAAGATCAAATGAGCTAGGGATAAACTCCATAGGGGTGAATAAGTTAGGAGGACCTGGTCCTACCCCTTTACGAATTGAGGAAACAAAAATATGTTGATGGATATTGACGTTGCAAATTGGGGGAGCACAGAGAGTAAAGTCCATACCAAGCATGATAATGGAGGAAATGGAATGAAAAATCATGGACATATCCCAATTACCTTTAATAAGGTTCTTACCTTCACCAGTTGCGAGAAATGAACGCACCATCGTAATGGAATTAATGTGGGGAATCATGAAACTATGTGCTATATTAAATGGAGGTTGAGAAGGCAAGGCCCATCGCCTCGTATGAGTTGGTTGACGACTATGGATTTGAACCCCCCTCGCCCACAACACATTGCATGTGTCCAAATTTTGGCTCGTATTTTCCACCCCATCCAGGTAGGGCTCACTGGTCCTAGAAGCACTATGATCTCGATCCTTGGAGGGGAGGGGAAGACAACTTTGAAATAGGGGGGAGGAATGAATGGTGGACCAATGGAAAGAGGGCCAAAATTTTCTCTAAGCATCTTGAATTTGCTAAGATATTAGCTACCTTGTTCCCTGAGTGAAGGATGTGGAGTGGAATGAGAATATGGATATGGGGAAGGAGAGAGGAAATATGTGACAATAATTTTTCAAGTATCTGATTGGGGAGTAACTTGTTTACCTTTGTTACATTGAGGATCTCCTTAAGAGAAGAAATTACTAAGCGAGAATCCCATTCTATGATCAATTTGAATCCCAGGTTCTTGGCAGCTAGGAGTCCCTTTTCTAGAGAAAAGTGTTTAGAAGAATTTTTTGTGTTGAATCCAATGGATCCTATAAGGACATAAATTAGTTTCCTTTCCTCATATCTAGAGATGCCCATGTAACCAGCAAAACTTGGATTCCCTTTAGAAGCCCCATCAAAATTGTATTTGAGGAATTCAAAAAATGGGGGAAAGGTGCGGGGTGGGAAGAGGGGAGGGGATGATGATCGGGGAAGAGTGAAGGGAGAGTTTGCTTAATATAATTGATTCCTTAGGGGAAACATTCCAATATTCAGAGGACCAAGGGTCTAATAGGGTGAATTCTAGAATATTTTAGAGAAATTAGTGCCATACCATATCCTCATTCAAATGTTGACTGCAAAAAATGTGGTTGTTTCATTCCTTCCAAATGGATCAAAGCATAAAGCCAAGAGTGAGGATCTAGGCCCAATTAAGGATGGGATTCTGGAAAGTTGAGAGTTAACATGCCATCAAGGATTCTAGGATGTATGAATTGTACATGTCATATTTTCCAAATAGAATTGTCTACTGAGTCTAGATGTGTTCTATGAAAGCATAAGTGCTAAAGACATGCTCTATAGTTTTGTGATTATTTATGCATATATGATGTACTAATGGCCCCTCAAAGCCTTGTTTTGTGATCTGATCCCAAGTAATAAGTCTGTGTCTAGCAAGAAGCAATAGGAAGTGAGCAACTTTGGGCTAGAGGTTCAGGATCTAGATACACAACCAAATTGTATCTTGATTGATCTAATTGTGCTTTGACATAAGGTGATAGGCCTATTAAACTGTAAAGGTACTAGTAGGTTTGTATCCTCATCTCAGCTTGTCTAAGTCATTGATGATGGGGATTTTCATTTGTTGTAGATTCTGTTCAAGGAGGGGCCATTCCTTAGTTAGGAGAGGTATGTTCCAATCCTTTAAGGATTTCCAAACTCTTCATGTTTCACCCTTTGGCTAAGGCTTCTAGTAATTAGCAACCAAGGCATGCCCATCTATATTCATTATAATCTCTAGGTGGGAGAGGTTCACGTTCCCTCCAAGATTGGCAGTGTTTGTCATGAATCTTCCAAAAATTGAATGTTATCCTTACAAGTTAAGATGAGTAAATCTATTTCAATCCTTTAAGACAAGATCAATTTTACTTTTGTTGAAAAACAACTGCATTTGATTCTCACAATTCTCTTGCATGTGGCTTTTGTGCATGGGAAAGTTTAGAGTTAAGGTTAAAGATAATGAAAGGATGTTTTGAATCTCTTTTATATTTACAAGAAAATCATCTATTTTAAAAAGTGCGTTTTATTAATAAAATTATTTGGCATGATGTGGAATTTTGGAATAATGATTATATAAGAGTTAAAATTAATAGGTGATTTTTTGGAGTATGGTTGTGTTTAACAAGGGGTATAATCCACATCAAGTCACTTGTTCAAATCCTATGAGAAGGGGTCGAGTGTGAACATGACTTGTTGGGGATAAAAAATGTCCCATAGAGAGTTTAAGCCTAATCAAGCCTCACACCTAATGACAAAACCCACACATGGGAAAATTATTCTTCCATCCAACATTGAAATTAATCGTAGCTTAGATCTCACACACTATTATAATCAACATATCACATCAACATTATAATTTAATATATATTTAACCATACAAAGTTAATATTTTAACCATACAAAGCAAATACTTTTTTTTAAAAAATTTTAAATAAATTACATATATATATATATTTCTAATTTATTTTAAAAATAAATAAAATATATTAATTATTTTTTATTAATTCATTATTAAACTATAATATAAATTATAAATATATTAAGAGATCTTGTAAATACAGTCAAACCATTCCCACTAATTTCATAAGGTACCATTTTAATGAGACACACAACATAACTTTCAATATTGAACTCTTACGAAATCTTTTGATATTGATAGATGAAGAATTCCCGTATATGATAGTTAAACTCTGCTGAATAGATGGTAGCAGTTTGAGGTGATGTATGGAGGTTGTTTATTATACTTAATGAATTGTTTGTTAAACACCCAACATATGTGTTCCATCAATTCTATGTCTTGCTGTCTGGTAAACACCCAAAAAAAAATGTATTTCCCCTCAATAAAGGGGTTGGCCATTCTTTTTAATAGAGGCTATTGGTGATTTCAAGGGTTTCCCATGTGTTCTCTTATTCAGGGTTACATAAAGTATTTTAAGGGGATCATATGGGGCTTATCAAGATTTCAGTTTCATATGGGGCTCGATGGGATGATGTGTGGAGTATTTGGTGAAATGTTATATACGATATGTTTGGAGTATTTATAGAATGGGTTAAGGTGTTTATTTTATTGAATTGTTTTGTGTCAAAGTTATTACATGATATATATTTGCAGGAGAGTGAACAAATGATTATGGAAAGTGATGTTTGAAATATTTGGTGAATAAGTTAAGGTATATGTTTTATTAAATTGTTTTGAGGTAGAGTTGTGTAGTGTATATGAATTTTTTATCTTCTTGTATAAGAATGAACAAATGACCGTTGAAAGTATTTAAAATGGTAAAAATGGTAGTTGAAATATTTGGTGAATGTGCTCAGGTTTTATGTTTATTGCATTGATTTGTTTTGAGTTGTCATGTAATGTATATGTTTTTTTTAATCTTTTTGCGTGACAGGGAACAAATGATTAGTGGAAGTATATACAAGTAACATTTGAAGATTTTGGTGAATAAGTTGAGGTTTTTATTTTATTGGATTGTTTTGTGTTGACTTTTCATGTAGGCATTTAAAAATATTGAATGCATTTTTTTTTAGGACATTTGTATTATTTAGTGAATGGGCTAAGGTGTGTATTTTATTTGTTTTCGTGGTGTTGATTTGTTGTGTAGTGTACAAGGTTTTGTTTGTTTTTTAATAGATTTATAAAATTGTTTTTTTGATGTTTTTAAAAAAATAGTGTTACAGATTCACATATGAGAAGTAGACAAATTACAATGTTTAAAGAATAATACTTTAAGAAATATATGTGATGGTTAGAAAGTTAGATTGAACAAAAGTGTGAAACAGATTTTCAGTGATGTTTATTCAAAAATAGAGGGATGCATGAACATATTTAAAAAATTAGGATAATACTTGTTAAAGTAACCATCATATATGAGATACGATGAAGATGAGGATGCTCGAAGAAGTTTTCTAGGTTCATTGGTGTGAGTATTGATTCAAGGTTGATAAAGATAACATTAGAATGAGGAAAAACAAGATCGTTATTAAATATGTCATTACATGTTCATTAAGGAGTGTTAAGGTGCAGGTACATTAATAGTTCTTAAAACACTTATTTGTACTTGGAGCAATTACTTGTACTTAACAGGTCTTCTTGACCTATATCTTTATATGGAAGAGTTTGGTCATCTCCTTCTCTTATTGTTATTGTAGGATACTTAGATTCACTCCATTTTGTACTAATGTGCATACAATATTCTCATCCATGTTTGATCTACATTCTACCTAATCGCTCATGGACATGAAATTTTTCTTCTTCCCACCCTTATTCCAATTCTTCTAGTTGAGTTCTGGATGTAATTTTTAAAACTTCTCCTCTGTGTGAGCATCAATGTTACAATGGTTGTAGTGGTTGTTTGAATCTTTTCACTAGTTTATTGCGACTTCTTTCTTTCTTCCCTCCCCCCTTTCCATTTCTTCATCCCTTCTTTAGAAGCTCGGTGTTCCTTTTTCCATGAACCACTTGATTTCCCTTTCTTTTGACCTATGTTTTCTAGGTATTGTGGTTGTACATAAGCCTCATATGCCATTTGGGGTTTGATAACATCACTTTCTTCCATAGATGGTTGTGTAGACTCCCAAAATTCTTGAGGAGTACATATAGGTTCTTGGGAGAGATACCCAACATTATTTCCATCTTCTTGAATTCTATGGTGTACTCTTATACACTCTGCCCATGTCTATTCCTAAAGTAATGCCACCAGATCCACTTGTCCTCTACATACCGAATAGGGTAGAATTGGTACTTTATGAGATTTTTAAAATCCTCCCACTTAATTCTTAGGGATCCCCATATACTCTTTAGGTATTTGTGTGTATTTCCCACCTAGTTTGGGCATATCCTTCTAGTTTCAAATGAGTGAAAGAAAGTCTATGTGATGAATGCTAAAATAAACCTCTAATTTTTGCAACTGATGATTTAATTTCAAAGCATCAATATCACCTTAATATGGCTTGATGTTGGTATTTATTTCATCTTGAATAGGGACTTTGAATGGTTCATCAAACTTAAATAAGATTGTTCTTTTTCGAGTTCTCTCTCATACCCCTTCTTTGCTTCTTCTTAATCCCTTAATTTTCCCTTTGATCTAAGTTAGAAACCTTGAACACTACTGGGGTGGGGGGGTGAATTAGTGGTGTGACTTGGCCAATTTATACCAATTTTACCTTTTCCTTTCACAATCGTTGATTCATGCATAAATTAGCCAGCAAAACATTTGTAGATCCACACATAAACATATAATCATATGAGCAACATGCATAAGTAATAAACAACATGCAATCACCAAAACAAAACCACACAAATCATCAACACATGAGACACAAGATATAAGGTGGAAACCCAAAGGGTAAAAACCATTGTCGGTAGATAGACTTCGTCTTTGTCTTTCTATTAACCTCAAATCATCTTTCACATCTGAATCACTGGACAACACCAGTGTGTAGCCTCTACTTGCAAAGCAATGTGAGCCATTTTTGACTCATAATCCACCACTCCCATAAACCACGTAGGCCACCACCTACTGAAGGCCCCCACCTTCACTAGTTCTCTAGCCACCACTGGAAGGAAGCCTCTACTCCCTGAGAAAGATCTCCAACCTCTAATGGAAGGATGTCACTACATGCTTGGCAAGACACCACTCACCTACAAGCCTCTACCTGCAATATTGAAGGCCCCAACGTTCAAATCCTCATGGACCTCATTTCATCTATTTTCAAACTATGGCCCATATATTATGCATACAAAAAATATGAACCTCTTTTCATCAATTTTAAAATTGGTCTCAAAAAATACAATAAGAACATCAAACGAATACTATCACTCCAACACAATTACTCTACAACAACCAATATTCTCATAAACAAAATCAACAACATATATATGAATCTTCAAACCACACATCAAACCTCTTGCATACACACTAAACACAACTCCATCAACAACATATCTATTCTGAACACAACAAGTCAAATCTCAATAATAAGAAACATACATACAAGCTACGACTCTCATACAATCAACCATATTGAGACTCAAATCCTCTCACTGCAAAACACAAGTTATGCAAATAATGACTCAACCATACAACCATACAAATAATGCCTTTGCTAATGTAGTCACATAAGTCTGTCATATGCACATTGGATCTCTCTGCAATACACCATTAGTTTCAGCAACCAAAATGCTCTGATCCAAAACTTTCTACCACTAATCGACCCCTGCTACTGTTGGATACCTATACCAATAGGTTTCATATTTCATGATTGGCAAGAGAAAATCCAAATATGCTCTGCTTTGAGTTCACAAAGATCCCATATTTCCTAGAGAGCAAGAGGGTGTGTAAAGTGTTTTCAATGTTGATGACCTTATTTAAATTTTGATGGATGATCCAACAGTTTAATCTGGATCATGCCATGTGTTCAATTTTATGCTATAGACTAGAGAAAGAAGTCTGTCCAAACAGCTGAATCTTGGCAGACAACTAGTTTAGGTAGAGAAGAAAAGGCTCCCAACAGCCTAATCTGGGACCTTGGAAGAGATAAGGGTCGAAGTAGATAGAGAAAGCAAAAGAAAAAGCCAAAGAAAAGAAAAGGCAAGTAAGGGTCTGCAAGTCCAAGTGCACCCTCCAAGAAGAAGTAAAAATGCTAGGTAAGTAGCTGGGTAGGTAGTTGGGGTTGCAGAAAGGTTATCCCTATCATTGCAAGAATGGTGATGGTGGGCAGCAAGGCAAAAGATCACAGCAGGAAGCATGACTAATTTCCCTCACTCCCCTCCAATTTCATTTCTAACATTCCCCATCAGCTTAGACTCTTGGAAAAGACTAAGGTTTCATGGTGGTTCTTAATCTTTAAAAAGCCACATTTCTTGTCTAAAGATCTTTTCATTTTGATCTACTCTTAAAACCAAGTTTGTTTCACATAAACTCAATGGTTTCCCCTCCACCTACCCTCTCATCCATGCTAACACTAACCCTACTATATAAATCCCTTATATCCCCTTTTTCCCTAATATTACTAACACCAAGGTGTATAAATCCCAAAATCTTATAAATACCCACCCCCTTGGCATTATAGCCAATAAAGTCTCGAGTCAGGGATCAAATGACACCAGGTCATGTTGATGAACCTATGCCACCTACCCCTTCCCCTTCATGAGCTAATTTCCCTATTTTTACCCCTTTTGCACATAAAAAACCCATAAAAAGCCCTAAATCCCCACCTTTACCCGCTTCAAAGGGCAAAAGCATCAAAAACCCACTTTCCGCCATATAACCAAGGTTAAGCGCATATAGTTGTTTTTTCAAAATACATTAGAAATGCGTTCAAAACATGTTTTATTGCCTCCGCCCGCTTCCGTATACACTGCCCATGTCACCTCCCCGGTGACCGTTAGATCAGGCCCTCCAGATCTGACGGCCTTGATCGCGTCGGAGTCTTTCCGACGTCCGACAGTTACCCGTACTATTTCCCCGTCACGTCAGGCGTCCGACCATCGTCCGATCAACCTCCGCAGATCCAACGGCCACCATGACGTCGGACCTCATCCGATGCCCGAAACTTAACTCCCGACGTCCGTATTTTGAGGACGTCACTCCGCTGCCACGCGCCCTCACCACGATGCGTCGGAGGTACAACTGACCGATACCGCCCCCGTACAGGAAGTGGTGCGATACGAAACCACTGTTGGTTCCGGTTTCCCCATCCCGCCTGCTCACGTCATCGCCGTGTCATCAACATGTCATCGCTCCGTCACCCAGGTACGCTGTCCCGTCAGTCTCTTGCCCTGCCATTGGTCCACCTGTCCTGCCATCTCACTGCCCCTGTGGACCAACCAGACCCCGCCACGTCACCCGATGACATCAGCATGACGTCATCCGACCTTGACCCCACCAATGACGTCCTGCTGACGTCATCGTAAAAAGGCGCCAAAGTATTAAAAAGTCTATATTATGGCCAAAATCGTGTTTTTACGTTCTTTTTTCACTCATTCGTCATTATTTCTGCCTCATGCGCTCGCGTCCAAGTTCGTTGTCAACCTGCTAAATCGACCAGGAGACCTCCAGCGCACGAGTTCAACCTGCATTCACGACCTTTGCTCACTACTTTACCAGGTATTCTTCATCGTCTGTCCTCTGTGCGCCTGCAATTCTCTGTTAAACACTCTGAAAGCTTAAAGAGAGTCCAAAATTAGAAATTCACCACTGAATTCCTCGGCAGAGCTTTAAATTCCCAAACTATCACCTCGAAAAACACCAGCCGAGCCTTTTCCCAGCTACAATTCATTGAAAAACTAGGCCCTGTCTGCATAATCGCAGCAGGCGCATTTGAAACCAAATTTCACCATTAAAAGACACCAGAGAAAGCTAAACTTTGGTCTTAGTTGCTATCAAACAGCATTTGAACTACTATAGACCCTGCATTCACCTTTTTTCCAGGCATTTTCATTCTGTGCAAAGAGAACTCTGGTGGTGTTACTCTGCATAGTAACACGGTCCTTGAGCAAGCAGAAATCCTAAAACAGGAGTCATGGACCCCCCTGTAGCTCCTATAGCCCTCAATGTGGCTCCCTTGAATGTCCCTAACAGAACATTGGACACCAGAGCATTAGCAGACTTGGACTACAAGATATCAGAGGAGATGTTGAGCAGAAGCAGGTTTCATTTGCAAATCCTAAATGAAATAAAGATCAAACATGAGAGGGGGACAGACATCCTGGGAATTTGGGATTCATTCCTCCCAATATTCAAGCTTCCTCAGGTTAATCAATTCCCTGAGCTTGTGCACATAGTTGCTGAACACTATGATGCATCCCAGAGGGCAGTGCTAGACTCTGCAGGCTCAATTCTGTTCCTCATCACCCCTGAAGCCATCAGGGAGATGTTGCAGTTCCAGACAGATCAAAAGTTGGTCCCTCTGTCATTAGCCGATTTAATAGTACAGGGAGCCAGGATAACAGAGGCACAAATCACAAAGCTTAATCAGATTTTCATCAAAGCTGATACTGTGCAAATTCCTCCCATCCATTATCTCTACCTCAACCAGTTGGGCTTAGACCTTGTTGACATGATCAGTCCCATCTTGGGATATGATTCAGTGGAGTATGTGGATGAAACTGTTCTACAAATGATGCTTATGTTTTCCCCAGGAAAGAAGCCAATCCACTATGATTATGCCACATACATATCAGATAAGATGCATGATCAATTGATGAATTTATCAAGAGAAAGGGTATTTAGATACACCTCGTACCTATATCATCTGCTCCTATACTTCCAGCATGATGAGTTCTCCTTCCCAAAGAAGAGAGTAGATGCACAGGGCAATCTGAGATCAGTAGTGTATTGGACATCCGTTTTTCACATAGTAAGCTGTTCTCCATACACTTACTGCGAATTTATTGATCTTTTCATCCATCCAGCCTTGACTCTACTGTTGGGTTCACCTCCTCCCAGATTGACAGACGAAATGCAAAGACTCCTGCATTTATCAAAAGCATACAGTATTGGGGATTGGTATTTCTACCAACACCACACCGTTATCAGGCTATATGGGTGTGAGTTGCCCCCATTTAAACTACCTAGATTTGTGCCTATGAGGCTACTTGCCTTGGAATACTTCAGGCAGTTTGGTTATGTGGATATGCTCCACTTTTCAGGAAAAGGTAAGAAGGCACAGTTAAAAATCAGAAATCAACTTGGCCATTTACTTCTCAATGAGAGGGATGAAGGGTGGAGAGAGGCAGATAGAATACTTCTGTGCCTTGGTCTCAAATACAGCTTCGTATGGAAACCCTATGACCCCAATAACTTCATTACAATGAGGAGGCTCAAATACAAATTATCTGCTTATGGACATTATAGCCTTCCTAACTTAGAAAAATATGCCAACCAAAGCAAGTGGAGAAGAGGAACTTTAGAAGAAGATGTGACCCAAGAAGAGCTTAATCAAAGAGCTCTAAGAAACCTCAAGAAGATGGCTGACCTTGAGTTTTATTCACAGGTCCCCTCACTGCCAAGCACACAAACTGGAGCAGCAGCCTCCTCCTCAACTGCCCAACATCAAGCTACAAGAACTGGTGAAAACATCGCAGAAAAAGGCAAAGAGATGGAGCAGCAAGAGCAGCAAGGGCAGCAGGCAGAGCAGGAACAGCAACAAAACCAACAGCAGCAAGCAGAAGGGCTGCAGCAAGGGCAGCAAGAAGAATCAGAACAGCAAGATCAACAACATCAAGAAGAACAAGGGCAGGAGCAGTCTGCCCAGCAAAAGAAAACAGTGGAGACTCCTCAGACCACTGAAAGAACGGGGCCTACAAGACAAGACACTACCTTTGATGCCTCGGTCCTCCAACCCCTCAAAAGGAGGATACATTTGTCTTTAGAAAAAGAGACAGAGAGACTCCCCTGACATCCTCTATAGACCATGGAGAGAAAAGGCAGAGACTCAATGATTTTCCAGAGGAGGATACAGCAATAAGAGAAGCATTGGGCATGGGCCCACCCAGCAGAGAAACTTCAGCAAGTTCCTTCCAGCAGGAACAAGACAGGACCATGGGAGGGGAGGTCAGCTCCTCCAGCCAGCAGAAAGAGGGACAAGTAAGCATCAAGCAGCAGTTCATAGACATCAAGAGAAGGAGTGACCCTATCAAGGTACAATTGTACAATCACCTGCTAAACATGGCTCCTTCCAATCAGCAGAGACTTATGTCTGCTTTTGATGTAAGTGAAGGCAAATTGACAATGAGTCACTTTATGCCTACAGCACTCCGGCCACAATCCACTGCTGACTACCTTAGGACCAATCTAGAGGTACTTGCCAAAGACATACACCCTATGGACAAAATTGAGCTGCATAAGCAAACTGGAGAAATGGTGTATGCTTCATTGGCCGACAAGACTTTGGATAATTACAAACTAACCAGCAGTCTGAATGCCACAGCTTCCCAGCTAGAACTGGAGAGGGCCTCTTCTCAGGCCAAAGACAACAGGATAAGAGCCCTGGAGGAAATCATTGTAGAAATTGGGCACAATCCCAATGACATCAAAGGGATACAAGAGATCCTGAAACTTAGAGATGCTGACATGGCTGCACTGAGAAAGAAGATCAAAATTCCAGCCACTATCCACCCACAGACTGATGAGGTAGCTAAGCAAAGGTATGAGCAGGATTCTACTGACCTGCTAATTTCCATTTACAAAGAGCTTGTGAAGGCACAAGAAAAATTGGGGCAATATGAAGCTACACAAGCACCTCTACAAGCATCATCAAAACAAGCACAAGAAGGGCAGACATCTCAGCCTCCTCCTCAAGTCATCAATCTTGAGGAGACTGTTCCTACTACGGTGCCTCCACCTCAGCAGGCTGAACAAACAGCCACATCTACTTCAGCAGCACCCATCAGCACAGATCAGAGCCTAGATATGCAGAAGTTAAAGAATGAGATACAAATTTTGGAAGCCCAGATGACAGAGCTGAACGAAACTAAGGAAAAGCTGGCCAAGGTAAATGAAAGGCATGATAATACAAAGAGAGAGGTGGGAGAAAAGGCCAAGGAAATCAAAGCTCTTAAAGACAGGATCAAGGAGCTTGAGAATGAGCTCAAGCTAGATAAAATCATAGCAGAAATCAGAGCAATGATATGGTCCAATATTGGTAAATCCATCAACAACCAATGGCCATACATCGAGACAATCCATGAGCAACTAGAGCTCATTCCAAAGGCACAGAGAGAAATCCGAACATCAAGGGCCTTATTGGGAAATATGCCTGAAGTTGCTACAAGAATGATCAATGTGCTCAATCACAAAACAAGCTCTCAGTTGGCCACCATTGGAATCACAAATAGAACTGAGACTATTCAAATGATCAAGAGGGTTCTTACTCTTAGAAGTCTAGTGCAGACATTAGACAGGAGAACCCAGGATATGCAGACAGAGGTAAATAAGTTCATGGAGAAGTTTCAAGTGTTGCAGAGTAGAGGACTCCCTAGCTTACTGAACAGCGGAGGGAAATTATTCACCCATGAACAGTATGCTAAAAGAGTAAATGTTTTTGCCTCAGCACAGGTCAATGAGAAGGCCAGCACTTCAGAAGACACAGGGCCTATTACAGGACATATTTTCTATAGTAAGATAGAAAATCTACTTTTTATAATGAATGAAATTAATCACTTGTTTGATGTAGCCCCAACTTTTTTCAAATACACAGAAGCTGAAGAGACAATGGAGGCCATCCTCAAGCATCAGCTCCCTACACAGGAATGGTGGACAGATGCAATTCAGAGAATTTTGTAAACAGTAAGTCATACACCAACTTCTGTTTTTTCTACAAATTTTGATGAAAAGAACAGTCAACAAAGTCAGCAGGCATCATAAAATCAAAGCTGAGCCAACTCAGCGGATATAGAGGCCAACAAAGCAGAAAAAAGGGAACCACAGCTGGCAAACCCGAAAACTCACTGCGCAGGAAAAAGTAAATGCGTACCTCCAGAATTAATACAGAGTAATGCAACCGACTTAGTGGCTCTTAAAAGTCAAGACAATCCTCTGACAGACATAAAGGGCATTTACGCTGCATTTAACATTGTAATAACTTCTTGCCTACTTTCTGAACACCACTGAAGATATTTTCTCTCTCTCAGATGACTCAATACCTGAGATATTTTGTATACATATTTCTATATAATCCCCTTCGCATGAGATAGCAAGGGTTGTTGGAAATTTCTCCTGAAAAGTCTCTTATGCTGTAATTGTTTTCTGAAAGTCAATAAAGGAAAGCAATGGAATTTCGTGGATGCTTGATGTGTTGAAGATGTTCTGTGCCTGTTCATGATTGCTGGATCCCTGCGTATCTTACCATGCAATAAATCACTGTAACTCTCTCCATGTTCATTTTGTTTTGTTATAAATCCATATACGCTATCTGATTTCCGATATTAAGCAACAGAGAAAAAGAATAACTCCCAGGATTTGCTCACTGAGCACCCTGAGTTCAATCTGTGTTGTTTATAAATGTTTTCTTCAGGTGTAATCTATATAAAGTGTGATTCTTAAGCTGCTGCACTTTCAGAATACATCTTTCACATTGACCACTGTCACAGGAATTCATACTTTGCTCCTGTGCTCTGCGTTCATTTTCATTTCACCAACATAACAAAAAATTCTTAACAGATTTCTGCTGGTTGACACATATCATCACTCAAGTTTAAATTTGTCTGTTAAATACACAATAGGCCTTGCAGTTAGAACACTACTCAACATATAAGACCATCTCACAGCACCTAGACTCCATTGCCCAATGGAAACTCACCATCAAACTATTACATCATAAGAACTGAAAGAGGTCCTTCAACCAAAACACAAACAAAACCTGAGCATCATAGCTAGCCTAAAAACACAAATATAACAAAGATAAATCATACAGAGAGAGCCCTCTCTGGTTGCAGTTAGGCTAGGAACTGTAACCCAAAGATTGGTTAGTGGTTACCCCGGCCGTATTCCCTTGGGAGTCATAGGGAACAACCTGGGTGTTAACAACCTCTGCATACTCTGTTTCAGCCATCAAATCGAACTCTACCTATACATTTTCAATCACTATTACTAGCCTCTTCATGCACCTTTCTAATATCTGCATAATACTCTCTTTCCATTGACCTTTGTGTGTTCATATGCTTTAGGAGCTTGACCTCTAACCTCTGCAAAAACCTCTTCTTGATATTATGCACATTGTGTAACCTCTCATTGATCCATTGATCCATTGGTTCATTTATTTAAACAAGTCAATGTACTCTCTCCACTACTCAAAGGATCAATGCATTCACACCTTAATAACTCACCAAATCAATTATTCTAAGTGAAGATTAAGTCAATATGAACCATGAAATTAAAACCAAGAGAAAATACCTTAGTTACTACCCCTGGAATTTACTAGAGTGTGCATAAAATCTGGAAAACTCCACTCAAAAGTAGTAACGTAGGTCCTCCTTTCGAGAAGTGCATTATAACACTCCCCAAAAGCCTAATCACCTACATTATAATGTAAGTTTTCCTTTTGCGACCTGTGTTTCCATGTATTTAGTCCCTTATCATAACCTCACTTGCAAGTGTCTCCAGGGCTTGTGAGACCTCCTACAACTTCTCCATACCCTATCAAACATCCTCCAACTCCTCTGTATCATCAAGAAAATCATCGTAAGGCACTAGCTTTCCAAAAATATATGCATCAAGTCAAACGTCTTGAATGATTTGATTATAAGGTTGCAAGGGTTGTTTATTAGTGGATTGATAGTATCTTGGGCGGTTTCATCACTGGATTTGCAATCGATACATCTGTGTCTTATAGAAAAGTTGAACACCAATTCTTCAAAAGTCCGAGATGTAAGTACCTGAAATCACTAAAGACCTGGATTAAAATGTTGTTGTGCGAAAAAGGGGTTATGCCTTTACATTAATGTTTAAGAGAGGTCAAATTAGAACTACGTGAAGTGGAAAGCGATTCAGAGCAGATCTAGACAAATTCATTAGAAGTGAATACAACCCTTTATTAGGAGAGTCTAGAAGTGAAGAAGAAAAAAGTAGCCCTAGTATGCCCAGAGGTGCGACGTAGTCAGTAGATCCATCTACTCCACCTCTACCTTTACCTCCAACTCATACACCTATGCCTCCAACTCCACCTCCACCTTCACTATTTAGTATGGTGAATACAATGAAAATTCCTATATTTAGGGGTCAGGGATCAAAGGATCCTGATCAGTTTTGGTTTGTCATAGAAGTTGTGTAGAAGGTGAAACAGGTCAACGATGATGACATGAAGAAAGCGCAATTGGTACAACACTATAGGAAATAGCGCTTACCTGGTACATCAAATATATTAGGACTCATCTGGTTGCTTCGTTAGCTGAGACAAAGGATGCGCTGAATGCAGAATTTAGGAAGCCAAAGTCACAAGCTCAGTGTGTGACTGAAGTAAAGGAAATCAAGAAGAGGGTTATCAATTTTGTGTGGGATATAGATCAATGACTGAAGTGTTTACTAAGCCAAGATAATCTTCATATTTCAAATGAAAAACATAAGGAATGGTACATAGCTACGTTATTACCTCAGTTAATATTTCCATTACCTTAGAAGAAGATTGGGTCTCGGGCCGAAGCATTGGAGATCGCGATGAAGCTAGAAGCTTCGCCAATCCAAGACACAAATGTAGGCATTCAACAGCTCCAGTCGTAGTTAGCAAGCCAACATATTGAATTTTGGGATCTGAAGAAGGGAAAGGAGGTTAAATCAGAAACACATTCTGAAGTTTGGTGCACAAAGTGCAAGACTGAAGGTCATCATAAAGATAATTGCCCTGTATTCCGGGATTATATAACTGCGGGGGGTCCCAACTCGCTGAAGCCAGAATATCCTGCTAGATCAAGCACTGGTGCAAGTGCCTAGCATAGGATCTACCAAGTGTTAGGACAACATTAGACAGATAATTTTTATCTATTACAGAAGTTTTTACAGTCTCCAAAGCAACTCTTTTGTAACTTTGGTAAATCGGTTGTTCATGATGAATGGAATTGTCGAAGCTATGAATTGATGATGGAAAAGACTTCGATGTATAGAATGCAGGCTAAAAACTGCGCAAAAAACGATCAAGGATTAGCTGCAACTCATGGAGGATTCCAAGGATGGGGAAGAGGACGAGGAAGAGGAGCTGGAAGAGGTCAGGGCTAGATCATTTTCTACAACTGTGGAGAACCAGGACACTTTGTGCGCGATTGTCAGAATCCAACTCACCCTTCTTGTCAATATTATCGACAATTTGATCATGTTATAGAAGATTTCCCAGTATTAATAGCGAAGATGCAGGAGAAGAAGAACCAACAAATGACATAGAATATTTAGATGATGAGATCCGAGCCTTGTGAAGACGATCCTGGTATCAACATAGTCACGCAAAGTGGTATAGCCATTGGTGAAGACAAGGTCGAAGGCAACCACCCAACATTGGATCTATCATTTTGAAGAGTCGGTGAGAAGAATGTTGGGTTTGATTTACATAGATAAAAAGAGACGTTCATGGAGGAAAGAAATTTTTTTATGGATCTAGGTGCTTCTACATCTAAGAATCAGATGCCATTAGTCTCACAAAAGGATAAACCTGAAGAATTTACAGTGATGTAGGATTTAGATCCCACAATGTTAAAATCATTTATGCAGACCTACATGAAGTTATTATGGGATCAAAATCTAGTTGAAGGACTATAAGAGCTGATAGATAACCATGCAAGCAAGGATAAGTCGTTACCAGAACAAAGCACAGTCAATAAGGTGAGCTGAAGCAAGAAAAGAACTGGTAAGGAGATGCGGTCGACAACCCAAATTTGTGATTTTGAAATGGACTAGGTAATCCTAGACTTGGGCTTCGATGGTAACGTACTACGAAAGAAAAATTGGGAATGTGTGGAGAATCCTAACTTACAGTGGTCGCCAAGTCAGCCACACACGACGAACCAACAAAATATAATTCCAATGGGTTGCCTGCATCGAGTAATTGTAGATATTGAAGGTGCATGTGCAGTGGTAGACTTTGAAGTTATTGAGATAGTAGATGACAATAATCCTTACCTAAAATTGTTGGGGATTGATTGGGCCTTCAACATGAACACAATCATTAATTTAAAGAAGCAAAATATGGTATTTGAAAAGAATGATCTTCGAGTGATTTTTCCGTTGGATCCAGTAGAAGGTGCACGATACACAAAACCAGTTTGTGACTATTATGAAGACGAAGACATTGAGCACATATGTAAGCTAATTACATGAAATGAATATTGGATCAATCCCAACATGGATGGAAGGATCAGCTGGGAGAAGGACAGTTCCTACCAATTAGATTCAGATGAAGAGTTAGAAAACTGGCAGAATCGGTTACATGATGTCTCTATGCTGTGATGCAATAGGCTTACAAAGTCGCTACGTTGTGTATCTACTGAGGTATGTAAGTTTCCTTATTATGATGGCTTGGATGATGTCAATATATTTTTTAACCATTTTGAAAGGGACGTACCAAAGGAGCATTGGTTCTAGGCCTTAGATCTAGCGTTGAGAGCTACACTTGCAAGATGGTGGGGTACACACAAGGATAATATTGCTGACTGGAAGGGATATCATAGAATGATGCGATTAAGATTTGGCTATGCAAACACTCGACTCACTGAAAAATACATAGGAAAGGATGATTCGCACAAACATCTGGCTCGATGGACTAAGGTGTGGGGTGAGGTACCTCAACTAGAGTGGGTGCATATCTTTATTCATACCTTGGATGTTATCCCAATGAACTGGTATTTAGAGATGGAGTTGCGATACGGGACTGCTGATTGGGATGAAATGAAGGAGAGTTTCTTACTGACATTCAGTTTTGAAGATGGGTTCGAATGCATTGATGAAGCACTTCAGGAGATTAAAGCAACAATCTTCTGAACACCCATAGAGCCTATCACTTGGATACAGCTTGACTGGAGTACACAACTACAACATGCTTTGGAATGTTACAATGTTATTACGGAAGAAGGCGATGAAAATACAAGGAATATTAATATCCCTGAATCAGAGGGATTGCACGAAGTTGTCATACCTGATGTGGAGATCCCTGATATCTTACAACAGGTGAGCACAAAACATGTAAATATTGGCTCAGAAGTAGAACTGAAAATCACGAACATTGGTGACTATTAGGATGAAGACATCGTGGATAAGGTCATTGAATTATTACACAAATATTAGGATTTATTTCCAACTAGGTTCTCTGACCTAAAGGAGATTGTAGGAGATTTGGGTATGATGAAGATCAATCTAAAACCAGATGTGAAGCTGGTTAAGCAGTGCCCATATCGGTTGAATCCCAAATACAAGGAAAAGGTAAGAGAAGAACTTGATAAGATGCTCGCGGTAGGAATAATTGAGCCTGTAGAAGAATCAGAATGGGTCAGCCCTATGGTGGTCTAGGAGAAGAAAATGAAGGGTGATATTAGGATCTGCATTGATCTACGGAATTTAAATGATGCATGTGTACATGATCCATTTCCTACTCCTTTTACAGTTGCAATTCTAGAAAATGTTGGTGGGTAGGAAGCTTATTCATTCACAGATGGATTTTTAGGATATCACCAAATTAAGATTGCACCAGAGGATAGAAGCAAGACTACCTTCACTACAAAATGGGGGTCTTTCCAATATATAGTCATGCCTTTCGGACTAAAAAATGCTCCTGCAATATTCTCAAGGGTGGTAGTCGCAGCATTCAAGGAATTCATTCATAAATTTTTGGAAGTCTACTTCGATGATTGGACAATGTTTGGGCTAGTCAAGAAGCATGTCTCTAGTTTGCGCCTGATGTTGGATACATGTAGAAAGTATCATATTTCCTTGAATTTGAAGAAATGCATTTTTTTGTGTACCTTATGGAATACTTTTGGGACATGTTGTCTGTAAGCAGGGATTGATGGTAGACCCCACTAAGATTTATATAATTATCAATTTGGATCCCCCTAAGAATGTAAAGCATCTATGTGCAACTTTGGGTCATACTGGATACTATAGGAAGTTTATTAAGATGTATGCGCAGATCACTGTGGCCATGGAGAAGTTGTTAAAGAAGGATGCTACGTTCTACTGGGATGACGAATGTCAGAAGAGCTTGGATATTCTTAAGGAAAATATGGTTACGGAACCAATCCTAGTATTCCTAGATTGGAAGAAGGAATTTCTCGTGCATGTGGATGCGTCTTGTATAGCGGTGGGAGATACTTGTATAGTGGTGGGAGATATATTAACTCAACCAGGGGCAAGAGATATTGATCACTCGATTTCCTTCGCCAGTTGAAAACTATCTAAGGCAGAGAAGAACTATTCAACCACAAAGCGAGAAGGATTGGCCATGGTTTATGCACTACAAAAATTCAAGCATTATCTGCTAGGTGTGCACTTTAAAATGTACACGGACCATTCTGCTTTGAAGTACCTGGTCAATAAGCCTGTGTTGGGGGGAGGAAATCTGTAGATGGTTGCTTCTTTTCTAGGAGTATGATTTTTAAGTGATAGTTAATCCTGGGAGATTGAATGTTGGACCTGATCACCTCTCTCAGATTGAGAATGGCGAAGAGCCCACTAATATTGATGAAGGATTACCTAACACATATCTCTTTGCTATCAGAGTTGCGTAGCTCATGAAAGTTATACGACACAGGAAAATAAGGAATTTGTTTCTAGGGCTGCAGAATTTTCCTTGATTGCAAGACACTTATATAAGATGGGATCAGATGAAGTTCTATGCCGATATGCGCCTGAATATGAAAGACACAATATTCTAGATGAAGCACATGGTGGTGTCACTAGAGGACACTATGCAGGCAAGGCAATTGTGGAGAAGATTCTGTGAGCAGGATTATGGTGGCCTACAATACATAAAGATTCTAAGGAGTACTGCAGTCTGTGCGATGTGTGCCAAAGGATCAGGAGGCCATCATGAAGGGATGAATTGTCGTTAAATCCAGAACTCACGATACAAGCATTTGATAAATAAGCAATTGACTTCGTTGGACCTATTCATCCACCAGGGAGGAAGACAAGAGCACGTTATATTATCACTGCAACGAATAATTAACCAGGTGGGACAAGGCACAACCTGTTTAGGATTGCAATGCGAAAACTACTGCAAAGTTTATATTCAAATTTATTTTGTCAAGGTTTGGATGCCCGAATATTCTGATGAGTGACAGAGGTTCACACTTCCTAAATGAGACAATTGCATCTTTAACAGAAGAATTCTAGATGTACCATCAGAAGAGTACACCATATCATCCCTAGGCGAATGGAACTGTCGAAGCTTTCAACAAGATCTTGGAGAATTCCCTAACAAAGGTCTGCAATGTTAATCGAAATGATTGGGATGTGCATATACCAATGCTTCTATGGGCATATAGGATGACCTGTAAGAAATTGACTGGGAAAACATCATTTCGACTAGTTTATGGAGAAGAAGTAGTGATGTCGATGGAATATATAGTTCTGAACCTAAGGATCGTAGTAGTAACCAAGATGGAAGATCGTGGCCTAGTGGAGGAATGCCTAGTGTATCTCCTTGCATTAGAGGAAGACCTCTTTTTGGTTGCCTTTCATTAGCAGGTACAGAAAGCTAGAGAAAATGCGTGGCATGATCATCACATTAAGTAGCATACTTTTAAGAATGGAGATTTGATCCTAATGTATGAAAACAAGTTTACCAAATTTCCGGGGAAGTTTAAGATGCATTAGCTAGGACCATATGTGATTAAGGATATTTCAGATGGTGGCGCAGTTCAACTTGCAAAGATGAATGGGGAAGTGTTTCCTGGCAGGATTAATGGGAGCATATTGAAGGTTTACAGGGATGATCCCATCCCTGCGCAATGACTACATGACAACAAGAAAGTCTTAGTGCTTCTCGCTGTTGAAAGAGAGTGCGGGACTATAAACTACTTTGCCGGGGAAAATTCTATCGAAGGAGGGTTGCGTGTTGTTTAGGAAGATGGCACAGGTGGAAGCATCTGCAAGGTAATTGTGCCATAAGGAAGGGTCCCGTGGATCCTTCCTAGAAAGTGACCGTTGGAACAACTACAGTTGATTTGACAACGATTTTTCCATTAAAAGGAGTGGGGGAAATGCATTTAAGGAGCATATCTATGAAAATCTTCCGCAAAAAATGCATTAATGAGGAAGATATAGAGGGAATCAAGTGGTTTTAATTTGAAAAGGGATATAAATATGGCACCCTGCTCCACATTCAGACACTTTACTTTAAGAGAGCTTATTTTGTGATTTTGCACCTAAGTGTGAGTTGAGAGAATTTTTGGATGTCTGGGTGGAATTGGGTAGAGTTGGAGAAAGAATTCTTGCAGCGAGGGCTTGGATATATCATGACTTTTGCACCACCTTCCCATACTATGACAATGAGATCCCCTAGAAATCAACCTGTTGCCTCAGCAGCAACAGTTAAGAAGCAGAAAAAGCTGCAGCAGACCCCAGTTCAGCAATCGCCACAGAAAGTTCCAACCAAGCAGAGACAAAAGGGAAAAATGGATAAAAGCAAGTAGCTAATGGAATCGTAGGACTTGGATGAGGCGGAATTGGTTGGTGGCCTTGAAGAAATCAACATCGAAGAAGTAGAACCCATTTCTAGGTTGGCTCTGTATTTACCACTGTGGAAGCCAACGTCCAAGGTCACGAAGGATCCAGATGCTATTAAATATAAGGTTTTCACTTCGATGTTACCCAAAGACGTACCTATTGAGGGCGAATTGTTGGCTCGGGTACCATACCTGAAAATGGAAGATTGAGATTTAAATTATCGAAGTAAATACCTACAATTTGAGCCTAGCTGGTACCTAAGATCTATATATTATGAAGAAATAGGTGTCACACGAGTTGAACCAATGAAGTGAGATACTAGAATTCAGTGCACGGGATTGTTGAACGTTATGTATGTTTTGCATTTCGGGCATAGTAATATAAATACTATATGTGTGCACCAATTGCTGGAATTGGTGCACGATGGGTGCCTTTGGCTCAAGACGCCCATCCCTATTGATGAGATGCTGATCAAATAGATTACCACACTACCTTGTCAGGCGGTGAATCCAGATAACGCTTTTGTAGGAAATTCACAGGAGAAGTAACTAGTAGATAAAATGAAGAGTGACTTTGGATTGATCAAGAAGTCTCGGGCTATGTCGTTAGCTCTATCAATGATGAGGCTATGCAGTTTTCCACCTCTATTTTGGCCGGGAAGATTATGATAAAGTGCTATGCAAATGAAGTATTGGCCCTTGTTGTCTCCTTGGCTACACAGTTTCTGTAGGGATTAATGCATGGGTAGTTGTGGCTTGAATACCCTAAAGGATCTTCCCAAGATACTTAGCAGACATATCAAATTAACTGCAACTAGCACAAAGAAGCATATACATGTCTATATCAATGTATGATATTCAAAGCAAGAGGGAAGAGATTACCTCATATCTTGATGCAGTTTTGTTGGAGAACCCAATGTAGCAGAGAGGAAGACCTCTTTATTAGCTCCTAGATCAACACCTACATATAAACAAGACAAGAAGTAATACTACAACATATAAAATTTGATAATCAAGACATTAATATATAAAGATATCTAATAACATACATCTAAGCTACTCATAAACTATGGCATTGCATTAACATGTAACATAACACAATATAAACACCATAGAGTAGACAACACAACTGCATGTCTATATTATTAATAGGAAAGGATGATTACAACCATCTGGTGAATCAAGCTTCCCATAATCCTCCAGCTCCTTTTTCTCTCTCACTTCTTAACCTCTTGGTAAACAACTATATCTCATACAAAGTTTTGACAATTAGTTGGAAATCCTTCAACCTTTCAACCTTCTGACCCCTTTCACAATGCCCTAAGCCTCCAATATATAGAATGAGAGGCTTATCCTTGCCAACTCTCTCATGAGTTCCCTTTAGAAAAAGCTAGCATGTTTCCTTGCTTTATTTATCTTTCCCTTTCTATTAGACTCTGTTGGAAATAGAAATATCATTAAACAGGTCGAAGGTAGATGTTTCCTACTTTTTGGTCTCACATATGAGTAAAAAGTCGGATATTATTTAGTCAACCTGCTCATTTGACCTTCGGAACCTCAAAATAGTTGACTAATGTGTCCTTGAGGCAACACAATGAGTTACCCTAGGGACTAACACCCCTAGCTCATGCATGGGGAGCGTTATAACTCATCCTGCTAGTTCTTGGGGAGCGTTACCCTAGAAAATAGGCTTGTGAACTTGGTATTGTCTTCAACCAAACTATATTCCTCCTCTGAGATGATGAGGAGGTCATTTTCCTGTATAACAGATGCCCCCTAAAGTGTGAGATTAGAGATGAAGACAATGGCTGAAATACTTTAGAATTGTTGTCTTGGAAAAAAGAGAGAGAGGATCAAAGCTTTGGGACTATAGGAAACCTGATACAACCACATGTGTTAGAATATAAAATCATGTCCTGAGTCGAGCATTCCCACGTTCAGTAGCTATGTCAAAGTGATTTATCAACAAAGAGGTATGAAAATCATGTCCACCTATAAGGACAATGTGGAACTGTGTCATAATATGATCATCTTGACGAGATATCTCCAAAAAACAATATATGCAGCTTGGGAGAGGAAACAAGGCTGAGTGATGTAAGTCTCTACCCAAGGTCTTGATTTCTACTTCATCTCAACAACATATTTCGACACATGTAAATAAAGGCATTGAAGTCGAACATGTGTGAAATCATATGATCACTAGTCAATAATGAAAAATGTTAACAGACGTGAGGATGACCACCAATAATGATGATGGTCTCCAAGATGCGGTACAATCTAGCGAGTGTGAATAATTATGTTGTCGTCGAACACTCGTAGAATCATTCAACCGAGAGCCAATAATGAAAACCCTGAATCAAACACAAGGTAAACTACCACTAATGAGTGCAAGCTCCAAGGCACTGATATGTCTCTGGATCTGCTTCCCAGATAGAGTGTTGAAGTTGATAGGAAGAGACTTTTCTAAAGGTAGCCAATAATGTGTCCCACATCAGTCGACACGAAATGAGACAAGAATGATTTTTTTTTAAGATAAATTTTGAGCAATGGGTAAAACAGATAGAGGGCATGATGGAAATATATGAGCAACGGTTGATACAGGAAGCAGAGGATAAAGGAATCCCTTGAAAAATAGAAGGAATGACACAAAGGTTAACCAGGTAGCTTTAGGCTCGTGAACACCAAAGAGTGTTAGGATACATAGATGCAAGAACATCGGAGTATATAGGCTAAACTCATAGGATGGTAAGGTTCATCTGAGAAGCTGACAAAAAGGAGGTTTTACTGAGGGACTGCCATGTTCAAGGGAACGACTGCTACCAAAAAATATTTCTGAATATGGACATAGAGCAATTATGTTGTCCAATTTTTCCCCATCTGATTAAGTTTAACAAGTCCATATGGGTAAACTCGGTGGTCTTTTCATATTTAGAGAGTTTGAAAAGAATGTAAAGAGAAACTCAAGGGGTGTCCCTTTGTCATAGTTGATAACTGGGTGTGATAAAGGTTTAATAGTAAACCTGACACAGTTCCTTTTCCATAAGTTAGTCTATTGAGTCTGGATAAAGTGATAAACCTATGCTCAATAAATGTTTGCCTCATTTTATTATGAGTACGAGGGGACAGAGTAAACTTGATATTCTTCATGAAATTTTAATGAGTCACGTGAAGACAAACTCAATAGATCTTCATCAAAATTTAACAAGTCAAATGAAGAAATCTTGATATATCTTTCTCAATTTAATGAGAGACAAAAAAGAGATAAAAGAACTGTTCATGCCTTCTTCGTAGATTTAACGAGCCCAAAGAAGGAAAAACTCAAGGATTTTTCAATTTAAGAGTGAGAAAAGGTCCCAAAAAATAAAGCGCTCATATCATCATCGTAGGCATCTTACAAGCTCGACAATGATAACTTGGAGATTTTTCAGTTCAAGAACGAGAAAAGATCCTAGAAAAGAAAGCACTTATATTGAGTCAAACATGGTCGTTTCTGCAATTCAACACTAAAATTCTTCATCAAAGCATAAGTAATATTGACAACATATCGAAATGGCATATAATAAACAACATAGGAATGAAAAGCTTTGATTTCAATGACTAGCTAAGGTGAGTCATACCTCCAGAGTGACTATAAGAAGGTTTGGAAGCCTTCATTTTCACCATTTGAGTTATGTGAGAGTGTTCTGGAGTGAAAAAGAAGCAGATCTTCCCTGAGCGATTGCAAGCAATCTAGGCGATGATTCGATGTGTTGTTTGTTCTAGGTAGATGGTCTAACCCTCATCTTGCATTCTATTACATTTTTCAGCTGTTTTTGGGGTGAAATTCAGCATGATTCTTTGGAGGGAAAGAGCTCACCACAGTGAAGAACTATAAATGCTTAATGATCTAGCATGCTTACTTGCCTTGCGTAGATGCGGTTTGATGAAGTATGCTAGACTTTACCTGATGAAGGTCAGGAAGAACTTCTCAATTGGATTATCTAACGATGGGATGAACAACAAGGTGTGTCCAGGATCGAGGATCATGATCTTGTGATCGAAGGAGATGACATTTACTTTCTTACAGGTTTATCATGTGGAGGTGCACGAGTAAAATTTATCGGTGGTAGAGTAGATCCACAAACCACCCTTGAGTTGGTCCAGACTCACTGCAGGCCAGGAAATGGATTAGTTAGTAATAGGGTCCCCATTGAGTGGATCAAAACTAGGCCTATGAGGGCCATTCTTTGGATGATCGTGCACTTGGCGGGGTCCAAGATTCCACATGTAGCTACAAAATCTCAGTTGTTACTAGCCATTAATTGTTTGCAACCCCAGATATTCAACTTGTACAAGGGAGTTCTTCGCCATCTGAAGATATAACTAACAGCTTATAAGACTCAGACCCAAAGAGAGTTTGGGTATGGTACTCTTATTGTATCCTTCTTTCTTGAGAGAGTTCCCGTGCTGAGGCGTCGAATGAGTTTGGGTTAGGTTGGTCCCAAGGAGGTAAGGCAGGGCTGATGGGTTTCCCTAATTCCTCGGAATGGAGGGGGGCCAATTCGACACTGCCTCCAAGATGATTTATTCGAGTGGCTCAACAACCATATTCTCATGATTGAATATTATGCCTATATAGGCATGGATTTCACGGGAGATCCAAAGCTAATGTTTCCACCTGGAACTCCGTGGGGGCTACAAGGTAAGAGGATTTCATTAGAGTACAAAAAGTATTTTTTAACTTTTTAAAGTTATGTAATGTTTTTTATTTATGGGTGAACAAGTACTAACATGAAGAATTTGCTTGACATAGATGTGGCACCAGTACGTCCTGTGGGCATGCCTTGCCAGGCGAGGCGGGGGGACCCTTTATCTAGGGCTAGAGCAGGTGCGCCAGCCGCCAAAGAGGGAGATGACACGCAGAGTCTCCATGAGGTTCTTAGGAACCTTGAAGGTCTGAGCATGGGTGTGCTGCCTCTTCCAATGCGGGAGATACCGACTCATATGCAGCAACACATGGTGGGTGTGCCTAAGCGATTTAGGGTTCCTCTTAGGAGGTTAGCTAGATTTGTTCAGATTTATCATGAGTAGTAGTCTTAGTAGTAGCATGGTATAGCCAACTGGTGTCATAACGAGGCATAGTAAAGCCAATTTTTACTTGAAAACACACAAATTTTGGGAATTTTTGATGTAAAAAGACTGGACTTGTTACACACACACACACACACACACACACACATTTTGGCACTTTATGATGTAAATGTGTTTTTTTAATATTTTGTAATTTTTTAACTGTGTAAAATTTTACTTTCATGAATTTATCTAACACATAAATTTCTAACGAGACATATGCCAATATAATACATAATTTTCTAATGAGTCAACGATTGTATTAAATTCTAGAGGAATGTGTTCATATGTAATAAACTCAAATTGACGTTCCAAGAGTCGTACCCTTAAATAATGATGTAAAATGATTGGATTGCGAATGTGATAATGATTTGTCAATTGCATAATGACTAGCCAAGAGTCTAACCTGACCACCAGATTGGAGATGTCTCAAGATGATGCTTTAGTGAGAAGTGTAATTATAGACATATACTTAGCAATATTGTTGGTGGTCGTGCCAAGAAAAATTCCCCCGGAACTAAGTAGTTCTGACTCAGGTGTGTAAATGACCCAAGTAGTTGATGCAATGTGTCATGTGTGATGACTAGCACCATCCGCGTATCCTACATATAGTAAGGGTGATGAAGAAATCTGCGCAACAAGAGACATGCATGAGATAAATACTCATAAAAAGCCAAAAAATCAAGTCACAAAAAAAGAAGCAAAACTTATAACTACATAAAATTACAAAGAAAATGCCTAGTGCAATACTAGGCATAATACTTTTTTAGATAGAGTCCATTTCGGGGCTCTGCAAGTGGGATTCCTTCACAGTCTTGAAGTTCATAGGCACCTTTTGAGAGGACCTTGGTAATGACATATGGACTGATCCAAAATGGTTGAAGCGTTCCTGCCCCCAAGAGGTCATGTCTTTTATCGTAGAGTAGAACAAGATCACTCTCTTGGTAAGAATGAGGCTAATTTTTTTGTCATATTGGGCTTTGACTCGATGCTTGTGGGATTCGAGGGCCAATGTGGTATCTCGACAAGTCTCGTCCAACTGATTGATAGATAGTAAGTCTCTTCTTCGACCGTGGTGCCGGGAAAGAGTTCAACAACAAGTTTCAATGAAGGAATCTGGCACTTGATAAGTAGCACTACTTCCAGGCCATAAGTGAGTTTGAATGGTGTAAAGCCTGTAGCACTTTTGACTGAGGATCAATATGACCACAATGTAGGATATAAAATATGGTGCCAGTGGGTTTTGTGATTTCCTACTAACCGGCGGATCATGATTTCTAGGATGTCATTAGCGACTTGCACTTGGCCATTAGCCTGGGGGTAGGAAGAGGAAGATTCTCTTGCCTAAAATCGAGCAACAATGTTAAGTAAGACATCATGTGGTTCTAAAAGTGAGAACCATGGTCTATAAAGATCCCACGGGGCATGCCGAAATGACAAATCACCTAATTGAACAGGAATAATGTCGTGGTTTCTCCATTAGACTGAAAAGTGGGAATGGCTTCTACCCATTTTGTAAAGTAGTTCGCATCAACAATAATGTAGTTGTGTCCATCAAAGGAAGTGGGGTTGCATGTGACAAAGTCAATGCCCCATTTGGGGCTGACAAAGATAACTGAATGTAGGGGGGCCGGGGGTGTGCGCATTTTCTTGGTAAATATTTGACAAGGGTGACACTACTATATTGCCTTGATACAATCTTTAAACAAGGTCGACCAGTAGTATCCTGCACATAGAATTTTTGGGCAGTATCCATGTTAGAAAGATGACCGTCGCATGCCCTAGCATGGTAGTCATTTGAAACACATTTTTCCTCTTCATGAGTGAGGCAACATCGAAGAATTGTATCAGTTCCACGAAGATATAAAGTATCGTTAAGCATTAAATAATGTCGAGCTTGGTGGCAGATGTGATGACGTTCACTTGACGATAGATCAGGACATAATAGTTACACTTGGAGGTAGATATGAATGTCACCGTACCAAGGGTTAGTTGAGTCGATTAGATAGATAGATTCATCTGGAAGAGAATCATGGGATATCTCATTTGGATCGAATATGGGAAGATCCGACAATAGTTCTATGAAGACTAAGGATTTTTTCCCCTTGGCAGTGGCGAACCAAATCAAATTGTTGGAGTATAACAATCCATTTGGAATATTTTCCTCTGATGACTTGATGAGACAAAATGTGTCTCATGAGATTCTCCAAAGTGAAGACGGTAGTCTGTCGCAACACTATATAGTGTTGGAATCGATTGATAGCAAAGACAACTGCCAAGGACAACTTTTCCACATGTGAATATCAAAGTTCAGGCCTAGTCAAGCCCTTCAAGAGATAATAGATCACATGCTCACTACGATCATCATGGGTTTGAACCAACACCATACCAATGGAGGATGGTGAGGATGTTAGTTATAGGAGAAAGTCGCACAAATAGTTGGGAGCACTAAGAAGTGGGGCAGATATAAGTGCCTCTTTCAAGGCATCAAATGATCATTGGGCTTGATCATCCCACAAGTATGGTACTCCTTTCTTCAATAGGTGCATAAAGCCTTTCGTCAACTTGGCATAGTTCATGATGAATCATCGTAAGAAGTTTGCTTTCCCTTGCAAACGTTGGAGCTGTAAAATGGATTGTGGCGTGGGAAATTGAGTAATTTCCTTTACCTTATCGGGATCAACCCTAATCCCATGTTTGGAGACAATGAAACCAAGTAGGCATCCAAAATCGACAAAGAATATGCATTTGTGTGGATTCAGACGTATGTTATAGAACCTGCACCTAAGAAAAATTTCTCGGAGATGAACTAGGTGCTGGGCTCACTTCTTGGAATGGGCTGGAAGGTCATCCAAGTAAGCTTGAACAATGTGTCTGATATCATGGAATTCATAGTCCATGGCCCGTTGAAAGGTTGCTCCAGCATTCTTTAAACCGAATGGGAGTTTTCTATATGCAAATATTCCCCAAGGGAAAATGAAGGCGGTTTTGTGCTAGTCCACAGGTTTTATGGGGATCTGGTTATAGCTTGAGAAACCATCCATAAAGGGGAAGGATTCACAACCGGCACAATCATCAATTTTTTGGTCAATGAATGGTGTGGGATACTTATCTTTTGGACACGTAATGTTCAAATCTCAGTAGTTGACACAGACCCAGATGGTACCCTATTTTTTATCTATAGGAACCAAATTGGAAACCCATTTCGTGAAAGGAATGGGGTAACAAAACCAACACGTAATAATTTTTCCACCTAATTCTTGATGGTTTCAGTTTTGCGGGGGTGGACTGGTCGGAGTCTTTGGCGGATAGGCTTAGCATTGTCATAAACCTTGATCTGATGCTCAATGATAGATGGATCTATGCCAAACATTTCCTCGTAAGACCAAGCAAATACATCGCAGAATTCTTTGAAAAGGTAGGTGAAGCTTGCAATTTCCTAAGGATTGCAATCAACACTAATCTGTATATTTTCCACGATGCCTATCTTGACTTGGATATATCAATGAGCATTGTCTTTGAAAGATTTCCCATGTTCCCTTCCGAATCCAATGTTTGGATGGTTGTATAACTCGAGGGAATGATCTCAGGTGGTTCAAAGGATAGGATTTGTATAGGGGTCATGTCCGAATCATATATTGAAATGCGATGGTGAGAGTTTTCCCAAGGTCGCTCCTCTAAACACATGATCTCTCAAATAGCTTCGTCCGAAGGTAGGACTTGATTGAGGAGATCGTTAGAGGGAGCAGTTGTGGGAGAGGAGATGGTACTAGCAGCCATGACCAAAGTGACAGGAGAATTGGATGCAAATTGAATGGCTTGATAGGCCAATTTGACTGGTGACAACGACATTTGTTCTCCATAAGAGTCAATGTCTGAAGGGGTCGGGAGGATCCAAGGATCGATTGGGTCATGAGGAATAATGGAGACCATAGAAACTGTTTGTGGAACTGTGGGTGGCGGGAGAGGAAAGCAACCCATCAGGGAAGAACCCTTCAAAATACCGGTACCAATACTGACATAAGAGTCAGGTATGCCACCCACTAAAGGTACAGTGCTGCTAGGCAATGGGGAGTAATCTAGGGTGCAAAAGGATAGCTGGTCCACCATGACTATTCTTCCATCCAATGGAAATAGGATGATGCAGAAAACCGTAGACATGATGGTAGTCATGGCATAAGTCCAACTGTGGCCCAAAAGCATATTATAGTCGAGTTTTCGATCCACAACTTCAATGTCCACCGTTACCATTTTCCCACTCAAAGTGATGGGGTAGTCAGCAAGGTAACATTTTGGGATGAATGTATGGCCATCGAATAGTTTAAGAGAATTCGATGGTAGAGAGAGGGTTTGAGAACCCAAGGTGAGCCAACATGAAGTAGACATGACGTAGGTCGAAGCACCTTTGCTAATGACAGTTCTATATACACCTCAACCTTTCGAAAAATTTTGCACTTGAAATGTAAGCTGGTCGGAAAGGGCAGGTTTACATTTCTCCTTATCGAATATTACTAGCTTTGAATCCTAAGGGTCAATCACACACATAGATAGAAGAAAATATTTCCTTTGTGTTAGTGTTGGGCCAGGGTCCCAACACCAAGTCCCCTGGGGTCAATTTTGTAAAGTCTCCACATTTTGAGGAGTGGAGCGTAAAGGTAGTTAGGAGTCAAAGGGGCTTTAGGAAGGTCAAAGCCCCTTAGTTGTTAGAAGTTAATTTGTTTTATGACCCACCCATGGTTCACGTACCATGGTATTGTAACAGAAGATGATATAAAAAGGCATCATAGAGAGTCATAAGAGGGGAATTTAATCAAGCAATGAATGATCTAAGTAAGAGAAGTTTGTTTTTTGTACTTAGGTGAAGACCTTGGTAAGTCTGCAGCTAAGTGTAGGGGCCCCTACAGCTATGTGCCCAAGGTAGAAAGAGTCTATAATTGAAGATCTGAGCATAATAAAGGCTATTTTGGAGCATCACTTGTGTATTTGTGTGTTATTCTTTACTTCCACATTTACTGTTTATTCGCTATGTTTACTGAATTTATCATGAAAAGTACTTAATAGATGCATGCAAGTAGTAGATTTGGTTAATTGCACGATGTTATGAATGTTTAGAGAAATTAGTGAAGAGTTTAGATATTTTATCTATAAGTTACTGTAATTTCCACGTTTCAAGGGTTAAGGTTTGTGAAGGTCGGAATAAATCCCCAAAAGTAACAGAAACACATCACATAGTCCTTTGGATGCAGAAACCTAGTTTTGGCATCCCCCAACATTGCCTCAGGGGAGACTGCAGCCTGCGCTACGCGGGTTGTTGACGAAAGGGTCGATAGTGTAGGGTTTTTTTGCTTAGCGCAACTAAATCTGAAGCTGGGTCCAAGCCCCCTCAAGCCAACACCGCACAATTTTGACTCCTAGTGGCCACTGTGTAATTTCTCTCCCTAGTGGGGATTGTGTTGAAAAGTTCCTCGGTCAAGCCTAAGTTGCACTCTACACAGTCTCAGTGATAAAGCTCTCTCCTTGTCGCCTAGAACTACACAATGTGCAGTTACTGGGCCCTCTCTCCCAACCTGTCATTTGTCCCAGGCTCAGTTCATGGATAATAATGCATCATCTTAGACTAGGGAGTTTTTAGATTGATGGAATCTCGTCATGAGTGAATTGTAGGAACAGGTACACTATCAAGCCATGATGAGATGATGAAGAAGGAGAAGAAGGAGGGAAGAATTCCAAAAGACTTACTTGTAGTTGAACAGACAAGGGGACCTACAAAGAGTAAGCGAAGGAACATATGTGTGAAACCACCTACCAAGACTGAAGATCATTGAAGACCCCACATTACCAAGCTATGAGGAGGAGAAGATAAATCATATCCAAGAACACATCTAGCACTTAGCAGCAACAACCACTTGACATTGTCACATCATCAAGCCAATCCATGTTAGTAGTTTCTTTTCAAGCCATGTCATGAGTTTTCATATGCGACATCACTATTGTGGGCCATGTATATTGTAAATCAAATGTATTGTAAAGTGGAAGTCCAATAGACACACATGAATATGAAGAGTCAAGTAAGTTGAAAAGGCATAGGAAGTTGAACAGTCATGAGGGTAGTCAAAGAATCACAATGGGTAACCATCACCCATTGGTTATATATACCCCGTCATTGTATGAGCAAAGGAATTTTCACCTTGGCTCCTCCCGCAAGGAATTAGAGAGACTAGCTAGTTCTTTGAGGAGTAAGGAATGGCTCCAATGTCCCACTACTGGGGCTAGTGATCTACAATGTAAATATGTGTCTTGGAATTTTTTCTTAATAAATGAAGCCTTTTAAGACCAACACGTTCTTCATGCATGACTTATGAATGTATGTAATACTATTTTGTGGGCATTTGTATTTCATGTTTTCTTTCACATGTACTGATATAGTTGAACTATTTCAGTTATTTTAGTGCTTATCTTGTTGAGAATGTGTTGTAATGGTTGTTATTGATGTCTCATCCTTGTGGACTATTCCGTAGGATACTAGACATATATTTCTTTACTTATTGGTTATAACAACCTTCACATCCGCCCTGGACTATTCCACTGGATGTGAGACGAACCTTCCCTTTTTTGTTGGTTGTAACGATTGTCGTGTTTGCTATGGAATATTCCACTGGATGCTAGACATGACCTTCTGGTTCATGTGTGTCTCTTCCTGGGTGGTACTATTACCTCTCACTTATAGGCTCACTTTTCTCCCCCCCTTTTGTAGTAAGAGAACCTAGACATAGTTGTATTGCACACTCACTAGGCACACTCACCTTGATTTTTGAAGATACCATTACATCACTCTCCTGTGATGACAGCTAGAGCCAAAGAAAATCTTTAAGGATTCAGAAATTGGGCCTTTATACCAGATGGCACTCCTACAATAAATGGTGTGAGATCTAATTGGGACTTCATATCAGGGATATCCCCTTGGTTGATGGATTTCCAGCACTGTCAACATGACCATTCATCCTTTACACCCTTCTTTAGCAAAGAAGTGATGGGATGGGCTATCCTTTAAAACCCTTCAATAAATCTTCTATAATAACCATTTAGGCCCATAAAATACCTCGTCGATCTATTACACTTTTTGGTGTTGACCATTCTTTGATGGCCTTAATATTTTCTAGGTCCATGGCTATTCCATCCTCAAAAATAATATGACCCAAGTAATGTATTTTCCTATGGTAAAATGAGTATTTAGTTAGATTGGAATGTATTTGATGCTCCCTAACCACTTGTAGAACCAACCTCAAATTTTGTTAATGCTCTTCTTCAAATTCAGAATATACCAATATGTCATGTAGGAAGACAATAACAAATTTGTGCAAATAATTTCTGAAGATGCCATTCATCAAGCACGTAAAAAATCTCGGTGCATTAGATAATCCAAAAGGCACCACTATGAACTCATAATGACCATAACAAGTTTGGAATGATGTTTTTTTAATATCCTCCACTTTAATATGTAGTTGGTGATACCCATATCTCAAGTCAATTTTAGAAAATACTTTAGCTCCTCGGAGCTGATTGAATAATTCATTTATCCTCAGAAAAGGTTATTTATTATTGATTTTGAATTTATTCAATTTCCAAAAATCAATACATAACTTGAATGCACCATATTTATTTTTGAAAAAAAGAACCATAACACACCAAGGTGATACACTAGGGCATATGTATCTTTTCTTTTACAACTCCTCCAGTTGCATCTATAATTCCTTGAGATATGATGTGTTCATCTTGTACGATGATTTATATATTGGAGCAGCTCTAGGTAGCAAATCAATGGAGAAGACTATATCTCTCCTTGGAGGAAATCTTGGAATCCTAGAAAACACATCTGTAAATTCCTTCAATAATGGGTAATCCTCCAAACTGGATTTTTGATCCATATTTTCTTCCTCCAAGTGAGCTGCAATAATTTTACACCCCTTTATAAAAACTTTCTTCAGTTGCATAGATGATATTTCACTTATCGATATCGATCTTGGTATTCCCTGGACTTTCCTCTATTGTCCCTCATCATCAACACAAACAAAATATTTTTTGTAGTAGTCCAAAACTTCATAGTTCTTTTCTAGCCAGTCCATGCAATTTAGGAATTTGTAAGAACTGAGTGAAATTATAATCAATTATACTCTTGTGTTTAGACCATTCATGTTGATAGGAAATTCCTTCACCAACTTTGTGATTTTCCACCTGACACCTATAGCTAACTGTACCAACCATGCCCTGCGATGCTTGGTTTTATTTAAATTAAATTCCTCAACCAATTTTGGATCAACGTAACTATGACTAGCTTTAGAGTCAATTAAAATAAAAGAATAGGTTGATTTTTTTATCTTGCCTTCAAATAAATCACATATGGTTAGTTCTCAACTTTCCTATTACCAACGCTGCATAAATTATGAGCATGCTCATGCACACATCTTCCATTGTGTCAGTTTCCTGTATATTGTATACAACCCTCATCTTCCCTGTTATGTGAGGACAATTCATAAGCCCCAACATTCAATAGGCTGGAACTTAGGTTTCTAATTTGAAAAATAACTGCTCTTGTATCATTAATTGTTGGAATTTATAAGTTTAACCCGTTAGAAATTCTTCATGTACTATTTGATTTATTTCTTCCTACTTGTTCAATTACTTAACAAGTTATTTACAATGTAAATACTGAAAATAAATACAAGTACAATATCAACACATACAGATCATCAAGTGAAGGTAAACAAGCAAACAAGTGACACCATTGTTTTTGGACTATTGTCCCCGGAAAAACCTAATGCGGGAAAACCTGTGCAACTATTCAGAAGGTTTTATTATTATGTAGTTTCAGAATACAACCTGGGTGCCAGAAATGGTTCACCCAACAGAGAATGCCATCGGCAATAGTATCTCTTAGTCAGAGACAGATATTCCAGCTAAATCACCGGATGAACGATCCCCAACAACAATGTAGCTTTTGCTGCTCTGCGTCACTCTGATAGGGATTGGGTCACCCTATCCAGCTCTCTAGCTCCAGTCTGTCCCACGAAAAATCTCCCAACGCTTCCTCTAGGCCCTGCGTCAACCTCTTTGTCACAACGTCAACCTCTCTGGGCTCTGCATTAGCCTCTGGAACCTCTGTGTCTCACATGCTGGCCCTCTTTGGCTCTATGCAACTCCTGGATGCCTCTACGTGGACTTTGGCTGCCTCTACATGGCCTCTAGCTGGCTCTGTGTCAACCTCTCTCGGCTTCTGCGCTGATCCTCTCGGTACTAAATCTGCCTCTCTACTATGCATTCACTACCCCTTAGCTGCAAATCTGATCACTCACTCAATTTCCTCAGCAAACACTGCCCCAGAAAATCGAGTTCTTGATCTCTCGATGTGTTCTCCAACTAACGCTCAAGCCTCCTCTTATACTTCTCCTTGGTCCATCAACGACCAAGATTAAATCTCTAATCAATGGCTAAGATTAGATTTGGCTTGATCCATGACTTTTGTACCATTCTAACCTAGTTTTATATTAATACCCATTAATATTTTATTTTTCCTAAGTTTAGACTTAGGAACTCCATTAAAAAAATTAATTATTTTCATACCTCCCAAAACGGTTAGAATCTGCCCAAACCATTTCCGGGTCTTCGATATCTCATGTGCTTTAGCCTCTCCACCAATTTTCATGTCTAGAGAACATCTAATGCTACCCCAAATCAACACTTCCTCTTAGCGAGGACCGCACTCTAGTAATACTCCTCACTGAGTATCACCTTGATCATCCAGCATCGGTCCCTGTGTTGATGCTAAGCCTCCTCACCCAACATCCTCTCCGTTGCTGCATCATGTACTACTACCCATGATCCTGCCACTGCCACTGTTGCATCCATACGACAACTCCTTCTACAGCTGTGCTGCTGCTGGTCTATATACCCAGCACTGCATTTGCACTGCATCCCCTTCTCCACATGTTGCATCGTGCTACCCATAGCACTGTCACTGCTAACTGCTGCACTGCAACCCAGTTACTAAGAAGGAAGTAACTGATCCACCCAACTATGACATCCCTGTTAGGCTAGAGACTCTTCCGATGCTGAAGCTCCCTTTGTCGCTGACAAGTGCTCCCTCTATTAACCTCTGCATTGTCGCAACAACTCCATGCATCTCGTACTATTGCCTCACACCGTCTCAGGATTCCTGCACTGTAACACCCTCTATCACTCCATCTGCATCCGTCTGTACCGACATCCGCCAGTCCTGCTACTTCTCTTCGGGGCTCCCATAACAAGGTATAATCCAAGAGGTTGGGTACCTCAAGGATCTTGCCCCTCATCATCTGTAGTCCATCTAGCTACAACTCGATGTCTCCCCACTTCCTCTCAAGTGGTGCATGAGCACTCATGACATAGTCGTCATCTATATCTACTTCTTTTTCTGCCCTCATTGGCACTTACTTGGTCTCAGAAGCCTATCCCTTGCTCTTCTTCCTAGGACACTGGTTCACATAGTGACCCAGTGCCCCACAATTGAAGCATTTGACCTTGGAGAGGTCCTTCTTCTTTCTCTTCTCCTGATTTCCTGCAGATGTGAGCGCCGCATCTTCTTCTTCCTCGTTCTTGATTCTGACCCCTTTTCCGCTACTCCCTACCTTGGTCACCCTTTTGATCTATTCTTGACAAAAAACTGCCCACAGTTCCTCCCAATCTATAAGGCTCGTCCTGCCCAGTATGCTTTGGAAAAATACCTCCCAATCCTCTGAGACTGTGTTCAATGCGGTCCTCACCATCAGTTCATGATCTGGCGTGGCCCCTATGGAAGTTAGCTAATCATGGATCTCCTTCAATCCACTGAGGAAGACATCTATCTGCTCTCCCTTCTGCATCTGGTATGACCACAATTGATTTTCAAGTAACATCTTCCTCTGCACGGAAGTATGCTGATACAATTTCTTCAGGTCCTCCCACATTTCATTTGTCATCTCCTTCTCGACAATATGTGGCACCACATGATCCTTGACCCCATCAAGGATGATGCACTTTTCCCTGGCCATTGCCTCCTCGTACTTCTCATTTTTAGGTGGGTTAACTGGGATCACTATCGTTTTCAAGGCAAAGTGTTTGATGTGATACCTGTCTAGAATGGACAAGATCCTAGCCTTCCAAACTACGAATTTGGAAGCTCTGTCTAGTCTATCTTGATCTCTCAGCCCATTCACTGCCATCTTCCTGCTCTTCTTCCAACTCCTCTGAGTCTCTTTGCTTCCCTCCTAGAAGTCCTTGGTTCGACTCCCTCTGAGTCTCGATTTCCTTTTTGGAAATCCCTCCTCCTTGTTCTTGCCTGTTAGGTACTTTTCTAATCACAGTACCCCACCAACTTCAATCCACAAATTATCTGCAGCCCCCTATACCTTAGCAACTTGAAGAATTGAACCTCTAGGCTTTGAGCAATCTTGACACTAGAAAAATCTGCACTCCTAGCCACAACGTCAATCCTTCCTGGCTCATAAAGATGACCAGGGATTGCGTAGGTTAGGTATGCTCCTCTCTGCCACTGCGTTGATCCTCTTCCTAGCTCGAACTAATGAGGTAGGCACTTTGCGTCACTCCTTTCTTGCTACTTTTTTCTAGGAACAACTTCTGTCACTTGGGACAATTATTTTTTGCTACAACTGCTCTTCTCTGTTGAGGACTTCAGTTATCCCGTGATCTGGAACCACCCTCTAATACCATGTTGGAATTTCTAAGTTTAACCTGTTAGAAATTCTTCATGTACTATCTGATTTATTTCTTCCTACTTGTTTAATTACTTAACAAGTTATTTACAATGTAAATATTGAAAATAAATACAAGTACAGTATCAACACATACAGATCATCAACTGAGAATAAACAAGCAAACAAGGGACACCGTTGTTTTTGGACTAATGTCCCTAGAAAAACCCAATGCAGGAAAATCGGTGCAGCTATTCAGAGGGTTTTATTATTATGCGATTTCAGAATACAACCTGGGTGCCAAAAATGGTTCACCCAACAGAGAATGTCCTTGGTAGTAGTATCTCTCAGTTGGAGACAAATATTCTGGCTAAATCACCGGATGAACGATCCCACAGTAACAATGTAGCTTCTGCTGCTCTGCATCACTCTGACAAGGATTGGGTCACCCTATCCATCTCTCCAGTTGCAATCTGTCCCACGAAAAATCTCCCAGCGCTGCCTCTAGGCCCTATGTCAGCCTCTCCAGCACAACGTCAACCTCTCTGGGCTCTGCGTCAGCCTCTAGAGCCTCTACGTCTCACACGCTGGCCCTCTCTCGCTCTGCGCAACTCCTGATTGCCTCTGTGTGGCCTCTAGCTAGCTCTGCATCAACCTCTCCCGACTTCTACGCTGATCCTCCTGGTACTAACTCTGCCTCTATGTTATGTATTCACTGCCCCTCAATTGCAACTCTAATCACTCACTCAATTTCCTCAGCATACCCTACCGCGGAAAATCGAGTTCTCGATCTCTCTCGGTGTGTTCTCCAACTGACCCTCAGGCCTCCTCTTATACTTTTCTCGTTGGTCCATCAACAGGTGAGATTAAATCTCTAATCAATGGTTAAGATTATATTTGGTTTGATCCATAACTTTTGGACCATTCTAACCTAGTTTCATATTAATACCCATTAATATTTTATTTTTCCTAAGTTTAGACTTAGGAACTCCATTAAAAATATGAATTATTTTAATATCTCCCAAACTGGTTAGAATTTGCCCAAACTATTTCTGGGTCTTGGAGATCTCATGTGCTTTAGCCTCTCCACAATTTTTTTATGGCTAGAGCACATCCGATGCTACCCCAAATCAACATTAATTACTGACGATGTTTGTTTTTTTAGTTGAGAACTATTTGTTAAAGCTGAGGGTTTAAACCCTTTCTTTATCTATTCCATCAAATTATTATTCCTTTTGTCCAAATCCATTTGAAAGGCTAATATTTTCTTGCTCTATTCATACAACTTCTATGCCTTTCTCATGGCTGCATCTAGGTCTTGTAGCTGGACTAACCCCCATTTAGTAGTTTTATTTTTTCATAATAAATGGGGACCCTTCGCTTATTTTATCTTCATCTCATTTCAAGATTTCTTTTGGTCTTATTTTGTGTTTTCATTAAGAGAAGTTTTCTGCCTTGACCCTTTTCTCACATGACGACACTTGTGTCACTTCACGTTGTTACTCCTCTCCTTAGAGCGACGCTTGCATTTGGTTTGTTTAATAGCATTTCCCTCACACCTCAATTGGCCTCACCTTTGTCATCGCCTTGTGATCACCTAATTCTTAACATTAAATGATCTTGGTGTTTTATTTGGCACAAAAAATTTAGATGCATCCCTTTGAAAATTTGATTACTTTTATGGCACCTTGTTGCAATGATTATTCTCCCTAAATTATTTGTTGAGTCTTGCTTTGGCCTTCACCTCAAATGACATTCCCTAAACACATGTGAACATGTATATATATGTTTAAAAATAAAATATTATATTGTCATGACCTTAATATATAATGACCTTTATTGATTATTATTTTTTTAATAAATTTCATTATTTTCTTTGTCTTGTAATATAATATGTTGTATATATTTTATATATGTTGTGACTTTATGTGTATTTGTTAACTACATAATAAAAATAAAGAGAAGAAGCAACGACAAATGACCATTTACCATACATTCAAAACACCTAAACATGTACTAAAAGGGACTGATCAAAGTTATTTAATGTCAAAAAAATAAGACTTGCAAAACAAAACATTTTGAATATAAAGGAAATGAATTAAGCTTACCTTAATACCAAAACCTCCTAAACTTTTAAGTACAAGAGAAAACATTTAAAACATATATATATTTCCAAAAGCATTAAATGTTAATTTAATGCTCAACGTTATGGCTCAACCCTACACGATGGTTAATATTAGGTCAACACATTGCATCAAATAAAGTACACCTCTATTAAAAGTCATGCAAAGCATCGTTGTTTCCAGCACAGGGGAGGAAATTATTTAATTATGGTTTTTTTATTATTATTATATTATGTAGATAGGTTGGTCATTAATTTTTGGGATAATTTATTTAACGAGAGTTTTGTATGGGAGTATTTATTTGGAAATTTTATCAGGAAAAAGATTGACTACATCAAACAAGTGAACCACCACTGCTACATAAACGCTAAAAATAATTTCTTTCTTTCTTTCTTCCTTATTGCAAATCCATGTAATTGATGCGAAGTGAGAGAGTTAAAGAGAAACGAAATTCGAGAAGCATCTCTAACAACATCCATCCAAGATCGATGGGGAAGGAAGAAAGATATGATATTTTCAGTGGTGGTGACACGCTTGGTGCATTCAGTTTAAGGAGGTTATCCGCGTTAAAGAAAAACGAAATGTTGGACTAAAACGCCGCATGTTGTAAGAGATGAGGAGAATGGAAGAAAACGGGAGCACATAACACATCAGTGTGGAGGTTGGAAGCATAAAAAAGGTGCAGAACGTTGCATGCACAACCTAGAGGCAGCACGCAGCGTTAGCTGAAAGGATAAATAATGCAGTGCTAGCCATAATGCAAGGAAGAGAACGCAGTTCGAATTAACTTCTTGTGGTTCGAATTAGTTTGCTAAAGGCACAGATTGTACTCTCCTCTCTGGCATGTTTATATTTCTGCATAGTCACAGTTGGACCTGGCTGGGGTATCTTGGTCTGTGGTTTCGTTATATATATAGCAAGATTCATGTGAGTCAATATTATCGTTACCTTCCAAGTTTTGATATATATTGCCATTAATGCCATGTTTGTTTTAACGTATTATGGTTGCAATTAATTCATGAAATATATATATATATCTATATATATATATATATAATTTATTTATTTTGTTTTCTTATATATTTTGAAAGATTTGTTTTAATTGCATATTGATATATTACTAGTGGCATTTAATGTTATAATTTTTGTTTATAACAACAACAAAAAAATTCTGTTATTTGTTTTTATAAAATAGAATATGTTTGTAAGATAAGGTAATCATTTATCTATTTTTGCAAATAATTTTTAATGTTATCTTATATTGAGTTAAGAAGATAATTCTCTCATCTTATGTAAATTATAATGAATTTGTTTTATAATTTATTTTAGGTATGTAAATAGGATTGTTTTGATAGTTTTCTAGCAGGATCACTTTATTTTCATTTGTACTAAATACATTTGCTAATCGTCAAATTACTTTGGGATTTGCGGGTAAATATTCATCCTAGGATCAAACACAACCCTTCCTCTTCTAATTAGAACACTTTTTAGATATTGGCTAAGGACGAGGTTATCTAGTGAGAACGAGCAAGCCTCACAGTCACTTGACTAAGCCATCATTTCAGTCAAATCGTTAAGGATCATCTCACCTAAACATTATCATATAGATGACTCCTTTTCCCTTCGATCTGTTACTCTTGAATAACCATCACTCGTAAGCAAACTGAAGGTCATTCTTGTGCATATTGTACATACTTGTTTAGGTAGTGTATACTAAGTTAAATTAGGCTAGTTCTAGGACACAACCCTTGTGCATATTGTACATACTTGTTTAGGTAGCGTATACTATGTTGGTTAAATATTCTAGGACACAGTTCTTGTGCATATTGTACATACTTGTTTAGGTAGCGTATACTATGTTGGTTAAATATTCATCCTAGGATCAAACACAACCCTTCCTCTTCTAATTAGAACACTTTTTAGATATTGACTAAGGACGAGGTTATCTAGTTAGAACGAGCAAGCCTCACAGTCACTTGACTAAGCCATCATTTCAGTCAAATCATTAAGGATCAGCTCACCTAAACATTATCATACAAATGACTCCTTTTCCCTTTGATCTGTTACTCTTGAATAACCATCACTCATAAGCAAACTGAAGGTCATTCTTGTGCATATTGTACATACTTGTGTAGGTAGTGTATACTAAGTTAAATTAGGCTAGTTCTAGGACACAGGTAACTGGAAACCCATTTGAACTAGTTAGGATTTCTATCACAATGGAAAAGAGTTTAATTGGGACTCTGACTGGAAAATTTCTCACGTGTTGAGCCAGGACATTTTTAGGCATCAACACTAGGGTTTCGAGCTCATCAGATTTGAGTTTGTCATCATTAAAATATGGAAACCCACTAACATATCTTTGTATACTGGCCTTTTCATCCTTGTTGAAATTCACATAACTCAACAGCTAAATGAACTTTCAACCATAATCCTCGATGGTCATGTTCCATAGCATTAGCTCAAAAAATGCCTACATTTTCCTCTCATGATAATGCTTAGATAAGTATTTCGTTTGGAAATATTCCTTAAATTTCCACCATGTAATTTTCCTCTCATCCAAGTGTTTCAACTCCTTGATTCATTCCCACTATAAATTGGCCTTGCCCTTAAAGTGGTAAATAGAAATTCAAGCTTCCAAATTTGAGGAATAATTATACAACTGTAGGTATTTCCTCATCTCCAACAGCCGAGCCTTGGGTTCTTCTCCTTTCTTATGCTCCCCATTAAAGGTGGGAGGTTTAATTTTTTTGAGTTCTCCTTGCAAATTATCTTACTGAGACCTTCTCCTTGGCTTTATTACTAGTGATATACATTGGCTACTACCCAAATCTAAGGTAGCATAGTCCCTCTTAGTTGACTTTCTTGATGTGTGGTAATGTTGTTGGGTAGCACCCCTATAATGTATTGAAATTCCAACACCTCTTCCTTTAACCTATGAATCATATTTATTTTCCTTTCTTAAATCAAATTGTTGGTCCAATCTCATCTACATTTTTTTGAAGCTCTGTAAAATCTATATACTAATTTTTTGAAGTTCCCTCATCAATATTTCATTGTCAATTTTGCAGCTCAACACCTCTATTTTGAGGCTCCTCATAGTTTCTTATAAATCCCTATTCTCATGTCTATCCACTCCATGACTATTTTATTATGTAACATAAATTCCCATGCTGACATTCATAGCTCTGAACTCCTCTTCTTGGTTGTAGGATTCCTGAGCATCCTCTGCACTTTTGGTTATCATTTTGGATTTTTGGCCCTTTTACTTCCTATGAGTTTCCTTTGAAATTTTCACAAAAAAAAATTTCCATTCTCAAAATTTTGGGTTGACCAATGTATCCTTCCTGTCAATAGCTTTCCATTGACTATATAATTTCCCAATTTTGATGCCCAAGCTAAAAGTTATGACCTCAAAAAGTTTGTCCTATTAGTCACATTTTTTTCCTTATACGAGATTTCCACAAAATGTTTAACCCATAACCAAAATTATAGGTTGATGGATGTATTTTTCTCTTGAATTTTTTTCTTTTGACTATTTTTTTCTCAATTATGACTTCCAAGTTGAAAGTTATGGCCTCAAGAAGTTTTGGTCTATTTATCCCCAATTTTCTTGTTTTATCACAATACATTGTTTTCATTTTTCTAAGCAATCACCTATTAAAATTTCAAATATGACTCCATGGTAGGATTCTACAGTCCCATATCTTTCCATTTACTAATTCAGTTCCCTAATCTTAAACATGGTTTTCGAGTTTTGCCCCTTTAAAGTTCCAATTTACCCCATTTTTCCTTCATATTGTTTTGGGAATAAATCCTTCATATTGAATCTAATTCATAATTGTAGTATATCATTAGAAAACTCTCTCTAAGTTCTTTCCCCTTTTGTTGCAACTACTTGTACCACTTAGATGCTTACACTCTACTTTTACCTTTTGACAATCCAAACATCTCGCGACAAACTCTGCAACCTCTTTCTTCAAGTTTAGCCCATGGTAGAACTTATTAACTGTTGTCAATGACTTTTGATATCTTGGGTGACCTGAATATGGCTTGACATGAAACTCCCTCAAGATAATCTTCTTGAGCTCGTTATTTTCCGTCACATATATCATGTCCCTAAATCTTACCGAACCATCTACCATGATATGACAGTCCACATCATATTTACCTATACCCTGTTGTTTTAACATGTGCTTAAGTTGTTGGTACCTATCATCTTGTTTTCCTGCCTGCAAAATATGATCCTGTAAATATGTCCCATATGAACTCATAGTTTCTATGTGATTTACTTGCATTCTTCTGCAAAGATCATTTGCAACCCTATTCTCTTTTCCCTTAATGTACTTGATCTTTAAGTCAAACTCAGTGAGTGTAACCAACCACCTACATCTCTTGGCATTCAGATCCAGTTGGTTAAACAAGTATCTCAATCCACTGTGATCACTCATCAAAACAAACCTCCTGCCAATAAGATATTGTCTCCACATCTTCAACGCATGAATGATCGCTACCAACTCAAGATCGTGAGTTAGGTAATTCTGAATGTGCTCATTCAATTTCCTTGACTCATAGCATAATACTTATCCTTCCTGCATCAGAAATCCACCAAGTCCCCTCTTGCAAGAATCTGTACATACCACAAACTCTTTATCTAGATATGAAATATTTTATACTGGAGAATTTGTAAGATACCTCTTCAAGTACTCAAAACTAGATACGCATTCCTCTATCCATTGAAATTTATTTCATCTCCTCTATAATGATGTAATAGGATAGGAAATTTGTGAAAAGTTCTTGATGAAATGCTTGTAATAACTTAGTAGTCCCATGAATGATCTGATCCCGTCTGCATTCCTATGAGTTACCCACTCCATGATAGCTTTTATCTTTTCCGGATCCACTATTATACCTTCCTTGGAAACCACATGCCCCAAGTAATGAACTTCTATTTGAAAAAACTACACTTAATAAGTTTGGCATACAATTAATGCTCTCTCAAAAATATTAACATTATTGCAAGATGTTCTGCATTCTCTTCCTCATTCTTAGAATATATCAATATGTTATCAATGAATACAATAACAAATTTGTCTAGATGAGGACACAACACATTATTCACCAAACACATGAAAATATTTGGAGCATTAGTCAAACCAAGAAACCACAACAAATTCATAATTCCCATACATGGTCTCATGAGAAATATTGTAAATGTCCTCTTCTTTGTTGTGTCCCTGATGATATCCTGATCTCAAATTGATCTTTTAGAATGTTGTTTCTCCCTTCAACTGATCAAACAAGTCATCAATCTGCGACAAAGGGTACATGTTCTTAATCATCACTTTGTTTAAATACCTGTAATCAATACATAACCTGCGAGTACCATCCTTATTCTTCACAATTAGTATTGGTGTACCCCAAGGTGACACACTTGGCCTAATGTATCCCTTTTCAAACATTTCCTTCAACTGCAACTTTAGTTCCACTAACTCTGGATTTCTCATCCTGTATGGTTCCTTTGATGTTGGTGTTTCTCCTGGCATGAACGCAATAGAAAAGTCCACTTCCCTATGAGGCGGTGACTCTGAGATCTCCGTGTTATAGACATTTTTGGGCACTGCAACCCCAATCATATATGTCCATAAACCAAGGGCTCCTAAGTCCCTAAAAGTGTTGTTTCACACCCTAAAGGAACAAGGTCAGCTGATTACATCATCTCCTAGAAGTTCTCCACAGAAAACTACTCAGAACTGGTCAAATATGGACCATACAGATTGCCCAGTGCAGAAGGTGCGATGCATCCCACATGCCCAGAGTAAAAGGTGCGATGCATACTGGATAGCTCTTCTGCAGGGTGTGATGAGTGAGAGTGGACAAATGGCAGAGATAGTTTGCAAGGTGGTTTGACATGGAATCTTCCAGAAACTTCTCCTATGACACTTGCCTCTCTGAATTAGCCCAGGGATGAGTAAGAGATCATCAATCTCCAAGTGGAATTAAGAACTATCAGAGAGAGGAAACTAGTCAAATATCAAAAGCTAACTCACCTCCCTGTAATCATCTATATATGGATCCCTCATCCCAGAGATCGAGAGGCTGGAATTTTGTATCTTGTAAGGAAGTGCTGCTGGTTTCTTGGTCTAACATCATAGTGTTGGGTGATCTAAGCTTTTCATGAGGTGAAGAAGGGCTTCTTGCGGAGAGGATGACGCTGGGTTAGAACAATTGGTTGTAATCCTCTTTGCTATTCTTGATATTAATAAAACTATTCAAGCTTTCCTCCACATTCTTGTATGATTAATGATATATGCATTTGTGTGGTCAATATGTATCTGGTCCTATATTGTTTGTGATAGTAGATCTCTGTTCCTGGATAGTATTATGCTGCTTTGATTCCACAGGTGCTCTTTGAAGCTGGGTAGACGAGGAAGCGAGTGGCAAAGATCTATCAGAAGGGAGAGGAATCAAGCAAGGAGCCAAGCGAAAGACTAAGGTTGGTGTCCTTTGTTCCCCTCTTATCTACTTATCGTAAAGGAAAACGAAAGTAGTTTTAGTTTGTTTGTTTCTAAGATAGCTACCAGTCTTAGTGGGACTAGTAGCTCTGCATAGACACTAGATTTCCCGATAACAAAATGGTGACTCCACTGGGGAGAGAATAGCTTGTTTACTTTTCTATATTTGTTCGTTTTATAAACTTACAGATGGAGCCTGAAGTCAAGCCAGCTAGCCTTCGAACTGCATTTGCTATGCAAGTGCAAAGTAGATCAATGTTGCTTCAGTCTATCTCCGGGTTTTGTTTATAAACTGAACAATTGATTTGTAAACATCCTAATTGCCCTTGTGGTGGCTCTAGTAACCTCCTTAGATCTACCCCTGTGATTTATTTACTGATTATCACTTGCTCGGCCTAAATCCCTGAACTGTGCTGCAAACTATGATCAAGAACTGGATCAAAAGTCTCGCACTGTACCATCACACCCTCTCTTCAAGGATATCAGTATGCATTGCACTTCCCGTGTGCAGTAGGTGGGATGCATACTAGAATCCCTGTGTAACAGGTGCGATGGTCAGAGAAGGCTAATTTTGCCTCCAGACTTTGGTTTTTCTTCACTCTTTTCAGCTCTATTCAGGAGTTTTGCTGTCTGTAGTCAGTATACCTCTGTGTAAACCCCCTTCCTTTCCATTATTCCGCCTCCATTGTGCAAAGAACTGTAAATGTTTTTATGTATTGTGAGCCATTTTCAGTTCTCTTTTACAAAGAAGTAGCGTAATTAAACTATCGTTTCTTGATTTGGAAGTGTCGCAAGTGTCGTTTTCAGTCATAGAAGAGAATCTGATTTTTCTTGATAGTCGATTGCACTGTTACTCTTGTATTTGATTTGAATTAGTAGTTTTTCAAGTGTCAAAAGCAAGTTTTCAATTCCAAATTGCAAAGTGTCGTCATTTTCTTCATTTTGTCTTGAAAAGAAGCTTGTTAGTAATGTCGCTTTGAAAAATAATTCTGATTTGCACTTAGCTTTCTTTTTATCATTCACACATTAAGAAGGCTGAAAACAAATACATGCATGTGCATTTGCATTTAGACTGTTTGTTGGTTTGATTTAGGACAGTGCATATAGTGTGTGCTCTCTGCTCTATGTTGAAAGAATATCATCTCTCTTTCTTTAGTAGCTAGGATTTTCATTGCAAAAAGAAGATTAAACGATTGTTTATCATCTTAGACTGCATTTTAGGAATTGTATATCTACATCACGCGGTGAACTTGAAAGGAATTTTTTTTAAACAAGATCAACTGTAAAATAAATTTAATGAATCTAAAAACGCTTTGGAACCTAATGCACAACATTTAGAAGTCCAGGCTAGAGATGTATTCCGGCATCGTAAAGCCTGGTAACTGTTGTTTTCATTGCTGGTTGGGTGATTCCTCCACTTTGAGACGACAAGTGCCAGTACGGACTTGTGCTCCCACGTACCGTTGATTATATATTGGGAGACCACAATAGGCTATATCCTTTATCCATAGGAAGCCGTGTCTACCGCCCTATCGATCGCAATGCACTGAACACATCATTTGGGAAGATTGACTGCCGTACCGTAAAAAGTATTCTGCAGTTTTGCGATTGGTTTGGTAATCCATCTGTCTAGACTTCCAGAGTAGTCTCTTTCGCTCCTTTTCAGACTCCTTAAAGGAAAAGGTCCATCTGAGCACTTGTCACTTCAAGCTCATTAAAAATTGAAGGCGACTAGAGTCATCTTTTGTTTTTTCTCGACTCTTAAAAATTGAAAAAACAAGTTGTGTCAAAGCGTCTAAAATTTATTTTAATCAGAATAAACGTCACCTTTCCTACGTTGGTCTTAGGTTGAGAAAAATGGAGTCCACCAATCAAGGATTTCCCCTTGGAGGAAATCCTAGTCCTTTCTCCTCTTGGGGAGATGTTGGTGCACCCCATATGGCCACATTATCGCTTCCAGGATTGAAAATCGGCCTGTCCGTATGGCTCTTCTCGACCTCTGTCGTTCAGAACACCGTGATTCCTAAGCAATCAAATCAGCAACTAGACGATACCAAAGCTACCCCTCAACCTTCTACTTCGTCCGATTCTCCCTCTCCTCCTTCCTCTTCACTTGAGGAAGCTGGTAAAGCCAAAAATCAAGTAACTAAGAAGGAGAAGAAGGGGAAGGAGAAGAAAGAGAAGAAGAAGGAGCCAAAGGCGAAAAGGGGCAACCAGGCATCATCTAGTGAAAATCCACACCCTGCACTGTCAAAGCCTAAATCTCCATGTGTCATTTGCAAAGGATATCACTATCATCGAGATTGTCCTTGCATCCCTCAGATCTTAAGGGACTGGTCTCCTCATTTGCACAATCCGGTGTCAACAACCTCTGATGATCATGTTGAAAGTACACCGTCAACTAGTGAAAGTGAAGTGTCGGGACAGAAAAGGAAAAGTAAATTCCCTTGTAAACTGTGTGAAGGCGATCACGCCGTCCACCGTTGTCCCTTCCTAGACGAGGCTAAAAGAGTTTTGGACAACCGTATGGTTTCACCGTTACGGCTTCCTCTTGGATATAAGAAACTCTTGCCAAGTCCATCACTAGTTGAAAATCCGACTGACACGCCATTGTGGTTAGTCGAAGCGTCTATCATTGAAGATAAACCATCTGAATTCACACCAGACGAAAGTCAAAAGGTCGAGGCGGCAGTTGACCCGATCTTGCCTTTAGAAGGTCCATCTTCAGATGATACAGTCACCGGAGAGAACAAGAACGACACCGTTCAAATTCTCTTCGTAAACATAGACTCCGATGAACATGGGGGAAGTCTACCCATTCCTTTACCGCAAGAAGGAAGTTCGTCAGAGTCATATCCGGCCGTCTATTTGGTCCCACCTCCAAGCAACCTAATTGTTTCCTTCAATTGGAATCTACTAGGCAGACCCCGTTTACCGGCTAGTGTACCATTTCGAATCATTGCACAAATATACAGAATGGTCATGGACGGTACCATCATAGATGAAGGGGCTTCTGTGAGTATCCTTTCCTCAACTGCTTGGAAAGCGCTTGGTTCGTCATCGCTTTTTCCTGAGATGAGAAATCTAACAGGCTTTGACAAAGGAATCGGTCGACCGTTAGGGATCCTTCCCAATGTGCCGATAACATTGAGAAGGAAAACTATTCACATGAATGTAATGGTAGTCCAAGGACCTTTAGATTAAAATCTACTCCTTGGGAGTGACTATATTTATTGCATGGGAGCCATTGTCTCCTCGCTCTTTAGGTGTTTTCCACATGAAGGAAGAGTGGTCAAGCTCGTAAACCAGCTTTCATTCCCCGGCTCACACATAGAAAATAGTCAAATACCATCCCTGAATGGTCTTTTCACGCAAGGAATGTCTCATCAATCCCTAGTCCGTCCACCTGATGAGCGCGAGTGATTCGGGAGGACATGACTGAAACCCAGGGGGCATGCACCCTGGTCTATTTCAGCAGGAAAACCTTGGGTATAGGGTAGGTTTCCACGAAGGATATATGACTGGTTTATGGGATTAGACTGGAATAAGATTCCTTTGTCAAAGTTATGTGAGTGGAGGCAAGTTGTGCCACTCACCTTTGTTTATTTCGGTAGACATCGCTGAGGAAGTGTTTTGTCTGCAATGCGGATGGAACAATCTTTGGTAACCTGGAAATTTTTCGCTATACCCGGGGGCATGCAAATCTTTTAGCATGAAAGCGAAGAGCGACCATTTATTTTTTTAAATTTGTAGGTCCTCTAACCCTTTAAACTCGTAGGATTGGTCGTTTCCTAACTTGCATAAAGAAAGGATGCGGGGCAAAGCTTTGTAAAAAATGGCATCTTAGATGAGACATCCTTATTATATGACTGGATCGAGCAGTTTTTATGTGGAGTTCAAGCTCATTAAAAATTAAACATAAGCAATGAGCAAATGTTTCCCCCAGAGTTTAAGCTCATTCATTAAAAAATGAACCAATTTCCGGTAAATAACCATCGTGAATGCATTATCATCAAACTTTGAACCTTGGTCGTGTTCTCATCATCACCTCCACTCTGTTTTGGCCGATCATTCACCTCCATTTGATTGTTTACCCTTTTTGAGGAACAGCTGCGAAGAGTGATCCTGTTAGCCATCCTTGTGACACTGCCGTGATTGGAAAATTCCCAAACATTACCTGGAATCAGTTGCTACCCTAATTTATCACTCGTTCCTCGAAAAAAGAGTCTCCTTTAAGCTCTTTTCATCTGACTCGTAAAATATGAAAAGATTGACGAGAAATTGGCCTCTCCAGCTCGTTAAAGTGACTAGAAGTGCTATCCCTCCTCTAGATTTTAATCTTTTTGGACTTGAGGGATTATTACACAAAAAGATCGAGCGCTTCTTTTGTTCAGCTTGTTAAAATTACCGAAAATTCATCCCTTTCGTATTATTTTATACTTTTTTGGACCTAAGGGATTATATGACGAAAAAGGATTGTTGGAGTTTTCTTTACATCCCTTTCAGGCTCTCTAAAATTGAAAAGGACCGAGTTATCTTTGTCATTAAACTCGTTAAAATCGAATAGCGACAAACTTGTCCATACAGACAAGAATGAGTTTCACTATCGCTAGGCTCGTTAAAACATAGCGATGGGTTTGCCCGAAGGGAAAATTATAGAACAAGCATATGTTATCCTCCTCAAGCTTGACAAAAATAAAGAGGTACTGGTCAGTAATGACTGGGGAAAAATTGGGAAGAAAACTTGAAGAAACTTTATTGGTAGCAAGTCGCTCTTGAACATGACATTTTCACTCCACATCCGAGTCGGGTTGGGTTGTTCTGTTCACTGGTCATATCACCATTGGTCCATCAAACCATCCACATTTGCTGTTAACGCTACCAATAAAGGAAGTCGATCTAGGAACAACCCTTTCAGTACTTTGAAGCTTGCACGCCTCAACGACAAGTTTCTCACTTCCGGCGATAGGTTTACATCAATGGCCTTCGACCAAAATATTTTGCGTGGTGTTTGACACCAAGTCCCTTTTTCACACCACGTGAATTGTACTGTCGTACCTTGAGGGTCATCATCATTATCAGTGATTCCTCTCACTCCTGTTAACAACTTACATCACTGGCTGGTAATCAGGTGATGTCTTTCCATGTTCGACTCCAGAACATCTCTCACATGATTCGACTTGTACTTTGAGTGAAGATCGAACGAGATTGAAGACCCCGGATCTAGTTTCATCCATTCGGGCTGTGATATATATTCAAGAAAATAAAGAAATCAAATGTACATCATTGTTGCACAGATAATCATCCAAACTAAGGGATGATGGCTCTACCAGAATCATCAGTCTGCACACAGACGATTGTCTGTCCTATGTACATGAAAATGAATTTATAAAGCTGAGCATGGGAATGCCCGACTCAGCCAGATCATGAAAATATTATGAAGATAATGTATTGTATTGTATCTTATTACAGGTCGCTTTCCAGCTCGAAAAAACTTCGGATCCTCATGATAAAGCCTTTCGCCCGACATCAAAAGATTAACGACCTCATGCTTTAGGGGGCAACTGTTATAGAAATTTTTGGGCACTGCAACCCCAATCATATATGTCCATAAACCAAGGGCTCCTAAGTCCCTAAAAGTGTTGTTTCACACCCTAAAGGAACAAGGTCAGCTGATTACATCATCTCCCAGAAGTTATCCACAGAAAACTGCTCAGAACTGGTCAAATCTGGACCATACAGACTGCCCAGTGTAGAAGGTGCGATGCATCCCACCTGCCCATAGTAAAAGGTGCGATGCATACTGGATAACTCTTCTACAGTGTGCGATGAGTGAGAGTGGACGAATGGCAGAGACAGTTTACAAGGTGGTTCGACATGGAACCTTCCAGAAACTTCTCCTATGACACTTGCCTCTCTGAATTCGCCCAAGGATGAGTAAGAGATCATCAATCTCCAAGTGGAATCAAGAACTATCAGAGAGAGGACACTAATCAAATCTCAAAAGCTGACTCACCTCCCTACAATCATCTATATATGGATCCCTCATCCCAGAGATCGAGAGGCTAAAATTTTGTATCTTGTAAGGAAGTGCTACTAGTTTCTTGGTGTAACATCATAGTGTTGGGTGATCTAAGCTTTTCATGAGGTGAAGAAGGGCTTCTTGTTGGGAGGATGACGCTGGGTCAGAACAATTGGTTGTAATCCTCTTTGCTATTCTTGATATTAATAAAACTATTCAAGTTTTCCTCCACATTCTTGTATGATTAATGATATATGCATTTGTGTGGTCAATATATATCTGGTCCTATATTGTTTGTGATAGTAGATCTCTGTTCCTAGATAGTGTTATGCTGCTTTGATTCCACATGTGCTCTTTGAAGTTGGGTAGACGAGGAAGCGAGTGGCAAAGATCTATCAAAAGGGAGAGGAATCAACCAAGGAGCCAAGCACAAGATTAAGGTTGGTGTCCTTTGTTCCCATCTTATCTACTTATCATAAAGGAAAACGAAAGTAGTTTTAGTTTGTTTGTTTCTAAGATAGCTACTAGTCTTAGTGGGACTAGCAGCTCTGCATAGACACTAGATTTCCCGATAACACTCCGCTAGAAATACATCCTGAAATTGATGCAAAAACGGATACCTCTTCAAGACTTCCGTATCCTCAACATCCTTACCTTTATTACTAGAAATATGAACTGTAGACAATACACATCCCTTCTTGCTACTAATATTTTCCTGCATAGTTGTAACCATTCTCACCGATGTAGGCTTCTTATTATCTTGGAATATCCTCTTCTCTCCATCATCATCCAAACATTCAATAGCCTTATCATAAAAATCCACCTTAGTCTTGTGAATGTACAACCAACCCATACCTAGTAGCATACTATATTATCCCATTATCCCAACAGAAGCACATTTAGATGCGCTGATGTAGACATATTGGTCAAATCAAATGCACAAGATCTTACTAATGATTAACTCTTTTCTTAGTACCTATACCCACTGCACTTGCATGCACTTATTTATTCAAACCACACTTATCCACCAGGTCAAGACTGACATAACTATAGTTATATCTAGGGTCAATCAAAATAGAAATGAATTGATCACAAAGCTTACCTTCCATCTTGATAATAGATGTTTGATGATGAGTCTGCCTATTATCCAATGTTGCATAAATCCGAGGAATACTTTGTCCAACATCCCCAACTATTTGTTCCTCCTGAGCATTATAAATATGCAGTCTCACACCCTGATGTTGTGGACAATCTCTCCTACGGTGATCCTTTCTACAAGTCACCCTAAAAATTGTATGAGTTTTATTATGCTTCTAGGCACATTTGAGGATTCCAACAAATTCATATTTGGCCACAATACCTCAAGTCTGAATTTTCTCTTCAAAATCTTGAAGATTTTAGGAAGATTTGATATCATTCTTCAAGCACATTCAATGGAGAAGAATCGTGGAAGTTTTGATAAGTTTATCCTATAAAAGATATTAGAGATTTGTGAAAGGATTTGTAGATATAATTATCTCCTAATTTTAGAAAATTGGTTGTACCTACTTGAGAGAAAAGTGGATATGAATATATTAGTTGTTTATCCTTTTCTCAAAGCAACTCATGTATAAATAAGAGTGCCTTCTACATTTGAGAGGGGAGGAAGGGAGAAGAAATTTAGAATTTGTAATCACAATACTTGAAGAAATATATTTTCAGCTAGACTGTAATCTTTTAGAGCCTGTTCCAAAACTATTTCACTTAATACATGTTGCTATTCTAATTTTCAACTTCTAGTGTGCTTGTTGAGCATTGGAGGGCCTTTACCAAGCATGTCCATTATTTCCATTTTTTGTTTATAGTTGTAGATTTCAATCATAGAATAGATTTACATGATTTCCTAGAATAATATTACATGCTTTCATAGAAATAGATTTCAATTGCTTTCTAGATTAAATTTACAAGATTTCATAGATAAAAATTACTCTCTTTTTTAGATTAAATATTTCCATGTTTTCATAGACTAAATTTCAAATGCTTTCATAAATTAATTTTACATGCTTTCATGGATTAGATTTACATGCTTTCATATATTAATTTTCCATGCTTTCATAAATTAATTTTAGTGCTTTGCTAGAATAATTTTTCATTGCTTTCCTAGATTAAATTTCCATTGCTTTCCTAGATTAAGATTTCTATCACTTTCCTAATTTAGATTTCCATTAATTTTCCATAGATTAAAAATTCCTTTCATGTTAACTTACATTTGGTAGAATTTGAAACTAAATCCTTGCATATATTTTGTCATGCACTTCGTAAGTTTACAAACGTGGATTGACAATTTAATGTAACAAAATTTAAAGCACAATTAAATCGACCTACAATACCCCATATCACTATCAGGTGGAGAGATTTGTTTTGCATGTTTTTGTGATCCTAATATCCATATTTTGAGACACATATAAATACAATGGCCTTCCCAAGAATATTGGTGTCCTTAATGAACACAAATTTCATTCCAAACAGTGCATGTATAGGGACATCTAATGAACAAATGGTTCACTTATTTAGACTCAACTCGATAGAGGGGGAATACTCGGGCCCATTAAAAGATAATTTTCGTAGGTTTTCCCATTTTAGTTCTTTAAAAAAAATCCTTAGTGATAGCCATATAAAAATTTTAAATTTGGGAGGGTAGTTTAATTTCTAGATATTTTTCCCTCACCATGGAGAATCAATGATTCCTTTGTCTTGTGCTAAAGCAAGATACCCAACTTTGGAGAGTATACTCCATCTGGACTTTGAGTCCAAATAAAATTTTCCTCATTGGCTGATATGGTTACATTTTAAAATTTAGGCCTCGTATGTATTGTGCCCAAGATTTAGCATTAGTTGCATCCAAATTCATGACTTTATAAGATAGTCATTCTTATTGTCCACTTGTCTAATTTATGGTAGAGATTTGATTGTGAGTGAAAATTGCTTTGTTGTTTAGATGTTGAATTAATGGATCAAGGAGAAATTATTATTGTTGGCATCCTACCCAAGGTTCTTTCCTATTAATATTTTGGAGCCATTCTCGACCCTCTAGCAAAGGAAAGTGCCAAGAGGAAAATCTTTTATGATGGCTTTCTAGATAATAGAACCATTTTTTTCTAAATTTTGAGGCAATTTGATCCAATGCAAAGTAGAAAGGGAGTTGATGTATTTTTTATGGATGGTACGAGCTGACAAACTAGCACCCTGAATGATTTTCCACACTCCTTTTTTTCCTAAGGATTTTGAGAACCATGAAAACAAATGTAGGCCCCAACTAGCTTGCACTTTTGAAATGGCTATGGAATTTCATGTTGTAAGATAAAATGTTGTTCTCCCTCCTTTTTCTACCCAATGGAAATGAATGTTCATGTATTCAATTTTTTGTAGTATTATAAGGGGAATACATACCATGGATTGCTTCTATTACAAATTTACAAAGTACAAGCCTACTAGCCCTGTATAACAATTTACTGCACCATACGTCAATTTATTTTTCCACCTTTTCAATTAGCCAATGCCATATAGATTTTAGGTAATGATTTGGTTTTAATATATAGCCTAGATATTTTAATCCTTGGTCTATATAAAAAAATAGGAGAATAAAAGAGGCCCTCCACTTATTATTTTTCTCTATTTGACAATCCATAATTGTAGGTGAAATATTTTGCAGAACCTATGATCATACCTTCCTTAGTGAATAATTCCAAAAAATATTTTAACGAGTGAAGATGGCCCAAATTTCCATTGGAGAAGATCAAGATATCATCTACAAAAGTTAGACGAGTCAAAGTGTGATTTTGAGAGACAGTGATCCCCCTATACCTACCTCTTTCCTTTATATATGATAGAAGCATAATGGCACAATTAGAAACAAAGGAAAAAAGGAGGGGAGATAATGAACGTCCTTGTCTCAATCCCATTTATCCATGAAATAAGGGAAAGGATGCACCATTTATCAAGAGAGAAAAATAAGAAGTGTTGATATAGTTCATTACCCACCCAACCATAGATTTAGTTGAACCAAATATCTCTTTTAGCCAATCGCCCCCACGCCATATTCCAAGTGTGAATGTGGGATGTCATGGAATAAACCAAACAAAATCAAACTAGGGCTTCCAGAGGCCAAACCACCTCAACCCTCAACCAATGACTCCACCTCATAGTCAGACATCACTAACACCAACCATATCGCTCTCTACCCCAAGTTGTCCAGGGCTCCAAGAACTATTAAATCAACCCACAACCTTTCAGGGCTATGAAGTGTTTGTTCGACCCAGCTCAAGGACTAGTAACTCAACCTACCAAGGGCTCTAAAGAGCTTGTCCAACCTAGGCTCTAGGATTAGTAACTCAAGCCAAGGTGTTTCCAGGCTTCTAGAGCATTTGTTCCAACCCACAACCATAAGGAATTACAGGAACCAATAAAAAAAAAATCAATGGAAAAACCCCAGAACACCATGGCTATCTAGAAAATGGCAAAGCTAGGAAAAAACATTTTCAATCCAGGCAATCCTCCATGCCAATGACATATCATAACCAAATAATAACATGCATATACCATGCATCCATAATCAGCAAGGAAAATCACACATGCAACATGTTATTTGCAAATCAATCTATATATATTTTTTGATCCACATGTTCCCTTGCACTGTCCCACTTTTCTTTGCCTTCTTTCTCCAAATCTAATGAAAACTAGAGTGCTCCAAGGATGCTCTAACTATGCTCTAAGATTTCTCTAAGTGTGCAAGAGTATGAGAGAGATATAATAGAGAGAGAGAGCTCCACCATAGAACTATCAAAAGTTGTGTATTGATCCTCATAAGCCTTTTTATCATTGAGGCTTCTATTTTCTACATTTTTTCTTAATTTTCCTTGAATTTCCTCCTCATGCAATTTTGTGACCAGTGATCTCCATTTTCTCCTATTTTCCATTATTTTCATAAATAAAATGCTAATTAATGCCACTCTTCCTTTGGTAATTTCCATATCCATTTATTAATCACCAGTAATCCCTATCATTATGTTTTTACCAACATTCAACATGGAATACGTGTCTCGTGACCTTGGTATTATTTTTTATTTATTGACATAGGAAATCAACCAGGGGCTATTACATTTTCTCAAAATAAGCATAAAAACCTTGATACATTCTCAAACCCTTGCTCATTTTCAAGGCCCTTGTGACCACACCAGCACACGACTGGTCCTCTATGTTCAATTAATACCTTGTGTATATGTTAATTTAATTGTACCAGTGTTGTCATGGTTTGTACCTATACCTAGAATTAACCTATGAACTATGCAATGCATATCTACATGCACATTCAATGCAATACTCAACAAACATTCATCACACATTAATTAGCTAGTATTCACATTAATTAGATTATTAACAATGAAACTAACATATACCAATCATATGTTAGATCCCATAATAGGGTTTCTAAAATCATGACACTTTAGGGTTTCTAAAATCATGACACTTACATACAAATCTCTACAGTTGGCACTTATCTGAAATAGAAGGCCAATTGGCTACAAACCTTCCAAGTTCCACCTAGCCATAGACTAAGTGGTTTGTAGTCTTTCAGTTGTGAGTAATCCCCAAGGTTGGGCCTTAACGCCATGGGAAATAATTTGTACACCAAGTACTAGACAACAAACACCATCTAAGATACCAACCCCAACAACCTAAACATCCAACCACAGGCTCGAGCCCCGCATCAATGTGTGCCAAAGTGGTGCAACCGTTCTCTTCCCTCAATGGTCCCTCAGGTATTGTTCCACCACCTACTAGGGCGTCTTACAATCAAACAGGGAAAGTCTCGACTTTATGGCTTCTAGGAGCTCTTGTTTCTCTCTAGGGCTACCAAGTATCCTTCTAGGTCAAACCAAATAACACCCAATCAGTTATAGAGCCCAAAAATCTAAACTCACCGACTCGTCACCAAACTGAGTTATACCATAACTCTAAGGTTGTAAAATTAAATCCATTGATTCCACTCCCTTGCCATAATCCACTACCTCCAAGGATCCATTAATTTAATCCATCATAACCAACAACAACCTTTCCAAGAAAAACCATTTTTTATATGTATAGTGTTCTCTTGCCATGTTCCACCTTCTAAAGCCACATGGTCTTTAGTGCCTTTTCACCAAAACATCATCACACTAGAACGATTTACCTTTTTTCATAGAGTTTCGTGTGATGTGTTAGTGTCAGTCTTTGCAGCCTTCCTCCAGTGATCAAACATGCTCTTACAAAGTGATTTTAAGGTGTCAAGGTCAAATTTTGTCATTTCAGTGAGTCTTCAAGTAAAATTTGGTCACTAGGTATTAGGTCTAGGGTTTGCTTTTACTCCTTTCAAAGTTGTCCAAATTTCGGTCCATGTCACCATTCAGATGAGTGTACCATCATTCAGAGGGTTGTCATCATCATGTCAGGTTCCAATGGGTCATTTTACACCTTGTTCATGCTTCAGTTGTGCCTAGGTAAGGTTCATTTCCCTCTCCTAGGGTTTTGAAGGTAATTTCTCTTGGATGGTCAAATCATCAGCAAAACTTGTATCTTGATATTCATAAACCTTCCCCTATCCGTAATGTACCTTATTAAACACTTCCCATCATTGATATCCCTCATATTCCTCATTTTCGCACAAACCCTAGTTTCTTGCTACAATTTGACAATTGTCTAGGCTAGGCCTGTGTTTTGCCATTTTGGACCTCTTCCCCTCACTGAATCTTTGAAATTCCACTTTTCCCTACTTCCTAACATCCCTCCCTACTTCCAAAATTTTTCTCAAGAATTTAGAAGCCCCTTATCCTCTTCATTTCACTTCATTTCGACAAATCCCCTGTTCCACACATCGGGATAGGTTTTACTCCAATGATGTTTCTGAGAAAGAAAATATGAATTTGGGAAAACTGAGAGAGGTTTTTGTCCAAAATAGTCCAAGGAAGAAAAAAATCCTTCACTTTTTACACAGGTGTCATGGTTTTAGAGAAATGTCAAAAATACAGTTGCCTCAGGAGAATTGATGCACCTCTGAAGTGACCTTGGGAAAATCACGATTTCTCCTAGCTTGGTTGGCCTAATTAATTGCTTGATGAGTCAAATGATAACTATACACAAATATATTTCCAATGAGTTAGCATGAGCTCAATTTGTGGTTGAGGAAGACCTTCAAAAGTTGACTGCAACAGCACTCTACCTTTAGGCGGCCTCATTTTTCACATTTTGACCAGTCTTGGGAGATTTGACTTTTGATAGGGCAAATGAACACAAAATTGAAAAATTAAAGTTGTGCTGGAAAGTATACTCAATAATATTTCCAATGAGATAACCCGCGCCCAATTTGGACACAAGGAAGACCTCCAAAACGGGTCTGAAAAATGGCGTGGCGCACCTTCCTGCTTAGCCCAGATTTCACTCAAATCATCTTGCAAAGCATCCAAATCTTGCAAAATTATTCCTTCCAAGTAAGTGAAACATCCTAAAGTTCCTTTGAAATAGTTTTCATCCTCCTTGATGGTGTTTATATAGGTGCAAATTCAAACCCTAGTTTGTTGCGCAGTCCATTGAAAAAGTTGTCTAGGGTTTGCAAAAGTTGTCATTGTTGCTGTTTGCTTCCTGCAATCATTTTCACATTCCTCCATTACACTCCCCTCATTTCATATCCCTTACCCCTCTCATTCACACTCATCTATCCCCTATCCCCAAAACAATAATACCTAATTCCTACTATTCCCAAATCCTAATTGGCATCCCCAAACCCTATCACTCCCTAAAAACCACTATATCCAGCATCAAAACCCCTTTTCACTCTTTTATTACCCTAATACACTCCATTTATCCTATTTTCCCATATCCCACTCCCCTAAAGTAACTAATTCCCTCATAAAACTGTAAATCCCTCACTAAACCCTAATCTCCTAAAACTATTCCCTTCTTTCCCCAATTTCATTTCCCAAGAGTAAAATCTCTTCATACTCATCACCATTGTCCTCTTTCATCCCTATTTCATCATCATTTTTTCCACCATAACTTCATCTCATCATTTTCCTAAGACAAGCACTATGAGGAAGAGACACTCAGTGATAGTTCTATGGAGAAACATAAGCAACAAAGTAAAGACAAAGAGAAGATGCAACAGGATGATATAGATGAAAAACAAGAAAGAAAACAAACAGTTGGAGGATAAGAAAAGCCTAATGGAGCTAGAAATGTTGAAAATGAAGAAGCAAAATGATGAAGAAGACCATGTCACTTTGACTTCCATTGAACAAGAGACAGAGAATGATAAGGAGTCTTGACTTGAGAGGGAAAACATGCACTTGGAAAAGACGCTAGAGAAGGCCAACAAAGAGAAAAACATGGTGAGGCACATGGCCTATCACTATTTGGCGAGAAACAAAGTTTGTAAAGCGAGAATTAGGACTTTGAAGGCCAAGTTGAGGAAAACTTTGAGGAAGAGGAAAGAGCAAGACAAGCTCAAGATTTTAGCTAAGGCTTCCTTAGCCCAACATAGCACTTGATGCAGGACACTCAGCCCAAATTTCAAGAAATTTGGGATACTTTTTGTCAACTTTGAATTTTTGGAGCAAAACACGGGTTTTTCTACTTGGTGCGCTGCACCACCTGGCGCGTGCTTTTGCTAGGGACCTCCTTTGGAGGAAAACTCAACATTTTTGGATTCCTTAGGAAAAAATATGAATGCCCACAAATGGCCAAGAAATTTTGTCAAATTTTGAGCTTCCAAAAGGGTCAAAAACACCTCAAAAATGCCCTTTCTGCCCCTTTTTGGCCACACAGGAAGCAGTGTTGAGAGAACTCATTTTTGGAAGGGCAAATGGACACCAAATTCAGAAATTCCACCTATTATGGAAAGTAGATAGACAAACCTTTCCAAAAAGCCCACTTGGAGCAAATTTGGTGCATGGGAAGGCTTCCAAAATAAGCTGTAAAAAGGTACGATGCACAGGATGGAAAATTGACTTTTTTACCAAAAAAATCTGTTTTTTCAACTAGTTTTTTTTTTTTTTTTTTTTTTTTTTTTCAGTTTGACTTTTCTCTCTCTCATGGTCAAACTCATGATGTAATTTGATGTAACTTGATGGAATTTGATGTGAATATGCTAAAATTTCACTCATGGAGGTAGATACATCATGAAAAGGTAGTTTGAAACTAAATGAATCAGTTTCCTAGGTTTTAGAGGCAAGCAGTTCCACTGCCTACTTTTCAGTTCTTAGTTTAGATCTTGTTGAAACAGCTCCTAAACTCATGAATTTGACCCTTAAAGCCTAGCATGAGTTGTTTGTTGCATATATCTAGTAGTTTTTCAGTCATTTGTAAAGGTTGGATTCTTGTGAATGCTTTGAGCATTATTGTACATTCATCTCTGCAGTTTGGCAAAGGAATAGACCAGGGTTTGCAACACTTTGTGGGACTCTTGTGGTAATTTGATTTGGTATTGTTTTTCCTTCTGTAATGCAATTTTACATGTGTTTATGTATGCCATCATCTCTTTCTGTTCGGCTTAACTAAATGAATCAAGGATAAAAGGTAGAATTCATTGATGTTGCAGTGCTCTACCTAGGGTTTGTTTAGTTATTTATGTTTTCAACTGTTTGAAGAGGATTCCTGAAAATTTCATGCCCTCTCCAACTCCTCACCGGTATTAAGACTCTCCATCTCACTTATTTCAAAGTACTAAAGGATTTTCCTACCTCGCCCCATAGAAACCTTTGCAAGACTGTGTCCATTCCCCAGACCCAAATCTGCCTTTCACATTTGAGCCAACAAACCCAAATTAAATTCAATGAAACTCCATAAGCATATAGCTAGCCTAAAATTAGTCTTTACATCAGTCATCTCAAGCTCTATTGACCATATTATTTTGAGATTGACAAGGAGAGAGCCCTCTCCTGACCTGGTAGGGCTAGCTACCAGGTTAAGTGTGGTTTGATGTTACCCTAGATCCTGCCTTTCTCAGCCTGAGGTAGATTTAGGCCCTAACATATTGGCGACTCCACTAGGGAGGAAAATTTTGTTTGTTTGTTATTTTTGTTTGCTTTATAAACTAGAGATGGAGCCTAAAGTTATCCAGGTAGCCTTCGAACTGCTCTTGCTCTGCAAGTGCATAGTAGATGAATGCTGCTTCAGTCAATCTCCGGTTTAGTTTATGAACTAAACATCTGGTTTCCTTAGCAAAATGTAATCAAGTTCAGATCTGATTGTTGATGGTGGACAACGATCAGACACTGCAAGGCTGAAATCATTCACTTGACGACTCTAAATCAGTTTCGAGATCAGATCCGAGGACTCCATTGGAGGATGAAATTGACCAGCAGAAACATGGAAGGACAATATGGAAAGATCAAGTATTCAAGTTGGAATTTCATCCAAGACATTATGTTCTTTTTTATAAATTATTTCTTCTCTTTTCCCAAGAATGTCAAGAAGGCTTTGCAAAGTATATTGTATTTGAGAAAAGATCCTCGGCCTACATTTGATTCCTTCCCTTTGAAGATTGTGAATACCAAAGATTTGCATGCCTTTGAGCTTGATCAAGACCCTTTTTCTGAAGCTTGTGATGACCGTCTTCAAACTGATGAGCCTCAAGAGACCAAGATTGATTCTACACCTTCTGTACATAGTCCTATACCTTGTAAAATTCCAGATCGATATAAGCCTCTGATTTTATCTCCTATATCCCATGCTTTCCCTAAAAATCATGACCTATATCTACCAAGATTTGATGGTGAATGTGACAACATCACTACTGAGAGACATGTATTGAATTTTGAGTCTTTTCTTGATCTTTTTGAAGTTGATGAAGAAGATGTTAGTATTAGGCTTTTTTCTCTTTCTTTGCAAGGCAAAGTCAAGAGTTGGTTCAAAACCCTGCCTAGTGTGAGCATCTCAGATTTTCAGCAGTTCGTCAAAGTTTTCCTTGATAGGTGGATGATCAGACAAAACCCTTTCTTGATTATAGAAGAGTATAACTAGTTGAAAAGATTGCCAGGGGAGACAGTACAACAGTTTTTTGCCAGGTTTAACAAAGTCTATTTTTTGATGTTGGTTAATATAAGACCTCCTCCTGGATCTGCTCTCTTGCACTACTCGGAAGCCTTTGATCTGGAAATGGAGTTTCAATTGAGAGAAATTAATCTTGCAACACTTGAAGAGATGCAGAACAATGCAATATATGTAGAGGCCCATTTGCTAATCAAAAGGGCAAAGTTGAAGGAAGAAGAGATGAAAAACATAGATTCGGAGGAATCAACATCTCTAGAGGTAAAGCTTGACATTTTGGTAAGTGCAGTGGAAGAGATGATGCAAAAGATCACTACAAGGAATAAGTATAGTGATCAAGACCATGGCTCACTGATTGAAGAAGAACAAGTGGCCGATCCAAAACTTTTTTCTTTCTTATCCCAATTGTCATAGATTTGATAATGATTGTTTTATAGATCATCTTGGAGAAGAGAGATCTGTTGATATGACATGTATGCTTGATGATATGTTTTATACTGATGATTTGCCTCAGTTTGATCAGTATGATGATGATTATGTTCTCTAAATAGAAGCTAATCTTGCAGACAAATCAGTAGCTAGTTTGTGGGAGGAGGAAGTACACTTTCAACAGCTCGAGTATAGTTTTCAGCCATCACATATCAACTATGGAAGTGAGGAGGAAAGTGCAGCAAATTTTGAAGTAAGTGAAGTATCTTTTCCTTTTTGTTTTGCTTCGTTTCAATTCATCAGAGACAACTTTCATGCAATGAGAAATCAGCTATCGACAAGTCTTGATTTGGACCATCTTGAGAGCAATGAAATCCTTGTTCAAGACTTTTCATATCCAGAGTTGCAGCCCTCGAATGCCTTTGATTGTCAAGTTGAAAATGAAGACATGGAAGTTGGACCATATGATCGAATGATGCATGATGATTCTGTACCATTTTGTTTTGAATCATTTCAGTTTTTGAAGGGAAAATTGCATGGTACATCTTCAGTAAAGGATGAGTAGCTTGTAGAAAATCATGTAATCTCATCAGAGCCAATAGAAAATGGGTTGTAGCAATCTTTTCAAGTTTTTCATGATCCAATAGCTGATGTGTTGGATGATGTCTATAGTCAAAGTCCTTCTTCTATCTGTGAGCTTGACAAAAGTATTGATACAAACTTGATTCAACAGTCAGTTTCTTTGTCATTTTCAGCAGGAGTCTCGTCACAAAGCTCAAATCAAAGTTTGCATTCATGGTATGAAGAGAAGATAAGTAATACATTGGATGAGCTAAGTTCCAGTGTGCATGAATTTGGAGATCCTTATGCAGTGTTTTTGGAGGTGGATAGAGAATCCATAGTATTCAACGGATTTGTTCACAAGTTTTCACGGGAGTTGCCTTTCAGTAGTTCTCTCTTGTTGTTCAAAAGCAAGCACTTACGGAGAATTCAAACAGCAGTCGGAATACTTACTTGGTTGCATTGGTTGTTTCATTTCACTTGATCAGGTGATGAATGAAACTGTTAGAGTGGGTTTTGATGAATAAGCTCTACTTTGAGCATCATTTCCAGTTTGTCGGTTGTGTTTAAGTATCATGTCAATTTTAAGTTGAATGAGAGTCAGTTTGTGTCGTCAAGTTGTCAGTTTTCAGTCATGCATTTCAACTTGAGTTTTTGACTCCATTGCCCAATGGATAAGGCATTGGTATGCTCTCCCAAAGATCTTCCATTCTTGGCACCTCTAACGAGCTACCATCCCCACTGGAGCCAATGTTAGTGTCAGTCTTTGTAGCCTTCCTCCAGTGATCAAACATGCTCCTACAAAGTGATTTTATGGTGTCAAGGTCAAATTTTGTCATTTCAGTGAGTCTTCAAGTAAAATTTGGTCATTAGGTATTAGGTCTAGGGTTTGCTTTTACTCCTTTCAAAGTTGTCCAAATTTCGGTCCATGTCACCATTCAGCTGAGTGTACCATCATTCAGAGGGTTTTCATCATCATGTCAGGTTCCAATGGGTCATTTTACACCTTGTTCATGCTTTAGTTGTGCCTAGGTAAGGTTCATTTCCCTCTCCTAGGGTTTTGAAGGTAATTTCTCTTGGATGGTCAAATCATCAGAAAAACTTGTATCCTGATGTTCATACACCTTCCCCTATCCTTAATGTACCTTATTAAACACTTCCCATCACTGATATCCCTCAAATTCCTCATTTTCGCACAAACCCTAGTTTCTTGCTACAACTTGACAATTTTCTAGGCTAGGCCTGTGTTTTTCCCTTTTGGACCTCTTCCCCTCACTCAATCTTTGAAATTCCACTTTTCCCTGCTTCCTAACATCCCTCCCTACTTCCCAAAATTTTCTCAAGAATTTAGAAGCCCCTTATCCCCTTCATTTCACTTCATTTCGACAAATCCCCTGTTCCACACATCGGGATAGGTTTTACTCCAATGATGTTTTTGAGCAAGAAAATATGAATTTGGGAAAAATGAGAGGTTTTTTTGTCCAAAATATGCCAAGGAAGAAAAACCTCCTTCACTTTTTACACAGGTGTCATGGTTTTAGAGAAATGTCAAAAATACTGTTTCCTCATGAGAATTGATGCACCTCTGAAGTGACCTTGGGAAAATCAAGATTTCTCCTTGGTTGGCCTAATGAATTGCTTGATGAGTCAAATAATAACTAGACACAAATAAATTTCCAATAATCTATCATGATCTCAATTTGGGGTTAAGGAAGACCTTCAAAGGTTGACTGCAACAGCACTCTGCCTTTAGGCAACCTCATTTTGCACATTTTGACCAGTTTTGGGAGATTTGACTTTTGACAGGGAAAATAAACTCCAAATTGCAAAATTTAAGTTGTTTTGGAAAGTAGACTCAATAATATTTCCAGCGAGCTATCCCGCACCCAATTTGGACACTGGAAAGGCCTCCAAAACTGGTCTGAAAAAAGGCGCGGCGCACGAGGGTAGTGGCGCTGCGCACCTGCCTGCTTAGCCCAAATTTCACTCAAATCATCTTGCAAAGCCTCCAAATCTTGCAAAATTCTTCCTTCCAAGTAAGTGAAACATCCTAAAGTGCATTTTCAAGAGTTTTCATCCTCCTTGATGGTGTTAAGATAGGTGCAAATTCAAATCCTAGTTTGTTGCACAGTCCATTGAAAAAGTTGTCTAGGGTTTGCAAAAATTGTCATTGTTGTTGTTTGCTCCCTGCAATCATTTTCAAATTACTCCAATACACTCCCCTCATTTCATATCCCTTACCCCTCTCATTCACACTCATCTATCCCCCTATCCCCAAAACCCTAATACCTAATTCCTACTATTCCCAAATCCTAATTGGCATCCCCAAACCCTATCACTCCCTAAAAACCACTATCTACAGCATCAAAACCCATTTTCACTCTTTTATTACCCTAATACACTCCATTTGTCCTATTTTCCCATATCCCACTCCCCTAAAGTAACTAATTCCCTCATAACACCCTAAATCCCTCACTAAACCCTAATCTCCTAAAACTATTCCCTTCTTTCCCCAATTTCATTTCCCAAGAGTAAAATCTCTTCATACTCATCACCATTGTCCTCTTTCATCTCTTTCATCATCATTTTTTCCACCATATCTTCATATCATCATTTTCTTAAGACAAGCACTATGAGGAAGAGACACTAAGTGATAGTTCTATGGAGAAACATAAGCAGCAAAGCAAAGGCAAAGAGAAGATGCACAAGGATGATATAGATGACAAACAAGAAAGAAAACAAATAGTTGGAGGATAAGCAAAGCCTAATGGAGCTAGAAATGTTGAAACTGAAGAAGCAAAATGACGAAGAAGACCATGTCACTTTGACATCCATTGAACAAGAGATAGAGAATGACAAGGAGTCGTGACTTGAGAGGGAAAACATGCACTTGGAAAAGATATTGGAGAAGGCCAACAAAGAGAAAAAGATTTTGAGGCACATGGCCTATCACTATTTGGCGAGAAACAAAGTTTATAAAGCGAGAATTAGGACTTTGAAGGCCAAGTTGAGGAAAGCTTTGAGGAAGAGGAAAGAGCAAGACAATCTCAAGATTTTGGCTGAGGCTTCCTTATCCCAACATAACACTTGATGCAGGACACTCAGCCCAAATTTCAAGAAATTTGGGATACTTTTTGTCAATTTTGAATTTTTGGAGCAAAACACAGGTTTTTTTGCCTGGTGCGCTGCACCACCTGGCGTGCGCTTTTGCTAGGGACCTCCTTTGGAGGAAAACTCAGTATTTTTGGATTCCTCAGGAAAAAATATGAATGCCCACAAATGGCCAAGAAATTTTGTCAAGTTTTGAGCTTCCAAAAGGGTAAAAAACACCTCAAAAATGCCCTTTTTGCCCCTTTTTGGCCACATAGGAAGTAGTGTTGGGAGAACTCATTTTTGGAAGGGAAAATGGACACCAAATTTAGAAATTCCACCTGTTCTGGAAATAAGATAGACAAAAATTTCCAAAAAGCCCACTTACAGTAAATTTGGTGCATGGGAAGGCCTCCAAAATCAGTTGCAAAAATGCATAACGCACAGGGACAGAGGCGTGGTGCACAGGATGGAAAATTGATTTTTTTGCGAAAAAACTCTGTTTTTTCGCCTAGTTTTTTCTTAGTTTGACTTTTCTCTCTCTTATGGTCAAACTCATGATGTAATTTGATGTAAATTGATGGAATTTGATGTAAATATGTTAAAATTTCACTCATGGAGGTAGATACATCATGAAAAGGTAGTTTGAAACTGAATGAATCAATTTCCTAGGTTTTAGAGGCAAGCTGTTCCACTACCTACTTTTCAGTTCTTAGTTTAGATCTTGTTGAAACAGCTCCTAAACTCATGAGTTCGACCCTTAAAGCCTAGCATGAGTTGTTTGTTGCCTATATCTAGTAGTTTTTCATTCATTGGTAAAGGCTGGACTCTTGTGAATGCTTTGAGCATTATTGTACATTCATCTCTACAGTTTGGCAAAGGAATAGACCAGGGTTTGCAGCACTTTGTGGGATTCTTGTGGAAATTTGATTTGGTATTGTTTTTCCTTTTGTAATGCAATTTTACATGTGTTTATGTATGCCATCATTTCTTTCTGTTCAGCTTAACTAAATAAATGAAGGATAAAAGGTAGAATTCATTGATGTTGCAATGCTCTACCTAGGGGTTGTTTAGTTATTTATGTTTTCAACTGTTTGAAGAGGATCCTTGAGACTTTCACGCCCTCTCCAACTCCTCACCAGTCTCAAGAATCTCCATCTCACTTATTTTAAAGTACTAAATCATTTGCCTACCTCACCCCATAGAAACCTCTACAAGACTGTGTCCATTCCCCGGACCCAAATTTGCCTTTCACATTTGAGCCAACAAACCAAAATTAAATTCAATCAAAATCCACTGAGATATACCTAGCCTAAAATCAGTCTTTACATCAGTCATCTCAAGCTCTATTGACCATATTCTTCTGAGATTTACAAGGAGAGAGCCCTATCCCGACCTGGTAGGCCTAGCTACCAGGTTAAGCGTGATTTGATGTTACCCTAGATCCTGCCTTTCTTAGCCTGAGGTAGATTTAGGCCCTAACATGCTCCATACTCATTTCCATGGATTTGGTATAAAACAACTTATTTTATTAATATATGTACAAATTTACATCATAATTATAATTTTAGGCTCCCTAACCTCACAGCCTATAAAGGCATATGTTCCTGGGCACACTAGCCCCATAAAATTATAAACATATTTATATGGGCATGCAGGTCCCCAAAATATACCTCAACTCACCAACCTGATCAGTTTATACATATTTTGGCTCACCAAGCTAAATTTCACATGTACATGATGTTTACAATAGAAGGGTCAAGTAGGGGTATTACATCTATCATTATCATGGGAGTATGTGTTTCCTTATGAAAGGATATAGTCCAAACACCAACTTCTCTGAAAATGGAGTCATCACCAAGAGCCACCTCATTATTTATGCCCCTCTCAGTAAAATCAGTAAAGTTCTCCCTGACACCTATCATATGGCATGAAGCTCCATTATCAATGTATCATAAACTAGAAGATGTATCACTAGTGGAAAGACTAACCACCAAGGAAAACTCCTCCTTGAAATTTGTAGAAAACGCATCCACCTCAACTGAAGTTGCAACATTCTTCTTCCATTTCTAGTTAGGACAATAACTACATAATGTTCATTCTTCTGACAAGAAAAACATCTCACTTTACTCATGTCCTTCTCCTCCTTTTTCTTACCCTTTTTCTTGGTGCCATGAGTTGGACTTCCTTTTTCCATTTTCTCCAAGGGCAACATTCTCCTCATCATCCCCACCATGTTGGCCTCAACTCTTGGAATTTTATCTTATCTCCTCCTGAATAAAATAATCCCACAATTTACTTCAATCTACAATTTTATCATGGGGTAAATTCCCGTCAATAAAGGCATTGGGAAATCCACTCAATGTTGTTCTAACCAACTCCTTATTCAGAATGGCGTCTCCCATTGCTGCCAACTCATCTCTCACTGGAGTGATTTTAGTGAGGTATAATCAAACTGTGTCGGTCTTGGTCATCTTGGTACTCCTCAAGTTTTCCCACAATATCATTTTCATGTTCCCATTGGTACTTATGTAAATCTTTGTTAAGGATTCCCACATCTCAAAAGAAAAATTATTCCCTTAAACATGGGGAATGAGGTGATATTTGATGGCATATAGGAGAAGTCTCTTTTCCTTGACATTCTTCTTTTTGAATTCTTCCAAATATAATGGATTAGTGGCAAGTGTCACAACCTTCTCAACAATGTCTCATAACTTAGATTCTTCAAGCACCAAGACAATCTTCTCCTTCCATGGACTAAAATTGTCAATCACATTCTACCTATCCTCAACCCTCAAACTTGTTTCCATTTGACGTTCTCAACCCAACACAAAATTTAGATATGAACAAAGGTAAACAATATATCCCTCTCACACACAATGTTTATGATTGTTGACTTTGCTTGTTGTTTGTTCCTCTCTCAACACTTTGGCCCACTTAAGTTTGATACCGTGTAGAAATTTAATGCTTAGAGCCACCTTGATTTCAAGTTTAATGAAATCTCATCATGTTTTTTACCCAACCCACATGCTTATTTGTTGTTGTCATAAACATGAATATATCATAAATTCAAACACAAGAGCACAATCTACTTTTTCACTTTTTTTTGATATAAATCACAAGCAAACCTACAAAAGTTATACACAAGAATTTTTGGGAAATATCCCCTAGAAAAAATCCAAAGAGAAAACCAATAAGGGAGAGGAGATATTTTTATTTTTCAAAGAAAATTTTTCCAAAAAAATCACACAAATTTATCTCAATTTTCATGCAAACTCCTTGGAAATCATGTTGTACTTTTATCCCTCGTTTTTTGTGCCATAATAGCTCTAAAATGTGTGCAAGTAACCCCTCGAACTTCATGATCAAAAACCCCCTTGGATTCTATGTTTCTTTGCACATTCCTTGCCTCAAAGTTTGTGCCACGACCCTCAAAATTCATTCCCATTTTTTGTTGTATGAATAGCATAATAAATGCATTGTACCTTGCCTCGATTTTCATGCTTGCTACTCAAAATAATTATGTCAGCTACTTGGAAAATTGTGTTGTACCTATCGTATGATTTATCCCTTGGGGTTCGTGCCCTCTGATATACGATTTCACCCTTGAAATTCATGCCCTTGCTACTCTGTTTTTCTCCCTTGGACTTTGTGCCTTTGTTGCTCTCTCTTCTCTTCATTCAAAGCTCATGAATGAAAAAATGGTGTCCTTTCCTCTCCTTGAGTTGCCTTTTTATTTTCCTCATGAAGAGTGACCTACCCCTAAGATTCTATGATTGAAATCTTAGCCATTAAGATCAAGGTGAGGATCTAATCTCTTAGTGACCGACATAAGCCACTGTTCCCCCCAAGTCACCTTTTCATTTAATTCACAAAAAAATCACTTTATGACTTTATATCTCATAAAGTCACATTAACTTTATATCTCATAAAGTTATGTAAGGGGTCATGTTGGACACTTTTTCCTAGACAAGACGCCAAGCCTTAGGGAACACTTGTCCTTGGTACACTTACCTAACATTCTAAAATAATTCCATACACCTTGGCTAAAATATGGCTTATCGTAATGGTCATATAGTTAAAAGGAATGCTTTTGTCCCCACTTTTAAAGGTAGGAACAATGATGCTCTGCGTCGAAGGCTTAGGGGAAGCCTTGCTTTGCTGCGAAATTGAAGAGCTTGTGCCTATGAGCGATGAGAATACTCTCCCATTTTAAGCATTTTAACTTGATAACCTTCAACATCCTTAGCTTTCTCATTAACAAGTTGTTTAACCCCAAACTCAATTTGTTTGAGAGAAATGATGTCATCCTCTATAAGGACATTCAAAATGTTTTCTATGGAAGTAGGGGATTTATAAAGGTTTTTAAGGTAGGAATTCTAGTTTTCAAAGGAATAAGAATATTTTTTTTAGTTTTACAAATTAGAATTTTCCTCCAATTCTTTCTAGGATCATATTTAGATAGGTGCGATAGTTGTTCTTGCTTTATATTTATATGATGTTTTTCTTCCTTTTAATAAGAGCTTTGTATGTGTTTATCTTATCATGATTTAAATATTCATTAGGAACATCCATAATTTCTTTTCTAGGAATTTTATAATCATTATCATACCAAAGGTTGGTAGTTTGATAATTCTTTCTGACACCTTGATAGAGAACTTGCTAATGGAAGCAAAGAGGGTTATGGTAAAATCATGATAGATGTTTTCAATATTATTTTTATAAGTTAAGAGGTGCAAATTCCTATTGAAATCCTATGAGATGAGAACAATTTTACTTTTCTCAAAAAGCAAGTGCCTTTGATTCTCACAAATCTCTTGCATGTGGATTTTGTGCATTGCAAAATTTGGAGTTAAGGTTAAAGATACTCCATATCAAAGATAATGAAAAGGGATGTTCTGAATTTCTTTCATATTCACAAGACAATTATCTCTATTTTAAAAGGTGTGTTTTAAATAAGATCATTTAATACAGTGTGGAATTTTGGGATAATTATAAGTGTATTTTATATGAGTTTAACATAATGGGGGATATATTGTGGTGGATAAAAATTGTCTCACTGGGTGTTCAAGCTCGATAAAGCCTCACCAATCCTAGTGACAACATCCCATAGGTGGGAAAATCATTTTTCCATCCAACATTGGAACTACCCATAGTCTAAGTTCAACCTAATTAAAAAAAATAAATTAATAATAATAATATTTATGAAAGTGATATAACACTCTTATATAAATATTATAACACTAACTTTACAATACAACTAACATAATTTATATGTCACATCAATATTATAATTTAAATTATACAAGAGACAATGTATTTTTTTCAATAAGTAGGAAAATCTATTATAATTTAGTTGTCAAACCAATAATGGAAACAACTATCACTAGCTACTATCCACAAATAAAAGTTGAACCATCATTATTATTCAAGCAAAACCATGCCACCTATAATTAAAGAATGTATTTTAATAATGTAAAATTAACTTTTTATTATTTTTATATAAATTATAATTATAATAATATTGTTTTTATAAATTTATATAAATCTTATTTATTTTTAATTTTGAATATATATATATATATTAAATTACAAACAAAATTAAAAATATCTTAAAAAATATTTTAAATAAAGTCAAACCCCTCGCACCAACTTCATAAGCTACCATTTTAGTGAGACATAGAGAACAACTTTCATTATTGCACTCTTGAGAAATCTTCATTATTGGACTCTTGAGAAATCCTTTAAAATTGATAAATGAAGTTTAAGAAGAAGGAAAAAAAAAATCGTTGAAGTTTGTCTACAAATGTGTTATTTTATACATGACTACAAATGTGTTATTTCAGTTTCTCAAATCAATAGAGGTTATATGTGAGGATGTGTGGAGTATAATATGATGTTTAGAGCATTATCATGCAATATATATGAGTTGTTTTCAATTTTTTTTTGGTAGGAGAGTGAATAATTGAGTATTGAAAGCATGTGGAAATCAATGTTTAATGTATTTGGTGAATAGGTTAAGGTGTCATTAAATTTCCTTTGTGCTGAGTTGTTGGATAGTGTGCTTGGAATTTTTATTTTATTGGTGTTTTTTCTTGCATGAGAGGGAACAAATGATTAGCGGAAATATACACAAACAACATATGAAGAATTTGGTGAATAGGTCGAGGTGTTGTTTTGTGTTGAATTGTCATGTAGTGTATATGGTTTTTTTTTCTTCTTCTTTCTTTGTTGAGAGAAACAAGTGATCATTGATTATCTATAAAAATAATGCTTTAATAGTTATATTGATTGGTGAATGGGTTAAGGTGTTCATTTTGTTTTTTTGTTTTGTGTTAAGTTGTTATGTAGTGAATAAGGTTGTGTTTGCTTTTTAATAGTTATATAAAATTGGTTTTTTGATTTTTTTCTAAACATAGTGCTTTTGCGGATTCATATATGAGAAACAATGAAGATGACAATGTTAGAAGAGGATTTTTAGGTTCATTGGGATGAGTATATATTCAAGGTTGATAATGATAACGTTAGAATGGGGTAAAAATGATGGTTATTAAAGATGTCATTACATGTCCATTAAGGAGTGTTTAGATGTGGTTAGTTTAATAATTCTTAAACTACTTATTTGTATGTAGAGAACTTACTTGTACTTAACTTTATTGTGATTAATAAGTCTTCTTGACATGTATCTTTATATGGAATAATTTGATCATCTTCTCCTCTTCATACTCAGATACAATTCCTTCTCCATTGATGTGTAGACAATCTTCTCATCCATGTTCGAGAACCTTTCCACCTAATTTCCCGAATTTATTGTCATGATACTTTTATTCTTCCTTTCCTTCTTCCAATTAGTTGAATTGATTTCTAGATGTAATTTCCAACATTTCTTTTGCGTGCGACCATAATTGTTACAATGGTTGTAGTGGTTTTTGGGATCTTTGCACAAGTGCGTTGTGGTTGTTACCGTTTTTTCATTTTCCCCTTTTAACCTATTTTTCCCTTCTTTATAAGCTTCCTAACATTCCTTTTGCTTTGAACTACTTGATTTCCCTTTCTTCCATCTTATGTTTTCTTAGTATTATGCCTTTACATAATCCGCATATGTTGTTTTTTGTTTGAACAATATCACTTTCTTTGTAGATGGTCATGTAGACCCCTCAAATACTTGAGAAGTACATATGGGACTGTTGGGTCCCTATAATACTAGTGATTACCCCATTACTATTGTAGTTATACCCCTTATTAATATTGTTGTGCCCCTATTTCCCCCATATTGTTATTACTGTGCCCCATAGAATCCCTCTATTGTTATTTTTGTGGCTTTATATTATTATTGTTAGGTCGGCTGGATTATATTGTGACTCCTTAGACTCCTATATATAGAAAGGAGGTTTTGTCATTTGTATCATCCAAGAATTGTTCATTTATGTAATGTAAAGGAGGTTGCCCCCTTGAAGAGGCTGAATTCTAAGTCGTGGATCTATCTTTTCTATCTTTTCTTGAGCTGGTTTCATAACATTTGGTATCAGAGCTTTGGATTCTAGGGTTTCGCTGCTCCAAACAGGTCATCGTGGAATTTTCTCTATAACTTTTTTCTGTGACGTTTTAGAAGTCGCAAAAAACACCCATTTGAGAAGAATTGGCGCTGAACCTTGGGTCCGAATTTCAGAGATTTTTGCGCAATATTTTCGGAGATATGATCTGAGGAAGTTGGTCTTTTTGCAGACTCCTGAATTACATTCAAAAAAGGTGACCTGGGGAAAATCGTCATAACTTTCTCTCTGAGGATCGGATTGAAATTTCCTAAAAAGGTACAGAAAGAGGATGGACTGTAGTTTCGTGTATGCGTGTTTCAGATCCAAAGGTCGAAACAGTGACTTGTGGCACGTCGTACAAGTTCGCTCTACTGAACTAGTCTATAAGCAAGTCACTGTGGGAGATTTCACATAACTCTTCCTTGGAGAATCCAATTTGGGTCAGACTTGTGGCATTGGAAAGAGGACACAGAGGGCTACTACAGCTCACAAATTCAGAAGTAGATGATTGGAAAGTACAGAGATACATCAGAGGCAATATCGAGCTCCTACAAAGTGAAAAAAAGTGTGTAGATTTTCTTAAATTTTTGCTTAAGCTTGGTTTGAAAATTTATTTTGAAGGAATTCAAAGGGCATAGTAGAGCATTATTATCGGTAACTGATGCCCCGAGGAAAGAAAATGCAAACACCTAGTAAGGAACCTGAAAGCTCTAGCATGACTCATGAAGAAGAGGAAGAAATGCAACATGATATATCAAAATTACAAGACCAAGTGCAACAACTGTCCCTTGCACAAAAAGGAACAGAATCTAAGATGGATGGTTTAAAGAAAGATGTAGAAGCTAAGATGGATGGTTTAAAGAAAGGTGTAGAAGCTAAGATGGACTGTTTAAAGAAAGGCGTAGAAGCTAAGATGATTGACGTGGAAGCTAAGATGGATGATTTGAAGATAGATTTGAAGACAGACATGGACGAATTGAAGATAAATATGAATAAGTTGCTACAAGAAATAGTCACTAAGGGTGAAAGGGTACTAAAGGAAACTCATGATGAGAACAAAAGAAATGTTAATCATGATTCCATAGACTCTAATGTTGGATCAAAGACTCACCATATTCCAAAAATCGATATGAGGAAGTTTGATGGCAAGGATCCCGCCACATGGATATTACAGATGGAGCAATTCTTCGATCTCAATAATGTGCAAAACACACAAAAGGTACGTATGGAAACTTTATATTTGGAACCAAATCAGTTTGTATGGTATCAATGGCTTTGCTCTCGTAAACAATTTATCACTTGGGCAATTTTTACGGAAGAATTGATAGCACATTATGAGGATACAAAAAGCAACACTTTTTTTAGCCAATTGATAAGTCTCAAACAAAAGGGTTCAATAATGGAGCACATTGAGGAGTTCCAAAAATTGAACATAAGGGTAAAAGATATTCCAGAGGAGCATAGGATTGATGTGTTCATAGGGTCTTTAAAGGATAATATCCAACATGATGTTCGCCTTTGGGAACCTGATTCATTAGAGAAGGCATTCAGGTTAGCAAGAAAAATGGAAAGCAAAATTATGGCAACCAGGAAGCATACCACTCACAACTATAAAGATGGAAGTGTTGTTGCCCCTAGTCTTCCACAACCTATAAGGTTGACACCACAAAAATTGGAAGAAAAAAGAGCAAAAGGGCTTTGTTACAGTTGTGATAGCAAATACACTAAAGGTCATAAGTGTGCTGAGAAGAAATTATTCTACATAGATTGTGAAGAGGAAGAAGAAAAGGAGCAAGAAAGGTCAAAAGAAGAGGATATACTCCAGGAACAAAGCCTAGATAAAGAAGAAATAAATCCGACCATATCTTGTAATGCATTGGCGGGAATTACCACTCCTCAAACCATCAAGATAGAAGGACAAATCAAGAAGAAAAAGGTAATAGTGTTGATTGATTCAGGAAGTACCCACAATTTTATTCATTGTAAGGTAGCAAAAGAATTGAATTGCTTCCTATATCCAGCACCAGAGTGTCAAGTGATGATTGCAAATGGAGGAACAATAAATTGCTCGGGAAAGTGCCATAATATCAAGCTATCCATGGGAGAATATGTATTGACTAGCCCAATGCTTTCCATTCCAATGGGAGGTGCTGATGTTGTACTAGGAGTCCAATGGCTACAATCCTTGGGTACAATAGCTTTTAATTTTCAAGAACTTTTCATGAAATTTTCTGTGGAAGGAAAGGAAGTTGAATTAAGGGGTATTGCAGGGAAACCAGGAAAGATAATCAGCTCTAATGGTATGACAAAGCTTCTAAAAAAGGAACAAAGAGGTGTAATTGCACAATTATGTTCGCTAGATGTTTCCACATTGGAATCATCTATTTCTCCAGATCTCCAAAAAGTCTTGGACAATCATTCCAAGGTATTTGAGACTCCCAAAGGTCTCCCACCTATTCGTGATCATGATCATGCTATTCATCTGATTCCAGGAAGTGTTCCTCCAAACATCAGGCCGTACAGATATCCCTATGCCCAAAAGAGTGAAATTGAACGTATGGTTGCAGAAATGCTAGAGGCTGGTATAATTCAACCAAGTCAAAGTTCTTTCTCTGCTCCAGTAGTATTGGTGCACAAGAAGGATGGATCATGGCGCATGTGTCCGGATTATAGGGAGCTCAACAAGCTCACTATTAAAGATAAGTTTCCCATTCCTGTCATTGATGAATTACTGGATGAATTGCATGGATCAATTTACTTCACCAAGTTGGATCTTCGTTCGGGATATCATCAAATCAGAATGAAGATTGAAGACATTCCGAAAACAACATTTAGAACTCATGAGGGTCATTATGAATTTTTGGTCATGCCTTTTGGCCTTACCAATGCACCTTCAACATTTCAAGGTTTGATGAATTCAATTTTCAAACCATTCCTTAGAAAATTTGTGTTAGTATTTTTTGATGATATACTAATCTACAGCAAGTCTTGGAAGGATCATGTTGAACATGTTGACAGGGTGCTACAACTATTGGAGGAGAAACAATTATATGCAAAAAGATCCAAATGTTTCTTTGGAGTACAAGAGGTGGAATATTTGGGTCATATTGTATCTCATGAAGGAGTTAAGGTAGACCCTAGCAAAATTAAAGCCATTAAGGAATGGAAAATCCCCACATCCATAAAGCATCTGCGAGGATTTCTCGGGTTGACAGGGTATTATCGCAAGTTTGTTAAGAATTATGGGAGAATAGCAGCACCTCTAACAACATTATTGAAGAAAGATGCATTTTCATGGACTCCTAAAGCAACAAAGGCCTTCGAACATCTTAAAGAGGCAATGTGCCAAGCACCGGTCTTAGCTACACCGGACTTCACAAAAACCTTTATTGTGGAATGTGATGCTTCAGGAAATGGAATTGGTGCTGTTTTAATGCAAGATGAAAGACCCATTGCTTTTGAAAGTCGTCCAATCAAGGGAAAGTTTTTACACAAAGCTATTTATGAGAAGGAAATGTTGGCAATACTCCATGCACTTAAGAAATGGCGACCCTACCTAATGGGAAGACACTTCAAGGTAAAAACGGATCATGATAGCCTTAAATACTTTTTAGAACAAAGATTATCCTCTGAAGAGCAACAAAAGTGGGTCACAAAGATGTTGGGTTATGACTTTGAAATCATCTACAAAAAAGGGAAGCAAAATGTGGTGGCAGATGCACTCTCAAGAAAGGATGAGGATGTGGAAGCATTGTTGTGCGCCATTTCTATTATCCAACCAGATTGGATAAACGAAGCAAGGGAGGAATGGAAGAATGACGAAGAAGTGTGGGCACTTATTCGAAAGTTACAACAAGATTCCAGTATGTCTGATACATTTAGCTGGAAAAATGATTCGTTATGGTACAAAGATCGCTTATACCTCTGTAAGAATTCCCAGCTAAAACAAAAGATTCTTATGGAATTGCACACTTCTCCCTTAGGAGGGCACTCAGGATTTTTAAAAACTTACCACAGGGTTAAGAAGGAATTTTTTTGGGATGGCCTTAAATCAGATATTCAAAAGTTTGTGGCGGAATGTTTGGTTTGCCAACAAAATAAAGTTGAAACAATTAAGACACCAGGTCTATTACAACCTTTATCCATTCCAAGCCAACGTTGGGAGGAGGTTTCAATGGATTTTATCACAGGTTTACCCAAGTCTGAGGGAAAGAGTGTCATCATGGTGGTAGTTGACAGACTTACCAAGTATGCACACTTTTGTGCATTATCACATCCATTTAAAGCCAGTACAGTTTCTACTGCATTTATGGAAACAATTCAAAAGCTACATGGAAACCCAAAGATTATTGTAAGTGACAGAGATCCCATTTTCACTGGAAATTTTTGGACAGAATTATTTTCTTGTCTTGGTACTCAGTTAGCTCATAGCTCATCTTATCATCCTCAATCTGATGGGCAAACTGAGATAGTAAACAAATGTTTGGAAGGATATCTTCGTTGCTTTGTATCTGATAAACAGACACAATGGGTCAAATGGTTGCCTCTGGCTGAATGGTGGTATAACACTTCCTTCCATACAGCAACAAAAATGACCCCATTTATGGCACTTTATGGGTATCAACCACCATCCATCACATCATATTTAAGAGAAAATTCTAAGGTTCAGGCAGTGGAACATCACATCGAACATCAACAACAAGTCCTCCAACTCTTAAAGGATAACCTCGTGTTGGCACAGAATAGAATGAAACAACAGGCAGATCAACATCGCAGTGAAAGAAGTTTTGATGTAGGTGATTGGGTATTCCTACGGCTACAACCATATAAGCAAATGTCCCTCAAGCAAGCTAAGAAGGATAATAAATTATCACCAAAGTATTATGGTCCATACAAGGTGTTGCAAAAGATTGGTACTATGGCATACAAATTGGAGCTTCCTGCAGCTTCTCGATTGCACCCAGTTTTCCATGTTTCATGTTTAAAGAAGGTTATAGGCGACAAGCTCCCAGTTCAAACAATATTGCCAGAACTTGACGAGGAAGGAAAAATTATATTGGAACCGGAAGCAGTCACAGAAACAAGAACTCGACAGCTACAAAATCGATCAATTTCAGAGTATCTTATCAAGTGGAAGAACTTATCCGCTGAAGATTCCACATGGGAGGATGAGAATTTTATGCAGAAGTATCCAGAACTACTCAAGCGTTGAGGACAACACTTTTTTGAAGGAGAGGGGCATGTTGGGTCCCTATAATACTAGTGATTACCCCATTACTATTGTAGTTATACCCCTTATTAATATTGTTGTGCCCCTATTGCCCCCATATTGTTATTACTGTGCCCCATAGAATCCCTCTATTGTTATTTTTGTGGCTTTATATTATTATTGTTAGGTCGGCTGGATTATATTGTGACTCCTTAGACTCCTATATATAGAAAGGAGGTTTTGTCATTTGTATCATCCAAGAATTGTTCATTTATGTAATGTAAAGGAGGTTGCCCCCTTGAAGAGGCTGAATTCTAAGTCGTGGATCTATCTTTTCTATCTTTTCTTGAGCTGGTTTCATAACAGGGACCTTGGGAGAGGTAACCAACATTATTTCCATCTTCTTGAATTATGTGGTGTACTCCTATAAACTCTTCCCTTGTCTCTACCTGAAGTAATGCCACCAAATCCATTGGTCTTCTACATACCCAATAGCGCAAAATTGGGATTTTATGTGAGTATTGAAATCCTCTGACTTAGTTACTGTGGAATCCCCCTATAGCCACAAGGTTTCTATGTGGCTTTCCCACCAAGTAAAGGGATGGTCTTGTTAGGCAGACAAATCTCGTCTTGCGAACAAGACAAGATCTCCTTATATTCAATGGTTGAATATAGTAACAAACAAACAAACTAGTAAATATTTCTCTATGTTCTTTCTTAATGAATCATAAGCAAGAGTGATGGAGTATGAAACCCATACCTTTCAAACAAAATTCCCAATGAAGATCCTCACTAGGATTTGATGTGGCTTTCCAATGCTCAGAATCTTGACCTGCAAACACAATAACAACAAAGGACAAAATGCATATGATAGATAAATGACTCAATAAAGCTCATACTAGTGATCAAGCAGAATAGTACCTAATCATTATCAATGGAAAAATAGAAGTAAACACATAATACATCAACTCCATTGAACAATATAGTGAGAACAAAACACTCTTTTGAATTTTAAATGAATGAAAAGAAGAAATAAAACCTTAGCCTTGATGTTGCAAACCTCCTTCCAATATTCTCCAATCCTCCCTTAAGTGACAACCTTCTAGTCCTAATTCGAAAACATAAGTTTACATTCCAAAGTCCTCATTTACCCTCTAGTTTATGTTGAAATTATAGACCAAGAGGAGGAGATTTCAGATCCTCTTCTCAAGGGACGAGATCCATAAATCGAGGGGTTAGGGTTCCACAAAGAGAGGGAGTTTGATTCATGAACCAAGGGATGAGGCCCAAGTATGTAAAAGTTCGAGCCATTTTGGTTGAGAAATATTCTCCTGACAAGGCTTCTAGAATTTGTTTTATTTTTATTTTTACCCACGGTAAGGGATTTGCATAGTTTTTTAGTGGAAGACAAAGCACATGATTGTGCAAGCCACAATGGTCAAAAATGCGCTTGCATAGGCAATGGCTAGGAAAATTGTGCAAATGCTTGAAAATAGGTTTTTAAGTAATGTAATCCAAGATTCTTGTTATTCTTGGGATTATTTTGCTTCCAATATTGTAGGGGAATGCTTGGAACACTCCATCGAACAACGAGAGATCTGGATTGGCGTCATTTTCCTAATGGTGACAAAATTATGTGTAAAAGATTGCCCCCTAAAGTGCGAAGTCATAAAATATGTTTGAGGATTGAAGTGCTTTATCATGCCAAAGTTCAAATTGGATACCAATTAGCTGGAGACTTGAAACAAACAATCAAGGATTACACTACAATATCTTCATATAATCATCATTGAGGTAGGCATTCCCATACTCAAAGCAAAATTATCTCAAATAATCAGTATGGAAATTCCTACCTCGGTGATGATTATATGAAGATATTGTATTGTAATCCTTGGTTGTTTGTTTTAGGTCTCCAACCAATTGGACTCTAATCCAACATTTCGCATGATAAAGCGCTTTAGTCCTCAAACATATTTTCCGACTTTCCACTTTAGGGTCTATCTGTTACACATCATTTTTTCATCATTAGGAAAATGACCGCCAATCTGGATCTCTCGTCGTTTGATGAAGTGTTCCAAGCACTCCCCTATAATGTTGGAATCAAAACAATCACAAAGATAACAAGAATCCTAGATTACATTACTTAAAGGCTTATTTTCAAGCACTTGTGTCATTTTCCTAGCCATTGCCTACGCAAGCATAGTTTTGACCATTGTGGCCTATGCAATCTTATGCTTTTCCTTCCACTAAAAACTACACAAATCTCTTAACTTGGGTAAAAATAAAAAAATCAAATTATAAAAGCCTTGTTGGGGGAATATTTCTCAACCAAAAGTCCTTAAGTTCCTGCATACTTGGGCCTCATCCCTTGGTTCATGAATCAAACTCCCTTTCTTTGTTGGACCCTAATCCCTCTATTTATGGATCTCATCCCTTAAGAAGAGGATCTCAAACCTCCTCCTCTTGGTCTATAAATTCAACACAAATTATAGGGTAAAGGAGGACTTTAGAATGTAAACTTATGTTGTCAAATTAGGGCTGGAATCTTGTCACTTAAGGGAGGATTGGAGACTATTGGAAGGAGGTTTTCAACATTAAGGATAAGGTTGTATTTCTCCTTTTAATAGTCTCCAATCCTTCTTCCTCTATGTTATGAACCCTAAGATAAACATCTAATTGTTGCAACCGCCGATTTAATTTTAAACCGACAATATCACCTTAATATGGCTTCATATTGTCCTTCCCTTCCATCTTGAGTAGGGACTATGAATGGTTCATGGAAATCAAACCACACACTTCTTTTTCAAGTTATCTCTTACACTCCTTCTCTGATTCTTCCCATTCCCTTGATTTTCCCTCTAATCTAACCTTTGAATTGAAACCTTTATCTTCTTTGATTCCAAGCTTCTTTAACAAAGTGACCATGAGGAGGTCCATATTATGGTTGATATCATGTGTTTGTGGAAATAAACAAATGGAGCACTATTACGAAGATGAGGCCATGTATGGAAATGGGGCAAACATTGTTATCAATGGCATGACTTATTTTCGTCCAATCCCATGAAGACATTTGTCCCTTCATGAAATTTCAAATCAAAAGGATACATCATTTTTATTATGAAGCAAAAGTATCATGTTATAATCCTTGGGTTGACATGATGCCTCTACTATCACACAAGATATTCATATTACGATTATGATTATGAAACATTAAGCCTCTACTCAAAGAGTCCTGGTAGCATTATGAGAATTAGTCTTGACTTGACTATGTGGAGGCGCCCTATTTTTTTTGGCTTTTGATTTGGTCAAGTGAGCATGGAGTGCCCTTTGGATCTATGTACTTTTGGTCATTAGGTTGGCCCTCTATTCAGTTTTTTAAATCCCTATTGTTCAAGGGCTTGCTAGCTCAAAGAAATTGTAGTTTATGCTTCTACCCTCTTTTATGCAAGTATTAATCCTTTTGCTATTTTATTTTGTGTTTCCTAGACTGAAGTGCTTGCTCTAATTATGCCATTCTCATTCATTGGAATAGTTTTTTGGTGGGGCATTGATAGATGTGAGGTTTCATGTCTTGGCTCTAATGGACTAGTTTGGCTTCTGGCAAGTTATCCGAGCATGTCATATGGGGTTTTCAACTAGTAACTTCACATTAATTGAGTCATGCACGAGAAGGGACATTTGGTCTTATAGCCTCCCTCCTTCAAGCTAGTAGTTGAGGTCTTTAGGCTTAGGCTTGGGGTTTTCTCTTTTCCATTGCCTAAGTGACTTAAGAGTGGAATATTCTTTGGGGTTCTCATGGAACTATGGAATTATTTTAGGATTTTTTTAAAGGGACAAGTCTAAAGTGAAGGCAATAGTGCCTCAATACAATTATTCTCCAAAAATCTCCAATATTAGTAAACAAACACAACAAAATTGGAAATTTTTAACCTACCTAAGCAAAAGAGGCATATGAATAAGCTAGAAGAAGAATGTAAAGCATTGCATTATATTTAAATTGTTTCAAACTAAAACTAATTTGGCCCTTCTATGATAAAATAAACATTGGTAGTTGACCATAACAAGGATGCATTAGTGCATCCCCTTCTAGAATTGAATGAGAAGGTGCAGGGCAATGAAAATATAGTAGAAACTGCAGCCAACAACAATCCCATCTTTAGTTAGTTTCTAGCTTTTTAGAACAATAAGGATTTTATTATATTAAAAGGGTCATTATATACCTAGAAAATTTACAAATATGTCTAATGTGCTCCTTCAAAAAAAATTACAACTTTGAGATGCTATATATGAAAATTTGTTGATTCCTAAGGCTACTAGAAACTAACTATTACGTAGTCTACTGCTCATAAAATATGGCCAAAATACTTTATTTTCTAAGGAAAAATTTGTAATTCTATTTATATATATAAACAAAGTTACATTAGTAGATGTTTGGTAGCATTTGTGCAACTTGTAGCCTATGAAATGTGTTTTCCAAACAAAAATATAGATATTATCTCCTCCATACCTTCAACTTTAAGCCTAATTACATTTTTTGATACATATGCAATCAATTCATATGGAAAGTACATCCATATGATTTTACAACAAAAACGATCTCAAAAAAGTAGCATCTATCCTGAAAGAGAGTTATCAAGTACTATTAACAAAAAATAATATAAAGTTGTATGCATTTTTTAGTATGTCAGCAAGGCCCAAGGGTTGAGAAAAAATATTGTTGCTTGACTTCTTATTTTGTGACTTTGCTTGTGCCTTTGTCCAAATGCAATCTAGCTTTGGAGAGGGCACCTACTTTTGAATTTCTATGTCTATAAACTTCATCAAAAAGAAATATTAGAGAAAAAGGGTTCCTGCTAACAAATGTTGTGGTAATGAGGGAGAACATAGTAAATTAGAGTTTGAATTATTCCCATCATCCAATTAATTACAATTTGTGGCTCCCCATAAACATGAAATTGTGTTATTCCTTGATCATGAGGCAACTAAAGAACTAATTTTAGAGAAAATAATTCCACAAAATTAATTGAATCCTAGAAAATGTTTCAATATTTCAGTTTCTCAAATCAATGTAGGTTACATGTGATGATGTGTTGAGTATTAGGCAAAATCTTTTATAATATAACATTTGGAGTATTTATAGGATATGCTAAGGTTTATTTTGTCGGATTGTTTTATGTTGAGTTATTATGTAATACATATGAGTTGTTTTGTATTTTGGTATGAGATTGAATAAATGAGTATTGAGAGCATGTAGAAACTAATGTTTAACCTATTTGGTGAATAGGTTAAGGTGTCATTAAATTGTTTTGTGTTGAGTTGTTGGGTAGTGCGTATGGAACTTTATCTTCTTGCATAAGAGGTAACCAATGATAATTGAAATTATTGAAAAATGGTGTTTAATTGATTTGGTGAATAGGTTAAGGTTTTTGTTTTATTGAGTTGATTTGGTGAATAGGTTAAGGTTTTTGTTTTATTGAGTTGATTTGTCGTGTAATGCATATGAATTTTTTTCTTATCTTCTTGCATGATAGGGAACAAATGATTAGCGGAAATATATAGAAGCAACATATGAAGAATTTGGTGAATAGGTCAAGATGTCTATTTTATTGTGTTATTTTGTGTTGAATTGTTATGTAGTGTACATGGGTTTTTTATCTTCTTACTTGAGAGAGAATAAGTGATCATTGAATATATATAAAAGCAATGAATGCATTATGTAAGGACATTTGTTTTACTTGGTGAATGGGCTAAGGTGTTTATTTTGTTAGGTTTTTTTGTGTTAAGTTGTTATGTAGTGAATAAGGTTTTGTTTTCCTGTTACTAGTTATATAAAAATGGCCTTTTGATTTTTTCTAAACATAGTGCTTTTACGGATTCACATATGAGAAGTAGACAAATTGCAATGTTTAAAACATTATATATATATATATATAGCGAGAGAGAGAGAAAGAGAGAAAGAGAGAGGGGTTAGAAACTTAGATTGAACAAATGTGTGAAAATGGCCTTTAATGATTTTTATTCAAAAGTATAGTGGACCGTGAATATACATAAAAAATTAGGATAAGTAGATATCATATATGAGAAACAATGAAGATGATGATGCTAGAAGAGGATTTTTAGGTTCATCGGGATGAGTATTTATTCAAGGTTGATAATGATAACATTAGAATGGGGCAAAAGCGATGGTTATTAAATATGTCATTACATGTCCATTAAGGAGTGTTTATACGTGGTTAGTTTAATATCTCTTAATCTACTTATTTGTACTTTGTAAACTTACTTGTACTTAACTTTATTGTGCTTAATAAGTCTTCTTGACATGTATCTTTATATGGAAGAGTTTATCATCTTCTCCTCTTCATGTTGTTGTAGGATACTCATATACAATCCCTTATCCATTGATGTGTAGACAATATTCTCATCCATGTTCGAGCAACTTTCCACCTAATTGCCTGAATCTGTTGGCATGATACTTTTCTTCTTCCCTTCCTTCTTCCAATTATTTGAATTGATTTCTAGATGTAATTTCCAACATTTCTTCTATGTGTGACCTTCAATGTTACAATGGTTTTAGTGGTTGTTGGGATCTTTGCATAGGTGTCTTGTGATTGTTATCATTTTGTCATTTTCCCCTTTCAACCTATTCTTCCCTTCTTTATAAGATTCCTAGCATTCTTTTTGCTTTGACCTACTTGATTTCCCTTTCTTCAATCTTATGTTTTTTTAGTATTGTGCCTATACATAAGGCGTATTCATTGTTTGGTTTGAACAATATCACTTTCTTTTATAGATGATTTTTTAGACCCCTCAAATACTTGAGGAGTACATATGGGATCTTGGGAGAGGTAACCGAAATCATTTCCATCTTCTTAAATTATGTGGTGTACTCCTATAAACTCTTCTCTTGTGTCTACCTGAAGTAATGCCACCAAATCCAATAGTCCTCTACATACCCAATAATGTAGAATTGGGATTTTATGTGAGTATTGAAATCCTCCCACTTAGTTACTGGGGGATCCCCTTGTAGCCTTGAGGTTTCTATGTGGTTTTCCCACCAAGTAAAGGGATGGTCTTGTTAACAACAAAAGATCTCCTTAGATTCATTGGTTGAACATAGTAACAAAGAAACAAACTAATAAATATTTATCTAGGTTCATTCTTGTTAAATCATAAGCAAGAGTGATGGAGTACGAAACCCATACATTTCAAACTAAATACCCGATGAAGATCCTCTCTATGGTTCTATGTGGCTTTCCAATGCTCTGAATCTAGACCTGCAAACACAATAACAACAAAGGATAAACTGCATAGGATAGATAATTGACTCAATAAAACCCATTATAGTGATCAAGGAGAGTAGTGCCTAATATCATTATCAATGGAAAAATAGAAGTAAACGCATTATACATAAGCTCCATTCAATAATATAGTGAAAAATAAACACTCTTTTGCATTATAAATGAATGAAAAGGAACAATACAACCTTAGCCTTGATGTTGCAAACCTCCTTACAATAGCCTCCAATCCTCCCTTAAGTGAAAATATTACAACCCTAATTTGATAGCATAAGTTTAGACTCCAAATTCCTCCTTTACCCTCTAGCCTGTGTTGAATTTATAGACCAAGAGGAGCAAGTTTGAGATACTCTTCTCAAGGGATGAGATCCGTAAAGAGAAGGATTAGGGTTCCAAAAAGAGAGGGAGTTTGATTCATGAACCAAGAGATGACGCCCAAGTATGAAGGATTTCGAGGCCTTCTGGTTGAGAAATATTCCCTTGACAAGGCTTCTAGAATTTGTTTTTAATTTTTACTCGTGCTAAGATATTGCACATTTTTTAGTGGAAGACAGAGTGCAGGATTGTGCAAGCCAAATGGTAAAAAATGCACTTGTGCATGCAATGGCTAGGAGAATTGCACAGGTGCTTGAAAATAGGGTTTTAAGTAATGTAATCTAGGATTCTTGTTATTCTTGGGATTATTTTGCTTCCAACATTGTAGGGGAATTCTTGGAACATTCCAACGGATAACGAGAGATATGGATTGGAGGTCATTTTCCTAATGGTGACAAAATGATGTGTAACAGATTGCTCCCTAAAGTGCAAAGTCAGAAAACATGTTTGAGGACTAAAGCACTTTATCATGCCAAAGTTCAAATTAGAGACAATTTAGATGGATACATGAAGCAAACTATCAAGGATTACAATACAATATCTTCATGTAATCATCATTGAGGTAGGAATTCCCATACTCAAAGCAAAAGCATCTTAAAGAATCAGTATGGAAATTCCTACCTCACTGATGATTATATGAAGATATTGTATTGTAATCCTTGATTGTTTGTTTTAGGTCTCCAAACAATTGGTCTCTAATCCAAACTTTGGCATGATAAAGTGCTTCAGTCCTCAAACATATTTCTGACTTTGCACTTTAGGGGGAAATCTGTTACACATCATTTTTTCACCATTAGGAAAATGACTGCCAATCTGGATCTCTCTTCGTTCGATGAAGTGTTCCAAGCCTTCCCCTATAATGTTGGAATCAAGACAATCCCAAAGATAACGAGAATCCTATATTACATTTCTTAAAAGATTATTTTCAAGCACTTCCGCAGTTTTCCTAGCCATTGCTTGTGCAAGCGTAGTTTTGACCATTATTGCCTACACAATCTTGTGCTCTGTCTTCCACTAAAAACTATGCAAATACCTTAACGTGGGTAAAAATAAAAAACAAAATTCTAAAAACCTTGTTGGAGGAATATTTCTCAACCAAAATTCCTCAAACTCCTACATACTTGGGCCTCATCCCTTCGTTCATGAATCAAAATCCCTCTCTTTGTGGAACCTTGATCCCTCTCTTTATGGATCTCATCCCTTAAGAAGAGGATCTCAAACCTCCTCCTCTTGGTCTATAAATTCAATACAAGCCAAGGGTAAAGGAGGACTTTAGAATGTAAAATTATGTTGTCAAATTAGGGTTGGAAGCTTGTCACTTAAGGGAGGACTGGAGACTAATTGAAGGAGTTTTTCAACATCAAGGCTAAGGTTGTATTTATCCTTTCAATAGTCTCTAGTCCTTCTTCCTCTATGTCATGAACCCTAAGGTAAACATCTAATTGTTGCAACCAGTGATTTAATTTTAAATGGTCACTCTCACCTTAATATGGATTCATATAGTCCTTCCCTTCCATCCTGAGTAGGGATTATGATTGGTTCATGGAACTTTAACTACATTATTCTTTTTCAAGTTCTCTCTTACACCCCTTCTCTGATTCTTCTCATTCCCTTGATTTTCCCTCTAATCCGACCTTTGAGTTGGAACCTTTATCTTCTTTAATTCCAAGCTCATTAACAAAGTGAGCATGAGGAGGTCCATATTATGATTGATATCATGTATTTTGTGGAAACAAACAAATGGAGCACTATTATGAAAATGAGGTCATGTATGGAAATGGGGCAAACATTGTCATTAATGGCATTACTTAATTTCATCCAATCCCATGAATACATTTGTCCCTTCATGAAATTTCAACAAACATATAAATGGTTCCTATTATGAAGTGCAAGTATCATGTTATAATCCTTGGGGTGACATGACGCCTCCATTATCACGCAAACTAGTCGTATTATGATTATGATTATGAAACATTAAGCCTCTACTCAAAGAGTCCAGGTAGAATTATGAGAATCAGTGTTGACTTAGCTATGTGGAGGCCGCCCTATTTTTTTGGCCTTTGATTTGGTCAAGTGAGCATGAGAGTGCACTTTGGATCTAGGTACTTTTGGCCATTAGGTTGGCCCTCAACTCAGTTGTTTAAATCCCTCTTGTTCAGGAGCTTGCTAGCTCAAAGGAATTGTAGTCTATGCTTATGCCCTCATTTTGGTAAGTAGTAGTTCCTTTGCTATTTGATTCTTTGTTTCCTAGACCGAAGTGCTTTCTCTACTTATGCCATTTTCATTCATTAGAATACTTTTTTGGTGGGGAATTTATAGATGTGAGGTTTCTTGTGTTGGCTCTAACGGATTAGTTTAGCTTCTTGCAAGTTATCCCAACATGTCATGTGGGGTTTTCAACTAGGAACTTCATATTAATTGAGTCATGCACGATAAGGGACATTTGGTCTTAAAACCTCCCTTCTTCAAGCCAACAGTTGAGGTGTTTAGGATTAGGCTTGTGGTTTTCTCTTTTCCACTGCCTAAGTGACTTAAGAGTGGAATATTCTTTGGGGTTCTCATGGAACTAAGGAATTATTTTAGGAATTTTTTTTGAAGGGATGAGTCTTAAGGCTACTAGAAACCAACTATTAACGTAGTATACTCCTCACAAAATATGCCCAAAATACTTTATTTCCAATGAAAAAATTGTAATTCTATTTATATATATAAACAAAGTTACATCGGTAGATGTTTGGTAACATTTGTGCAACTTGTATCCTATGAAATGTGTTTTCCAAACAAAAATATAGATAGTATCTCCTTCCCATACCTTCAAATTTAAGCCTACTTACATTTTTAAATACATATGCAATCAATTCATATGGAAAGTACATTCATATATGATTTTACAACAAAAAAGATGTCAAAAAAGTAACATATATCCTGAAAGAGAGTTCTCAAGTACTATCAACAAAAAAGTAATAAAGTTGTACACCTTGTGTAGTATGTTAGCTAGGCCCAAGGTTGAGAAAAAAACATTGTTGCTTGCATTTTTTTTTTGTGACTTTGCATGTGATTTTGGCCAAATGCAATCCAAATTTGTAGAGGGCATCTACTTTTGAATTTATATGTTTATAAACATGATCAAAAGGAAATATTAGAGAAATAGGATTCTTACTAACAAATTTTGTGATAATGAGGGCGAACAAAGTAAATTCTAATATAATTTTTTCCCATTATCCAATTAACTACAATTTGCGACTTGCCATAAACATGAAATTGTGTTATTCCTTGATCATGAGCCAACCCAAGAATTAATTTTAGAGAAAATTATTCCACACAATTAATTGAATCCAAGAAAATGTTTGTTGAGATAGTGAAGTGTTTGTTAGTGGAAACATGTAAGACTACTTTAGTCCCTCCCTCCATTAGAGGGAGAGCCTTGAGTTTCCCCATCAAAGAAGGCCCAAGGATAGTCTATCTGAATATCAGGCTCTTAGAGAGGAATTTTTGTTTTTATATGAATGATTGGTTTTATAGCATTGGTGATGGTCAAACTATGAATAGCAACATTGATGGTGACAAGATATATTTCTACAAATGTAGATAGGTTTATCTCTAACCATATACCTATTGTCTCTCCAAAATAAATCATCTTTTTCACTCTATTTTCTTTCATTTTCCTTTATATTTACCATATTCCAAAACTCCATAACCTTACATTAAGACCATTTTCATGATTATATATGGGTTTAGACTTATTATTTTTTAAAGCATTTATTTTAGTATTTTGAATGAATTTATGGTTAAATATTTGAAAAATAACATGTTTTCATTTACATCTAAAAATTGTATGAGTTTTATTATGCTTGTAGGCATATTTCAAGATTCCAACAAAGTCATATTTGGCCACTAAGCCTCAAATTCGAATTTTCTCTTCAAAATATTGAAGATTTGAGGAATATTTGGTATCATTATTCAAGCACATTCAATGGAGAAGAATCATGGAAGTTTTGATAAGTTTCTCCTATCAAAGATATTAGAGATTTATGAAAGGATTTGTAGAGATAATTATCTCCTAATTTTAGAAAATTGGTTGTACCTACTTGAGAGAAAAGTGGATCTGAATTTATTAGTTGTTTATCCTTTTCTCAAAGAAACTCATGTATAAATAAGAATGCTTTATCCATTTGAGAGGGGAGGAAGGGAGAAGAAATTTAGAATTTGTAATCATAATACTTGAAGAAATATATTTATAGCTAGACTGCGATCTTTTAGAGCTTGCTCCAAGCCTATTTTACTTAATACATGTTGCTATTCTAATTTTCAACTTCTAGTGTGCTTGTTGAGCATTGGAGGACCCCCTTTGCCAAGGTCCATTCTTTTATTTCTTTGTTTATAGTTTTAGATTTCAATCATACAATAAATTTATATGCTTTCATAGAAATAGATTTCAATTGCTTTCTAGATTAAATTTACAACTTTCATATATAAAAATTACCCACTTTTCTATATTAAATATTTCCATGCCTTCATAGACTAAATTTCAAATTCTTTCATAGATTAATTTTACATGCTTTCAAGAATCATATTTACATGCTTTCATAGATTAATTTTCCATGCTTTAATAAATTAAATTTTCAATGCTTTCTCCCCTAAATGGGGTGTGAGCCAGAGGGTGGCCCCATCAAGATAGTTGAAATGATGAGTATGTTAAGGTACAAAACCACTGCCACTCACACGCTCGAGGCAATGGGTGCGGTGGAATTTTGCATGTATAAGGCTACCAACATAGAGGAAGGTGGAAAAGGTTTTTGGGTAAGTTTTATGCCGGTGGAGAATATAGTGGGAATAGTGTTGGCAGTCTCTGCGACCAAGCGAGTGTGGTAGAGCGTTTGCAGTAGGGGGACTTTGTAAACAGTTCAGTGCATCATCTCAAGAAGCGACAGAGGTTCCATCAGCTAAACAAAGGCAATCGGGTATGTGAACTATTTTTTCCTCCCCTCCATTATGCTCCCCTGTGTCTGGTTTGGTATTTTGGTTTTGCATGGGGGAAATTGGCTGGTGCGTGGGGGGAAATTGAGTTGGGGGAATTTTCTGGCATCAGTAGTCTGGAAGAAGAACATTATCCCCACTAAAACCTCTTCGGTGTCAATTCGCTATGAAATTTTCCTCTCCTGCATGGGGTTAATTTGGTTTTGAGGCAGGGGTGCCAACCCTGGGGAATATTATTGTCTAGTTTGGTTTGAAGACATGGGGGTCGGGTGTTGGGATACTATCAATGTTTGTTTTATTGTTGAAGCTTTATTTCTTATGGCTGGATGTCTTATGGGGTCGTACATCCAAGGGCTGGGTCAAAGGGTCTAGGAATTGGCATGAAACTGGAGCTAGCTATGCTAGAATTGGATTGTTGGGTGAAGGTTGTTTGGCAAATGGCTCTTTTGCTGGCTGGCTCTTGGGGTTGTGTAACCAAGGCTTGCGTCAAAATTCTTGCGAGGTCACTATAGAGGGGATGCACCACCCTAGAGTCTATAGGGTCATTGAGGTGGTTATGCATTACCTAGGTTGGGGGATTGGTCATAAAAATGCTAGAATTGGTTATGAGGGGTTTGGAATTTGTGTTCTGGGTTGCTCTACTAAAGGGCATAGGGTTGGCTGGTTGTCGGGGTTCCACACCCATAGCCTGGGTCGAAGTGTCTGCAAGGGTCATAATGGGTTTGGGATTTTTAAATTTTTATTTATGAAAAACAACTTGGGGGGCACGAGATTGCATGCATAGTTAGGGTGGTGGACTTTGGTGGGTAGTAAGGATTGCGGGCAGTGGAAAGACAAAGCATAATTTTTCATCAATTCTAGTTTATTTCTTCCATGACAAATATGTGAGGGGTTATGAGGCTCACCTCCTCACCTGCACAGGGAATTCCCAGTTTTTATTTGATTATTAGGCTTCAGAACTATGTGGTTATGACTAGAACAATGAAGACTATGGGCCGAGGCAAGAGGCCTTAGGAGGTTGAGCAGGAGAATGAACCCAACTCCTTGGGTGGGAGACACGGTAGAAATATAGTCACTAACCTCATCAATGAAGCAGTCTCAGCATATAGGGAGGGGACCAACGAGGAGATTAGGAGACTGATAGAGGAATAGGAAGCCGATTTGAACCGCTAGGCGAGTGTGACTAAGATAGAGATGGAAGAGTGGCAAATCCTTGTGCCAAACCATGGACACACTTGAGGGTGAGTGACATAGTTCAAGAAGACCCCGTATCTGTATTGTCTTATGATAAGTCTCTTGGGCAGGGCCATGGAGCAAATTTCGATGAGCATGACAACAATTGTACAGGACTTTCCCAATTACAAATAGGATTTCCAGAAGATGAAATTTCAAATGCAGAAACAAGAAGGATGCCTCAACCACATTGAGAAATAGTTCCCTTGTTTGTTCTCATAGATAGAGATGTTTGGTTCCAATGTTAAAGATCTGGCTCCAGTCGAATCTGCCTCTACCGAGCAGGATGATTAGAATGTTTCTTTTCCATCATTTTTTATGAGTATTTATGCAAATAGATTTTACTTTTCAATTTGTAGTGATATATGCTTATAGCCAAACAGAGTATGGACGTGGACATGATAATAAAACTTATATAGCTTGGATAGAAAGTCTCTGTATTTTTTGCTACTGGATGGTTTATCATGCGGTTAGGTGGCAACAAACTTAGTTTCCTGATGGGAAAGTTGAGGCCAACTAACCTGTTTTATGTGGTTGTAACTTGCTTATTGATTAATTAATGGAAAGGAAGGATCTAACAAGCTTACAAAAAAAAAATTTCCAATGCTTCCCTAGATTATTTTTCCAATGCTTTCCTAGAATAAATTTTCGTTTCTTTCCTAGATTAAAATTCCATTTCTTTCCTAGATTAAGATTTCTATCACTTTCCTAATTTAGATTTCCATTAATTTTTCATAGATTAAAATTTCCTTTCATGTTAACTTACATATGGTAGAATCAGAAACTAAATCTATGCATATATTTTTTCACACACATTGTAAGTTTACAAACCTGGATTAACAATTTAATGTAACAAAATTTAAAGGACAATTAAATCGACCTACAATACCCCATATCACTATGAGGTGGAGAGATTTGTTTTGAATTTTTTTTGATCGTAATAGCCATATTTTGAGACAAATATCAATAGAAGGACCTTCCCAAGAATATTGGTGTCCTTCATGAAGACAAATTTCATTCCAAATAGTGCATGTAAAGGGTCATCTAATGAACAAATGGTCCACATATTTAGACTCAACTTGCAGAAGGGGGAATATTTAGGCCCATTAAAAGATCTTTTATGTAGGTTGTCCCATGTTGGTGCTTTAAAAAAAATCCTAATTGATATCCATATAAAAATTTTAGATTTGGGAGGGTAGTTTAATTTCTAGATATTTTTCCCTGACCACGGAGAATCAATGATTCCTTTGTCTTCTGCTAAAGTAGGACACCCAAACTTTGGACAGTATAATCCATTTTGACTTTGAGTCCAAACCAATTTTTCCTCATTGTCTGATATGGCTACATTTGAAAATTTTAGGCCCTGTATGTATTGTGTCCAAGATTTAGCATTAGTTTCATCCAAATTCATGACTTTATAGGATAGTCATTCCTATTGTCCACTTGTATGATTTATGATAGAGATTTAATTGTGAGTGAAAATCGCTTTGTTGTTTATAGGTTGAATTAATGGATCAAGGAGAAAGTATTAGTGTTGGCATCCTATCCAAGGATTCTTTCCTATTAATATTTTGAAGCCATTCTTGACCCTCCAACAAAGGAAAGTGATAAAAAGAAAAGCATTTATGATGGCTTTCCAGATAATAGAACCATTTTTTTTCTAAATTTTGAGGCAGTTTGATGCAATGCAAAGTAGAAAGGGAGTTGATGTATTTTTTATGGATAGTATGAGCTGAAAAACTAGCTCCTTGAATGATTTTGAGAACCATGAAAAAACAATTAGACCCCAACCACCTTGCACTTTTGAAATGGCTATGGAATTCCATGTTGTAAGATAATATGTTGTTCTCCCTTATTTTTCTACCCAATGGAAATGGATGGTCATGTATTCAATTTTTTGTAGTATTCTAAGGGGAATCCATGGCATGGATTCCTTCTATTACAAATTTACAAAGGACAAGCCTACTATCCCTAGATAACCATTTACTGCACCAAACGTGAATTTATTTTCCCACCTCTTCAATTATCCAATTCCATATATATTTTGGATAATGATTTGGTTTTAATATATAGCCTAGATGTTTTAATCCTTGATCTATATTAAAATTAGGAGAAGAAAAGTGGCCCTCCACTTATAATTTTTCTTTATTTGAAAACCCATAATCATATATGAAAGATTTTTAAAAACCTATGATCATACCTTCCTTAGTGAATAATCCCAAAACATAGTTTAATGAGTGAAGATGGCCCAAATTTCCATAATATCAAGATATCATCTACAAAAAGTATATGAGTTAAAGTGCAATTTTAAGAGATGGTGATCCCCATATACCTACCTCTGTCCTTTGCATATAATATAAACATACTGAGACAATTAGCAACAAGGGAAAAAAGGAGGGGAGATAATGAACATCCTTGTCTCAATCCCATTTCCCTACAAAATAAGGGAAAGGTTGCACCATTTATCAAGAGAGAAAAAAAGAAGAAATGTTGATACAATTCATTACCCACTTGACCATAGATTTGGCTGAACCAAATATCTCTTTTAGCCAATATCCCCTACACCATATTCCAAGCGTGAATGTGGGATCTCATGGAATAAACCAAACAAAATAAAACTAGGGCTTCCAGAGGCCAAACCACCTCAACCCTCAACCAATGACTCCATGTCACAGTCAGACATCACTAACACCAGCCAAATCTGTCTCTACCCAAAGTTGTCCAAGGCTCCAGGAACTAGTAACTCACCCACAACCTTTCAGGGCCCTGGATCATTTTTTCAACCCAGCTCTAGGACTAGTAACTCAACCCACCAAGGGCTAGAAAGAGTTTCTCCAACCTAGGCTCTAAGAATAGTAACTCAACCCAAGTTGTTCTAGGGCTTCCAGAGCATTTGTTCCAACCCACAACCATAAGGAATTACAAGCACCAATTAGAAAACAAATCAATGGACAAAACCCACAACACCATGGCTATCTAGGAAATGGAAAGGCTAGGCCAAACCATTTTCAATCCAAGCAATCTTCCATGCCAATGAAATATCATAGCCAAATAATAACATGCATATCCATGCATCCATAATCAACAAGTAAAATCACACATGCAACCTGTAATTCACAAATAAATCTAGTTATAGTTGTTGATCCATATGTTCCCTTGCACTTTCCTTCTTTTCTTTGCCTTCTTTCTCCAAATCCAATGAAAGCTAGAGTGCTAGAGTGCTCCAACAATGCTCCGACATTTCTCTAAGTATGAAATAGTACAAGAGATAAAGAATAGAGAGACAGCTCCACCATAGAACTATCAAAAGTTGTGTACTAATCCTCGTAAGCATTTTTATCATTGAGGCCTCTATTTTCTTCATTTTTTCTTAATTTTACTTTAATTTCCTCCTCATGCAGTTATGTGACATGTCATGTCCCTTTTCTCCTATTTTTCATTATTTTCATAAATAAAATGCCAATTAATGCCACTTTTCCTTTGTTAATTTCCATAGCCATTTATTAATCACCAATGATCCCCATCACTATGTTTTTCCCAACATTCAACTTGGAATACGTGTCCCATGACCTTGGTCTTATATTTTATTTATTTACATAGGAAACCAACCAGGGGATATTACATTTTCTCAACAGAAGCATAAAAACCTTGGAACATTCTCAAACCCTCGCTCATTATCAGAGCCCTTATGATCACACTAGCCCATGACTGGTCCTCTATGTTCAATTAATACCTTGTGGATATGTTAATTTATTTGTACCAATGTTGTCATGGTTTGTACATGCACCTAGCATTAACCTGTGAACTATGCAATTCATATCTACATGCACATTCAATGCAATACTCAACAAACATACATCACACATTAATTAGCCATAATTAACATTAATTAAATTATGAGCAACGAAAATACCATATACCAATAATATATTAGATCCCATACTAGGGTTTCTAAAATCCTGGCACTTACATACAAATCTCTGCAGATGGACACTTATTTGAAATAGAAGGCTAGCTGGCTACAAACCTTCCATGTTCCACCTAGCCATAGACTACGTGGTTTGTATTGTTTTAGTTGTGATTCATCCCCAAGCTGGGGCCTCAACTCCATGGGAAACAATTTGTACACCAAGAACTAGACAACAAACATTGTCTAAGATACCAACCCCAACATCCTCAGCATCCAACCACATGCGCATGACCCCATCAGTGTGTGCCCAAGTGGTGCACCCCTTCTCTTCTCCCAATGGTCCCTCAGGTCTTGTGCCACCACTTACTAGGGCATCTTATCATCAAATAGGGACAATCTTGATTTTATGGTTTATAGGAGCTCTTGTTGCTCTCTGGGGATACCAGGTATCCTTCTAAGTCAAACCAAAATAACACCCAATCAGTTATAGATCCCAAAACTATGAACTCATCGGCTCGTCACCAAACTGCGTTACACCATAACTCCAAGGTTATCAAAGTGAATCCACTGATTTCACTCCCTAGCCACAATCCACTTCCTCCAAGGCTCAATTCATTTAATCCATCATAACCAATAACAAACTTTCCAAGAAAAGTGATTTTTAAATGTATAATATTCTCTTTCCATGTGGCACCTTCTAAAGCCACATGGTCTTTAGTCCATTTTCACCAAAACATGATCACACCAGAACGGTTGCCCTTTTTTCATGAAGTTTTGTGCACTCCATACTAATTTCCATGGATTTGGTCTAAAAACATCTTATTTTATTACTATATGTACAAATTTATATCATAATTATAATTTTAGGTTCCCCATCCTCACAGCCTATAAAGGCATATTTTCCTAGGCATGTTGACCCCATAAAAATATAAACATATTTATAATGGCATGTAGGTATACAAAATATACCTCAACTCACCAACTTGATCATTTTATACATATTTTGGCTCACCAACCTAAATTTCACATGTACATGATGTTTACAAAACAAGGGTCAAGTAGGGGTATTACATCTATCACTATCTTAGGAGTATGTGTCTCTTTTTGAAAGGATACAGTCCCAACACCAATTTCCCTAACAATGGAGTCATCACCAAGAACCACCTCAATATATATGCCCCTTTTGGTAAAATTAGTAAAGTGCTCCCTGACACCTATCATATGGCATGAAGCTCCACTATCAATGTATCATAAACTGGAAGATGTATCGCTAGTGGAAATACTAACCACCAAGGAAAATGCCTCCTTGAAATTTGTAGAAAATGTATCCACCTCAACTGAAGTTGCAACATTCTTCTTCCCTTTCTTGTTAGGATAGAACTAATTAATGTCCCATCTTCTTACAAGAAAAGCATCTCACTTTACTCATGTCCTTCTCCTTCTCCTTTTTCTTACCCTTTTGCTTGGTCCCACTCATGGCACCCTTCTTGGACTTATTTTTTTCCCTTTTCCCCAAGTGAAACATTCTCCTCATCATCCCCACCATGCTAACCTCCACTCTTGGCATGTTGTCTTATCTCCTCCTGACTAAAATAATCCCACAATCTGCTCCAATCTACAATTTTATCATGGGCTACAATCCCATCAATAAAGGCATCCCACTTCTTGGGAAATCCACTCAATGTTGTCCTAACCAACTACTCATTTAGAATGGCCTCTCCCATTGTTGCCAACTCATCTCTCACTCGAGTGAATTTAGTGAGGTATAATGAAACTGTGTTGGTCTTGGTCATCTTGGTACTCCTGAGTTTTTCCCACAATATCATTTTCATGTTCTCATTGGTACTTATGTAATATTTTTTAAGGACTCCAACATATTAAAAGAAAACATATTGCTTGAAACATGGGGAATGAGGTGAAATTTGATGGCATCCATGAGAAGTCTCTTTTCCTCAACATTCTTCTTGCTGAATTCTTCCAATTGTAATGAATCAATGGCTAGTGTCATTTCTTTCTCAACAATGTCTTATAACTCAGATTTTGCAAGAACCAAAGCAATCCTCTCCTTCCATGGACTAAAATTATCAACCCCATTCAACCTATCCTCAACCCTCAAACTTGTTGTCATTTGACGTACTCAACCCAACAAAAAAATTAGATATGAACAAAGGTAAACAATTTCTCCCTCTCATACACAAATCCATGTTTATGCTTGGTGATTTTGCTTGGTGTTTGTTCCTCTCTTCACACTTTGGCCTACTTAGGTCTGATACCATGTAGAAGTTTAATGCTTAGACCCACCTTGATTTCAAGTTTAATGAAATCTCATCATGTTTTTTTCCCAACCCACATGTTTATTTTTTGTTGTCATAAAAATGAATATATCATAAATTGAAACACAAGATTCTAATCTACTTTTTCACTTTTGCTGAGATAAATCACAAGAAAACCCACAAAAATTATACACAAGAATTTTTGGGGAATAGCCCCTGGAAAAAATCCAAAGTAAAACCAATGAGAGAGAGGAGATATTTTTATTTTTTAGAGAATAATTTACACTAGTAAAATTTTCCAGCAAAATCACACAAACTTATCTCAATTTGCATGCAAAACTCCTTGGAAATTGTGCTGTACTTTTATTCCTTGATTTTTGTGCCAAAATAGCTCTAAAATGTGTACAAAGAGCCTCTTGAAATTCATTCTCAACAACCCCCTTGGATTCTATGTTTATTTGCACATTCCTTGCCTCAAAATTCGTGCCACGACCCTCAAAATTCATTCCCAATTTTTTGTATGAATAGCATGATAAATGCATTGTACCTTTATTCAATTTCTATGCTTTCTCCTCAAAAATTTATGCTAGCTACTTGGAAAATTTTGTTGTACCTATTGTATGATTTATCCCTTAGGATTTGTGCCCTTTGATATATAATTTCACCCTTGAAATTTGTGTCCTTTCTACTGCGTTTTTCTCCCTTTGAATATATGCCTCTGTTGCTCTCTCTTCTTTTCATTCAAAGAACACGAATGAAAAATTGGTGTCTTTCCCTCTCCTCGAGTTGCCTTTTTTCCCTCATGAAGAGTGACCTAACCCTTAGATGCTATGATCCAAATCTTATCCATTGAGATCAAGGTGGGGATTTAATCTCTCATTGACCCACATAAGTTATTTTGTCCCCTAAGTCACCTTTTCATTTAATTCACAAAAAATCACTTTATGACTTTATATCTCATAAAGTCACATTAACTTTATATCTTATAAATTTATGTCAAGGGGTAATGTTGGACACTTTTTCCTAGAAAAGAAACCAAACCTTAGGGAACACTTTTCCTTGGTACACTTTCCTAACATTCTAAAATAATTCCATACACCTTGGCTAAAATATGGCTTATCATAATGCTCATATAATTAAAAGGAATGCTTTTGTCCCCACTTTTAAAGATAGGAACAATGATGCTTTGTGTACAAGGCTTAGGGGAGCCTTGCTTCACTGCCAAATTGAAGAGCTTGTGTCTATGAGGGATGAGAATAAGCTCTCCCATTTTAAACATTTTAACTTGATAGTCTTCAACATCCTTAGCTTTCTCATTAGCAAGTTGTTTAACCCCAAACTCAATTTGTTCCAGAGAAAAGATATGTTAGGCCCCTATAATACTAGTGATTCCCCCATTACTATTGTCATTGTATCCCTTATTGTGATTATTGTGCCCCTATTGTCCCCATTTTGTTATTAGTATGCCCCATAGAAACCCACTATTGTTATTTTTGTGCCCTTATGTTATCATTGTTATGTCGGCTTGATTATATTTTGACCCCTTAGACTCCTATATATAGAAGGGAGGTTTAGTCATTTGTATCATCCAAGAATTGTTCATTTGTGTAATGTAAAGGAGGTTGCCCCCTTGATGAGGTTGTATTCTAAGGCATTGATCTATCTTTTCTATCTTTTTGTGAGCTGGTTTCCCAACATTTAGTATCAGAGCTTTGGATTCTAGGGTTTCACTACTCCAAACAGGTCATCGCGACATTTTTGCTATAACGTTTTTTCCACGACGTTTTAGGAGCTACAAAAATAATCCCATTTGATCTACAACTGGGCCTGAATTTCAGAGCTTGTCTTGCTATATTTGTGGAGATATGATCTAAGGAAGTTAGGGTTTTTGCAGACTCTTGAATTACATTCCAAACAGGTGACCTGGGGAAAATCGTCATAACTTTGTTTTTGAGAATCAAATTGAAATTTCGTAAGAAGTTTCAGAAAGAAGGTGGCCTGTAATTTTCTATGTATCAGTTTCAGGTACTAAGGTTGAAACAGTGACACGTGGCACGTTGTACAAATTCGCTTTACTGAACTAGTCTATAATCAGGTCACTGTGGGAGAGTTCGGATAACTCTTCCTTGGAGAATCCAATCTTGATCAGACTTGTAGGGTTAGAAAGAGGACTCAAAGGGCTACCACAGGACATGATTTCAGATATCTGAGGTCCACAGTTACAAAGATACAACAGATTCAATATCGAGCTCTTACAAAGTGAAAAAAAGGTGTGTAGTTTTTTAAAATTTTGCTTGGTTTGAAAACTTGGTTTGAAGGAATTCAAAGGGAATAGTGAAGAATTTTTACCATTAATTAATGCCTCGAAGAAAGAAAATGGAAACACCTAGTAAGCAACCTGAAATATCTAGCATGACTCGTGAAGAAGAGGAAGAAATGCAACATGATCTATCAAAATTACAAGACCAAGTATAACAAATTTCACTCTCACTAAAGGTAAATGAAGCCAAGATGAATGGCGTGGAAGCTAATATGAATGGCATGCAAGCAAAGATCAATGGCATGGATGAAAATATGGAAGAATTGAAGATAAATTTGAATAAGTTGCTACAAGAAACGATCACTAATGGTGAAAGGGTAGTAAAGGAAACTCATGATGTGAACAAAAGAAATGTTAATCATAGACTCTAATGTGGGATTGAAGACCCACCATGTTCCAAAAATCAATATGAGGAAGTTTGATGGCAAGGATCCTGGAACATGGATACTACAGATGGAGCAATTTTTCGATCTCCATAATGTGAAAAACACACAAAAGGTACGTATTGCAACTTTATATTTGGAACCAAATCAGTTTGTATGGTATCGATGGATTTTCTCTCGTAAATAAATTGTCACTTGGGCAATTTTTACGGAATAAATGATAGCACATTATGAGGATACAAAAGTCAACACCTTTTTTATCCAATTGATAAATCTCAAACAAAAGGGTTCAATGATGGAGCACATTGAGGACTTCCAAAAATTGAACATAAGGGTAAAAGATATTCCAGAGGAGCATAGGATTGATGTGTTCATAGGGAATTTAAAGGATAATATTCAACATGAGGTTCGCTTTTGGGAATCTGATTCATTGGAGAAGGAATTCAGGTTAGCAAGAAAAATGGAAAGAAAGATTATGGCAACCAGGAAGTCTACCACTCACAACTATAAAGATGGAAGTTTTGTTACCCCTAGCCTTCCACAACCTACAAGGTTGACACCACAAAAATTGGAAGAAAAAAGAGAAAAAGGGCTTTGTTACAGTTGTGATAGCAAATACACTAAAGGTCATAAGTGTGTTGAGAAGAAATTATTCTACATAGATTGTGAAGAGGAGGAAGAAAATGAACAAGAAATGTCAAAGAAGAGGATATACTCCAAGAACAAACACTAGATAAAGAAGAAATGAATCCGATCATATCTTGTAATGCATTGGCTGGAATTACCACTCCTCAAACTATCAAGATAGAAGGACATATCAAGAAGAAAAAGGTAATAGTGTTGATTGATTCGGGAGGTAACCATAATTTTATTGATTGTAAGATAGTAAAGGAATTGAATTGCTTCCTATATCCAACACTAGAGTGTCAAGTGATGGTTGCAAGTGGAGGAACCATAAATTTCTCTGGAAAGTGCCATAATATCAAGCTATCCATGGGAGAATATGTATTGAATAACCCAATGCTTTCCATTCCAATGGGTGGTGTTGATGTTGTACTAGGAGTACAATAGCTACAATCCTTGCGTACAATAGCTTTTAATTTTCAAGAACTTTTCATGAAATTTTGTGCGGGAGGAAAGGAAGTTGAATTAACGGGTATTGCAGGGAAACCGGGAAAGATAATCAGCTTTAACGGTATGACAAAGCTTCTAAAGGAGGAATAACGAGGTGTAATTGCACAATTATGTTCATTAGAGGTTCCGACATTGAAATCATCTATTTCTCCAGATCTCCAAAAAGTCTTGGATAATCATTCCAAGGTATTTGAGACTCCCAAAGGTCTCCCACCGATTCGTGATCATGATCATGCTATTCATTTGATTCCAGGAAGTGTTCCTCCAAACATCAGGCCGTACAGATATCCCTACGCCCAAAAGAGTGAAATTGAACGTATGGTTGCAGAAATGCTAGAGGCTGGTATAATTCAACCCAGTCAAAGTTATTTCTCTGCTCTAGTAGTATTGGTGCACAAGAAGGTTGGATCATGGCACATGTGTCTGGATTATAGGGAGCTCAACAAGATCAATATTAAAGATAAATTTCCCATTCCTGTCATTGATGAATTATTGGATGAATTGCATGGATCAATTTACTTCACCAAGTTGGATCTTTGTTTAGGATATCATCAAATCATAATGAAGACTGAAGACATTCCGAAAACAACATTTAGAACTCATGTGGGTCATTATGAATTTTTGATCATGCCTTTTGGCCTTACCAATGCACCTTCTACTCAAGGTTTGATGGATTCCATTTTCAAACCCTTCCTTAGAAAATTTGTGTTAGTATTTTTTGATGATATACTAATCTATAGCAAGTCTTGGAAGGATCATGTTGAACATGTCGACAGGGTGCTCAAACTATTGGAGGAGAAACAATTATATGCAAAAAGCTCTAAATGTTTCTTTGGAGTACAAGAGGTGGAATATCTAGGTCATATTGTATCTCATGAAGGTGTTAAGGTAGACCCTAGAAAAATGAAAGCCATTAAGGAATGGAAAATCCCCACATCCATAAAGCATCTGCAAGGATTTCTCAGGTTCGAAGAGTATTATCACAAGTTTGTTAAGAATTATGGGAGAATAGCAGCACCTCTAACAACATTATTGAAGAAAGATGCATTTTCATGGACTCCAGAAGCAACAAAGGCCTTCAAACATATTAAAGAGGCAATGTGCCAAGCATCGGTCTTAGCTACGCCGAACTTCACAAAAACCTTTATTGTGGAATGTGATGCTTCAAGAAATGGAATTGGTGCTATTTTAATGCAAGATGAAAGACCCATCAAGGGAAAGTATTTACACAAAGCTATTTATGAGAAGGAAATGTTGGCAATACTACATGCACTTAAGAAATGGTGACCCTACCTAATGGGAAGACACTTCAAGGTAAAAACAGATCATGATAGTCTTAAATACTTTTTAGAACAAAGATTATCCTCTGAAGAGCAACAAAAATGGGTCACAAAGATGTTGGATTATGACTTTGAAATAATCTACAAAAAAGGGAAGCAAAATGTTGTGGCAGATGCACTCTCAAGAAAGGATGAGGATGTGGAAGCATTGTTGTGCGCCATTTCTATTATCCAACAAGATTGGATAAATGAAGCAAGGGGGGAATGGAATAATGACGAAGAAGTGTGGGCACTCATTTGAAAGTTACAACAAGATCCCAGTACATCTAATACATTTAGCTAGAAAAATGATTCGTTATGGTACAAAGATCGCTTATACCTATGTAAGAATTCCCAACTCAAACAAAATATTCTTATGGAATTGCACACTTCTCCCTTATGAGGGCACTTAGGATTTTAAAAACTTACCACAGGGTTAAGAAGGAATTGTTTTGGGATGGCCTTAAATTGGATATTCAAATGTTTGTGGCAGAATGTTTGGTTTGCCAACAAAATAAAGTTGAAACAATTAAGACCCCAGGTCTATTACAACCTTTATCCATTCCAATCCAACGTTGGGGGGAGGTTTCAATGGATTTTATCACAAGTTTATCCAAGTTTGAAGAAAAGAGTGTCATCATGGTGGTAGTTGACATAATTACCAATTATGCACACTTTTGTGCATGATCACATCCATTTAAAGCCAATACAGTTTCTACTGCATTTATGGAAATAATTCAAAAGCTACATGGAACCCCAAAGATTATTGTAAGCGACAGAGATCACATTTTCACCGGAAATTTTTGGACAAAATTATTTTCTTGTCCCAGTACTCAGTTAGCTCATAGCTCATCTTATCATCCTCAATCTGATGGGAAAACTGAGATAGTAAACAAATGTTTGGAAGGATATCTTCATCTCTTTGTATTTGATAAATAGACACAATGGGTCAAATGGTTGCCTCTAGTTGAATGGTGGTATAACACTTCCTTCTATACTGCAACAAAAATGACCCCATTTATGGCACTTTATGGATATCATCCACCATCCATCACATCATATTTAAGAGAAAATTGTAAGGTTCAAGCAGTGGAACATCACATCGAGCATCAACAACAAGTTCTCCAACTCTTAAAGGATAATGTCACGTTGGCACAAAATAGAATGAAACAACAGGCAGATCAACATTGTAGCGAAAGAAGTTTTGATGTAGGTGACTAGGTATTCCTATGGCTACAACCATATAAACAAATGTCCCTCAAGCAAGCTAAGAAGGATAATAAATTATCACCTAAGTATTACGGTCCGTACAAGGTGTTGCAAAAGATTGGTACTATGGCATACAAATTGGAGCTTCCCACAGCTTCCCGAGTGCACCCAGTTTCCATGTTTCATGTTTAAAGAAGGTTATAGGTGACAAGCTCCCAGTTCAAACAATATTTCCAGAACTTGACGAGGAAGGAAAAATCTTATTGGAACCGGAAGTAGTCACAGAAACAAGAACTCAACAGCTATGAAATCGATCAATTTTAGAGTATCTCATCAAGTGGAAGAACTTATCCACTGAAGATTCCACATGGGAGGATGAGAATTTTATACAGAAGCATCTAGAACTACTCAAGCGTTGAGGACAATGATTTTCAGAAGGAGAGGGGCATGTTAGGCCCCTATAATACTAGTGATTCCCCCATTACTATTGTCATTGTATCCCTTATTGTTATTATTGTGCCCCTATTGTCCCCATATTGTTATTGGTATGCCCCATATAAACCCACTATTGTTATTTTTGTGCCCTTATGTTATTACTGTTATGTCGGCTTGATTATATTGTGACCCCTTAGACTCCTATATATAGAAGGGAGGTTTACTCATTTGTATCATCCAAGAATTGTTCATTTGTGTAATGTAAAGGAGGTTGCCCCCTCGAAGAGGCTGAATTCTAAGGTGTTGATCTATCTTTTCTATCTTTTTGTGAGTTGGTTTCCTAGCAGATATCATCCTCTATAAGGACATTCAAAATGGTGTCTATGGAACTAGGGGATTTATAAAGGTTTTTAAGGTAGGAATTCTAGTTTTCAAAGGAATTAGAATATTTTTTAGTTTTAAAAATAGATTCATCCTCCAAAACTCTCTAGGATCATATTTAGAGAGGTGCAATAGTTGATCTCGCTTTATATTTACATGGTGTGTTTTCTTCCTTTTAATAAGAGATTTGTATGTGTTTATCTTATCACGATTTAAATATTCATTAGGAACATCTATAATCTATTTTTTAGGAATTTTATAATCATTATCATACCAATGGTTGGTAGTTCTATAATTCTTTTTATATGACACTTCAATAGAGAACTTGCTAATGGAAGCAAAGATGGTTGTAATAAAATCATGATAGATGTTTTCAATGTTATTTTTATATGTTAAGAGGTGTAAATGCCCATTTAAATCCTATAAGATGAGAACAATTTTACTTTTCTCAAATTTATTCTCACAATTCTTTTGCATGTGCATTTTGTGTATTGCAAAATTTGGAGTTAAGGTTAAAGATAATCCATTTCAAATATAATGAAAAGGGATGTTTTGAATTTCTTTCATATTTGCAAGACAATTATCTCTATTTTAAAAAGTGTGTTTTATTAATAAGATCATTTAATACAATATAGAATTTTGGGATAATTATATGTGTATTTTGTATGAGTTTAAAACATGAGGGTTTTTTTGTGGTGGATAAAAATTGTCCCACTGGGTGTTCAAGCTCGATCAATCCTCACCAATCCTAGTGACAACATCCCAGAGGTGGGCAAAACATTTTTCCATCCAACATTGGAACTACCTGTAGTCTAAGTTCAACCTAATTAAAACAAAACAAAACAAAAATAATAATATTTATCAAAGTGATATAACTCTCTTATATAAATATTATAACACTAACTTTACAATACAACTAACATAATTTATATGTCACATCAATATTATAATCTAAATTCTACAAGAGACAATGTATTTTTTTTTCAATTAACGAGAAAGTCTATCATAATTTAATTGTCAATCCAACCATGAGGACAACTATCACTAGCTACTATTCGCAAATATAGATTAAATCATCATTGTTATTCAAACAAAACCATGCCATGCCAGTTATAATTAGAGAATATATTTTAACTATACACAATTAATTTTTTTATAATTTTTCTATAATATATATATATTAAATGAAGTCAAACCCTTCCTACCAACTTCATAAGCTACCATTTTAGTCAGACATGGAGAATAGCTTTCATTATTGGACTCTTGAGAAATCTTCATTATTGGAACCTTGAGAAATCCTTTAAAATTGATAGATGAATTTTTAGAAAAAAAAAAATTAAGTTGTTGAAGTTTGTCTACAAATGTGTTATTGTATACCTGAGGTACTCATATTTCTTTAAACATTACATTGTATTTAAAGGTTATATGATATTGGAGCTTATCACTATTTTAGTTTCTCAAATCAATGTTATATGTGAGGATGTGTGGAGTATTAGGTGAAATGTGGTATAATATGATGTTCGGAGTATTTTTAGGATAGGCTAAGGTTTATTTTATCGGATTATTTATGTTGAGTTATCATGCAATATATATGAGTGGTTTTGTATTTTTGTATGAGAGTGAATACTTGAGTAGGGAAAGTATGTGGAAATTAATGTTTAACCTATTTGGTGAATAGGTTAAGTTGTCATTAATTTTTTTTTGTGCTGAGTTATTGAGTAGTATGCATGGAATTTTTATTTTATTGGTTTTTTTTATCTTCTTGCATGATAGGGAACAACATATGAAGAATTTGGTGAATAGGTTAAGATGTTGTGTTGTTTTGTGTTGAATTGTCATGTAGTGTATATGGGTTTTTTATCTTTTTACTTGAGAGGGACGATGATCATTGATTATATCTAAAAACAATGAAGGCATTATGTAAAGACGTTTGTATTACTTGGTGAATGGGTTAAGGTGTTTATTTTGTTTTGTTGTTTTGTTTTTTTGTGTGTTAAGTTGTTATGTAACAAATAAGGTTTTGTTTGCTTTTTAATAGTTATATAAAATTGGCCTTTTGATTTTTTTCTAAACATAGTGCTTTTGTGGATTCACATATGAGTAGTAGACAATTACAATGTTTAAAACATTATATATATATATATATATATATATATTATAGAAACTTAGATTTAACAAATGTGTGAAAATGGGCCTTAATGATTTTTATTGAAAATTAGAGTGGACCATGAAAATACATAAAAAATATTAGGATAGTATTTTTCGAAGTAGATATCAGATATGACAAACAATGAAGATGACGATGCTAGAAGAGGAATTTTAGGTTCATTGGGATGAGTATTTATTCAAGGTTGATAATGATAACATTAGAATGGGGTAAAAATGATGGTTATTAAATATGTCATTACATGTCCATTAAGGAGCGTTTAGATGTGGTTAGTTTAATAGTTCTTAAACTACTTATTTGTACGTACAAAACTTAATTGTACTTAACTTTATTGTGCTTAATAAGTCTTCTTGATATGTATCTTTATATGGAAGAATTTGATCATCTTCTCCTCTTCATACTCAAATACAATTTTGTCTCCATAAATGTGTAGACATTCTTTGCATTTATGTTCGAGAACCTTTCCACCTAATTGCCCAAATTTGTTGTCATGATACTTTTCTTCTTCCCTTCCTTCTTCCAATAATTTGAATTGATTTCTAGATGTAATTTCCAACATTTCTTCTATGTGCGACCATAATTGTTACAATAGTTGTAGTGGTTGTTGGGATCTTTGCACAGGTGTGTTGTAGTTATTATCGTTTTGTTATTTTCCCCTTTCAACCTATTTTTCCCTTCTTTATAAGCTTCCTAACATTCCTTTTTATTTGAAATACTTGATTTCCCTTTCTTTCATCTTATTTTTTTTTAGTATTATGCCTATACATAAGACGCATTCGTTGTTTTTGGTTTGAACAATATCACTTTCTTTAGATATGGTTGTGTAGACCCCTCAAATACTTGAGGAGTACATATGGGACCTTGGGAGAGGTAACCAACATTATTTACATCTTCTTGAATTATGTGGTCTACTCTTATAAACTATTCCCTTGCCTCTACCTGAAGTAATGCCACCAAATCCATTGGTCCTCTACATACCCAATAACGTAGAATTGGGATTTTATGTGAGTATTGAAATCCTCCCACTTAGTTACTGGGGAATCCTCCTATAGCCACAAGGTTTCTATGTGGCTTTCCCACCAAGTAAAGGGATGGTCTTGTTAGACAGAAAAATATTGTCTTGCGGACAAGACAAGATCTCCTTATATTCAATGGTTGAATCTAGTAACAAACAAACAAAATAGTAAATATTTATGTATGTTCATTCTTAATGAATCATAAGCAAGAGTGATGGAGCACAAAATCCATACCTTGCAAACAAAATTCCCAATGAAGATCCTCGTTATGGTTTGATGTGGCTTTCCAATGCCTTGAATCCAGGCCTACAAACACAATAACAACAAAGGATAAAATGCATATGATAGATAAATGACTCAATAAAGATCATACTAGTGATCAAGGAGAATAGTACCTAATATCATTATCAATGGAAAAATAGAAGTAAACACATAATACATCAGCTCCATTGAACAATATAGTGAAAACGAAACACTCTTTTGCATTTTAAATGAATGAAAAGAAGTAATAAAACCTTAGCCTTGATGTTGCAAACCTCCTTCCAATAGTCTCCAATCCTCCCTTAAGTGACAATCTTCCAATCCTAATTCGACAACATAATTTTACATTCCAAAGTCCTCCTTTACCCTCTAGTTTGTGTTGAATTTATAGACCAAGAGGAAGAGGTTTAAGATCCTCTTCTTAAGGAATGAGATCCATAAATAGAGGTATTATGGTTCTACAAAGAGAGGTAGTTTGATTCATGAACCAAGGGATGAGGCCTAAGTATGTAAGAGTTCGAGGAATTTTGGTTGAGAAATATTCCCCTGACAAGGCTTCTAGAATTTGTTTTTTTATTTTTACCCACGTTAAGGGATTTGTGCAGTTTTTAGTGGAAGACAAAGCATAGGATTGTGCAATCCATAATGGTAAAAAATGCGCTTACATAGGCAATGGCTTGGAACACTCCATTGAACAATGAGAGATCTATATTGGCGGCCATTTGCCTAATGGTGGCAAAATTGTGTGTAAAAGATTGCCCCCTAAAGTGCAAGGTCAGAAAATATGTTTGAGGATTGAAGTGCTTTATCATGCCAAAGTTCAAACGAGAGACCAGTAAGCTCGAGACTTGAAACCAAAAATCAAGGATTACACTACAATATCTTCATATAATCATCACTAAGGTAGGCATTCCCATACTCAAAGAAAAATTATCTCAAAGAATCACTATGGAAATGCCTACCTCGGTGATGATTATATGAAGATATTGTATTGTAACCCTTGATTGTTTGTTTTAGGTCTCCAACCAATTGGTCTCTAATCCAAACTTTCACATGATAAAGCGCTTCAGTCCTCAAACATATTTTCTAAATTTCCACTTTAGGGGGCAATCTATTACACATCATTTTTTCATCATTAGGAAAATGGCTGCCAATCTAGATCTCTCGTCATTCGATGAAGTGTTCCAAGCACTCCCCTACAATGTTGGAATCAAAACAATCCCAAAGATAACAATAATCCTGGATTACATTACTTAAAAGCTTATTTTCAATCACTTGTGTCATTTTCCTAGCCATTTCCTGCGCAAGCGTAGTTTTGACCACTGTGGCCTACACAATCTTGTGCTTTTCCTTCCATTAAAAACTACACAAATCTCTTAAAATGGGTAAAAATAAAAAATCAAATTCTAAAAGCCTTGTTGGGGGAATATTTCTCAACCAAAAGTCCTTAAGTTCCTACATACATGGGCCTCATCCCTTGGTTCATGAATCAAACTCCCTTTCTTTGTCGAATGCTAATCCCTCTATTTATGGATCTCATCCCTTAAGAAGAGGATCTCAAACCTCCTCCTCTTGGTCTATAAATTAAACACAGATTAGAGAGTAAAGGAGGACTTTATAATGTAAAATTATGTTTTCAAATTAGGGTTGGAATCATGTCACTTAAGGGAGGATTGGAGACTATTGGAAGGATGTTTTCAACATTAAGGCTAAGGTTGTATTTCTCCTTTTAATAGTCTCCAATCCTTCTTCTTCTATGTCATGAATTATAAGATAAACATATAATTGTTGCAACCACCGATTTAATTTTAAACAGACAATATCACCCTAATATGGCTTCATATCGTCCTTCCCTTCCATCTTGAGTAGGGACTATGAATGGTTCATGGAAATCAAACCACATAATTCTTTTTCAAGTTATCTCTTACACTCCTCTGATTCTTCCCATTCCCTTGATTTTCCCTCTAATATAACCTTTGAATTGGAACCTTTATCTTCTTTAATTCCAAGCTTCTTTAACAAAGTGACCATGAGGAGGTCCATATTATGATTGATATCATGTGTTTTGTGGAAATATACAAATGGAGCACTATTATGAAAATGAGGCCATGTATGGAAATGGGGCAAACATTATTATCAATGGCATGACTTATTTTCATCCAATCCCATGAAGAAATTTGCCCCTTCATGAAATTTCAAATCAAAATTCTACATGGTTCTTATTATGAAGTGAAAGTATCATGTTATAATCCTTGGGGTGACATGATGCCTATACTATCACACAAGATATTCATATTACAATTATGATTATGAAATATTAAGCATCTACTCAAAGAGTCCAGGTAGCATTATGAGAATTAGTCTTGACTTGGTTATGTGGAGGCCGTCCTAAGTTTTTGGCATTTGATTTGGTAAAGTTAGCGTGGAGTGCACTTTGGATCTATGTACTTTTGGTCATTAGGTTGGCCCACAATTCAATTTTTTAAATCCCTCTTGTTCAAGGGCTTGTTAGCTCAAAGGAATTGTAATCTATGCTTTTATCCTCTTTTGGGTAAGTATAAGTCCTTTTTCTATTTTATCTTGTGTTTCCTAGATCAAAGGGCTTGCTCTACTTACACCATTCTCATTCAATGGAATATTTTTTTGGTAGGGCATTAATAGATGTGAGGTTTCATGGCTTGGCTCTAATGGAATAGTTTGGCTTCTTGCAAGTTATCCCAACATGTCATCTGGGCTTTTCAACTAGGAACTTCACATTAATTGTGTCATGCATGAGAAGGGACATTTGGTCTTATAGCCTCCCTCATTCAAGCTAGTAGTTGAGGTCTTTAGGCTTAGGCTTGGGGTTTTTTCTTTTCCATTGCCTAAGTGACTTAAGAGTGGAATATTCTTTGGGGTTCTCATGGAACTAAGGAATTATTTTAGGATTTATTTTTAAGGGACGAGTCTAAAATAAAGGAAATAATGCCTCAACACAATTGTTCTCTAAAAATATCCAAGATTAGTAAACAAACACAACAAAATTGGAATTTTTTAAACTACTTAAGCAAAAGAGTTATATGAATAAGCTAGAAGAAGAATGTAAAGCATTGCATTATCTTTAAATTGTCTCAAACTCAAACTAATTTTTCCCTTTTATGATAAAATAAACATTGGTAGTTGACCATAACAAGGATGCATTAGTGCATCCCCTTCTAGACTTGAATGAGAAGGTGCAGGGCAATGAAAATACAATAGAAAATGCAGCCAACAACAATGCCGTCTTCAGTTAGTTTCTATGCTTTTTGAAACAATAAGGCTTTTATTATATTAAAAGGGCATAGTATAGCAAGAAAATTTACAAAGATGTTGAATGTGCTCATTCAAATAAAATTACAACTTTGAGATGCTATATATGAAATTTTGTTGATTCCTAAGGCTACTAGAAACCAACTATTATGTAGTCGACTGCTCATAAAATATGCCCAAAATACTTTCTTTTCCAAGGAAAAATTTGTAATTCTATTTATATATATAAACAAAGTTACATTAGTAGATGTTTGGTAGCATTTGTGCAACTTGTAGCCTATGAAATGTGTTTTCCAAACAAAAATATAGATAATATCTTCTTCCCATACCTTCAACTTTAAGCCGAATTACATTTTTTAATACATATGCAATCAATTAATATGGAAAGTACATTAATATATGATTTTACAACAAAACCGATCTCAAAAAAGTAGCATCTATCTTGAAAGAGAGTTCTCAAGTACTATTAATAAAAAAGTAATATAAATTTGTATGCATTTTGTAGTATGTCAGCAAGGCCCAAGGGTTGAGAGAAAATATTGTTGCTTGCCTTCTTTTTTTGTGACTTTGCATGTGCATTTGTCCAAATGAAATCCAGCTTTGGAGAGGTCATCTACTTTTGAATTTCTATATCTATAAACATGACCAAAAGGAAATATTAGAGAAAAAATATTTCTACTAACAAATGTTGTGGTAATGAATGAGAACATAGTAACTTCTAATTTGAATTATTCCCATCATCCAATTAATTACAATTTGTGACTCCCCATAAACATGAAATTGTGTGATTCCTTGATCATGAGCCAACCAAAAAACTAATTTTAGAGAAAATAATCCACAAAATTAATTGAATCCAAGAAAATGTTTGTCGAGGTGGTGAAGTGTTTGTTGGTGGAAACATGTAAAACTACTTTAGTCCCTCCCATAGAGGGAGAGCCTTGAGTTTGCCCATTTAAGAAGGCCCAAGGATAGTTTATTTGAATATTAGGTTCTCAGAGAGGAATTTTTGTTTTTATATGAATTGTTGGTTGTATAGCGTTGGTGATGGTCAGACTATGAATAGCAACATTGATGGTGACAAGATCTATTTCTAGAAAGGCAGATAGGTTTATCTCTAACCATATACCTATTGTCTCTCCAAAATCAGTCATCTTTTTCACGCTAATTTCTTTCATTTTCCTTTAGATTTTACTATATTCCACAACTTCATAACCTTACATTAAGACTATTTTCATGATTGTATATGGGTTTAGACTTATTATTTTTCAAAGCATTTATTTTAGTATTTTGAGTGAATTTATGGTTAAATATTTGAAAAAAAGCATGTTTTCATTTATATCTAAAAATTGTATGAGTTTTATTATCTTGTAGGCATATTTGAATATTCTAGCAAAGTAATATTTGGCCACTAAGCCTCCAATTCGAATGTTCTCTTCAAACATCTTGAAGATTTGATAGCATTATTCAGAACATTCAATGGAGAAGAATCATGGAAGTTTTGCTAAGTTTCTCGTATCAAATATATTAGAGATTTGTGAGAGGATTTGTAGATATAATTGTCTCCTAATTTTAGAAAATTGGTTGTACTTACTTGAGAGAAAAGTGGATCCGAATTTATAGGTTGTTTATCCTTTTCTCAAAGCAGCTCATGTATAAATAAGAGTGTTTTCTCCATTTGAGAGGGAAGGAAGGGAGAAGAAATTTAGAATTTGTAATCATAATACTTGAAGAAATATATTTATAGCTAGTGTGCAATCTGTTAGAGCTTGCTCCAAGCCTATTTCACTTAATACATGTTGCTATTCTAATTTTCGACTTCTAGTGTGCTTGTTGAGCATTGAAGGGTCCCCTTTGCCAATCATTTCCATTCTTTCCTTTATTTTTTTTATAGTTGTAGATTTCAATCATAGAATAGATTTACATGCTTTCCTAGAATAAGATTATATGCTTTCATAGAAATATATTTCAATTGCTTTCTTGATTAAATTTACAAGATTTCATAGATAAAAATTACTCACTTTTCTAGATTAAATATTTCCATGCTTTCATAGACTAAATTTCAAATGCTTTCATAGATTAATTTTACATGATGTCATGGATTAGATTTGCATGCTTTCATAGATTAATTTTTCATGCTTTCATAGCTTAAATTTCCAATGCTTTCTTAGATTGATTTTCCAAGGCTTTCCTAGAATAATTTTCCATTACTTCCCTAGATTAAATTTCCATTTCTTTCCTAGATTAAGATTTCTATCACTTTCCTAATTTAGATTCCCATTACTTTTCCATAGATTAAAAATACATTTCATGTTAATTTACATTTGGTAGAATTAGAAACTAAATCCTTGCATATAGTTTGTCACAAACTTCATAAGTTTACAAACCTGGATTGACAATTTAATGTAACAAAATTTAAAGCACAATTAAATCAACCTACAATACCCCATATCACTATGAGGTGGAGAGATTTGTTTTGTATTTTTTTTATCCTAATAGCCATATTTTGAGACAACTATTAATAGAAGGACCTTTCCAAGAATATTGTAGTCCTTCATGAAGACAAATTTCATTCCAAACAGTGCATGTAAAGGGACATCTAATGAAAAAATGGTCCACATATTTAGACTCAACTCGAGAGAGGGGGAATACTCAGGCCCATTAAAAGATAATTTTTGTAGGTTGTTCCATGTTGCTGCTTTAAAAAAATCCTAAGTGACAGCCATATAAAAATTTTAGATTTCAGAGGGTAGTTTAATTTCTAGATATTTTTCCCTAGCCATGGAGAATCAATGATTCCATTGTCTTGTGCTAAAGCAAGATACTCAAACTTTGGAGAGTATACTCCATTTGGAATTTGAGTCCAAACAAATTTTTCCTCATTATCTAATATGGTTACATTTGAAAATTTTAGGCCTCGTATGTATTGTGCCCAAGATTTAGCATTAGTTCCATCCAAATTCATGACTTTATAAGATAGTCATTCTTATTGTCCACTTGTCTAATTTATGACAGTGATTTGATTGTGAGTGAAAATTTCTTTGTTGTTTAGATGTTAAATTGATGGATCAGGGATAAAGTATTAGTGTTGGCATCATATCCAAGGATTATTTCCTATTAATATTTTGGAGCCATTATTGACCCTCCAACAAACGAAAGTGCCAAGAGGAAAAGATTTTATGATGGCTTTCTAGATAATAGAACTATTTTTTTTTCTAAATTTTGAGGTAATCTGGTCAAATGCAAAGTATAAAGGGAGTTGATGTATTTTTTATGGATGGTATGAGCTGACAAACTAGCACCCTGAATGAGTTTCCACACTCCTTTTTTTCTTGAGACTTTTGAGAACCATAAAAAATTCTATAGGCCCCAACCACCTTGCACTTTTGAAATGGCTATGGAATTCCATGTTTTAAGATAAAATGTTGTTCTCCCTTCTTTTTCTACCCAATGGAAATGAATGTTCATGTATTCAATATTTTGTAGTATTCTAAGGGGAATCCATGCCATGGATTATGTCTATTTCAAATTTACAAAGGATAAGCCTACTAGCCCTGGATAACCATTTACTGTACGATACGTGAATTTATTTTTCCACCTTTTCAATTAACGAATTATATATAGATTTTAGGTAATGATTTGGTCTTAATATATAGCCTAGATATTTTAATCCTTGGTATATATTAAAAATAGGAGAGGAAAAGAGGCCCTCCACTTATAATTTTTCTCTATTTGACAATCCATAATCATAGATGAAAGATTTTGCAGAACCTATGATCATACCTTGCTTAGTGAATAATTCCAAAATATATTTTAACGAGTGAAGATGGCCCAAATTTCCATTGGAGAAGATAAAGATATCATCTACAAAAAGTAGATGAGTCAAAGTGCAATTTTGAGAGACGGTGATCCCCCTATACCTACCTTTGTCCTTTGCATATGATATAAGCATAATGATACATTTAGCAACAAGGTAAAAAACTAGGGCAGATAAATAACATCCTTGTCTCATTCTAAATTCTCCATTAAAGAAGGGAAATGTTTCACCATTTCTAAATATAGAAAAGGAAGAAGTGTTGGTACAGTTCATTACCCAAGTAACGAAAGAAAGAAGGAATCCTGGATGGATTAGCAACAATATAATGTAGAGCCAAGTGACCCAAAAAAATGCCTTTGAGTGATCCACTTTGTATAGAGAAATTATTTGTCATTTTAAATGAATAAAAAAAGGCCTTCTTGGGCTAAACCAATAGCTTCTTGGATTTGTCTTTCTTCCAAAATACCTAATTGTTCTAGGGAGATATTTTCTAGGAGGATTTCTTTTAGGTGGGAAGAGATGGATTTTGTGATGATGTCGTAAATGGCTTTATAGAGGAAGATAGTTTCATGAAGATAAAAAGAGTATGGGCTATCAAACTTACAAATGAGGATATAAATGTGGAGTTTAATGGTGCAAGGATTTGACCAAGGGTTATAGAGTACTCAACAATAGTAATAATTTCCTTTCCTGAAAATTCATAACATTTTAGGTAAAATTCATTGGGGAGGCCATCCAGCCTAGGACTTCCCTTTCTTAAAGATGTGCATAACTCTTTCCAATTCTACTTTGTGTAACTCCTGATATAAGAGGGGTATTTTATTCTTGGTTGATGAATCTAAGAAAAAGACTGCCCATTTTTAGGACATGCTCTATTGTGGCTTGGTTTTCCTATTTGAAAATCTCTTTGAAATATTTGCAAATTTCTAAGGAAATTTCCTTAAAGGATGTGGTTGTAGAGCCATCATATTTTTTATCCCCTAAATAGTATTTATAGACTTTCTATGAGTTGAAATCCTATGGAAATATTTAGTGTTGTCATACATTGCTTGTATCCAAAGGGCTCTACTCTTTATTGTCCATTATTTATCCCTATATAGAAGGAATTTCATCCACTGTTATACCAAATATTTGATAATTTCTTGGGGGAAAATTGAGGAATTCCTAGAAAACCTCTAATAAAAATAGTATTTCAACTTTTCCTCCTAGTTCCTTTTTGTGTTTGGCCCATTTTGAGATGATGTATTTTGACTATTTTATAATTTATTGACACTGAATGGGGACGAGGATTTCAGGAGAGAAATGGAGATGGGAGACTAGCTTTGATTAAGAGCCTCATGAAAGGAGGGATCTTCAAACCAAGAAGGATTAAATTTAAATGGACTAGGGGGCTTGGAGGAGAAACCTAAAAATCCAAAATGATAGGATTATTGTTAGAATCCCTGCCAACATCTAGGACATTGCTTCATTCTCATATTCGTGTCTAATATACCTTTTGAGATGAAGAAATGATCTAAACGTTTTGTGATCCAAGTAGATCCAAACCTGTTATTGGTTTTCATGGGAAAGAGTTTAGTAGGAAGGATATCAGAGAGAACAATATCATCAAAACGATTTGCAAAGAAGTTAGTGAGGGATCAATCCTAGTTGAAATGCCCCAAAACTTAGCAACCCCAAAATAAAATTTTATATCTCATCCAATAATAACTTGACCAAAATCCATGAATGGGTGCTTCAAGAAAAAAGACCAAAATTATTGTCTCTTAGAATATGGTTTGTATATATTATAGTGGATAAAAAACATTTCAAGATCAAGGGAATAATAATCAATAGTGAGGCCTAATTGAAAATACCAGGTTGTGTTTAGGCACACAAAAGGAAGTATTCCAACCTATGATGATTCCCCCTAATATGCTAGAAGCATTGGATGCAATAAAATCCCAACAAACAAGATACATTTTTAGAAGTGAGATATCCTTATCTCCATCAATTGTAGATTCCTATAAAAGGACAATGTGTGGAGAGTGTAATTCAAAAACTCTCTCAACAGGCAGTTTTTTTGTAGGATTGGCTAGAGCTCTTCAACTAAGGGATAAAAAATTCATTTGGAACCTGAGGCATGGTTTGAGACTCTAAGGGTATGAATAATAGATTTATGTTTCCTAGTACAAATTTCTAAAGAAGCCTAATGTTGTGCTATGGAGAGAAAATATTTTCTTCCTCTCCCTATAATATTAAGAGCACCATCAAGGGAGAAGCATAGTACCCCTCCGGGGTATACATGGATGTGTTCCATATATTCTTAAGAGGGAGGGGAAGAGGGTGATATTAAGGAACAAAAATTGTAATGATAGGTGGGGAGGGTTTTATAATGGTGAAAAAAAAACAATGAAACAATGCCAAGGGAAGAAGAGGAGGGAAGAGGAGGATTGGGGGGAAGGGAAACAAAGGACATGATAAATGGAGACATACACCACAGAGAATGCTAAATAGTCTCATGTTTCCAAAGGGGAGGAAAATTATGAAACATAGTTAGAAACCAAATAAAAACATAGTGAAGGAGACCTGGAGAAAGGGAGAAGAGGAGGCATACATTAGGAGGGTATTCCCTTGTGAGATAATAAAGAAGCATACTCTTTGGTCAATTTAGGACACTAATGAGGCTAATTAGGAGCAAGTCTAATCTTCAAAGGATCTTTTACTAGAGTTGTTGAGGCCTTATGTGGAGAAACCATTTGAGGAGGGTCTAATGATTTCATTGTTGATGTAGATAGAGGAGGGGATATTGATTAGAGAAAATAATTTAAAATCCATTTCTTATTAGTTTTTCCAAGAGAAAAATCTGTGTTCAAGTGCCCATGAGATTGACATCATCTACATTTATCTGGCACTCCTTCATAATCTAAACTTTACATATGCTTCAATGTTTTAGAGCTGATTGAAATGGAAGCTGACAATCCTTTTGAGAGGTTTAGGCCCACAAGAATATGACCCATACACATGTAGCCTATTTGTTGGAAGGAAATGTATGCTTCATAGAAAATCCCTAATGTATTCACAATTTTTTTAATGCATCTTTTGACTAGAATATTAGAGGATGGCTGTGCAGGTGAACCTAGATGGGAATGATTGCTAATTTTTCTCAAAGAGCATCAAAATAAATAGTCCATTGCATAATGAAAAATGTCTACGAGCCCCAAAACCATCTACCCTTTATAATTTTTCGGTAATATTCCTATGTTTGGGTAATTCAACCCATTTGTCCCTTCACTAAAATCAAGCATCTTGGAACATAGCCAAGGAGCTATTAAAAATTTTGTTTTGTCTACTTTCTAAGCACATCCATAGATATTCACTTATTGGAAAACCTACCAACAATAGTTGAATTCTACATTTTGTGGATTTCATTTAGTTGCATGTCTTTACCCAAAACTAAGTATGGCTCCTCAACTTTTTATTTAATACATTTATGAATTTTCTTGGGAGGATCATTGACAGGTGGAAGCGAGGAGGGGCTTAAATGGAGAGAATAACCACCACTACTAAACGTATATGGACTGAGAAAACAACTTATGAAATCAGAATGTGGGAAGGTGGGATATTGGTAAGAGAAAAAAACAAAAGGAGGATAAAAGGAACATGTAGCCAAGGGGATATAGTAGGGGACCACCAATGGGGATCAAGGAGAGGGTAGGTCACTAGGGGGACTAGATGGAGATTGAATAGAAGGGAATGATACTAGATTGAGTGGCAATGTGAGAACCATGTTGAGAAGTGTGTTGATTATCATGAATTTTGAAGGAACTACAGTTGAAACCTGGTCCTTTATCCTTGTTCTCATCGTTTCCCATGTTATCAATACACCCTATGTAAGATGTGATAGATGCTCCATTGAATCTAAGGGGATGGATTTGGATTGTGATGGTAGGGAGGAACTTGGGTAGATCGATATATTAACCCCCTCCAAAGGATCCACCATGAAATCCACCTCATCGCAATCATGTTGATAGTAGAAGAACCAATCAAAAGTATAAGAAAAATATTTAATAAGGAAGGACCTTCAAAGATAGTGGATACAAGCAATGAGGCTCAATCCTCTTAGCCATTTGGCCCTGAAATCTACTCCATCAAACGTGTAACAAAAAAACTATAGAGCATTCTCAACAATTTTTTTTTATTACTATTCCAAACTTGAAGATGCCCAAAACACTGACTACTTCAACTAGAATTCAAAATTAAATGAAAACATGTTGACATATTATTTTCTCCTAGTAAGTTTGTTGGTCCACTTAGATAGCTTCCATCGATTGTTGTACAATTTCCTCATTGAATTAACCCTAATCTTAATTGTGAGCGACACAATGGTTTGAGGCTATTGACATTGAACTTTTAGACATTTTTAGGATCAAGTTTGCTAACATACAACATTCTACTTCAATATCATCTATTTTTTTCCTTTTGTCTACCAAAAGATTCATAAAGTTTGCATTTTGTGTTATACAATGCTCTCACTATTATGGAGACTAACAAAGTCAACCTTATGTTGAGAATGCAACAAGATGATGGAGCTTAGTGGAAAGAAGTCGCCTTCACTAAGTGGGCCCGTAGGCTATTTTTGGCGCAAAGTCTATTTTTAGACATATGGATCATGGTCTATGAGTTGTAGGATGCTATTTGTGGATGATTGGTCATGTTGGTAAAAAAATATGGACTTCTATTTTTAGACATATGGGCAGGTTTCTATTTTTAGACTGCCGGGCTAAAAATAGAACAGTTGAACATTATTGTCTCATAATAATATTTGGACTATAAACATTATATTATCCTCTTGGAGCACTTCAGTTTGAGCTACAGATGTGGCACATGCAGCTGTCAGAAGGAAATATGCTTTCTTTGTGGGTCAGTTGAGCTATTGCATGCAGGACTTCAATTAGAACTCATGTGGCTGAGTTTGGTGGAGTTGATTGTGGAGTTGATGGAGTTGTGTTCAGTTTGACTTGGTTGAACTAGTTGTATTTTAGTCTAACTAAAGAATACACTAGTGATGAGTTGTGTGAATTAATTATTAATTAATTCACTAATTATTAACTCATAAAGGAACTAAAGAATACATCAGTTAACTCAGTGCATGTACAGTTCAGTGGAGACAGGTGTTAGAGGTTGAGATTGCTATCAGTTGTGACTACAGTGTGACTATAGTTGTGCACGAGATTTGCACATGCATGGATGGAGATTGCCCATGAGGCTTGCGTAGTATAACCAAAGGAATTCGATTTCACAGAGTGATTTGATTCCCTTGTAGGATTGCGCAGTGGAGGCAAGCAAACAGTGGAGGAGATTATGTATTGTGCATGTATTCCGCAATAGTGCATAATTGGGATAATCTCTGTGAATAAGTACTTAATTATTCAAAATTTCTACAGGGTATCAGAGAAAAGTTGATCATCAAATCTATTATTCAGAAAGTGATTACATTTTATTTCTTCAGGCAGAGTCTGTAATTGGGCCAGGTAGCCTCTGGATTCATCCTTCTTTTGGAAGGTGAGATATCTGGTAAAAGCCCATACAGTCAATCTCTGTACGAGAAATACTTTGTTCTCACGAATTTTAGATCAGAAGCGGTTGAGTTTTGAGCTGGTGGAATTCGAATTTGCAACAATGTTTTCTTGGTGTCAAAGTTGAAATGTCTTTCAACGGATTGCAATTAGAGTATTCTCTTGAGGGCAACTCGAACTATATTGCATGGAAGGACAGGATGGAGGCAGTGTTAGATGATAACGGGCTGAAGGATTTCATAGAGGTTGAGGTCCCAAAGCCTATTAATACTGCGTAGGTTGATGCTTGGCAAAAGAAGACAGCAAAGTGTTGAAGGATTCTGTTGGAGGGCGTGAAGGATCACATTGTGTCCAGCCTGCATGGAAAGGCTTCTCCATACTTGATGTGGAAAGCATTGACAGATCTATTCCAAAGCAAGAGTGATCAGAGGAAGCTGGCACTCAAGGATAAACTCAGAAACATTAAATGTGAGAAGGGAGACAGTATGCCCAAGTATCTCACGAAGTTCACTCAATGCAGGGATGAGCTGGGAAGTGTGGGGATGACTGTCGATGATGAGGACTTGGTGAGCTTGGCTCTCCTTGGTCTTCTAAAGAGTTGGCATTCCTATCAGGACTCTGTCAATGGTCGGGAGAAATTGCGAGGATGGGAGAGACTTTGGTGAGATCTTGTGTAGGAGGAGATCAGGCGGAATGCCAGGGACAGATCTTCATCAAAGGCACCTGATGAAGAAAATTGCGCTTTGGCTGCCAAAGCAAAGAAGGGGAAGAACAAGAAAGTTTCTCATTCCAGTGAGAAAGGCAAGAAGCAGGACATGTCCAAGGTGAAGTGCTTTCACTGTCACCAGCACGGACACTATGCCACTAATTGTCCGCAGAAGAAGAAGAACAAGCAAGCTGCTGGATCTGCAGCAGGAGAGGCTCTAGCCTCGCAGTTTGAGCTTGATTTTTCATTAATCGCATGCTTGGTTTCAAGTGTGATGGGATCGGTGTGGTTCTTGGACAGTGGTGCGTCTTTTCACATGACAGGAGATCGAGATTTGTTTTCTGATCTGGAGGAGAAAGGTCTTGGAGTGCACATCGAGATGGGCGATGATGGTAGATACAGTGCGACCAGTATCGGTACCATTTCCTTTGAGAGGGAGTCTGGTAAACCCTTTGTATTGAAGGAAGAGATGCATGTTCCAAGATTGAAGAAGAATCTTATCTCTGTGCCGATGTTAGAAGACAAGGGATATGATGTTGTTTTCAGCGAGGGAAAGGCTTTCCTACGCAGTAAGACAACTGGAGAAACCCGGAAGATAGGGGTTCGAGTCAGGAACCTTTATCAGTTGCATGTAGATGGCTGCGCAGCAATGGCATGTAAGGCAGAAGGATTGGTGAGCCGGGATGATGGCGAGCTGTGGCACAGGAGAGTGGGTCACCTTCACCATGGAGCCTTGAAGATACTGTAGCAGATCACTACAGGGCTTCCTAAAGGCACTCTTGCGTAGTTAGATCAGTGCAAGGGGTGTACTTTGGGAAAGTTTGTGAAAGCCACCTTTCACGAGAAGGATAGTCACACCATGACGATCCTTGAGAGAATTCACATAGACGTGTGTGGACCTTTCTCAGTTGCTTCGACAGCAAAGCACAGGTACTATGTGATCTTTATTGATGATTTCTCTCGTAAGTGCTGGATCTTCTTCATGTAGAAGAAGATCAAGACATACTCAAAGCTCTGTGAGTTCAAAGCACTGGTCGAGAAGGAGTCGGGGAAGAAGGTGAAGGCTCTTAGGAGCGATAATGGTGGTGAATACATCTCTGGCGAGTTCAAGGACTTTTGCAATGCAGAAGGGATTCAAAGAGAGCTCATAGCTCCCCATAACCCATAGCAGAACGGGGTTGCTGAGCGGAAGAACATAACGATCGTGGGTGCTGCATGGGCGATGTTGCATGATCAGGGCCTACCCATTCACTTGTGGGCGGAAGCATGCAATACTGCAGTATATGTGCAGAACCGTTGTCCTCACAGGATACTTGGCATGAGTACACCCGAGGAGGCTTATTCTGGTAAGAAGCCTGATCTTTCTCATTTGAGGATTTTTGGTGCTAACATTTACATGCATGTGATGAAGGATGCTAGGAATAAGTTGGAGCCGACCGCAGAGGTTGGGATATTTTTGGGGTACACTGATACGCCCCACAACTATTGTGTGTATTTGCCAGACAGTGGCAAAACTGTTGTGTGACGGGATATAAAATTTCAGGAGGAGAAATCCATGAAGTGTTCGCTTGAGAGGGAGCCACACTTGCATGTAGATGAGGAGCTATTAGTTCCTAAAGATGAGCTTCAGGACGTGGATCAGCCACAGGATGAAGTTCATGGAGTGGAAGAGACCACTATGCAGCGACAACCATCAGAGGGCGAAAGCGCTTGACAGAAGCTGAGCGACTGGCTCAAGATGCAGAGAAGGTTGTAGGACCACCTACAACTCAATGTAGACAGAGACAGTCAACTGATCGGTACACTGGATACATGGCTCTTGTGAGCAAATGTGTTGTGACTGAGCCATCCTCTTTCGAGGAAGCTGTGGAGGATCCCGCATGGGTAGACGCCATGGTGTAAGAGTATGATTCGATTGTCAGAAACAATGCATGGGAGATTGTCCCAAGATCGGAAGGGAAATCAGTGGTGGGTTCGAGATGGATCTACAAAGTTAAGCAGGCAACTGACTGGAGTGTGGAGAAGTACAAGACAAGATTTGTTGCCCGAGGCTTTTCACAGATAGAGGGGATCGATTATGAGGAGACCTTTGCACCTGTCGCAAGGTATTCTTCCATACGGATGATTCTTGCTCTCTCAGTGCAGATGGGCTGGCACATTCATCAGATGGATGTGAAGATTGTGTTCCTCAACGGAGTCATTGAGGAGGAGGTGTACATAGAACAACCTGAAGGTTTCGAGATCTTTAGCAGCGAGACGCATGTGTGCAGGCTCAAGAGAGCGTTGTATGGGTTGAAACAAGCACCACGTGCTTGGTACACACAGATAGACAGTTATTTCACCAGACTTGGATTCTCTAAGAGTGAGGCGGATCCTAACCTATACCAGATTGTGGTGGAGGGTAAGTTGCTTATCATTGTACTTTATGTAGATGATTTGATTCTAACAGGTGATGAGCTATTGATACTTTCATGCAAGGATGATCTTGCTAAGGAGTTTGAGATGAAGGACTTGGGCCTTCTTCATTATTTCCTTGGATTGGAAATTTGGTAGCGGAGTGATGGACTATTTGTTTCTTAGGGTAAGTATGCTCGGGAGATACTGGAGAAGTTCAACATGCATGGCTGCAAGCCTGTTGATACTCCTCTTCCTGGAGGTTGGAGGAAGGAGGATGCCACTTCAGCAGAAGAAGTGGATGCCACTGTTTATCGACAGTTGGTGGGGTCGCTTATGTATCTGGTCAATACACGACCCGATATATGCTATGATGTTAACCAGCTTTCATAAGCTATGGTTAAGCCAACCAAGCTCTTCTGGAAGGCAGAAAAGCATGTATTGCGTTATCTCAGAGGCACATCGGGATATGGATTGTGGTACAGACAAGAGGATGAGGTGAAGCTATGTGGCTTCACGGATGCAGATTGGGCAGGGAGCCCAACGGACAAAAAGAGCACATCAGGAGGGGTCTTCAGTATCGGGTCGAAAATAGTTTCTTGGTACAGCAGGAAGCAGAGATCCGTGGCACTCAGTTTAGCAGAGGATGAGTATATGGCAGCAAGTTTGGCTACATGCGAGGCTATATGGATGAGGAAGATCTTGGTCGGGTTGTTCAGTTCTCACTTGGAGCCTACAGTGATTTATTGTGATAACCAGAGTTGCATTAAACTCTCGGCTAATCCAGTATTTCATGATAGATCTAAGCACATTGACATCAGGTACCATCATATCAGAGATTGTGTGCAGCAGAGAGTCATGTTACTTTCATACATTCCAACGGAGGATCAAGATGTTGATATCTTGACGAAGGCGCTCACCAGGAGCAAATTCGAATACCACCGAGGCAGGATAGGGTTTGTTGATAATCCATATCTTGTTGAGATGGAGTGTTGAGAATGCAATAAGATTATGGAGCTTAGTGGAAAGAAGTCTCCTTCACTAAGTGGCCCCATAGGCTATTTTTGGCGCAAAGTCTATTTTTAGACTATGTCTATTTTTAGACATATGGATCATGGTCTATGAGTTGCAGGATGATATTTGTGGATGATTGGTCATGTTGGTAAAAATAGATGGAATTCTATTTTTAGACATATGGGCAGGTTTCTATTTTTAGACTGCCAGGCTAAAAATAGAACAGTCAAATATTATTGTCTCATAATAATATTTGGACTCTAAACATTATCTTATCCTCTTGGAGCACATCAGTTTGAGCTTCAGATGTGGAACATGCAGCTGTCAGAAGGAAATACGCTTTCTTTGTGGGTCAATTGAGCTATTGCATGCAGGACTTCAGTTAGAACTCATGTGGTTGAGTTTGGTGGAGTTGATTGTGGAGTTGTGTTCAGTTTGACTTGGTTGAACTAGTTGTATTTTAGTCTAACTAAAGAATACACTAGTGATGAGTTGTGTGAATTAATTATTAATTAATTCAATAATTATTAACTCATAAAGCAACTAAAGAATACATTAGTTAACTCAGTGCATGTACAGTTCAGTGGAGACAGGTGTTACAGGTTGAGATTGCTATCAGTTGTGACTACAGTGTGACTATAGTTGTGCATGAGATTTGCACATGCATGGATGGAGATTGCCCATGAGGTTTGCGTAGTATAACCAAAGGAATTTGATTTCACAGAGTGATTTGATTCTCTTGCAGGATTGCGCAGTGGAGGCAGGCAAACAGTGGAGGAGATTTGAGGCTTCAAATCTGAGCTAGTTTGTGTGTAACAAGTGGAGATAGTATTGAGTACTTGTGAGGAATATTGTACTATGTATTGTTACATGTTCTCTATCATTATAATATACAGATAGTGTGGGGTTTTCAGCTGTATGCTTTCCCCGGGTTACATACTGTGCTTATGTGCGCATGCGATTGATGTTTCATTGTTTTTAATGCTGCTAAATTGATGATCAACGTAGAGGAGATTATGTATTGTGCATGTATATCGCAATAGTGCATAATCGGGATAATCTCTGTGAATAAGTACTTAATTATTCAAAATTTCTACACCTTAGAGCCATGATATTTCTTTGTAGTGTCTCCTCATGCCTTCTTAATGTCTTGAAAATTTCCAATAAAACTTTTTTTTGGCAAAGTCGAGGATAGTGGGAACCATAGCCAAAACTTGACATTTCTAAAATTGTAAACTAACCCTTGAATAACCTACGCCAAAATCCATAAATGGGAAGCCCCGTGAATTTTAATTGATGCCTAGAACCAAGGTTAATTTTGTGAAGTGTGGCTTAAAGCCAAAGCCATAAGAGAAAATTATAAATAAAATTGTGGAAAAAAATAAATTGTGAACCATTGAACACTAAGAGCTTGTCAATAGGAATTCTAATACTCCCAAAATATACTAAGCATATAGAAAAATCCTGGAGGCTGGGAATTATCTTCCCAAGCCCTAACCCTCTAAAAGTCACATTGAATAATATAATACAAATTCAAATCATAACACATAAATTCCAAAAATCCTAGTAAAAACCTTATCTCTTTTAAGAATGCAATGAAATTTGAATTTATAATCCTTCTTAATTTTTTTAGAATTTTTAAATTATATTGAAATTATAAATGTAAAACCACGATTAATTTTTTTATAAACACAAATATATATTACTGAAAAAAGAAAACTCATATATATATATATATAAATATAAAATTAAAAATCCATATAATAATCATATAACTAATAACAAAATCCATATCAAAAAGATATTTTGAATCTCTTAAACTTGAAGTCTAATGTATAAAAATGACATAACTAATAAAAATCCATATAAAATCATATAACTAATAAAAAAAATCCATATCAAATTGTTTTATTCTCTTTTCTATTTACAAAACAATCATTTCTATTTTAAAAGTTATGTTTTATCACTAAAAGTATTTAATGTATTGTGGAAACCCTCTAAAAGTCATATTGAATAATAGAATACAAATTCAAATCATAACACATAAATTCCAAAGAATCCCAGTAAAAACCTCATCTCTTTTAAGAATGGAATGAAATTTGAATTTATAATCATTCTTAATTTTTTTAGAATTTTTAAATTATATTGAAATTATAAAGGTAAAACCACGAATAATTTTTTCATAAATACAAATATATATTACTGAAAAAAGAAAACTCACATACACATATATATGTAAAATTAAAAATCCATATAATAATCATAAAACTAATTAAAAAAATCCATATCAAAAAGATAATATATATATATATAATTAAAAATCCATATAATAATCATATAACTAATAAAAAATCCGTATCAAATAGATATTTTGAATTTCTTAAACTTGAAGTTTAATGTATAAAAATGGCATAACTAATAAAAATCCATATAAAATCATATATCTAATAAAACAAAATCCATATCAAAAAAATATTTTGATTCTCTTTTATATTTACAAAACAATTATTTCTATTTTAAAAGTTGTATTTTATTAATAAAAATATTTAATGTAATGTGGAAAATTGATAATGATGATGGACAACGTCTATTAATATTAATATAATCCATAATACTTTAAGAAGATAAAGAATTACTTAAATTTTTTTAGCTTTTTATTTATACACTAGAAATGATAAGAATTCCAATATCATCATAGTTGCCTTGACTTAAAAGGTCAATAAGATTGGTAGTATGACAAATATTTTGGAAATTAGAATAAATATGAGTATAAGATGGACAATCTAAGAGAAAATATTGTTTATATTCAATCCTCTTGTTATTGCAAAAGTAACATACTATTTTATCCCATGGTGTTTTTGGAATTGATGAGCACCCAGTTTCATTATGAAGCTCATGAGAATTTTTTCTTATTTTAGCAATGTTTTTTTTCTTCTTTGCATTAGTCAACATAGAGAGATCCATTTTATTCTTTGGAATGGGGTTGATCACCTCCTTATAATATTTTAGTTTGTTTTTTCCCTCCAACTCTTTTTCACCCCATAATTTCTTCTTAAATTTTGATTTAATAATATTTCTAATATTATCATTATTCTTCAAAATGATCTCCTCCTTTATCCCCCAATGGTCTAGCCAAAGTTGGGAATTTTTATGTTATCCTTGCTTACAAAGGTGTGGTTTTGGCTGGAGTTAGAAGCAATTTTAAGAAACCTCTTGACTTCAATGTTACTTAACTTCTTATTGTACATAAGTTACCTAATTAGCCATGATTTCAAGGTGAAAGTTTTGCTTCAATCATGAGGATATAAAAAGGATTGTTTTCTTTAATCTTAAGATTATAGATTAAGAAAATGATTTTGGATCTCTTCTATCTTCCTCCATGACTATCTGGAGATACTACAACCACAAGCATCACATCAATATAAAATAACAAGAGTGACGAGAGTTTCAATAAGGAGTTCTTTAAGCCCATACCAAAGATCTACTAACTTATTGTTGGCATTATGACTGATGTGTTGTCCTTGATGGAAACCTAGTTGATGAGTTGTCCTTTGATGGAAACCAACTCGATACAGATGTCAACAGAATGTGTCTACATGTGATAGAGAGTTAGATAAAAAAGGCATAGCAATTCAGAGACAGAGAAATGATAAAAATGAAGCTTGAAGAAGTATACGCAGGTTTGTTGAAGAAAAGTCGAGTATACAAAGGTTTTATGAAGAAAATTCAAGTATACATAGGTTCTATGAAGCAAATTAGTTTGCACACTCAGGTTTGGTGAAGTAAAGTAGAGTATACATGGGTTCTGTGAAGCAAAGCCGCGTAACACGGGTATGAAGAAGAAAAGGTGTGTACAGTTTTTTCACCATGGTAATCTAAATACCAAGGGTCCTTACCATCATATTCTAAATACCAAGGGTTCTTACCATGGTATTTCCCTGTGGTATTGAGCCCAACAACGGATATTTTGATCATGTCTAAGAAAATCATCAGTCGGAGTATGGTTTTGACTTGTGGTATTGGATAAGGGCTAAGCTATATAAGGAGATGAAGATCAAAGTGGTAGTGTGTGAAAGTGATTAATATTTTATGAATAGTTAGATCTTAAGCAAATATGCATGCAATGGGTTGTTGATGTTTTGCTTGATCTAAAATTAAGTATGCACTCGGGAATTTGATGATGGATCAGATCCAATAGATTTGATATGACAATCTTGATTATGAGGTGATTTTATCTGTGTTGATAGTGTCTTGATGCATTATTTTTCGCTGTATGCTAAGATCTAGGTATGTCTGATGTTCTGTGATGCAGTGAAGTTTTGTGCCAGTAAATGAAGATTTGTAAGTAGGTTTTATAACTTGAAAGGCATGTATACACACAACTTTGATTCTTGTAAGTCGTGTATATATTATTATCTATATGGGAGTTTGTTTTCTGAAAAGCATGTATACATGCAGATATGCTTTGAGGAAAGCGCGTACAGAAACTAGGGTTTTTTTATGAAAAGGATGCATGATTAGTTTAATAAATCTTGTTTTTGTTTTGTTGTCTGTCAGTGAAGTCTTCTTGATGACCTAGGCTTAATAGTAATGTTTAAAAGATGAATCAAATAATTGAAGAATGTTGAAGATACGTGTTGTTTCTAACTGAAATTCAGAGAAGGTTATGTGATTGTTTCATAATGATGTAATGGATCTATGTGTGATTCAGTATTTATTTTAGAGTGACAATGGTTCAGTTTTCAGAATTTAGTGGTTTAAGATCTGTACGCGGGTTTGTTATTGTAAAGTAGCATATATATTTTTATATATGGTTGATCAGGGTTTGCAGTAACAGAAACTGATTTTTGTGATGTGTAGTATGTTTATTGGCATTCTGGTTACAATGTTCTGACTGTTCTAGTTGTTTAATTTGATTGATTTGGGTTCAGTTGATTCAATGATTGGATGGTTCTGTTGGTTCAGTGATTGGTTGGTTTAATGGTTGAGTTATAGTGATAAGTTTCAGTTTTGATGATTTGTTTTGGGCTTAAATGTTGGTTGTGGGTCTAGTCTAAAAATTTGATGAAATGTGGCCTATAAGTTGTGATGTTTTGAAGCAGGTGGATCCAGTCTGAAAATTTATGAAATGTGGTCCACGGAAGTGTTGAGGGTTAGAGCCTTCAATGAGGGAGCTGAAACTTCCTTCCAGTGATAGTTGGTAAATCATATCAGCGGGTTGTAGCTCCCTTCCATAGGGTGTTGGTAAACGAGATCAGGGGGTCGGAGCTCCCTTCCAGTAGGAGCTAGAATACGAGAAAAGATTGTAGCCTTCTGTAAGTGGGTGCATGCATGCTAGTATGAGTCTGTGCTAGTACAAGATTTTAAGAAGTTTTTATTTATATTAAAAAGAAGACAGAGATGACAACAACAATTTTTTTTCCCACATTGGGTTTCCACCTTAAATCCTGGTGTTCATGTGTGTTTCTTATGTGTGATGGTTTATTTTATTCTTACTACACATGGTTATTGTTTATTTAATGTTTAATGAAGTATTGATGCACTGACACAAGATAAACAGAAGATGAATTAGCTGAAAAGTAAGTTTACTGGATATATGCTAGTTGTCTTAATAACAATCATGTACACACGCAGGATCCCTTCAGTAAAGTCTTGTACATAAATTAGGATATGAAATTGAAAAGTTTAATGATTTGAAAATATTGATTCACACCACCACCCCCCCCCCCCATTATTTTTCCCAACAATTGGTATTAGAGTAGGTCCTTCAACAGAAGCTTGATCACTTGAAGGAGATCTGTCAAGACAATGGGAAAGAAGCAAAAGAAGAAAGCAACTCAAAATAAGGAAATAGTAAATGGAAGAAAATATTCAGAAGCATTATCAGGTATGGGATTTTGTTATAAATGTGATCCATTTCCTTGTCTATGTAATAATGATAGTGATGAATAAGATGATTTTGATCAAGAATTTCATTTACTTGTGGCATTTGAAGATGAGTATGATGATAACTACATGGATTCCCTAAAAGAAAAGGATGTGTTTATTGAAGAAATATCTTAGCTTAATATTTGTTTAGAAGAAGCTAAATTAGAAGAAGAAACTTTGAATAAAAATATCAAAGAAAAGGAAGAGCATAATGAGAGGCTAGAACACGAAATAGTCAGTCTAAGGAAAGAACTTGAGAAAGTGAAAAATCTTAATCTTATATTTGCTAAAGGATCTAAAACAATGGATGAAATCATCAAAGTTCAATTTTCACCTCTTATAAATAAAGGTCTTGGATACTATGAAGAAACATCAAAGATTGTAAAGTCTTCTATAGAAACAGGGAGCTATCTCAATGCAATAAAAATAAGCAGTCAACATCACTCCATCCTACAACAAAATAATAAAGGACCAAATACCTCCCAGGTAAAATCTTCTCGGTTCAATCAAAATAACAACATTGGAAGGTACTATACTCCGAGACAATTATACTTTAATGGAAAATGTTTTGCTTTTCACAATTTTGGTCATAAGGTTGCTCAATGTGTTGCTTACAAAACTATCATGACTAGGGAAGCAAGAAAACAAAAGAATGAGAAATATTCTCACAATGCCTTCTCTCCACTTCAATATGAAATTGAATGCTTCTTTTGCAATAAATTTGGGCATAAAGAATTTGAATGCAAGAGCTTAGGACGACCAATATGTCAGGATAAGAAAATGGTAACAAAATCTAAGGTATGGAAGAAGAAAAACATTGAATCTGAGAACTGTGATCTAGCTTTATATGCAGGGGATCAAGACAATATGTGGTACATTTACAATGGATGCTCAAAACACATGACAAGTGATAAAGATAATTTTATGTCTTTTAATGATATAAAGAAAGAAAATAATGTAACCTTTGGAAACAAGACACCTTCTATTATCAAAGGAAAAGGAACTTTTATGTTAAAAGAAAAGGTTAAAGAAGGAAATGTTTTATTTGTTGATGGGTTGAAGCATAACTTTTAAGTGTCAGCCAAATGTGTGACCAAGGGAATGAAATTGTCTTCAGATCAAAGAATTGTGTGGTTTGAAATCTCGATACAGGAAAGACCATAATAAAAGGAACAAGAACTCTAGGTAATGTCTATGTCTTGGAAGGAGGTCTAGAAAAATGTTACTTAAGAAAAATAGAATAAGGTTGGTTATGGCACAAAATATTGGGACATCTAAGCTTCAATCAAATACATAATTCAAGCAAGCTAGGATCAGTTCGTGATTTTCCAAGCATCTCTCTACCAGAAAATACCCTATGCAAATCATGACAATTCAGTAAGAAAACTCAGGTACAATTCAATGCCAAAGAAGGTTCTGCAAGTAGGCCTCGTGAACTTATTCATACTTATTTGTATGGGCCAATAAAGAAAAGGTCACTTAGAGGTGAAAAATATTTCACCTTATTTATTGATGACTTTACTAGAATGTGTTGGATTGGTTTATTACAGTATAAATATGAAGCATTTGATAAATTTAAAGTCTTCAAAGCTTTAGTATAGAATGAGTCAGACTTGAAAAGCAAATATCTCAAATATGACAGGGGAGGAGAATACATATCAAATGAAATTTTCAACTTTTGTGAACAGCATGGCATCAAGAGGTAGTTTTCTGTAGCTATGACTCCTCAACAAAATGGGGTAGAAGAAAGAATGAATAGAACAATTCAACAATGGCATGTGCCATGCTTGATGGATCTGGGACACCTCATACCTACTGGGGTGAAGAAAACATAAAACGATAAATATTCTTAACAAATCTCATATCTGTGTGAACAGTGATAAAACACCTTATGAAATTTGGTACGGTAAACGTCCAACTGTTAAGCATTTCAGAGTTTTTGGGAGTAAGTGTTACATAAAGAAAAATAATGATAAACTTGGAAAGTTTGAAGTCAGAGCTGATGAAGGAATTCTCCTTGGATACTCCTTTAGAAGCAAAGGATATAAATGTTACAATAAAAGACTTCAAAAGATTGTTAAATGCATTGATGATGTGATTGATGAAGCATCCACAGGTATCAAAAAGGAAGCACCAATAGATGATGAAGATCCTCTTACATCTAGCCAAAATAATGAGAAGGAAAGAATCAATGAAGCATCAAATGAAGGAAGTGACAATAAAGAAGCACCAAAAAAGACTCCATCAAGGTATGTTTAAGAAAACCATCTAGAATCTCATATTCTAGGTGGTAAGAAATCTAGAATGCAAACTAGAAGAACTCTTGTTGGAACTGCCATTCATCTATCATTTATATCCACAATTGAACCACAAAATGTAAATCAAGCTAGAAAATATGAATGTTGGGTTAAGGTTATGAATGAAGAACTTGACCAAATAGAAAATAATCACACTTGGGAATTACTTCCTAGACCTCATGATAAAAAAATTATTGGGACAAAATGGGTATTTAAAAATAAATTAAATGAGAATGGAGAAGTAATTAGAAATAAAGCAAGACTCGTTTGCAAAGGTTATGTTCAACAAGAAGTAATAGAATTTGAAGAAACATTTGCACTTGTAGCCAAACTTGAAGCCATAATAATGTTTCTTTCCTTTTCAAGCTTTCATCATTTCAAATTCTATCGAATGGATGTTAAATCTGCATTTTTAAATGGAAACCTAGAAGAAGAAGTCTATATTGAACAAGCTAAAGATTTTATTCTAGGAAATGATGAAAAACTTGTTTACAAACTCAAGAAGGAATTATATGGGCTAAAACAAGACCCTCGTGCATGGTATTATCGCCTTGGCAAATATCTTCAACAACAAGGCTTCACTAAGGGGTCTATAGATAGCAACCTATATATAAAAGTGGATGATGGTAAAATTTTAATCGTTATTGTTTATGTGGATGACACCATCTTTGGTAGCAATGAAGAATCCATGAGTCAAAGGTTTACTTTTGTCATGCAGCAAGAATTTGAAAGGTCTTTACTTGGTGAACTAGCATACTTTTGTTGTTTACAAGTACAACAAGAAAAGGGCATTTTCCTCTCACAAACAAAGTACCATAAGCAAATTCTAAAGAAATATGGAATGGAAGATTGCAAATCAGTCTATACACCCATGGTGACAGGATGTTGTGTCAATTCGCATAATGATTCTCCAACAGTAAACCAACCAGAATATAGCTCCATGATCAGAAGTCTACTTTATCTTATAGGAACAAGACCAGATATCATGCATGCAGTTGGGATTGTTGGACGATTTCAAGCCAATCCAAAGGAAACTCATCTTCAGACAGTCAAAAGAATATTCAAATATCTACAAGGCACTCAAGACCTTGGTTTATGGTATCCCAAAGATGCAAATCTTACTCTTCATGCTTATACAAATGCAGATTGGGCAGGAAATCTGGATGATAGAAAAAGCACTAGTGGAGGAGCATTCTATATGGGGCCCCACTTGGTATCATGTTTAAGCAAAAAAACAAAGCTCAATTTCTTTATCTACTGTAGAAGAAGAATATGTTGTTGTTGCATCATGTTGCACACAACTTCTCTAGATGATGCAAACATTACAAGATATTCAAATCAATTTTTCTCCACCCATTTCCATTCTATGTGATAATACAAGTGCAATTAGTATTTCAAATAATCTGGTTATGCACTCCAAGACCAAGCATATTCCAATTAAATATCATTTTCTAAGAGAATAGGTGCTTGAACAAAAGGTCAAACTGGAATATGTTCCCTCAAAAGAACAAGTTGTTGATATTTTTACAAAACCTCTTCCACGTGATGCATTTGAATATCTTAGATAGAAATTAGGAATGGTCCCTGCTTCATTGCTCTTTTGAATCTTCATGTTCAAGGGGAGTAATACATGATGCAGGGAAAATTTTAAGAACCCCCCCCTAAATTTACATGTATAATAAATGGGCGAATCTCCATGGTATATAGGAAAAATGGAAGGCGATTTTATCAATAATATGATATGTATATATAATTTTCTGGCGAATCTCTCACCAGGCATGGCGAATATTTTACTCAATTATAAAATCTTGTGTTTATTGAATACACAAATGAAATAATTGCATTTCTTTAAAATATCTTTTGAAATCAAAATTACCGAAATTACATATCGATAACCTAGTGGGTGTAGGATAAAATTCACCCGTGCCATTCACAGAAAGCATGAGAAAAAACCTAATACTATATATAAAACCAAGAAAAATTCAAATTCATCACTTCTAGGGACCTCATAACCACCCTGCCAATACATAGGTATGTTCCTGTTTGCAATTAGAAAAATTATCGAAATTACAATCTGTTTACTCCAGCATATGTTGGAAAGTTATAGAAGGATGACTAGTGCAATCAATCCATTCCTTTTAGCCCTGGATTTGTTTCAGTTTAGAAGTATACAAATATACTTGTTCAATGTCTATGCTTTAACCATTCACCTTAAGATGTTTTTACAATATAATTTCCTAAGTCTATTTAATATCTTCATTATCATAAAAACCAACCTATATCCATCTTAACTCCACATCTACCACTCTTAGGGGGATGAAATCTATTTATCCCTCTGAGCAACCCAGAATTAAGATGGATCTAAGATGATAGAATTTCCCCTTTAAATAGTCTATGGTCACATGAATACCATGGTATTATCATGGGTCATACCATGGGTTATCATAAACCTGGAGCTTAAAAATTACTATTAGTAATTTATAAATATTAATAGTTGATTTTTATTTTAACCAAGCTAAAATGTTTAACATACATTAAATTACAACATCCATTTTTACTCTTGATCAGATCAAATATTTTTTCACTCTATGCTAGTTTTCATATCACGATATTTGATACCTCTCGGGGGTTAGTAGATCCAGAGTAAAGATGGATCTATGCTGGTTTAATTCCCCCATTTAAATGGGCAACATTCCAGGTGAATACCATGGGTCAATACCATGTGCCATTTTGGTGAATACCATGGGTCAATACCGTGTGCCAATTTTATTTTTATTAATACTAATATTAGGGTTAATAATGTTTTTTTGCATGGTATTAATAACAATCTAGTCCATGGTATTTGTCCCATAGTATTTTTCGCATAGGTTTCCGTAAATATAAGGTGACTTATGGAGTAAATATAAAAAAAATGTTTTATTTGTTTACCATACCTCTCGTTTATTTATATTTTTTTTAATTTACCATACCTCTTTTACAAATATGGTATTTGGCCCATAGGATTCACTTAAATAAAACCTCTTTCTTGAGCCTTCATAAATAGAATGAGGGTTATGGACTAAATATAAAAAGAGGTTTTATTTATTTACCATGTGTCTAGTTTATTTATATTTTTATTTATTTACCATACCTTTTGATTAAGTATAAAAAGACGTTTTATTTATTTACCATACCTCCACTTTACTTATATTTTTATTTGTGTACACCCATGCATGTATATAAGGTGACTTATGGAGTAAATATAAAAACTATTTTATTTATTTACCATACCTTTCATTTATTTATATTTTTATTAATTTACCATACCTCTTTTATAAATATGGTATTTGAGCCTTTGGCCCATAGGACTCACTTAAATAAAACCTATTCTTGAAAATGGGTGAATGGATTCACTTAAATAAAACCTATTCTTGAAAATGGGCGAATGGAAGGTTGTAACTCCTAATTTCAAGGGCTAAATTTACCTTTTTTACCCTCTCCCTTAAAATAAGGTGGGCTATTTGAGGCGATTTGTAAAAATGTACTATGATACAAAATATTTGCCCACTAAAAATTTAAAACCCCTTAATTTCGCCAAAGGGCGAACATTCGCCCCTAAAATTTTCTATGACATGATGACTCCCGTGGTTTTTTTTATTTTTATTTTCATGTTGCTTATACTATTGACAATGACTCTGGTGTAGTAACAATGCACATGTATAGATAGAATAGACTCAAGGGGAGCTGAAGGTGAGAAATTTCAATATTTCACTTTCTGTATGTGGATCCTATAAAGACAAGTCGTGTATATACGTGAGTTCTGAACTAAACAGTCGCGTATATGTTGGTATGATGAAGAAACAAGGTCCAATTTTCTTGTTGGTTCTGGAATTGGTTAAGTAAATTCTGCAGAGATGACATAGGTTCAGGGGAGCATTTGCTATGCTTCTAATAATGCATTGTTGGCATTATGTTTCCTTGATACATAATGATGTTTATCAATGGTGATGTTGCTTATATTTTTGAATTTATTGATTATGATATTTGCTTGAGTTGCATATTGGTGAAATAAGTTCTTGATGAAGTGGTGTTGGTATGATAATTCTTCTTTGTATAAATAATGATTTTGCTAAGAGTTGTTGATATGCTACTACTACATATGTTGGATGATACTTGGAAACATGGCATTTTTTATGGTGATCAAGAATGATTCTACACTGCCCTATCTTACTTTATGATGGTATGCTTGGTCCTCACTTATGTTGTTGTTGTTGCATACCTAGTCACAGGTTGAAGATATTGAAGCTAGATTGTCTTATCTTGTGAATTGATGATGGAAATATGCAGGTTGTTGTTCTTGGTGTTGCTGATAGATGCTCATGGTGTAGACCATATGTGGTGTATGATAGTTGTTGATGACCATCATGGTCTTATTGAGGTTATTTGTCTTGGTTATAAATATCATATCTATCATTTAATGTAAATGTCATGTAAAGACCTATGATGTACTCATTGTAAAATTTTGTCATGTACGGACTATTGTGGTCAAGTCCTTTTGGTCATATGATGTGATTTTTAATGCCACTATGCTTGGGAAGTTGATGTAATAATGATGTTAACTATGTAAACCCACTGTGATTGGGTGATTGATGTAATTTTGAGTCCTCGGTGATAGGACAAGTCATATGAGTCATAGAGTCATGTAATTCATTGTACATCCTTTAGAAATTTCAGCATGTGCTCAGGGGGAGCATGGTCAATCTTCAGTGTTCATACTTAGCATTTCATGTCAACAAAAGCCTTCATTCATCATTGGTCATCCCTTTTCCATTTATGTCAAAGGGGGAGACTAACCTGGTTTTTAAAAATCTTGGTGCTTGGATTAATGTGTTTTACAGGTATCTAGAGGTTGTGGCGACCAAACACCAAAGTGTTTGTCATTAAGTCCAAAGGGGGAGATTGTTGGAATTGTGATTGATGTGCTTTCCTTGATGGAAACATAATTGATGAGTTGTCCTTTGATGGAAACCAACTTGATATAGATGTCAACAAAATGTGTCTACATGTGACAAAGAGTTACATCAAAGGCATAACAGTTCAGAGATAGAGAAATGATAAACATGACTAATTTGTTTAAAGGCATAGTAGTTTAGAGACTGAGAAATGATAAAAATGAAGTTTGAATAAGTATACACAGGTTTGGTGAATCAAAGTTGAGTATACACAGGTTCTATGAAGAAAACTCGAGTATATATAGGTTTTATGAAGAAAAGTAGTGTACACACTTAGGTTTGGTGAAGAAATGTAGAGTATACACGGGTTCTGTGAAGCAAATCCACATACACATGCGGGTATTAAGAAGAAAATGTGCGTACAGTTTCCGCGCCATGGTATTCTAAGTACCAACGGTCCTTACCATGGTATTGATCCCAACAATGGATGTTTTGATCCCGCCTAAGAAAACCATCAGTCGGAGTATGGTTTTGACCTGTGGTATTGGATAAGGGCTATGCTATATAAGGATATGAAGATCAAAGTGGTAGTGTGTGAAAGTGATGAATATTTTATGAATAGTTAGATCTTAAGAAAATATGCATGTAATGGGTTGTTTATGTTTTGCTTGATCTAAAACTAAGTATGCACCCAGAATTTGATGATGGATCAAATCCAATAGATCTGAGATGACAATCTTGATTATGAGGTACTTTGATCTGTGTTGATAATGCCTTGACACATGATTTTTATGTGTATACTGAGATCTGGGTATGTCTGAAGATTTGTGATGCAGTGAAATTTTGTGCCAGTAAATGCATATCTGTACGCGGGTTCTATAACCTGAAAAGTATGTATACACATGGGTTTGATTCTGGTAAGTCATGTATATATTATGGTCTATATGCGGGTCTGTTTCCTGAAAAGCATGTATACACACAGATATGCTTGGAGGAAAGCGTGTACATAAACTAGGGTTTTTTATGAAAAGGATGTCTGATCAATTTAATCAGTCTTGATGTATTTTTGTTATCTGTCAATGAACTCTTCTTGATGATACGAGCTTAATAGTAATGTTTAAAATATGAAATGATTGATTGAATAATGTTGAAGATACTTGCAATTTGTGATTGAATTTTAGAGAAGGTTTTGTGATTGTTTCAGAATGATGCAGTGGATCTGTGTGTGATTCAGTATTTATTTAAGAGTGACAGTGGTTCAGTTTTCAGAATTCAATAGTTTAAGATCTGTATGCGAGTAGGATTCATTGAAAGTGCGTACACACGTAGGTTTGCTACTGTAACGTAGCATATATATTTTGATATATGGTTGATTAGGGTTTGTAGTAACAGAATTTGGTTTCTGTGATGTGTAGTATGTTGATTTGTATTATGGTTATAATGTTCTAACTGTTCTGGTTGTTTAAGTTGAGTTATTTGGATTTCAATTGATTTAGTTGATTCAATGATTGGGTTTTAGTGATTGGTTGGTTCAATGGTTGAGTTACAGTGATAAGTTTAACTTTTGATGATTGGTTTTGGCCTTAGATGTTGGTAGTGGGTCCAGTTTGGAAATTTGATGAAATGTGGCCTACAAGTTATGATGTTTTGAAGTAGGTGGATCCAGTCTAAAAATTTATGAAACGTGGTCCATGGAAGTATTGATGGTTAGAGCCTTCAATGAGGGAGTCAAAGCATCCTTCCAGTGGTATCTCGTAAATCATATTAGGGGGTTGGATCTCCCTTATGGAGGGTGTCGGTAAGCGAGATCAGGGGGTTGGAGCTCCCTTCCAGTAGGAGATGGAAAATGAGTGAAGCTTGTAGCCTTATCCAAGTGGGTGCCTCCGTGTTGGTATGAGTCTGCGCCAATACAATATTGTAAGAAGTTTTTATTTATATTAAAAAGAAGATAGAAACGATAACTGCGGTGGTTTTTTCCCACACTGGGTTTCCACCTTAAATCCTAGTGCTCATGTGTGTTTCTTATGTGTGATGTTTTATTTTATTCTTACTACACATGGTTATTGTTTATTTAATGTTTAATGAAGTATTGATGCATTGGCTCAAGATAAACAGAAGATGAATTAACTGAAAAGTAAGTTTACTGGATATACGCTAGTTGTCTTAATAACAGTGCCGTACACACGCGGGTTCGATTCAGTAAAGTCACGTACAGAAAGCAGGTTATGAAATTGAAAATTTTAATGATTTGAAAACACTGTTTCACCCTCCCCGCCCTTATTATTTTTCCCAACAATTACAATTGTTTTCAAGCCCATAATAACTTTTCCATCATTTATTTATACTTTTCTCAATGCTATAATTTCAATGGAGCTTGTGATTAATATTGATTCAAATATATTTGTATGAAGGAAGTTCCTGCAATTTGTTGTTGTCATATATGAAAGTATCATATGTGATCTTTCTAGATTTAATTATCATGACTTTAGCGTTGTTAGTATTAATAGCCATACTCATCTTGGAGCATAAATATTAGAGGATGCTTAGTTGATTGCTAAGGTCATAATGGCTCATTATCAAAAGAATAATGCCATCATCATAAAGAAGAAGAGTTATGACTATACTAGTGAGTATGAGGCCAACACAACCTACATCTTCCAAACACACTTCTAGTTCATCCATGTATATGAAAAAAAGTGTATGGGATAAGGGTCTTTATTCCTTGATTCGTATATTGTACTAATTTCTTCCAACCAACCCTTAGTGATCTTAAACTTGGAAATAATACTCATACATCCTTGCCACAACAATCCTCAACTCAAGAGGAACCGTCATCTCTTCTAGACTCTTCCACAATTTTGTCCTGAGAACTCTATCAAAGTATTTTCCAAAGTTAATGAAACAACATAAAATATCAGTTGTATTAGTGTGGCATTCCTTTCATCCTAAGAGTAACAAGGTGGTCCACAGTTGGATGATATCTCCTAAACCTAGCTTGGCCTTTAACTCTTTTACCATGGCTTGGTATCCATAAGTTAATATTCTTTTCCAAAATAATTCCATACAGCATGGATAAGATATGGCTAATCATAATGGTCCTATAATTAGAGGGAATGCTTTTATACCCACTTTTAAAGATAGTCACAATGATACTTCATGTCCAAGGATTAGTGAAGCCTTGTTTCACAGTCAAATTGAAGAGTGTGTGTAAGTAAGGGATGAGAATAGACTCTCCTATTTTAAACATTATAACTTGGTAGTCTTGAACATCCTTAGTTTTCCCATTAGCAAGCCGCTTAACCCCAAACTCAATGTCTTACAGAGAAAATATATCATCCTATACAGGGACGTTCAAAATGGTGTCCATGGCATTAGGGGATTCATAACAAATTTTAAGGTAGGAATTCTAATTCTTTAAGGGAATCAAAATATTTTCTTTAGTCTTACAAATTAGAGTTTGCTCCAAAACTTTCTAGGATAAGATTTAGATAGGTGCGACAACTACTCATGCTTTCTATTTATATGGTGCATTTTCTTGCTTTTAATAAGAGTTTGTATGTATTTATCTTACTATGATTTAAATATTCATTAGGAGCGTTGATAATCAATTTTCTAGCAATTTTACAATCATTATTATACTAAGGATTGGTAATTCTATTATTCTTTTTATATAACACCACAAACGAAAACTTGCTATTGGAAGTAGAGAAGATTGTAGTAATATTGTGATAGAGGTTTTCAATATTATCCTTCTAAATTAAAAGGTGTAAGTGCCTATTTAAATCCTTTCAGAGAAGATCAAGTTTACTTTTCTTAAAAAGCATGTGCCTTTGATTCTCACAATTCTCTTACATGTAGATTTTTTGCATTGCAAAGTTTAGTGTTAAGGCTAAAGACAATCCATATTAAAGATAATGAAAGGGATGTTTTGAATCTCTTTTATATTTACAAGACAATCATCTTTATTTTTAAAAGTGTGTTTTGTTAATAAAATTATTCAATATGATGCAAATTTTTGGGATAGCTATAAGTATATTTTATATGAAATAAAAATAATAGGGGATTTATGTATTGGGAGTATGATCATGTTTAAGAAGGGATTTAATTCTTATAAGTTCATTAGTTCAAATATTACAGAGGAGGGTTAAGAATGGGAGCTACTTGTGGAGGATCAAAATTGTCTCCATGATGTTAAGCTCAATCAAACCTTACAGAATCCACAATCCCAATAATGACAATATCCTATAAGTGAAAAAGCATTCTTTCCTCCAACATTAAATCTACTAATCTAAACTCAATATAATTAGAAAATAAATATCATATTTAACAAAATAATACGACACTCTTATATCAATATTATAAGACTAACTTTACAATATAATTAATATAAATTAATATATCACATTGACATTATAATTTACATTTCCAAGTCTACAAACGTTGAAGTTTCAGAAAAAATGTTGTAGATTGTCTACAAATGTGTGCCATCAATTCTATTGACCCCTTTAACAAACTTGATGTCTAGTAAACACATAATAGATGTGTCTTGTTTGCGTTCAATAAACAAGTTAACCATTCTTTTTAAGAAAGAGGCAATTCGTGCTTGGAGGGGTTTCCCATGTGTTCTCATATACATGGTTACACGTAGTATATTAAGCGACTCTTGTAGTTTTAAAAGTTTTAAAGGTTATATGATATTAGAGCTTATCAACATTTCACTTTCTCAAATCAGTGTAGGTTATATGTGATTATGTGTTGGGTATTTGATCAATTGTGGTATAGGATGAAATTGGATGAAGTTTGGAGTATATATAGGATAGGTTATATGAGTTGTTTTGTAGGTTTGTACGAGAGTGAATAAATGAGTATTGAAAGTATGTGAAAATAATGTTTAAAGTATTTGGTTAAGGTGTTTGGTTTATTAAATTATTTTGTGTTGAGTTGTTGGGTAATATACATGGATTTTTTGTCTTTTTGTATAAGGGAATAAATGATCATTGAAAGCATCCAAAAATGGTGTTTTGAAGTATTTGGTGAATGGGCTAAGGTTTTTGTTTTATTGATTTGATTTGTCATGTAATGTACATGGTTTTTTTTCTTATCTTATTGTAGGATAGGGCACAAATGATTAGTGGAAGTATATACCACTAATGTTTGAAGAATTTGGTGAATAGGCTAAAGTGTCTATTTTACTCGGTTGTTTTGTGTTGAGTAGGCATGTAGTATACATCGGTTTTTTATATTCTTGTATGAGTGAGAACAAGTGACTATTGAATGTATCTAAAAACATTTAGATTATTTGGTGAATGGTATAAGGTGTCTATTTTATTGGGGTGTTTTATGTTGTGTTGCGGATAAGGATTTGTTTGTTTTTTAATAGTTGTATAAAAATGACTTTTTGATATTTTTCTAAAATTTTATGGATTCACCTCTACGAAGCAAACAAATTACAATGTTTAAAAAATGAGATAACATCAAATACATTAAAAATTAGAATAATATTTATCGAAGTAGATACCATATATGAGAAAATGATGAAAATGAGGATGTTAGAAGAAGTTTTTTAGGTTCATTGAGATGAGTACTGATTCAAGGTTGATAAAGATAATATTAGAATGGGAAAAATGATGGTTATTAAATATGTCATTACATGTTCATTAAGGAGTGTTTATATGTGGTTAGATTCATATTTCTTAAAATACCTATTTGTACTTGGAGCACTTACTTGTACTTAAAATTATTGTGCTTAATAGATCTTCTTGACATGTATCTTTATATGGAAGAGTTTGATCATCTCCTTCTCTTCGTGTTGTTGTAGGATACTCAGATACACTCCCTTCTCCATTGATGTGCAGACTATCTTCTCATCCATGTTTGAGCTACTTTCTACCTAATTTCTCGAATCTATTTCCATGAGAGTTTTCTTCTTCTCGTCCTTCTTCTACTTCTTCAAGTTAAGTTCTAGACGTAATTTCCAACATTTCTTCTATATTTGACCTTCAATGTTATAATGGTTGTAATGGTTGCTAGGATCTTTGCACTGGTGTGTTGTGGCTACTATCTTCCTGTCCTGACCCCCTTTCCAATTCTTCTTCCCTTTTTTATGAGCTTCCTAGTGTTCCTTTTTCTTTGAACTACTTCATTTCCCTTTCTTCTAGCCTATGTTTTCTAGGTTTTGTACCTATACATAAGCATCATTCATTGTTTTGGGTTTTAACAACATCACTTGCTTTTACATATGGTTGTGTAGATCCCTAAGATACTTAAGATATATGTATGGGTTCTTGGGAGAGATAACCACATTATTTCCATATTCCTCAATTTTATGGTGTACTCCTATACACTCTACCCTTATCTCTACTTGAAGCAATTGGTGGGCTCTAATATTGCAGCAGTAATGCTGCAACTCCTGGGGCTCCCTTCTTTAATTTTATCAACCCGGTAGTTCGTAACAAACTTGGAAGTGACGGTGCTATATGCACACGTACTATCTCTTACTGCACGCTGTCACTTGATTAGCTGGCACAAGTTCGCTAGGAGCTTAAGCCAACTTCTATGAGTTCTTAGAAGAAGCTTTTAACTGTGATGGATGAAATCTAACTCAAAAGAGGCTAATCTACTTGCAGAAAGAAGCTGAAAGCTGAAAGGAAATGCAAACCCTAGCAAACCCTAGTTTTACCGACTAACCCTACTGGTGCAAGAAAAGAGATGAAAGCTGCAGAAATGGATGCCATTGACTCTTGGAAAGGTAAAATGCATGTGACTAAGCTAATTCTGAAGGAAAATATGGAAAAAACATCTTTTTGTATTTTTGAGTAATCTTGCAGAATTATTATGCATGTGCTTTAATTGTTTTTGACTGTGTAGAGGTTGATTGGTGAAAGGAAATGGAGTGGGTGCTTGCAGGAGGTTGGGAAGGTGAGAAGAGGGCCTAAGGGGTCCCTAGCACCCTTCCAGAGAGTTTCACAGTGATCAGATCTCGAAAAACGGCTCTCGTGAACTTCTATAGGAAATCTGCAGGGGTTCTACAGGATGTTCTACGGGAAGAGCTGAAAGTGGATTTTAGAGGGTTGATGGTGAAAAAACAATGGGAAAGTGGATGAAGGATGGATAAAGATGTTAAGGGGTCTAGGACCTGGTAAATGAAGCTAAGGAGTGATGAAGGTGGTTGGATTTGTTCAAGGATGGAGGGAGCAATGTTTCTCAAAAATGTAGAAATTAGGGAAAATTGGGAAAAGTGTGGAAAATAAAGGGAAGGAATATTGGATTAGGGGTTGGATCAGGTTGTATGATGGAGGAAGGGTAGGCGGGAGGTATCACAGGTGTTCTGCACACTATTTTCCAAAACTGATCAACAAAGACTAGGAAAACCTGTTGGCATTATGATACAAGTGTTGTCCTTGATGGCAACTCACTCAGAGACAGGTACAAGTGATGGCAACTTGATCAGAGGACAGATCTCAGTACAGCAGGACAAGAAAGAGATATACGCAGGTTCATTAAGGAAAACCAGCGTGTACACGCAGGTTGGCTTCAGTAAAAGCGCGTACATGTGAAAAGTACCTTTGGTCCGTGGCGGTTAGTCCTTTGAAGTTGTGCCTATGGTTTTGGACCATGGTGTCTCGACGGGCGTGTCGATCCCTAGTTTTGAAGTTGATGGTATTGTGTTACTATGGTTTTGGTCCGTGGTATTGTGAAGTGCCTAAGGCTATATAAGGAGAAGATCATTAGGCAAAGTGGGATAAGCAACGTGTGTCTGATGAAGTGAGAAGATCTGGTATTGTTGGTTATCTGTTCGGGACGCTTGGCAAGGGTCGGATCTGACAGCGAAGGTATAAGTAATTATTTCTAGATCTGCATGCGGGTTGCCTTTGGAGAAAGTGCGTATACACGCGGTTTTGGTATATCGAAGTAGCGTATGCATAATAAGATTTGATATTTCAGGTTGCTGTTGATTCTGGTGGTTGTTGCAGAGTTCTGGGCTCTGGTTTGTGTTCTGTGTTCTTGATGACAGGGTTTCAGTGATTCAGTATTGGGTGATCTAGAGAATTATGATGCAAGTATAAGTTGATGATTGTATTGCAGCAGTATTTTTTTTATACTCATGGATCCAGTCTGAAAATTGATGAAACGTGGTCCCTGTAGGAAAGAAGGTTGTAGCCTTCTGTAGGGTCAGCACCTACGTACTAGTAACTGGATCGGCTAGTACAAGAGCTGAGGGGGTTGTAGCTCTCTTTCAGAAGTAGTTGGAAAACGAGAGAGGGTTGTAGCCCTCTGCAGGTTGTAGCCTGCATACTGGTATAAGGCTGCACCAGTACAAAAGATTGTAAACTGAAGTTTCTTATTAAAGAAAGAAAGAGACGACTTGCAGCAGGTGGTTTTCACCCACATTGGGTTTCCACCTTATATCATGGTGTTCATGTGTGTGGCTTTTATGTGATGACCTGTTCTGTTATACTGCACATGTTTACTATTAATGTGGTTAATAATGTTCTGATGCATTTACTGAAGATAAGCTAATTGAATCATAATATTTCTGGATATACGCTAGTTGCTTTAGACACAGTAGCGTGTACACGCAGGTTCACTTAACTGAAGTAGTGTATATGTTTCTGAGCATGAAATTTGAAAAGTTTTATTGATCTGATAATACTGATTCACCCCCCCCCCCTCAGTATTATTTCCAACAATTGGTATCAGAGCAGGTTCTTCAGAGGAAGCTTGATCGCTTGAAGGAAAAGATCCATCAGAATGGCTAATCCAGAAAGAGAGGCACACATCAGGCCACCAGTCTTTGACGGGAACAATTTTACCCACTGGAAGATAAGAACCACTGCATATCTACAATCACTTGGAGCAGAAGTTTGGGGAATCGTAGAAGGAGGATACAAATTCCCATCAGCAACTCCTACAGATCCAGCAGAGAAAAAGCAATATGAGCTTAATGCCAAAGCTGTTACTGTTCTATTGAGTAGTTTGACACAATCAGAATTTATGAAGATCATGCATTTCAAATCAGCTAAGGAAATATGGGACAAAATCGTTACAAGCTACGAAGGAGATGATCAGGTAAAAAGAGAAAAGCTTCAAACTCTCAAAATCCAGTATGAATCTCTTAAGATGCATAGTAATGAAAGCATAGCTAATTATTTCCTGCATATGGATGAGATTGTAAATTGTATGAGGGATCTGGGTGAAGAATTTGAGGAAGTTGTCTAGTTGAAAAGGTTTTGAGATCTCTCTCTGCTAAATTTGATTCTAAAGTATCTGCCATAGAAGAAAAGGAGAATGTGCAGAAAATCACCATGTCACAGCTTCAAAGGATCTTAACTGCTTTTGAAATGCGACAAGAGGTACCATTAGAAGCCGCATTCGAAGCGTCAGAGGAAGAAGATGAGGTAAATTTTGTCAAGAATCTTGAACGGGGAACTGGACGGTTCAAAGGTAAGCTACCTTTCAAATGTTTTCTATGTGGTAGAGTTGGTCACTATGCTGCTAGATGCCCTCATAACAAAGGAAAGATATCTGAAGAAGATGGTAGAAGCTATTATACCCATATTAAAATTTCATTCAATGATAGTGAAGATATTAGAAGTCTCATGGCACATGAAAAGAAGAATGCTTCATCCAATAATAGTGAAGATATTAGAAGTCTCATGGCACATGAACAGAAGAATGCAGAAACTGAAGAAGTTACCAAATTAAACGAACAATTGGAGACAGAAACCAGGGTAAGGGAGCAATTGCAGGATATAGTAAAGGATCAGAGCATAACTATTCAGAGACTTGAATCAAAGATCCTCTCTCTAAAAGAAGATCTTAAAAAATCAAGAGAACAGAACAGAGAAGCTCTTGGAGATCAAGAACATGAAGTGATCAAACTAAAGCGACAAGTGGAAGAAGGAAGAAAAGCTGGAAAAGACCTAAGGAATCAATATATGAAAAAGGAAGAACAACATCAAGTTGAGGTAAATATCTTGAAAGGTAAATTAGAAGAAAAGGATAAGCTTTTACGATTTCAAGATAGTACTAAAGTCTTAGACGATATTCTTAATAGTCAAAGGTCTCCTACTATCAAAACTGGTCTTGGTTTTCATGAATATGTTGAAGGTGAATCTAGTTCACAAGGTGAGGCAAGAAACTCTAATGAGAAATATGAAATGCTCAACAAGGAACAACCAAGGAAAGAAATTCATCAAGGAAGATCCTTTACTCCTAACTATGGACATGATAGACGATTATTTCCTCCACTGAATAGTGTTGAATGTTATGTATGTCATAATCTTGGACATGTTGCAGCCAGATGTAGAAGTAGAATGGTTCAAGACCATTACAAAAGATGATTGCATCACAGGTATTTCAGAGGATATTGCTTTGCCTGCAATGCATATGGACACAAAGCAATTGATTGCGATGGAAGGAACATGAAATATGTAAGATGTTATACATGCAACAACTATGGGCATAAAGCAAGGAAATGCAGGAGCAGATTTCAAAATTCAAAACAAGAGGACCATACATCATCACAGTTCCAGGAATTGAAGAAGACAGACAGAAAGGTGTGTCATAACTCAGACAGCTGACACAACAGACACAGGGGAATTTGAAAGTGATGAATTTCAGTATTCCATCTTGCATACGCTGATATAATGAAGACAAGTCGCATATATACGCGAGTTACAGGCTGCAAAGTCGCGTATATGTAGAAAGGGCAGCAGAACAGACCCAGGAAATGGTTCAATCATGGTTGGCTCAGGCTCAGGGGGAGCATAAAGGGCAGCAGAACAAACTCAGGAAATGGTTCAGTCACGGTTGGCTCACGCTCAGGGGGAGCATATACTTCAAATTATTCATTGTTGGCATTATGGTTGGAGGTTGCTGATGAAACTAAATGATACATCTTGTTGTTTGATCAAAGGAATGGTATTGTAGGCTTATGCGTATGGTACAGATCATATATGATAAATGTTAGTTATTGCTGGTCTTAGAACCCACATCTGCTCAGGGGGAGCATGGATAGATTGGTACACTTTGGCATACACAAAGGGGGAGCACATTTGGAGATTTCAGCAGGTACTTAGGGGGAGTATGGACAGCAGAAGGTATACCAAAGAAGAGAATATCTTGGTCACCCCTTTGCCCTTGATGTCAAAGGGGGAGAGTGACTTGGTGTGGTGGTTGCCATCAAGTCCAAAGGGGGAGATTGTTGGCATTATGATACAAGTGTTGTCCTTGATGGCAACTCACTCAGAGACAGGTACAAGATGGCAACTTGATCAGAAGACAGATCTCAGTACAACAGGACAAGAAAGAGATATACGCGGGTTCATTAAGGAAAACCAGCGTGTACACGCAGGTTGGCTTCAGTAAAAGCACGTACATGTGAAAAGTACCTTTGGTCCATGGCGGTTAGTCCTTGGAAGTTGTGCCTATGGTTTTGGACCATGGTGTCTCGACGGGCATGTCGATCCCTAGTTTTGAAGTTGATGGTATTGTGTTACTATGGTTTTGGTCCATGGTATTGTGAAGTGCCTAAGGCTATATAAGGAGAAGATCATTAGGCAAAGTGGGATAAGCAACGTGTGTCTGATGAAGTGAGAAGATCTGGTATTGCTGGTTATCTGTTCGGGACGCTTGGCAAGGGTCGGATCTGACAGCGAAGGTATAAGTAATTATTTCTAGATCTGCACGCGGGTTGCCTTTGGAGAAAGTGCGTATACACGCGGTTTTGGTATATCGAAGTAGCGTATGCATAATAAGATTTGATATTTCAGGTTGTTGTTGATTCTGGTGGTTGTTGCAGAGTTCTGGGCTTTGGTTTGTGTTCTGTGTTCTTGATGACAGGGTTTCAGTGATTCAGTATTGGGTGATCTAGAGAATTATGATGCAAGTATAAGTTGATGATTGTATTGCAGCAGTATTTGTTTTATACTCATGGATCCAGTCTGAAAATTGATGAAACGTGGTCCCTGTAGGAAAGAAGGTTGTAGCCTTCTGTAGGGTCAGCACCTACGTACTAGTAACTGGATCGGCTAGTACAAGAGCTGAGGGGGTTGTAGCTCTCTTCCAGAAGTAGTTGGAAAACGAGAGAGGGTTGTAGCCCTCTGCAGGTTGTAGCCTGCGTACTGGTATAAGGCTGCACCAGTACAAAAGATTGTAAACTGAAGTTTCTTATTAAAGAAAGAAAGAGACGACTTGCAGCAGGTGGTTTTCACCCACATTGGGTTTCCACCTTATATCATGGTGTTCATGTGTGTGGCTTTTATGTGATGACCTGTTCTGTTATACTGCACATGTTTACTGTCAATGTGGTTAATAATGTTCTGATGCATTTACTGAAGATAAGCTAACTGAATCATAAGATTTCTGGATATACACTAGTTGCTTTAGACACAGTAGCGTGTACACGCGGGTTCACTTAACTGAAGTAGCGTATATGTTTCTGAGCATGAAATTTGAAAAGTTTTATTGATCTGATAATACTGATTCACCCCCCCCCCCCCCTCTCAGTATTATTTCCAACAAAACCAAAGATCTAGCTATTTTGACCTAAAAACCAGAAACATGATGAACAGAAGTTTATTGGCAGAAAATCATGCAAGATAACTATGGAAACTAAGTAAGAATAGATTATAAACATGTAAGTACAATTGGTATCAACTTTCCTAACTAAAAATCTAACACTAGCAATTGTATGAAGAGGCAAAACAATGTTTTTGTGGCAGCAAGTATGCCTTGGTCTCAGCTCATGGTCCCAAGGAGGGAGAGATGAGATCAAGGACTACTTAATGGCCTTTTTGCAGATCTTTTCTATTACCAAACCGTCAAATCAACCTGAAGCATGAAAAACTATCTTAATCATCAAAAACAACCTAAGTAACAAAGCAAGATTTTAACCTAAATAACAGAAATTATTCTATGAATGAAACAAAGACACATAAAAGTACACAAAGGAGGTACTGGCATTTGGGTTGGGCCCAACCCCAAGAGATACAACCTCCTAAGAAATATTAGAGCTGGTGCAAAGCTGGATTCATCTTCATTGATCAAAAAATAATCATTACATCCCAAAAACTGTCTACAAGAAAAAGCTCGAAAATGTGTTGATATAGGGCTGCACTAGAGTGTGAAAATAGACTAAAACAAATGACTAAAATCTAACTAACATCTGCCTACAATATAACTAACAAAACTGAGGCCTTAAGCCTTCTTATTTATACAAATTGAGGACCCCAACAGTCCTCCTAAACTTTAGGAACTCGACTGCCAAAACTTGTAGTTAACAACAACTTTACTAGCCCTGCTCGGCTGCCCTTGTGATCATCGATGTGGTGGCCCTTGAACTCTGACCTACTGGTGGAGAATTTGAGTTAAGGGCTCATAAATGAAGGGGACACCTTCCTACAAATCCTCTCCCTTGTTCTTCCACGAATTTGGCTTCCAAGTGCTCATTAAAACCTTTGATTTTGTCTCAAAATTGACCAAAAATCTGCATAAAGCACACATTAGACTTTTTGGCATAATGACTAACCCAATTCACTCTATTAGCATAAATATAATAAAAAAACATGCAATAAAATAATGAGAATGGTGGATTAAGTCGAATTAGGAGGCTAAATGAGCCCATATAATTACACATTTTTGGGGCTCATAAGTAATGCCACCAAATCCATTGGTCCTCTATGTACCTGATAGGGTAGAATTACAACTTTATGTGACTATTGAAATCCTCCCACTTAGTTACTAGGGGATCCCCCTCTAGCCTCAAGGCTTTTGTGTGGCTTTCCCACCAAGTCAAGGCATGGTCTTCTAGTTTTAAATAGGCAAAAGAAAGTTTATGTTTTTCCTTTATGTTAAGAACACTAAGATAATACTCTAATTGTTACAACCACCAAATTATATTTTAACAGTTAATCACAACTTTTTATGGATTTATGTCTACCTTCCCTTCCATCTTGAATAGGGACTATGAATGGTTCATGGAAATCGAATTTGGTTGTTATTTTTTAAGTTCTCTCTTATACTCCTCTAGTTCTTCTCATTCCCTCATTTTCCCTATAATCTGACCTTTGAATTGGAACATCTATTTTCTCTGATTCCAAGCTTATTTAACAAAGTGACCATGAGGAGGTTCATATTATGAATAATATATACAACCTACTCTTCCATCTTTATGAATCTCTCCTTGATCATATCTCGAGGGTTAATAACAAATTCATTAGTCATGGCTAGGGCTTTATGACTTTCTCTTAAACTGGTATGAATCCCCTGCAACTCCTCATAATAAAACCAAAGAAACCTACTCTTATACCAATATGATTAATAAAATGTTGTGTATCTTCCAATGGATAGTTCAACAAATGGATCTAATAAATATATATTGAACCAAAAATATTTATACATTGAGGGTTAATTTTTCTTATACTTTTTGGGCTTATTAAATTATTGTTTTTACTTATGCATGTAATATATAATGTGGGAAATGGATAAAAAAAAATCAAAGAAACACTCACACAAACCACGATAACACAAGATATGACTAGGGAAACTGTTTTAGGAGAAAATCTAGCTTGAAAGTGAGGTTGATTTGCACTCTCTATCTCTTAATGGAAATGGTGCAAATACAAAGGAGTGAGAAATTTTGGCCTGTAAGCTACTATAGAACATAAATCATCTCTATTGTTCCCTCTTTATGTACTCTTAGATACTCTACTCTATCATGGAGCAAAATGCACTAGAATAGAATCAAACCCATTTTCCTCCTAGTGGCCCAGTTATAACACGACCTAATAACCAACTAGAGATTAAATTTGGTCTATTCCACCTTCAATATATATTACGACTCAACCCTTCTAGAGTCTTCCTCATCGTTCCCATGTGACTATCCCATTTTCCATGAGTAATGGGGCTTGACATGGCATCCTCTCTAATTATGGTGGTCAAACATAATAGGTCAACTTTCAGAAGGCATAACCTTTGCATCAAAACTATAATTGACACAATTCTTTCATTGTTGAAAATTTATTTAAGTGTATAATAGAGCTAGGTAGTGTGGAACTTAGGTGAAAAATTTTTACCCCTAAAAAAATGTTTAAATCCTCAAACTATCCCCAAAAGGTTTCATACCTCAATTCTCCAAACCAGGTATCGCTACTAGAATTACTCCTGTATGTTGATTTCTTAGATTTTTCCACCCTAAAAGCATTGAGATGGATGAAAAAAATACAATGACTCAATCTAGATAAGTAAAGGATGTAGTTTCTTACCATGAAAGCCCCCAACCCATCCAAACCTTTAACTTATCTTCTAACTTATTTTTATGAAAAACAACAACATATAATTAGTTGCAACTGATTCCGAAATTTGGAAACTTTTAACTTACAACATTTAATTTTAATTTCTTCAAGTCTCCTAAAAAATCATTCTCATCCTAATCGATGTATGCTACATTTATAAAACATACATCCAATCCTAGCTTGTATGTATCACTAGTGGCACTCAAACATTCCAAACCTCTAACTTGTTTGAAAAAGGAAAAACTTATAACATATAATTAAATACAACTTCTTCTATAATTTAGAAATTTCTAATTTGATATTTTAGTTGTAAAGAATTTAATTTTAGTTAAATAAGCCGATGAAAACTTATTTTGACCCTTCAATGTGGTAGGAGCATGTGGAGTACTCATTAACTTAAGAGAGAATATAGAATTCTCCTATGCCTAGAGTTTAGGAACTTTTCTAACAATATTACCAAGGTATATGCCCTCCTACTAGGAATAATGCTTGCTACTTCACTTAACAATCAGAATTTGACTATGGTGGGGGACTTGAATAACTATATTTGACATATGGTTATTGACATAAACCCCATGAATTTTCTATTAACAACGGTTTCCATTAGGATTCAACAAGCCTTATCCCAAATTCCAAGAGAAAGATTTTGTCATGTGTTATGTGGAAATAACCAAATGGAGTACTATTACACAAATGAGGCCATGTATGAAAATGGCACAAACATTGTTGTCAATGGCTTGACTTATTTTCATCCAATCCCATAAAGGTTTGTGTCCCTTCATGAAATGTCAATCTAATGGATATATGGTTTCTATTATGAAGTGAAAGTATCATGTTATAATCCTTGGGGTGACATGACGCCTCTACTATCATACAAGTTAGTTGTATTATGATAGTGATTATAAAACATTAAGCCTCTACTCATAGATTCTAGGTGGGGTTATGAGGATTGATCTTGACTTGGCTAAATGGAGGCTCTATTTTCTTGGCTTTTGATTTGGTAAAATGAGCATTAGAGTTCACTTTAGATCTATGGACTTTTCACCATTACGTTGGTCCTCAACTCAGTTGTTCAAGGGTTTGCTAGCACAAAGGAATTGTGGTCTCTACTTCTGCTCTCTTTCAAGTAAGTAGTGGTTCATTTTCTATTTTATTTTGTGTTTCCTAGACTCAAGGGATTCCTCTAATTATGCCATGTCATTCATTGGAATATTTTTTTGGTGAGGCATCAATAGATGTGAGGTTTCATGTCTCGGCTCTAATGGACTAGTTTGGCTTCTTGCAAGTTATCCCAACATGCATGTGGCGTTTCCAACCAGGAACTTCACATTAATTGAGCCATGCACAGGAGGGGACATTTTGTCTTATATGCTCCATCCTTCAAGTGAGTAAATGTGGCCTTTAGGCATAGGCTTTGGGTTTTCTCTTTTCCAGTGCTTGAGTGACTTAATAATGGAATATTTTGTGGGGTTCTCATGAACCTGAGGAATTATTTTAGGAAATTTGTTTGAAGGGATGAGATTAAAATAAAGGCAATACTGCCTCAATACAATTGTTCTCTGAAAATCTCCAAGATCAATAAATAAACACAACACAATTGAAAATTTTTATCGGCATACTAGCTAAGAAAAAGAGGCATATCAAAAATTTAGAAGAAGAATGTAAAGCATTGCATTACATTATATGTAAATTGTCTCAAAGGAATCAATTTGGCCCCTCTATGATAAAAGAAAAATTGCTAGTTGACCATAACAGGGATGCATTAGTGAATCCCCTTCTGGACTTGAACAAATAGGTGCAAAATAATGACAATACAACAGAAAATGGAGTAGAAAATGTAGCCAACAACAACCCCATATTTAGTTTGTTTTTATGTTTTTTAGAACAATAAGAATTTTAGGAAATTTTTGTAGAATCTACATAAACAAGTTCTTCCTTAAAATTTTGTATGTAAAATGGCTAGAACTAGATACTCTCTAACATGATTCAAGCTATAGCATTTTGACTTTCTTATGTAAATCAAATGGGAATAATTGATATGGATATTTTACTTAATATAAATATATCTAATAGCTCCTAAAAGAAAAAGAAAAAACTTATTTTCATCCTATATTTTAATTATAAAATAAATTTTCAATCCTATCTTATCTTCGTGCAACCTCTTATTCATGAATAATTATATTATATTTATTATTTATGTTAGTATTTAGTTAAAATATGAGTAGATATTCTTATATTTTTTATTCTCTTCCTAAATCATTTTTTTTTTCTATTTGATTATAATTATTTATTATAAAATAAAATAAATAAAAAATCATGTGCCCAAGCAATAAAATTTAAAATTAGTGTTGAATTGATCATTTCTCTACATCAATAAACTCTTATTTATAGGATAAGGGGCTTAAGAATGGTGTCTATGTACATCTAAGGTTTAACCTTAGATGTCATGCTATCAATCTCTCTATACATTCATCCCTTGAGGATATTGTTGTGTCATTGGAAAGATCATAGCCACATGCCCCCCTTCCAATAGTGGTGGATTCAATTTTCTCTAAACAATTTGGGGGAAAAATCTTACTTCAATGACCTATAACCCTCAAGGGTCCAACTTGGCTCCTATTATACATATCTCAAATGAGAAAACTATTTTTAGTTTTCCAAAATCCTTGAAACATTCTTCAAATTCAAGTGGTTGCATGTAGAATAAAGATAAAATGTATCGGCTTAAGATTGCTTATAAAATCACCATATTTATAGTTGAGAGAGAAGTTAAAAAGAAAACAACACTCAAATTAGACCATGACCTGATATGTAGCTTAAGCATTGAAGCAAGGATTTTTCAATTATGGAAACCCTTGCTTCAAAAATAGGTATTTATCTACCCATTTGTTAGGGGTTTCTTCATAGTGGAATTTGATTCAACAATAAATATGGACCTCCTTATTCAATAAGAGTCATGGTTTTGGGGATGTGTTGGCCTTTGCATGAAACCATGATTCTCCACTTTTAATCCTTATGCAAACATCCTTTCCTTTGTAGCAATAAGGGTAAGGTTCCCTAATCATCCCATTAAATTTTATTTTATATATTCCATAAGGGTGATTAAAAATGGCCTAGTCAAGTATCATTTATGTTACCTAGATATTGAGAAAAGGAAAATTACTACTAGGCATGAATATTCATGTAAATGGATTTATACAATGGACTACTCGAAGAATATTGATTGGAATCTATAAAGTATGTATGAGAGAAAGCTAGAGTAGGAAAAGATGGCCTTTGGATTTAAAGCATGCTTTGAAGTATGGAATGTAGAAACGTACTATGAAAAAAGAAATGTTGGAACTTCTTCCAAACCATAAAAGTTAGTTTATTAGGCATAATCTAAGAAGTGGTTTAGTAGCATGCCTATTTGGTGGTGTGGAGACTCCAAACAATGTCACCTAACAAACCCTATTGTGGAAACTCCCATAATTGCAAAGATGGAAACTCCCAATTTTTTTATCTAAGATGAACGACTCCAGTGTGAGATGTCCTACAAAGCTACCCTTAGAAATGACATATTATGGATAGAATTATGAAATTATGATTGAAGGAGCCACTCTTACTCAATCCATGACAAAATATGAATCTTTGAGTGTGGAATCAATTAGAGATATTGTTAATACTTATAGATGAAAAAGTAATAAGGGATAAAGAATAAGATACATCATCCCCTAAGGTTAGTACTTCATCTTAGGAAGATTCACAAGAATGGAGTCATATACAACTAGTGAGAAAAATAAATAGAAACATAAACTTGCATTTGAATATAAGACTCAAACATGAAATGGAAAGGGTTAAATCAAAGCCAACCATTTTATTTAATGTATTTTTTATATGTTTGAATTTACAATAAATTTGTAAGGAAGAAACTTACAAAAAAGTGAAAGGAAAACAACTTTGTAGGAAATACATCAAATGCAATCCACCTTAAAGGGGCCATAATATGGCTAGAAAAATTTACAAAGATGTCTAATGTGCTCCTTTAAAAAAAAGTTGCAGTGTTCATATGTTATATACGAAAGTTTATCAATTCCTAAGTCTACTATAAACAAGCTATTAACGTAGTATACTGTGCATACTAAGATGCCCAAATTATTTTTTTCAAGGAAAAAAATTGTAATTGTATTCATATATATAAACATTATTGTGGTTTGTAGCTTATCAAATGTGTTTTGCAAACAAAAATACAGATAGTGCCCTTCTTATGCCTTCAACTTTCAACCTGATTACATTTCTAATACATATTCCATCAATTCATATAGAAAGTACAATCATATATGATTCTACAACAAAAAAGATCTCAAAAAAACAACATCTACCCTCAAAGAGAGTTCTCAAGTACTATCAACAAAAATGTAATATAAAATTGTGTTGTTTTCCTTCTTTTTTTGAGACTTTGCATGTGCATTTTTTCAAATCCAATCCATCTTTGGATATGGCATCTTCTTTTGAATTTCTACATATGTAAACATGATCAAAGGAAATATTAGAGAAAAAAGATTTATGCTGACAAATTTGGTGGTATTGAGTGAGAAGAGACAAAATTCTAATCTAAGTTGTTCCCATCATCCAATTACTTACAATTTGTGACTCCCCATAAATGTGCAAATGTGTGATTCCTATTATGATCCAACTAAAGAATTAATTTGACGGAAAATAATTCCACAAAATTGTTTGAATCCAAGATAATATTTGCCAAGATGGTGAAGTGTTTGCTAGTAGAAACATGTAAAACTATTCCAGTCCCTCCCATAAAGGGAGATCCTTGTGTTTCCCCCATAAAAGAAGGCCCGATGATAGCCTATTTGAATATCAGGATCTGAGAGAGGAATTTTGGTTTTCATATGGATTGTTGATTTTATAGCATTGGCAATCCCCAAACTATGAATTGCAACCTTGATGGTGAAAGGATATTTTTCTTTAAAGGTGTTAAACGCTCACAAATTATAGGAAAAATTAAGATAAATGTGAGATACATTCTATTCATAAAGATTTACATATTGATACAATATCTAATGACCCTTGCTTTTCATATTCCAAGTGGTCTGTTGGACTCCAATGATTGTCCATATTCCACACCACAACCTTTAGCGGATTAGGTGTCCAACATTCTCCCCCTTTAATATGAAGGGGTATAAATGAGTCGAAGAAGAGATTTGTAATATTAAGATGCAAAAAAAGCATGGTAACAATTGGTTAATTGTGCTCCCTAAACTTTGGAGAGTATGCTAAATTTGGACGTGTAGCTCATCTTATTGTAGTTGTGTATCAAAAACACAAACTTTTCTTGTGCATTTTACAAATAGATTTGAATTTCAGAAAGAGTGTCCTTGTTGATTTTTACCATCCCATTAACAATGAAATGAATTAGGGAATTTAACAACTCTAATACATCATCAAATCTGGCCATTTTATCTAGTTCAAGTAAATGAAGGGTGCACCACTATATCAAATGGGTAATGTCCAAGTCTTTATATCTTTCTTGAAGTTTATAATATTTGAGAAATATAACACAAAGCCTTGGTCCCTTTCACTATTTTCTTCTTCTAGTGTAACAAAGAAATAACTCTATGCAACTTACTTGCCATGGCCTCCTTTTCAGAATTGGATATTTTTTTGTCTCCTTGGTGATATGTAAAATGAACTTGTGTGTCCTATTTACAAAGATTTACATATTAATACAATATTTAATGATCCTTGGTTTTGATATTCCAAGTGGTCTTTTGAACTCAATGACTCTTCCTATTCCACACCACAACCCTTAGAGGATTAGGCTTCAAACAAAAGGTATTGAAGTTTCTCACCAACCATATACCCATATCACTATGAGGAGGAGAGTTTTGAGTTGCACTTTTTCTGATCCTAATAGCCATCCTTTGAGACAAATATCAATAGAAGGACCTTCCCAAGAATATTGTTTTCCTTCATGAAGACAAATTTCATTCCAAACACTGCATGCAAAGGGACATCCAATAACAAATGATCCATAGATTTAGACTCAACTCTAGAGATGGGGAAGATACCAAGCCCATTGAAATATCATTTATGAAGGTTGTCCCATGTTGGTGCACTTAAAAAAAATCCTTGAGTAATGTCCATATAAAAAGTTTAGATTTGGAATGGTATTTTAATTTCTAGATCATTTTCCCCTGCCATGGAGGATCAATGATTCCATTATCTTGTGCTAAATAAAGATACCTAAACTTTGGAGAGTATGCTAAATTTGGACGTGGTGCCCAAATCATTTTTTCCTCATTGTCCAATATGGCTACATTTGAAAAATTTAGGCCCATATGTATTATGCCAAAGCTTTAGCATTAGCTCCATCCAAATTCAAGGGTTTAGAGGATAAATGTTCTTGTTGTCTACTTGTCTGATTTATGACAGAGAATTGTTTAAGAGTAAAAATCATTTCATCATTTAGATGTTGAATTAGTGGATCAGGGATAAAGTACCAATGTTGTTGTTGTAGCTTCCGTTGTTATTTTCTTCTTATTTTTAGTTTTATCACAAAAAGAAATAAAATAAAAAGAGAAGAAAAATCAAACTTTTGTTTAAAGGCCATGCAGGTTTAAGAGGCATAATCAAGCGTTAGCTTGATGAGTATGATGAGGTGTGCTGCGGGAAAACAATAAGCTTGAAGGTTAATTAAGGCTCAACCTTCATAGTTGACTGCGACGTGAGCATGGTTGACCACAACGTGTGGCCTAGAATCATTGCTTGGGTTCGTTCTCAATGTAGTTCCCTTATATGCTTTACCCCTGCAAAGTCTAAGAGAATTGAAGTATTTTTTTTGATTTCACACAAGTTAACTTGAATGGGTTTTTTTCGGAGATCCTATGCGATGGTGTACCTACGAGAAGATTTGGTCCATTGATTGACAAGCCATAGATCCAACAATAATCGCACAAGTTAGCTATAATGGTTTTGTTTCAGAAATCCGATGTGACGGTATACTTGTGAGAAGATCTGGGCCGTTTACCGATAAGCCATAGATCCAACGACAATCGGGTGACAACTTATCGGACTTGACAGTATATCAAATGTAGTTCAAGCTTGCTGAAGTCCAGGTCAATCTCAGCCGTCCATGCAAAAAGACAGGATCCAACGGATATCAGGTGAAGAAATGATCGGGTTTTAGTGCTAAAGTTGGACCCGATAGATTATTAACTAGTGATATATATTTCCCATCGGGTCCATATGGGAGTCAATGGAGCGTTGAATAGGTGGACTCGATAAGATTTATTTCAAATGAGTTTAAAATCTCGTGAGTTCCGGAGGATCAGACCGTTGATTGAACGAATGATTGAATGACTCACGCATAGCTAAGGTGGACTCGACGGGCTTATGAATCAAAATGCTTAATCTTTTAAGTTCCGTGGAAAACTAATGTTTCGCGTAAAATAGTCGATTTCGTTGTTTAAGTGAGACAATCAGAATTAGCGGTGAATGTGTTAGGTAAACTTGACTCAGGATAGAGTCAAAGTTGACGAGGTTAAACAGTGATGGTTTTGGGGCACATGGTATTGTGCACCCATAGTATTCTGCCCGTAGTATTATATGTAATGGAGCTTATAAAAGGTTGGAAGGACTTCATTGTAATGCAAGAGTTGGAGGTGAGCGGTGAAGGCTCACTTGGTCGGATTGGCTGGGGTTTTGGCCAATGCTAATGAGATCTTATTAGGTTGGGTTTTTCCTCGGATTTGGTGTTTTCTCGGATAAACATTTTTGTTTATGTGTTTATGGTTGTTGCTGGTTATTTTCTTATATATATTCCTCTCAGTAATTATTTATGTTATGCAATAATTTCTTAACAATTGGTATCAGAGCCAGATATTGGCTTCAAAGGGATTCTTTGATGCCAGGGGTTTATAGTGCCTGATGAAATCAATGCAGCCCTTTTACAGATCTGGGTCTGGAAAATAATGGTGAAACAATCGTACGCGGAAGAACCTTGAGGAGAATGTGCAGAAGATAGTGCCGTAACTGCCAGGGATCACAGTGCATTTGCGATATTTACCAGTTTGGAACATGCTGACGAATTGTTCGGGATTCATGTAGCTATTTAAATAAGGTTGAGAGATACCTTTGGTAATATTAAAATTCAAGGCTGATTTTGTTCAGAACATTTTTCGTAGGGAATCGATAAGGGATATTTCTTGTGTGTTCTATGTCGTGTTGAAAGATGGAGTAGGCGTGGGCTACATGCAGGTCAGCAGAAGAAAATTGTTCATGTGGCTTTGAAAATTGTTCGCTTTCTGCTACGTGAGGCCACCGGTGCTAGAATCTATGAGGTTCTCATCAGGCTCGCAGTTGGAGCGGTTTGATAGAAGTTTTTGAGCAAATCAAATTGAGAGAGAATGGGTCAGAATAGCAAAAAAAAAAATTAATGAAGTCAAAATTATTGCATGTAAATGGGCATACTATTGTAAGACCTGGTAAGGCATGTGTACCCCTGGATAATCACCGGTAAAGTCTGGTTAGACCTAGGTGATAGGGGGGATGTCGGGTTAACAACACTTGACAAACAAGTGACAATCTTTGTAATCATTAATGTCTTACGCACAATTTCTATACATCCAGGAAATTGGTTTCTTAAGGTACAACATTAATTGGCGCCATTGCTGGGGATCGAAGACAAGAGTAATTTTCCCTGGGTTTTCAATATTTTTCTATGGTTGTTCAGTGAGGAGGAAATATTTGGCTGTTTTGAACAAAAGCAATAACTCTAGCTCCAAGGAGACCCCATACAAGGTCATATACCTCATAGTAGAAAGTTCAGACCCTGAAAGACTAGTTTCCAAGAGGGTTAGAAGGCCTAAAACGACACTTGCACCAAGTCCTACACTATCTGCACGAGGCAGCAGTTCATCACATCTTTTACATTCATCTTTTATTGACCAAGAGTCATCTTTTACATCCAATTCATTTAAAGAGCCCGTCTGTCAAGAATAGTCTTTAGAATCAGTTTCTTTTTTAGTATCTACTATAGTTATTCAGCCTGAACCTATAACTACATTACCACCTTTGCACACTCCATTTACTCCTCAGTCGGTTTCCAAATCTGCTAGTAATCCAGGTTCAGTAAATTTGGGAGCAAACATGGCAGCTCCTGCATTCTTGATGAATAGATATGCACCTCTTCAACTGCCACAAATGTTGAATCAAATGCCACAAGAATAGTTCAAGATTCTTCCTCACTTTACAGGGGAAGATGAACAAACATCGGAGAATCATGTATCAGTATTTTGTAACTTTGCAGAAAACCTAAATGTTGAACATCTGGATGAGCTACAACAATGTAGTCATCATTATGAACTGGTTTTTGTTCATAAAAATCCTCTATTTGAGTCTGAAGTTGACTCCCATTAGCAGCCAAAAATTGATCAGACCGCTAAGCCCATCTCAGGAGCAGACATACATAAAGATGCAAAAGTTTAGGTTTCACTTCCCAAGTTCATCATTAGACCCTGGGAAGAGCTTATCATCAAGAGGAACATAATTGGTCTTGGATATGACAAGGATGTTTCCTTTCATACTCCAAAATATTCTAAGCCCATTTAGTTTCAACGTGGTGGGTTTCTTCAAGATGATTCATATTCACCTATTCTAGATCTTGCTCCTCTTTCAAAACAACGTCAAATTTTCATATACCAACATTGTCATAGAGTTGATCATGTGAATGATCACTGTCTTGATCTTCACCCATGTGAGCATTGTCATAAAAATACTCATCATTCAAATAGATGCTTAAGAAATAAGCCTCTTGCAAGAACACAGATTCTTCTTGGATGGATCGCTTCTCGGCAATGGGCTTTAATAACGAAGAAGATATTTTGATCATACCATAAAATTTGTTCTCGAGTATTGACACATCTTACAGTTGACATTTCTTTATATTCTCACCTATTATCTGACAGGGGGGGAATTGATGGTCATCTACAAGCTTCAAAGATACATCAAGTGAGCCTGAGCCATAACCTAATCCTGTTACATGAGCCTAGAGATAGAGTCAGCCATACCAAGATTCAAAGTTGTAGCTAGAAAATTCCATGAACATGCACTTTGGTTGGTGGCATTCCTTAAACCATAATAGGTTGAGACCTCAAAGGTTTCCCTTTTCAGAACACTTCCTCTAGCATAAGACTTTAGCTTCTAGCCATATTTAAATATGTTCCATAAACTGCATCGAACGTTCCAGGTTGAGACCCCAATAGTATCCCTTTTCAAAGCATTAGGGAGCACTTCCTCTAGCAGAAGAATTCAACTTTTAGCCAGATTTGGAGCCATTATAAGAACTGCACTAAGCATTCCAGTGTTGGTGGTCACCCTTAAACCACCACTAGTTGAGACCTTGAGTTCTCCCACCTTATACTATCATTTTAGGGAGCACAATTAACCAATTGTTACCATGCTTTTTTTGCATCTTAATATTGCAAATCTCTTCTTGGACTCATTTATACCCCTTCATATTAAAGGGGGGGAATGTTGGACACCTGATCCGCTAAAGGTTGTGGTGTGGAATATGGACAATCACTAGAGTCCAACAGACCACTTGGAATATGAAAAGCAATTGTATTGAGGCACTATTGCCTTTATTTTAATATCATCCCTTCAAACAAATTTCCTAAAATAATTCCTCAGGTTCATGAGAACCCCACAAAATATTCCATTATTAAGTCACTCAAGCACTGGAAAAGAGAAAACCCAAAGCCTATGCCTAAAGGCCACATTTACTCACTTTTTGGAATTGATGAGCACCCAGTTTCATTATGAAGCTCATGAGATTTTTTTCTTATTTTAGCAATGTTTGTTTTCTTCTTTGCATTAGTCAAGATAGAGAGATCCATTTTATTCTTTGGAATGGGGTTGATCACCTCCTTATAATATTTTAGTTTGTTTTTTCCCTCCAACTCTTTTTCATCCCATAATTTCTTCTTAAATTTTGATTTAATAATATTTCTAATATTATCATTATTCTTCAAAATGATCTCCTCCTTTATCCCCCAACGTTCTAGCCAAAGTTGGGAAAGTTGGGAATTTTTATGTTATCCTTGCTTACAAAGGTGTGGTTTTGGCTGGAGTTAGAAGCAATTTTAAGAAACCTCTTGACTTCAATGTTACTTAACTTCTTATTGTACATAAGTTACCTAATCATAGCCATGATTTCAAGGTGAAAGTTTTGCTTCAATCATGAGGATATAAAAAGGATTGTTTTCTTTAATCTTAACATTATAGATTGATAAAATGATTTTGGATCTCTTCTATCTTCCTCCATGACTATCTGGAGATACTACAACCACAAGCATCACATCAATATAAAATAACAAGAGTGACGAGGGTTTCAATAAGGAGTTCTTTAATCCCATACCAAAGATCTACTAACTTATTGTTGGCATTATGACTGATGTGTTGTCCTTGATGGAAACCTACTTGATGAGTTGTCCTTTGATGAAAACCAACTTGATACAGATGTCAACAGAATGTGTCTACATGTGATAGAGAGTTAGATCAAAAAGGCATAGCAGTTCAGAGAAAGAGAAATGATAAAAATGAAGCTTGAAGAAGTATACGCAGGTTTGTTGAAAAAAAGTCGAGTATACATAGCTTCTATGAAGCAAAGTAGTTTACAAACTCAAGTTTGGTGAAGTAAAGTAGAGTATACATGGGTTCTGTGAAGCAAAGCCGCGTACACACATGAGTATGAAGAAGCAAAGGTGTGTACAGTTTTCGCACCATGGTATTCTAAATACCAATGGTCCTTACCATCATATTCTAAATACCAAGGGTTCTTACCATGGTATTTCCCTGTGGTGTTGAGCCCAACAACGGATATTTTGATCATGTCTAAGAAAATCATCAGTTGGAGTATGGTTTTGACTTGTGGTATTGGATAAAGGCTAAGCTATATAAGGAGATGAAGATCAAAGTGGTAGTGTGTGAAAGTGCTTAATATTTTATGAATAGTTAGATCTTAAGCAAATATGCATGCAATGGGTTGTTGATGTTTTGCTTGATCTAAAATTAGATATGCACCCAGGAATTTGATGATGGATCAGATCTAATATATTTGATATGACAATCTTATTATGAGGTGATTTGATCTGTGTTGATAGTGTCTTGATGCATTATTTTTCGTTGTATGCTAAGATCTAGGTATGTCTGACGTTCTGTGATGCAGTGAAGTTTTGTGCCAGTAAATGAAGATTTGTATGCAGGTTTTATAACTTGAAAGGCATGTATACACACAACTTTGATTCTCGTAAGTCGTGTATATATTATGATCTATATGCGAGTTTGTTTTTTGAAAAGCATGTATACATGCAGATATGCTTTGAGGAAAGCGCGTACAGAAACTAGGGTTTTTTTATGAAAAGGATGCATGATTAGTTTAATAAATCTTGTTGTTGTTTTGTTATCTGTCACTGAAGTCTTCTTGATGACCTAGGCTCAATAGTAATGTTTAAAACATGAATCGAATAATTGAAGAATGTTGAAGATACTTGTTGTTTCTAACTGAGATTCAGAGAAGGTTATGTGATTGTTTCATAATGATGCAATGGATCTATGTGTGATTCGGTATTTATTTCAGAGTGACAATGGTTTAGTTTTCAGAATTTAGTGGTTTAAGATCTGCATGCGTGTTTTCTACTGTAAAGTAGCATATATATTTTGATATATGGTTGATCAGGGTTTGGAGTAACAGAAACTGATTTTTGTGATGTGTAGTATGTTTATTGGCATTCTGGTTACAATGTTCTGGATGTTCTGGTTGTTTAATTTGATTGATTTGGGTTCAGTTGATTCAATGATTGGATGGTTATGTTGGTTCAGTGATTGGTTGGTTTAATGGTTGAGTTACAGTGATAAGTTTCAGTTTTGATGATTGGTTTTGGGCTTAAATGTTGGTTGTGGGTCTAGTCTAAAAATTTGATGAAATGTGGCCTATAAGTTGTGATGTTTTGAAGCAGGTGGATCCAGTCTGAAAATTTATGAAATATGGTCCACGGAAGTGTTGAGGGTTAGAGCCTTCAATGAGGGAGCTGAAGTTTCCTTCCAGTAATAGCTGGTAAATCATATCAGGGGGTTGGAGCTCCCTTCCGAAGGGTGTCGGTAAATGAGATCAGGGGGTCGGAGCTCCCTTCCAGTAGGAGCTAGAATACGAGAAAAGATTGTAGCCTTTTGCAAGTGGGTGCATACATGCTGGTATGAGTCTGTGCTAGTACAAGATTTTAAGAAGTTTTTATTTATATTAAAAAGAAGATAGAGATGACAACAAAAATGTTTTTTTCCCACATTGGGTTTCCACCTTAAATCCTGGTGTTCATGTGTGTTTCTTATGTGTGATGGTTTATTTTATTCTTACTACACATGGTTATTGTTTATTTAATTTTTAATGAAGTATTGATGCACTGGCTCAAGATAAACAGAAGATGAATTAACTGAAAAGTAAGTTTACTGGATATATGCTAGTTGTCTTAATAACAATCATGTACACATGCAGGTTCCCTTCAGTAAAGTCGTTTACATAAATTAGGATATGAAATTGAAAAGTTTAATGATTTGAAAATATTGATTCACCCCCCCCCCCCCCCCCCTCAGTATTTTTCCCAACAATTGGTATTAGAGCAGGTCCTTCAACAGAAGCTTGATCACTTGAAGGAGATCTGTCAAGACAATGGGAAAGAAGCAAAAGAAGAAAGCAACTCAAAAGAAGAAAATAGTAAATGGAAGAAAATATTCAGAAGCATTATCAAGTATGGGATTTTTTTATAAATGTGATCCATTTCCTTGTCTATGTAATAATGATAGTGATGAATAAGATGATTTTGATCAAGAATTTCATTTACTTATGGCATTTGAAGATGAGTATGATGATAATTGCATGGATGCCCTAAAAGAAAAGGATGTGTTTATTGAAGAAATATCTCAGCTTAATATTTGTTTAGAAGAAGCTAAATTAGAATAAGAAACTTTGAATAAAAATATCAAATAAAAGGAAGAGCATAATGAGAAGCTAGAACGCGAAATAGTCAGTCTAAGGAAAGAACTTGAGAAAGCAAAAAATCTTAATCTTATATTTGCTAAAGGATCTAAAACAATGGATGAAATCATCAAATTTCAACGCTCACCTCTTATAAAGAAAGGTCTTGGATACTGTGAAGAAACATCAAAGATTGTAAAGTCTTCTATAGAAACAGGAAGCTATCTCAATGCAATAAAAAGAAGCAGTCAACATCACTCCATCCTACAACAAAATAATAAAGGACCAAATACCTCCCAGGTAAAATATTCTCGGTTCAATCAAAATAACAACACTAGAAGGTACTATACTCTGAGACAATTATACTTTAATGGAAAATTTTTTGCTTTTCACAATTTTGGTCATAAGGTTGCTCAATGTGTTGCTTACAAAACTATCATGACTAGGGAAGCAAGAAAACAAAAGAATGAGAAATATTCTCACAATGCCTTCTCTCCTCTTCAATATGAAATTGAATTCTTCTTTTGCAATAAATTTGGGCATAAAGAATCTGAATGCAAGAGCTTAGGACGACCAATATGTCAGGATAAGAAAATGGTAACAACATCTAAGGTATGGAAGAAGAAAAACATTAAATCTGAGAACTGTGATCTAGCTTTATATGCAGGGGATCAAGACAATATGTGGTACATTTATAGTGGATGCTCAAAACACATGACAAGTGATGAAGATAATTTTATGTCTTGTAATGATATAAAGAAAGAAAAGAATGTAACCTTTGGAAACAAGGCACCTTCTATTATCAAAGGAAAAGGAACTTTTATGTTAAAAGAAAAGGTTAAAGATGGAAATGTTTTATTTATTTATGGGTTGAAGCATAACTTTTTAATTGTGAGCCAAATGTGTGACCAAGGGAATGAAATTTTTTTTAGATCAAAGAATTTTGTGGTTTGAAATCTCGATACAGGAAAGACCATAATAAAAGGAACAAGAACTCCAGGTAATGTCTATGTCTTGGAAGGAGGTCTAGAAAAATGTTACTTAAGAAAAATAGAATAAGGCTGGTTATGGCACAAAATATTGGGACATCTAAGCTTCACTCAAATACATAATTCAAGCAAGCTAGGATTAATTTGTGATTTTCCAAACATCTCTCTACCAGAAAATACCATATGCAAATCATGACAATTTGGTAAGAAAACTCAAGTACAATTCAATGCCAAAGAAGGTTCTGCAAGTAGGCCTCTTGAACTTATTCATACTGATTTGTGTGGGCCAATAAAGAAAAGGTCACTTAGAGGTGAACAATATTTCATCTTATTTATTGATGACTTTACTAGAATGTGTTGGATTGGTTTATTAAAGTATAAATATGAAGCATTTGATAAATTTAAAGTCTTCAAAGCTTTAGTAGAGAATGAGTCAGACTTGAAAATCAAATGTCTCAGATCTGACAGGGGAGGAGAATACATATCAAATGAATTTTTCAACTTTTGTGAACAACATGGCATCAAGAGGTAGTTTTCTATAGCTAAGACTCCTCAACAAAATGGGGTAGCAGAAAGAATGAATAGAACAATTCAACAAATGGCATGTGCCATGCTTGATGGGTCTAGGACACCTCATACCTTCTGGGGTGAAGAAAACATAAAACGATAAATATTCTTAACAAATCTCATATATGTGTGAATAGTGATAAAACACCTTATGAACTTTGGTACGGTAAATGTCCAACTGTTAAGCATTTCAGAGTTTTTGGAAGTAAGTGTTACATAAAGAAAAATAATGATAAACTTGGAAAGTTTGAAGTTAGAGCTGATGAAGGAATTCTCCTTGGATGCTCCTTTAGAAGCAAAGGATATAAATGTTACAATAAAAGACTTCAAAAGATTGTTAAATGCATTGATCATGTGATTGATGAAGCATCCATAGGGATCAAAAAGGAAGCACCAATAGATGATGAAGATCCTCTTACATCTAGCCAAAATAATGATAAGTAAAGAATCAATGAAGCATCAAATGAAGGAAGTGACAATAAAGAAGCACCAGAAAAGACTCCATCAAGGCATGTTTAGGAAAGCCATCTAGAATCTCATATTCTAGGTGGTAATTAATCTGGAATGAAAACTAGAAGAACTCTTGTTGGAACTGCCATTCATCTATCATTTATATCCACAATTGAACCACAAAATGTAAATCAAGATAGAAAAGATGAATGTTGGGTTAAGGTTATGAATGAAGAACTTGACCAAATATAAAATAATCACACCTGGGAATTAGTTCCTAGACCTCATGATAAAAAATTTATTGGGACAAAATGGGTATTTAAAAATAAATTAAATGAGAATGGAGAAGTAATTAGAAATAAAGCAAGACTCGTTTGCAAAGGTTATGCTCAACAAGAAGTAATAGAATTTAAAGAAACATTTGCACTTGTAGCCAGACTTGAAGCCATAATAATGTTTCTTTCCTTTTCAAGCTTTCATCATTTCAAATTCTATCAAATGGATGTTAAATCTGAATTTTTAAATGGAAACCTAGAAGAAGAAGTCTATATTGAACAAGCTGAAGATTTTATTCTAGGAAATGATGAAAAACTTGTTTACAAACTCAAGAAGGAATTATATGGGCTAAAACAAGACCCTCGTGCATGGTATTATCGCCTTGACAAATATCTTCAACAACAAGGCTTCACTAAGGGGTCTATAGATAGCAACCTATATATAAAAGTGGATGATGGTAAAATTTTAATCGTTATTGTTTATGTAGATGACACCATCTTTGGTAGCAATGAAGAATCCACGAGTCAAAGGTTTACTTTTGTCATGCAGCAAGAATTTGAAAGGTCTTTACTTGGTGAACTAACATACTTTCTTGCTTTACAAGTACAACAAGAAAAGGGCATTTTCCTCTCACAAACAAAGTACCTTAAGCAAATTCTAAAGAAATATGGAATGGAAGATTGCAAATCAGTCTATACACCCATGGTGACAGGATGTAGTCTCAATTCACATAATGATTCTCTAGTAGTAAACCAACCAGAATATAGCTCCATGATCAGAAGTCTACTTTATCTTATAGGAACAAGACCAGATATCATGCATGCAGTTGGGATTGTTGGGCAATTTCAGGCCAATCCAAAGGAAACTCATTTTCAGACAGTCAGAAGGATCTTTGAATATCTACAAGGCACTCAAGAACTTGGTTTATCGTATCCCAAAGATGCAAATCTTACTCTTCATGCTTATACAAATGCAGATTGGGTAGGAAATCTGGATGATATAAAAAGCACTAGTGGAGGATCATTCTATATGGAGCCCCACTTGGTATCATGTTTCAGCTAAAAAACAAAGCTCAATTTCTTTATCTACTATAGAAGAAGAATATGTTGTTGTTGCATCATGTTGCACACAACTTCTCTAGATGATGCAAACATTACAAGATATTCAAATCAATTTTTCTCCACCCATTTCCATTCTATGTGATAATACAAGTGCAATTAGTATTTCAAAAAATTTGGTTATGCACTCCAAGACCAAGCATATTCTAATTAAATACCATTTTATAAGAGAATGGGTGCTTGAAAAAAAGGTCAAACTGGAATATGTTCCCTCAAAAGAACAAGTTGTTGATATTTTTACAAAACCTCTTCCACATGATGCATTTGAATATCTTAGATAGAAATTAGGAATGGTCCCTACTTCATTACTCTGTTGAATCTTCATGTTCAAGGGGAGTAATACATGATGACTCTCGTGGTTTTTTTTATTTTTATTTTCATGTTGCTTATACTACTGACAATGACTCTGGTGTAGTAACAATGCACATGTATAGATAGAATAGACTCAAGGGGAGCTGAAGGTGTGAAATTTCAGTATTTCACTTTCTGTATGTGGATCCTATAAAGACAAGTCGTGTATATACGCGAGTTTTGAACTAAACAGTCGCATATATGTTGGTATGATGAAGAAACAAGGTCCAATTTTCTTGTTGGTTCTGGAATTGGTTAAGTACATTCTGCAGAGATGACATAAGTTCAGGGGAGCATTTGCTATGCTTCTAATAATGCATTGTTGGCATTATGTTTCCTTGATACATAATGATGTTTATCAATGGTGATGTTGCTCATATTGTTGAATTTATTGATTATGATATTTGCTTGAGTTGCATATTGGTGAAATAAGGTCTTGATGAAGTGGTGTTGGTATGATAATTCTTGTCATGCGGAAAGAGTCAATTTTGCGGACAAAACCGACCTCCCTAGAAACTAAGGCGTTTTCTAGTGACAAACAAAACAATCAAGCACTATCTTTCCCTAAATATGCATTTAAAATAAAAGCAACCAGGTGTTTAAGGCTTACCTTTAGTCCAACGTTGTTTGTAGCAGCCAAGCCTCTTGGATCCAGATGAGCTCCTCTCCTTGAAGCCTGCATACACAAACAAGCAAACGATTACATAGCACTTGAATAACTCATATAATAAAACATATTCATCATAAATACCAAGGAGTTTATGAAACAAATTATATATAACAACTTGTTGAGAAAAATGAACTTAATTGTATTAATTGGAAACAAAAGAAACCTTACAACCAGTGCCTTGGTGTTGTGCAAGTCCCTCCCAGGGTCCAGCAAGAGTTCTCCTCTACTTTGATCAGCTCACCCACTTCCAAATGAAGCTAAGAAAGGAATGTGATCTATCCTCTCAAGCTCTATAAGGGAGTCCTAATTTCAGCAGCATCTACTCTTAGGAATGTTCAACTTTCAACCTCCCTTGCCTCTGGCCCAATGCCTGTATTTATAATGCTTTGGAGGAAGTTAAACAGGTCCACCATCAATGGGATAAGCTCCTCTTTCAAAGGGATAGCTCCCCTCTTCATGGGATAAGTTCCTCTTTCATTGGGATGCATGAACCATCTGGAGACGCTCAATCCACGTCAAACCATCTTCTAGAATGCTCTAGAATCAACCGCAAGTAAGTTTTTTGAAGTAAAACTTGCGCCTTTTGACTTTTATAGGGGTACGCACCCACTCCTTTACAGACAGAGCGTACAAGTACGCAGGTATTATGTACTTGAGGTGCGTACACGCAGGTAAGAGTAAGAGAAAGTGCGGAACCAGAGTTATATTGAGTTTTTAAAGGCTTTCTCTCTTTTTTGGAGTTTGACATGAGTAGCAGAGGTATAAGACTTGCCAAGGAGGACAATATGGTTATTGATGGAGCCATACTGACTGCAAATAGTCATGGTGACAAATTTTAGTGTAACAGATTGCCCCCTAAAGTGCGAGGTCTGTAGTAGATTAGGGTTTTATATCATCTAGGGAGGGTGAAGCACTTTATCATTTCGAGGATTATCTTGTGGAGAGCCCAGTTGGAACCTGCAAATATTCAACACAAAATACATATATGAGATCATATCATCACTGAGGTAGGCATTCCCATACTCAGATTGAAAACTTAACTAACAAACTAACTACTGCTCTGATATAGGAATGATTTTTCAATACATCATAATCATAGACACATGTAGACGCAGTATGGACGCATCCATCTGTTTATAATTAGTCTACTGTATAATGAATACAAAACTCCTCGCAGCCTGGATGGCAGAAACTAGATCCAGTGTCTTCATTTCTGCTTCCCGAAATAGTACGATTCTATCCATGCGAATAAATGAGTTGATGTCGAACATGGTAGAAACCACTTGATTACCAGTCAATGATGTAAACCGTTAACAAGTGTGAGAGAGACCACCAGTGATGTCAATGGTTCTCAAAGTACCGAGTACAATCCATGAGATGTGAATGAATGTGTTGATGTCGAACATGTCACGGAATCCTTCGATCGAAAGTCAATGATGTAAACTGTCGTCAAAGGCGAGAAACCTGCCATTGAGGCATGCAGATCTCCAGGTACTAACAATTTCTAGATCATCTTTCTAGATAATGTGCTGATGTCGATAGAAAGCGATCTGTCCTAGGCAAGCCCACAACACGAAATCATAAATCAAGTTGAAGAAATGTAGCTGTAAGGACTGACCCAAGGATGGTCAAGATGGATGACAGATATTTTGGAGATGAATGGCTTATTTGCAGTGACCTCTTGAACACATAACGACACAACAGATGGCTTGGTGACAATTGACCCAAAGTTAATACCCGAAAACCGGCTGAAGACTTTCAATGTGGTTTGATCAACTATTAGGCAAAGGATTTCCCAACCTAGGTGAATGAAAAGTGTCGTGTTCAAGAGTGGTGATAAGGTTTTTCTGAGACAAAGGATAACAAATAGGCTCATTTTTCTCTCTTTTCCCCCACCATTTCTGGCAAGTACCTCTTTATTTTTTACAAGCTTGAGGAGTATAACATGTGCTTGATTATAAGCTCATCCTTTGGATGAGTCCAACTTAGTTTAGATTCAAACCCTAAGAAGGAGTTGTCCGGTCCTGTTTGTAATCGAACAGGTCCGTTACTGTGAAATTTTAACAAGTCCAGTATAGGAGAAACTCGACGTTTTTCAATTTTAGAGAGTCTGAAAAAACTTAAGAAGACTCCAGGGTTGACCTTTTTCGTAAATTTGTGTCTCCCAAACCCGAAAAAGTATAAAATAATACTTGAGAGAACCGCTTGATCTTTACGACCAAGGAGTACTTTCATGATTAGTGTCTCTGATCTGAAAAGTAAAAAGCGATCAAGGACACGTCGTTTTATTTCCAATATCGAATTTGAAACGACAAAAATCTGGCTATCTTTTCATGTTTTTACGGTTAGAAAAGGGCTGTAAGAGGACCGTCTTTTAATTCCGTTTTAACGAGTGTAAAAGAAATGATCGGCAATCTTTTCATATTTTAGGAGTCTGAAAAGGGCTTAAAAGAGAACTCCAAGGTTTCACTTTTTCGTAAGTTTTAACGAGTTCGAAAAAATGATTAAAATGTACTCATTGTTTTCAATTTTTCGTAAGTTTTAATGAGTTTGAAAAAATGATAAAAATGTACTCATATGGCCGACTTTCAATTTAATTTACGAGCAGGAAAAGACGGAAAGAACTCGACCTTTTCATTTGTTTTACGAGAATGAAATATAGCAAAATAATCTCGAGATTTTCATGAGTTTAACGAGTCTTGAAAATAACTGAAATTGACTCAAGATAGGTTTCATTTTTACAAAAGCTTGAAACAAAGGAAAACTGTGCTTCAAAGTAGTTTCATTTTTACACAAGCTTGAAACAGAGAGAAAACTGTGCTTGATGCCCCCTAAGCATAACTGCTAGAGCGCATGCCCCCCCAGCTTCATTTCATTCAACTAAGTACATTAATTAATAGCTGGATGGAATGAAGGTTCAGTTACGAGATCATTTGAAAGACTCGACCTAAAAATGTAAAAAAATTATGCAAAACACTGAAATAACTAACCTAAATATACAACTTAACATTTATGAGATCTAGTCAAACTCTCGATTCAAGTAGAGGAGGATTTGTTTCATTTTTTAACGAGCTTGACACAGGAAAAGAACTATGCTCGGATTCAGTTTCATGTTTACGCAAGCTTGAAACAAAAACTATGCTTGTTATAAGTTTGCATGCCCCCAGCACAATGATGCCAATCAAGGTACATGCCCCCCAAGCTTCATTTCATTCAACCAGGTGGATGAAATGAAGGTTTACTTTCGAAATCTTGGAAAGACTCGTGGGAGTTGTTTCATTTTTTAGTGAGGTTGACACAGGAAAAGAACTATCCTCAAAACCCTTGTTTCATTTTTTAAACGAGATTGACACAAGATAAGGAACTATGCTCATGTCTACTCTCTACAATCTACCTATACAACCTACAATCTACCTGATTCATTTTTTAATGAGGTTGACTCAGTAACAGGAACTATCCTCTAAAATCCTTGATTCATTTTTTAACGAGCTTGACACAAGACAAGGAACTATGCTCTAAAAATCCTTGATTCATTTTTTAATGAGCTTGACACAAGATAAGGAACTATGCTCTAAAATCCTTGATTCATTTTTTAATGAGCTTGACACAAGACAAGGAACTATGCTCATGACTACTCTCTACAATCTACCTAACAAGGAACTATACTCTAAAAAACCTTGATTCATTTTTTAACGAGCTTGACACAAGACAAGGAACTATGCTCTAAAAACCTTGATTCATTTTTTAACGAGCTTGACACAAGACAAGGAACTATGCTCTAAAATCCTTGATTCATTTTTTAACGAGCTTGACACAAGACAAGGAACTATGCTCATGACTACTCTCTACAATCTACCTATTTAACCTATCCTTGTTTCATTTTTTTAACGAGGTTGACACAAGACAAGGAACTATCCTCGAAAATCCTTGATTCATTTTTTAACGAGCTTGACACAAGACAAGGAACCATGCTCAAAAAGTTCGCATGCCCCCAGCATAATGATGCAAAGCGAGGTACATGCCCCCCAAGCTTCATTACATTCAACTAGGTGGATGGAATGAAGGTTTACTTTCAAGTTTTTGAAAATATTCGACTCAAAAAGGGAGTTGTTTCATTTTTTAAGGAGGTTGACACAAGAAAAGAACTATCCTCAAACCCTTGTTTCATGTTTGAAAATGAGCTTGACACAAGACAAGGAACTATGCTCATATCTACCTATATAACCTAAACTCTACCTGATTCATTTTTTAATGAGGTTGACTCAGTAAAAGGAACTGTCCTCATGGCAGCCTGTTTCATTTTTTAATGAGGTTGATACAGGAAAAAACTATCCTCGCACACTGATCATGGCTTCCAACTAGAAGAAAGACATGTCAATGGACACACCTTGATCATGGCTTCCAAGAGGTCTTCATCAGAAGGAAGAATAGTTCTCTGGAAGGAACACATGTCAAGGGACTCAAAAGGGATAAGAACATTGTGTTCAAGTAATCCCATAGAGTTTTCCATGTCAATTACCGGATCTAAATCAAAGGAAGATGAGCAAACAGTGAGAGGCTCACTTACATTGGTAACTGAAAACATGGGACCAGTTGCCACATAATTAACCCGTGGCGGGGTAGATACCACTTTAGAATCAGGAACATTTAGGGGTGTCATATTATTGGTAGTTGAAACAAGACTAGGGAACGAAAGCTGGTCTACAGTCACAATATTTCCATTGTGAGGGAAAGACATCACGCGAAAGAGTGTTGATACGACAGCTTTCATTGCATAAACATAGTCTCGCCCAAGGAGTAAATTGAAATCCAAGGGACCTTGAACTACTATAAGATCAATACAGACAGTTTTACCTTCCAAGGTAATAGAAAACTTAGGAAGGATCCCTAAAGGTTCACTAATGGTTCTGTTAAAAGCTTTCAGATTCTGCGTAATAGGCACAAGCTGAGGGGAACCCAAAGCTTTCCAAGCAGTTGAGGATAAAATACTAACAGAAGCACCTCCATCTACCTGTGTCCGGCGTATGTCCCTACCACCAACCTTGACAATGATTTGGAAAGGGATGGAGGAAGGAAGACGAGGTTCTGTCAGTCTATTCCAATCAAAGGAAAAGACCTCAGTGCTTGGAGGGGGTTCTGTAGAAACAGGTGAAATGCCCCCCGGCATAGAAGAATCTGATATAACAAGAAGAACCTGAGCGGTATGAAGTTCACTCTCTAAAGGGAAAGTGGGATCGACCGAATGTGAAATTGAATTGACCACTTGATCAACTAATGGATCATCAACCTAAGTGACATGAGTTTCACTCTCTAATGGAAGAGTGTGATCGACTATACTTGAAATTAGATCAATCAGTCTGTCAGTTGACGGTAGGTTGGGAGAAATTTTACGGTAACTAGTTGGAAATTCTTGCTGTGGAACAGTAAGGTTTTCCAACAATTTTTAGGCTTCATCCATGTGAGGGAAAATGTGAGTTTGATGACTCCCTTTGCATAACTTACAAGGAAACCTAACTTTACCCTTTTTCCCAGGAACTTGACTATCACTGGTTGATGGATCAATGGAAAGTTGATGAGATTTTTCTGACCATACTTCCAAGACCTTTGGAATACCAGGAAAATTGATAAGGAAGTGGTCACCCTTACAAAGCCTGCAAGGGTATTTGGGTTTACGATGCATGTCGGAGTTTTCCTCAACACAACTAACACTTACAGCCACGGTTGGTTGGTTGACTTCTTTCTTATCTTACTTCTTCTTCTTCTTCTTCTTCTTCTTCCCTTTCTTCTTCTTCTTAGACACCTGGTTACTAGCGTCAAGGCTTTTACCAAGCGAAGAGGAAGAAAAGGAGGAAGAAAAATTAGGTGAAGAAGGTAAAGGGTCAATAGAAGGTTGGTGATGTTGAGATGGTGAACTCTGTTGAGGTGAAGCATTCGGTTGAGGTGGAACAATTGGAGTATTTGGGGCCAACGAAGTTGAAAATAACCATATCGGTAAACCTATTGTAAATATAGGTAATGACAAAGTAGCCATATAAGGAGGACCAACATTTCCAAAGAAAGGAAAAGTACTAGGGTCCTTGTTAAGAGGGGTTCCTAGGTTGGCAAATTCTGGAACAGTTGCCATTATATTCAACTTCAGTGAATTTTATTAACAATTTAAAACTAAAATTAACAATTCACAATTCACACCTAACAATTAAAATTCACAATTCACACCTATGGTCTCTAAAAGTAAAAACCAACAAATTAACACGCGCTATCAAATCTAGGAGTCAAACCACACATAAACAATAACTTTCCGTACCGAAAACACTAGTTGGTGATGAAATCCAACCTCGCAGAATTCAATACAGAAATGGCGGTTGGGACAGTTACCCCGACAACCTGCTTAATGAATAGACTGGACCAAGTTCCTCCACTTAACCGTCTCGAGTGAAGTGAACCCCCCAGAAAATCCAAGTGAGTCTAGCCGACGTCTGCTCCAGGTACAGTGGGATCTTCCCACCACTGTCACCTTAGGAAGAATCCTAAAGAATATGGCCACTAAGGTTACCAACTGAAACAAATATACCTGGGGGAACAGTCTACGATCCGATATGCACGTGAGGGCAGAGTAGCAAGCTCAATCCCCTTGAAGGCTCCTTGACATAATCCAAGGTTTACCAACAAGTGACCCTAGGCTCCTCGACAATGGTTAATCCGAGGTTTACCGTTTTTAATACGTGAATATCTGGTGTCGTTCCCAATGAGGAAGGATTGATTCCCACACTGGTTCGGACACGATCTCGTGCTTCTCCTTTAAGAGGAGCTTTCCCAGAGCATAAATGCAACAATTGGATTTCTTCCTACCACAAGATACAGCTACTTGTTTGTTTTTACTATCTTGTAGAGTTAATTACTCTCCTACTCCAAGACACTAGCCTAAGCTAAGTTGGTGTATCAGAGCCCTAGAAATGTAAAAATTACTAGATGAATTTTAATTAAGCGCTGTGTTATTTAGGCTGTTATTACTCAAAAGGGTAAATGGATATGAAACCAATGGTGTTATGACCCGACTCAAAACTGAATGCAATCGAATATGATAATGTAATCTTTTCAATTCGATGAATCCTAACTAAAGTAAGGAGAGAGTTTCCATTCACTTCCAACAATGCAAAAAATTGATCACTAAGAGAAAATATAACAAATTCTCTAGTGCACTAATTTCATCAAGAAAAACTAATGCAAATCAATTCTAAAATAGTTTATTTTTATTTTTATTTTTGTGTAAATTCAAATCAAAGAAAACTGATCTAAATCTACGATTGATTTTTCAGAATGTAAACTATGCAATTGTAATCTATGCACAATTCACTTGAAAAGTATGCAAATGTAATCTATGCACATTTTTCATTAATATTCTGAAAATGAGAATTCTAATTATGCAAATGTGATCTATGCAAGAGAATTCTCAAACACAAGACGATTCTAATGTAATCTAAGAACCAATCAAGTGCAAGTCAAGAAAATTGGGTGAGAGTTCCAAAGATCAAAAAATAAAAACACTCAAAGGCGATTAACACTCATACACAATTTAGCCCCCCCCCCGGAGAATGAGGGGGAAATTTTTTTGCAAAAACAAAAGCAAAAAGATGCAAAATTGTGAAAAGACTGAGACAAACCTCCAAGTAATGACCAAAGGAAATCAAATTAAGAATTTCTCAAAAAAGAGACTCAAAACACCCAATTGATAAAAGCTTAAAGCAGAAATGCCAATGGAATTAACCAAGGAAAGTTTTTGACAGGGAACAAGCAGGTCTGGGCAATGGCTAAAACCTATAAACAAATTCTAAACTGATAAAAAAGAGAAAAATTTTCAAATTTTCAAATTTTTGACAGGGTATGCAGGCAACCTGTTGACACAGGTGCATCCACGCTCTTTGCACAAAGCAAAAGTGCGTACAGGTATGCACTGTGCTTAACTCAGAGGGTGCGTACCTCTCCCAAAACTATGAAAAATGAAAACTAACTCAAAATTAACTAAATTCACCCAATCCCACAATCATCGAGTCAAAAACAGAAACAAATCAACGTTTCTCAAATCAAAGTATCAATCAAAAGAGAAATCAATCAAATCCATGGATTCCCCAGTGGAGTCGCCATTTTGTCATGCAGAAAGAGTCAATTTTGCGGACAAAACTGACCTCCCTAGAAACTAAGGCGTTTTCTAGTGACAAACAAAACAATCAAGCACTATCTTTCCCTAAATATGCATTTAAAATAAAATCAACCAGGTGTTTAAGGCTTACCTTTAGTCCAACGTTGTTTGTAGCAGCCAAGCCTCTTAGATCCAGATGAGCTCCTCTCCTTGAAGCCTGCATACACAAACAAGCAAACGATTACATAGCACCTGAATAACTCATATAATAAAACATATTCATCATAAAGACCAAGGAGTTTATGAAACAAATTATATATAACAACTTGTTGAGAAAAATGAACTTAATTGTATTAATTGGAAACAAAAGAAACCTTACAACCAGTACCTTGGTGTTGTGCAGGTCCCTCCCAGGGTCCAGCAAGAGTTCTCCTCTACTTTGATCAGCTCACCCACTTCCAAATGAAGCTAAGAAAGGAATGTGATATATGCTCTCAAGCTCTATAAGGGAGTCCTAATTTCAGCAGCATCTACCCTTAGGAATGTTCAGTTTTCAACCTCCCTTGCCTCTGGCCCAATGCTTGTATTTATAATGCTTTGGAGGAAGTTAAACAGGTCCACCATCACTGGGATAAGCTCCTCTTTCAAAGGGATAGCTCCCCTCTTCATGGGATAAGTTCCTCTTTCATTGGGATGCATGAACCATCTGGAGACGCTCAATCCACATCAAACCATCTTATAGAATGCTCTAGAATCGACCGCAAGTAAGTTTTTTGAAGTAAAACTTGCGCCTTTTGACTTTTACAGGGATACGCACCCACCCCTTTACAGACAGAGCGTACAAGTACGCAGGTATTATGTACTTGAGGTGCGTACACGCAGGTAAGAGTAAGAGAAAGTGCGGAACCAGAGTTATATTGAGTTTTTAAAGGCTTTCTCTCTTTTTTGGAGTTTGACATGAGGAGCAGAGGTATAGGACTTGCCAAGGAGGACAGTATGGTTATTGATGGAGCCATACTGACTGCAAATAGTCATGGTAACAAATTTTAGTGTAACAATTCTTCTTTGTATAAATAATGATTTTGCTAAGATTTGTTGATATGCTACTACTACATCTGTTGGATGATACTTGGAAACATGGCATCTTTTATGATGATGAAGAATGATGCTACACTGCCCTATCTTACTTTATGATGATATGCTTGGTCCTCACTTATGTTGTTGTTGTTGCATACCTGGTCACAGGTTGATGATATTGAAGCTACATTGTCTTATCTTGTGAATTGATGATGGAAATATACAGGTTGTTGTTCTTGGTGTTGCTGATAGATGCTCATGGTGCAGATCATATGTGGTGTATGATAGTTGCTGATGACTATCATGGTCTTATTGAGGTTCTTTGTCTTGGTTATAAATATCATATCTATCATTTAATGTAAATGTCATGTAAAGACCTATGATGTACTCATTGTAAAATTTTGTCATGTATGGACTATTGTGGTCAAGTCCTTTTGGTCATATGATGTAATTTCTAACGCCACTATGCTTGGGAAGTTGATGTAATAATGATGTTAAATATGTAAACCCACTGTGATTGGGTGATTGATGTAATTTTGAGTCCTTGGTGATAGGACAAGTCATATGAGTCATAGAGTCATGTACTTCATTGTACATCCTTCAGAAATTTTAGCATGTGATCAGGGAGCATGGTCAATCTTCAGTGTTCATACTTAGCAGTTCATGTCAACAAAAGCCTTCATTCATCATTGGTCATCCCTTTTCCCTTGATGTCAAAGGGGGAGAGTAACCTGGTTTTTAAAAATCTTGGTGCTTGGATTAATGTGTTTTACATGTATCTAGAGGTTGTGGCGACCAAACACTAAAGTGTTTGTCATTAAGTCCAAAGGGGGAGATTGTTGGAATTATGATTGATGTGTTTTCCTTGATGGAAACATAATTGATGAGTTGTCCTTTGATGGAAACCAACTTGATATAGATGTCAACAAAATGTGTCTACATGTGACAAAGAGTTACATCAAAGGCATAACAGTTCAGAGATAGAGAAATGATAAGCATGACTAATTTGTTTAAAGGCATAGTAGTTCATAGACTGAGAAATGATGAAAATGAAGTTTGAATAAGTATACACAGGTTTGGAAACGACGAGGAGCGAGTAATGAAAATGTTGTTACAGGACTAGAGGAACTTGGATGAGAGGTTCATCCCGGAAGATCAAAAACAGTTATATAAAGAGATGTTTCAAAAATACAAGGAGAAGAAGGGAACCCTTATGACAAGTCCTATGGAACAAACAGGAACGCAGGAAACACAGAGTATGGGAATGGGTAGTTCTGGCAAAGGAAGTAGGAAAAGAGGAAGACGGCCGATGAGTGAAACTATACAGGTGGTAGGGGAGACCCTGGTAAACTCAGGAAGAGTCATACCTCTCTCAGAGGTATTTCAACAACCATCCAAAAAGTTATAAATGATTGTCACAAGCTGGAACATCAGAGGTCTCAACAGTAAAGGAAAATAGAGGTATCTGAAGGATAGGGTGAAGAAATACAAGCCTAGTATAATGATAATCCAAGAGACTAAGATCAACTCTAAAAAATTAGAAGAGATAATGAGAAAATATAAAATACACTATGAAGTCATGGGTCAAGATGCGACCAGCACAGCTGGAGGATTGGCAATCCTATCGAACCTAGAGGAGGTGCAATTCAAAAATTGGGTCAGCCTCCCCCGAATCCTCTCAGGCTCATTCAGAATGATAGGGTCATCTGAGTGGATACTCATCACTGGAGTCTATGGCCCGCACATCCCAAGGGAACGCAAAAATTTCCTTAAAAACATGCAAACTATCCGCAGGATCTTCCCTGGGATTCCGTGGATTGTAGGAGGAGACTTTAATATGATTAAAACCCTAGGAGAAAAGAGAGGAGGAATAAGTAGACCAGACCAAGACATGGAGGCTTTCAGCGAAATGATAACAGAGCAAAGACTGGTAGATATTCCAACGATAAATGGAGTTCACACTTGGAATAATCGAAGGGGAGGTAGGAACCAAGTAGCATCCAGGCTGGATAGATTCTTAGTATCAGAACAAATCTTAAACAAGGATGTATTTGTAGAGGCAAAGATTCTACCGGCCATGGGTTTTGATCATTGGCCTATCAGACTGGAAATAGATATTAAAAAGAACCCTCACAAACGCCCATTCAGGTTTGAGGCCTTCTGGCTCAGGAATAATCAGTTCATACTGAAGGTAGAGGAATGGTGGACCCAGAGTCAACAAAGAGGGAGAAGTAAGATGCATACCTTTTAGCTAAAGCTCAAGGAACTCAAAGGGAAAATCAAAAAATGGAACAAGGAAGAGTTTGGAAACATTTTAATGGAGAAGCAGAGATTAGAATGGAAAATGGAAGAGTTACAACAGAAAATTATAACAGAAGGACGAAATGAAGAGAAGAGCAGAGAAGAAGGAATCCTGATCAGCCAAGTAGAAGAAAGGAGAAAACAGGAAGAAATCCTATGGCGACAAAAGTCCAGAATAAACTGGCTCCGCGAAGGAGAAAGGAACACAAAGTTTTTCCACCAAGCAATGGTTCAACACAGGCAAAGGAACAAAATTTTCTCCATTTTAAACAATGAAGGGCAAAGAATAATAGAACATGAAGGAATTGAACAAGTTTTAGTTGAGTATCACAAAGATTTGTTGACAGAACCAAGGGTCGACAGAGATGAGGCAATAGGAAGAATATGCAACGAAATTCCCAAGATGGTAACTGAAGACCAGAATAAAGCTTTGATGAGGGCAGCAATGCTAGAAGAAGTGGAGGAAATAGTAAAAGGAATGAAGAAAAATAAGGCACCAGGACCGGATGGATTTACGGCAGAGTTTTATCAAGCAGGTTGGCATTTCCTGGGAACGATATTATAGAAGTGGTGGAAGAGTCGCGTAGATAGCAAAAGGTATGGCCAAGTCTTAACTCTACCCTGTTTACTCTTATTCCTAAATCGGCCAAATCTGAGAATGCCCAAGGTTTTCGCCCAATAGCCCTTTGTAATGTTATTTATAAAATTATTGCAACCCTGATAGCTAAAAGATTGAAGCCAATCCTTGTGAACATTATCTCCCCGGAACAAACCGGTTTTGTGGAGGGGAGACAAATCCTAGATGGGCTGGTGGTAGCTCAGGAGGTGATCCATTCCCTACAGCAAAAAAAGAAGAGAGGAATGATGATAAAGCTGGATTTATCAAAAGCCTACGACCGCCTCAACTGGAACTTCCTCAAGGCAACGCTCAGGGCATTTGGTTTTAGTAATAGATGGATTGAATGGATTTATAACATGATATCAACGCCTAACTTCTCTATTCTGTTGAATGGGACTCCCACTACGACTTTCAACGCCACTAGAGGATTAAGACAGGGGGATCCCTTATCTCCCTTTTTGTTTATTATGGTGGCAGATGGTCTGGGAAGATACTTCAAAAAAGAGATGAGGGAAAGAAAGATAAAGGGACTGCGATTATGGGGAAACAACATGCCTATCTCCCACCAGCAGTTCGTAGACAACATCATGCTCTTCTGCGAGGTCTCCCTAAAGGAAGTGAAGAGAGTGAAAAGGATTTTGGATCTGTTCATGGAAGCCTTGGGGATGGAAATCAATAAAGACAAATCATGCACTTTTATCTTCAACACCCCAGAGCCGATCAAAGCCCACTTGACCAGAACGTTGGGCTTTAGATCTGGAGAGCTACCAACAAAGTATCTGGGAAATCAACTAGCTCTAAACCCTATAAGAATAGCAAACTGGCATCAAACAATAGACAAACTCAAGAACAGACTTGAGAATTGGTCCTTCTGATCGCTAAATATAGCAGGAAGACTGGTGCTCCTGAAATCAATTCTCCAGGCCATTCCAATATATCCTCTATCGGTGATGGCAGCCCCCAAAGGAGTTTGCGCAAAAATGAAGGAAATTTTTGGAAAATTCATATGGGGAGGTCCCAAACAGGAAAAGAAATGGGCCCTAGTGTCATGGAAAGGTATATCCAAACAAAAAGATAAAGGAGGACTGGGTCTCAGGGATCCAGGCATTTTAAACCAAGTCCTAGGGGCAAAGCTATGGTGGAGGTGGATGAGGGGAGGAAATGACATATGGAAACAAATATGGACTCAAAAATATAACATGCCCTCAACAACAGAAGGTATCCTCAGAATGGAAGAAGTCCCAAAAGGATCTTCAATCTGGGACCTAGCAAGCCAAAACAGAGACCTCATAAACAAATTTGCCTTCTGGGAAATCAGGAACGGAAGTATAGCTCAATTCTGGGAGGAGGCATGGCAACAAAGGGACAGAATGGCTGATATTCAAACCCTTCAAAACACCTATCAGAAGGCAATAATGGAGGGATTAAAGGTTGTTAAAGATTACTGGAAAGAAGAAGAGCTGGATGAGACCTGGCGAATCTGGAGGAAACCTGAAGAATGGGACGAAAATATTGATCGAGATCAGAAAGAGATACTGATAAAAGAGATGGATTCAAGAAGAATTAAAAATAGAACGGGACCAGATATTCTCAGATGGGGAAAATCTACAAGAGGGACCTTTACAGTCAAAGAAGCTTACTATTTAGCCACTCGACAAGAAGGAGAAGAGGAAGCCTTAGATTGGAAACAAATATGGAGGAATAAGTGGTGGCCGAAAGTAACAATGTTTGCATGGCTAGTAGGGAAAGGAAGAATCCTGATGTGGGACAAGCTACAGAGAAGAGGTTTCCAACCCCCCTCCCAAATGCAGCCTTTGTAAACAAGAGAATGAGACTTAGGAACACCTCCTGAACTCCTGCCCCTTCGCCCAGCATCAATGGGATGAGGTCAGGAACCTCTTTGGAAAATCTAATAGGGACCCTATGGATATAAAGCAGACCATATTTCAATGGGGAAAGGGCCAATTTTCATGCTCTGTAGTAAGGAGAACATGGAGTTTAGCTGTAGGTTTCGTCATCTGGCTTCTGTGGAAAGAGCGAAATCAAAGGATATTCCAGGACAAAAACAATCCACCAGAAAAGATTTGGGAAAAAACACAAAAATTAATAAGAGAAACTGTTCTGGCTGAGACTTGGGAGGAGGAGGATTGGAAGACAAATCCTGAGGAGGGACGAATCTTAGCCAACCTTAATATAGATTACAACATGATGTATCCCCAGAAGGAAAGACACCAAAGACCGCAGATACAGAGCCATGCGCAGTTCAGATATCCAGGGGAAAACTTCATTAAACTGAATTTTGACGGGGCTTCTAAAGGAAACCCAGGACTTGCAGGCTTTGGGGGCATCTTCAGAGACAATATGGGTCGCACTAGATGGGTGTACGCAGACAGAGGAGGCATAATGACCAACAACGAAGCAGAAATGATGGCTGCATACCAGGGTATTAAAATAGCAATAAGAAATGGATACAGGAACCTGGAGATTGAAGGTGACTCGCAGATCGTAATAGAAATGCTCAGAAAACTTGACAATGGGAAGAACTGGGAATAAGTGGCCAAGAGCTGGAGGATGGCTAGGTTAGTTCAAGACATGGAAAACATATTGAAATGTGTCGAATATAAAATTATTGGTCATGTAAAGAGAGAAGGAAACAAAGCAACAGATTTTTTGGAAAACTGGGGATGCAAAGAAGGTAAGGTGGACAACATCTGGCCAATAGTTATGAACAAACCTGGATGGGAGACTCTCAACCTAATAATCACTCAGGATGGAAATGAATCCACGGAAGGATAAAAAGAAGTATAAAGGACCCCCAATCAGGGTGACAAATGCGACGAGACGGGCAGGCAATAAAAGGACAAGGGGAGGCAATTATAAGCCACCTTGCATTAAGAGATCACGACAGGTGGACAGGACGTTAGGTAGACTGGGCATCATTACAAATAGCAGAAGGAAGGAAAATTTGAAAGCTAGAGGTGGTGGAGGTGATGGCGAAATGGTGATGGGACAAGGACCAGCTCGCATAAGGGCAAGCTGAGGAGGAGTGGGTTATCATGGCGAGTGTAGGAGACAGAGAAAGACGGTGCAGTAGAACAAGAGAGGGCGACAGGTAAGAGGAAGTGGATACGGGTGGAGGCATAAGGGTAGGTATGAATTTAATGCCCTTGAGGTGAGCGGAGATAAGAGTGAAAAGGTGGCAATCAGAGCAGGAGGTAACATAGAGAGCAAGCAGCAGAGGGGTCGACCTCCTGGTTTAAGGAAAATTCAGAGTAAGAGCACTAAGGGCGGAAGGAGGAAGACTGTAAATTTTGAGAGCAGGGGAGGAGGACCTTCACGAACTGAAGGAATTAAGTCAGAACACTGGGAAGAAAAGGAACAGACTCAGGCTGATATGGAGGAGATGTATGACTTAGAACGGGATAGTCAATTGCAGACCAGGAGAAGCGGAAGAGGGAAAGGATATATGACCAACAAAGGTTGACATAAGAGATAAGGAAATCAGAGGCAGAGAAGAGATAAAAGGATGGGATCACCCTCAAGTGCAATTGGACAGGGAAGTAGGGTAGGGGAAGGCAATGTAGGCGGTGTAGTACGAGGAAGAGGGCGCAGAGGAAGAGGAGGATGCCGTCAAGCGGGCAATCAGGAACGGAGTCACCCCCAACTGGCAGGAAGCAAACGTGGCAGGAGGATGATGAAGCGCCAGGTTCAGTATGCGGAGAGGGCATACAGTAAGGATACGCAAGCAGATATCAGGAGGATAATACAGCACTTGGAGGAGGAGGCGACCCAGGAGTAGTCGGAATCTGAAATGGAAGACTGGGAGTATTTGCTTCCAGACCTGGGAAATACCAGAGGACGTATGTATTTGTACAAACAGGCTCTCCATGTGTATTGGGTAATGAAGCGGCTGTTAGCAAAAGCCATGGAACAGGTGGCTATGGAGATGGCAGAACTGGCCCAAGGCATTCCAAACCTGAAGAAAGAGATGAATAACCTTCAGATAACCCTTATGATGTAGGATGGAAAGCTTGATGAGATACAACAATAGCTTAAGAAGCTTACTCCGGCAGAAAAAGAGGAAAAGTACCAGCCGAGTGCAATGGAAAAATGATTTCTCAAGATATGTTTATTATCTCCCTAGTTAGGAAGTTGAAGAGCATGTTTCTTTTTTGTTATATTTCATAATGCAGCTAGCAAACAGTGTCAGTTTCTTTGAATGGATAGTTTATATAGCATGGATAAGTAGACTCAGTAAATTTTGTTTTTGGATGGCAATTAAAAAATTCAGACGGCCAACAGACCCGGTTTCCCTTCGGGGCAGGTTGAGGCCTTCGTATGTATGTACAGGCTTTAACTCGTTTTTAATATGAATGGTTCCATCTTAGCCCACAAAAAAAGAAGTATACACAGGTTTGGTGAATCAAAGTTGAGTATACACAGGTTCTATGAAGAAAACTCGAGTATATATAGGTTTTATGAAGCAAAGTAGTGTACACACTCAGGTTTGGTGAAGAAATGTAGAGTATACGCAGGTTCTGTGAAGCAAATCCGCATACACATGCGGGTATGAAGAAGCAAATGTGCGTACAGTTTCCGTGCCATGGTATTCTAAGTACCAACGGTCCTTACCATGGTATTGATCCCAACAACGGATGTTTTGATCCCGCCTAAGAAAACCATCAGCCGGAGTATGGTTTTGACCTGTGGTATTGGATAAGGGCTACGCTATATAAGGAGATGAAGATCAAAGTAGTAGTGTGTGAAAGTGATGAATATTTTATGAATAGTTAGATCTTAAGAAAATAAGCATGTAATGGGTTGTTTATGTTTTGCTTGATCTAAAACTAAGTATGCACCCAGGAATTTGATGATGGATCAAACCCAATAGATTTTAGATGACAATCTTGATTATGAGGTACTTTGATCTATGTTGATAGTGCCTTGATATGCAGCGAAATTCTGTGCTAGTAAATGCATATCTGTACGCGGGTTCTATAACCTGAAAAGTATGTATACACATGGGTTTGATTCTGGTAAGTCATGTATATATTACAGTCTATATGCGGGTATATTTCCTGAAAAGCTTGTATACACACATATATGCTCGGAGGAAAGCGTGTACATAAACTATGGTTTTTTATGAAAAGGATGTCTGATCAATTTAATCAGTCTTGATGTATTTTTGTTATCTGTTAATGAACTCTTCTTGATGATATGGGCTTAATAGTAATGTTTAAAATATGAAATAACTGATTGAATAATGTTGAAGATACTTGCAATTTGTGATTGAAGTTTAGAGAAGGTTTTGTGATTGTTTCAGAATGATGCAGTGGATCTATGTGTGATTCAGTATTTATTTAAGAGTGACAGTGGTTCAGTTTTCAAAATTCAGTAGTTTAAGATCTGTATGCGGGTAGGATTCATTGAAAGCGTGTACACACACAGGTTCGCTACTGTAAAGTAGCATATATATTTTGATATATGGTTGATTAGGGTTTGTAGTAACAGAATTTGGTTTCTGTGATGTGTAGTATGTTGATTTGTATTATGGTTACAATGTTCTAACTGTTCTGGTTGTTTAAGTTGATTTATTTGGATTTCAATTGATTTAGTTGATTCAGTGATTGGGTTTTAGTGATTGGTTGCTTCAATGGTTGAGTTACAATGATAAGTTTAACTTTTAATGATTGGTTTTGGCCTTAGATGTTGGTAGTGGGTCCAGTTTGGAAATTTGATGAAATGTGGCCTACAAGTTGTGATGTTTTGAAGTAGGTGGATCCAGTCTGAAAATTTATGAAACGTGGTCCATGGAAGTGTTGATGGTTAGAGCCTTCAATGAGGGAGTTGAAGCATCCTTCCAGTGGTATCTCGTAAATCATATTAGGGGGTTGGATCTCCCTTCTAGAGGGTGTCGGTAAGCGAGATCAGGGGGATGGAGCTCCCTTCCAGTAGGAGATGGAAAATGAGTGAAGCTTGTAGCCTTATCCAAGTGGGTGCCTCCGTGTTGGTATGAGTCTGCGCCAGTACAATATTGTAAGAAGTTTTTATTTATATTAAAAAGAATATAGAAACGATAACAACAGTGGTTTTTTCCCACACTAGGTTTCCACCTTAAATCCTAGTGCTCATGTGTGTTTCGTATGTGTGATGTTTTATTTTATTCTTACTACACATGGTTATTGTTTATTTAATGTTTAATGAAGTATTGATGCATTGGATCAAGATAAACAGAAGATGAATTAACTAAAAAGTAAGTTTATTGGATATACGCTAGTTGTCTTAATAACAATGCCGTACACACACGAGTTCGCTTCAGTAAAGTCGCGTACAGAAATTAGGGTATGAAATTGAAAAGTTTAATGATTTGAAAACATTGTTTCACCCTCCCTGCCCTTATTATTTTTCCCAACAGTTACAATTGTTTTCAAGCCCATAATAACTTCTCCATCATTTATTTATACTTTTCTCAATGCTATAATTTCAATTGAGCTTGTGATTAATATTGATTCAAATATATTTGTATGAAGGAAGTTCCTGCAAGTTGTTGTTGTCATATATGAAAGTATCATATGTGATCTTTCTAGATTTAATTATCATGACTTTAGCGTTGTTAGTATTAATAGCCATACTCATCTTGGAGCATAAATATTAGAGGATTCTTAGTTGATTGCTAAGGTCATTATGGCTCATTGTCGAAAGAATAATGCCATCATCATAAAGAAGAAGAGTTATGACTATACTAGTGAGTATGAGGCCAACACAACCTACATCTTCCAAACACACTTCTAGTTCATCCATGTATATGCAAAAAAGTGTATGGGATAAGGGTCTTTATTGCTTGATTCGTATATTTCACTAATTTCTTCCAACAAACCCTTAGTGATCTTAAACTTGGAAATAATACTCATACATCCTTGCCACAACAACCCTCAACTCAAGAGGAACCATCATCTCTTCTAGACTCTTCCACAATTTTGTCTTGGGAACTCTATCAAAGTATTTTCCAAAGTTAATGAAACAACATAAAATATCAGTTGTATTAGTGTGGCATTCCTTTCATCCTAAGAGTAACAAGGTGGTCCACAGTTGGATGATATCTCCTAAACCTAGCTTGGCCTTTAACTCTTTTACCATGGCTTGGTATCCATAAGTTAATATTCTTTTCCAAAATAATTCCATACAACATGGATAATATATGGCTAATCATAATGGTCCTATAATTAGAGGGAATGCTTTTATACCCACTTTTAAAGATAGTCACAATGATACTTCGTGTCCAAGGATTAGTGAAGCCTTGTTTCACAGTCAAATTGAAGTGTGTGTGTAAGTAAGGGATGAGAATAGACTCTCCTATTTTAAACATTATAACTTGGTAGTCTTGAACACCCTTAGTTTTCCCATTAGCAAGCCGCTTAACCCCAAACTCAATGTCTTACAGAGAAAATATATCATCCTATACAAGGACGTTCAAAATGGTGTCCATGGCATTATGGGATTCATAACAAATTTTAAGGTAGGAATTCTAATTCTTTAAGGGAATCGGAATATTTTCTTTAGTTTTACAAATTAGAGTTTGCTCCAAAACTTTCTAGGATAAGATTTAGATAGGTGCGGCAACTACTCATGCTTTCTATTTATATGGTGCATTTTCTTGCTTTTAATAAGAGTTTGTATGTATTTATCTTACTATGATTTAAATATTCATTAGGAGCGTCGATAATCAATTTTCTAGCAATTTTACAATCATTATTATACTAAGGGTTGGTAATTCTATTATTCTTTTTATATAACACCACAAACGAAAAATTGCTATTGGAAGTAGAGAAGATTGTAATAATATTGTGATAGAGGTTTTCAATATTATCCTTCTAAATTAAAAGGTGTAAGTGCCTATTTAAATCCTTTAAGAGAAGATCAAGTTTACTTTTCTTAAAAAGCATGTGCCTTTGATTCTCACAATTCTCTTACATGTAGATTTTTTGCATTGCAAAGTTTAGTGTTAAGGCTAAAGACAATCCATATTAAAGATATTGGAAGGGATGTTTTGAATCTCTTTTATATTTACAAGACAATCATGTTTATTTTTAAAAGTGTGTTTTGTTAATAAAATTATTCAATATGATGCAAATTTTTGGGATAGCTATAAGTATATTTTATATGAAATAAAAATAATAGGGGATTTATGTATTGGAGTATGATCGTGTTTAAGAAGGGATTTAATTCTTATAAGTTCATTAGTTCAAATATTACGGAAGAGGGTTAAGGATGGGAGCTACTTGTGGAGGATCAAAATTGTCCCCTATGATGTTCAAGCTCAATCAAACCTCACACAATCCACAATCCTAATAATGACAATATCTTATAAGTGAAAAAGCATTCTTTCATCCAACATTAAATCTACTAATCTAAACTCAATATAATTAGAAAATAAATATCATATTTAACAAAATAATACAACACTCTTATATCAATATTATAAGACTAACTTTACAATATAATTAATATAAATTAATATATCACATCGACATTATAATTTACATTTCCAAGTCTACAAACGTTGTAGATTGTCTACAAATGTGTGCCATCAATTCTATTGACCCCTTTAACAAACTTGATGTCTAGTAAACACATAATAGATGTGTCTTGTTTGCGTTCAATAAACAAGTTAACCATTCTTTTTAAGAAAGAGGCAATTCGTGCTTGGAGGGGTTTCCCATGTGTTCTCATATACATGGTTACACGTAGTATATTAAGCGACTCTTGTAGTTTTAAAAGTTTTAAAGGTTATATGATATTAGAGCTTATCAACATTTCACTTTCTCAAATCAGTGTAGGTTATATGTGATTATGTGTTGGGTATTTGATCAATTGTGGTATAGGATGAAATTGGATGAAGTTTGGAGTATATATAGGATAGGTTATATGAGTTGTTTTGTAGGTTTGTACGAGAGTGAATAAATGAGTATTGAAAGTATGTGAAAATAATGTTTAAAGTATTTGGTTAAGGTGTTTGGTTTATTAAATTATTTTGTGTTGAGTTGTTGGGTAATATACATGGATTTTTTGTCTTTTTGTATAAGGGAATAAATGATCATTGAAAGCATCCAAAAATGGTGTTTTGAAGTATTTGGTGAATGGGCTAAGGTTTTTGTTTTATTGATTTGATTTGTCATGTAATGTACATGGTTTTTTTTCTTATCTTATTGTAGGATAGGGCACAAATGATTAGTGGAAGTATATACCACTAATGTTTGAAGAATTTGGTGAATAGGCTAAAGTGTCTATTTTACTCGGTTGTTTTGTGTTGAGTAGGCATGTAGTATACATCGGTTTTTTATATTCTTGTATGAGTGAGAACAAGTGACTATTGAATATATCTAAAAACAATGAATGCATTATGTGAGGACATTTAGCTTATTTGGTGAATGGTATAAGGTGTCTATTTTATTGGGGTGTTTTATGTTGTGTTGTTGTGTAGTGGATAAGGATTTGTTTGTTTTTTAATAGTTGTATAAAAATGACTTTTTGATATTTTTCTAAAATTTTATGGATTCACCTATAACAAGCAAACAAATTACAATGTTTAAAACATGAGATAACATCAAATACATTAAAAATTAGAATAATATTTAACGAAGTAGATACCATATATGAGAAAATGATGAAAATGAGGATGTTAGAAGAAGTTTTTTAGGTTCATTGGGATGAGTATTGATTCAAGGTTGATAAAGATAATATTAGAATGGGGAAAAATGATGGTTATTAAATATGTCATTACATGTTCATTAAGGAGTGTTTATATGTGGTTAGATTCATAGTTCTTAAAATACCTATTTGTACTTGGAGCACTTACTTGTACTTAAAATTATTGTGCTTAATAGATCTTCTTGACATGTATCTTTATATGGAAGAGTTTGATCATCTCCTTCTCTTCCTGTTGTTGTAGGATACTCAGATACACTCCCTTCTCCATTGATGTGCAGACTATCTTCTCATCCATGTTTGAGCTACTTTCTACCTAATTTCTCGAATCTATTTCCATGAGATTTTTCTTCTTCTCGTCCTTCTTCTACTTCTTCAAGTTAAGTTCTAGACGTAATTTCCAACATTTCTTCTATATTTGACCTTCAATGTTATAATGGTTGTAATGGTTGCTAGGATCTTTGCACTGGTGTGTTGTGGCTATTATCTTCCTGTCCTGACCCCCTTTCCAATTCTTCTTCCCTTTTTTATGAGCTTCCTAGTGTTCCTTTTTCTTTGAACTACTTCATTTCCCTTTCTTCTAGCCTATGTTTTCTAGGTTTTGTACCTATACATAAGCATCATTCATTGTTTTGGGTTTTAACAACATCACTTGCTTTTACATATGGTTGTGTAGATCCCTAAGATACTTAAGATATATGTATGGGTTCTTGGGAGAGATAACCACATTATTTCCATATTCCTCAATTTTATGGTGTACTCCTGTACACTCTACCCTTATCTCTACTTGAAGCAATTGGTGGGCTCTATTATTGCAGCAGTAATGTTGCAACTCCTGGGGCTCCCTTCTTTACTTTTATCAACCCGGTAGTTCGTATCAAACTTGGAAGCGACGGTGCTATATGCACACGTACTATCTCTTACTGCAGGCTGTCACTTGATCAGCTGGCACAAGTTCGCTAGGAGCTTAAGCCAACTTCTATGAGTTCTTAGAAGAAGCTTTTAACTGTGATGGATGAAATCTAACTCAAAAGAGGCTAATCTACTTGCAGAAAGAAGCTGAAAGCTGAAAGGAAATGCAAACCCTAACAAACCCTAGGTTTATCGACTAACCCTTCTGGTGCAAGAAAAGAGATGAAAGCTGCAGAAATGGATGCCATTGACTCTTGGAAAGGTAAAATGCATTTGACTAAGCTAATTCTAAAGGAAATTATGGAAAAAACATCTTTTTGTATTTTTGAGTAATCTTGCAGAATTATTATGCATGCGCTTTAACTGTTTTTGACTGTGTAGAGGTTGATTGGTGAAAGGAAATGGAGTGGGTGCTTGCAGGAGGTTGGGATGGTGAGAAGAGGGCATAAGGGGTCCCAAGCACCCTTCCAGAGAGTTTCACAGTGATCAGATCTCGAAAAACTGCTCTTGTGAACTTCTATAGGAAGTCTGCAGGGGTTCTACAGGATGTTCTACAGGAAGAGCTGAAAGTGGATTTTAGAGGGTTGACGGTGAAAAAACGATGGGAAAGTGGATGAAGGATGGATAAATATGTTAAGGGGTCTAGGACCTGGTAAATGAAGCTAAGGAGTGATGAAGGTGGTTGGATTTGTTCAAGGATGGAGGGAGCAATGTTGCTCAAAAATGTAGAAATTAGGGCAAATTGGGAAAAGTGTGGAAAATAAAGGGAAGGAATATTGGATTAGGGGTTGGAGCAGGTTGTATGATGGAGGAAGGGTAGGCAGGAGGTATCACAGGTGTTCTGCACACTATTTTCCAAAACTGATCTACAAAGACTAGGAAAACCAAAGATCTAGCTATTTTGACCTAATTTGACCTAAAAACTAGAAACATGATGAACAAAAGTTTATTGGTAGAAAATCATGCAAGATAACTATGGAAACTAAGCAAGAACAGATTCTAAACATGCAAGTACAATTGGTATCAACTTTCCTAACTAAAAATCTAACACTAGCAATTGTATGAAGAGGCAAAAACAATGTTTTTGTGGCAGCAAGTATGCCTTGGTCTTAGCTCATGGTCCCAAGGAGGGAGAGATGAGATCAAGGACTGCTTGATGGCCTTTTTGCAGATCTTTTCTATTTTACGAGAAATTCTTCGGCGTAAAGCACAAGATAAATCATTTGTCGATGCGTTTCGAACTAACAAGTGTGGTTTATCATCAAGACAAGTTGAAGAAACAGATCCAACTTAGCATGTTAAATAGTCTGAGCAAAGACTCCAACGGCTATCTTGACTAACGGCTAATTTTGACTTTAGGACCAGAGTCAAGATTTAATGGAAATTAGTTAAATTATGTGAATAAATAAAAATGTAAAATAATTTAAAAATTGTTAAAGGTTAGTTAGAAAGTTATTAAAAAAATTATAATTTGGGACTTAAAGTATAAATAATATGTATATATATATAAAAGAAATATATACAAAGGTTAGTTAGAAACTTATTGAAACATACATAAAAATAATACTGAATAAAGTTTAATTACAAAAGTTATAAAAGGTAAAAAGATTTTATTTCATTTTAAATAAATAAATAAATTCAAAAAAATAAATAAATTAATTAATTAAAAAAAACACTAAATCAATAAATGACTCAATAAATCAATATAACTAAAAAAAAAAAAAACGTAATAATAATAATAATAAGAATGGAAATTCAATAAATAAATTAAAGTAAATAAATCAAGCGAGTGAAAAATAAAATAAAATAAAATAAATTAATAAATTAATTAAAATAAATAAAACAAGTGAGCGGAAAAAAAGAAAAAAAATAAATAATAATAATAATAATAATATAGCTATATATATATATATATATATAATAATAATAATAATATAGCTATATATATATATATATATAATAATAATAATATAGCTATATATATATATATATATATATAAACAGAGTCAAAATGAGAAACCCTAGGAGGAAGGAAAAAACAAGGCGTCCAGGAAAAGCAGCGCAATAAAGGGGAACCAACGAAAGCAAGAAAGCGCAAGACTAGGAAGAAAGGGCCGGGATCCAGCAGCTACTGATCTTCCAGCCGTCATCTCTATTGAGATTGCTCGGCCTTCTTTCAATTTCAAGAGCTCTCTGAATTTACGGTGATGGAACTAAGCAACCCTGGCAATAACCTTGGCCTCCTCAATACACACTTGATGCTTGGTCTTTTCCATATGCTCTGCTAACACTGAAGACTTGGTTCTTCCATGTCTTAGGTCTGCTGCATGTTCGCTAATCCTTTGATGGATGGAGCGCCCTGTTTCCCCAATATAGGGGGTCCCACAAGAACAGGGGATCAAGTAGACACCCTTCATATCTTTAGGATCAATGGGATCTTTCACTAATCTGAGGGATTTTCGAATAGTGTTGAGGGGCCTGAAGGTTGAGGGAATATCATACTTCTTAAGAATCCGAGCAATCTTCTCAGTGGTTCCTTGGACATAGGGAAGATGGACCCCTAGCCGGCGCCCTTTAGGTTCTTTTTTGATTAACGAGCTTTTAGAGGCCTTGAAGAACGCCTTCTGACCTAGGCGCCTACTATAGCCATTCTCCATAAAGACATAAATATGTTAAGGGGTCTAGGACCTGGTAAATGAAGCTAAGGAGTGATGAAGGTGGTTGGATTTGTTCAAGGATGGAGGGAGCAATGTTGCTCAAAAATGTAGAAATTAGGGCAAATTGGGAAAAGTGTGGAAAATAAAGGGAAGGAATATTGGATTAGGGGTTGGAGCAGGTTGTATGATGGAGGAAGGGTAGGCGGGAGGTATCACAGGTGTTCTGCACACTATTTTCCAAAACTGATCAACAAAGACTAGGAAAACCAAAGATCTAGCTATTTTGACCTAATTTGACCTAAAAACTAGAAACATGATGAACATAAGTTTATTGGTAGAAAATCATGCAAGATAACTATGGAAACTAAGCAAGAACAGATTCTAAACATGCAAGTACAATTGGTATCAACTTTCCTAACTAAAAATCTAACACTAGCAATTGTATGAAGAGGCAAAAACAATGTTTTTGTGGCAACAAGTATGCCTTGGTCTTAGCTCATGGTCCCAAGGAGGGAGAGATGAGATCAAGGACTTCTTGATGGCCTTTTTGCAGATCTTTTCTATTTTACGAGAAATTCTTCGGCGTAAAGCACAAGATAAATCATTTGTCGATGCGTTTCGAACTAGCAAGTGTGGTTCATCATCAAGACAAGTTGAAGAAACAGATCCAGCTTAGCATGTTAAATAGTCTGAGCAGAGACTTCAATGGCTATCTTGACTAACGACTGATTTTGACTTTAGGACCAGAGTCAAGATTTAATGGAAATTAGTTAAATTATGTGAATAAATAAAAATGTAAAATAATTCAAAAATTGTTAAAGGTTAGGTAGAAAGTTATTAAAAACATTATAATTTGGGACTTAAAGTATAAATAACATGTATATATATATATAAAAGAAATATATACAAAGGTTAGTTAGAAACTTATTGAAACATACATAAAAATAATACTGAATAAAGTTTAATTACAAAAGTTATAAAAGGTAAAAAGATTTTATTTCATTTTAAATAAATAAATAAATTCAAAAAAATAAATAAATTAATTAATTAATAAAAACACTAAATCAATAAATGACTCAATAAATCAATATAACTAAAAAAAAAAAAAAACGTAATAATAATAATAATAATAATGGAAATTCAATAAATAAATTAAAGTAAATAAATCAAGCGAGTGAAAAATAAAATAAAATAAAATAAATGAATAAATTAATTAAAATAAATAAAACAAGTGAGCGGAAAAAAAGAAAAAAAATAAATAATAATAATAATAATAATAATAATAATATAGCTATATATATATATATATATATAAACAGAGTCAAAATGAGAAACCCTAGGAGGAAGGAAAAAACAAGGCGTCCAGGAAAAGCAGCGCAATAAAGGGGAACCAACGAAAGCAAGAAAGCGCAAGACTAGGAAGAAAGGGCCGGGATCCAGCAGCTACTGATCTTCCAGCCATCATCTCTATTGAGATTGCTCGGCCTTCGTTCAATTTCAAGAGCTCTCTGAATTTACAATGATGGAACTAAGCAACCCTGGCAATAACCTTGGCCTCCTCAATACACACTTGATGCTTGGTCTTTTCCATATGCTCTGCTAACGCTGAAGACTTGGTTCTTCCATGTCTTAGGTCCGCTGCATGTTCGCTAATCCTTTGATGGATGGAGCGCCCTGTTTCCCCAATATAGGGGGTCCCACAAGAACAGGGGATCAAGTAGACACCCTTCATATCTTTAGGATCAATGGGATCTTTCACTAATCTGAGAGATTTTCGAATAGTGTTGAGGGGCCTGAAGGTTGAGGGAATATCATACTTCTTAAGAATCCGAGCAATCTTGTCAGTGGTTCCTTGGACATAGGGAAGATGGACCCCTAGCCGGCGCTCTTTAGGTTCTTTTTTGATTAACGAGCTTTTAGAGGCTTTGAAGAACGCCTTCTGACCTAGGCGCCTACTATAGCCATTCTCCATAAAGACATGAAGGAGATGGGATTTCTCTTTATCGAAGCTCTCCCTATCAGAAATCCTCAGGGTTCGAGTAGCGAGTGTGTTAAGAACATCCAACTTTTGAGCAGGGAAATGATGGGAATCAGCATGAAGATACTGCTCAGTATGCGTTTTTTTCCGGAATACTGAGTGGGAGAGAGAACCATCATTATTCTTCGATATAAGGATATCCAAGAAAGGGAGGCAACCATTGACCTCTTTTTCCATAGTGAACTTAATGGCAGAGGATTGACAGTTGAGGTGGTTGAAGAAGAGATCTAACTCCTTCGAGCCATGGGACCAGATGACGTTAGTGTCATCTACATACCTTTTCCACAGCTTGGGAAGGAGACGAGCTAAGGCTAAAGCTCTGGCTTTGAAATCTTCCATAAAAAGATTCGCAACAATAGGGGATAGGGGTGAGCCCATGGCAACACCATAGGTTTGTTCATAGAATTCACCCTCAAAACAGAAGAAAGTGGAAGTGAGACAGATCTCAACAAGATGCGTGGTATCAGGATCTGTTAGGCGATAGATCACTGCCATGGCTTCCTTTATAGGGATACAAGTATAAAGGGAGACCACATCAAAGCTCACGAGAATGTCTTCTGGGTCAAGCTTTATGTCCTTAAGCTCTTTAACGAAGGAAGCATAGTCTTTTACGAAGGACTCTGTATGGCCAACTAGGGGTTTGAGCTTAAGGGCAAGGAACTTGGCCAGAAGTTAGGTCGGGCCACCAATGGTGTTGACAATAGTCCTCAGGGGGGTCCCTTCTTTATGAATCTTAGGTAGCCCATAAATCCTAGGGGTAATTGGACTGTTTTCAATGAGCTTATGGTAAAGAGAACTCGTAGAGCTGCTAGATTTGGTGGGAAGAGCCACCGATTTGAAAATCTTCTTAAGAGGGTTCTTGGATAGTTTTCTATAATTGCCACTATTGAAAAGATGATCCAACATCTTCTGGTGGTAATCATCTTTGTTAAGGATGACCGTAGCCCCTCCTCTGTCAGCCCTCAAAACTACAATATCATTGTTCTGATTTAAGGATTTAAGGATTTAAGGGCAATGAATTCCTCATTGCTGAGGTTCTTCTGAGGGGGCTTAGCCTTTCTTAAGACCACCGCACAATCTTGCCTAATAGTGTCCTTAATCTTATCAGGTAAACCTCTAATCCCAAACTCAACATCACAGATGATATCGTCAACAGGAATCTTCTTAGGGGCTAAGGCGAAATTTAAACCTTTCCCCAAGACTTTAAAAACCGCAGGGGGGAAAACGAAACTAGAGAGGTTAATAACTTTATTATTACCATGAGAAGGAGGGGGAATTATACTAGAACAAGGATTATTTGCCTTACTATTATTATCATTACTAATTTCTACTATGCTATTATTACTATTATCATTATTATTATTATTATTATTATTATTATTATTATTATTATTATTATTACCAAACTGTCAAATCAACCTGAAGCATGAAAAACTATCTTAATCATAAAAAACAACCTAAGTAACAAAGCAAGATTTTAACCTAAATAACATAAATTATTCTATGAATGCAACAAAGACACATAAAAATACACAAAGGAGGTACTGGCACTTGTGTTGGGCTCAACCCCAAGAGCTACAACCTCCTAAGAAATATTAGAGTTGGTGCAAAGCTGGATTCATCTTTATTGATCAAAAAATAATCATTACATCCCAAAAACTGTCTACAAGAAAAAGCTTGAAAATGTGTTGATACAGGGCTGCACTAGAGTGCGAAAATAGACTAAAACAAATGACTAAAATCTAACTAACATTTGCCTTCAATATAACTAACAAAACTGAGGCCCTAAGCCTTCTTATTTATACAAATTGAGGACCCCAACAGTCCTCCTAAAATTTAGGAACTCGGCTGCCAAAACTTGCAGTTAACAACAACTTTACTAGCCCTACTCGGCTGCCCTTGTGATCATCGATGTGGTGGCCCTTGAACTCTGAGCTGCTGGTGGAGAATTTGAGGTAAGGGATCATAAATGAAGGGGACACCTTCCTACAAATCCTCTCCCTTGTTCTTCCACAAATTTGGTTGCCAAGTGCTCATTAAAACCTTTGATTTTGTCTCAAAATTGACCAAAAATCTGCATAAAGCACACATTAGACTTTTTGGCATAATGACTAACCCAATTCACTCTATTAGCGTAAATATAATAAAAAAACATGCAGTAAACTAATGAGAATGGTGTATTAAGTCAAATTAGGAGGCTAAATGAGCCCATATAATTGCACATTTTAGGGGCTCATCAGTAATGCCACCAAATCCATTGGTCCTCTACATACCCGATAAGGTAGAATTGCAACTTTATGTGACTATTGAAATCCTCCCACTTAGTTACTAGGGGATCCCCCTCTAGCCTCAAGGCTTTTGTGTGGCTTTCCCACCAAGTCAAGGCATGGTCTTCTAGTTTTAAATAGGCAAGAGAAAGTTTATGTTTTTCCTTTATGTCAAGAACAATAAGATAATACTCTAATTGTTACAACCACCAAATTATATTTAAACAGTTAATCGCAACTTTATATGGATTTATGTCTACCTTCCCTTTCATCTTGAATAGGGACTATGAATGGTTCATGGAAATCGAATTTGGTTGTTATTTTCTAAGTTCTCTCTTATACTCCTCTAGTTCTTCTCATTCCCTTATTTTTCCCTCTAATCTGACCTTTGAATTGGAACATCTATTTTCTCTGATTCCAAGCTTATTTAATAAAGTGACCATGAGGAGGTTCATATTATGAATGATATATACAACCTACTCTTCCATCTTTATGAATCTCTCCTTGACCATATCTCGAGGGTTAATAACAAATTCATTAGTCATGGCTAGGGCTTTATGACTTTCTCTTAAACTGGTATGAATCCCCTGCAACTCCTCACAATAAAACCAAAGAAACCTACTCTTATACCAATATGATTAATAAAATGTCGTGTATCTTCCAATGGATAGTTCAACAAATGGATCTAATAAATATATATTGAACCGAAAATATTTATACATTGAGGGTTAATTTTTCTTATACCTTTTGGGCTTATTAAATTATTGTTTTTACTTATGCATGTAATATATAATTTGGTAAATGGATAAAAAAAATCAAAGAAACACTCACACAAACCACGATAACACAAGATATGACTAGGGAAACTGTTTTAGGAGAAAATCTAGCTCGAAAGTGAGGTTGATTTGCACTCTCTATCTCTTAATGGAAATGGTGCAAATACAAAGGAGTGAGAAATTTTGGCCTGAAAGCTACTATAGAACATAAATCATCTTTATTGTTCCCTCTTTATGTACTCTTAGATACTCTACTCTATCATGGAACAAAATGCACTAGAATAGAATCAAACCCATTTTCCTCCTAGTGGCCCAGTTATAACACGACCTAATAACCAACTAGAGATTAAATTTGATCTATTCCACCTTCAATATATATTACGACTCAAACCTTCTAGAGTATTCCTCATCGTTCCCATGTGACTATCCCATTTTCCATGAGTAATGGGGCTCGACATGGCATCCTCTCGAATTATGTTGGTCAAACATAATAGGTCAACTTTCAGGAGGCATAACCTTCGCATCAAAACTATAATTGACATGATTCGTTCACTATTGAAAATTTCTTTAAGTGTATAATAGAGCTAGGTAGTGTGGAAATTAGGTGGAAATTTTTTACCCCTAAAAAAATGTTTAAATCCTCAAACTATCCCCAAAAGGTTTCATACCTCAATTCTCCAAACCAGGTATCACTACTAGAATTTCTCCTGTATGTTGATTTCTTAGATTTTTCCACCCTAAAAGCATTGAGATGGATGAAAAAAATACAATGACTCAATCTAGATAAGTAAAGGATGTAGTTTCTTACCATGAAAGCCCCCAACCCATCCAAACCTTTAACTTATCTTCTAACTTATTTTTATGAAAAACAACAACATATAATTAGTTGCATCTGATTCCCAAATTTGGAAACTTTTAACTTACAACATTTAATTTTAATTTCTTCAAGTCTCCTAAAAAATCATTCTCATCCTAATCGATGTATGCTACATTTATAAAACATACATACAATCCTAGCTTGTATTTATCACTAGTGGCACTCAAACATTCCAAACCTCTAACTTGTTTGAAAAAGGAAAAACTGTATAACATATAATTAAATACAACTTCTTCTATAATTTAGAAATTTCTAATTTGATATTTTAGTTGTAAAGAATTTAATTATAGTTTAATAAGCCAATGAAAACTTATTTTACCCTTCAATGTGGTAGGAGCATGTGGAGTACTCATTAACCTAAGAGAGAATATAGAATTCTCCTATGCTTAGAGTTTAGGAACTTTTTCTAACAATATTACTAAGCTATATGCCCTCCTGCTAGGAATAATGCTTGCTACTTCACTTAACAATCAGAATTTGACTATGGTGGGGGACTTGAATAACTATATTTGACATATGTTTCTTGACATAAACCTAATGAATTTTCTATTAACAATGGTTTCCATTAGGATTCAACAAGCCTTATCCCGAATTCCAAGAGAAAGATTTAGTCATGTGTTATGTGGAAATAACCAAATGGAGTACTAGTACACAAATGAGGCCATGTATGAAAATGGCACAAACATTGTTATCAATGGCTTGACTTATTTTCATCCAATCCCATAAAGGCTTGTGTCCCTTCATGAAATGTCAATCTAACGGATATATGGTTTCTATTATGAAGTGAAAGTATCATGTTATAATCCTTGGGGTGACATGACGCCTCTACTATCATACAAGTTAGTTGTATTATGATAGTGATTATGAAACATTAAGCCTCTACTCATAGATTCTAGGTGGGATTATGAGAATTGATCTTGACTTGGCTAAATGGAGGCTCTATTTTCTCGGCTTTTAATTTGGTAAAATAAGCATTAGAGTTCACTTTGGATCTATGGACTTTTCACCATTACGTTGGTCCTCAACTCAGTTGTTCAAGGGTTTGCTAGCACAAACGAATTGTGGTCTCTACTTCTACTCTCTTTCAAGTAAGTAGTGGTTCATTTTCTATTTTATTTTTTGTTTCCTAGACTCAAGGGATTCCTCTAATTATGCCATGTCATTCATTGGAATATTTTTCTGGTGAGGCATCAATAGATGTGAGGTTTCATGTCTCGGCTCTAATGGACTAGTTTGGCTTCTTACAAGTTATCCCAACATGCATGTGGCGTTTCCAACCAGGAACTTCACATTAATTGAGCCATGCACAGGAGGGGACATTTTGTCTTATATACTCCATCCCTCAAGTGAGTAAATGTGGCCTTTAGGCATAGGCTTTGGGTTTTTTCTTTTCCAATGCTTGAGTGACTTAATAATGAAATATTTTGTGGGGTTCTCATGAACCTAAGGAATTATTTTAGGAAATTTGTTTGAAGGGATGAGATTAAAATAAAGGCAATAGCGCCTCAATACAATTGTTCTCTGACGATCTCCAAGATCAATAAATAAACACAACACAATTGAAAATTTTTATGGGCATACTAGCTAAGAAAAAGAGTCATATCAACAATTTAGAAGAAGAATGTAAAGCATTGCATTACATTATATGTAAATTGTCTCAAAGGAATCAATTTGGCCCCTCTATGATAAAAGAAAAATTGCTAGTTGACCATAACAGGGATGCATTAGTGAATCCCCTTCTGGACTTGAACAAATAGGTGCAAAATAATGACAATACAACAGAAAATGGAGTAGAAAATGTAGCCAACAACAACCCCATATTTAGTTAGTTTTTATGTTTTTTAGAACAATAATAATTTTAGGAAATTTTTGTAGAATCTACATAAACAAGTTCTTCCTTAAAATTTTGTATGTAAAATGGCTAGAACTAGATACTCTCTAACATGATTCAAGCTATAGCATTTTGACTTTCTTATGTAAATCAAATGGGAATAATTGATATGGATATTTTACTTAATATAAATATATCTAATAGCTCCTAAAAGAAAAAGAAAAAACTTATTTTCATCCTATATTTTAATTATAAAAAAAAAAAATTCAATCCTATCTTATCTTCGTGCAACCTCTTATTCATGAATAATTATATTTTATTTATTATTTATGTTAGTATTTAGTTAACATATGAGTAGATATTATTATATTTTTTATTCTCTTCCTAAATCATTTTTTTTCTATTTGATTATAATTATTTATTATAAAATAAAATAAATAAAAAATCATGTGCCCAAGCAATAAAATTTAAAATTAGTGTTGAATTGATCATTTCTTTACATCAATAAACTTTTATTTAAAGGAGAAGGGGATTAATAATGGTGTCTATGTACATCTAAGGTTTAACCTTAGATGTCATGCTATCAATCTCTCTATACATTCATCCCTTGAGGATATTGTTGTGTCATTGGAAAGATCATAGCCACATGCCCCCCTTCCAATAGTGGTGGATTCAATTTTCTCTAAACAATTTGGGGGAAAAATCTTACTTCAATGACCTATAACCCTCAAGGGTCCAACTTGGCTCCTATTATACATATCTCTAATGAGAAAATTATTTTTAGTTTTCCAAAATCCTTGAAACATTCTTCAAATTCAAGTGGTTGCATGTAGAATAAAGATAAAATGTATCGGCTTAAGATTTCTTATAAAATCACCATATTTATAGTTGAGAGAGAAGTTCAAAAGAAAACAACACTCAAATTAGACCATGACCTGATATGTTGCTTCAATAATGCTGGCCTGATATGTAGCTTAAACATTGAAGCAAGGGTTTTTCAATTATGGAAACCCTTGCTTCAAAAATAGGTATTTATCTACCCCTCTGTTAGGGGTTTCTTCATAGTGGAATTTGATTCAACAATAAATATGGACCTCGTTATTTAATAAGAGTCACGGTTTTGGGGATGTGTTGGCTTTTGCATGAAACCATGATTCTCCACTTTTAATCCTTATGCAAACATCCTTTCCTTTGTATCAATAAGGGTAAGGTTCCCTAATCATCCCATTAAATTTTACTTTATATATTCCATAAGGGTGATTAAAAATGGCCTAGTCAAGTATCATTTATGTTACCTAGATATTGAGAAAAGGAAAATTACTACTAGGCATGAATATTCGTGTAAATGGATTTATACAAGGGACTACTTGAAGAATATTGATTGGAATCTATAAAGTATGTATGAGAGAAAGCTAGAGTAGGAAAAAATGGCCTTTGGATTTAAAGCATGCTTTGAAGTAGGGAATGTAGAAATGTACTATGAAAAAAGCAATGTTGGAACTTCTTCAAAACCATAAAAGTTAGTTTATTAGGCATAATCTAAGAAGTGGTTTAGTAGCATACCTATTTGGTGGTGTGGAGACTCCAAACAATGTCACCTAACAAACCCTATTGTGGAAACTCCCATAATTGCAAAGATGGAAACTCCCAAATTTTTTATCTAAGATGGAGGACTCCAGTGTGAGATATCCTACAAAGCTACCCTTATAAATGACATATTATGGATAGAATTATAAAATTACGATTGAAGGAGCCACTCTTACTCAATCCATGACAAAATATGAATCTTTGAGTGTGGAATCAATTAGAGACATTGTTCATACTTATAGATGAAAAAGTAATAAGGGATGAAGAATAAGATACATCGTCCCCTAAGGTTAGTACTTCATCTTAGGAAGATTCACAAGAACGGAGTCATATACAACTAGTGAGAAAAATAAATAGAAACATAAACTTGCATTTGAATATAAGACTCAAACATGAAATGGAAAGGGTTAAATCAAAGCCAACCATTTTATTTAATGTATTTTTTATATGTTTGAATTTATAATAAATTTGTAAGGAAGAAACTTACAAAAAAGGGAAAGGAAAACAACTTTTTAGGAAATACATCAAATGCAATCCACCTTAAAAGGGCCATAATATGGCTAGAAAATTTTACAAAGATGTCTAATGTGCTCCTTTAAAGTAAAGTTGCAGCGTTCATATGTTATATAAGAAAGTTTGTCAATTCCTAAGTCTACTATAAACCAGCTATTAACGTAGTATACTACGCATACTAAGATGCCCAAATTATTTTTTTTCAAGGAAAAAAAATTGTAATTGTATTCATATATATAAACATTATTGTGGCTTGTAGCTTATCAAATTTGTTTTGCAAACAAAAACACAGATAGTGCCTCCTTCTTATGCCTTCAACTTTCAACCTGATTACATTTTTAATACATATTCCATCAATTCATATAGAAAGTACAGTCATATATGATTCTACAACAAAAAAGATATCAAAAAACAACATCTACCCTCAAAGAGAGTTCTCAAGTACTATCAACAAAAATGTAATATAAAATTGTGTTGTTTTCCTTATTTTTTTGAGACTTTGCATGTGCCTTTTTTCAAATCCAATCCATCTTTGGATATGGCATCTTCTTTTGAATTTCTACATATGTAAACATGATCAAAGGAAATATTAGAGAAAAAGGATTTATGCTGACAAATTTGGTGGTATTGAGTGAAAAGAGACAAAATTCTAATCTAAGTTGTTCCCATCATCCAATTACTTACAATTTGTGACTCCCCATAAATGTGCAAATGTGTGATTCCTATTATGATCCAACTAAAGAATTAATTTGACGGAAAATAATTCCACAAAATTGTTTGAATCCAAGATAATATTTGCCAAGATGGTGAAGTGTTTGCTAGTAGAAACATGTAAAACTATTCTAGTCCCTCCCATAGAGGTAGATCCTTGTGTTTCCCCATAAAAGAAGGCCCGAGGATAGCCTATTTGAATATCATGATCTGAGAGAGCATATTTTGTTTTCATATGGGTTGTTGATTTTATAGCATTGGAAATCCCCAAACTGTGAATTGCAACCTTGATGGTGAAAGGATATTTTTATTTAAAGGTGTTAAACACTCACAAATTATAGGAAAAATTAAGATAAATGTGAGATACATTCTATTCATAAAGATTTACATATTAATACAATATCTAATGACCCTTGCTTTTCATATTCCAAGTGGTCTATTGGACTCCAATGATTGTCCATATTCCACACCACAACCTTTAGCGGATCAGGTGTCCAACATTCCCCCCCTTTAATATGAAGGGGTATAAATGAGTCCAAGAAGATATTTGTAATATTAATATGCAAAAAATGCATGGTAACAATTGGTTAATTGTGCTCCCTAAAATGATAGTATAAGGTGGGAGAACTCAAGGTCTCAACTAGTGGTGGTTTAAGGGTGACCACCAACACTGGAATGCTTAGTGCAGTTCCTATAATGGCTCCAAATCTGGCTAAAAGTTGAATTCTTCTGCTAGAGGAAGTGCTCCCTAATGCTTTGAAAAGGGATACCATTGGGGTCTCAACCTAGAACATTCGATGCAGTTTATGGAATAGATTTAAATATGGCTAGAAGCTAAAGTCTTATGCTAGAGGAAGTGTTCTGAAAAGGGAAACCTTTGAGGTCTCAACCTATTATGGTTTAAGGAATGCCACCAACCAAAGTGCATGTTCATGTACTTTTCTAGCTACAACTTTGAATCTTGGTATGGCTGACTCTATCTCTAGGCTCATGCAACAGGATTAGGTTATGGCTCAGGCTCACTTGATGTATCTTTGAAGCTTGTAGATGACCATAAATTCCCCCCTGTTAGATACTAGGTGAGAATATAAAGAAATGTCAATTGTAAGATGTGTCAATACTCGAGAACAAATTTTATGGTATGATCAAAATATCTTCTTGGTTGTTAAAGCCCATTGCCGAGAAGTGATCCATCCAAGAAGAATCTGTGTTCTTGCAAGAGGCTTATTTCTTAAGCATCTATTTGAATGATGAGTATTTTTATGACAATGCTCACACGGGTGAAGATCAAGACAGTGATCATTCACATGATCAACTCTATGACAATGTTGGTATATGAAAATTTGACGTTGTTTTGAAAGAGGAGCAAGATCTAGAATAGGTGAATATGAATCATCTTGAAGAAACCCACCACGTTGAAACTAAGTGGGCTTAGAATATTTTGGAGTATGAAAGGAAACATCCTTGTCATATCCAAGACCAATTATGTTCCTCTCGATGATAAGCTCTTCCTAGGGTCTAATGATGAGGTTGGGAAGTGCAACCTAAACTTTTGCATCTTTATGTATGTTTGCTCCTGAGATGATCTTAGCGATCTGATCAATTTTTGGTTGCTAATGGGAGTCAACTTCAGACTCAAATAGAGGATTGTTATGAACAAAAACTAGTTCATAATGATGACTACATTATTGTAGCTCATCTTATTGTAGTTGTGATTCGAGTTGCAAAAACACAAAATTTTCTTGTGCGTTTTGCAAATAGATTTGAATTTCAGAAAGAGTGTCCTTGTTGATTTTTACCATCCCATTAACAATGAAATGAATTAGGGAATTTAACAACTCTAATACATCATCAAATCTGGCCATTTTATCTAGTTCAAGTAAATGAAGGGTGCACCACTATATCAAATGGGTAATTTCCAAGTCTTTATATCTTTCTTGAAGTTTATAATATTTGAGAAATATAACACAAAGCCTTGATCCCTTTCACTATTTTCTTCTTCTAGTGTAACAAAGAAATAACTCTATGCAACTTACTTGCCATGGCCTCCTTTTCAGAATTTGATATTTTTTTGTCTCCTTGGTGATATATAAAATGCACTTTTGTGTCCTATTATTATGATAGCAACGACTAGTTGAAATCCACATAACGCTAAAATGAAATTTTATTATTCTGTAGCTTTGATACCATGTTAAACTCTTAGAAATAATAGACAAAATTAAGATGAACATGAGATACATTCTATTTACAAAGATTTACATATTAATACAATATTTAATGATCCTTGGTTTTGATATTCCAAGTGGTCTTTTGAACTCAATGACTCTTCCTATTCCACACCACAACCCTTAGAGGATTAGGCTTCAAACAAAAGGTATTGAAGTTTCTCACCAACCATATACCCATATCACTATGAGGAGGAGAGCTTTGAGTTGCACTTTTTGTGATCCTAATAGCCATCCTTTGAGACAAATATCAATAGAAGGACCTTCCCAAGAATATTGTTTTCCTTCATGAAGACAAATTTCATGCCAAACATTGCATGCAAAGGGACATCCAATAACAAATGATCCATAGATTTAGACTCAACTCTATAGATGGGGAAGATACCAAGCCCATTGAAATATCATTTATGAAGGTTGTCCCATGTTGGTGTACTTAAAAAAAATCCTTGAGTAATATCCATATAAAAAGTTTAGATTTGGAAGGGTATTTTAATTTCTATATCAGTTTCCCCCGCCATGGAGGATCAATGATTCCATTATCTTGTGCTAAATAAAGATACCTAAACTTTGGAGAGTATGCTAAATTTGGACGTGGTGCCCAAATCATTTTTTCCTCGTTGTCCAATATGGTTACATTTGAAAAATTTAGGCCCATGTGTATTATGCCCAAGCTTTAGCATTAGCTCCATCCAAATTCAAGGGTTTAGAGGATAAATGTTCTTATTGTCTACTTGCCTGATTTATGACAGAGAATTGTTTGAGAGTAAAAATCATTTCATCATTTAGATGTTGAATTAGTGGATAAGGGATAAAGTACCAATGTTGTTGTTGTAGCTTCCGTTGTTATTTTCTTCTTATTTTCAGTTTTATCACAAAAAGAAATAAAAATAAAAAGAGAAGAAAAATCAAACTTTTGTTTAAAGGCCATGCAGGTTTAAGAGGCATAATCAAGCGATAGCTTGATGAGTATGATGAGGTGTGCTGCGGGAAAACAATAATCCTGAAGGTTAATTAAGGCTCAACCTTCGTAGTTGACTGCGACGTGAGCATGGGTGACCACAATGTGTGGCCTAGAATCATTGCTTGGGTTCGTTCTCAATGTAGTTCCCTTATATGCTTTACCCCCTGATGAGCCCCAAAAATGGACAATTATTTGGGCTCATTCAACCTCCTAAGTTGACTTAATCCACCATTCTCATTTGTTTATTGCATGTTTTTTATTATTTTTATGTTAATAGAGTGAATTTGGTTAGTCATTATGCCAACAAGTCTAATGGGTGCTTTGTGTAGCCTTTTTGGTCAACTTGGAGACAAATTTGAAGGTCTTAATGAGCACTTGGCAGCCAAATTCGTGGGAGAACAAGCTAGAGGATTTGTAGGAAGGTGTCCCCCTCATTTATGGGCCCTTACCTCGAATTCTCCACCATCAGCTTGGAGTTCAAGGGCCACCGAATCAATCAGCTCAAGGGCAGCCAAGCAAGTCAAGTTGGACTGCCGTTAACTCCAAGTCTTGGGCAGCCAAGTCCATAACTTTTAGGAGGACTGTTGGGTCCTCAAATTGTATAAATAAGAAGGCTTGGGGCCTCAATTTGGTTAGCTAGTGGGTAGTCATTTTGTGTAGCTAGTTAGTCAATTTGGGGTTAGCTAGTTAGTCAATTTGGTTAGTCATGTTGTAGCTCGGTTTTTGCTCCTTGTAAGCCAGTTTTGGCATGTCATTAGATTCATGATTATTCAATAAAGACAGGCAGCTTTTGATCCAATTCTGAGTTTTTAAGAGAGCAACAGACCTCCTCTGTGTTGTAATGTTAATTTCTTTTTGTTTCAGCACTTTAGTTCATTGCTTTACCATGAAATTCGAAATTACAGGTTTGCAGAGTTAGTTTTTATGAGATTGAATGAGTTTAGCTTATGGTTGAATTGCTTTCGGTTGTTTAGTTAGACTAGCAGGTTGATAATACATTGGAGCTCCAAGGAAAAAGGTTGAGGAAGTCTCCACTGCCATCTCTGTTTGGAGATTGGAGTGCAGCCTATACCAACCACAAAAATACGCAGTTCTTCACTTTATACATGCTGCAACATAGTCTCGTTTATGATAGATCTTTCCATGCACTTCACTCTTGCACCATACACCTTCATCACAGCTTCATGCACATTCCTCTACACGCTTTATATTGTTGTTCATTGAGTTCATAGCACAGGTAGCACAGGTTAATGAATTTTCATCTTGGTGACAGTCATAAGCCATTTGTTTTATTTACACTGCTTTTCATTGTTCTATTACCTTCTTCTTCATCTTGATCACGCATACAACCACATCCTTGACCTCTGCTCCACTCTGTTATCTCCCAAACTCCTCCACTCCTCACATAACTTCATTCTTTAGACATTTCGTTGTTATAACCTTCCATCCATCAACCCACTTCATACACTCGTTCTCCATCCTACTTCTCCACTCCTGAGCCATCACCAGCTTTATTCCTACCTTGCACATCTCCCCCTACGATTCCATCACCCCTCCATCACTCCAAACACCCACGGTAGGTCATCCTGTAGCGATTTGTAGACTTCCTGTAGAAACCCCTGCGTTTCCTGTAGAATCCCCTGCAGACATCCTGTAGGAGGCCACTCACTCGGTTGCTGAGCCTCTGAACGTGAGGAACCTCTGTGGACTGATGCTAAGGATCTCTGGGGACCTCTCCTAGCCTCCCCAACCTTTCCCAAGCTTTCCTTCCTTCCGCATCACATCTGCACAACCAAACCCTAATAAGCACAAAATCACAATCACTCCATCCACTTAAAGAAAAAATACAAAAACATGTCTTTTAAGCTGCAAGTAGATTAGATTCATGCATTTTCACTTATTAGAAGTAATGGCATCATTGGTAGAGGTTTCCTTCACATTCTTTGCATCATAGAGGTTAGACTAGTTAAATTAGGGTTTCCTAGGGTTTCCATGTTTTGATTTGCTTTCAGTTCATTTTTGCCAAGTAGATTAGTCTTCTTTGAGCTAGCTTTCGTCCATCATTTAACAAGCTTCTTCTGAGAGCCTATAGAAGTTGGCTTGAGCCCTAGCGGACTTGTGCCAGCTGACCAAGTGATAGCTGCGACAAGAGCTAGTACTTGTGCATACAACACCGTCGCTTCCAAGTTTGTACGAACTACCGGGTTGATAAAATTAAGAGACAGGAAGCCCCAGGAGTTGTAGCATTATTGCTACAATACTGGAGCTCACCATCTTTTTGGCGTCGTTGCCGGGGAAGCGGCAGAGTATTGGTGATTGTTGCTATTCTTCTATTTTTTACTACAACCTTCTGCTAAGTAGTTTATTTCATTTCCATTATGCAATTTCATTTATGCAAAAGTAGATTAGCATTTCTTGCTTTCATAGATTAGCATTTCAATTCCACAATTTCATTTCTGCAAGCGTAGATTAGTATTTCAATTCTGCAAGCGTAGATTAGTATTTCAATTTTGCAAGCGTAGACTAGCCTTTCCATTCCTGCAATTTCATTTGAGCAAAATAGATTAGTCCTTTCCTGCTTTCATTTCAATTCCGCATTTTCATTTTAGCAAGACAGTTAGTTGCAGTTCAATCTATTTCAGTTTTGCAAGTAGAAGTAAAAAAAAAGAAAAAAACAACCAAAAAGATTTCATTTCATGCTTTGTAGGAGTAGAGATAAGTTAGAAAAATGATTGCACAACACCCCCACTGCTTCACACAGCCAACGTTCTTCTTCGATGGCTGTGATGAAAGAACCCCTGGGTGGACATCAAGGCATATTTAAAGAACCTCTAGGGGAGAAGAAGAAGAAAACATTCCTCTGGAGCAAATGGCTACAAGTAGAGATGTTGGGAGCAATATCTTGTCCAAAGATGAATTTGAAAATCGGATCGAAGATTTCAAGAGTGATATGAGGCAGTTTCTTGCCATGCAACTGGATACCTTGCGGATCCAAAAGAAGCAAGAAGAAACCAAGAGGGCTTCGGTCATTTTTTGTCCTAGGTGCCTTAAAAAGCATCCTAGGAACAAATGTCCAATGCACTCCCTAGAAGTGTGTTTTGTATGTGAAGAATACCATCCTACAGATCAGTGCCCTTCCTTGCCCAGAATCAAAGCTGCATATCAAAGAGCCAAGGGAGCCACTGAATCATTCTATTACATGAACCAAAGTTGGCCACATGGACCTAGATCTTACCAGCAGGAACTGCAAGGGATACCCAAGACCTATTATGACCCTTATCAAGCCACTTTCATGCCTTCTTGGGATCCCCCTGCTCATCCTTCCTGGTCTACACATCCTCCTTGGTCATATTCTCCTTGTCCCTTCACAGATCCATATTATGCCCAACCAGTTGCTCATTCATTTCACTCTTATGCTCAGCCACAGCCTCAGTGGAATGCACCTTATCAGGAGTGGAGGCCCCAGTACAACTCTCATCCCGCTCATTTTCCTCCACCACCTGCTCATCCACAACCATCTCCTCCTCCTCCACCAAGGCAACCCCAAATGCCTACCCAACCACAATACCATCCATCTCCATCTCAATTTCACACCTCCACTCAGCTACCCGTACCATTTCCAAAACCATGCAATGGAGCAGCTCAACCCAATTGCAAAGCTGAGGCACAACATGTGCAAATGACTCCTTTTGAGCTCAATGATGTTCACCAAAGCTCAGGAAGAGTGTTGCAAAAGAGAGAATCTATTGACAACATTGAAGGACCAAAAGCAAAAGAAGATTCCAAAGAGGAGATCAAAGAACCATGGGCTGCACTTAATGAAGAGAAGAGATCAGAATCAGAGATCGAGAGAGTTCCTTCATGGTTACCATCAGATCTTCCATGTATTCAAGAGAAAGATCAGCAAAAAGAGGAAGATGAGGAAGTCATGTTAGAAGGTGACATGAAGAATGATCCAGATCAGCAAGATGACCAAGGATATCAAAGCTATATTGAGATATGGTTTCAGAAGGTCACTAAGTTGCAGCAGTACTCTCCTCCTCAGCTATGTTTTGTACTTTCAAAGTCAGATCATTTTGTCTCTGAAAGTTGGATAGTTGTCAAAGCATGCATCCCGAGCCTTCACATCATCTTGTCTCTAATCTCGATGTGCACATGGCTCCATTGGAAGTATTCTTATACTTGAGAATGAATTTGTTTTTCAAGTAGGATAGGGTAGAAAAAAAAAGAAAAAGAAAAAAGAGAAAAAAAGAAAAAGAGAAAAAATGAAAAAAAGGAAAATAGAAATCTAAGGTGAAAACCTCCTCGGAGGCGCCTTAGATTGGCTCATTGATTGAAAACCTCCATGAGGCGGTCAATGGGTTGGAAAAAAGAGAAAAGAGAATAAGATCTTTGGGTGAAAACCTCCCTTGGAGGCGCCCAAGGCAGGCAATTAGGGTGAAAACCTCCATGAGGCGCCCTAGTTGTTTTTCAAAAAAAAAAGAGAAAAAGAAAAAGAAAAATAAAGCTAATCTCCATTTCATGTTGCAGCAATGACATTGCAGGTTAAAGAAGGACGTTTTATGACAGGAGGAGCACTCAAATCAAGGTCAAAGTAATTGTTCTTGTGCCTTCTACAGGAAGCTCTGTATTTCTACAGGAAACATCCTGTAGAACCTTTGGACGAGCCAAATCCAATTTCAAAAGTGAATCTGATGGTGGGAGTCTATTGGTTAGGCCTGCAAGCACTTGTGTGTCCATCCCTTGCCTTTCTCCATCATTTGTCCACCTCATTTGCTTCTCATTGTGCTTCTACAGGAACTTCCTGTAGAAATTGTGGGAAACTAGGCATGCATTTCAAAAAGTGGTTTGGCAAGCATGGTAGCTTCCTCAAGGGTTCAGAAGCCCTCATGCAATCTTCCAACTCCTCCTCCATCATCTCCATACCTGCATCACAGCCAAAATTCATTTTGTCATACCATGCAACCAAAATGCAAAGTGCCTTGAAGCAAAAACACATAGAGCAGAATTTGTTTTTGCCATAACTTGAAAACCATGCATCCATTTGACAAACCGTTTTATGGAGAATTGTAGAAGGTTGATGACAACATGCCTGAGTAGTTTCACGCAATTCTGATGCACGGTTTCCAAGAAATCAGCCCCCATCACCATCAGCCATTTTTGCATTTTCTCCATAACCATGCATCCGTTTCAAAACCTGTTTCATGGGGAGATGAACATGGGTGATAGTAGCCTACCCAAGCAGTTTCAGCCGATTCCGATGCACGGTTTCCGAGAAATTGACCTCTGAAATCTTCAGCCATTTTCCATTTTTCTCGAAATCCGTGCATCCATTGATCACGAATTTGCTATGGGAGATGCATAATTATGGTAGTAACATGCTCACCGAGTTTCAGATCAAACCGATCTACCGTTTGGGAGAAATGGCAAAAAGAAGTTCTGGTTTTGTGACCAGGCAGCAGCAGCAGCTTGAACGGGCAGAGTTGAACGTGGAAATGAACTCTTGTTGCATGCATCTGGCCAGAGGACACCTACACAAGGAAACCAGCTATGAATCATCAGCCACACCCTCATGCAACCAAGGAATCCAAGCATGCAGCAGAAAAATGCTTCACAGCAGCCAGTCGATTTGCAGGTACGTGACTTAACCTTGTTCATCAATTTGCATAGATCTAATCTAAAGCAATGCATGAATGAATGAGATGAGTGGATTCAGCCAAGAAGGGAGCCACGTTCAATTGCACTCAGCAAGGCAAAAATCACGCACGCATGGATCAGCCATTCACGTGAAGTTCAAAACAAAACACAGTCAGTTGGGGATTAACTAAACTCTAGTGCAACTAATGGAATTGAACATAAGCAGAGAACAAATAGATAACAACAGCAGTTCATGACATTACTTCAGTTCGAAAAATCCAGCACGCATGTCTTTTGCCACCTCACCACAAGTCACGCAGTAATTCAAGGGACGCTCGGCTGAAACTCTCACCACTCTTTGTTCAACTGCGGTCAACTAAAGCGCATGTCCACCATCCAGATCAGTTAAACAATGGTGCTCTACCGATTTCTACCTTTTATTCTCGAGATCTCTCCAGTTCCTTAAACAATTCCCGCCTGTCGCACTCTACAGGCGTTTCTACAGGAACGCAGTCTCTACAGGAGCGCAGTTCTACAGGAGCGCAATTCTACAGGAACGCAGTCATCTACAGGAAAGCGGGTGCCTCACGAAAAAAGGTGGCCAATTAAAGAGGTAACCCTGAACTTTGCATGCAACTGGTTAGTAAAAGTGGCAAGACCTTCGTCCACAGTCGGGTCATAAAGATATTGGTGGAATTGTTGTTTGCTGTGCCTATGCTATCGTTCTACAGGATGTCGATATAAGTAGACTGTGTTGAATTTTGTGGATTATGTGCATGCTCTGTCTTAATAGACCAAATCTCTGTTGCATTTGCCACCTTTAATTAAAACGACCGTGTTCATCATGCCGGGTGGTTTTATAAGACGGGAACCCACTGAGTCCACTAAATTAAGGGAAAACCCGGCAGTGGTAGAGCTCTTCACCAGAGCACAATGGATATCTTTTCGTGATAAATTGCAGGGTTACGATGATGAAGTGGCTGAAGAATTCTTGCAGGCTCTGAGACCGAAATCCCAGACACTGGCCACAGTAAACTTCAGAGGCCTCAGCCTCAAGCTCACTCCGCAACATATCAGTCGGATCACAGAACTCCCTATGGGTTTGCCATGGGATAAGGACGAAGAAAAAGAGGGCACACCTACCCTGTCAGCAAGAGAAAAGAGGCTGAAGAGCAGAATGGACAAAACTGAGGTGGTCCACGTCAGCCCAAGCACCTCAACAGTACCTGCAACCACAGCAAAAAGCAAAACTCAGGCAGGTAAGCAAGAAAAGGTGGAGACACCTGTGCCTACAGGAAAGCAGAAGCAGGCTTCTACAGGAAGCCCGAAAATCATTAAGAAACAGGCTTCTACAGGAAGCCCGAAAACAGAGATAAAGGCTTCTACAGGAAGCCCGAAATGGCTAAAACAGGGTCTTCTACAGGAAGCCTTAAAAAGGCGAAACCCAAGGAGAAGAAGGCGGACATCCTAGCTAAGGAGGCAGCAGCCATACTTGCCACCATTAGCACACCTCCAAGACCAAAAAGGAAGGGAAAGAGGCAAACCTTCATGTACTTTAAAGTAAAAAAGGAGCACACAAATAAAAGTGGGCAAACCCAAACCACTGTCAAAGGAGCAAATCGTCATTAAGGACACGAAGGCTAAACAAAGGGAGGAGCCTCCTTCAAAGATATCCATCAGCTATGAACAGGGAAGCCCGAAGACATCCACTTAGAGAGAAAGAATGAAAATGTTGGACACAAAGGCCTTTCTACAGGAAGCTGGCAGACTGTTTCTACAGGAAGCCAGCGAACTGTTTCTACAGGAAGTTTGAAAAGAGGGAAGCCAAAGGAGAAATCAGCCGAGATGTTAGCCAAAGAAGCCACCAGGGCCATCAAAGACAAGGAGAGAGATTGGTTGCTCAGAGGATGAGCAACACTTTCAGTAGGGGGGTGATGATGAGCCCCAAAAATGGACAATTATTTGGGCTCATTCAACCTCCTAAGTTGACTTAATCCACCATTCTCATTTGTTTATTGCATGTTTTTTATTATTTTTATGTTAATAGAGTGAATTTGGTTAGTCATTATGCCAACAAGTCTAATGGGTGCTTTGTGTAGCCTTTTTGGTCAACTTGGAGACAAATTTGAAGGTCTTAATGAGCACTTGGCAGCCAAATTCGTGGGAGAACAAGCTAGAGGATTTGTAGGAAGGTGTCCCCCTCATTTATGGGCCCTTACCTCGAATTCTCCACCATCAGCTCGGAGTTCAAGGGCCACCGAATCAATCAGCTCAAGGGCAGCCAAGTAAGTCAAGTTGGGCTGCTGTTAACTCCAAGTCTTGGGCAGCCAAGTCCCTAACTTTTAGGAGGACTGTTGGGTCCTCAAATTGTATAAATAATAAGGCTTGGGGCCTCATTTTGGTTAGCTAGTGGGTAGTCATTTTGTGTAGCTAGTTAGTCAATTTGGGGTTAGCTAGTTAGTCAATTTGGTTAGTCATGTTGTAGCTCGGTTTTTGCTCCTTGTAAGCCAGTTTTGGCATGTCATTAGATTCATGATTATTCAATAAAGACAGACAGCTTTTGATCCAATTCTGAGTTTTTAAGAGAGCAATAGACCTCCTCTATGTTGTAATGTTAATTTCTTTTTGTTTCAGCACTTTAGTTCATTGCTTTACCATGAAATTCGAAATTACAGGTTTGCAGAGTTAGTTTTTATGAGATTGAATGAGTTTAGCTTATGGTTGAATTGCTTTCGGTTCTTTAGTTAGACTAGCAGGTTGATAATACATTGGAGCTCCAAGGAAAAAGGTTGAGGAAGTCTCCACTGCCATCTCTGTTTGGAGATTGGAGTGCAGCCTATACCAACCACAAAAATACGCGGTTCTTCACTTTATACATGCTGCAACATAGTCTCGTTTATGATAGATCTTTCCATGCACTTCACTCTTGCACCATACACCTTCATCACAGCTTCATGCACATTCCTCTACACGCTTTATATTGCTGTTCATTGAGTTCATAGCACAGGTAGCATAGGTTAATGAATTTTCATCTTGGTGACAGTCATAAGCCATTTGTTTTATTTACACTGCTTTTCATCGTTCTATTACCTTCTTCTTCGTCTTGATCACGCATACAACCACATCCTTGACCTCTGCTCCGCTCTGTTATCTCCCAAACTCCTCCACTCCTGACATAACTTCATTCTTTAGACATTTCGTTGTTATAACCTTCCATCCATCAACCCACTTCATACACTCGTTCTCCATCCTACTTCTCCACTCCTGAGCCATCACCAGCTTTATTCCTACCTTGCACATCTCCCCCTACCATTCCATCACCCCTCCATCACTCCAAACACCCACGGTAGGTCATCCTGTAGCAATTTGTAGACTTCCTGTAGAAACCCCTGCGTTTCCTGTAGAATCCCCTGCAGACATCCTGTAGGAGGCCACTCACTCGGTTGCTGAGCCTCTGAACGTGAGGAACCTCTGTGGACTGATGCTAAGGATCTCTGGGGACCTCTCCTAGCCTCCCCAACCTTTCCCAAGCTTTCCTTCCTTCCGCATCACATCCGCACAACCAAACCCTAATAAGCACAAAATCACAATCACTCCATCCACTTAAAGAAAAAATACAAAAACATGTCTTTTAAGCTGCAAGTAGATTAGATTCATGCATTTTCACTTATTAGAAGTAATGGCATCATTGGTAGAGGTTTCCTTCACATTCTTTGCATCATAGAGGTTAGACTAGTTAAATTAGGGTTTCCTAGGGTTTCCATGTTTTGATTTGCTTTCAGTTCATTTTTGCCAAGTAGATTAGTCTTCTTTGAGCTAGCTTTCGTCCATCATTTAACAAGCTTCTTTTGAGAGCCTATAGAAGTTGGCTTGAGCCCTAGCGGACTTGTGCCAGCTGACCAAGTGACAGCTGCGACAAGAGCTAGTACTTGTGCATACAGCACCGTCGCTTCCAAGTTTGTACGAACTACCGGGTTGATAAAATTAAGAGACAGGAAGCCCCAGGAGTTGTAGCATTATTGCTACAATACTGGAGCTCACCACCCCCGTAAAGTATAAGAGAATTGAAGTATTTTTTTTGATTTCGCACAAGTTAACTTGAATGGGTTTTTTTCGGAGATCCGATGCGATGGTGTACCTACAAGAAGATTTGGGCCATTGATTGACAAGCCATAGATCCAACGGTAATCGCACAAGTTATCTAGAATGGTTTTGTTTCAGAAATCCGATGCGATGGTATACTTGCGAGAAGATTTGGGCCTTTGACCGATAAGCCATAGATCCAACGACAATTGGGCGAAAACTTATCGGACGCAACAGTATATCAAATGTAGTTCAAGCTTGCTGAAGTCCAGGTCAATCTTAGCCGTCCATCCAAAAAGACGGGATCCAACGGATATCAGGCAAAGAAATGAACAGGTTTTAGTGCTAAAGTTGGACCCGATAGATTATTAACTAGTGATATATATTTCCCATTGGGTCCATATGGGAGTCAGTGGAGCGTTGAATAGGTGGACTCGATAAGATTTATTTCAAATGAGTTCAAAATCTCGTGAATTCCGGAGGATCAGACCTTTGACTGAACGAATGATTGAATGACTCACGCACAACTAAAGTGGACTCGATGGGTTTATGAATCAAAATGTTAAATCTTTTCAGTTCCGTGGCAAACTAATGTTTCGTGTAAAATAGTCGATTCCATTGTTTAAGTGAGACAATCAAAATTAGCGGTGAATGACTAAAACTTCAAAGGAAGGTGATTGGTCGAGTTTTCTTGTGTTTTGGCCAATCAAAACACGCCCGATACATACGTAAGCCCAGGTTCACGCACAGGATTTTGTCAAAGTTTATTATAATTAAAATGGTTTAATCATTATTAAAGCTTCTACAGAGAAACTCAGTAGCCGAACAACAGAGCCGAAAATCTAGCAGTTATCATTATTATCTAACTTCCGTTACTTCCTGTTATTCTATATTCTTTAGAATGAGGTGTCTTTTACCCTCTGTGTAATGTTTTGTAATAATTTTTACTCTAGACAGTTAGGAAAATAATTAAGCAGTTTGACAGTTTTGGTGATCACCAACTGTCTTGTAATGTATAAAAAGAGGTAAATTTAGAAAGAATGGGTTGGAATTTTGGAGAACCTGGAGACTAAGCTACTGAATTCCTTATACAATTATTGATTAATGAAGAATTAGAAGTTTTCCATACATTGTTGGGTATGATTTTGTGTCTGCTCTGTTATGTGCCATCTTATGTTTTCTTCCTTTGATTATAGTAATTGAAGCTGTAGGTTTTTATTTGCCTATGTAAATAAAGTTAAATTCCTTAAAGAGCGCTCCTATACTTGAAATTCCCATCTCTGCAATTCTTCTAAGTTACAGATAGTAGTTTATGTATAAAACAACAAATTATCTATAACTTCTCCTAGTGTCACAGATAGTAGATCCTATGTTAAACAGCATATTGTCTATGACTTATTCAATATTTATTCATTCATCATTTATATTCAACAATCAAATGGCATTCTGATGTTATCATGTCACCTAGGTATTGAGGATCAAGAACCAAATTTCTCAAGTCCTTCATTTGAGAACACAATATATAATTGAGTGAAAAACAAGTGACAATCTTTGTAATCATTAATGTCTTAAGCACAATTTCTATACATCCAGGAAATTGGTTTCTTAAGGTACAACATTAATTGGCGTCGTTGCCAGGGATCGAAGACAAGAGTACTTTTCCCTGGGTTTTCAATATTTTCCTATGGTTGTTCAGTGAGGAGGAACTATTTGGCTGTTTTGAATAAAAGCAATAACTCTGGCTCCAAGGAGACCCCATACAAGGTCATATACCTCATAGCAGAAAGTTCAAGCCCTTTCAGACCCTGAAAGACTAGTTTCCAAGAGGGTTAGAAGGCCTAAAACGACACTTGCACCAAGTCCTACACTATTTGCACGAGGCAGCAGTTCATCACATCTTTTACATTCATATTTTATTGACCAAGAGTCACCTTTTACATCTAATTCATTTACAGAGCTCATATATCAAGAATAGTCTTTAGAATCTGTTTCTTTTTTAGTATCTGCTATAGTTATTCAGCCTGAACCTATAACTACATTACCACCTTTGCACACTCCATTTACTCCTCATTCAGTTTCCACATCTGCTAGTAATCCAGGTTTAGTAAATTTGGGAGAAAACATGGCAGCTCTTGCATTCTTGATGAATAGATATGCACCTCTTCAACTGTCACAATTATTGAATCAAATGCCACAAGAATAATTCAAGATTCTTCCTTGATTTACAGGGGAAGATGAACAAACAGTGGAGAATCATGTATCATTATTTTGTAACTTTGCAGAAAACCTAAATGTTGAACATTGGGATGTTGTTCTAAGACTTTTTTTTCAATCCTTGGATGGAGAAGCGAGAAAATGGTTTAAAGGGTTTCCTAATAATTCTATTCCTTCTTGAGAAGAGATGGAGCACCTATTCACCCAGAGATGGGGAGAAAAAAGAGACCATGGGTATTCATTAAAAGAATTTAATGCTATAAAGAAGAAGTTTGATGAAACTCGGGTTGAATTTGTCAGAATATTTAATAAATTGTACAATAGTCTACCAGTGGAGATTAAGCCCCCTCCTGTTGGTGCCAAAATAACTTTTGTAGGGGCTTTTGAGTCAGATTTTGGATTTACATTGAGGGAAAGGATATCCCCAACCCTTGATCAGATCCAAACAGATGCATTAGAGATCGAAGAAAATTTGGTGGCTGCAGGCAAAACACCAGAGACACAGCCTATCCAAGACAAGGGAAAGGCAAAGATAGAATCCTCTCAAAGTCAAACACTAGAGGATATGAGTAATGTAATTAAAACTTTGTTAGATAAATTGAATTAGTTAGAGTTGGAAAATAAAAATTCTCAGAGACAAACACAGTATAATAAAAACTTTAATCCCCAAAACATAAGACAGCCTTTTCAAATCTTGCAAAAGGAGAGAAAAGATTCGGATCAGATTCAAGCACCATTGTATATAGAGGCAGATCCTGGTGAAGTACTTGAGCACCCTAGGGACCATGAAGATCAAATTTCTACGTTATATTCAGTGGATGAAGTTGAGCATGGTGTTGAAGGAGAAAAGTATGAATATGCTGAAATAGATTCTATTTATGATGAAAATGAAATTGATGAATATTGGAAGCAATTCTTTGATTTTATCTAGGTAGAAATACATAAGAAATATGACTTGAGATCAAGGAAAATGTCAAGAAGTCAAGAAAATGAAGGTGAGAAGCAAGTTCTAGCTTCCTCACCAAAGGCGACTCCATAAGAATCTCACCCTGCAAAACTAGTAAATAAAGGGAAGCAACAACAAAATGCAAATGGTAAGACACAAATACTTCAAGGTGAGTCTTCTCAAGACCAAAGTGGAAAAATTCCTTTGGAGAAGCTTGTTTCAATTCCCCAAGTAATTTCAATCATGAGGAAAGGAGAAGATGAAAATGAAAAGAATGCTAAACAGGGTCATTTGTTAAGTATTACTAAAGAGTTGGAGAAGGTAAGAATTCAAGTTCCTCTTACAAAATTAGCAAAAGCACCAGCTTATCAGAGGGAGATTGCTGAGTTTATTAATTTAAAAGAAAAAGTGAATATTAGTGAGACTGTAAATTTGTAGGAAGATAAACTAGTAATGGTTTTTGGCCCACATGTAGAGGAAGTAGATTCTTCAACACCCCCTTTTATATTTCCTTATTGATTCATGATTTCCTCCTACATAATTGTATGTTTGATTTAGGAGCTTCACACAATCTTATGCCATTGTCAGTGATGAAGCAACTAAATCTACAAGTTACCAAACCCTATAGAGACCTGTACTCTTTTGATTCAAACAAAGTCAAGTGTCTGGGGGTCATTAAGGATCTGGTAGTGTCACTAGCCCAGATTCCAGCTAGAAGCTTGGTCATGGATGTAGTAGTAGCAGATATCCTTGCTAGATTTGGAATGATACTATCTAGGTCATGGGGGGCTAAATTGGGTGGTGTCCTAAAACTAGATTTTACATATGTTGTTATACCGACTTTTGGTGGGGATGAGAGGAGATTGCACAAATAAAATAGATTTGTAAAAACAATTACAAAAAATGGAGCAAGTAATTCACCTGTATATAGCGAAGAGAAAGATGGCTTTGCTTGCTTCATGCTGCATGATAATGCAGAGTTGGCTGAAGATAACCAGAGGCAACTTACTTCAGCCTGTGTAAATACAGAGCTGCAAACTAAAGGAATGTGGAAATGCTTCTTTGATGGAGCCTATTCCAAGGAAGGAGCATGTGTTGGTTTTCTTATGATTTCACCTGAAGGTAATATTTTTCCTTTTTCCTAAACTAGAGTTTGAAGCAACAAACAATGTGGTAGAATATGAGTCCTTCATTATTGCTCTGCAAATAGTTAAATAGATGGGAATTAGGTCAATTTCTGCTTTTGGAGATTCAAAGCTAATTATCAAACAAATAAAAAATCATTGTCAGACAAAACACCCTAGGCTTAGGGCATACAGGAATGAAGTCTAGGATTTGGTTGAGAATTTTTTCGAAGCTTTTAATATTCAATTCATTCCAAGGGATGGGAATAGATTAGCAGATTCATTGGCTGTGGCTACTAGTACTTTCAGGCCTCCTATTAATCCAAAACTAAGATATGAGGTAGAAATGAGGCACAAACCTTCTGTTCCTGATAATATTAAACATTGGCAAGTTTTTGAAGATGATCAACAGATTAAAGAATTTTTTACTATGGTTTGGGAGTTTCAGGGCAAAAAAATTGATCAGGATGAAGATGAAACAACAAAAGTCGCAGAAGTTAGTGGTTTAAAAGATTCAATAGCTAATCAAAACGTTTTTCAGTTGAAATGTAACATTCTGCCAAAGGGGCTTGTCCCTCTTGAAATAATTTTTAACCCTAATGATGTGGCTGTTGACTAAGGAAAAATTTCACAGGATGAACACATTTAGAATCATAATATTGGAACTCAGGAGAAACCCAGGCTAGTCAAATTATTTAGTGGAGTTTCACCTAATTATCAGGAGAGATATATTAAACTTTTTAAGGACTATGTTGATGTCTTTGCATGGTCCTATGAGGATCTCAAAACATACGATGTAAATATTATTCAGCACAAGATCCCCTTGAAGGAGGGAATTAAGCCCTTTAAATAGAAGCTTAGACAGATAAATCCCCTGCTTCTACCATCAATTGAAAAAGAGGTCAAAAAATTGCTTGATGCCAAAATAATAGTTCCACTCAGGTACTCTGATTGGGTGGCTAATTTAGTGCATGTAAGAAAGAAAAATGGAGAGATAAGGTTATGTGTGGACTTCAGAAATCTCAACAGGGCTTCCTTGAAAGATAATTATCCGTTGCCTAAGATGGATCATGTGTTGCAGAAGGTAACAAGATATTTTAGAATGTCAATGCTGGATGGATTCTCTGAATATAATTAGGTGGTTATGGATAGAGAAGATCAGAAGAAGACAACATTCACAACTCCCTGGGGGACCTTTATGTATGCCAGAATGCCTTTTGGGTTGATGAACGTAGGTGCTACATTTCAGAGGGCTATGGACATTGCTTTTGTGGGAGATAAGTTTGTAGTAATATATTTGGATGATATTACTATTTTCTCAAAGTCTGATGAAGAACATTTGGACCATCTGAAAAAGACTTTTGAAAAATGTAGAAGATTTGGGCTTTCCTTAAATCCCAAGAAATCCATCTTTGCTCTGGAAGAGGGCAAACTATTGGGGCATATTGTTTCTAGAGATGGAGTGAAGATAGACCCAGCAAGAGTACAAGCTATGCAAAAAATACCACTGCCAAGGAGTAAAAAGGATATTCAAAAGTTCTTGGGAAAAATAAACTTCTTAAGGAGATTTGTGTCCAATTATGCAGAAATTGTAAAAGAAATTACTAATATGCTGAAGAAAGAGAATGAAGTGCATTGGACCAGGGAAGCTAGAGAATCATTTTCCAGGATTAAAGAAGCATTGCAGGTAGCTCCAGTCCTAATCAGCCCTGATTATCAAAAGCCTTTCCAAGTTTTTTCATTTGCATCACCAACTTCAATAGTTGTTGTCTTACTGCAGAAGAATGATGAAGAGAAGGAGCAGCCTATTGCATTCTTCAGTAAGATTCTTAGGGATGTTGAGCTGAAGTATAATATTCTTGAGAAGTAGGTGTATGCTTTGGTAAAATCCCTAAAATCCTTTAGAACTTATGTGCTGCAGTCATAGATCATTGCCTATGTGCCAAATGCTATAGTAAAAGATGTACTAGTACAAGGAGATGTAGAAGGAAAAAGAGGAAAGTGGATAGCCAAGATCCAAGAGTATGACTTGGACATAAAACCCACAAAGTTGGTGAAAGGGCAAGGATTTGAAAAAATGATGACAGTCAAACTTTCAGGCATTGGGTATCAACTTGCTGACACCTATGGATGAAGGAACAACTGAAGAAAATGAAGAAAAGCCAAATCCATGTATGAAGATCAGGTATAAATTTTTATGTTCAGAATGGTACAAACATATAATTCATTATTTGTGTTATCTCTCCTGTCCCCAATCCTTGGATAGAAAAAAGTATAGAGCATTAAAGATCAAAGCACAACCATATGTGATTGTGGAAGGTGGATTATACTGGAAGATCCTGTAGGAATGTTGTTGATATGTTTAACAGAGGATGAGTTTACAGAGGCAATCAAAGATCATCATGAAGGGTTATGTGGAGGACATTACAGTTGGAAAGTTACTACACATAAAATCCTTCAGACAAGATTTTATTGGGCTACTTTATTTGGTGATACATTCAAGTTTATAAGAAGCAGTCAGAAGTGTCAGCTTTTTGCTGAGTAGAAGAGGTTAGCTCCCTTGCCCTTGATCCCAGTCTTCATAGAGGAACCATTCAGACAATGGGGATTGGACTTTGTTGGAGAGATTAACCCATCTTCAAGTGGACAACACAAGTGGTTTCTCACAGCTACTGATTACTTCACTAAGTGGGTAGAAGCTATACCTACTAAGAGGGAAAATGATTAGGTGGTGATGAAATTCTTAGAGGAGAACATTTTCAGCAAATTTGGGTGCCCCATCAAAATCATAACAGATAATGCTCAAGTCTTTAATTCAAGTAAGTTTATTGCTTTTTTTCAAAAGTATAATGTTATTTTGTCTCATTCAATAGCTTATCATACATAGGGAAATGGATTAGTTGAATTCACTAACAAAACTTTGATGAAGATCCTTAAGAAAACTATTGTAGAGAACCAAAAAGACTAGGATTCTAAGCTAAATTTTTCTCTATGGGCTGCTAGAGTGACTACAAGAAGATCTACAGGAAAATCACCTTTTGAATTAGTATATGGAACTTAGGCTTTGTTTCCAAGTCAACTCGTGAAGCCTGTGATTGCAATGATTCAGGAGGTGAAAGAAGAACTCAATGCTTTGATAAAAAGAATGAATATGTTAGAAAATTATATATTACGGAGCAATGCAACACATAAGATATTGCAGAAATATAAACACAAAAAACGCATAAAACAAGAGAGACATAGATATACGTGGTTCACCCAGTTTGGGCTACGTCCACAGGGAAACAACCAGTCCTTCCTTTTATATTATCCAGCAAACTGAAGAGATACAACCTACAACAGATTTGTTGTAACACCCTCTTCGCTCTCAATCTCCTCTCTCTTTCTGACTCAAAATACAGATCTACATAGATGCAATACAATTCCCTCATATATAGTGAGGGGTTGCCTTCTAGGGTAAAAAACCATAAATTAAACATAACTTCTATCGTCAAATCTCCGCTTAATGAATGGCCTCGATTGACTAGAAATTACAATACTTTTACAAGGCAATTTTACATCTATTCTTAGCTTTGGGGGCGCTGCCCCCGAAACCCCCCGCTTAGGGGGGCTCCCCAAAGGTCGCAGCCACCCCCCCGAACCCCCCTGTAGCGAATATTTTTCGGGTAGCAATGATCGAACTGGGTTCCAATGTAGCGATACCTTTGATTACAGAAGATAATCAAGCTCCACACCCAACAATCTCCCACTTGGAGACTGATTATAGCAACTTCACCGCTACTTCATTTGTTGGACAATGACTCCTCTTTGGACTTGGTTGTTTCTCATCTTCTTCATCATACTTGAAGACCAATTGAAACTGAGCATATTATCAGTTTTTCCCTGGTTACAACTTTTGTTAGCATATCTACAGGATTCTAGCTAGTGTGTATCTTTTCTAGCTTCAACTCTCCATCTTCCAACACTAATCGTATGAAATGGTACTTGAGTTGTATGTGTTTAGTCCTAGAATGAAATGTTGAGTTCTTTGCAAGATGAATGGCACTTTGGCTATCATTGTATAACGTGCCCATATCATGCTCCTTACCCAATTCACCCATAAACCTTTGTAACCAAATCATTTCTTTACTAGCCTCTGTAGCAACAACATACCCTGCTTCTGTTGTTGAAAGTGCAACAACACTTTGGATTTTTGAAACCCAACTGACAACTGTTCCACCTACAGTAAATACATATCTTGTAGTGCTCCTCCTGTTATCTCTGTCACCTGCCATATCTGCATCAACATATCCTTGTAGAGAAATGTTTGAACCACCAAAGCATAATGCTTGATTTGTGGTACCTTTCAAATATTTGAGAATCCATTTAATTGCCATCCAATGTTCCTTTCCTGGATTGTTCATGTACCTGCTTACAACTCCCACTGCATGTGCAATATCAGACCTTGTGCAGACCATTGCATACATTAAGCTTCCAACTGCTGATGCATATGGAACTTTAGACATATAATCCATGTCTTCTTGGGTCTTTGGGCACATTTCCTTACTAAGTTTAAAATGGCTAGAAAAAGGTGCACTAACTGGTTTTGCATTGTGCATATTAAATATTTTCAACACCTTTTGTATGTACTCATTCTGAGACAATGTTAGTTTGCGATTTTTCCTGTCTCTAGTTATTCTCATACAAGGATTTGTTTTGCAGCTCCCAAATCCTTCATTGCAAATGAATTTGCCAATTTTCTTTTGAGCACATTTATTTCCTGCATGTTAGACCCTACAACAAGCATGTCATCTACATACAATAACAATATAATATAAATGCCATCATTTTGCTTTTTCAAATAGACACAATGATCAAAGTGACATCTAGTATAACCTTGTTCAGACATAAACTTGTCAAATTTTAGATACCATTGCCTTGGAGCCTATTTTAAGCCATACAAGCTCTTTTTCAACCTGCACACTAGTTTCTCCTTCCATTTTACCTCATATCCTTGTGGCTGCTGCATATATATCTCTTCCTCCAAATCCCCATGGAGAAAGGTTGTCTTTACATCTAACTGCTCAAGATGCAAATCTTTAGCTGCTACTAGACTTAGAATAGTTCTAATTGAAGTCATTTTAACAACAGGAGAAAATATTTCATCAAAATCAATACCTTTCTTCTGTGCAAACCCCTTCACCACAAATCTAGCTTTGTGCCTCTGTTTTCCTCCATCTTCTTCCTTCAGCCTATAAACCCATTTATTCTACAATGTAGTTTTACCTGCAGGCAACCTGACTAAGTCCCAAGTCTGCTTATGCATTAAGGAGTCCATCTCTTCTTCCATGGCTAGCTCCCACTTCTTCCTGCTTTCAACCTGCATTGCTTCTTCATAACATTCGGGTTCACCAGAATCAGTCAACAATAAATAATATAATGAGGGAGAGTATCGTTCATGGGGTCTACTTATCCTGGTAGATCTTCTAACACCACTTTCAGGTGTTTGGGGTGCCTGTTGCTATTGTGGTGGTTGTTGTTGTGGTTGTTGATTATAATTATTTTTAGGTACCTTTACTTTTTCAATGATCTCATCAAGAACTTTGTATTCCTTGTTTTCTTTTCCCTATTTCTTTTCCTGCAACTGATTCTTATACAAGAACTTTTCATTGAATATTACATCTCTACTCCTAATGATTTTGTGATTTTCATAATCATATAAGCGATAACCAAAATCATTAACACCATATCCAATAAAGGTACATTTCTTTGATTTTGCCTCAAGCTTTGTTCTATTTTCTTTATTAATATGGACAAAGGCCTCACAACCAAAAGGCTTTAAAAAATAGTAGTTTACCTTTTTACTTGTCCATGCTTCCTCTAGAACACCACCATCTAGGGAACTTGAAGGCCCTCTGTTTATTAGATAAACATCAGTATCTACAGCATTTGCCCAAAATTGTAAAGGAAATCCTGCATGCAATCTCATGCACCTTGCACACTCCATGATTGTTCTTTTCATCCTTTCTGACACACCATTTTCTTGTGGTGTTCTTGGAACTGTCTTCTCTCTGTGAATTCCATGCTCTGAACAGTACCTATCAAACTCATTGCTGCAATATTCACCTCCATTGTCTAATTTGAGACACTTGAATTTCTTTTCTCCCTCAATCTCAACTAAAGCTTTCCATTTTTTGAAAGTATCAAATACATTAGATTTATTCTTAATACAATAAATCCAAGTTTTTCTAGTTGCATCATCAATAAAAGTAACATAATAACGAGAGCCACCGAGAGATGATACCTGAGCAAGTCCCCATACATCTGTATGCACAAGCTCTAATTTTTCGCTCTTCTTTTCTTTCCCAACTCTGAGAAATCTGACTCTCTTCTATTTTCCATAAATGCAATTCTCATAGAAGTCCAAATCAACATTCTTCAAACTTGGCAACAAATTCCTTGAGTGAAGGATCTTCATCCCCTTCTCACTCATGTGTCCAAGCCTATGATGCCATAATGCTGCATCTGCTCCTTTGGAAGTTAAAGCATTAACAGAGTTAGAAAAACCATTGCATAAATACAATGTACCAACCTTTTCGCCTTTTTTTGTTACTAGGGCTCCTTTGGTGACCTTCCAGGCTTTATCTGTGAAAGTTGTCACACAACCTTCATCGCCTAACTGCCCTGTTGAAATCAGATTTTTCTTCAGATCTGGAACATGCCTTACCTCCTTTAGTAGCCATTGGTTTCCATTTTGTTGTTTTACAAGAACCTTACCCATTCCAACAATTTCACAGGGTTTATCATCACCCAAACGGACTTGTCCAAAATCTCCTTGAGCATAGTCATGAAAGTATTTCTTATTAGGTGTGGCATGGAATGAGGCCCCTAAATCTACCACCCAAGAATCAATAATATTTTCAAAAGAAAGAATCAAAGCATCTTGTAACACCTCACCTGTCACATTTTCTTCATGATTGTTTTCTTGCTATGCATCTCCTTATTTTCCCTTTCGAGATCTACAGTCTTTCTTTAGGTGTCCTTTCTTTCCACATTTCCAGCAGACTATCCCCGATCTGGACTTGGATCCACCTTTCCTTGATTTACTATGATATCCTGAGCTCTTTCCTCTTTCCATTTTTCTTCCCCTAGACTCTGCACTCAAAGCATTACCCGATGTATCACCGGAGCTTTTTCGTCACATTTCCTCACTAAGGATAGCACCAACATCATCATCAAACTTTAAAGTACTAGATCCAGAAACAGAGTTACTAATGGCCATTACTGAACCATTCCAACTTTCTAGCAATGAGCACAAGAATAACAGAGCTCTATCTTCATCATCAAAGTTCACCCCTACAGAACTTAACTGACTTGTAATGGTATTAAAATCATTTAAATGGTCTGCAACAGATACACCTTCCGACATCTTCATATTAAATAAACGCTTCATAAGAAATACCTTATTTGAGGCTGAGGGTTTTTCATATAGTTTCGCCAACACCTTAATCAAACCCTCCATCATTGTTTCCTTCGAAATGTTGAAGGCGACCGACGCTGCGAGGCACAACCGTACTGTTCCGAGTGCCTTTCTATCGAGAAGGTTCCATTATTCATCTGTCATACCTGTTGGCATCTTTGTTTTTCTACCCAATGGTAGGTATAGATCTTTCTGATACAGATAATCTTCCATCTGCATCTTCCACAGCGAGAAGTTTTGGTCGTTAAATTTCTCAACCCTAAACTTACCATCTTCTACCGTTTCTCCCACTCAAACCAGGAATCCTTCTCTCCTACAAGTCTGTCAGCCAAAAAAAGACCTTCAGCTCTGATACCAGTTGTTAGAAAATTATATATTATGGAGCAATGCAACACATAAAATATTGCAGAAATATAAACATAGAAAACGCATAAAACAAGAGAGACATAGATATACGTGGTTCACCCAGTTTGGGCTACGTCCACGGAGAAACAACCAGTCCTTCCTTTTATATTATCCAACAACTGAAGAGATACAACCTACAACAGATCCGCTGTAACACCCTCTTCGCTCTCAATATCCTCTCTCTTTCTCACTCAGAATACAGATCTACATAGATGCAATACAATTCCCTCATATATAGTGAGGGGTTGCCTTCTAGGGAAAAAAACCCTAAATTAAACATAACTTCTATCATCAGATCTCTGCCTAATGAACGTCCCAGATTGACTAGAAATTACTATACTTTTACAAGGCAATTTTACATCTATTCTTAGTTTCGGGGGCGCTGCCCCTGAAACCCCTCGCCGGGGGGGCTCCCCAAAGGTCATAGCCGCCCCCCCCCTGGACCCCCCTACAACGAATATTTTTCGGGCGGCGAATTGGGGTCCAATGTGGCGATACCTTTGATTACAGAAGATAATCAGGCTCCACACCCAACAAAATAAAGTAGTGGAGCTAAGTGAGAACAAGGATAAGGTAAGAGACAATTTGATTATGTATCAATCAAAGATGAAAAGTATTTTTGACAGAAAAGCCAAGGAGATTGATTTTAAAGTTGCAGATTTATTATTGTGATGGGATACGAGAAGAGAAGATAAAGGTAAGCATGGGAAGTTTGATCCTCTGGTATGGTCCTTTTAGAATTGTTGAAGCAAGGTCCAATAACACATTCCTTCTTGAGAATCTTGATGGAGAAACTCTAAAGATGCCTCTCAATGGGAAGTGCCTCAAGCATTTCTTCTAGTTCTAAATTAGAAGCATTTTATCATTGTAAATATTGGAGTGCATTCAGTGTACAAATGCCATATAATTTGAATTGGTTGCAATATATGAATCCATGCATGAGGTGAAGGCACTGATCTGAGGTTCTTAGTGATTATGTGGAAAAGGCACTACCCCCAGGTGGAGCCAAATGTTGTAGCTTCCATTGTTATTTTCTTCTTATTTTTAGTTTTATCACAAAAAGAAATAAAAATAAAAAGAGAAGAAAAATCAAACTTTTGTTTAAAGGCCATGCAGGTTTAAGAGGCGTAATCAAGTGATAGCTTGATGAGTATGATGAGGTGTGCTGCAGGAAAAAAATAAGCCTGAAGGTTAATTAAGGCTCAACCCCCACAGTTGACCGCGACGTGAGCATGGTTGACCACAACGTGTGGCCTAGAATCATTGCGGGGGTTCGTTCTCAATGTAGTTCCCTTATATGCTTTACCCCCTCAAAGTCTAAGAGAATTGAAGTATTTTGTTTGATTTCACACAAGTTAACTTGAACGGGTTTTGTTTCGGAGATCTGATGCGATGGTGTACCTACGAGAAGATTTGGGCTATTGATCGACAAGCCACAGATCCAATGGTAATCACACAAGTTAGCTAGAATGGTTTTGTTTCAGAAATCTAATGTGATGGTATACTTGTGAGAAGATCTAGGCCATTGATCGACAAGCCACAGATCCAACGGAAATCGGGCGACAACTTATCGGATGCGATGGTATATCAAATGTAGTTCAAGCTTGTTGAAGTCTAGGTCAATCTCAGCCGTCCATCCAAAAAGATGGGATCCAACGGATATCGGGTGAAGAAATGATCGGGTTTTAGCGCTAAAGTCGGACCCAATAGATTATTAACTGGTGATATATATTTCCCATTGGGTCTGTATGGGAGTCAATAGAGCGTTGAACAGGTGGACTCGATAAGATTTATTTCAAACGAGTTTAAAATCTCGTGAGTTTCGGAGGATCAGACCATTGATTGAACGAATGATTGGATGGCTCACGCACAGCTAAGGCAGACCCGACGGGTTTATGAATCAAAATGTTAAATCTTTTCAGTTCCATGGCAAACTAATGTTTCACGTAAAATAGTCGATTCCGTTGTTTAAGTGAGACAATCAGAATTAGCGGTGAATGACTAAAATTTCAAAGGAAGGTGATTGGTCGGGTTTTCTTGTGTTTTGGCCAATCAAAATGCACCTAATACATACATAAGCCCAAGTTCACACACGGGGTTTTGTCAAAGTTTATTATAATTAAAATGGTTTAATCATTATTAAAGCTTCTATAGAGAAACTCAACAGCCGAACAACAAAGCTGAAAAGCTAGAAGTTATCATTATTGTCTAACTTCTGTTACTTCCTGTTATTCTATATTCTTTAGAATGAGGTGTATTTTACCCTCTGTGTAATGTTTTGTAATAATTTTTACTCTAAATAGTTAGGAAAACAATTAAGTAGTTTGACAGTTTTGGTGATCACCAACTGTCTTGTAATGTATAAAAAGAGGTAAATTTAGAAAGGGTTGGAATTTTGAAGAACCTAGAGACTAAGCTACTGAATTCCTGATACAACTGTTGATTAATGAAGAATCAAAAGTTTTCCATACGTTGTTGGGTATGATTTTGTGTCTTCTTTGTTATGTGTCATCTTATGTTTTCTTCCTTTGAGTATAGTAATTGAAGCTGCAGGTCTTTATTTGCCTATGTAAATAAAGTTAAATTCCTTAAAGAGCGCTCCTATACTTGAAATTCCCATCTCTGCAATTCTTCTAAGTTACAGATAGTAGTTTCTGTATAAAACAACATATTATCTATAACTTCTCCTAGTGTCATAGATAGTAGATCCTGTGTTAAACAACATATTGTCTATGACTTATTCAATCTTTCTTCATTCATCATTTATATTCAACAATCAAATGGCATTCTGATGTTATCATGTCACCTAAGTATTGAGGATCAAGAACCAAATTTCCCAGGTCCTTCATTTGAGAACACAATATATAATTGAGTGACAAACAAGTGACAATCTTTGTAATCATTAATGTCTTAAGCACAATTTCTATACAACCAGGAAATTGGTTTCTTAAGGTACAACAGTTGTCATCCTATCCAAGAATCCTTTCCTATTAATAATTTGGAGCCATTTTCAACCCTCCATTAAAGGAAAGTGCTAAGAGGAAAATCTTTCATGATGCATTTCTAGATAATATAACCATTTTTGACTAATTTTTTAGGTAATCTGATCCAATCCAAAGTAGAAAGGGGGCTAATGTATTTTTGATGGATGATATGAGTTACAAACAAGAACCCTACATGAGTTTCCACACTGCTTGTATTGCAAAGGATTTTGAGAACCATGAGAGGTTTTCTAGGCCCCAACCACCTCACACTTTTGGAATGGCTATGGAGTTTCGTGTTGTAAGATAAAATGTTGTTTTCGTTTCTTTTCGTAACTAAAGAAAGCAAATGGTCATTTATTTGTTTTTTTGTAGTTTTCTAAAAGGAATACATGCCAGGGATGGCTTCCATTACAAAATTACAAAGGACAAGCCTACTAGCATTGGATAACCATTTATTGCACCATATGTGAATTCTTTTTTCCACCTTTTCAATTAGCCAATGCCACACGGATTTTAGGTAATGATTCAATTTCAATATGCAACATAGATATTTTAATTCTTGGTTTATATTAAAAACAAGAGAAGAAAAGAGGCCCTCCACTTATAAGTTTTCTATCTCTGACAATCCATAACTGTAGATGGAATATTTTGCAGAATATATGATCATAATTTCCTTAGTGAATACTTCCAAAAGACATTTTAAAGAGTGAAGATGGCCAAATTTCCATTGAAGAAGATCAAGATATCATCTAAAAAAAGTAGATGAGTCAAAGTGAAATTTTGAGAGATAGTGAGTCCTTTATACATGTCTCTATCCTTTGGATATAATATATTCCTACTAGGACCTCTAATAACAAAGAAAAAAATGAGGGGAGATAATGATCATCCTTGTCTTAATCCCCTTTCTCCAGGGAAGAAGGGAAAGCTTGCACCATTTATCAAGAGAGAAAAATAAGAAGTGGATGTAGTTCATTATCCAAGTAATGAAAGAAAGAATGACTCCCATATGGATTAGCAACAATATAATGTATATCCAATTTGTTGGAATTCGATTGAAAGATTGAATTTCTTAACATGATAATTACTTGTGAAGATGTTTTAGTTTTTTTCTCAGTTTTCCTTTAAAATTCATCAAGCAATTACCATTCAAATACAAGAAAATAGAGATCATAGTGCATAAGAGACAAGAGACACTAGATATTAGGCCAAAGGCTAGGGAAAAGCCCACAAAGGGGAGAATCCATCAATCCTTTCTTTATATATTCTTCGTCAACAAGAGAAATACAAGTCAAATCTAACTATGAAGATCCAATTGCAAGTCATCCCTCCACCAAATATGAACGTGAGGTATTCCACAATATAATCCATAAGTCACAAATAATAAATGTCTCAAGTAGTTCAAATATTATGTAAGAAGGTGTCTCAAAGAAATCGCATCATTTAAGAAAAGGTTCCATAAGAACCCCGAACTATCAAAGAGATATAGCCATAGGAACCCCAAATTGTGACAGAGATATAGCCGAAGGTAGCCCTGAACAATCACAAAGATGTAGCCTCAGGTAGCCCCGAACTGTCATAGAGATGTAGCCTCAGGTAGTCCCAAAATGTAACAAAGATGTAGCCTCATGTAGCCTTGAACTATCACAGGGATGTAGCCTTAGGTAACCCTGAATTTTCACAGAGATGTAGCCTCAGATAGCCCCAAACTGTCACAAAGATGTAGCCTTAGGAAGCCCAAATTGTCACATTAATGTAGCCTCATGTATCCCAAATTGTCACATAAGTGTAGCCTAAATTGTCACATATATATAGTCACAGTAGTTCGGATCCACAGAAGATATGTTGTCACAATAGTTTTGGAGAGACAAATGACATTTACAAAATTTAAAATTTTCTTCTTTTCATAGGGTCACGAAGAACAAGCCCTTTGAATTTTTTTTCTTTACCAAAATAAAGTATGAAGAACATGATTGATAGCAATAATTCTTGTTTTAGTTTTTACAAGAAATACATATTAATGCAAATACAATGATCATGAAGATTGAACCTAGTTAATTCCAAACAAATAGCCATGTCAAAGTCCTTTGAGTGATCCACTTTGTATATAGAAACTATTTGTCATTTTGAATGAATGGAATGAAGGCCTTCCTCGGTAAACCAATAGCTTCATGTACTTTTCGTCCTTCCAAAAAGCCAAATTGTTCTAGGGATATATTTTTTAAGAGGATCTCTTTTAGGTGGGAAGTGATGATTTTGGTGATGATCTTGTAAATAGTGTTATAGAGGGAGATAGGTTTAGAAAGGTCAAATGAGTCTAGGCTATCAAACTTACAAATGAGGGATATAAAGGCAGAGTTGAATGGTGCAAGGACCTAACCAAGGGTTCTAGAGTGCTCAACAACAGTAAGATTTTCCTTTCCCAAAAATTCATAACATTCTAGGTAAAATTCATTTGGGAGGTCATCCAAACTAGTTGAAATTTGGTAACTTTGGTTAGTATTCTGAAAAATTCAAACTTGAATTCAAGTTGGCTCCAAATGAAGGATGAAAAAAATTCAAATTCAATTTTTTTCCTCCAAAAAGTCAATTTGGCCCAGCTATGAGACACACTAATTCGATTCCTTCAACAACTATATATTGTAATTCATCTTCACCCATTTGGAAAAAATCGAACAAAAACAATTATTTGTTTTCTATTCACATGTACAAAGGAGAGAGATAGAGAGAAAAAAGGATGAATTTTGACCTACGTTGACCACTAAATCTTATAGGCAGCAAACTGAATCCTTTTGGGTAGACTTTTTGGCAATAGACCAAGCTTTCTAAGCAAGAGCAAGAAGCCGAAATTAAGCCTGTCTCTAGAAGTTTGATTAAGGTTGATTAAGGCTATTTTGTGGGAAATTTGACCAGGTTTGACTTGTGTTTTTTGTTGGTAATTTTAACCTTGTTTGACTGGGAAATATCATATTGTATCCCTTATTGAATTGGATAATTTCTCTACAAAAAGTTTGTTGGCTTTTTCCCTAGTTAGGGTTTTCATAGGGTAAAAATTTGTGTCTCTTGTGTTTGGCATAGATCTCTTTATGATCCTACTATCACTATTGTTTTACAATTTATATTTTCTAAGTATAATTGGTTAATGATTAATGTAACACAAGAAGAATTAATTAACAAATCATTGGAAGTAATTATCATATTAAGAAGATCATGAAAAATCAATAAGCCCAAGACTTTCCCTTTTTAAAAGATGTGCATAACTCCTAATTCTGCATTTTGTGACTTCTACCATAAGAGCGGTATTTTTTTATTGGTTGATGAATCTAGGAAAAATACTGGCCATTTTCAGGATCTGCTTTGTTGTGGCCCGATTTTCCTAGTCGAATATCTCTTTGAAATATTTCCAACCTTTTAAGGAAATTTCCTTAAAATATGTGGTTGTAGAGCCATTATATTTTTTATCCTCCAAATAATATTTATAGACTTTCTATGATTTTCAATCCTATGGAAATATTTAGTGTTGTCATCCCCCACTTGTAGCCAAGGGTCTCTACTCTTTGTATTCCATTATTTATCCTTATCTAAAAGGAATTTCCTTCATTGTTATTCTATATCTTTGATAATTTCTTGGGGGACAATTGAGGAATTCCCAGAAAAACTCTAATCAAAATAAACTTTCAACTTTTCCTCCTACTTCCTTTTTGTGTTTGGCCCATTTTGAGACAATGGATTTTGACCATTTTAGATTTTGTTGACAATGAATTTGTTTCGGGGGGGAGTTCAGGAGAGAAAGGGAGATGGGAGACCAAATTTTATTAAAAGCCTCATGAAGGGAGAGATATTCAAACCAAGAAGGATTAAATTTAAATGAACTTGGGGGCTTAGAGGGGAAAACCTCAAAATTCAAAATAATGGGATTATGGTTAGAATCGCTTCCAATAGTGGACCATTTTCTCATTCTCATATTTGTATCCAATATACCTTTTGAGATGAGGAAATAATATTTTTGATCCAAGTATATCCAAACCTAATATTGGTACACATTAGTAAGAGTTTAGTAGGAAGGATATCATAGAGACCAATATCATCAAAAATATCTACAAAGAAGTTAGTGAGGGGATCAATTGTAGCTGAATGGCCCTAAACCTCAGCGTCCCCCAAAGAAAAATTTAGATATCCTCCAATAATAAATTTACCAAAATCCATGAATGAGATTTTTGAGAAAGAAGACCAAAAGTAAGCTCTCTTAGAGTATGGTATGTATCTATTATATCAGATAAAAAATATGTCAAGATGGAGGGAATAAAAATCAATAGTAAGGCTTGATTGACAATACTAGGCTATGTTTCAAGCGCACAGGGTGAGTATTACAAGATTTGATGATGCCCCCTAATATGTTAGAAGCATTGGATGTAATAAAATCCCAACATACAAGAGAAATTTTTAGAAGTGAAGTAGCTTTATCTCTATCTATCATATATTCATATAAAAAGAGAATGTGTGGAAAATGTAATTCAAAAGATCTCTTGATAACTAGTTTTTTCGAAGGATTGGCTAAACCTCTGCAACTAAGTTATGAAAAATTCATTTGGAACCTGAGGTAGGGTCTAAGACTTAAAGGATACAAATAATAGATTTATGTTTCCTAGTACGAATTGAGGAAACCTAATGTCATCTTATGAAGAGAAAAAATTGTATTCCTCTCACCTTAAGATTTAGACCACCATGAAGGGAGAAGCATTTCCCCCCTCCAGGGTCTATAAGTATGTGCTCCATAGATTCTAAAGAGGGAGGGGAAGAAGGTAATATTGGAGAATGATGATTGTAATGAGGGGTGGGGAGGATTTTATAATGGTGAAAAGGAAGCAATAGAATGGATAAATTTTCTCCAGTTTCCATAGCGGAGGAACATTATGAAACATATGTAGAAATCCCTTGTAGATTCAAATTATAGCTTGTAATATGCTAAAACAATTGACTTGAATCTACTCTATGCATCATCGGAAACAATAAACTATCGATGAAATCATGAAGCATAAAAGAGAAAGAATTCAATCTCACATAACACAATAATTTTTTGGGGAAATCCACAACTAGAAACCCCTGCTATATGTATATTTCATTAATAAGAAAATATGAGAAGATTACAATTCTTTGCTCAAGCCTGAGCAACCTCTGCACTATCTCTATCTATCTCACTACTTCACAAACAAGCTCCAGCCAATACTTAGCCATTTTATTTTCCTACGAAGCTCCTATTTACTTTCATAGTTTCCTTTGGAATTAGCCCATATTTAATTGGGAAATTCCACTAATATGATTTGCGCAATCCTCATAGGCCTTCCTCCGATTTCATGCACAACTTGTACAATTCGAATGATTATACAATTGATAGTACACTATCCCTGAACTCCAATCTCAATTGGGTCTTTCTATGATCTGGCATGCATGAGTTAATTATGAGTGAATCTTCAGTTTACTGGTTGATCAGTGTTGGATACTCCCCACTATTGCAAGTTACACCCCACTACTGGATGACCCGCTAATTCCTCCATTAGTTGGAACTAGTTTAACTGGATTTAACTCAATTAAACTAAATTAAATAATTACAACTCAAAATAAACTCAACCAAGGCTCCCAAAAAGTAGGAGACACTCTAAATGACTCTATTTAGACTCCCAACTCGAATTAACTAAGCCAACTAAGTCAAATTAACTTAGTTAACTATTACAAGTTGCTATGAGAGTTGGTATTACAATTTAATTCCTAATTGAATTCAAGGACAAAATTAAATTAGGATTTTCTTGTTGCATTTTCAACACTCCCTCTCAACAAGAAAGGGATTATCTGCTAGCATGATCCTACCTTTGCGAAACTTGAATTTTCATCTTGACAATGCCTTTTCCAAAATATCTTCATTCTTCTCCCCTGTAGGAATGTATTCCAGCAACATGATTCTCCTCTACACACAATCTCGTAGATCGTGATACTAGATGTCGATATGCTTGGACTGATCATGAAAAATGGGATTCTTAGAGAGTTTGATACAACTTTTATTGTCACACCAAATCACTATAGGATCCATCTGTTGACCAAATAATGCAACAAGGATATTGCTAGTCCATATAGCCTCACAAGTTGCTTGACTAGTAGCCATGTACTTTGCTTTTGCTAAACTGAGAGCAATTAATATTTGCTTCATGTTGTACCAAGAAATAGTTGTTGAACCAATACTAAAGATTCCCCCTTATGTGTTCTTCCTGTCGGATGGAATCCCTGCCTAATCTGCATTTGTGAAGCCTTGAAGCTTCACTTCCTCTGTCCATATGTACCAAAGACCAAATTGAGTGGTGCCTCTGAGGTATCTCAACACATGTTTAGTTGCCTTCCAATAAAGTTTGTTTGGCTTAACAATAGGTTGACTAAGATGGTTAGCTACAAAACACATATTTGGTCATGTGTTCAGCAAATGCATAAGTGAACCCATAAGTTGTCTATAAATAATAGCCTCCACTACTTCACTTGAAGTAGCATCTTCCTTCCTCTAATTACCTGCTAGAGGAGCCTCCATGGGTTTGTTGCTCTCTATGTGGAACTTCTTCAATATCTCATTGGCATACTTTCCCTGAGAGACAAACAGCTCCTCATATCTTTGTCATAATGTAGTATAACTAGGGGAGATATTATGGGGTACAGAAGGAGGTACCCAAGGGAATAATTTAATAATGTAATGGGCCATAGTTAATAATAAAGTGGTTAACCCGCATCATGTAAGGGGCCACGAGTAGTTAGGAATAGTGTGATAAGACCATTGTATTAGATATTTGGTATTGAGTGACCCATGGTATTATATGTATGAAGCCTATATAGAGGCTAGAGACTCCCCATTGAGATATGTCAAGGATTATTTTATTGGAAAGCATATGGCTTGTGGAGTGTTCTCCTTCCTTAAGGAGTGATTGTATGTTGTTACCCTACCTCAAGGGTTTTGATTAATAAAGAGAAGCATTTCTATATTTCGATCTTGTAATTTTTGGGCATATTTTCTATTTTCATATATTTGCAGGTTAGGTCTATTACAAGTGGTATCAGATCACTTTCTTGGGCCAAGAGGGCAAGCATTTTTTTTAAATGTATGTTTCTTTTTGTAAGCTTGGTAGGATTACATCTTCATCATGTCCAAATTCTCACCTCAATCGAGGGATAGCACAAGATTTGAACGCAAGACTTCTGGTTCAGTGAGACTTGATATCCACCGCCATTGCCATTATCACACTATTCCTAACTACTCGTTGTCCCTTACATGATGCGGGTTAACCACTTTATTTATTAGATATGGCCCATCACATTATTACATTATTCCCTTGGGTACCTCCTTCTATACCCCATAATATCCCCCCTAGTTATATTACATTCCACCCCTCTTAAACATGTTTCGTCCTTGAAACATAAGAAGAACACAAATAATATATCTACTCAAAGTAGTAGTCCACTGGCACCATGCACGAGCATCTATCCATCCTAGAGATAGGTGATTACTCGATCTAGCCAGTGCCTCACTCACTTGAGAAGGCAGTTGATCCTGACGGTTCCTCTGTGTTGATGTGTTGTGGGTGGATCTTCGCACCTCTCTATCTGTCATGCAGGGGTTGTTGTCCTTGTGGCTAATTCATTACCATCTTGTTAGTTGTTTTATTTTTGGGCGATGTGGGTGGTGATATGCTGAAGTTTTAACCAATGGTGTGTATTTCTTTAATTCACCACCTAATGGATCCTGATTGGTATCTGGTACATGTTGTGGCACTTGCGATTATTGCTTATATTTTAGTGTTACTTCAACCATAGACTCCTCATCTTAGGTGTTAGTACTTGCCACATTTTCTACTTCAGCCTCCTTGGACTCTACCTGTTTATTGATGGAAATGTCTTATAATGTAATTTTCTTCCTTTTATAATAGAGCTTCAGGAATTTCTTCTGCACATTAATATTGATAGTACCAATAGATTCCATCCAAGGGTATCCCAAAACAACATCCACATTAGCCATATCTGAAGCATAAAAATCAGAATGCAATACATACTTGTCCATAGAAATCTTCAAATCTTTATAAACTTGAACATCCTCATTATCAACCTGTGTGTTTTCAATGTGTTTTGTTGGAACATGCAATATTTTTGCCATTTTTGTTGAAAATAGCAACAAGAAATGCTAAATATAGAAGTGCTAAATTTAGTACTGCTATAAATAGCATTTTGGGATACCTTCCTATTTTAGTTACTCCCTGAACTAAAATAGAGAAATAAAAATTCGAATTTGATCTTAGTAGTGGTTTGTAAAATAATTAATTAATTCACCATGAGTTAATTAGTTGTAGAAAATCAAACATGAAGTCTATGCAGGGACATGAAACATTTTCTCCATTAATTGAGAAATTTATCCATCAGTTAAAGAGATAAGGATGAGTTGTAATATTGAGTTGTAATTAGTTGGCTCAGTTAACTGAGTCAAGTCTAGTTAGATTAATTCAAATAGTTTGTTGAATTAATTGTGAGTTCAGTTAGTTAATGCATGCATGCATGTAACTGCTACACTTTAGATAACTGAATATTCTCTCATAAATAACTCATGCATATCAGTTCAGACAGAGACCCAGTTGAGATCAGATAGAGGGACAATGTACTATCAGTTGCTAGAATATTCCATTTTGAATATCTCTTGCATGCAAAAGGAATTCTTTCCTTGAGGATTACGCAGTTACTTCTTCAGTTTTTGTGAGTGTGATGAGGCCAATTCACACATGTGGCATCACTAGACCCCAAGAAAAACTGTGCAAGGAAATAGGAGGCTTGGAGGGCTTGATGAGGACATATATTGTGTCTATTCAGTCTGTGAGCTATATTGTTTGATTGCAGAGAGAGCAGGATAGCTTGAGAGCTGATTCTTTTTGTAACTCAAACATATTTCCACTTGTATGATAATACAAAGATTGGGGTTTTAGGCGGAGGCTTTCCCCGAGTTATTTGTTCTGTGTTATGTGTGACTGATTTCTCATCTCAGTTATATGTGTTCTCATTGATCTTGCTCATATTCGATTAGGCTTCCGAAAAGTTTGTTGTAGAATTAGATCTTGTATTTTTCTTTAGTCTATTGCATATTCTGTTGATCTACAATGAGAATTTCTACATGGTATCGGAGCAAAGGTGATCAAGGTGAAGAACAGTATACAAGAAGGGAGAAGTTTGAAGTTTGAGGTTCTTGAATATAGAAATCGAGTTCTTATCACATCTCAATTTCACCAATGGCATTTAGCGGTTTAAGACTCAAGTATGCCCTTGATGGCAGCTCAAATTATATAGCCTAGAAGGATCACATGGAAGTAGTATTAGAGGATAATGGTATAAAGGACTTCATTGATCAAGAAGTCCCCAAGCCGACTGATGCTACTCAATTGGCGGAACAGAAGAAATGTGTGGCTAGAGCAAGGAGAATCTTTCTGGAGGGAGTTTGAGACCACATAATCTCGAGTCTCCATGGGAAGGAGACATCATTTTCGATGTGGAAAACATTGAAATATCTATATTAGAATAGCAACGATCAGAGGAAGCTAGCACTGAAAGACAAGCTTCAGAAAATAAAGTGTGAAAAGGGAAACACAATCTCTACATATCTGAACAAGCTCACCACCTACAGGGATGAGCTTGGAAGTATAGGGATCATGACCGCTGATGATGACATGGTGAGTCTTGCACTCCTCGGTATTCCTAAGAGCTGGAATAGCTACCAATACTCGGTTAATGCAAGGGAAAAACTGCCAGATTAGGAACAACTTTGGTGAGATCTGATGCAGGAGGAAATAAGAAGAAGCACCAAAGATGGATCCTCATCGAAGCAAGATGATGAGGAAAATCTAGCCTTAGCGAGTAAGGTGAGCAAAGGGAAAGGGAAGGTGTCCCATCCCAAATCCAGTTCTTCCATGGTGGGAAGAATTTTGACAAATCTAAAGTGTGATGCTTTCATTGTCATGAAGTGGGCCATTATGCTACAAATTGTCCACAGAAGAAATCCAAGAAGGGTTCCTCGAAGGGATCTGATGGTGAGGCACTGGCCTCACAGTTTGAGCTGGATTTCTCGCTTATCGCATGCATGGTTTCATCCATGGTGGGATGTGTGTGGTACCTAGATAATGGAGCTTCATTCCACATGTTAGGTGACAAGAATCTTTTCAATACCTTGGAGGAGAGGGATCTCCAGATGCGGATCAAGATGGGAGATGATGGAAAGTACCGTTTTTCAGGTGAAGGTACAGTTGTGTTTCAGAGGGAGCATGGAGCTCCCCTCACCCTGTTTAATGTAAAGTATGTACCAGGTCTAAAGAATAATCTTGTGTCTGTTGCTATGCTAGAAGATAAAGGCTATGATGTAGTCTTTAGTAAAGGAAAGGTATTCCTGAGGCATATCGGTACTAGATAGACAAAGCAAATTGGGATTCGAGTAAAGAATCTCTACAAGCTATAGGTAGACGATTATGTTGCATTAAGTTCCAAAGTTGAGATGGTTCATAGCCAAGATGTTGGTGAGCTATGGCATAGAAGACTAGGCCACTTGCACCATGTAGCCCTGAAGATTATGCAGTAGATTTCTACTGGATTACCCAAGGGAAAACTTGAACAAACGAATACATGTAAAGGTTGTACCTTGGGTAAGTATGCGAAATCTTACTTTTTGGATCGAGACAATAGAGCTGGAGAAATCTTGGAGCGAGTTCACTCAGATGTTTGTGGACCTTTCTCTAAAGCCTCCACTTCTAAACAAAGGTACTATGTTATTTTTATTGATGATTATTCTTGTAGATGTTGGATCTACTTTATGCAAAAGAAGGATCAAACCTTCTTGAGGTTTGTGAGTTTAAAGCATTGGCAGAGAAAGAATCTGGAAAGAAAATAAAAGCCTTGCGTAGCGAAAATAGTGGAGAGTATGTCTCCCAATAGTTTAAAGACTTCTGCGCTGCAGAAGGAATTAAACGGGAATTGATGGCACCCCATAACCCATAGCAGAATTGGGTGGCCAAAAGGAAGAACAGATCGATTGTGGGAGTAGCTCAGGCGATGTTGCATGACCAAAGCTTACCACTGCATTTGTGGGCTGAGGCATGCAATACAACAGTATACTTGTAGAATAGAAGCCCGCACTGTATACTGGGAATGAAGACACCTATGGAGGCCTTTTCCAGGAAGCGACCAGATGTGAGTCACTTCCGAATATTTGGATCATCAGTCTATTGTCATGTGACCAAAGATGCTCGGAAGAAGCTGGATCCAATAGCTGAGTTGGGAATACTTATGGGGTACATAGATACACCCCACAACTATCTGGTGTACCTGCCTACCAGTCAGAGAACAATGGTATGCAGAGATTTGAAGTTCGACGAGCAGAAATCCATGCGATTATCCCTTGAGAGGGAGCTCAAGTTGCATGCAGAGGAGGAACTTTTAATTCCTAAGGAGGAGGAGTCTCAGATTGATGCGAAGCAGCCGCTTGCAGAGGATCCGGGAGTGGAGACGTCCACTCATGTTGAGACTTCCAGAGATGGGCAGAAGTGCCCAAGGGAAGCTGACAGGTTGATGCTAGATGCACAGGAGAATGTGGGACAACCATCTTCTCAGTTCAGACAGAGGAGGTCGCTCAAGCGGTACACTGGGTACATGGCCCTGGTTGGGGAGTGTGTAGATACCAAACCTTCTTCATTCGAGGAGGTAGTGCAGAAACCAGTCTGGGTTGATGCAGTGGTAGAGGAGTACGAATCTATCATTCAGAACAGTGTGTGGGATTTTGTCACAAGATCTCAGGGAAAGTTAGTGGTGAGTTCCAGATGGCTTTACAAGGTAAAGCAGGCAGCTGATGGTAGTGTTGAGAAACATAAGGCAAGGTTTGTTGCCCGAGGTTTCTCACAGGTCGAGGGGTCGAGTACGATGAGAGTTTTGCTCCTGTAGCAAGGTACTCATCGATTAGATCGATGTTGGCACTATCAGCTCAGATGGGGTGGAAGATCCACCAGATGGACGTGAAGACAACATTTCTCAATGGGAAGATTGAGGAGGAGGTGTACATTGAGTAGCCAGAGGGTTTCAAGACCTTCGATCATGAGTCACATGTGTGCCGACTCAAGAGGGCTTTGTATTGGCTGAAGCAAGCACCCCGCGCTTGGTACACAAGATCGACAGCTATTTCACCGAGTTGGGCTTCACCAAGAGTGAAGCAGATTCAAACCTTTACCACATCATGGTAGAAGGTAAACCATTGATCATTGTTCTTTATGTCGATGATCTGATTTTGACAGGTAATGATCGCTGATACATTCTTGCAAGGAGGACCTTGCAAGAGAGTAATGAAAGACATGGGTCTTATGTACTAATTTCCAGGCATGGAGGTGTGGTAGAAAGACAGTGAAGTATTTGTGTCTCAAGGAAAGTATGCCAATGAGATACTCAGGTGCTTTCACATGGAGAAGTGCAAGCCCATGTAGACTCCTCTAGCTGGGAACTAGAGGAAGGAGGATGCTACTTCAGGTGAGGTAGTAGCTGCTACTGTTTATCGGCAGTTGGTGGGTTCACTTATGTATATGGTGAACACATGACCCAACTTATGCTTTGCGGTGAACCAGCTGAGTCAAGCTATGGTTCAACCTACCAAGTTGTTTTGGAAGGAAGCGAAGCATGTGTTGAGATGCCTTAGAGGCACATCACAGTTCGGATTGTGGTACAGATGGACAGAGGGAGTGAAGCTTCAGGGCTTCACAGATGTAAATTGGGCAGGGATTCCATTAGACCGGAAGAGCACTTCTAGAGGAATCTTCAACCTTGGTTCAGTTGTAGTTTCATGGTACAGTAGGAAACAAAGGTCAGTTGCACTTAGCTCAGCAGAGGATGAATACATGGCTGCTAGTTAGGCTGCATGTGAGGCCATTTGGATGTGGAAGATTCTAGTGGGATTGTTTGGTCAGAAGATGGATCCAACCATTATCTACTGCGATAACCAGAGTTGTATCAAAATCTCTGAGAATCTAGTTTTTCATGACAGGGCCAAGCACATTGATATCTGATATCACAATCTTCGAGACTATGTGGTCAAGAGGATCATGTTGTTGTTGTATGTTTTGACCGAGGAATGGGATGCAGATATTTTGACTAAGGCAGTGTCAAAATGTAAATTCGAGTTCCACAGAGACAGGATTGAGGTTACTGATAATCCCTTTCTTGTTGAGAGGGAGTGTTTAAAATAGCAACAAGAAATTCTAAATATAGAAGTGCTAAATTTAGTACTGCTATAAATAGCATTTTGGGATTCCTTCATATTTTAGTTAGCCCCTGAACTAAAATAGAGAAGTAAAAATTCGAATTTGATCTTAGCAATGGTTTGTAAAATAATTAATTAATTCACCATGAGTTAATTAGTTGTATAAAATCAAACATGAAGTCTATGTGGGGACATGCAACAGTTTCTCCATTAATCGAGGAATTTATCCATCAGTTAAAGAGATAAGGATGAGTTGTAATTAGTTGGCTTAGTTAACTGAGTCAAGTCCAGTTAGATTAATTCAAACAATTTTTTGAATTAATTGTGAGTTTAGTTAGTTAATGCATGCATGCATGTAACTGTTGCACTTCATATAACTGAATATTCTCTCATAAATAACTCATGCATGTCAGTTCAAACAGAGACCCAGTTGAGATTAGATGGAGGGACAATGTACTATTAGTTGCTAGAATATTCCATTATGAATATCTCTTGCATGCAGAAGGAATTCTTTCCTTGAGGATTGTGCAGTGACTTCTTCAGTTTTTGTGAGTGTGATGAGTCTAATTCACACATGTGGCATCACTGGACCCCAAGAAAAATTACGCAAGGAAATAGGAGGCTTGGAGGGCTTGAGGAGGACATATACTGTGTCTATTCAGTCTGTGAGCTATATTGTTTGATTGCAGAGAGAGCAGGGTAGCTTGAGAGATGATTCTTTTTGTAACTTGAACATATTTCCACTTGTACGATAATACAAAGATTGGGGTTTTAGGCTGAGGCTTTCCCCGGGTTATTTCTTCTGTGTTATGCGTGATTGATTTCTCATTCTCAGTTATATGTGTTCTCATTGATATTGCTCATATTCGATTAAGCTTCTGCAAAGTTTGTTGTAGAAGTAGATCTTGTATTTTGCTTTAGTCTATTGCATAATCTGTCGATCTACAGTGGGAATTTCTACAATTTTAACATTGATAAAATTATGCTTGCAACTAGGATTTATAGACACGATGATCTTCTCCTTCTGAATACATCCATGAACCTGTAATAAGGGGATACCAGCAGAAAATCACCCCTTACGTGTCTCATTCTCCTGTTTTCTAGGATGAGACCATTTTTCTAAAAGGATTTCTTCTCTTTTTCATGAGGAAGTCGCCACACTGAATCATCAAGTGAGTACCACCATTTAGTAGAGTCATCTTTTATATTAAATAGTAGGAAACTTGTCCAAAATTGTTTGGATCAAGACTTGTGATATTTTATAAATTCTTCAATGGTAGGGCCATCATATTTTCCTGTAAAATCCATCTTGCTAGAACTCTAAAATAGAGTGAGGGTTTTTTTTTAAATCACTTTGGCGAAAATCTAAAATGGGCACAACTTGGTCAATATAACTCAGATCCTTATTATAACCTATTTTCGGAAATGGAATGGTCATTCTGCATCTTCTTAAGTGATAGAAATCTCGATCTGGGCCTCTGAAAACTTAGATCTGCGTTGCAATTGTCTCATCATAGCAAAAATTCTGAAAAAAAAAAAAATCATTGATTTTAAATCAACAATATCTCCCTCATCTGGACTCTGATTCGACTAATTTTTTATTTTTTATTTATTTTTTGAAATTAGGTGATTTTTCAAGAGGATCTTAGATCTACAATTATTTTCCCAAAATTCCCCACAAAAACCTGTAAAAATTTACTAGATATATGCCGTCCACGAATTGTTGTCAGAAAAAATTTTGCAACACAATTGATTTTAGATCAACGATATCTCCCTCATCTGGGCTTTGATTCGACCATTTGCTTTTTTGAAATTGGGTAGTTTTTTTGCAAGGAATCCATATCTAGTATTTGCTTATGTACATTTTTCACCAAAAGTTTCAGATCTGATCTGCAAACTCGTCGCCCAAAAAATTCTTGCAAAAAATGAAAAAAATGCTCACCCTCTTCACCCAGGAAAGTGCTCTGATACCAATTTTAGTAGATCTGACATGAAAATATATGAAAATAGAAAATATGCCCAGAAATAACAAGATCAAAATATAGAAATACTTCTCTTTATTAATCAAAACCCTTTAGGTAGGGTAACACCATATGATCACTCCTTAAGGAAGGAAAACACTCCACAAGTCATATGCTTGCCAATACAATAATCCTTGACATCTCTCAATGGGGAGTCTCTAGCCTCTATATAGGCTTCATACATATAATACCATGGGTCACTCGATACCATATATCTAATACAATGGTCTTATCACACTATTCCTAACTACTCGTGGCCCCTTACATGATGTGGGTTAACCACTTTATTTATTAACTATGGCCCATCACATTATTAAATTATTCCCTTGGGTACCTCCCTCTGTATCCCATAATATCCCCCCTAGTTATACTACACATAATTTCATACCAAGAAAGTAATGCATGAGCCGAGGTCCTTCATCTCGAATTCTATTACAATATCCTCTTTGCAAGATTTTATCATGTTATAATCACCTATTAGAATCAAATCATCGACATATAATACTATAATAAAAAATTTACCTTCAACCACAATATGGTAAAGGTTCGCATATTCTTCACTTTTGGTGAAGCCCAACCCAGTGAAATAGATGTCAATTCTGGTGTACCAAGCATAGGGTGCTTGTTTTAGTCTATACAACACTCGCTTGAGTTTTCACACATGTGACTCTATCTTGAAGGTCTCAAATCCTTCTGGTTACTCAATATACACCTCTTCCTCAATCATATAATTTAGGAATATTATCTTCACATCCATCTGATGTATCTTCCATCCCATCTGCGTTGACAATGCTAGAATAGATCTGATTGAAGAGTACCTTGCTACTGGAGCAAAGGTCTCCTTGTAATTAATTCCCTCCACCTGAGAGAACCCTTTGGCCACAAATCTGGCCTTGTGGTTTTCCACACTCCCATATGCTATTTTCTTTACCTTGTAAAGTCATCTGGTGACTTGTTTGTTGGTCTTGGAACCATTTCCCAAACATCGTTTCTGATAATTAAGTCATACTCCTCAACCATGGCATCAACCCATACCGGTTACTACATTTCTTCCTCGAATGAGGATGGCTCAACCTCTACACTATCGCTCATCAGAGCCATGTAGCCATTGTACTGATCTAGTGACCTCTCTACCTGTGTTGTTGTTAGGTTCCTATAATACTAGTGATTAACCCATTACTGTTGTAGTTGTATCCCTTATTAATATTGTTGCGCCCCTATTGTCCCCATATTTTTATTACTATGCCCCATAGAATCCCTCAATTTTTATTTTTGTGGCTTTATATTATTATTATTAGGTCGGCTGGGTTATATTGTGACTCCTTAAACTCCTATATATAGAAAGGAGGTCTTGTCATTTGAATCATCCAATAATTGTTCATTTGTGTAATGTAGAGGTTTCCCCCTCGAAAGGTTGAATTCTAAGGCGTTCAACTATCTTTTCTATCTTTTCGTGAGCTGGTTTCATAACATTTAGTATCAGAGCTTTGGATTCTAGGGTTTCGCTGCTCCAAATAGGTCATCATGGAATTTTCGCTATAACTTTTTTCTGTGATGTTTCAGAAATGAAAAAAAAACCCATTTGAGAAGAAATCGTACTAAACCTTGGGTCCAAATTTTAGAGCTTTTCGTGCTATATTGGCAGAGATATGATCTGAGGAAGTTGGCCTTTTTCCAGACTTCTGAATTACATTCCAAACAGGTGACCTAGGGAAAATTGTCATAACTTTCTCTCTGAGCATCGGATTGAAGTTTCATAAGAAACTATAGAAAGAGGACAGACTTTAGTTTCTTGTATATATTTTTTAGAGCTAAAGGTCGAAACATGAAAACGTGGCATGTCGTACAAGTTCGCTCTACTGAAGTAGTCTATAATTAGGTCACTGTGGTAGATTTGGCATAACTCTTCCTTGGAGAATCCAATTTGGGTCATACTGGTGGCATTGGAAAGAAGACACAAAGGGCTACTGCAGATCAAAATTTCAAAACTAGATGATCCGAAATTACAGAGATACATCAGAGGCAATATCAAGCTCCTTCAAAGTGAAAAAAGGTGTGTAGATTTTTTTAAATTTTTTCTTAAGCTTGGTTTGAAAAATTATTTTGAAGAATTCAAAAGGCATAGTAGAGCATTATTATCGATAACTGATGCCCTGAGGAAAGAAAATACAAACACCTAGTAAGCAACCTGAAAGTGCTAGCATGACTCATGAAGAAGAGGAAGAAATGCTACATGATATATCAAAATTACAAGACCAAGTGCAACAAACGTCACTCTCACAAAAGCTAACAAAAGCTAAGATAAATGGTGTGGAATCTAAGATAAAGGGCATGGAAACTAAGATGAATGGCATGGAAGCTAAGATGGATGATTTGAATATAGATTTGAAGACAGACATGGAAGAATTGAAGATAAATATGAATAAGTTGCTGCAAGAAATGGTCACTAATGGTGAAAGGGTAGTAAAGGAAACTCATGATGAGAACAAAAGAAATCTTAATAATGATTCCATAGACTCTAATTTTGGATCGAAGACCCACCATATTCCAAAAATCGATATCAGGAAGTTTGATGGCAAGGACCCCACAACATGGATATTACAGATGGAAAAATTTTCGATCTCAATAATGTGCAAAACACACAAAAGGTACGTATTGCAACTTTATATTTGGAACCAAATCAATTTGTATGGTATTAATGGCTTTGCTCTCATAAACAAATTATCACTTGGGCAATTTTTACGGAAGAATTGACAGCACATTATGAGGACACAAAAAGCAACACTTTTTTTAGCCAATTGATAAGTCTCAAACAAAAGGGTCCAATAATGGAGCACATTGAGGAGTTCCAAAAATTAAACATATGAGTAAAAAATATTCCAGAGGAGCATAGGATTGATGTGTTCATAGGGACTTTAAAGGATAATATCCAACATGATGTTCGCCTTTGGGAACCTGATTCATTAGAGAAGGAATTTAGGTTAGCAAGAAAAATGTAAAGAAAAATTATGGCAACCAGGAAGCATACCAGTCATAACTATAAATATTGAAGTGTTGTTACCCCTAGCCTTCCACAACCTATAAGGTTGACACCACAACAATTATAAGAAAAAAGAGAAAAAGGGCTTTGTTACAGTTGTGATAGAAAATACACTAAAGGTCATAAGTGTACTGAGAATAAATTATTCTACATAGATTGTGAAGAGGAAGAAGAAAAGGAGCAAGAAAGGTCAAAATAAGAGGATATACTCCAAGACCAAAGCCTGAATAAAGAATAAATGAATCCAACCATATCTTGTAATGCATTGGCTAGAATTACCACTCCTCAAACCATCAAGATAGAAGGACAAATCAAGAAGAAAAAGGTAATAGTGTTGATTGATTCAGGAAGTACCCACAATTTTATTCATTGTAAGGTAGCAAAAGAATTGAATTTCTTCCTATATCTAGCACCAGAGTGTCAAGTGATGGTTGCAAATGGAGGAACGATAAATTGCTCTGGAAAGTGCCATAATATCAAGCTATCCATGGGAGAATATGTATTGATGAGCCCAATGCTTTCCATTCCAATGGGAGGTGCTGATGTTGTACTAGGAGTCCAATGGCTACAGTCCTTGGGTACAATAGCTTTTAATTTTCAAGAACTTTTCATGAAATTTTCTGCAGAAGGAAAGGAAGTTGAATTAAGGGGTATTGCAGGGAAACTGAGAAAGATAATCAGCTCTAACAGTATGACAAAGCTTCTAAAAAAGGAACAAAGAGGTGTAATTGCACAATTATGTTCACTAGATGTTTCCACATCGGAATCATCTATTTCTCCAGATCTCCAAAAACTTTTGGACAATCATTCCAAGGTCTTTGAGACTCCCAAAGGTCTCCCACCTATTCGTGATCATGATCATGCTATTCATCTGATTCCAGGAAGTGTTCCTCCAAACATCAGGGCGTACAGATATCCCTATGCCCAAAAGAGTGAAATTGAACGTATGGTTGTAGAAATGCTAGAGGCTGGTATAATTCAACCTAGTCAAAGTTCTTTCTCTACTCCAGTAGTATTGGTGCACAAGAAGGATGGATCATGGTGCATGTGTCTAGATTATAGGGAGCTCAACAAGCTCACTATTAAAGATAAGTTTCCCATTCCTGTCATTGATGAATTACTGGATGAATTGCATGGATCAATTTACTTCACCAAGTTGGATCTTCGTTCAGGATATCATCAAATCAGAATGAAGACTGAAGACATTCCGAAAACAGCGTTTAGAACTCATGAGGGTCATTATGAATTTTTGGTCATGCCTTTTGGCCTTACCAATGCACCTTCTACATTTCAAGGTTTGATGAATTCCATTTTCAAACCCTTCCTTAGAAAATTGTGTTAGTATTTTTTGATGATATACTAATCTACAGCAAGTCTCAGAAGGATCATGTTGAACATGTTGAGAGGGTGCTATAACTATTGGAGGAGAAACAATTATATGCAAAAAGATCCAAATGTTTCTTTGGAGTACAAGAGGTGGAATATCTGGGTCATATTGTATCTCATGAAGGAGTTAAGGTAGACCCTAGCAAAATTAAAGCCATTAAGGAATGGAAAATCCCCACATCCATAAAAGATTTCTCGGGTTGACAGGGTATTATCGCAAGTTTGTTAAGAATTATGGGAGAATAGCAGCACCTCTAACAACATTATTGAAGAAAGATGCATTTTCATGGACTCCAGAAGCAACAAAGGCCTTAGAACATCTTAAAGAGGCAATGTGCCAAGCACCGGTCTTAGCTACACCAAACTTCACAAAAACCTTTATTGTGGAATGTGATGCTTCAGGAAATGGAATTGGTGCTATTTTAATGTAAGATAAAAGACCCATTGCTTTTAAAAGTTGTCCAATCAAGGGAAAGTTTTTACACAAAGCTATTTATGAGAAGGAAATGTTGGCAATACTACATCCACTTAAGAAATGGCGACCCTACCTAATGGGAATACACTTCAAGGTAAAAATGGATCATGATAGTCTTAAATACTTTTTAGAACAAAGATTATCCTCTGAAGAGCAGCAAAAGTGGGTCACAAAGATGTTGGGTTATGACTTTGAAATCATCTACAAAAAGGGAAGCAAAATGTGGTGGCAAATGCACTCTTAAGAAAGGATGAGGATGTGGAAGCATTGTTGTGCGCCACTTCTATTATCCAACCAGATTGGATAAATGAAGCAAGGGAGGAATGGAAGAGTGATGAAGAAGTGTGGGCACTTATTCGAAAGTTACAACAAGATTCCAATACATCGGATACATTTAGCTGGCAAAATGATTCATTATGGTACAAAGATCGCTTATATCTTTGTAAGAATTTGCAACTAAAACAAAAGATTCTTATGGAATTGCACACTTCTCCCTTAGGAGGGCACTTAGGATTTTTAAAAACTTACCACAGGGTTAAGAAGGAATTTTTTTGGGATGGCCTTAAATGGGATATTCAAAAGTTTGTGGTGGAATGTTTGGTTTGCCAACAAAATAAAGTTGAAACAATTAAGACCTCGGGTCTATTACAACCTTTATCGATTCCAAGCCAATGTTGGGAGGAGGTTTCAATGGATTTTATCACAGGTTTACCCAAGTCTGAGGGAAAGAGTGTCATCATGGTGGTAGTTGGTAGACTTACCAAGTATGCACACTTTTGTGCATTATCACATCAATTTAAAGCCAGTACAGTTTCTACTAAATTTATGGAAACAATTCAAAAGCTACATGGAAACCCAAAGATTATTGTAAGTCACAGAGATCCCATTTTCACTAGAAATTTTTGGACATAATTATTTTCTTGTCTTGGTACTCAATTAGCTCATAGCTCATCTTATCATCCTCAATCTGATGGGCAAACTGAGATAGTAAACAAATGTTTGGAAGGATATCTTTGTTGCTTTGTATCTAATAAACAGACATAATGGGTCAATTGGTTGCCTTTAGCTGAATGGTGGTATAACACTTCCTTCCATACAGCAACAAAAATGACCCCATTTATGGCACTTTATGGATGTCATCCACCATCCATCACATCATATTTAAGAGAAAATTCTAAGGTTCAAGCAGTGGAACATCACATCGAACATCAACAACAAGTTCTCCAACTCTTAAAGGATAACCTCGTGTTGGCATAGAATAGAATGAAACAACAGGCAGATCAACATCACAGCGAAAGAAGTTTTGATGTAGGTGATTGGGTATTCCTACGGCTACAACCATATAAACAAATGTCCCTCAAGCAAGCTAAGAAGGATAATAAATTATCACCAAAGTATTATGGTCCGTACAACATGTTGCAAAAGATTGGTACTATGGAATACAAATTGGAGCTTCCTGCAGCATCTCGAGTGGACCCAGTTTTCCATGTTTCATGTTTAAAGAAGGTTATAGGCGACATGCTCCCAGTTCAAACAATATTGCCAAAACTTGACGAGGAAGGAAAAATTATATTGGAACCGGAAGTAGTCACAGAAACAAGAACTCGACAGCTACGAAATCGATCAATTTCAGAGTATCTCATCAAGTGGAAGAACTTATCCATTGAAGATTCCACGTGGGAGGATGAGAATTTTATACAGAAGCATCCAGAACTACTCAAGCGTTGAGAACAACACTTTTTTGAAGGAAAGGGGCATGTTAGGTCCCTATAATACTAGTGATTACCCCATTACTGTTGTAGTTGTATCCCTTTTAATATTGTTGTGCCCTTATTGTCCCCATATTTTTATTACTGTGCCCCATAGAATCCCTCAATTGTTATTTTTGTGGCTTTATATTATTATTGTTAGGTCGGCTGGGTTATATTGTGACTCCTTAGACTCCTATATATAGAAAGGAGGTTTTGTCGTTTGAATCATCCAAGAATTGTTCATTTGTGTAATATAAAGGAGGTTGCCCCCTTGAAGAGGCTGAATTCTAAGGCGTTCAACTATCTTTTCTATCTTTTTGTGAGCTAGTTTCATAACGGTTGTGATGTGGGTAGTCCAACATTCTCTCTAGCATCATGCATCAAATAGTCAGCCTCTTTGGTGCAATTCCTTCCATCTTTGGAAGTCTCTGCATGAGTGGGTGCTTCCACTCTCTGCTCCTTTGCATGTGGCTGCTCCACATCATCCTAAGGTTTCTCCTTTGGAGTTAAAAAATCTTGATCTACATGTAGTTGAAGTTCCCTCTCAAGGAAACATATCATGGGCTTCTCTTCATTGAACTTTACATTTCCATGAACCATTGTCATCCTGTTGGATGGAAAGTACACCCAATAGTTGTGAGGTGTATCAATGTACCCCACAAATATGCCTAACTTAGTTGTTGGCTCTATCTTTTTCTATGAATCTTAGGTAACATGAAAGTATACTAATTAACCAAATACCCTGAAGTGTGCCACATATGGTTTCTTACCTGAAGAAACTTCTTCTATTGTACTCATCCTGATAACTCAATGAGGACTTATGTTCTACGTAAAAACAATTGTGTTGCATGCTTCAACCCACAAGTGCAGTGGTAGGCCCTGATCATGTAACATCACTCATGCCACTCCCACAATACTTTTGTTATTCCTTTCAGCCACCCCATTTTGTTGTGGGTTATGAGTTGCTATTAACTCCATCAAATGACTTATGATGCATAAAAATTAGTGAATTCATTTGACACATATTCTCCATTGTTATCGCTTCTAAGAGATTTAACTTTCCTACCAGTATCTTTCTCGACAAGTGCTTTAAATTCACAAATTTTAGTGAATGTTTGATATTTCTTCTGCATGAAGAAAATACAACACTTACGAGAAAAATCATCAACAAATATTACATAATACATGTGCTTGGTCATGGATGATGTTGAGAACAATCCACCTACATTTGAGTGAACTCAATCAAGGATCACTTGTGCTATATTGTCTTTATCATGAAAGGAAGCTTTGGTGTACTTCCACAATGTACATTTGTTGCATTTTTCTCTATAATCTAGTGTAACCTTGGGAAGTCCTGTATAAATTTGTTGCATGATCTTCAAAGATTTGTGGTGCAAGTGATCCAATCTTCTATGCCACAACTCACTGATGTCTCGGCTCTGCACCTTCTCTACTTTTGTGCTCGACACATTCACTCGACCTCCGATCTGCTTCACCTTTCATGAGGCTATGTGATGAAGGAGATCCTGTCCCTTGCTAAATATCACTTCGTAGCCATGGTCCTCCAACATGGCAAATGAAACCAAATTCTTCTTGAAACCTAGAACATACATGACATATTTTAATTTGAGAGGAAAAGTAGACTCCCTCCAAAAGGTAACAATACCGATGTTGGTTATGCTATACCACCCATCATCTCCCATCTCGATGTGCATCTGGAGGTCTTTCTCCTCCAAGTCACTGAAGAATTCTTTTTTTTTGGTCATATGGAATGAGGTTCCACTATCTAGGTACCACACACTACCCATCAACAATATCACCATGCAAGCGATGAGGGTGAAATATAGTTCAAATTTTGAAGCAAGAGCTTCACCTACCACTCCACTTGAGGGCTTCTTACTGACCTTCTTATGCAGACACTTTGTGGCATAGTGTCCCAGCTCATGATTTTAAAAACATTTAAACTTTGACATATCCTTATTCTTGTCACCCTGACTGGAATTTGATTTGGAATGGGATGACTTCCCCTTCCCTTTCTTCTCCTTTCCATCTAAGGCATAGTTCTCCTCATCACCATGCTTGGATGAGGATCCATCCTTAGTGTTCCACTGAATCTCTTCTTGTACCAAGTCGGACCACAATCGCTCCCACTCTGGTAGCTTCTCCCTCCCATTGACTGAATCCTGGTAACTGTGTCAGCTCTTGGGAAGGCCTAGAAGTATTATGCTCACCAAATCATCTTCAACAACTATAACACTAACACTTCCAAGCTCATTCTGACATTGGATGAACTTGGTCAAGTATTTTGGTATTTTTTCGCCCTTCTCCATAGTGATCTTTTTGAGCTTGTCCTTCAGTGCCAACTTCCTGTGGTCACTTCTATTTTGAAATAGGTCTATCAAAGCCTTCCACATTGCAAATGGAGTTTCCTTATCATGGAGGTTTGAGACAATATGATCTCGAACTCCTTCTAAGATAATCCTTCTCGCCTTTTCCACACATTTTCTCCACTTTGTTAGATCATTAGCATCAGCTGGCTTAGGAATATCTTTGTCTATGAATTCCTTAAGCTTGTTATCTTCCAACACTGCCTCCATCATGTCCTTCCAATAAATATAGTTAGAACTACCCTCAAGAGCGTATTCGAGTCTCAATCCGTAGAATGACATTCTACTAGCTCTGAAGTATGATACTGCGAATTTGATTTCTCCTGCAAAAGACAAACTCATATTCTCCTCTTCTATAGTGATTTCAGCTTTGATACTAAGTTTAAATTCCTTGTAGATTCAAACTACATATTGTAATATGCTAAAACAATTGACTTGAATCTACTCTACTCATCAGCGGAAACAACAACAAATCAATGAAATCATGAAGAATAAAAGAGAAAGAATTCAATCACGCATAACACAATAATTTTATTGGGAAAGTCATAGGTAAAAACCCATGTTGTCTTTATCTTTTATTAATCAGAAAATATGAGAAGATTACAATACTTTTCTCAAGCCCGAGAAACTTTTGCACTATCCTTATCTATCTCACTGCTTCACAAACAAGCTCCATCCAATGCTTAGCAAAATCTACTGCCTGCCAAGCTCATATTTACTTGTACAGTTTCCTTGGGAATTAGCCCATATTTAATTGGGAAATTCCACAAATATGAATTGTGCAATCCTCATAGGCCTTCCTCCAATTGTGTGAACCACCTGTACAATTCAGATGATTATATAACTGATAGTACATTGTCCCTGAACTCCAATCTCAACTAGATCTTTCTATGATTTGACATGCATGAGTTAATTATGAGTGAATCTTCAGTTTATTGGTTGATCATTGATGGTTACACCCCACTACTGCAGGTTACACCCCACTACTATATCTCCCACTAATTCCTCCATCAATTGGAACTAATTTAACTGCATTTAACTCAGTTAAATTGAATTAAATAATTACAACTCAAAAGAAACTAAACCATGGGCTCCTAAAATGTAGGAGACACTCTACAAGACTCTAGTTAGACTCCCAACTTGAATTAACTAATCCAATTAAGTCAAATTAACATAGTTAACTATTACATGTTGTTATGAGAACTGGAATTACAATTTAATTCAAGGACAAAATTAAATTAAGATTTTCTTGTTGCATTTTCAACAACATAGGAAGAAACCAAAGAAAAACATAGTGAAGGAGACATGGAGCTGGGGATAAAATGAGGCATACAATTGGAGGGAATTCCTTCCTAAGGTAACAACATATTAGAGTCTTTGATCAATTTAGGACCTTGATGGGGTTAAGCAGGAGTAGGTGTGATCTCCAAAGGATCTTGCGCTAGATTTGTTGGCGGCTAAGGTGGAGAAGCCATTTGAGGAGGGTCTGATGATGTCACTATTGATGGAGATAGAGGAGGTGAGATTGATTAGAACCAATAATTTCAAATCCATTTCTTGTTATTTTTTCCAAGAGAAAAATCATTTCTCAAGTTTCCATGAGCACGACAGTGTCCACATTTATACACCACTCCTTCATAATCTAAACTTAATATATGCTTCAATGTTCTAAAGATGATCAAAATGGAAGTCAGAAATACTTTTAGGAGGTTTAGGCCCACAAGAATATGGGTTGTACCCATATAGACTATTTGTTTGAAGTATATGTCTACATCATAGAAAATCCCTAATGTATTCCCAATTTCTTTTAATACATGTTTTGACCAGAAGATTAGAGGAAGGATGGGTAGGTGAACCTAGATGGGAATGATTGTTATTTTTTTTAAAGAGAATCAAAATAAATAGCCCATTACATAATGTTAATGGATTATAAGCCCCAAAACCATCTACCCTTTATAATTTTTTGGGCATCTTCCTATGTTTAGGTAATCCAACGCATCATTCCCTTCACTAAAATCAAGAATTTGGGAACATAACCAAGGAGTTGCTAAAAAAATTGTTTTGTCTACTTTCTAAGCACATTCATGGATATTTACTTATTGGAAACCTACCAACAATAGTTGAATTGTACATTTTTTGGATGTCGCTTAGATGCACATCTTTACCCAAAATTAAGGATGGATCCTCAACTTTTCGCTTGATACATTTATGGTTTTTCTTTTGAGGATCACTCGCTGGTGGATGCGAGGAGGGACTCAAATGGGGAGAATAACCACCACTAATAAACATGTCTTGAATGAGAAAAATACTTATGAAATAAGAATGTGGCTAGGTGGGATATTGGTAGGAGAAAAACTCCAAAGGAGGATAAAAGGAATATACAACCAAGGGGACGGATTAGGGGATTACTGACACGAATTAATGAGAGGGTAGGTCACTAGGGGGACAAGATAGCGATTGAAGAGAAGAGAATGAGACTATATTGAGTGACAAGGTGAGAACCATGTTAAGAGGTGTGTCAGTCATCATGAGATGTGGAGGAACCACAATCGAAACCTGATCCCTTATCCTTGTTGTCATTACTTCCCATGTTGTGAATACACCCTATGTTGAATGTATAGATGCCCCATCAAAACTGAGGTGATGGATTTGGATTATGATGGAAGGGAGGTGCAATGGTAGCTTCAAATATTAACCCCCTCCAAAGGATCCACCATGAAATCCACCTCCTCATCAATCATGTTGATAGTCAAAGAACCAATCAAAATTATAAGCCCAATATTTGATAAGGAAGGACCTTCAAAGAGAATGGAGACAAGCCATAGGGCTCAAGTCCATCAAAACTTTGACAAAAAACTATAGAGCATCCTTAACAAATTATTTTATTACTATTCCAAATATACTTACTAATTTAATTAGAATAAAAATTAAGGGAAAACATTTTCATTGTCTATTTCTCCTTGGTAAGTTTGTTGGTCCACTTAGATAGCTTCCCTAGATTGTTGTATAGTCTCCTCCTCATTAAAAATACCCTAACCTAAATTGTGAGAGACACAATGGTTTAAGGCTATTAGCATTGAACTTTTACACCTTTTTAGGACCAAGTTTGTTAACATACAACACTCTACTTCAATATCATCTATTTTTTTCCTTTTCTCAACCAAAAGATTCATAATGTTTGCATTTTGTGTTAAACAATGCTTCTCGCTATTATGGACACTAATAAAGTCGACTTGAGAACCATGATATCGCTATGTAATGTCTCATTGTGACTTCTTAATGTCTTGAAAATTTTCAATGGGATCTTTTGTTCCATAATAATAAGGTAGACAAATAGCAAATCCAAGTGAGGATAGTGGGAACCATAGCCAAAACTTGAAATTTCTAAAAATGCACATTAACCCTTGAATTACCTACACCAAAATCTATAAATGGAAAGTCCCATTAATTGTAAGCAATGCCTAGAACCATGTATAATTTTGTGGAGTGGGGCTCAAAGCCAAAGCCATAAGAGAAAATTCTAAATAAAATTATGGAGAAATTTATATTATCAATGATTGAACACTAGGATCTTGTTAACAGGAATTCTAAAACTTCCAAATGATCCTAAGCATATACAACTCGAGGTTGGGAATTATCATCCCAAGCCCCAATCCTCTGAAAGTTACATTCAATAACAAAATGCAAATCCAAACCATAACACATAAACCCCACAGATTCCTAGCAATAACCTTATCTCTTTTAAGAATTGAATAAAGTCTAAATCTATAATCATTCTTAATTTTGTAGAATTTTAAATTGTATTGAAATTGTAAATGTAAAATCATGATTAATTGTTTCATAAATATAAATATATAATATTGAGAAAAGAAAAATCTTTTGAATAAGTATTATGATGAAATAAACAATTTCATGTTATATATATATATATATATATATATATATATATATATATATATATATATATATATAACTTGAAACTTAATGAATAAAAATGATATAACTGATAAAAATCCATATAAAAATGATATAACTAATAAAAAATCCATGTCAAAAAGATATTTTATATCCCTTTTATATTTACAAATGCAATCATTTCATTTCCCTTATAAAAAGGCATGTTTTATTAATAAAAATAGTAATGTAATGTGGATAAATGATGATGATAATGGATGACGTCCACTAAAACCAATATGGTCTATAACACCTTAAGAAGGTAAGAGATTACTCAAAATTATTTAGAATTTTATTTCTATGCTCAAAAATAATTAAGAGAAGCATTCCAACATCACCATAGTTTTCTTGACTTAAAATGTCAATGAGGTTGATAGTGTGACAAATATTTTGGAAATTAGAACAAGTATGAGTATAATATGGACAATCTAAGAGGAAATGTTTTTTATTTTCAATCCTCTTACTATTGCAAAAGTGAAAAACTATTTTATCCTATGGTGTTGTGCTTTGTGAAATGACCAACACTCAGTTTCATTTTGAAGTTCATAATAATTTATTATTAGTTTAGCAATATTTATTTTCTTGTCAACATTAGCCAACATAGAGAGATCTTTTTTAGTCTCTAGAAGGGGTTGATCACCTTAATACATGTTAGTTTATTTTTTTCCTCCAACCCTTTATCACCCAATAATTTCTCCTTAAATTTTGAAGTAATAATAGTTTTAATATTATCCTTATTCTACAAAATGATTTGCTCCTTTATCCCCAGTGGTATAGCTAAGACTAGGCACCCTTATGTCATTCCTGCTTAAGCCAAAGGTAGAGTTTTGGCTAGTTTTAGAATTAATTTTAAGAAGCCTCTTATCTTCCATGTTGCTTAACTTATTATTGTACATAACATACCTAATCATAGCCATGATTTCAAGGGGGGGAGGTTTGTTTCAATCACAAGGATATGACAACGAGTGCTTTCTTTAATCTTTTTTTTTTGCTAATGCAAGAGTTGGACCTTCCATTCATTAATCAAGAAATATAGTACATAGAGTTACAACACAACCCTCAAGGTCGTTGACTAAGGAAAAGAACTAAAGCAAAACTTTTCCTTACTTCCTACCAACAAACTTAACCTTTCTAAAGAAGAAAAATAAATGAGTTTAGACATGGAGTCGTAAAACTCAAAGCGGTCGACAAGAAAAGGTGGCTCCAACGCCCGCGATCTCAAACTATGATTCGATCTCTTGGGTTAGACAGAACAGTCCAAAAACGTACTGAAGAGCTGCTTTCCTGTACACCCAGGACCACAAACCTGCATGGGAGATCTGGACCGTTGAAACCCCAAAAGCCAGCCGACGGTGAATATTAATATCGGACCGGCCAACAAGCACGGAAGATAACTCGCGATGAGGGCGGTTTTCCACCTGACCCCACTGCCACATGGAGCTCAATGATTGTGATCGCTCCCGAATGGGGAAAACCACTTCCCGCCTATTGGGGCCACGAAAACTACTTCCTCGCCACAAAACAGCTCGATCCATCCAGACTGTCAGATGGCTTAGAAAAAAGGACGGTTGTGCTTGATGTCACACCGCTAAAGGCCACCGAAATTTAAGGCGCGATGAGGGTGGTTTTTACAACCGTCCCACCACCACGTGTCACTCTTAATATGGAATCATTGCCCATACTCTGAAACCACTTTTTGATGGAAAGCGGTGCGAACTCCAGAATACTACTCCACCTGTTGAATATTTGCACCACCATAGGAATTAGGATGCAGAAGCCCCCAACTCCATTGCCGAAGATTATTCACTAAAGAATTTTCCTGGATTGGGGAAAACTTATGCCAAACACTGAGGATTATAGAAGAAGAGATAAACCACCCGCCATTATCCACCAGGGCCATTCTTTTACCTGTTTGCCCCAAAAGAACGAAACCAGCCAAGCTCTTCACACGAATCCGACAGGGAAAACTGATTTGGAAACTGAATGAACAGTTCTCCCGCCACTTCCACTCTGACGAAGGACCCATAACCGGAGAATGTACTGAAGAGGTGAAAAGGATTGTCTCAAACCCATCCGCGAACCAATGGCGCCCAAAGGGAAAATCAAGAGGCCGAGGAAACATTGGTTGGGGACACTTCAACTCTACAAGAAACCCTCACACTACGACAAACCACCTGACTGTCCTCTGCCACTTGGTTATAGCAAAGAACTTTTAAATGATTCTGGGGCAGATCCTGCCACTTCTTCACCATCCTGCAATCTTCATTGTTCACCCCTTGGTTGGCTAGAATGTCTGCAAGCTTGTTAGCATTTCTGCGCACATGATTGAAACTAACAGATCCCAAACCTTGAAGGTGAGCTTGAATCCTTTGATAAACCTGGATTAGTCTCCAATGATTTGAGACTTTCTCCGGTTTGGATCCACAGCTGATTCTTTTTACAGAGTTGATGGTGATTTCTGAGTCTGCCTCTATAATAACATTTGAGCTATGATTTTTAATCAGAATCTCTAGGCCCTGCTCCATCGCCATTAGTTCCGCCATGTTATTGGTTGCTTTACCTAAATGGCTGTGGAAGATTAATATGATTCTTCCCTCTTCATTCCTTAAAACTCCTCCAAACCCAGCTAATCCAGGATTACCTTTGGAGGCTCCATCAATATTGAACTTCAGGTAGTTTTTTGGAGGAGGCTGCCAGCAATCTTTCTCTATATTCATTGTCGTTTTATTTTTTCCAAGCCCTTGCGGAATGATCTTGTGCAATCCCAGCAGTCTGAGTGTTCTCAACTCCATTGCTGAGGGAGGAGTCTCTGGGATATTGCACACTGTGGTGCTGACTGTTTCCCTTATCTGCTTTAGAATCAAATCATATAGCTTCTGAGGGTTGGCTTTTTTATCCTTGAAGATTCTCTTATTTCTTTCTTTCCAAACATTCTAGATAATGAATCCTGGTGTGAAAGCCCATGCCCGATTAAGTGCCTCATTCTCCTAAAATCTCCTTCTCCGATTATTTAGGGTATTTGTGATGCTCTCTCTGTCCCTATCTGATTGTTGGAAAATGTTAGAAAAGGAATTCCACAACCAGGTGGTGTAAGAGCAGCAGTTGAGGATGTTCTCCATAGTCTCCTCTTGCTCTTCACAAAGCTGACATTTAGAAGGCCCCGAGACGCCCCTTTTTCTAATATTGTCCCAAGTCAAAATTTTCCTATGGTGCACCAGCCACATAAAAAGCTTGATTTTCATCCAACCTTGGTGAGACCATAGTTGCCTCCAATATTTTTCTAGCACACAGGACTCCAGCCCCAGGAGAATATACTTTGCCTCTTTGAGATTGAAGGTACCTTTGTTGTTATTACCCCATCTCAATTGATCCTGCCCTTCTGTGACCATGATCATCCTCTGTTTTAAAATGCTTCTTAGTGTTTCTGCTTTTGTTGTTATGAGGTTGTTATTTCTACAATCAATGTTACTGCAGTTTCTCCACTTGTCCTGGCCCTAAGGGAGATTCCAGAAATCTTTAACTTTGTTCAATCCTTGGGAATCTGTTTCTTGTTTGAGACTTATAAAGTCCTCCTTTAACAGAACCGGTTCTTGTTGCCATTGTCCTCCCAAAAGTGTGCTTGCTCACCATCTCTGATTTCCCAGAAACTGTGTTGTTGTACTATATTTCTATTCTCCCAAGCCCTGTTCCAGATGAGAGAGCCCCTTATATCTCCCGACATTCTGATGAGATTATTAGTGTGCCAAGAGCTGGCATATTTTTCTTTCCAGACCCTTGCCCAAAGGGCTCTTGGCTCTTGCACCCATCGCCACCAAAGCTTGGCTCCTAGTACTTTATTTAGAATCTCCTGATCATCTAAGCCTAGACCCCCATGGCTTTTGGGTTTGCAGATTTTTTCTCAGGAAACAAGGGCCCATTTCTTCCTTGTTTCCTCCTTACCCCACAGAAAATCTCTTTGAATATTTCTGATTTTTTCGAAGACTCCTTTGGGAGCTGGAAGGGTTGATAACATGAAAACCGAGATGGATTGAAGAACTGCCTTTGTCAGCACCAATCTGCCCGCCAAGTTCAAGGCTCTGAAGGTCCATTTTTTAACTTTATCCTGCAACTTAATTAGCACATGTTCCCAAATGTTTTTAAGCATTTGTTTGTCTGTGAGAGGTACTCCCAAATATTTTGAAGGGAGGGAGTCCCTTTGGAAGCCAAGGATTCTTGAGATGTTCCTTTGAATAGAAATTTTAGTATTAAAGAAGAATATTTTTGATTTTGTGAGGTTAACATTCATACCTGAAGCCTTTGCAAAAGCATTGAGGATTTGCTTGTAGGCAGCCGCTTCTTTGACAGTGGGAATACCTTGCAACATGGTATCATCTACAAATTGTTGGTGAGTAAGAGTCTGTCCATTCTCTGATACTTGAAGACCCTTAATTTTTCCTATGTTTTTAGCCTGCTTGATAGCCCTGACGATTCCTTCCATCATGAGGATGAAGAGAAAGGGAGAGAGCGGGTCTCCCTATCTCAGGCCTCTAGAGGGAAATAATACATCTGAGGGAGAGCCGTTAACCAAGATAGAAACACTGGAAGTAGTTACCAGAGCCATTACCCATCTTATACAGTGTGATCAAACCCAAAGGATGTGAGTATCTTCTTGATATACCCCCAATTGACTTTATCATACGCTTTAGCAATATCCAATTGCATGATCATCCCCGCCGGATTTTTGCTTTTGAGAGAGTGAACCACCTCATGAGCTTGAATAATGTTATCCAAAATTTTCCAGCCCTCCACATAACCAGATTTCTCCTCAGACACTAGTTTAGGGAGGAGGGGTTTGAGTTTGTTAGCCACTACTTTGGATATAATCTTGTAAACAACATTGCATAAAGCTATGGGTCTATACTTATCTGCTGTTTGAGCCGAGTCCTATTTGGGAATCAGGGAGATGAAGGAGGTATTGAGGGCTTTCAGGATAGTTTTATTAACCCTGGAATCCTCCACAACATTTAAAATATCCAGTTTAACTATATCCCAACAAGATTTTAAGAAATCCACATTAAAACCATCTGGGCCTAGTGCTTTTCCATTCTTCATGTCTTTGAGTACTTTGCTAACCTCCTCTTTAGAAACTGGTCTATTTAGGTTGATATTGTCCTCTCTAGACACCAGCTTAGGGATATATCTTGTAATTTCCCTTATGGAATCTTCCCTATCTGGATTGTTTTCTCGTGCAATGTCTTGAAAATGCTACACAAGCACTTATTCAATTTCCTTATGAGTGTTCTGAGTCTCTCCCTTTTTATCCCTTATTGCCGAGATTCTGTTGAATGCCCTATTGGCCATGGTGGATCTATGAAAAAAGCTCGTCTTGCGCTCTCCTTCTTTGAGCCATTGCACTCTGGATTTTTGTCTCCAAAATATTTCCTCTTGTTTACATAGGTTTTCCCACTCATGGTGCAGTTTTCCAAACTGTTCATTTATGTCATAGTTAAAGCCTTCTTGGATCAGCTTTTGGTTGAGTTCCTGAATTTTACTTTCCATATATTTCTTATTCACAAAAATGTTTCTGAAATCCTTCTTATTCCAGTCTTTGAGTTTGCTCTTAATATGATTTAGTCTTTTGTGAAGGAGAAACATTAAAGATCCTTGGATCTGTAAGTCCTCACTCCACCAATATTTAATATTACTCAAGAAGTCTGGGTGGGCGAGCCAAATGTTTTCGAATCTAAAGGGTCTGTTCCTTGGAGAATCCAAACCCTTAATTTCCAACTGTATCGACCAGTGATCTGAGCCACCAAAGGGAAGAATTCTTGCTGTAATTTCATTATTTATAAGCATAAGCTCTTCTGATACCAAGAATCTATCTAACTTGGAGGCCACCTGGGCTTCCCCTCCTCTCTTGTTGTTCCAAGTAAATAGGCCATTCTCTGAGTCTGAGTCAACCAGTTTCAAGTTCTCCGTGAACACTTGAAATGATGATGAGTCTCTGTTTAGCACTCTGATTCCTCCTTTATTTTACGAAAGAGACTTTATCATATTAAAATCCCCTCCCAAGATCCAGGGGATGCCATTTTGTCTAATCCTGAGATCAGTGAGGGATTCTAGCAATCTGAGTTTATCCTCTACTCTTTGAGGACCATAAACATTAGTGACTAGGAAGGTTTCAGCCACCCCTTCTGGTTGAATGACTACTGACAAGTAGTTTCTGGATGCCTCTGCATCTAAAACTCTAACTTTTTGAGGGTTCCATAGAGTGAGAATGCCCCCCGCTGTGTTATCTTCTTTAACTTCTAAAAACTCAAATATTTGAAGCCATTTGCTGTGGATTGCTTTTATTTTCTGAATGGAACTCTTCGTTTCCTGAATGAATATTATATCCAGCATATCTTGTTTCATTCTAAAACTTAGCATTCTTTGCTTTCTTTTACTACCCAGACCTCTTATATTCCAAGATGTAAACTTCATAATTAAAGATTTGTGAATGAGTAACTAGACAGGTCTTTCATCTTACCTGAATCTATCATCAGCTTCCCACACTCCATTAAAAGCTCCTTCTACTTCTTTCTTCCTCGTTTCTTACATGTACTTCTGGTTGCTAAACCTGGATTAGCTTTCATCATTTTCACACCTCTGTATTCCTGCCCGTCGTTGTTTCTTCCTCTAACTACCCCCTTTTCCTGGGTTTTCCACAAAAACAGCTGTTGTATTCTATTGCATTCATTTGGAGGTAATGAATCTATCCCCGCCCTGGTTCCCTGTTGTAGAAATCCTTCCAGATCTAGGTTTTCCTTATCTAGTATTTCCTGTAGTTCATGATCCTCCAGATCTGTTTCACTCTGGGCCATTTCCTGGTCCATTTCTAGCTCTGCTTCACTCATCATGGTTTCTTCCTCTTCATTGATATTTTGTGCTGGAGTGTTGTTTTCTTCTTTCTCCTTCTCCTTAGGGTCTTTCTCCATAGACTGGTTTTCGTATGGCATGTCTTCCAACTCAACCAGTGCTTGGAATTTATTTTGACTGGCCTTTTGTCCCTCTTTATGTTGTTGCTTTGGTTCTTTTTTGCTTCCTTTTCCTTTGCTTGAAACTTTCTGAAAGTTTTCAGTGTCCTTCTTTGCTTTTAGTTTGCTTTTGTCTTCTTCTTTACTGAGAGGGCAGTCTCTGATCAAGTGTCCATGTTCGTGGCATTTACATAATCTAAACAGGATGTGTTGATAGTCCATCGTTTGCACCCATTCCTCATCAAAGACTTCCAAGATAACTTCGTCTGGAAGAGCTCCTGAAAGGTCCATCTCCACACACATCCTTGCATATGAAGTATATTTACCCCTTCTGGTGACTTCCGAGGCTTTGATAAAACGACCTAGTTTGTTTCCTATAGCCACAAGTGATTCATTTTGCCAATAATCCAAGGGAAGTGAAAAAAGCCTTACCCAAACAGGAACTGAAGTGAAGGTCTCCCTCTCTGGAATGAAGTTCATCACCCAAGGCCGCATATGGAGGTCTACTGTTGCAAAAAAGTAGGGCCCTCCTTCGAATATTCTATCCTTATCTTCGATGTTTGTGAACACCACTGTGAAGAAACCCTTTGACCCAAGGTGAAGATCGATGTTGCCCTTAGGTTTCCAGTGATATTTGTTCCAAGTTTGCAAAGCTTTCTCAGTGGGCCATACTCCCATGAATTTTCATATGATGGTGTATGTTTCCATATGTTCCCTGTGCTCTTGCAGTGTCTAATTATTTAAAACTACTCTTGGAGTGATGTTCGCTCTGGGTCTACACGGGCCCTTTTGATTGACGTCCTCTTTTTTGCCTCCCTGGTTTTTGTCTTCTTCCTCCTTGTCTTTAGTGTTGCCCTTTTCCTTTGACTTTGCCCCATCTGTCTCCTTCTCCTTACTTCTATTTTCTTCTTCCCCTGTAACTATGACATTACTCAGATGGGTCTTATCTCTGTCGGCCACATTGTTTTTGTAGGAGGGAGTGGCGCTCCCTCCTCTGCGGGCCGCCATTAGGGTCACAAACTGTGTGTCTCGGAGCTCTACGCGATTTTCTGTCTCCCGCCTCCCATTCAATTTCCACCACCCCATCTAGTAAGCTTTCATCGAGTGCTTTCTTTAATCTTAATATTGTAGGTTAATAAAATACTTTTGGATATATTATATCTTCCTACGGGACTTTCTAGAGATACTACAACCCCAAACCTCACATCTATATAAAATAACAAGAGTGACAAGAGTCTCAATGATTAGTTTTTTAATCCCATATCCAAAGGTCTACTGACTTACAAATGTTTTCAAGCCCATAATAAGTTTTCCATCCTTTATTTATCCTTTAATCGGTGCTATAATTTCAATTGAGCTTGTGATGGATATTGATTCCAAAATATTTGTATCGAGGCACTTCCTCCAAGTTGTTGTTGCCATAAATGACAGTATCATATGTGATATTTCTAGATTTAATTATCATGACTTTAGTTTTATTAGTATTGATAGCCATGCCCATCTTGGAGCATAAATCTTAAAGGATTATTATTTGTTTTCTAATATTGTAATGGCTCCTTTCTAAAAGAATAATAGCATCAACATAAAGGAAAATAGTTATGACTATACCAGTGAGTGTGGGGTAACCACAACCTACATCTTCCAACCACACTTCTAGCTTATCCATGTATATGCCAAAAAGTTTATGGGATAAGGGTCATCATTGCTTGACTCTGATATTGCACTAATTTCTTCCGACCAACCCTTAGTGTTCCTAATCTTGGAAATAACCTTCTCATATAGTCTTGTCACAACAACCCTCAACTCAAGAGGAACCATTATCTCGTCTAGCCTCTTCCACAATTTTGTCCTAGGAACTCAATCAAAATATTTTCCAAAGTCATGAAACAACATAAAATATTAGTTTTATTATTGTGACATTCCTTTCACCCTAAGAGTAACAAGTTGATCTGTAGTTGAATGATATCTCTTAAATTTAGCTTTGCCTTTAGCTCTTTTACCATGGTTTTGTAGCCATAGACTAATCTTCTTTTCCAAAATAATTCCATATAACTTGGCTATACTATGGATAATCATAATGGTCTTATAATTAGAGGGAATGTTTTTATACCAATTTTTAAATATAACCACAATGATACTTCATATCCAGGGCTTAGGGAAGCCTTTCTTCACTATCAAATTGAAGGGCTTGTGTATATGAGGGATGAGAATAGGCCCTCCCATTTTAAAAATTATAGCTTGGCAACCTTCAACATCCTTAGCTTTCCCAATAGGAAGTTGCTTAACCCCAAAATTAATGTCTTACAGAGAAAATATGTCATCATGTATAAGGACATTCAAGATAGTGTCAATGGAATTAGAGGATTCATAAAGGTTTTTAAGGTAGAAATTCCAATTCTTCAAGGAAATCATAGTATTTTCTTTAGCTTTACAAATTAGCATTTTACTCCAAAAATTTCTAGGATAAAATTTAGATAGGTGGAGCCGTTGCTCTTGCTTTCTATTTATATAGTGTATTTTCTTCCTTTAACAAGATATATGTGTGTATTTTATCTTACTATGATTTAAATATTTGTTAAGAACAACTATAATAACTTTTATAGCAATTTTACAATCATTATTATACCAAGGGATGTTCTATTATTCCTTTTATGTAACACCTCAAATAAGAACTTCTTAATGCAAGTTGAGAGGCTGTAGTAAAATTTTGATAGAGGTTGTCATTACTACCCTTTAAATTATGATAGAGGTTTTCATTATTACCCTTATAAGTTAATAGGAGTAAATGCCTATTTAAATCCTTTAAGAGAAGATCAATTTTACTTTTGCGAAAAAGCAGGTGCCTTTGATTCTTGCAATTCTCTTGCATGTGGATTTTGTGCATTGCAAAGTTTAGAATTAAGGTTTAAGACAATCCATATCAAATATAATGAAAGGGATGTTTTGAATCTCTTTTATATTTACAAGACAACCATCTCTATTTTTAAAAGTGTGTTTTGTTAGTAAATTATTTAATATGATGAAAAATTTTGGGATAATTATAAGTATATTTTATATGAATGAAAAATAATAGGGGATTTACGTATTGGGATATGATCATATTTAACAAGGGGTTTAGTTCTCATAAGGTTGTTGGTTCAAATCTGATGGGGAGGGGTTAAGGGTGGGAGCCACTTGTTGGGGATACAAATTGTCTCACCAGGCATTCAAGCTCAATCAAGCCTCACACAATCCTAGTGACAACATCCCACAGGTAGGTATTCCATCCATCATTAAAATATAACTGACTTAAATTGATACGTCACATCAAAATTATAATTCAATTCCCAATCAATATTATCATTTTATAAATTTATATAAATTATATTTATTTTTTATTTTATTTATTAAAAAAAACAATTAATTCATTAATAAACTACATTCTAAATTATAAATATCTTAAAAATATCTTTTAAATAAAGTCAAACCCTTCCCACCTTCATAAGATACCATTTCAGTGAGACATACATCTCAACATTTATTATTGGATTGTTAGAGATTTTTTGAAATTGATAGATGAATTTTCCAAAAAACATGTTGAATTTTGTCTTCAAATGTGCCATCAATTCAATTGACTGTGTTTAACAACTTGATATCTGGTAAATGCCCAATAGATGTGTCTTGTTTTCCTTCAATAAAAGGGTTGACTATTATTAAAAATTGTGTCTTGTTTGCATTCAATAAAAGAGTTGATCATTATTTTTAACAAGGGGGTTTGCATGGCAGCTAGTCCCTACCTTGAGCGGGAAATGGTAGGCAAGTATAGTTTGGTAGATAGTTGAAGATGAAGCTTCAGTGGCTTACCTTGAACTAGGAGAACCTGTTTGGGGCCATTACCTCGTTAAGATCTAATTAATCCGTAAGTGGTAGAGGTAAATACAACAAAAGTTGTTGTCTTGATGGGGCCTGACCTAGGTTCAAAGTTAATTAGCCAAACAAATCCATGTACCATTGGCCCTTTTGGCAATAGCCCATGGAGCGCGGACTGAGGTCTCACCCGAAGCAGTATGGGGGGATGCTAGAATCAAGTTTTCGCACCCTTGATATGTCTGAGGGGCCGGTTTAGTCCAACTGTGAATACCTTCGTGCAAGTCACTTCGTGTACTTTCCTGGCCCGCGAGGCCTTCACGCTCTATTATACTCGCCTTCATGCAACCCTAATCAGGGGCTGAGGTGATTTCGCACTGCTAAAGCAACGATCTTCGCTCTTTTCCTAAGTTACATTATGGATCTTACTTATCTTCTTATAACTATTAATTAACTGCGTGTACAAAAATATTTATCTTATATTCGCTTATTCAACATATTCATATAAGTTCATGCAACAATTAAACAATAAACTTGCAATTCATACCCAATATACTTCAATGCATAAAATAGGAAAAATACACATAGAATGATAAGAGACTTCTCTTTATTAATTTCTCCACGGTTACAGAATCGACTCACCCTGTGCACTCAGCTGTAGGGGTCCGCACACTTAGCTACGGACTACTAGGCCTCTGCGCACTTAACTGCAGAGCTTTCTCCTACTTTACAACCCCAGACATGACTTTACACTTCAACCAAGACTTAATGCTTCATCTTCTCTTAGATTCTTTGTTCTACTTAGATGTCTCTACAACTTAGAGCCTCAATCTATTTATACAATCCCATGGTCTGCAGACCATGGGGGGATTTCTAAAGCTGACATTACATTTACAAAAGTAAAGGCGGACAACCCTGTGACTTCATTACAACTTCACGCTCTACGCCCACACTTTGTGGAGTCTTTACATCGGACATAGTCAAAACTTGGGCTTTAAGACCCAAAACTTACCTTGGGGGATCCCGCGCTCAACAGGACCCCAACACAAACATCATGACTCGCCCTTGATTCACTCTGTTGATGCGAAGATCTTCACACGGAGACCTCCCAACTCTGCTCATACCGTTGCAAGGTTGGCAACACACTGAGAGACTGCTTGTTGTATCTCCTAGACGCGCTGTTTAGAGACCGTGGTATCTGAATTGTTTCCTTGTATCCACTCCTGTGTTCCCTGCATCTACGCGAGCTTGCCTTCAATTGATGCTGTAATAATGAAGGCTTCATCAATCCATGGTTGGACATGCGCCTTCAACACCGCTTCTTTTTTCCACGCCACGTCTACCTGCTCCTTAAGTGCCTTGTCTTGTTGCATCCGCGCGAGCCTCTGTGCAAGGGCCACTGTTTGCACGGTCCCTTTTATATCATCATATTTTTGCTACAACTAATGTGCTTCTGTCTCCAAGTGCTATATGTTCGGGTCCTCCTGCAGAGTGGTGAGAACCTTGAACGATTCTTCCAACATTTTGGTGCAGTCCCTCACTGCACTAATCTCTTCTATGCCCATGGTGATGGAATTGGTGTGTTGTTCCCTCACCTCTGGAGGAGTTTAAGGATGTGCCTTAAACTGCAGCTCTGTTATCTGGAGGTTCACCACCAGCTGAACCTTTGCCATCTCTTCTCACGTCTCTCGCACCCCTGCTGCTAACCTCTAAATGCACGCCTCTGCTGGTGCCTCTACTGGGATGGCCAACTCAGGGACCTTCTGGCAGGCTTCTTCAAGTACCTGCACTATCTACCTATTCTAGGACACGACCTCATTGCGCTACAAGCTCAACTGTTCCATGTTGATTCTGTGTTCCCTCAATACCTGCAGTGCACCCCGCAGTTCTACAGTTACTCCATCCTGCAAGACATATAGTATCTCCTGAGGGAGTGCAGCCATGTTGATCCCTACTCTCTTCAACGCACTGAATGTAGGCCTGTTGGCCTCATTTTCTGTAACCAATACCCCCTCTAGCAGCACTATTGTGTTGGTCGTGTGGGCACACATCATTTCTTCAGTCGCGGTCGTTCCTACTGCAAGGTTGGTCAAGGGAGTGCCAGCTTAAGGAGTGCACACCTGCAACTCCTAAATCTATGCCCAAAGGGCCCCTAACATAATCTGATTCTCCTCTGCCAACTGCTGGAAGGCCTCCACAGTAATGTCGCGCATCGTGTAGATCTCCCTCAGTGAGGGTGATTGGGTCGAAAGAAGTCTTAGATGCTTTCGACTTCTTTCAAGGCCTCACCTGCTCTCTCGAGCGTTGGAGCTTTAACTGTGTTGATGTTGTTTGTAGGTCCGCACCACCCGCCTCTTTCTCTGTCTCTGTTTCTTGTTCCTTCTTAGGCGAAGGTGACTTCTAGCCCTCGCACTCCTTCTCTGCTACCTTTTGTGCTTTTGTTGCAGCCTTCGCAGTGTCCCGCGCCTCCTACGCCTTCGCTGTTGTGGCCTCTTTTTGTCTCTTCTCTGCCAACTGTGCTACCCGCAGTTTTGCCTCCTCCTTCTTTCTCTTTGTAGTAGACTTACTGACTTCCACGGCGGAGATGGCTGGAGCACACCACTCCTGCAGCCATGCCTCAAGTACGTCGAAGATAAAATCATTCGTGGCCATGTATGGTAGTTCATTCCACTTCTTTGTGGGGTCGTTGCATGCCCTGATGTAGACGTGATGGAAGTTTGCCTTAAACCCTGCAAATCTTTGTAAGTTGTTATAGACAGTGGGCGATAACCGCAGCTTGTGGTTAATCCCCATTCTGATGCTCATCTCCATGAACACCTAGAAAATTTTGCTGTATCGCATCTTGCGTGCATCTTTAGTGGCCCACAACGAAGCGTACTTCGCAGCCTCTGAGAGATCCCTCACAATTTTGGGTAACTGGCTATCCTCAGACAATTCCCCAGCCGCCAACACTATGGACAAAGGAAGCCATGCATAGTGGAAGGTTTTCCCCTATTCCTGTGCCTCATGAAAATTATCCAAGAACTCCTAGCACAAGTATTCCAACTAGTTAAACTGGACCCCCTCTATGCACTCCTCGGCAAGTGAAACCACCGAAGCGAGCACCTTATCCACACGACACTTCCGCATGACCTTACCCGCCAGTATCTGAGTCGCGACTTTGACTGCTTTGTCATTGATACTGGATAACACATAGCCCCTCTTTTTCTCCTCCAGCATATATTTCTTTTTCATGGCCTCCGCGTTGGGCAAATCACTAGTTTTGCCCTTCAAAATGTCTGCTGGGTCTTCCCCTTTACAAGGGAGTCAGGTAATTTGATGGATCAGGTGGTACGTGATGGGGACAGGCTCCTCTATCCATAAACACCCATCATGCACTAGGCAGAGCAACTACCTAATGACGAGGATAGTCACTAGGGCACAATGATAATGTGACACCCAAAGCAGGTTCAACAACCATGCCTTTTTGATGCTGCGCAACCACTTGCGCGGCTCCAACTCTATGACTCCCACCACGATGTTTTTCTTTGGCTTCATGAGTTGTGCGGTCGCCAAGTGAGGGAATTTCTCATGGTCGACAAGATCTCAATCATTGAACTTCAAACTTGGCACCCGTCCTAGGTGTGCTCCTTCGAAAGTGATATTGTTAGGTAGCAATGGAGTCTATAGAGAGCTTTTACTCTCATCAATATCCTTGGGCACCTTCGCCTTCCCCTTCCATAGAGGAACATACATGGGTAGCTTGGTTAAAGGGTCTGTGCCCTCGATTTCTTTCTCCATGTCTTCGTCCTCATCCTCTTCTATTAGGATGTCCTCTAGGTCTTCCTCCTCCTCTTCTATTAGGATGTCCTCTAGGTCTTCTTCCTCCTCATTGGTTTCCAAATTAACCTCTTTCCCTTTTTCTTCCATTGTTGACTTAGTTCATAGCGCATTTCGAGGGGACACGCACACCAGAATCATGGGAAATTTATCTCTCTTGATTCTCAGCATGTGCAGTGATTTGGGGATTTTCGCAACTATCCTGACACTCTCAGGGGCATCCTCTACTTTCATGGCCTGTGTGGCCTCTTCGGTGGTCATTTCTCTAATTTCCCTGGCTTCTTCAGACGCTACCATTTTGTTTGTCCCGTAATCTCTCAACTTCTCAATAGGGTGCTCAAACAACACTCGCAAAAGGCTAATCAAGTCTCGGTTCAGAATACTCTGGGCGCATGACAGCTCAATTCTCAAATGACCAAGTGTTGTTTCCTAGGCAGCCCTTCATAATTTATAACGCCTTTTCATTTCAAATTCGATCGTTCCCCCAAATCCAGTCCATTAATATTCCCTTGGCAGCAGATTTTCCCAAATCTTTCCCATAAAGCTCACCTTAAATGCATGCCGCCCACTCCATTTGGTCTTAAACCAAGCATCACATTATGAATACTAACTATAATGGTCACTTTCCAGCCAACCCGTGCAGTAGCGAAACTACCCTTGTGTTGTTGCGGACCCTGTGACACTTCACTTCTACGTGTAGTCCTGACATCTCACAGCTCTCAAGAAGAGTAATTTATAGTCTCGTGCCTCCTTTCAATTGCCTGGAGCACTAAGACTGTGCTTCCCACGGCTAGTCAGGTGGTCGCGCCACCTATATACGGCTTTACCCAATCATCATTTACTTCTTCTTGGAATAGTTCACCTTTTAACCTTACTACTTGCGTCGCGCATTTTACCATTTGCATCGTGCCACCATCTATGATCCTTTTAGTAATACACGGTCCAATCCAAGGCATCAAACTGATCAACTCTCAGCGGTAGTCTTCAAATTTATCAATGCAATCGTGCGCATCCTGTTTTATCACCACAATCCTTTTATCAAGAAAATCCCTTTTCATTCCTCCCTCTAGCTTCTTGACTTCTTCTTCCACCATCGTGTTTTTCTCCTTCAAACAAGCTTTTGCATTCAAGAGTTCTTGGAGCCTAAGATTACCCCGCTAGATCTCTCCATTAGGTCCCAAGCGTTCTCCTTCTTCCAGCTGCATGATCCCTTCTTTCAAGGCTCCACAATTTGTCGTATCCGCAGGTGCTACTATGTGTGGGCTAGGCATGATATACTTCATCAGTATTTTAGTGCTCACTTCATAAACCAGCCTAGAAGGCATCCGTCCCATCAGTTTCTTGCACATCGCCCTATAAGCCCATAGGACTGCTAGTATGTATAGGTCCCAATCACTTCGTTGCACATTACATACCTTGTTTAGTGCTTTGCACACTTTATTAAAGGCTTCCATGTGGATAATCATCTGTGTGCTCATTCTTTCAACATTCTATCGTTCCAACTTGAGGAGTCGGTCGCACATTTGCCCCCCCAACACATGCTTATTGATCATACTTCGCTTCGCGAAGTTCATGTGCATCTGCACAGGTTTTTTATCATATGCCTATACCCACCTGGAAAGATGCATGCACAGACTATCCCAACCATTGTATCTACCTGCCGACCGCCCTATAGTTTTCCCAAACGTGTGCGCATCATTCTCCTACAGGTGCGCCAGTCATCACAGTTTCCTTGGTGCGTACCCCACCACCTTGCGGGCGTAGCGTGCAATACCCAATTTAAGGTTTCGAATCGCTGTTTTTCCGTTACCTCCCTCTCAAATTGGTCCAGGAAAGCATCTACCTCTCCTAATCCATTGTAAGTAGGTAAATATCTCATTTTCATAATGTTACAGTTCAATGTGGTTACCTTGTGTAACTGGTTTTTCCATCGCTATATCTCCTCATCCAAATCTGAAGTATAAGAGCTTTCGCACTCCCATGAAATTCATTCATCTATAGTGGGATTTACCCAGTCTTGCTCTCGGAGGGTTATCTTGTAGATGCAATCCAAATCGTTGTCACTTTCATAGTCGCACACTAGCTCAATGTAGCACAATCCCTTAGCAAGGTCCAACGGTATTACTACGCACAGAGATTTCTTTTCAAAAATCATCTTGCGCTTTTTCAGATTAATCACCCATTCATGTCAGTGTCCCAATCAATTCCTAAGAGCACAGGGTAGGGATTGCTTTCATCAACAATCTCTATCACTTCAAAGTCTGCTAGTGCACTTGCTTCCTCAATATCCACAGTGATTCCCTGTAATCACCCTAAGGGTATTATCTTTTGTTGGTTCGCCATGCGTAGCTAAATAGGAGACCACTGTAGTGTAGGCCTCCCCATGCGCTCCCATGTCTGCTTCGCCAAGACGTTCACATCTGACCCTAAATCCGAAATTACTTGGTCCATCTCATATTCTCCAATCTACACAGTTAACCTAGTTTCTCTTCATGTTCTTGTCATGTGTTTTCCAATCTTTCAGACTACATGCGGTTCTCCTTGCGTGGTCCCCACGCATCTATTAATGAGTTCCTATAATCCCTTTATAGCCTTACTATTGCGTAGTAGCTTCATGCACATTTCTAGGAACATTGTGAGCATCAATGGGTCCATTTCTGGCTCCAATCTATCCTTGCTTCCTAAAGTGGAGGCATCAGCTTCTTAGCTTCCATAAAGGTTTCTTGAGCATGCTCCAAATCAAACTTTGCTTCTTTCGCCGGAGCTTTGCGAACCCAAGTAATTTCTTTGGGTTGTTTGGCTTTATCAACTCACGTCGTAATTCCACTTCGAAGCACAATATTTACATGTGGATCATCCTCGCACGACTCAGAACTCATCATTTGCAGGTTCTGAGTCAGGGGAGGTGGTAGTGCTCCCTTGTCGCGTAGCCTAGCTAATAGCGTAGGAAAATCCTCTGTCTCATGATCAAACAAGGTATAGTATAGACATGATGGACGCATTAGATTCATACAATCGTGGGCATAATTTCCTGACCCTTGGCAATTGTAGCATATCAGTTGTCTGCGACCTCTCCCAGGTCCTCCTCCACCTTGGCCTTGTCTATGCCCTTGGAATTTGGTTTGCGCCATCCCTGCTCCTTGGTCTAGGGGTCGTGTTTCGACCTGAACCCTATAGGTGGGAGTTCTATCTATCATTAGCTCATAACTTCTACATGTGTGCTCATCGTGTCCCACTGATCTACAGAAATTATAGAACAACTATTGCGAGTTCTGTGTGTACTTTTGCAACAAATGGCAGTTGTCTATAGCATGATCTCCCCCTATTTGAAAAATTGCGCACCATAGAGCATACGTCACACTCAGTCCTGCTTGTGCTTCCGCTCTTGACAGCATCAGTCCCACTCCCGCGAGGTAATTCGTGAATACCGGGCAATGGTCTTTATCATGACCCTAACCACTGCATTTCACACACCACACCTCTTCACGTGCTTCTCGTCGGACTGTTCTGTCCTGTTTTAGGCTCTACATCTCGAGGCATAAGGTTTTCAACTTTGCGTGGATCTGCTGAAATCCCAATTTAGGATCCTGTATTGGGATCTCATGCAGCCTCATCGCGATCTCTAAAGCCTCCGCCTAAGTTGTTAACCTTTGCTGTGATAGCGCATTCCTCAAATGCAACGATAGTGATGCTACAAACCATTCCAAGTGTTGTCCATCCATCAAAGTCATGTTAGCTTCGTGAATCATGCACTTCAGCCTCTGATCCAGCTCCCAAGGGGTCTCGCCTAGTAGCATCGTGATATCTTTGAACCCAATGATCGACTGTGCTTCTAACTTCGGCCTGCTATATTCCCTAGTTAGCGCAACTTGGATAACCGCGATTCCCGTATTCGGATTATCACTTGAATGCTTGATGTACCAGGTCAGCGCGCGATCCTACAGAGTGCTAACCAATGTCTCTTTCTTGATATTATCATATGTAACTCCCTACACTTCCCATATGGCTTTTACAACGAACCAAAACTGGTCTAGATCTTCATTTCCTACTCCCTTGAACACCGACAACTTTATTGAGCTTGCCATCTTAAAATGTAGTGGTGGCAGAGGCGGTACGGGCAAAGATGGAGGTGATGACGATGAAACTGGCAGTGGTGTGGGTGGAGGTGGTATGCGTGGAATCCTATGCCTTATCAAATGGATTGCACTTTGTGGAGATACCTTTGTGAGCTCTTCCTCGTCCCCTCGCAAAGGTGAAATCAAGGGGCTAGTCTCTAGTCCCGCACTTCCTTTGTTTCTGTAAATTCTCCCACTTCACGTAGCCCCGAACATTAATGTGGCTACTTAATCCTCTTTTTGCACAATAGCATTTTAATCCAAGTGTTCAAAGACTTTATGTACTTACCTCGTGGTCCCTTGAGAAAGCATCGCTCTGCCTCGCTATAGCTAACCGAAGTATCTACCGCAAACTTAGTAACGAATCCTTCTATAATCCGATCGATCCAGTGATAAAAAACATGCACAATCTTATTCTCCGATGCTTCCAATCTACGCACCAACTCGGGGTCCACACAATAGGTCCATCGAGCTTCCACCTTCCTTGGCTATCTGCTAGCTTTGTAATCCACTCGTACGACTCAATAGGGAAAGATGCGAAGAAAATTTCATGGATCTCTATGTATAGGTACCAATCTAACCACTCTTCCTTCAATAGTCATGGATTCCTGTTCTCCTGCGCCGTGAACTCGTGAATTTTCCTGTCCAACCACCCTTCAATCTCCTTCTTAGTTGGATTCCAGTGATGCCACATTAGACATCTCTATGCAGATTCCGGTCCCGGCAACGAAACCATTTGTTGGGTTGATGGGGCTTGATCCAGATTCAGTTTTAATTAGCCAAACAAATCCCTGTACTATTGGCCCTTTCAGCAACAACCCGTGGAGTGCGGACTGATGTCTCACCCGAAGCAGTATGGGGGGATGATGGAACCAAGTTTTCGTACCCTTGAGATGTCTGAGGGGTCAATGTAGTCCAACTGTGAATACCTTTGTGCAGGTCACTTTGTGTACTTTCTTGGCTTGCAAGGCCTTCGCACTCTGTTATACTTGCCTTCGCGTAGCCCTAATCAGGGGCTGAGGTGATTTCGCGCTGCTAAGGCAACGATCTGTGCTCTTTTCCTAAGTTACACTATAGATCTTACTTATCTTCTTATAACTATTAATTAACTTCGCGTAAACAAATACTTATCTTATATTTGCTTATTCAACATATTCATATAAGTTTGCACAACAATTAAACAATAAACTTGAAATTCATACCCAATATACTTCAATGCATAAAATAAGAAAAAGACACATAGAATGATAAGAAACTTCTCTTTATTAATTTCTCCACAGTTATAGACTCGACTCACCCTACGCACTCAGCTGCAGGGGTCCGCGCACTCAGCTGCAGAGCCTTCTCCTACTCTATGACCCCAGACACAACTTTACACTTCAACCAAGACTTAATGCTTCATCTTCACTTAGATTCTTTGTTCTACTTAGATGTCTCTACAACTTAGAGCCTCGCTCTATTTATACAATGTGGATTTCTAAATCCAACATTACATTTACAAAAGTAATGGCGGACAAACCTGTGACTTAATTACAACTTCGCGCTTTGCGCCCACACTTCGCGGAGTCTTTACATCGGACATAGTCAAAACTTTGGCTTTAAGCCCCAAAACTTGCCTTGGGGGATCTCGCGCCCAACTGAAGCAACAACAGTAGTGCCAGTTTAAGCACCACCAATCAAAGTGGTTCATCCAAACCTAGATATGCTGAGAAAAAAACATAGGCATCATAGTATAAAGCAGGGGCTAAGACAGAGTAATAACTCGAAACAAAGCAAGCACTTCAAGCTCTTTCTTTCAAGTTGTCATATTCTCCAATGATTAGATATTGTTAAATTCTCTGAAAGTTTTTGATTAGCGAAAAACGTAACTAATTAAAAGAGCTTCTCCTAGCCATTATGGTTACGCAGATATTTTTCCAAAAAGTATTTGAAATTAGGAATTTGATAAAATCAAGCAAAAGCAACCTTATCACTAAACTCTACTGAAACCAAACTAGAATTAATAATTAAGGCAAAAGCCAAATGTTTCACTTACACACATGTTTTCTAAAACCATTTGGATTCAAGAATTTGGACAAAGGTTACTTATCTTTTAAAAAATATTAATATTTTAAATAAATTTTAGAATAATAATAATAAATATTATATATATATATATATATATATATATATATATATTAAAATAGCTATAAAATATATGAAAATAACTTCCCATATATTGAAAATAGATAAAAATAATAATTAGAAACATATCACAAATAATACATATATATAACAGCTATAAACATATGAAAATGGCTTCCCGTATACAATTATCACGTTGGATGCATGCAATGCACGTGCCTGCCGCAACAGGTAATGAAATGGGTTTTGGAACACAGTGGTGTAATATCAATTAGAGATGTTTTTCCCTTTTGAGTAGTTCTGAAATTGTAATGATCTTGGTTGGGATTTTGGTTGAAAACGGGATTTCCCTTTTGATTAGTTTTGGAATTTTGATGACTTCAGCTGGTGTTTTGGTGCAAAATGTCTGAAAGGGCACTATTTATTAGTTTTTCAGGATGTGTTTTCCATATTTTAGCTTTGTAGTGGGTTCTGGAACAGAGTGTAGCAATACCCATCAGAGATAGTAAGCATATAATGCATGTTTCCCTATGTTTATGATCACTGATATTGGCTCTACTTAATGGATTCAAACCATGTGTAGGTTTGCTGAAATGCAGCCAAAAGCCCTTTGCCATGAAGAGCATGATGATCATATGTTCACATCCCATTCCCTTCAGGTAGAATAGGGCCCTAGTAGTAATGCAATGGTTTATATAACCTTTATACCATATTACAATACTAGCCATACCAACTATCAATATTCAAAAGAATTTTGGTATTCTTGCAGGGGGAGTTGAAGGGACATTGACAAACTATGAGGATTTTCAAAATTTTCTTGGTATTCTTGCAAGAGAGGGACCCTGGAGGAGGAGTATTTTTATCTGGTTTGGTGGCTTCACTAATAATCTTTTCCTTTGCATTTCTACTAGAAATTTTTTTCCTGCAAGGAAAAGCACAAGCATTTTGTAGATAATTAATAGTATATAGCATAAGCATTTTGCATATAGGAAATAGTAAATATTTAGTTTATGTAAGGATAAATGATTAATACAAGTTCTGAGCATCTTCTTTTGCTTTTATTTGATGCCTCCGCTTTAGCAGCTGCTGGAAATATGGACTCGGTAAATTTCACATGCTTTGTAAGAAGTTGGTTATCTACTTGAAATAGAAAATAAAAAACGTTGGTTATCTACTTGAAATACATGAAATAGAAAAATTTGGTTATTAAAATAATTGAAATAGAAAAAACTATTTATTTACTTGCTAGCCATTTCGCTGGGTATTTAGTTGGAATAGATGCATAAGTGTTCAACTTATCTACTTGAAATACTTGGAATAGAAAATGTTGGTTGTTTACTTGCTAGTTATTTAGTTGGGTGTTTAGTTGAAATAGATGCATAAGTGTTCAGCTGCTAGTTATTTAGCTGAAATAGATGCATAAGTGAAACAAGTGTTCGTTCTGCTGAAATAGATGCATAAGCATTGCTGAAATGGAAAAATCTAATTATTTACTTGGTTGTTTACTTGCCTGGTTCTTTACTTGAAATAAATGCATAAGTGTTGTTGCTTTTATCTGGATCTGCAACCTATTATCAAAGAATTGATAATATGCTACCTCTGTAAATCGACTATGGTAAATTTTCATGAAACAAATTTTGGTGCAAAATTATTGCAATCTAATGTTGAAAATAGCAACAAGAAATGCTAAAAATAGAATTGCTAAAAATAGCACTGCTATAAATAGCAGTTCAGCCAGTGTTGATCTTAGCAACAATGGATGGAAAAATGGAAGTGCTAAAAATAGCATTTTATAAATAGCATTTCGAAATACCTTCCTATTTTAGTCAATCTCTAAACTAAAATAGTGAAGTAAAATTTGAATTTGATCTTAGCAGTAGTTTGTAAATTAATTAATTCATTCAACTTGAGTTAATTAGTTAAGGAAAATAAAACTTGAAGTCTATGTGGGGACATGCAACAATTTCTCCATTAATTGGGGAATTTATCCATCAACTAAAGAGATAAGAGTGAGTTGTAATTTGAGTTGTAATTAGTTGACTTCGTTAACTAAGTCAAGTCCAGTTAAATTAATTCAAATAGTTTGTTGAATTAATGTAAGTTCAGTTAGTTAATGCTTGCATGCATGTAACTACTGCACTTCAGATAACTAAGTATTCTCTCATAAATAACTCATGCATGTCAGTTCAGACAGAGATCCAGTTGAGATCAAATGGAGGGGCAGTATACTATCAGTTGCTAGAATATTCCATTGTGAATATTCCTTGCATGCAGAAGGAATTCTTTCCTTAAGGATTGTGCAGTTACTTCTTCGGGTTTAGTGGGTGTGATGAGGCCAATTCACACATGTGACATCATTGGACCCCAAGAAAAATTGCACAAGGAAATAGGAGGCTTGGAGGGCTTGAGGAGGACATATACTATGTCTATTTAGTCTGTGAGTTGTATTATTTGATTGCAGAGAGAGTGGGATAGCTTGAGAGCTGATTCTTTTTGTAACTTGAACAAGATTTCCACTTGTATGATAATATAAAGTTGGGGTTTTAGGATGAGGCTTTCCCCGTGATATTTCTTCTGTGTTATGTGTGATTGATTTCTCATTCTCAGTTATATGTGTTCTCTTGATCTTGCTCAATTTGATAAAGCTTCCACAAAGTGTTGTAGAAGTAGATCTTGTATTGTGTTTTAGTATATTGCATAATCTGTTGATCTATTGTGAGAATTTCTACATCTAATATACTGATTCTGGAAAATTCTGGAAAATTTTTATGTAGGTGAAGCTATGAAATGGTTGTGAGATGACAAGTAAATTTTAATTTTTCATGCAAGTGAACTTATGAAATGGTTGCCAAGGAGGGGTTGAAGGAGGCGGTTGTGTCAGATTACATGCAAATATGGAATATGTGGTTACGGTACTAGCATGGTCATTCCATGGCCATGGTACTAGCATGGTCATGCCACAGTACTATCATGGTCATGACACGAGACTCAAACATTAACCGAAATATTATCCCAAACATTTAATTCTTGCTAACTAATGCTAGCATTAGTTTCTATTTCGAACTACTTGGAAATACCGAAAAAATAATATATGATTAAACCAAAGTTATATAAGGAAACATGAAGCATATAGCCTCTTTGCCTCAGGAAGAGGCCAAATAAGATGATCAAAATATGTGATTGGTCCTGAAAATCATTCCCTCAATTTCATACGCTCAATAATGATTTTTTTATGAAACAGAGTTTAAAAAATTTAGGTTAATGATACCTAGTAATAATTCTACTGCCTCATTTCGATTACTATAGTCCACTGCCACATGGCGCAGGGACTCATAAGGAGGCTATTGATGCTTTCAAGGGTTTCCCATGTGTTCTCTTATACATGGTTACACAAGGTATTCTAAAGGAATCAAATTTCTTTAAAAGTTACATTGTATTTAAAGGTTATATGATATTGGGGCTTATCAATATTTCAGTTTTAGGTTATACGCGATTATGTGTGGAGCTTTTGGTTCAATGTTGTATAAGATGATATTTACAGTATGTTTATAGAATGGGTTAAAGTGTTTACTTTATTGAATTGTTTTAAGTTATTATGTTAATATATATGAGTTGTTTTGTAGTTTTGTACGAGAGTGAGTGTATGTAAAAATAATGTTTGATGCATCTAGTGAATAGGTGAAGGTGTTTATTTTATTAAATTGTTTTTGTATTGTTAGTGTATATATATTTTTATTTTTTTTAACAACAGGGAATAAATGATTATTGAAAGTATTTAATAGCAATGATGAACACTGACATTATAAAACTTTTTTATGCTTCTGCCTCTTACGCCTAGGATCTGCCCTCCACTGTTGTTGCCTCTTATATTGGGATCTGACCTCCATTGTTGTTGTCTCTTACACTAGAGATCTGTGGTTTTCTTACACTGATGGATCCTCTTCCCTTGCAGCCGCAAAGTCTCTTCCTATAGCACCTAAACCTGTTTCCAAGGTTAACATTTTTGGGCAGGAGTCGAGGAAAACCTACCAGGAGAATGGGATCAATAATATTTTATTATTGCTCATTATTTGAGGATAACTCAATATTTTGATATAAATAGAAGGAAATGGAGGTGGACAAGAGCAATAGAGACGAACAGTAATGTGTGAGGGAGTCATTTTAGTGTAGCAACACTTGTTGATTCTATTGATGGGCCAGATGTACTGAAATTTGTGGGGAAGAATGGTCAGGGTAGTGAAGCTCACCCTAGCTTTGGAAAGGGATCTCTAGAGGCAGCTTCAGCCGCAAAATGCTTGATATGTTCACTATTTGTAATGGAGGTTTCATGGAGTGTCGAAGGTGAAAGGATGTCAGCAAAGAGTTTGTTAAAAGGCTTGAACTAAATTCTCATAGGGGGTTTGGCAAAGCATACAATGTGTCTGAAAAATTCCCCATTCAACATTGGAATAGATAATGGAGGGAGTTGGAGACCTGGAGCAACAAAAATTTCCAATTTTTGTTCGGTCCTTATCTGGGGATTCTTTGTGTTTTATGGTCTCAACATTGGAGGTTGTGGGAGATTTGGATGACATTGTTCATTAATGAACGGGTATCCTAGAGGAAGAAGTGAGTCTTATCTATAAAGGGAGACAAATGAAGTCGAGGGATGCTCTCATAGATTATTGACTTACGAGGGATGCTCTATATTTGTAGTGGCATGCTTGAGGGGAGGGGTCAGAGGTTTTTAGGCGTCTCCAGAAACTAAACCCTTGTCTTTCAAAGATGTTCTAAGGCGAGAATTTACCTATTAAACACCGAAGAATCTTTTAGTTCAGGCTTTCATATCAAAACATTCAACAGACACACCATCGATTGAGGTGGATGACATATTAACAATGATGAAGGTAGCATATTATAAGCAACAGGCGGCTGTATGTCATTTCAATGGTTTTTGGCACCCAACTTTTGCTCTTTGGGAATGGGTTCATCAGAATTGGTCCCAAAATTTAGAGTTGTTTTATAATATTTTTTGGTAGCCTTCAAATATTTTGACGACGGACAGAGGTTTTTCAACCAAGGAACATGGTTATGGGGAAGAGAAGGTCTCTCTCTAACCATGGTTTATGGACTTTAACCTTCTTTCCATGAAATATCTTGCTACATCAATATGGTTAAGGCTCCCAAAATTACCCCTCCAATGGATTCAACCAGACATTTTGGAACAAATCGGTTATTCGTTGGGCTGCTACATCAAAACATACATCGAAAGATTGGATTCGGATTTCATCACATTCATTCATATATGTGTTGAATTGGATCTAACTGAAGGACTGCCAGATAATATTATTATCAAGTGGGAGGGAAATAAATTCTCTCAGTCATTGGACTATGAAAACACAACTTTCAGGTGTCACAACTATCACCAACTAGGGCACTTGCAGAAGGCTTGCCCTTCCTCAAAGGGGTCATCCCGCTCCCAAGCAAAGCAGAAAACCAATAGAGGTTGGCGTGACCAGAAGACCACTTCAAGTGGTAAGAACTCAGCACCCTTGACCTCCTCTGCTTCTCAAGATCCAGAGCAGTCAATTGTGGCACCACCCCATTCCTCAGTAGAGGAGAATTTTCAGGCTCAAAATAAGGAAACAACATCAGCAATAATTGTGTCGGAAAGTAGTGGGTAGAAACGCACCCATGAGTCTGACCATTCAAATAGTGATAAAGATGTTTCATGTTCGATAGATACGAAAGAGATGGAGCTCTCTCTAAAGAATGAGGATAGGGTCTACTCCTCAATTGTAAATGATAAAAAAATTGCTTGGGTAGAAGGTAGTAGGAAAAAGGGCAAAAAAAAATCTATGAACAATTTTGTTGTGTAACACCAGAAATGTTATGAAGTTTTTTGCAATCTAATGTGTTTTTCTTTCTTTAGTTAATAGAAGTTAATTTACAAAAAAAATAACTATCGAAAGTATTTATTGTGTTTGAAGTATTTGGTGAATGGGTTAAGATTGGTGTTTTATTGGGTTGATTTGCCATGTAAGGCACATGTTTTTTTTCTCATCTTCTTGTATGATATGGAACAAATAATTAGTGAAAGTGAAAACAAACAACATTCAAAGAATTTAGTGAGTAGGCTAAGGTGTCTATTTCATTGAGTTGTTTTGTGTTGAGTTGCCATGTACTAAATGATACAAAATTTTCTTGGTAGACGATAGTAGGAAAAAGGGCCAAAAAAAATCTATAAACAATTTTGCTATGTAACACCAGAAATATTATGAAGTTTTTTGCAATCTAATGTATTTTTCTTTCTTTAGTTAATAGAAATTAATTTACGAAAAAATAACTATAGAAAGTGTTTATTGTGTTTGAAGTATTTGGTGAATGGGTTAATATTTATGTTTTATTGGGCTGATTTGCCATGTAATGCACATGTTTTTTTTCTCATCTTCTTGTATGATATGGAACAAATGATTAGTGAAAGTGAAAACAAACAACATTCAAATCATTTGGTGAATATGATAAGGTGTCTATTTCATTGAGTTGTTTTGTGTTGAGTTGTCATGTACTAAATGATACAAAATTTGCTTGGGGAGACGGTAATAGGAAAAAGGGGCAAAAAAAAATCTATGAACAATTTTGCTGTGTAACACTAGAAATGTTATGAAGTTTTTTGCATTCTAATGTATTTTTATTTCTTTAGTTAATATAAATTAATTTACAAAAAAAAAAAAAACTATCGAACATATTTATTGTGTTTGAAGTATTTGGTGAATGTGTTAAGATTTATGTTTTATTGGGTTGATTTGCCATGTAATGCACATGTTTTTTTTCTCATCTTCTTGTATGATATGGAACAAATGATTAGTGAAAGTGAAAACAAACAACATTCAAAGAATTTGGTGAATAGGGTAAGGTGTCTATTTCATTGAGTTGTTTTGTGTTGAGTTGTCATGTACTAAATGATACAAAATTTGCTTGGGTAGATGGTAGTAGGAAAAAGGACAAAAGAAAATCTATGAACAATTTTGTTGTGTAACACCATAAATGTTATGAAGTTTTTTGCAATCTAATGTATTTTTCTTTCTTTAGTTAATAGAAATTAATTTACAAAAAAAATAACTATCGAAAGTATTTATTGAGTTTGAAGTATTTGGTGAATGGGTTAAGATTTATGTTTTATTGGGTTGATTTGCCATGTAATGCACATGATTTTTTCTCATCTTCTTGTATGATATGGAACAAATGGTTAGTGAAAGTGAAAACAAACAACATTCGAAGAATTTGGTGAATAGGATAAGGTGTCTATTTCATTGAGTTGTTTTGTGTTGAGTTGTCATGTAGTGTACATGAGTTTTTTATCTTCTTGCATGAGAGGGACAAGTGACCATTGCATGTACCTAAAAACAATGAATGCATTATGTGAGGACATTTAGTGTATTTGGTGAATGGGCTAATGTGTCTAATTTATTGGATTTTTTTGTGTTGAGTTATTGTGTAGTGCACAAGGCTTTGTTTTTTAATAGTTATATAAAATGGCCTTTTGATTCATTTTTTTCTAAAAATAGTGTTTTTGATTCGCATATGAGTAGACATATTACAATGTTCAGAGATATTGTAAGAAATATATATAATGGTTGGAAAGTTAGATTGAACAAAACTTGGTTATTTTTATTCAAAAATAAAGTGGAACACAAACATACTTAAAATTAGGATAATATATGTTAAAGTAACTATCAAATATGAGATAACAATGAAAACAAGCATGTTAGACGAGGTTTTTTAGGTTCATTAAGATGTGTGTTGATTAAATATTGATAAAGATAACATTAGAATGACAAAAAAAACCAATAGTTATGTCATTAGATGTGTGTCAAGGTATGGTCAAATTTATAGTTCTTAAATTACTTAATTCTATTTGGACATTTCCTAGTAACAAAATTCCAACAACAAAAAAATCATTTTACTACATTTTATATTTCCACTAAAATTTTAATCTTTACAATCATAACTAAGGCTACAACAATCAAGCCTTCCAATATTCCATGAAATAAATAAACCATACAACAACAACAACAACAACAACAATAATAATAATAATAATAATAATAATAATCATCATCATCATCATCATAATCATAATCATAATCATCATCATCATCATCATCAGATTTTCAAATTATTTAATAACAATAATAAAATTTTCAAATAATTATTCGCGGTTGTATATTATAATAATCAAATTGGTAAAAGAACTAATAACCTTCATTTAACAAAATTATTAAATATTTTCATTAAAAAATAAAATTGTTGAGACAAAATATACAACAATCAAATATCTTATTTGGCGAAAAAAAAACTAATATTCCTTTATTTAATAAAATTATTAAATATTTTCATTTAGACAATAGATAACTCCTACATTACACTTGTATGAAGAGATTAACAATCCCTTTCACCACTTTTACTTCTATTGGTTGTTATGAAACATGAAATCAGCTCACAAAAGGATAAAAAGATAGATCAATGACCAAAAATCAGCCTCTTCGAGGGGACAACCTCCTTTACATTACACAAATGAACAATTCTTGGATGATACAAATGACAAGACCTCATTTCTATGTATAGGAATCTAAGGGGTCATAATATAATCAGAGCCGACATAACAATAATAATTTAAGGGCACAACAATAACAATAGTGGGCTTCTATGGGGCACAATAATAGAAATGTGGAGACTACATGGGCACAACAATATAATAAGGGGGTTGCACTAATAAAAATAAGGGGTTAGACTAGTAGTATAGGGACCTAACACTGACCTAAATATTTTTTTCAATTAGGAGTTGTGCAACTAAAAATTAGATGCCATAGGTCTGACACGAGTATAGGGTAAGAAGAATAATATATATGACATATGTCAACTTATTTTAAAATAATTTTTTGTCTAACAGTTTTCTCTAGAGATTTTGATATGTTTTCTATTAATCATATAATTTTTGTTAGATATGAAACTTTTATGATCCATAATGTAGATAAATGTCTTTCCTATTAATCACATTCTTAGGATTTGGTCAACATTTCAAACCAACTAATGTTGTTTATCCTCAGAATAAGGTGAAAATATCATACAATCTTCATGAATAAATAGTAAGAATGCATCATTGCCTAGGGTGAAAACTAGCCGTTGGAGATTAGTTAAACTGGTAACTAGAAATCCTAAAAAGGAATTATTTATTATTTTAAATATATTTATAAATTATTTATATTCTAAATTAGTTATAAATTCTATTTAATATTATAAATTTAGTTATAAATCGGTTTTAGGAGCACCAATAATATATAGTTAAGCAAATTAATAAGGGGGATAAGAATAATCTTTAATAAAAATAGTTGTTAGGATACAATATTAGATCATAATAAATTTTTAAGGGGGGAAAGAATAAGTTATAAGTATTAATAAAATATTTATATAATTATAAATAATAATCCAGTTTAGTTTAACATATTAAAACGAATAGGGTAAAGAGAGGTCTAGGGAAAGTTTCAGAGTATTCTACTATTAACCCTCTTATTAATTTATGTAGTATTCTTAATATTAATTTATAACTAAAAATTTATAATAGTAAATAATTTCAATCCCCCTTGTAGAATATAAACTTGCACTTGACCTCTCTTTATCTTATTCGTTTTAATATGTTAAACTAAACTAGATTATTATTTAAAATTATATAACTACTTTATTAATACTTCTAACTTATTCTCTCCCCCATAAAACTTTATTATCATCTAATATTATATCCTACAACTATATTTATTAAATATCTCCTTATTAATTTGCTTAACAATATTTTACTATTATCGGTACTCCTAAAACCAATTTATAACTAAATTTATAATATCAAATAGAATTTATAACTAATTTATAATATCAAATAATTAAAAAATATATTTAATTTTTTTTTTTTTTTTTTTTTTAGGATTTCTAGTTATATGTTTAACTAATCTCCAACGGCTAGTTCTCAACAGCTAGTTTGGATCGGCTGACCCTGGGCAATGATGCATCCTTACTATTTATTCATCAAAATTGTATGATTTTTTCACCTTGTCCTTAGGATGAACCATTAGTTGGTTCAAAAGTCGACCAAATCCTAAAGATATAATTAATCCAAAAAACATTTATCTATATATAATTTTTGTTTTAATAAATAATATTTACTATAAAAATATTAACATGATTTCAAGAATCATAACCAAAGATTTATCTAATATTACCTAAAATCTATATGATGCAACCCCTTTCGATGGATTTATATCAACAATACAACATTAACCTAAATGATTTTCTTAATAAAAAAATATAAAACTTATATTGTGCGCAAAAATTAATGTTCAACCTACATAATTGTCTAAACGAGATCATAATTGTCTAAAAAGATATACATTCAACCTAAACTTATGTTATAAAGTGATAGGCTTCTTGCACATGATTGAAAGTCTTTCGGGAATAAAATAACAGAAATATATCAGCAGAAGCAAAAATGGATAGTAATCCAACTATATATAAGTTGGATTTTTATTTTATTAATTTATTTAAATTAGGATAATATATTATATATTTTATTTATTTAATTAAATTAGTATATTATATTTTATATTTTATGTATTTTTTAAAATTATATATTATATATATGGATGAAAGAGAAAAAAATGGACTTAGATTTATAAGATGTGTATTTAAAATTTTAAATAAAAATATTTTATTTAAAATAGATAATAATCCAATTCGATTTTTTTTGTAAGCTAGGGAGAGACTTTTTTTTTCTATTAATTCGAATTGAAACCACTACATAATCGTGGTGACCTCAACCCGCCCCAAGGGGAAACTGGGTTTATTGGCCACCTTAAGTTTTTAATGGCCATCCAAAAATAAAAGGTCCTGATTCTGTCTGTCCATGCTTTATAAACTAAACATTCATAGAGATTATCATAGTTTCTTGTCTGCATTCTGTATTACAAAAAGAAGCTACAGTTAACTAACTATAATTCAAAAAGATTTTTAAAAACCTCTAATTAACATGTCTTCATCTGCTGGTCCGCTGTGCCTGCCTGCTGCTCCATCTCTTTCTTGATACCGGGACAGCTGGTTTTTAACTGTTGTTGTATTTCTTCCATCTTCTTATCCTGCATTAACAAGGTGATTTGAATATTCCGTCACTCCTTCTTCAGATTTGGAATTCCCTAAGATAATTCAGCCATTTCCATGGCTACTTGTTCCATTGCCTTAACTAGTAGTCTCTTCATAATCCAGTAGACATGAAGGGTCTGCTTATATAATGTCATGCGTCCTCGCGTGTTGCTTGGATCCAGGAGGAGATATTCCCAGTCTTCCAATTCTGAGTCTGATTGACCCTGAATTGCCTCATCTTCTAGCTGTTGAATAATCCTTCTGATATTTTGGTTAGTGTTTTCACAGTAGGCCCGTTCGGCGAACTGGACTTTCTTCCCTATGGATTTCCTTGTTTTCCTAACTGATCCTGTTGCGCGTTCTTCCCTGTTTCCAGCCCCTCCTTTTCCCCCTCTTCTGCATTGCCCGTGTCTCCCTCCTGCGCCTCCCCTTCTCCTATAACTTCCTCTGCCTCTCCTTCTTTTCTCTCCTGATGGGCTTCCGAATACCCCTTCTCCTTCTTGTTCCTGGTTACCCTGGGCATCATCTTCCCTGCTACCTTGGACATTAAACCTCCCTGCTTCTACCACCCAGCTTGTCCATACGCGCCTTGGTTCTCCTTCCTCTCCGTCCGAGTCAAACATTTCAACATCCTCCTCTGAGTCGTCTTGAACCGTGAGGTTTTCCTTAGTTGTGGCTTCTTCCATTATTCCTTTCCCTTTTTTTCTTTGTCTCCTCGACTTCAGTTTCCTCCTTCTTCATCACTCCTCATCCATCTCCTCGTAGCCATTCTTTTCTCCTCTGCCGTATTGGCTCTTCATTTTTTAAGCCTCCTTTGCACTGTTGTTCTCCCTTCCAGGTCCCTGGCCTCCTTGTTTCTTTGCTCTGTCTTCGACACTTCAATACGAATTTGCCTCAACCGACTGCATGAACCTTTCTTATGCCGCCGTCTCCTCCACCTACTTTGTATTTTATTTGCCTTCTTCTTTTGCCGCTTATTGTCTACCTTCCTACTCGCCTCTCTTCGCCTTCTCTCTGTACTGTCATACTCTTGTCCAATCTCTAACATCCTAACAGTTCCATCCTCCTCCATCGTAATTCTATCATCTGCTTGCCTTGAGATGATAACCCTTGTGGTGATCCACTTGTCCTTGATCATCATTACCTGAAACTCTCTTGCTCTGTCGTGCTCCCTTACCTGTTCTGCACTTATTATCTTATACTCCACCATTAACATCCCAATCAGGAGAATAATCCAACTCGATTTTTATTTTATAATATTTTATATATTTTATTTATTCATTTAAATTAGTATATTATATTATATATTTTATTTAGTTAGTTAAATTAGTATATTATAATATATATATGCGGGTGAAAGAGAAAATATAAACTTAGATTTATAAAATGTCTATTTAAAATTTTAAATAATATATTTTATTTTTTTATTTATTTAAAAAAATTTAAATTATTTAAAAATAAATAAATAAATAAATTATTTAAAATTTAAAGAAGATTGTAAATTTATATAAATTGTGAAAATAATTTTTTTAAAAGTATATATAATTAAATATGAAACAACAAATTTATGAGTAAAAATAAGAATATAAAAAATTGCATATAATTAAATTTTAAATAATAAAATTATTTTAAATAAGCTATTAAAAAATGTAATAATAGCTATTATAAAATGTAGAAAAATTAAAAATAAAATGTAATATATTTATTGTAACACACATTCTAAGTAGAAGGAAAAAAAAATTGATATAATGTCTATATATTAGAATTTAAGAAATAAAATAATCTTTACTTTTACTTTCTTAATCTCTATCCAATTACTTTAAACCAATTTTATAAATAATTGGTTTTTTTATTATTATATCTTATATACATGCGTTTTCTTATATTTTCATTATTACACTTATAAAATATTCATTTTAATTTGGCTTATAAAGGTTGTGAACAATCATCGATACTCAGAAATTTAAATTAAATCAGTTTATAAATATAAATTTATATAAATATCGGTGTTTGTTGTATGATAAAATAATAACAAAAAAATGTATGTCTATTACAAATATTAACAGCGATAAATTTCCTACAAATGTTATTTGAAAATATCATAAAATCTAATTTATCATAAGGATGGAAATTTTAAGAATTAAATTTTATAATTAGTATGAAAAACTTTGTGTATGTAAACATTATTCATTACATATAAGTTAACATTATGTAAAAAAAATATTGTGGATTTTAGTAGGACTTTATTCATGAGGCTAATAGCGTTTGCATGTGAAGAAGTTTAATTTTGAGATTAATGATGTAATTTGCCCAATTTATAAGAGATTTCAACTGACAATGATAAATCGTGAGACTACCAAACCTTCCCATTCCTTTCTGGCATCACAAGGTTCTTGAGGAAATTGGGAACACTCTGGGTTCATTCAAAAAGATGGACCCTAAGGGAATGGAAAAAGGATTATTTATCTTCGCCAGAATCTGAGTAGAAATAGAACTAAGTAAAGGTCTACTTGGCAACATTTAGTTGAAATATAAAAACTTCCAATGTACCCAGCGTTTGGATTATGAAAATATGGCATTTAAATGTTGATCATGATACCAAACAGGACACTTGCAGAACACATGCCCATAGAGAAAAAAGAACCCAAAAAAGAAAAAGGGGCAGGCCCACAAAACAAAAGGATGGCAACCTTCTAATCCCTAGCTCACAAAAGAAGAAGAAGAAGAAATCAAAGAGAACTATCCGAACCAAGAAAAAGGGAATGCTTCAGTCCATAATGGCAATGCAACCCACAAGAAGAATGGTACAATATTAGAAGTGATCCATGAACTAGAACAACAAAAAAAAGTGGCACACAAAGAGGAAGGGGTGGTGGGCACAAATAGAGTTAATGTTCTAGAAAGTTTAGATTCATACAAAGAACTCCCGCCTAAGATAACCGAGAGTGATTTGGAAATGGGTCTAGTCTACCCCAACTGAGGGGGATGGCAGAAGATCCACAGAAAAGAAAAGCAAGAAAGAGAAGTTAAATGATTACTATCACAGTTAACTTCATGGGTTTTTGTTATTCTTTCAGTTTCTTCTTATGCACATAAGCCGAGAGGTTGCTTTTATTGAATGTTGTTAGCATCTACAAAATGGTTTTTTGTTCCTTTTTTCAGAAGTTGAATAAAATTACAAATTTTTCCCTTTGGAAATTTTTTTAATAAATAATAAAATAATCATGCGAGATGATAAAGGACTCACATAGCAACTTTGAACTTTAAGATAGAACCCTATTAATGGTATCAATGGGTAGTTATAAGAAAGCCCCATTTTTATCATTATACTTAGGGTTCAATTACAAGAGACTTAGAAGCATAATATGACAAATCTTGGGAACAAGACTACTTCAATCAATTGACAAGAATTAAGTAGTTTGGTGATACTAAAGACTATAATTCAAAATTTCAGGATTTGGCCACAAACGTGGATAACATAAGTGATGAACATTTGTTGGAATATTACATGGGTGGATTAAAAGAAAACATTAGACATGGGATTTTCCTAAGACATCCAAAAACTGTTATGAAACCTATGCACTTTTCTCATCATATTCAAGCCAAGAATAAGGCTACACACAAGTCTGGTATGGGAGCATACATAGGCCGCAGAGATCATTTCCAGGTTAATAAGACAACCCTACCTCAACCTACTAAAATATCACATAAGGAAATGGAGGAAAGAAGAGAAAAAGGACTATGCTTTGGTTGTAATAACAAATGGTCAAAAGGGAATAAATGTCAAGAAACAAAATTGTTCACCTTAGAAAATAATGATGAAGAGGAAATGGATGCATCTACACAAATAAACATGAGAAAGAACTAGTCAACTTAAAATACAAGGAAATAGAGACAGAAATTGTGCATTATGTTGATTTTGATATTTGTGAGATATATGTTCATGTATTAGTATGTTCGTCAACTCCTCAGACCCTAAATATTGTTAGTTACATTAAGAAGAAAAAGTGTTGTAGTACTTATTGAGTCATGTGGTACCCATAACTTCATTGATAAAATATTAGCATAGCACCTCAACTGTTTTGTATATCCATCGAAAAAAATTCAATTTTTAGTTGAGGGAATATTTATTGTGTGGAAGAATATAATTTGGCAATCCCAATTTATGCTAGTCCAATTGGAAGTGTATATTTTCCTCTAGTGATTCAATGGTTGAGAACATTGGGTGCAATTTCTACCCACTATAATGAATCATTCATGATATTTTAATTAGATGAAATTCAATATGAGCTCAAAGAGTTAAAATTGACGCGTTCTCAAGTCATCAACCCTCGTAGAATGGAAAACCTCCTAAAACATGGTACCAAGGGAGTTGTGTTTAAATTGTATTCTATGGATGTTAAGCATGAAGATGAAAAATTTCACGAGGAATTAAAATGCACCTTGGAAAAGCACTATAAGGTCTTCCAAAAAATTCCTAAAGGTCTACCTCCATCTAGAGATTATGAACAGCAAATCGAATTAATACCTAGAATTGCCCCTTGTAATAAAAGGACTTATAGATGTCCTCCTCAAGAGAAGTGGGAGATTGAGAAAATATTACGAGAGATGTTGGATTCATGTATTATTCAAAATCGAATGAGTCCACTTACAACTCCAATAGTGATGGTGACAAAAAATATATATAGCTCTTGGAGGATGTGTCCTGATTATAGAGATCTAAACAAAATCACCATTAAGGATAAATTCCCTATCCAAAATATTGATGAGCTCTCAGATGAGATTTATGGAAAGGTCTATTTTAAAAAGCTTGGCCTTAAATCAGGATACCATCATATCATATTAAGAAAAGAAAACATTCACAAAATAGATTTTAGAACACATGAAGGACACCATGAATTCTTCATCGTGCCTTTTGGTTTCATTAATGTTCCTTCTACTTTTGAAATCCTTATGATTAATATTTTTCAACCCCATCTTAGAAAATGTTTTTTTGTTTTCTTTGATGATATTCTCATCAGTAGCAAATCATGAGAAAATCACATTAAAGATGTACATAAAGTTCTACAAATTCTTGATAAAAGGATACAAATGTGTTTTTGAGAAGAAAGAAATAAAGTGTTTGGGTGATATTGCTTCAAATGAAGGAATCGTTGTGGACCCTGAATAGATCCAAACTATTACAAAATGGCTTATTTCTAAGAACATCAAGAGTCTTAGAGGATTTTTACAACTTACAGGATATTATCATAAATTTTTAAAGAATTATGCACACATTGTAGGTTGCTCACATATATCTCGAGGAAAACTTCATTTGTATGGAATGATGAGTCTCTTTGGCATTCTCTCTCTTAAAGGATGTCATGTCTTCAACACTAGTTTTGGAAACACTTTATTTTTGGAAAACTTTCAAAGTAGAATGTGATGCATCAATACAAGGAATTGTAGTAGTGGTGACACAAGAAGGTGTTAGGGTAAACTTGACTCGCTTAAACAATTAAAGTTGTTAGGTCCACGGTAGTGGTTATGAGCACACAGTTTTGGTGGCCCGTCATATTAGAGCCCATCGATTACATGTGATGGTCTCTTCAAAAAGGTTTTGGGATTCTCCAATGTAATGTGTCTGAGTCGAGTGGAGGGTTTACTTTCCCGGGCCAGGATGTTGGTCATCCTGGTTACTTTTAAATCAAGGAATGGTTGTTTTTAAGCCATACTATAAGAAATATATCTATTGTTGGTTGGTTTTTCCCCAACTGGGGTTTTATATGATAATTCATGGTTTTCATGGTTTGTCAGTATTGTTGCTATGTGTGATTTTTATAATTATTTTTCTCATATTGTTTTAATCTCTAACAGAAGGGATACAATTGGCTTTTGAAAGAACACAATTCAATGGAAAAGATTCAATAAGTCAACCCATGAAAAAAAAAATGAAAGCAAGTATACATGCAATAAAAAAATGGTGGCAATATCTCGTTGGGTGTTAAAATGTAGCAAGAAAAGTCTTCATTTGACTTGTGCCTTAGTCAAATGGAGAAATTCGATTTTCCACATTAGCATGATGACTTGGATTGTAGTTAGTAGGAGTGACATGGCTTTGTCTCCCAGTTAAGTCAGTAAATTCAAGTTATACGCTAGAAGTAGAGTTGTGCATGGGTTTATTGCTAATATTTGGCAATATATTGGAGTTATTGTTAGTTAAACTCGATTAACTGAGATCTAGCCTTTAGTGGATTTAGTATGAGTTCATTTGAGTAGTTATAATAGTTTTTAACTCACTAATCTCTTATTTAACAGATCTCTCAGTTAACATATCAATTTACTAAAACAAACCCAGTCATGCATGGAATTCGAATTTCCTAGTTGGAGTGGAGCAAATGGCACATTGTAATTATCAATTGTATACCAATTGAGTATACAATGTTTTTGCATTGAGCAGGTGGTCAATTCCCTCAGGATTTGCACAAGGAAATAGGGAATTATCCTATTTTTAGGGGCTAAATTCCTCAAGGATTGTGCAAGGAAATAGGAGGAAGGTTGAGGCTTGAATTTGCTATGTGCTGGTCAGAGCAAGTCAATGAGCAGGATATTAGAATCACAATGTAGGGTGTGTTCAGGATTGAAGCAAGACATTGTAATTGATCCATATTTTCATCTGAATTAATTCAAAGTAGCAAAGAGGTTTTTCATAATTGGGTTCCCCTATAAAATCATTGTGTTCCTTGTGTTTTTATGGTTACATGTTATTGCATGTGTTTCTATCGTGTGTTTTCCTTTCCACTTAATAGTAGAAGAAATTTATGTCTCTTGATTTCAGCTCAATTTCATTAGCGGTAGTAAATTTCTTGCAATTTATACATGGTATTATAGCATTGAAAGACTACATATAAACCTTGTTACATATATTCTCTCAAAGAAATTTTGATTTGTAGAGATTTTAGTGAAAATTATCTTAAGTGTAGGAAAAATTCCTTTCAACAGGTTGAGACTTAAGTATGCATTGGAGGGCACCTAGAATTTTTGTGCTTGGAAAGAAAGGATGGAAGTTATCTTGGATGACAATGGAGTATGGAAATATACACAAACTGGTATTTCAAAACCAGTAGCATCAGATGCACAAGCACTTGCTCAATGGAAGAAAGATACAACAAAGGATAGGAGAATTATTCTAGAGAGTGTCAAAGATTCACTCAGGTTCAACATGAACTTGGAGGAGTAGGAGACAATGTGTCATCATCTAAATTTGTGAGCTTAGCACTTCTTGGCCTTCCAAAATCATGGAAAAACTATTAGGATTCAATTAATGGAAGAGACAAGCTACCAGATTGGGAGATATTTTGGGTTGATTTGGTGTAGGAGGAGATCAGAAGAAACACTAGAGATGGTGTCATAGCCAAAGTTGAGGAGGAAGAATATTTTGCCTTGGTTGGAAAGGGAAAGAAATCCAAGGGCAATAAGGCCCAAGGAAATATCGAATCCAGCCAAAACCAAGGGAAGAAGAAAGACCTTAGAAAAATTAAACATTTTCACTACCATGAATATGGACATTATCCAACCAAGTATTCACATAATAAATCTAGGAAGAAGCCTACAAGAGGAGTAGGAGGTGATGCTCTTCGAATTGGAATTCACCCTCATTGCATGCATGACAAGTATTATACGAAATAGTGTACGGTACTTGGACTCTTGACCCTCATTTCATCTGACAAGATCTAAGGAGTTCTTCAGCATCCTTGAGGAGAAGGACCTACAATTACACATAGAACTTAGATATGATGGGTGATATAGTACCAAAGGGATTGGTATTGTCACCTTTAATAGGGAGTCAAAATCCCATATTCACCTGAAAAATGTAATGTACATTCCTGGGCTGAAGAAAAATTTGATGTATGTAGTTGTATTAGAGGGCGAAGGTTATGATGTGGTGTTCAATAAGGAGAAATATTATCTTAAGAATGTTACTAGTAGAGAAGTAAAACAAATTGGTGTTACAATGAAAAATATCTACAAGCTAGAGGTGGATCCATGCATTGCATTGAGAAAAAAAGTAGAACATGTTCATATTTTAGATGTTGGAGAACTCTAGCATAGGTGCATGGGTCTCCTACACCATGAAGCTTTGAAAATCATGCAACAAACCACCACATGAAATCCAAAATGCACCCTTGATCAACATAATGTTTGCAAGGGATGCACTCCTAGAAAATATGTCAAAAATCCTTCCATGGTCGATATAGTAGAGATGCATCCACCTTCAAGCGAGTCCAATCATATGTGTGTGGGCCATTTTATAAATTCTCAGTTGCAAAACACAAGTGTTATGTAATTTTCATAGATGAGTTTTCCAACAAGTGATGGATCTATTTTATGAAGAAGAAAGATGAAATGTTTGAAAATTTTATTCAATCCAAAGCATTCGTTGAAAATGAGATTGGTTAGAAAATTAAATCCCTAAGAAGTGATAATGGAGGAGAAATTGTGTCTAATGGTTTAAAATATTTTTGTGCCAAGGAAGGCATTAGAAGAGAACTGATTGCACCCCACAACGCATAGCAAAATTGGGTGGTAGAGAGGAAAAATAGAAGAATTGTAGGGGTTGCAAGAGTGATGTTAAGTGATCAGGGACTTCCACTATATCTATGGGCAGAAGCATGCAATACAATAGTTTATTTGCAGAACCAGAGCCCTCACAAAATACTTGACATGATCACACCTGAAAAATATTTCTTTGGGAGGAAGCCAGATGTATCCCATTTTTGAATTTTTTGAGCTATATGTTACAGGCCTATTTGGGCACATCACTCCCAACATTCAGATCAGTACTTTTAGGTCTCATCAAACCCTAATTCAGTTGTTACAGCCATAGAGAAGTCAACTCATTGAATGCCTCCTTCTATGAAATTTTCATGGCCTGAAGCCTTCCTAAAATGCCTCCTTGGCACACCAGCGTAGCCCAAGCCTTGAGACAGTGCATTGCAGAGTAGGCATGCCCGCTATGGCCTGCACTACAATGCACTTAGGCCCTCTTTAGTCTACGCTGGGTGAGACTAAGCGAAATTTGCATAGGGTTCTGGGAATATTCCTTCATTCTAGATGATTCTAGAAGGTTCCCATCTCTTATCTCCTCCTATGAGCTCGAAATTGAATAGGCTAGGGATCCATTAACCTCCTATCATCTCATCCCTTGCTCTATGGAAACTAACTCCAAGTTTGGAAAGCCATTCAATACCCTCATTTATGGCAAAACCACCTCCATTTCCTATAAATTGAGCACTCATCGTACTGATCAAGGGGGCCAGAATCTGAAGTCTGTAAGGAAATTGTGTTGGTTTGAGGATTGAGTTTATGTTAAGAAATGTTATGTTGCTAGAGTGTGTGCTTTTGATGTGGCGAGGGTTGAACTGAAGCTGGAGGAGTGGCATAGGATCGAACTGTATTGGGTGATACTCTTCCTTCTACATTAATAGAGAGCTTATTCCTTTTCTCATATGATTGTTCATATCTGTGATGATTATATGTTTCAATTTCTTCGATTCTATTGTTTTATAGTAGATAGATCATGTATGCTATGATCATTTCTTGTTTATGTTTCTCTTGATGCAGGGACCTTTTAAGCGGGTTTAGTTCAAGTGGGAGCAATGGGAGCGATTCAAAAGAGATTTAGGAAGCGAAAGGCAACAAGTAACTTCCTCCATCTCATATATCTTCTACAAGAAAAGGTTAAACTACTTTCTTTCTGTTGTTCTAGGTGTAGTCACCCACCTAGGAAAAATGTGTTTATCCGTAGATGAAAATTCCATATAAAAAATTGGTGACCATACTAGGCAAAAACTATCATTCTTGGTAGATTACCCTCATCATATCACACCCTTGTAGACTTTTCTTAGCTTTATTGATCTTATTTCAGTATTTTTGAAGTGTTTTTAGTCAAAAATTTTGCTTGAATGTCTCTTGAAATGACTCTTTGGCACCAGCGCAGTGTTTATTTTGACACAATGCACTGCAAAGCAGCCCCTGCCTTAGAGACAGTACATTATAGCGCATTGTCTCCATTTCTGGCCTGCGCTAATTCCTTTTAGGCTAAAAAACCCACCTTTGGTCTGATTTTTCCAAGGTTAATTCTCTTGTTTTTTGCAGAAAGATCAATGATGCTTGTGGTTCTAAAATCAACTTGTATTTTTCCTCCTAGCCCTAGTTTGGCCTTGATTGTTTAGTGTTTCTTAAATGATTTCTTTATCATTATCAATTCATTGTCAAAGTTAGCATATAGTCGATTAATCTTTTCTTAAAAAGAAGTGTCGTAAAGTCTTCATTTCTTTGAAAAGAAACTGTTGTAAAATCTTTGTTTTATAAAAAATATTGATTGATTGTTTGTGCATCTAGTTCCTTTTTGTTCATCTAAACACTAAAGGGACTGAAAATAAAAACTTGCATCATGCATATTGTAGTTTTTGAATGCTTGATAGGAATAGCTAGGGAAATTGCATTAGGTGTTCTCTTTTCTCTTTGTCAAAGAACTGATTGCTCTATCCCTTACTAGCTACAATTTTCATTGTTAATTGAATGAAAGAATGTTTCTCACTATAGTTGCATTCTAGGAATTTCAAAGACATCACGCGATGAACCTGAAAGACAAACTCTTAATCAAGATCAACTTAAAATTTATCTGAATTAACCTAATGGAGCATTGTCACCTAACGAATAACATTTATAGGTTCTAGGCTAGAGACGTGTTCTGGCATCGTAAAACATAGCAGTTGTCATTAATTGTCTGTGATACATTCCAAGTGTGATACCTCATTCCACGTACATAAGTATATCATAGCTCGTCCATGTACCTTCAGGTATATAGGGCGGTGTTATAGTACAAAAAGTATAAAGGAATGCTCTCACTATGCGGTTTCGCATTAGACAATGCTAACACAGATTGGGCCTCCACGTACTTTCGGGTATATATGGGAGGACTACATTAGGTTGCTATCCATCCATAGGTAATCAAATCGACACCTTGTACACTGTGATACACTGAACACAACATTTGGGGAGATTACCTGCACGTATGTTAAGTACTTGGTTTAGTAAGGTAGTACATGCAGTTCACAGTTATTTGGTAATCCTTTTGCCTAGATTATCCCTCTTTTGTTTTTTTATGTTATTTTGATTAAAATAAAATTAATTGACCACGGATAACATCCTCCGTGTTACTCCTTAGTTGATCTTAGGTTGAGACATATGGAAACAACTCCAGAGCCCACCAATCAAGGAATTCCTTTTGATGGGAATCCTAGTCCTTTTCCTGCTTTTGGAAATATTGGTGCTCCATATATGGCTACACTATCCCTACCAGGATTTACCATTGGCTTACCATTATGGTTGTTTTCAACCTCCTTGGTTCAAAATGTCATGATTTCTCCATGATTGAGTACTCCTCCACTTGGACAAAATCAACTTCCAATTGATCCTAAAGTTGACCATTTACCTTCTTCATTGGTTGTTTCTTCCTCCCCTTCTTCCTCTTCGCCTGGTGAAAGTATTGACACTAGTAACCAGGTGGATAAGAAGAAGAAGGTTGGGAATAAGAAGAAGAAGAAGCAAATTCAGCAGGGCTGCAACCAAGCAACCATTGCTTTGAATGCAACTTCTGATGAGAAACCATCCGATAAGCCTCACAAACTTCGATATCCTTGCAAACTTTGTACAGGAGACCATCTTCTTCGAAATTGTTATGGTATTCCTCAGATCTTAGAAGAATGGTCTTCTCGTTCATATCATCCCGTGTCATCAACTTCTGGAGATCATGTTGGTGACACACCATCAACTAGTGGTAGTAAAGTTCATGGAAAAAAGGGTAAAGTTAAGTTTCCTTGTAGTTTATGCGTAGGGAATCACCACATTCACCTTTGTCCCTATCTGGATGAAGCCTAAAAAGCGTTGGATAATCATCCTACTTCTCTGCAATGACTTCCATCTGGTTATAGGAGACTCTCCCTTAATCCTTCACTAGTTTATGAAGTGACTGTTCCAAATCAACCATCGGTCAAACCCACTCTCAAGGAATGTGAATCCCATGAGTCTATACCTGACCAATCACAAGTCGAGGAAAGAGTTGACCTGATTTCACCTTCAGTTAATTGTACCTTTCCCATAGAGAGTGAGTATGATACCACTCAAGTTCTTTTTGTTTCTTCAAATTCCAATGAGCTTGGAGGAAACCCTCCTGTTCCATCAACACAAGAGGAAAATCCTCCCGTTCTCATAACTCAAGGGGGTAATTCTCCTATTCTTATGGTATCCCCTCCAAGTAGTTTGGTCACCTCCTTTGATTGGAATCGACTGGCAGGATGTCGTCTTCCTTCTTATGTGCCTTTCCATATCATAGTACATGTTTATAATATGATTGTATCTATCACTATTATAGATGAGGGTGCATCAGTCAATATCCTTTCCTCCACTGCTTGGAAAGTGCTTGATTCGTCGCCACTTGTGCTTATTACCCAGAATTTGTTGGCTTTTAACAGAGGAACCATTCAACCATTAGGGATCCTTCCTCAGTTGCCTATTACTTTGGGAGGAAAAATTGTTTATCTCAATGTGATGGTAGTCCCATACCCTTTAGATTACAATTTACTTCTTTTGCGTGACTATGTTCATGACATGGGAGCTATTGTTTCAACACTCTTTCAACTGATGTGTTTCCCGCATGAAGGAAGAATTGTCACCGTTGAACATATTTCATTTCCTGGTCCAAATTTGGCTTCTAGTCAACCATCTTCCCTAAATGGTATATTCCCCGCCAAGGGTAAATTATGTGGCAACCAGTTCCATGCCTACATCAATTGATGATCAACTTCGTGATGTTGTGCACTATGTACTAGGGGCATTGGAACCAGATCTCTCTAATGGATTCCTTACTACATATCCCTTCCAGAGCATTGTTCTCCCATCTGATGAGAACCTCTTGGAAGTCATGACCTCTTATGGGTCGTGATCAAGGAATTATGAGCATAGTTCCTAGTCTTGTGTCAAGATCGTTAAAAAATGAAACAAGGGATATGAGGATAGTTCTTTTACTGTGTCAACCTCATTAAAAAAAATGAAACAAGTCCTAGAGCATAGTTCCTTGTGTCAAGCTCGTTAAAATATGAAACAAGGAATCATGAGTATAGTTCCTGGTCTTGTGTCAAGCTCGTTAAAAAATGAAACAAGGGATATGAGGATAGTTCTTTTACTGTGTCAACCTCATTAAAAAAATGAAACAAGTCCCAGAGCATAGTTCTTTGTCTTGTGTCAAGCTCGTTAAAATATGAAACAAGGAATCATGAGCATAGTTCCTGGTCTTGTGTCAAGCTTGTTAAAAAATGAAATAAGGGGTATGAGGATAGTTCTTTTACTGTGTCAACCTCATTAAAGAAATGAAACAGGTCCCAGAGCATAGTTCCTTGCATTGTGTCAAGCTCGTTAAAAAATGAAACAAGGAATCAGAGCATAGTTCCTTATCTTGTGTCAAGCTCGTTAAAAAATGAAACAAGGAATCATGAGCATAGTTCCTTGTCTTGTGTCAAGATCATTAAAAAATGAAACAAGGGATATGAGGATAGTTATTTTACTATGTCAACCTCATTAAAAAAATGAAACAGGTCCTAGAGCATAGTTCCTTGTCTTGTGTCAAGCTCGTTAAAAATTGAAACAAGGAATCAAAGCATAGTTACTTGTCTTGTGTCAAGCTCATTAAAAAATGAAACAAGGAATTAGAGCATAGTTCCTTGTCTTGTGTCAAGCTCATTAAAAAGTGAAACAAGGTCCTTTAGAGAAAAGTTCCAATTCGAGTCTTTGATTAGATATCGTAAAATCCTAGTCGAGTCTTTGACTTGATCTCATAAATGAACCTTCATTCCATCCACCTGATAGCCACGAGTAGTCTACTTATGTGAATGTAACGAAGTTTGGGGGGCATGCACCTAGAATAGAGTTATCATGTTGGGGGCATGTAAACCAATCTCAAGCATAGTTTTTTATTTCCAGCTTGTGTAAACATGAAACTGAATCCAAGCATAGTTTTTTCATTTCAAGCTTGTGTAAACATGAAATTGAATCCAAGAATAGTTCTCTATGGTTCAAGCTTGTGTAAAAAAGAACCCATCTCCATTTTAACCCTCATTATTGCCATTCTATCCGCGTCTTCCATCATATGATCCTTGGTTTTTTTCCTTCCATCGTCACTACCTGCTTGGCCAATCATACACTTTCACTTGGTTGCTTTACCCTTTTTGAGGAACAGTTGCAATGATTGGTCTTATTAGCCAAACTTTTCACATAAATCAACATGCTTTGAGAAGTTCCAACATCACCGGAACCATTTTCTATCCTAGACACCACTCGTTCCTCTAAGTAGAGTCCTCTTTAAGCTCTTTTCAAACTCTTAAAATATGAAAAGGTTGTCGAGTGCTTGTCCTTTTTAGCTCGTTAACGGATTGGAAACGACATCTACTCAGTATAAGTTTAACCCTTTTCCAAACTGAGATATATTATTTACGAAAATGGGATACGTTGATCAAACATGGTCAATAAGTTCTCTCTTGTATTATTTTATGTTTTTTCAGACTTGAGAGTCAAATTTATGAAAAATAACTTGTGGAGTTTTCTTTTTGTCCCTTTTCAAATTGTCTAAACATGAAAAGGACCGAGTTCTCATTGTCGTTAAACTCGTTAAAACATCAAATATCGACAAACTTGTCCATCATGACAAGAACAAGTTTCACCTTCGCTAGGCTCGTTAAAACATCACATAGTGATGGATTCACCAAAAGGGTGGAATTATACTACAATCATATGTTATCCTCCTCAATCTTGTTAAAAAATAAAGAGGTACCGGTCAGCAATGGCTGGGGAAAATGGGAAAATGGATAAATCACTTTATGGTAGCAATTCACTCTTGAACATGACACTTTCATTTCATCTCCATGACTATTTGGGTTGGGTTATCTGCTTGATGGTTATCATACCTATGGTCTATCACACCATCCATCACATTGGTTTTGGGTAAATGCTACCAATTCATTTAGTGTCATCGACATGTTCAAGAGAAGTCACTCAGTAAAACTCATCCTTTGCAATACTCATAAACCTTCATTTTCATGACCGCCATTCCTGAACCTTGTGTCGTCAGTCACATTCTGTCTCCAAAATCATTACACTCATTTCGTGTTGTTGATGTTGGATACATCAAGGCCCTCCTGCGACAAGTCACTTCTTGTTGACATCAGTACATTATCCAAGAAGTTGACTTAGAAACACCCTTCCAGTACCATGAGGCTTGCATACATCAATGGCAATTTTCTCACTTCCGGTGATAGGTTGAAATCATTGGCCTTCGACCAAAATAATTTGTATGGTGTTCGACATCAAAAAATTTATTCACACCATGCAAAATGTACTACAGTACCTTGAGAATCATTATCGTTATTTGTGATCTCTCTCGCATCTATTAACGACTTGCATCATTGGCTAGTAATCAGACAATGTCTTCCCATGTTCGACTTCAGATCACATATTTACATGGTTAGACTCATACTTGAGTGAAATATTTAACGAGATAGAAGACCACAGATCTAGTTTCATCCATCTGGGTTGCAATTTCAGGAAAGTACTAAATCATATGTATGATGGCTTTACACTGATGGCCATTCCATCATGGGTCTATGTCTGTAGACGACTATCTATGTACATGTAATGAAAAGTTTATATGTTGAGTATGGGTATGCCTTCCCTCATAAATTCATGAAAAATCCAAAATATCATGATGTTATATATTGTAATTGATGCAGGTCATCGTCCGCTTCAGTTCCTCTCCGTCACATCGTAAAGCATATCACTCAACATTATCATTTTCGAATTCATGCTTTAGGGAGAAACTGTTAAAGGTCTATTTGGGCACATCACTCCTAACATTTAGATCAGTACTTTTAGGGCTCATCAAACCCTAATTCAGTTGTTACATTCCCTAGACAAGTCAACTCATTGGATGCCTCCTTCTATGAAAGTTTCATGGCCTAAAGCCTTCCTGAAATGCCTCCTTGGGACACCAGCGCAGCCCAAGCCTTGAGACAATGTGTTGCAGAGCGGGCAACCCCACTGTGGCCTACACTGTAGTGCACTTAGGCCCACTTTAGCCTGTGCTAGGTGAGATTGAGTGAAATTTTCATAGGGTTCTGGGAATATTCCTTCATTCTAGATGATTCTAGAAGGTTCCCATCTCTTATCTCCTCCTATGAGCTCGAAATTGGATAGGTTAAGGATCCATTAACATCATATTCTCTCATCCCTTACTCCATGGAAACTAACTCCAAGTTTGGAAATCCATTCAATACCCTCATTTATGACAAAACCACCTCCATTTCCTATAAATTGAGCACTCATCATAGTGATCAAGAGGGCTAGAATCTGAAGTTTGAAAGGAAATTCTATTGGTTTGAGGATTGAGTTTATGTTAAGCAATGTTATGTTGCTGGAGTGTGTGATTTTGATGTGGCGAGAGTTGAAATGAAGTTGGAGGAATGGCACAGGATCAAACTTTATTGGTTGATACTCTTTGTCTACATTAATAAAGAGCTTATTCATTTTCTCATATGATTGTTCATATCTGTGATGATTATTTGTTTCAATGTCTTCGATTCCGTTGTTTTAGAGTAGATAGATCATGTATGCTTTGATCATTTCTTGTTTCTCTTTCTCTTTATGTAGGTACCTTTTGAGTGGGTTTAGTTCAAGTGGGAGTGATGGGAGCGATTCAAAAGATATTTAGGAAGCGAAAGGCAACAAGTAAGTTCCTCCATCTCATCTATCTTCTATAAGAAAAGGTTAAACTACTTTCTTTCTTTCTGTTGTTCTAGGTGTAGTCACCCACCTAGGGAAAATGTGTGTATCTGTAGATGCAAATTCTATATAACACTATAGTCTAATGTCATGTCTCCAAGGATAGAAGGAAAAAATTGGAGCCTATAGCAGAGATGGGGCTACTTGTAGGATACACAGAGACACCTCATAACTATAGGGTGTATTTTACCTCACTCAAGATAATAGTGATGAGGAGAGATGTCAAATTTGATGAGAACAAGGTTTTGAGAAGCTCTCTAGAGGAGGAATAGCTAAGTATTGCACCTGAGGAGGAGCTTCTAGATCCAAAGTATGAGCCCTTGTCAAAGCCTCAATATGTTGTGGAGCAGCCACATGTGGAGGAGAAGGAAGGAGGTCGAGTGGAGGCACCCACTCAACCAAAATCTTCCAGAGAGAGGAGGAAGAGAACCATAAAGGCTAACAGGTTGGTGAAGGATGCACAGGAGCATGTGGAAGCTCCTACATCCTTATGTAGGAAAAGGAGATCACCAGATAGATACACTAGTTACATGGCATTCATGACAAAACTCATTGATTATGAGCCTTCTTCATTTGAGGTGGTAGTTTCCCAACCATTATGGTAGATGCCATGTTGGAGGAGTATGAATTCATCATGAAGAACAATATATGGGAGGTGCTTTCGAGACCAAAGAACAAGTCAGTGGTTGGTTTCAGATGGATATACAAAGTGAAACATGTAGTTGATGGCAATATCGAGAAGTACAAGGCCAGATTTGTGGCCAAAGGCTTCTCACATGTGGAGGGAGTTGGTTGTGAGGAGACATTTGCCCCAATGGAAAGATACTCCTCCATCAAAACCATTCTAGCATTAATAGTGCAGATGGGGTGGAAGATCCACCAGATGGATGTGAAGACTGTGTTCCTTAATTGAGTGGTTGAGGAAGATATTTACATATACAACTTGATGGATTTCAGAAATTTGACAAGGAGACACATGTGTGTACACTCAGGAGAGCCCTATATGGTCTCAAGCAAGAAATCCATGCTTAGTACACTCGGATAGGCACATATCTCAATGGATTGGGCTTCACCAGGATTGAAGCAGATACCAATCTCTACTACATTGTAGTAGATGGAAAATTTCTCATTCTAGTCTTATTTGTAGATGAATTGATACTGGCAGGGGATGAGAAACAGATCCAAACTTGTAAGGAGGACCTTGCAAGAGAGTTCAAGATGAATGACATTGGATTGATGTGGTAGGGAGATGGAGAGCTATTTGCGGGCTGGGGTAAGTATACCTTTGAAATACTTCAAAGATTCCATATGCAGGACTGCAAGCCTATGGACACTCCTCTATCTGCCAATTGGAGGAATGAGGATGCTTCTACAAGAGAGGCAGTAAATGCTACCATATACAGACAGTTGGTGGGGTCCTTTATGTATCTGGTGAACAAAAATCCTAACATATGTTATGTAGTTAATCACTTGAGTTAATTTATGTTGAAGCCTACTAAGCTTCACTGGAAAGAAGAAAAAGATGTGCTTAGATACCTTAGAGGCACAACAAATTTTGGGTTATGGTATAGGAGGACTAATGGTGTGAAGCTCCAAGGCTTCACTGATGTAGATTGGGCAGGGAGTCCATCAGATAGGAAGATCACTTCAAAATCTATCTTCATTTTTGGGTCAGTAGTTATTTCTTACTATAATAGTAAATAGATATTTGTAGCACTCAGCTCAGCAGAGGTCAAGTATATGGTTGTTAGTCAAGCAACATTCGAGGCCATTTGGATAAGAAAAATTATTGTTGGTATTTTCAGTAAGGAGATGGATCATTTTGTGACTTGTGATAATCATATTTGTATCAACCTCTCTAAAAATCCAATATTTCATGACAAATCCAAGCACATTGATATTAGGTACCATCACTTAAGAGATTGTGTGCATAGGAGGACAATGATGTTGCAATACATTCCCACAGAGGAGCAGGATGTAGATATTTTGACAAAGGAATTGTCAAGAGGAAAATTTGAGTTCCATAGATGAAAGATAGGGATGGTGCAGAACCCTTTTCTTGCTAAGAGGGAGTGTTAAAATGTAGCAAGAAAAGTCTTCATTTGACTTGTGCCCTAGTCAAATTGAGAAATTCTACTTTCTACATCAGAGGGATGACTTGGATTGCATTTAGTTGGGTTGACATGACTTTGTCTCCTGGTGAAGTTAGTAAATTCGAGTTATAGGCTAGAAGTAGAGTTGTACATGGGTTGATTGCTAAAATTTAATATTCTAATGGAGTTATTGTTAGTTAAACTCAGTTAACTGAGATCTAGCCTTTAGTGGAGTCAATAGGAGTTCAGTTGAGTAGTTATAATAGTTGTTAATTCACTTATCTCTCAGTTAACTGATCATTTTACTAAAATAAGCGTATTCATGCATGGAATTCGAATTCCTACTTGGAGTGGAGGAAAACACACATTGTAATTATCAATTGTATACTAGTTGAGAGTACATTGTTTTTGCATTGAGAAGGTGGTCAATTCCTTTTGAATTTGCGCAAGGAAATAGGGAATTATCTTATTTTTAGGGGCTAATTTCATCAAGGATTTAGAATGGAAATAGGAGGAAGGTTGAGGCTTGAATTGGTTGTGTTGGTGTTGGGAACGGGTCCCCCTAGGGTCATTTTTGGGACTAAAAGCCTAAGTTTGGGGCAGAAAGCCCAAATTTTGTATAAAGGAATGTAAAGTCTTCGCATTTTGTGGTTGTGGAGGATGAAGATATCAAGAGTCAAAAAGGGTTTCTACCCTTAGTTTAGATATCTTGTGTCAGCTTTAGAGATCTTCCCTTGGTTCGCGGACCATGGGATTGTATAAAAAGGGAGTCTTAGAAGAGTCTAAGGGAAATAAGAGTTCTAACTAAGTTTGAGTCTGTGAAGAGCTAAGAGCGAGAGTCTTAGCGTAGGAAGAGGCTTCGTAGCTAAGTGCACAGAGGCCTAGGGTAGAAGTCCACAGCTAAGTGCGCAAACCCCTATAGCTATGTGCATAGGGCAGATAGAGTTTGTATTGGGAATCTGAATCATCAATAAAGAGAAGCATTCTAAAATTACTATGTAGTTTGCCTCTATGGATCACATGCGATTATGTTATGTTAAGTTCTGGGTTTATGTTATAATGTTAATTTCATTCGTGAATGTATATGTTTTTATCTGTTATATGAACACAAATAAGGATATATGTTTACGCGAAGATAATATTAATTGCATGGTAAAATTGGCGAACACTTAAGATAATTTAGGAAATTATACAATAATGCAGTAACAAAGGCACGTAAGTACCTAAAACACTAGTTAGGGTTGCGCGGACGACAATCATATACCTTCGCGGAGCTTCTAAGAGACAGAAGAGAGAGTACATTGATAAGTCCTAAAGGCTTATCGATTTGCGCAAAGGAAGAGTTTAAGGTATAAAACCAACATCACAACCATCTCAGAGTGCAGAAACTTGGTTCCTGCATCCCCCCATACTGCTTCGGGTGGGACCTTGGTCCGCACTCCACGGACTGATGCCGAAAGGGCCAATAGTGTAGGTATTTGCTTTGTTGACTAACGCTAAACCTGGGTCAGGGCCCATCAAGCCAAAAAATGGTTCTGTTGCCGGGACCGGAATCTGCATAACGAGATGTGTGATGTAGCATCATTGGAATCCAACTAAGAAGGAGATTGAAGACTAGTTTGATAGGAATATCCACGAATCTGTGGCATAGGAGAACAAGAATCCATGATTGACTAAAAAATAGTGGTTGGATAGATATATGTACATAGAGATACACGAAATTTTCTTATGTTCCTTCCCAATCGAACTGTACAAGTGGATCACGAAGTTGGCAAATAGCCAAGGGAGGTGGAGGCTTGACAATCTGATTGTCTGGACCCTAGAGTTAGTGCGGAAATTGGAATTCCCTGAAGTTAAGATTGCACATGGTGTTAATAATTGCCTCGATCATATCATAGGAGGGTTTGTGATAGGGTTCGTGGTTGATACTTCGGTCAACTATAGCGAAGCAGAGCGCTGCTTCTTCAAGGGGTCATGAGGTAAGTATTTGAAATCATTAAATACTTCGATTAAGATGCTCTTGTGTGAAAAGGGGGTCATGCAGTTGCCTTTATGTTTGGGGCTACGCGAAGTGGAAGGTATTTTAGGGACAGAGGGAGAAAAGGTCCTGAGTATAGCCTGCTGATTGAGCCTCCTTTGATTGACAATGAAGGAGCAGTGCAGGCTTCTCCACTGAGCGCTATTCAGTTGATAAGACAAGGGTTCCTGTGAATACCTACACCACCTCCACCCTCATCCCATCCATCCACACCGCCTCCATCCTCACCTCCACCACTTACCCCATCGCCCACACCACCACCACCTCCACCACTGTTCAAAATGGCAAACTCTGTAAAGCTACCTGTATTCAAGGGCGTAGAAAATGAAGATCCGAACTAGTTTTGGTTCATTGCGAAGGCCGTATGGGAAGCTCAAGGTACCATGGATGATCAAATGAAGAAACCAATGTTGTTTAGTTCCTTATAGGACCGCATAATAACATGGTACATTAAGTATAGTACTGATAACCCGACATCCGTGTTGGCAGATATCTAGACTGGGCTGAATAGGGAATTTAGCAAACCTAAGTCTCAAGCACAATCCATTGTGGGATTCAAGGAGATCATGATGAAGCCTAGGGAGACACCCTGGGATTTGGATCCAAGATTGAAGTGTATGATCTGTGAAGCCAACATGAACCTAACTGATGGGCAGCACTGATGAGCCCCAATTTTTGGTACAATTTGGGCTCATATTGGCCTACTTACCTTGCTCAAACATTCATCTTTTACCACTTATGCATTCATTTCTTAGTATATTCGTGTTGTTTGTAGGAAGAAGGGCGGGCATTATATCTATGTGACTAATACATGATGATTTCAGGTTCTTGGCATTAAAGAGAGCAAAAGACCACGCAAAAGGAGACAAGGAGACAGCAAAGGTGACATTGCGGGTTCATAGGGAGGTTGTCCACAGTCTTGATGACCCTCCTCGTGATTTTCACTTTAACTCCGAGCTCCAACAGCTCTCCCCACCGAGCTTAAAGGCAGCCAACACGTTCTACAGGATCAGCAGTTTGACTTTCAGTTGGACAGCCAAGCTCCACGAATGGAGGAAGCCAGCTTGATCTTCATTTTGTATAAATATGAAGGCCGTAGCCTTTGTTAGGAGCTTTTTGAACTTTTGGACTGATATTGTAATTTCTGAGCACAGCTCGGTGTTTGTTTTTGTAAGCCAGTTTTGGCATGACATCAGACTTTTGATTATGAATAAAGGCAAGCAGATTTGGATCTAATTCTGAGCTTTTAAGGGAGCTATAGCTCTCAGGTTAGGGCCCAACCTGAGAACAATAGATCTCCTCTTCTTGTAGTGTTATTTACCTTTCTTTCCAGCATTTTGTTTCCTTGTTTTGATATGCATTTCAAAGAACACAGTTTGCTGATTTGATTTCTTTAATAAGATTGAGTAGGATTAGCTTATGGTTAAATTACTTTCAGCTGCTTAGATTAGGATAGGAGGTTTGTAATCCACTGGAGCTCCAAGAAAAGGTTGTTAGTGCCTCCACTGCCATCTCTGTTTAGGGATTGGGGTGCAGTCTATACCAACCACCAAAAAAACGCAGTCTTTTCTACTTTTATGCAAGCTGCAACACAGTCGGTTTAATCGTGGATCCTTCCATGCATTTTGCTCTTGAGCCATACTTCGTCATTACAATTCCATGCACGACTTTTCTTCATGATTTACATCGTTGTTCATTGGCTTAATAGCACAGGTAGCACTGGTTAATGAATTCTCGTTTTTGGTGCAAGACATAAGCCATTTGTTTTATTTACACTGCTCCATATCATTCTACTTCCTTCTTCTTCTTCTTAACCTCTCCTCAAGCCACCTACTTGACCTCTGTTCAGCTCATTTACCTTCCAACTCATCCATTACCACGTAGCTTCATTTTTTTGACCTTTCGTTGCTGCCATCCTTCTATCCACCAACCAACTCCGTGCACTCTCTCTCCATCTTATTTCTCTGCCCTTGAGCCATCACAAGTTCCATCTCCACCATACCTATCCACCCATACCGCTCCATCACTTCACCATCACCCAAGACTTCCACTTACAGCACATCCTGTAGAAGGTAGCAGACTTCTTGTAGAATTCCTTAGTTTCCTGTAGGATCCCCTGCAGACATCCTTTAGAAGCCTGAAAACTTGGTTGTCGAGCATCTGAACGTTGTAGACTTCTATGGACTGATGCTAGGGACCCTCTGGAACCTCTCCTAGCCGTCCTGACCTTTCCCAAGCTTTCTCTCCCTTCGCACCACCTCTGCACAGCCAAACCCTAATAAGAAACAAATTCATAATCACTCCATCCACTTAAGCAAAAATACAAAAACAATGTTCTTTTGCATAGAAGTAGTTTGAGTTCATGCATTTCACATCACTAGAAGTAATGGAATCATCCTTAGACATTTGCACTCTCACTATTGCATCATAGAGGTTAAACTAGTCAGATTAGGGTTTACTAGGGTTTCCATGTTTTGGTTGGCTTCCAGTTCATTTTTGCAAAGTAGGTTACTTTCCGTTGAGATAGCCTTCGTCCATCATTTAGAAAGCTTCTTCTGAGAGCATATAGAAGTTGGCTTGAGCCCTAGCGGACTTGTGCCAGCTGACCAAGTGACAGCTGCGACAAGAGCTAGTACTTGTGCATACAGCACCGTCGCTTCCAAGTTTGTGTGAACTACCGGGTTGATAAAATTAGAGATAGGAAGCCCCAGGAGTTGTAGCATTATTGCTACAATACTGGAGCCCACCGTATTTTTGGCGCCGTTGCCGGAGAAGCGTCAGAGTATTAGTAATTGTTGCTTTTCTTCTATTTTCCACTACAATCTTGTGCTAAGTAGTTTATTTCATTTCCATTCTGCAAAAGTAGCATAGACATTTCCTGCTTTCATAGATTAGTATTTCCTGCTTTCATAGATTAGCATTTCCTGCTTTCATAGATTAGTATTTCCTGCTTTCATAGATTAGCATTTCTTGCTTTCATAGATTAGCCTTTCATTTCTGCAAGCGTAGACTAGTGTTTCAATTCTGCAAGCGTAGACTAGCATTTCCATTCCTGCAATTTCATTTGAGCAAAGTAGATTAGTTCTTTCCTGCTTTCAGTTTAATTCTGCATCTTTATAGTTAGTTGTAGATCAATCTGTTTCAGTTTTGCAGGTACCAAAGAAAAAAGCAAAAACAATCAAAAAAGAAAGTCTTTTCCATTTCATGCCTCGTAGGAACCGAGATAAATCAGGCAAATTCCTACCCAACACCCCCACCACATCACTGAGTCACCCTTCTCTCTTCTTTGGTGACAGTGACCCAGAAGAACCTATAGGTGAACATCCCGAGATATACAAAGATCCTATAGTAGAAGAAGAGTTAGAGACCACTCCATCTGAAGCTATGGCTGACAATAGAAGAGAAGATGAGAGAATAGAAGGTGCCTTCCCCATCCGAGAGACCAATGGAGAGATGAAAATGAAGAACATTAGCCCCTCCACCTTACCCCACTTCCATGGACTGACTACTGAAGATCCTGATACCTTCTTGTTTGAGTTTGCTGTCCTTTGTAGAACCTATGACTATACTGAAGATGAGCAAAAGCTGAAACTCTTCCCTTCAACTCTTAAGGATGCAGCATTACGCTGGTTCATGGGCTTACCTGGGAATAGTATCACCACTTGGGCTCAGATGCAGCAAGCTTTCAATACCAAGTACAAGGATTATTGTAGGTCTAAGGAAACCAAGGGAGAAATCTTTCGGATGACCATGGGAAATGATGAGTCCTTAGAGGACTATGAGGAGAGGTTCCAACTTAGCTATAAGCGGGCCAGGTGCACACTTGACCCTGAATCCCTCAAGTTGGTCTTGCTCCGAGGAGTCCCTGAAGACCTCTTAGATACCCTTCACATGTTAGCTGGGGGGGACATTTACCAGCTACCTTACGAGGACATCAAGACTGTGTTTAGAAACCACTCCAGGGCAGCTCAGAAATGAGGTAGAGGAAACCTCCTCTCAACTAGTGTCCCTTTCTCCAAACATGAGCTTGCAAATCAATTAGAAGATCTCAAGAGTGAGGTGAGACAGGCCATTGCCATGCAGCTGGACACATTCAGAATCCAGTAGAAGAAAGAAGAAGCTGAGAGAGCCTTGGCTGTCTTCTGCCCTAGGTGCACAATGAGACACCCTAAGAACGAACGCCCATTGCATTCGGTTGAAGTATGTTTCGTTTGTGAGGAGGACCATCCCACAAATCAATGTCCAACCTTACCTAGGTTTAAAGCCATGTACCAAGGGACAGAAGCTCCCACTGAACCTCTCTATTACCTCAACCAAAGGAGGCCACAAGGATCTAGACCTTATCAGCAGGGAATGCAAGGGGCACCTCAAGCTTATCACAGCCCCAACCAATCGACTCCTATGCCTTCCTGGGGTCCCCCTGCTCATCCTTCCTGGTCCATGCCTCCTCCATGGTCTTATTCACCTCAGTACCCTACTCAACCTACTTCTCATTCATATCATTCACATGCCCAGCCACAGCCTCAGTGGAATGCACCTCAGTCGGGGTGGAGGCCCTAGTACAATACTCCTCCCGCCATTTTGCCTCCACCACTAGTTCAACCTCAGCCATTACCTCCTGCTCCTCCAAGGCAACCTCAAATGCCTGCTCAACCGAACCCGAACCCCAACAATAGACAGGCCTAGCAGGTATACACTGGGGAAACCTCATGCCCTACCTATGCTGTGGAGATCCAGGAGATCAATCTTCGATCTGGAAAGACTCTACCAGATCGCCAACCTCCTCCCCCAGAGGATGAGGAAGATAAACAGGAAAGTGAACCGAAGGCTATTCCACCCTTTTGTGAGAGACTGACAGCCACCACACAACCCAACCCAGAAGAGGATGAGCTTCTGGGTGAGCTCAAGCAGTTGTGTGTAAAAATACCACTTCTCCAAGCCATCAAGGATGTGCCAATATACAACAAACTGGTTAAGGAAAAGTGTTTCAAACACCCAGGCAGGCGGAAGAAAGATGCTTCAACCATCAATGTCATAGGACAACTGTCTGACCTTATGTTAGGACAAGTCATCTGCCCAAAGTACCTAGATCCTGGAAGTCCTGTAGTAGATGTCCACATCAATGGCACCATCATACCTCACACCTTGATCGATCTGGGGGCTGCCATTAATGTGATGACCAGGGATACCATGCTCAAACTCAATCTTCAGGGTTCCTTGAGGAAGACCTCGACAGTACTGCAATTAGCAGATCGCTCCACTGTGACTCCCGAAGGGATTATGGAGGATGTCTTGGTCTCTATCGACTCTTGGGAATACCCTGTAGATTTCTTGGTTCTACAACCCAAGGAAAAGCTTACTGGATATCCTCTCATTTTGGGAAGGCCTTGGTTAGCCACTGCAAATGCTTACATAAGTTGCCGTGCAGGAAATATGACCATCAAAAATGGTCCTATGTCCAAACAGCTAGTCCTATACCCTCCTGCCCAACCCTCCTTAGAGCATGACTTACCACTTTGGTTAGAGGAAGGAGAGGAAGACGAGGTGTACTCAGCACCTCTGTGCACCTTAGAGACCACTAGAAGAGACCCCCCAACCAAGGATGACTTGATTGAGACCTTGATCCAGAATCCACCTTCCAGTGCACTATCCTTAGAGAAATTGGTGGAGGATGCCCAAGCTAGCACCTTAGTGGATCTTTGTACAACCAACCCTGTCACTCCCAGAGTCAAGAATGTGGAGTTCGGCCCTGAGAGAATGTTGAAGATCAGCTCCTCCCTATCTCCTTCCCAGGAAAAGGAGCTGTGTAGCCTGTTGGCCAGTCACCTAGATGCTTTTTCTTGGAGCTATAAGGAGATGAAAGGAGTCCATCCTTCGGTTTGTACCCATCACATATACATCAAAGAGGATTGTAAGCCGGTTAGGCAACCCCAGAGGAGAATGAATCCAGCTCTTAAGGACATTGTCAAGGAAGAATTGCAAAAACTGTTGGATGTCGGATTCATCTACCCCATCTTAGATAGTGAATGGGTGTCCCCTCTGGTGTTGGTTCCCAAGAAAAATGGGAAATGGAGAATCTGTGTGGACTACCGAGAACTGAAAAAAGCTACCAAGAAAGACCATTTCCCTCTACCTTTCATAGATCAAGTGTTGGATGGACTGGCAGGAAAGAAGTTCTTCTCTTTCCTGGATGGGTTTAGCGGGTACAACCAAATCCAAATCAGCCCGGAAGACCAAGATAAGACCACCTTCACTTGTCCTTGGGGCACCTTTGCCTACCGAGTCCTTCCCTTTGGGCTATGCAATGCTCCTGCTACTTTCCAGAGAGTTGTCTTAAGCATCTTCTCGGAGCTGGTCCATGATGCAGTGGAAATATATATGGATGACTTTACTCCTTATGGGGCCAACTTCCAGGAAGCATTGTCCAATCTGGGAAAAGTCCTAACCAAATGCATTGAGATGAACTTGTCCCTTAGTCCTGAAAAATGTGAATTCCTAATGACCGAAGGGACCGTGCTAGGCCATACCATTTCTTGCCAAGGGTTGCAGGTGGATCCTAACAAAATTGCTCTCATCAAGAAGGTTCCACCTCCTCAAAAGGTAAGGGATGTTCGGAGTTTCTTGGGATTAGAAGGATACTTCCAGAGATTCATTAAAGATTTCAGCAAGCTAGCCTCGCCATTGTTTGGCCTGTTGGCAAAAGATGTGGAGTTTAAATGGACTGACGATTGTCAGAGGGCTTTAAATGAATTGAAGGACAAGTTGGTGTCAGCCCCAATCCTGAGAGGTCCAAACTGGGCCCTACCTTTCCACATCCACACTGATGCCTCGAACAAAGCCATAGGTGCAGCTTTAGGACAAGTTGAGCAAAAACTTCCATATGCCATTTACTTTGTTAGCAAAAACTTGTCCAAAGCTGAGCTGAATTACACTGTAACCGAGAAAGAATTCTTGGCTGTGGTCCATGCACTGAACAAGTTCCGACATTATATTACTGGCTATCAAACCTTTGTACATACATACCATGCTGCAATTAGATATTTAATGAATAAACCAGATGTGAATGCTCGTATTATTAGATGGTTACTTTTATTGCAGCAGTTTGATTTGACCATTGTTGACAAACCAGGTAGAGAAAATGTTGTTGCTGACTTTTTATCTAGATTGGATTTGTCTGCAGATGAGGTTGGAACGGTGGATGACCAGATGCCCGATGAACATCTGTTTGCTATTTCAGTACTCTCTCCATGGTTTGCTGATATAGCAAACTACCTTGTTTCAGCACAGTTCCCTCCGCACCTATCTTCCAGAGAGAAGAGCAGAATCATCAGAAAAAGTGCCTCATTTACTTGGATCGGGGGCAATCTGTTCAAGCTTGGCCCCGATCAGATCTTAAGGCGTTGTGTAAGGGAGGAGGAAGTCTTTGATATCCTCCTCACTTGTCATGATGGGCCTTGTGGAGGACATTTTGCAGCAAAGAGAACTGCCTTCAAAATCCTGCAGGCAGGCTACTATTGGCCCACACTTCATCAAGATGTCAGAAGATATGTCAGCCAGTGTGACCAATGCCAAAGAATGGGGAAACTGACCCAAAGGGATGAGATGCCTCTCCAACCTCAGGTGACTCTTGAGCCATTTGAGAAGTGGGGTATGGACTTTGTGGGCCCAATCAACCCTCCTTCGAGGCAAAGGTCTTACATCATTGTGTGCACTGACTACCTGACAAAGTGGGCAGAGACCAAAGCAATCAAAGCAACAACAGAAGAAAAGGTGGCCTAGTTCCTAAGAGAAAACATCTTCTATAAGTTTGGCTATCCAAGAGAGCTGGTCACCGATCAAGGGAGCCAGTTCACCTCCAACCTGGTTGAAGATCTACTAGCTCATCACAAGATCAAGCATAGGACTTCCACCCCCTATCACCCTCAAGCAAATGGGCAGGTGGAAGTCACCAATAGAGCATTAGAAGGGATCTTGACTAAGGTGGTGAGCAGCAGCAGAAAGGACTGGGCAGATCGCCTGGTTGAAGCCACATGGGCTTACAACACCACTTGGAAGACCACCACCGGCTTCACACCTTATGAGCTGGTCTATGGGAAGAAAGATTTGCTGTCCATTGAGTTTGAATACAACACTTTGAGGATGGCAGCTCAGCTGGACCTAGATCTCAGCCATGCACAACAAGAAAGGCTATTGCAGCTGAATGGCCTGGATGAGCACCGAATGCAGGCCCTCCTTCACTCAGAAGTGGTTCAACTTCAGAGAAAGGTGTGGCATGACCAACATCTCCATGACAAGCAATTTCAGCCGGGAGATTGGGCTTTGTTGTATGACTCCAGATACAAAGATTTCAAGGGGAAGCTGAGAACCAGATGGCTAGGGCCATATTCAGTGGAAAAATTTCATGACAATGGATCTGTTCTTATTCGGACCATTGATGAGGAAGCCATCCCCATGCTTGTCAATGGGCATCGATTGAAGATCTACAGGAAGCCTCCCTCAAGACAAGAGTTCATCAAAACTATGGAGAAGGCAGTATTGGTCATAGAGAAGGGTTCTGCCTCTGCTTTTGGCATACCCTGAAGAATCTAAAAAAAATATATAATAAAGATCCTTGGGTGAAAACCTTTCTGAGGCGCCCAAGGCAGGTGGTAGGGGTGAAAACCTCATGGAGGCGCCCCTATTGTATTTTCAAAAAAAAAAAAAAAAAAGAGATTGGAAAAAGATCCTTGAGTGAAAACCTCTTTGAGGCGCTTAAGGCAGATGGCAAGGGTGAAAACCTCAATGAGGCGCCCCTGTTATCTTTCAAAAAAAAAGAAAAAAAAAGAAAAAAAAACACAAGAAAAAAACAAGGTTAGCAGATGCATTATGTAAAATTGCATGTAGGTGTGGAGGAGAGGAAGCCTCTCAACTCAAAGCCAAGGGTCCTCATCATGCAGTCAGGACACCTCACCATCACCTCCTCCAAGAATACTCATTTTCTCCAAGGTATGTGCAATTTTATTACAGCTAGAGTCTTCTACAGGAAGACGCAGATTTTCTACAGGAAAATGCAGAGTTTCTACAGGAAGATGCAGATCTTCTACAGGAAGGTGCAGACTCTCTACAGGAACGCATCCTTTCTACAGGAAGCGTTGTATTTCTACAGGAAGCTTCCTGTAGAAGCTCAGAACGGGCCAGAATTCATTTCATGAGGAAATCTAACGGCTAAGGATCGGTTTGGACGCATGCACGCCACTGTTGTCAACCATGCACATTGCTGTTATCTTGTTCCACCATCCTTGTCGACATGCAACAAAGTTACCTGCACCAGCAAAGCAGATCGATGAGTCTTGAGAAAAAGCAAATTGTAAATGGAAAAAGCGCTAGAGATCTCACACCATATTCATCACAGTCAGCCAGAAGCTCCGAGAGCATGATCATGAGGCCATCCATCGTCGTGCAGCATGCACCCAAGGAGGAAGAACTATTCCAAGACATCCCGCGGGAGTCCTGTAATAATTAAGCCTGCTAGAGTGGATACCATTCACCGCCCGGGCCATATGAAATGAAATGTGGGTGCATGCAACCAAAGCATTCCATCCATCATCGGCAGCTCGTGAACATGGACCTCCGGGCCTGTGTAAGTTCGCTAGCAGCAGGTAAATCGACTCATCAACATCCAAAGAGCCGAAACATCATGTGCAGCCACGCAGGTAAGTGTCTCGACCCTTCCTTCCATCAGATTGCATGAATGTTACTTTGATTGATTGCTTAAGTGTAAAGGTGAATGGGTTGAGCGGTCGTATGGCCAGTTGGCAGGCCACGTCGGCCAGTTAATGGTCTAGTTGGATGTATGGGTGGCGGCCGTGACAAAAAGAATGGGCAGCACACACGTGAGAGAAATCCCGTCGAGAAAACGAGTTTAACAGAAGAGGCGGCGGCAGATCTGCGGGAATTGATGCAGCAGCAAGTGAACGCACAGTTGAATGATGGGATGACGTCACCCAACGGTCCGGCGGGGACAGCTCACCCCCGTGCCACGGATTCCGCCGAATTCAAAATCTAATCGGCTAGATTGCATTCATGCATTTATCAACCACCGGTTTGAACTCGAGCGACTATCCTGATCCTTCTGCAGTGTGATACGCCGAGCCTTTGGCTATCAGAATGATTGAGAAGCACACCCAAGGTGTAGACCGACTACAGTCTCTCCCGAAAATCGCGCGCTGCATTCTACAGGAACGTTGTCATCCTACAGGAACACTGCATTCTACAGGAACGCTGTCATCCTACAGGAACACAGTTTTCTACAGGAAAGTGGGTGCCTCATGTAAAAAGGTGGCCAATTAAAGAGGTAACCCTGAACTCTTCATGCAACTTGTTACTAAAGGTGGCAGAATTGTCGTCCACAGTCTGGTCATAGAAAATCGGTGAAATTGTTGTCTGCTGTGCCTATACTGTCATTCTACAGGATGTCGAGTAGTTAAAATGTGTTAAGTGCCTCAGGGATAAGTTTTGTGGGTTATGTGCATGACATTCTACGCTCCGTCTCAGTAAACCAAAATCTCTTCCACAATCACCACCTATGGTCAAGGAAACTGTTTTATCATGCCGGGTGGGTTTATAAGATGAGAACCCACTGATTCAACCAAGTTAAGGGAAAACCAGGAAGTGGTAGAGCTCTTCACACGGGTTCAATGGATATCATTTTGTGACAAATTGCAGGGGTACGATGATGAAGTGGCAGAAGAATTTTTGCATGCTCTGAAGCCGAAATCCAAGACACTGGCCACAGTGAACTTCAGGGGTCTAAGCCTCAAGCTAACCCCGCAATATATCAATCGAATTACTGAACTTCCGATGGGTTTGCCATGGGATAAGGAGGAAAGGAAGTTGAGCCAGTAGGCCAAGAAAGAATTCTTTCCACCTGAGGAGGAATTCTCGGAGGACAAAAATGGGGTGCGGAGAACCAGCTTGCTGCCACCATGGAATGAAGTCAGCCTGCAAATCATGAAGTATATAACCTGTGAAGGCCGTTTTAGCATCGTGTACGCATATCACTTTCGGTTGCTCACTGAATTGAGGCACCAGATTGATCTTCCTGTAGAACAAAAACTGAGCATTCCTTATTTCCTGCTACAGTCCCTAATTGAGTGTGCCACAAAGTTAAAAGAAGGCATACCAGATCAGGTATCCCACCATGGGCTGATCAAAATTCTTGTGGAGGATGCGCTTCATTCATATAAGGTTCCCCTCTCATGGGAATCATTCCGGAATTTGACAAGAGATGGAGACATAAAAATGTTGATTGAAGAAACGAGTTCCTCCAGCAGTGAAGAACAAGAAGCAGTGGCCGAGGGAAAGAGAGAAAAAGGCCAGAAGACCCCGACCACAGTGCAGAAGAAAGAACAAAAGAAGAAGCATGAGGAAAAGGATGACAAAGAAAAAGGTGGCACACCCATCTTGTCAGCAAGAGAAAAGAGGTTGAAGAGCAGAACGGACAAAGCTGAGGTGGTCCACATCAACCCAAGTACCTCATCAGCACCTGCAACCAAAGCAAAAAGCAAAACCCATGCAGCAAAGCAAGAAAAGGTGGTGACACCCGTGTCTACAGGAAAGCAGAAACAGGCTTCTACAGGAAGCCCGAAAACAGAGACAGGGGCTTCTACAGGAAGCCCGAAATTGGCAAAAGTGTTGTGGGGAAAAGTATCCGACTCGGATGACCCTATCCCTATTCTAAGGTGACAGTCCTTAGCAACAACTGAAAGTAAAGCTTTGATATTTTCCTTTATGAAAGTACAGAGAAGGAAGAAAAGATTAACCAACCGGTGTCTTTCGCTTTTGTCGATCCTGTCCTTTCTCTTTGTCCCTTGTTCCCAGCTCCTTGCTCCCTTTGCCGGTCCAGCTACACCAAGATCCTGCACAAACAAGAGAGGGAAAACTACAAGAAACATGTACTCATAACTGATGCATGGATTAGAGTGAATCAGATATACAAGTAAATACAATACATCAATGCAATACAAGTATATAGGAGAACATTCAAAGCTTTATTGATAGAAGTAAAAGGGTTCTGAGAAGGTTACAACCATCAATGGCTCCAATCCAGCAGCACCTCCCCAGCAGCAAGAAATCTCCTCTTCACCTCTATAAAAGCAATCACCCAATAGCTCTAACTGTAAACCAACAGCACTTCCTTGCTTTGCACAAAATTCCAGCCTCCTTAGACCTCATAGAAGAGCTCTATATATAGGAGATTTGGAGAAAGGATGAGTCAGCTTGAGGCTGGCATAAACTTGACTAGTGTCCTCTCCCACTTTAGTTAATCTTCAGTTCTTGAGTCCACTTGGAGATCCTTGCTTCCACATGGAGATCAAGTACCTCTTACTCATCACAGGGCGAATCCCTTGAACCAAGTGTCAGTTTGGAAGCTTCCTGGGCAGTTGACACCTTGCAGAATGACTGTGCCACTTGGCCAATCTCGCCCAGCGCAGGTAGCCTTCATTAGATTTGACTTTCAGCGCAGGTACAAGGAGGAGCAGTTGCATTCCAGCGCAGATGCTCAGTGGAGCAGCTGACATGATCCAAAAATAGCCTGTTTTTGAGTGTTTTCAGGGGGAGAACTGATGGGAAGTGCTGTGGTTTGCTGACCTTGTTCTTCTAGGGGTAAGAACAACATGTTTAGGGACTGAGGATCCCTGTAATTATTGACATTTCATGCTCCATGCTGCGAGGCACAAAAATGTCTATAACAAAAAGGGGCTTCTACAGGAAGCCCGAAAATCATTAAAAAAGAGGCTTCTACAGGAAGCCCGAAAAGTACCAAAGTAGGGGATTCTACAGGAAGCCCGAGAGTGGCTAAAACAGGGTCTTCTACAGGAAGCCCGAAATCTGAAAAGAAGGGGCCCTCTACAAGGAGCCCTGAGAAAGCAAAACGCAAGAAAGAGAAGGCTGGTATTCTCGAAAAGGAGGCAGCAGCTGCGCTGGCCGCCCTCAGTACACCTCCAAAGCCGAAGGAGAAGAGAGAGAGGGAGATCCCTCTACCTTTTGAAGCCAGGAGAAGTAAGAGAATAAACACGGGCAAGCCGCAGCCTCCACCTAGCAGCCAAACCATTTCAGGGGGTGTCCCTACTTCACCCAGTAAAAGATCCCCCTCTAAAACATCGGCCACCCCCGAGAGGGGAAGCCCAAAAATAACTTCCTGGACACGAAGGATAGGCCAATCGGCTTCCGAAGCCCGGCTCAAGGAAACGGGAAAGGGGGAGGAAGCGCCACCCTCGTCACCGCCAGGGGCAGAAAAGGCAGGGCCACCAAGAACAGGAAAGGAAGAGCATGCTCCGGGCCCTAGCTCTCGGCCAAGGACAAGGAGCTGGAGCAAAGTTGCTCAAGGATGAGCAAATAGTTTAGCTGGGGGGTGATGATGAGCCCCAATTTTTGGTACAATTTGGGCTCATATTGGCCTACTTACCTTGCTCAACCATTCATCTTTTACCACTTATGCATTCATTTCTTAGTATATTCGTGTTGTTTGTAGGAAGAAGGGCAGGCATTATATCTATGTGACTAATACATGATGATTTCAGGTTCTTGGCATTAAAGAGAGCAAAAGACCACGCAAAAGGAGACAAGGAGACAGCAAAGGTGACATTGCGGGTTCATAGGGAGGTTGTCCATAGTCTTGATGACCCTCCTCGTGATTTTCACCTTAACTCCGAGCTCCAACAGCTCTCCCCACCGAGCTTAAAGGCAGCCAACACGTTCTACAGGATCAGCAGTTTTACAGCAGTTTGACTTTCAGTTGGACAACCAAGCTCCACGAATGGAGGAAGCCAGCTTGATCTTCATTTTGTGTAAATATGAAGGCCGTAGCCTTTGTTAGGAGCTTTTTGAACTTTTGGACTGATATTGTAATTTCTGAGCATAGCTCGGTGTTTGTTTTTGTAAGCCAGTTTTGGCATGACATCAGACTTTTGATTATGAATAAAGGCAAGCAGATTTGGATCTAATTCTGAGCTTTTAAGGGAGCTATAGCTCTCAGGTTAGGGCCCAACCCGAGAGCAATAGATCTCCTCTTCTTGTAGTGTTATTTACCTTTCTTTCCAGCATTTTGTTTCCTTGTTTTGATATGCATTTCAAAGAACACAGTTTGCTGATTTGATTTCTTTAATAAGATTGAGTAGGATTAGCTTATGGTTAAATTACTTTCAGCTGCTTAGATTAGGATAGGAGGTTTGTAATCCACTGGAGCTCCAAGAAAAGGTTGTTAGTGCCTCCACTGCCATCTCTGTTTAGGGATTGGGGTGCAGTCTATACCAACCACCATAAAAACGCAGTCTTTTCTACTTTTATGCAAGCTGCAACACAGTCGGTTTAATCGTGGATCCTTCCATGCATTTTGCTCTTGAGCCATACTTCGTCATTAAAATTCCATGCATGACTTTTCTTCATGATTTAAATCGTTGTTCATTGGTTTAATAGCACAGGTAGCACTGGTTAATGAATTCTCGTTTTTGGTGCAAGACATAAGCCATTTGTTTTATTTACACTGCTCCATATCATTCTACTTCCTTCTTCTTCTTCTTAACCTCTCCTCAAGCCACCTACTCGACCTCTATTCAGCTCGTTTACCTTCCAACTCATCCATTGCCACGTAGCTTCATTTTTTTGACCTTTCGTTGCTGTCATCCTTCTATCCACCAACCAACTCCGTGCACTCTCTCTCCATCTTATTTCTCTGCCCCTGAGCCATCACAAGTTCCATCTCCACCGTACCTATCCACCCATACCGCTCCATCACTTCACCATCACCCAAGACTTCCACTCATAGCACATCCTGTAGAAGGTAGCAGACTTCCTGTAGAATTCCTTAGTTTCCTATAGGATCCCCTGCAGACATCCTGTAGAAGCCTGCAAACTTGGTTTCCGAGCATCTCAACGTTGTAGAATTCTGTGGACTGATGCTAGGGACCCTCTGGAACCTCTCCTAGCCGTCCTAACCTTTCCCAAGCTTTCTCTCCCTTCGCACCACCTCTGCACAGCCAAACCCTAATAAGAAACAAATTCATAATCACTCCATCCACTTAAGCAAAAATACAAAAACAATGTTCTTTTTCATAGAAGTAGTTTGAGTTCATGCATTTCACATCACTAGAAGTAATGGCATCATCCTTAGACATTTGCACTCTCACTATTGCATCATAGAGGTTAAACTAGTCAGATTAGGGTTTACTAGGGTTTCCATGTTTTGGTTGGCTTCCAGTTCATTTTTGCAAAGTAGGTTACTTTCCGTTGAGATAGCCTTCGTCCATCATTTAGAAAGCTTCTTCTGAGAGCATATAGAAGTTGGCTTGAGCCCTAGCGGACTTGTGCCAGCTGACCAAGTGACAGCTGCGACAAGAGCTAGTACTTGTGCATACAGCACCGTCGCTTCCAAGTTTGTGCGAACTATCGGGTTGATAAAATTAGAGATAGGAAGCCCCAGGAGTTGTAGCATTATTGCTACAATACTGGAGCCCACCAAGCACCATGAATGGTTTGTGGCCTCGCTCCTGCCCTACCTAAGGGTTGCGCTATCACAATAGAAGATTGGGACCCAGGCAGAAGCTCTGGAAATCACGACGAGACTGCATGAGACACCAATGTAGGATGCTAATTTGGGGGTTCATCAGATTCACACGCAATTGCAAAACCTTTGCCTCGAAATGCAAAGTCTGAAGAAAGACAGAGCATCTCGGTTAGAGGTGCGCGAAGAAGTCTGGTGCCTGAAATGCAAAGGTCAGGGGCATGATAAGGATTGTTGTCCAGTCTTTGCAAGCTATGTTGCAACAGGGGACCAATGCCTCTAAGGCCAGAGGCTGCGGCAAGGCCAAGTACAGGGCCCGCACTATGGTGTGCTATATGCTAGGTAGCTGGGAAACATGTGACTGAAAATTTTCATTTACTGTAGAAATTTGTACAGACACCATGACATCTCTTCTGCAATTTCTGTCAATCCATAGGTCATGATGAGCGCAATTGTCATAGTTATGAATTAATGATGGATAGGACACCTGCATACAGGGTGCAGGCAAAAACGCAGCCTCTGGACCAAGGCACTGGGGAGTGTGAGGTGAGTATCCAGGGCGCTGCCAAGGCTGAGGTGGAGGAGGGCTTGGTAGAGGCTGAGGGCAGCTTATTTGATACAATTGTGGAGGAGCAGGACACTACACGAGAAACTGCCTGAATCCTACGTGACTATCATGCCACTACTGTGCTTAGTTTGACCATGCGACTACGGATTTCACTATATTGTTGGCTAAGATTCGCGAGAAGGGGGCGCAGCCTCCGCAGCCGACTCAGAACCTACAGATGATGAGGTTTGAGCCTTGCGAGGAAGACCCTAAGGTAAACATTATTCTACGGAGTGGAACGACGACTGGTGAGAATAAATGGAAGTAGCCTGCAGAAGGTGAGTGGGTCCGCAAAGCACCAGAAAAGGAGACTAGGTTTGATCTGGAGCATGCAAAAGAAACATTTATGGAAGCAAATAAAAGCTTCACTGAGGCCTCTACCTCAGGAAGTCAGGAGAAACTGGTTGAAGAAATGGACCCATTCATGATTACCACATTCTTAGAGACCTGCATGAAACTACTCTGCCATAGTAAGGCTATGAAGGGACTGCGGAAACTAATCAACTGGTGCATTGGCAAGGACAGTGCTATTGGTGAGCCGCGTGTAATCAGAAAGCTTGGTAAGCATAAGGCAAGGACTAGATGTGAGATGAGACTCACCGTGCAGATAGGGGAATACAAAATGGACCAAGTTATCTTGGATTTGGGGTCCGACGTGAATGTTTTTCCAAAAAAAACATAGGAAAGAATGGGGAGACCTAAACTCCAGTGGTCCCCGATCCAGTTAAGGATGGTGAATCAACAAAAATAATCCCAATGGGGAGGTTGCAGGGGGTAATAGTTGACATTGAAGGCACAAGCGCACTGGCGGATTTTGAAGTAATAGAGCTTGTGGATGATAGCAATCCCTACCCTGCACTTCTTGGGATCGATTGGGCCACTGACATGAATGTGGTAATAAAACTAAAGAAGTGAAAGATGATATTTGAAAAGAAATCACTCCATGTAGTGGTACCACTAGATCCTACAGAAGGACCACGCTATATAGAACCAATCCGCAATTATGAAAGTGATGACGATTTGGACCAGATTTATAAGATAACGGCGTGAGACCAAGATTGGGTGAATATGACAACAGATGGACGTATTTCATGGTACCGTGAGAGCTCCTACACATCAGATTCAGATGAAGAAATAGAACACTAGTACAACTGACTGCATGAAGTATCTATGTTGCACTGTAATATAATGACCAAGTCGTTCCACTGTGTATCATTAGAGGTAAGGAATCTGCCTCATTATGATGGGCTAACTGACATTGATTGCTTTTTGGATGCATTCGAAAGGGAAGTGCTGGAGAAGCATCACTTCCAAGCATTAGATTGGGCACTGCATGCTACACCTGTAAGATGGTGGGGTATGTGCAAGGGTAGTTTCGATGATTGGCGCGAATATAGGAGGATGATGACGATATACGTTGGCCACTCGAAGGTACGACTAATAGAAAATGATGATGGGAGGAATGATCTGCGTGATCATTTGGCCAAATGGACTGAAGCATACAGAGCAAAGCCTCAGCCGGAGTGGGTCCATCTATTTTTTCATACTTTGGAGGTTACACCAATGAATTGGTACTTGGAGACAGAACTCTGTCATGGCACTGAAGAATGGGATGTTTTATGCCAAGGATTTCTGATGACGTTCAGTTTTGAGGATGGATTTGAGTCCATCGATGAAGCGGGTCAAGAGGTTAAGACAACCATCTTTAGGATACCGTAGGATCCTCTAGACCTGATTCAACCTGATTGGACTACCCAGCTAAGCCACAAGTTGGAATGTTATAATGTAACAGCGAAAGAAGAATACAAAGACTCGAGAAAGATTAATATCTCAGAGACTAAAGCTCATCGCAGAGTTGAAGCACCATAGCCAGAGAACCCAGACATAACTGAGTCGCTCAAGACTAGACAGATGAACATTGGCACGGAGGCGGAACCAAAGTTTTCCAAGATTGGGGACTATTGGGACGATGCGACAGTAGATAAGGTCGCAAAACTGCTCTACGAATATCAAGACATATTCCCCAGGAATTTTTTCGATCTGAAAGGGATAATAGGAGACCTGGGTGTCATGAAGATCACCCTAAACCCAGACATGAAACCTGTGAAACAAAGACTGTACCGCCTCAACTCGAAGTATAAGGAAAGGGTCCATGTTGAGTTAAATAAAATGCTCTCAGCAGATATTATTGAACTGGTGGAAGAATTTGATTGGGTAAGCCCAATAGTGGTTTAGGAAAAGAAACAAAAGGATGAAATAAGGATATGCATAGATCTTAGGAAATTGAACGATGCTTGTGTGCATGATCCTTTCCCAACCCCGTTCACCGATGAGGTCCTGGATAATGTAGGCAGCTAAGAAGCATAGGATTTCACTGATGGGCTCTGTAGGTACCATCAAATCAAAATTGCACCTGAGGATAGAAGCAAGATGACCTTCGCAACAGAATGGGGATGTTTTCAATACATCGTAATGCCTTTTGGGCTGAAGAATGCGCCAACGATATTTTCGCCCGTAGTCATTGCAGCATTCAAAGACTTCATTCATAAATTTTTGGAGGTATACTTTGACGATTGGACAGTGTTTGGATTGTTCAAGCACCATGTGGCAAGTCTACGCTTGATGTTAGATACATGTAGGAGATACCATATCACACTCAATATGAAGAAGTGTTTTTTTTGTGTCCCTTTTGGGATTTTGCTGGGTCATGTCGTATGCAGACAAGGATTGATGGTAGACCTCGCAAAGGTCATGGTGATAATCAACTTGGAGGCGCCGAGGAGTGTGAAACAGCTGCACGCAAATCTGGGGCATACCAGATACTTTAGGAAGTTCATCAAGAGCTATGCCTAGATCACCATGCCTATGGAGAAATTGTTGAAAAAGGATATTACATTCTGTTGGAATGATGAATGTCAGAAGAGCTTGGATGTGATGAAAGAGAAAATGGTCACCGCGTCGATCCTAGTCTTCCCATATTGGAAGAAGGAATTTCATGTCCACGTGGATGCATCATGTTTTGCATCATGTTTTTCCCTGGGAGTCATACTGACACAAGCTGGTGAGGGAGAACTAGATCACCCTATAGCATTCGCTAGTAGGAAGTTGTCTAAAGTGGAGAAAAATTATTCCATGACAGAGCACGAAGGATTAGCTATGGTGTACAAGCTCCAAAAGTTTAGGCATTATTTGTTGGGCGGAAACTTTAAGGTGTATACAGATCATTCCGCATTGAAGTACCTGGTCAAAAAGCCTATGTTGTGGGGGAAAATATATAGGTGGATGTTGCTGTTCTAGGAGTACAACTTTGAAGTTATTGTGAAGCCAAGATGACTGAATGTGGGACCTGATCATTTGTCGTGCATTAAAACTGGAGAGGAACCTACTAATTTATAGGAATGACTGCCTGACACACAACTCTTTGCAGTACGTGTCACAAACAGTCCCTTTGAAGATATTATCCACTTCCTGATGAAAGGAATGACTCCGGAAGCTTATATAAGTCAACAGAAGAAGGAATTGGTAGTGCGCATGACAAACTTCTCTATCATTGTAAGGAACTTGTACAAATGGGACCAAACGAACTATTGTGACATTATGTGCCTGACTTTGAATGAAGCAGCATCCTCGTTGAGGCTCATGGAGGAGCCATGGGAGGATATTATGTAGGGAAAGCAACAGCGCAGAAGATTCTATGTGTTGGGTTGTGGTGGGCGACCCTACATAAGGATTCAAAATCATATTGCAGGGCATGTGATGCATGTCAAAGGACTGGCAAGTCATTGCAGAGGGATGAGATGCCTTTGATACCATAGGTGATGTGAAAACCATTCAAAAAATGGGCAATTGACTTTGTGGGACCAATTCAGCCTGCAGGAAAGAAGACGGGTGCGCGCGGTACATCATCACCGTGACTGAGTATTTGACCAGATGGGCGGAAGCACAGCCTGTGAAGGACTACACAAGCATGACAACAACAAAATTTATTTTTGAGTATGTCCTGACGAGATTCAGGTGTCCAAATATTTTGATGAGTGATCATAGTACACACTTTCTTAATGAAACAATCAGCGTGTTGACAAAGGAATTCCAGGTGTATCATCAAAAAAGTACGCATTATCATCTGTAGGCTAATGAGATAGTGGAAGCGTTTAATAAGATACTAGAGAGCACATTGAAGAAGGTTTGCAATGCTTAGAGAAATGACTAGGATTTTTGCGTACCCACGGTGTTATGGGCTTACAAAACGACTTGCAAGAAGCTGACTGGACAAACGCCTTTCAAACTCATGTATGGCATAGAAGCTGTGATTCCAATGGAATACATTGTACCTAGTCTATGCATAACAACATTCAAAGGAATGGCGGATCGTGGAGCCCTGGAAGAGAGGTTCACACAACTAGTGGAGCTTGAGGAGGACTGATTTCTAGCTGGATTTCATCAACAAGTTCAAAAGGAGCACAAAAAGGCATGGAACGATCGGCACATCAAACTATGCACCTTCAAGGTAAATGATCTGGTCTTTTTATATGACAACAAATTTGATAAATTTCTAGGGAAATTTAGGATGCAATGGCTAGGGTTGTATGTCATCAAGGAGATTACCGATGGTGGAGCAGTTCAGCTGGTCAAATTGAATGGAGAACCCTTCCCAGGGAAGGTGAATGGTAGCTGATTGAAGCCATACACCGCTGATCCAGCTAGGTGACTATATGAGGGAAGCACAGTCTTAGCACTCTAGGTAGTTGAAAGGAAGTGCGGGACTATAAAATACACTGCTTGGGTCAAAGAGCTACGCAATCAGGGAACTGCGTGGAACGAAGAAATGTCATAAAGCCTGCAGAAGTGCACAGGGACTTGCGCTGCCCAAGGAAAAACCATACAGGACAGCCAGAAAGTGTCTGTTAAAGTCACTGTTCATGATTTGAAGATGAAAAAACAACCAGTTGGAGCGGGGGGACAACACTTAAGTCAGAATTTATGGACCATATCTTTGAAAATATGTCGTCAATCTAGCATTAATGAACCGATTGTGGGGGGAATGGTCATATTTGAATTTGAAAATGCCTATAAATTACAAAGGGTTACCCAACGGAAAACACTTGGCATTTTGAGAATTGAGGTGTTGAGCTCTCAGGCACGCATGAACCGTGAAAACTTTGAAGCTTTGATAGTGAGTTCAATGTTTGAGAAGTTGCCAAAGGAGACACAAGAGTTGTTGAATAGCATCATGTCGATGCTGGCTGATACTGTAAATTTTGGGGAAGCAGTGACGACCGAAGGAGCTATCCCAGGGGTAGCCATGGTAGTCGAGGGAGCTACCTCGGAGGTTGTAACTACAAAAGTACTAGCTGAAGTACCTAAGTCACCATGGTCACCCAAGCCGAGGCCTACCCCGACCAAGGAGGGTCTGAAGAACAAGAAAGGAAAGCAGGTCGCGACACTGCAGCTAGTGCATGCATCACCTAGAAATCACCCACAAAAGGATAAGCCCACCGTGCAGGAAAAGTGCAAGGTGGTTGACCTAGAGCTGGAAGAAGAGATCAAAGAAATCCCCATGGATGATTAGGATATTGTGATGGAAATGGAGGATGTTGAGGTTGATGGGTCTGACCCCATTTCTAAGCTACATGAGTACATTCCTCTGCGTAGGGGAAAAACGAAGGTGTCGAAGGATATTGATGAGAGTAAGGTCACCCTGCACACACCCCTACTACCAGAGCAAATTTTCTTTTAGGGACCGCGCTTCGGGCGTGTCCCCCTTCTAAAATTGGAAGACTGGGATTTAGCTGACACTAAGTGTTTCCCTTATTTAGTGACATACCAACCTATTCACCATGTATTCCACAAAAACACTTGAGTGACCACTTTGGAGCCAAGGAAGTCATTGAAAGGCTTGGACAAGGAAGCCCTGCTAAACTTGATGTGGGTGCCACATTACAACCATGCGCCCATCATGATGATCATGATCAAGAAGTTGTTGTGCTTGGTTCATGATGGGTATTTGTGGCTGGAGGAGACAATACCCATCACTGACATGCTGATCCATAGGATCACGTGACTGCCACACTCAGGAGAAAATACGGCCATGCCGTTTAGCAGAAAGGCCAACGAGCATGCCCTTGCTGAGGTGATGAAGGAAAAACTCAAGCTGGTAAAGAAGTCGCGCAGTTGTTCCATCATGAGTATTTATGACCCTGCGATCAAAGTGGCGATGAAAATCTTGGCAGGAAATGTCATGAGGAAGTGTCGCGCAGATGAAGTGTCGGCACCAGTGATAGCCTTGGTGGACCAGTGCACAGAGGGCATATAGTTTAACTGGGCACGTTACCTCTGCAGTGAGTTCCTCGCAAACTACTGCGAGGTGCAGGATCATAGTAATACATTCCACTATGCATGGCTACTGTTGTCCATAGTGCTGGTTGCGTGGGAGCTACCCAAGGATCCTCAACGCATCAAGGACATCAAGATCTTCTGGATCTTGATGGATATGAGCATTCATATGTCCATCAACTGCAAGCTATGATTGTCACCAACTAAATTTGATAAGCTGCAAGAGTATGTGGAATTCAAGGCTGACTTCCACCATGTCTCAATACGTGCACGAAAGGACCTTGAATATAAGTGGAATGACCTACCATACTTGGCCACAGATGATGCGATTGCAGCGGTCCTCAACTGTTGGCTAGAAGAATGGTGCACTGCCATGGACTTGCAACGAGATCTAGCAAGTCTATCGCACAACGAAAGAAGGAAGAATCCAAGCTGAAGATAGAATAGTTGGCCGCGAAAAAAATAATGGAGGCCGAGGATAAGGCCGAGGCAGAGCGTGATGCCACGAAGCAGATGGGTGGGCAAGCGGAGGAAGAGGAGCATGGCTCTGACCGGAGTCAGAATTCGCCTTCCCTGGAGACAGAAGAAGAGGATGAACAGACGAAGCAGGGAGGAGTGGACCCAGAGACAGCTTTGTTCTGCACCAAGCTCAACAGAGATCCAAAAAAAGTAGGGCGTGGAAGAATTCTGACCCTAGAAACACGTCTCTTGACCCGATCACCCTAATGGAGGAGGAATTGAATGACATAGGTGATACAGTGAGGGATGCCACCACGGAACTGCTGCATTAGCAGCAGTATGCTTTGGGTGATATCCAGACAGGTCTGCGTGAGCTGCAAATCCATGCATCATAGGTACTGACCAACGCGGCGTCAACCAGTTTGGCACCTGGCACCTCTAAAGCTGCAGGGATGCTACTCACATGGGATCCTCGAGCAATAGTCCCGCTAGATGGAGCACTGACTACAAAGATAGAAGCTGATAGGCCCACTGTTAGTACCCTCAAGGGAGTTGGACTTAACTTGGCCATGCTTCCTAGTGAGGCGCTTCACCTTTTACAAGATGGCGTGATCACGAAACTGTGGACCCACGAACAACACGTGTTACAGGTAATCAGTGAGCAGAAGATCAAAAACTCCCAGATGGATATACAATGAGACTCCCCCATTGACCTCATGAAATACCTTACGGACAAGTGTCAGCGCATGGCTAAGGTTGCAGCTGAGGCAATGGAGATCTTTCCCGAAGTTGGACATTCTCGAGGCTGAGCTAATAGATGTGCGGGTTTGGAAGCTCACTGTTGGAGTACGTGATGCACACACATAATTGGTAAAGGTCTAGTTGGAAATGAACCTTAAAATCGTAGATTTGCAGTTGAAGGCCCAGACTTTGACTCCATCAAAAATCAAAGAACAACATGAGTTAGCTGTGAAAGATGTTGTAGCAGTAGTAGAAAATGTAGTAAAGGATTGCATGACCCTCTCCAAGTAGTCACTCAAGGTGGTCACCAGCTTGCAAGAAGACCCCAATGTGCAGAGGCTTGAAACAAAAGTATGGGAGTTGCAGCAGGGCTACGATGAAGTTAAAACGACAGTGTGCATTGTGGTCATCATGCAGAGGCTGGAAAATCTATAGGAGGCCAAGGCTTTGAAAGAGCAGGTAGATGCCGCTCAGCTCAAGGAAGTAGTACTGAGGGCTCACTTACAGCCTTGGTTGGACGAGGCCTATTTGATCATGGCCACTATTGAAGGCAAGCTGGCTATTTTGCAGAAGACTTAGCAGAAAATTCAGTCAGATGACGTAAGGCTAGCAACAAAGTAACTAGTCAAGGAGATGAAGCAGGTAGCAACACAATGTACCGCCAAAGTTGCAGTAGTCCAAGTCAAGCTAGGAGGTCTTCACGACAAGATCTTCACGCCAGCCGAGTGACTCAAGGGTGAGTCACCATGTTTGTGTTGGGGACTTGTTGGGAATAGGTCCCCTGGGGTAATTTCTAGACTAAAAGCCTAAGTTTGGGGCAGAAAGCTTGAATTTTGTATAAAGGAATGTAAAGTCTTTGCATTTTGCGGCTGTGGAGCGCGAAGATATCAAGAGTCAAAAAGGGTTTCCGCCCTTAGTTTAGATCGCTTGTGTCGGCTTTAGAGATCTGCCCTTGGTTCGTGGACCATGGGATTGTATAAAAAGGGAGTCTTAGAAGAGTCTACAGGAAAGAAGAGTTCTAACTAAGTTTGAGTTTATGAAGAGCTAAGAGTGAGAGTCTTAGCGTAGCAAGAGGCTCTGCAGCTAAGTGTGCAGAGGCCTAGGGTAGAACTCCGCAGATGAGGGCGCGAACCCCTGCAACTGTGTGCACAGGGAAGATAGAGTCTGTATTGGGAATATGAATCATTAATAAAGAGAAATATTCTGAAATTATTGTGTATTTTGCCTCTATGGATCACAAGCGATTATGTTATGCTAAGTTCTGGGTTTATGTTATAATGCTAATTTGATGTGCGAATGCATATGCTTCTATCTGTTATATGAACGCAAATAAGGATATATGTTTACGAGAAGATAATCTTAATTGCATGGTAAAATTGACAAAAACTTAAGATAATTCGGGAAATTATACGATAACACAGTAACAAAGGCGCGTAAGTACCTGAACCACTGGTTAGGGTTGCGCAAAGGATGATTGTATACCTTCGTGGAGGTTCTAAGAGATGAAAGAGAAAGTACATCGATAAGTCCTAAAGGCTTATTGATCTGCATGAAGGAATGGTTTAAGGTATAAAACTGACATCACAACCATCTCAGGGTGGGGAAACTTGGTTCCCACATCCCCCCATACTGCTTTGAGTGAGACTTCAGTCCACGCTCCACAGACTGATGCCAAAAGGGCTAGTAGTGTAGGGATTTGCTTGGCTGACTAACGCGACTTGAGTCAGGGCCCATCAAGCCAATAATTGGTCAGAGTAGGTTAGTGAGCAGGAGATTAGAATTGCAGTGCAAGGTGTGCTTCAGGATTCAAGCAAGACATTGAAATTTATCCATATTCTCATCTGAATTAATGCAAAGCAGTTGAGGAGATTTTCCCAGTTGGGTTCCCCTATAAAATCATTATATTCCTTTTGTTTTTATGGTTTCATGTTATTGCATGTGTTTCTATCATGTGTTTTCCTTTCCGCATAATAGTAGAAGAAATGTGTGCCTCTTGATTTCAGCTCGATTTCATTAGCAGTAGCAAATTTTTCTTGCAATTTCTACATCGGGGTGTACTTTAGAGTCAATATAGACCATGATAGCCTAAATTACTTTTCGGAGCAAGTATTGTCATGAGAAGAGCAACAAAAATGGGTAGCAAAAATGCAAGGGTTTCATTTTGAAATAATCTACAAGAAGGAGATGGGTAATGTGGCAACAAATTCTCTTTCTAGAATCAAAGAAGCCTTAGATTTATATTCTATTACATATTCTATTCTATTATGGCTAGAAGAATCGTGGCATATGTTGAGTCACCACTTTGTTACCTTTTCCACCATTCTAACACTCATTTTGATCATTTTACCCCATCCCTTCACCCGTTCATTACCCTTTTTACCATATTTCTTCATAAATATACCACGAGAAGCTAACAAGTGTTAAAGTAGTTAATTTTCATAAATTTCCTTTATTTTTAATGAATTTGGAAGTTTTTTGGTTGGTTTATCTAATGGAAATTATGAGTTTATTTCTTCTATCTCTTATGCAATTTCTATAACCAACCTCTAAGGTTGGCATATCTATGCAACCTTAAGTGGAATTTTGGAACATGGGTTTTGTTCCTAGACTTGTTAATGATGGTTTTATGTTATCTAGTTTGTACCCAGGTCGATTCCATAAGCCTTCTTCTCAATGATCAATGTTTTGGCCAAAGTGTGTCAGGTAGAAATTAGTAATGAACTTCAAATGTGATTTATGGAGTAAAGAAAATGAATTTTTAGATTATGTGACATGGGTTTTGTGCAGAATGAGCGCAATTAGGTGACTGGTGAGCATATTTCTCATAAAGTGTGTGGATTGGGAGATACATATAGTTCTTCCAAGAGGCTTTTCATATTGTGGTTGTTTCCAAACTACATCCCAAATAGAGCACCGAATCAACAAGGAGATCAAATCAAACTATTTATAGATGGTTTTATGTTAGGGAAATGATAAGTAATTAGATGTTGATTTGCCTCTACAAACAAGATCTACCAAAAAAGTAATAAGACAATATCTTGTAAAATTGTTCATGATTGACAATTCTAATTTGGATGAGAATTGGTTTTAATTTTCCCTCTTCCTCTCTGTATAAATGTATGGCTAGAGAATAGAGGAGTAGGTTGTATAATTAATGAGGTTGTTGTCAATTATAATTTATCTTTGTAATGTGAAGATTGTCTTTCAATTTATCACTAGAGTCGTTGGTTGCATTATATATTTTTGAGCTTTATCCTTACTGACAGTGTGTTGATGATGTTGTTTTGGATTATTGGTGGTGTGAATTAATATTGATTTTTTAGTTTCTTAAGCAATGTGGCACTAATTGGGAGGGCTCACAAACTCATCCCACATTTCCCTGTTCTTTTCTCCTCTGTAATGTAGTTTTGACTGTGTTTAGTATTTCTTTCTATAAATTGTATATTAGCTCTATTAGCTCATCCAGGACTAGGTTGCATGTTAAGATTTGTGATTTGTAATCAGGGTGCATAATAGTCCTTTTAATTTGTATCTTGATCTATTGGATAAATATATTAGTTTGTTACTCTGATTATAGTTGTGTTGTTTGTAGAAGTGAGATGATCATTGAACGGTAAGGATACATGTTGCAACACTTTGAGTTGCATGAACATCTTGTTAAATAATCATGAAATATTGTCACCTATAGAGAAGGGGCTCAATGTTGATAGCCTATTTAGCACATATCCCATAGATTTATCTTCTATATGAATGCTCTTCCTTTGATAGTTGTTTTTGTGGTATTTGTTCCATTGAAGATTGAGCTCAAGATGTATTTCTTTTACTTTGTATCTAGTAAATAAATCCCTTGTAGCACTAGTTTACAAGCTGTTTGGTTTATATGAAATTATTTCCCTTCTATAGTGATAGGCTAGAAAATCCTATTGGTTCCATAAACTCTGCACATACAATGTAGCATCTCTAAATTTACAAATCCCAGTTGATAATTTAGTGTGTGAAATTTAAACAATTAAATCAATCAACATTTTTGGCATTGTTTTCATGGAGATTTTAAATGGATTAGAGCATTGGTAGTTCAACTCTTTCATTTTTTGAATTTGATTCTTGTTGTTCCAACATTTACAACTTGGGGTAGGAGGAATGGTAGGATACAAAGATGACCTCACTTCAGAATTTATGTAGTGTAATAACTTGACACATTCACTTTAGTTTCTCCCAAGCCTTATCATGTTGGTACAATGTGCTCATTTGATATAATTTTGTTTTCTTTTTATTTGATTCATGGAAAGGAAAAAATTGAATGCCAAAAGATAACTTGGTGGCAACAAGGTCTTATAGTATGCAGCGTCTGAGTACATTATGAGTTTTACTTTGAAATTGTTTTCTTTTAGCAAATTTAAATTATTTCTTAATGTGTACAATTTTTTGTTTTGGTGCTATAATATCCCATATACACTAATCCATGTGCAAGACAATACATTCCATCTAGTAGAAAAATGATGCTAAAGAGTCTGTTGAGCAAAAGAGGAAATACTAGTCCAAGAAATTTGTCAAATACTTATACAAATTGGAAGCATCCCTATATCTCAGGAGCAACAAATCTTGGCTACAATAGGAAACATATATGAATCTTAGGGATTAAGAGAAGACAAAAGGATTCATAAACAACATCAAGAATAATATCTAAAATATCGTGAGCAATATCAAGAAGAATACCCAAAAACTTTCTTTGATCCTCACCAATCTACTGAAGAAACCAGAGAGTCATGGGAAGCAAACAATAGAAAGAAGAAACTGGAAATTGAGATTGAGGAATTTATTCCATGCCTATCATCAAACCCTTTATGTATTCAAGAAAGAAATTAACAAGCCTTGGAAGATCGGCATGGCATTACAAGGGAGGACATGTAAATAGTTACTAATGAATAAGAGAACCAAGGATACAAAGATCACATTGAAACTTGGCTCGAGATGATTATCAGTCCATAGCATTACTTCATTCTTCATCACGTCTTAGCACCATATCAATTAGAGTATTTGGTTCCTCATATTTTGGTATTTATTGAAGTGTATCCTTCAAACTTGAATATGAGTACATTTGTAATCCTATTGTGCACATGGATCCTTTGGAAATGCTCCACACTTCCAAAAAGGATTCCTTTTTCAAGTAGGATATGTAGAATAATAAATAAACAAAATAGTAAAGACAAAAATACATTTAACTCTAAAAACAAATATTTTAGTGTAGTTAAAGAAGGACTTTGCTTGAAAAATAGGTTATTAGTTGGAAAATTTCTCAATCATTTTTACATCATGTTGTTGGTCCTCTAAAATTCTTCAGAAATAAAAAGTATATATATACTCATGTTAGTTTATGTGGGATGTGTTAATACCCTCCTGCTAACTAGTCTTGACCCATCGACCTTAGCACATTATCTAATTTCAAGACTAGATATTTCATTTGGTACCTTGAAGTTTGCATGCATAAATGGCAGGTTCTCACATTGGCAATAGTCGGAATACATCAATGTCCCTTGATTCTTATATATTCAAAGTTACTCGACTTTCACTTCTTTGTTTGTAGCTAGCAAGATGTACTAGAGTATCTTGACATTCATTGACATTAATGGTGAGTTGTCTCACATTGGTTAACATTATACATCAATAGGTGATAATCCAATTATTTATTTCCATGCTCAATTTCAACACATTCATTTGCTTGTTGAGAATTGTACCATGGATTCAGGTTTCAATGAAAATTATGTGGAGTACTAAACCATAGTTGCAAACATTCATTTTTGATAATAAGAGGGGTAGATTGATTATTGGAAACATATTTTTTAGATAATTTAGCCTTCACACTTTTATAACTCCAGCATAAAAATAAGGGCAATGTTTCAGTACTTATTTTGTAGAATATTACACCATCAGTAGTTAGCATTTGCATTTTTCTCAATTGTGTTTCAAAAGAAAAAATAGAGATATAAGGTTTTCATTTTTCTAACATGAACCTTTAGTATGATCACCCTCAACATTCAATTTTTATTTCTCTTGGTCTTGCTAGTGTTTTGGAGTTCTAAAAGACAGTAATTTGCAGATTATCGACCGAGACAGGAACTCCAACATAAGCTTCAGCAACCATATTTATGCACCTATAGTCTTTCCTGTAACCTCCATAGTCTAGTAACCATTGTTTTCAGCAATTATAAGAGCATTGTACTGGTTATAGGATGACTAATAGCATGCATGTTTGGATCTTCCTTACAAATCGAGACTCATACAACAAAAATTGGCTTCAGGGACAAGGACTTAGAGCTACCAAGGCACCTTTAGCCTCTATTCCCTTTATTTATCAAGGCTTCATTAGATTCCTTCATCATTATTGGCCTAAAATTCAACATAACAGTTATCATGAAGCAGTCAACATTCATTAGCATTGATCTCTTAGCACAGTAGTTAGCCTCGATATCAACATTGGAATCAACATTCTACTTTAGTTCAACTTAATGATCATGCCTAGAAACTTCAAGCATACATCAATGTATTAAAGTAAAACTTGAGGTAAAACTTGACATTCCTAAGTTGGACATTCCTATCCTAACATTTCATTTCTTCTCCATCTCTTTCACTTTGCAAAATACCTTTCCAATATATTTCATCTCTCATCTCTTATCATCATTCTTCTATACCATCATAAAACCATTCCCTTAATCCATTATCTATCCCATTCTTGTTTCATATAGACATCTTATTTTTCTAGATAAATCCAACTGAGTTGCTAGACTTGCAACAACTTCTTGTGTCTACATTAATAAATCCTTCATATGAATCAATATAATAATAGTTTAGACACTTCAATTCTATTCAAACGTAGGTATTTACAGTTCTTTAAAACTAAAATCACAATGTTTTAGTTGTAGCACCTATTGGTAGTGGTAATAGTATTTGTGCTAATTTTACTTTACTACCATTGCATCAGAAAGGAAAAAATGGTGTATTTCAATGTGTACATATTATTCCTATAGAAGCTCTTGCCAAAAAATAGATATCAGGATTGGGAGTGGAAATTTGGAAGAGGATTGGATTTGAAAGTAGTTGAACTGATAGGAGAATCTATAACTAGTTTGAAGCTCCTTGAAAAAGGTCAAATAATAATAAGCACATCAGAGAAATGGGATGCCTTTTCTAGAATATGGAAACAATGGAAACTGGTCACATACTTAAATGCATATGATGGAGAGAGATCCCAATTTCTTCAATGCATTGACAAAGATTGGGTGCCATTCGTTGCAAAAGTTAAAGAATTTTCCTTGAGTCATGTGTTGACTCACATTGTTGGCAAGGTCTCAGTTTAATGAGAATTGGTCACTCATCTATTTGGCGCAAGTGAAATTAGGGTTTTTATGGCAAGTAGTTCAACGTGTTGTGGTTGTCTTTGTCTTCCCATTCATTTGTTTTCATGGGTACATAGTATCAAGATGTGCATGAGTATAAGAAGAAATATTCTATAATTTCTCTTGGAATTGTGTCTACTTGTCTACATGTTACATATTCAAAGCATAAACATGGAATTATTGACATGTTGTTAAAGTTCTAGGCAGTAGCAACAAAATTCTTTTAACATATGCATATGATGTAGGTCTAGGTTTTGCTTCTCAAAGCCTCCTCACTGTTGATTCCATCAACAATTATACATGGACAGAACTAGGAACAGGCAAACAAGAAAAGACAACATTAGTTGGACATGTTGTGAAAATCATGATTCAATTACTTTATTAGATATGTCCATCTTCTATTGAGTCCTTACATAACCTTTATCAATTTGAGCCACTTAATGGACTCAATTGTAATGTAGGTTATAACAAACTACCATAACATATTGGTAAGCATTGGGAAAATACAGAGGAAAATGTCCATGCCATTGAGGGTTTTGTCATTGGTCTATAAGCCTTTGTTGTTGCCATATATAAGAATAGAAACCTAGTCACGCTAGTTGGAATCTATAAAAATTAAAAAGGTTAATGCTAGAAGATTCCTAATATTTTCAAGGAAAAAAGAGACCAAGATGTTCTTGAATATCATCTTGAAAGAAGAGGAGTTGTTATACCTACAGGGTATTTGAGTTGTAAAGTTGTACTTTCCAATCCTGATTGTAGAGCTTTGTTGTCAGTTGCTTTGTAGCCAAAGGTCTCATTCTATGATAGATGGATGCAACTAAATGAAGAGGCACATAGTGGATTTTTCTCATGGGAAAACTATATATTTTCTAGAATGGAAATTGACACATTAAACAAAATAGATAAAAGGAATTGTTTTATTCTCGGTACTTCTCCAACATGAGACAAGTTGGAGCTAAAAATTAACCACCAAATATTTGGAGAATTTATGGGATTCAAAGGAAAGGAGGAAATGGATGCCCTTAAAGTTGTAAATAGGTTAAAAGTGGTAAACATAGTGAACTACAATCTAATAATGTTGAAAAGGCTCAAAAGTTCAAGATTGTAAATTAAATTAGATTAAATAAATAAATTACCTTGTTTCTATGTCATTGAGTCCATGAATAAAATTTTAGGTTATTATTCATTCCTATGAACAGAACATTGGCTACATTCATTCTGAGACAAATAGAAGGGATGAAAGCTCCACAAAAAAATATGTTCACATCTAAATTTCCACGTCGATGTGTAAAATAGTAAAACTTGCGTGCAATTTGATAGATAACATATTATAATGTTTGTAATAAAGGAAAAGCTACAACATTCAACATTGCTAGTACCTTTGAAAATTGTAATTAATTATTAGCTTTAGAAATGTATTAAAAATCAGAAGAATTAGGTCTAGTGAAAACATTCACTTGGTGGAAATGAAAAAGGTTACTTAACACTAGAGAAAGTGAAGGGGGACTTCAAAGTGGGAAAATTATTTTCAACTTTTGTATCTACAAGTGTTGATACTATAGAAACTAGAATTATTGTAGAATCATATGTTATTCAAATAATGACCTATATTGTCCCACTTGGTTGGAGTAGAGTTTTTGGTGAAAAGAATAACTCTAAACTATTGAGAGTTTATGTGCATGGCCACATATTGTAAGTGAATGGATTTTTGTGTTCAATTACAGTGGAAACGTTACCTTCACCACTATATGGTAATCATGCACATAATAAGTTACATAAAATGTGTGCCCAAATTGGTGCTCCTCTTAAACAAGTACCAATAAAGTAGCACCATGTTGGGTGTGGAGCCTGATTATCTTCTATATTCAAAGGTTTCAACCAGATGTATACCCCAGGAAGACTGTACACCCCTCCACGCGGGGGGGGTATGGGGGGGACTTGTCCTCCCTGCGGGGGTCCAGGGGGGGTAAATACCCCTTGGCTGGGGGGTCCAGGGGCCAATGGTCCCCCGGCGAGGGTTCGGGGGCAACGCCCTCGAAGCTAAAAATAGATGTAAAATTACCTTGCAAAAGTCTAGTAATTTCTAGTCAATCTGGGCCATTCATTAGGAAGATGATTTGACGGTAGAAGTTATATTTAATTTAGGGTTTTTTACCCTAGAAGGCAACTGCTCACTATATATGAGGGAATTGTATTGCATCTATGCATATCTAGATTCCGAGTGAGGAAGAGAGAGGAGATTGAGAGTGAAGAGGGTGTTACAACAGATCTGTTGTAGGTTATATCTCTTCAGTTTTCTAGATAATATAATAAAAGAAGGACTGGTTGTTTCTCCATGGATGTAACCCAAACTGGGTGAACCACGTATATCTGTGTCTCTCTTGTTTTATGCATTTTCTGTGTTTATATTTCAGCAATATTTTATGTGTTCCATTGCTCCGTAATATATAATTTTCTAATATTTTATGTGTTCCATTGCTCCGCAATATTGAGAGTTGATGTGCATAACCACATATTGTAAGTGAATGGATTTTGGTGTTCAACTATAGTGGAAACATTACCTTCACCACTATATGGTAACCATGCACATAATAAGTTACATAAAATGTGTACCCAAATTGGTGCTCCTCTTAAACAAGTACCAATAAAGTAGCACCATGAAACATCTCTCGATTTAAGTGCAACTATGTTAGAAGTTTTAGCTAATCATGGCATAATTTATATAGAACTCATGGAAATTATTCAAGAAGATATATTTAGCGAAGTTGCACATTTTCAACATGAATGTACTAATGAGGTGATTATTCATTGTACTGAAAATTTGATGGAAGCATCCATGAAATTTTATATAAGGACTCATTGTATTCGACTAGTGGGATTAGAGGGTGTTGGTAAGACTTATTTGTTCTCTACACTGTTGTGATAGGCTAGAGGAATCAAAAGCTCTAGATATGAGAGGATACTACCAGAAACTCAGTGGAAAGGATGGGTTTCTAGAGGGATCTCCTTTAATTTATCCTACAAGTGTGAACCTATAAGATTTATCTAGAGAGGCTACTTATTGAAGAGACAAAATTAAAGAGCGAGAAAAAAATGTTAAGATGGATGTATTTAATGCATCTATCAAATTTTCCCACTAGACTGGGAATGTGAGATAATAATTAGCGGATGCACTAAAGCCCATTGTGGATATTGAAGCAAGAAGCTCCTAAACCAGTAGAATATCTTAATAAACAACTTCGGGAAAAATTAGTGAAGACTAAGGTCAAGGCATTTTCAATCTTGAAGGAGCTTGTGGTTGTACTACTTGACTACCTAGCTAATTGTATTGGTTCATTAGTGATTGGTATTGAGAAAGCATTCAATTACAACTCCTCAAACTCTAATTTGAAGGTTGAAGCTCTCATATTCACAAGGCTTATGATGGCTTGACCCTCACCCTTTGTTTCTCATCCCTACATCAAGGCCCTTTCTGCACCAATGATTTTTATTGTTGGATATAACTTGTTTTCATGAGGACATGCAAAGGCATACACATGGGGGAGATGTCGAGTCACCATTTGTTTCCTTTTCCACCATTGAAAACATCCCTTCTGATCATTTTACCTCATCCCTTCACATGTTCATTACCATTCTATATTTATTCATGAATATATCACAATAAGCTTTGAATTGTTAAATTAGCTAATTTTCATCAAAACCCTTTAATTTTAATGAATTTGAAAGGATTATGATTTATTTTTCCAATGAAAGTTGTGAGTTCAGTTATTGTAACTCTTGTGCAGTTTCTGTAACCAACCTCCAAGGTTGGCACATCTACATAACTTTAGGTGGAAACCTAGAGCATTGGTTTTGTTCCTAAACCTATTGACATGGTTTCATGTTATCCGGTTCATACCCAAGTCAATTCAACAATCCTTCGGCTCATGGTCAACATTTCAGTCAAAGTGTGGAAGGCATAAATGAGTAATGAACTTTGTACATGATTTCCAGAGTAACAAATACGAATTTGGAGATTTTGTGACATATGTTTTGTGTATAATAAGCCTAATTAGGTGATTCACGAGTGGATTTCCCAAAAAGTGTGTGGATTGGGAGATACGTTTCTTTATTTAAAAAGGAATTTCCCTATTATGACCATTTCCAAACTACGTCCCAAATAGAGTGCCCAATTAGAAATGAGATCATATCAACCTATTTCCAGATAGTTATATGCTATGAAAATGATATGTAATTATATATTTAGTTGTGTCTCGAACCAAGATCTACCAAAAACAAAATAAGGCAATATCTTGTAAAACTATTTATGGTTGATGGTTTTGATTTGGAGGAGAATTAGTTTCAATTCGCCCTCTGCCTCTTTGTATAAATATATGGTAAGAGAAAAAAGGAGAAAGTTGTAGAAATAGTGAGGTAATTAATTATAATTTATCTTTGTAACATGAAGATGGTTGATAAATTGATGATTGAAGTAGTTGGTTGTATTATGTATTTCTGAGATTTATCCTTAATGATAGAATGTTGATGTTGGTGTTTGGGATTATTGGTGGTGTGAATTATTTTTTATCTTATAGTTTCTTAGTTAATGTGATGCTAGTTGGGTGGCCCCACCAACTTTCCCCACGTTGCCCTATTTTTTTCTCCTCTATAGTATATGTTTGATTTTGCTTAGTATTTATTTCCATATACTATATATTAGTTGTGTTAGCTCATCCACAGTTGGGTTGGATGTTAAGCTCTATGATTTATAGCCAAGGTGCATAATATCCTTTTAATTTACAACTATAATTATAGCTTGATCTCTTTCATGAATAAATTAGATTGTTACTCTATTCAAATTTGTGTTGTTTGCATAAGTTATATTGACCATTGAAGGGAAAGGATGCACATTCCAACTCTTCTAGTTGCATGATCACCTTGTTAAATCATCATGAAAGATTGTAACCTATAGATAAGGGGCTCTTTGTTGACACCCCAGTGATCACCATATCTCTTTGCTTTTCCCTTTCCTTATTTGCATTTAAATTGTTGTTTAGTAGAAGTGAGATTTCTTTCTGAAGGGAAATGATATGGATTTTAACTCTTCCTTGGTTGCATGAGCACTCTATTAGGTCATTGTGAAGATTGCAACTTGTGGTGAAGGGGATTTGTGTTGACACCCTAATAAGCACATATCTCATAGATTTACATTTTGTATGAATTCTATTCCTTAAATAACTATTGGCATGGGCTAGGTTTCATTGAATTTTGGGCTCGAGATCCATTTATTTGAGTTTTCACCCATTAATAAGTCCCTTGTAGCGTTGCCTTGAAATTTGTTGGGTTTCTATGACATTATTTCCATTCTATAGTTATAGATTAGAAAGCCTATAGATGCCCTAAACTATGCACATATGGCATAACATCTCTAAGTTTATGACTCCTAGTTGATAATTTAATGTCTCAAATTTATGTAATTGAATTGACTGACACCATAAATGGAAAAATGGCAATATTACTAAACAATAAAATAAAATGTATAAAGGAACAAATGAAGTATATGGAACATTGGGAGTAGAAAGGAGATGTATTTTAACACAAGGGTAGACTAGTTTTATGCCCACAATCAAAATTGAATAAAAAAATATTAAGGAAGTCCCATGACTCTTTAATGATAGGAAATGCAAGGTTCCTTAAAACATATCAAAGGATTAAAAATATTTTATTTTTTGAAAGGAATGAAAAAAAATATTTAAAAATTTGGGAGAATGCTAGGTTTACTAAAGAAATAACGGAGAGATGGTAAAATATCTATGGTTATTTAAACCATCAAAACATACCTAATCCAATATGGTAAGAGATATAAATGGACTTAATCTTAGGGTTACAAAAGTTGAAGGTAAAAAATTCATTTTTGTGGTTATTGATAAACTCACAAAATATGTACATTATGTGGAATTCAAAGTACATATACAACAAGTCGAGTGGAAAAGGTGCTCGCAAAAGTGTTCACAAGCGAAATTCATAGGCTTCATGGTCATCCTAAGGTAATAGTAATTGACAAGGATCCAAAATTCATAGGAAATTCTTTGAACGAATTATGGAAGATGAGTGGAATAACATGGCGATGAATTCAACATATCGTCCACAAATATATGATCAAATAGAAATTATTAATAAATGCTTAGATGGTTATATACAATTTATTCTTTAGATAAGAAATCTTAATGAATAATGTGGCTTCCTATGGAAAAATAGTTGTATAATACTACCAATCATACATCTAGTAAAATGACCCCATTTGAGGCTCTTTATGGATATCCACCTCCTAGTATCTCATGTTTTTTTCGAGATAAGTTCAAAATACATATAATAGAGTCATAATATGGAGATAATTAAAGATGCTTTGATGATTCTTAAATAAAAACTTCAAATGACACAAAACAAGATGAAGCAGCAGTGAAATCAACATCAAAGTGGAAGACAAATTGAGGAGGGTGGTTGGGTATTTCTAAGACTACAACCTTATAAGTAATCTACACTCAAGAAAAAGAAGAATCATAAATTAGGTCCAAAATTTTATGGACCCTACAATATTATTCATTGGATTGGGCAAGTGGTGTATGATTTAGATTTTCCTTATTCTCATATTCATAAGGTTTTTCATGTATCTTGCCTAAAAACGGTTGTGGGACAAACTATGCTATCACAAATGGAACTTCTAGAATTAGATGAAGAAGGGAATTTTATTCTTGAACCAAAAATTCATGGATCAATGTTCTATATATCTTCAAAATAGAACCATTATGGACTACCTAATCAAGAGGAAGAATATTCCTGTAGAAGAAGCTACATGGGAAAATGAGCAGTTCATGAAGAAATTCCCTCAATTACAAGATTTGAGGGAAAATATTTTCTAAAGGAGGGAGGCTATGTTATAGTCTCTGAGCCCCTATGTTAAGGCCCCAATAAGCATTCATTTTTAGTTTATTTTTTTGTATTAGAAGGCCAACTAGAACATTTGTGTACCCTTTCATTATAATTGTACCCTTTATGTCATATATATACAAACAACAACTAGTCTTAGGATCATCATAATTTGTCTTGTGTATTGAATTCATTGTAAAAGGAGGTTTTCCCCTCAAAATAGAATGTAATCATTGATTTATTATTAATTTTAAGGTGAATGTTTCATAACATAACCAAAATTATATGAAAGTTTTACAAAACTATTATAACTATTGTGGTATATTTAACATATTGTTTGTGCCATAAAATGGTACACTTAAAAAGGCAACACCATTGTGCTTTTAGAGTTGCACCACCACAGTGCATCCCTACATATATTAACACACCATTGAGCATGGAAAATCTCCATGAAAGTACTTATATATATATATATATATATATATATATATATATATATATATATATATATATATTTCTATTTTACATAACATTGGTGCTTTTACATGAGCACCTAAATAGTGCAACATTACATACAAACATGCACTACAAAGTGTAGAAAACTTTGATAGCTTTATGTAATAGCCCTCGTTGAATTTCAATGTAAAAAAATATAAGACCAAGGTCATGGGACACATATTCCAAGCTAACTGATCGGAACAACATCCTAGTGGGTGTTCATTTTAGTTTATTATGGCTAAAGAAACTGGAAAAGGCATTAGCAAAGGAAAAGATGCATTAATTGGAATTTATTTATGAAAATAAAGGAAAATAGGAGAAAAGGAAGGTGAAAGGTCATAGATTTGCATGAGAAGAAAATTGAAGGAAAATTAATGGAAGTTGAAGAAAATAGAGGGCTCAATGATCAAAAGGCTTTTGAGGATCGGTTCATGGCTTTTGACAGGTTTTGGATAGAGCTCTTATTCTATTCTCTCTCATACTCTTTCACACTTAGAGAATTCTTGGAAAATGCTTAGATCGCTCTAGTATTCACTTGGAAATGGAGAAAGAAGGAAAATTAAAGTGGGAGAGTGCAAGGGAACAGTTGGATCAATGACTACAACTTGATTGATTTGTAGGTATCGAATTGCATGTATGATTTCCTATCTATTTTTGGCATGCATGACACATGCATGTGGTTTATTGGTTATGATCTGTCATTAGCATGGAGGATTGTCAGGATTGACAGTGGTTTTTCCTAGCCTTTCCATTTCCTATATAGCCATGGTTTTGTGGATTTATCTTTGTTTTCTGGTTGGTGCTTATGTTCCTTATGGTTGTGGGTTGAGTTACTAGTTCCTGGAGCCTTGGTTGGAGAAATTCTCTGGAATCCCTATAACAACTTGCGTTGAGTTACTAGTCCTGCAAGCCTTGGTTGTAAAAATGTTATGGAGCCCTTGGTGGGTTGAGTTACTGGTCCTGGAAGACCTGGTTGGACAAACACTTAGGAGTCTAGGAGCAGTTGTGGGTTGAGTTACTAGTCTTGGAAGCCTTGGTTGGAACAAACGCTCTAGAGCCCTATACAGCTTGAGTAGAGACTGATCTGTGATGGTTAGTGATGTTCGACCGTGAGGTGGAATCATTAGTTGAGGTTTGAGGTGGTTTGGCCTCTAGAAGCCCAGGTTTGGTTTTGTTCAATTTGTTTCATGAGATCCCACATTCATGCTTGGGATATGGCATGTGGGTGATTGGTTGAAAGAGAGATTTGGTTCAGCCCGGTCTATGGTCGGGTGGTACGTTGAAGTACTTGACTTGGTTGGAATTTTCATATGTTAATAAGAGGTATTTTCTATTGTTATCCATGAGCATATGTATTTCTTATGATGGTGACATTATGGATAAGCTTCCATGGTTTATATGTTCATTATCGTTGGTTTATATATAGGTTATAAGCATGGTTTATGACAAACCTTGGTTACAGATCTCATCATGTTTTGGTTAGTAAATTAATGAATAATGATTGTATGACCTAATAGGTGATAACATAGCTATTATGAGACGTCATCAAACCTTCTTGACAAATCTTAGATAAGTATGAAGTCCCTATGCTCAGGTGTGTTTAGATGACCTGTAGATTACATGTCCGCCATATGTTTGAAGAACTGTATATCATGGTTAGGCATGGTTAGGTCATGTCCATGATTAATTTTTGTGTCAGAGGCTTTGTATTGGAAAATATCATCAAGTTCTGGGTAGTGACCTAGAGTATAGCCCTCAAAAGGTGGCACAGATTTCGCGGTCTTAGGCACAAAACTTGATGAAAAAGACTGTAGTCACACCATTGCAATGGTTATGCATGTGATTGGAAGGCTACAGTCACATGGATATAGGCTTGTGCATGTGACTGGGAGTCTTGATCAATGAAAAGGTAAGTTAACTCAGGGTTTGGACACCTAGAAGGGTGTTTTAGCCCTTGGGGGTCCTATCGCACCTAAGGAAGGTTAGTAATTTTTTTTTTTATTCCACTTCCTTAAGGTGAATGTTGAAGTCTGGAATTGTTTCTTCTTTACTATCTTTTTTTCCTTATTATTTCATCTTCTTTCACCTTCTTATCACCATCTTGTAACAAACACGACATGTTTAAGGTCAAGGTCAACTCTCAAAAAGGTATTCATCATCCATAATTATAATCTCTACTTCTGAATGAATTATGATGAAAATATTCTTACAATTACATAATTACACACATTTTGCAATTGATATTTGTTTTTGTGGCAGGATCCATTGTTAGACAAGTTGCAACACTCCAGTAAAGGGAAAAAGGCTACCAAAAGGTGACAAATGGCTTCCAGATGGATAACCACCTACCTGCATGACTTGGAAAGTTGGACTCTGGGAAAAGTCAAACCTGGGAACTGTGTGTAACAATCAAACACAGGTACTGTAGAAATAACAAACATCAAGCAATCAAGACTGAAGATTGGATCAGCTGTTAAGATTGTAGATCGAGATAAAATCTCCTATAACTTTATTTTTTAATAGAAAGTCATAGAGAGATTGAACCCTAAGATAAATCAGTCTTGTAGGTGTTGAAATGATTTATAGCATATCGGCTTAAAACTCTTTCAAATTCATTTTATAATTTCTATAAATATTGTAAGTGAGACGAGAGATATAAGATTATTATTACCAAGTTTATAGTTATTTTGTGAAGAAGACTAATACTCTGTTTTTATAATACAAATAACTGTTGTCTTCAACTTCATGCGTAAAGAACTTTTTATCACTAATCAAACCTACACTCCTGGAGGGCCCCCTGCGAGCTATGAGGTCTTATTCATAGTTTTCTTTTTCTTTTTTTTGTTTCTTGCATTATCATTTATTTTAAGCATTTTTTTTCCATTATAGTTACTTTCCTAATTGTTTTCATTTGGTTGCAGAGTACTCATAAACAAAAAAGTATTAAAAAGATTTCAGTTATTGAATGCATCTTCTTTCCATCACTTAACCATTTCATAGTTTAAATTGATTTCTTAATTATTAATTAAACACTCTTTAGAGGAAAAATATGCATACAAGTAATCATTCTCAAGTTGTAAAGATTTTCATTTCATTTTCTGTAAGTAGATCTTTTTATGGAAATTCCACTTTCATGCAATTAATCTAGAATTTATTTTCTGCAATCTATCATAAGAGTTTCCTTCTGCTAGATAGTTTATAATGCTTTGAATTCTACAAAATAGAGTTAGATTGTCTCTTTCATGAACCTTGGATTTTCAGCATTTTACCTTCATAGAAATTTTTTTGAATTGTGCAATTTAAGATAGATTTTCAAGTTCTACAAAGAAGAGTTTTTCAATTCAGTTAATTAGGATTAATATAGCTTTAGAGTGAAAGAACATGTGCGTAATTACTCTCCAATTAGTGTCCATACTTATAACTAGTTTCATTTCTATAATCCATTAGTTCACAAGAAATATCATAGCATATATAGTGCACATACATTTCACAAGTACACGAATCCTAGTTGACAATTAATAAAGGAAATTAAGAACAATTAGTTTACCAAAAAAATTGGCATCATTGTTGGGGAAGTGTATATAGGATTCCATTCTTGCATATCATTTTAGGAAGCTTTTAATTTAAATAAATTGAAAAATGATGAAATAACATTTATGCATAGAGAAAGAGTTTCTAGGGGTAGATTTATAAGTAGAGGTATAATTTCAATTCCAACATCACCACTCACTCCACCTAGACCTCGTAGTGCCACACCACCCAATCATATTCACATCCCATCATTGGCGGGTAGACATAGACTTCCTAAGGTGCATAGATCTAAAATCCAACCTAGAGATTCACTAACTTATTTTATTGAACTTGTAATTGATGAACCCACATCCCCAACAAAAGGATTATTTTTCCTCTCTTCAACAGGAGAACAACTTCTAGGACAAGAACTAAAGGTTCCTAGTGAAGAAGAAGAAGAAGAAACTTATTTTAACATACTATTAGTAGAGGAACCAGAAGAAGACATAGATAATCCTATTATAGAACCTTATATTAGCTCTAAAGAATCTACAATGGTAGGGGAAGAAGGAGAAGTGCATAATGTAGATGGCATTGAACTTAGGATTAGAGGTGGAAGAGGCATAGTAGGAAATAGAGGAGGAGGTGGAGGTCGAGGTGGTGGTAGATGTGGTATGGGAGAACTAGATCCTTATGGATTTTCCATATTTGATGAAGATACCACCAATGAAGAACATATCACCCTCCATATTCCCTAATTTCCATGGTTTAAGACATGAGGATCCTTAAACATTTTTTTTTGAGTTTGAAGTTCTATGTAGAACTTATGATTACTCACTTGAACCTGAAAAGTTGAAACTATTTCCAACAACTCTTAAAGATGGAGCACTTAAATGGTTTATGGGATTAGGAACACATACAATTAGAACATGGGATGAAATGAAAAATGTGTTCTTAGAAAAATACAAGGATTATTGTATGCCCCATAACCTCAAGGATGAAGTCTTTAAGATGATGCAAAAAGAGGACGAGAGCCTTGAATATCTAGTTGAAATATTTTCTTACAACATCAAAAGAGCTAAGATGTATAATTTGGATGATGAAACACTAAAATCTCTTTTGTTAAAATCCATCAAAGATGAATGGATTGATCTTCTTAATTTAATGGGCAAGGGAGATGTGTCACAACTTTAATTTGGAGAAATATGTGATTTATGTAAACATATCTCTAGGGGTAAGGCTAGGACTGGAAAAAATCCAAGAGATCGTGTGATGTCTAGAATTAATAAATCTTCAACTAGAATAGTAAGAAGAGCTAAAATATACAATTTTCTTAATAATTTCAAAACAGATATCTTAGGGAGCCTTAGTGAACAACTATATGCCCTTAAGATACAAAACAAGAAAAAAGTTGAGAATGTTGCATTAACTATTTTTTGTCCCAAGTGTAGAAATAAACATACCTTAAGAGAATGTCCCATTGATAGTATAGAAATTTGTGTCATATGTTTTGAAAATCATAATACAAAGGAATGTGCTTCAATACCTGGTCTTAAAGTTCTTTTTCAAGATGAAGTTGGGACAAGCCAAACTGAATCTCTTTGTTTTATTTCTAAAAGACCATGGAAAAATCAACAATCAAATATGACTCAAGGTTTCAATACTCAATCATATGCACAACCACAAAATAATTGGACTGCACCCATGCTATGGAAACCTTGGCCCCCATAGTCTCAAAATCCATCTTGGGCTTAAGATTGGAAAGATCCTTATGGAAAATATCCTCAATATCCTCAATTCCAACAACCATATTCTTATTTTCCACCACAATATTATCCTCCTAAACCAACTCAACATCTTCAATTTCAAAATCCAAATCAGCAAATTTCATTACCATTCCCTCAAAACCCAATCAACTACCTGCCCAACCACTTCTGAATCCAATGTAGAAATTTTGAATAATATAACACTTATTCACAAAGATTATCCTGATTATACACTATTTGTAGAATGCATGCATAATACATAACCTCCTCTACCATTGATCATCAATTTGCAGAATTAAAAATAATCGCATGCACACATTGAAACATCAATCACACATATCAACACAGTATGTAATGGGGAAAGCATACAGCTGAAAAACCCCAACTATCTGCATATTATAATGATAGAGAACATGTAAAAATACATAGTACAATACTCTTCACAAGTACTCAGTACTATCTCCACCTACTACACACAAACTAGCTCAGATCTGAACAAGTCACAAGTTCAAATCTCCTCCACTATTTGCCTGCCTCTACTACGCAATCCAAGTTGAGAATAGATCTTATCCAAGTTTGAATTCCCTTGGCTTGTACTGCGCAATCCTCATTAGCAATCTCAATAAATGATTGTGCAAATCTCATGCACAACTATAGTCACAACTGATAGTAGTCTCACCCTTTCACCCACCTCTAACACTTGTCTCCACTGAAATGTCCATGCACTGAGTTAACTGATGTATTCTTAGTTGATTTATGAGTTAATAATTAGTGAATTAATTAATAATTAATTCACATCACTCATCACTAGTGTATTTGGCAGTTCGACTAAATACAACTAGTTCAACTAAGTCAAACTGAACACAACTCCATCAACTCCTCAATCAACTCCACCAAACTCAATCACTTGAGTTCTAACTGAAGTCCATCATGCAATAGCTCAACTAACCCATAGGAAAAGCATATTTCCTTCTGGCAGTTGCATGTGCCACATCCGTAGCTCGAACTGAAGTGCTGCAAGAGGATAAGATAATGTTTATAGTCCAAATATTATTAAGAGCTAATAATATTCGTCTATTCTATTTTTAGACTGGCAGTCTAAAATTAGACTCCGCCCATATGTCTAAAAATAGAGGTCCATCTATTTTTACCAACATGACCAATCATCCATAAATAGCATCTTGCAACTCATAGACCATGATCCATATGTCTAAAAATAGACTTTGCGCCAAAAATAACCTGCAGGCCCACTTAGTGAAGGCGACTTCTTTTCACTAAGCTCCATCATCTTGTTGCATTTTAAACACTCCCTCTCAACAAGATATGGATTATTTGCAACCCCTATCTTGCCTCTGTGGTATTCGAATTTGCTCCTAGTGAGCACCTTCATCAAGATATCAGCATCCTGATCCTCTGTGGGAATGTATGAAAGTAACATGATTCTCCGCTGCACACAATCTCTGATATGATGGTACCTGATGTCGATGTGCGACCCGAACAACCTGACCAAGATCTTCCTCATCCATATAGCCTTGCATGCAGCCAAAGTTGCTGCCATATACTTGGCCTCTGCTGAACTGAGTGCCACGGATCTCTGCTTCCTGCTGTACCAAGAAATTACTATCGACCTGATACTGAAGATCCCTCCAGATGTGCTCTTTTTGTCCGTTGGGATCCCTGCCCAATCTACATCTGTGAAGCCACATAGCTTCACCTCATCCTCCTGTCTGTACCACAATCCATATCCCGATGTGCCTCTAAGATAACGCAATACATGCTTGCAACCATGCATGTTGAATTTCTCCAGTATCTCCCGGGCATACTTACCTTGAGAAACAAATAGTACATCACTGCGCTGCCAAATTTCCAATTCCAGGAAATAATGAAGGAGGCCCAAGTCCTTCATCTCAAACTCTCTAGCAAGATCCTCCTTGCATGAAAGTATCAACAACTCATCTCCTGTCAAAATCAAATCATTTACATAAAGTACAATGATTAGCAACTTACCCTCCACCACAATCAAGTATAGGTTAGGATCTGCCTCACTCTTGGAGAATCCAAGTCTGGTGAAATAACTTTCTATCCGTGTGTACCAAGCACGAGGTGCTTGTTTCAACCCATACAACGCTCTCTTGAGCATGCACACATGCGACTCACTGTTGAAGATCTCGAAACCTTCGGGCTGCTTTATGTACACCTCCTCCTCAATGACTCCATTGAGGAAGGCAGTCTTCACATCCATCTAATGAATGTGCCACCCATCTGCGCTGAGAGAGCAAGAATCGTCCGTATGGAAGAATGCCTTGTGACAGGTGCAAAGGTCTCCTCATAATCGATCCCCTTTATCTGTGAGAAGCCTCGGGCAACAAATCTTGCCTTGTACTTCTCCACACTCCCGTCCACTGCCTGCTTCACTTTGTAGATCCATCTCGAACCCACCACTAATTTCCCCTCCAGTCTTGGGACAATCTCCCATGCACTGTTTCTGATAATCGAATCATACTCTTCCACCATGGCATCTACCCATGCAGGATCCTCCACAGCTTCCTCGAAAGAGGATGGCTCAGTCACAACAAATTTTCTCACAAGAGCCATGTATCTAGTGTACCAATCAGGTGATTGTCTCTGTCTGCGCTGTGTTCTAGGTGATCCTACAACCTTCTCTGCATCTTGAGCCAGTCGCTCAGCTTCTGTAGTGCTCTTTCGCCCTCTGATGGTTGGCACTGCATGAGTGGTCTCTTCCACTCCATGAACTTCATCTTGTGGCTGATCCACATCCTGAAGCTCATCCTTAGGAACTAATAGCTCCTCATCTGCATGCAAGTGTGGCTCCCTCTCAAGCAAACACTTCATGGCTTTCTCCTCCTGAAATTTGATATCCCGTCACACAACAGTCTTGCGACTATCTAGAAAATACACACGATAGTTGTGGGGCGTATTAGTGTACCCCACAAATATCCCAACCTCTGTGGTTGGCTCCAGCTTCTTCCTGGCATCCTTTGTCACATGCATGTAAATAGGAGAACCAAAAATCCTCAAATGGCAAATATCAGGCCTCTTACCAGAATAAGCCTCCTCGGGTGTACTCATGCCAAGTATCTTGTGAGGACAACGATTCTGCACATATACTGCAGTATTGCATGCCTCCGCCCACAAGTGAAGAGGTACGCCCTAATCATGCAACATCGCCCGTGTAGCACCCATGATTGTTCTGTTCTTCCGCTCAGCAACCCCGTTTTGCTATGGGTTATGGGGAGCTATGAGCTCTCTTCGAATCCCTTCTGCGCTGCAGAAGTCCTTGAACTCGCCAGAGATGAATTCACCACCATTGTCACTCCTAAGAGCCTTCACCTTCTTCCCCAATTCCTTCTCGACCAGTGATTTGAACTCACAGAACTTTGAGTATGTCTCGCTCTTCTTCTGCATGAAGAAGATCCAACACTTTTGAGAGAAATCATCAACAAAGATCACATAGTACTTGTGCTTTGCTGTCGAATCTACTGAGAAAGGTCCACACACGTCTGTGTGAATTCTCTCAAGGATCGTCGTGGCACGAATATCCTTCTCGTGAAAGGTGGCTTTCACAAATTTTCCCAAAGTACACCCCTTGCACTGATCTGACTGCACAAGAGTGCCTTTAGGAAGCCCAGTAGAAATCTGCTGCAGTATCTTTAAGGCTCCATGGTGAAGGTGGCCCAATCTCTGGTGCCACAGCTCGCTATCATCCCGGCTCACCAATCCTTCTGCCTTGCATGCCATTTCTGTGCAGCCATCTACATGCAATTGATAAAGGTTCTTGACTCGAACCCCTATCTTCCGGGTTTCTCCAACTGTCTTACTGCGCAGGAAAGCCTTTCCCTCGCTGAAGACAACATCATATCCCTTGTCTTCTAACATCACCACAGAGATAAGATTCTTCTTCAATCCTGGAACATGCATGAATTCCTTCAATACGAAGGGTTTACCAGACTCCCTCTCAAAGGAAATGGTACTGATACCGGTCGCACTGTATCTACCATCATCGCCCATCTCGATTGCACTCCAAGATCTTTCTCATCCAGATCAGAAAACAAATCTCGATCTCCTGTCATGTGAAAAGACGCACCACTGTCCAAGAACCATACCGATCCCATCACACTTGATACCAAGCATGCAATCAGTGAAAAATCCAGCGCAAACTACGAGGCTAAGGCCTCTCCTACTACAGATCCAGCAGCTTGCTTATTTTTCTTCTTCTGCAGACAATTTGTGGCATAATGTCCGTGCTGGTGACAGTGAAAGCACTTCAACTTGGACATGTCCTACTTCTTGCCTTTCACACCGGAATGAGAAGCTTTCTTGTTCTTCCCCTGATTTTCTTTGGCAGCCAAAGCGCAATTTTCTTCATCAGATGCCTTTGATGAAGATCCCTCCATGGTATTCCGCCTGATATTCCGCCTGATCTCCTCTTGCACAAGATTAGACCAAAGTCTCTCCCATCTTGGCAATTTCTCCCGACCATTGACAGAGTCCTGATAGGAATGCCAACTCTTCGGAAGACCAAGGAGAGCCAAGCTCACCAAGTCCTCATCATCGACAGTCACCCCCACATTTCCTAGCTCATCCCGGCATTGGGTGAACTTCGTGAGATACTTGGGAATACTATTTCCTTTCTCACACTTAATGTTTCTGAGTTTATCCTTGAGCGCCAACTTCCTCTGGTCGCTCTTGCTTTAGAATAAATCTGTCAACGCTTTCCACATCAATTATGGAGAAGCCTTTCCATGCAGGCTGGATACAATGTGATCCTTCATGCCCTCCAATAGAATCCTTCGACACTTTGTTGTCTTCTTTTTCCAAGCCTCAACTTGAGCAGCATCAGTAGGTTTTGGGACCTCAGCTTCTATGAACTCCTTCAACCCATTGTCATCTAACACTGCCTCCATCCTTTCTTTCCATGCAATATAATTCGAGCTGCCTTCAAGGGCATACTCCAATCACAATTTGTTGAAAGACATTTCAACTTTGACACCAAGAAAACACTGCTACAAATTCAAATTCCACCAACTCAAAAGTCAACTGCTTCTGATCTAAAATTCGTGAGAACAAAGTATTTCTCGTACAGAGAATGACTGTATGGGCATTTATCGGATATCTCACCTTCCAAAAGAAGGATGAATCCAGAGGCTACCTGGCCCGATTACAGACTTTGCCTGAAGAAATAAAATGTAATCACTTTCTGAATAATAGATCTGATGATCAACTTCGCTCTGATACCATGTAGAACTTTTTCTACAAATCAGCTAGCTCTGATACCATGTAGAAATTTTGAATAATATAACACTTATTCACAGAGATTATCTTGATTATACACTATTTGTGGAATGCATGCATAATACATAACCTCCTCTACCATTGATCATCAATTTGCGGAATTAAAAACAATCGCATGCACACATTGAAACATCAATCGCACATATCAACACAGTATGTAATGGGGAAAGCATACAGCTAAAAACCCCCAACTATATGTATATTATAATGATAGAGAACATGTAACAATACATAGTACAATACTCCTCACAAGTACTCAGTACTATCTCCACCTGCTACACACAAACTAGCTCAGATTTGAACAAGTCACGGGTTCAAATCTCCTCCACTGTTTGCCTGCCTCTACTACGCAATCCAAGTTGAGAATAGATCTGATCCAAGTTTGAATTCCCTTAGCTTGTACTGCGCAATCCTCATTGGCAATCTCAATCAATGATTGTGCAAATCTCATGCACAGCTATAGTTACAACTGATAGTAGTCTCACCCTTTCACCCAACTCTAACACTTGTCTCCCCTGAACTGTCCATGCACTGAGTTAACTGATGTATTCTTTAGTTGATTTATGAGTTAATAATTAGTGAATTAATTAATAATTAATTCACATCACTCATCACTAGTGTATTTTGTAGTTAGACTAAATACAACTAGTTCAAATAAGTCAAACTGAACACAACTCCATCAACTCCTCAATCAACTCCACCAAACTCAATCACTTGAGTTCTAACTGAATTCCTTCATGCAATAGCTCAACTAACCCATAGGAAAAGCGTATTTCCTTCTGGTAGTTGCATGTGCCACATTCGTAGCTCGAACTGAAGTGTTGCAAGAGGATAAGATAATGTTTATAGTCCAAATATTATTAAGAGCTAATAATATTCGACTGTTTTATTTTTAGACTGGCAGTCTAAAAATAGACTCCGCCCATATGTCTAAAAATAGAGGTCCATATATTTTTACCAACATGACTAATCATCCATAAATAGCATCCTGCAACTCATAGACCATGATCCATATGTCTAAAAATAGACATAGTCTAAAAATAGACTTTGCGCCAAAAATAGCCTGCGGGCCCACTTAGTGAAGGCGACTTCTTTTCACTAAGCTCCATCATCTTTTTGCATTTTCAACATCCAAACAAAAAAATCAACAAGCTATTTATAATGTTAAAGGGAAAGATTTTCAAGCTTGTATGATTACCCCATTAGGTCTAAATGATATTCATCTTAGATCTGGTAGGGTTTTACCAAAGAAGTCACCAACAACTGCCATCCAAAAATCTAAAGAGAATGAAGTTCCTAATAAAGATGCAAATCTTGATCAAGAAAAAATTCCCCTAAAGGAAGATGTTCCAATACTATCAAAGGATGCGCAAATAAAGCAAGCTCCTACAGTTCCTCTAGTAGAACAACCTTATGTTTCTTTGCAAGATCCACCTTTTCCTTAAAGTCTTAAAATTGATAAAGGAATAGTAAGGAAAATTACTTTTTACGAGATTATGATATCCTAGATGAACTTAAGAATATTTGCATTAAAATTCCTTTATTACATGCTATAAAGGAAATACCAATATTTGCAAAAACTATCAAGGCGCTATGCATTAGAAAACCAGGAGGAAAAAAAAAGATGTCAAAAAGATCCATTGGTAGGAAAAATTGTTGATATCATGATGAGAAAACCCATTGTTCAAAAATATCTAGATCCTGGTAGTCCCATTGTGAAAATTCATATCAATGGTGTTGAGATTCCAAACACTTTAATTGATCGAGGAGCAACCATTAATATCATGAGTTATCAAATAGTGGAGCAACTTAAGCTTCTTAATCTTCAATATACACCTACATTATTACAATTAGCAATTCGATCTGTTATCAAAGCAGATTGAGTATTAGAAGATGTATTTGTTTCTCTAGATTCTTGGTAATATCATGTAGATTTCATGATTTTAACCCCCAAGAATAATTTAGGAGGCCATAAGTTGTATATCTAGTGATATGTATATCTCTAATGGAAATTCCACTAAGAATTTTACCTTGTATCCTCCTGTAAAACCTATAACTAAAGTAGAAAGTGAGATTTGGATAGATGATGGTAATGAAGACTTTAATGATTTGCAACCAGTTTATACTTTTTCGAAATTAGATGAGAAAGATATATTGATAAATTTAATGAATAATAATGATTATTATTCATATTGTGACCAAGATCAGAATTTTCAGGAATAATGCAATATTGAATATTTATCATCTCACCAAATGGCTTTATATTCTATGGAAAAATTTGGCAATTCTCTAGTATAATTTTTTCCAAATAAATAATTGAACATTAACAATAATTTGGAATAATTTTAAAAGAGAAAATTGATACAAATGCTATAAAAATGCTCTTCTTCTTATGCATGGGAGTACACTAACATGAAAGGAATTAATCTTAAAACTTGTGTTATCACAAAACCTTCTCCTGATAGGCTACTAACCAGGAAGACCTTGAGTAACTATTTCAAACCAACTTTTGGCTGAGGCTTAGCCTCCTCAACCTGAGAGGGCTCTCTCACTAGGTTAAAGATTTTAATTAAAGATTAGATGGCTAACTCTATGAAAAATAAGTGAAGAAATATAATTGGTTGAACACAATCAATAAACATCCATTGGGCTTATGGAGTCAGAAAATGTTTCAGTATCACAACAAAATTAGCTTTACATGGAAGTCAGGGCATCAAGAGTTCAATATATCAGTAACACATAACAATATGTAGGGAACACAGTCTACAAATACATGAAGGAAGTTAGAGCATTGTCAATGAGTTCTAAGTAACATGCATTCATACCACTACAAGTAAGGAAATGAGGACAACCATAAGACAATCAAACATTAAACTCTTGTTTGAATCCTGAGTAATAAAGCCAAATCACTGTATTACATAAAAAACACAGTCTTTCACAATAACACAGTATGAATGTTCTTTTGAAAAATTTCCAACCCTTGGTGCATTACACCTCTTGTCCTTTATAGAGTTAATTACAATCTTGGAGTACTTCCTCAAACCTGAGGGGAATTCAAATTTACTTGAAATTGACACCTATTCATACTTAAAACAAACTATTAATTACAACTAGTTGTTAACTGACAGTCCTAGAATCCTAATACAACTAGGAGTGTAACTCCTTATTATGCTAGCAACAACCTAGACTATGGAATAAATTTGGTCTTTGACAACTGTCCCTCCTCAACTTTGGCTTTGGTGATGACTTTAAACTCCATGCTAGCCTTCGATTACCTGTCCTTTGACTATCCTGGAAACTAGGAAACTACCCCCTATATTGCTGCTTTGGTTTTCAAGAAGATTCTTCAAAGTCTCTGCTGACCATGTTGTCTCTTTTAATCACATGACATGCATTAAAGTAACCATAGATCCTACTCCTACACTTGTGTTGATACAAAAAATCTTGAATGTTTCCTAAATCATGACAAATTGATTGAGCTACGAAATATCTACTATTTTCGTAGCACGGGATTTGGTGTTTGTAAATGTCTTTCATTTCTTGAATCTACCTTTGCTTAGGGTTCAAACCTTCTTAAGTGGTCTTCTTATATCTCTGCAGCAGCACCCTTTTCAAAATAATCTCCTTTTCGTTTCAAGATAGATCCACAAAAAACAAAACTGGCAACTACAGCAGTTTCGCAGCACGCTATGAAACTGTTGTGCATTGCATGTCACCTATAGCAGTTTCGTAGCACGCTATGAAACTGCTGTGTGAATCAAAATACACAGTTTTTTCTCAAAATTGTCTTCCTTGGGATTTCTTCATAGGTTCACCTTATGCTATTAGGCCCCATATATTTGACATTATCCATCCATAAACAACTTCAAACTGTAATGTCCTAATAAAAATTGTGTCAAAACTTCTTCACTTACTGTCTAGTTCATATATGTTGAGGTTGACCTCCAAACTTGTTCAGCTGAATCTCTAGGTCTTCAATTTGTCTTTTCATCATCCTGATTTTAGTTCTTAATTTACCATTGATCCTTTTGATATATCTTGCCTCCTTTATTGCAGGGACAGTCCAAGTGAAATATTGAGCATGACCGTCAACTACTTCATGTCTTTGAACTTTTCCATCTTCCCAAATGGCTTTTACTCTTTTGAAATTGGCTTTTTCAACTACATGTTTCCTCGCCCTTTTCTTAAGTTGAGCAATCTCAAGATTGGCAGACTTCAATTTCTTTTTCACCTCCTTAAAGCTACTTTCTTCTTCTTGTGTACCAACTGCCTTATTTCTATCATCTTCGTGCATTGGTGATGATTGCACTGGTGGAACCACAAGCTCTTCAAGGAACTCTGCTACCTCCCCTGTCTCACTTACCTTTGGCTCTACCTCTTGTAACCTTCTTAAATGTCTAGTCATAGGCCTTATTGGCTTGAAAATAAACTCTGAGATCTGGTCATCAAATTGGAGTTTTTTAGAAGATTTAACTCTTTTTGTTTTGCTCTTACCTGCTTCAATTAAGTCTACTTGGACCAGAGGGGACTCTTCTATGTCAATAGCCTGGAGGAGATCATTCAAACTACCTTTTGAAGCTAGGTTGTCATTAGTGATCATTGTTTTACCCTTTTCCTTCACTAATTGGCTTCTGGTTATTCTTCTCTGGATTGTTTCATCAATAGATTGTTTTTGTACCACTTCCTTGATTTGAACCTTCTTCTTCTGTGATTGTTGAGGAGTATCTTGAATAATTAGTGGTGTCGTAGGTTCCTTCACCTACTTTCTAGCTTTAAGTTTCTCAAACCTGCTTGACCTTGCTTCTTCTTGATGACTTGCTACTGGTGAAGATATTTCCTTAGCCCTAGGGCTAAGTCTTGTTTCAGTTCCAAAGCCAGACATAAATAGGAAAGTAGACCATTCCCTATCTACCTTTTGAAGCAGATGTAAAACAATTAATTTTATCAAGCCATGATGGAACAATAATGTTTCACAAGCTTCTTTCTTCAACTGAATCTTATCAAACATCTTGCCTAAGCTTCGAAAAAGATAAAAAGGTAAGTCTAGAGATATTTTTCCAGTGAAATGTAATAGAAGCTTGAAATGGTAAGAGTACACCTTATGGTATCTTCCTTCACAGGTAAAGTATCTTTGGATGCATGTGAGTAAGTTGGCAAATGAGTCTTTGACATAGCTCCTGGGCACTGATTTAGTTAAGTCTAAGTCTATGAATTCGGGCTTCAGGAATACCTTGCAAGGTGCCATTTCAAATTTGAAGTTCTTAAACCATCTCTCTTGGCCTCTAGGAATCTTTGTGACTGCAGAAATGACCTCAGGAGAAACGAGTAATTCTAGCATTGCAACCTTTGAATTCAAACCTGTGAAATTAAAATCAAAATCCTTGGTTACTTGACTGTGACCTCCTTGAAGTTTTTCACAGAACCTCCAACAGCCCACTTGTTTGAATGCTTCTTCAACCTCTCTATTCTTCATGAGAACATCTAAGCCTTCAATCTTAGCTCTCAAACACCGGCTTGATCTATGGTTCTTCTTTTCTTCAGACATTTCTATGAAATCCCTGTAAAGGAGACTTGGAAAAACTTGCCCTGTTTTAGTTTGAACACTGCCTCGCTTGAGTTGAAATGGAGAACTGCCTCGCTTGAGCCTTCAAAGAACTCTAATGTATGCTGACCCTGAGCTTTCCAAGTGCTTCTTATGCATGAAAGGAACACGAAAATGACCAAGACCAATTCACCCTTACCTTTTCTTTTTGAAATTTGAAAAGAGTGCGTACAAAGACCCCTAACGAATCTAATGATGAGAGTGAATGACTGCATGTGATGGGTAAGGTTCATGGACTGACACCTAATGATGAAACATTAACGAATTCAGGTGGATTTGACAACTAGACTCGATTTGACACGAATCCCCGATTTCATAGCGCATCCAGTGCAAATTCTGGGTTTTGCGCTATGAAAACTCCTAACTACGAATCCTCGATTTTGTAGCGCATATAGTGCATTTTTTGAGTTTTGCACTACGAAAACTCCTAGGAAATTTTGTAGCGCATGTCAATTTTGAAGCAACCTCACACATGACACTTTTGAAATAATGTGGGATCTATGATAGGAGAAATAAGGTTGTTGACCTTTATTTAATAATGGAAACAAGACTCCAACTCTAGGATTTAGACTCTAAAACAAAAACAATAAAAATGACTTGACCAAAACTAACATGAAACTTTGGAACCATACCAGTTGTCCAAAATTTTAGAACTTTATACAATGATAATAACTTGTATGCATCATATTTATATTCAAGAAAATGCCAAACCAGTTAGACAACCTCGAAGAAGAATGAATCCTAATCTAAGAGAAATTTTTAAGGAGGAATTACAAAAATTACTTAATGTGAATTTCAACTATCCAATATTAGATAGTCAATGGGTGTCACCTTTAGTGATTTTTCCTAAGAAAAATGTAAAATGGATAGTGTGCATTGATTACATAGAATTAAAAAAAGGTACTTTAAAATATCATTTTCCACTACCTTTTATAGATCAATTATTAGATACCTTGGCAGGAAAGAAGTATTTTTCATTTTTAGATGGTTTTAGTGGATATAATCAAAACCAACTAGCACCATAAGATAAAGATAAAACTGCTTTTACATGCCCATGGGGAACATATGCCTATAGGGTTCTTCCCTTTGGATTATGTAATGCACCTGCCGCATTTCAGAGAGCATTTTTAGGTATTTTTTCTGATCTAATTCATGATTATGTGGAAGTATACATGGATGATTTTATTGTTTATGGTGATACTTTCGAAGAAACTATGGAAAATCTAGAAAAAAATATTTTTAAATGTAAAGAGGAAAACCTTTCATTAAGCCATGAGAAATGTTTTATGATGTTCAATGAAGGGATTGTTTTAGGCCACCATATTTTGAGTGATGGAATTAAAGTGGATACATCTAAGGTACAAATAATTTCTAAACTTTCAATTCTTGTTTTCCAAAGAGATGTAAGTTGTTTTCTTGGATTTACTAGATATTATAAGATATTCATAGAAAAATTCACAAAAACTCTCCACTTTTCAAACTCCTTACAAAATATTGTGAATTTGCTTGGAATTCTGACTGTCAAAAAGCATTTGAGACATTGAAACAAAATATTATTGAAGCACCGATTTTAATAGGAGTTAATTGGGCTCTTCCCTTTCATATTTCTATTGTTGCTTTAGATACAGCTCTAGGAGTGGTCTTGAGACAAAAATATTTAACTCCTTATACCATCTACTATACAAGTAAAAATTTGACTCCCGCAGAGTTAAATTACATTGTAACAGAAAAGGAGTTTTTAGTTATTGTTCATGTCATTAATAAATTTCACCATTACATTACTGGTTATAAACCTTTTTTTCATACGGATAATTCTGCCATTAGATATCTAATGAACAAACCAATCACTAATGGTAGAATTACAAGATGGTTGTTAATACTACAAGAATTAAACATTACTATTCTTGATAGACTGAGAAAAGAAAATACAGTTGTTGATTTTCTTGTTAGAATGAAGAATAATAATGAGGATGCTCCTATAAACGATAACTTTCCTAATGAATATATTTTTGCAGTATCTACTAAAACACTATGGTTTGCATATATTTCTAATTATTTGGCTAAAGGAAAGTTACCTCTGCAACTATTAGCTAGAGAAAAGAAAAAAGTGATCAAAACCATTGCACCTTATTCTTGGATAGATGGAGAATTGTACAAAACTAGACCTGATTTGATTATCCGAAGATGTGTTCAAGAAGATGAAGTACTTGAAATCCTAAAGGCTTGTCATGACAAGCCATGCATAGGACATTTTTCTAGTAAAATAACTGTTTACAAAATCTTCTTTTGGGATATTATTGGTCATCCATTTTTAAGGATGCCAAGGAATATGTTAAAATATGTGATAGCTATAAAAGAATGGGAAAACCCATTCCATCAAATGAGATGCCTCTACAACCATAGGTACTTGTAAAACCCTTTGAAAAATGGGCTCTAGATTTTGTTGGACCAATGAATCCTCCATCTAAACAGAAAAGGTATATACTTGTTTACACGAATTATGTTACAAAATGGGTAGAAGCTAAACCTATTCTATTTGCAACTGAAAATGTTATAGTTACATTTCTTTTTGAGGATATCTTTACTCATTTTGGTGTTCCAAGAGAAATTGTAATAGATCAAGGTACTCAATTCACATTAAAGTTGGTGAAAACTATCATGGAGCAATACAAAATCAAGCATCGGAAGTCTACTCCATATCATCCACAAGCCAATGGGCATGTGGAATCTACCAAAAAAATTCTTGAATCAATTATTACCAAAATCATGCATTTTCATAGAAAGGATTGGGTAGAAAATCTTCCAGAAGCATTATGGGCATACCGAACTACATGGAGGAATACAACTGGACATACTCCTTATGAGCTTGTCTATGGAAATTAATTCTTTCTTCCAATTGAATTACAATTGGATACCTTGAGAATAACAATCAAATTGGGCCTTGATCTATCAGAAGCTCATAAACAAAGGTTGAACAATTGAATGAGCTAGATGAGATTCGACAAGATGTTATTCAAAGAACCAGCATAGTTCAGTAGAAAATATCTAAATGGAATTACAATTTCATCAAAGCTAAAAACTTTAAGCAAAGTGATTGGGCTCTTCTTTTTGATTCCAAGTTCAAAGATTTTTAAGGAAAATTTCAAACTCATTGGCTTAGTCCTTATGAGAATGACACTATTTTTTATAATGGAGCAGTAAAAATCAAAACTATTAATGATGAAAAAATGTATTTCCTTGTTAATGGTTATAGATTAAGGTTGTATCATAAACCACTAACAAGGGAATAACTTGTCAAATATTTCCAAGAGAATTCTGAATTCAAGTTGGTTAAGGAAGGGGATTCTTCTCCTCACTTTACAACTTCATTGTAATTTTTGTTTAAAACAAATAATAATAATAATAATAAATAATAAATAAACTATAAATATGAAAAACAACTATTGTTGGCATGTTTATGTAGAAAATATTAACTAAAAACCAAGATCTCTTGGTAGTTTAGATTTTCAAAACCCCTTTTTCTTGTCCCTATTTCTTTTTGTCCTTCTCTTTCTTTTCAGATGCCAAAATACATTCATGATTAGTACTTTGATTGATCATCGTCATTAATAGCAGCAACAGTAATAAAGAAGCCTTCTTCTAATCAAATAAAGGAATTCCAAGAATAAAAAGCAGAAACATATTTTCTATTATTCTGTAGCCAATCTTTAATTCTGCAACTACATCCAATTTCTACAAAAATTCAAGGAACACAAAAGTAAAGGTATGTAAGAATGTTGGAATTATATTTCATGTAAGAGCTTAGGTTTTAATTCATGGATGATTGTATTAATAGTTGGAAGACCTTATACGACCTTATATGTTTTCCATTATACTCATAAAAGTTATACCATAACTCCTCATCATTACATCGCTGGTCATATCATGTCCGATTAGAATTAAAACACAACATCGGTCCTTTGAAATCAGATCTAGGAAGTGAAGTACAAATCTAGGCGAAACATTGCTTCTTCCATCAACGCCCTACTTCACCATCATTTAACCTTGTGCCATATCCATTTTGCTCATTCCTACTTTACATTTCATTTCATTCTCTCTCGAAACTTCCATCTTCCCAGCCGAAAGAAGCAACCAAGACCGAGACTTCTCTACACCATGGGGGCGCTTATTCGTTCTGAGTCGAATGGTGTAAAATTCCTCCAGGCATAATCAAGGGTTAGAGAGTAATTATAATAGGTGGGATGGCTCCATTTCTTTGAAAAATTCAATGGTTATCAAGAATAAGTTACCAAAGCCTTTGCCCGAGCATTTGATGGAGTGGAAGAAAAAATTGGAGACATTAAACTCATCCTGACATAATCAACTGTAGCAAAAGTAATAGGACTACCAAGGAATGGAGAAATCTGGTTCAAAAATAGGAGAATAAAAGAAAATGATTGGATTCACTTCTTGAAAGAACCAAGTATGGACTCTTCTATTTTTAAGAAAGGTATTCCAGTCATAGCGTTAAAAGGAAAATGGTGAAATATCTTGTTATTCATTCAAAAATTTGTAACACGTGAAGGGAGATTTGGGAATATGTTTTTCTACCATGCCAGGCTTATGATGCATTTTGTTGATGGGTTTGAAATCAATTTGCCTTCCTACTTCAAAGTTTAAAGAAAATGGCATTCAACATACAAAGAGAGTCCAGGTCCATCAATAAGTCTCTATAACATCATGGACTCGTTAAGACTCTGATAGATGCACATTTGAAAACTTGAGGAGATAATTGGTAGGATTTCTTAGTGAGAAATCACTTTATAGAGGCTTCAGAGAAGAAACCAAACAATAGGGTTAGAAGCAGTAGAAGAAAATAAAACCTTAGCCCTGAAAATGAAAGAGTCGAAGAGGAAATTCAAGAGAAAAGTGTGACTAAAACTCTAGAGGATCCATCTGAAGAAAATAATCTATTGTCCCAATATCTTGAAAAATTTAAACAGAATGATGAGAAACATAACCTTAGAAGGAATAAATCTAGCCCAAGCCAGCAAATACTTGAAGAAAGAAGAAAACAGAGAATAATAGAGCAAAAAGGAAAAACATTGGAAGCTTAGAGATAAAATTAAGGAGAAGCAAAAGGATTTCGAAAATGTCAAATACTCAGTCATCAGAGATGATCGATCTTGAAGAAGAAGGGTATAATACATCACCTCATATAGTCAACCCAACAAGACAAACTCCAAAAATTAATCCAATCTAGCAAGAAATCTATGCCTATGTGGAATCTCTAGAGCAAAGAGCATAGCAAAAGGCAAAATTTTCTCCATATGAAATAGGAGAAACTTCAACAACAAAACAAAATGCAAAACAGGAACATAGAATTGAAGAAAATCTAAAATAAGACATATATGAGCTGGAGGTTCTTAACAAATATTTAATTTAGGAAATGGAAGCAGAAAAGGTTTAGAATGAGATTCTCATAACTCAAAATGATAATATACTTATACACATTTGTCAATTGTACAAAAAGAATAAGAAACTTAAAGTTCAAAATAAGTTTTTTTAAAAAAGGGTCAAATGATTACAAGGCAGAATTCTAATGAAGAAACCAAGGACCATGTTTGGCATTAAAAAGAAGAAAGAGAGTACTAACTTGGATGTACTTGCACAAGCCTTAGAGATCATTCATTAAATGAGGAAGGAAGAACCATTTTTTGAAATTTTGGTGCAAGAGGACATGCAAAACCTTGGATGTGGGGGAATGTTGAAGTCTGGAATTGTTTCTTTTTTACTATCCTTTTTCCCTCTTATTTCATCTTCTTTCACCTTATTATCACCATTTTGTAGCAAACACAACATATTTAAGGTCAATGTCAACTCTCAAAAAGGTATTCATCATCCATAATTAGAATCTCATCTTCTTAATTAATTATGATAAAAATATTCTTACAATTACGAAATTACAAGAATTTTGCAACTGATATTTGTTTTTGTGATAGGATCCATTGTTAGATAGGTTGCAACACTCCAGTAAGGGAAAAAGAATACCAAATGGTGATAAATGGCTTCCAGATGGATAACCACCTACTGGCATCACTTAGCAAGCTACACGAGTTAAATAAATCTTGAAGTCAAAGGAAAAGTCAAACTTAGGAACTATGTGTAGCAATCAAACATAGGTAGCAAAGAAATAACAAACATCAAGAGAGCGAGACTGAATATTGAATCAACTGTCAAGATTGTAGATTGGGATAAAATCTCCTATGACTTTCTTTTTCAATAGAAATTCATAAAGAGATTGAAATTTAAGATAAATCGGTCTCGTTGCTGTCGAAATGATTCATAGCATATCGACTTAAAACTCTTTCAAAGTCATTTTATAATTTGTATAAATATTCTAAGCGAGATGAGAGATATAAGGTTATTGTTACTAATTTTATAGTTCTTTTGTGGAGAAGACTGATATTATATTTTATAATACAAATCATTGTTGTTTTCAAATGTGTGCGTAAAGAGATTTTGATCACTAATAAAACTTGCACTCCGGGAGGGTCCCCTGCGAGTTGTGAGGTCTTATTCATAGTTTTTGTTTTGTTTCCGGCATTATCATTTCTTTTAAGCATTTTTTTCCATTATAGTTACATATTTTATTGTTCTCATTTGGTTGCAAAGTATTCATAAACAGAAAATTAGTAAAAAAATAAAAATCAATTATTGAATGCATCTTCTTTCTAGCACTTAATTATTTCATAGTTTAAAATGATTTCTTAATTATTAATTAAACACTCTTTAGAGGATAAATATGCAGACAAGCAATCATTCTCAAGTTGTAAAGATTTTCATTTCGTTTTTTGTAAGTAGATATTTTTATGGCAATTTATCTTTCATGCAATTAATCTAGAATTTCTTTGTTGCAATCTAGCATAAGGGTTTCCTTCTACAAGATAGAGTAGAATGCTTTGAATTCTGCAAAATAGAGTTAGATTATCTCTTTCATGAACTTTGGATTTTCATCATTTTACCTTCATAGAAGAAAGTTTTTAATTATGCAATTTAAGATAGATTTTCAATTTCTGCAAAGAAGAGGTTTTCAATTTTGTTAATTAAGATTTAATATAACTTTAGAATGAAAACACATGTGCGTAATTACTCTCCAATTTTTGCCCATACTTATAATTAGTTTCATTTCTAGAATCAATTAGTTCATAAGAAAATTCTTAGCATATATAGTGCACATACATTTCATAGGTACACAAATCTTGGTTGACAATTAATAAAGGAAATTAAGAACAATTAATTTACCAAACAATAATTTAGGAGGTTGAATCATATCATATTAACTCCTTGTCACATATTTACCCTGGTGGACCAGTAAAGTTGGGTAAGTGTGAGAGAAGAGCATTACAGGGTGGTATCAGAGCATGGTTTAACACTTGGACTAGATGGGTGGAATGTGTTTGTCTTGTATGCATGCAGGTTGTATATGTGTTTGTTATGTATGCATGGTAGTGGTCATTGTTCCAGTTATGTTGACATGTAGAATTTGATGATGTTATTGTTGGGATGTGTTTGTCATGAATGCATGTCAATTGTATATGCATTTTTTATGCATGTCAGTGTCTATATGTTGTTATGCATGCATTGTCATGGTTATATTTATGCATGTATAGTAGGTCAAACATGCATTGTGAGGTCATTGTATGTAGTTTGTGTCATCATGATGTTGTTGGTTGTTATGATGCTAATGTGTTGGTTGAGATAGAGCAGGAGATGAAAATCATCAAAGCGAGGTTGCAGCACTAGACCTCGAGGTAAGAGAAGATCGTCATACAGGTTTGTATGGTGGGTATGCAGGTATGTTGGTTAATGATTGTTATAAGATTTAGGGTTATGTACATGTTTGTCAGTCTATCGTTGTTGCGGTTACATGTATGATAGATGTTAGTTAATTAGTGTGATCATATGTACATGTGTCGGTTAGTCATGAAGGATAGTAACTTGTTGTTATATGCATTATGGTCATATGCATGATGGTTATGGTCATTGTACTTAGGATCTTGATGTTATATGTATCGTGCTAATATGGATTGGTCTATGCAGATGATTGTGGCTATGATAATCAGGTATGAGTTGATATAACTTTGATATTGTGTTGCATTAATTTGGACTAACTTGTGCAGATGTGATAGCCTCCCCTGAGATACATTGAGGTATAAGTTTGATTATGTCATTTATTTTGTGCTTGAGTGTTTGATTATTTCATCTAGTTGATTTATCTAACATGGTATGTTTATAGTTTGTTTGAATGTTTGATTAATTATATGATATGAGTATGTGTCTATAAGATTGCATTAAGGAATGATCTTGTTTTAAGATCATTTCACTAAAACATTATGTTATTGTTATGAGCTTCTGCGATTTGTACTGTGTGTAGAGTTTTCTTCCGAAATTATCACATCCATAGTTGTTAGAATCGATGTTTCGAGCCATCCACCATGGCTCATCATCAGGATAGATCTATAAGAGTGTAGGACAAATCTCGTGGGAATTGAATAAATAGAGGAATGAGTTATGTGGAAAGGGAATGTTGTTAGCCGACCATGTCATTATTTATAATGGTAATTTTAAATAATTTTAATTAATTTTCGATAAATTTAATTAATTTATAATAATTTTAGTTATTTTTAATTTTTTTATTTATTTTAAGTAATTTTAATTAATTTTAATATATGATAAATTATAATAATTATAATTATTTTTAATTATTTTTTTCTTATATTACTTTTGTTTTTTAATTTTACTTTAGAATTACAATTAATTCTAACTATTTTTATTTTTATTTTAGAATTTTATTAAGAATGTTTAAATTTTTATTTTTATTTTTAATTTATTAATAATGTTAATATTCATTCATATAATTTTGAATTCTGATTAAGATAATTCATGTTAATATTAATATTAATTTTTGATAATCTTGATATTTATTATTAATTCAATTTATCTTCAATTATTTTATTTAATTTATCCATTTCTTATTTATAATTATAATTGATTTTATTTAATTTTTTTTAGATTTTTTTTATTTGATAAAGTTAATATTAATATTAATATTAATTTAAATTTTGATTAAAATTAAAGTGAAATTTTTTTTTGACTAATTTTAATTTAGTTAATTAATATTAATTTTTATTTTAGAATAAATTTTAACAAATTTAGAATGGATTACAATTATGTTTAAGAGAAGATCTTCGGCGAAAATCACAAGATAAATCATTTGTCGACACTTTTCGGAACGAGCTAGTGTGGTTCATCGTCAGGACAAGTTGAAGAGACAGATCTAGCTTAGCATGTTAAATAGTATGAGTAGAGTCTCCAACAGCTATCTGGATTAACGGCTACTTTTGACCTTAGAACCAGAGTAAAAAATTATTATAATTTAATGGCAATTAGTTATATTAGGTGACCATTAAAAATATATAAATATATAAAATAATTTAAAGGTGTTAATGGTTAGTTAAAAATGTATTAAAAATTATAGGTTAATTAGTATTTAAAAGCCGAATAAATGTATATATATATATATATATATATATATATATATATATATATATATATATATATATATATATATATATATATATAAAGTAATATACATAGAAGTAAGTTAGAATTAATAAGAATATTGGAACGTAGAAATAATAAGAATATTGGAACAGAAAGTAAAGTTAACTTTAAAAAATAAATAAATAAATAAAAATAAAAATAAAATAAAATAATATTAATAATAAAAAAAATAAAAATAAAATTAAAAAATTAAAAATAAAATTAAAAAATATAAATATAAATGAATAAATAAATGAATAAAAATAAAAGTAAAATTAAAAAGTAATGATAAAATGAATAAATACATAACGAGGACATACTATCAAGTTAACTAAAAAAAAAAATCAAGCAAGCGACTAAAGGGAGAAGCCCTGGGAGGAAGGAAGAGATAAGGCTCCAAGAGAAGAAATCCTCAAAAATAAGGGAAACAACGAAAGAACGAAAAAGCAAGACTAGAAAGAAAGGGCAGGGATCCAGCAGCGACTGATCTTCCAGCCGTCATCTCTATTGAGATTGCCTGGCCTTCTTTCAATTTCAATGGCTTCCCTGAATTTAATTCTAATTAATTTTAATTTTATTAAGAATGTTTAATTTTTTTTTTAATTTTAAATTTATTAATAAGGTTAATATTCATTCATATAATTTTGAATTATTAAGATAATTCATGTTAATATTAATATTAATCTTTGATAATCTTGATATTTATTATTAATTTAATTAATCTTCAACTATTTAATTAATTTATCCACTTCTTATTTATAATTATAATTGATTTTATTTAATTTTTATTTTAGAATTTTATTAAAAAAATAGTTTTTTTGGTAAAGTTAATATTAATATTAATTTAAATCTTTTAAGATTAAAGTGAAATTTTATTTTAACTAATTTTAATTTAGTTAATTAAAGTTAAATTTTAATTTAGAAAATTCTTATGTGCTGAGACAATTGATATGTACTTGAGTATAAGTGAGTGCTAGTTCTATTATTATGATTAATGACTATGAGTTGATTGCTGATTTTGGCATGGTTGTTAGTCTTGGTAAAAGATAATTAATAGACATGATGTCTTGATCTTTGGAACATATGATTGACATGTGTGAAAAACTACAAGGAAACATGCTTGGTAATAGCATGACAAGGTAACAGTTGATTTGTTTATATAACTAACAACTCGGTGATATGATAGTACATAATAAGATTTAATCGCAGCAAGGCAACGTTAAAAGAAATGAATTGGTGAGAATTCCTTTGGCTATGTTTGGAAACTGCAATTCCAAATGAATGAGTGCTTTGCATGAATACAAGAAATCTTCTTAACCCAGATTTTGTATGACATTATGTGGATATATGTTATATTCCTAAACATGTCTTTGACAGGTATAACAGCTAGTTTTCAGTTATGGTCAGATTCGTCAAGGGTATGGAGTCCATTGACAGATGATACATGTACGAGTTCAGTTAAAGGTCAGCATGATGGGTACAACAAGTTAAAATAACTGGTATATTGTTATATTTATTTATACATTGACAATTGTGCATTTATGGCAGTGTGATGTAGGGGATTGCATGGAAAAAGAGGCTACCATGAAATCTTGAAGAAGGCTCAGGTTGAGCTTTCCTTAGGAACCGTGGGGTTGAGTCAAGGTGTATGTTGCTGATTTGTGCTTTCAGTTCTTTTTGATTTGTTTGTGCTTGACTTGTTGTTTTGTTTATGTCTAGTGTATGGTCATACTACTTTGTTTGTGGTGTTGTATTACTATTGGTTTTTCATGGTTTGCTTCTTCTTTGTGTCTTATCCTTGCCTTTTATGTTTGAGGGTCTTGGGAATTGGTTGGGGAAAGAGGAAAGTTAATGGAGCTCGAGAGAGCTGAATGAAATTACACAGGTAATGTGAGACTTGGATGAAGCTCAGTGCATGAATAAAGGGTAGTCGAAAGTAAGAATATTACAACCAGTTAGATTGGTTAGGTCCATTGGGATAAATGGACCATGGCAAGACAATCATGCGGGGTAAAGTGAATGGATTTGAGGCGTCATATGCCTAGGCTACGTTGGGAATTGGTGTTCTCTATGTTGTGCATGTGATGCACAGATAAAGGGGGCTCTCTTAACCTAAACCTTATGATATCTGGTAATTATGTTGTGATATTGATTATGCTTATGTCTATATATGTATACATGTATGTATGAACATCATTGTTTGACAGGGTCTTCAAAGATCATGATTGTTTTATGCTAATGTTCACATGTATATGCATTATGTACGTATGTATGTATGTCATTATCTAACAGGATCATCAGAGATCATTCTTGTGGAGGAATGATTGCTTACGTAGGTGAATGACATGAAGGGGTTCCTGGTTTATGAGGAATCAAGTGGGAAGAGTAGCCCTGACAAATCTATGAGGTCGATATCATTTGGATATGAATTGATATTATGTGATTATACTATGTCTATGTTATGGTAGGTAATGTTGAGGGGTACATCAGCGAAATGAAAGTAGTGTGATCTGCGGCATGTTGGGGCAAGCATGGATGTTGGAAAGACACTAGAAGCAAGGTTTCCTGGTAGAGACAATGTAGCCTTTGGATGTGCAGCACTACTATTGTGTATATGTTGTACCTGTGATGTTATATACATATAGTGTTTTGTATATATGGTGTTGTGTACATGTTGTTTATACAGTGTTGTGTACAAATGGTATTATGCACATGTTGGATATGCGGTGTTGTGTACAGATGGTGTTGTGCACATGTTGGATATGCGGTGTTGTGTACATGTGGTGCTCTATGCATGTTGCATATGTGGTGTTGTGTACATATGTCGTTGCATGCATGTTGTATATGTGGTGTTATGTACATGTGATGTTGTGTACATGATTATACATGTGGTGTCATGTACATGTTGTACATGGGTGCTATGTGTAGGTGGTGTTATGTACATGTCATGCATATGGGGTTGTGTACACGTCGTGCATGTGGTTTTATGTACAAGTGGAGTTGTGTACACGTTGTGCAATTGGTGTTGTGCACATGTTGTGCAATTGATGTTGTGTACACGTTGTGCAATTGGTGTTGTGTACATGTGGTGTTGTGTACACGTCGTGTAGGTGGCAATATGTACATGTGGTATTGTGTACACAACAATATGTACATGTGGTATTGTGTACACATCATACACGTTATGTTGTACATGTGTGGTACTATGCTATTTTGTTATAGGGATTGTGTAGCTGATGTATCATGACATGTGTACTCGTTGTGTTGTATTCTTTGTACGTATATGTATTGTGTTGTACGCCAGGTGTAGGTGTATGTATTGTGTTGTGTTGTACACCAGATGTAAGTATTTGTCTTGTGATGTATACTATGTGTACGTAATTGAAAATGAGATAAGGCACTAGGTGCTTGCCATGTGTGGAAACCAATCCAATGTGTGTAAGAAAAGGACAAAGGAAAAATCTAGAATAAAAGGACTGATTAAAGGATAAGTATCAGTATTTTATTTCAGTTTTATTATGCATGTGATCTATGATTCTAATTTATGATGGTTACATGTGATCTATGATTCTGGTTTATGATGATTTCATGTGATTCATGATTTTTATCTATGATGGTTGTGTTTTGAGCTAATTGGATGTGATATGTTTATACATGATGATTTTATCAAACAACTAGTTTGACTTATGTGACAATAAATGAAAAAAATTGCAAGTGTACCTTATTGACGGGCCACTAATGAGGTATGATTTATATTTATTTCAATTCATTTTGAATCTAATGGGAATCATGTGCTTGGTACAGGAAAGCATGGAAACACCTAGACTGGGTGGTTGAAACTGACTGCAAGAATCAACAACATTAGTGAAAGGAATTGGAACAGACAATAATATGTTGGTTAAGCACTTCAAGAGCAGGGACATTATGGGACATTGGTACCCAATAGTGTCCATTGATTTCCATGAGCATGATATGACCAATATGATCATTTGAGGCTAGGATATGCCTTGGTTTTTGGACCTTACGATGTGAGGAAACCTTGCCAAGGGAGGTGTCACCCGAGGGACTGTGTAGAAAAGAACGGGATTCCCACGGAACTTGGAAGGTGTGTGATTACATGGAAGGGGGTTACTAGATTGGCCGAGGGACTGCATAGTAGAGAAGGGAAGTTCAGGGATGGATTTGTTTTGGTCATTAGCATTTCCAGATGGAATCAGATGCACATTGGGAGTGTACCCTGGAACAATGAGTCGATAACTATTCACTGGGAGGAAAAGTGGCAGAGGATCGTAGCGTTAGACATTGGATGTAGATTTTGATTTTTGTAGTGGATTCTAGACTTCCTGGAAAGGAGGTGAATCCTAGTACTATTTTGAGGGTGGAGGTGTGAGCCTATGGATTCCCTTATTCCTGATGAAGGCATCGTATCCTTTTATTTACTGGTTGAGAAATGTGCATATGTGTATATGTGTATATTGGTGTAAATATTGTATTGAGTTGTCCTATAAAGCTTCATAGACAGTATGATTATTTTTTAGGTGAATCAAATGTGTATGAGTATATATGTGGTTGTTATTGTAAATATCGTAATGAGTTGTGTTATAAAGCTCCAATAAATTGTATGTGTAACACCCTCCTCCCACATCAACCCAAGCAATCGGCCAGCTGGGGTGAACATGCGACGAGAGGTCACTATGATATGATTTTACCTCCTACGTCATATTAAGGAAGTGGAACCGATGGAAACATACCATACAAACATTCAACATCATCACTAGGACCTTCATGAACTAATCCAACCTTTCTGCCAACTAGCCCCTGGGTTCCACTACACTTTTGGACCACTTAACCTCTAGACGATCTCATGCTATGGGAATGCCAGCATCCAGGGACCTTTGGACGCTCTCATAAGCCTACAAGCTAGCGTTCAGGGACTTGTTTGCAAAGTGTTGTGCCAACATCCTTGGGATTCGAGCCACGTTTTCAGGCCAAAGCCTAGGTCATGACCCAGAATAGAATGGCATCTTCATAACAGTAAGATAACATGGAAATGACAGTGAAAAATCAATTATTGAATAAGACCTTGACTAGAACCCTACTAGCCATGATAGGCATTTCATCAAACATATCGTGAATATGTAATCTACAGGTGTAAATAACAAATCTGAGCATAAGGGTGTCATAGTTAGCTGAGAATCGTTAAGAAACATTAACGCCTCAATGCATTAGTGGAAATTTCATCCATTAGGTCATAGATACATTATTCATTCATTTACAAGTGAAAACATGATGAGATCCATACATAGCTACTATCGTAAAACATATATATAACCAGCATAATAGCAGCGAAAATACCAAAGAAGTCACAACTATATAAACCACATATAAAATAGTATAATACTAATGAGATAACAAAGATAAATAACCTTATATTAATGGTGCAAAAGCCAAACCTGGGATGCGACTTCCACGTTCCACCTAACCATAGAATGGATGAGAAAGATCTTTCTTCATTCATTAACCCCCATGCCATATTCCAAGCATGAATGTGGGATCTCAAAGAACACACAATCCAAAACCATACAGGGCTTCCAGATGCCAACCACCTCAACCCATCAAACAATGATTCCACCTCACAGTCATACATCACCATCATCAACTTGGTCTCCACCCAAGCCTTCCAGAGTGTTTTTTCCAACCAAGGCTTCTAGGGCTAGTAACTCAACCCACAAATGTCATTGGGCTTCTAGAGCATTTGTCCAACCAAGGCTTCAAGGACTAGTAACTCAACCCACCAAGGGCTTCCAAAGTGTTTGTAAAACCAAGGATTCCAAGACTAATAACTCAACCCATGTTGTTATAGGGCTTCCAGAATGTTTATCCAACTAAGGCTTCTAGGAACTAATAACTCAACCCTGGCTAAGGAAACATGAGAACCAACCCAAACAAAACAAGTACATAAATCCACAATCTCCATGGATATCCAGGAAATGGAAAGGCTAGGAAATCCATTGTCAATTAAGGCAATCCTCCATACCAGTGACAGATCATGGCCAAAGAACCACATGCATATGCCATGCATACCAAAACTAATGAGGAAAACGTACATGCAACTCGGTACCTACAAGAAAAATTGTTGTAGTTGTTGATCTCGAGCCCTCTTGCACTTTCCTACTCTTCCCTTGCCTTCTTGTTCCAAAAATCCAAGTATGCCACACCCTCCAATAGTGTTCCAAGAAAACTCTAAGTGCGCAAGAGTATGAGAGAGAGCTCCAAAACTAGACTAACCAAGCTTACACTAACCAAGCCTTGCCCACTAATCCTCAGAAGCCTTTTTATCAATGAGGCCTCTATTTTCTTCATTTTCCATTATTTTCCTTCATTTTCCTCCTCACAAGCAACCTATGACCTTTCACCTTCCTTTTCTCCTAATTTCAATTATTTTTATAAATAAAAGTGCCAAAAATGCCTCATGCCTTTCCAAAGCCTTTGCCATTTCCTTAGCCATAATAAACTGAATGAACACCCACTAGGATGTTTTTCCCACCATTCAACTTGGAATATGTATTCCATGACTGTGTTCTTATATATTTTTACATGGGTTTTTAACTAGGGCTATTACAAAACCCTCCCTTTTGGGGGAACATGGTCCTTGGCATTTAATGACACCTATAACCATCAAGACCACTGAAAACAAAACATACTACCCATGGAGCTTTATAACATAGCTCGTTGCAGTATTTACAATGACCATCTGTTAAAGCATGACAAACATATCATTTACTGGAGCTTTATAACACAAATCGTTACAGTATTTACTATAATAACCATATATACACATATACACATTTTCTTCACCCATCAAATAATATTGTCTATGGAGCTTTATAAATCCAACTCGATATAGTATTTACAATAATACACACATATGCACATATACACATTTTCTTAGCCAACAAACAAAATGATACGATGCCTGCATCCACAACAAGGGAATCCATAGGCTCACACCTCCACCCTCAAATTAATACCAGGATTCACCTCCTTCCCAGGAAGTCAAAAATCCACTGCCAAAGTCAAAACTGCATCAAATGTCCAGTGTTATAATCCTGCGCCTCTTGTCCTCCTAGTGACCACTTACCGACTCATTGTTCCAGGGTGCACTCCCGATGTGCATCTGATTCCATCTAGTAATGCTAATGACCAAAAAAAATATATCATTGGCCTTCCCTTATCTACCACATATTCCCTTGGGCAATCCAATCACCTCCTTCCATGCAGTCACTCACCTTCCAAGTTTCGCTAGCACCCCCATCTCGGGCAATCCATCTCTTGGGAAGGCTTCCTCGCATCGGAAGATAAAAAAACCAAGGCATATCCTTGCCTCAAAACCATCATATCAATCATAGGATGCTCATGGAAATCAATGGACATTATTGGGTACCAGTGTCCCACAATGGCCCTACTCCTGCAGTACTTTACCAGCATATTGTTGCATGTTCCAATTTCTTTCACTGTCACTGCTAATTATTGCAGTCGATTTCAACCACCCAATTGGGCATGTTTATGCTTTCCTATACCAAGCACATAATTTCCATTAGATTTAAAATAAATTGAAATAAATTCACATCATACCTCATTGGTAGCTCGTCCATAAGGTACACTTGCAATCATGTTTACTTGTCACAAAAAAGCCAAACTGGCATATTTTACCAAATCAACATGTATAAAAATATTACATCATGTTAGCTCAAAACACAATAATCATAGAATGTAACCATCATAAACCAGAATCATAGATCACATGTAATCATCATATACCATAATCATAACTCACATGAAATCATCATAAACCATAATAATAGATCACATGCATAATAAAACCGAAATAAAATAATGATACTTATCCTTTAATCAATCCTTAGCTTCTACCTGTTTCTTTATTTCGTATGCACTCTGGATCGTTTGCCACACCAGACAAAGATCCAATGCCTTTTCCTCAATCATGTGCACATACACATAGTGTGTAGCACACATATAACCACACACGACATACAACACCATGCAACACATGCACCTACACCTGACACACAACACATACAACCATCTATACCCGATGTACAACACCACACAATAGATGTACCTAAACTTGGCATACAACACAACATAATACACTATACCTGATGTACAACACCACACAATACATGTACCTACACATGGAATACAACACAACACAATACATGTACCTACACATGGCATACAACACAACACAATACATGTACTACACAGAGTACAATATAATCAGTACACATGTCACGATACCCCAACTACACAATGCACATACATAGTATCGCATGTACACAACATGTACGACATGCACATAATACCCCATGTACACCAATACCGCATGTATAACATGTACATGGTACCACCTATACACAGCACCGCCTGAATAACGTGTACAAAACATCACATGTACATGGTACCACCTTCACAACATGTACACAGCGCCACATGTACATCATACAACATGTACAATGTGTACACAACATCAGGCGTACACAACGCCACATGCAAGACATGTACATGACACCACATGTACACAACACCATATGCACAACATGTACACAACACCACCTGCACACAATACCATATGTACTATGTACACGGCACCACATGCTTGTAGCACCACTTGTACAATCATGCACACAAAACCATATGTATGTAGCACCATATGTACATAGCACCATATGTACAACATGCATGCAACACCACATGTACATAGCAATGCATATCCAACATGTACATAGCATCATCTATACACAGCACTGCATATCCAACATGTGCACAACATCATATACACACAGCATTGTATATCCATTATGTGCAGAGTACGATATGTACACAACACCGCATATCCAATCATGTACATAGCACCATCTATACCTAGCACTGCATATGCAATATTCACACAACACTATATGTACCACCCTGCATATAATATTGCATAAACAACATGTGCACACACTATATATGCACAACATCATAGATGCAACATATACAACATATGCACAACAGCAGTATCACACATCCAAAACCACACTATCTCTACCATTCAACCTTTCCTCCAATGTCACTCTACCATCCATGTTTATCTTAGCATGTCACAAAGCACATTGTTTCATTCCACTAATGTATCCTTCAACATTACCTGTCATAACATAAACATAGGCATAATACAAGCATACAATATTAATTCATATCCATGTGATTCTGACCTCATATATTTGTCATGACTACTCTTCCCACTGGATTCCCATAAGACCAGGAACCTTGTCTTCGAACAAGGCCTCCTGGGTCATATTTTGTTAAAGTTTTGTTAAATTTGTAAAGATATTGTAAAGTCTCCACATTTTGAGGAGTGGAGCGTGAGTAGCACAGGTCAATAGGAGTCAAAGGGGCTTTAGGAAGGTCAAAGCCCCTTAGTTTGTTAAAGTCAAGTTGTTTTGAGACCCGCCCATGGTTCGTGGACCATGGTATTGTAATGAAGGAAGAGTATAAAAGGAAGTCATAGAAGAGTCATAGGTAAGCCAAGTAAGAAGTACATGAATTGAGTCCAAATTTGTTTGTTCTGTACATGGGCGAAGGGGAAGGCTCATGTAGCTATGTTCCCAGAGACCTTGGTAAGTTCGCAACTTTGTGCACAGGCGCCTGCAGCTATGTGCACGGGGTTGGAAAGAGTTGTATATGAGAATTTGAAGCATAATAAAGACATATTTTGAAGTGATATATGTGTATCTATGTATTACTGTTTATTTCTAAAGTTGTTGTATTTATGATCTATTGAATGCATTTAATCAGGAAAAGTACTTAATAGACTTGCAAAGACGTAGATATGTTTATTTGTATGATGTTATGCATGTTTAGCACAATCGGTGAAGGACATAAATATGTTAACTATTATTTACTGTAAGTTCTAGGTTTCAAGGGTTAGGGTTCACGAAGGTCAAGATAAAGCCCTAGATCTGCAGAAAACACATCACATAAACCTCTGGATGTAGAAACCTAGTTCTAGCATCCCACCATACTGCCTCAGGTGAGATTGCAGCCTAAGGTATGTGGGTTATTTCCGAAAGGGCCGGTAATGTAGGTTCTGTTGGTTAGCGCAGCTAAGTCAAAACCTAGGTCTAATCCCCATCAAGTCAACACCTCATCATTCCATTCACATGCATAATAAATCATTCCTCCACAAGAATGATCCCTAACAACCCTATCGGTCAGTGACATAGATACATAGATGCATACATACATATACATAAACATTAGCATAAAACAATCACGATCTTATCAAACAACGATATGCATACATACACACATATATACATATAAACATTAACATAAAACAATAATGATCTAGTCAGACAATGACATACATACATACATAATTACATATATAGACATCGACATAATCATGATCACAACATAATTACCAGATAGCATAAGGTTAAGGTTAAGAGAAATCCCTTTATCCATGCGCATCATACACAACATTGAGATCAAACATTCCCAACATAGTCAAGGATATGGATGCCTCACATCCATTCACTTTAACTTTATCGTTACCTTTATCATGATTGTCCTGCCACTATCCATTTACACCAATGGACCAAACCAATTCAACTAGCTGTCATACTCTTACCTTGAACTTCACTTATACATGCATCGAGCTTCATCTAGGTCTTACATTGCCTACTATATTTCATTCATCTCTATCCCAAATCCACTAAATTTCTTCTTTCCCAACCAATTCCTGAGACTCAAAACTTAAAAGGAAATCACAAGAAACAAACAAGAAGAAAACCATGAAAACCAATAACAATACGACACCACAAACAAAGTGGTATGGCCATACACTAGACATAAACAAAGCTGCAAATCAAGCGCAAACAAATCACAAAGAATCAAAATCACGGGACTCTCAATATACACCATGACCCAATCCCCATGGTTCCCAGTGCTTCCAAAGGAAAACTCAACCTGAGCCTTCTTCAGAATTTCATGGTAGTCTCTTTTTCCATGCAATACCCTACATCATACTGCCATAAACACATAATTTTCAGTGCATAAATAAACATAACAATACACCATTTATCTTACCTTGCTGTGCTAAGCACGTTGCTTGCAACTGAACACATCCACGCCATATCTCAAGGGACTCCAATTCCCTTGAAAGATCCACTTGTAACTAGAGACTTCTAATATACTTTTCAAGTACATGCTCATGAATCTAGCACATATCCACATGATGTCAGACAATATTAAAGTTAATAATGCGTCCTATATGTAAAACACTCATTCGTTTGAAATTAGCGTTTCCAAACATGGCCAAAGGAATTCCTACCCAAATCCTTTTTTTTACCAATTATCATGCTGCAATTGTGTCTTATTATGCTCTATCACATCATCCAACTGTTAGTTATATAAAAAAATCAACTATTACCTCGTCATGATAATACCAAGCATGTTTCCTACAACTTCTCACACATGTCAACCACATGTTCCAAAGATCAAGACAATCATATCTATCAATTTGAAATAAACCTTCACCAAGACTAGCAACCATGTCATACTCAATAATCAACTCACATTCATCAGTCATAATACATAATGCTACAACTATCACCTACTTACACTCAAGTACATATAAGTTGTCTCAACACATATGTGTTAGTTCAATCATATTAAAACAAGATCATTTGTACACACTCATATTATGCAATTCATCAAACCTTCAACCAACTATAAACGTACCATGTTAAATAAATCAACTAAATGACATAATAGACACCAAACACTCAAACACCAAATAGACGACATAATCAAACAATAAAGCACCAAGTATACTACATAAGAAAACTCATACCTTAATGTATCTCAGGGGAGGCTATCTTGTCTACACAATCAATCTAGTTAGCACGATATAACTTCACAACACATCAGCTCAAACAAAAATAAGATCATGATATCCACAACAATCACTAATTAACATGTTCACATCGTAAGCTCATAAACATTTGTCATTCATGCATAACAATCACGTATATACGATCAGTCTAGATTAGTATGACATAATATCATAACATATTAACTAATACTTGAATGTCGTAACCCTAACCATTTGCATAAACTAATCCAAATTGGTATGATACATATAAAATCAAGACATTAATGTAATAGCCCTAATCATCAAGTTACTAGCATATAACAACAACAAGCTATATAGCATGCTCATCAACAACATATAACCTAATCATCAAGTTAACTATCATATAACAACAACAAGTTAACCTATAACATAGTCATCAACAACATATAACATAATCATCAAGTTAACTAACCTAAAACAACAATAGCAATGCATACAACCACAGGTTACTATCATTCATTACTATCTGACACATGTGCATATGACTACACTAATCAACTAGCATCTATCATGTATGTAACCATAACATCAATAGAATGAAAGGCTTACATAACCATAATGCATATAGAAATCCCTAACCTATATACATGCATGCTCAACATACAAACTTGAATGACGACATGCTCTTGCCTCGAGGTCCAATGCTGCAACTTCACTTTAATGACCTGTATCTTTGCTCTATCTCTACCAACACATTAGCATCATAACATACCAATATCATCATGATGGCCTAATTGCACACAATCACTTCACAATGCATGTTTGACCTACCATACATGCATAATCATAACCATGGAAATTCATGCATAGAAACATATAGACATGAACATGCATAACAAATTCATATACAACCATACACTCATGACGACACATCCCACAACAACACCATCAACCTTCACAAGGCAACATCACTACAACCATGATTAACACTAGGCAAATGCAACAAGCACACAGACTACAAGCATAATAAACACATATGCAATCGACATGAATTCATGACCAACACACTGCCCATCTAGTCTGAGGGGTGAACCATGCTATAATACCACTCGGTAATACCCTCCTCCCACATCTACCCAAGCAACCAGCCAACCGGGGTAAACATGCAATGAGAGGCCACTATGATATGATTCGACCTCCTAAGTCACATTAAGGAAGTGGAACTGACGGAAACACACCATATAGACATTCAACATCAGCATTAGGACCCTTAGGAACCAATCCAACCTTTCTTCCAATCAACCCCTGGGTTCCACTAAGCTTCTGGACCACTTGACTTCTGGACACTCACATGCTATTAGCATTCCAGTGTCCAAGGTCCTCTAGACTCTCTCACAGGCCTGCAAGCCAGTGTCCAGGGACTTTTTGCATGGTGTTGTGCCAGCATCACCGATATTTGAGCCACTTTTTCAGGCCCAGATCACTACCCATAACAAAATGACATCTTCGGAACAATAAGATAAAAGGGAAATGACAGTGCAAAAGAAATTACTTGAATAAGACCTTAATTGGACCCCTACTAGCCATGACAGGAATTTCATCAAACATATCATGAATATGTAATGTACAGGTGTAAATGACATATCTTAGCATAGAGGTCTCATACTTAGCTGAGAATCGCTAAGAAACATTGAAGCCTCAACACATTAGTTGTCATTTCATCCATTAAGTCATAGATACATTGTTCATTCATTTACAAGTAAAAAAATGATGAGAGCCATACATAGCTACTAACATAAAACATATATATAACCAACATAATAGAAGTAGAAATACCAATGAAATCACAACAAGAAAAAATGACATTGGTGGGGGGCGAAAAATGTCACCATAAGCTCATTGGTGACAGTGAAAAGAGCCTTCATCACCAAAAACTGAACATCACCAAAGGTGGCATCGCCAAAAGTATAGGTGTTGTAATGACATTCAAAATCCATCAACAATAACGATTTATAATGACGGATAGCAACCGTCACCATTTCATATGAGCAATGGTGACAAACCATAGCCTCCGTCACCAAAAATTGAACGTCACCAAAGGTGGCATCACCAAAATTATAGGTGTTGTAATGACATTCAAAGTCCGTCACCAATAATGATTTATAATGACGGTTATCATCCGTCACCATATCATATGAGCAATGGTGACAAACTATAGCCTTGGTCACCAAAAAATGAACATCACCAAAGGTGGCATCGCCAAAAGTATAGGTGTTATGGTGACATTCAAAGTTCGTCGCGAATATTGATTATAATGATGGATAGTGACCATCACCATTTCATATGAGCAACAATGATTTATTGTGATGGATCTTTCATGGTCATTACTATTGGTGCATATATATGGTGACGTTCATTGACCATCACCAAAATCTATATTGCCAGAAGTATAGGTGTTGTGGTGACATTCAAGGTCCATCATGAATAATGACTATAATGACGGACATCGACCATCACCATTTCATATCAACAACAATGATTTATGGTTACGGACCTTTGAGGGTCGTCACTATTGATCTGTATATATGGTGGCGTTCGTTGACCGTCACCATTTCATATTTTGGTGAATGTAAAAAAATGTCACCAAAGTTCATTGGTGATGGTCAAAAGAACTTCTGTCACCAAAAATTGATCGTCGCCATTCCATATGGATGTCAGGGCATGATGGAATTGAACCACCAACATCCTTCTTATAAAGCAGGTGCTCTTCTATTGAGCCACCACCCTTTAAAGAATTAGACCTTGAAACTTCATAAATTGTAAATTCTACAACTTTCAATAAATTAAAGACTCGACAATATTTTAGTAAACAAGCAAAGCAACATTGAAGTTGCAGGTCCCTACCTAATGGTTATGGAATTTATGAAAAGTAGGTGGAGGGAAAAATAGTTATGTATAATAGAATCAATATGTTCATTTGAATACTCAATTAGAAATGAAAATATGAAGGCATTTATAACCTATAAATGACCTATAACTAGAAAATGCACCAAATATTGCAAAGAAAATGTCACAAGTGGATAGCATATGGAAGAAGAGAATTAATGAAAACAGATGCAATATGTTATAGGTTGAGTGAAAGAAAAATCTCAATGTTGATGTTGTTTAGTGTTTAGATATTTGAATGATATCTAAACTTCTGAACAAATGTAACACACATCTCTGGAAACCATGAATGATATATATATATATATATATCTATATATATATATATATCTATATATATATATATATATATATATATATATAGATATAGATATATATATATATATCCCCTTCACATAAACCAACATGCAATTTGAAATTTCACAAGTCCGCACTCAAAACATGACAACAACCAACAAATAAAAAAAACTGACTTGGACAAAAGGAAATAACTTCACCTTCATTCTTGAGTTGCTTCTGTTTATTTGAATTTGACTTTAGACATTATTTATATGACAAGGAATCAAAATCATCACTAGTATTAAATTCATCCAACACAAACTTTGGATATCCCACTGACATCTGTGTTTTTGTTGCGATCCCTGAAAACCATGGAGTTTCTTGTTGATAATAGAATAAGATGTGTGTCTGCTGCTCAAGAATACATTCCTTATTAGCCATTGTTACCTGACAAAAACCAAAGAGACAACACAATATCATCGTACACAAAATACCCTACTGAAATATAATCATAACTTAGCTAAGAAGTCTAAAATATGTTCTTAATTAATAAGCTTTGTATTTGGAGATTTTGTTTATTTACATTTAAAAAATACTATGTTGGACAACAATTCTGTCTATTTATCCAGACAACTATATCATAGCATATGTCACACAGTAGAAATCTATAGTACCTAAAGTAAAAAGACAAATTTTCTCAAGAACATAAATTTAAAAAAGAGCTTTGAAAACTATAAGTTTGTCATCAGATCTTTAATTAGTTTAACAAAAAACTAGTTGGAGTTTGAAAATCAAAATCATTCATAGGAAATGAACATGAAAATGGCCAAAGTCTCTATTCATACAAATAAAGCTAGAGTCACTATTTCATTGCAGATAGCTGAAATTTGGGTAGTGGTCTAACAATTAGAGCTTATTTGCTGGGAAGACTCGTCAATACCATCATTTTTTTTCCACGGTCTATTGTGTCTCTAGATCCAGATCAGATAGCTTGCTATTCTCAAGTTCTACCTTTCACGTACTGATTTCTGGCTCACCCTTTAAAACACAATTCTACCACTCCATTAAAAAGGTAAACAAAATTTTTGTTTCAAGTTTTCAAGTTGGGAGTAATTAATGAAGTGAAGTGAGTGTTTAATTAAGTCATGTCTTTTTATGGTTACATAAAGGTGGTTGTGTAGCTTATGTCTCTCTTATGAGGCATAAAATTTATCCAATATTGATTTCTTCTACTTTGTCTCTACTACTGTTCTGAAAAGGTTATTGACAAAAGCATATTGTTGAAACTAGAGTTGTTTGTATTTTATAACTAATGATTTTATCCCTTGGATTTTACAAATTAATTTCGGTGGTTTTTTCATAAATACATCATATTTTACACCTCACCTCATGGGCTTAGCAATATAGTAATGTCAAACTTACAAAAGAAAAGGTTTTAAAAATCAGAAAACAAAAAGAATGGTTGTTTCAACGTATCTAATATGGTATACCATTACAAAATTAATGTATTCAATAGGCTCCATATTTAATGACCAATTTAAAGATAACATGAAAAGCAAATCAAAATTAACCTATTCAACATTATTCTTACTAGAAATTAAATCCCAACCATGTAATTGTTATAAACACTCTCGAAGTCAACATAAAGAAAAACATTTCAAATTAGAGAACATGGAAAAGTGGAGAGTGGTACCATCAAAGGTTATCTAGTACACGACATACAACTTCCTTGAAATAATTTGCAATATTATACGTTGATTATCTTGGCCTCCTACCTCTTGGAAAGTTCCCCATGGCCTTCCTAGATGCATTTTCCTTTGCCCGCAATTTAAAAGACGAAGCCTGAGTCTTCCAACATATACATACTCTTCTGAGCCGTAAATGCACCATGAATTTTAGGAATGGCATGTAGCTGCCATTTCTTCCGCCAACTAAAGAAAATGTATTATTATTAATGAGCACCAAGAGATATTGAAACAGAAAAAGAAAATCAACCGAAATATAAATTTTCCATTGCCCAATAGAGAGATTTTACATTGCCACATGCTAAGTCGACAACACCCTCAATGTAACAGTTTTGAAAATAATGCCTCCCACCGTCATCTAACAAGGTGTCTTGATATCCCATAAATATGAAATTGTAAAATGCAATGTAACTATCTCCTGAAACCCTCAACACCACATAGCTTGATCATCTGCACTCTCATCACCCAAACCATATGAATTATGCACAACTCTATTTTTTTAATGTAAAGTCATCTAATGATTTTCTATGATTATAACTAACTACTCTGTGGTATCAACTTATACTAGGGATCCCAATTTTTTTCTAGCCAACTTATACTAAGGAGCATCGTCGCCTCATAGTAAGTGGATGGACAAATTAGCTAGCCATCCTTTCTCACTCAGACACTACGGATCCCAATGTTTTTCTGATTCTTGCATTAAATTCTAATTTTGTATGTTAAGATATTAATAGTTTGAATGTTGCATCAAAAAACCACATTGTTACATATGGAAATCCAACTAAATATTGCAATGATAATCATCATGTTTAGATTAGCACTCTTTCAAAAATTAATATGAGAAAAAAACAAAACACTTCTTAAAGTATTCCTTTTGTTTTGCAATATTTATGCTGATAGGAATTTTTTTTTAATCAGTTCACTTTCTATTTTCATCTACCCATTACATTTGCCTCTGAAATCTACCATATGATCTTTTACCAAATTAAATGAAATCTATCTGATTTAATTTAACAGTGGTGCATCCAGAGCATTAAGCGTAGGATGTCGTGAAAGAGTTCCTGGCATAGAAACAGTCTTTTGTGATCAATTGTGTTATCAAACCATCTATTTGATTGATTGAAATGACCCAAATTGCATACGAAACACCCAATTAATTAAAAAATTCTTCGTACAGGGTTCTCACAATGTCAATTAAAACACCCCCACACTTAATAAAACCACACTTCATAATAAATATATAAATCAATACGATTGAAATGATCCATGGAAAGTGTGGTAATTGCAATTTGCACCTTTATTAGGATTGCAATGATTACAAAATAATATTCGAGCCATTTCGAGCAATAAAATTAAAATAATTTCAAAAAGTAATTTTTTTTTTATAATGTATAAATTGAAAAAAATATTTTAATTTTTGGTCAAACACCAAATTAATTCACTGTCAACCCATTATCGATTGCTGAATATTCAAAGCCAAGTGGAAATTTAGGGATTAATAAGTGATTACAAAACCACCCATTAAGCACAACAAATAAACCACGCGGATACAAGATTATCAGTAGTAGGTACCCTCCCAAGTGCCAACTAGAATGTGGACGCCTAATAAACCCAAAGTTACTTTTGAGCCATGAAAATCAAAATGACTTCAAACCATGAGGGTGCAATTATCTTACTATACAAATTGAATGGCTATAGATGTTGTATGCCAGAGTTCAAACATTTGTGGCAGCGCAATTTCTTGAATGCATTATATACTTTCCCAATTACAACCAAGCATTAAAACAATTCAAACATTATGCAAATGTTTGGTGTTGGGCCAATTAGAATCACATTGATTTGCATGTATATTGAGCTCATTCAGATTAGGAAGTGAGTATATCAGTGATATCTAGACATATCCGTGAGATTTGAATGCACCCCAACCCATATGATTGCACAATGAAGTAATGAACAAAGATATAGATCCAGTCATTGAGAATTTGGTTTAGAGAGTGCGATCAGATTTATTTCAATGCAAGAATGTGGAGCCTTAAAAATGCTCTGATGAGTTCATTCAATGAAAACCATTACACATTAGTAATAGTTTCAATAAATTATAGAAGTCACGCCAGATTTTGTCTTCTATGAAGACTGAGTTCAGGTTCCAAAACCATACTAGATTGATCTTAAGGTAATTGATTGCACTCTACTTCTCAGACCCATTTACATTGTAAGGATCAATCATTGATTTGTTATTTATGGATAAAGGATAGAAGGCCAATTCCAAATTTGATAGGTTTTGTATTCTTTATAACCTATGGCAAGAGGTTTTTATGTCTCATTCCATGAGGAATAAAATTTCAAGCCCATGACCACAAGAACTAAGAGCCAACTCGTCTTTGTGATAGAGATCTTTGGTGTTTGGCCTGCAATACTCCTTGACATGTATTGCCATTGTCTGGAATTTGTTAACACACCCTTTCATTCCATGGAATGCCCTCACACTCCTTAGTTATCATGCCCTCACAGCTACCCTTACCCTTTTTTGCAACTTGCGAACCCAACCAAATATTGCCTCGACTACAACAGCTTGACCAAGTTACAGTTACTATGAATAAACTATTCCTTTTTCACCTAATAACTTCCTATAACTCATATTAGGCTACTCATGTCGAATCTCAAATCATACAATTTAAGAAGTTACGAAGACAAGGCTCACATCCAACTAGGGTCATAAAACAACTAAGCAACATAGTTTACATCCTGACATGCCATAACACTTGGCACATCTAACATTGGCACTATGTGGCACATGTTAAAATCCCCTGCATTCCTTGGCATGCTTTGGCACTCCCTAGCACATCCTATCACTCCTTGACGCCTTTCACACCTAAAACTTGCTGACACTCCCCTTCACACTCTTATTCATTCATTTCCATGCATTTGAAACTAGTGCTCCCTCATGTTTACCTAGCACTTGGCCATAACAGACACTAGAATGTGTTGTTGCCACACCTTGGCGCCTGGAACGTCTTGGAATGCCTTAGCACTTGGCATGTATTGGCATACCAAACATGCTTGGAAATGTCTAGCATGTGTTAGTACTTCATGGCATTCCCTGGATCACCTTAGCACTCCCTAGTTGTCATGCTCTCATAGAAAGACTTACTTTTTTTGAGACTTGGGAACCCAACCAAGTCATTGGAAAAACAATGTTGTTCCCAACCCAAGTATCCATTTGTCTAATACTACATTGTCCAGGCCCTTATTGTAACCATAGGCTTACCTCCTACAAGTCTTATTCTGACCTTATCCTAGCATACTGTAAGGCCCCTATACTACTAGTGTAACCCCTTATTGTTATTAGTATAACCCACTTATTATATTGTTGTACCCATGTAGTGCCCATATTGTTACTATTGTACCCCATAGAAGCCCACTATTGTTATTATTGTGCCCTTACATTATTATTGTTATGTCGGCTTTGATTATGTTATGACCCCTTACACTCCCATATATAGAAAGGAGGTCTTTTCATTTGTATCATCAAAGAATTGTTCATTTATGTAATGAAAAGGAGGTTTCCCCCTCGAAGAGGCTGAATTCTAAGACGTTGATCTATATTTTCTATCTTTTCTTGAGCTGGTTTCATAACATTTGGTATCAGAGCTTTGGATTCTAGGGTTCTGATGCTCCAAACAGGTCATCATGGAATTTTCGCTATAACTTTTTTTTTGTGATGTTTTAGAAGTCGAAAAAAAAACCCATTTGAGAAGAAATCACGCTAAACCTTGGGTCCAAATTTCAGAGCTTTTCGCATGATAATTGTGGAGATATGATCTGAGGAAGTTGGTCTTTTTGCAGACTCCTGAATTACATTCAAAACAGGTGACCTGGGGAAAATCGTCATAACTTTCTCTCTGGGGATTGGATTGAAATTTCGCAAGAAGGTACAGAAAGAGCACGGACTGTAGTTTTCTTGTATATATTTTTCAGAGCCAAAGGTTGAAACAGTGACACGTGGCACTTCATACAAGTTCGCTCTTCTGGAAAGGTATATAATCAAGTCATCTTGGGAGATTGTGCATAACTCTTTATTGGAGAATCCAATTTGGATCAGACTAGTGGCATTGGAAAGAGGAAACAGAGGGCTACTGCAGGTTGCAATTTTAGAACTTAAAGATCTGAAAGTACAGAGTTATAGTCGTTTCAAAGTCGAGCTCTTAAAATCAAGAAAAAGCAAGATGAGGAAGTTTGATGGCAAGGATCCGGTAAATTGGATACTTCAGATGGAGCAATATTTTGATCTACATGGTGTACAACTGTTACAAAATGTATGTATTGCATCTGCATATTTAGAACCAGATCAATTTTTATGGTACAAAGGGCTTTGTTCTCGTAAACAACTTGTTACGTGGTCAATTTTCACGGAGGAAATGATAGCACATTATGAGGATACAAAGAGCAACACCTTCTTTAGATCAACACCACAACAATTGGAAAGAGTAAAAGGGTTGTGTGACATAGTGGAAAGAAAAATTATGGAAACCAGGAAGCGTACCCCTCACAACTATAAAGATGGAAGTGTTGTTTCTCCTAGCCTTCCACAACCTACAAGGGTTACACCACAACAATTGGAAGAAAAAAGAGAAAAAGGGCTTTGTTACAATTGTGATAACAAATGCACTAAAGGTCATAAGTGTGCTGAGAAGAAATTATTTTACATAGAATATGAAGAGGAGGAAGAAAAGGATCAAGAAACATCAAAAGAAGAAGATATATGCCAAGACCCCACCCCAGAGAAAGAAGAAATGAATCAGACCATATCTTGTAAAGCATTGGCAAGAATTACCACTCCTAAAACTCTCAAGATAGAAGGACATATCAAGAAGAAAAATGTGCAAGAAGTGAAAGATCACATCGAGAAAGAAGAAATGAATCCAACCATATCTTGTAATTCATTGTTCGAAATTACCACTCCTCAAACTATCAAGATAGAAGGACATATCAAGAAGAAAAATGTTCAAGAAGTGAAAGATCACATCGAGCATCAAGAAATGAATCCGACCATATCTTGTAAAGGATTGGAAGAAATTACCACTCCTCAAACTCTAGAGATAGAAGGACATATCAAGAAGAAAAAGGTTCAAACAGTGAAATATCACATCGAGCATCAACAACAAGTTCTCCAACTTTTAAAGGATAACGCCACTTCGGTGCAAAATCAAATGAAACAACAGGTAGATAAACATTGTAGTGAAAAATGTTTTGAGGTAGGTGATTGGGTATTTTTACTGCTACATCTCAAGCAAGCTATTTATGAGAAGGAAATGTTGGCAATACTACATGCATTTAAAAAATGGTGAGCTTACCGAATGGGAAGACTCTTCAAGGATGAGGATGTGGAAGCATTGTTTTGTGCTATTTATATTATCCAACCAGATTGGATAAACAAAGCAAGGGATGAATGGAAGAAGGACGAAGAAGTATGGCCACTTATTCAAAAGTTGCAAAAGATCCCAATTCAAACAATATTTCCAGAAATTGAAGAGGAAGGAAAAATCATATTGGAGCCTGGAGCAATCACAGAAACAAGAACCCGACAGCTATGAAATCGATCAATTTCAGAGTATCTCATCAAGTGGAAGAACTTACCCGCTAAAGATTCCACAGGGGAGGACAAGAATTTTATACAGGAGCATCAAGAACTACTCAAGCGTTGAGGACAACGCTTTTTGAAGGAGAGGGGCATGTAAGGCCCCTATACTACTAGTGTAACCCCTTATTGTTATTAGTATAACCCACTTATTATATTGTTGTACCCATGTAGTGCCCATATTGTTACTATTGTACCCCATAGAAGCCCACTATTGTTATTATTGTGCCCTTACATTATTATTGTTATGTCGGCTCTGATTTTGTTATGACCCCTTACACTCCTATATATAGAAGGGAGGTCTTTTCATTTGTATCATCAAAGAATTGTTCATTTATGTAATGTAAAGGGGGTTGCCCCCTCGAAGAGGCTGAATTCTAAGGCGTTGATCTATCTTTTCTATCTTTTCTTGAGCTGGTTTCATAACACATACTTTATCCTTGAGATACCTGGAATTTTTTGACACTCCTTGGCACACACTCTTATTCATTCATTTCCATGCATTTTGACCTAGTTCTCCCTTGTGATGTTTTGGCACTCCCTACTACTCCTCAACATGCATTGACACTATCTGGCATGTGTTAGAAATCCTTTTCATTCCTTGGCACTCCTTAGCTATCATGCCCTCACAACTACCCTTACTTTTTTTTGGGACTTGGGAACCCAACCAAGTCTTGCCTCGACTACAACAACTTGACCAAGTTACGGCTACTACAACTAGACTATTCATGTTCACCTAAGAATTGACTGTAACTCATCTTAGGCTACTATGAATATATTATTGGACCATTACAATGTTTTATAGTATTATACTTCCCTTTACGAAACCCCCTTTTCTCTTATGGGATAATTTTTCTTGAGTGAACTTTCAAATGGTTGCTAATAATTTTTGTCAAGACCTTATATGAAATATTGTACAATGACACTAAATGACACATATCAAAACCAACAAGATCCATTTATTTTGGTAATAGTGCAAGAAAGGATTTGTTTATCACCTCATCTGTAGATGCCCCATTTATTATGATATTCAAGGGACGTTCTATTGTCTTTATCAAGATTTGGATGGGTTGTTGTCTACATTATTTCAATACATATCTAGATCTTTTTATGATGGAGGTATTTAGATTTATTTAATACATAATTGAGAGAAGAGTTGCATGGGTGGAGAAAACGAAATAAGAAAGAGAGTCCAAACTTAAAAAAATAATTTTCATTTTTAAATTTATGGCCATTCCACTATTTCCATCTATTTGGCTACTTTGAATGTATTCTTGGAACATTACAATGTTTTATAGGATTATACTTCCCTTTAGAAAATCCCATTTTCTCTTATGGCATAATTTTTCTTGAGTGGAATTTTAAGTGGTTGCTAATGACTTTTGTCGAGACCTTATATGAAATATTGCACAATGACAGTGAATGACACTTATCAAAACCAACATGATTCATTTATTGTGGGTTTAGTGGAAGAAAGGATGTGTTTAGGGGATGAAAATGAAGAAGATATATACTCAACATTGGTTGATGCTATTTATAGAAGTGCCCCATGAAACCATTTGAGCTTCAACCCTTATATTGCTCCATGATCTTTGATGCTTCCCATGGTTCTGCCTTGAATATTGAAACCAACAAATTTTGGTTATCCTCATTCAAGATGACCCTTGTAATGTCCCCTATCTGGACAATTTCCAAAGCCTTGGTCTGAATTGCTCACAATATCTGCACTTCATGTTGAGATGGAGCTTGTAGTTATCTCCCATATAGGAGTTGTTAATCAATAGATCACTCATAAAGAAAGGCCTCTCTAGCCATAATGCATAAGTAGGGAACCCTTGATACAAATATTTTGTTTGCTTAAAACACTCAATTGTGTCAATGTAGAACATTGTGTACACAAGATCAGATAAAATGATAGTATTCACATAAATGCTTTAAATAACATCACATTAGCCATGAGTGTGAGATAAGGGTTGAATGCACAACACTATTAAAGTTAAATCATGTTTAATTTCCTTTTACATCATGAGGTTGTTCTCCAGTAAGGTTGATGCATCATCACAAGGGAGCATGACACATCTTTGTGGGGGAGAGATTAAAGTTGTAACATAGTTCAAGTGATATACACCTCCAACGTAAATTCCATTATCATATGCTTATGCCACGTTGTTAGAGAGGTTATTTATAGACACTACATTTTGTCTACTTGGACTTCATCTTTTCATGGCCTCGACTCTAAGATGGATTTGTACTAGGTACACTTCATGCAAATGAGAGGGGGTGTTATTATTTAACCCACATACACACCAAGGTATTGGATGCTTCTCTTAGATTCCCCTTGTTGTGTTTGAAGAGGGTTAACATTAGCATCAAGTTGAAACTAATCATCATGATATTCCTCTTCTCAATAACATCTGCTAGCTCTTCCATATACATGAGATAGACTTAGAGGGTCACCTCATATGTAGTAGCCCCATTTATTATGAGATTCAAGGGACAATATATTGTCTCTATCAAGATTTGGATGGTTCATTGTCTACATTCTTTCAATACATGTATAGCTCTTTTTATGAGGGGGGTCCTTGTTTATATAAGGCCTTATGTGCCATTCCCCATTTGAACTCTTTTAAGGGGGTCACCTCCTTCCATGTTTCGTTGCCTACTTAGGGCTAAAATTGACAAACCAAGATTAAAACTTCTTCAACTATCAAATTGGTGAGGTCTCATACCTCATCTTTGTTGGGTGTGGAGCCTGATTATCTTTTGTATTCAAAGGTGTCGCCACATTGGACCCCAGTTCGAAATGGGGCGGCAATGCTGCCCGTAAAATATTCGCTGCAAGGGGGGTCCGGGGGGGCGGTTGTGACCTTTGGGGAGGCCCCCCCTGGCAGGGGGCTCCGGGGGAAACACCCCCGAAGCTAAAAACAGATGTAAAATTGCCGTGTAAAAGTATAGTAATTTCTAGTCAATCTGGGCCGTTCATTAGGCAGATGATCTGACAGTAGAACTTATGTTTAGTTTAGGGTTTTTTGCCCTAGAAGGCAACCCCCCTCTTTGTATCAGGGCATTGTATTGAGTCTGTGTAATATATGTGTATTCTCCAAGCAAGAAGCAGTGATGTGAGACTGTGAGAGAAAACAAAGGATATTACAGCGGATCTGCTATAGGTTGTCTCTTCATTTTGCTAGATAATAGAAAGGAAGGACTCGCTGTTTGGGGTGGACGTAGACCAAACTGTGTGAACCACGTATATTTGTGTCTCTCTTGTTTTATGCGTTTTCTGTGTTTATATCTCTGCAATATTTTATGTGTTCCATTGCTCCGTAATATATAATTTTCTAAAAATCTTGGCCCTCAATGTTACATATCTCTTCAAAGAGACTTTTGATGATTTATTACTGAAAATTGTAGGTTGAATATCATAGGACATGTTACCCCGCTTTATATCTGGGTTTTTAGAGGAAATTTGTAAATTTTCATTGTCATCTTAGCCTCTGGGATTATTTTCACATTGATAATTTTCCAACTGAGGTATATACATCTATATGTAACTCATGGATTTATCATTGGTTTGATGACACCTTTCCTTGGCTATCTAGGACCCTAGGTGTAGGAAGAGGTTGCTTTAGCTACCACATTTAGATTGATATCTATGATCCATGTGTATATGATATATTCAATGTTTATTATTTTTGTTGTGGTCACTTAAGCAGTCTATTCTAAATCTTAATGCTTTGGCTATAAGTTCTAAGTTGGATTGTCCCATGGTGTTTCATAATTTTACTCAAATAAGTGTGCTATCTTGATGGTTTGGGAATATACTTGGTGATTTGAATAGGTGCTACACATCAATATTATTGTACCCTTATTTCCCTCAGTCAAATTTTATCCCATGTATTTATATAGGATATTCATTCATTTTCCTCAGGTGACACCTTTATGATTAATCATTCATATATTTGTGGAAAATTATTTCCCCTTTTGTCATTTGTGATGAAATAAAAGAAAAAATTGAAAGCCAAAATCATTAAAGAAACACAAGTGTGATGTATCTAAGTTTAAACTCTAAGGTTGAAGTGGAAATTCATGTAAATGTTATATCTATGAGTTGTTCAAAACTAATGAAAGCCTCATTCCCTAAGTCCTAGATATAAGAAAAAGGTGAAGAAAGGAAAATACGGCCCAATGAATGGTAACCCATGATAATGAAACCCAAGATATCAAAATGACAACTGCAACTATTTCTAATTGTTTCCTTTGAGCACTAAATGAGTGGTGTGATGAAGGAGGTATCCTGAGTAGAAATCAACTAGCCTAAGATGAATTCCAAATTCTTGAAATATAATAGTGAGAGATTGTGGCCTTTGGGTAAAATCTTGGGCAATAAGCCACATTCTCTAGGTCAAAATAACATCCTTGAATCCCATTTATTTCTATTTCTACCAACATCAATCTAATAGAAAAATGGTAAAACATAGTGTTTATGATATAAAATAAGTTTGGGTTGGAGAGCCATGCTGAATGCATGGAGGCTTGAAATGCCAAATGGAACGCAAGTGGGAGATGTTTCATTTATCTTCAATGTTTATGTAATAAAATTTTGTTGTGAGGGATATAACACAAAGTAAAGGAGAGAGGATTGGAGTAGGGTTGAACAAAAAATGAAGCACATAGGCATTGAGAAGAACACCTTGGAGTGAGGAGATTCCTTTTCATTGACAATAATTATGTTTACAAAGCTCATCAAATTCATGGATGAGGGTCGCATTCTAAGTGTCATGGGGGAGGGAAAGTAATTAGCACCCTTGGGTGGCTCTAATGCAGAGGGTTAGACATAATCCACATTAGGTGTGAGTGTGGATCAACAAAATATCACTAATTTACTATTCCATTGATTATTCTCCAAAGATGGGCTAAGCGTCTTGTAGCCTTGAGGGTTAGTTTCAGTAGCCATGAGTAGGATGTGAGATCTCTCTCCCCATTTTGGTGAGGTCAGAGGTTCAATTCTCTTGGTCTTCTAGGGGCAAGATCCTTGGAACTTGGGCAGTGATGGTGTTAAATTATGGTATGTTCTATGCTTAGAGCAATTTACTTATTTTCTTTAATCTTATCCACAGATTAGCAATCACATGTGCATAGAGTAAAGTGCAGATAGAACATTAAATGATCAACAAAAAACAAGCCAAGACAAGAGACACAAGATGTGGCAGCTAGCCAGGGACAAACCCCAATATGGGGAAACCCTTTTGATCAAATCTTATTTTATCTTCAACAGTTCAGCAAAGAGAAATAGTACAAAATCTGATTTCTGAAATTTTATATCAGCAGTAGCAAACCCTAGATTAGCAAAGTCAAAATTAGTCAAATGAGTGGAAATTGACCTCCAATATGCTTGGTCAATTTCCAGTCAACATGCCCTTGAACAACCTGAAGAAGCAGCCCTAGAACAGCCCCAAAAATTCAGTCAAAGTGCAGATTTCTGAAGTTGACTGCAACGCTAAACTAGGGCAGTCAATACCGGTCAAACCAGAGGTCAGATCACCTCGATTTTTGTGCCAAAAATTGCGGCTTTCCTAGGAGAGGCAACCACACCCAATCCGCACTTCTTGGAAGGTCAACGTTGGTCAACGCTAGTCAAAGATGACTTTTTGTCCGGTTTCTGCGTCCTCTTTGCCCTAGGAGATCTTCCTTTCAGCCACATGTATGAGAAAGAGAGAGAGACTCTTTCTGCACAGGAGAGAGAGAGATGTGTGTGATGATGAAGTGCCCAAATGAGGAGAGTGCTCCTTGTATTTATATGCAAAACGTTGAGGTTAAATAGACATGACTGTTGGGCCTCTGAGCCTACATAAGTTGTTGGCCGACTTTGACAATTTTTCCATAATCAAAATAAATTCGTATCTCCATAAATACTTATCGGAATCAGATGATATTTAGATCAATCCTACACCTCTCGATTAGACGAATATAGGAAAAATATTAGTAGTCAGAAATAAGGTGATCCACATGGAGTTTGGCCCTAGTTCCCAATTTTAACACTCCCTCTCAACTAGGGAGAACTCCATCAGCAATCCGTCTGATTGTCGCTACTATTCATCCATCAAATGCACTGCCCTATATAGCTTGTCCCTTGCTCTACTATGTTCTACTTTTCTCTACTTTGCTTTGCTCTGCTCAGCTCTCGCTCTAATTATGAAGAAGAAGAAATGACCGAGGATGTATCATATCATCCTCTACTAACCCAAAGTCAGTCTCAGAGTCTGTACCACTCTTACTGATCCGAGATCAGTAACATTGATCCCAAATAAATGGAGGTCATCCTAGCATAGGGAGTACAGTAGATATAGCGATGCAACCATTGATAGTACTACTATGATCCCTATCCTCATTTCCCTACTCATTGATCAGATGAGAGGTACTTCCCATGAGTCCCAGACTGCATGGGTAGGATGCCTCGACAGGAGAACGAATCATCCTGTTCACAAGAGAACTAATCATCTTGTCAGTGGATGCCACAGAGAACAAATCATCCAGGCCCACAAGAGAACAAATCATCATGTTCCATAGTTGCCATGGAGAATGAATCATCTTAGCCCACAGGAGAATGAATCATCCTGTCCACAATCATCATGAAGAAAGAAACATCTTGGCCCATAGGAGAACGAATCATCCTGTCCACAGTTGCCATGGGGTATCACAAGGAAAAAGTTGAACCTCTTTACCCTATACATAGTGCACCACCAGGGGATGGTGAGTCGCCCCGTGGTCACATGTCACTCCAGGAAGTACCCCATGCCCTCGTGGAGCTCCCAGAGCTCAATACATCATACTTTACCCTCATAAGAGGGTCTCTAAACGACACCAAGTCGTTCTCAGAAAGTTATGAATTTGACCTTTCCCAGGGGCTTTGTCAAAATGTCAGTGATCTGTTCATCTATACCGATATGTTGGAGCCTTATAGCTCCCCGCTGCACCATATCTGGAATATAGTGGTACCTAATATTGATATGCTTTGAGTGATCATGGAATACGGGATTCTCTGATAAACGAATCCCGCTTTGGTTGTCACACAAGATCATGGTGGTATTAATGTAAATCCAAAGAGCTTACTGAAGAGCTTTCGCAACCAAGCTGCCTTACATGAGGCCATACTGATAGTAATGTACTCTGCCTCGGTGGTGCTCAAAGCTATCGACTTCTGCTTCCTGCTCATCCAAGATATTGAGGTAGATCCCAAAGATAAATAGCACCCGAAGGTGCTCTTACGGTCCACCACACTGCCTGCCCAATCAACATAAGTATATCCAAGTAGTCTCACATCTTTGGCAGTGTTTCTTAACCCATGAGTAATTGTAACATGAAGATATCTCAGCAGATTCTTGGCACCAATCCAATGTGTGTAGTGAGGTTCAACCATATGTTGACTCAATGTGTTGACTGCAAAGAATATATCCGGACGGGATTTCACGAAGAACATCAATGCTCCGATGAGTTGACGATACTCGGTAGCATTTCGTAACACGGGTCCAGCAGCACTACCGCTTAACTTCTTGAAGTCAAGTTCCATTGGGATAGTTACGGGCTTGCACTCCACCATACCAAATCTTTCCAATATCTTCACCACATACTTTCCTTGAGATAGGAAAGTCTCCCTTGACTTCTGCCAGACTTCCAGTCCTAGGAAGTAGTGCATAAGTCCTAGGTCTTTCATCTCGAACTTAGAAGCCAGCTCCCTCTTACATTGTGAATGAGAAGGTCTACACCTGTTAGAAAGAGGTCATCACATACAACACTAGTATGAGAGGTTTGTCGTCTTCAACCTTAAAGTAAAGGTTAGGGTCGGCTTCGCTCTTAGTGAATCCCAACTTTATCAAGTAGTTATCGATCCTTTCATACCATGCATGTGGTGCTTGCTTCAACCCATAAAGTGACTTCTTCAACCTACACACATGAGATTTTTTATCATAAATCTCAAATCCTTCAGGTTGTTCCACGTAGACCTCCTCTTTGATCGAACCATGTAAGAATGTAGTCTTAACATCCATCTGATGTAGGTTCCATCCTTGCGAAGCAGTAAGGGATATGATTGAGTGAATGGTGGTGTATCGGGCAACAGGTGCAAATATCTCGTCATAATCTATACCTTCCTTCTGAGAGAAGCCACGAGTGACAAACCAAGCCCTATATTTTTCTGCACTTTTATCTTGTAAAGCCATTTTGAGGTGACAAAAACTTTGTCTAGAGGTCGGGGGACCACATCCCAAACATCGTTTTTCATGCTGGACTCATATTCCTCGGTCATAGCGTCCTTCCATACTTGATGCTTGACGGCATCTGTGAATGATGAAGGTTCATTTTGGATGATCGTGCTCATGATGGTCAAGTGTCCCTGATACCTGTTCAGCTTCTTACTTTCACGGAAGGATCCTCAGGGTGCAATGTGTCCTTCAGCATCATCAAGTGTCCCCCTAAGCCATGAAGGCCTCTTCCTAGAAGAGGAAGGCTCGGGCAAAAGGGGATCAATAGGATCCATAGGTTCTTCCACATCAGGCATCGTCTCTTCTTCCTTTTCCTTTGGTTCCCTGGTTTCAGCTTCTTTAGATCCTCTTTGAGTAGGAAGATTGTCTACTTTTCTAAGAGCCATATCTTCATCAAAGGTGACATCATGGCTAATTTCGACTTCCCTTTAACCAGCCACATAGATTTTGTAGCCCTTAGTATTTTCGTTATAGCCCACGAAGATTCCTTTCTTTCTAGATGCACCCAATTTATTTCTTTTCTCCTTCGGTACATGAAAATATACAGGGCTTCAAAAAATTCTAAAATGAGATACGTCAAGTTTCTTATCAGTGAAAATTTTTTGGGAGTCTTGGAACCCAATGCTTGATGATGGCATCAATTTTGATACATATACGACATTGTTTCCAGCTTCGGCCCATAGAAAATTCGGAAGTCTTTGATCATGGAGCATAGCACAAACAACTTCCACAATTGTGTGATTCTTCCTTTCTACCACACCATTTTGCTCAAGAGTATATGGTGTAGTAGTCTCACTCTTAATGCCACCCTCTTTATAAAATTCATGAAGCTCATTGGATTCATATTTAGTCCCATTATCAGTTCTTAAGATCTTGATCTTCTTCTTAGTTTGATTTTTGATCAAGGCTTTGAAGTGTCGAAACCAAGAGAACACTTCATCCTTCTTTTTCAAGAAGTATATCCAAGACTTGTGAGAATAATCATCTGTAAAAGTGAGATAATATGGATATCCTTCCAAGGAGTTCACAGGCATCATACCTGATATGTTTGAGTGAACCAATTGCAATATATCAAAGGTCTTGCTTTGGCTTAAGGGGAATGGTCCCCTTTTGAGCTTTCCTTCGGCACATCCTAGACATACACCTTCTTGCTCTACTCGGAATTCGGGCATCCCTGTCACCATCTTTCTTACATTGGGTAGAGATTTATAATGAAGGTGAGCAAACCTCCGATGCCATAGTTCGAACTAAAGAGTTGTGTCACAAGACATGACACCTAACAGACTTCCTCCGACCTAATGTAATGAACCAACTCAAAACCCAAGAGTGAATGCATCTTTAATATTCTTTTTCCATACATGTACCTTATCATCGCTGAAGGTCACCTTGTGGCCTTTGTCTTCCATTGTCAAAATAGACACCAGGTTCTTTTTTAGATCAGGTACACATAACACATCTTATAGATGAATTGTATTTCCCCGATTCAATTTAAGAGTGACATTTCCAACGCCTTTCACGGGATATTTTGTATTATCTCCAAGAACAATTTCTAGGTTGGTTTCCTTCTCTATCAAATCATAGAGAAATTATTTGTAACTAGTGAAGTGCCTTGAGGCACCACTATCAATAAGCCAATTTCACACCAAGTCCAGGGGAGCAGTGGTAGATAGAGCAGCTGGTAGATAATATTCATCTTGCTTATTGTTAACGGTGTTAGAGTCATACCTAGAATTTCTTGCCTTCTTGAATGGTTGTCCTCTTCCTTGATTTTCGACACTTCTTTTACCTCTTACTTTTGTCTTATCATTCCTTTGATTGCCTTGAGAGGGATTTTGATCATTGTCCCGACGAGATTCCCTTTTATCAGGGCACTCCCTTGAATAGTGACTTATTTTATTGAAATTATAACATCATCCTTTTCTTGCACCCTTTGGTCTAGCCTTTCCTTAGAATTTAGCCCCGGAATTGTTTCTTCTTTTAATATGAGAAGAAAAGGCAGGATGACCCTTAAGTATGGACATTTATTGTTCTTCCATCCTTGTTTCTTCTTGAATGCATCTGGCCATTAATTCCTTGAATCCAGGAATTACGGTATTGTTGAGAAGAGTAGTCCTAAATACATACCATTCAGGAATTACTTCCCCAATAGATAGGAGATTGTTCTTGATCTCGGTGATCCTTAAGAAGTATGCTTGCATACTCTCATATTTGCGCTTCTTAATTTCCTTCAAATTATTTCTAAGAAACAATACTTGATTTGCATCATTAACTTTAAATAAACTCACCAGTCTATCGTAGATTTCCTTGGAGGTGCGCTTGTTGATAGAGTCCCGGATCATCTTCCTTGCTTTGACTTCTCCCTTGGTCCATTTGTTCCTAGCAGCAGGGGATGCATTTGATGGAGGCTCAATGATTCTACCTCTCACATGGTCCAACACTTCCTGTTCTTCTAATGTTAGATCGAGAGACATCTTCCATCTGTGGTAGTCAGACTTCTCATGGAGTTTGTCTTCAGCAGGGAAGTGTGTTGAGGACCGCATGGTTTGTTTTAGATAGCCTTGCCAACCTTCTCTTCGGTGATTTCTCTTGCTCTTGCTTGGGCTTTGTCTTCACCTCAACTCTGATACCATGTTAAATTATGGTATGTTCTATGCTTAGAGCAGTTTACTTATTTTCTTTAATATTATCCATAGATTAGCAATCACATGTGCATAAATTAAAGTGCAAATAGAACATTAAACGATCAACAAAAAACAAGCCAAGACAAGAGACACAAGATGTGGCGGCTAGCCAGGGACAAACCCCAATATGTGGAAACCTTTTTGATCAAATCTTCTTTTATCTTCAATAGTTCAGTAGAGAGAAATAGTACAAAATCTGATTTCTGAAATTTTATATCAGCAGTAGCAAACCCTAGATCAATAAGGTCAAACTTAGTCAAATGAGTGGAAATTGACCTCCAATATGCTTGGTCAATTTCCAGTCAACTTGCTCTTGAACAGACTAAAGAAGCAACCCTAGAACAGCCCCAAAAATTCAGTCAATGTGCAAATTTCTGAAGTTGATTGCAACCCTAAACTAGGGCAGTCAATATTGGTCAAACCAGAGGTCAAATCACCTCGATTTTTGTGCCAAAAATTGCAGCCTGCCTAGGAGAGGCAACCACACCCAATCCACACTTCTTGGAAGGTCAACGCTGGTCAGCATTGGTCAAAGATGACTTTCTGTCTTGTTTCTGCGTCCTCTTTTCCCTAGGACGTCTTCCTTTCAGCCACATGTGTGAGAAAGAGAGAGAGACTCTTTCTGCACAGGAGAGAGAGAGATGTGTGTGATGATGAAGTGCCCAAATGAGGAGAATTCTCCTTGTATTTATATGCAAAACGTTGAGGTTGAATAGACATGACTGTTGGGCTTCTGAGCCTACATAAGTTGCTAGCCGACTTTGACAATTTTTCCATAATCAAAATAAATTCATATCTCCATAAATACTTATTGGAATCGGATGATATTTAGATCAATACTACACCTCTCGATTAGAGGAATCTAGGAAAAATATCATTAGTGTCAAATAAGGCGATCCACATGGACTTTGGCCCTAGTTGCCAATTTTAACAGATGGTCTACCAAAGTTACCATCCATCAATGGTGGTGAAATCTATGGAATTTTCTCATGCATATATCTATCTATCTCTCTGTCTATCTATCTATCTATACATACATACATACATACATACATACATACATACATACATACATACATACATACATATATATATATATATATATATATATATATATATATATATATATATATGTAACAAGGTCACACATAAGTTGGGTGCTCTCCTTGTGGTTTCACCCCATTCACACAGGGCTCGACCTACTTTGTTGGAAGACTATTGTTGAAGGAAAAACATAGGAACTTGCTGAAGAAGAAGCAAAGCTCCTTGTCATTGGAGGGTCATATTTTGATCACATGAAGGATAGTCAATGCTTGTGGGAGTATTTGGAATTAGGATGTAATGTTATAGGTCTCATTTGTATGAGAGCTGAATGATTTCTTACTCAGAGAAGAGATGCATGCAATAGTGTAGGCATGACAAAAACACGGCTAAATAACTTAATTGTGAAAAATTTAAGATATAATGTAATACACATCCTTTATAAACGAAATAAATAAATAATTATTAATTTCAATATAAATATATTATTATTCTAATTTGATTTTAATTAAATCCTTAAATTAATCCACATATATTATTAATTACATCAGACACATTTTAAAATGAGATAAATTATTGTATATAACTAGGCATATAGAAGCATTTTATCCCTCCAAAAATAACCTTCGAACAAACAATGATATGTCTCAACAACCAATTTCTATAGCTCTACAATCATAGTTTGTGAAGATTTGATGCACACATGCTACATCCATGGTTTTGTGTCTATAACCTACTAAGCTGATTTTACCATCAATTCCAATCAACACAAATTCCTATATAGACTTCATCCTCAATTACAATTGTATATACTAATTGGATACTAATTTCTAATTTTGTTTTGATGAATCAAGTCGATATGCATCAACGTTGAACTCAATTTTAAATGAGTGATGTGTTGGACATAGGCTTCACCATTGGTTCCATATAAACGATGAACTAGGTAGAATCTACATCATTAATTTAGATGAATAGCTCGCTATACATAGAAAAGTTCCCCCAAACTCGGCCTCACACATAATTCCTTTTCCCTATTCAATAAAGCACAATACTTTAATGTTGCACTTCCATTTGGATGCGATTCGACCCAATTTTTCTTACAATTGACAGGTTGAATGGATAATATGTATTATGCAATTAACACCATACGTTGGCACATTAACGCAAAGACATTGAACTCATAAAACTAGGAATAAAATATACCAATTTCATTAATCCAAACTTTGTACAAACTAATAATTAATATATGGCTGAATTACATGTAAATTTTTGGGCATCCTTATGCTTATTACAAATTCAGAGAATATCCTTAAATCTGAAGAATAGGAAAGATGGGTCAATTATTTGATCTCTTGACAGTCAAATTTCAAGATATTTCTAGAACCTGGAATCAACATAAATTCAGCACAATTATTTTGATGTTACTGTACTCAGGTCACCTCTACCTCACCTTCAAAAACACTTGTCACCCGCAACAAAGTCATAAGAAATTATCATATCTGATGTAGCAAAACATGTTCATAGTGAAACAACGATCTAAAAACTGATCATAGTTTGAAAGAACAAATTATAGGATATCCAAGGTGAATTTTATCTACAGATAACTGACACACAATCATGTAGTAGATCCACCTGCGTCAAGAGCTATGAGGCTTAAAATAGAAAAAGGTCGAGCTTTCGATTCGTGTCAAATTCCAGTGTTGCATCTCAGATTCGCAGCCAAATTTGACGGCCTCAATTCTGATGATAGTAATGACATGGCCAAAGAGTTAGAGCAACCATGCTATTGTACTAGAATAAATCAATCACATATTTTCTAGATCAAATAAATTGTCCAAGGACCAAGAACAATTAATCAATCATCGATATGAAATGAGAATCACAGATTTGATCTCCTCAATCTGAATTCTCACCCTTGAATTATGTTTAAAATGATAGATCTGGGCCACACGACTCATAATGCAGAGACATTCGTACAAAAATTGGGTTTTGGAAATTTGGTTTGGTCATAGAAGGAACATACTACCGTATAAGGTATGGATCATTAGATTCAACAAGGGTGTTGATTGATATCCAAATGTCAAGCATTACTCAGCACCATTATTCACAGAGTACATGTCTGTAATATTTTTCCTTTCAAAGGAAAGTTTTGTCTTGGATTTCTTTTGTGGTCACTAGATCCCTTTGTTAGAATTAATGACTTTGAAACAAATAATTCCTTAAATATGCACAAGTTTGTTTCAAAATGCCTGGATCAAACCCAACCCTTTTTTAATAATAAATGAGAACTTTGGTATCAATCTATAGATCAATCCAAGTACCATTTTCTTGGACACTAGACTCTTCTATTTTCTCTTTTAATAATTGCCATGGAGCATTTCCATGATGTAATTCAAGATTCTAGAAAACTATCATGTTGTATGCTATACGCCATCTGTTTTGTCATTTTAATTATTGTGATAGCATGGGATATAAAGGCAAGAGTTTAGGACAACATATTATTTCTGTAACATTTTTATTTTTTGAAATAGGACTTTCCAAAGAAACTAATTTTTGATGGATTTTCCAAAGCAGCTAATTTACAGCAAAATGTCTTTCAAATTCAAAGCTCAACTTATTAAGGTAATTATTATGTTTAGTAACTGCAATTTCAAAATTCCACTTAATGTAATTGTTTTTGGAAATTTTGGAAAATGTCTTGCACTTCAACCATAGATATATGGTTGAAGTGTCTAATGAAATAATTGGAGTGTATTCATTCATGGAGATGATTACTGTGTGCAGATTAAGTTAGAAAGGGAGCCCATGAAATTGTTCATGGAGAATGAGATTAAAGAATTGCAAAGAATCCCTTGGCTGAAATTGAGAGTGAGAAGGTTAATAAGGACAATATAGATGTACATCTGAAGTGGTTGGATCTTTTTCACCGAAGAAAGCATCAGTGTAGGTGCCCTAATTCAATTCCTCTAGGCTATGCCTTCACCTGAATTTTTGAGTTTTTTTGTTATTTAATCACTGTGAGCCGAACAATTTTTTATTCTTTGTTGGTTTTTGAAGATGGGAGATTCATGATGACGCTTAAGATTCCAAATGGAGTGACTACCAGTCTCCAAACTCAATTTTTGGCAAGCATGATTGAAAAATATGGAGCAGAGGGATGCGCAAATATAACGACTCGGCATAATTGGCAGATTCGTGGAGTTATGCTGGATGACGTACCTACCATATTGAAAGGGATTAAGGAGGTTGGACTGTCAAGCTTTCAGAGTGGAATGGACAACGTTAGAAATCTTGTGGGAAATTATTTAGCAGGGATTGATGCTGATGAAATCATTGACACAAGGCCATATACAAAGGTTCTCACTGACTACATTGTCAACAATGGAAAGGGGAATCCATCAATAACCAACCTGTGAGTGCTAAAGTAGATTCTACTGGTACCATTCATTTTGGATGTTGAATTAAATTGTGTAATGGTCAACTTCTTTTCATTTTGTTTTGGGAAATAAACATATATTTTCTAGAGAAATAGGTATATTTTGTTTTGAGTTCAGGAGAATGTTACATAGGGATCTCTTTTTTTGAAACTTTTGTTGGTGAGTCTCCAAATTTTCATATGTGCATGAAGGAAAAAGTATAAGATCAGGTCAGGCAGCGCTAGATTTGTGAAGTATTTCCACATCCATAACTTTGTCATCCATTATAGTCCATTATACTCTATTCCAAACAAAATAACACTCCATTAAACCTTGCGTCACATTCTATTCAGATTCGTTCTCTTCCAAAGTTTAATGGTGTTCACGTGCAATCCTTCTATTCTCGGTACCCAATTCCACGCCTGCTCCATAACTGAGGGGATATCGTAGGAAGACAATTGAATGACAGAGAAATGATTTTGCATTCTCCTATTTGATGTCGATAAGGGAATGGAAGCCCTCCTCATAGATGGTCAGAAGCTTCATTCTCCAGGGTCCATTGAAGGAGGCAGTATTAACCCTTTTCCGCCAAGTGCACTACATTTAGAGCAAACAGGCCCTGCCCTCAAACCAGCACCCACTCTTTTCCATTCCAATGTCTTTGAATTATAAATCTCACCCTTAAATAGTCCAGAATATGTTATTTCATGATCAGTATGGCGTCCATCCAGATGATTGATCTCACTTACTTCTTGTCCCATCATTGTCCCATTTCTTGTAGCAGTGGTCGTTCCATTCCATGGAAGCTATGGCTTCAATGACCAACACAACCATATCAGTGGTCGACAGACAACGACTTAGGTTGGCTAAAGGAAGCAGAAAATAGAGATGCCGCACTTGCAGTTCCTGCTCTGAAGAAAGGGGAGAAATGAACTCATCGTAACAAATGGAATCAGCATGAGACGAAGAAGCCATATCTCTCTCTTAATATCTCTGTTACTTTCACATGCTCCTGGAACCTTCTAATCAATGCATCTACCTCTTCCTCAATGAAAACTGATTTGGCAGTGGGAAGATGAGGTGATGTACAAGAAAAAAAGACCCCCATGAAATTCTCTGAAGGATAGATGGATACAGAGATTGGGGCCAGTAACAAAAATGACCTACCTGTGTGGGGGTTGTAATCTATGTTACCAGAAACGAGAAATGGGAAACGTAACGAGAAACAAGAACGGTACAAGAAACGAAGTTTTGAGGTTTCGCATATAAGAAACGAGAGAGAAAAAAACGAGAATAAGAATTTGAAATATAAATATTTAAATGTATAGTTCAATTCTCTCCAATATTGTTAATTTTCTCAAGAGTTTTATCCTTGAGATTAACAACAGAAGGAACATATCCAAGCAATTCACAGAGATTGGTTCAAATAACTTTTTTATGAGCACCTTTGGCCTTTGCAAAATCCATGTTGCATCCAAGTTCCCAAATCCATATCCTACCTCATGCATAAGCCTTACTGGTATAGAAATCTCATTGTCGTAATCCAAATGCATACACACAAACAAATTATTTTAAACAGTTTAGATACCCAACACAAAAGGAAGAATTCCAGAGAAAAATGGAAAAAGAACCATGGTAATCACAACTCTTAATGTACTTAAAAGCTACTTTGACAATCAATACCTTTCACTCTAATACCTAGTGTAACCCATTATGATTCTACAAATTTCACCCATGTCATATTTAATTAAACTTAAAAGTGATTAATAAAAAAACACAAAGTCTCATTTAGTTAGCGTAGCCTTTCCCAGGTCTGAGTTCTACACACTCAAAGAAAAGGCAGTGCAAGGATTTAAAGTTATGAGTGTCCACACAAATTTAAGCACAAAACTAAAGCAATTTCAAAGGTGGTACGTAAGAAACAAACCATGGCTCTAAATCTAATTATGGGGGCATGGAGCTAACTAATGGCACTGAATCTAATCCGCTGGGGGCGTGGAACTAATTGATGCTTGGATCTGATTTGCACATTGGATACCTCTGCTGAATGATATCGATAAATTTGCTCTAGTATGTAGCTTAATTGCTCCTCAAACCTTGCCTTACCATTAATTTACATGCACAACTGCAAAAGGAAACTAATTTGCATGCAGTTCGAAAAGTTGACTATTGTTGGAATGGGAGTTAACCTGAGTGGAAAAAAGGATATTATTAAATGGAGGAGAAATGGAGGTGAAAACAGATGAACGTTTTTGGCGAAACAAGTTTCTGGCCACCTAAAATGAGAACCAGCGTATAAGACAATGTTTCCAATGTCGTTTCGTTTCTAGAGCAGTTTTTCCAAAGAACACGGACCATCGTCGCATTTCGTCGCATTTCTAGTAACATAAATTGTAATGAGATTTCATAGAGAGGAATTCCACTATAATACTCCCACTACTTGCGTAAGGGAATTCGTCCGACAATGGAAAGTGAGACCCTCACTACTTGTTCCCCAATAAAGAAATACAAATGAGAGGGAGTCCATTCACTGATCCGCTTCCAGACCATCATTTTTTTCGAAACAACGGGGGTTGAACGGTTACCTGTAGAATGGTAATAGAAAAACCAAATCACCGATATAAATTGCTAACAAATTTAAGTTTCTAGAGATTTTGTTAAGTTTCTAGAGATCAAGGGAACTCGCCAGGTAAGAGAGACCGACCGAGACTGTTGGTACTTGCTCCCCAATTCAGAATCCTCGTCGTAGTGTTTGTTTTGTTCGGTCATTTCAATTATTCAAATACTTAATATTCTGGGTCAATGGGCTAAAACTCTTAGATGGATATTCACAATATAAATACTAATACTGAATATAAATATAAGTGGTTTCTTTTTTAAGTAAAGTGGAATTTTTCTACTTCCCAAACTAAATACCTATGATAATAGCAAAATCTGGTGCACAGAAGATTCAAATGTCATACATACAGTGAGCTGGAATCATATTCCATTCATATACTAAAACAACTGCCCATAAAATTCTTTGAAGGATAGCTGGATCCAGAGATTGGGGTCAGTATTGAAAATGGCTTGCCTGTGCAAGTATGTTGTGATGAGATTTTATAGAGAGGAATGCCACTATAATAATCAAGTGCTTGCGTGAGGGTATTCGTCAGGTAAAATGGTCATCTTTAAACCAAATAATTTAAACGCATATGCTTCTCTACTGTGCCACTTAATTTAGTGTTAAATTTGGAACCACTTTGTTCTCTCCCTTAGTTGATTGTGCATAGAGGTAATGGGTGGTGGTTTTTAAATGTTGATTATGTGTGGATGTGGTCTCATAGAAAAGTCGGGTTTTAAATTTGAAACCACTTTGTTTCTTTCCCTTAGTTGATTGTTCACGGAGGTAATGCCTGGTTATGTAATGGTTTTCAAATATTTTGTTTCCCATCTTTATCGATTATGGGTGGAGGTAACACATGGTTAAATAATGGTTGTCAAATGTTGTAAATAGGGGTTTAATGTTTTTTTTAGGGATAAATTACTTCTACTGACAATTTATCTCATTTTAAAATGTGTCTGGTGTAATTAATAATGTATGTGGATAAATCGAAGGATTTAATTAAAATCAAATTAGAATAATAATATATTTATATTGAAATTAATAATAATTTTTTTTTTAAAGGATGTGTATTACATTATATCTTAGAGTTTTCACAATTAAGTTATTTGGTCATGTTTTCCCTTAGCTAATTGTGCATGGAGGTAATGCATGGTCAGGTAATGGTTTTCAAATGTTTTGTTTCCCACCCTCATCGATTGTGTGTGGAGGTAACACATGGTTAGATAATGGTTGTCAAATGTTGTAAATAGGGGTGGAGTTAAGTCATAAATCATTTTGATTTCTAAATTTTGTTTTTATTTTTATTTTTGGAGGGATAAAATTCTAATTTTTTATTTTTTTTAGGGATAAATTACTTCTATATGCCTAGTTGTATACGATAATTTATCTCATTTTAAAATGTGTCTGGTGTAATTAATAATATATGTGGATAAATTTAAGGATTTAATTAAAATCAAATCAGAATAATAATATATTTATATTGAATTGAATATTTAATTATTTATTTTGTTTATAAAGGATGTGTTTTACATTATATCTTAGAATTTTCAAAATTAAGTTATTTGGTCGTGTTTATGTCATGCCTACACTATTGCATGCATCTCTTCTCTGAATAAGAAGTCATTGATCTCTCATACAAATAAGACCTCTAACATTGCATCCTAATGCCAAATACTCCCACAAGCATTGATTGTCCTTCATGTGATCAAAAGATGACCTTCCAATTACAAGGAGCTTTGATTCTTCTCCACCAAGCTCCTATGCTTTTCCTTCAACAATAGTCTTCCAACAAAGTAGGTCGGGCATTGTGTGACATAAATGCTTGTGTCGATGGGGTGAAACCACAAGGAGAACACCCATCTTATGTGTGACCTTGTTTTATATATATATATATATATATATATATATATATATATATATATGGGAAAATTCCATAGACTTCACCACCATTAACGAATGGTAACGTAGGTAGACCATCACTACCCAAGTTCCAAGCATCTTGCCCCTAGAAGACCAAGAGAACTGAACCTATGAACTCACCAAAATGGCAAGAGAGATCTCACATCTTACTTGTGGCTACTAAAACTAACCCTCAAGGCTACAAGACACTTAGCCCATCTTTGGAGAATAAACAATGGAATAGTAAATTTGTGATATTGTGTTGATCCACACTCACACCTAATGTGGATTATGTCTAACCCTCTGCATTAGAGCCACCCAAGGGTGCTAATTACTTTCCCTCCCCCACGACACTTAGAATGCGACCCTCATCCATGCATTTGATGAGCTTTGTAAACAAAATCATTGTCAATGAAAGGGAAGCTCCTCACTCCAAGGTGTTCTTATCAATGCCCATGTGCTTCATTTGTTGTTCAACCCTACTCCAATCCTCTCTCCTTTACTTTATGTTATATCCCTCACAAAAAAAAATTATTACATAAGCAATTAAGATAAATGAACCATCTCCCACTTGCGTTCCATTTGGCATTTCAAGCCTCCATGTATTCAGCATGGCTCTCCAACCCAAACTTATTTTATATCATAAACACTATTGTTTACCATTGTTCTATTAGATTGATGTTGGCGAAAATAGAAATAAATGGGATTCAAGGATGTTATTTTGACCTAAAGAATGTGGCTTATTGCCCAATATGTTACCCAAAGGCCACACTTTCTCACTATTATATTTCAAGAATTTGGAATTCATCTTAGGCTAGTTGATTTCTACTCGGGATACCTCCTTCATCACACCACTCATTTAGTGTTCAAAGGAAACAATTAGAAATAGTTGCAGTTGTCATTTTGATATCTTGGGTTTCATTATCATGGGTTACCATTCATTGGGCCTTATTTTCCTTTCTTCACCTTTTTCTTATATCTAGGACTTAGGGAATGAGGCTTTCATTAGTTTTGAACAACTCATAGATATAACATTTACATGAATTTTCACTTCAACCTTAGAGTTTAAACTTAGATACATCGCACTCGTGTATCTTTAATGATTTTGGCTTTCAATTTTTTCTTTTATTTCATCACAAATGACAAAAGGGGAAATAATTTTCCACAAATCTATGAATGATTAATCATAAAGGTGTGACCTGAGGAAAATGAATGAATATCCTATAGAAAGACATGGGATAAAATTTGACTAAGGGAAATAAGGGTACAATAATATTGATGTGTAGCACCTATTCAAATCACCAAGCATATTCCCAAACCATCAAGATGACACACTTCTTTGAGTAAAATTATGAAGCACCATAGGAGAATCGAACTTAGAACTTATAGCCAAATCATCAAGAGTTAGAGTCGATTGCTTAAGTGATCACAACAAAAATAATAAACATTGAATATATCATATACACATGGATCATAGATATCAAGCTAAATGTGGTACCTAAAGCAACCTCTTCCTACACCTAGGGTCCTAGATAGCTAAGGATAGGTGTCATAAAACCAATGATAAATCCATGAGTTACATATTGATATATTATTGGCTTGTTGGGACCTAACCCAGGTTCAAAAGTGATTTAGCCAAACAAATCCCGAAACTACCGGCCCTTTCGGCAACAGTCTGCGGTGCGCGGACTAAGGTCTCACCCAAGGTAGTATGGGAGGGTGCTGGAACCAGGTTTCCCCACCCTACGAATGCCTTGATGAAGTCTGGGAAGTTTGCGAACCGAACCTGCGTGCTTGCATTGCTCCGTGCAGCTGTCTGTCCTTCGCAACTTCTGCAACTACTTCTGCGTGGCTCTGTAAAGAGTGCGAAGCGGTGTTGTTTAGATCCTTATTCCTTACTGTGCTTTTATTATAGATCTTATATTAATTATGTGGGCCCAATATTCTCATTAATCACTCAACATTCATAACAAGTGTGCACAATCATAAACTGTAAAGAGATGCATAAATATAATAGAAGCATAGACACAGAATATTCCAAAATCAACTTATCTTTTATTAATTCTCTTTCCAAGTACAATCCCAACTCTGCCCTGCACACTTAGTTGCAGGGGTCCACGCACACGGCTACCGACTCTACCAGACCTCTACACACTCAGCTACAGAGCCTCTTCCTACTACTACAACCCAAGACTCGGACTTACAGACTTAGAGCTAATTCATCATCTAAAACCCATATGACTTATCAAAGCTAAGACTTACTTTACCCTTAGAGCCTTGCTCTATTTATACAATCCCATCGTCTGCGAACCATGGGTAGGCCGACACACTTTACATTCAATTACGTTATCTTAGGGCGGATAACCCTAGACTCTCGTGCTTTGCGCCCGTATTTCACGAGGTCTTTATATTACACTGTTACCGAAATTCAGGCTTCAAGCCCTAAAAACATACTAGGGGGGATCCGCTACCCAACAGGCCCACAACACAATCATCGTGACTCATCCCAAGTCACTCTGCTGGTGTGGCAATCCTTGTGTGAATTCCATCCAGCAGGTCGTGCGCGGTTTGGGTGTCCACAGCACACTATTCTGCTGCCTGTTGTACTTGTTGCACACGTATCTCTAAACTTTCGTGTGTTGGGTCACATTCCTATCCAACCGTATAGAGTTCCTACATCTGTGCCAGCTTCCCTTCAATGGTAGCTGTGACTATGAATGCTTCATCAATCCATGGCTAGATGCGTGCTTTAAGCAGGGATTCCTTTTGGTGCGTGACGTCTAATCGATCCTTCAGTGCCCTTGCCTATTGTAGTCTGGTGAGTCTTTGAGTAAGGGCAACTGTCTGCATGGTGCCTCGGACACTGTCATACTCTTGCTGCAACTCGCACACCTCTGCCTCTAGGCGTTGTAGGTTCAGGTCTTCATGGAGGTGCGTAAGTATGGTGAGTGCTTGCTCCAACATCCCAGTGCACCCCTATGTCACCTGGCCAATTTGTTCCAACCCCATCTAGATAGCGTGGGTGCACTGCTCTCTGACTTCCAGGGGTGTGGAGGGTTGTGCCTTCAATCGCAGCTTGGCAATTTGCAGGTTCAGCTCCAACTAAACCTTTGTCGTTTCCTCCCGGGCCTCGCGGACTCCAGCCGCCAATCTATGGACCCGTTTTGTTGTTGGTAGCTCTACCGACACAGCCAACTCTGGAACGCTCCTGCATGCATCCTCTATGGCCTGCTCCAATCCACTAGCCTGTGCCATCAACTCATCCCTCTAGATGCTGAGCTGGTCCATGTTGATTTTTTGCTCATGCAAGACCTGGATCGCTCGGCCTTCCTGGGCACGGAGTTCGGCGATGACCCCATCCTGCAGCTGGTACAGTATTTCACGTGGCAGGGCAGCCAAGTTCAAACTAACGCCTGTCATGCTACTCATCACAGCTCGATCATCCTCGCTCGCTGTGGCTAATGCACCTTCGGGAAAGATGAAGGTGTTACCCATATGGCCGCGCAGCGGCTGTTCGACCTCATTGGTTCCTGTTGCGACATGTTGGGCTAGGGTGCCTGTTTGGGGGTGTTGTACCTGTAAACCTTGTAGCTGCACACTGAGCGCCCCCAACATAGTGCTCTGCTCCATCCATAATCCCTAGAGCGCGTCCTCTGCGACTTCCCGAATCGTTTTGCTGAGATCCAATAGATCACCTTCTGTGAGCGTGATTGGGTCGCCGGATGTCTTCGTGGCTTTTCCTTTCTTCCTAGGGGCTGTTTTCTCGGGATCACGCAGCTGCTTGAGTTGTGCTAATGTCGTACTTGGATCCGCGTGGTCCTCCTCCCTGTCTACTTCCCTGGCCTGCTGCTCCGAGGACATCTCCTGGCCTTCCTCGGCCTCTCTAGTGGGCACGGTTGTGGTTTCTGTTGTCTGTGTTGCTACTGCTGCATCAGCCGCCTTCTGCCGTGTGGCTGCTTCTTGTTCCCGGTGCGTCCTCTCAGCCAGCTGCGCGAGGTGCAGCTTGGTGTCCTTCTTTCGTTGCTGCGCTGCGATCTTTTCCATTTCCACCAAGTCTGGGGTGCACCACTCCGGAGGCCATGACGCCATCACAGTGAAGATTGCATCATCCATTGCAATGAACGAAAGCTTCACCCACATTCGGGCTGGATCCTTGCATGCCTGGATATATAGGTTATGCATATCCGCCTTGAATTTTGTCATGCTTTGTAAGCTGTTATATACTGTAGGGGACAAGCGCGGCCTATGGTTGATCCATGTTCAGATGCTCACCTCCACGAACACCCAGAACACCTTTATCTCATGAATCCTATTTGTGTCTTTTGTAGCCCACAGCGAGGTGTACCTCGCAGCTTCAGGCAGGTCACCCTCAGTAGTGGGAAACTGACTGTCCGCCAGCAGCTCCCCTGCAACCAACAGGATGGATAAGAGCAACCACGCATAGTGGAAGGTCTTACCCTGCTCCTGGGCCTCCCTGCAGTTCGTAAAAAATTCGTCACATAGGAACTGTACCCAGTTGAACTGGACCCCCTCTGCGCATTGCTCTGCCAACGCAATCACAAATGCTGGTACTTCATCAATGCAACATTTCCTCATTAGGTTGTCGGCCAGTAGCTGGGTGGCTACGCGCACCCCTTGGTCTTTAATACTGGCTATTACATACCCCCGCTTTCTCTTTTCTAGTTTATACTTGGCCTTCATAGCTTCTGCGAGGCCCAAGTCATTGCTTTTTCCTGCTATGGCCATGGGGTCATTTCCTTTGACTGGAAGTCGAGAGATTCGATGGATTAGATAGGCCGTGATGGAAATCGGCTCCTCCAACCAGAGATATCCATCATGCACCAGGCACAGCAGCTGCCTGATGACAAAAATGGTGACAAGTGCGCGGTGGTAGTGGGGTATCCATCACAGATGGAGTAACCCAGCCTTCTCCACACTGCGCAACCATTTCTGTTTTACTCACTTCTCTGCGGCCAACTATGGAAAATTCTCGCTGTCCGTGAGGTCCCAATCTTCGAACTCCATGGTTGGTACTCGTCCCAATGGCGAACCTTCAAATCTTATATCATCGGGGAGGAGCGAGGTCTAGAGCGCACTCTTTGTGGCCTTCAGGTCCTTCGGTACCTTGGCTTTCCCCTTCCACGGGGGGATGTATGGGGGTAACTTCATCGTGGAATTCTTTTGGGAGACATCCTCTGCCTCATCGTCTTTCGCCTCAATTTGGGCAATTAGGGCCTGCAAGTCTTCCTCCTCCTCCGTTGTTTCAATGGTGATGGCTTTTCCCTTCTCCGTCATTAACAATTTTCCAAACCGTGGATTTCTTGGAGATACTCAGACTAGCCCCATCGTTTGCTTGTCTTTTTGTGGCCGCAACATGCATGGTGATTTTGGAACTTCTGGCGCAGCTACCACCTCTCCAGACTCCTCATGGGTAATACAGGGCTCCACGGTAACTTTAGCGAATCATACTCTTGTTCTAGTAGCTATCATTATGTCTACACTTGAGGATGGTAAGAGTACGCGGCGCTCAATGCTCTGTACTTGCTCAATTTTCAAACAACCAAGTGTTGCTTTGGAGCTGGCCCTAGGGTTTTTATAGCGACCTCTGAATTTGAATTCGACCCTTCCCCCCACTTCTGCATCATTAATAACTTCTTGGTGGCAGATCGTCCCAAATCTCGTTTTTAATTCATGTCTTAATTCTCTGCCGCCCACTCCCTTTTTCCTTAAATTGGACCTCTTGTCATGAATCGTGACACCAACCGTCACCTTCCAGCCTACTCGCACAGCAGCGCAGCCCCTTATGCATGTTCGCGACCCCTATGACGTTCTGATCCTACGCGCAACCTCTGTCTTGCGCTCTCTTTCAACTGCTTGGAGCACTGAGACTGTGCTTCCTACGGATAGTCAGGTGGTCGCACCCCCAGTGCGAGGCTTCAATTTTCCTGCTAGCCCAACCCATGGGCGCCCCTCAATTACCCTTGCGTCCGTCAGTGCGTCGTGTTCTTCTTTGTATGGTACGCTCCCCTGTTTACTTTGTCTAGTAAGGTGTGGAGCAAGCCATGGTAGCAGGGTCACAACTTCTTCTAATGCAGTAGTATGGCTGGCTAGACCTTGTCCCATCATGCTTAGTTTCTTGGCGCAGCCTACTTGCACGACTTCAGTTTCCAGTTTGCTAATTTCTTCATCCAATGTCATGCTTTTCTTTCTCAGTCGTACCCAATCTTCATCGAGTTCGTGAAGTTTCAAGCTCCCTCACCGAATGGCTTCCTGTAACTGCATAATTCCTTTACCCAGGTCCTCGCATCTTGTCCCAACTGTGGGAGTTGTGGTATGGGGATTCCTCTCTACTCTTTTGCTTTCATCTCTTCTCGACAATGTTGGGGTCATTTCCACGCTCCGGTTTTTGCTTATGGCCCTATAGGCCCATCGAACCATTGGTATGCGCAGGTCCTAGTCAATTCGTCTCGCCTGGTGAACTCTGTTCATGATTCTGCATAGCTTTTTGAATGCTCCATCGTGGAATATTTGTGGTGTGCATCACCGCGTCTAGTTTTGATTTTCGATCCGTAGTCTGGGATGTGTTTGCACAGCACACGTCTACACCCATCGACACAGGTGGGCGTGCAAACTGCTTTGTCATGGTTGCTTGGCTTTCACTCGACGCTGGAGACTTCCAAACCGCAAGCGCATCTACCTTCTACATTCGTGCTAGTTTACAATGGTCTCCTGATGTGTACTCCACCATCATGCGGTGTTGCGTGTAGTGCCCATTCCAGCGCACCATACCGCTGCTGTTCCGGTACTGTGCTTTCAAATTTGTCCAGGAATTCATCCACTGCCGTCACTCCATCATATGTTGCCAGTTCCCTTTCCTCTGTTGTCACACAATGCAGGGATCTAATCATCATATTGCAATTCAACATTGTCACTTCGTGCAACTAGTTCTACCAGCGCTCTACTTCTTCATCTGAATCTGAAGTACAGGAACTATTGCGCTCCCATGAGATTCTCCCATTTGCAATTAGGTTCACCCAATCCTAGTCTTGCGCCGTTATCTGGTAAATACAATCCATCTCATCGTCGTGCACTGGTTCGTGTAGTGTGCTCCTTCGGCTAGGTCTAGCAGAACTACTATGCATAGGGACTTTTTCTCAAATATCATCTTCCTCTTCTTCAAATTGATGACTCCATTCATATCAGTGGCCCAGTCTATTCCTAGCAACGTGGGATAAGGATTGTTGTCATCAACAATCTCTATTACTTCAAAGTCCATTTGCATGGTCGTGCCTTCGATATCAACTGTTACCCCTTGCAACCTCCCCATGGGCAAAATCTTTTGTTGGTTCGCCATTCATAATTGAATAGGGGACCATTGTAACGCGGGCCTACCCATGCGTTCCCATGTTTGCTTTGGTAATACATTCGCGTCCGAACCCAGGTCTAGGATTACCTAATCGATCTCATACTCACCAATCTGCATCGTCAGTCTCATTTCCCTCCCGGTGTATAATGCATGTTTTCCTAGTTTCTGGACTATGCGCAGTTCCGCTGACCCTACACACCTAGTTATCAACTCCTGTAGTCCCTTTACTGCCTTATTGTCGCGCAACAGTTTCATGCACATCTCCAAAAAGGTAGTAAGCATAGAAGCATCCATCCCTGCCTCTGATTGATCCTTACTACCAAAAGTGGAGGCCTCCGCAAAGCTCTTATTAGCTTCCATGAACGTCTCCTTTGCACGGTCTAAGTCAAACTCAGGTTCCTTTGTAGGGGCCTTGCGAACCCATGTATCTTCCTCAGGTTGCTTCCCCTTATCTTCCCCTGTAGTCACACCGCTTCTGAGCACTATATTCACATTTGGGTCCTCTTCACGCAGTTCAGACCTCATCATTTGAATATTTTGAGTCGGAGTAGGCTGGAGTACTCCTTTCTCGCGCATCTGTGCGATTAATGTAGGAAAATCTACTGCTTCGTGATTGAACTGAGTAAAGTATGAACAAGATATTCTTGTTGGGTTGGTACAATCGCGGGCGTAGTGCCCTGGTCCTCCAAAATTGTAACAATTTAACTATCTACGGCCCCTCCCTAGTCCCATTCCTCCTCGTCCTCGACCTCACCCTTGAAATCCAGCGCGCGCCATCCCCACCGCTAGGTCGAGGGCTCGCATTTCTATCTGTATCTGGTAGGCTGGGTCTAATTCACCATTAACTTGTAGCTATGACAAGTACACTCATCATGGCCCACCGACCTACAAAAAATACAAAAACGTTTTTGGGGTGTCATTGTATACTTCTGCAACAAATGACAATTATCTGTCGTGTGCTTTCCTCCTATCTGACAGATCGCACACCATAGTGCAGGTGCCACACTCAGCACTGTCTATGCCTCCGGTCTCAATGGCATTGGCCCCCCTCCTGCCAAGTAGTTTGCGAATACTGGGCAGTGGTCCTTGTCGTGGCCCTAGCCTTTGCATTTTATGCACCACACTTCCTCGCGTGCCTTCGGCTGTGGTGCCCTATCCTACTTCAAGCTCTGCATTTCCAGGTACAGATTCTATAGTTGTGCATGGAGTTGTTGAACTCCCAGCCCCAATTCCTTTATCGGTGTTTCATGCAACCTCATCGCCATTTCCAACGCTTCGGCTTGGGTAGACAGTTTCTGTTGCAACAGCGACGTCCTCAGGTGTGGTGTTAGAGATGCCACAAACCATGTGCGATGCTGCACATCCGTGAGCGTCATATTAACCTCGTGGATCGTACTCTTTAGCCACTGATCTAGATCCTAGGGGGTCTCACCTAGAAGCATCGTGATCTCTTTAAATCCAATGATTAACTGTCTCTGATTTCGACTAGCTAAATTCTCTATTCAGCACATTCTGGATCTCTACTATCCCTGCATTTGGGTGATCATTAGAGTGCTTGATATACCATGTCAATGCGCGATCCTGCAGTGCGCTTACCAATGTAGCCTTCCTAATGTTGTCTTTCGTGACCCCTTGCGCTTCCCATACTTCTCTTACCACGAACCAAAACTGGTCCAGATTCTCATTCCCTACTCCTCTAAATATGAGTAGCTTGATTGCGCTCGCCATGTTAAACTACGGGTTTGGTGGAGGTAGAGTGGGTGAAGATGGAGGTGAAGGAGGTGAAGCAGGTGATGGCGTAAGTGGAGGTGGTAACTGCGGAATGCACTGCCTTATCAAACTAACCGCACTTCTTGGAGAGACCCGAGTGAGCTCTTCCTCACTCTCTCGTGAAGGTGAAATTAAGGGACTATTTCCTAATCCCTCACTACCTTTGTAGATCTTTCCACTCTGCATCGTTCCAAACATTAATGTATTCGCATAACCCGCTTTTCACATAATAGTATCTTAATCCAAGTATTCAAAGATTTAATGTACTTACCTCGTGGTCCCTTGAGAAAACATCGTTCTGCTTCGCTATAGCTCACGGTCGTGTCTACCGCGAACTCAATGATAAATCCCCCTATTATCTAGTCGAGCCAATGGTCCACAACTCATGCGATCTTATCTTTTGATGCCTCTAGTCTGCACACTAACTCCGAAGTCCACACTATCGGTTAGTCGAGCTTACACCTTCCCTGGCTATCGTCTAACCTCGCGATCCACTCGTACAGTTCAGAAGGAAAATATGTGAAGAAGATATCATGGATTTCCATATACACGTAGAGATCCAGCCACTTTTTCTCAGATATCTGTGGAGTTTTGTTTTCCTGTGTCACGAATTCGTGAATCTTCTTGTCCAACCACTCTTCAATTTCCTTCTTTGTTGGGTTCCAGTGGCATGACATCAGACATCCCTTAGGTAGATCCCAGTCCCGGCAATGGAACCATTTGTTGGCTTGTTGGGGCCTGACCCAAGTTCAGAAGTGATTTAGCCAAACAAATCTCAAAACTACCGACCCTTTCGGCAATATTCTGCGATGCATGGACTAAGGTCTCACCCGAGGTAGTATGGGAGGGTGTTGGAACCAGGTTTCTACACCCTAGGGATGTCTTGATGAAGTCTGGGAAGTTTGCAAACCGAACCTGCACGCTTGCGCTGCTCCGCGCAGCTGTCTGTCCTTCGCAACTTGTGCAACTACTTCCGCGTAGCTCTATAAAGAGCGCGAAGAGGTGTTGTCTAGATCCTTATTCCTTACTATGCTTTTATTATAGATCTTAACTTAATTATGTGGGCCCAATATTCTCATTAATCATTCAACATTCATAACAAGTGCGCGCAATCATAAACTGTAAAGAGATGCATAAATATAACAGAAGCATAGACATAGAATATTCCAAAATCAACTTATCTTTTATTAATTCTCTGTCCAAGTACAATCCCAACTCTGCCCTACGCACTCAGCTGCAGGGGTCCGCACACACAGCTATGGACTTTACCAAACTTCTGCGCACTTAGTTGCAGAGCCTCTTCCTACTATTACAACCTAAGACTTGGACTTACAGACTCATAGCTAATTCATCATCCAAAACCCATATAACTTCTCAAAGCTAAGACTTACTTTACCCTTAGAGCCTTTCTCTATTTATAGAATCCCATGGTCTACGGACCATGGGTAGGCCGACACACTTTACATTCACTTACGTTATCTTAGGGCGGAAAACCCTAGACTCTCGCGCTCCGCGCCCGTATTTTGCGGGGTCTTTACATTACACTTTTACCGAAATTCGGGCTTCCAGCCCCAAAAACATACTATGGGGGGATCCGCTACCCAACATATATATACCTTAGTTGGAAAATGATCAATGTGAAAATAATCCCAAAGGCTAAGATGACAATGAAAATTTATAAATTTCCTCTAAAAACCCATATATAAAGTGGGGTAACATGTCCTATGACATCCAACCTACAATTTTCAATGGGAAATCCTCAAAAGTCTCTTTGAAGAGATATGTAACATTGAGGGCCAAGATGAGGTATGAGGCCTCACAAATTTGATAGTTGAAGAAGTTTTAATATTGGTTTGTCAATTTTGGCCCTAAGTAGGCAAGGAAACATGGAAGGAGGTGAGCCCCTTAAAAGAGTTCAAATGGGTAATGGCACTTAATTCCTTATATAAAGATCTAAATCCAAGGATCCCCCTCATAAAAAGAGCTAGACATGTATTGAAAGAATGTAGACAATGAACCATCCAAATCTTGATAGAGAAAATATAATTTCCCTTGAATCTCATAATAAATGGGGCTTCTACATATGAGGTGACCCTCTAACTCTATCTCATGTATATGGAAAAGCTAGCAGATGTTATTGAGAAGAGGAAGATCATGATGATTAGTTTCAACTTGATGCTAATGTTAACCGACTTCAAACACAACAAGGGGAATCTAAGAGAAACATCCAATGCCTTGGTGCATATGTGGGTTAAACAATAACACCCCCTCTCATTTGCATGAAGTGTACCTAGCACAAATCCATCTTAGAGTCGAGGCCATGAAAAGATGAAGTCCAAGTAAACTGAATGTGGTGTCTATAAATAACCTCTCTAACAATGTGACAAAAGCATATGATAATGGAATTTACGTTGGAGGTGTATATCACTTGAATTGTGTTACAACTTTAATCTCTCCCCCATGAAGATGTGTCATGCTCCCTTGTGATGATTCATCAACCTTATTGGAGAACAACCTCATGATGTAAAAGGAAATTAAACATGATTTAACTTTAATAGTGTTGTGCATTCAACCCTCATCTCACACTCATGGCTAATATGAGGTTATTTAAAGCATTTATGTGGATACTATCATTTTATCTGATCTTATGTACACAATGTTCTACATTGACACAATTGAGTTTTTTAAGCAAACAAAATATTTGTATCAAGGGTTCACTACTTATGCATTAGGGCTAGAGAGGCCTTTTCTTTATGAGTGATCTATTGATTATCAACTCCTATATGGGAGAGCACTACAAGCTCCATCTCAACATGAAGTGTATATATTGTGAGCAATTCAGACCAAGGCTTTGCAAATTATCCAGATAGGGGACATTACAAGGGTCATCTTGAATGAGGATAACCAAAAGTTGTTGGTTTCAATCTTCAAGGCAGAACCATGGGAAGCATCAAAGAGCATGGAACAATATAAGGGTTGAAGCTCAAATGGTTTCATGGGACACTTCTATAAATAGCATCAACCAATGGTGAGTAGATATCTTCTTCATTTTCATCCCCTAAACACATCCTTTCTTGCACTAAACCCAAAATAAATGAATCTCATTGGTTTTGATAAGTGTCATTCAGTGTCATTGTGCAATATTTCATATAAGGTCTCGACAAAAATCATTAGCAGCCACTTAAAATTCCACTCAAGAAAATATATCCCATAAGAAAAAATGAGATTTTCTAAAGGGAAGTATAATCCTATAAAACATTGTAATGGTCCAAGAATACATTCAAAGTAGCCAAATAGATGGAAATAGTGGAATGGCCATAAATTTAAAAACGAAAATTATTTTTTTAAGTTTGGACTCTCTTTCTTATTTCTTTTGCTCCACCCATGCAACTCTTCTCTCAATTATGTAATAAATAAATCTAAATACCTCCCTCATAAAAAGAGCTAGATATGTATTGAAATAATGTAGACAACAACCCATCCAAATCTTGATAAAGACAATAGAACATCCCTTGAATATCATAATAAATGGGGCATCTACAAATGAGGTGATAAACAGATCCTTTCTTGCACTATTACCAAAATAAATGGATCTCATTGGTTTTGATACGTGCCATTTAGTGTCATTGTGAAATATTTCATATAAGGTCTTGACAAAAATTATTAGCAACCATTTGAAAGTTCACTCAAGAAAAATTATCCCATAAGAGAAAAGGGTGTTTCGTAAAGGGAAGTATAATACTATAAAACATTGTAATGGTCCAATAATATATTCATAGTAGCCTAAGATGAGTTATAGCCAGTTCTTAGGTGAACATGGCATAGTCTAGTTGTAGTAGTCATAACTTGGTCAAGTTGTTGTAGTTGAGGCAAGACTTGGTTGGGTTCCCAAGTCCCAAAAAAAAAGTAAGGGTAGATGTGAGGGCATGATAGCTAAGGAGTGCCAAGGCGTGCCAAGGAATGGAAAGGCTTTCTAACACATGCCAGATAGTGTCAATGCATGTTGAGGAGTGTTAGGGAGTGCCAAAACATCACAAGGGAGAACTAGGTCAACATGTATGGAAATGAATGAATAAGAGTGTGTGCCAAGGAGTGTCAACGAATTCCAGGTGTATCAAGGATAAAGTATGCTAGGATAAGGTTAGAATAAGACTTGTAGGAGGCAAGCCTATGGTTACAATAAGGGCCTGGACAATGTACTTTCAGACAAATGGATACTAGGGTTGGGCACAACATTGTTTTTCGAATGACATGGTTGGGTTCCCAAGTCTCAAAAAAAGTAAGTCTATCTATGAGAGGATGACAACTAGGGAGTTCTAAGGTGTTCCAGGGAATGCCATGAAGTACAAACACATGCTATACATTTACAAGGCATGTTTGATATGCCAATACATGTGAAGTGCTAAGGCATGCCAAGATGTGCCAGGTGCCAAGGTGTGGGACCAACACATTCTATTGTGTGTTAAGGCCAAGTGCCACGGAAACATGAGGGAGCACTATTTTCAAATGCATGGAAATGAATGAATAAGAGTGTGAATGGGAGTTTCAGCAAGTTTTAGGTGTGAAAGGTGTTAGCGAGTGCTAGGATGTGCTAGGGAGTGCCAAAGCATGCCAAGGAATGAAGGGGATTTTAGCATGTGCCACATAGTGTCAATGTTAGACGTGCCAAGCGTTGTGGCATGTCAATATGTAAGCTATGTTGCTTAGTTGTTTTATGACCATGGTTGGATGTGAGCCTTGTCTTCGTAACTTCTTAAGTTGTATGATTTGAGATTCGACATGAGTAGCCTAAGATGAGTTATAGGAAGTTATTAGGTGAACAAGAAATAGTATATTCATAGTAACGGTAACTTGGTCAAGCTGTTGTAGTCGAGGCAAGATTTGGTTGGGTTCACAAGTTGAAAAAAATAGTAAGGGTAGTTGTGAGGGCATGATAGCTAAGGAGTGCGCCAGGGAATGAATAGGCGTGTTAACAAATGCCAGATAGTGGCAATGCATGTCAAGGAGTATTGGGAGTGTCAAGGAGTGTTAGTGAATTCCAGGTGTCCCAAGGACAAAGTGGGTTAGAAAAATTTTCTAATTCTAATGTACACCTTCAAGTGAGAGTACTAAGTCTACCAAAACAATTCCATTGATTTACATCGTCTCTTGCTAACTACAAGTAGTATTTAGTAACATGCATGTCCAGGGCTCACTAAAGATCAAAATTGTGATTTTAAAATATATGTGCGATTCTTAGAACATTATTAATATTTTTACATCGTTAGAGTTTCACTTCCAATCCAAGAAGCCACTACTGTGCAAAAATATTGTGAAACTGCCAAATTCCACAACATGACAAATCAAGCTAGGGTGCCTTCAGAATTTTATATGCCAGAACATAGAGAACATATGGTGAAATATAGAGGTTGATAGCTAGAGTATCTTATGATCTACAAACATACAAAATCAAATTCCCAAGAACAATCTCTAAGCGTTAGTTATTAAGAATCAACCATAGCCATTTGTTTGGATTGGTACTTTTCTCCAACTCTAGAAACACACATAGGCTTAAAATAGATTGCATACCATGTTCTCATTATAAATCCAAATTCCAATCCTTGAAGTCTATGGTCTTCTAAAGAAACCAAACACAAATAATAGAGGAAGATTTACATGGAATCAAAGGTCTATGAGTTAATTATCTTATTTACAATCATGGAATTACCTCAACAATAAAGCAAGCTCAGATCTTGTCACTGTGAGCTTCCATGACTTCCTTTAAAATCATAAGCCCCAAGCCTCAAATGATGTCAGCTATTTCAAGGAAGAGCCCCCGTTCCTCACAAAGCATTTACAATATTGGTGAAAACCAATAGAAGATAACATGACAACGTTAAACCATGTCTCAAAATAACAAAAATGAGTTATTGAGTGCAATATAAAAACCCTGTTAATCTAAGAAATTAACTAACCTCTATAAGCAATTCTCATGGCTGACTCATATTATCCACTATGATAGGGCACCCCATAGTTTGAAGACCCAATTCCACTACCCATCTTGCACCACTTTCCAGATTACCTTTTGAAATAAATCCACCATCCTTATCAAGAACCTACATAGTTTCTAAGGTAATAAACAATTATACTTGACTGACAAGTTTACAGTGATATTTTTCTTTTTTTAATTGTTGGAAGGAGCAATTATCAGTTGGAGCAAAACGATCACTACATGGATGGACAATACATAAAGAAGAACAAGAAGATAGAAATTGCAAATATAAATCCCAATATATCATAATGGAAATGTAATATTTTAAAGCGCCAGTAATCACAAAGAATGGAAATGAAATACCAATCAGCATATCTCAAGGACTGGTAGGAAAATGCATAATTATTAGATTATGCAATCTCTTAAAGATTGAACCTTTAGGAAATAAAACAAGAAATATTAAGATTGAAGGTAGATATTATCCTACAACACTATTGGCATAGAAACTGAGAAATGAGAATGAAACTTACGTTTTTTGTAAATGTTCATCCTTGTTTTTGCCAGCCTGCATGGAGGAAAATGCAGAATGATTCAATGTGCACATTTTACTTAGTTGAGTTTCTTGAGACTAGTTCCCATTATGATTTTTCACTTTAAGGGCAAGTTATATTAGGCTCTTACCTTGCTTGACCATCATAGGCTACCCAAGAGGTACTTTCAAGTACATGTAAGAAACTACTGTAATTCAATTTGCTATTGCAGAGTAACCTTTACTACATGAAATTTGTCATCAAGCATATAGCTTCTCAGAGAATTTATTTGATTATTTCAACTTGTGTATCATATTTTGTCTATTGGTTCAAACATGTGACAACTATCAAATCTGAAAAATCCTTGTAGTATAACTGTCTAAAATTTAGTTGCTAACATCTTTGTCTTTATGAAAACAAAGTTATGGATCAATGCAGCATGTAGATCCATGTGCATGCAATACTTTGTGCTATCACGAAACAAATATGAAGACATGTGCTTGACCTCTAGAATTGTTCATTATACCTTGTAGCTTTTAAATGGAAAATAAAATCAATATTCTCTATGCCAATACAAGATGTAGGAAGAAAAAATCTTAATGAGGCTAGTAAACAAACCTTCTTATAGAATTATCTACAATAGGCATGTTTCACATTATGGATAATCACTTGGGCAAGTTTGTGTATTCCACAGGGAGAAAGAAACAATATCATAAGGGAGGCGCACACTTCATTGATTGTTGGACACTTTGGTGTAGGCAAGACAATAGCAAATCTTCAAAGGTATTGTTATTGGCCATGCATGTTGGATAATGTTTTACATTTGATAAGAGGATGTTCTTTATGTGCTACAAGTAAGCCTAGCAATAGCTAACTTGGTTTATACACTCCACTTCCGGTACCTTCATGTCCATGTGAGTGTATCTAAATGGATTTTGTAGGAGGTCTTCCTTTGTCAAGGAAAGGTCATGATTACTTATATGTTAGTTGTAAACAGGTTCAACAAGATGTGCATACTAACAATACGTAAAAATAAAATTATAGCTAAACAAACAACTTATCTTTTCATCCAAAACATTTGGGTTCATTTTGGTCTCGCTACTTCTATTGTAAGTGATCAAGATTCTCGATTTGTTTGGAATTTTCGGTTGAATTTGTGGGGCATGATGGACACAAATTTGAAGAAGAGTACAACCTTTCATCCAAAAACAAATGAACAGACCAAGGTGGTCAATCAAAAAATTATTCATCTTCTTAGAGGATATTGTAGCAAACATCTGAAGTTGTGGGATGAAAATTTGCATTACATGCAGCATGCATACATCAGAGAAAAGCATTCTTCCACAAACACACCGCCATTTGAGGCATGTTATGGGTACTTGCCAAGATCACCATTGGACTTCATCTTTGAGAAAGATGTTGCCATTGATGGTCATAGTGACATCAATAAGGCAAGGAAGTTCATAGAGAAAATTCAGTTGATACATCATACAGTGCGGGAACAACTTGAGAAACGTCAAAGAAGCTACAAGGCAAGGCATGGCAAACATTGGGTTGATCATTAATTTCAAGTTGGCAACAAATTTTGTTTAAATATTAGCAAAGAGATAATTCAAGGGGAAGGTAAAAATATTAAAGCAATCCGTTATCGTCCTTTTAAAATTCTGGAAAATATTGGTAACAATGCTTTTATGCTTGATTTGGCTCCTTACATGCAAATATACTATGTTGTTAATGTTGAGAATTTACATTATTTGAGCCTCCTTTGATTGATGATCAAGGAAGGCATGTTCAACTACCATCAATAGATTATTTCTCGCCAAAATATCTTGATGAATGTCAGCAGGATCTCATACTTGACAGAAGAATCATAACTTCAAAGAGAGGGGATGTTGAATACCTTAGAGTGGGACTCAAGGGACAAAAGCCTTCTTAATCCAAATGGTTGCAGATCGTTAAGGTGAGGGAGATGTACCCTCACCTATTGAACAATTGATAGTATCTTTTGGGGTCCAAAAGGCTTCTAGTGGGGAGGAATGATCAGGCGCTCAGTATTTAGCTCAAAAATCAAAGTTCTTAGAATGGATCAAAACCTGAATTACCGCGTCTCTCTCAGAAAAATGATCCTAACACAACTTATTTTGTAAAAAACTAAGTTTGTATGAGAAAGTTATTGTGTTCTGATCACTTTTCTAAACAGGCAAAATTTAAAAAAAAATGCCCAGTCACTACACAGTTAGCAGTTCGTATTGTTGACATGGCAAGTGACTAGGCATGGTCAATGATGGTCAACAACAAATCACAGATGGACAAGTGGCATCATTTCATTGGGTTATACAGGTGGTGTGTTGGCGCAATCTTATTGGTTTATTTTTGGACCAATGGAAGAATGCCACTTGGTAAGCCCGAAGGCCGCCATGTGACACCTCCCAATGGCCTAGGCATGACTCAACATAGTGGAGAAAAATTTTGGTTGGAGGTTGGGTCGAACCCGCGACCTCCGACTTACCATCCACAAGTCTTAACCAACTCTGCTACCACCGTGGTTCTTACCCCATATGCTTTCCGCATTCATTTAAAGTTTGACCATGTTGGAGCGGGTGGTTAGGAGGGCCAGCCCACAAGCCAACCCTCCACATGTGATCGCAACAACACAAACCATGTGATCGTGGTTGCAGTTAACTCCGACAAACAGTTCCAAAAACGTTAAAATTTGTTGTCACCCCATGTGAACGCAATTGCCATAACCTCAAATAGTTAACCACTTCGACGACTCTGGCTCCAATGATTAACGCGATATTAACACCGCATGTGAACACTACATCACAATTGTCGGATGTTAAGGGTTCGGTTAACACTAATCATGGGATTATGTTAATTAATATAGGTTTAAAGCTAATAAGTGCAGTTAAACACTAGTTAACTCCGATTTTAGTTTGGCGGAAGTTTAGTGGTGCCCCCAATTTCGGGCCTGCCTCCACATTTAGCGCGCTAATTGGAGTCATTCCAGATTTAGCAGAACTTTTCTAGGAAAAGACTGATTGAGTCATAGAGAAGGAAATTTTCAACCAAATTGAGCTCAAGAAGAGGTGTTCTTGGCTAATTTGGACATTCTCAACACATTGGTGCAGGTATCAGGAGCCATAGAGATTTGTAAAACAACATTTTTCCATATTTAGCTAATACAGAGGCCCAAGCCATGGAAGCTGGACCAACGAGATGTAACTCCTTCATCAAAACATTGTGTTAAAGTGTCTCTTTGATGGTTTGATGTACTTTGAATGTTTGTTGTTCAATATTTGTTTTTGAAGCTATTTTTCTGATGAATGTCATTTTAAACTTAAGGAAATTTACCTGATTACATCCAAAAACAGCTAATGAAACCTCAGTACAAGAAACAATAAGCAAGCATATGTTTAGAAATATGTAATTGATATTAGCATAGTAAAAACTAATCATTCAAAAATATATCAGTGGTGGGGGAGAGAAAAAGAAACCGAGCAAGTAGAGAGAAAATGCAGCCAAAGGAAGAATCAACCGAGCAGGAAATAAGTGGAACTAGTAGTCTAGGTGCAGAGCATAGGATAAAAGGCAGAAGAAAGGATGGGAACGGGTTGGTGATTACTAGATATTGATGAACCAAGCGAGCTAGGAATCAATGCAGCCTTCCTGAGTTGTGAAAGGCAGGTACACCCTTGCTTTGTTGGTCTCTGATCTGTGGGTTGGGTCATTCTTGTTGTTGATGATCAGGCTTCGAGCCTTCTATACTTATTTATGTATTTATTTCTATGAAGCATAATGAAAGAGACAGTTTTCACCTATGATGTATTGTTGAGTTCTATACTAGTTCTTTAAAAAATTTAAATATATGTAAATGTGCTATATGATTTCCTAAGGTAATGTGAGTAGAATAGTGTGGTTGGATTACAGTAGGTGCTTGATTGCTATGATTTAAGATCAATTGCAGGTTGTGGTTCCCTTGGTGCCTCTTTCTACCCCCTCACACTTCAATCGCAACACGCCTCGGGTGAGACTCCTTACCCTCTCTGGGTAAGGTGAAAACATCGACATTGTTCTAGACTACAACGAAGCCTTGTTGGCCCCTTATACCTAAACCCAGGGTCTCTTCCATGTTTCCATTTTCGTGCCAACACATGCCAAGTCATGCCAAGTGCTAAGGCATGCCAAGATGTGCTAGGTGTTAGGGTGTGATGCCAACACATTCTAGTGAGTGTTAGGGAGTGCCAGGAAACACAAGGGAGCACTAGTTTCAATTGCATGGAAATGAATGAAAAAGAGTGTGTGATAGGGAGTGTTAGCGAGTTCCAAGTGTGCTAAGGAGGGAGTGACAAGGTATGCTAGGTAGTGCCAAGGCATGCTACAGTGCTAGGGAAGCATGCAAAGATGTACCAAGTTCCAAGGTGTGCCAATTCTTGCTAAGGAGTGTTAGTGAGTGTTAGGGAAACACAAGGGAGCACTAGGTCAAAATGCATGGAAATGAATGAATAAGAGTGTGTGATAGGGAGTGCAGCGAGTTCCAGGTGTGTTAAGGAGGGAGTGACATGGTATGCTAGGTAGTGCTAAGGCATGCTAGAGTGCGAGGGTAGCATCCGACCAAGATGTTCCAGGTGTCAGGGTATGCCAATGCGTTCTAGGAAGTGTTACATAGTGCCATGGAAACACAAGGGACCACTAGGTCAAAATAATGCATGGAAATGAATGAATAAGATTTTGTGACAAGAAGTGTTAGTGAGTTTCAAGTGTGCTGAGGGAGTGAAAAGATATTCTTTGTAGTGCTAAGGCATGCTATAGGTCATGGAAATGATATGCCAAGATGTGCCAAGTGGCAGGGTGTGCCAATGCATGCCAAGGAGTGTTAGGGAGTGCCACAAAAACACAAGGGAGTGCTAGTTTCAAATGCATGTAAATGAATGAATAAGAGTATGTGACAGGGAGTGTTAGTGAGTTTTAGGTGTGTTAAGGAGTGAGTGACAAGGTATGCTAGGTAGTGCCAAGTAATGCTAGAGTGCCAGGGCGACATGCCAAGATGTGCTAGGTGTCAGGGAGTGCCATGGAAACACAAGGGATAACTAGCTCAAAATGCATGGAAATGAATGAATAAGAGTGTGTGATAGGGAGTGTCAATGAGTTTCAGGTGTGTTAAGGAGGGAGTGACAAGGTTATATGCTAGGTAGTGCGAAGGCATGCTAGATATCTAGGGCATGTGAGGGAGTGTTAGGGAGTGCCAAAGCATGCCAAGGAATGTAGGGGGTGATAACATGTGCCACATAGTGCCAAGGGATTGTTAGATGTGCCAGGTGCTATGGCATGTCAAGATGTAAACTATTTTCTTAGTTGTTTTATGGCCATGGTTGGACGTGAGCCTTGACATGGTAACTTTTAACGTGTTAATTGGATAAGTTGAAATTATACATGAGTAGCCTAGGATGATTTATAGTCAGTTATTAGGTGAACAAGGCATAGTCTATTTGTAGTAATTGTAACTTGGTCAAGTTGTTGTAGTTGAGGCAAGAATTGGTTGGGTTCCCAAGTCCCAAAAAAGGTAAGGGTAGTTGTGAGGGAATTATAGCTAAGGCGTGTCAGGGGTGCCAAAGAATGAAAAGGCATGCTAACACATGTCAAACATTGTCAATGCATGTTGAGGAATGTTAGGGAGTGTTAGGGCATCACAAGGGAGAACTAGGTCAAAATACATGGAAATGAACAAATACATGTGTGTGCCAAGGAGTGTCAATGAATTCCAGGTGTCTCAAGGACAAAGTGTGTTAGGAGAAGGTCATAATAGGAATTGTAGGAGGCAATCATATGGTTAAAACTATAAGGGGTTGGTCAAAGCCGTTTAAGATAAAGGGAGACTTTGGGTTGGGCACAACATTGTTTTGTTAATGACTTGGTTGGGTTCCCAAGTTGCAAAAATAGTAAAGCTATCTATGAGGGCATTACAATTAGGTAGTGCCAAGGTGTGCCAGGGAATGCCAGGAAGTACTAACACATGCTAGATAATTACAAGGCATGTTATGCATGCTAAGACAAGCCAACTGCTAAGGCATTCCAAGATGTGTTAGGTGCTAGGATGTGGCGGGAATGCATTCTAGGGAGTGTTAGGGTCAAGTGCTAAGGAAACACTAGTTTCAAATGCATGGAAATGAAGTGTCAGCGAGCTCCAGGTGTTCTAAGGAGGGAGTGACAATGTATGTTATGCAACGCCAAGGCATGCTAGAGTGATAGGGAAGCATACCAAGATGTGCCAACTGTGTGTTAATGCGTGCTAAGGAGTGTTAGGGAGTTCCAGCGAAACATAAGGGATAACCACATCAAAATGCGTGTAAATGAATGAATAAGAGTGTGTGATAGAGAGTGTTAGCGAGCTCCAAGTGTGCTAAGGAGAGAGTGACATGGTGTGCTAGGTTTTGCTAAGCCATGCTACGAGAGAGTGACAGGACATGCCAAAGAATGAAAATGTGTGCTAACACATGACAGACAATGTCAATCGATGATGAGGAGTGTTAGGGAGTGTCAGGGCAAGGTCAAAATTCTTAGAAATGAACAAATAAGAGTGTGTGCCAAGGAGTGTCAATGAATTCCAAGTGTCCCAAGGATGAAGTGTTTTAGGAGAAGTTCATAATAGGACTTGCAAGAGGCAAGCATATGGTTGTGATAAGGCATGGACAAAGCAATTTCAGAGAAAGGGAGACTTTGGGTTGGGCAAAATATTTTTTTGCTAATGAATTGGTTGGGTTCCCAAGTCACAAAAAGTAAGGTTATCTGTGAGGGCATGACAACTAGGGAGTGCCAAGGTGTTCTAGTGAATGTAAGGTTCCCAAGTCGTGGAAAAATGTAATATTGCTAGCTGTGAGGGCATGACTGCCAAGGTGTGTTAGGGAATGCTAGGGCATGCTAACATGTGCCAGATAGTCGAAGGCATGTCAAACAAGCTAAGATGTGCCATGTGCTAAGGCATGTCAAAATGTGAAAGGGTGTGAAAATTATGCATGCCAGGGAATATCAAGGCAACAAAAGGGAGGAACAAGTTAAAATACAAGGAAATGAACACATAATAGGGTTAATAAGTTATCAATTTACCTTTTCCATTAGGGGCATGCTAGGCACACCAACACTAGGTTCCAATAGGTGCCAAGTGCCAAGTTTCAATGCATTCTAAGCACCAAATCTTAATCTATTGATTCTTATCTACTTTCCAATAATTGATCTCAAATAACTTTAATATTAAACCATGCTAAAGCATACCAAGTCATCTCAATGCATGTCAAACATGCTAAGACTTGCCAAGTTCCAACACGTGCCAAGTGCCAATGTGTGTCAAGGAGTGTGATGCATGCCATGAAGTGGAAGAGCATGTTAAAGATCAATAAGGTGTGCTATAGAGTGCCAAAGCATGTTGAGGAGTGTTAGGGAGTATTAGGACAACACTTGGGAGCACTAGGTCAAAATGCATGGAAGTGAATGAATATGAGGGTGTGTCACGGAGTGTCAATGAGTGCTAGTTGTCATTCCATGGAGGGAGTGACAGGGTATGATAAGCACAAGAAATGCATGCCAGGGAATATCAGGGCATTTCAAGAAGTTCTATAGTGTGCTAGGTAGTTCTGGAGTGTGCTAACATGTGCCAAATAGTTCCAAGGCATTTTAGGCGCTAAGACATGCTAGGATGTGAAGGGTGACAGGCTATGCCAATATGTGTCAAGGTGTTTCAAGGCAACAAAAGGAATAACCAAGCTAAAATGTAAGGAAATTAAAACATAAGATGGTTAATAAGTCAAGACTTTATCTTTTTCAAAAGGGGCATGCTAAGCACACTAATAATATGTTTTAATACATGCCAATTCCAATGTGTGCCAAGTACTAATGTTTGTCAATGCAATGTTATGCCAAGGTGTTCCAGGGCATGCTAGGGACTACAAGGCATGCCAACACATGCTAGGGGAGTGCTATGCTATGCTAGGGCATGCCAACATGTTCTTGGGCATCCTACTCATTGCAAGATGTTCTAGGTACAAAGATGTTCCAAGACATGCAAGGTGCCAAGGAATGTTAGTTTACTATTCCAAAGCATGTTAAGGTGTTCCATGAGTGTTGAGGAGTGCTAGGTCTCTCTCATTAATAGAATTGATAGATCTTGATTATGTATTAAATAATATAGTTCCTACACACACTAGTGGAACTATATCTAAAGGAAATTTTCTAGATAATAAACCTAATAGAGATTAATCATGTGTTGACTCATAGGAAAACTATATTCTTATGACTTCAGGGAAATTATACACACTAATTACTTCTTAACAAATTGACTGACTATAACCACTATGACCTTGGACAAATAATGAAAAGGACTCCACAAAAATGGTCTTAAATCATTATCTTTTGACAAAAAATATAGTAACAAGTACATAGTTTCATAAAAAACTCATTGGAATGATCAATGATGACGAACTTTTTTTGACCGTCACCAAAAGTAACCAAAAAGAGCATTAGGGAGGGTCAATTAAATATTTTCACTAGAAGTGTCACCAAAGAGAGAATTAGTGATGGGCCTTTAATGACCCTCACCAAAAGTGTCACCAAAGAGAGAATTAGTGGCGGGCCTTTAACAACCCTCACCAAAAGTGTCATTGAAAATGGATTTGGTGACAAACCTTAAAGGACCATCACTATATACACTTACAACAATGTTTTTTTAAGGACCGTCACCATATGCGACATTGGTGACAGACCTTAAAGATTTGTCACAGGCATGACCCTCACCAATGACCTTTTTTCTTGTAGTGAATGATGTAAAATCCAATCCCAGGATGGGACTTCCATGTTCCACAGGACCATATAATGGTTGAGCCAAATCTCTTTTCACCCATTCACCCCTGTTCCATATTCCAAGCATGAATGTGGGATCTCATAGAACACATCAATCCAAAAGCATCTAGGGACTCGAGAGGCCAGCCACCTCAACCCATCAAACAGTGATTCCACCTAATGGTCGAACATCAACAAAACCATCATCAGATTGGTCTCCATCCAAGCCATTCAGATCTTCCAGAGCGTTTGTTCCAACCAAGGCTTCCATCACTAGTAACTCAACCCACAGCTGTCATCGGGCTTCCAGAGTGTTTTTCCAACCAAGGGTTCCAGGACTAGTAACTCAACACACCAAGGGCTTCCAGATCATTTGTCCAACTAAGGCTTCCAGGACTAGTAACTCAACCCAAGGTGTGTTGCGGCCTCAAAATTCTGTTGCCAAAACATGGGGGATAACCACCTGGTTCGGACCTTAAGACAACTCCTTTTCCGTTTAAAGTGGTGGCTCCGACTGGAGATAATGGGACCAGTTTCCCAGTGTGGGTTTTAAGATGAGAGTGGGTGGTTTATGAGTGCTTTGCAATAGAATAATGATAATCTATGAGACTTATTCTACAATGAAATTTATCTAACTAACTTATTCTAATATAAACTCGAGTGTTCTTGTATGATATGCGATCTACAAGGATATATATTTAGCATGTGATAATAAAGATTAAACACAACTAAATAGAGATGATAACGTAAAAGATAATTCCTTTGACTAAATAATTAGTCAAAGGAATTTATAAAATATATCTCATATATGATGAGTTATACATGAAAATCACAATTTCAGCTAGGCATCATACAAAAGTGCAATTAATGCTTAATAGAAACAATAAATCTCACATATAATCCATGAAAGTAAAGTTTTGCCACTAATTAAATGTAAACAGTATCAATCATACACGATAATAGTACCATATGTGTGAATTCCTACTCATTTGACAAATGACATAGACCAACTTCTTTCTTCAAATCAAATTTGTCTCCAAAGAATACAAAAGTGCATCAACAAAGGAAAGTAGTCTGATATCTAAAAGAAACGATCATGTTCCATAATTTCACCAAAGCATTCACAAACTTACAATAGTGCATTCTTTGCAAATGTTTTTGATAAAATTTTGGACCCTTCTCTAAATGCATGAGAAGGGTATAAATACTATTCTAACTAAATGTGCAAAAATAGATTATACAAAATTTGAGGAGGTTTCAAACAACCTTCCTCCTAACTAGGTAACTAAATCCAAAAATAAACATAGGCTAAATAATGAAAAATAAGAGGATGACTTGTTGTCTACCAGCTTGTCCTTTAAATCGCAAATATCAGCCATCGGTTGGATTTGAGGAGGTGGCCCGAAATAAGTCCTAAGTTGTCCTATGAAGATTGCATCGGTGAGCGGTGGCAACATCCTTTGAGTCATGTGAAGGGAATAGTTGAGAGTCATAATCTGGCTATGTGGCTTAACAAGATACTACCAATACAACTCCCAGTTGGTCGTGGTCAGTTTTGTAATTGCCTCTCTTTGACTCCCAACCTTTTCTTGCCAGTTTTTATACAGAGCAGTTAAATCGGGAATTTCTTTCGTATTTCTTTCCTTGATGATATTGTTGGCGAACAGGATGTGATTCACTTCTTTGACGATGTTCTTTGATACTCCAACTGCCCTTGCGACTGCTAGCTCAACCTGTTTGATTTTGGCATCCCAATCTATGAAGAGAATGTCTTTATAAGTTTCTTCAATCTCGGGTAGATTGGCCTTCTTTCCATATTTTGTTTCCTGCCACTCAATGAACTCATAGATTATGGTGTTTAAATCATTAAATTCCGTTCTCTGGTCGATTGTCTTATCTTTCAGTTGGACACTAGTATTCAGATAGGGAGTAATGTGTGACATCTTCTGGCAGAAATACTCTTGTTGTCTCACTAGAAGGGAATTTAATTCCAGGGCTTCTTTGATGAACTCCTTAGTAGTGAGAACGTCCTTGTATCTTTCTATGGATTGCTGCATTTCCTGGAGTTGCATAATTTTGGCCGATATATCAGTCTTATGGCTTATTTTCAAGACCTCCATGTCTTACTGCAATTTCTTCAGTTGCTCTGCCACCTACCTATTTGCACTTTCTTTCTCTGCCTCAAGCTCTGTTCGTGCTGTGAAATTTTCTCATCTTTCTCCCTTAGTAAAGTAGATACCTCAGTAGCCTTGTCCATAGTGGTCGACGCGTATGCTCCTGTGATTGTGATAGTCTAGTTAAGTTCTCAGCCAAATTGAAAGGAATGTCCTTCCAGACAATGTCCATGGGCTTGTTTCCAGGTGGGAATTCAAGTGCTTCTACCCATCTCCTTTTTCTCTACCTTCTCACTACAGCTTTGTGGAGAGGGCTATAGAACACATCAAGTGGAGGTATTTCAGTCACTTTCAGAACAATCTCAGATGTGGGTAGAGCAGGGATGATTTCAGTATGTTGGGATGTTGTTGCTTGTTCCTCCATAGGTGTAGATTGTTCACCGAAAGACTTGGGCTCTGTATCTTTATGAACATGCGAAGGAGTTTTGCATTCCTCCATTTCTTAGGCATTTGAAGCTTTGGGAGTACCTTGCAATTTTTTATTAAACTAACCCCACTTCTGCTCCAAAATACCTCCTTTGGTCTCTGAATAGATTTCTGTAGTCAGGGTGCTCATCACTTACTTCTCAGCTAACTTCCCGCTGGACTCAGCTATGTTGTCAGCATCTTGGGGCTTCCCTGTGTCTGGTGTCTTCTTGGTGTTTACCTGAGAGTCTATTCGAGAGCTATGACCTCCACTATGAACAGTGATGCTTGGACTAGACTTATCCTCAGATTTTAATAAATGCATTGGGATCACCCAGAGCCTCTCATCTCTGAATTCCTAAAATCTTTGAAAATATTCAGGTTTTAGATTCACTTTTGCCCATTTGAATGCTTGTTCAAAGGATATGGCTAACTGTAATAAATCCTCAAAATAATTATCATCATGATTGTATGGCTTGAGATTTACTCCAATAGTGACATTATATGCCACTTTTTTTGGATCAAATTGCCTCTTAGGCAATGTATGAAGCCTGAGGGCTTCCATATGTGTTGATTCCTTAGTGGCATGAACAAAATTGGATAAAGCAAAACAACCACATTTGACAGGGAAAATGGGCCATAATGACTTATTGTCATCTTTGAGAACTTTAGTCAGGCCCTTTCCCACAGTCTGGTAGGCAATCTCTCTTGATAACAACTTATCAGAAACATATAAAGGAAGGACGTGTGGATCAGCTGTGCTACCAAAAACCCTAATATAGGTGAACCATTCTTGAATAAAATACTTGCCAACAGTAAGTAGGTTTGTAGCAGCTTCTTGGGAAAACCTAGGGGCTTTCTTATTGAAAATCATTTGATGTAGGGGCAACACCATAGCATGGAATATCTTATAGAAGTGAGGTATGTAATGTGATTCCCATATTTTTTTATGACTGAGATGGATTGGGTAAGGATCTTGTAAGGTCCATTTCCAACCCATGGTTGGAAATGTCGTGCAAAAATAGATAGAATCCATAATGTAGGCACTAAAATAGAAGGGAGGGAGGCTATTTAAAAAGGAGGCTTTCTTCTATTAATATTAGGTAATGGTGGTGGCTAGGTTGTTAGATAGGATGGAATGCCAATTCATGATATGGGAATTAACACAGGCATTAATCAAAGGAATCCATTCTATTGAAAACTTATTATTATTGGGTAACCCATACAATCTACATAACATGGCTACTGCATAGTTGTAGGGGTTTGCCAAAGAGGCTATAGCATACATACCCAATTTTTCATACTTGAATTTGTTTTCCAACATCCTCCAACCCTGAATTAGCTTGAAGGGGTCTGGGTTCTTCTTTGTGAAGTTAGCCACAAATGTGTTGTCGTAGATAGCTTGTGGATCAGGTATGTGCTACATCATCTTCAGATCCTCTGCTCTAAACGACCCTATGAGCTCCATCCTTGAATTCTTGAACTGCTTATCTTCAATGATAAGGTTTTTGATCACCCACCTAATCATATCTGTATAGGGGAGGATTTGAGCCCTTGCTCCTATTCTATGAAGGAATGAACATGAAGCATCTCTATATTGAAGTTCTGAAGGCCTTTTTGAGTAATTTGTTGCTCTCGTAAGAGTGACTTTAGGACCCTCGTCCTCCAGCCTATTGTAAAGTACTTCCCAAGTTGTTGTGCCTCCGGCAGCATCACAAACTGTATCAGTAAAGATATGAGCCATCTCTATAAACTCAGCTTCAACAATGGTCTCTTTCCTCTATTTCTGCATCACCTTTCTTAGTGACATGCTTTTTGTCGCTTGCCTGAAATAGACAAGATATATCAGCGCAGACGATATCTAGTAATTAAGATTGAAATCTTCTATGAAATGACTTTGGATCGTGAGAAAGGTTTTAATGGGATACTCGATTATAACTACCCATACCCTGAAAAATGATTATCCTTCCTCGTGTCGCTAAATATTTAATAACCTATCAACTCGTTTGTTTTTGTATTTAAAATGTAATTAATCCACATGTTTTACCTCTCTTAATTGCACATCGCGGTCTTAAAATGGATATAGTATAGTGCTACCAGATGTATTAAGCGAAATACGATTGTAGAGATCGCAATATCGCATTTCGCAAATCATTTGTGGTTGTTCAAATGGCATGGTTAAATTTCTGGTGAACTATGCGAAGTGTGAAATGCGATTGCGAAATGACAAGGTGATGTTATCACAGCAGGAGACTTAATCGCATATTATTATTTTTCAAAAGGTTTTTTAACATAGTCATGTGAAAAAGTGTGATTTGCAATTTTTGATATGGACTTCATCCTTAGTTAGTTTTGCAAGGTTTCGCTAGTTATTTTATTAGAGTTAGGGTTTTATTATCCTAAGCCTAAAAATTTAAAAGGGTTCCCATTTACAACTCTAATCCTAGCTGTTGTTTGTTATAAATGGGGGGTTGTTTGGTAGTACAACAATTGGCGATTCACTTGGGAGAACCAGTTATCTCTGAGTATTTTTCTAAAATTTCTAGAAAATTTCAAAGAAATTATAGTTATAAGAATAATGATAACATGAGTTATAAGGTAAATAATATGTCTCTGGAATCATCATTACTTGCTCAGCTTATTTACTTAATTACTTTACTCTTGTAATGATTGAAGTATAAATGTTTGTATCAACCAATAATAAGGTTTAAAGTAATATAGCAGGTATCTTCTGAATATTAGTTTTTTGGTGTTTACCCATTTATCACAGATAGAGCCTCTGCTACCAGTAGGCGTTCATAGCCTCAACAACGTTATCTTTTAACCAACAATGATTCATTATCCCCTCTGTATGAATTTTCAAATTTCAAAATGATATTCACTTGGATTGAATCTCACTTGGACCTTGTCCCCTTTTTCCTTTTTTTTGAATGTAATCTTTTTCTTTTTTTGGTTTCTTAAAAGACATTGTCTAGGCGTGATAACCTACTAATGACAATGCCATTCACTGGTTGTAACTAAACTGAACAAATTGGCTCTTCATGACCCTTGCCTTCTGATCGAGGATATCATTAGCTATTACCCTGTTTGGTATGCAGTATTGGTAATATCAATTTAATCACTTCCCTATGAACATGGTAAACAAGCTCGTAATGAGAATTTTTATCTTTTAAGTTTATATATTTTAGAATTACACTCCGAAAAAGGAAAATTTTAACATACGGGGTGGATCGTTGGCTCTTTTGAGAGTTTTGGGTGATAATGATAAAGTTTTTTAAGACACTGATATGCAAAAAATCCTTACTAGGTTAAAGATTATTTTCTTGACTGATAACAAAACCTTCATATTCTATAAAGATAAGAGTTTGTTTGTAAAATAAATGTTTTAAGTAAGGTCAAGTTCTTCCAAAGAAATGAAGTTTACTTTAGTACTCAAATGTCCTAATTATTCCTTTGAACTCTTACTTTACTATAAAAGCAAAAAACAGAAATGTTATAAAAGATTTTATTTTTAAAAGCCAAAAATAAATACTAGTTAACCATTACCTAGAAAGCAATATGTTACAAAATTGGAAAAGGTTATCTCCTAGGAAAAGTACTTTTTCAAAATTTTCCCATTGACGGGCAAAGAATCCTTCTTACCTGACAAGTCTTGTAAAAGAAACGTTGATTGTCCAATTTTTTCAATGATCTGAAAGGGACCAAGCCATAGTCTTTAGAATTTGGTATGTCTACCTTTTTCCTTGTGTGCTTTGTCCCATTTCAAAACCAAGTCACCTACTTCAAGATTTTTATGACTGGCAGAAGTTGTGTCAAAAGAAGCTTTGACTAATTGTTGATGATGGAAGTGGGTTGCTTTAGCCTTTTCTCTTTCTTCTTCAAGCTTGAGAATTTGAAATTGTCTAGCCTAGAGAGAAGATGAAGGGTTTTCATCGAGAAATTGTACAATGGCAAGAGATGGGATTGCTACGTTTGTGGGAAGAACAAATTCTTTTCCATAAACTAAAGTGAAAGGAGAAGAACCAATAGAGGCTTTCTAAGTAATCCTATCTGCCCATAGAGCAAATGTTAATGCTTTGTGCCAATTCCTGTGATTTTGATCAATAGTCCTTTTGATAATTCTAATGAGGTTCTTGTTTGTTGATTCTACTAATCCATTACCTTGAGGAAAATTATTGGCTGAATATTTCAACTTGAAACCTCGCTTAAGAGCAAATTCTACCATTGTATTTCCGGAAAAGTAAGATGCATTGTCAAACATTAAAGATGAGGCTAAGCCAAATCTGGTAATTATGTACTGATCAATGAAGTCTATAATATTTTCTATATTAGCTATCTTTAATGGGACAACTTCTACCCACTTAGTAAAGTAATCAGTAGCTGTAAGGATGTACCTATGTTTTTTGGAAGAGTTAGGAACAATCTCACCAATTATGTCTAATCCCCATTGTTTGAATGGTTGTTGGATGTTAACTGGTTGTAAAGGGAATGTTGGCTTTCTTTCTCTTCCGGCTATGGTTTGACAAGTTTTGCACTTCCTTGCATATTCATGTGCATCTTTTAATACCATTGGCCAATAATACCTCACATGTAGGATTTTGTGAGCCGTGGTATTTCCTCCAAAATTTCCTCCAACTGGTCCATCATGTAATTCATGCATGACCTTTTCGGCCTCAGGTTTCTCTAGGCATCTCAGCAATACTGAATCATAATTCTTCCTAAACAATACATCATTGACTAGCTCATACTGATTTGATTTCAATCTTAAAGCTCACTTTGTTTTATAATTAAGATGCATAGGAGCATATCCATTTTTTAGATAAAATTTCAAATCAGCATATTGTGATTGCATCTCATTGAGGCTTACCTCTGATATTTGTACTTCATTACCTTGATCTTCTTCTTGCAGTAACTGGGAAGCTCTTGTTAACATCCTGCAAAAACCTTGGCCCCTGATAATTTTAGCTAGCCAGATTTCTACATCATATTCTTGGAGTGCAGCTACCCAATTACCTCTTTTCTCCCCTACTTCTCTTTGGATCAATAGTTGTCTTACTACAGGGTAGGGTACAATTATCTTTGTATGGGTTTTAAGAAGAAAAGGTCTGAAATGTTTAAAAATTTTAAAAATAGCAAATGCTTGTTTCTCTACAGCTGAATAATTTAATTCAGCATCTTGCAAGTTAAAACTAAAAAAGGAGATGGGTGCCTCGACATTTTCATCGTTCAGTTATGTCAAAACTGTTGCATATGATGTATCAGATGAGAAGTAGGTAATACAAAAGGTTTGAGAAATTCCAAGGTTGTCAATGAGGGAGAATTATTAATGGATTTTTTAATCAACTCAAATGACTCTCTTTCATCCTTGTTCCATCTAAAAACTGCATTTTTTCTTATCATCGCTTGAAGGGGTACAACAATTCGTGAAAAATCTGGGACAAATCTTTTTACAAAAATTATTTGGCCCAGGAATGATTGCATGTTTTTCTTGTTGTGTGGGAGAGGAATTTTTTCAATCTCTTGGACTCTATCAGGATCAATGTAAATTCCTTTCTTGGATACTATAAACCCAAGGACTTTGCCTTCTAGTAAAGCAAAATAAGATTTTTTGGGATTTAAGGAAATGCCATATTTCTTGCATCTTTTGAACATGTGTTTTAGCTCACTTAAATGATTGTTCCTATCTTTGGAATAAATTGTGATATCATCCAAGTAAATAACCATTGATTTATTGATTAGACCTCTGAAAGCAATGTCCATAGCGCGTTGAAATGTGGCACCCTCATTAATGAGTCTGAAAGGCATCTTCTGATAGGCATATTTTCCCCACTTGGTCTTGGATGTTGTCTTTAATCTGTCATCTGGATGCACAAGTATTTGATTATGTACTGAGAATCCATCTAGAAAGGACATTAATTCATAACCTGCAACTGATTTCAATATCTATTCCATAGTCGACAAGGGAAAATTATGCTTTTGGAAAACTTGATTCAGGTTTCTAAAATAAATACGAATCCTAATATCTCCGTTCTTTTTCCTAACAGGTACCATATTTGATACCCACTTAGAATGTCTAACATGGAAGATTATTTTGGCTTTTAGAAGCTTGTTCAATTCCAATTTCATTTGACTTTCAAGGAATGGGTGAATTTTGTGAAGATTTTGTTGAACTAGCTTTTCATTTGAAGTCATGGGTATGATATTTTGAATTATAGAGGCATCATAAGTTTTGAGATCTGCATAATCCCAAGCAATAATGCCTCTATATGTCTTCAATAACCTAATGAATGATATTCTTTCTTCAGATGATAGGCCTAGACCTAGGTTGACATTTTGAGGTTTTTCATTTGACCCTAGGTTTACTACTTCAAATCTAAGAGTAGAACTTTGAGTTTTGGAGTCAGTAATTTCCTTAAATCTATCCTTTAGATCATAACGATCTTCCATTTTAACCACAGACTTTTGTATTGGGTTATGATCATGATTAAGTTTCATTTCTAGATCATACTCATTTTCATCTATGATCTGTTCTTCACACGATCCCTCTGATGTAAGGAAATTAACTATATCTGCATCGTTGTTGAATACTCTCCAATTTGTTACATTGTCGAGAATTGATGGCCTAAATATTAATTCTATTGAAAAGTTGTCTGGACTAAAGTCTTCTGAGGGTATAAGCCTGGATGCCACATTAGCAAGTAAGTCAACACTTGCATTTTGTAATCTAGGGACTGAATATATGTTGAAAGCAGAAAAATGAGAAGTGAATTTATGAGCTAAGGATTGATAGTGTTTTAGGTGCCTAGAGACACAATGGATTGTATTTCTCGCCCGTTTCACAATTATCTCTGAATCACCATAGACTTGCAGGTATTTGACATTAAGACCGATGGCTTTATACAGTCCTTGGATTAGTGCTTCATATTCAACGACATTGTTAGTGCACTGGAATTCAAGTCTGCATGCCAACATGGTTTTCTCTCCTTGCAAATTGATCAAAATGCATCCTGCACCTGTGTTGTCTTTTGATTTAGAACTGTCAAAATAGAGAGTCGAGAACAGAGAGTTATTAGAAACTTTATCTACTAAATTTAGACATTTGGAAGGATCCGTTTGTGAAAAAATTTCGATTTGGGAGACTACAACATTATCTAAAAAGGGAGACCTTTGAGCATTAAAGGATCCTAAAGAGGACTCGGCTGAGTAATTTCCAATGATATTATTAGTGAAAGAAACAGGTTTGTTTCTTCCCTTGAGGTCGGTGACCATATATTTCATGAATTTCTCTCAGTCTACCCTGATTTGGTTAGGTTTACCATTGTGTGGCAACCACATGTGGGACCAATCAGTTGTGAAATAATCATGCAACTTTTCAGACCAATCCCTACTGAGAATTAAACCATAAAATTCAGGGATATCGGCCACCAGAATATCAACTATTTGTGAGACTTTTGCATTAGAATAAACCCTAATTGAAACTGATGTTATTTCTCCAAGCACATCGATGTTTGTCCTATCTAATTGAACTATGTGCACTACATATTTTTGAGGTGTAATATTCAATTTGGTACGCACAGCCCTTAGCATTATATTTGAGGAGGCTCCTGAATCAGCAAGGCAGTTGTGAACATTCTTGTTGAAAATTTCATAAGTGAGAAAACGTGGAGGAACATGAGAAATAAACCTATCACCAATCAGAACTAGATCTAAAGGATCTACTTTGTTTGAGGATGAGGGAGGTTTTCCCATATTGTAGGAAGCTTGAGTAACTATAGCAGATGGCAGAGGAGATATTGGAACTGCTTTCAACTCCCTTAATAAAATCTTTTGCTACTGTTTGAGTTTAGTGAGCTCATGCAGCAAGATGTTAGCTCTAGTCTTTTTCATGTCTTCAACTATATTGTATTCAATCGTATCTGAGATTACCAAAGTTTTTGAGGCATTTGGGGAATTTAGAGGGATAGGATCGATTTGGCTAGTCTTAGATTTCTTAGCTATTTTTTTCTCCTTTGCGGGAGTAGCAAATTTTTGCTTGTGATTTGTGATAAACATGTCAGGAGAATTTTTGCTTCTTGTAGTTATTGGCATTGCTTGTGCCTCTTCTTCAATTGGGAGAATAAAATCCCACATCCCATTTAGTTCAATTTCATCTTCCATTTCATCTCCCTCTTCGTTTGGCAAATCTTCTTCTGCTTCTTTTTCAGATTCAACATTTGAAATGTGTTTGGGGGTTGTGATGTAGAAGAAGGGTTCCTTTTGAATGATCGAAAAGGTTTCTTAGCAGCATAGGATTCTGCGACTTGTTTTTTAATTTTGACCATTTCGTTGGGCATCATTTTTAACACTTTCTGAAGGCCTTCAAGATCGAAAGGGTCCTTTGAAGCCTTCTTCTTAGAGTCATCCTTAAATGTTACTTTTTTGGTCTTCCTTTCATCTATTTGTGATCTTTTTCAAAGCTATGATTCTTCTTTCTACAGACAAGGCTTCTTTCATGTTTTCTACAAGGGTAGCATTATTGGCTCTATCTACAAAATTACAATATTAGAAGGCAGAGATGATATATACCATTCTATTTGTACATCTACAGCAAGTTTAGAGGCAGCTGGGATTTTGTTTAGCAATTTGTTAAATATGGAGTTGAAATCTTTGATCTTTTCATCTTGATTAGCTTTCAAATTAGAAAGATCGTTGATCAAGGATGCTATGGTCCTATCATCACCAAATTTTGCAAGAAATACTTCTTGAAAAGTATCCCAGTCTCTAATTGAACCTGCTGGGAGGGAAAAATACCAAGACCCAGCAGATCCTTGGAAAGTATAAGGAAACAGTCTGATTACAACATCTTCATGTGCAACCCCATTGAGATTCATGGCTAACATAAAATTATTTAGATGTTCTTCGGTCAGGAGAGCATCGTTAGGATTATACTTAGGCAGCCATTTTTCTAGGTTTGTTGGGAGTGCATTTGGATTTGCAACTAGGAAAACACCAGGATTTGTCCAAGGTTGATTGGCCATAACTTGAGTTGGGGACTGAGAAAATGGGAAGGTCGGTCTAGAAGTAGGTATAGATGGCGAAGAACTTACTACTGGATTAGTACTGATAATTGTAGTACTAATTGGAGAAGTGGATATTTGAGAAGTCGTGGATTGAATAGAAGTGGATGGAGGAGTAAATGGATGGAAAGGTGATGTGATCTTGCTAGTATCTGATTCATATGTTGATGAAGTGACTTTCCTACATCGTGGAGGAATGGGGAACTCGAAAGGGGTAACCCCAGCTCTCTCACTTTGTAGTCTAGTCAATACACCATTTTTCTGTAATAAGGAGGTAACACTTTCTTCGGATACTTTGGATCTTTGTGGTTTCTCTACAGAGATGGATATTTGTTCCAATTTCTGTATCAAAGAATGAACTTTGGGAGACTCAAGAGTATAATCTGGAGAAGGTGGTTGCCTTAGTACTTCAAGAGATGAGGGAGATGTTTATACAACTTCAGACTTCCAATCAAGAGATTCTAAACGAGTTTGAGAAGGTGTAGAAATGGTGGAGGGGTTTTGACTCTTATGAATGTTTTTTGAATGATTTTTAGCTTCATCTTCCATTCGCAGTTGAATGCCCTCCTTCTAGCGCCAAAATGTTGCGGCCCCAAAATTATGTTGCTGAAACATGGGGATAACCACCCGGTCCGGACCTTAAGACAACTCATTTTTCGTTTAAAGTGGTGGCTCTGACTGGAGATAATGGGACCAGTTTCCCAGTGTGGGTTTTAAGATGAGAGTGGGTGGTTTATGAGTGCTTTGAAATAGAATAATGATAATCTAGGTGACTTATTCTACAATGCAATTTCTCTAACTAACTTATTCTAATATAAACCCGGGTGTTCTTGTATGATATACGATCTACAGGGATATCTATTTAGCATATGATAATAAAGATTGAACACAACTAAACAGAGATGATAACATATAAGATAATTCCTTTGACTAAATAGTTAGTCAAAGGAATTTATAAAATATATCGCATATATGATGAGTTATACATGAAAATCACAACTTCAGCCAGGCATCATACAAAAGTTCAATTAATGCTTAACAGAAACAATAAATCTCACATATAGTCCATGAAAGTTTTGCCACTAATTAAATGTAAACAAAATCAATAATACATGATAATAGTACCATATGTGTGAAGTCCTGCTCATTTGAAAAATTACATAGACCAACTTCTTTCCTCAAATCAAATTTGTCTACTAAGAATACAAAAGTGCATCAACAAAGGAAAGTATTCTAATATCTAAAAGAAACGATCATGTTCCATAATTTCACCAAAGCATTCACAAACTTACAATAGTGCACTCTTTGTAAATTTTTTTGATAAAATTCTTGACCCTTCTCTAAATGCATGATAAGGGTATAAATATTATTCTAACTAAATGTGCAAAAATAGATTAGACAAAATTTGTGGAGGTTTCAAACAACCTTCCAACTAAATAGGTAACTAACTCCAAAAATAAACAGAGGCTAAATAATAAAAACTAAGAGGATGACTTGCTATCTGCCGGATTTTCCTTTAAATCGCAAATATCGATCATTGGTTGGATTTGAGGAGGTGGCTTGAAATGAGTCATGAGTTGTCCTGTGAAGATTGCATCAGTGAGCAATGGCAACATCCTTTGAGTCGTGTGAAGGGAACAGTTGAGAGTCATTATCTGGCTATGTGGCTTAACCTAATATTACCAATACGACTCCCATTTGATCGTGGTCATTTTTGTAATTTCCTCTCTTTGACTCCCCGCCTTTTCTTACCAGTTTTTATATAGAGCAGTTAAATCGAGCATTTCTTTCGTATTACCTACCTTGATGAGATTGGTGGCGAACAGGATGTGATTCACTGCTTTGATGATGTTCTTTGATACTCCATCTTCCCTTTCAACTGCTAGCTCAACCTGTTTGATTCTCGCATCCCAATCTATGAAGAGAATATCTTTATGAGTTTCTTCAATATCGAGTAGATTGGCCTTCTTTCCATCTTTTGTTTCCTGCCACTCAATGAACTCAGATATTCTGGTGTTTAAATTATTAAACTCCGTTCTCTGGTCGATTGCCTTATCTATCAGCTGGTGGATAGTAGTCATATAGGGAGTAATGTGTGACATCTTCTGGCAGAAATACTCTTGTTGGCTCACAAGAAGGGAATTTAATTTCAGTGTTTCTTTCATGAAATCCTCAGTAGTGGGAACATCCTTGTATCTTTCCATGGATTGTTAGATTTCCTAGAGTTGCATATTTTTGGCCAATATATCGGCCTCATGGCTTATTTTCAGGACCTCCATGTCTTGCTGCAATTGCTTTAGTTGCTCCGCCACTTTCTTGTTTGCGCTTTCTTTCTCTGCCTCGAGCTCTTGTTCGAGCTGCGAAATTCTCTCCTCTTTCCCCCTTAGTAAAGTAGAGACCTCAGTAGCCTTTTCCATAGTGTTCGATGCATATGTTCCTGTGAACTGTGATAGTCTAGTCAAGTTCTTGGCCAGATTGAAAGGAATGTCCTTCCAGACAATGTCCATGGGCTCGTTTCCTGGTGGGAATTCAAGTGCATCTACCCTTCTCCTTTTTCTCTGCCTTCTAACTACAGCTTTGTGGAGATGGCCATAGAACACATCAAGTGGAGGTATTTCAGTCACTTTCAGAACAACCTCTGATGTGGGCAGAGCAGGGATAATTTCAGTATGTTGGGACATTGTTGCTTGTTTCTCCATAGGTGTAGATTGTTCACCAACATACTTGGGCTCTGTATCTTTATGAACATGCGGAGGAGTTTTGCATTCCTCTATTTCTTGGGCATGAAGCTTTGGGAGTACCTTGCAATTTCTGATTAAACTGATCCCACTCCTGCTCCAAACTATTGCCTTTGGTCTCTGAACCAATTTCTGTAGTCGAGGTGCTCATCACGTGCTTCTCAGCTGACTTCCCACTGGACTCAGCTATGTTGTTGGTGTTTCGGGGCTTCCCTGTGTTTGGTGTCTTCTCAGTGTTCACCTGAGATTTTATTCGAGAGCTAGGAACTCCACTATCAACAGTGACACTTGGAGTATACTTATCCTCGGGTTTTAATGGATGCATTGGGATCACACGAAGCCTCTCATCTTTGAATTCCTGAAATCTTTGAAATTCTTCAGGCTTCAATTTCAATTTTTCCCATTCAAATGCTTGTTTGAAGGATACGGCTGGCTGTAACAAATCCTCAAAATAATTATCGTCCTGATTGTATGACTTCAGATTTACTCCAGTAGTGACATTATATGCCACTTTGTTTGGATCAAATTGCCTCTTAGGCAATGTATGAAGCCTGAGGGCTTCCATATGTGTGATTCCTTAATGGCATGAACCAATTGGCTAAAGCAAAAGAACCGCATTTGACAGGGAAAATGGGCCATAATGACTTCTTGCCGTCTTTGATAACATTAGTCAAGCCCTTTCCCATAGTCTGGTAGACAATATCTCTTGCTAATAACTTATCAGAAACATATAAAGGAAGGACGTGTTGATCAGTTGTGCTACCAAAAACCCTAATATAGGTGAACCACTCTTCAATAAAATACTTGTTGACAGTAAGCAGGTCTGCTACAGCTTCTTGGGAAAACCTAGGGGCTTTCTTATTGAAAATCATTTGATGTAGGGGCAACACAACAGCATGGAATATCTTATAGAAGTGAGGTATGTAATTTGATTCCCATATTTTTTTATGACTGAGATGGATTGGGTAAGGATATCGTAAGTTCTATTTCCAACCCATGGTTGGAAATGTCATGCAAAAATAGATAGAATCCATAATGTAGGCACTAAAGTAGAAGGGAGGGAGGTTATCTAAAAGGAGTCTTTCTTTTGTCGATATTAGGTATGGTGGTGGCTAGGTTGTCAGATAGGATGGAATGCCAATTCATGATATGGGAATTAACATAGGCATCAATCAGAGGAATTCATTCTATTGAAAACTTAGTATTATTGGGTAACCCATACAATCTACATAACATGGTTGCTGCATAGTTGTAGGGGTTTGCCAAAGAGGCTATAGCATACAAACCCGATTTATCATAATTAATTTGTTGTCCAACACCCTCGAACCCTGAATTATCTTGAAGGGGTCTGGGTTCTTCTTTGCGATGTTAGCCACAAATTTGTTGTCGTAGATATCCTATGGATTAGGTATGTGGTACAACTTCTTCAGATCCTCTACTTTGAACGACCCTATGAGCTCCATCCTTGAATTCTTGAACTTCCTATCTTCAATGATAAGGTTTTCAATCACCCACCTGATCATATCTGTATAGGGGAGGATTTGAGCACTTGCTCCTATCCTATGAAGGAATGAACAGGAAGCATATCTATATTGAAGTTCTGAAGGCCTTTTAGAGTCAGTTGTTACTCTCCTAACAGTGATTTTAGGATGCTCGTCCTCTAGCCTATTGTAAATTACTTCCCAAGTTGTTGCGCCTGTGGAAGCATCACAAATTTTATCAACGAAGATAGGAGCCATCTCTGTAAACTCAGGTTCAACAATGGTCTCTTTGCTCTGTTTCTACATCACCTTTCTTAGTGACATGTTTTTTGTCGCTTTCCTGAAATAGACAAGATATATCGGCACAGATGATATCTAGTAATTAGGATTGAAATCTTTTGTGAAATTACTTTGGATCATGAAAAAGGTTTTAATGAGATACTCAATTATAACTACCCATAACCTTAAAAATGATTATCCTTCCTTGGGTCACTAAATATTTAATAACCTGTCAACTCGTTTGTTTTGGTATTTAAAACGTAATTATTCCACACTTTTTACCGCTCTTAATCACACACCGCAGTCTTAAAAGGGATATAGTATAGTGCTACCGAATGTATTAAGAGAAATGTGATTGCGGAGATCGCAATATCGCATTTCACAAATCGTTTGTGGTTGTTCAAATGGCATGGTTAAGTTTCTTGTGAACTATGCGAAGTGCGAAATGTGATTGCGAAATGACAAGCTGATGTTATCGCAACGGGAGACTTAATCGCATATCGCAATTTTTCAAAAGGTTTTTTAACATAGTCATGTGGAAAAGTGTGATTTGCGATTTGCGATATGGACTTCATCCTTAGTTAGTTTTTCAAGGTTTCGCTAGGTATTTTATTAGAGTTAGGGTTTAATTATCCTAAGCCTAAAAATTTAAAAGGGTTCCTATTTACAACTCTAACCCTAGCTATTGTTTTTTATAAATGGTGGGGGTTGTTTCGTAGTACAACAATTGGCGATTCACTTGGGAGAACCAGTTACCTCTGAGTATTTTTTCTGAAATTTCTAAGAACTTTAAAAGTAATTAGAGTTATAAGAATATTGATTACATGAGTCATAAGGTAAACAATATGTCTCTGGAATCATCATTACCTTCTCATCATATTTACTTAATTACTTTACTCTTGTAATGATAGAAGTATAAACGTTTTCATCAACCAATAATAAGGTTTAAAGTAATATAGCAAGTATCTTTTGAATATTAGTTTTTTTGTGTTTACTCATTTATCACAGATAGAGCCTCTGCTACTAGCAGGCGTTCATAGCCTCAATAGGGTTATCTTTTAACCAACAATGATTCATTATCCCATCTATATGAATTTTCAAATTTCAAAATGATATTCACTTGGACCTTGTCCCCTTTTTCCTTTTTTTTTAATGTAATCTTTTTCTTTTTTGGTTTCTTAAAAGACATTGTCGAAGTGTGGCAACCTAGTAATGACAATGGCATTCACTAGTTGTAACTAAACTAAACAAGCTAGCTCTTGATGAGACCCGTTGTCTTCTGATTGAGGAGATCATTAGCTATTCCCGTGTTTGGTATGCAGTATTGGTAATATCAATTTAATCACTTCCCTATGAACATGGTAAACAAGCTCATAATGAGACTTTTTATCTTTTAAGTTTATATATTTAAGAATTACACTCTAAAAAAGGAAAATTTTAACAGATAGGGTGAATCATTGGCTCTTTTTAGAGTTTTGGGTGATAATGATAGAGTTTTTTAAGATACTAATATGCAGAAAGTCCTTACTAGGTTAAAGATTATTTTCTTAACTGATAACAAAACCTTTGTATTCTATAAAGATAAGAGTTTGTTTGTAAAATAAATGTTTTAAGCAAGGTCAAGTTCTTCCAAAGAAATGAAGTTTACTTTAGTACTCAAATGTCCTAAGTATTCCTTTGAACTCTTACTTTATTATAAAAGAAAAAAAACATAAATGTTATCAAATATTTTATTTTGAAAAGCCAAAAATAAATACTAGTTAACCATTATTTTCCTATAAAGCAATATGTTACAAAATTGGAAGAGGTTATCTCCTAGGAGAAGTACTTTTTCAAAATTTTCCCATTGACAGGCAAAGAATCCTTCTTACCTGACAAGTCTTGTAAAAGAAACATTGATTGTCCAATTTTTTCAATGATCTGAAAGGGGCCAAGCCATAGTCTTTGGAATTTGGTATGTATACCTTTTTCCTCGTGTGCTTTGTCCCATTTCAAAACCAAGTCACCTACTTCAATATTTTTATCAATGGCAGAAGTTTTGTCAAAAGAAGCTTTGACTAATTGTTGATGATGGAAGTGGGTTGCTTTAGCCTTTTCTCTTTCTTCTTCAAGCTTGAGAATTTGAAATTTTCTAGCCTAGAGAGAAGATGAAGGGTTTTCATTGATAAATTGTACTATGGCAAGAGATGGGATTGCTACATTTGTGTGAAGAACAACTTCTTTTCCATAAACTAAAGTGAAAGGAGAAGAACCAATAGAGGCTTTCTGAGTAATCCTATCTGCCCATAGAGCAAATGTTAATGCATTGTGCCAATTCCTGTGATTTTGATCAATAGTCCTTTTGATAATTCTAATGAGGTTCTTGTTTGTTGATTCTGCTAATCCATTACCTTGAGGATAATAATTGGTTGAATATTTCAACTCGAAACCTCGCTTAAGTGCAAATTCTACCATTGTATTTCTGGAAAAGTAAGATGCATTGTCAAACATTAAAGCTGAGGGTAAGCCAAACCTGGTAATTATGTACTGATCAATGAAGTCTGTAATATTTTCTATATTAGCTATGTTTAATGGGACAGCTTCTACCCACTTAGTAAAGTAATCAATAGCTGTAAGGATGTACCTATGCTGTTTGGAAGAGTTATGAACAATCTCACCAATTATGTCTAATCCCCATTGTTTTGAATTTTTGTTGGATGTTAACTGGTTGTAAAGGGAATGTTGGCTTTCTTTATCTTCTGGCTGTGGTTTGACAAGTTTTTCACTTCCTTGCATATTCATGTGCATCTTTAAATACCGTTGGGAAATAATATCCTGCATGTAGGATTTTGTGAGCCATGGTATTTCCTCCAAAATGTCCTCCAGCTGGTCCATCATGTAATTCCTGCATGACCTTTTTGGCTTCAGGTTTCTCTAGGCATCTCAGCAATACTGAATCATAATTCTTCCTAAATAATACATCATTGACTAGCTCATACTGATTTGATTTCAATCTTAAAGCTCACTTTGTTTTATAATTAAGATGCATAGGAGCATATCCATTTTTTAGATAAAATTTCAAATCAGCATATTGTGATTGTGTCTCATTGAGGCTTACCTCTAATATTTGTACTTCATTACCTTGATCTTCTTCTGGTGGTAACTGGGAAGCTCCTGTTAACATCCTACAAAAACCTTGGCCCCTGATAATTTTAGCTGGCCATATTTCTACATCATATTCTTGGAGTGCAACTACCCAATTAGCTCTTTTCTCCCCTACTTCTCTTTGGATCAATAGTTGTCTTACTGCAGGGTAGGGTACAATTATATTTGTATGGGTTTTAAGAAGAAAAGGCCTGAAATGTTTAAAAATTTTAAAAATAGCAAATGCTTGTTTCTCTACAGCTGAATAATTTAATTCGGCGCCTTGCAAGTTAGAACTGAAAAATGAGATGGGTGCCTCGACATTTTCATCGTTCAACTGTGTCAAAATTGTTGCATATGATGTATCAGATGAGAAAGTAGGTAATACAAAAGGTTTGAGAAAGTCCAGGGTTATCAATGAGGGAGCATTAATAATGGCTTTTTTAATCAACTCAAATGACTCTCTTTCATCCTTGTTCCATTTGAAAACTGCATTTTTTCTTATCATCGCTTGAAGGGGTACAACAATTCATGAAAAATCTGGGACAAATCTTTTTACAAAATTTATTTGGCCCAGGAATGATTTCATGTTTTTCTTTTTGTGTGGGAGGGGAATTTCTTCAATCTCTTGGACTCTATCAGGATCAATGTAAATTCCTTTCTTGTATACTATAAACCCAAGGGGTTTGCCTTCTGGTAAAGAAAATAGGATTTTTTGGGATTTAAGGAAATGCCATATTTCTTGCATCTTTCGAAAATGTGTTTCAGGTCACTTAAATGATTTTTCCTAACCTTGGAATAGACTGTGATATCATCCAAGTAAATAACCACCAATTTATTGATTAGACCTCTAAAAGCAATGTCCATAGCGAGTTGAAATGTGGCATCCGCATTAGTGAGTCCGAAAGGCATCTTCTGATAGGCATATGTTCCCCACTTGGTCCTGAATGTTGTCTTTAATCTGTCATATGGATGCACAAATATTTGATTATATCCTAATAATCCATCTAGAAAGGACATTAATTCATAACCTGCAACTGATTGCAATATCTGTTCCATAGTCAGCAAGGGAAAATTATCCTTTTAGAAAGCTTTATTCAGGTTTCTAAAATCAATACAAATCCTAATATCTTCTTTGTTTTTCCTTACGGGTACCATATTTTATACCCAATTAGAATGTCTATCAGGGAAGATTATTTTGGCTTTCAGAAGCTTGTTCAATTCCGATTTGATTTGACTTTGAAGTTTTGGGTGAATATTGTGAAGATTTTGTTGAACTGGCTTTTCATTTGAAGTCATGGGTATGGTATTTTGAATTATAGAGGCATCATAAGTTTTGAGATCTGCATAATCCCAAGAAAAATGCCTCTATATGTCCTCAATAACCTGATGAATGATATTCTTTCTTTGGATGATAGGCCTAGACCTAGGTTGACTTTTTGAGGTTTTTCGTTTGACCCTAGGTTTACTACTCCAAATCTCAAAGTAGACCTTTGAGTTTTGGAGTCAAGAATTTTCTTAAATCTATCCTTTAGATCATAAAGATCTTCCATTTTAACCATAGACTTTGGGATTGGGTTATGATCATGATTAAGTTTGATTTCTAGATCATGCTCATGTTCATCTATGATTTGTTGTTCATATGATCCCTTTGATGTAAGGAAATTAACTATATCTGCATCGTTGTTGAATACTCTCCAATTTGTTACATTGTTGAGAATTGATGGCCTAAATATTAATTCTATTGAAAATCTGTCTGGACTAAAGTCTTCTGAGGGTATAAGCCTGGATGCCACATTAGCAAGTAAGTCTGCACTTGTGCTTTGTAATCTAGGGACTGAAGATATGTTGAAAGCAGAAAAATGAGAAGTCAATTTCTAAGCTAAGGATTGATAGTGTTTAAGGTTCCCAGAGACACAATGGATTGTATTTCTCACCTGTTTCACAATTATCTCTGAATCATCATAGACTTGCAAGTATTTGACATTAAGATCGATGGCTTTATATAGTCCTTGGATTAGTGCTTCATATTCAGCGACATTGTTAGTGCACTGGAATTCAAGTCCGCATGCCATCATGGTTTTCTCTCCTTGCGGATTGATCAAAATGCATCCTACACCTGTGTCGTCTTCTAATTTAGAACCGTCAAAATTGAGAGTTGGGAACAGAGAGTTATTAGAAACTTTATCTACTAAATTTAGACATTTGGAAGGATTCGTTTGTGAAAAAATTTCGATTTGGGAGACTATAGCGTTATCTAAAAAGGAGACCTTTGATCATTAAAGGATCCTAAAGAGGACTCGACTGAGTAATTTCCAATGATATTATTAGTGAAAGCAATAGGTTTGTTGCTTCCCTCGAGGTTGGTGACTATATATTTCATGAATTTCTCTCGGTCTACCCTGATTTGGTTAGGTTTACCATTGTGTGGCAACCACATGTGAGACCAATCAGTTGTGAAATAATCATGCAACTTTTCAGACCAATCCCTACTGAGAATTAAACCGTAAAATTTAGGGATATCGGCCACCAGAATATCAATTATTTGTGAGACTTTTGGATTAGAGGAAAGCCTAATTGAAATTGATGTTATTTCTCCAAGCACCTCAACTTTTGTCCTATCTAACTGAACTATGTGCACTGCATATTTTTGAGGTGTAATATTCAATTTGGTACACACAGCCCTTGGCATTATATTTAAGGAGGTTCCTAAATCAGCAACGCAGTTGTGAACGTTCCTGTTGAAAATTTCATAAGTGAGCAAAAATGGAGGAACATGAGAAATAGACCTATCACCAATCAGAACTAGATCTTAAGGATCTACTTTGTTTGAGGATGAGGGAGGTTTTCCCATATTGTAGGTAGCTTGAGTAACTACAGCAGATGGCAGAGGAGATACTGGAACTGCTTTCAACTCCCTTAATAAAATTTTATGCTATTGTTTGAGTTTAGTGAGCTCATGCAGTGAGATGTTAGATCTAGTATTTTTCATGTCTTCAACTATATTGTATTCGACCATATCTGAGATTACCAAAGTTTTTGAGGCATTTGGGGAATCTGGAGGGATAGGATCGGTTTGGCTAGTCTTAGATTTCTTAGATATTGTTTTCTCCTTTGCGGGAGTAGCAACTTTTTGCTTGTGATTTTTGATAGACATGTCAGGAGAATTTTTGCTTCTTGTAGTTACTCCCATTGCTCGTGCCTCTTCTTCAGTTGGGAGAACAAAATCCCACATCCCGTTTAGTTCAATTTCTTCTTCCGTTTCAGCTTCCTCTTCGTTTGGCGAATCTTCTTCTGCTTCTTGGTCAGATTCAACATTTGAAATGGTGTTTGGGGGTTGTGATGTAGAATAAGGGTTCCTTTTGAATGATCAAAAAGGTTTCTTAGGAGCATAGGATTCTGTGAATTGTTTTTTAATTTCGACCATTTCGTTGGACATCATTTTTAACACTTTTTGAAGGCCTTCAAGATCGAAAGGGTCCTTTGAAGCCTTCTTCCTAGAGTCATCCTTAAATGTTACTTTTTTGGTCTTCCTTTCATCTGTTTGTGATCTTTTTTTCAAAGCTATGATTCTTCTTTCTACATACACGACTTCCTTCATGTTTTCTACAAGGGTAGCCTTATTGGTTCTATCTACAAAAATTGCAATATTAGAAGATAGAGATGATATAAAGCATTCTATTTGTACATCTACATCACGTTTAGAGGTAGTAGGGATTTTGTTTAGCAATTTGTTAAATCTGGAGTTGAAATATTTGATCTTTTCATCTTGATTAGCTTTCAAATTAGACATATCATTTATCAAGGATGTTATGGTCCTATCATCACCAAATTTTTCAAGAAATACTTCTTAGAAAGTATCCCAGTATCTAATTGAACCTACGGGAAGGGAAAAATACCAAGACCCAGCAGATCCTTGGAAAGTATAAGGAAACAATCTAATTACAACATCTTCATGTTCAACCCCATTGAGATTCATGGCTAACATAAAATTATTTATATGTTCTTCGGCCGGGAGAGCATCGTCAGGGTTATACTTAGGCAGCCATTTTTTTGGGTTTGCTAGGAGTGCATTTGGATTTGCAACAAGGACATCACCAAGATTTGTCCAAGGTTTATTGGCCATAACTTGAGTTGGGGACTAAGAAAATGGGAAGGTCGGTCCAGAAGTAGGTATATATGGAGAATAACTTACTACTGGATTAGTACTGATAATTGTAGTACTAATTGGAGTTGTGGATATTGGAGAAGCCATGGATTGAATAGAAGTGGATGGAGGATTAAATGGATGGAAAGGTGATGTGATCTTGCTAGTATCTGATTCAGATGTTGATGAAGTGACTTTCCTATGTTGTGGAGGAATGGGAAACTCGAAAGGTGTAACCCCAAGTCTCTCACTTTGTAGTCTAGTCAATACACCAGTTTTCTGTAATAAGGAGGTAACACTTTCTTCATATACTTCGGGTCTTTGTGGTTTCTCTGTCGAAATGGATATTTGTTTCAATTTCTATATCAAAGAATGAACTTCGGGAGACTCAGGGGTGTAATCTGGAGAAGGTGGTTGCCTTACTACTTCAAGATATGAGTGAAGATGTTTATACAACTTCAGACTTCCGATCAGGAGATTTTGAACGAGTTTGAGAAGGTGTAGAAATGGTGGAGGGGTTTTGACACTTATGAATTCTTTTCGAATGATTTTTAGCTTCATATGCCATTCATAGTTGAATGCCCTCCTTCTAGTGCCAAAATGTTGTGGCCCCAAAATTATACTACCGAAACACAGGGGTAACCACCCGGTCCAGACCTTAAGATGGCTCCTTTTTCGTTTAAAGTGGTGTCTTTGACTGGGGATAATGGGACCAGTTTCCTAGTGTGGGTTTTAAGATGAGAGTGGGTGATTTATGAGTGCTTTGCAATAGAATAATGATAATCTAAGTGACATATTGTACAATGCAATTTCTCTAACTAACTTATTCTAATATAAACCTGGGTGTTCTTGTATGATATGGGATCTACAAGGATATCTATTTATCATGTGATAATAAAGATTGAACACAACTAAACAGAGATGATAACGTAAAATATAATTCCTTTGACTAAATAGCTAGTCAAAGGAATTTAGAAAATATATCGCATATATGCTGAGTTATACATGAAAATCACAACTTCATCTAGGCATCATACAAAAGTGCAATTAACGCTTAACAGAAACAATAAATCTCACATATAATCCATGAAAGTAAAGTTTTTCCACTAATTAAATGTAAACAGAATCAATCATACACGATAATAGTACCATGTGTGTGAAGTCCTGCTCATTTGACAAATGACATAGACCAACTTCTTTCTTCAAATCAAATTTGTCTCCCAAGAATACAAAAGTGCATCAACAAAGGAAAGTAGTCTGATATCTAAAAGAAATGATCATGTTCCATAATTTCACCAAATCATTCACAAACTTACAATAGTGCATTCTTTGCAAATGTTTTTGATAAAATTCTAGACCCTTCTCTAAATGCATGAGAAGGGTATAAATATTATTCTAACCAAATGTGCAAATATAGATTATAGAAAATTTGTGGAGGTTTCAAACAACCTTCCTCCTAAATAGGTAACTAACTCCAAAAATAAACGGAGGCTTACTAATCAAAACTAAGAGGATGACTTGCCATCTTCCAGCTTGTCCTTTAAATCGCAAATATCGGTCAATGGTTGGATTTGAGGAGGTGGCCTGAAATGAGTCCTTAGCTATCCTGTGAAGATTGCATTGGTGAGCGGTGGCAACATCCTTTGAGTCATGTGAAGGGAACGGTTGAGAGTCATAATTAGGCTATGTGGATTAACCAGATACTACCAATACAACTCCCAGTTGGTCATGGTCAGTTTTGTAACTGCCTCTCTTTGACTCCCTGCCTTTCCTTGCCAATTTTTATACAGAGAAATTAAATCGAGCATTTCTTTCTTATTGCCTTCCTTCATGAGATTGGTGGCGAACAGGATGTGATTCACTGCTTTGATGATCTTCTTTGATACTCCATCTTCCCTTGTGACTGCTAGCTCAGTCTGTTTCATTCTGACATCCCAATCTATGAAGAGAATGTCTTTATGAGTTTCTTCAATCTCGGGTGGATTAGCCTTCTTTCCATCTTCTGTTTCCTGCCACTCAATGAACTCAAAGATTATGGTGTTTAAATCATTAAACTTCGTTCTCTAGTCGATTTCCTTATCTGTCAGCTAGTTACTAGTAGTCAGATAGGGAGTAATGTGTGACATCTTATTTCAAAAATAATCTTGTTGTCTCACCAGAAGGGAATTTAATTCTAAGGTTTCTTTGATGAACTACTCAGTGGTGGGAACATCCTTGTATCTTTCCATGGATTTTTAGATTTCCTGGAGTTGCATATTTTTGGCCAATATATTGGCCTCATGGATTATTTTCAAGACCTCCATGTCTTGCTGCAATTGCTTCAGTTGCTCCGCCACCTGCCTGTTTGTGCTTGCTTTCTCTGCCTCGAGCTCTTGTTCGAGCTGCACAATTCTCTCCTCTTTCTCCCTTAGTAAAGTATAGACCTTAGTAGCCTTGTCCATAGTGGTCGATGCATATGCTCCTGTGAACTGTGATAATCTAGTCAAGTTCTCAGCTGGATTGAAAGGAATGTCCTTCCAGACAATTTCCATGGGCTCGTTTCCTGGTGGGAATTCAGGTGGATCTACCCTTCTCCTTTTTCTCTGCCTTCTAACTACAACTTTGTGGAGAGGTCTATAGAACACATCAAGTGGAGATATTTCAGTCACTTTCAGAACAATCTCTGATGTGGGTAGAGCAAGGATAATTTCAGTATGTTGGGACATTGTTGCTTGTTCTCCATAGGTGTAGATTGTTCGCCGACAAACTTGGGCTCTGTATCTCTACGAACATGCGGAGGATTTTTGCATTCCTCTGTTTCTTGGGCATTTGAATATTTGGGAGTACCTTGCAATTTTATATTAAACTGATCCCACTCTTGCTCCAAACTACTTCCTTTGGTCTTTGAACCGATTTTTGTAGTCGGGGTGCTCATCACTTGCTTCTCAGCTGACTTCTCACTGGACTCAGCTGTGTTGTCGGCGTATTGGGGCTTCCTTGTGTCTGTTGTCTTCTCAATGTTTAACAGAGAGTCTATTCGAGAGCTAGGACCTCCACTATCAACTGTGACACTTGGAGTAGACTTATCCTCAGGTTTCAATAGATGCATTGGGATCACTCGGAGCCTCTCATCTCTGAATTCCTGAAATCTTTGAAAATATTCAAGTTTCAGATTCATTTTTGCCCATTCGAACACTTGTTCAAAGGATACGACTGACTGTAAGATATCCCCAAAATAATTATCATCATGATTGTATGGCTAGAGATTTACTCTAGTAGTGACATTATATGCCACTTTGTTTGGATCAAATTGCCTCTTAGGCAATGTATGAAGCCTGAGGGCTTCCATATGTGCTGATTCCTTAGTGGCATGAACAAAATTGGCTAAAGCAAAAGAACCGCATTTGACAGGGAAAATGGGCCATAATGACTTCTTGTCATCTTTGAGAACTTTAGTCAGGCCCTTTCCCACAGTCTGGTAGGAAATCTCTCTTGCTAATAACTTATCAAAAACATATAAAGGAAGGACGTGTGGATCAGCTGTGCTACCAAAAACCCTAATATAGGTGAACCACTCTTCAATAAAATACTTGCCGACAGTAAGCAGGTCTGCTGCAGCTTCTTGGGAAAACCTAGGGGCTTTCTTATTGAAAATCATTTGATGTAGGGGCAACACAACAACATGGAATATCTTATAGAAGTGAGGTATGTAATGTGATTCCCATATTTTTTTATGACTAAGATGGATTGGGTAAGGATCTTGTAAGGTCCATTTCCAACCCATGGTTGGAAATGTCATGCAAAAACAGATAGCATCCATAATGTAGGCACTAAAATAGAAGGGAGGGAGGTTATCTGAAAAGGAGGATTTCTTCTGTCGATATTAGGTAATGGCAGTGGCTAGGTTGTCAGATAGGATGGAATGCCAATTCATGATATGGGAATTAACACGGGCATCAATGAGAGGAATCCATTTTATTGAAAACTTAGTAATATTGGGTAGCCCATATAATCTACATAACATGGTTGGTGCATAGTTGTATGGGTTTGCCAAAGAGGCTATAGCATACATACCTAATTTTTCATACTTGAATTTGTTGTCCAACACCCTCCCACCCTAAATTCGCTTGAAGGGGTTTGGGTTCTTCTTTTCGAAGTTAGCCACAAATGTGATGTCGTAGATATCATGCGGATTAGGTATGTAGTACATCTTCTTCAGAACCTCTGCTCTGAATGACCCTATGAGCTCCGTCCTTTAATTCTTGAACTGCCTATCTTCAATGATAAGGTTTTCGATCACCCACCTCATCATATATATATAGGGGAGGATTTGAGCCCTTACTCCTATCCTATGAAGGAATGAACACGAAGCATCTCTATATTGAAGTTTTGAAGGCCTTTTTGAGTCAATTGTTGCTCTCGTAACAGTGATTTTAGCACGCTCATCCTCCAGCCTATTGTAAATTGCTTCCCAAGCTGTTACGCCTCTGGTAGCATCACAAACTGTATCAGCGAAGATAGGAGCCATCTCTGTGAACTCAGCTTCAACAACGGTATGTTTGCTCTATTTCTGCATCACCTTTCTTAGTGACATGTTTTTTGTCGCTTTCTTGAAATAGACAAGATATATTAGCGCAGACGATATCTAGTAATTAAGATTGAAAGCTTCTATGAAATGACTTTGGATCGTGAGAAAGGTTTTCATGAGATACTCGATTATAACTACCCATAACCTGAAAAATGATTATCCTTCCTCGCGTCGCTAAATATTTAATAACTTTTCAATTCGTTTGTTTTGGTATTTAAGACGTAATTATTCCACATGTTTTACTACTATTAATCACGCATCGTGGTCTTAAAATGGATATAGTATAGTGCTACTGGATGTATTAAGCGAAATGTGATTGCGGAGATCGCAATATCGCATTTCGCAAATCGTTTGTGGTTGTTCAAATGGCATGGTTAATTTTCTTGCGAACTATGCAAAGTGCGAAATTTGATTGCGAAATGAAAAGGTGATGTTATTGCAGTAGGAGACTTAATCACATATCACAATTTTTCAAAAGGTTTTTTAACATAGTCATGTGGAAAAGTGCGATTTGCGATTTCTGATATGGACTTCATCCTTAGTTTTTTTTGCAAGGTTTCGTTAGGTATTTTCTTAGAGTTAGGGTTTTATTATCCTAACCCTAAAAATTTAAAAGGGTTCCCATTTACAGCTCTAACACTAGCTATTGTTTGTTATAAATGGGGGGGTTGTTTCGTATTACAACAAGTTGTTACATGGCTTCCAGAGTGTTTGTCCAACCAGGGCTTCCAGGAACTAATAACTCAACCCAAGCTAAGGAAACATGAGAACCAACCAAAACAAAACAAGTAACTAAACCCACAATCTCCATGGCTATCCAAGAAATGGCAAGGCTAGGCAACCCACAGTCAATCTAGGAAATCATTCATGTTAGTGATAGATCATGACCAAAGAACCAGATGCATATTCCATGCATGCCAAAATGAATGAGGAAAACATACATGCAACTTGGTACCTACAAGAAAAATTGTTGTAGTTGTTGATCTAGATGCCCTCTTGCACTTTCCTTTCCTTCCCTTGTCTTATTTCTCCAAAAATCCAAGTATGCCACACCCTCCAAGAGTGTTCCAGGAAAACTCTAAGTGTCCAAGAGTATGAGGGAGAGAATAGAGAGAGAGCTCCAAAACTGAACTGACCAAGCTTACACTGATGAAGCCTTGCCCATTGATCCTCAGAAGCCTTTTTATCAATGAGGCCTTTATTTTCTTCATTTTACTCCTCACATGCAACTTGTGACCTTTCACCTTCCTTTTCTCCTAATTTCCATTATTTTCATAAATAAAAGTGACAAAAATGCCTCATGTCTTTCCAAAGTCTTTGTCATTGCCTTTGTCAATTTCCTTATCCATAATAAACCAAATGAACACCCACTAGAAAATCTTTCCCAACATTCAACTTGGAATACATGTCCCATGACCGTGGTCTTATATATTTTTACATTTAACGAGGGTTGTTACAGTATCATTGTCATGTTTTCAGTAGTGGTCATTGTAAATATTGCAATGAGTTGTGTTATAAAGCTCCATAAGGAAATATGTTTTGTTTTCAGTGACTTGTTGTTTTAAAGGTGTCATTGAACACCGAGGATGATGTTCCCCCAAGGGGTTTTGTAACAGTCCTGATTGAATTTCCATGTAAAAAAATATAAGAACAAGCTCATGGGACACGTATTCCAAGTTGACTGTTGGGGAAAACATTCTAGAGGGTGTTCATTTCGGTTTATTATGGCTAAGGAAATTTCCAAAGGCAAAGAGGAATTAATTGGCATTTATTTATGAAAATAAAGGAAAATAGGATAAAAGGAAGGTGAAAGGTCACAAATTTCATGAGAAGGAAATTGAAGGAAAAATAATGCAAATTGAAGAAAATAGAGGCCTCAATGATAAAAAGTCTTATGAGGGTCAGTTCATGGATTTTTGATAGGTTTTGGGTGGAGCTATCATTCTATTCTCTCTCTCAATCTCTTGCACACTTAGATCATTCTTAGAACATGCTTAGAGCACTATAGTATTCACTTGGAATTGGAGAAAGTAGGTAAAGGAAAGTGAGAGAGTGCAAGGGAACAGTTCGATCATCAACTACAACTTGATTGCTTTGTAGGTATCAAATTGCATGTATGATTTCCTATCTAGTTTTGGCATGCATGGCACATGCATGTGGTTTCTTGTTTATGATATGTCATTGGTTGTAGAAATTCCTTGTAGATTCAAACTACTAATTGCAATTTATTGAAATAATAGACTTGAATCTACTCTAGTCATCAGCAGAAACAATTAAACGATCAGGAAATCACGAAGCATACAAGAGAAATAATTCAATCAACACATTACACAATAATTTCCTGGGGAAAGCCACAACTAAAGGCCCCTACTATATGTATATTGAATTAGTCATAAAATATGAGAAGATTACAATGCTTTGCTCAAGCCCGAGCAACCTCTGCATTATCTCTATTTGTCTCACAACTTCCGAGACAAGACCAACCCAATACTTAACCAATTTTCTTCTTTCCCAAGTCCCTATTTCCTTGTGTTGTTTCCTTGCGAATTAGGCCCCTATTAATTAGGGAAATTCCTCAATTGGAATTGTGAAATCCTCATAGGCCTTCCTCTGATAGTACATTGTCCTTGAACTGAAATCTCAACTAGGTAACTCTCAGATATGACATGCATGAGTTATTTATGAGTGAATCATCATCTAACTGGTTGATCACTGCAAGAAGCACTACACTACTAGATCTACCATTAGTTCCTCCAGTAGTTGGAACTAGTTTAAATGACTTTAACTCAGTTAAACTGAATTAATTAATTAATTACAACTCAAAATAAACTCAACCAGGGCTCCCTTAATGTAGGATACACTCTACATGACTCAAGTTAGACCCTCAACTCGAATTAACTGAGCCAACTAAGTCAAATTAACTTAGTTAACTAATACAAGCTGTCTTGTGATGTGGAATTAAAATTTTATTCCTAATTTAATTCAGGGACAAAATTAAATTAGGATTTTCTTGTTGCATTTTCAACACTCCCTCTCAACAATAAAGGGATTATCAGATACCTCAATCCTGCCTCTATGAAACTTGAATTGTCCTCTTGACATTGTCTTAGTCAAGATGTCTGCATCTTGTTCCTCTATAGGAATGTACTCCAACAACATGATTCTCCTCTGCATAGAATCGCATAGATGGTGATACTAAATGTCGATATGCATGGACCAATCATGAAAAATTGAATTTTCAAAGAGTTTGATACAACTCTGATTGTCACAGTAAACCATTGTAGGATCCATCTACTGACCAAATAACCCAACAAGGATCTTCCTCATCCATATAGCTTCACAAGTTGCTTGACTAGTAGCCATGTACTCTACTTCTACCGAGCTGAGTGCAACTGATCTCTACTTCTTGTTGTACTAAGAAATTGTTTTTGAACCAATACTAAATATTCCCCCTGATTTTCTCTTCCTATCGGATGGAATCCTTGCCCAATCTGCATCTGTGAAGCCTTGTAGCTTCACTCCCTATGACCATTTGTACCAAAGACCAAACTGAGTGGTGTCTCTAAGGTATCTTAACATATGTTTAGTTTCCTTCCAATAGAGTTTGGTTGGATTAACCATTTCTTGACTAATCTGGTTAACTGCAAAACATATGTTCGGTCGTGTGTTCACCAAATACATAAGTGAACCCACAAGCTGCCTGTAAACAGTAGCCTCCACTATTTCACCTGAAGTAGCATCTTCCTTCCTCCAGTTCCTTGCTAGAGGAGTCTCCATGTGTTTACTGCTCTCCATGTGGAACTTCTTCAGTATCTCATTGGCATACTTGCCTTGAGAGACAAACAATTCCTCATCTCCTTGTCATACTTCCATACCAAGGAAATAATGCATGAGCCATAGGTCCTTCATCTCAAATTCCCGTTCAAGATCCTCTTTCACCTGTTAGAATTAAATCATCGATATATAATACTATAATAAACAGTTTACCTTCAACCACAATATGGTAAAGGTTCACATCTGCTTCACTTTTGGTGAAGCCCGACCTGGTGAAATAGTTTTCAATCTTAGTGTACCAAGCATGGGGTGATTGTTTCAATCCATATAGCGCTCACTTGAGTTTGCACACATGCGACTCTCTATTAAAGGTCTCAAATCCTTCCAGGTGCTCAATGTACACCTCTTCCCCAATCACTCCATTGAGTAATGATGTCTTCACATCCATCTAATGTATCTTCCATCCCATCTGCACTGAAAGTGCTAGAATAGACTTGATTGAAGAGTACCTTGCTACTAAAGCAAAGGTCTCCGCATAATCAATTCCCTCCTCTTGAGAGAATCCTCTAACCACAAATTTGGTCTTGTGTTTCTGCACACTCCCATTTGTTGCTTCCTTTACCTTGTAAACCCATATAGAACTTGTTAGGGTCCTATAAATTATATGATCTCAAGGTGATTGAGTATTTTGTATCTATAATTTTATATTGTACATAAATTTCAATATTCAAATGATTTCCAAAAAATATAAAAAAGAAAATGAAAAGAGGGTATGTTGAAAAATAAATAAGAAAAAAAGGAAATAAGAACCCCACAAAAGAAAAAATAGAAAATAATATTGAAAGTGTTGCAAGTCCAAGTGCCACTACTGATAAGATAGTTATTTAATGTATTTTCAAATAAGATTGTGTGCAAATTGTTTTTTACTGCCACAATGACTGAAATTATATTCAGGTCATACAATTTAATCATGACTGAACACATTTAAATTTATGTTAAATAGGTTAGTGAATGAAGATTTACCAAATAGTTTAATCTTGGTAAATCAATAGCTAGGTAGAAATAAAGATGACTCAACAATGTAATCTGAGGCAATGGTGAAATAAGTGATAGGATAAGGAAGATTTTATAGAAGAAAAATGATTTGGGTCTGCCAGTTAAGTGCACCCTACAAAGAAAGAAGAGAAAATGTTAGCTTAGAAAAAGAGTGAAAATGCAAATGGGTAGGTAGAAGCACTATGGTGGATAGAAGAAAAACATGAAGATTTTGTTAAAAAGTCAAAATTTCAAATATATGTCATGTGCAGAAGAAAAAGGTGAAGGATTAAAATTTTTCTCTAAAGTTTAATATATCAATTAATTTTTGGTATATTAATCCCCTATTCCTAAGTTTTAACACCCCAATTCACCCTTCCGCTCATATTTTCATCCACTCCCCTATTCCTAAGTTTCATTACCCCTCCATACTCTCCAACTATTCCCCCACTATGCATTGTATTCATTTATGCCGACCCCACAAGTGCCCCGTCACGTCACATTAAAACTCTGACATTTATTCCCTCATCCGCGCCCACCTCCCTACGTCTAACAGCCCAAAGCGTGTTTCAGCCCCCCCTCACCATCTGAACTTTACCATCGGGGGGGGGTCCGAAATGGGTGGTATTCGAAACCACACCCGCCGCTATGTGTCAGCACTACATCATTTCGCACCCCCCTTAGGCAAAACCATTAACAGCGTTCCCCCCCACCCCCCCTCCAAAAAGTAGTTTCTCCGCCTCTCGATACCACTCCTCTGTTCGTTGCACTCCTGCCACTCACCTTTCACCACGTCATCTGCCCATTGATTCCGCCAATCACATCTGCTCCCTCCAAAATTAAGTTGTTACACAATTAATTCGCTTAACCATTAATTCAATGGACCCACGCCACCATCAAGGGGAAAACTAGAGTGTTATATAATCCTTCCTTTCTTTCATTCATCAGTTACTGATTTTCACACTACATTGTCATTCTTCTATTACAGGTTTGCTAGACTGAACTCCAACATTTTCACCAGGATGGGGACATTGCCAGATAGCCGCATTACTTGTTTTTGTCTACAAATCCAAAGTCCTCATTGCATACTATAATCCTGTTATCTAGTTTTCACCATTGTCCTCAGCTTTATCCAATCATGCCTCCAAAAGACAAGGGACCAAAAGAACCTGTCAATCCTCTTGTCCACCCTTCCATTGAATTTCACCACATCCCTTTGGCAGGCAGAGACTATAAGATCCATGAAACTCTCTGTGAGTTTGACCTTTTTGAGATGTATTTTTGGCTCAAGGACAAATATATAGATAAATCCGATGACATTCAACTGTGGGAATCTAATTTTCCCCACTATATTTTTCCTCATACCCATAGCACCCTAGAATTTGTTAGGAAGTGTCATGTGTGTTTTTTGCCAAGCCAAAGAGCTATTATTGCCCCCACTGGAGAAATTTTGTTCACTATCACTCCTCAAGCCATATACCAAATGATGCAAGCTCCTTCAGTAGAGAATTCCACTCCTTTTTCCCATGAAGCCCTTGTTGAATTGTATCATAAATTGGACTTTGCTAAGACAGCCAAAACCCTTGAGATTTTCTTGACTGAAGATGCCTCATTACCCAAGAAGAATCCTCCCTATCCATCCTCTATTTTCCTTGAGAGAGCCAAGAAAATTATCCCAATCATCTCTTACCTCCTTGACTACTACTTAGATCAGTGGGTAGATGAGGCAATTATATGATTCCTTTCCATTTTCTCTGTAGATTCCAAGCCTTCCATCATGTTTAACTTTAGCCATTTTCTTGCAGATTCTATCCATGAGCGGTTTATCAAATTCCAGAGTGAGAAGGTATTCAAGTATGCTTGTGTGTTAGTTTATATGTTCTTATATTTTCAAGGAGAAAACATTAATCTTGCCTTACAAAAGTTGGATGAAGAAGCAAACCAATAGTCAATCATCTTCTGGACTACACTGGTGATGAAGGAACAAAAGGAATACTCAAATAGTTCATAGAGATGTTTTTACATCCAACACTCAGTATCCTAAGTAGCAAGACAGAGCCAAGGATTAGTGAAGAAATTAAGAAAGTTCTGCAGCTATCAGATCAAGTCCAGACAGGGGATTGGTACCTCTATCAGAATTATACATAACTAAGAATATTTGGGTGTGAGCTTTCCCCTTACAAGCTACCAAAATTCCTCCCAATGAGGATTTTTTCTCTAGAGTACATAAGGAAAATGCTCAATATGGATGAAATCCACTTTGTAGCTACCAAGAAGAAGTCCCAATTCAAAATCAAAACACAGATAGGGCCTTTCATTTGCAACAGCAGGGTAGCAAGGGAAGAATGAGACAAGCTACTGAAAGAGATGCAGTTCAGCCTTAGTTTCACCTGGTCATATGATCCATTAGGGGTTATCTCTAAGTTAAGAGTAGAAAACAAATCTCCTGCTTATTTCCACACATCCATACCAGAGATGCAGAAGTATAAAAACCAGCTAGAATGGACTAAGAACACCCTACAAGAGGTTGAGGAGAAGCCGGTGTCATCCTCCACAGTAAAGACTCCTATCACATAGGAAAAAACAGCAAATAGAAGCAGGGAAGAAGAGTCACCTTCAGGGACTGAGGTTTTCAATGAAGGCTTCAAAATCATGTATAGGAAGAAGGCCAAGCTCAGTTCAAAACCAAGCCTAAGCAAGGATTAAGAGCATGAGAATATTATCACCACTAATGAGCCACTTGTTTCCTCATTAGTGGGTGATCAGACCACACTATCTCCCACTACCTACACAACTTCACAATATCAGCAACAGGTTATGTAGACCAGCACAACTACCACAGGGGAGACAGAAAAAAGTATATTTGATATTTTTAAAGAGATTAAAGTGAGGAATGAGGCCTTGAATATCAACACCTACAATCAGTTCTGGAAGCAGACTTCCAGTTCTCAAAGCAGTTGTTGTCAGCCTTTGATTCAGAGAAAGGTAAAATGCAGATGGCATTTCTCCAAGCACAAGTTCCCCAACCCAAGGCAGCATCAGACTACAAGAAGACAACATTTGAATTTGATGTGAAAGACATACATCCCATTGACAAAATGGAGATGCACAAGCAGACTGGGGAAATGATTTTCTCCACTGTCACTAACACTGCTATGAGTTTATCTAAATTGCAGGTTACATTAGCCAATGTTCAATCGCAATTGAAGATGGAAAAAATCTCTGCACTTGCCAAAGACACCAGGATCAAAACTTTGGAGGACTTGGTGATCAAAGTAGGTTATGACCCTACAAACATCAATGCTGCAGAAGAGCTTGTAAGGAAAAATAATTTAGACATAGCAGCATTAAGGAAGCAATTGAAGTTACCAACTACAGAGGACCCTCTAGCCAAGGACATTGAAGAAACAGAGACACAAAAGGCAGACATGATGAAGCTCATCATGGAGCAGAGTGTACAATTGAAGCAAATGGAGACAGAGATGGAAAAGATGATCAAAGAAAAGGATCAAGTGGCAAAAATGGTTGTTGTTCCTTTGGAAGCACTCCCTATCACAACAATTCCTACAACTACATCTTCTACAACAAGCACAGGGGCAGCTGTTGATCAGTTGGAAAATCCAGTACAGAACATGTCTCTCCTAAATGAAGAAATCAAAATATTGCAGGATCAAGTAAATCTTCTACAAGATCAGAAGACAAAGACTGATATTTTCCATGCAGCAGAGCTACAGAGAGCTCAAAATCAGATAGAAGTATGGAGGAAATCAGCAATTGAGTCCTCTATTGGTTATACATTGGCCCAAGTCAAAGAGATTATATGGAATAATATCATTGAAGAAATAGATGAAATCTGGCCATGTATCCATATTATATTTGAACAGAAGGAGTTGATGGAGAAAGCCAAGCAAACCATTTCCACTATCAATGTTGAATTGGGAGAAATGCCTAACACAGCTAACCACACCATAAAGTTTCTCAATTCCAAAAAAAGATATGAGCTAGATGATTTGGGAGTAGATGAAAGAACATAAAAAAAATCTTAGAAGTAAATAAAGTTCTAACCAAGAAGAACTTGGCTGTGTAGCTGACAGAGAAATGTCACATTTTGGAGGTAGCGGTTAATAGGTTTTTCACGAGAATAGATGCATTGAACAAGAAAGGCATGCCTTCTTTATTTGTGATCAATGAAAAATTAATGACCAAGGAATATTAGAAGAAGAAGCTTCAAGACATTGCAAAGGACATAGCCAAGTCTTCCCACATCAAAGGTGCTATGACAGGGTGGGACTTTTATGAAGCTATCAGCAACATGAGTTTTATCCAACATGAGATAAAACACATTTTTGTAGTGAAACCCGCTTTTGCTTGGTATACCAAGGTAGATGAGATCTACCGCAAGGTAAAAGAAATTGCCATTGCGGATGAGGAGTAGTGGGATAAGTTGTGTGAATTCCAGGATTAAAATAACAGGTCAGCTTCACCAGCGCAACATCCAAATAGTGGCCACTCAGAAAACTGTTCTCCACCAAAGCAGTGCCAGATGTCCAGATCACTTCACCAAATTCACCTCTTTTGATCGTATTGTTTCATTTTTGTTAGTACAAAGTCAATAATAGAATTCCATGTCACTGAGGAATTAACTGTAATCTTTTTTTTAATTTTTGTTTAAATACTTCATTTTGTCGAAGTAATGAGGGTTGGTTCCTGAACATTGTAACTCTTTCTATCAAGCATTATACTTTTCCACATTGTTGGAGCAGCATTAATAAAAATTATCTTCACATGATACTTATGTTTTGAAATACCGGTGATGTTCTTCCTAATGTAATTGTGTTTTCATTGTTATTCTTCTTATGTTATGCATCTGAAATCTTATTGTAAAACAGGAGATGTGAAAAATAAGATATGTTTTTGAACACCTTATTTGGACTTCATTTACAATCTGCATGTTTTATTCTAAAGGTCTGATTGAGAAATTCTTACATTCTTTTCAATCCATGTTGAAGCACACCTTTTCTCTATTCCATTATTTAATTTAAAGATCGAGTAAATCTAGCTATCTTTCCCTGTGATTAGTCCTTTGAACTTTTGGTGTAGCATCCAATTTTATTTGACTCCATATCCCAATGGAAAGAAAGTAATTTGATCATATCAACCAACCAACCAATCAACCAATTCAAACAAACAACCAAACATAATCATAACTAGCCTAAAATCAACCTAAAAACCAAGTTAAATCATAAAGAGAGAGCCCTCTTTGAAGCTGGCAGGGCTAGATCCTAGCATTCAAAAGTGGTTTGATGTTGTCCAATGTATTTACTCCCACAACCTCAAAAATATAGAACGATAACATAGTGGCGACCATACTAGGGAAGAATACATTTTAATCCAAAACATTATTATTCCCTAGTTTAAAAATCAATATTTCAGTAAGCAATTTCTATATCAATATGAAATACATGATCTAGAGTTTCTTTTGTAGATATATGTTAGATTATAGATCCTAATTTTGATTTTTGTGTGATTATTTTTCATAACCCTGGCTCCCAGAAGAATTTATACTAGACCTCATCCTGATCCCAACCCTGCTAAAATTGTAGATGACCCTGAGAAACTGGTGAGAAAAAGAAGCTTTACCGAGAGTCAAGGTAGTAATAGTCCCCTATTTAGATTCAATTCTCCTCTGGAAAATATTCCTTTGTCAAGATCAAATTCTCTTCGAGAGAATTTTGAAACTTTACAAGATTTAGAATTTGATTTTCCTTTTTAGCAAAGTTTGTTTAGATCCAAGTCTGAGGCTTTCATAGATCAAACTGTCATAAATATAGCCATACTACAACCGTATATCTCCCAAGCCCAAGACCTTGAATCAGATCCTGATCTTGAACCTTTACAGCAATTTTCCAAATTACAAGGTCTGGTTTCAGTATTTGACCAAGCTATAGAAGAAGCTTTCATTTAACAATCTATTGAATTCTCTGCTTTAATTGTTGCAGCAGCTTCCTTGTCTAGTCAGTCATCTTAGTCTGTACATTTACAGCCTCCCAATCCTACTCATTCCGTAGTTTCAACTTCCCTGCCTCTGGTTTCTCAAACTACTATACCTACTATCCCTATAGTTATCCAAACTACACCTCCACTAGGTCCATCCTCAACTCAATCTATCAGGACAGTTATGGTAGGAAGGTATGCACCCTTGGTGTTACCAGGCCAACTGAATGTTATGCCTGCAGATTATCCATCCAAAATCGTGACCTTTGATAATACTGGTGCTTACACTGCCCAACAGCATGTAGATAGGATGAATGATGTGTTTGATCTCCAAGAAGTGGATGAGGAAGATGTTAAAATGAGATTGTTTTCCCAGAGCTTAGGAGGTGATGTGAAGAAGTGGTTTAGGGGTTTACCTGCAGGAAGTATAGCCAATATTGCTTCTTTCCATCAAGCTTTTTTAGCTAGATGGGAGATCAAGAAGAACCCACTTCAACTCCTAAACGAATACAAAAGGTTAAAAAGAAAACCCAATGAAACTGTGGAAGAGTATTGTGAAAGATTCAATACTGTTTACAATGCCATCCCACAAGACATCAAGCCCTCCCCTAGTCTAGCCCTGATTTATTTTCCAGATGGTTTCGATGTATATATGGAGTATCAACTTAGGGAAAGAGACCTAGAAACTTTGGAAGAAATTCAAGAAAATGCAATTAAAGTTGAAGCCAACATCCTGGCCAAAAAAGCCAAATTGAAGTCTAAATGCAGAGTAACCATAAAATAAGAACCTTCTACTTTTGTTTTTGACCATAAGATTGATAACATAGTCAGAGTAGTGAATCAAATGATGCAAAGAGTGAACCTTAATGAACAAAATAAAACTAGTCAAAACCTAAATGTTCAACAAACCAAAAACCAAAATTTTAGAAGAAAAACTCCCCAAATTAAACAAAGAGAGCAAAAGGGACCAGAACAGCAGATTCAGCCTCCTTTTCAGGAAAATTACGCAGATGATGAGGGGAATATTGCAGAAGATTTGGATGATAACCAAATTAATTTGTTAGGGATAAATGATGACGAAGCAATTTCTCTTACCCATGAGGAACAAGAGCTTTTTCTTATAGCCCAAACTGAAATGGATTCTGAAGAGTCAAAGGAATACAAACTAGGATTTTAAAATGCAATAATGGAGGTACATAGGTAGTACAATATTAGAATTAAGAAAAATCAAGATACTGCAACTAAAAAGAATGTTGAAAATCCTGTCAAAAAGGTCTCTGATTCTAATCCAAAGAAAACAACAAAAAATCCCCCTAAGAAAACCACAGAAACTCTTAGAAAGAAGCCTCCAGAACCTGTTACAAAAAGGACCATTGATACCACTTCTAAAAATACTCAAACTAATCTACCTTCTACCATCCAAAAAACTGAACTTGCCACAAAACTAATTACTGATAAGTCTAATTTTTCAAATCTACTTAAAAACCAAACACCGTTATGATTTTTTTCATTTGAAGTAGGTCCTAAAACATTTCTTATTAAAATAAGGCCGGCATCGCATATCGCCACTTACAAAGGGCGCACCCTCACAAGGTATCTTTAACCATGCGATATGCGATATTGCGATGACACATTCACCCTTATCGCATCGCATTGGAAACCCTTAAGAAAGATCTGAAACCTTACCAACCATGTGATATTGCAAAATGCGATGGAAGCTCGGACCCGATCGCCAACTATGTTATAAAAAAACTCAACTCCGTTGTGCAACAAAAAGGGCTTTACAAAGAAAATACTTTTAAACAAGTTATGCTTTGAAAACTAATAAAGAACGCCCCACATTTCGCATTTCGCAGAAACCAAAGGAATGTGAAAGAAAGTGCACACATGAAATGTGATAATGTTATCTGCGATATTGCATCACAAATCGTAAAATCAACATTTTCGCAGTTAAAAAGCTCGCCACCCTAATAAGTTTCTTTCCCGAATTATGATGCAAACATTAATGAGCAATAAAGCTAGGGATAAGGAACCATTAGTGGGAATTTAGTACGGGTTAATGGCATTTAATTTTGAAAAGTTGTTTGACGTGATATGATATCTTCTCACTTGTGTTTAATAAAAACTCCTTTCTTGTCACCATTTCAAAGTCATCTGTATCATTCATTCTTATGTTCATTTTTACTTGTGTCTATCTGATAGCTTCTACTTTCCTCCATTTTCAGGAAAAATTCACAACAAGAGTCATTAGGAGCAATGGCAAAGAGGGGAAGGCAGCTGTGTCTGAAAAATCAGAAATGATACCTCTATTCTTTGACACTACATGCAGTAAAGGCAGAAGAACATCAACATGGGAGGCCATGTATGATTTATTAGAAGAGGAGAAACCAAGACCTCTGGTAAAAAAGGCCACAGCTGATGGTCATGTTTCCTCCGACGCCCCCTTCTTTGAGACAGCATGCTCATTTCTACACCGCATAGCCACAAGGCCAAAGATAATTCCATATACAGATATGGTTAAGTGGATAATCGATCAGGTGGATGTCTCAGACAGAGAATTCAAGAATAGCAAGAAGAGGTTATGGGATATTTTTCACCAGAAAACCTACAGCTTATGTACAATCTACCAGAGCCACAAAATCGCTACAATAATAGTTCCTCGAGAAATTTTCTAAGGAGAATGAAGACCTAGCAGACATCACACGAACCTGGATAGAAAACGAAGGCAAGATCAAAAAGGATAAGATGGGTATGTACTCTACAGCATCTATCTCTCCCCCTCATAGTTTTGCGGCAGCTATGCTATGTAGAATGTTCGACAAGCCTGATACTACCAAATTTTCCCCAAAATGGCTGCCATTAATAGATGCAGCCTTAAATGCAACAATAATTAATTGGGCTCAAATTTTGTTTGATAATTTGGTGAAAGCCATAATGGAGTATAGGAGAAAGAGGAGTATCTCTTCAAGGGTTTACCCTCCATTTTTCATGAGTGCCTATGTAATGGATGCTATCTATTTTGGCTCCAAAATTCCTATCATGGGATGGAAGTGGACTATGCAAGACCCACTTCCTATCCATATATATAATACGAGTATGTGGGAGTCTCATTTTCACCCCCATTTTTACAAAATTTGTCAAGGAGTTATGTTGCCTATTCATAAACAAATCTACAATATAAATACCCCTAGGTTTTCTAGAGAAGCTGAAGTAGATATCCTACCTGTAGCCAAATGGTTTGGGGAGGAGACATTTACATATGTCACAGTATTTGGGAGCATTACTTCACCACATGTCCTCCCATACTATGTCCCCGACAAGTTAATGACCAGGGAGATAGCCTACCAAACAACAGGGGAAGGTGGGCTGAGCAAAGGATTGAGAGAACAGAAAAAGGCCATTTGGCCTACATTTCTGTTGCAATGTGCTGCATTTGCACTGCACGATTTTGGACATGCATGCAAGGAAGCAGGGATTATGAAATCTCTTAAATTGAATACATTCCCAGGAAGACAGTATGACCAAAATGGAACCGCCAAAGACTTCACTACTATGGTGAAAGTGAAACCATTCACCCACGAGGAAGATGCCTTCGATGACCTCTTCCTACAAAAAGAGACGTTTTCAGAAGTGATGCATATGGCATCACTACATTTTGCCCCGGATGATCTTGAAGCCTTCCATGAATATAGGGAGAGGAGATTATTAAAGGTCCCATTGGACCTGCTACAGATTGAACCAATAAGGGAGCCAACTCCCAGTGTAAGCTTAGAGGAAAGCTCCAGAGAAAATTCCAAAGAAAATTCTGAAGCAGAGTCCCAAGAGAAGTCTACTCGTGAGTTAGAGAAATCACAACCACTGTCTCAAAATTAGGGAAATAAAAATAGATAATCCAAAAGGGACATAGCCGGAACCATAGAGAAAGCAGCCGAGAAAACCTCGGCAAAGAAACAGGTTGAAATTCACTCTACTTCCACTCAGTTGGCAAAACCCCCAGTTGTTGATTTAGAAAAAGAATGGGAGAATTTTAATAAGAAGCTCCATACAGAGGAACAAACATTTGAGATACAGACTCCACAGCACAAATCAACTCAAGAAATTATAGTGGAGAAAACTGTAGGCACTCAGGATGTGGAGCTCATTCCTGCCACCCCCACTTCTGAAATTATTTTGAGAATTGAGGAAATTCCTCCATTAGATGTGTTTTATAGCCCTACCCATAAAGTTGTCATCAAAAGGAAGAGGAAGAAAAGAAAGTTAGATGTTGCAGCTATTACCACTCCTGACAATGAACCAATGGACATTATCTGGAAATATTCACCCATGGACCCATCTGAGAACCTTACGAGACTGTCACAATTTGTAGGAGCCTATGCTATGGCAACTATTGATAAAGCGACAGAGGTCCAAATGCTGCTGAGAGAAAAGGAACAAAAGATCCGGTTGTTGGAACAGCAATTAGAGCAAGAAAAATATAACCAACAAGCAAAGTTGCAAATAGCTAAGCTTCAGTAGGAGTTTGAACATATGCAAATACAACATCAAGCCATCCTAAGAGAAAAAGATGTGTGGATTCAAGCTATGACAGAGAAGTATAAATACAGTCTACAAATCGATCAGTTCGTAAAAGAAGAAATCAGCCTTAACTCCCAACTAATGTAACAAAAGGAAGTTATGTGCCAAAAAATCTCGCAAATAAGTCCTTATTACGAGATCAGTGATAAGATAACAAGCCAAGTTGTCAACATGAGACTTGAGTATGACGAAGTCCATCAAAGGATTTTTTACTTTATCACCTGACGAGAAACAAAAGATGGGAGGAAGCCTAATTTTCCAAAACTGGAGGAATCGCATAAAGAAATTCTATTTGCAGACTGGGATTCTCAGCTCAACCAAGAAGAAAGGTCAATGATGGTCATGGCAGCAGCAGAAAACATCTTCATTGAAGCCCTTAACGAAAATCTACATGGCGCCAACCTGGTTGCAGAATCTATACTTAGATTTCTTCCAAATGCTAATCAACTAGAGCAACAATGGAGACAAGAAGCAAAGGAAAGGGAGGTGATCAGACAAACGAGCAAGCTGAACTAGGAAGCATACTGGAAATTCTTAGTCAAACCATATAGCTAGTGTATGACCTTGCGATGCCTAACTACCTCCACATAAAAAATGGTGCCAGCACTGACGGATGCTATATTTACTGGACAATTGAAATCTACGATTGGCCAACTGACATAGCTCAAACCAATGACAGATATCTGCGATCTTAAGGATCAAATGCAAAGGAGTTAGTCATTTTATTTTATTTTTATTTTAGTTTTATTTAGCATAATCTGAGGAAGGTCATTTAAACCTCCTCATCTATTTTTGTAATAATCTATTTTAGGACCTATGTTTTTAGTATTTAAACCCCTCTCATGCATTTAGAGAGGGGTCCAGAAATTTTATCAGAAACATTCTTCAAAACATGCACCTTTGTACCTTTGAGGAGGTTCTAGTGAAATGAATGGAACATGATCTATTTTCTTTTGAATATCTGGCATGCTCTACTGAAATTGCACTTTTTCACTCTTAGATGATGTTGGATTGATTGGGATTAGATCGATATTGCCAAAACACATGAGCAGAACTTATCATATATGGTACATTTATCTTATGATTCTGTTTTATTTATGTATCAAGCAATAACTTTTCTTCAATTGTTTTATGTATGAAAGTTTGATTTCGATTAGCATTATTGCACTTTTGTGTGGCATTGGCTTTAATTTTATGTCGAATCTATGAAAAATTCTATATGCGATATATCTTTCACAATTGTTTTGGCTAACTATTTATCCAAAACGAGTATTGTTAAATGATCTCACTAATTATTGCAGTTGAATGATCTTTAGTTCCAATTTCTATAGGACATTATTGTATATCCCATACTTTACTTTACTCTCGGGCATAGTTATAGTTTAATAGTGTTCAAACTAGGATATATGCATGTGTTTAAATAGTTTAGATTAGATTATATTTAGCTTAATCATTCCCCCATTACATCATATATCACCCCATCAACACTATCAAAATCTCTTTTGGGAAATTAGTCCCATTATCCCCTGTCAAAGCCACTACACCAAACGGAAAAGGAGTTTCCAACCAGGGTCCGGACCGGGTAATTTTCCCCCCTGTTGTAGCAACGATTTTTGAGTCTTCAACATTTTGGTGGTAGAAGGAGGGCCTAACTATGAATGGAAATTAAATTCAAACCAACAAGCCATTCTAAGAGTAAAACTCCCTCACCCTCACCTCCAACTTCTCGATCGCATTCCAAATCACTGAATCCTAAGCGAGAAGTTGTAAAGACACCCTTAGAATCCAATACTGAAATTCCAAAAAATCCAGATCATTCTTCTTCTATAGAAACCCTAGAGTACAATCTTTGATTCATAAGTTACAGGGGAATTCTATATCTCAAGAAGAATTTGAGTTATCCCAAGATAGTGTTACTTCTCAGTTTCCCTCATCTCAAAGGTCGACTAGAGCACAAAGTGAGAAGTTTGGGATCCGCCCATTTGAATTCCATCTACCAAGTTGTAAGAAAGCTAAGAAAACACCATTTGAATCCCATAGTGAGGTTATCTCATCATCACCTCAATAATCCTCATTCATTCCATGTGTCTCATCACAAGATCAATCACCCGTCTCACAACTCCAGATCATGATTTACACAGGTACTGGAGCACAAGTCTCCTCTAACTAATCACCTTCAACCACTGGAACATCTTCCTCTACGTAGACACCAACGATGGCTCAAAACCCTCCAAGGCCATGGACAAATCCAGGAGATGTACGGATGGTGGGGCCTTTACATCAATTGCCAGCCCATCCCGAAAAGTGGCTACCAAATTTTAATCCTGATAATGGCCTACCAGCTAAGGAACACACAAACAATTTTATGTTGTCCATTAATCTAAACATAGTAGAAGAAGATGCAGTTGTAAGATTATTTCCTTATACCTTACAAGGATCAGCAGGATCATGGTACTTTTCATTACCATCAAGTTCTATTAATAGTTGGGATGCCTTTCAAGAACAATTCCTAACCAAATTTGGAGATGACAGATCCACGGCTACCCTTCTTAATGATCTCTCCAATTTGAAATCCGAACCTAAAGAACCGATCAAAGACTTCAATTCTCGTTTCAACAATTTATTGAATAAAATACCAATGGCATCCAAGCCCAGCGATGAAGTCCAAAATGAACGATACATTTCTGCTCTCCCTTCAAACACAACTATTTTCATCGATAGAGTTTCCAAACCAACTTTGGCAGAAAACATGAAAGAAGCAATAGTTGTACAAAAACGAATTCTAGCCTTAGATAAGAAAAATGCTTTAGAAGAATGAAAATCTAAGAAAGTGACTTTTAGGGATGAATCCAAGAAAAAACCGCCTAAAGATCCTTTTGATCTTGATGGTTTACAAAAAGTCCTCAAAACCATGTCTAATGAAATGGTTGATATCAAGAAACAAGTAGAAAAGATGTCCTCAAAGAAATCTTTCAGACCATATAAAAGGAATCCCTCCGTTGATCCTAAGCCTTTAAGCACTATATCAAATGTTGAATTAGATATGGAGGAAATGAAGTTTCAACAACTAAAGAACAAACATATGATGAAGAAGTGGTCGAATTACAAGGAATGTGGGATTTTATCCTTCCCAATGAAGGTACACAAGAAGCACTACCTGTTGCAACCCGAAGTAGAAACCCTATTGATTTACCACAAACAAATCCAAAGCAGAAGCTCTCAACCCCGGCTCCCAAGGAAAAAACAACAAGTAAGAAATCTCCATCTAAATATACCAAAACCATTCCTCTTCAATCAAATTCTTCACCTCAATCTAAAACCCTGATAGTATCCAATGACATGGAATATAACATTGTGGATGATATGAAAAATACTAGGGAAAACATTACTTTTCATGAGCTTAGCAAGTTGAAACATCAGCAAAAGTTGTTGCTCAAAGAACTCAAAGCAATCCTTACTTTGCCTCTTCTTGTTGTTGCAGTCTCACAAGCTACCTAAGAAATGGGAATTCCCCCTAACACTTCACTAGACAGAATCAATCCTATTAATATTGCTCTGATCGAAGGAAGATCTAAATCCCATACTCCTCCACTTCTGTTAACTTTTGAAATTTTCAATAAAAATCTACACAAGTGTTTAGTGACTCTAGAGCTTCATATAATATTTTACCAAGAACAGTTTGTGTGCAATTGAATGTTCAACCTCAAAAATATGTTGTGCACATTATGCACTTAGACCAATCCCGAGTCGAAGTTATAGGGGAACTTAATCAAGTTATCATTAGACTTTCATTGAACCCTAAAGTGTGTCAAGTCATTGACATTCTTGTAGTTGATATTCCTAAGTTCTACGGCTTAATCCTTAGTAGAGACTGGTTAGAAAAGCTCCATGGTTATTTTGCAACTAACTGGTCTCACATGTGGCTTCCCTATAATGGCAATCCAAATCAAATAAGGGTTGATCGCGAAAACATCAAAATTATATTGTTACAGAATTAGAAGGAGAGAATGAATCAGTCGTGTATAGCATCAATATCATCGGAAACTACTCAGTCGAATCATTTCTAGGAAATTTTAATGCAAATAATTCATCTTTCTTGGAAAATTTTGTTATATCGCAAGTTGAAAACTTTTATCAAACAGATATTTCTAAGTGTATAAATTTTGTAGATAAACCTGTAGTTAGCTATTTATTTTGGAAACTATTTTTTGACAAATCTAAATCCAACGATGGAGAAGGAGCAAGATGCATATTAGTTAGCCCAAAAGGGGAAAAAACTATGTTAGCATGCAGACTTGAATTTTATTTCACAAACAACATTGTTGAATATGAAGCATTAGTTCAAGGCCTGTATAAAGCCATCGGCCTTAATATCAAACACCTTCAAGTGTTTGGAGATTCGGAAATTGTGATAAAACAGGTAAGAAATACTATACATTGTTTGTCTGGACATTTGAAACATTATCAATCATTAGTCCAAGACCTTACTTCTCACTTTACAACATTTAATATTTCCCCTATCCCAAGACTCCAAAATGCAAGTGCCGATCTTTTGGCTAATGTGGCCTCCAAGCTCATTCCACCAGGAGATTACAGTCTCGATCACTTTCCTATTGAATTGATTTTTAGGCCTTCTATTCTACACAATGTAACCAATTGGTGATTCTTTAATAATGATCCGGATATCATAAGCTTTTTGACATCAAAAGGCTCTTATGATGACGAGATAATTGATGAAGATCAACATGACAGCCAGCTTAAGCAAGAAGAAACTATGAATTCCATACCTAAGTCTGTGGTTAAGCTGGAGGATTTCTATGACCTTAAGGACATATTCAAAAGGCCCACCAACTCAAAACTTCAGAGTTCAACTTTGAGGTTTGAATTAGTTAATCTTGGAACTGATCTTAAACCTCAAAATATCAATCTAGGCCTTGGTCTTGCATCAAATGAAAAATCAGCCTTCATACATTTGTTGAATAAATATAAGAATGTCTTTGCTTGGAACTATGAAGATATTAAAACATACGACACTTCAATAATTAAAAATACTATCCCCATGACATCTGATGAAAAACCTGTGCAATAGAAATTGAGAAAGATCCATCCCAATTTAGAAAATAAGATTAAATCTGAATTGAATAAACTAATGAAAGCCAAGATTATTTTCCTTGTCAGAAATTCCAGGTGGGTCTCCAACCTTCTCTCAGTCAGAAGAAAGAATGATGATATTCGAATATGTATAGACTTTCTCAATCTCAACAAAGTTTGTCTAAAGGAGAACTTTCCTTTACCTCCTATAGAACATATATTGCAATCAGTTTCATGCTCAGAACTAAAGTCTTTCCTAGATGGATTTTCAGGTTATAATTAGATTCTAGTACATCTAGATGATCAGCTAAAGACTACATTTAGAACCAAATGGGGCACCTACGCCTATCAAAAGATGCCATTTGGATTAATCAATGTTGGTGCAACGTTTCAAAGAGCCATGGACATAGCTTTCAAAGGTTTGGTAAACAAATCAGTGGTAATCTATTTAGATGATATAATTGTATACTCCAAAAAGCACAGTAATCATCTGAAAGATTTAAAACAAATCTTTGAGCATTGTCAGAGGTATGGAATTTCTCTTAATCCCAAGAAATCTTTCTTTGTGTTAAGTGAAGGAAAACTCCTTGGATTCATTGTATCCAAAGAAGGGATTCACATTGACCCTGATAGAATAAGAGAAATTTATGAAATTCCTTTACCTCATAACAAAAATTCTATGCAATCTTTCCTAGGTCAGATAAATTTTGTCAAAATATTTGTCCCTAACTTTTCCTGAATTTTTTTACCTCTTCAATCCATGATTAAGAAAAATTCTCTTTTTAAATGGGGAGATACAGAGCATGGAGCCTTTGATTTGATTAAACAAGAAATCATAAATGCTCCCTCTTTAGAAACTCCGAATTTTTTTAATCATTTCATTTCATATACTTTTGTGTCTGAGAAATCATATGCAGCTATATTAACACAGGTCAATGATGATAAATCCAAAGCACTGATTTATTTATTTAGCTCCAATTTACAGGGGGTTGAATTGAACTATTCAGATGTTGAAAAACAAGGTTTTGTTGTTTTCAAATCAATAAAGCATTTCAGACCCTTTCTCCTCAAAACCCACACCAAGGTAGTAGTACCATTCTTAGCAGTGATAAATCTATTAATACAAAGGGATGTAGGTGAGAAGAGGGAAAATTGGGTAATGACACTACAAGAATATGACATTGAAATCAGACCAGCTAAAATTGTAAAAGGTCAAGGTTTTCGCAGAATGTTAGCAGGAGCATCCAACTTATCAACGCTACTAGATTCAGGTGATGATATACAAGTATATGAGGTAAGCCTTAATGACACTAAATCCAGATGTGCTTATATCATCTTTTATTTAAGAAATGGGTATTCCCCTACACAACTAAGTTACCAAAGAAAAAGGGCTTTGAGGCTAAAAGCTAGACAATGCCAAATCATCAAAAATGTGTTATTTAGAATAAATTATGATTCTGTTTTTCTTAGATGTCTTGAAAAATCTGAGGTGGAAAAGGTTTTGCAAGAACTCCATGATGGACCAGCTAGTGGACATTTTGGAGGGGACACAACTGCACATAAAATCCTGCATGTTGGCTATTATTGGCTAACCTTATTCAAGGACACACACAATTATGTAAGGAAATGTAAATTTTGTCAAACAGCTGCTGGAAGATAGAGGAAACATGCATTACCATTGCATCTAGTCAACATTAAACAACCATTTGAACAATGGGGACTGGACATAATAGGTGAGATTGTTCCTCACTCCTCTAAGCAGCATAGATACATCCTTACAGCAACTGATTACTTCACAAAATGGGTGGAAGCAATTCCGCTTAAGGTAGCCAATTCTGAAAACATCATTGAATTCATCGATCAATTTATTATTACCATATTTGGTCTACCATCTGCCCTTATGTTTGATAATGCATCTTATTTTTCAAGCAATGCTATGAAAAATTTTTCTCTTAAAAGACGTTTTAAACTTAAATACTTTGCTAACTATTATCCTCAAGGAAATGGCTTAGATGAATATACAAACAAAAATCTCATAAGGATTATTAAATGAACCGTTGATCAAAGTCAAAAAAAACTGGCATAAGACTTTAATATTTTCTCTATGGGCAGACCGAATAACACAGCCTCCATAGGCACTTCTCCTTTTAATTTGGTATATGGAAAAGTAGTTGTCCTCCCAACAAATGTAGTTATTCCCTCTTTAGCCCTAGTTCAATTTATTGAAGAAACTCCTTCCTCTTTTATGAAAGTAAGACATTTACAAATCCTTAAGCTCGAAGAACAAAGGGAAAAGGCCAAAATTACACACGCACATCATCAACAGTTAGTCAAAGCTTCCTTTAATGCAAATTATGTAAGTTCAAAATCCTTTCATCTTGGAAACCTGGTATTGAAATGGGATAAAGCACACGAGGAAAAACGTAATCATACCAAGTTCCAACTAATGTGGCTTCGCTTGTTTTAGATTGTGGAACAAATAGGCCCATCAACTTTTTTATTGCAAGATTTGTTAGGTAAGAGAGAATCTCTCCCTGTTAATGTGAAGATCCTTAAGAAATATTTTTCATAGAAGATGACCTCTTCTATTCCTTGTATATTATTGCCTTTACTTTTTAGGAGAAATAAAACTTGAGTAGCATTTACTTTTTCCTTTACAAATAATAGTCTCTTTTATATTTTGACTTTTCGCTTGTATAAGTAGAGATGGTTAAGAATATTACCTTCAAATTTGAAACATAGGTTAACTTATGTTACTTTGAAATTGTTTGTTCTCTGCCGAAATTATTTGTCCTTTGCTATACCTCAACTTTATAAAGAAACCTTTTCTCTACCATCTATCAAGAAAAGTATCTGTAACAAAGCAAAGTATCTCTACGAAAAAGCATCTTTAACTTTGTAATTGTCATCCAGAAACTCTTAAGGAGTCAATGATTCTCCCCATCTAGTAAACTTTCATTATTTAGAGTGTAATTCTAAAATATACTTAAACTTAAAGGATAAGAGGTCTCATCAAGAGTCGGCTTACCATGATCATAAGGAAATAACTAGCTGACATTACCAATACTGCATATCAAAATAGGGTAATGGCTTGAGATTGTATCAATCAAAAGACAAGGGGTCTCATCAAGAGCCAGCTTGTTCAGCTAAGTTACAACCAGTGAATGGCATTGTCAATTTTTGTCACCAAACCAAGGCAATGGCCTTTAAGGAGTAAAATGAAAATTTTAAGGAAAAGAGAATTGTTTAGAAAAGAATGAAAAGAATAACAAGAATATAAATCTGAACTTATCTTCAAGGATTGCATTATTATCTAGATGGTATATTGAATCATTGTTGGTTAAAAGATAACCATGTCGAGGCTATGGACGCCTGCTGACAGCAGAGGCTCTACCTATGACAATTGAGTACACCTAAAAGCTGATTTGTGAGAGTCCCCATGTTTTTATCTTTAAAACCAAGTAATGGTTGATGTAGGCAAAGCAACTTTCATATTGAAAAGGATGATAGTTAGGTAGATGTTGTTTATTATTCAGAGTAATGTTACTTATATTTCATGTATTTTTATTTTCTAAAATACCTTTATTTGGAAGTTTTTAGAAATTTCAAAAAACTATCAGAGATAACTGGTTCTTCCAGCGAACCATCAATTGTTGTGCTATTCAACAACCCCCCCCCCCCCCCCCCCCCCCCCCCGCCCCCCCGCTATTTGTTAACATAATAGCTAATATTTTATTAATAAATGGGGTCCCTTAAAAAATCCTTCCAAAAAATAAATTTAGCATTTAGGCATTTTCTTGTTATTTTTAGAATAAAGCAAGATATCAAGATGAAACCCTTTGAAAAGCCAGCAAATGCTCGCCTTTTTGCATATCACACGTTCAAGCGTGTCAAAAGTTCTGTTAACGACCAAAAATCATGAAAATCGATCAAAAGGGATTACCGTGCTTAACCTCGAAACTATTAGGATTTTTTCGTTTGAACTAGGTCCTAAAATGTTTCTTATTAAAATAAGGCCTGCATCGCATATCGCCACTTACAAAGGGTGCACCCTCACAAGGTATATTTAACAATGTGATATGCGATATAGTGATGACACATTCACCCTTATCGCATCGCATTTGAAACCCTTAAGAAATATTTGAAACCTTACCAACCATGTGATATTGCAAAGTGCAATGGAAGCCCGGACCCGATTGCCAACTATGTTAAAAAAACACTCAAGTTCGTTGCGCAAAGAAAAGGGCTTTACAAAGAAAATACTATTAAAAAATTTATGCTTTGAAAACTAATAACGAATGCCCTGCATTTCGAATTTCGCAGAAACCAAAGGAATGTGAAAGAAAGCGCACACACAAAATGCGATAATGTGATCTGCAATATTGCATCGCAAATCATAAAATCATCATTTTCGCAGTTAAAAATATCGCCACCCTAATAAGTTTCTTTCCCTAATTACAATGCAAAACATTAATGAGCAATAAATCTAGGGATAAGGAACCATTAGTGGGCATTTAGTATGGGTTAATGGCATTTATGTTTGAAAAGTTGTTCAACGGGATATGATATCTTCTCACTTGTGTTTAATAAAAACTCCTTTCTTGTCACCTTTTCAAAGTCATCTGTAGCATTCATTCTTATGTTCATATTTACTTGTGTCTATCCGATAGCTTCTGTTTTGCTCCATTTTTAGGAACAATTCACAGCAAGAGTCGTTGGCAGCAATGGCAAAGAGGGGAAAGGTATTCGCATCTGAAAAATCAGAAATGATCCCTCTATTCTCTGACGCTACATGAAGCAAAGACAGAGGAACCTCAACATGGGAGGCCATGTATGGTTTATTAGAAGAGGAGAAACCAATACCTCTGGTAATAAAGGCCACAGCAATGGTCATGTTTCCTCCGACGCCTCCTTCTTCGACATAGCATGCTCATTTTTGCACCGCATAGCTGCAAGGCCGAATATAATTCCATATACAAATATGGTTAAGTGGATAATCGATCAGGTGGACGTCTCGGACAAAGAATTCAAGAATAGCGGGCAGGAGGTTATGGGATATTTTTCACCAGACAACCTGCAGCTTATGTAAAATCTACCAGAGCCACAGAATCTCTACAATAAACAGTTCCTCAAGAAATTTTCTAAGAGTGAAGACCTAGCAGATGTCACATGAACCTGGATAGAAAACCAAGGAAAGAACAAAAAGGATAACACAGGTATGTACTCTACAACATCTATCTCTCCCCCTCATAGTTTTGTAGCAGCCATGTTATATCGAATGTTCAGCAAGCCCAATAGTACCAAATTTTCCCCAGAATGGTTGCCATTAATAGATGTAGTCATAAATGCAATAATAATGAATTGGGCCCAAATTTTGTCTGATAATTTGGTGAAAGACATAATGGAGTATAGGAGAAATAGGAGTATCTCTTCAAGGGTTTACCCTCCATTTTTCATGAGTGCCTATGTAATGGACGCTATCTGTTTTGGCTCCAAATTTCCTATCATGGGATGGAAGTGGATTGTGCAAGACCCGCTTCCTATCCATATATATCATAAGAGTATGTGGGAGTCTCAGTTTCGCCCCCATTTTTACAAAATTTGTCAAGGAGTTATGCTGCCTATTCATAAACAAGTCTACAACAGAAATGCCCCTAGGTTTTCTAGAGAAGCTGAAGTAGATATCCTACTTGTAGCTAGATGGTTTGGGGAGGAGACATTTACATATATCAGAGTATTTGGGAGAATTTCTTCACTGCATGTCCTCCCATACTATGTCCCTGACAAGTTAATGGCCAGGGAGATAGCCTACCAAACAGCAGGGGAAGGTGGGCTGAGCAAAGGGTTGAAGGAACAGAAAAAGGCCATTTGACCTACATTTTCGTTGCAATGTGGTGCATTTGCACTGCACGATTTTCGACATGCATGCAAGGAAGCAGAGATTATGAAATATCTGAAATTGACTACATTCCCAGGAAGACAAGATGACCCAAATGGAACCACCAAAGACTTCACTACTATGGTGAAAGTGAAACCATTCACCCACGAGGAAGATGCCTTCGATGACCTCTTCCTACAAAAAGAGACGTTTTCAGAAGTGACGCATATGGCATCACTAAATTTTTCCCCAAATGATCTTGAAGACTTCCATGAATATAGGGAGAGAAGATTATCAAAGGTCCCATTGGACTTGCTACAGATTGAACCAATAAGGGAGACAACTCCCAGTGTAAACTTAGGGGAAAGCTCCAAAGAAAATTCCAAAGTAGAGTCCCAGGAGAATTCTACTCATGAGTGAGAGTACTCACAGCCACAGTCTCAAAATGGGGGAAATAAAAACAGACAATCTGAAAGGGACACAGCCGGAACCACAGAGAAAGCAGCCGAGCAAACCTCGGCACAGAAACAGGTTGAAATTCACTCTACTTCCACTCAGTTGGCAAAACCCCCAGTTGTTGATTTAGAAAAAGAATGGGAGCATTTTAATAAGAAGCTCCATACAGAGGAACAAACATCTAAGATACAGACTCCACATCACAAATCAACTCAAGAAATTACAGTGGAGAAAACTGTAGGCACTCAGGATGTGGAACACATTCCCGCCACCCCCACTTCTGAAATTATTTTGAGAATTGAGGAAATTCCTCCATTAGATGTGTTTTATAGCCCTACCCATAAAGTTTTCATCAAAAGGCAAAGGAAGAAAAGAAAGTTAGATGTTGCAGCTATTACCACTCTTGACAATGAACCAATGGACATTGTTTGGAAAGATTTTCCCATGGACCCATCTGAGAACCTTATGAGACTGTCGCAATTTGTAGGAGCTTATGCTACAATAACTATTGATAAAGCGACAGAGTTCCAAATGCTACTTAGAGAAAAGGAACAAAATATCATGTTGTTAGAACAACAATTAGAGAAAGAAAAATCTAACCAACAAGTAGAGTTACAAATAGCCAATCTCCAGCGGGAGTTTGAACAGATGCAAATACAACGTCAAGCCAACTTAGCAGAAAAAGATGTGCAAATTCAAGCTATGACAGAGAAGTATAAAGACAGTCCGCAAATCAATTAGCTCGTAAAAGAAGCACTTGGCCTCAACTCCCAACTAATGCAAAAAAAGGAAGCTATGTGCCAGAAAATCTCACAAATAAGTCCTTATTGCAAGATCAGTGATAAGATAACAAGCTAAGTCGTCGACATGAGACTTGAGTATGACGAAGTCCATCAAATAATTTTTGACTTTATCACCTAGCAAGAATCAGAAGATTAGAGGAAGGTTGATTTTCTAAAACTGGAGGAATCGCATAAAGAAATTCTATTTGCAGACTAGGATTCTCAGCTCAAACAAGCAGAAAGGGCAACAGCGGTCATGGCAGTAGTAGCAAATAGCATCATTGAAGCCATTAACGAAAATCTACATGGCACCAACCTGGTTGCAGAATCTATACCAGGATTTCTTCCAAATGCCAATCAACTAGAGCAACAATGGAGACAAGCAGCAAAGGAAAGGGAGGAGGTGATCAGACAAATGAGCAAGCTGAACTGGGAAGCATATTGGAAATTCTTAGTCAAACCATACAGCCAGTGGATGACCTTGCGATGCCTAACTACCTCCACACAAAAAATGGTGCCAACACTGACAGACGCTATATTTACTAGACAGTTGAAATCTGTGATCAGTCGACCAACACATCTCAAACCAATGACAGATATCTGCGATCTTAAGGATCAAATGCAAAGGAGTTAGTCACTTTGTTTTATTTTTATTTTAGTTTTATTTAGCATAATCTGAGGAAGGTCATTTAAACCTCCTCAGCTATTTTTGTAATAATCTATTTTAGGACCTATAATTTTAGTATTTAAACCCCTCTCATGCATTTAGAGAGGGGTCCAGAAATTTTATCAAAAACATTCTTCAAAACATGCACTTCTATACCTTTGAGGAGGTTCTGGTGGAATGAATGGAATAGGATCTATTTTCTTTTGAATATCTGACATGCTCTACTGAAATTGCACTTTTGCACTCTTAGATGATGTTGGATTGATTGGAATTAGATCAATATTTCCAAAACACATGAGCAGAACTTATCATATATGGTACTTTTATCTTATGATTCTATTTATTTATGTATCAGGCAATAACTTTTCTTCAATTATTTTATGTATGAAAGTTTGAACTTCGGTTAGCATTATTGCACTTTTGTATGGTGTTGGCTTTAATTTTATGTTGAATATATGAACGATTCTATATGTGATATATCTTTAACAATGATTTTGGCTAACTATTTATCCAAAATGATTATTGTTAAACAATTTCACTTCTTACCGCAGTTGAATGATCTTTATTACCAATTTCTATAGGACATTATTATAGCTCACATACTTTACTTTATTCCTGGGCATAGTTATAGTTTAATAGTGTTTAAACTAGGATATATGCATGTGTTAAATGGTTTAGATTAGATTACATTTAGCTTAATCATTCCCCCGTTACATCATATATCACCCCATCAACACTATCAAAATATATTTTGGGAAATTAGTCCCATTATCCCCAGTCGGAGCCACTACACCAAATGGAAAAGGAGTTGCCAACCAAGGTCCAGACTGGGTGGTTTTCCACCATGTTGTAGCAACGATTTTTGAGGCTTCAACACTACCCTCTCTACTTTGTTCATCCTGACCTGGACTATTTTATTCTTTATAATGATGAGGGCATTGATGCACAGGTTACTCAAGCAGAAAATGATATTGATGAAAAACAAGAAAATCAAACTCTAATTGTGCAGCAAAACACTGATACTGAACCTTTTTGGAACATGAGCTTTGATGGCTCTTGTGGAAAAGCAGGTTCAGGGGCAGGTGTTTGGGTGTCCAATTCAGGGGATAATCATGTAGAAGGTCATTCCTATAAACTCAATTTTCATTGCACCAATAATATAGCAGAATATGAGGCACTTCTCTTAGGATTACAACTATTGAAGAAGTTAGGTGCTAAAATAATTGTTGTTTAGGGAGATTTCGAATTTATTATTAAATAAATCAAGGGAGAATATGCTGAAAAACATCCTAGTTTGAGGAACTACAGGAATGTTGTCCTTGACTTTTTAAGAACTTTTGAAGAATATGATCTTTCTGTCATTCCAAGGAATCGGAATGTATTAGCTAATGGTTTAGCTTTTTCAGCTAGCACATGCCAAATGCCCCATCCAAACAAACAATATACAGTAGAGGTTAAACATCATCCTGTTATACCTGATAATATGAGACATTGGCAGGTATTTGGAAGTGATAAGCAGATTGGAAATTTTTCGCAATCCAAGGAGGAGTATGAAGACAATAGCATATATTTAGACTGTGAAGAGGATGATCAGATTATTGAATTTCCAGACCGTGAAGTAGAAAATCAGATTGTTGAATATGTTAGTATAGATAAACAGCTTGATGATTTAGATGTAAATATTCCAGTCAATGAAGATGTACATAAATTAGAATTACATGAAATTGAATCTCCAAAAAAAAAAAAAAATAATAAATAAATAAATAAAAATAAAAATAAAATTTGAAGTACTTCAGCTTAACATAATGTCATGCCAAGGGGTCTAGTTCCACTAGAAGAACTTTTTGATTTTAATGATGTAGCAAAAAAACCAAAAATGTAACCCATATGGGCATACATAGAAAAATGCAATGTAGATAGTGAACAGAATCCCAAAATGATAAAACTCTCAAAATCACTGCCTATTATCACAAAACAACGATATATAGCTCTTTTCAAATAATTCATAGATGTCTTTTCCTGGAGCTATGACGATCTGAAAGCATATGACACTGGTATCATACAACACAAAATCCCAATCAAAGAAGATCAAAAACCATTCAAGCAAAAACTTCGTAGGATCAATCCTGTCTTAATACCTTTGGTTGAGAGATAAGTAAAAAGGATGTATGATGCCAAAATTATACTTCCTCTTAGATACTCTAAATGGGTGTCAAACATTGTGCCTACTAGAAAGAAAACTAGAGAAATCAGACTGTGTATTGATTTGCAAATTCTAAATAAGGTATCCCTTAAAGACAACTACCTGTTACCTAAAAAGGATCATATATTGCAAAAAGGTAGTAGGGTCTACTAGGATTTCCTTATTATATGGTTTTTCAGGCTATAACCAAGTCTTAGTGCATCATAATGATCAGGATAAAACTGCTTTCACTACACCATGGGGCACTTTCATGTATGTGAAAATACCCTTTGGATTAATGAATGTCAGAGCCACTTTCCAAAGAGCAATGGATATTTCCTTTGCTGATGAAATTGGCCATTTTATTGTGATTTATCTAGATGACATTACAGTCTATTCTAAAACTAATGAAGAACATTTAGCACATCTAAGGAGAGTGTTTGAAAAATGTAGAAGGTTTGGCATCTCACTCAATCCTAAAAATACATTGTTTGGCCTTGAGGAAGGAAAACTTCTCGGTCACATTATTTCCAAGGATGGAATTAGGATTGATCCCAGTAGAATTGAAGCAATTTTAAAAATTAGTCATCCAAGAAACATCAGAGAGCTTCAGCCTTTTATTGGTAAAATCAATTTCCTAAGGAGATTCATTCCTAATCTGGCAAAACTTCTTAGAAACATAACAAACATGCTTAAAAAGGACTTTGAAATCAAGTGGAGTATTGAGGCTAAACAATCATTTGACTTAGTTAAACAAGCATTGACCAAAGCACCAATGTTAATCAGCCCAGATTTTACCAAAGATTTCATAATCTTCTCTTTTGCTTCTGAACACACCATTGCAGCAGTTTTACTGCAGAAAAACAGTGAAGGCTTTGAACAGCCTATTGCATTCTTTAGTAAAGCTTTAAGAGATGCATCTTTGAAATACAATATTATGGAAAAACAGGCCTTTGCATTAGTTAAAGCATTAAAATATTTTAGAGTATATATTTTTCATTCCCATATTATTGCTTATGTACCTAATGCAGTGGTTAAGGACATTTTGACACAAAATGGACCTGATGGGAAGTGAGGCAAATGGATTGTTGTCATTCTGGAATATGACTTAGAAATCAAGCCCACCAAGTTAATCAAAGGGGTCAGGGACTAACCAAATTGATGGCTAAGTCAAACTTCCATGCATTAGTCATTAACTTGATTGATTCATTAGATAATCGAGAGGAACAGGCGACTCCACAAATTGATGACGCATTTCTAAACTCACCCTGGTATGCAGACTTGCTTTATGTTTTATTTAATTTAAATGCTCCTCCTAGTTTGACAAAAATAAAGGCAAGATTTCTGAATTTAAATGCAGTCAAATTTTTCATTATGGACAATGTCTTGTATTGGAAAGATGTTAGGGATATTTTACTTAAATGTTTGTTGAAGGATGATGTAGATAAAGTTATGCAGGAATTCCATGAAGGTGACTGTGGTGGACATCTTTATTGGAGAACAACTGCCAATAAAATCCTTAGCGTTAGTTTATATTGGCCTACCCTATTCCCGGACTTCACAAACAAGTCACTTCACGTCATAAATGCCAAATTTTTGAGGGAAAGATAAAATTGTTGCCCCTGCCCTTAAAGCCTATCTCTGTTGAAAGCCCTTTCCAGCAATGGGGATTGGATTTCATTGGTGAAATTAATCCCTCTTCCTCTGCCCAACATAAGTGGATTCTTACAGCCATTGACTACTTTACCAAGTGGATAGAGGCCACCCCTTCCAGAAATGCCACTGATGTTGTCATTATTAAATTCCTTGAGACTAATATCCTCTCCAGATTTGGTTGTCCTAGAAAACTCATCACTGATAATGTTGCAGCCTTCAAATCTAAAAATATGGTTGAATTCTGCCATAAATACCACATCACTTTGGGACATTCAACAGCTTATTACCCTCAGGGTAATGGGTTGGCTGAATCCTCAAACAAATCTTGGTAAACATCATCAAAAAGCTGCTACAGGACAACAAAAATTCTTGGCACAACAAGTTGGTCAATGCACTTTGGTCTGACAGACTTACTACTGAAAATTCTGTTGGCATGTCACCATACCAATTGGTCTATGGGATGGATGTTGTTTTTCCATCCTCCTTAGGAGTCCTGATGATGAATATCATACAAGAAGGGCAAGCTAAACCCAATGATGTATAGAGGAGGATTAATGAAACTATCCAGTTGCAGCAGTCCACGGAGGAAGTGTATAACAGAACCCAAGTTATTCAAGAAAATGTTAAAAACATTTTTGACAGAAGAACAAAAGTTGATGACTTTAACATTGGGGACCAAGTTTTGAGATGGGATTCAAGGAGATAAGACAAGGGAAAACATGGCAAGTTTGTTAATCTTTGGAATGGGCCATATGTTGTTCATGTTTTCACGGGAAATAATGCATTCTACCTTAAAGACCTAGATGGCAGGATGCTGAAGCACTACATTTCTCAGCCTATAAATTTTCCTTTCATCATTGTAAATATCATAGTCTTTATGGTTTTGATTGGGTAACTTACTAACAAAGGTTGAAGCCCGTAGTGAATGCCCTAAGCCTGGATTAATGAGTTTCCATAGTATCTTTAACAGCAAAGAAATCAGATGAAGACATTACAGACATGGAGTACACAAGGCTACTGATCTTATGTTCTTGACACTTCACTTGGAGAAATGCCATCCCCAGTTGGAGCCACTGTTAGGGTCCTATAAATTATAGGATCTCAAGGTGATTGAGTATTTTGTATCTGTAATTTTATATTGTACATAAATTTCAATATTCAAATGATTTCCAAAAAATATAATAATAATAAAAAAAATGAAAAGAGGGTATGTTAAAAAATAAATAAGAAAAAAAGGAAATAAGAACCCCAAAAAAGAAAAAAAAAATAGAAAATAATACTAAAAGTGTTGCAAGTACAAGTGCCACTACTAATAAGATAGTTCTTTAATGTATTTCCAAATAAGATTGTGTGCAAATTGTTTTTGAATGCCACAATGATTGAAATTATGTTCAGGTCATACATTTTAATCATGATTGAACACATTTAAATTTCTGTTAAATAGGTTAGTGAATGAAGATTTACCAAACAGTATAATCTTGGTAAATCAATAGCTAGGTAGAAATAAAGCTGACTCAACAATTTAATCTAAGTCAATGGAAAAATAAGTGATAGGATAAGGTAGATTTTATAAAAGAAAAAGGATTTGGGTCTGCTAGTTTAAGTGCACCCTGCAAAGCAAGAAGATAAAATGTTAGCTTAGAAAAAGAATGGAAATGCAAATGGGTAGGTAGAAGCACTATGGTGGTCAGAAGAAAAACATGAAGATTTTCTCTTAAAGTCAAAATTTCAAATATATCTCATGTGTAGAAGAAAAAGGTGAAGGATTAAAGTTTAATATATCAATTAATTTTTGGTATATTAATCACCTATTCCTAAGTTTTAACACCCAAATTCACCCTTCCGTTCATATTTTCATCCACTCCCCTATACCTAAGTTTCATTACCCCGCCATACTCTCCAACTATTCCCCCACTATGCATTGAATTAATTTCTTCTCACATCACATTAAATCTTCACCATTTATCCCCTCATCCGCACCCACCTCCCTATATTCGACAGCCCACAATTCATTTCAACCCCCCCTCACCATCCGAACTTTACCATCGGGGGGGTCGGGGGTCCGAAATGGGTAGTATTCAAAACCGCGCCCGCTGCTACATGTCAGCACTACATCATTTCGCACCCCCCTTAGGCGAAACCATTAATTTCCTTCCCCCCATCCAAAAAGTAGTTTCTCTACCTCCTGATACCACTCCTTTGTCCATTGCACTCCCGCCACTCACCTTCCGCCATGTCATCTGCCCATTGATTCCACTAATCACATCCACTCCCTCCAAAATTAAGTTGTTACACAATTAATTCACTTAACCGTTAATTCAACGAACCCACGCCACCATCAATGGGAAAACCATAATGTTATATAATCCTTCCTTTCTTTCATTCACCGGAAACTTATTTTCACACTACATTGTCATTATTCTGTTACAGGTTTTCTAGGCCGAACTCCAACATTTTCACCAGGCCGGGGACATTGCTAGTTGACTGCATTACCTATTTTTGTATGCAAATCCCAAGTCCTCATTGTGTACTGTAATCCTGTTATCTATTTTTCACCATTTTCCTCAGCTTTATCCAATCATGTCTCCAAAAGACAAGGGACCAGAAGACCCTATCAGTCCTCTGATCCACCCTCCCATTGATTTTCACCACATCAATTTGGCAAATGGAGACTATAAGATCCAAGAAACTCTCTGTGAGTTTGACCTTTTTGAGATGTATTGTTGGCTCGAGGAAAAATATATAGATAAATCCAATGACATTCAACTGTGGGAATCTAATTTTCCCCACTATATTTTTTCTCGTACCTACAACACCCCAGAATTTGTTAGGAAATGTCATGTGTGTTATTTTCCAAGCCAAATAACTATTATTGCCCCCACTAGAGAAATTACGTTCACTATCACTCCTCAAGCCATAGACCAAATGATGCAGGCTCTTACAGTAGAGAATTCCACTCCTTTTTCCTATGAAGCCCTTATTGAATTGTATCAGAAGTTGGACTTTGCTAAGAGATCCAAAACCCTTGAGATTTTCTTGACAGAAGATGCCTCATTACCCAAGAAGAATCCTCCCTATCCATCCTCTATTTTCCTTGAGAGAGCCAAGAAAATTATCACAGTCATCTCTTACCTCCTTGGCTACTACTCAAATCAATGGGTAGATGAGGCAATTATAGGATTCCTTTCCATTTTCTCTGCAAATTCCAAGCCTTCCATCATGTTTAACTTTAGCCAATTTCTTGCAGATTCTATCCATGAGTAGTTTATCAAATTCTAGACTGAGGAGGTATTCAAGTATTCTTCTATGTTAGTTTATATGTTCTTATATTTTCAAGGAGACAACATCAAGCTTGCCTTACAAAAGCTAGATGAAGAAGGAAACCAACAGTCAATCATCTTCTGGACTACATTGGTGATGAAGGAACAAAAAGAATACTCTTACAAACAGTTCATAGAGATGTTTGTACATCCAGCACTCAGTCTCCTAAGCAGCAAGATAGAGCCATGGATCATTAAATAAATTAAGAAAGTTCTGTAGCTATCAGATCAAGTCCAGACAGGAGATTGGTACCTCTATAAGAATTATACAGAACTAAGAAAACTTGGGTGTGAGCTTGCCCCTTACAAGCTGCCAAAATTCCTCCCAATGAGGATTTTTGCTCTAGAGTACATAAGGAAATGATCAATATGGATGAAATCCACTTTGTAACTACCAAGAAGAAGTCCCAATTTAAAATCAAAACATAAATAGGGCCTTTCATTTGCAAAAACAGGGCGGCAAGGGAAGAACCAGATAAGCTACGAAAAGAGATGCATTTCAGCCTTATTTTAACATGGTCATATGATCCATTGGGGGTCATTTCTAAGTTAAGAGTAGACAATAAATCTATTGCTTATTTCCACACAGCTAGACTAGATATAGAGAAGTATAAACACAGCTAGAATGGATTGAGAACACCCTACAAGAGGTTGAGGAGTAGTTGGTGTCATCCTCCACAGTACAGACTCCTATCATGCAGGAGAAAACAAAAAAGAGAAGCAGGGAAGAAGAGTCACCTTCAAGGATTGAGATTTTCAGTGAAGGCTTCAAAATCATGTATAGGAAGAAGGCCAAGCTCAGTTCAAAACTAAGCCTAAGCAAGGATTCATAGTAGAAGAATATTATCACCACTAATGAGTCACTTGTTTCCTCATTAGTGGGTGATCAGACCACACTGTCTCCCACTACCTCCACAGCTTCACAAGATCAGCAGCAGGTTATGCAGACCAGCACATCTACCACAGGGGAGACAGAAAAAAGTATATTTGATATTTTTAAAGAGATTAAAGTGAGGAATGAGACCTTGAATATCAACACCTACAATCAGTTCTAGAAGTAGACTTTCAGTTCGCAAAGCAGGCTGCTATCAGCCTTTGATTTAGATAAAGTTAAAATGCAGATGACATTTCTCCAAGCATAGGACCCCCAGCCCAAGGCAGCATCAAACTACAAGAAGACAGAATTTGAATTTGATGTGAAAGACATACATCCCATTGACCAAATGGAGATGCATAAGTAGACTGGGGAAATGATTCTCTCCACTGTCACTAACATTGTTATGAGTTTATCTAAATTGTAGGTTACATTAGCCAATGTTCAATCAAAATTGAAGATGGAAAAAGTCTCTGCACTTGCCAAAGACACCAGATCAAAAATTTTGGAGGACTTGGTGATCAAAGTAGGTTATGACCCTGCAAACATCAATGTTGCAGAAGAGCTTGTAAGGAAAAAGAATTTAGACATAGCAGCATTAAGGAAGAAATTGAAGTTACCAGCTACAGAGGACCCTCTAGCCAAGGACATTGAAGAAACAGAGACACAAAAGGCAGACATGATGAAGCTCATCATGGAGCAGAGTGTGTAGTTAAAGAAAATGGAGACAGATGGAAAATATGATCAAAGAAAAGTAGCAAGCAATGAAAATGGTTGTTGTTCCTTTGGAAGCACTCCCTATCATAGCAATTCCTACATCTACATCTTCTAAAACAAGCACAGGGGCAACTACTAATCAGTTGGCAAATGCAATAAAGAACCTGTCTATCCAGACTAAAGAAATAAAAAGATTGCACGCTCAAGTAAATCTTCTACAAGATCAAAAGACAAAGACTGAGACATTCCGTGCAGCAAAGCTACAGAGAGCTCAAAACTAGATAGAAGTATGGAGGAAATCAACAATTGAGTCCTCCATTGGTTATCCATTGGCCCAAGTCAGAGAGATTATATGGAATAATATCATTGAAGAAATAGATGAAATCTGGCCATGTATCCAAATTATATTTGAACAGAAGGAGTTGATGGAGAAATCCAAGCAAACCTTTTCCACTATCAATTCTGAATTGGAAGAAATGCCTGACATAGCCAATCGCATCATAAAGTTTCTTAATTCCAAAAACAAATACGAGCTGGATTATTTGGGAGTAGATGGAAGAATAGAAAAAATCTTAGAAGTAAAGAAATTTATAACCAAGAAGAGCTTGCTTATGCAGCTAACCGAGAAATGCCACACTTTTAAGGTAGCAATTAACAGGTTTTTCACTAGAATAGATGCATTGAACAAGAAAGGTCTACCTTCTTTATTTGTGATCAATGACAAATTAATGACCAGGGAATATTGCAAGAAGAATCTTCAAGACATTGCAAAGGACACAGCCAAGTCTTCCCACATCAAAGGTGTTATGATAGGGAGGGCCTTTTATGAATCTATCAGCAACATGAGTTTTATCCAACATGAGATAAAACACATTTTTGTAGTGAAACCCACTTTCGCTCGGTATACCAAGGTAGATGAGATCTACCGCAAGGTAACAAAAATTGCCATTCTAGATGAGGAGTGGTGGGATAAGTTGTGTGAATTCCAGGATTAAAAGAACAGGTCAGCTTCACCAGTGCAACACCCAAATAGTGGCCACTTAGAAACTGTTCTCCACCAAAGCAGTGCCAGATGTCCAAATCACTTCGCCAAATTCACCTCTTTTGATTGTATTGTTTCATTTCTGTTAGTTCGAAGTCAATAATAGAATGCCATGTCACTGAGGCATTAATTGTAATTTTCTTTTTTAAATACTTCATTCTGTCGAAGTATTGAGGGTTGGTTCCTGAACATTGTAACTCTTTCTATCAAGCATTGTACTTTTCTGCGTTGTTGGAGCACCATTAATAAAAAGACTCTTCACAGGATACTTTTGTTTTGAAATACTAGTGATTTTCTTCCTACTGTAATTGTGTTTTCATTGTTATTCTTCTTATGTTATGCATCTGAAATTTTATTGTAAAATAGGAGATGTGAAAAATAAGATATGTTTTTTAACACCTTATTTGGACTGCGTTTACAATTTGCATGTTTTCTTCTAAAGCTTTGATTGAGAAATTATTAAATGATTTCAATCCATGTTGAAGCACACCTTTCCTCCATTCCATAATTTAATTTAAAGATCCAGTAAATATAGCTAGCTTGCGCTATGATTACTCCTTTGAACTTTTGGTGTAGCATCCAGTTTTATTTGACTCCATAGCCCAATGAAAAGAAAGTAATTTGATCAAATCAACCAACCAACCAATCAACCAATTCAAATAAACAACCAAGCATAATCATAACTAGCCTAAAATCAACCTAAAACCCAAGTTAAATCATAAAGAGAGAGCCCTCTCTAAATATGGCAGGGCTAGATCCAAACATTCAAAAGTGGTTTGATGTTGTCCAATGTATTTACTCCCACAACCTCAAAAATATAGAACGATAACATAACTCACCATTGACTTGTCCGTTGGTCTTGGGACCACTTCCCAAACACTATTTCTGATAAAGGAGTCATACTCCTCTACCATGGCCTTAACCCATGTTGGTTATTTCACTGCTTCCTTGAATGAGGATGGCTCAATCTCTACACTCTCACTCATCAGAGCCATGTAGCTAGTGTACAGATCTCATGACCTTCTCTGCTTGCATTGTGATGTGGGTGCTCCCACATTCTCTCTAGCATCATGCATCAACCTGTTAACCTCTCTAGTAATATTTCTTCCATTTTTGGAAGTCTCTACATGAGTGGGTGCTTCCACTCTCTGCTCCTCTACATGTGGTTGCTCCACATCATCTTGCAGTTCTTCCTTTGGAGCAAAGCTCCTCATTTGCCTGTAACTAAATCTCCCTCTCAAGGGAACATCTCATGGCCTTCTCTTCATCGGAATTCACATCTCTACGAACCATTGTCATCCTATGAGATGGTAGGTACACCCGATAGTTGTGAGGTGTATCAGTGTACCCGAAAAATATGCCCAGCTCAGTTGTTGGCTCTAGATTTTTCCTTGCCTCCATGGTAACATGACAGTAAGCTGATGAACCAAAGACCTTAAAGTGTGCCACATGTGGTTTTTTACCTTAAAAAGCTTCTTCTGGTGTACTCATCTCGATAATTCGTTGAGGACTTCTATTTTTCACATATACAATTGTGTTTCATGCTTCAGCCCACATGTGCAACGGTAGGCCCTGATCATGTAACATTTCCCGTGTAGCTCTCATAATACTTTTTTCTTCCTTTCAGCCACCCCATTCTGTTTTGGGTTATGGGGTGATATTAACTCTCATTGAATGCCTTATTATGCACATAATTTCTTGAATTCATTCAACACATATTCTCCACCATTATCGCTCCTAAGAGCCTTCACTTTCCTGCCAGTGTCTTTCTCAACAAGTGCTTTAAATTCACAAAATTTAGAGAACATCTGATCTTTCTTTTGCATGAAGAAAATCCAGCACTTACGTGAGAAATCATCTACAAATATTACATAATAATTGTTCTTGGTCATGGAGGCTGTTGAGAACAGTCCACACACATCTGAGTGAACTCTTTCAAGGATCGCTTGCGCTCGACTTTCCTTATCGTGAAAGGTGGCTTCGGTGTACTTCTCCAATGTACACCCGTTGCATGTATATATCTACTCTAGTGTACCCTTGGGAAGTCCTGTAGAAATATGTTGCATTATCTTCAAAGCTTCTTGGTGCAAGTGACCCAATATTCTATGCCACAACTCACTGATGTCTCGACTTTGCACCTTCTCTACTTTTGTGCTCAAATAAGCACAGTCTTCTACATCCAATTTGTAGAGGTTCTTCACTTGAACCTTGATCTGTTTCACTTGTCTTGAGGCTATGTGATGAAGGAAAGCCTTTACCTTGTTAAATATCACATCATAGCCATTGTCCTCCAACATAGAAACTGAAACCAAATTCTTCTTTGGACCTAGAACATACATGACATCTTTTAATGTGATAGGAGAACCAGACTCCCTCTAAAAAGTAACAGTACTAATGTCGGTCGCGTTATACCTTCCATCAAGTAGAGAACGAAAAAATAATCTCACACACACACATAATACACAAGATATGCTCTCTAGAAAACCCTTTCAAGAGAAAACCCAGCTAGAAGGTGAGGCTGCTTCGCTCTCTTTCACTGTTTGGAAATATGGTTGCAGATACAAAGAAGTAATGTGTGTGGCCCGTGGGCTACTACAGTGCACATATCCTCTCTGTGTGCTCTACCTCCTATCTCTTTTGGCTATCTTTGCTCAACTATGGAACAAATTTCTCTCGAAAGAATGGAATGCCTCTTCTTCCTAGTGGCCTAGTTATAACACAGCCCGGTAGCCTACTAGTGGTTAAGTTTTACTACATCAACTCTTAACTAGAGTTACAAAATAGACGACTCTTCTAAAGTATTTTACATCACAAACATATGGCTAGCCACTTTTCCATGAATAATGGGGTTGACGCGACATTCTCCCGAACTATAGGTGTGAAAACAAGAATGTCAACTTCTAAGTGGCATAACTTTTGCATACAGACTGCGATTGACAAGATTCTTGCACCGTTGGAAATATTTATGTGTGTATAATAGCTTGAAAAGGTGGGGCACTTTAGCAGAAAATTTTTACCCCTAAAAAACGTCGTTTGATGCCTCAAAACACTTCCGGAAGGTTTCAAATCTCATTTTGCCAAACTGGATCTCGTCGGTAAAAACCATCTTGTGAGATGATTCTTCCACTTTTCCACTCCAAATGTATCAACATGGATGGAAAACATTATAATGATCCAATATGGATCACACCTCCCCATTTTGGGAGGCTTTTGGTCCACAAAATATTTTACTAAATGAGGTGCAGGAAAGTTTTCTTCCACCCTCTCTCTTGTGTACCATTTAGCTTTGCCTGAAATTTTTCCCTTCAACCCAATCTGCCAAAGGTCATGCTACCCCTATCTTGTAGTTCTGGACCTCTTCTGTAAAATTGTATCTTCTATCAACTCTGCCTGAGAATCTGGTGCCAAATCCTCCATAGAAGGTAGGACTTGTTCATCTTAATTATCTAGCATGGAAGGCTCAGAGAGTTTCAAATTATCTACATTTACAACTGAGTAAATGCACATATATGGTGGTAAAATAAGTTGATAGGAATTATCATCCACCTTTTCCAATATCTCGAAGGGGTCGTATCTGAGAGCCTTGATTTTATTACCAGGCCCCTGCAGCCTCCCCTTGTTCAATTGTAGCCAAACTATGTTTCCCACCTTGAATGATTTCACTATTTTGTGTTGATCATGTCTAGAATTATACTTCTCCTGCAACTTATGTAGTGTTTCTTGTACTTGTATATGGATATGCCTAACCTTTTCTATAAATTTTTCAACCCTCAAAGCATCTCCTGTAAGATCTTCCCTCACTCCTCCTTGTTGTCCATATGCAATATCCAATGGTGAAGGTGGAAAATATCCAAAACAAGTCTCAAATGGGGACTTTCCTGTAGAAGTGTGGACTGATCTATTATAAGAATGTTGTATATATACCATATTTTCATCCCATGTCTTTAGATGCTTCTAGTTGTATCCCCTAAGAAGCTGCACCAAATTCTTATTAACTACTTCTGTCTGCTCATCTATCTATGGATGGAATGTTGTAGATCTCTTCAACTTCATGCCCATATTCTCCCACAATGTAGTTCAGAATGCACTGAGAAATATTGTATCCGTGTATAAAATGTTGCTCCTTGGTATCCCAAAGTTTACCTAGACTTGTCCAAAGAACAAGTTTGTTGCTTCTTTTCCGTTGGTGGCCTTTTTACAGGGCATCAGAACACACATCTTGTTGAACCTATAAAATACCATGAATAGGTAGTCATGTCCCTTCATGGTTGTCAGTAAACTTCCCACAAACTCCATGGAAATCCTTTCCCAAGGACGAGTAGTTACAAGTAGGGGATGATACAAACCTTGTTTCATGTTGCTAGGCTTGATGCTACAACAAAGCATGCATCCTCTTATGAACCTGTTGTGGCCAGCAACAACCCCCCTCGTTCAATCTAGTATCAGCTACGACGCTAGATTGAATGGGGACCCTTAGTTAATGTTTTTGAAAAAAAAAAACAAAGGTTTCTTTCTTTAATCGCAAGCATAAGCGTAGGAAAGGTTTCTGAGACAACTTAAGCCTAGACCTGTGTTCATAAAAGCAAATCCTAAGATTGCTTCACAAAAATAAAAGAAATGCCTTCGTTTCCCCTCTAAAAACCAATATGCACACCGCCTCGGTATTAATGAACAACATTGCATCGTAATACACTAGCATCCATAAAGAAAAGCTTGTAAGTCCTCCGATCTGCGATGTTGCGATCGCGCGATCGCATATCGCAGAAATGAGGATGGGCACGTTGGCAAATATTTGAATCATTGCGATCTGCGATATTGCGATCTGCGATGCTGCGATCACTAACCTTTGCGATCGCGCGACATGCGAGGATGCGTTGGCAAGTCATAAAAGCACCTTAGTACGACTCCTTCGCGCACGCCTCCCAAAGAAAATCCACTTACTATAACATGACTTGGAAATTATGCGCTTTTAATGTTAGTAATGAATTAGTTGTCAGTTATTAAGTGGCATAAAGACGCGTGCCTTAATGCAGATTTGTTTCACGTAAGGTGGCGTATCTAATCTATCTCTTGCATTTAAAACTCTCCCATCACCTTTCTGATCAATCTTTCCATTTTCGCTCGTAACCTGCAGGAGCAAAGTGCGAAGGCAAAACCGAACAGAAACGCTAAGCGAGATGGGGAAGAAGAACAAAGCTCAAAGCTCAGAGACAAGGGAAAAGACCAAAGAGATGGCGCCCCTCTACACGGATACTGCATGCAATAAAGATGCAGGCATCTCAACTTGGGAGGGCATGTATAGGATATTGGAGGAAGAAAATCCGAGAATAATCAAGGTAACTGCTGCTGTCGCGGGTGCATCACGTTCTTCAGAGGCATCCCTGGAAGATCTAGCATGTTCTTTCCTGCATAGAATAGCAGCGAGGCCAAAAATCCTGCCATACACAGACATGATCAAATGGATACTAGATGATGTGGAGTTGCACCATAGACAGTTCAAAATCCAGGGACATGGGCCCGTGGGATCGTTTGTAGCTCAAGACCTGAAACTCATGTATCATCTACCTGAGCCGCAAGCGACCTACAATGCAGAGTTTGTTGGGAAGTTCGCAGCAGAAAATCCGGACCTATCAGACACAACTAAGGAGTGGTCAAGAAGAGATGAGCCATTAAAGAAAGATAAGAACGGTATGTATAGCACTGGTTCTCTTACTTCTCCATATTGTTTTGCTGCAGCCATGCTCTGTAGAATATTTGGTAAGCCAGATATCAATAAATTTTCACCTGAATGGCTACCGCTGATTGATGCCGCGACTAGCTCTGAGATAGTTGATTGGGCCAAAATCCTTTCTGACACTCTGTACACGGCGGTCCTCCACTACCGTTCTAAGAGATCCTACTCCCAAAGGGTCTATCCGCCTTTTTATTTATCTGCCTATATAATGGATTCTATCTGTCTTGTGTTGAAATTCCCTACTATGGGTTGGCAATGGACTACCCAGGACCCATTGCCTATTCACGTCTATCATAAAATCTTGTGGGATTCCCAGTTCGCCCCCCATTTTTACCAGATTTGTCATGGGCTTATGTTACCCATACATAAGATAATATACGACAAAGACCCCCCAAGGTGCTCTCCCGAGGCACAAATTGATATCACCCCCATCGCAAGATGGTTTGGAGAAGAATGGTTTACATACATCCGAGTTTTTGGAAGCACAACACCTCCGCATGTCCTACCCTTGTACATCCCAGATAAGTTGTTGACCCGAGAGATCGCATATCAGACTTGTTCTGAAGGCGGTTTAACTAAGGACCTGAAGAACAAAAAGAAGGCCATTTGGCCTCAATTCCCAGTCACATGTGGGGCCTTCTCTTTATTCGATGTAGGACACGCTTTTGGCGAGGTGGAGAACGTGACGTGTCTCCAACTATTTAAATTCTCACCAAGGCCATTTGATCCAAATAAGGTGGCCCAGGAATTCACAACTAACGTCAGGATAAGTGTGTTCTCTGGGAAAAAAGATCCGTTTGACGATCTCTTTCAGGGCAAGAACTCGCTCGAAGAAGTTTTGCAGGAAGTTCAGTCGAGGCTGTCCCCGGACGACCTCCGGAAATTCAGGTTATATAGAGAAAGAAGGCTGGCTAATGTTCCACTGGAAACACTGCGAATAGTTACCAGAGAACCGACCCCAAGCATCAGCCTCAGTGAACACTCCAGCGCCTCCAAATCTGATTCCAGTGCCGTAAAAGAAATATCTCCAGATCCTGAAGAGTATGTCCACAAAGAAGAGAGGAACGAAGAAATAATCAAAGACACGGCTCAGTCAAGCTCGATGGCTCAGCAGCAAGTTGCCGCCTCGCCACCAAAAGAAGTTCCCCCTCCCGTCACCGAAGCACCTCTTGTTATAGCAGAACTAGATAAAGAATGGGAGACCTTCAATGAACTAATTAATCTTGAAGGTCAAGTCCCGAAAACACCTGTGAATAACACACAGGTGGTGCAAGAGGTCTTCTCAACCATAGTCAGTAGTACCGCAGAAATGGAGCATCTTCCTATCGCTCCATCCTCAGAACTTCTACTTAGCGTAGAAGATATCCCTCCACTGGACGTATTCTACAGCCCACAGCACAGGGCAGTTGTAAGGAGACAAAGAAAGAAAAGAAAGCTTGAAGATGCACTATCTCAAAATGTTGAACACCTAGATGTCTTGTGGAAAGACCCGAATAACAATCCAACTGACAATCTCACGAAATTGTCTCAGATTGCAGGAGCATATGCTTCTGCGACTATCGACAAGGCTTCTGAAGTTCAGCAACTTCTAAAAGAGCGCGAAAGTCAAATACAACTGCTGCAACAACAGTTGCAACAAGCCAATGAGAACGCTAAAGCCTCCAAGCAGCTTGAAGAGTTACAAGAAAGCTTTCGCCAGATGCAGGTGAGCCACCAAAGAAGTATTGAAGAAAAGGAAAAACAGCTGCAAACAGTGCAAGAAATGCACAAGGATGAACCCAAGCTGACGGAGTTTATTTCGGAGTCCATCGGCTTGAACGACCAACTGTCACAGCAACAGGAAGATATGGTCCGCAGAATATCACAGTGGAGGCATTTTTGTGAGCTAAGCGACAAGATCACCAGCCAGGTGGTGGAATTACGGAATGACTATGACCAGGCCAACAAGAGAGTAACAGAATATCTGGCTTGGCAAAATGACGAGGAAGGGAAAAGAGCAGGGGCACCCAAGATTAATGAAAATCATAAGGAACTGCTCTTCAATAAGTGGGACGAACAAATCACACAGGCGGAACAGGCAGCAGAGTCAGCGGCGACACAGGCGAGCATACTTATCGACTGTGTAAATGAAAATTTACACAGGGCCAATTTGATTTCAGAGTCCACCCCGGGGTACTTACCAAGCGCGTTACAGTTGGAGGCAGAATGGAAGCAGAAGGCACAGGCAAACGGGAAGACGATTCAGGCATTGGCTAGACTAAACTGGGAAAGTTATTGGACTTACTTAGTTAAGCCCTACAGCCAATGCATGACCGTAAGATGCATCATGAACGCGGCCAAGAAAGTAGTGCCAACTCTTATTGATGCCGTTTTCGCAGCCCAGTTAAGCACAAAAGTCGGCCAACCGACTCTTCTCAATCCCATGCTTGAAAACTGCAATTTCAGAGACCAAATTAAGAAGTAATTTCATTTAGAAAGTTGTTTTTTCTTGCTTTTTGTTTTACTGAATTAGAAAAAGGGCGGTCATTTGAGAACCGTGTCCTAAATTTTGTAATAATACTATTATTAGGATTAGATAGTAGTATTTCAACCCTTCTCATTGCATTGGAGAAGGGTCCAGAAATTTGTCAAAAACTTGTCCTCAGAACATGCACTTCTGCACCCTCAGAGGAGGTTTTGATGAATGGAAGGATCGTGATTTATTTATGTTTGCATTTTTATGTCTGCTACTGATGTTGCACTTCTGTACTCTTGGTAGATGTTAGAAGCAAGTAGAGATAGATCGTTATTGCTTGAAGTCTGTGAGTAAGAATTAGTCATAAATGGTACTTTTATCTCTTGATTAATCTCTGCTTGTATTCCCAGAGCGATATACAGCTGATATTGTTTGCATGTTAATGTATGAACACATGGGTTATCATTTGGCACTTCTGTACGGTGGACTTATCGATTTATGCTTGATATGCGAATGATTTGATTATGTGATATATTATTCACAACTGTTTTGTTTAACTTCTTAGGCAGAACAGTTCATCTTAAACGGTTTATATTCTTATAATGGCTGAATAATCTTTATTACCAGTTATTGTATGAAATCTTTTTAGATTGCATAATGGAAGAAATATATATCCCGGGTTAGTGTAGATCTTGTGTGTTATTTCCATTAAATTATAGTAGTTTAGATTCAAGTTTGCAAGTCAGATTTACATTAGTTGTAGAATGTCTTTAGAACTAACATAAACAAACTCTACACACACACACACACATCCCATGCATCGGGAAGCTGGTCCCGTTATCCCCAGTCGGACCCGCTACTCCAAACGGGCAAGGAGCCGCCAACCAGGTTCCGGACTGGGTGGGTATCCCCCTTGTTGTTGACCCGACTTCGGGGCCCTCAACAGAACCTAGCTACTTGTTCTTGCATATTGGTCCAATACACATACCTATGCAAGTTAGTCACAATCTTCCCTACATCAAAGTGCCCTGCAACCTTGGAGATGTGAGCCTCTCTAATCAGCTACAAACGCTCACCTTTAGGAACACAAATCTTATCCAACATGTAGAGTAACCCATCCTAGAGATGATAGTCAACGGTGTTGTCACCATCGTGCACATGGCTCTGACTCTGTAACTGTTGATACACCTCCTTGAAGTCCTCATATTTTGAATAGCCTCTCTGTATGCATCATGGGTGAATGGATCCATGTGCATAAGAGCCCTCAAAACTATAATCTTTGATGTGGATGGCCTTGAAAGCATATCGGCCAACTTATTTGTGTTGCCTCCTTGTAGTTGATCACCAAATGAAACTATTGTAAAAAACCCATCCATTTGTAATGACTGGTCTGTTGTAGCTTATTTTGGGCCTACAGTTACTATAACAACTGTTGATCTGTGTGGATTATTGTCTCTTTTCGAATCAGGTAGTGCTTCCACTTCTTGACATCTTGCACCAAGGCATAGAGCTCGTTATCGTAGGTAGGCCTTCGTCCTTGCATCAAGACAGCTCCCATAGCATACCCCCTCGCATATGTCTCCACTTCAAAGGTTCACTGCAAGTTTGGTAATGTTGGTGCTTCACTGATCTTCTTCTTTAACTCATCGAAAGCTTTTTGCTGACCTTTTCCCCACTGGAAACTCTTACCACTTGTTGTTATCGCGTGGAGCAGTGCTTCTACCACTAAAAATGAGGCTATGAATTTCATAGGTACTATGCTGCTCCAATGAAACTCATCACCTCAGCAACATTAGTAGGCATCGGTCATTTCATGATGGCATCCATATTTGAAGGATCTATCTTCAATTCTCCTCCACCAATCACATATCCCAAATACACCAAGGATTTCTTTGCAAACTCGCACTTCTTGAGATTTGCTAGCAGTTGGTGCTTCTTCAATGTTTCCAGTGCCTACGTCAAATGTGAAATATGCTCCTCCCAGGTAGCCCTATATACCAGTATATCATCCAAATAGACAATAACAAATGAATCTATAAAAGGGTGCAGTACATCATTCATTAATCTCATAAATGTAATTGGTGCATTACATAGGACAAATGGCATAACTAACCACTCATACAAACCTTGCCTGGTTTTGAAGGTGGTCTTCCATGTATCTTCTTCTTTGACTCGAACTTGGTGATATCCAAACTTCAAGTCCAACTTGGTGAAATACTTTGCTTGTTGCAACTGATCTAGCAGATCATATATCCTAGGTAGGGGGTATCTATTCTTGAACATGATTTTATTCAACGCCTTGTAATCTATACACATCCACCAAGTCCCATCCTTCTTTGGCATAATGATGATGGGTGACCCACATGGTGATGTACTTAGTCGAATGAAACCCTGTTCCAGCAGCTGCTACAACTATTTCTTCACCTCACTTGCTTCTATAATAGACTGTCTGTACAACCCAATATTTGGCAATGGGGATTCTGGCAATAGCTGGATCTCGTGCTCCACTTCTCTCTTAGGGGGTAGCCCTTTAGGCTCTCGGAACACGTCCTTGTATGCCTGTAACAACTCCTCCAATTGTTGTTTTTGTTTCTTAGTACACCCCTCTAGGGATGCCTTGCCTCTTATTGACTCCTCTACAAACTGATTTTCTCTTAAAAACAATAAAACATACTTCTTGCTGGAACTGATCAATTTCTTGGCTTGATTAGCACTTACCAGTAAAATTTTTGACTTGCCTTTGTGCGCGTTGATGATAAATGATTTTCCATCCTTGATGAGTTGGTACTGGTTAGCTCTCCTCATGAATATTGCATCACGCATGTACATGTATGGACTCCCAAACACGACTCCACATATATCAAGGGGAACCACATCCAGATCTACTTCATCAATAAAATTAGCACTGATAGAAAATCTAATTTTACACTATTTTGTTACCTTCAACTATGCATCCTTATGTACCCATCCCAATGGATATGGGTTTGGATGATCACGAACTTCCAGCCCCAGCTTCTTGACCAGATCCACTACAATGAGATTTCCCTACGATCCTGAGTCAAACAGAGCATCAATATTCATCTTCTTTACCTGTATCTTTGCATGGAAGAGTTTGGTCATTTCTTTCTCTTCCTATTGTTGAAGGCTACTTATATTCACCTCCTTCTACACTAATGTATAAAAGATCTTCTCATCCATTTCTGAGCTACTTTCAACTTGGTTTCTCGAATCAGTGGCCATGAGATTCTTCTTCTTATTATCTTTCTTCTTGTTCTTTAGGTTTAGCTATGGATGCAACTTCTAACACTTCTCCTCTGTATGGCCATCAATGTTGCAGTGGTTGCTAGGATCTTTGCACTGGTGTGTTGTGGTTATCCTCTTTTTATCCTTTCCCCCTTTTTTCTTATTCTTCCCATCCTTAGAAGCGTCTTGTTGTTCCTTTTGCTTCAATCCACTTGATTGCGCTCTTTTTAGGCCTATGTTCCCTAGGTACTGTGCCTGTACACAAGACTTGTCCACCATTTTTGGCTTGAACAACATCACTTTCTCACGTATATGGAGATGCAGTCCACCCAAATACTTGAGTAGTACATCTGGGTTCTTTGGAGAGATACCCAACATTATAGACATCTTTCTGAATTATGTGGTGTACTCCTACAAGCTTTGGCCCAACTTTTGCCTAAAGTAATGCCACCAGATCCATTGGTCTTCCACGTACTCAATGGGATAAAAATGTGATTTAATGAGGGTTTTTAAATCCTCACACTTAGCCATTGGAGATTCTCCCTCCAACCTCAGGGATTTCGTGTGGCTCTCCCACCAAGTCAGTGCATGGCCTTCCAATTTTAGCCGCACAAATGAGATCTTTTGCCCTTCCTCAATCTGATGGACACTTAAATAAACTTCCAGTTGTTGCAACCAATGGTTCAGCTTCATAACGTCGATCTCACCATGGTATAGCTTGATATCGACTTTTGCTTCCACTTTAAATAGGGATTGGTTCATGGCACTCGAATTGGTTTGATCTTTTTCGAGGTCTTTCTTCGGCTAGTTATCTACGTCTTCCCGATCCCCCTTATGATTTTTCCTTTGCAATTGAACCCCCTTCTTCTCTAAATATCCCCAAATTATTTCTTAGGGATGCCATGAGCAAGTTTACATTACAGTTTATATCTGTGACTTGTTCTTCGAGTTGTGAAAACCTCACCTCTGCAAGATCACGAGGTTCGTTTACAAATTTGTTTCCCATGATTAGGGTTTTACGATTTTCGGCCTTACCGATCTATATCCCTAAAATCTCCACAAAATACCCAAAGAAACCTCCTCTGATACTAAATGATCTGTAAACTACCGTGGATATTCCACTGGACAGTTCGTCACAACACATAGGATAATATTATATTAAAAAATCTAAGATTCTACACTATTACAGTTTTATTTAATTTCTAGATTTTTAAAATTAATTGTAATTAGTGCATGCATGTAAAATTAAATCAAGTAGAGAACAACAAAATAAGCTCATTGACACATAATACACAAGATATGCTCTCTTGGAAACCCTTTCGAGAGAAAACCCAGTTGGAAGGTGAGGCTGCTTCACTCTCTTTCTTTGTCTGGAAATATGGACGCAGATACAAAGAAGTAATGTTTGTGGTGCATGGGCTGCTACAGTGCACAACTCATCTCTATGTGCTCTACCTCCTATCTCTCCTGGCTATCTTTACTCAACTATGGAACAAAATTCTCTCGAAAGAATGGAATGCCTCTTCCTCCTAATGGCCCAGTTATAACACGGCCCAATAGCCTACTAGTGGTTGAGTTTGACTACATCAACTCTTAACTATAGTTACAAAATAGACTCTTCTAGAGTATTTTACATCAAAAAAACGTGGCTATCCCATTTTCTATGAATAATTTGGTTGACACAACATCCTCCCGAACTATAGGTGTGAAAACAGGAAGGTCAACTTCTCAGTGGCATAACTTTTGCATACGGACTCTAATTGACGCAATTCTTGCTCCACTGGAAAGATTTTTGTCTGTAGAATAACATGAAAAGGTAGGTCGCACAAGCAGAAAATTTTTACCCCCCCAAAAAATCATTTGATGCCTCAAAACGATCCCAAAAGGTTTCAGACCTCGTTTTGCCAAACTGGGTCCCACAGGTAAAAACAGTCCTGTGAGTTGATTCCTCCACTTTTTCCACTCCAAATACATCAAGATGGACGAGAAACTTTGTAATGATCCAATTAGGATCACTTTGGTTATGGACCTCATCATTGTTTGGTTAGTAAGTGAATGAATAATGAATGTATGACCTAATACATGATAATGCAGCTATTATGAGAGGGTTATCACACATTCTTGAAAAATATTAGACAAGTATGAAGTCCTTATGCTCAGGTGTGTTTATATGACCTGTAGATTATATGTTTGCCATATGTTTGACTAAATTTCTATCATGGTTAGGCTTGGTTAGGTTAAGTCCTTGATCAAGTTTTTTGTTTAAGGCTTTGTCTTGGTGCCATTTCTTGTCTTGGAAAATCTCATCAAGTTTTGGGCAATGACCTAGAGTCTAGCCCTAAAAAGGTGGCACAAATTTTACGGTCTCAAGCACTTAATTGGCTGAAAAAGACTACAGTCACACCCTTGCAATGGTTATGCATGCGATTGGAGGCCTACATTCGCATGGATGCAGACTTGTGCATGCAAATGGGAGTCCATATCAGTGAAATGGTAAGTTAACTTAGGGTTTGGACACCTAGAAGGGTGGTTTAGCCCTTGGGGGTACTGTAGCACCTGAGAAATGTCAGTAAGGTTTACTTTTGTCGATTCCACTTCCTTAAGGTGATCTACGAAGTTGAATCATATCATAGTAACTCCTCGTCACATATTTACCCCAGTGGACTGTTAAACTTGCATAAGTGTGGGAGGAGTGCATTACTCTTTAACTACTAATATATTAAATGTACATAATATGTATAAGAGAATCATTAATTAGTGTGAATGGAAAAGTTCCCCCAAGGTGCTTTGATAGGAACACCAGACCGATGTGATAGTACATTTCAAAGAGCATAGGAAATCGTGGAAATTTTTCATAACATTATTATGAATACCTTTGGTGTGCTAACATTATGGAAAGCACCACTCTTGAAGAGATCTATAATCATGCCAGTATTAGTGCGCTAACATTGTGGAAAATATTTTTTAAAATTTAATCCACTAAATATGTAAATGAAACGAAAAATTCACTTTCTTTGTCTCTTCTTCATTCACGAGGAATGGTTGTCCCATAAAGAAAGAAAATAAATTAATATTAAAAATGAAAAGAAATTAATGGTAGCAATAAATAAATTGAGAAGTTGGGAAATCTAATATCATTGAACAATGTTAGCTCCGAGGGTTAGCTTAATTAGTCAAGTCCCCATCGTTAAGCACCTTTGGAATTGAGATGTCACAGGTTCAATTCTCTTGACACTCTCTGGGTCAAGCTCCATGGTTGAACTGACAAGTAATGATACCTTCAGATGTATCTACTTTGTATAAATACTCCATGGGCATAGTGGTCACTGATCTCTAGGGCCTGTAAACTACATAAAAAATATATATCATTGAATAATATAGTTTTCATAGAGAACATTGAACATTATTTCTTGATTAAGTGTAAAGCATTAAGTCAATGTGACAAATTATTTTTCATTTTTTTCTTTTTTAAACCCTAATGTGGTGCAAAAACATATATTTCAAGTCGAGTGTTGTAAATGATATATGGCACAATAATAATATTATCTCACTATTTTTGAAAATATTGATATTTAACAACAAAATAGTTTAACCTATAGTGGTGCACTAAAATGTATACATAAGCACTAATGAGTTGGTCGGTGTATGGTGCACCAATAGCATTTTGTTTTTTGTTTTTTTAATAGAATTTATATTTTATAACAAAAATATTTCAACCTACCTTTCTTATTGTGGTGGGGTGATGCACTAGTGTTGCCATTATGGGTTGGGCACATTATTGTGACAATATGAATGAAGCACACTAGAAGATAAATTCCACTAAAAAACCTAGCCACCCGCCTCTATCAAAAACCTCTACTATAAATGGAAAAGGGAGAAATTTTTTAAGGAGGTTTCACAAAAACCTCTGCTAAGTGGTGTTTTCCTTGTAATGACTAGTAAGCCTTCTCCAATAAACACATTATATGTATTCTCAATTCATCTTGAATGGCTATCCTAGGACATTTTCATTTCTCAACACAATCTCATTGTCATTTTTACCATCACCCACTTGAATGGTTAGCTTGTGAAATTTTGTAATGTGCTCTTTGACATTGAGATCCCCTTTGTAATACCCTAGTTCTAATTCTTTCAACCATTTTGTAAATAAGTGGAAATAATGATGGAAATCAAGTTATACAAATGATGCCATGTGAATGAAGGAAATTTCCTATATAAATTCTAGTGTGAAGCACAAGGCCAAGGCCTAGCTAGTAAACATCTATGCGTTCACTTTGATAAATGTGCTTTTTCTATACCATGAGGTGAGATTTCCATGGTATACTCAAGATATGTCAATATTATTTCAAAAATTCATATAAAGGTCTAAGGTTGGATATTGATTCCACTAGTGGGGAAGAGGAAAGGGGGGCCAATGGGATGGAAAATAATTCTAAGTTGTCAAAGTCTCCTAACCCTCATATTTTCACTAAGTTCTTAATTAGAAATGATAATCAACAACCCTTGAATGTAGGTGGTGGTTTATGGGGAATTTTACCTTCCATAGTTATGAAAGCATCTGAGTACAAGTAATGGGGATCGTAAAAGACTCCATTCTTATAGGATTTTGAGCCATCTCTTTTCATGTCCCCTCTCTTCATTCATGCATTCACATGCTACACTAGAGAGAATTCTCATTTGCCTCATTAACTAGTTGAATTGTTCTCCATACCCATGCACCTTTGAGTTTAGGAACTACATTCTCATGTAGGTTACTCTAATTCAAATTTGCATATGATTAGATAGCTTCAAGGGAAAAGAGGTTATGAACCTAAGAAGAGAGATGGAAGGTTGTTAAAAAGCATAGAGTCTAGATTAGTGAGAAGGCATTATCATTCCATATAGTGTTTCTCATTGAGTGCTTAAGAGCACTGGGATAAGTCTAATATATTGATCCTAAATGCAAACAACATATTAGACTCCTTCTACACACATTGAGAACATTAATGAGGGAGAAGAGTTTCAAAAAGGACTAGCGGTTAGATAACATAAACGCCTTAAAGTACATTTGAGGATTTTGTAGTGGAGAAAGAGTATATTCTCAATGTTATGTAGGGTAGTGGAAAGAAGTGCCATGGATACACTGGCTAAAAGGTTGCTTGGAGAGTTTTTTGTTTAACAGTTTTCTTGAGCCTAATAGTAATTGGGTTGGGTGAGTGACCTGAGTGTCCATGGCTTGTCCCCTTAACCATAGTGGCATCATAGCCCAACTTAGGGGTGGTATCCATAGAGGAATACCTATGTTGGGTGGAAATTACTAAGAAACAACCAATTCCTTGGACCAACTTATTCAAAGATAAGTTTTTTATATTTGCTATATTTTCCATATTTAATTCTTATTTATAATTCTAAAGTTAATTTGTGTTTGCTCGTGTGTTAATTGAAAAGGGATTCATGAATGATCTATGTTTCATGTTAGCTTTATGTAATAATTAAATGCATTGGGACTTGAATATCCTTATAGGTAGCTATATTCAACATCTCATTATGAAATCAAATTTGTATAGTGAAGGGTAGATTAGTTTGGCATTCATTTATGATAGTGTGATTGTCGGCCAAACGCCATTATTGGAAGAACCTTCAAATGGCCTTGAAGACTCCTAAATTCTAACAATATTTGAAGCTCATGGACCTTTATAAATCAAGCCTTCTATTGAGTTTGAAGCCATGACTTTGAAATTGGTGGCTACTTTGTCCTCTATATCTTGAAAGAAGTACTTGAAAAAAGGCTCAATTGTTTTTTTCATCGGGTGAATCTTTGGAAATAGATTTGATCTTTCAAGGTAGCCCAATGGTCCATTGAGGCATTTCAAAATATTTTCCTTCAATATTTGAAATAGGTTCAATGGTTCATTGAATCCTTTCAAAAAATATTCTTTTGAAGAGGCTAGATGGTTCATCAAGACCTATCAAAAGATGTGTTTTCATTCTTTCAAGTAAGCACAATGGTTCATTGAGGTATTTTCAAAGATGCATTTTTTAGCATTCAAGGAGGCATTTTAAAATATGTTCTTTCAATCTTTTGACGGATCCTTGATGAACCATCAGGACTTTTCAAATAGGTTCTTTCGAAGAGGCTTGATGGTTCATTGAGGCCTTTTGAGAGATGTTATTTTTAAGAGGCCTAATGGGTTATTGCAGTCATTCAAAAGACATCCTTTTAAAGAGGCCAAATAACTATTTTTTGAAGGATGATTCAAGGCAATCTTCATATGAGGCTTAACAAGCTTTCTCAGCAGGGTTGATAGGTGATGTGGGTGAATACTTTTGAATCAACTAAGTTCAATTCATTCAAAGGAAAAATGTAATAAGTCATTCAATATAGTTGAAAATAAGAGGTAAAAGACAAAAAAATTACATGGCACTCCCACAATAGGGATATAAAAGGGGATGAGTAACTAATAGAGTGGTATCAAAGCTCATGTTACATTAATGGGGCTATTATGGGAAATAAATATAAACGGACATCTCAAGCCTATAGTTATAACATTAACCAATATGGACATGGAATAAAAAATACACAAAATGTTATAATGATATTTTACTGGCATTTTTAAGCTAACAAGTTTATTATGATACATGATGTATATTGAGTATTGAAGTTTCTAAAATAAAGTGATAGAGTGGAATATAGTCTGTATCATAGGGTTGAGCATGTTGTCTTCATGCACGATGCACTGAACACATATGGTTATCAAGCATATATCATCAATGAAAATTGAAATGGGAGGAACGCAGAGACTAAATCCAAAAGACTTGGAAATAAAGAGACCCCTCTAGATATCATAATGACCCTAAGGAGCTTGAGAGTAGAGCTTCAACATTGTAGAGTAGATAATGAAAAGTTAATCAAGGCTTAAAAAGAATAAAACTAGTTTAATGTTACTATGCCATGAAGTTTGATATATATCCAAATGTAAATGCATCATGGACTATAGTCAAACAATGGTGGTAGGAGAAGGGATAGCTCAAAAAAGAGATCATGTAGCACCAAAAGAAAGAACTATACTTATGGGAATTATACACCGATAGATCCCTCTAGCAATGAATCATCTACATTTTGAGATTCATTGAGTAGTTTGAAATTATATCCTTGTAGGAAAGAAAGAAGGGGGCATTCATGGACAAATTGTTGGGAGAATTCTAGAAAGAAAAAATCGTACTTTTGATGGGGACATAAAGTCTAGTTAGGATATTGAGGCTTAATTTCTTGATTTCTTGCAATGAGAAAGTATTTCCAAGTCCACAACTACACTTGAAATGTGAAATCCAAAGTAGCCATATTCAACTTGAATTGAAGAAGCATTAATTTGGTGGGAACATCATAGGAAAGTCAAGAAAATAGGTAAGAAGAAGATTTTATGGAAGTAATTTAATAAGTATTTTCAATAGAAGTAACTCTTTGGCTTGTGCTATGATGATTAAATGAATAAATAAATCATGAGCTCAAGCCATGACATATATTCATAGATGTATATGTGAATAGATTCTTGGAGTTGTTGAGATATATCAAGTACGTCAATATGATAAGGTAAAAATATAGTACTTCCTAAGCGGATTACCTCAATCCTACATTAACATAATTAAGTTTGATGAATCATCAACCCTAAGTGTGGTAATTAGAAAGGATAATTATTTCTATGAGCAAATAAGTTGGAAGTCCATAAGCCGTGGAAGGACAAGAAGGAGAAGAGGTTTGAATAGAGAAAGAAAGGATTCAAAATTCAACCAACAAAGAATGGAGCTTAGCTAAATCAATCAATGTGAAAGAGGCTAAGAGATCGCATTAATTGTTGGGGATGTGGAGAAGATCATGTGCGTAGATGTTTTCCACATAAAAAGGAGAAAACAAAGAATGCTCATAATTTTAGGAGGCTAAAACTATTGAGGATGTAGCAAGAAATGTTTCTAGGATTTATGTTGCACCAGAAAATTACCAAGAAAATCACCAATCAACCAAAATTGAATATCAAGAAAGCAAGATACTTGGTATTTCTTTGTGAGTTTGACATTAAAATCAAACATATAATGGGGAAAAGAGATGGTCATAGATGCCCTGGGAAATAAATGCATGTGATGCATGTGGTGAACATCGACATTTATAAATCTAATTTGATCAGAGTGACAAAGTTCCTTGCTACTAATGAACATGATGTCCAAATAAAATATGGACTAGCCCATAAGAAAGTATGGAAAAAGTATGAAGGTTACAGAATAAGAATGATGGAATTATTACTTACAAGGATAGAATGAATATTCCCAATTCAGTGAAATTAAGGACCATCATCATGGATAAAATTCATTACAGATCATATATGGGTCATCCAAACTACCAAAAAATGATTGCTACAACATGGAAGCAATAGTTTTTGGCACGTAAAGAAAAAATAAATGCTAGTAAATACATTACAAGATGTATGGAATGTCATGAGGTTAACGTTAAACATCAAGATCCAACATGTTTGATATATCCCTTTCTACTTCAGGAATGGACATGAGATATTATAACAATGGACTTTATTATAAGACAGTCAAATACAATGAAGCAACATGATGACATCATGATTGTAGTAGATAAATTGAACATTGTTGCACATTTCATTCCCATAAAATCTACTCATAAGGCAATAGACATTGTGAAAAATTTCATGAGATAATTCTTCAGCTTGCATGGATGACCTATAACAATTGTATTAGATAGATTCAAAATTTACTTTAAATTTTGGAAAATACTTTTTGAAGGCTTGGGCACAAAGTTGAATTTCAATACTATATACCATTTCAAACATGTGGGAATATTAAGAGCATAAATTAAGTACTTCCAAAAAATATTCACGTGCATGTGATGGATAAGCCATCCAAGTGGGAATATTATTTATACCTTGTGGAGCTTTCACATAACAATAGGCATCAAGTATCATAGAAAAGAGTTTTTTCAGGCTCTATATGGCAGAAAATGTAATGCTCTAGTTATTAAGGGATAACTACGAAAAATAATGTTACTTGAGTAAGAGATTCTCAAGGAAATGGAGCAAGACTTTGTTATAATCATGCAAAATCTAAAGTTAGCATATGATTGGAAGAAAATTTATGCAAATAAGAGCATGGTGCAAATAGAAATTAAAGTCGGGGATCATGTTTACCTTGGCATGAAACTGAGGGAAATTTTCTTGAAGCTTAGAAGTTGTGCCAAATTGGAACCTCATTAATGTGGCTATTTGAGTTGAGATGTTATATAAGATAGGGCTAGATTTATATAAACATGCATTTCCTTCTAGGATTAAATCTCTCAATGTTTTCTTTGTTCCTTTTCTTAAGATGTGTACATGATCCTAACCATGTGATTGTTGGGTTGTGATCTAGGAGTAGCCAGGGGAAGATTTCTAGGGAGAGCCCTTGTGCACCCTCAACATGTAAGAGACATTTCTTTGAAATTAAGGCATTATACAAGTAAAGGTTCAATGGAAGCACTTTGATGCAAATGTGGCTACATGGGAGCTATAGGATGTCATGAAGGTGCCATATCCATTTTTGTTTTAATCACAAGTTACACTAAGGAAAATGTAATTCCAAGGGGGATGGGATGTAATACCATGGTTTTGACCCTTTGGATGATTTGGATGAATTATTACATCAATGAATATAATGATGAGAGTCAAGTTATATGAATTAACCCATATGCAATTGATGCAAATATCCTATATGAATTCCAAGTTATTGTATCCCAAGGGAAAGGCCCCTTTAATGAATGTTGAAGCATGCACTTCAATAAATATGTTTTCAATGTCATGAGGTAGGCTTGCAACAATATACTTGAGATATGTAAATATTATTTCAAAATTAATGTAAAGGTCTAAAATTGCTTATTGAGAGAATGAAAGGGGCCATGAGTCCACTAAAGCAGAAAGACGAAATATGAACAAATGGGATGACAAATAATCCTATGGTGCTTAAGTCTCATAACCTTCATATTTTCACCAAGTGACTAATTAAAAACCTTGACCATTAATCATTCAATTTAGATGCCCGTTGGTGGGGAATTCTAACTTCCATAATTATGAGAACATGGTGGTTGAGTATAATTTATGAGGAGTGCAAGAGACTTTATACTTATAGGAAGAAAAACCATCTCTTTTATCTTGCCCTCCATTCATGGAAAAATTTAATTGACCAATCTATTGGCTCATTCCATCTTAATATCATTCATTTGGTTGTATTCTTCTTCAAAACTTGTTCATCCATTCCCATGCTACATAAGAGGGCATTCTCATTCACCTCAATAACTGGTTGAATTGTTTTCCATTACAACACACCACTTATTTTGGAGTTGCATTCTTATGCAAGGGATTGTGATTTGAACTTGTAATGGTGAGATAGAGTTGAGGAAGGAGATACTATGAACCTAAGAAGAGATATGGAATGCTACAGACAAACATAGATGCTATATTGATAGTAAGGCATTCCCATTACCAATATAAAATTACTCATTGAGTGCTCAAGGGCCATTAGATGACTTTATTGGGTTGATCCCAAAGATAGATAACATATTTGACAACATTTTCATGCACTGAGAACACAAATGAGGGAGAAGAGTTTTATGAGGGACTATTGAGTAGAGAAATGAAAGGCCTTCTAGTACGTGTAAGGACTACTTAGCAAATAAAGCATATATTCTTGACATTGTGTGGGGCAATGAAAGGGAGTGCCCTAGTTGAGTTGGTTGGAAGGTAGCTTGGAGAGTTCTCTAATGAAGAAATTGGTCGAGCCTAAAAGTAATTAGATTCGGTGAGTGATCTAAGTTTCCATAGCTTGTTTCCCTCACCTTGTTGGCCTAATAGCCTAGATTAGGGGCGGTATCCATAGAGTATTGCCTACGGGTAGATGGAAAATTCCTCACCAATAACCAATTTCATTAGACCTATTTGTTTAAAGATGAGTGTCCCATATTTGTTATTATTTGTTCTATTGAACTTTTGTTTATAATTATAAAGTTAAGGTGTGTTTTCTTATGTGTGATTCACAACAGATTTCATAAATCCTTGATGTTGCATGTTATCTTGCCATAATAATTAGATGTATTCCTTTACTGGATTCAAATGAGCTTAGAGGTATTTAGATTAAAAATCTCATTTTGCATTCAAATTTAGATTGTTGAGGGAGTAGTATATCTACATTCATTTGTGATGGCATGACCATAGGCCAAACATCATCATTGCAAAACCTTTGAACTGACTTCAAAACTCCTAAGCTAGATGGCATTCAAAGACTGTTTAATTTAGGACTTTTGTTAAATTTGAGGTGATGATAATGCAGGCTAGTCCAACCTTTAATGTTTATACCTCAAAACACGTATCTTTGAAAGGCTTAATGGTTATGTCATCAAGTGAATCTTTTGAAAAGGTTTGATCTTTTTTAAGGAATCCCAATGGCTTATAGGGACCTTCTCAAAGATGATATTTTGAAGAGGCCCAATGGTTCATCAAATCCTTTTAAAAGATGTACATTCAATCTTTCAAGGAGGCTTGATGGTTCATTAAGGCCTTTGAAAAGATGTGATTTTGATCTTTTGAGAAGGCTCAATGGTTCATTGGGGCCTTTTGAAAGAAATTCTTTTGAAGAGGCCCAATGGTTCATTGAGACCTTTTGAAATATTTTCTTTTGAAGAGGCCCAATGGAATATTAGGGTCATTTGAAATGTATCCTTTAAAAGGGGCCTAATGGGTGCAAATTTGAAGGATGAGTCGAGGTGATCTTCAAATTAGGCCCAAAGTTATTTATGAGAAAAGACCAATGGCCAACTTAGGCGAATGATTTCAAATTACATAAGGTAAATCCATTCAAAGGAGGGGGGAAATGCTATAAGGGATCCAAGCCATTGGAAACGATGAGGAAAAATACAAAAAAAACACCCTACTCCCTCAATATTAATAGAAAAGGGGATGGGTACATGACACCCTTACAAAAGAATTTTCATCCCCTCAATGAAACTTACTAGTAAATGATAGGTAAAAAAAATTCTTTGAGCTTTGAAACCAAATGTTCTAAGATTAGATATTTTCCTTCCTCTTTCTCACTCTTTATTTTGTAGATGCTCTCACCATAAAGTTGCATGTCTTGTTAACTTAGTACATGAAAATTTTGCATGTCCAAGATCCTCAGTTTGTTCATAGCCAAAAAATGTATCCATATGTTTTACCCAATCCACCAACTCATTTCGATTGAGACTCCCAAAACACAAAGAAATATCCATCCTTGATGTGTTGCCTACTTTATTCAGGCTGAAAAAAAATTGTCACTCGTGCCTTCATCTTTTTATTCTTTATCTGCCTCTTTAAATATATTTCACTTTCATACACAAAATTATTTCTTTTATATGTAATATATAATTCTTCAAATCTTTCTCACAATATTTACAACCAACCACTTAAACTTAATCTTATATATAGCTTCTTATTATTCTCCTTCATATTTATCCTGGTATGAAATCAATTCCTACCCCTTTCACAATAACTTTGATACCTTATCACTAATTTTTTATAATTATATAAAATTAAAATATAGTATCATAAAAAAATTCATAATATAAAATTACTAATATAAAACATATATCATATCATACACGATTATTTATAAAACTTAATAATAATTCAAATTAAAATCAATTTTACGATAAAAAAATATTAAAAACATTAAAAGATATTTCCATACCATTGTAACCCTAACCCTTCCCTACTTACAAATTCACCCAAACACGACTACTTTTTTTTTTTATTCTAAATTTAAAACTTTTCAATATAATATATAAAAAAAAATTAATTTCAATTTATTCAACACTTTCATTTTAATATATATAAAATTAGCAACTACATGACTTTCAATATTTTTTAACTATATATCATCTTTTTATATATTTATTATAATTACAAATAAATATAATTTTCATCATTTCTTCATATAACCAATTCTCGTACACTTATTTATATAGATATAAATATTAATATCATATCTTCTCGCAACCACTCCTAATATGTTTGTTTGTCATCCATTTGAAAAGTGTATAGATGTTTCAATTTAATTTAATTGAACAAACATACTCTTACATCACTAAGCACTTTTATGGAAATACACTCTTATTCCATAACACTTTTATTAATAAAAGTAAATATATATTAACAATTACTTTTAAAGGTGCAAAGATACACCGAAGGTATAGAAAATTCGGGAAGATTATATGGCCAAGGTTTGAAAAGATTTGTCTTTCATCTTTGTGTTTGAAGTAGCAAGTTTTGTGGTTAATGAAATATCACCAAAATATGTGAATTGCTCATGCAGTTGTAGTCCAAAATTTAAAGATTGGGAATGTAGTGCCCCAAAAAATTGCTACTGGACATTTTAACCACAAAGGGGAACATCATTCCTTCATCATTACAACATTTTATATTTTTTTGTGCACTTATCTTTAGTGTATGTTGCAACCTCATCTCTACTATGGTTTATCTCCATTTATCTCAATTTTTTTTTAACATTATGTCTTGCACTTATCTTTAGTAAATGTTGCAACCTCATGTCTACTATGGTTTATCTCCGTTTATCTCAATAAAAAAATTTTACATTATGTCTTGTTTGTGTTCGTAATTCATTCCTACTGCCAGAACCATTTTCAAATCCCTAATTTCAATGACCTTTTTTCAAAGTATGCATACTCCTACTATCTTAAAAACAAAATAGTTCTTTTTTCAAGGTATGCATACTGCTACTATCTTAAAAACAAAATAATTCATCATTTCCTTGTAATTCTTAAAACAAAGAGATAAATGATTATATTTAAATTGTAGCATCGTGAACCTTAGCTCTAACCTAAGAATTGTTAATCAAAAGCATGGATAAGATTTGCCCCTGTATTCAAGTGAAATTCTTATTATTGAATATATAAAAAAAACACTTTGATTGCTAATTCAACACCTACTATAAATGGGTGGGTCTTCTGATAGCGCTATGTATGTGAAAGTGAGCATGGATGGAGCCCCCTATCTCAGAAAGATGGACCTCAAAATGTACAACACCTACCATGATCTAAGATAATAATGGTTATCTTTATTTTATATTAATGGTTCTCTTTATTTTTTTGTTATATTCCATTCGATTGCTTTAAAAGAAATTCCATTGAATCAGAAAATGCTCAAATGATTTTAAATGTGAATCCGTGGTGTAAAGAAATTTCATTGAATCAGAAAATGGTCAAATGATTTCAGGGAAATGTGGATCCCATGGTCTAAACGAGAATACATTTTACAATAACCAAAAACAATACATTCTTAATATCTAGTCATGCATTCTCCCAAGTATTTAAAAAATTAGTTAACATTACCTTATTGGACGAAAGACTAAACACATCAAATTATGACTTAGTAATTTATATTCTTTGTTTTGTATTACTTGCATAACTTAGTAATTTATATTCTTTGTTTTGTATTGCTTACCAAGTATTTTAGTTTTTTATGTATTTTTTTATATTTGTTTGAGCTAGAAAATATCAGGGCTAACTCCACGAATCCATAAAAATTTAAAATTAATAAAATTAACTAACAAATTGGGTAGAAAAAGTGGAAAATCCCATGGTAACAAAACATTGAAAAGCATTTTAATTTGTCCACCATATGAAGTTTACATGAAGTTTACTTTGATGAATAATAATGAAAATCAAATAACATGTTGACAAATGGAATTTATAAATACTTTATTTGCATGAATATGTTAGGAGGGAATATCTTAGATAATTATAACAGTAAATTAAAAATATATATTGTAATATATAAATTTGTTATTGAGTATTAATTAAAAAGTTGAAAGCTTTTATATTTTTCTATTTAAAAATAATTTATTGAATTTCAATAAATATAATTTAAAACATAATATTTTAAATTTCAATAAATATATTGATAACTATATCCAATATTGTTTTTACAAATTTTAAGTTTATATATAATCCAGTTTACCTTGAATATCACCATGTAAATAAAAAGAAAGCCACACTCAACAAATTTTCGAGTGATGTATTAAAAATAGATTATATTTTTTCCCTGGAAACCTGCAATTGTTGGTTGTTGGTTGGCGCCTTTGTTCAAACTCAAGGACGAATTCCTCAATCCTCATCAATTTGATTCTTCCGGGATTTATATTCTTTGTTTTGTATTGCTTTCCAAGTATTTTAGTTATTATTATTATTTATTTTGTTTTTGAGCTAGCAAATATCAAGCCTCAAGTATAACTCCACACATCCATGTTCTCATTGTGACCAGAGAGCTCTGGTCTGGCTAATGTGATCTGTATCTCTGTAATCTATTTTCTTTGTATATGTGTCTCATGTTTGCAGTGCAGTTTATAGAATATATCTTTGGTATTGTTATTTTTATAAGAATTTTGTTTTATGGAATATAATATTATATACATAAAATTGGATTTGAATCAGACATTTTTGTGGGGAGTGTGTTTTTGTTGACATGTATTTAAAATGTGAATTTATAAAAAATGCACGTTGTGTATTTAATAAAAAAAAATTACGAGATGTTGTCCTATGGAAACGAATGATTGCAAGATATTCTCAGGAGGATAGTGAAGATTCTGTGAAATGCAACCCACAGGCGTGAAGCCAAACCACTACACCTTTACGAGCGTCCTCGGAGCATGTGCAACTATAGAACAAGGTAGACAATGCGTGTAAGGTTTTTAATAATATTTCCCAACCAAATTTGGTCTCATAAATACCATTCTTGTTGGATATGTGCAACATGGACTATACAAGGAAACCCTTGAACTCTTTTTAAAAATGCAATCAACTGGAATGAAGTCAAACCACATCATCGTGCCCCCCATTTTCTTCGGAACCTCAACAAGTTACTGCGGGCAACTATAGGATGATCACCAAGAGCTGCCAATTGTGGACGAAAGCCTTTACCTGTCCTGCACGGTGTGCACAAGTCAAAGGGAAATTCATGAAGACAGACGGTCAACGCGCAGTTTGCGCAACGTGCTTTACAAATCTGAATGTGGAAACAGTGACACTTGTTTTCTTGAATCAACGGTGGAAACCAAAAGGGTAGACTACGGTGGGCAGTGTTGAGAATGCAACAAGATGATGGAGCTTAGTGGAAAGAAGTCGCCTTCACTAAGTGGGCCCGCAGGCTATTTTTGGCACAAAGTCTATTTTTAGACTATGTCTATTTTTAGACATATGGATCATGGTCTATGAGTTGTAGTATGTTATTTGTGGATGATTGGTCATGTTGGTAAAAATAGATGGACTTCTATTTTTAGACATGTAGGCAGTTTTCTATTTTTAGACTGCCAGGGTAAAAATAGAACAGTCGAATATTATTGTCTCATAATAATATTTGGACTATAAACATTATCTTATCCTCTTGGAGCACTTCAGTTTGAGCTACAGATGTGGCACATGCAGCTGTCAGAAGGAAATACGCTTTTCTTTGTGGGTCAGTTGAGCTATTGCATGCAGGACTGCAGTTAGAACTCATGTTGTTGAGTTTCAGTGGAGTTGATTGTGGAGTTGATGGAGTTGTGTTCAGTTTGACTTGGTTGAACTAGTTGTATTTTAGTCTAACTAAAGAATACATTAGTGATGAGTTGTGTGAATTAAATATTAATTAATTCACTAATTATTAACTCATAAAGCAACTGAAGAATACATCAGTTAACTCAGTGCATGTACAGTTCAGTGGAGACAGGTGTTAGAGGTTGAGATTGCTATCAGTTGTGACTATAGTTGTGCATGATATCTTGCACAATCAATGGGATTGAGTTATGCCAATGAGGATTGCGCAGTGTGAGCCAATACCAAGGCAATTGTAGCTTGTACTCACATGATTTTCACTTTGGATTGTGCAGTGGACGCAGGCAAAGCAGCGGAGGAGATTTGAACCTGTGACTTGTTCGAATCTGAGCTAGTTTTGTGTGTAACAGGTGGAGATAATACTGAGTACTTGTGAGGAGTATTGTACTATGTATTGTTACATGTTCTCAATCATTATAATATACAGATAGTGTGGGGTTTTCAGCTGTATGCTTTCCCCGGGTTACATACTGTGTTAATGTGTGCATGCGATTGATGTTTCATTGTTTTTGATGTTGCTAAATTGATGATCAATGTAGAGGAGATTATGTATTGTGCATGTATTCCACAATAGTGTATAATCAGGATAATCCCTGTGAATAAGTGATTAATTATTCAAAATTCTACATGGTATCAGAGCTGTTGATCATTAGATCTATTATTCAGAAAGTGTTTACATCTTATTTCTTCAGGCAGAGTCTGTAATCGAGCCAGGTAGCCTCTGGATTCATCCTTCCTTTGGAAGGTGAGATATCTAGTAAAAGCCCATACAGTCAATCTCTGTACGAGAAATACTTTGTTCTCATGAATTCTAGATCAGAGGCGGTTGAGTTTGGAGCTGGTGGAATTCAAATTTGCAGCAGTGTTTTCTTGGTATCAACGTGGCAATGTCTTTCAACTGATTGCGATTGGAGTATGCTTTTGAGGGCAGCTCGAACTATATTGCATGGAAGGACAGGATGGAGGCAGTGTTAGATGATAACGGGCTGAAGGAGTTCATAGAGGCTGATGTCCCAAATCCTACTGATACTGCGCAGGTTGATGCTTGGCAAAAGAAGACAGCAAAGTGTCGAAGGATTCTGTTGGAGGGCGTGAAGGATCACATTGTGTCCAGCCTGCATGGAAAGGCTTCTCCATACTTGATGTGGAAATCGTTGACAGATCTATTCCAAAGCAAGAGTGATCAGAGGAAGCTGGCGTTCAAAGATAAACTCAGAAACATTAAATGCGAGAAGGGAGACAGTATGCCCAAGTATCTCACGAAGTTCACTCAGTGCAGGGATGAGCTGGGAAGTGTGGAGGTGACTGTCGATGATGAGGACTTGGTGAGCTTGGCTCTCCTTGGTCTTTCGAAGAGTTGGCATTCCTATCAGGACTCTGTCAATGGTCAGGAGAAATTGCAGGATGGGAGAGACTTTGGTGAGATCTTGTGCAGGAGGAGATCAGGCGGAATACCAGGGACGGATCTTCATCAAAGGGAACTGATGAAGAAAATTGCACTTTGGCTGCCAAAGCAAAGAAGGGGAAGAACAAGAAGGCTTCTCATTCCGGTGCGAAAGGCAAGAAGTAGGACATGTCCAAGGTGAAGTGCTTTCACTGTCACTAGCACGGACACTATGCCACTAATTGTCCACAGAAGAAGAAGAACAAGCACGTTGCTGGATCTGCAGCAGGAGAGGCTCTAGCCTCGTAGTTTGAGCTTGAATTTTCATTGATCGCATGCTTGGTTTCAAGTGTGATGGGATCGGTGTGGTTCTTGGACAGTGGTGTGTCTTTTCACATGACAGGAGATCGAGATTTGTTTTATGATCTGGAGGAGAAAGATCTTGGAGTGCACATTGAGATGGGCGATGATGGTAGATACAGTGCGACCGGTATCGGTACCATTGCCTTTGAGAGGGAGTCTGGTAAACCCTTCGTATTGAAGGAAGTGATGCATGTTCCAGGATTGAAGAAGAATCTTATCTCTGTGGCAATGTTAGAAGACAAGGGATATGATGTTGTTTTCAGCGAGGGAAAGGCTTTCCTGCGTAGCAAAGACAACTGGAGAAACCCGGAAGATAGGGGTTCGAGTGAGGAGCCTTTATCAGTTGCATGTAGATGGCTGCACAGCAATGGCATGCAAGGCAGAAGGATTGGTGAGCCGGGATGATGGCGAGCTGTGGCACGGGAGATTGGGTCACCTTCACCATGGAGCCTTGAAGATACTGTAGCAGATCACTACAGGGCTTCCTAAAGGCACTCTTGCATAGTCAGATCAGTGCAAGGGGTGTACTTTGGGAAAGTTTGTGAAAGCCACCTTTCACGAGAAGGATAGTCGCACCACGACGATCCTTGAGAGAATTCACACAGATGTGTGTGGACCTTTCTCAGTAGCTTCGACAGCAAAACACAGGTATTATGTGATCTTTGTTGATGATTTCTCTCGTAAGTGTTGGATCTTCTTCATGCAGAAGAAGAGCGAGACATACTCAAAGTTCTGTGAGTTCAAAGCACTGGTCGAGAAGGAGTCGGGGAAGAAGGTGAAGGCTCTTAGGAGTGACAATGGTGGTGAATACATCTTTGGTGAGTTCAAGGATTTCTGCAGTGCAGAAGGGATTCGAAGAGAGCTCATAGCTCCCTATAACCCACAGCAGAACGGGGTTGTTGAGCGGAAGAATAGAATGATCGTGGGTGTTGCACAGGCGATGTTGCATGATCAGGGCCTACCCCTTCACTTGTGGGTGGAAGCATGCAATACAACAGTATATGTGCAGAACCGTTGTCCTCACAGGATACTTGGCATGAGTACACCCGAGGAGGCTTATTCTGGTAAGAAGCCTGATCTTTCTCATTTAAGGATTTTTGGTGCTAACGTTTACATGCATGTGACGAAGGATGCCAGGAAGAAGTTGGAGCCGATCACAGAGGTTGGGATATTTGTGGGGTACACTGATACGCCCCACAACTATCGTGTGTATTTGCCAGACAGTGGCAAGACTGTTGTGCGACGGGATATAAAATTTCAGGAGGAGAAAGCCATGAAGTGTTCGCTTGAGAGGGAGCCACACTTGCATGCAGATGAGGAGCTATTAGTTCCTAAAGATGAGCTTCAGGACATGGATCAGCCACAGGATGAAGTTCATGGAGTGGAAGAGACCACTCATGCAGCGCCAACCATCAGAGGGCGAAAGCGCTTGACAGAAGCTGAGCGACTGGCTCAAGATGCAGAGAAAGTTGTAGGACCACCTACAGCCCAACGCAGGCAGAGACAGTCACCTGATCGGTACACTGGATACATGGCTCTTGTGAGCAAATGTGTTGTGACTGAGCCATCCTCTTTCGAGGAAGCTGTGGAGGATCCCGCATGGGTAGACGCCATGGTGGAAGAGTATGATTCGATTGTCAAAAATAGTGCATGGGAGATTGTCCCAAGACCGGAAGGGAAATCAGTGGTGGGTTCGAGATGGATCTACAAAGTTAAGCAGGCAGCTGACGGGAGTGTGGAGAAGTACAAGGCAAGATTTGTTGCCCGAGGCTTTTCACAGATAGAGGGGATCGATTATGAGGAGACCTTTGCACCTGTCGCAAGGTATTCTTCCATACGAACGATTCTTTCTCTCTCAGCGGAGATGGGGTGGCACATTCATCAAATGGATGTGAAGACTACGTTCCTCAACGGAGTCATTGAGGAGGAGGTGTACATTGAGCAGCCCGAAGGTTTCGAGATCTTCAGCAGTGAGTCGCATGTGTGCAGGCTCAAGAGAGCGTTGTATGGGTTGAAACAAGCACCACGTGCTTGGTACACACGGATAGACAGTTATTTCACCGGACTTGGATTCTCCAAGAGTGATGCGGATCCTAACCTATACCAGATTGTGGTGGAGGGTAAGTTGCTTATCATTGTACTTTATGTAGATGATTTGATTCTAACAGGTGATGAGCTGTTGATACTTTCATGCAAGGATGATCTTGCTAAGGAGTTTGAGATGAAGGACTTGGGCCTCCTTCATTATTTCCTGGGATTGGAAATTTGGCAGCGTAGTGATGGACTATTTGTTTCTCAGGGTAAGTATGCTCGGGAGATACTGGAGAAGTTCAACATGCATGGCTGCAAGCCTGTTGATACTCCTCTTCCTGGAGGTTGGAGGAAGGAGGATGCCACTTCAGCAGAAGAAGTGGATGCCACTGTTTATCGACAGTTAGTGGGGTTGCTTATGTATCTGGTCAATACACGACCCGATATATGCTATGCTGTTAACCAGCTTTCACAAGCTATGGTTAAGCCAACCAAGCTCTTCTGGAAGGCAGGCAAGCATGTATTGCATTATTTGAGAGGCACATCGAGATATGGATTGTGGTACAGACAGGAGGATGAGGTGAAGCTATGTGGCTTCACGGATGCAGATTGGGCAGGGAGCCCAACGGACAGAAAGAGCACATCAGGAGGGGTCTTCAGTATCGGGTCGACAACAGTTTCTTGGTACAGTAGGAAGCAGAGATCCATGGCACTCAGTTCAGCAGAGGCCAAGTATATGGCAGCAAGTTTGGTTGCATGCGAGGCTATATGGATGAGGAAGATCCTAGTCGGGTTGTTCGGTTCTCACTTGGAGCCTACTGTGATTTACTGTGATAACCAGAGTTGCATTAAACTCTCGGCTAATCCTGTATTTCATGATAGATCTAAGCACATTGACATCAGGTACCATCATATCAGAGATTGTGTGCAGCGGAGAATCATGTTACTTTCATACATTCCAACGGAGGATCAGGATGTTGATATCTTGACGAAGGTGCTCACTAGAAGCAAATTCGAATACCACCGAGGCAGGATAGGGGTTGCTGATAATCCATATCTTGTTGAGAGGGAGTGTTGAGAATGCAACAAGATGATGGAGCTTAGTGGAAAGAAGTCGCCTTCACTAAGTGGGCCCGCAGGCTATTTTTGGCTTAAAGTCTATTTTTAGACTATGTCTATTTTTAGACATATGGATCATGGTCTATGAGTTGCAGTATGTTATTTGTGGATGATTGGTCATGTTGGTAAAAATAGATGGACTTCTATTTTTAGACATATAGGCAGGTTTCTATTTTTAGACTGCCAGGCTAAAAATAGAACAGTCGAATATTATTGTCTCATAATAATATTTGGACTATAAACATTATCTTATCCTCTTGGAGCACTTCAGTTTGAGCTGCATATGTGGCACATGCAGCTGTCAGAAGGAAATACGCTTGTCTTTGTGGGTCAGTTGAGCTATTGCATGTAGGACTTCAGTTAGAACTCATGTGGTTGAGTTTCGGTGGAGTTGATTGTGGAGTTGATGGAGTTGTGTTCAGTTTGACTTGGTTGAACTAGTTGTATTTTAGTCTAACAAAAGAATACACTAGTGATGAGTTGTGTGAATTAAATATTAATTAATTCACTAATTATTAACTCATAACGCAACTGAAGAATACATCAGTTAACTCAGTGCATGTACAGTTCAGTGGAGACAGGTGTTAGAGGTTGAGATTGCTATCAGTTGTGACTATAGTTGTGCATGAGATCTTGCACAATCAATGGGATTGAGCTATGCCAATGAGGATTGCGCAGTGTGAGCCAATACCAAGGCAATTGTAGCTTGTGCTCACGTGATTTTCACTTTGGATTGTGCAGTGGAGGTAGGCAAAGCAGCGGAGGAGATTTGAACCTGTGACTTGTTCGGATCTGAGCTAGTTTTGTGTGTAACAGGTGGAGATAGTATTGAGTACTTGTGAGGAGTATTGTACTATGTATTGTTACATGTTCTCAATCATTATAATATACAGATAGTGTGGGGTTTTCAACTGTATGCTTTCCCCGGGTTACATACTGTGTTAATGTGTGCATGCGATTGATGTTTCATTGTTTTTTATGCTGCTAAATTGATGATCAATGTAGAGGAGATTATGTATTGTGCATGTATTCCACAATAATATATAATCGGGATAATCTCTGTGAATAAGTGATTAATTATTCAAAATTTCTACATGCAGTGAATCGATTCAAGAAGAAACGCCTTCGATGTAATTAAAGAAATATAAGAGGTTGATTTTAATTATCATATTTAGTCGTGTGATATTATAATAATAATAATTTAATTTTAAGGTTATAATTTATAATCAGTGTATGATATTTTTTTATTTAAGGATTTACTTTTGTATAAGAATTTAATTTTTATCGTTATTATTTAGTTTAGATTTATTTTAATTTTAGATTTACTAAGCATTGAAAGGGGTGAATTTTTTTTATTCTAAAAAAAATTTGCATATGAAGAGATTTAATCTTTCTCAACATTTGGTAGATCCAGATTTAAGATGGATCTACGCTAGTTTAATTTCCCCTTTTAAATGGGTTATATTCCACATGAATATCATTGGTCAATACCATGAACAATTTTTATTTTTATTATTATTTTATTTTGGTGTAGTCTAGCTAATAGACGATATAGATTTTTTCACCATAATTTTAACTTAAATCAAATAGAAATTTTTAAAAACTTGAATTTAAATTGTTTAATGGAGAATTTGAATGCCCCAAAAAATTTTAAAAGTACTAAATTCGTTTATACATTAAACTATATTCTACATAACTACCATAAATCAATATTATAAGTCATTTTTATTTTATTTTGACCAAATTAAAATATTTATATTACATCACTATTGTAATTTCTAATATACTAAATTAAATAAAACCTCTAATCTTCGTCACTAAACCACTTAATAACATCCGTAAGATTTAATTAAATAAAATAATAATAATTGATAAATGTAGTTTTAAATAAAATTTTACATTTTTAAATGTTATCTTTTGACTTGTAATAAAATACTTTTTTATTTCTCATTTTAATTTAACAATAATTTTGTCGCTTTCGCATAATAATATGGACGAGTGTTATTTCCATATAATACTAATACTTTTAAAATGCAATTAATTAAAATAATGATTAGGTTGATGTATTGTCGTGGGTGTGTTTTTCATCGACGACTATTATTTCATATAATAATACTCACACAATTCCATTAATTAAAAAAATGATTAGGCTGATATATGTTCGTAGATTGGTGCTTGAATGAGATTTTTTTTTTTTTGGGCAACAAAAAAATATATAAATAATGTTGTAGTCAATTTTTTATGTTTTGATTTTTTTTTGCTATGTTTTGTAGTTTGTTGTGTGGTTAATTGTGTCGGGTAGAGATGTGTTGGAATTATAAATTTGTATTTGAAAGTTACATGATATGAATATTATAAGAGTGATGTGTTGGAATTATAAGTTTATATTTATATAATATGAATATTATAAAGGTTTTTTAAGGTGGTGAATTTATTTATGCATTAAAAAACGCATTCTAAATTACCAAAAATCATGATCTTATTAAAAATTGTATTGTCTAATTATAGTGATAAAAACCAAAACATAAAATAGTTAGACTACACCATAAATATTTTTCCTACTCTTTTATTTGACTAATAGTTTAAATTATATATATATCACACGTGGTATTTTATAATTATAAATTATGTTATTATAATATATATTGTTTTTTCTTCACTCTCGATGAAACTGGGGTTGTAAGCTCTTTTCTTCAAGACATGGTTAGTTGATTTCAATGATAAATCTGATTGGCTCGAAGTCACCCTCGTGTGGGTTTGATTACCAAAGGTTCCCTTAATAATCTAGTTAAAGGAGGTCTTCAAGGATATTGGAAATGCCTTGGGATTCTTCTGTGTGTTGGAAAATGTAACTAGGTTTGGTCTTCATTAATGTATTTGAGTCATCATGTAATGTACTTTTCAAAAGAATAAAAAAAAAAGAATTATTATTATTATTATTATGACTTATTAAATCATGGGTTTCATGCTTGGGTCATCATGTTTTAGTCCCCATTGAGGAATTCTAGGATTTATTTTGAGTTAATAGAGCCATTATACTCTTAAAGAGAACCTTCTTGGGCTTTTGAATCATGTAAAAAGGTTAAGTATTGAGTCAAATATGAATTATGTTGTCTCCACACTAAGTCGGCCTTAAGACGGTCAAGACGACCTCAAAGAGAGCTATTTGACCTCACCAAAGGACTATAAATGAAGCAGTTTGAAATCCATTTGAAGCATTCACTCAACAAGCTAGGTCGATATCTCTTGAAGCTAGAAAAAGTGCGAAATAGAGGAAGGAAGAAAAGGAAGTGCGAGTTTGGTCTAAGAGAAGAAAAGGAGGAAGATCGAAATATTTGTGCATCTATCTGTCTCTCTCGTGCCCTGGTTTCGAAGATTGAAGTTCTCTTGTTAATTTCGTAGCTAGTTGTCACGTGTTGTTGTTGCCATATCAAAGTATAGGTCGAAGTTTTTGGTGTTGGGTGTTGTTGCCTCAAGAAGTCGTATTGGTTCAAGCTCGAAGTTCCTATGGAAAGATAGAAATCTCCAAAGCAAGGTTGAAGTTATTGGGTTGATGAAAGTGTTGCTATTGTTGTTGTTGCTACCAGGTCACGTAGGATCATCTACAAGAGAAGAGGAAGGTTGACTTGGAGTGGAGGAAAGTTTGTGTCAATGTCTAGAGTCTTGGAATGTCTTCGGAAAACTATCGAAGGAATAATTATTGATTGGGTTTTCCCCAAGAGAGGGGTTTTTCCTTGGCTGTGAGCCTATATCTGGTGTCCATTGTTTTATGTGCTATTACTTTGGTAATTGCTTGATGAACTAAAATAAAGAAGATATAAATAAACCTAATAAGAAGTCAAGAACATCACAAGTAATTATCAAGTATAAGAAAATATTTCTTCCTTTCTGATTTATAACATGGTATCAGAGCTTTGGTGAAGAAATAAGAAAATGCAGTCTCAAACACTTGATCAATGAATCATTCAAAAGGATTATTCAAGGGAAAAAATCTACTATCTTCAAAGACAATGTCTAACACAATCAAAGGAGAGAACAAACTCGAAGGAGCTTCAAACTACAGGTCTTGGAAGAAGAGGATTGACCTCATCCTTGAAAAGAACAAGGTTCTATACTTGGTCAAAGGAAAATTAAAGAAGCCTACAAATGACTCCAGTGATGTTGATAAAGTGAAGTTCATAAAATTAGAATTAGTTTCCATGACCCTAATGCTAGAAGGAATAAAGGACAATCTTGTCCCATTTATAGCCGACATTAATCATGCTCAATAAATGTATGAGGCCCTATCAAAGTTATTCACTATTAAGAACATTGGTTAAGTAACAAGCTTGAAGAATGAACTTAGGACCACAAAGATGACTAAAGAATACATTGTGGCCTCCATATTTGTGATGATAGCAAGAATCAGAAATGATAGTTTTGCCATTGATGAAATTGTTCCAGACAAATAACTCGTGATCATTGCTCTATTAGGATTACCACCAACCTAGGGTGCATTTGTTGCAGGACTTCACAGTTGCAAAGAAGCTCCCACTTTTGAAGAAATATGGATTGCCTACAATCAAGAAGAACTAAGGATCTCACTAGTTGTCAGTCCTGAAAGAGTTTCAAATGCCTACATTTCTCAACACAAAGGAACGAAATCAAAAGAACCAAGGAAGAAAGTACACATGTCCAAGGTAGAATGCTATCAATGTCATAAGAAGGGTCACTACAGGAGTGACTATCCCAACAATCCAAAGAATAAGAAGAGAGATGGAGATCATGCTAGCATTGTTGAAGAAGAAGATCCAAAGAAATCCAAACCCGAAGTATCTAACATCAGGGACTTAAACTACTAAGCCCTTTGCTTGTAGTCTTAGATATCCTATTTTGTATTTGTTTTTATGTTTTAGAATTTATAGATTTTTAACATTTTTTTGGAAAAGACATTCTCTTTTGTTTTTATAAGTTTATAGGTATCCCTCAAGCTTTGGAGGGAGCCCCCAACATCTCCCAAATATAAGTGTCTCATTTCCTTTCAGTTTTTAGTTTCATGTACTTAGTTAAGTTTTGATTATATTAAATATTAATCACCATTCTCCCTCTATTGTATTGATTAGAAAAACATCTGCTATATCCTCAGAGAGTATGGAAGAGAGCCAACCAAGACAAGGTTTGTCAAGAAAAAAGGTATGCCTTGAACTACAAAACATTGATTTCTTTATAATAAATGTTTATTCATTTGACAATCTATTACTAACATTGTTATGTCTAGCTATATTGAATCATAATGATTCTTGTTTTGGGTGATTCGTCACTTGATAAATCTACCCCACTCATATTCTTAACTGATTTTATAGAACCCTAGAAAGGTTCTCTAGAAAACCCTAACCTAAGGGTATGCTAATGTTAATGTTTGAAACCCTAAACTGCTTAGGGTTATTGAGAAATGCTATTTGAAGTTTTTATTGATAATGTCATGTTTGGGATTTTTGTATGATCAGGAAAACCTAACTTGTTAGGGTTGAATGATAAAGTCTAAAATCCCAAACCTTTGAAGTATTGGTAATTTTGGTTTTCTATGTTCTTATATTGAAACCCTAACTCATTATGGTTTGGTGGAATGTGTAAGCAAGACCCTTATAATGTCTTAGAAATGATTTCCTTGGAATGTGTGTTTGTCTGATCAAACCCTAGTCTAATCAAGTTTGTTGTATGTCTAACTCTTATTGATATTTGTGAAGTTGGGTTTGACTAACACATGATATGAAATGCCTATGCATGATGATGAAGTCCTAGAAGTATGATTTGATATGTTTATCAATAATCATGAATCCTAGGGTTTAGAACTAAGCCCTAGTCAAAGTTTGTTTCTCTAGCATGATAGTATTTGTGAAATTCTAGGGTTTTGGAGTTAAACCTTAGTAGAAGTGAAAATACCTGATGTGTGATGACAATGTGATAATTTGAGATTTGTGTAAGATTGTTGAAATCTGAATTTCAGTTGTGATTTATGTTTAATTAAATAAATATAGGGTTTGCAACTAACCCTGGTGGAATTTGTTCATGTTTATGACTAAGCTGTGATTGGTTTTGATTGATTAATTCTCATGTATGAAATCTAAGATTTGTATGAAATCTAGGATTTGTATGAAATCCTAGTGGGAAGTCTAACATATGGACTTTGAAAGTTGTTAGATGCTTTATAGGTCTATATTTGTTTGAATTGTTTCTAGGGCTTGTTATATGTTTTAGTAGGGTATATCATACCTTTTGGAAGAAACATTGAAACCCTATATGTAATAAAAGTTGTCATGAATTAGTTTAGGGTTTATGACAAAGTCCTTAGCAAGATGTTGAAGAGTATGTGTCTCTTGTTTGTAATTAAGTTTGGGTATCTGATATATATAAGGTTGAAATGCTTCCATAATTATGATATGGCTAACTTCATGCTTCTATAAATTTGGTTGTACTTGCTATCTAAGTTGTAAAGGTACACAATATTCAATATGGTGAAGGTGTTCATTAATAAGCATGATGTGAATAGTGATGGCAATGATAATTATGATGAAATGGTTGGAAGCCACAAAATATTCTCCGATGTTGAAGTAAAGATGTTGATCTCCCTAGGTTAAGAGGGAGCCTGAATAAGAAAGATCTCCCTAAGATTAAGAGGGAGCCTGGATGAAGGGAAGCTCCCTAGTTGAGAGGGAGGGCACATCATAGTTTTGAGTGGAGAACGCATTTTGAAATATATGTTTCTATATATAAAGTATGCAAGGAAAGTATATGACTAAGGAATATTATGTTAAATATTCGGTTGATAATCCTACTATGTTGAGGAGCAACATCTGTTGTTTGAAAGACCCCAAAGGTTTGTATTTGATTATGTACATGTGAAAGTATATTATTGATTAGGGTTGTGTTTTTTACAATTAAATCTCTCAAAGGTTTTGATAACATGTTGGTTACCAATAAATTTGATTAGGAGAGATTGGTTATCCTTAATCTATTGGATCAAGGAGTGTTGAGACTTTGTGAGTGAAGCATTGCCTGGGCGGGAATTTGGTCAACACTTTGTGTTGATGTATAGGTCTTGAAGTTGGAAAGGTGGTGTTCGTTATAGAGCTCTGTTTTTGGAAACACGCCTGGATCCTTGGGTTGATGGTTAGTAAGTAAGCCTGATAGTACCTAGAGAGGCTGAAATCTTGAGTCCATCTTAGTCCCACTTGGATAGATTGCCCTGGTCAGGAATCTAGTCCATGGCATTGTGGTGCCTAAACTATTGAGAGACCAATGGATAGATTGCCCGGGTTAAGAATCTAGTCCATGGCATTACGGTACCTAAAGTTCTTCATGGTTCATATATTTGAGATATTCCTTATACTTGTATATCACTAGTCAATATCGTGTTTACATGTGACAACTAAACTAAAATTGATCTTACAACCTATTATGAAGGAGATGTGATACTTCATGGAGCTCACATACCGTACTAAAAAAACACATACTAATAAAATAAATTATTTGATTTGAGTACCTCCATAGTTAAGAGGGAGTGTTGGAAAATGTAACTAGGTTCAGTCTTGATTAATGTATTTTAGTCATCGTGTAATGTACTTATCAAAAGAATAACGAAAAGAATTATTATTTATATTATTATTATGACTTATTAAAGCATGGGTTTCACACTTGGGTCATCATGTTTTAGGTCAAAGTCCAAATTGAGGACTTCTAGGATTTATTCTGAGTTAATAGAGTCATTGTACTTTTAAAGAGACCCTTCTTGGGCTTTTGAATCAGGTAAAAAGGTTAAGTATTCAGTCAAATATAAATTATGTTGTCTCCACACCAAGTCGGCCTTAAGATGATCAAGTCAGCCTCAAAGAGGGCTATTCGATCTCACCAAAGGACTATAAATGAAGTAGTTCGAATTCCATTTGAAGCACTCACTCAACAAGCTAGTTTGATATCTCTTGAAGCTGGAAAAAGTGTGAAATGGAGGAAGGAAGAAAAAGAAGTGCGAGTTTGCTCTAGGAGAAGAAAAGGAGGAAGATCTAAATTTTTGTGCATCTATCTATCTCTCTCTCGTGCCCCGGTTTGGAAGATCAAAGTTCTCTTGTTGATGGCATATCCAGTTATCGCATGTTGCTACTACTAGATCAAAGTATATGTCGAAGTTGCTAGTGTTGGGTGTTGCTAGCTCAGGAAGTTATATAAGGCCAAGATTGAAGTTCCTATATGAATATTGAAGTCTTTCAGTGAATATCGACGTCTCCAAAGAAATGTCGAAGTTGTTGGGTTGAAGAAAGTGTTGTTGTTGTTGCTGCAGCCGCAAGGTCAAGTAGGATCATTTGCAAGAGAAGAGGAAGGTTGATTTGGTGTGGAGGAAAGTTTCTGTCAAGGAGAGTCTTGGAATATCTCTGAAAACTATTGAAGGAAGAATTATTGATTTAATTTTCCCTTAGAGAGGGGTTTTTCCCTAGTTGTGAGCCTATATCTGGTGTCCATTGTTTTATGTGTTATTTCTTTGGTAATTTCTTGATGAAATAAAAGAAAGAATATATAAGTAAACCTAATAAGAAGTCAAGAACTTCACAAGTAATTATCAAGTATAAGAAAATATTTTTTCCTTTCTGATTTTCTAACACTATGAAGTCGATTCTTCCTACAAGTCCACTAGATATGATTGAATAGCTCGCATTTAGTTGGGTTTTGTTTAGCAAACAATATTTTAGACTCATATCCATTTAGTGAGGTGAGGACATAATCTGTTGGAAACTAGACTATGAGAGCATTATTTTTTGGAGAAAACAATGTCACTCTTATGGTCACTTGTTTATAGACTACACCCAGATGGAAAAGTGCAAAAAGTGAGTTAAGAATCCTATGGTCGTGACACCCCTATTCCCACCACCAAAGCTCCTACCCAAGATCTTTTGTCATCGAATGTTGTTTTCGCAGTGTCTCGGTTGGAGATTGACCAAGGCAAGATAAGTTGTGGACACTAGAAACATCCCTAGTCAATTGGCTCTAGATTGATTTCAGGTAAGTCAAACACCCCTTCCCCCAAACTTTCTCACTCTAATGAATTAGAGTTGAAATTTGGGATTTTAAGGGATTTAAATAATTCTTCTGATATGGGTTCTGGAAAATATATTTTCCAAGCCCTTCAAACTTCTTGGGCCCTTAATCATCCACTCTGATTCCCATCACCTTCCTTCAAATGGCTGCTTTACCCCATGTCTTGACCTTTCCCAATGTTTGACCTCTGGGCCCCCATGATGCCCCACCCATCTAGAAGAAAACCCCTCTTCCCTCTGAGCTAAAATATAATCTCATATCCAAATCCCAAATCCAAATCACACCAGCCCAAGGAGTAGCATGTGTTTTAGGTGCTTATAATGATCAGGACCTAAATCCCTCTCAATGAGGCCAAAATTCATTTCTATCCATTGCACAAAAACATGATAACTCATGGGTTTGATCTAGTAAGAAAAATTCTTTAATCAAAGCCCCTAGAGAAAATACCATGATGATCATTTTATCCTTAAACTATAATATGTTATCCAATCCCTCTCGAAAAAATGGCCACCAAGTGATTGATGGATACCCACAATCCATCAATCCTAATGCTTTAAAAGACAATGATGGAAGGAGAAAAACAATCAAATCCATTTATTTATCCCTCCTGGGTTGGGATTTCCTAGCCATTAATCTCTAGTGGAGGTTTGGAGGACCCCTTATAGGTCAAAGGAAAAACTATTTGAATCTCCATAACTCTTAGTCTATACATGCTAGGATTGGAATCTCCCTCCTCTCTTATGAATTAAATTTGGAATCGATGTGCCTCAATCTCTATTGGCCTTACTTGGATCAAAGACACTTTTGGGACCATTTTCTTTAAAATTCTTAAAAAATAATTCTCGTGTTGATTGGAGGGGATCTCAACTTCATGTTAGATGACTATGAAATTTGGGGCACAATTATGTAGTTTGATTTTTTTTTCCTCCCTACTAGAAACCAATGCATACTTTTTGCTAGATTACAGTATTGGTTTTGCTTTTGGTAGTATTAGACTCGAGTACTCAATATATGCATGCATAAATGTTGACTCTGTAAGAGATACAAGAGTGGTGGCAGACAAGAATCAATAATTACCTAAAGGATTGTTTCAAAAGAAATAGATTGTTGATTGTAAAAGTTAGAGTGCACTTCTTCATAAAAACACATGAAAGATTTATCAAAGTAGCTCCTGCTAAGATAAAGAAATTCCTCAACCATGTCACTAATGCGATAGACAAAACCTGACAGTTGACTCACACTAAAATTAACTAATGGAGGAATAGCAAACTTGCATGAGTGGCTTGAACAGATATTAGACTCCTTCTATGAGGAGCAAGCAATAAAAGAGTGAACTTCTATTGAAAGAATCAAAGCATGGTTTTCCGACGATTTCCACGATAACTTATTTTTTATTATACCTCCTTTGCTACACAAGTCTATCCTCGACAACAGAATTGGACATATAGTTGAATATCAACCACCCCTGCAAGCACCAATAAACTTCGACCAAAGTAAGAGGAAGGCCGACTGGGAGAATTTTCTCGATGCTCGGTGCAAAATCATAAAGGAAGCATGGGACTAATTTTGAAGCAAAAAAAAAAATTTGTCGGATTCACCCTCATCGGCTCACAGCAATTTGGTCGACAATGCAGGGGGGGTAATTATTCATGAGAAAATAAAACAAAGAAGTATATAGTAAATTTAAGAAGTCAAAATGATAGGAAAATGATTGATTACAAAGACACTAGAATAGTTCTTGGGGAAGAAACTTGATGGAGGACCCAAACATGTTTACATTAGTATAAACAATTGACCAATATCCAAGATATAGAAAGGGACAAGAGACAAAAGAGGCAACAAGAAATAAGGGTCTAGAACTTTAACCAGAGATTAAGAACTCAAGATCAAGATTCTAAAAGCAATGATGCACCAAAATCCTTTGATGGTAGTGCACAACACCCAGAGTTGAGAGGTGTAGCACCGCCTACTCTAAAAATAAATGATATTCTATAGCTAAGCCCTAGGAGGCATGTAAACAATATGGAAGTCGATGAATCTAGTCCAGCAATGCCCTGTTTCCCGATGGCAATAATATCAAGTCCTGATATCAAAGAATTCCTCCAAGCAAATACTTCATATTAATATAGAGCCATCCAAATTTTGGTATAGAAGAGATGAGCAGGGAAATTTGAGAGATCGACTTAAGATCGAAATTCTTGCAGTAAACCAAATTTTGCTACATAATCAAGAAAATGAAGAACTACTTCTCCACATTAAAAATCTCACAAACATACCCCTTACCACAATTGTTATATATTAAAGAAGAAGAAGACATAGGTTCAGATATCTAATTGACACAACCCTCTACGAATTAGTTCATCAGATATATAGACAAAAGGTGTCAAATTGATGACACATTGACAAATTTTGTAGTTATAGTCAAAGTCAATGAATAAGAAAGTACCCCACATGTAATGGTCTTACCATATTTTGAGACTGACAAGTCGGACCGATCGACCAGTCCTAAGGAAACAAAAAAGACTCAACCTCCTCCAACAAAAATGGGATTGAACCACATACCCCTTTATGAAGGTGATGAGGACCCAAAAAAACATTGGTTTGCTTGCAATAAGTTCTGGACCACTAATGATATTACTAACGAGGATAAACAAATTGCCTAGTTTGCAATAGCTCTTCGAAAGAGAGCCCTCACATGGTTCATGAAATTCACAGAAAACCAACCAAAAAGTAAAAATGATATCAAGACCAACTTCTTTTCCTTCTTTAAAGCGCAAGATGTTAAGCATCTTGCAGCACAAAAATTACAAGAAATAAAATAGTGTCCAAATGAAACAGTTAGGGAGTACGATAAAGGGTTCAAGGATTTTCTAAGTCAAGTCCCCTACATTATTTATGGATCCCTACTAGTTCAATGATATGTTTCTCGGTTGTTGTAGAAAATTAGAGGACCCTTGAGAACGCATGAAGTTCAAACTTGTTAAGAAGGCTTGAAAATGGCTTAGTGCATTGAGACAAATGATGAAGGGAAATAAAGTTCCCTAACAACTGACAACAAATTGGAAGAGAAAATTGAACAATTATAGCAGTCTTTATTGACATTATCCCTGCAGAAAAATAATCTTTGGTGCACTAATTGTAGAAGCAAAGGGCACACTAAAGACAATTGTAAATTTGTTGACTACTTTAGATAGGATTTTCATAGAGTCCAGACAGATACATACTGTGATGTATGTCATGTCATGTCAAGTCACAACACTAAATCATTCCAATACAATCTACAGAATGTCAAACCTAAATGGTGTGGCATTTGCGAGGATAACGGTCATTCTATGCAAGAGTGTTAGTTAAATGCTAAAAATAGGCCCAATTAGCATGTTGTCTATCATACTCATGCATCATATCAGTTTAATGACCCACCCATGCAAGGAGGAAGAGGAAATGATAGAGGTGGATTTGGTGGACATCGAGGAGGTTATAATGGTTGAGGTTGCGGCCAAGGTTGAGGTCGAAGAATATTATATTACTTTACATGTTGGCAAAAAGGCCACACAACACCGAACTTCCCTTTAAAAGGAAAAAATGATTTACGATTCTACAAAATGTGTGGCCTAGGTGATCCTTTAGAAGATTGCCCCAAAATTAGGTAAAAAATGTTGAATAAATGAGTTTTCAATATTTTTCAAATTGTCCCCAAGCAAGAGGTTTTGAACTTGAAAAACCACCATGTTTTCATCATATCAAGAGTGGGTCAAGAGAACACTCTAAGAAACCAACAAATCCTTTGACCTCCAAGAATACTGCCAAATATCTAGACATGCAACATCACATCAACACCAGAGAAGGCAGTCGAGTTCTTTTAGAATGAAGATGGTCAGCAGAGATCGATCAAGGATGTAATACTTGAAGAATTTATGAATTGTTTAAGGAAGAACAATCGGTTAGTCATTTAATTGAACTTCTAAACATATTAAAATATTGTGATGAGGAGATAAATCAATGGAAAAACTTGTCCCAACTCTATCAAGGTGAACACTTGGATGACTATGATCCCTAAGTCAAATAGGAGATAAATGGATACATGATCAAAAAAATTGTAGTCGATTTTGGCTCGCAAGTGAATATCCTTCCAAGGGATGGATAAATTTAGGAAGGTTGACTCTCCAAATAATGACCAGTTATCTCAAACTTGTAGATTAAAGATTAATTGATCCAATTGGAATAGTAAGACAAATTAAAACACCAATCATGGGGATTCCAACCCTCAAAAATTTTAAATTCATCGACTTAGTCGATGGAATACTTGTTTACCCATCTTTGGTTGGAAGAACGTGGGGTCAAAGGATGAATGCTATGATTCCCTGAAAAATACATAGAATTTAATTAAAAGAGAATATGAAAAAGATCGTAGTACCTCCTAACCCTCGCAAAGGGAAACCCTGGGTCAAACCCTAGGAAGATGACACTGAAAAAAGGAAGTTGTATCAGATACTGCACAAGGACAAAGATAATGTGAAGCCCAACGCTTTTGCAGAAATTTTATCAAGCTCCCCTCTCTCCATCAGTCAAAATTCAGACACCGATTTGTACAAATGACAAATCGAAAATTATGAATCCAAGGAAAATGAGTGCTAGTTGATAGAAGTTATTCCAATCAAGAATATCTTACTGTACTTTGCTACAGAAGCAGTACCTATCATTCAAAAAAGGAAACTTAAAGAAACTACAACACTATTTCCTTTCAACTTAAGCAAGGATTCCAGTGACAAACTCAGAATTAAAGAATGAGCTTCGCATATGAATCACGTAGAACAAGTCACCAAAGTTATCAGAGAACAAGGAAGAATGAAAATCTTATTCCAGACCTTAGTAGACAAGCACCTTGGTAGCGTGACACCCACACTTCGTGACTTCAAATATAGACAACAACAACTTATTTTATAGAAAGGTTTGGAGGATGCAAATTGTCGGCACAAGTGAACATCCCAGTGTTTAAACATGGACAAGACCCTATCATGCATGTACAGAATTGTGAGTTGGAATGGAAAATAATCGAGTACAAGGATGAAAGAGTGTGGACACATATGTTCCCCAACACTCTTGACGATTTTCCTAACAAGTGGTGTAAGCTAGAAGAAGCTCAAGGTTAATAATTACAATGGAGTGAGTTAAAAAATAAATTTATTGAATATTTTGAATTCTGACCAAAAGAGAAAGCACTAGTTAAGGTAGCTCACCAAATTAAATAATTTTTTAAAAGTAATTCTTCTACTTCACATAAATAAAAAGGCCTTCGACTAGATGGAGGCAAAGATAAAGATCAAGGAAGTCGATATCTCAAACAATGACCAACCAAAAATGACTTGACTCAACGATTATTGGTCAAACTGACAAACAACATAATTCATCAACTTTCTCAAAGAGTATCATGATGTATTTTCTCGTGAATACAAATATCTCAAAGGACTTGTCAAATAAATGGGGAAATGAAAATTGACCTCATTCTAGGAGTAAATCCAAGAAAGAAAAGACCTTTCAAGCTTGCTCACAAATACAAATCGATTGTACAAAAATAGATAAAAGGAATGCTAGTTGTTGGCATCATCTATCCCATTGGAAAATCGAAATGGGAAAGTCCCATGGTTGTGCAAACCAAAAAGCTTGACTCAACTAGACTAATAATATGCGTAGATTTCTGCAAATTGAATAAGTTAACAACAACTCATCCATTTCCATCACCATTTGCAAATGATATCATAAACAAAGTGGCAGGTCATGAATGTTACTCATATACAGATGGTTTCTCAGGGTACAATCAGGTACCCATTGCAAAACAATACTAAGAAAAGACCACATTTGTTATAGAAATTAGCTCTTTTGCATATAGAGTAATGCCTTTTGGTCTTAAAAAGCACCTGCAGTCTTCTCGGGAATAATATTAAAGGCATTCCTAGAGTTTTTTTATAAGACAATGGTAATGTATTTTGATGATTAGACTATCTACATGTTTTTAAAATATCATACTTAATGGATAAGGATGATGTTAAAAAGATGTAGACAAATCCAATTGTCTCTAAATATTAAGAAATGCATCTTTGTTGCTATTGTCATAATACTATTAAGGCGTGTAGTATGCAAGGACGGGATCAAATGGGATATGGAAAAAATCAACGTGATCCTCGACTTGAAACTCCCTATTAATAAAAAATTGATTAAGATCCTCTTGGGGCACATTAGATATTACATAAAAATCATTTGGCACTACTTTGAAATTACTTTCCCAATCAACAAATTGCTAGATAAGGATGTTTTGTACATAGGACAAAAGAATGTGGTGAGTCATTTCAATTACTTAAAAGGAAATTGGTTGAAGCACCTATCTTAAAGTTTCCTGACTGGTCTAAGAATTTCCTTGTACACATCGATGTGTCCAATGTCGCAGTCGGGGTTGTTTTAGCACAACCAGACAATGATTCCATAGACCCACCCAATGTGTATGCTAGTTGAAAACTAAACAAAGCATAGAGAAAATATTCGACGACTGAAAGAGAAGCATTCACCATGATCTTTTCTCTCCATAAATTATGCCACTACCTCCTCACAAATCCTTTCCCCTTTTTTACGTATCATTAAGCTCTGAGATACCTTTTCAACAATCCAGTCCATTAGGGTCAGATCTATCAATGGATTTTGATATTCCAAGAATTTGAATTTGAAGTAATACTCTAACCTAGTAAAAAGAACATTGGGCTCGACCATATGTCCCGACTGGAGATAGGGGAGGAGTCCACAGATCTCGAAGATGGTTTCCCTGGTGCTCATTTATTCAAAGTAGAAGTAATCACTATGTAACTTGAAGAAATTTCCCAATTTTTACACACAGGGAAAGAACATAATGGATTGTCAAAAAGAAGAAGAAGACCATAGAAATTAAAGAAACACCATTTTCTTTGATGAGTGGCCAGTTATATAAGTTAGGAACTGAAGAGGTGCTCTGAAGTTGCACGCTATAACATGAAAGGGAATCTACTATTGAAGAATCTCATAAAGGAGGAGTTCGTGGGAATTATCAAGGAGACATAATTGCAAAAAAATCCTTCAAGCTAGATTATGGTGGTCGACTCTATTCTAAGATTGTCAAATAAAAGTTCATAGATGCAACATGTATCAAAGAATAGGTTGCATGTTGCCTAGAAATCACATGTTTCTCCACTCAATAAACCTAACTCTAACTTTTGAGATTTGGATATTCGACTTTGTCATCCCATTTCCCAAAAGAGATAGACTAATGAGTGAAAAATACGTAATAACTACAACGGAGTATTTAACAAAATGGGCAAAAGAAAAGATAGACGAATCATGCACAAAAGAAGTAGCTCTAAATTCATTTATGAAAACATAGTAACAAGATTTGGATGCCCTCTAACCCTAATTAGCAATAGGGCTACACACTTTATTAATACTATAATCCACACAATGTTGTAAAAAATCATGATTGAGCATAGAAAAACTATAGATTACCACCCACAAGAAAATGACTCAATAGAATAATTTACCAAAATTTTGCACAAAGGACTCACTAAAATATGAAACTTAGACAAATATGAATGGGATGAAAAAATTCTATCAATATTGTGGGAATATCGAATGATGTATAAGCATTCGACTGGATACACATCATTTAAACCGGTTTGTGAACAAGAGGCAATCGTACCACTTCATTATACAACAAATGTTCTAAATGTGTCAACTGTGTTAAAATATGATAATAGAAAAGCTGAGAAAGAATGACTCTGTCAGTTACAACGACTAAAGGAGGACAAGCTCCAAACATTACACCAATAGAAAGTGAGAAAAAATCAACGTAAGGCACAGAATGATAAGAACTTGTAGACATGTAATTTAAAAGTAGGAGACTTAGCACTATTATATGATAATCAAGTAAAGGGAAAGCCAAGGAAACTACAAATTACATGGCTTGGCCCCTTTGTGATCAAAGATATACATTATTCAAGAGTTGTCCAATTGAAAATACTTTAAGGAAACATATTTGAATCACTTGTAAATGGTGCATGACTTAAAAGATATATCACTTTGCAATGTTGGCATGCGACTAGTGAAAGCGTCTTTCAGGAACCAAGAACATGGGCTAGTCTAAAAACCACATTATGGTAGATTATCTAAATGAATAGATGTATTATATTTTTCTTTAGCCTAATTTGTGTTGTTACAAGAAATAAATAAATATAATTATCAACAAATGGTTATAAATTCCATAGAATAATAATTGTGTCAGCAAACGAGCACCATTAATAAAGAAGACTTCCAATCAAATGAACAAGTGTCATAAATAATGGAGTGGGGACAAGACTTAAGGAAAATATTAAATATTAAATCACATGAAAATACAAGTCGACATTGATAGCATCATGAAAGAAGAAAATACTGACGAATTAGACATAAAGAGAAATTTAAAAAAGAGGCTGACTCGACAAGGAAGAGAGAAGATAGATCACAGGTTGAAAGTCGAATCAACCAAATGGTTCTATCTAACCATGATATCACAATTGATGGTAGAATCACATCACATTTAAAAATTCATGATGACTCAGTAAATTTAAAAGGGAATCGACTATTGAATCACAAAAAGTAAGGTGGCCATCCGCAAACAGTCAAAATCTCAGCCATTGCCAATGCCAACAAAATGATTCTTTGTTGGCGAGGAAATCTTCTCTTCTTCAATTTCTACTTATATTTCTATCCTTTGTATTAATTTATTCAAATTTTGTAAGTCTCCAAATCTCCCCCTTCTTCGAGACGAAGAAGGCATTAAGGGTGAGGGAGATGTTGGAGGGCTAGTCAACTGAGGCTAGTCAACTCAATCGACTAGCCCAGTCGAGTTGACACAGAATATTGTATTGTAAGTCAATCAACTCCAAATTTAAATTCAATGACCAAGTCATTCCAATAAATTCGATCCATAAATTTAAACTACAGTAACTCTTTATATATATATATATATATATATATATATATATATATATATATATATATATATATATATATATATATATATGCTTGTACTTGACTCTATGTACTAGTCTTGATTGGTTGTTGAGGATATCTAATATAAATGTTGATTTCTTGGTTCTCCACTACTTTGTGTCTCTTCTCTTTTCCTTGAATTGCATATGATTATGTAGTTTACTTGTTGTTCCTTCCTACTAGAAACCAAAGCATATTTTCTACTAGATTAGAGCAGAGAGGCTTCAAAAAAAAAATATGTGGATCCTAGGAAATCATGAAAATAAGGAGAAAAATTTTGTTGAAAGTAAATCACATATGGGGAGTATTTTATCACAATTTGAGAGCACAAATATTAAATCAAAGAGTCATAATCATGATTTTTCAATGCAAGATCCACATCATTGGGGCTTCAAGTTAGCACCAAGGAACTAATTCATTCCAGAGACTGATATGAAAAATTTTGTTGATGACGATTCTATAACATGGATATTTTAGAGAGGCTTCATAAAAAAGATATGGAACCTAGGAAATCGTGAAAATAATGAGAACAATTTTGTTGAAAATAAATCACATATGGGGAGAATTTTATCACAATTTGAGAGCACAAATATTGAATCATAGAGTCATAATCATGATTTTTCAATCCAGGATCCACATCATTAGGGCTTCAAGTTAGCACCAACGAACTATTTTATTCCAAAGGATGATATGAGAAAGTTTATTGATGACGATTCTATAACATGGATATTCTAGATGGATCAATACTTTAATCTACACCAACTGACAACATTAAAAAGGTAAATATTACATCCATATAATTAGAACAAGGTCAATTTTTATGTTATCACTAGCTTTGTAAAGAAAAAAGGATTTTATTGTATCATGGTCTATTTTTATGGAAGAATTTATAGCATATTATGGGTATCTTAAGAGTAATACATTCTTTAGTCAATTGTTAAATATTCAATAAATATGTCTAATTATAGAGCGCATTCAACAATTCCAAAAGTTGAGTCTCAAGGCAAAGAACATTTTAGAGGATAATTTGTTAGATCTCATTATGGGACTTTCATGGAAAACATCCAACATGAGGTGCATATCTTTGAACCTAAATCCCTAGAGCATGATTTTAGTTTAGAAAGGAAAGTTGAAAGTAAAAATATGGCTACTAGAAGAGTAGTCACTAATAATTATAATGAACATCATGCTCCCTCTTCTAATCTCATTCAATTGATAAGGTTAACACCTCAGTAAATGGATGAAAGAAGAGAAAAATGACTATGTTTCAATTGTGATAGAAAGTACAACAAGGGGCATAGATGTGACAAGAAGAAATTACTCTACATAGATCATGATGAGGAAGAATATCAAGAATTGGATATTTCATAAGAGATAGAAGAGACTACTCCAACAATATTTTGACATGCATTCACCAACATTAGTACTCCACAAATCCTCACGATAGAAGGATATATTAAAAAGAAAAATCTAGCATTGATTTATTTTGGTGGTATCCCTAACTTCATCAATTATAAATTAGGAAAACTTCTCAATTGCTTTGTATTTCCAACACCAAAATTTCAAGTAATGATTATAAATGGGGGTGCCATAAATTGTTCACAAAAGTGCCATATTATTAAGTTGAATATGGGGGACTATTTATCGGATGGTCTCGTGATTGCAATCCAAATGGTTGGTGTTGATATTAGGGGTCTAATGGTTATAATCATTAGGAACAATGGCCCTTATTTTTTTTTATTTTCATGAGATTTTATGCAAAAGGAAAGGAATTGAGCTAAGAGGTATCCAAGGGAAGCCATCTAAAGTGATAATGTAACACTCCCTCCATCCCCCTTAAGTTATTCTCAGGTTGTAGGAGGGATTTATGTGAATAATAACCCAATATCTAAGGTATCATCATGGAAATGGGGTTACAAAATTCCTTCCCACCCGAAGTATGCAGAACTCTCTTGAGATAACGCCATCACATTTGGTTCGTTAAGAGATTTCTGATGATTTAAATTTCATCTCAATCTGATTCCTAGAAGAAAATATATGCCCATTTGAATATTTACTCATCCACCCATGTCACATTAGCATGTTTTGCCTCATGACGTTGCCAAGTTGCGTGTGTGGCGCTAACACGTCGCACATCCCACGTGGCCCCCTCCACGTCATAACGCTATCATGCCTGCACCATTCCTTTCAAACCATCCCTTTGTAAAACCTTTATGGCGTGACAATAAAGTACACGTCAATTGTCAAGAAGGAATTTGAGGGCCTCCTAATGAAAAATAATAAAATTATAGTTAAAATGATAAAAATAAGAGTGATGAATTTTTTAGGGAAAAGAAGAAAACTATTTTTTTTAATATTATTTTTGGTTTATCTCTCTATAGGTTTACTCAAATTTCAAGTGTAGACTCTATTTGGATGTGGAATTTAATTCCACATCCAATGAGTGTCTACACTTGAAATTTGAGTAAACCTATAAGAGGTAAGCCAAAAATACAATTAGAAAAATAGTTTTTCTTCTTTTCCCCCCAAAATATTTACATGTACCTCTTTTTAAATTTAAATGATTTTGATTGGTTTTCATATTATGACATGGAAATTACATGAAAATTTCATGGGCACTTTTAGGTTGAAATTTCCTCTAATTTTTCTCATTACGCGCTCTTCATTTATCGTAGCTTCCGCTACAACAAACTTCTCTACTGCAAAGATCCTTCACAATGTGACAACAACTTATATACGTCAAGTGACAGGGAATATTCTCATCCTACACCTTCCATCAATCTGCAGCTACCGCTACAATAAGCACCATAACATCACCAAGGTTTTTTGGTATGCAATGACATGTCAACAAATCCACGGCAATGACATGTGGCATTTTCCAAGCCAGGTGGTACTACAAAACTATTGCCACATGTCACCTAGTTGCCACATAAACCCAACATCCATGTCACCTGCTCCTACTATGTCTTGTTGATGTCATATTGGCATTGCCATGCCACGTGGTTCTCTTTAGTAGTACTACATGTCATCCAAATATGGACCTCTTGGCCATCCAATAGGTTGACATTGCATGCCACATGTCGTATCTCATGACCCAATTCAACCTATGTGGCACATGCCAACTCAACTCAATTATGGGTCCCATGTGACCCACCCTTTTTGTGTGTTGTCGTGATTCTATGCTATATAAGTTTGAGGTTTAAAGGATATTCCCACCACATTCCTCACAAATGTTTGTTTCCCCGGGATAGCAAATTTCCCCTCCCGACTTCGTGCCACAACACCCATCACACCACAACCAACCACTATACTAGTGTGGCGTGACATGAATATACACATCAAGCAACACATTTTTTGTGTCTCGCACCATCTGTGCCCTTCGTCATCAAAGCTTGGATCATTACACACCACTTTTCCTAGAAGTTGCGGCGCGACGTGAATATTCATAGCATGTGACGGAAAATCCTCTATTCATGCCCTCTGTCAACAACACACATTCCCCAAAGTGACTAAGGTGTACCACTTAGCATTGGAGGTGTGACATGACGTGGAAACTTCACGTCGCGAGAAGAGGATATTCTCGTTTCGTGTTCCCCAATTTCATCGAAGAAAAAAGTTCACATGTATATTTTAATTTGAAGCATTATTTAGCCTAATTAAGGGTCTGCGCAAATCGCGCACAAACCTATGATTTCTAGGGTTCTTCGAGGCTACACTAAGCCTTCCTTGGGGTTGATGTGGTCTGGCACAGTCATACGACAAGAAGGAAAAATAATACATGTCACATAAGTATAATTAGACAGTCATGACCAACACAATCAAAATTTAACTCATCTTTGTATAACAAATCACACTACAATGATTAAAGTAAGTAGGGAGCCTTTAACTTAGAAGCGTTCCAATTCGCAGGAATTAGAATTCATACTAGTGTCACTCATCAATTTCATTCCCTACAACAATGTACACACATATACATCACAAGATAGAATTTACATACAGGGTTATTAGTTACATTGGTGAGCATACATCACAATATGGAAATGTTCAACAGTTTCAAGCGGTTAGTAACCATGGCCAAGCCAAGCAAAGGGGATCCACATGCCATTCTAGTCAACTGAGCATAACAACACATATTCTGCATTATGTAACATATACTTAAATTTATTGAAACATCCAAGGATCTACAAATCCCTCCAATCATGGGAATATTTACATAGTCATCCCGATAAAGTTAGTCAGAAGTAGAAAATCCATTTATTAACCAATGTTAATACATTCATAGCCTTCCCGAGAGGCAACATCATTTAACACAGTGCAACACATGAGCAAGTGAATATACTTATCTAAGTATTTTAAAGTTTGGCAACTAAGGAGGGGACTTAAACTCTCCACCCAATTGTAGGCCAATTGCAGCATTGTCTTTCTTGCAGTTTTCCACCCCCAAGCCAGATTCATGGTCCAAGAGAGTGCTTTCTCAAGGATTCCAATTCAAGTTTAGCCAAGGTATTTCTCAGTTCTTCAGGAGTGTGGGGTTTCTTTATAGGTGGTTTATCAAGGCAAGCATTCCAGGACTTGTAGCACACTATATAAGTAGTTTATCAGCTTACTAGGCAAGCATTGGGTGGTTTATTAACTTCCTCAACAAGCACCCAGTGGTTTATCAACCTACTTGGAAAGTACTTAGTGGTTTTTTAGCTCTCTCAGAATTCACTTAGTGGTTTATCATCCCTTTTCTGCAAGAACTCTTCACCTACTTCCTCCTCAGAGACTCACACAGATCCTTACTGCTTGGATGCCACAATCCAACTGATTTAATGTGCTAATTCTATGGATAGCACCCCAAACAAATCTAGGCAAGGTTCTCATTCGTAATTCACTAGTCCTTTCTTGTGCTCCTTCTTCATGTCATTTTCCACCTTCTTCTCCAGGCTTCTTATGTCTTCCTCTCATGTTGTGGGAGGAACAAGAAGAATGATGGCGCCTAATTTTCCCCATCATTTCGTTTCTAACTACTTTGTGGTGGGGCACTCCATCATGCCAACCCTCCTACTCACAACTCTCTCCCAGACCATGAATCTGTCAATCTCACTCCTTAGGCCAAGCAATCAAAATTTATTATATTTATAATTACAAAATGTCTCAACCAACCATGATCCTCCATGTTGGCATTACACAATCACCATTCATCTTTACAAAAAAAATGGTCCACATAAGGTGTGTTATAGATAAGCTCTAATAACATGATAAAAGTACTCAAAAAGGGATGTCATGGTGTAATTAAGCATTTTTTCTCATTAGATGTTTAGACATCTACATCTTTTAATACAATGGATCTCTGAAAAGGTATCAACAATCATTCCAAGGTATTTGAGATATGGTTAAATGTCTTCCACCTACTCGAGATAGTGACCATGCTATTCATTTACAACCTAGAATTTTACTACCTAACATTAGGCCTTACAAGTATACATACACATAAAAGAGTGAAATTGAATATCTAATTTAAGAAATGATAGAGGTTGGCATCTTCACCCATGATGATGGTTACAAAAAGGATGGTTCATGTTGTATGTGTTTAAATAAATTAACATCGACGTATTATGGCCCCTATAAGGTATTGCATAGGATCAGAAGTATGGCTTACAAGTTGGAGTTGCCTCCATCTTACATGTACATCCAATCTTCCATGTTTCTTTCTTAAAGAAGGTAATCGATGACAAGGTCTTAGTCCAAACTATTTTACTAAAGAATAATGAAGTAGGGAAAATCATACTAGAGCTAGAAACAATTCTTGAAAGAAGTATTAATCAACCAAACAATCTAGAAATTACAAAATACGTCATCAGATAAAAGAACCTACCATTGGAAGATGCGACATGGGAAGATGAGTAATAGATGCAAAAACACCCATAATTATTCAATTGTTGAGGACAACATGTGTTTGAAGGGGAGGGGCATGTTGAGCCCTAAACAAGCCCCATGTTAACCCTAAAACTCCTTATTAAACTCTAGATATTGGTTTATTACATTTCCATCGCTCTATTGTTATGTAGGCCATAACCTTTCATTGTACCCTTTTATTATAATTTCTCTCTCTCTCTCTCTCTCTCTCTCTCTCTCTCTCTCTCTAAGGAGACCTAAGCTTGAGATCATCATATTTTGTCTTATATTGTATTTATTGTATTTATTGACTTCTTATCATTTTTAAAGTGCAAATTTGTTAGGATATTCCGATACATAAGAAATAGTTAAGTATAACTTGGTCTAGTGTAGAGTTAGGTAAAGTGTGTTTTTTTACTATGTACATTTGTAACTTACAATCCGACGGTCACGATATGTTTTAGACATGAAGTGATCTGACGGATCATTCTCTCCTCGGTATTAATGACACTTGATCCGTGGCTTAACATCCGATTGGTCCATGATCTCTATTTAAAAAGCATGGAGGGTCATTTTTAGGGTGACCGTTCATGAGAGAAGCTTATGTAAATTTTCTTTCTTTTATTAGTAAATTGCCTGAAGTGGTCGCATTGGCTCAGGCCGTGGACTGTTTCCCTCTTTGAGGGTTTTAACCACGTAAATAATACTGATGTATTGATCTGTGATCTGTTTGTGAGCGACGTCATTTGCTTTTCTACCTGAGGAACTTACCCTATAAATTCCTACATGGTATCAGAGCTATTTGAGGGCCACATCCATTAGTGATCCAAATCCGAAGTTGGTACAACTGCATCTGACTGTCATGTCCTAGATCTACTGTTTCTGACCTCTTTCGGGCTGAGAGGACTGCTCTATTGTGTTAAGAGCATCTGTTCCAATGAGGAACCCCTTTCATTTCACACGAAAAGGTTTCCGGTAGCCCTAGCTACGTCATTTTTGAGATCTGGAGGTATACAGTCTTTATTTGTAGTTTTAGTTATTCATTTCTCTGTTTATTTTGGTTTATTTAGCTCTTTGTTTTTTTATTACCAGATTTATACCTTTCATTTCTGTGTGTGCTCTTTGCCCTGCGACTTTGTGCAATCTGGGCAAATCATAAACAAAAATGAAGGATTTTTCTCATGCGTATGCTCTTTTCCGCCACGCCTTAGTGTGATCTTGGAAAATTAGAAACATTGAGGAAAATATTTAGGTTCTGGCGAAAGCTAACTTCAAGCCATAAGGTTTGGTTTTTTTTGTATGTTCATGTTGGGTTGTGTGGTTTTTTGTTTTGTAGGCAAAAAGAGCTTTTTCAAGTAAGCACGCAACCCAAAGCTTCAGTGACTAAAAAAAATAAACCCCCCTTCCTCTTTTCCAAAATTACTAACATTTTTAACTAGATCACTTGGTCCAAAGTTACTTTATGAGAATAGAGGTCTTGAGTTCAAGTCTTTCTTTTTGTTGAGTTACTTTTTCAAAAAGCACATGTAACTTATGTTTTAAAGTTACTTTATGTAAAAGTGTTCTCACCCATTATAAAAAGTGAGTCACTTATAATTCTAAAGTCTCTTTATCTTTTATTTAAGTTACAATTTAATGGGTAGCTCATAAAGTACCATTGTAAAAGTGACTTTCACTTATTTATAAAAGTGGGTCACATATTGTTTTTTTAAAGTGAGCTAATTAGATTAAGTTTGGAAAGGGGGGAATTTAAAAAAAAAATAGAACATTATCATTCACTTCCGCACATTCACGCACTTCGTCGGCATCTTCAACAACTTTTCTTCAAAAAGCCATAACTTCTTCATCCGGAAGTCATTTTCAGAGCCGTTTTTTTTAATCAACCTAATTTTTCGAGATATTTCCATTGGAACACTTAGTTTTAGAATATACAACTTCAGTTTCTATTAAAATGGAAAGTCCCTGCCAAGTTATTTTTTACAGCACCAACTACTTCCAATGGTGGTCCTACATTTTGGATTTACTTAGAAGTAAAGGTCTTTACAGAATAGCCTCAGGCCAAGAAACTAAACCTAAAGATGAAGATAAGGTAGCCAAATGGGAAAATAGGCAAGATCAAGCACGTGGGTTTATAGGGATGTCTATTTCTCTAGACCTTAGATTCCATATCGCAGAACTTGATACTCCTAATGAAGCAATGAAATAGTTCACTAAAGTTTTTGGAACTAAAAATGAAATTAGAGCCCATCAACTTGAAAATGAGTTTCTTACATTGGACGCCAATCATTTTTCTTCCATTGAATATTTTTTGTCCAAGTTCAAGACCCTTAAACTTCTCTTGGAAGGTATTAAGATTAAGAAAGAAGATGGTAGCCTTATCTATTCCATTCTTACTAAGTTGGGACCAGCCTAATCTATGTTTGTTTCCACCTTCCATTCTACTAGAGAAGACTTTATTTCTCAAAGACAAGACTACAAGTCCCCCTCTTTTGATTCCTTCAATGATTCTTTAATAAGAGAACAAGAAAAACTCTTACATCTTGGTCTTATTAATCTTGGAAACTCTTTTAAGAAAGACTTAGCCGCATAGCAACAACCAAATTCAAAGAATCCTAAGAAGTAGTATCCTAAAAAGAATGGTCCTAAACCAAACAAGGGTCCTAAGCAATTTCAGTCTCAAAATGAAAAATCATTTCAATAAAATGATAAGGCGAATAAAACCAAAGGGAAGAAGACTGATAGACATTGCAACTTTTGTAATCAAAATGGCCACTTATAATCCGAATGCTTTAAGAAGATGGAAACCTTGGAAGCAGCAATGAAGAAGCATAACATCCATTTGGAGCATTCTTCAACTTCAACTTCATCTTTAGGATTAGCACTTTTTTCATGTGGTTGTCAAGCATCTCGGTATGGTTATGCACTAAATGTATCTTCTTCTTCTCATTCTCATGAGTGGTTCATTGATTCCGGAAATTCTTATCACATGGCCAAAAACAAAGCCATGTTTTCTTCTTTAAATGATTGTAACACCAAAAATATATATGTTGGTAATGATAGATCTCTTAGTTTTGTAGGGACTTGAACTATTCATCTAGACAATGGTCAATTTAATGATGTATTATGTGTTCCAACCTTATCCTGCAACCTTCTATATGTATATCAAATAACTCATTAGGTGAAGGTAAAATCGTTGAACTTTCACCTCATGATGTTGTAATTAAGGACCTAAGAGATCCTAGACAAATTTTAACTACTAACGTTGCTAATAATTCTACAAGGTTGTATAAGTTTAACAACTTTGGGTCATCAACTCTTCCATTGGTATTTGTTGCTCATAATGATGAAGTGACCAAACTTTGGCATGAGCAATTTGGTCACTTAAACTATCGCTCCCTTCAAAATATATGTAAAGAAAATATGGTGACAAGTCTTCCTATGGTATCTTGCAGAGATGTTGTTTCTTCCGAATGTGTACTTGGAAAACATCATCATGATAGTTTTGAAAAATGTGCCTCTTGGCATGCCTCAGCCCCTTTATAGCTTGTGCATAGTGATTTATGTGGTCCACTTCCAGTTGTTTCATTCTCTAGCTACAAGCATTTCTTAACTTCCATTGATGATTTCCCGAGACGCACTTGGGTATACTTCTTAAAACTCAAGAGTGAAGTATTTAACATGTTCTTGGCCTTTAAGGCCTTTGTTGAAAAACAATCTGGACATCAAATTCTTAAGCTAAGATCTGATAAAGGTGGAGAATATGTTAACAATAAATTCATCAACTTTTGTACTGAGCATGGAATTCAAATGCAACATATTGTTCCATATGCTCCACAACAAAATGGTGTAGCTGAAAGGAAGAATCGCACCTCAAAGGAAATGGCTAATTGTATGCTTCAATCTAAAGGACTTAGTCGTAATTTTTAGGCTGATCCAGGTGGATATTGGTGGCCACCTGCCAAGTCCACCTAGACTCCCACCATTGTTTCTCTCAGCATTTTCAGTTTCCTTAATTGTAGCACAACTTACTATTTTTAGCAGTTTTTCGGGTCCTGAACTTCCGGAGCCGTTTTGAGGCCCTAAACGACGTTTTTGGGAAATCTGGGGCAACATGGTCCATGGAGCCATGCTGCCTCCCAAAGTGGCAATGCTCGGATAGATCTTTCTAACGAGCTATTTTACGCATCAAACGGAGATCGTATGCCAAAGTTACAACCCTAGGAAGTTGGTGTACCAATTTACCCAAACGGAGCCCACAGTTTGGCGTTTCATCTTCTAGGGTTAGGTTTTGGAATGTTAAGGGTTTTCCGTTGTTTCTCAACAATAAATAGGCCTTCGAGCCTCATTGTAACACAGTTCAGAGGCATGTAGCCACCACATCTCTTCTCAGAGATAAGCTACCATCGCCCTAGCTGGTTTATTTCCATTTCTGGTTGTAAGCATATTTCAGTATTTTTCATTAATGAAATGAAGTATTATTTCCACTGCATCTTTGTGTATATGGTTACCTCTGTAATTTGTTGCGTTCCTGTTTAAATCCGGATCAGTGGTATCAGAGCGGTCTACTTTTTCTCTGTTTTTCTTTGCATGTCCCCAACAAGGTCGGGATATAAGGAGTTAGGGCTTGAACTGGTCGAACCTTTGCAAGACCAGCCTCAGAAATCTCGACGGCCTCCCATGGCGGATGAGAAGAAATATGAGGGGGCAGGAGATCCCATCAAAATCTTGCTCGAAGAAGCCCTCGAGCAACAACGGAACACGATGATGGACAGCTTTGCCCAGATCCTTCAGCGGCTACCCAGAAGCGACACATCGGCTTCCAGTAGCTACTCTGGAAACGCCACGCCCTTTAAGGTACAAGTTAATTTTGAAATCCCCATATTCGAGGGTCAGATAGATGCAGATTCCATAGATAAATGGTTAAATCTGCTAGAGGGTTATTTTTCTGTTCATGAATTTTCGAGTCAGGAAAAGATTGTTTTCGCTCTTCTCAAAGCAGCCCCCCATGTCAAGGACTGGTGGGAAACCTACTGCGAGCAGAAGGATGAAAGTACTGGCTCACTATTTTCAGCCGCACCCACCTGGAATTCATTCCGGGATGCCATCAAGGTGCAGTACTACCCTGTCGGAAGCTATGAGGATGAATACATAAAGTGGACCACGCTGCGGCAGGGAAGGGACCAAGACGTGCCGGAGTTCACCAATAGTTTCCATACCCTTCGCACAAAGTTGGGTATCAAGGATTCGGAGCAACATTTGATACTCAAATATCGTGGCTGCCTGCACAAGTACATCCAGGACTAAATACAATTCCTGAACATCTCCTCGCTCGACGCAGCATACCGGTACGCCGTCAAGGTCGAGCAGAAGTTTAAACAAAAGAAGTGAGACTTTGGATCTGCGAATCCAAAGCAGGGGAAAGGTGCCCCTAAACCACAAAACAAAGGACAAAGCCAAGGCGGGATAGCCCAAGACAACCCGCTGAAGCTGCAAGCAAAGAACAGCGTCGCGAAGCCGAAAAAGGACACGGGAAAATGGTGTGAGTTCCATAAGAGCTCCATCCACAACACAAGTGAGTGTCGGGCCAGGCAGTCACTGGTGGCTGAGCTAAAGGTTTCAGAATCAGATGCATGTTCTGACTCAGAGTCAGAACCCGATAAGGGGAATGACAAAGGGAAGTAGATCATTGATGCAGATCCCAACGCCACTGTTGCTACCGCCAAGATCCAGAAAAATGAACCCGAAGATCTAGAGGAGGAGGAGCGTCTCTTCCACTCCCAAATATGGGTAAAGGGCTCCCCGATACAGTTCATTGTTGATAGTGGGAGTCAAAAGAACCTCATTTCGGCAGAGGTCGTGAAGCGGTTGGGCTTACCGACCACAGCACATCCACAACCATACACCATTGGGTGGCTTCACCAAGGACGAGAACTTCGCGTGAGCCAGCAGTGTCGCCTTCCATACAACATCAAGCCCTTCATGGATGAGGTATTGTGTGACATTGCTCCCCTTGAAGTTTGTGATGTATTATTAGGACAGCCATACTTGTGGAAGCGACATGCTGTGTATGAATCAAGGCCCCGTGCTGTTATTATTACATTGGGAAATAAGTTGTACAGGATACCAGAGGTAGCACCACCTACCGCCATCTCTTTGATTACTGCAAAACAATGCAGTAAGATCATTTCCAAAACCAGGAAATTTGTTTTCCTGATGATACGCCCTCAAGGAAAGAAGAAGACGGTGGCCGCGGCCTCCAGACGGGGTCCCTCTGCACGACAACTATAGATGGACAAGGTTGTGGAGGAGTACGAGGACATCTTCACCTCCCCTGCAGGGGTTCCTCTGCACTGTTAGGTCAAGCACTCCATCGATCTGACCCCAGGTGCGACGCTACCCAATGGACCAATTTATCGACGCTTTGTTCTGGAGAACAATGAAATCAAGAGGCAGATTCAGGAGCTCCTGCAGAAAGGTCACATCCGTCCGAGTTCATCGCCTTGTGGGAGCCGATCGTGTTGGTACAGAAGAAGGATGGGACGTGGAGACTCTGTATTGACTATCGGGCACTGAACAAGATCACTGTTCGTAATAGGTACCGATCCCGCGGATTGATGACCTCCTGGACCAACTAAAGGGGGCGAAATATTTCAGCAAGATCGATCTGAAGTCAGGATATCACCAGGTACTAATCGAACCCTCTGATGTGTGGAAGACTGCCTTCAAATCCAAGGAGGGCCTTTTCGAATGGTTGGTTATGCCTTTCGAATTGACGAATGCTCCTGCAACCTTCATGAGGCTAATGGATGACATCTTGCGGCCATTCACCAACTCCTTTGTAGTAGTATACTTGGATGACATTCTGATCTTCAGCCAAAGTTGGGAAGAGCACCTCCACCACGTCCGACAGGTTCTCCAAACACTGCGGCAACACAAGCTATGTGCCAATTTGGAGAAATGCACTTTTGGCATGACCCAGGTTCAGTATCTGGGATACATCATTGATGAACAGGGGGTGCATGTCGATCCAGCCAAGATCCAAGTCATTCGGGATTGGCCATCTCCAACCACTCTAACAGAGCTCCGCAGCTTTCTAGGTCTTGCCAACTTCTACCGCAGGTTCGTGTTGGGGTTTTCTCATATTACTTGGCCCTTGAGTCAAGTCACCAAGGGAGGGGCGAAAGCAAAATTCTTTTGGTCTGAATCTCAACAGAAGGCATTCATGGAGTTGAAGGATCGCCTCTGCACGGAACCAGTGCTCGTGTTACCAGATTTACAACAACCATTTGAGGTCGAGACAGATGCCTGTGACTATGCTATTGGGGCAGTCCTTACTCAACATGGACATCCAGTGGCATATCACAGTGAAACACTTTCAGACACAGTCCGGAAGTACCCCACTTATGATAAAGAGATGTATTCCATTGTACAGGCCTGCCGACAATGGAAGCATTACATTTTGGGGAAGGAAACGGTCATCCACACAGACCACCGACCCCTGCAATTCATACAGACCCAAGGGAAATTGCAGAATGATCGCCATCAGAAGTGGTCTACATACCTGCAACAATTCCACTTGAATATCAAGTATAAGAAGGGCAGCACCAATAATGTTGCAGATTGCCTCAGTCGACCACCGATCATGGTGTTAACCACCGTGCTCAACTCTTATGGGCACGAGACTTCTGATTGGCCACTTCTCTACAAAAGCGACCCAGAATTCGGCCACACATACCAGACACTCTTGGAGGGTCAGCATGTTCCAGATTTTCACCTCCAGGATGCCCTATTATGCCACCTGGGTCACCTTTGTGTTCCTGCAAGCGAGCGTGCCAAGATGATTTGTGAAGCACACTACAGTTGGGCTGCTGGGCATTTCGAGGTCGAGAAAACAGTGGCAGTACTGCAAAATTATTTCTATTGGCCAAATCTTCGACAGGATGTTGGGAAGTACATCAGATCATGTACTGCATGTGCCATTGCCAAACCGACCATCAAGAAGCACGACCTCTATACCCCGTTGCCTACCCCTAGTCGACCTTGGGAATCCATCTCCATGGATTACATGTCAGGCCTTCCTTCCACTAAGCATGGAAATGACTGTGTTTTTGTGGTCGTCGACAGGTTCTCGAAGATGTCCATTATGGCGGCCTGCAAGAAGAATATCACAGCAGAAGCCACTGCTAAACTCTTCTTTGAACGAGTGTGGGTGCACTTTGGGATCCCACAGTCTATCACCTCAGATCGGGACAGTCGGTTTCTCAGCACATTTTGGTCCAGTCTTTGGTCAATGCTGGACACCAAACTCACGAAGTCCACAGCCTTCCATCCTCAAACTGATGGCCAGATAGAGGTTGTTAATAGGATGATTGTGCACATTCTGCGCATGTATAACTCAAAGCATCCACACACATGGGACGAGAGCCTCCCCTATGTTCAGCACAGCTACAACCAAGCTCTTCACAGCTCCACTGGCCATAGCCCTTTTCAGGTGGGTTTGGGGTTCCAGCCACTATGCCCCATTGATGTGGCCATGCCACTTGCAACTACTCACATAAATTCAGCTCATGTCCAGTCCGAAACCGATAAGGCCACCAGCTTCATTGAGCGCATCCAACATTTTTGCCAGCAGGTCCATGACATTCTGGAGAAATCAAATGCCAAGTACAAGCAGCGACATGATCAACATCGGGTGCCACACAAGTTTCAGGTGGGCGACAAAGTCTGGTTGCATTTGCAAAAGGAACGCCTTACTGGAGCCTATCGGAAACTGAGACCACTCTGATATGGTCCTTACACCATTACTAAGGCTATGGGAGACAATGCTTTTGAGCTCAGCATTCCCCCATTCCTTGGCTTGCACCCAGTGTTCAATGTGGACCGCCTTCGGCCATACTTTCCACCATTGCTAGACACATCCGACATTGCAGAACAACTCACACCCACAAAATTAAATCCAGATTGCATGGAACAAGCTGCAACTGATCGGATCATGGACACACAGATCAAGAACACTCGCCAACAGAATATCCAACTGTATCGAGTTGTCAAAGCAGGCCAACTCCTTCAGCAGGGCAAGTGGCTCACCAGGGAGCAAGTTCAACAAAAGTTTCCTCATCTCATGGAGGAACTCAACGCAATGGGGACCATTGCTTCCTAAGGGGGGAGGAATGATCCAGGTGGATATTGGTGGCCACCTGCCAAGTCCACCTGGACCCCCACCATTGTTTCTCTCAGCATTTTCAGTTTCCTTAATTGTAGCACAACTTACTATTTTTAGCAGTTTTTCGGGTCCTGAACTTCCGGAGCTGTTTTGAGGCCCTAAACGACGTTTTTTGGGAAATCTAGGGCAACATGGGTCCATGGACCCATGTTGCCTCCCAAATTCGCAATGCTCGGATAGATCTTTCTAACGAGCTATTGTACGCGTCAAACGGAGATCGTATGCCAAAGTTAAGACCCTAGGAAGTTGGTGTACCAATTTACCCAAACGGGGCCCACAGTTTGGCGTTTCATCTTCTAGGATTAGGTTTTGGAATGTTAAGGGTTTTCCATTGTTTCTCAACAATAAATAGGCCTTCGAGCCTCATTGTAACATAGTTCAGAGGCATGTAGCCACCACATCTCTTCTCAGAGATAAGCTACCATCGCCCTAGCTGGTTTATTTCCATTTCTGGTTGTAAGCATATTTCAGTATTTTCCATTAATGAAATGAAGTATTATTTCCGCTGCATCTTTGTGTATATGGTTACCTCTGTAATTTGTTGCGTTCCTGTTTAAATCCGGATCATAGGCAGAAGCAATTAACTATGCAAATTACATAGTTAATCACACTCCTACTAAGGTTTTAAATAATATCACTCCAGAAGAAGCATGGAGCTCAATTAAACCAGATGTCAGTCACTTTCGTGTTTTTGGAAGTAAAGCATGGGCCCATATTCCAGATGAGAAACATAAAGCCTTATAACCTTAGAGTGAAAAATATATTTTTGTTGGATATTCTGAAGATGTCAAAGGATATAGACTTATTCCACTTAAGTCCAAAAATGTTATCATTAGAAGATATGTAAAGTTTTCTCAAAATATATCAGCCTACAAGCCTAGTTCGGCAGATGTGCCACCTCTCTCTATCCCTTCTACTTCTGAAAATATTTCTTCAGATAATGATGACAGTGAGGATGAAAATCCTCCCCCACCTTCTCAAGATCCTCCTTCAGCTCCTCAGCTTCCAAAATGGGTTCGTTCTACTTGGGATGCAGCAGGTGCTCTTGCAGGTGATCCTACAGATCAGCAACGTACACGTTCTCAGTTTGATAGAGCCTCTTCTTTACTGGCTCAAGCTTCAGCAAATTATGATCCTGACACCTTTGCAGAAGCATTAGGCCATCCAGATTAGGACGCAGCTATGAATGAAGAATATCATTCATTATTGGCAAATGATACATGGGATCTTATTCCTCTTCCAAAGGGACGAAAACTTGTTAGATGCAAATGGGTTTATAGAACCAAGTTTGGACCAGATGGAAAAGTTGATAAACATAAAGGTCATCTTGTTGCTAAGGGTTTTTCACAAGTTGAAGGCATTGACTATGTTGTCCCTTAAGAAACCAATTTCCTGATTGTGTAGAAATTGTGCTTAAGACATTAATGTTTATAATTATTGTCACTTAATTGTATCTTGTATTCTCAAATGAAGGACCTAAAAGACTTGGTTTTTAACCCTTAATACTTAGGTGACATGAAAAACTCAGAATGCCATTTGATTGCTGAATATAAATGATGAATGAAGAAAGCTTGAAGAGGTCAGAGACACTATGCTGTTTTACACAGAATCGACTATCTGTGACACTTGGAGAAGTTAAAGATAATACGTTGTCTTACACAAAAACTACTATCTGTAACTTAGAAGAATTGCAGAGGTAGGAACTTCAAGTACAGGAGCACTCTTTTAAGGGATTTTAACTTCATTTAAATAAGAAAATAAAGACCTGCAACTTCATTACCATACTTAAAGGAAGAAAACATATGATGACACATAACAAAAAAGTCACAAAACCATACCCAACAATGTGTGGAAAACTTTTGATTCTTTCATTAATAAACAGTTTTATCAATAATACAGTGGCCTAGTCTCCAGGATCTCCAAAATTCGAACCCTTTCTCTGTAACTTTTCCTCCTTTTATACATCATGAGACAGTTGGTAATCACCAAAACTGTCAAACTGCTTAACTACCTACTAACTGTCTAAAGTAAAAATCACTACATAATATTACATTAGAGGGTAAAAGACACCTCATTCTCAAGAAAATAAAATAACAAGAAGTAACAGAATTTAAAATGGTTGTTCATTATTTAGATATGTGACTTGGCAGCTGATGAAGTTTCTCTGTAGATGTTCTGATAATGGTTAAACTGTTTTAACACAACAAACTGCATTTTGACAAAACTTCGTGCGTGGACTTGGGCCCACGTATATATTGGGATTGTTCTGATTGGCAGAAACGCAAACAAAACCCGACCAATTACCATTTCCTTTCGAATTTTAGTTGTTCGTCTCTAACTTTGTTATTTTGCTAAAACAGAGAAATCGGTTGATTTACGCGAAATATGGCAAATCACAGAACTGAAAAGGATTTAGACTCTGGTTCAAAAACTTATCACGTCCACCTAAGCTGTGCGCGATCACCATCCGATCACCCAGTCAATGGACTGTCCGATCCTTCGAAATTCAACGAAACTTTAAACTTGTTGAACAAAACCTTATCACGTCTGCTTTTTCAACAACCCTTTGACTCCCACACAGACCTGATAAGAAATAAACTACTAGTTAAAATTTATCAGGTCCAATTTTAAAAATAAAACCCGATTACTTTTCGAGATGAAATCTGTTGGATCTTGTCCCTTTCGATGGACGGCTGCGATTGATCCAAACTTCAACAAATTAAACTACATTTTATACACCATCGCGTCCAATTTCCAAAATAAAATTTGTTCTAGTTACCCACACGATTGCCATCAGATCTGTTACCTTGCAAGCGAATGGCTCAGATCTTCTCGTGGGTTTCTCACATTCAAAAGCCGTCAATAAAATAAAATAAGTTATTTCTTTCAAATTTCCGCTTTTCCCCTTATTTCGCTACAACATAATATATTTTTTTTCATTTTTGTAATAAAATTGAAAACAAAATTAAAAGGACAATGGATGCTACAACAAACCATATTGAAACCTTCTCCCATGTTGCCAAAATGAACTCTATCCGCCTAGTTCTTTCCCTTACTGCCTCTTTAAAATGGGAAGTCCATCAGATGGATGTTAAATCTGCCTTCTTGCATGGGGACTTGCATGAAGAAATCTATATGGAACAACCTCCTGGCTATATACAAACGGACTCCAGCCTTGTATGTCGGCTTAAGAAATCCCTTTATGGTCTCAAGCAAGCCCCTCGGGCTTGGTATACCAAAATGGATAGCTTTCTTTTAGATACTGGCTTTTCTAGGTGTCATTCTGACAATATTGTCTATGCCAAGAAAGTGGGTAAGTCTCTTAGCATTCTTGTTCTTTATGTTGATTATCTTATCCTTACTGGTAGTGATCCCAACCTTATAAACCATGTGAAGTCCAGCCTTAAAAAGAAGTTTGAAATGACAGAATTAGGACACTTGCATTATTTTCTTGGTCTTGAAGTCTTGCAATCCAAGGAAGGTATTTCCCTTTCCCAGTCCAAGTATGCCTGTGATATTCTACGCCACTTTCACATGGAAGACTGCAAGCCAGTCCCTTCTCCATTTCAGTCTGGAGCCAAAATTTCAGTCACTTATACTTCCCCTGAAGCTCATGCTACCTTATATTGCCAGCTTGTAGGAAAACTTTTGTATCTGACCCATACCCGTCCTAAGCTTTCCTTTGTTGTTGGCCTTATTTTCGATTTATGCAAAACCCACATGAAAGTCATTGGAAAGCAACTAAAAGAATACTTCGTTATGTTCGAGGTACAGTTAAATTTGGGATTCATTACAGTGCAGAAGCATCTCCTCTATTGGTTGGTTTCACTGATTCTGATTGGGCTGGTGACCCTGATGATCGGAAGTCTACTACAGGTTATGTCTTCACTCTTGGTTATGGACCTATTACATGGGCTTGCAAGAAACAAAGTGCCATTTCTCTTTCTTCAGCAAAAGCATAGTATTGTGGCACTGTAGAAGCTAGTAAGGAAGCCCTGTGGCTTCATCAGATCCTGTCAAAGTTTGGCTTTTAGCAGCAGCATCCGACTACACTTTGATGTGATAATCAAAGTGCCATTCAACTATGCAAAGATCCAATCCAACATCAGCGCAGCAAACACATTGAACTACACATGCACTTCATCAAAAAGCTCATTCATGACCATGTTCTTGAAGTGCAATATTGTTCAACCAATGATCAAGTTGCATACATCTTTACAAAGGCTCTCATAGAGGTGAAGTTTGCTAAACTTTGATTTATGGTTGGAGTTCAGGAAGTTGTCACTAAGGGGGGATATGTTCTAATGTCTCCTTCCTTCTCCTATTGTGTCATATTTGTGCATCCTTCAATCCTATCCCAAGTTGTTCTTAAGGGGGTATGTTAGGATATTCCGACACATAGGAAATAGTTAAGTATAACTTGGTCTAGTGTAGAGTTAGGTAAAGTGTGTTTCTTTACTATGTACATTTGTAACTTACAATCCGGTGGTCACTATATGTTCTAGACATGAAGTGATCCGACGGTTCATTCTCTCCTCGGTATTACTGAAACTTGATCTGTGGCTTAACACCCGATTGGTCAATGATCTCTATTTAAAGAGCATGGATGGTCATTTGTAGGGTGAACATTCATGAGAGAAGCTTATGTAAATTTTCTTTCTTTTATTAATAAATTGCCTAAAGTGGTCGAGTTGGCTCAAGCCGAGGATTGTTTCCCTCTTTGAGGATTTTAACCACATCAAGAATACTGGTGTATTGATCTGTGATTTGTTTGTGAGCGGTGTCCTTTGGTGTTCTATCTGAGGAACTTACCCTGTAAATTCCTACAAAATTTCATAACATGCACATTTATGAAGAACCTTTATTGACTATCAACAAGATGAATGGGATTATCTCTATGCAAAACTACACATGTATGCCTCTATTTTAGGACATTTAGAGCTGCACAACCAACTTCTCTCACCTCTCTTTCGACCATCTGGACATGGATTAGAACTAAGAGGTAAAGTGATTGTCGAAAGCTAGACTGAATTTGGATAGGGGGGCCTGGAAAATCTTTGAAAAACATAAGTAGACTCATCAAAATATCTTCACTCCTCATGGTCTTAATCCTAATTAGCATATTAATTTCAATAGCTAGCTTTACTAAATCTTTCTATTTATCTTCACTAACACAACCTACATGTTAACACATAAAAAATTTTGAAACTAGATTATGTAGAACTTTTTTCATATAGCAATTTATATCATGTGCTTTTTAGATTGATCGTGTGTTTATAAAAAATTGCTTTTATTGGTGGATACCAATTTTCTCTTTTTATTTATGATGTATTATATCTTAATTATAGTTTTCCATTTAGATTTTCTCTCTCTTTTATTTTTGGAGATAAATAAACAATAAGCCATTAAAATGTCATTACTATATAAAATTATAATTTTGCATCCTTAAAATAAAATTATTTATTTTTTAATTTTAAAAAACAAAAATATATATTATTTTATAAAAATAATCTCATTATTTATTTATTCTATAGTAATTCTTGATTTTAATATATTTTTATAACTTATAAATAAATATTTATGTATCTTTTATTCCATTGTTGAAGTAACTTAACTTTCATGTCGAAGAGATGACTCGCAAAACAAGAAGCAAAACCAACAGACCAACATTTCGAAAAGTACCTACCCCATTATGTTGTTGCAAAATAAAAATCCAACTCTGTACATTAAAAAACCAGCTAAGACAATAATTGCCACTAATATATCCGCAATAACTAACCATCGTATATGTGGTCGTAAATTAATATTCAATTTAAACAAACTTGCAAAATAAGAATCCAACTCAAACAATAACTTACCCTAATATATCCACTATAACTAACCATGGTATATTTTGTTGTAAACTAATATTCAATTTAAACAATAATCAATTTTATTAAGAATAAAGATTATGTATAACATACACTAACACGTCCATTCAAGAATGATTAGAGTGTATGGCCCAAATTTCAGCACCCACCATGGAATCCTAGATAAGGCATATTATTAAGAGTCTATTCTGCATTAAATAGATAAGGCATATTATTAAGGGTGCTTCTGCATTAAATAGTATTTGCTTTTAATACTTAGGTTTTTCTTTTTAATTAATTTATTTTTGGTCTTACTTTTCATTTTTAGGGACTTGTAGATTATGATACTCGATATTATTATTATCACTTTTTGAAAATTTCGATATTATTATTATCACTCCTTGAAAATTTCTCTGAGCACTTGAGTTGTTTGTATACTATTGTTGCACTAAAAATTGTCACCTTGACATTTTGATATCTATGTGAGTTCATTACCACTCATACTTTCCTCCTCTGCAAGTCTAAAACATCAGTTCCTCATATCAAGTCTGGAAAATAAGAGAAAAGCTCTCAAAAGTTTTTAAAACTTTGGTTCCTCACTTTCTCTTTGTCTTACCTGCAGTCCCGCACCTAATGGTCATGTCTCCTGCGCACCTGACCGCACTGTCTCTATGTTAAAGGTGTGGACCCCTGTAAAAGTTTAAAAGGCACGAGTATACTCTGAAAAAAATTCACTTTCAGTTATTTCTAGATGCTTCTGGAAGGAATCTTGAGGTGGCAAGTTCGCTCTTTTAAGGTTCATGTATCCCATACCTTAAGGAGCTAACCCCTTGATGTGAGGAGCTTATCCCTATGAAGGAGGATTTTATCCCTTCATAGGTGGACCTGTAACCTCCTCCTCTGCACTATAAAAAGAAGCATTGGGTTGGTTACTTGGGAGTTAGAAGCTTAATATTTTTGGACGTAAAATGCTATTGGAACTTAGTCTTCTTTAGTTGAGTTTTTATGAGGAGAGATTACATACCTCTAAGATCTCATTTGGAAGAGTGCAAGATTTGTCAAATTTTAGGAAATTGTTGTTTTGGACCCCAGGAAGAGCTTGTTCAACATCAAGGTTGAAAAGGTTGTAAGGTTCTTCTACTATTCAAAGTTAATACAAATATATTTGTTTTTCTCAATAAGCTGTTAATTCATGGTTTATTTTATGGATTCCTTGATCACCATAATAGACATGATTTATAACATTTGCTATGCAGGTGCTATTTAATGTTTGCTTGTTTTTTATTGCAGATCTTCAAAGGTAACTCTTTCGAACGGTTGGAGGATGACTACTACGAACAAGCATTGGATCTAAGGTAGGATCTTAACACCTTTGTAGTATTTACTTATAAATCGCATATGTCTAGAGAAAGATAGGTTTGTTTGTCTCTTTGTTGCTAGACTATCTTCTGATACTAGGGATATCGGTCTTGTCCGCAAGATGATTTATACGGCTAACAAATTGGCGACTCGACTGGGGAAGGGTATTTGATTTTTGGTTTTCCTTTGTTTTGACTTGAGAAAATTGTTTCTTTTCTGGTTTTTGATTGATGTATACTGGCTTGGGTAGCTTTAAAAATCTGGAAGTATTTTTTTTTTTTTTTTTTAAGTTTTCTGGGGACTGCACTTTCTCTTTACAGACAGTGCAAGCATCCCCGCATCTTCTTTCAGTAAACAGTGCGGGACCGCACCTATTGCTTCTGGAGCCTGCGGACCCTGTCAAATTTTTTTGAAAAACTCAAGATATCTTCTTCCAGTTAAGTTTAGGTTTGATTTAGGATTTTTAATGTCTACCCAGATCTGTATTTTTCCTATCAAAAATCTCTTGTGAGTGAGTTCCGATAGTATTTTGTTTTGAATGATTTTCTAGAAGTTTTGCATGCTTCGAGTGGTTTTCACTTTGTCTCTGTAGTGACTCAAAGACCAAAAGCTTGAGAAACCTTAGATCACCCTGGTGTCTTTTCTTCTTCTTGATGAGTTTGACTTGGTTTTGAAATCTATCCTTTTTGAGAAATAGATTTAATTTTCTCGTTGCAAATCTTTGAACAAACTTTGTTATAAGTTCTGAATTTCATTTTTACAAAAGAAAACATCTCTAGATGTTTTTGATTAGTTTGTTATTCTGTGCAAATGAATTCTTAGTTTACTGAACAACTAGGTAAAATGTCTTAAAAAATAATCGAAGCTTTTATTCAATTAGATTTTTAAAGTTTTTAGATCTCAAAATTAGTTTTTGTAGTTTTGAGTGTTTTTCTAGAACTTGTAGATCTCTTTTGAAGCAAATTGTTTTTTTGGTAGTTTCGAGTTTTGAAAAGGGAAGGTACTTATTGAGCATTAATTATTTGTCTCGTTTTGAGTTCTTATTAAAAAGACAAAAAGATTTTCTTTCCATTTCCATGTTGAAAGAAAGAATTGTTTCTTAAAGAATTGCATTCTTGAACTCTTTCTTTTAGCTAGAATTTCATTGAAAGATTTTGTTTGTAAAAAGGAAGTTCAATGTACGTACAAAGTTTTTTTGTGCAGAACTCTGCACTTCGCACAAAAAACTTTTATTGCTAATATTAGTGATAATATTTTAGATTGGCAATTAACCGAGAGCTCCTGAGAAACCTAGCGCGCGCCGCCTGCCGCCTTCGGCCTTCTGGTCTGCGCTCACCTCCTGATGGCTTCTCCGGAGTCTCCGCCGGAGGAGTCCGCCCAGCAACAGGCCTTCTCAGCCCTTGTCAGCTCTCTGCCGCCTCAACGAGACCGCCCAACACTCTCCAAATTTGTTAAAAAATTAGAAGGACTTCAGGAGGTTTCCCTTCCTCCTTCTGTGCCTAGATTGGCTGCTCTAGCTCTGGCTGAAAAAGGTTTGATCGGACAATTCACTGGTCTTTGGCCCTCACCTAAAACTATTCAGAGGTGGGTGGAAAGAAACTGGTCGGACAAAACACAAGGAAAAATTGCCATTAGATTCTGCGGGAAAGGCTACTTTACCTTTCACTTCGAGACAAAGAATGACAAGGATCTGATTTTTCGCAACGGACCATATTTTATGGACTCCAGAGGTCTGTACCTAAACAAGTGGACACCAGATTTCGATCCAGAGCTTGACATTCCTAATGCAGTTCCTGTTTGGGTTCGTCTCCCACATCTCCCATTACACTGCTGGGGAGATGACTCTGTAAGAGCCATTGGAAACGCAGTCGGCAAATATATTGACAGAAGCGAACCAAGAGACAACATGCAAGCCTGCGCTCGTATCTGCGTCGAGGTCGATCTGGGCAAAGGACTTCCAGAAGCTATCAAGATCAAAGTCGATGAATGGTCACACATACAACAGCTCGACTATGAACAGATCCCCTTCAAATGTAAGGTATGTCATGAGTATGGTCATTTTGCCAATCGCTGCACTAAGATTATTAATGTGGATAATAATACTCAAGATCAGCAATGGGAAGTGGTAAAAAAAAAAAAATCTGCCCCTAGCCCCTCTTTGCCCAATGAACCTGGTCCCTCTTCTCTTAAAACCTCTGCCCATATCCCGTCTCCTCCGCCTCCCCCTCCTCATCTATCTCACTCCCCCGTTCTTGAAAATCCCCTTCATTCTCCTCCATCCACCAACCCTTTCCATGTTATTTCCCTCCCTGAAGATGATCCTTCCCCCTCAATCCCCTTTGCCCAACCCTCCTCCCCTCCTGAACAGTCCTCCTCCCCTCATATGAGTGCCCACCCCCCTCTCTTAACTAAACCTCTCCCTCCTAGAATTACCCGTAGCAACTCTAAGGATCAGGGTTCCTCCTTTGATGGACAAAAGAAGCCGGGAAGAAAGACTACAAAGCAGCACAAGGATGAAACGCGCAGAAAGACATAGCACTTGGCCTGCAACATCCAATAGAATCCTACATTCAGGCCACAAAAGACCAAGAAGTAGCAAGCAAAGACAAGGGAGGCAGAGCACCTTCTCGAAACATAGGTTTGAAATGATCAAAATACTCTCATGGAACAGCAGGGGACTTGGGCACCCCACTAAAATCAATGCTCTAACAGACCTTATAGTGCAGGAGAAACCATCCATCATATTACTTCAGGAAACGAAACAAAGAGAAACAGAAATCAGCAAAATCATTGGAAAGTATAAAAATTACAGAGGAAGCATATGCGAAGCGAGAGGAGCTTCGGGAGGAATTACAACAATATGGAATCAGAATGACTGGCAATGTGAATTTGAGTTAGTCGATCAGCATTGGATAAAATCAGTCCTGAGAAACAATCACAGCCATCAGCAGATTGTCATCTTCAATGTATATGTCCCCAATCACTACAGGGAAAAAGGAAAATGTTGGGAAACTCTTAGCAATCACATCCTGGAAGGAGACAGCAACAATACCTTCGTAGGCGGTGACTTCAACTTAACCCTTCATGCAAATGAAAAGCGAGGGGGGAATTTTCTGCCAGACCCATTCAGGAACCTAATGGAAAATGCAATGCACATTGGTGACCTGATAGACATAACTCCAAAAAATCGCAAGTTCACATGGAACAATCGAAGACTGGGCAGTCACAATATCATGGAGAGGTTGGATAGATTCTTGGTGAATATTTCTCTTTTGTCAACCTTTTCATCTGTCAATTCCGCCATTTTGCCTTTCGCTGCCTCAGACCACTATCCAATTACCCTCGATTTGAACACTCACTGCGCCCTTGGTCCGCTGCCTTTTAAATTTAATCAGATTTGGAGCGATCAACAAGCTGCCCGAAATATCATTCAGCTCACCTGGAGGCAGCATATTGAAGGCTCCCCAGGCTACATATGGGAGAGCAAACTGAAGAATGTGCAAAGAGCGCTTAGACAATGGGCCAAATCGTATTACAAGGAGCCAGAACAGGAAAAGCATGAGCTAAAGTTACAAATTGCCGAACTCCAGAGCATAATCGAGCAAAAGGATTACTGCCACAGTAAAAAACTTCAAGAAGAAGAGTTGTACAATAAACTGAGCAAAATTAAAAGGCAGGAGGAGGAAAAATGGCGCACCAAATCAAGACAAGTATGGTTGGAAAGCGGGGATAAGAACACTTCATTCTTCCATAAGCAAGCCACCGCTAGACAAGTTAGAAATACCATCACTGCTATCTCGGACAGCGCAGGGACACACCATGTGGAACAAGTAGATATTAAAGAAGCAGCTACAGAGCACTTCAAGGACCTGTTAACTGAGGTGCCAGAGGAAGAAACCTATGATGACTTATTACAGCATTTGCGTCCTAAAGTCACAGATGATCTAAACAAAAAGTTGACAGCTGAAATAAAAGAGGAAGAAATCGTTGAAGCAATCTGGACCCTTCATCCCAACAAAGCACCTAGTCCGGATGGGTTCCCTATTAGCTTTTATAGGGATTACTGGGAGCTGATAAAGAAAGACCTCATAAAATACATCAAGTGGATTCAAAAAAAAGGTAAAATAGGTGGATACACAAATGCTACCCATTTGGCTCTTATTCTGAAGGAGAACCGGCCATCCAATTTTTCTCGCTTCAGGCCCATATCCTTATGCAACTCATCATATAAAATCTTCACTAAAATCATAGCCTCTCGGCTTAAACCTCTTCTACCGATGCTGATTTCAGACAACCAAGGAGGCTTTATAGCAAACAGACAAATTTCAGATTCTATTCTTTTAGTCCAAGAGGCCATACATTCAAGTCATGCAAGGAATGAGAAAGGCTTCATTCTAAAACTAGATCTAGCCAATGCCTTTGACAGGGTAAGGCATTCTTTTTTATTTGCAGTTCTCCAAAGGATGGGTTTCTCATCTCTCCTTATTAATGTCATCAGATGCTGTATTTCTGGGCCTTGGATCGCCCCCCTCATTAACGGAAGACCTGGTCCTTCCTTCCAATCCTCAAGAGGATTAAGGCAAGGTTGCCCCTTATCCCCTTATCTCTTCATCCTTATGGCAGAATCATTTAGCAGTGCCCTTGATCAAAAGAGGCAGTCAGGCCTCATTACGGGCATCAAGTTTGAAGATGGCATCAAAAATATAAATCATTCTCAATTTGCAGATGATACCCTATTGCTAGGGGGGGCGACCACCATTATTGCAAGAAGATTTAAGTCCCTGCTTGACAAGTTCATGAGATATTCAGGAGGTAAAATAAATTACCTTAAGAGCTGCATTTATGGTTGGAATGTCTCGGCCCAAATGATACATAATATTGCTAATACTTTTGGTGTCCCCTGCAAGTTAGATTGGGACAGCTTCAGTTATTTGGGAATGCCGGTAACCATAGGGAAAGCAAAGACTGGAGTCTGGGACTTAACGCTGGATAAAATGAAAAGGAAACTTCAGAGATGGGGAACTCTGTGGCTCAATCCAGCTGGGCGACAGGTTCTCCTAAAATCAGGGCTCTCCTCCCTCCCTTTATACCAGTTCTCTCTTGCCCATGCTCCAGCTTCATTCCATCGAAAAATGGATAGCATTCTCAGATTCTTTCTCTGGCAAGGAGGCAAGAATGAAAAGAAAAAGTTCAACTTAGTAAACTGGAAACAGGTTATACAAAGTCCTGAGAATGGAGGTCTAGGCATCAGGTCCCCATCTATTATGAATTTAGCATTCGGTGGGAAGTTGATCTGGAGACTTATGGACAATCAACCAGCATGGTGGAAAAATGTCCTAGAATCAAAATATCTCAGCCAGCCAAGATCGCAAATCCTCAATGCTGAAATCCCTAATAGACACTGTACAAAGATATGGAAATTCTGCAAAAAAGCCATAGTCTTCATGGCGCAAAATGTCTCTAAAGTGCCAAAAGGAGGTGAAACGGTGAATATAGGTTCGGACAAAATCATGGGGAATCCTCCCATAAACAACCTCCCAGATACCGATCCTATTCTTCGTTATCTTCATAGCAAAGGCATATCCAAACTGAGTCAAATCTCCCAATGGAATGATTCAACTAATGCCTGGGTTCAATGGGAATTCCCACCCATCCCCCATCATCTCAAAGATAGCTTTGGCTCTCTTTGTAGCAGCCTACACAGTATAGCACCCACCATCAAAGGCGCAAAGGACGAGTTTCGCTGGGACCCTTCAGGAACAAATTACTCCATCAAAGCAGGTTACAGCTACCTGAGCAGCAAGGAATTTCCCACCGTAGTCTGGGCTCAGAGGAAGATTCTAAAAAGAGCTGAAGCAATCCCAAAGATCAAATTATTTATGTGGACTCTTCTCCATGGAAAAATTTTAACTGCAGAGAACCTCAGGAAGAGAGGCATCTTCGGTCCCTCCAGGTGCCCCAACTGTCAAGCGGCGGAGGAATCCCTACAGCATTTGTTTATATCCTGTCCCTTTGCTGCCTATTGCTGGAACAATATCGCACCTTCTGCCCCCTCCATTTGGAACCCCCATCATTCTATTGTCGAAATCTTAAACAACTGGAGAAGAAGCTATCCCTGGCACTCAGCGAACCAAAACCCAGCTAGAAGAGTGTGGAACGCCATGCGGTTTGCTCTTCTGTGGCGCATCTGGATCGCTCGAAACAGCTTGATCTTCCGAGACAAAGCCACCACAACCAGACACGGAATCCTTAAAGCCACCAGTCTAGCATCGGAAACAATAGCAGTCAAGCTAACTCAGAGAATCGATCCCGACAGTTTATGGACAGAGGAGAGAAACTTTATTTCGAATTTGATAGACAGGTCCAGCATCATACCAGCAACAAAGATGCGTAAATTCATTGGCAAATCTGACAATCTAGAATGGAAAATCCGCCTTACAAAAGATGAGTTCGGTAAATGGCTTCATTCAAAGAATACTCATTCATTATTTTTTGACGGAGCTTCCAAATCAAATCCGGGAGCTGCGGGCGCAGGGGGCATCATTCTGGATCCTTCAGGTGTAACGGTGTCCTCTTTTGAATGGGGTCTGGGAAGATTGAGTAACAATCGAGCTGAAGCTCTGGGACTGTTTCAAGGCCTCTTGCAGCTTCAGAACCAAGGGATCAATAAAGCCCTTGTCTTCGGCGACTCGGCTATAATAGTCAGCTTAATGAATAGCAACAGACAAGCTTCCAATCTCTTCCACCATCAAATCATAAGCCGCTGTAAAAATATGCTGTCTCAGAATTTGAAGTGCCAATTTTTTCATGTCCTTCGATCCAGCAACCAGGAAGCGGACAAGAGAGCTAGCCATGCCTGTTCACGGGAAAAAGGAAGCCTCTTATGCAATCAAGCGAGCCTGCTCCAATTCATCCCTTGATCCACATGACAGCGCCAAAAAGCCAAGGAGTCTTCTATCCACATGACTGTGCTTCTATTATCAAGGAGTTTGATCAAACCTCTTTTTGCAGCAATTTCTGTCTAAATGTACTTTTCAGCAGAACTTGTGATTTTTACAGCCAACCAGAGGCCTCAGCTGACTGACCAATCAGATCTAACATTATTGTCTAAATGTACAGCAAAACCAGCCTTCTATTGTCCCAATTTATAAGAATCTATACTTGCTCTAGGACCTTACAAGCAAGCAATAAAGGTACTCATGTGTACTGCCACAATGAAATCCAGAAACAAGTTACATCTGTAACTCCATCTATTGTAAAATCGGAGCTTAGACTCCTCCATCTTTTTTGAATATAACAAGCATCCGATTTTGTAAAAAAAAAAAAAAAAAAGAATTTCATTGAAAGAAAAACGAATTGTTTATCATTTTAGGTGCATTTTTTCTAGTGTGTTTGGAGTCGAGTCTTCACACCATCAAAGTTTCATTTCCATACCTATCGACTTAAAGAACAACCCATAAAAGCAACGTTTAATTAAAATTGATCTAGTAATATTTTCTATTTCTAGGGCTCTTATCACCAATATAGCTTAGGCTAGTATCTTGGAGTAGGGAGTAATTAACTCTCCAAGATAGTTAAAACAAACAAGTAGATACATCTTGCGGTAGGAAATAAATCCAATTGTAATTGATACATTCTAGGAAGCTTCTCTTAAAGGAGTCAATCACGAGATCATGTCCGAACCTTTGAGACAATCAATTCTGTTTCATTGGGAAAGATAGAAGATCTGCGCGTATTATAAACGATAAACCTCGGATTAACTATTGTCGAGGAGCTTAGGGTCACTTGTTGGTAAACCTCGGATTGACCATGTCGAGGAGCCTTTAAGGGGATTGAGCTTTGTTACTCTTCCCTTACACGTAGATCGGATCGTAGACTATTCCCCCAGTTGTATTTTTTGCTGTTGGTAACCTTAGTGTCCATAAACTTAAGATTATTTCCTAAGGTGACGATGGAGGAAAGATCTCACTGTACTTGGAGCAGACATTGGCTAGACTCACTTGGACACTCTGGGGGGTTCTCTTCACTCGAGATGGTTTTGTGAAGAAACTTGTGCCAGTCTGTTTCATTAAGCAGGTTGTCGGGATAACTGTTCCAACTACCCTTTCTATATTAAAATTCTACTAAGTTGGATTTCATCACCAACTAGTGTTTTTAGTACGGGAAGTTACTGTTTGTGCGTGGTTTGAACTCTTAGATTTTTTAGGCGTGTGATTCAATTGTTTGTTTCTTTAGAGACTTTAGGTGTTTTTATTGAATTTTTCTTTGTTTGCGTGTGATTAATTAATATTTAATCATGGCCGAATTACCGAGACAATCTCGTAGACTTCAGGAGAAACCTCCTAAGTATACACCAAGACAACTTGAAGGGATACGAGCTCTCGTATCACCTAGTGACAGTAGAGTTGGATCACCAGAAGCCAGAGAGTCATCTTTAATTGTTCATCCTGATTATCAAATACAAACAACAAAGTATATTCAAGAGCCAATTTCATTTTCTGAAGTTACTGGTAGTATTTCTCCTTCCAGTGAATTAGCTGAAGAACCTGAAATTTCTGAGCCTGACATTGAACCTGTTGTTTTGGAACCATCTTCAGGATTTGTTACTCCAACTTCTAGTGATCCTGGTTCACCTAGGGTAAGAAATATCATTACTCAAAATCTTCCTTCTGGCCTCATTTCTATTGAAGAACTTGTTAGTCCAGACAAAGACGTAACTCTTCCCGAAAACCAACAGACTTTAAATCTTAGGGAGCGTGAATCAATATTCTACATCCCTTTTAGGAGTGACGCTTGGTATTTATCATTGATAAAAAAAATTAGAAAACTCGGGTCTTAGTTTTTCACCACCTCGAATTCCTTTTCATCCTACACCAAGAGGTTATTATCCTTCATCGATCATGTCAAGACAGTCATCTATGTTTTCCCAATCACCGGAAACATTTTTATACGACGGTCCTTCTGTTCCTTCGGGGTACCAGTCACTCTCTAGTACTTTTTCAAGAGCAACTCCTCAACCGACTGAACAAGAGTTATCATCTAGTAGTAATGGAACTCAAACGTTGAACGCAGAGCAAATCCATATGATGTCTGGTAGTATTCCAAATCCTCAACCTCAAGGTAGTCAGTTACCGCCTGGGGGGCAACCCCAAGGTAGTCAATTATCGCCTGGGGGGCAACCCCAAGGTAGTTAGTTACTGCCTAGGGAGCAACCCCAAGGTAGTCAGTTACCGCCTGGAGGGCTACCTCAAGGTTTTCATCTTTCAGGACAATACATACCCCAAGGTCAACCCCAGACTCAGTACATACCCCAAGGTCAACCCCAGATTCAGTACATGCCTCAGGGTTATCAACCTCAAGGTCAATACCCAACTCAAGGTTTCCAACCACCTTCTGGTCAATCATTTTTACAAGGAGCTAGAAATCTACATATTAACTATCAGCCCTACTTTCAACCAGGTTATGGTCCTCCATATGCACAACCTTTTATGGGTCCATACTCCGGAATGAACATGGTGTGGAATCCGTCTCAAACTCAACAGACTATGCAACCTAATGTGCAGTTACCTAATCAACATGGATAGCCTTTGGTTTCTGGTCCAACCCAGCAACCTGTCCAACCTATTGTTCAAATCCCTGCACCTGGCTTAGTTCAGCAGCCTGGGCCTAGCACACCTCGAACTCCGCCTCAAACTGCTGCAACTACTGCAACTTTTGTTCAACCTACAACACCTGTTTCTGGAGTATCTGTAGCTCTGATTTCTACTATCCCTGCATTAGTGCAAATTCCTCAAGTCTCTGTGCCATAGTCAGGACCTACGGTTCAAACTTTGGTCCAAATGCCTGCAGGACAAGCTGGTACAAGTACAATTGCCACAAGTCAACCGTAATTCATCTATCAACCGTACCAGGGACAGTATCAATTTGGTCCTACTGTATAAAACCTAGTTTATTAGTATCAACCGTATCCTGGTTATACTTATCAACAGCCTCAACAACCCCAGTTTGATCCGATTAATCCTGATTTTCCAGGAGGTTATAACATTCCTAATGCAAATCCGATTCTAGGTTATCCTGGATATCCTCCTCCTAGAACTGATCTCATTACTCAAGGTTTTCGCGACCCTAACCGTCAGTTCCCATTTATTGCAACTTTGGATTTACCTGATTTTTCGCACCTTACGAACGATCTAATTTACTATCTTCCATATTGGCCGCCAACGCCTAGTAAGTTGCCTAGTGATATCCCGAAATTCGTGGATAAGTCAGGAGAGGATCCGTCAAATCACGTTATGACTTATCACCTCTGGTGTGCATCTAATTCAATCATTGATGATTCAATTCTATTGCGTCTTTTTCAACAGACTCTTATTGGTCTTGCTACCAAATGGTACATTGAGTTACCACGAGGCTCTTTTAATAATTTCAATCAGTTAGTCACTGCTTTCTTAACTCATTTTCAGTTGCCTGTCAGATATGACAATGGCACAGAACTGTTAACTTCACTGAAACAATCCACGTCCACATATATTTTTGATCATATTCAAGAATGGCGACGTAGAAGGCGTTTGGTGAAAGTTTTCATTCCGGATCAAATTTTAGCAGAATGGTTCATTAAATCATTGTTACCCAAAATCACTGAAGATGTAGCTAAGGGAGGAGTTGTCACTAAAGAGCAAGTCATTGCTCAAGCTCAGTACCTTGACCTCGTCTATATGCAGTCAAGTACTTTACATGAAAAAATCCCTGATCTTCCAAAACACGATCAAATAACTGCAGCTCCTTTAGGGTCTCATGCCGCTGATGGTATGATTGGTTCAGTTAGTACTAAAAGTAAGAAGAAATCTTCAAAGAATTCTTCTCCTATAATAACTTTACCTGATTCCCCGAAAGGAGATTCTTCCGCTGAATTTTCTACTGACATCCATGTCGTAGAATCATCTACGACCAAATCAAAATCTAGTAGTAAAAAGAAGGGGAAGAAGAAAAACAAACAAAATTCAAAAGATAAAATGGATAAAAATGAATCTACTGACAAAAAACAGAAACCCCGCTATCCTTGTTTCATTTGCGACGAGGATCATTTTACCAAAGAATGCCCACATCGAGCAGAGGTTTCAAAATTCGTTAAAGGTTCTCAAACGCCTGCTGTCTTGAAGGATCCTTTTCCTACTCAAGATAGTAAGATGATTGGTTCTTCCTCGAATGCCTTAGAAGAACCCATTATGATGATGTCTCATGTCAGGATTGCGACGCGATCGCAAGATTATGGTAGTAAAAATCCTGTTGGTGGTAAAGAAGCAGAATCTTCTAATTCAAACACATCAACTACACCTCCTCTTGGTTCTGATCCACTACAGATCGAGAAACCCAACCCTGACTTAGTAATCAAACCACCTACTAAAGGTATACTTCGTAAATCAGCTTTCAATCCACATGCGAGAGCTGCTCAGAATTATAACATTGTTGAAGACTTAGCTATTTCCCCTTCAGTAATGTCGGCTTTGGAAGTGTTGCAATTGTGCCCAACACAGCGTAAATTACTATTGTCTGCTATAGGAGCTGTCGATATTCAGGATTCGAACCTAATAATCTTCGATTTAGAGAATAGTACACCCCGCCTACCTCATCAAATGGCTTTCCAGATTCCAGTTTTAGTCAAAAACAGACCTTGCTTTCAGACTATGATTGATGAAGGGGCTTCTATGTGTATTATGTCGATCCAGTGTTGGAAATCGCTTGGTTCTCCCACACTCAATCAGTCTCCGACAATTCTAAAGGCTTTTGATGGTCGAGGGTTCCATCCTTTTGGTATTTTGTAGGATTTACCTATAGGGGTCGAAGGCAAAACTGTAAATCTAGATGTGGAAGTGGTTGATGCCCCTCTAGATTACAACCTTCTCCTGGGTCGCAGTTGGTCTTATGCTATGACTGCTATTGTTTCATCAGTTTTTTGGCTTATCAAGTTTCCTCATAACGGAAAGATTGTTACGATAGACCAGCTAACTTATTTCTCATCCGACCCAACCTCTACAGATAGTATTCAACACATCGGTAAAATGACTATCCCTTACAAAGATGTTGGCGTAGGTTTGATTAAAGATTCTAGTTTACTGGGAACTTTTTCCTTCCCTCCTCCTAACGTATCGCCTTCTATTGCAAATATTCATATGATTTCATCGAATACTATTACTTTTGATGATCCTTGGATCATACCTTCCGATTCTGAGGTGGATTCATTTGATGGCGCGATGCCTTTGAGTCCCTTTGAAATTGCATATCAGGTTGTACAGTCGTTTTTTGATTCCTGTTCAACCGAAAATAGCATTCGTGTCGACCCCTCGAAGGTTGAAGCTATCGTCAATCTCCCTCCTCCTTTGACTCTTCGCCAACTCCAAAGTTTGCAAGGGAAAGCAAAATTTTTATGTCGTTTCATTCCTAACTATGTCGAGATAACGAAAGGTTTTACCAAGTTGTTAAAACAGAATATTCCATTATTTTAGGATGAGATCGCTGATCAATCTTTTGATGCACTTAAACATGCGTTAACCCATGCACCGTTACTGCATCCTCCCAATTATAACCAGGATTACTTTTTGTATCTCGCCGCTTCTCATTCCACCATTGGCATGGTTTTAGTTCAGGACGATGAATTCAACAATGAACATGTGATTTACTATCGTAGTCAAAATCTACATCCGATTGAGCTTAAATATTCGCATGTGGAGAAATTGGCCTTGGCAGCTATCCAAGCTGTCCAAAGATTTTGTCACTACATCTTATTACGCAAAACCATGGTAATTTCTGACTGTAACCCTATGATGTATATCTTGACTAAACAATTGCTAACGGGCAAGTATTCCAAATGGATAGTTATCCTGCAGGAATTTGACTTGGAATTTGAAAAATCCAAGGCAAAGAAATCTTTGGTTTTTGTTGAACTCATGTGTGATTTCCCGCGTACTGATATTGAAATTGTGGTGGAACAACCCATTGCGGATGAATCCTTATTTCTTATCAGTACTCTTGATCCTTGGTATGGAGATATTATTGTTTATCTCCAAACCCAATCTTTTCGGCCTGAAATCTCACAATCTCAACGACGGAAAATACGTTTCCAATCCCAACAATACAATATTATTGGTGATACAATTTATCGTCGTGGAGTGGATTCTATTTTCTGACGTTGTCTAACTGGTGAAGAAGCTGAAAAGGTTCTGAATGACTATCATTTTGGAGCATGTGGAAATCATATGTCTGGATATTCCACAGCCCAAAAGATATTGCGCGCTAGTTATTTATGGCCATCCTTATTCAAAGATTGTATCTAAGCAATCCGGAAATGCCACAATTGTCAAATCTTTGATCGTAAGATGAATTCTCCACCCGCTCCTCTTCACCCTATAATTGCTGTCAATCCTTTTGCAAAGTGGGGTATTGACTTTATTACATGTAACCCTCACTCGGTCGGGGGGCATGCGTATATTATCCTAGCGGTAGATTATTTTACTAAGTGGGTCGAGGCAATGCCTACATTTTCGGCAGACGGCAAGACTGCTGCAACTTTCGTATTCAATCATATAATTGCTAGATTCGGTGTTCCTCAAGCTATTATTACTGATCATGGAAGTCACTTTCAAAATATCATGATGACTGAACTGACAGATCAACTTGGCCTGCGCCACAATAGTTCTACTCTGTATTACCCATAGGCTAATGGTCTGGTTGAAGCTATCAATAAAGTTTTAGTCACTATGATCAAATGAATCATTGGTATTCATAAGTCCAATTGGCATACCATGCTATTTTCAGCACTTTGGGCATATCGAACCTCAGTGAAAACATCGACTGGTTTCACTCCTTTTCAACTGGTCTACGGTTTGGAAGCAATGTTACCTATTGAATGCAAAATTCTTTCATTACAATTAGCCATAGAATTACTCCCAGATACTTCTAAAGAAGAGAAACATTTTTTGTACTTAGCTCAGCTAGATGAGAATCGACACACTATTGCAATAGCAAACGAGACTCATGCGAGACGAATGAAAGCTCAAACGATAAGCTAGGGGCTGGAAAATTTGTACCTATGTGGCATGGTCCTTACATTGTTACGTGAAAGCTGACAAAAGGGGCTTATGAATTGATAGATTTTGACGGTGTCTCTTTGAATAAACCCATAAATGGACTTTATATGAAGAGATATTATGCTTAAATTCTTAAATGAATCTTTCTTCAATAATGTTGTTACAGGTGCTGCTATTCTCCCATAATTCTTAACAAACTTGCGATAATACCCTGTCAACCCAAGAAATCCTCGCAGATGCTTTATGGATGTGGGGATTTTCCATTCCTTAATGGCTTTAATTTTGCTAGGGTCTACCTTAACTCCTTCATGAGATACAATATGACCCAAATATTCCACCTCCTGGACTCCAAAGAAACATTTGGATCTTTTTGCATATAATTGTTTCTCCTCCAATAGTTGTAGCACCCTGTCAACATGTTCCACATGATCCTTCCAAGACTTGCTGTAGATTAGTATATCATCAAAAAATACTAACACAAATTTTCTAAGGAATGGTTTGAAAATGGAATTCATCAAACCTTGAAATGTTGAAGGTGCATTGGTAAGGCCAAAAGGCATGACCAAAAATTCATAATGACCCTCATGAGTTCTAAATGCCATTTTCGGAATGTCTTCAATATTCATTCTGATTTGATGATATCCCGAACGAAGATCCAACTTGGTGAAGTAAATTGATCCATGCAATTCATCTAGTAATTCATCAATAACAGGAATGGGGAACTTATCTTTAATAGTTAGCTTGTTGAGCTCCCTATAATCCGGACACATGCGCCATGATCCATCCTTCTTGTGCACCAATACTACTGGAGCTGAGAAAGAACTTTGACTCGGTTGAATTATACCAGCCTCTAGCATTTCTGCAACCATACGTTCAATTTCACTTTTTTGGACATAGGGATATCTGTACGGCCTGATGTTTGGAGGAACACTTCCTGGAATCAGATGAATAGCATGATCATGACTATGCATAGGTGGCAGACCTGTTGGAGTCTCAAATACCTTGGAATGATTGTCCAGGACTTTTTGGAGATCTGGAGAAATAGATGATTCCAATGTGGAAACATCTAGCGAACATAATTGTGCAATTACACCTCTTTGCTCCTTTTTTAGAAGCTTTGTCATGCTATTAGAGTTGATTATCTTTCCTAGTTTCCCTGCAATACCCCTTAATTCAACTTCCTTTCCTTCCGTAGAAAATTTGATGAAAAGTTCTTGAAAATTAAAAGCTATTGTACCCAAGGATTGTAGCCATTGGACTCCTAGTACAACATCAGCACCTCCCATTGGAATGGAAAGCATTGGGCTAGTCAATACATATTCTCCCATGGATAGCTTGATATTATGGCACTTTCTAGAGCAATTTATTGTTCCTCCATTTGCAATCATCACTTGACACTCTAGTGCTGGATATAGGAAGCAATTCAATTCTTTTGCTACCCTACAATGAATAAAATTGTGGGTGCTTCCTGAATCAATCAACACTATTACCTTTTTCTTCTTGATTTGTCCTTCTATCTTGATGGTTTGAGGAGTGGTAATTCCCGCCAATGCATTACAAGATATGGTCGGATTTATTTGTTCTTCATCTAGGCTTTGTTCCTGGAGTATATTTTCTTCTTTTGACCTTTCTTGCTCCTTTTCTTCTTCCTCTTCACAATCTATGTAGAATAATTTCTTCTCAGCACACTTATGATCTTTAGTGTATTTGCTATCACAACTGTAACAAAGCCCTTTTTCTCTTTTTTCTTCCAATTGTTGTGGTGTCAACCTTATAGGTTGTGGAAGACTAGGGGCAACAACACTTCTGTCTTTATAGTTGTGAGTGGTATGCTTCCTGGTTGCCATAATTTTGCTTTCCATTTTTCTTGCTAACCTGAATGCCTTCTCTAATGAATCAGGTTCCCAAAGGCGAACATCATGTTGGATATTATCCTTTAAAGACCCTATGAATACATCAATCCTATGCTCCTCTGGAATATCTTTTACCCTTATGTTCAATTTTTGGAACTCCTCAATGTGCTCCACTACTGAACCCTTTTGTTTGAGACTTATCAATTGGCTAAAAAAAGTGTTGCTTTTTGTATCTTCATAATGTGCTATCAATTCTTCCGTAAAAATTGCCCAAGTGATAAATTGTTTATGAGAGCAAAGCCATTGATACCATACAAACTGATTTGGTTCTAAATATACAGTTGCCATACGTACCTTTTGTGTGTTTTGCACATTATTGAGATCGAAGAATTGCTCCATCTGTAATATCCATGTTGTGGGATCCTTGCCATCAAACTTCCTCATATCGATTTTTGGAATATGGTGATTCTTCGATCCAACATTAGCGTCTATGGAATCATGATTAACATTTCTTTTGTTCTCATCATGAGTTTCCTTTACTACCTTTTCACCATTAGTGACCCTTTCTTGTAGCAACTTCTTCAATTCTTCCATGTCTGTCTTCAAACCATCCATCTTAGCTTCCATGCCCTTTATCTTAGATTCCACGCCATTTACCTTATATTCCACGCCACTTATCTTAGCTTCTGTTAGCTTTTGTGAGCGTGACATTTGTTGCACTTGTTCTTGTAATTTTGATATATCATGTAGCATTTCTTCCTCTTCTTCATGAGTCATGCTAGAGCTTTCAGGTTCCTTACTAGGTGTTTGCATTTTCTTTCCTCGGGGCATCAGTTACCGATAATAATGCTTTACTATGCCCTTTGAATTCCGTTAAACCAAGCTTACACAAAAATTTAAAAAAAAATTACACACCTTTTTTCACTTTATAGAAGCCTGATATTGAATCTGATGTATCTCTGTAATTTCGGATCATCCAGTTTTGAAATTGCTACCTGTAGTAGCCTTCTGCGTCCTCTTTCCAATGCCACAAGTCTGAGCCAAATTGGATTCTCCAAGGAAGAGTTATGTGAAATCTCCCACAGTGACTTGCTTTTAGACTAGTTCAGCAGAGCAAATTTATACGACGTACCACGAGTCACTGTTTCAACCTTTGAATCTGAAACACACACACAAGAAACTACAGTCCGTCCTCTTTCTGTACCTTCTTACCAAATTTCAATCCGATCCCTAGAGAGAAATTTATGATGATTTTCCCCAGGTCACCTGTTTTGAATGTAATTCAGGAATCTGCAAAAAGACCAACTTCCTCAGATCATATCTCCGCAAATATCGCGCGAAAAGCTCTGAAATTCGAACCCAAGGTTCAGCGCGATTTCTTCTCAAATGGTTTTTTTTGCGACTTCTGAAACGTCACAGAACAAAAGTTATAGCGAAAATGCCACAATGACCTGTTTGGAGCAGCGAAACCCTAGAATCCAAAGCTCTGATACCAAATGTTATGAAACTAGCTCAAGAAAAGATAGATCAACGCCTTAGAATTCAGCCTCTTCGAGGGGGCAACCTCCTTTACATTACATAAATGAACAATTCTTTTATGATACAAATGACAAAACCTTCGTTCTATATATAGGAGTCTAAGGAGTCACAATATAATCCAGCCGACCTAACAATAATAATATAAAGCCACAAAAATAACAATAGAGGGATTCTATGGGGCACAAAAATAACAATATGGGGGTAATAGGGGCACAACAATATAAATAAGGGGTATAACTACAATAGTAATGGGGTAATCACTAGTATTATAGGGACCCAACAAAATGCAAATTAAGGAGGACGTGGATTACTCGGAGCTCACGGTTTTCGATTCCGACGGACGGATTTTCCAGAATCTTCACAGAAACTTTTTTACCCAAAAGCTCTCACTTCTCACTCTGAACTCAAATGGCAAAAATGAAGTTAGAAAAGCCCTTTTTATAAGTTTTTTCGAATAAATGAATTTTTAATTTATTTATTTTTCACTTTAAAAAGGTAAATTTTTAAAAACATTTTTATTTGTCTTAAACAGGTATGTGTAATGTTTCAATTTTTTGTGTAGAATATTGGATTTTTCGGGAAAATTGATCATTTTTCAAAAAAGAGCATACTTTTATCACTTTTTCGGACTCTTTCAAAAATTTACGAAAAAGCAAAACATTGGAGTCCTCTTTAAGCTCTTTTCAGACTCTCGAAAATTGAAAAGATTGTCGAGTACTTGATTGTTCGAACTCATTAAATAAATGAATAATCATCCCTTCAGTATAAGTTTACCCCTTCTACGGACTGAAATGGACTATTTACAAAAAAGGTATATGTTGACTAATTATGGTCAATAGAGTCCTCTTCAAACCCTTTTAAGACTCGTTAAATATGAAAAGATTGTCGAGCGCTTGCCTTTTCTAGCTCGTTAAAGTATTGGAAATGTCATCCCTCTTGTATTATTTTATCCTTTTTCGGACCTGAGGAATTATTTTACGAAAAAGTACCCCCATGGAGTTTTCTTAAGTTTTTCTTCTAACTCCCTAAAATTGAAAAACACCAAGTTTTTCCTATATTGGACTCGTTAAAATTTAACAGTAAAGGACCTATTCAAATTTTAAACAGGAATGAACTACTCCTTCTTAGGGTTTGAATTTTAAACTAAGTTGGACTCATTCGAAGGATGAGCTTATAAACAAGCAAATGTTATCCTCCTCAAGCTTGTCAAAAATAAAGAGGTACTTGCCAGAAATGGTGGGGGAAAGAGAGAAAAATGAACCTGTTTGTTACACTTTGTTTTTTAAAAAGCCGTCAACCACTCTTGAACACGACACTTTTTGTTCACCTGGGTTGGGAAAATCCTTTGCCTAACAGTTAATCAAACCACATTGAAAGTCTTCAGCCGGTTTCTGGGTATTAGCTTTGGGTCAATTGTCACCAAGCCATCTGTAGTGTCATTATGTGTTCAAAAGAACAGTTCAAACAAACCATTCATCTACGAGATATTTGTCATCCATTTTGACCATCCCTGAGTCAGTCCTTGCCAATATATTTCCTCAAAACTTGATCTATGATTTCGTGTTGTGGGCTTGCCTATGACAGATCGCTTTCTATCGACTTTAGCTCATCATCTCAGAAGTTGATCTAAAATCCTCAGTACCTTGAAAACTGCATGCCCTAATGGTAGTTTTCTCGCCTTCGACGATAGGTTGCATCATTGACCTTCGATCGAATGATTCTATGACATGTTCGACTTCAGCTCATTTATTCACATTTCATGGATTGTACTGGGTACTTTGAGAGCCATTGATATTACTGGTGGTTTCTCTCAGAATTGTTAATAGTCCACATCATTTACTAGTAATCAAGTGGTTTCTACCATGTTCGACTTCGACACATTCATTCACATGGATAGAATCGTACTAGTTCGGGAAGAGGAAATCAAGACCATGGATCTAGTTTCTACCATCCAGGTTGTGAGGAATTTTGTTATTCATTATACAGTGGACTATTCATAAACAGATGGTTGTGTCCATACTGTGTCTACACATGTCTATACTCTTGATGTATTACAAAATCATTCCTGTATCAGAACAGTTTAGTCAGTTTTCTAGTCAGTTTTGATCTGAGTATGGGAATGCCTACCTCAGCAATGATATGTCTACATATATATATATATTTTTCATTGAATGTTTTTACAGGTTCCGACTAGGGTGTCCACAAGATGATCCTTGAAATGATAAAGTACTTCACTCTTCATAAATGATAGACTCTATCTTCATCTATTACAGACTTCGCACTTTAGGGGGCAATCTGTTGCACTAAAAATTTTCACCTTGACATTCTGCTATCTATGTGAGTTTGTTACCACTCATACTTTCCTCCTCTGCAAGTCTAAAACATCAGTTCCTCATATCAAGTCTGGAAAATAAGAGAAAAGCTCTCAAAAGTTCTTAAAACTCTGGTTCCGCACTTTCTCTTTATCTTACCTGCAGTCTCGCACCTAATGGTCGTGTCTCCTGTGCACCTGACCACACTGTCTCTGTGTTAAAGGTGTGGACCCCTGTAAAAGTTAAAAAGGCGTGAGTATACTCTAAAAAAACTCACTTTCAGTTATTTCTAGATGCTTCTGGAAGGAATCTTGAGGTGGCAAGTTCGCTCTTTTAAGGTTCATGTATCCCATACCTTAAGGAGCTAACCCCTTGATGTGAGGAGCTTATCCCTTTGAAAGAGGATTCTATCCCTTCATAGGTGGACCTGTAACCTCCTCCTCTGCACTATAAAAAGAAGCATTGGGCTGATTACTTGGGAGTTAGAAGCTTAATATTTTTGGAGGTAAAATGCTACTGGAACTTAGTCTTCCTTAGTTGAGTTTTTATGAGGAGAGATTACATACCTCTAAGATCTCATTTGGAATAGTGCAAGACTTTTCAAAGTAAAGGAAATTCCTATTTCGGACACCAGGAAGAACTTGTTCAACATCAAGGCTAAAAAGGTTGTAAGGTTCTTCTACTATTCAAAGTTAATACAAATATATTTGTTTTTCTCAATACGTTGTTAATTCATGGTTTATTTTATGGATTCCTTGATCACCATAATAGACATGATTTATAATATTTTCTATGCAGGTGCTATTTAATGTTTGCTTGTTTGTGATTGCAGGTCTTCAAAGGTAACTCTTTCGAACGATTGGAGGATGACTACCACGAACAAGCATTGGATCTAAGGTAGGATCTTAACACCTTTGTAGTATTTACTTATAAATCACATATGTCTAGAGAAAGATAGGTTTGTTTGTCTGTTTGTTTCTAGACTATCTTCTGATATTAGGGAAATCGGTCTTGTCCACAAGATCGATTTATCTGGCCAACAACTATATAAGGTAAATTCGTAATTCCAAAAAATATTTATTAATAAAAGAGAGGAGACAACAATTTTTTTTTAGAGTGTAAAACTTGAAAAAAGATTTGCATTTTAAGAGATTTGATCTCTCTAACTCTGTGGTTAAGATATAGATATATATATATATATATATATATATATATATATATATATATATATATATAGTTGCATTTTTTAATATATGTGTGTGATTGCATTTTTAATGTATAAATAGATTCAATGCCTTGAAACTCTCTAAAGACACTTGAATTGTGTATACTACACCAGGAAACTTGTAATTCTAAGAATTATTTACTTGATTTTAGAAAACAATGACCAAAAATATATACTTGAAAAGGGCCAAAATGTAGAATAGTGAAACTCTTTGAAATCTTAAAAAAAAATTGCTTTATATGTATAGTTGGCATTCAAATATGCTATTTAACATGGATAGTAAAATATTCTATTTATAAACCAAATAATCACATTAAAATGTTTGGTTATGTTTTTAAATACAGATCAATATTACAAAACCTTCCACATCTAAATATTTGATTTATGATTCACATTGAATCATTCTTTTTATCAATAATATTTTTTAATTGTTATATATTAATTTTACATTAAGAATTGAATGAATTTCACAACTCCCACTTACTATTTTTATCAAAAAGTAAAAAAATAATATTTTGTTTTTATTTTAAAATATTTTTGTCATTGCTTCAACAATTTGAAACTCTTACTAGTCAACACATTCCATGTGAACAACTCGGCACATTAGAAGCACTTACCAGTCAACACATCCCATGTGAACAGCTCAGCATCCAGCAAAAGACCCCACTTGGGACATAAGAATGATACATGTTTTTATTAAGCTAAGAGTTTGCATAATTCTCTCAGTGTTTTACATCTCTTTTTTTTTTGCATATATGCTGTAGATTGGTTTTTGAAATTCTAAACTCTTAAGTTAACATGTAGAGCTTCATTTCCAATTTTGCTTATAATTTTTACTAATCATCTCATAGAAAATTATCCTTTTTTTATGGACATAATTTGTACATTAAGACTATTATTTCAAAAAAAAAAAAAACATATTTATTTAACCCTGATCCTAAGCCTGTTTTGAATATATAATCTTTTTTGTTTCAAACACATATAGAATATCCAATGCACTACTAAATTCTTGTGGGCCCTTTCCCACCCCATTAAAGGTAAACCACGCTTGTGTTTTGTTAATAGCCATATCCTCCAACTATGTTTTCCTTGTGTATTGGGTGTCATCTTTCATTTGCAAACATTGGATCTTTTCTATCAAAAGATATGAGAGTAAGGTAGGGATTTGAGAGTTTCTTGGTGACCAAATACCTTACATAATTATGCAAATCAAGATCATATATTTTTTAAGCTCAACTCTTTTAGGTATATTTATGATTTTAATTCGTAATCTATAAAATTACTTGTGTGACTATCTTTTATTCCAAACACTATTCTATATACCGCTCTTGTTTTATATTCTCCTATTAATGCCCTTGTTTACAGAAGGGTTAAAGTGTCTCAAAAAAAAGTTTTTTTTACTCTACCCATTCAAATAGTTTTTTTTGTATGTATGTATGTAAATGTTTGTTCTTATAATAAAATGATATGTGATATAACTTATAATATATTTTTTCGCTGGTAACAATTTAAATTTAAATTAAGAAATGTAAAATAATAAAAAAAAAAAAGTTAAGGATGGTATTTTTATATTTTTTGATAGAGTAAAATTTTTTATTATTTAAGTTTATTATATTATTTGAAATAACGTGTTGTTGGTTTATACAGATGAAGGCCTTCACTTTTGCCTAATGTTTTTAGATCTTAGATTGTCCACGTGTTTCTTTACATTTAAAAAAAATAAACTCTTAATCATTTATAAATAATTTTAGATATAACTAGACAATTTCAATCTAAATAGTAGTTGCAAAAATAACTAATTTTCCTTATAACCAAAGCCAAAATTATCTATAATATAATCATATATTTTTTTATAAGCACATATATTTAAATTAACAATTAAACTTGAGATCTAATAATAATTATATAAGCACATACAAATTATGCAAGTTTATACTTTATAATATGGATAAATAAATCAATAATTATTTTCAATATCATTTAAACAAATTTAAAAATAACTAAGACTCTTAAATTGATATATGATACCAATTTTGTAGTAGAGGCTTCCTCTCGTGGAGAATGAAGCTTGCAAATGAAACGAACTTTCTCTTACATGAACTTGTACATTAACCTTCTAATAGATTCAATGCCCAAACGCTCTTAACACAACCTCTTGCCTCAACGAGCTCCAATGGCACTCCAGAATCCCAAGTGAACCTCCAATGAACTTCAGAGAAAAAATTCATTCGAACAAGACACAGGAATATGTAAGATTTGATAACACAGAGTTTTGCAAACACTCTCTTTTTTATTTATATCATGAAGTGATTACATAACAGATATAGACAGAGCAAATACTCTTTACTCCTATGAAATCCCGGTCAATTTTGGTTCACACTAGACTCTAAGTTCTAATGCATAGGTTTCTCATACTTTTGACTCCTAAGACCCAAAAATCAATATCAAGCATAATAAATGTTTGAACCTCCTTTTTATTTATACCATGTCTTTATAATTTTTGTGTGTTTAGACAATTTGGGTTATCTTGATTAATTGAGCGAAATGATTGTTATCCTACCCACCCATATTCAATTCCCCACTGGTGACATGTTGAGCTTTGATGCCTTGAAGAATATTATTGTAATGAATATAAGCCTAAGCACTCTTAAGTGAGTATAATTGTGGGTTGGCTTGGTACCCTCCATTCGGACTAAGAGGGCATTTTTCATGTTTTAGTATGGCATATTAATATAAAGGTGAACTTTAATTGTTCTACTTTTTTTTTCACTAGAACGTGATAATACAATTTTGGGTGAGATAATTATTTTTTGTTATTTTAAATGCATTTTTGCATGTATAAATGGATTTAGATTCATGAAAAACCCTCAGGGTAACCAATCTATATAGATTTAATAAATCAATTTGGTCATTTCAACAAATTTTTATTGGGTTTCTTCCCCTAGTGGAACGATCACCAAGGCAAGCCATGGCAATCACCAGTCACATGTCATTCCACCTCTGAATATTTAACATATGAAGGGAGACACGTCCATAATTGGATTAATAAGTATGGGTTATGCTTGTCACCTCACTTCGCATTAGTAGCCCACCATGATCGAACCTGCAATCATCATTCAATGCAATATATCCTCCTTGAGTACCACAGCCCTCGTCACATGAATGTGTTTCTAAAGCCTTTAATTTTGGCCTTCTTCCAGCAAAGCATCATCCTACTAAGCCATGTTCCCGACCACATCTTAATTTGGTTTTTGATTTGTTTTTTCATTACTCTGCACCCCCATATTTTACTTCTATTATTTTTTCATTTCTCCTCTGTTGTTTCTCTATTTCAATTGTTGGAGCCTACTTCTTCCTTGGCTCCATCCCACACTTCGTTACTCTCCTCCCATAGATTAGGCAATGCAGGGCTATCTGTCTTGAGTCATTTGATTTCCCTTAGTCTCTCCCTTTTGTTCTAATTCTCTTACCCTCACTGATCCCTCGACCTATCCACCACCCTTAGCATTTTTCCCCTTATTCTCCCCTCCCCCCTTCGTGGCTCTCCACTCTATCTTTCTCCCTTCCTTATCACTCCTCCTCCTTGTACATGTCCCTTGTTTTCAAGGCAATCATGTCTCATTACAGTTTGGATTTTCCCAAACTCAGCTTTAGTAGTAAGGACCCTCACCCACAAACACGCACCCAAACGAGTGTCGAGATTGCAGCTCATAGATTCAAAGAACGCATGCCTCATCCAATTTAGGAAGAACTAGAAGAAATGGAGTGTGAAGTTCACATAGAAAAAAGGTTCTTGTCTAATATTCATGTGGAGGAAGATGTGGGGTAATGGGTCCTCGACACAAGCAACACTTGTACTAAGAAAACCTAGTATATACAAACAATAGACATATACTGGAAACTAAAAAAAATCATGGGCAAGGTGTTTGTTGGGAGGAATGAGGTCCATAAGAAATCCTTCTTTGCATTGATGCCCTGTAGCAACAAGTTAATAAGATGGATCATAAGCTCATTAAATTTGCTAAGAAATTGACAACTATGGACCTTCAAAGCAGTGAAGAGGATGAGAAATTCCCAACTCCTAGATTATAAATGTAGTCTTCATAAATATTCACATACTATAAGTCTTTTCTTATTGAATTTTTTGTCATTCCTAGATTTGGCTATTTAGATAAGCATTACTTTGCTTTGGTACTTCTTTTCAAAACTTCATATATATTATTAGATTTCTGTTTTGATTGTTCTAATGGAAAATCAGAAATATATATTAATGTAATCTTTATTATCAATAATACATAATAGTTTATCTTATTAAAAAAAAGAAGATAAAATTCAAACAAATATATAAAAACAAAAACAAAAAAAATCTTTAAAGCATGCTTTAATAGATATCAAAATCCATATCAAGGATAATAAATATTTTGACCCTAAATAAGCAATGCTCGGGGATAGATTATGTTTTGTTGTAGTATATTGACTCTCTCAAACAGATTTGAACATGTATTGTACTATATAGTCTCTCTTGCAGTCTCCGGTTTAGAGCTGAAAAAACAGAATTCAGTGGAAGGAATGTACTTTTTTTTATTCACTTAAATAGCAAAAAAAACATTTTACTAAGAAAAAAATAAGTTTTGGAATGTGTTTTTTAAAACTTAGTGTACATGTTAGTTTGATATTTTTTGATAAAATTATTACAAAGTGTATTGAGAAAAGAGAGGAGGAGAAAAATTATAAGTGTATATATTTTATAAAATAGGTATAGTTATATATAGAGTTGGATTCCCGCCCTCTTCTCTTAGTCTTTCTCTTCATTTTCTAAACTCTTTTTCCCCTTTTTTTTTACAGAGGACTCCCTCTCTCCTTTTTATTTTTATTTTTTTGATCAATTTCACCCTATTAACATTATCGTTATAATTTATTGATTTTTATTTTATTATTATTATTAATCTTCTTTTTTTTAATATAAAACCCCTCTTTTTATCTATATATATTGTTAAATAATTTTCAATATTGTTTATCTAATATTTAATTTTACTTGTATATATATACATTTTTAGTTTACTTAATAATTTGTTATTTTTTGTTTCATTTTATTCTATTTTTATTTATTTATTATTATTTTATTTTATTTTATTTACATAATTTATTTTTTTAAGAACACTCTCTCTTTTTATTTTATTTTTATTTTAATATATTCATATTTATTTATTATTTATTTTATATTTTTTTAATAGAATAATCATACAAATAAATATGTAATATTAATTAATAAATAAGGTATGAATAAGTTAATTAATATACTAAATTTAAATTAATTAAATTATTATTGATTAATCATTTAATCAATTTAAAGTGACCCCCTTCCCTAGTCTTATATAGCGGTTTAGTCGGTTTTCATTAATATTTTCCCTCCCCTGTCAAATTTAGCCGTTTTTTCTTATGATTGTTAGGTTGACCTAGTACCTTATTTAACCTTCCTCCGAGATCTGTCTCTTCATCTTGTCCTGAAGATGAACCACATTGGTTGGTTCGAAACACGTCGACCAAATACTCTCTATGTGATTTTTTCCAAAAATTCTCATGAATTAACAAATAAGTGAGTATGTTTATTAGGTAATTCGTTAATCATTAGAAGACATTATTAATTGTTTGTAGATATTTTTGTGATTATGGGATCTATATACATTTTTTGAATAAATGTTTATAATTAATGTGAGAAAATGTACAAGGAGAAAAGGATATTTTATGGTCATAAAAGTTATTCCATGACATTATAATATTGGACAACCACATAACATGTTGTAAAGAGGAGGGAAGGTCGAGTATTGTGGTTGCCCCGATTAGCATAAGTCTTATAATATGTTGTGATTTATAAGTTGTTGTGGATCAATGCTCACAATCGACATCTGTTAACACAAAGGAGAAGAGGATATTTTATAGTTACAAAAGCTACTACATGACATCATAATACCAAGCATTTCATTATATATAAAAAAAAAAAGGAATGAAAGACTAAGAAAGTAATAATACCTACCTCATTAACCATCATCTTAATAAAAGGTATTACTTATAAATATTTTTAATAACCAAGCATCTTGCTCTCTTGTTTGTAAAAAGGGAAAGATATTCTTCAGGCTCAAAGTTATTTAACAACTAGGCAACATTTACTCAATATAAACTCAACATATTATTTATTGGAATTGAATCTAAATGAGAAGAATAATAATTCTTTATCCCAACTACCTAAAATAAATTCAATTAACAAAAATATATATATATATATATATATAAATTAAATTCTATTAAGTAAAAAACATAAAATTACATTAGTACTTATTAAGACATATCAATTTCTCATAAAAACCTGACCACAACCAAAATTGTACCTTTTAACTAAATCAAACCGCAACAAAATTGTACCCTTCTAAAAGACATAATAAACAACCACAACAACCACAAAAATTAAAAAAGAGAAATCAAACAAACTTATGACATTGGCCTATCTAACCATATACCTAATATAAATATTATAATATATTAAAATTAATATTTTATTATGAAATAACCCCTACACTTTATATAAAATAATTTTCAAAAATTATAAAAGAAATTTCTTTTTCAAAAATTATAAAGGAAGTTTCTATTTTTTTTTAATAATAAGAACATCATAAACAAAACCTAGCTCAGTACTATTTAATTTTAGTATAGTGATTTTCAACCCATTTAATGTTAAACCACACCCCCACAAGTAAACTATCGAAAAAGACCTCCGACCAACTTCACACGTTACCATTTTGATCGATGAGCCCCGTTCAGCTTAACTAATCATTTTGTCTCTCACTAATTAAACATGACGTAACTATAACAAGCCAAATGTCAATTAACGAACAGATTGTAACGGGAAAGAAGTCTAAAAGCGATAGATGTATATATATATTCGTGAAAAATGAAGCCTCTGAATGCGTCGAAATATTAAAAATATTTAATGGCAAAATAGATAAACATGATATTGTATCCAATTAAAAATAATTGAAATACTTTTGATTGAGAGTCTTACATGGTGTGGTTGTTAGATTCTTCGGCAATTATAAGAGAAACCCTAATGAAAACAATTAATACTCATTAAAATAATAAAGAATGCCTTCAATCTCATGATAATGATGGAATAATGGTTGATTTATTTTGGAAATTTCTTTCCAAAATTTTTTAGTACATCTTTTCATTTTAAAGATGGTATTTAGGTAAAGAAGGTGGTTTGTAAATTCAATGTGCCTCATGTTATAAGTAAAACACTTGCGAATTAAGTGCTATTATTGATTTTTTAATTAATGATACTAATTAATTTTATTAAATTTGGAAATTAAAAAATATCTAATTATATTAATATTAAAAATATATTCATATAATTTAAAAATATTTAAATTAGTTTTAGTTTTTAAAATAGTTTTCGACAATAATCACATCGAAATTCATTTATCGACGCGTTTTGAACTAACAAGTGTGATTCATCATCAAGACGAGATGAAGAATCAGATCATGGCCCCAAGTTAAATAGAGACTCTTAGAGAATCAAATGTTTTTGTTTGTTGAATAATTATAATGTATTTAAGTTTCACTAGCACAATCGGTTGAGGATGGGCTTCATCAACAAGGCGACCCAGGATCAAACCTCACGGGGGGTGGTTGTGCCCTATGCTAGGGGGAGGAGACATGCTTAAAAAATCTAGTCAGCTAAGGGTTGGTGTGGCCTAGGCCCGATGTGATCCCCAAGTGACTTTGACGGCTTAGATGCCCTTGGGGCGCAGCTCCTCAAGCCACAGGTTATGCCTAGAGGATCACAGACAACTTGACAAACAAAAAATAGTGTACTTAAAAACAATAGTAAAATCAATATAGTAAAATATTTAATAGTTATTAACACAAAAAAGGTTTATTTATATTAATATTTTTAAATATAGAATATTTTATTTGTTGAAATGAAAAGATATTTATATTAAATTAGATGTAGTCAAAACAGATAACTTATTGTCACCAAAAGGTTCCAATTCATAACTATAGTTTTTAAGGGGTTTTTAAAAATATACAAAGGAAAGAAAATAGATATTCTAGTATGAAATTACATAATCCCTATAAAGATGCCTAACATGAGGATAACAAAACATTGCATAAAAAAGACTTGTAAGAGGTTGAAACACACTGTGCTTAATTGCCATAGTGGATATTCCCTAAAACATGAATGTTCAAGTTTGGAATGAGATAGTCAACTAAAATAATTGGCATCGCCTCTAATTGGCTTGGGGGAGAGTTATTATGCATATAGTGTCGTCTTGTTGGGCACATCATCTTGAAGTTGTTGAATCGCCTAGAAATGTTATACTAGGATCTTCAAAGAGGTTTCTACTTGGATTGTCAAAGTTGGAGAATTGGATTTGGAGTTGACATAGTGATGAGTGGAGCTCCTCGAAGTCCCTTGTGAGCTATCAAAGGGTAGACTTAAGCGCAAAGTGTTTTCCCTTCTCCATGGACCCAATCGAGAGGGAACACAACCAACCTAGATTAAGTGCCAAATCAATAGCAAACAAAGGGTGAGAGGGAGCAAAGGAGGGTTGTAAAAATATGTAGATATGGTAGAGTTCTAGGCAAAGGGTTACCATCAATGCAATCCATAATTACCCATCCCATCACCATTAAACCCCACACTAAGTAATGATGAGAAGGATGGCCTAAAAATCCCACAACATAAGTGAAATCCCACCTCGATGCCAAGAGGAGTGTGGGAGGCATATGATCTTTGTTTGATGTGTATATATCTCGTTCGAAAAAATTATCCAAGGACTAAAAAATTCAACTGCAAACCCCTATTGTAAATATTTGGCAGTTTGCCCGTTTTCCCAAAAAATGTCGTTTAGGGCCTCAAAACAACGCTGGAAGTTCAGGACCCGAAAAACTGCCCAAAATAGTAAATTGTTCTACAATTAAGGAAACATAAAGAAACAATGGCAGGAGTCCAAGTCGAATATGTTAGGTGCCTATAATACTACTGCGGCCCCTTTATTGTTATTATTAGTGTAGCCCTCTATTGTTATTGTTGTGCCCACGTAGCCCCCATATTGTTATTGTTGTGCCCCATAGAAGCCCATTATTGTTACTGTTGTGTCCTTACATTATTATTGTTATGTAGGCTCTAATTATATTGTGACCCCTTAGAATCCTATATATAATAAGGAGCACTTGTCATTTGAACATCCAAGAATTTTTCATTCATGTGATGTAAAGGGGGTTAACCGTTTGAAGAGGCTAATTTTCAAGTCATTGATCTATTTTATCTTCTGTTTTTTTATCTAGTTGTATAAAATTTGGTATTAGAGCTTTCGATTCTAGGGTTTCGCTGCTTCAAATAGGTCATCTCGGAATTTTTGCTATAATTGTTTTTCTACAAAGCTTCAGAATATAAAATTTTGACCACGTGGAGCATAAATATTGGTGACCTTCGTGTACAAATTTCAAATCTTGGTTCGCTATAGTTTATGAGATATGGTCTGAAGAAGTTAGGCTTCCTACATGCTCCAGAATTCACTCTCAAATAGGAGACCTACATAAAATTGTCATAACTTTCTCTTCAGACATCAGATTTGAATCTCGTAAAAATTTGCAGAACGTGCACACACTGTAGTTTCTCGTGTATAAATTTCAAGGCCAAAGGCTGAAATAGTGACATGTGGCATTCCATACAAGTTCACTCTAATGAACTAGTCCATAATCAGATCATCGTGGGAGATTTGGCATAACTTTAACTTGAAGAATCCAATCTTGGTCTAACTTGTGGCATTCGAAAGATGACTCATATGGCTACCACAGGAAAAAAAAATTAGACCTTGGGAGGTCAAAATTGTAGAGATAAAAAAGTTTCAATATCGAGTTCCTAAAAGCAAAAAAAAAGTGTGTTTTTTTGTTTTAATTTGCATAAATTTTGTTTAAAAAAACAATTTGGAGTGAATCTAACGGCATAGATATCATTTTTTGATTCCAAAATGCCTCAAAAAAAAGGGGGATACAACTAGTAAACAACCAGAAATCTCTACTATGACCCATGAAGAAGAGGAAAAATTGCAACATCATATATCAAAGTTACGAGACCAAGTGCAATAAATTTCGATCTCGCAAAGAGTAACTAAAAATGAATTGGAAGCTAAGATGGATGGTTTAGAGAAAAAAATGAAAGGCAACATGGAAATTTTGAAAGATGATTTAAAAGCAAAAATGGAAGCTAGGATGGACGGTTTGAAGAATGGTTTAAAGGCAAACATGAAAGGTTTGAAGGAAGGTTTGACAATGTTGTTACAGGAAATGGTTCCTAATAGTGACAAGGTACTCCATGAAAATAATGATGAGGACAAAAGGAATATGAATTATGACTTTAGAGACTTGGATGTGGGGTTTAAGAACCACCACATTCCAAGATAGATATGAAGAAGTTTGATGTCAAGGATCTGGTAACATGGATACTACAAATGGAGCAATATTTTGATCTACGTGATGTGTGACACACTCAAAAGATATACATTGCATCTTTATATTTAAAACCCAATCAATTTGTATTGTATCGATGGATTTGTTCTCGTAAACCACTTATCACTTGGTCAATTTTTACAAAGGACATAACAAAACATTATGAGGATACAAAGTGCAACACCTTCTTTAGCCAATTTATAAGTCTCAAACAAAAGGGTTCAATGGCGAAGTGCATTAAGGAATTCCAAAAATTGAATATCAAGGTAATTGATATTCCAGAGTATCATAGGATTGATGTCTTCATCAAGACTTTGAAGGATAACATCCAACATGAGGTTCACCTTTGGGAACCTAGCTCATTGGAGAAGGCATTCAGGGTGGCAAGAAAATTTGAAAGCAAAAGTATGGCAACAAGGAATTCTACCACTCACAACTATAAAGATGGAAGTGTTGTTGCTCCTAGCCTTCCACAACCTACAAGGTTACCACCACAACAATTGGAGGAAAAAAGAGAAAAGGGGCTTTGTTATAGTTGTGATAGCAAATAAACTAAAGGTCATAAGTGTGTTAAGAACAAATTATTTTACATAGATTTGTGAAGAGGAGGAAGAAAAGGAATAAGAAACATCAAAAGAAAGGATATACACTAGGAACTAACCTCGAAGAAAGAAGAAATGAATTCGACCATATCTTGTAATGCATTGGCGAGAATTACCACTCCTCAAACTCTCAAGATAGAAGGATATATCAAGAAGAAAAAGATAATATTCTTGATTGATTCGGGTAGTACCCATAATTTTATTCATTGTAACATAGCCAAGGAATTATTTGTTTTCTATATCCAACTCTAGAGTGTCAAGTGATGGTTGAAAATGGAGGAACTATAAATTGTTTTGGAAAGTGCCATAATATCAAGCTAACCATGGGGAAATATGTATTGAGTAGTTCAATTCTTGTAATTCCAATGGGTGGTGTTGATGTTGTACTAGGAGTTCAATGGTTACAATCTTTGGGGACGATAGTTTTTAATTTTCAAGAACTTTTCTTGAATTTTTTTGGGAAGGAAAGGAAATTTAATTAAGGGTTATCACATGGAAATTAGGGAAGATAATCAACTCTAATTGCATGACAAAGCTTTTGAAGAAAGAACAAAGGGGCGTAATTACACAATTATGCTCACTAGAGGTTCAAACATTGAAATCATTTATTTCTCCATATCTCCAAAAAGCCTTGGACATTCATTCCAAGGTATTTGAGACTCCCAAAGGCCTCCCACCTATTCGTGATTATGATCATGATATTCACTTGATTCCAATAAGTGTTACTCCAAACATCAGGCCTTACAGATATCCCTATCCCCAAAAGAGTGAAATTGAACATATGGTTGTAGAAATGCTAGAGCCTGTTATAATTTAACCTAAGAAAAGTTCTTTCTCTACTCCACTAGTATTGGTGCACAAGAAGGATGAATCATGGTGTATGTGTCGATATTATATGGAACTCAACAATCTCACTATTAAAGATAAATTCCCATTCATGTCATTGATGAATTGTTGGATGAACTACATGGAGAAATTTACTTCAACAAGCTAGATCTTAATTCAAGATATCATCAAATTATAAAGAAGACTAAACACATTTTGAAAACAACATTCAAAACTTATGAAGGTCATTATGTATTTTGGTCATGCCTTTTAGCCTTACTAATACACCTTCCACATTTCAAGGTTTGATGAATTCCATTTTCAAACCCTTCCTTAGAAAATTTGTGTTAGTATTTTTTATTATATACTAATCTACAACAAGTCTTGGAAGGATCATGTTCAACATGTTGACTAGGTGCTCAAACTATTGGAGGAGAAACAATTATATGCAAAATCCTCCAGATGTTTCTTTGGAGTATAGGAGGTGGAATATTTGGGTCATATTGTATCTTGTGAGGGTGTTAAGGTAGACCCTAATAAAATTAAATCCATTAAGGAATGGAAAATCCCCACAACCCTAAAGCATCTTCGAGGATTTCTCAGGTTGATAAGGTATTATCACAAGTTTGTTAAGAATTATGGGAGAATAGCAATGCCTCTAACAACATTACTGAAGAAAGATGCACTTTCTTGGACTCCAACAACAACTAAGGCCTTTGAATATCTTAAAGAAGCAATGTTCCAAGCATCTATCTTAACTACCATCAGTCTTAACTACACCAAACTTCACAAAAATATTTATTGCGGAATGTGATGGCTCAGGAAATGGAATTGGTGTTGTTTTAAGGCAAGAAGGAAGACCCATTACTTTTGAAAGTCATCCAATCAATGGAAAGTATTTACAAAATCCTATTTATGAGAAGGAATTGTTGGCAATACTACATGAACTAAAGCAATGGTGACCTTACCTAACGGGAAGACACTTCAAGGTAAAAAAAGATCATGATAGTCTTATATACTTTATGGAACAAATATTATCTTCATAAGAGCAGCAAAAATGGGTCACCAAGATGTTGGGTTATGACTTTGAAATCATCTACAAAAAGGGGAAGCAAAATGTTGTTGCAGATGCACTCTCAAGAAAGGTTGAGGATGTGGACACATTTCTCTGTGTCATTTCTATTATCCAACCTGATTGGATAACTGAAGCAAGGGATGAACGGAAGAATGACGAAGAGGTGTGGACACACATTCAAAAGTTACAACAAGGTTTTAGTACATATGATACATTTATCTAGAAAAATGATTCATTATGGCACAAATATCACTTATATCTCTATAAGAATTCCCAACTCAAAAAAAATATTCTTTTATAATTGCACACCTCCCCCTTAGGAGGGCACTCAGGATTTTTAAAAACTTACCACGAGGTCAAGAAGGAATTTTTTTGGGATGGCCTTAAATCGCATACTCGGAAGTTTGTGGTGGAATTTTTGGTTTGCCAACAAATTAAAGTTGAGACAATTAAGACCTCAAGTCTGTTATAACCTTTAGCCATTCCAAGTCAGCGTTGAGAGGAGGTCCCAATGGATTTTATCACGGGTTTATCCAAGTTTTAAGGAAAGAGTATCATCATGGTGGTAGTTGATATACTTACCAAGTATGCAGACTTTTATGCATTATCTCATCCTTTTAAAGCCAATACAATTTCTATTGCATTTATGGAAACCATTCAAAAGCTGCATGGAAACCCAAATATTATTGTAAGTGACAAAGATCCCATTTCCACTGTAAATTTTTTGACATAATTACTCCATTAGCTCATCTTATCATCCTTAATTTGATGGGAAAACTGAGATAGTGAACAAATGCTTCGAAGGATGTCTTTGTTGCTTTGTATCTGATAAACAAACACAATGGGTAAAGTGGTTACCTCAGGTTGAATGGTGGTATAACACTTCCTTCCATATTGCAGCAAAAATGACCCATTTATGGCACTTTATGGATATCATCCACCACCCATCACATCATCTTTAAGACAAAATTCTAAGGTTCAAGTAGTGGAAGATCACATCAAGCATCACCAAAAAGTTCTCCAACTCTTAAAGGGTAACCTCACTCTAGTGAAAAATAAAATGAAACAATAGGCCAATCAGCATCATAGTGAAATAAGCTTTAATGTAGGCGACTGGGTATTTTTATGACTACAACCATACAAACAAATGCCCCTCAAGCAACCTAAGAAGGATAATATATTATCACCCAAGTATCATGGTCCTTACAAGGTGTTACAAAAGATTGGTATTATGGCCTAAGAATTGGAGTTTCCTACATCTTCTCGAGTACACACAGTTTTCCATGTTTCATGCTTAAAGAAGGTTATTGGTGACAAGCTCCTAGTTCAAACAGTATTTCCAGAACTTGACAAAGAAGGAAAAATCATATTAGATCTTGAAAGAGTCATGGAAACAAGAACCTGACATCTATTGAATCGATGAATTTTAGAGTATCTCATTAAGTGGAAGAACTTACCCGCTGAAGATTCCACATGGGAGGATGATAATTTTATACAGAAACATACAAAACTACTCAAGCGTTGAGGACAACACTTTTTTTGAAGGAGAGGGGCATGTTAGGTCCCTATAATACTAGTGTAGACCCTTTATCTTTATTGTTAGTGTAGCCCCCTCTTGTTATTGTTGTGCCTATGTAGCCCATATATTGTTATTGTTGTGCCCCATAGAAGCCCATTATTATTATACTTGTGTCCTTACATTATTATTGTTATGTAGCCGCTAGTTATATTGTAACCCCTTAGACTCTTATATACACCAAGGAGGTCATGTCATTTGAATCATCCAAGAATCGTTTAGTTATGCGATGTAAATGAGGTTCCCCCCTCGAAGAGGCTAATTTTCAAGCCATTGATCTATCTTCTCTTCTATTTTGTGATCCGGTTGCATAGCAAAATAGGTGAGTGGAATCCAATATCCACATAGATCAATGCTCTCCCCTTAAGAAGCAAAGGTCCCATTCCATTGAGTGCTTCCATGGGAGGGGGAGACTTTTGCTAAACTTGGTCCCTAGTGATCCACTTGCCTTGGTGCAGGAGTTAGCTAGCTTTGACCACTCGATACAATTGGATCTTCTATTAATGAGTGTTTTTTATCTATATGTCCATGATCCAATCATTTTTCACTTGTTCCATGCAGTATGTGTTTAGTTCTATTGGTGTTAGTTTTTTTGGAATGTATGATGTGTCCAACAATGGTGGAAAATATGACCAAAGGCAATCCAAATTGAACATTGAGTGCATGCGAAGGAATGGGGGAATGTGACCTCAAAATAATTGTCTCCCACACCTTTGATGATGGTTTAAGGCCCGTATTAGATTGGTTTGAGCTTCCGATGGGCTCCAGTAAGGCGTTCTTTCTGAAAATTAAACTAAACTTTGTCACGCACCTAAAACTTATGTGGCACCCAATGTTGATCATGTTGTTGCTTGTATTGGGAATTGGACTTATCGAAGCTATCGTGCACATGCTAAGGGATGTGTTGGATGCATTCAAGAATACAGGTTGTTTTATCAGCCTCGAACTATAAATGTGCAAATTTCTTCTATGTAGTCTCATGAGGCATGGAAACATCAATCAGGCATAGTGGTTGAAATCCCATAACCACTTGAAAATAACTGCGACTGGTTGAGCTATGGAGAGCTCTGTTATAACTACGTTGCACATAAGGAAGGCTCTCATCCCAAGTTTGTGAATGCTTGTAGTTGTACATGTGTAGCATGTGCACTATCATCCTATTGACGACCTTTGTCTTGGCATCAGTCTGGGGATGGAATGCAATCAATTTGGTGAGCTTGATGTCCAATAATGTCCAAAGGCTCGACCAGAATGTGCTTAGGAACCTATTATCCTAAATTGATATAATGGTTTACGGGATCCCAAAATGTACCCATACTCATTCAAAGAAGATTTTGGCGATGTCCCCTACTGTGATACTCTTCTTGCAAGCCGCCAATATAGCCATCTTAGGAAAATTTTCCATGACCACAAATACACAGTCATTACCATGCTTGGTAGAAGGGATAATTGACAGATAATCCATGGAGATGGATTCTTAGGGTTAGCTGGGAGTAGGCAAAGGAGTATGCAGGACTTGCTTCTTGATGGTTGGCTTGGCGATGGCATAGGAAGTGTAGGATCTGATATATTTTCTAATGTCCTAATTGAGTTTTGGCCAAAAAAAATACTTGTGTAGTACAACTGTAGGTTTTAACCCCGTACAGAAATTACCTGCATACGAATTCTAAAACACAGAAAATAAACAATGCGAGAGCATAATACATAAAACACATATACACAGAGATTTTCCCATGGATCCCAAAACCAGGACTACTAGCTTGAGTTTTCATTATATTCCTTTCAATGTTACAATACATATTTATACATGTTGAAGCATCAAATACCATGGACCGAAAACCATCGCGTCCAAAACCATGGACCGAAAACCATCACGACCAAAACCATGTGTGAAAAATCATGCACAAAGCCATAGGTAGGTCCGCCCAACCTAATATAGAGTCCAAAAACAAAATTTTCCAGGGCACTGCCCCGAACCCCACAGAGTGGGGTTACCTGCACCCCTCAAACCCCCTGTGACTCCCCTCGCTGCGCAATCGGCACAATGAAGGGGGGGCTCTGCCCCCCTTCTAACCCCCCAGTTAACTACATGGGCTAGTTTTGGAAAGAATATAACATAACCCAACATTCTACCACTTGTTGTTTTCTTTCCACAGGGGGCCACAAGAGAGCTTATTCATTTATCTAGCCCTGCAACGCCCATTGTTTCTCTACACCAAGAGAACTTCTGAGAGCTCACAGATTTTGTCAATGCATCTGCAGTATTCTTCAAAGTGTCCACCTTTACCAGCAACAACTTTTTATCTTCTATCATATCCCTCACAAAGTGATACTGAACATCAATGTGCTTTGTCTTTGAATGATATGCAGGGTTCTTTGCCAAGAAAATTGCACTTTGGCTGTCACAGTCTATCCTTATAGCTCCCTGTACTAACCCCATACTTGAACACAATCTCTACAACCAAACTGCTTCCTTGCTTGCATGAGTGGCTGCCATGTATTCTGCCTCTGTAGTTGATAGTGCCACTACAGATTGTTTCTTACTCATCCAACTGACTACACCTCCAAATAGGTTAAACACATACCCACTTGTAGATCTTCTCTGATCCAGATCTCCAGCCCAATCTGCATCAACAAAGCCATGAATATCCAACACTCTGTCTAATCCTAGTATTCCTTGGTAGCACAAACCATAATCACTAGTGCCAATACCTGAAATCTCGCTTCACTGTTATATGGTGCTCCTTCCCTGGTTTTGACATAAACCTGCTCAATACTCCCACTGCATGTGCAATGTCTGGTCTAGTACAGACCATCGCATACATCAAGCTACTGACTGCACTTGCATATGGAACACGGGACATGTCCTCTTCCTCTTCTTGTGTCTTGGGACACTGTTCAATATATAACTTTACACCTACAGGAATAGGAACCTTCATTGGTTTACTATCCTGCATATTAAACCTCTACAATATTGTCTCAACATACTTCCTCTGGTTTAACCAGAGCTTCCTCTTTGTTCGATCTCTTTTAATTCCATGCCTAAAATATAGTTTGCAGCACCAAGATCTTTCATGTCGAATTTGGAGGAGAAATGGGTCTTCAAATCTTGGATAATTTCTTTATCATTTCCAACCAGCAACATATCATCCACATACAAGACCAGATAAATAACACGGTCACCAATTAATTTAAAATACACACAGTGATTTGCTTTGCTTCTGGTGAAGCCAAGTCCCCGTATAAATGTATCAAATTTCTGATACCACATTCTTGGTGATTGTTTTAACCCATACAAAGACTTCTTTAACTTGCATACCAGTTCTTTCTTACCCTTCACCACAAAGCCTTCAGGTTGCTTCATGTAGATCTCCTCTTCCAGATCCCCGTGAAGAAATGTTGTCTTCACATCCATCTGTTCTACCTCAAAATCAAAAGCAGCAACAACAGATAAAAGTAATCTAATAGAAGTTACCTTGGCAACCGGAGAAAAAATATCACAAAAATCAATTCCTGACACTTAGGAATAACCTTTTGCTACCAACCGAGCTTTGTATTTCTTCACCTTTCCTTCTGCATTTGTCTTCTTCTTGAACACCCATTTGCTGCCAATGGGTTTCCTTCTAGCCAGCAACTCCACCAGATCCCAAGCCTCATTTTTGTGCAAAGATGTCATTTCATCAGCCATGGCCTCTTTCCAGAGTTTTCCATCCTTTGAATCTACTGCTTCCTTCACAGTTCTGGGATCATCATTAGTAATAGATAAAGAAAATTTTGAACAGAAACCAGATGGACTATACCTTTCTGGCTACCTTCTTTCTGAAACTGATCTTCTCACACCCGAAGTTTTTGGCTCTTCAACTTCTGATACCTCCTCTGCTGTAGAGTTTGATTCTTCCTCCTTTAGCTCAAACTCTATCTTCTCAAGTTCCTTTGATTGGACTTCATGTTTAATAAAATCTTTCACCTCTCTAAACACCACATCTCAGTTGTACACAACCTTCCTTTTTACTAGGTTCCAAAGCTTATAACCCTTTAAACCATCCTTATACCCAATAAAGATACATTTTTCAGATTTACTATCCAACTTGTTTCGTTTCTCCTTTGGAACTTGTACATATGCATCACATCCAAATACCCTCAGATGTGAAAAAGAGGGTTTCTTACCAGTCATACCTCTTGTGGATTCCTATCCTCCAACGTTGATGAAGGTGATCTGTTGACTAGGTAACATGTTGTCTCCACCACCTCTGCCCAAAATTCCTATCCTAACATGGCACCACTAAGCATGCTTCTTGCCCTTTCCATCAACGTCTTGTTCATTCTTTCTACAACTCCATTTTTCTGAGGTGTATATGGAGTATTCTTATGCCGTGTTATACCACACTTCTTACAGAATTCTCAAATTCCTTACTGCAAAATTCTGCATCGTTATCTGTCCTCGGCACCTTTATCTTCTTCTTTGCCTAGTTTTCCACCAGAGCCTTAAATTCTTTAAACCTGTCAAAGACTTCAGATTTCTTCTTAAGGAAATATATCCATGTATTCCTTGAGAAATGATCTATAAATGATACATAGTACACAGAATTACCCAGTGATGGAACCTTCACAGGTTCAAACACATCACTATGCACAAGCTCTAATATTTATTTCGCCCTCTTACCACCAGAGGGAAAACTCACCCAATTCTGCTTCCCATATACACAATTTTCACATAAACCAAAATCTAGAGAGCTATTACTCATACCTTCTACCATACCTTTACCATGAAGTATTCAAAGGCCCTTCTCTCCAATATGTCCAAGCCTTTGATGCCACAACATGGTCTTCTCTCCAAAGACCACTAGGTTTTCTACTCCACTTTCTGGAACCACATAATTGTTGCACCCATAAACAATAGTGCTACCTTGCAGCTTGTATAGAGTTCCAATCCAAACTCCCCGCATCAATACCAGTGCTCCCTGAACCATCTTGCAGGTATCCTTCTCGAACATTGTTTTTACACCTGCATCATCCAGCTTGCTTACATAAATCAGATTTCTGGCCAATGCAAGAATATGTAGAACACCTGGAAGTGTTCTAACCCTTACACCTTGCAACTTTAACTTTACTTTTTCGCGACCAATGATTCTATCCTTCCTATCATCCCCTAAGAAGACATCACCACCATCGTATTTCGCATACTCGCAGAACCACTCTCTATGGGGAGCGAAGTGAAAGGATGTACCTGAGTCAATCAACCATGCCTCATGATCTACATGTGTACTTGAAGAATCCAAGTACACATCCCCACCTTCATCTTAGATGGTTTTCACCTCTGTAGAAGGAGCATCATCAGATCCCTTTCCTTTGTCAGGAGCTTTAGATTTACAGTCCCTTTTGTAGTGCCCTTCCTTTCCGCATTTCCAGCACACCACCTGTACAGGTTTTCTTGGAGATTTAGATCTCCCTCTAGATTTAGATCTCCCACTCGATGACTTCTTTTTGTTTCTATTCTGGGACCGTCCTCGTACAGACAAGGCATCAACATTCTGGCTCTCCATATTTTTTCGTCTCATCTCCTCCATCAACAAGGATGAGACTATTTCATCAAACTACAAGGCAGTTGCATTGCTACCTATTGCAATAACCAGACTATCCCACGAATCTGGTAGAGAACACAACAAACTAATGCACTTATCTTCATCTGAAATTTTGATATCAATAGACGATAACTTACTTACCATAGTATTAAACACATTCAAATGCTTTGTCACCGAGTCTCCATCTTTCATCCTTAGGTTATATAGTTTTTTCTGTAGGAACAGAGTATTCACCAGAGACTTAGATTGGTACAAAGTCCCTAACTTGTCCCACAAAGCCTTCATCGTAGCTTCCCCTGATACATTCAGCAATACTGAATCTGAAACACATAATCGTATTGTGCTCTTTGCCTTCCGATTCAACTTCTTCCATTCTTCATCAGACACTCTCGTTGGTTTAGTACCCGGATCTACCACGATCCACTGATCTTTATCCACCAACAGATCCTCCATCTTGAGTTTCCATAACTCAAAACTTTGACCATTAAATTTCTCGATCTCTATCTTTCCACTGCTCGCCATCTTCTTTCACCACCAGAATCGATCCCGCAGATCTCCCACTGAACGGGGTCTACCACAGGCCCGAGCGAAACCCCTCAGCAATAAAGGTTTCCCCTTGAAGCCAAAACAGCTTTGTTACCAAATGTAGGTTTTAACCTCGTATAGAAATTACCTGCATACAAATTCTAGAACACAGAAAATAAACAATGCGAGAGCATAACACATAAAACACATATACACATAGATTTTCCCCTGGATCCCAAAATTGGGACTACCAGCTTGATTTTTCATTATATTCCTTTCAATGTTATAATACATATTTATACATGTCGAAGCATCAAATACCATGGACCGAAAACCATCGCGTCCAAAACCATGGACCGAAAACCATCGCGTCCAAAACCATGGACCGAAAACCATCACATCCAAAACCATGTGCGAAAAAACATGCACAAAACCATGCGTAGGTCCACCCAACCTAATATAGAGTCCAAAAGAAAAAAATTCTGAGGCGGTGCCCCGAACCCCATAGAGTGGGGTTACCTGCACCCCTCAAACCCCTTGTGACTCCCCTCGCTACGCAATCAGCACAACGGAGGAGGGGCTCCGCCCCCATTCTAACCCCCTGGTTAACTATGCGGGATAGTTGTGGAAAGGATATAACACAACCTAACAACAACCATAATTTTCTCCACACCAAAGTGTCCTATGACATGACTATAGTGTGCCTCCCAAATGAGCTTGGCATGCTTATTTGAAGGAACACAAAGGTGGCCTAGGTACGCATCTTAGAGGTGAAAATATGGAACTTGCTTGACATCCACTATCATTTGGAATGTGGTGGCGAAATTTGGATCATTTTTGTACAGTTGTGGCCATTCGGAGGTCTCGTGGCCACAAGAGTTGAGAAAAATAGTTAGTGTTGCAATTGGGGGCTGAATGAGGCAATCCGCAACATGATTGTTGCTGCCCTTCTTGTGTTTAATGTTCAAATGGAATTTTTGCATATATGTGGACCACCTTTGATGGTGATTGTTCAACAACTTCCTTTGTGTTTGTATATTCTTGAGAGGTCATTGATCAGTGTGGATGACAATCTCTTTCATCGGAATGTGATGTTTCCACTGTCGGCAAGCCTGAACGATGGAATACATCTCTTTATCAGAGGTGTGGTGTTTTCGAATTGTATCAGAAAGTGTCTCACTGTGATAGGCCATCGGATGCCCTTATTGAGTGAGAATTGCACCAATATCATAGTTAGAGGCGCTTGTCTCAATTTCCAATGGTTGTTGCAAGTCTAGAAATGTGAGTATAGGTGCAGAGCAGAAGCAGTGCTTCAGCTCAACAAACGCCTTTGGTTGGGACTCGGACCAGAACAATATATATATATATATATATATAGAGAGAGAGAGAGAGAGAGAGATATATATATATATATATAATAAAATATTTCAATCCTCCCTTAGAAACCTGACTCAGAGAAAAACTAGTATGAGAGAATCTCAACATGAACCTCCCATAAAAATTGGCAAGGGAAAAAAAGTTACGAAACTCTGTTAGAGTGGTTGGGGCTTTCCAATCCCAAATGACTTGGATCTTCGTCAGATCCACATGCATGCCTCACTCATTGTTGGGCTCCAAAAGTGGCACTCATTACCATACATTTTTCACCTATGCTTCCATTATTTCGCTCACTATTCATCACCTTGTCACTCCATTTTCCCTACCATTCACCATTAATGGGTCTCATTTATATTTTCCAAATATTGTTTATTTTTAAGCATTTTTGAGAGAAATTCTTGATTAAATATTAGAAAATAATATATTTTACTTTATATATGGAAAGTGGGTTGTTTTGGTGACATGTGTAGGTTCCAAGGAAGCTTCCAAGACACCTTTATGTGGCCTTGAATGATCAAATTCGAATTTGATAAGATAAACCTCATGGAAAAGATCATGGAGAAGATCATGGACCTCATGGAGGAAATCATGGAGGATAGGGTTATGTGTCTAGATGGTTGAGAAATGTATGGAACTAAAAGAGAGATTAATGGATCATCATTATGAGTTTGTTATCTCCTCTCATTGTATAAATAGGAGTACCTCCTCCATTCCAAAGGAGAGGACTCTTAGAGCATTGTATCCAACTTATGATGGAATAGAATAAAGCTTCATTTTTCATATATTTCCATTATGTAGTTTTAGATATAAATTGTGTGAATGTAGAATATGAATTTATGTAGTTTTAGATATAAGTTTTCTTAATGTAGTATATGGAATAATTTGTCTTGTTCTTAAGAGAATTGGGCTCACTCTAAAAGGATGAGAGAAACATTTTATTTCATATTAGATCTTGTTTCATTTCATTGTTTAGATGTTTAAGGATTTGATTGATGAATGAGTTTTAAATTAGAATCTTATCAGCATGTGAGAGGATATCCAAGGGTCTAAGTTAGGCTCTCTCTCTATTTGATTTGCATGATAATTAAAATTCATTCTTTTGTGTTTATGTTTCAAGTTATTTCATTTCTTATGCTCATGAATGACTCTTAGTTTAGTTTGGATTAGTACATGAGAGGACAATCAAGAGACTAAGTTAGTCTCTCTCTCTACTTGAATCTAAACAATAACTAAGTTCATTCTCTTGTTTTCATTTTAAGTTTTTTAAGTTTCATGTAATCAATGATTTCTCTATGATACTGCAGGGAAGGACAACCAGGACCTCCTTAGTTAGGAGCCTCTTCCCTTGCATATTGTATTGAATCTTAAATAATTTAGTTAGACATAGGTTAGTTGCCTACTCCTGCATATATTGTGCTGGCATCATCACAAGCTTACGAGTTTCCCTGGTCGATAATTTATGCAGCAATTTAAGTCCAATAAATTGCCTAACACTCATCAATGATGTATCCCAGATATTGGACCTGGACCATGCCAAAGGTGCATTTCTCCACGTTGCCACATAGTTTTTGCTACTGCAAGGTTTGAAGGACCTGCCGAATGTGTTGTAGTTGCTCTTCCAAACTCTTATTGAAGATGAGGATGTCGTCCAAATATACAACCATGAATGAATTGTGGAAGGACCACAATATTTCATCCATCAACGTCATAAAATTTGTAGGGGCATTTGTCAAACCGAAAGGCATGACCAGCCACTTGAAAAGGCCTTCCTTGGATTTGAAGGTGGTATTCCATACATCTGTGGGTTCTATTGGCACCTGGTGATAACCTGACTTCAAATCAATCTTTCTAAAATACTTGGCCACCTTAAGCTAGTCCAAAAGGTCATCAATCCATTGGATTGGATACATGTTCCTGACATTGATTTTGTTTAGTGCCTGATAATCAGTGTAGAGCCTTTAGGTTCCATATTTCTTCTGTACAAGTGCAATCTGGCTCCCACAAGGTAAGGAACTTGGTCAAATGTTCCCTTTTTGCAGTAACTCCTGGATCTGCCACTTGATTTCTTCATTTTCCATAATGGAGTGTTGGTATATTGGCCCATTGGGTTGAGTTGCTTCGGGTGTCAGATCAATCAGATGCTTGACCTAACAATGCAAACGCACCTTTGTGGGTGAGGATAAGATGTCCTTGTATTCTTCCACAACCTTATCCACATGCTTCTTCTTTGAAAGCGAATAAAAAAAAACAAATTGCCTAGTCTCGAAGATAATCTTAATGCATTTCTTAGCAGAGATCAAAGAGATGGTAGTAGGCAGGGCTACCTCCAGTATCTTTTATAATTTATTTCTCGAAGTAATAATAATAGTGTGAGGCTTGGACTCATACACAACATAAAGCTTCCACAAGTATGGGTTGCCTAATAACACATCACAAAATTCAAGAGGAGCAACATCACATAGTACCTCATCCGTGAAGGGCTTGATGTTGTAGGGAAGGCGACACTGCTGGCTAACACAGAGATCTCATCCTTGGTGGAGCCAGCCGAGAGTGTATAGTTGTGGGTGTGGTGTGATCAGTACGCCCAACCACTTCAGGACCTATGTTGAAATGAGTTTCTTTTGGCGCCCAATGTTAACAATGAAATGCAGTGAAGAACCCTTCACCCACATTTGTGAGTGGAAGAGACGCTCCCCCTCCTTTGGATCTCCAGAATCAAGATTTTGGACCTTGGTGGAGGCAATGGTGGCACTGGGTTCTGTGTCCATAATCTACTTGCCCTTTTCATTCCCCTTGTTGGTTTCCGGCTCAGAATCAGAACATGCATCGGACTATGAAGCTTTCGGCTAAGCCACCAATGACTACTTGGCACGACACACATTTGTGTTGTGAGTGTGGCTCTTATGGAACTCACACCACTTCCTTGTATCATTCTTCATCTTCATGGTGTCATTCTTTGCTTATGGCTTCAATGGGTTGTCCTCATTTTCTCCACCTTGGCTTTGTCCTTTGTTATGCAGTTTGGGGGTGTTGTTTCCCTGATTCTGATTCACAGCTCCAAAGTCGCGCTTCTTTTATTTAATTTTTTGTTAAATCTTGAAAACATATCGGTATGCTGCACCAAGCGAGGAGATGTCCAGGAACTCCCTTTCTTCCTGAATGTATTTGTGCAAACAGTTGCGGGACTTGAGCACCAGATGTTGCTCAAAGTCTTCAATACCCAACTTGGTAAGTAGATTATGAAAAATATTTTTGAACTCATGCACATCTTGGTCCCTTTGCTGTCGTAATGTGGTCCATTGTATGTACTTGTCCTCATAGCTCCCCACAGGGTAATATTGTTCCTTGACAACATCTCAGAAATAGTTCCAAGAGGGGGTGAATATAAACATAGAGGGTTCCTCAACCAGGCATGGGAGGGTTGGTCTCAGTAGCCTGACTTTTAGTCACTATGTTGTCATGCCTAGGCTTAGTCTCTTTTATGTTTTTAGTTATATGAAGTTATGTCAGTCTTTAACTCTTTGATTCAAACTCATAGCATATTTAGAAATTTATTCCTTATTGTTTTTTCAATGGTATAGTTTCCCATTGGAAGACCATTAATAGGTAGAGTTTTGAATACTCTGTAATTTCTTAAAGTAATAGATATTTAGTTTACAAAAAAATGGCATCAGAGGGGAGGGAATCCAATGGGAGGTGTCTTGTTGTATTTGTTTTTAACTTCCTATGAAAATAAGTTTAGATATGTTGAACTATGAGCTAAGTTTAAGACCTTAGGATAGGGCATAGGCTTCATCTTGATTGTGGTGGCTAATCCAATGTTTCAAGAAAAACATAATTTGGTTTTACCTCCTGGGTCATAGTGAACCCCTCTTTACACTTGCCATCCTATTTAAAAATATATCATATTAATATAATTGACATTTCTTTCTTTTTTTTCTTGTTATTTGGGATTTTTTATTCAATACCATTATAATTATTTTGAGTTAATTTACTAACTATATTTTTAATTTAGCTTCAACATATATGATCTAGTTTAATAGTTAAGTCTTTGTATGTTAAGTAAACAAGAAGCCATTTATGTTGGAGAATGATAAAAATGTTCATTTGTAAACTTTTTATTGAATTTGTAATATGGCTATATTTAAGTGACCCTATTTAGCTTGTAGATATTATTTTTCCCTATGAAAAATTAATGGGGAAATCCAAGGGATGCTTCCCCATGTTTGTGGATGGGATCCTTGGCAAATATGTTGGGTAAGATTAGTGAACTTGACCCATGGAAATTTGAATCATGGCCTTGCTAGCACAAAACCAGCCAAATGATCTGTAAAATTGCAACAACCAATTGAGATATGTCTCTCTTCTTCCTTTTTAACAAATGATGGGGATAAATTTATTAATCAAATGACTATAGTCGAAGCTCACAATGAGGAATATATATAAGGTTGTTCACTGGATATATGAATGTTCCAAAAAGCGTATGAATCTTTTACATAATCCCTATAAGTATGGCTTACAAAAAGAGATATAACATGTATTTTTGGTAACTTGATCCTAATTACCGAGGAAGAGCATAAAATTGATTTTACAAATGTTTTGTATGTGGGCATACTAAAGTTGAATATTTGGAGATTATTGTTGGTGCTAAAGGATCTCTTATGGGTTTCTTTGGTATTTTTCTAGAGACATCAACCTAAGACTCGACTACAAAGTTGACAAGAGGGTTTAGTTGCAATTGAAGCTTGGTGGATCTAGGTGGCTAGTCGAATGTTGGAATTGGAGACATGTTACTAGATGGTAAGGTTGGACCGTGGTCATGGTTTCTCATGCTGCCTCCGATGCTTCCAAATTGTGATTATGCTTTTGTAGCACTTCCATGACTATGTCATGCTTAAAATGGTTTTTATACTCATGTTTTCAAGGTTCAAGCTTATGTTAGCAGAGTGATGAAATAAGAATTGCAATCGAGGCTTATAGTTCCAATTGGGATAGTCTAATTTCCATAATCTCATGTGGATCAATATTAATGAAAGTGTGCTTTTTGGTATTCAACCAAGAACAAGTCATCTGACTAGGATTGGAAGGGTGGATTGATATGGTTTTCCATCAACACTAATAAAGATGGTCGAGACACCCACATTGTCCTTACAACTTGATCAAAAATTTCAGATACATATGCCTTCACTTGGGATTGTGCCTTTGGTGGGATAGGAGAGGGTTCGACATAGAGACTCTCATTTATCACTGTTGGAGGGATGTGAGAATTCACCCTTTTATTCAATTGATTCATTTATGTGTAGAAATATATTCCATTAGGATCACATGATTTCTTGGTCATATCTAACATTATTGATGAAAAGGGCTCCCATTTACCAAAAGAGATAAACTAACGAGTGCAAAATACATAATAACTACAATGGAGTATTTACCGAAATGGTCGAAAGCAGAGCTAGTCGAATCATGCACAAAATAAGTAGCAGCTAAATTCATTTATGAAAACATAGTAACAAGATTTGGATGTACTATGGCCCTAATTAGTGATAGAGTTACACACTTTATTAATACTATAATCCACACAATGTTGCAAAAATTCATGATTGAGCATATAAAAACTACGGATCACCACCTACAAGCAAACGAATCGATAGAATAATTTACCAAAATGTTTCACAAATGACTCACTAAAATATGAAACTCAGACAAAGATGACTGAGATGAAAAAATCCTAGAAATCTTGTGGGCATATCGAATGATGTATAAGTAGTCGACTGGATACACATCGTTTAAACTGGTCTATGGACAAGAGGCAATCATACCACTTCAATATACAATAAATTGTGTCGACTGTGTTAAAATATGATGATAGAAAAGTTGAGAAAGAACGACTCTATCAGTTACAATGACTAAAGGAGGACAAGCTCCACATATTACACCAACAGCAAGTGAGAAAAAATCAACAGAAGGCACAGCATGATAGGAACGTGCAGACATATAATTTAAAAGTAGGAGACTTGGCACTATTATATGATAATTGAGTAAAGGGAAAGCCAAGGAAAATAGAAATTACATGGCTTTGCCCCTTTGTGATCAAAGATATACATTCTTCAAGAGTTGTCCAGTTAAAAACACTTTAAGGGAACATATGTGTATCACTTGTAAATGGTGTCTGACTTAAAAGATATTTCACTTTGCAACGTCAACATGCAACTAGTGAGAGCCTCTTTTAGGCAATAAGAACATGGGCTAGTCTTAAAACCACATTATGGTAGACTATCTAACTAAATAAACGTATTATATTTTTCTTTAGCCTAATTTGTGTTGTCACAAGTAATAAATAAATATGATTATCAACAAATGGTTATAAAGTCGATAGAATAGTAATTGTGTCAGCAAACGATCACCATTAATAAAGAAGACTTCCAATAAAATGAAAAAGTGTCATAAAGAATGGAGTGGAGACAAGACTTAAGGAAATTCTTAAATAGTATATCACATGAAAATACAAGTCGACATTGATAGCATCATGAAAGAAGAAAAGGCTGATAAATCATACATAAAGAAAAAAAATTTAAAAGAGGTTGACTCGACAAGGAAGAGAGAAGATAGATCACAAGTCGAAGGTCAAATCAACCAAATGGTTATTTCTGACTGAGGTATCACGATTGATGGTAGAATCACATCACATTTAAAAATTCATGATGACTCGGCAAATTTGAAAGCGAATCGACTATTGAATCACAAAAAGTAAGGTGGTTGTGTGCAAGCAGTCAAAATCTCAACCATTTCCATCACCAACAAAATAATTCTTTGTCGGCCAAGAACTCTTCTCTTCTTCTCTTTCTACTTATACTTCTATCCTTTTTATTAATTTTCTAAAATTTTGTAAGTCTCCAAATCTCCCCCTTCTTCGAGATGAAGAAGGCATTGAGGGTGAGGGAGTTGTTGGAGGGGCTAGTCGATTGAGGCTAGTCAACTGAGTCAACTAGCCCAGTTGAGTTGACACAAAAGATTATATTGTAACTCAACTAACTCCGCGGCCAAGTCGAACGACTAAGTCAATCCGATAAATTTGATCCATAAATTTAAACTACCATAATTGTTGTATATATATATATATATATATCTGATTGTACTTGACTCTATGTACTCGTCTTGACTCGTTTTTGAGGATATCTAATATAAATATTGGTTTCTTATTCTCCACTACTTTGTCTCTCTTCTCTTTTCTTTGCATTGCATATGATTATGTACTTTACTTGTTGTTCCTTCATACTAGAAACCAAAGCATACTTTCTACTAGATTACAACAAAGAGGCTTCAAAAAATATATATGTGGATCCTAGGAAATCATGAAAATAAGGAGAACAATTTTGTTGAAAGTAAATCACATAGGGAGAGTATTTTATCACAATTTGAGAGCACAAATATTGAATCAGAGAGTCATAATCATGATTTTTCAATCCATGATCCATAGCATTGGGGCTTCAAGTTAGCACCAAGGAACTACATCATTCCAAAGACTGATTGAGAAAGTTTTTTTATGATGATTCTATAACATGGATATTTTAGAGAGGCTTCATAAAAAAGATATGGAGAACCTAGGAAATCATGAAAATAAGGAGAACAATTTTGTTGATAGTCAATCACATATGGAGAGAATTTTATCACAATTTGAGAGCACAAATATTGAATCATAGAGTCATAATCATTATTTTTCTATCCAAGATCCACATCATTGGGGCTTCAAATTAGCACCAACGAACTATTTCATTCCAAAGACCGATATGAGAAAGTTTGTTGATGATGATTCTATAACATGGATATTCTAGATGGATCAATACTTTAATCTACACCAAGTGACAACATTATAAAAGGTAAATATGAAATCCATACATTTAGAATGAGGTCAAATTTTATGGTATCACTAGCTTTGTGAAGGAAAAAGGATTCTATTGTATCATGGTCTATTTTTATGGAAGAATTTATAGCACATTATGGGGATCTTAAGAGCAATACATTCTTTATTCAATTGGTAAATATTCAACAATTATGTCTAATTATATAGCACATTCAAATATTCCAAAAGTTGAGTCTCAAAGTAAAGAACATTTTAGAAGATAATTTGTTAGATCTCATTATGGGAACTTTAATGGAAAACATCCAACATGAGGTGCATCTCTTTGAACCTAAATCCCTAGAGCATGCTTTTATTTTAGCAAGTAAAGTTGAAAGTAAAAATATGGCTACTAGAAGAGTAATCACTAAAAATTATAAAGAACGTCATGCTCCCTCTTCTAACCTCATTCAATTAACAAGGTTGACACTTCAGTAAATGGATGGAAGAAGAGAAAAATGATTTTGTTTCAATTGTGATATCAAGTAAAATAAGGGGCATAAATGCGACAAGAAGGAATTATTCTACATAGATCATGATTAGGAAGAATATCGAGAATTAGATATTTCATAAGAGTAGAAGAGACTACTCCAACAATATTTTGACATGCATTCACCAACATTAGTACTCCACAAACCCTCATTATAGAAGGATATATCAAAAAGAAAAATATAGTGTTGATTGATTTTGGTGGTATCCCTAACTTCATCAATTATAAATTAGGAAAACTTCTCAATTTCTTTGTATTTCCAACACCAAAATTTCAAGTAATGATTATAAATGGAGGTACCATAAATTGTTCACAAAAGTTCCATATTATTGAGTTGAATATGGGGGGGTATTTATCGGATGGTCTCGTGATTGCAATCGAAATGGTTGGTGCTGATATTAGGGGTCTAATGGTTAAAATCATTAGGAACAATGGCCCTTATTTTTTGATATATTTTCATGAGATTTAATGCAAAAGGAAAGGAATTGAACTAATAGGTATCCAAGAGAAACCATCTAAAGTGATAATGTAACACTCCCTCCCACCCCCTTAAGTTATTATCGAGTTGTAGGAGGGGTTTATGTGAATACTAACCCAATATCTAAGGCCTCGTCATGGAAAAGGGGTTACAAAATTATTTCCCACCCAAAGTATGCAAAACTAACTTGAGGTAACACCGTCACATTCGGTTCATTAAGAAATTTCTGACGATATAAATTTTATCTCAATCTGACTCCTAGATGAAAATATATGCCCATTTGAATATTTACTCATCCACCCATGTCGCATTAGCATGGTTTGCCTCATGACGTTGCCAAGTTGCGTGTGTGGCCCTGACACATCGCACAATTCCCACGTGGCCCCTGCCACATCATAATGTTATCACACTTGCACCATTCCTTTGGAACCATCCCTTTGTAAAACCTTTATGGCATGACAATAAAGTACATGTCAATTTCCGAGAAGGCATTAGAGGAAATTTTAGCCTAAAAGTGACCTCCAAATGAAAAATAATAAAATAATAGTTAAAATGATAAAATAAGAGTTATGGAGGGAAAAGAAGAAAACTACTTTTTTTTTTAATTGTATTTTTGGTTTATCTCCCTATAGGTTTACTCAAATTTCAAGTGTAGACTCTCTTTGGATGTGGAATTTGATTCTGCATCCAACGAGTGTCTACACTTGAAATTTGAGTAAACCTATAAGGAGATAAGCCAAAAATACAATTAAAAAAAGTAGATTTTCTTCTTTTCCCTCCAAAATATTTACATGTACCTCTTTTTAAATTTAAATGATTTTGATTGGTTTACATATTATGACATGGAAATTACATGACAATTTCATGGGCACTTTTAGGCTGAAATTTCCTCTAATGTTTCTCGTTACGCGCTCTTCTTTTACTGCAGCTTCTGTTACAACAAACTTCTCTACTACAAAGATCCTTCACAACGTGACAACAACTTATATACGTCAAGTGACAAGGAAGATTCCCATCCTGCACCTTCCATCAATCTATAGCTCCCGCTACAATAAGCACCATAACATCACCAAGGTTTTGTGGTCTGTAATGACATGTCAACAAATCCACATCAATGATGTGTCATTTTCCAAGTTAGGTGGTGCTACAAAATTATTTCCATATGTCTCCTAGTTGCCACATCAACCCACCCTCCTCGTCATGTACTCCTACTATGTCTTGTTGATGTCATATTGGTGTTGCCCTGCGATGTGGTTCTCTTGAGGAGTGCCACATGTCATCCAAATATGGACCTCTTGGCCATCCAACAGGTCAACATTGCATGCCACATGTCATATCTCATGACACAATTCAACCTATGTGGCATATTCCAACTCACCTCAATTGTGGGTCCCATGTGACCCACCCTTTTCGTGTGTTACCATGATTCTATGTTATATAAATTTGAGGGTTAAAGGATATTCCCACCACATTCCTCACAAATGTTTGTTTCCCCGGGATAGAGAATTGCCCCTCCCGACTTCGTGCCACAACACCCATCATGTTATGAAACCATCTCACAAAAAAACAAAAAAGATAGATCAACGACTTAAAAATCAACCTCTTCGAGGGGGAAACCTCCTTTACATTAGATAAATGAACAATTCTTGGATGATACAAATGAAAATACCTCCTTTCTATATATAGGAGTCTAAGGGGTCCTAATATAATCAGAGTCGACATAACAATAATAATGCAAGGGCACAACAATAACAATAGTGGGCTTCTATGGGGCACAATAATAACAATATGGGGCCTACATGAGCACAAAAATATAATAAGGGGGTTGCACTAATAACAATAAGTGGTTACACTAGTAGTATAGGGACCTAACATGCCCCTTTCCTTCAAAAATTGTTGTCCTCAATGCTTGAGTAGTTCTGGATGCTTCTGTATAAAATTCTCATCCTCCCATGTGGAATCTTCAGCGGGTAAGTTCTTCCACTTGATGAGATACTCTGAAATTGATCGATTTCATAGCTAGTGGGTTCTTGTTTCCGTGACTGCTTCAGGTTCCAATATGATTTTTCATTCCTCATCAAGTTTCAACAATATTGTTTGAACTGGGAGATTCTCACTTATAACCTTCTTTAAGCATGAAACATGGAAAACTGGGTGCACTCAGGAAAATGCAGGAAGCTCCAATTTGTATGCCATAGTACCAATATTTTGTAACACCTTGTACGGACCATAATACTTTGGCGATAATTTATTATCCTTCTTAGCTTTCTTGAGGGACATTTGTTTGTATGGTTTTAGTCGTAGAAATATCGAGTCACCTACATCAAAAATTCTTTCACTGCGATGTTGATCTGCATGTTGTTCATTCTATTATGCGCCAAAGTGAGGTTATTCTTTAAGAGTTTGAGAACTTGTTGTTGATGCTCGATGTGATCCTCCATTGCTTGAACCTTAGAATTTTCTTTTAAAGATGATGTGACGGCCGGTGGATGATATCCATAAAGTGCCATAAATGGGGTCATTTTTGCTACAATATGGAAGGAAGTGTTATACCACCATTCAGAAAAAGGAAACCACTTGACCCATTGTGTATGTTTACCAGATTCAAAGCAACGAAGATATCCTTCCAAACAATTGTTCACTATCACAGTTTTCCCATTAAATTTAGGATGATAAGATGAGCTATGAGCTAACTAAGTACCCAAATATTCCACCTCTTGTACTCCAAAGAAACAATTGGAGATTTTTGCATACAATTGTTTCTCCGGCAATAGTTTGAGCACCCTGTCAACATATTGAACATGATCCTTCCAAGACTTGATGTAGATTAAATACTAACACAAATTTTCTAAGGGTTTGAAAATGGAATTCATCAAACCTTGAAATGTATAAGGTGCATTGGAAAGGCCAAAAGGCATGACCAAAAATTCATAATGACCCTCATGAGTTCTAAATGTTTTTTTTGGAATGTATTCAATCTTCATTCTGATTTGATGATATCCTGAACGAAGATCCAACTTGGTGAAGTAAATTGCTCCATGTAATTCATCCAATAATTCATCAATGACAGGATTGGGAAATTATCTTTAATAGTAAGCTTGTTGAGCTCCCTATAATCTGGACACATGCGCCATGATCCATCCTTCTTCTGTACCAATACCACTGGAGCAGAGAAAGAACTTTGACTAGGTTGAATTATACCAACCTCTAGCATTTCTGCAACCATATGTTCAATTTCACTATTTTGGGCATATGGATATCTGTAAGACCTGATGTTTGGTGGAAAACTTCCTGGAACCAAATGAATAGCATGATCATGATCATGAATAGGTGGGAGGCCTTTAGGAGTCTCAAATACCTTGGAATGATTGTCCAGAACTTTTTGGAGATCTGGAGAAATAGATGATTTTGATGTGGGTACCTCTAGTGAACATAATTGTGCAATTTCTCCCTGTTTTTCTTTCTTTAGAAGCTTTGTCATCTTGTTAGAGCTGATTATCTTTCCTGGTTTCCCTACAATTCCCCTTAATCAACCTCCTTTCCTTCCCAAAAAAAAATCAAGAAAATTTCTTGAAAATTAAAAGCTATCATACCCAAATATTGTAGCCATTGAACTCCTAGTACAACATCCACACCACCTACTGGAATGGAAAGCATTGGACTACTCTTGATATTATGGCACTTTCTAGAGAAATTTATGGTTCCTCCATTTGCAACCATTATTTGACACTCTGGTGCTGGATATAGGAAGCAATTCAATTCCTTGGCTATCTTACAATCATTAAAATTATGGGGACTACCCGAATCAATCAACCTTGTTACCTTTTTCTTCTTGATATGCCCTTCTATCTTGAGAGTTTGAGGAGTGGTAATTCCTATCAATGCATTACAATATATGGTTAGATTCATTTCTTCCTTCTCTGGGATTGGTTCCTGGTGTATATCCTCTTCTTTTGACATTTCTTGTTCCTTTTCTTGCTCCTCTTACCCATCTATGTAAATTAATTTCTTCTCAGCACACTTATGACCTTTAGTGTATTTTCTATCACAATTGTAACAAAGCCCTTTTGCTCTTTTTTCTTCCAATTGTTGTGGTCTCAACCTTGTAGGTGGTGAAATGCTAGGACCAACAACACTTCCATCTTTATAGTTATGAGTGGTAGGCTTCCTTGTTGCCATAAGTTTGCTTTCAATTTTTCTTCCCAACTTGTATGCCTTTTCCAATGAATTAGGTTCCCAAGGGTGAACCTCATATTGAATGAATGTTATACTTTAAAGTCCCTATGAAGACATCAATCCTCTACTTCTCTGTAATATCTTTTAATCTTATATTCAATCTTTGGAAGTCCTCAATGTGCTCTACCGTTGAAGACTTTTGTTTGAGATTTACCAATTGGCTAAAGAATGTGTTGCCTTGTGTATCGTCATAATGTGCTATCATTTCCTCCATGGAAATTGACCAGGTGACAAGTGGTTTACGAGAACAAATCCCTTTATATCATAAAAATTGATTCAGTTCTAAATATAAAGATTTAATATGTACCTTTTGTAATAGTTGCACATCATGTAGATCAAAATATTTCTCCATTTGTAGTATCCATGTTATGGGATCCTTGCCATCAAAATTCCTCATATTGATCTTTGGAATATGGTGGGTCTTAAATCCAATGTTAGATTCTATGAAATCATGATTAAAATTTATTTTTTTCTCATCATGAGTTTCCTCTACTACCTTTTCATCATTAGGAGGCCTTTCGTGTAGCAGCTTTGTCCCACCTTCCTGCAAACCTTCCATGTCTTTCTTCAAATCTTCCATGCCTTTCTTCAAATCTTCTTCCCTACCATCAATATTAGCTTCCATGGCACATATAAAACTATTTATCTTAGCTTCGATCGCATTCTTCAAATCCTCCATCCAATTTTGCTTACTAGGTGTTTCTATCTTCTTGATTTGAGTCATTCTTTTTCTTGCTTTTAGAAACTCGATCTTGAATCTGTTATATCCCTGAAATTTCGGATCTCCAAGATCTAAAATTGTGAGCTACAGTATCCCTATGTGTCCTCTTTCCAATGCCACCAGTCTTATCGAAATTGGATTCTCCAAGAAAGAGTTATGCCCAATCTCCCAAGATGACCTGCTTATATACATTTTCCGTAGAGAAAACTTGTACAAAGTGCCACGTGTTACTGTTTCAACCTTCGGACCTGAAAACAATACACAGAAAATGACCATCTGTCCTCTTTCTGTAGCTTCTTACGAAATTTCAATATGATGCTCAGAGAGAAAGTTATGACGATTTTCCCCAGGTCACCTGTTTGGGATGTAATTCGGGAGCCTACAAAAACCCTAAATGTCTTGGACTATATCTCCGAAAATATAGCGAAACAAGATCTGAAATTCAGGCCCAATCTTCACCACGATTGCGGCTCAAATGGGTTTTAATTTCATAGTCTGATGTTTCGTAGAGAAACAATTATAGCTAAAATTCCATGATGACCTGTTTGAGATGGAATTTTGGAGCTTGCAAAAACCCTAGCTTCCTCAGATCGTATATCCGAAAATATAGCTATACAAGATCTAAAATTCTAAGCCAAGGTTCAGAGAAATTTCTGATCAAATGGGTTTTTTTTTAGCTTCTGAAACTTCATATAAAAAAAAGTTATATCGAAAATGCCACGATGACCTGTTTGGAGCAGCGAAACCCTAGAATCCAAAGCTCTGATACCAAATTTTATGAAACCAGTTGGAAAAAAATAGAAAAGATAGATCAACAACTTAAAAATCAGCCACTTCAAGGGGGAAACCTCCTTTACATTACACAAATGAATAATTCTAGGATGATACAAATGACAAGACCTCCTTTCTATATATAGGAGTCTAAGGGGTCATAATATAATCAGAGTCAACATAACAATAATAATGTAAGGGCACAACAATAACAATAGTGGCCTTCTATGGGTTACAATAATAACAATATGGGGACTACATGGGCACAACGATATAATAAGGGGGTTGCACTAATAACAATAAGGGGTTACACTAGTAGTATAGGGACCTAACACATCACACCACAGCCAACCACTATATTAGTGTGGCGCGACGTGAATCTCCACATCAAGCAACATATATTTTTTGTGTCTTCCACCATCCGCACCCTCCGTCAACAAATCTAGGATCATTTCACACCGCTTTCCCAAGGAGGTGCAGCACAACGTGAATACTCATAGCATGTGACGGAAAATCCTATATTTGTGCCCTTTGTCGATAGCGTGTTCAACAAGGTGACTAAGGTGTACCGCTTAGCATTGGAGGTGTGACCCAACGTGGAAACTTCATGCCAGGAAAAGGAGATATTCTCGTTTCGTTCTCCCCAATTTCATCGAAGAAAAAGGTTCACATGTATATTTTAATTTGAAGCCTTATTTAGCCCAATTAAGGGTCTGCACAAATCACACACAAACCTATGATTTATAGGGTTCTTCGAGGCTACACCAATAAGGAAAAATAATACATGTCCCATAAGTATAATTAGATAGTTGTTACCAACACACTTAAAATTTAACTCATCTTTGTATAACAAATCACATTGCAACAATTAACAAAAGTAGGGAGCCTTTAACTTAGAAGTGTGCCAATTCACAGGCATTAGAATTCATACTAGTGTCACTCATCAATGTCATTCCCTACAATAGTGTACACGCATATACATCACAAGATAGACTTTACATACAGGGTTATTAGTTACATTGGTGAACACACATCACAATATGGAAATGTTCAACAGTTTCAAGCAGTTAGTAACCATTTCCAAACCAAGCAAAGGGGATCCACATGTCATTCTATTCAACTGAACATATCAACACATATTTCTCTTTATGTAACATAGAATTAAATTTATTGAAACTAACAACAATCCAAGGATCTACAAATCCTTCTAATCATGGTAATATTTACATAGTCATCCCTATAAAGTTAGTTAGAAGTAGCACATCCATTTATTAACCAATGTTGATACATTCATAGCCTTCCTGAGAGGCAACATCATTTAACACAATGCAACACATGAGAAATTGAGTATACTTATTTAAGTATTTTAAAGTTTGGCAACTAAGGAGGGGACTTAAACTCTCCACCTAGTTGTAGACCAATTGCAACATAGTCTCTCTTGCAATTTTCCACCCCCAAGCCAGATCCATGGTCCAGGAGAGTGCTTTATCAAGGATTCCAATTCAAGTTTAGTTGGGGTATTACTCAGTTCTCCAGGAGTGTGGGGTTTCTTTATAGGTGGTTTATCAATTGTATTTTGAAGGCAAACATTCCAAGACATGTAGCACACTATCTAAGTAGTTTATCACCTTACTAGGCAAGCACTAGGTGGTTTATTAACTTCCTCAACAAGCACTCAATGGTTTATCAACCCCCTTTTACCAAGCACCTGAGTGGTTTATCAACCTACTTGGAAAGAACTTAGTGGTTTTTCAGCTCTCTCAGAATGCACTCAGTGATTTATCATCCCTTTTCTGCAAGGACTCTTCACCTACTTCCTCCTTTGGGAGTCACACCGATCCTTACTGCTTGGATGCCACAATCCAACTAATCCAATGTGTTAATTCTATGGATAGCGCCCCAAACAAATCTAGGCAGAGTTCTTAGTGGTAATTCGCTAGTCCTTTCCTGTGCTCCTTCTTCATGTCCTTTTTCCCCCTTCTTCTCCAGGGTTCTTATGTCTTCCTCTCACGTTGTGGGAGTAATAGGAAGAATGATGGCACCTAATTTGCCCCATCATTTCGTTTCTAACTACTTGGTGGTGGGGCACTCTATCATGCCAACCCACCTACTCACAATTCTCTCCCAGACCATGGATTTGTCAATCCCACTCCTTAGGCCAACCAATCAAAATTTATTGTATTTATAATTACAAAAAGTCTCAACCAACCATGATCCTCCATGTTAGTATTAAACAGACACCATTCATCTTTATAAAAACAAGGATCCACATAAGGTGTGTTATAGATAAGCTCTAATAGCATGATACAAGTACTCAAAAGGGGATATCATGGTGTAATTAAGCATTTTTTCTCATTAGATGTTCAAACATTTACATCTTTTACTAGAATGGATCTCTAAAAAGGTATCAACAATCATTCCAAGGTATTGGAGATATGGTTAAATGTCTTCTACCTACTTGAGATTGTGACCATGCTATTCATTTGCAACATGAAAGTTTACTACCTAACATTAGGCCTTACAAGTATACATACACATAAACGAGTGAGATTAAACATCTAATTTAAGAAATGATAGAGTTTGTCATCATTCAACCTTTTCCAAAGTTGTTTTTCTTCACTCATGATGATCGTTACAAAAAGGATGGTTCATGTTGTATGTATTTAAATAAATTAACATCGAGTTTTTATGGCCCTTATAAGGTATTACATCGGATCAGAAGTATGGCTTACGATTTGGAGTTGTCTCCATCTTACATGTACATCCAATCTTCCATGTTTCTTGCTTAAAGAAGGTAATTGATGATAAGATCTTAGTCCAAACTATTTTACTAGAGAATAATGAAGTAGGGAAAATCACACTAGAGCTAGAAACAATTCTTGAAAGAAGTATTAATCAACCAAGAAATCGAGAAATTACAAAGTACCTCATCAAATAAAAGAACTTTCCATTGGAAGAGTCGACATGGGAAGATGAGTAATACATGCAAAAACACCCATAATTATTCAATTGTTGAGGACAACATGTGTTTGAAGGGGAGGGGCATGTTGAGCCCTAAACAAGCCCCATGTTAACCCTAAAACTCCTTATTAAGCTCTAGATATTGGTTTATTACATTTCCATCACTATATTGTTATGTAGGCCATAACCTTTCATTATACCCTTTTATTATAATTGCTCTCTCTCTCTCTCTCTCTCTCTCTCTCTCTCTCTCTCTCTCTCTCTCTCTCTCTCTCTCTCTCGGCTTGAGATCATCATATTTTGTCTTATATTCTATTTATTGTAAAAGGAGGTTTCACCCTCAAAGTGATTGTATTTATTGACTTCTTATCATTTTTAAAGTGCAAATTTCATAACATGCACATCTACGAAGAACCTTTATTGACTATCAACACAATGAATGGGATCTTCTCTATGCAAAACTACACATGTATGCCTCTATTTTAGGACATTTAGAGTTATACAACCAACTTCTCTCACCTCTCTTTCAACCATGTTTACATGGATTAGAACTAAGAGGCAAAGTGACTCTCGAAAGCTAGACTAAATTTGGATAGGGGACCCTGGAAAATCTTTGAAAATGATAAGTATACTCATTAAAATATTTTCACTCCTCATTGTCTCAATCCTAATTAACATATTAATTTCAATGGCTAGCTTTACTGAATCTTTCTATTTATCTTCACTAGCACAACCGACATGTGTACACATAAAAAGTTTTGAAGCTAGATTATATAGAACATTTTTCATATAGCAATTTATATCATGTGCTTTTTAAATTGATCATGTGTTATAAAAGATTACCTTTATTAGTAGATACAAATTTTCTCTTTTTGGAGGATGAATAAATTTATGGTATTATATCTTGATTATAGTTTTCTATTTAGGTATTCTTTATCTTTTGTTTTTGAGATGAATAGGCAATAAGTCATTAAAATGTCTTTATTATATACAATTATAATTTTGTATTCTTGGAATAAAATTATTTGTTTTTTACTTTTGAAAAACAAAAACAAAAACATATATCATTTTACAAAATTAGTCTCATTCTTTATCTATTCTATATTAATTCTTAATTTTAATATATTTTTATAACATATAAATAAATATTTATATAATTTTTTATTTTTTAATACCTTTTATTTTTAATAAAAATAAATAAATAAAAATTAATGTATTTTTATAACATATAAATAACTATTTTTATATATTTTTATTTTTTAATAAAAATAAATATTTGTTTAATAAAAACAAATATTTTTCCGCATTTATTTATAATTATTTAAAATATCATTAACTTATTTTAAAAAGCATATAAAAATAAGACTAAAAAGTATATGAAAATAAAACTAAAAAATTACTTGCACAATATTATTTTTTTTAACAAAATTTATGTATTATTATATATAAATTTTAACTTAATTCTCATAGTTTTATGAAATGTTTTCCTATACATTATCATTTATGATGAACTTAACTTTCATGTAAGAGAGATGCAAAACAAAAAGCAAAACCAACCAACCAACATTTCCAAAAGTACCTACCCCACTATGTTATTGTAAAATAAAAATCACATTAAAAATCCAGCTAATACAATAATTGACTCTAATATATCCCCAATATCTAACCATAGTATATTTGTTGTAAATTAATATTCAAATTAAACAAAGCTACAAAATAAGAATCCAGCTCAAACAAGAACTCACCTAATATATCCACAATAACTAACCATGGTATATTTTGTTGTAAATTAATATTCAACTTAAACAATAATCAATTTTATTAAGAACGAAGATTACTATAACATGCACTAACACGTATGTATGGCCCAAATGTCAGCGCCCACCATGGAATCCTAGATGTTAACATGTAATAATGCATCTTCATTAGTTTGAGGACTTCCTATACTTAGTTTCTGTCGTTTTCCATTTTCGGGAACTTGTAGATAACGCACATTATTAAGGGTGGTTCTCCATTAAATAGTATTTGCTTTTAATACTTAGTTTTTTCTTTTTAATTAATAGTATTTTTATTAAAAAATAATTTTTTTTTTCCAATCACTTCTTTTTTTGACATGGAAATATTTTATTATGATTCACACCTATGACATTTTATTTCTACCTATATATATATATGAATATTTGTTCCGATAAAATATACATATTAAAGTTGATATTGAAATAAATTAATTAATACTAATATTTTTAAAAATATAAAAAAAAATATAAATCTTTCTCATACTTAAATATAAAAATTATAAATCTTTCTCATATTTCAAATGAAAATATAAGTTTGCATTTTTTATATATTATCTTTCTTTCAAGTTGATATAAGATAATGTTACTTCAAATGAACATCCAAATATTTTATTTATGGTTGAGATTGAGAGTGGAATATTTTTATCACATTTCTTTCACATCAAGCTGTAGGGTCGTAATAGGAAGAATAAACTGAACGAACACAATGAGTACAATGGGTATAGGATTATTAATGTTTTATAATGAGTACAATAGATATAGGATTATTAATGTTTTATAATGCTTTTAATTAAAACGAACCAAATATGTATATTCTTTTTTATAGCTAACATTGTTTTCTATTTAGAGAATATTTTACTTTTATTTTAAAAAGGATGTGTGTCAAATCGATATTAAACATGAAAGGAATTATACATTTTCCTTATCATCATTTCAATTAATTACATATTTAATATAAATATTTTTGTCATTGCTTCAACAATTTGACGCTCTTACTAGTCAACACATTCCATGTGAACAACTCAACACATTAGAAGCACTTACCAGTCAGCACATCCCATGTGAACAACTTAGCATCTAGTAGGAGACCCCACCTGAGACATATGAATGATACATGTTTTTATTAAGCTAACAGTTTGCATAATTCTCTACACTCTTTTGCATCTCTTTTTTGCATATATAGTGTAGGTTGACTTTTGAAATTTTGAACTCTTAAGTTAACATGCAGAGCTTCATTTCGAGTTTTGCTTGTAGTTTTTACTAATCATCTCATAGAAAATTATCATTTTTTTGTGGACATAATTTGGACATTATGACTATTATATTTTATGTGAAAAAAAACAAACATATTTATTTAACCCTCGTCCTAAGCCTGTTTGAATATATAATCTTGTGTTTCAAACACATAGAATATCCAACGCACTACTAAATTCTTGTGGGCCCTATCTCACCCCGTTAAAGGTAAACCATGCTTGTGTTTTGTTAATAGCCATATCCTCCATCTATATTTTCCTTACGTGTTGGGTATCATCTTTCATTGGCAAAAATTGGATCTTTTCCGTCAAAAGATATGAGAGTAAGGTAGGGATTTGAGAGTTTCTTGGTGACCAAATATTTTACATAATTATGAAAATCAAGACTATATATTTTTTAAGCTTAGCTCTTTTAGGTATATCTATAATTTTACTTCATAATCTATAAAGTTACTTGTGTGACTATCTTTTATTCCAATTGTGTCAAAGTTTTACGTTTAATAATTAATCTAAATAAACATTTATGGTTTCCACAATACCTTCCACTAAACACTATTTTATATACCACCGTTGTTTTATATTCTCCTATTAATGCCCTTGTTCACTAGGCTAAAGTGTCTCCAAAATAAATAAATAAAATTGACTCTACCAATTCAAATAATTTTTTTTAAATTTATGTAAATGTTGTTCATATAATAAAATGATATCTAATATAACTTATAATATATTTTTTTGCTTATGACAATTTAAATTTCTATATACCACCCCTGTTGTATATTCTCCTATTAATGCCCTTGTTCACTAAACGGTTAAAGTGTCTCCAAAACAAATAAATAAAATTGACTCTACCATTCAAATAGTTTTTTTTAATTTATGTAAATGTTGTTCTTATAATAAAATAATATCTAATATAACTTATAATATATTTTTTTTGTTTATGACAATTTAAATTTCTATATACCAGCCTTGTTTTATATTCTCCTATTAATTCCCTTGTTCACTGAATCGTTAAAGTGTCTCCAAAATAAATAAATAAAATTGACTCTACCCATTCAAATAGTTTTTTTTAATTTATGTAAATGTTGTTCTTATAATAAAATGATATCTGATATAACTAATTTTTTTGCTTATGACAATTTAAATTTAAATTAAGAAACGTAAAAATAATAATAATAATAATAAAGTTAAGGATAGTATTTTCATATTTTTTGATAGAGTAAAATTTATTATTATTTAATTTTAATTAATAATGGTGATATTTATCAGCTTATTATTGTTATTTTAGGAATATTATATTATTTGAAATAAAGTGTTGTTGGTTTATAAAGAAGAAGACTTTCACTTTTGCCCAATGTTTTTAGATATTAGATTGTTAATGTGTTTCTTTACATTTAAAAAAAATAAACTCTTAACCATTTATAAATAATTTTAGATTTTACTAGAAAACTCAATCTAAATAGTATTTGCAAAAAAAACCTAATTTACCTTATAACCAAAGTCAAAATTATCTATAATATAATCATATATATTTTTAAAAGCATATATATTTAAATTAACAATTAAACTTGAGATCTAATAATAATTATATAAGCACATACAAATAATGCAAGTTTATACTTTATAATATGGATAAATAAATAAATAAATATTTTCAATAACATTTAAACAAATTAAAAAATAACTAAGGCTCTTAAATTGATATATGATACCAATTTTGTAGTAGAGGCTTCCTCTGGTGGAGAATGAAGCTTGCAAACGAAACGAACTTTCTCTTACATGAACTTGTCCATGAACTTGCTAACAAATTCAATGCCCAAACACTCTTGACACAACCTCTTGCCTCAACGATCTCCAATGGCACTCCAGAATCCCAAGTGAACCTCTAATGAACTTCAGAGAAAGCATTCATTCGAACAAGACACGAGAATATGTAAGATTTGATAACACAGAGTTTTGCAAACACTCTCTTTTTTATTTATATCATGAAGTGATTACATAACAGATATAGGTAGAGTGAATACTCTTTACTCCTATGAAAATACGGCCACTTTTGGTTCACACTAGACTCTAAGTTTTGATGCGTAGGCTTCTCAGAATTTTGACTCCTAAGACCCAAAAATCAATATCAAGCATAATAAATGTTTGAACCTCATTTTTATTTATACCCTATCTTTATAATTTTTGGTGCGTTTGGACAATTGGGGTTATCTTGATTGATTGAGTGAAATGATTGTATCTTACCCACCCATGTTCAATTCCCCACTGGTAACATGTTGAGCTTTGATGCCTTGAAGAATATTATTGTAGTGAATTTAAGCCTAAGCACTCTTAAGTGAGTATAATTGTGGGTTGGCTTGGTACCCTCCATTCAGGCTAAGAGGGCATTTTCCAAATTTTAGTATGGCATATTAATATAAAGGTGAACTTTAATTGTTATGCTTTTTTTTTTCACTAGAATATGATAATACAATTTTGGGTGAGATAATTTTTTTTGTTATTTTAAATGCATTTTTCATGTATAAATGGATATAGATTCATGAAAAAACCCTGAGGGTAACCAATTTATATAGATTTAATAAATCAATTTGGTCATTTCAACAAATTTTTATTGAGTTTCTTCACCGAGTGGGGCAATCACCAAGGCAAGCCATGGCAATCACCAGTCACATGTCATTCCACCTCTAAATATTTAACATAAGAAGGGAGACACATCCATAATTGGTTTAATAAGTATGGGTTATGCTTGTCACCTCACTTCATACTAGTACCCCACCATGATCGAACCTGCAATCATCATTCAATGCAATATATCCTCCTCGAGTACCATAGTCCTCATCACATGAATGTGTTTCTGAAGCCTTTAATTTTGGCCTTCTTCCAGCAAAGCATTATCCTACCAAGCCATGTTCCCAACCAAGTCATAATTTGGTTTTTGATTTGTTGTTTCATTGCTCTGCACCCCCATATTTTATTTCTATTAGTTTTTCATTTCTCCTCTTTTGTTTCTCTATTTCAATTGTTGGAGCCTACTTCTTCCTTGGCTCCATCCCCACACTTCGTGGCTCTCCTCCCAGTTATTAGGCAATGCAGGGCTATCTGTCTTGAGTCATTTGATTTCCCTTAGTCTCTCCCTTTTGTTCTAATTCTCTTACTCTCACTGGTCCCTTGACCTATCCACCACCCTTAGCGTTTTTCCCCTTATTCTCCCCTCCCCCCTTCATGGCTCTCAACTCTATCTTTCTCACTTCCTTATCACTCCTCCTCCCTGTACATGTCCCTTGTTTTCAAGGCAATTATGTCTCATTACAATTTTGATTTTCCCAAACTGAGCTTCAGTAGCAGGCACCCTCACCCATAAACACGCACCCAAACGAGTGTCAAGGTTGCAACTCCTAGATTCAAAGAACACATGCCTCGTCCAATTTAGGAAGAACTAGAAGCAATGGAGTGTGAAGCTCACATAGAAAAAAGGTTCTTGTCTAATATTCATGTGGAGGAAGATGTGGGGTAATGGGTCCTCGACACAAGCAACACTTGTACTAGGCAAACCTAATATATACAAACAATAGACATATACTGACAACTAAAAAAAATCATGGGCAAGGTGTTTGCTGGGAGGAATGAGGTCCATAAGAAATACTTTTTTGCATTGATGCCTTGTAGCAACAAGTTAATAAGATGGATCATAAGCACATTAAATTTACTAAGAAATTGACAACTATGGACCTTCAAAGTAGTGAAGAGGATGAGCAAGCCCCAACTCCTAGATTATAAATGTAGTCTTCATAAATATTCACATACTATAAGTCTTTGATTACTGAATTTTTTGTTAATCCTAGATTTGGCTATTTAGATAAGCATTACTTTGTTTTAGTACTTCTTTTCAAAACTTCATATATATTATTAGATTTCTATTTTGATTATTTTAATGGAAAATCAGAAATATATATTAATGTAATTGTTATTTTCAATAATATATAATAGTTAAAACAAAAACAAAAAATCTTTAAAGCATGCTTTAATAAATACCAAAATCCATATCAAGGATAATAAATACTTTGACCCTAAATAAGCAATGATGGGATAAATTGTGTTTTGTTGTAGTATATTGACTCTCTCAAATCTAAGATTTGAACATGTATTGTACTATATAGTCTCTCTTGCAGCCTCCAGTTTAGAGTTGAAAAAACAAAATTCAGTGGAAGGAATGTACTTTTTTGTATTCACTTAAATAGCCAAAAAAAAAGCTTTACTAAGAAAAAAAGTTTTGGAATGTGTTTTTTGAAACTTAGTGTACATGTTAGTTTGATATTTTTGGATAAAATTATTACAAAGTGTATTGAGAAAAAAGAGGAGGACAAAAATTATAAGAGTATATATTTTATAAAATAGGTATTGTTATATAGAGAGAGAGTAAGTGAGTATGTTTATTAGGTAATTCATTAATCATTAGAAGACATTATTAATTGTTTGTAGATAATTTTGTGATCCTAAGGTTTATATATATTTTTTTGAATGAATGTTTATAATTAATGTGAGAAAATGTACAAGGAGAAAAGGATATTTTATGGTCATAAAAGTTATTCCATGACATTATAATATTGGACAACCACATAACATGTTGTAAAGAGGAGGGAAGGTCAAGTATTGTGGCTGCCTCTATTAGCATAAGTCTTATAATATGTTGTGATTTATAAGTTGTTGTGGATCAATGCTCACAATCCACATCTGATAACACGCAAGAAGAGGATATTTTATAGTTACAAAAGCTACTCCATGACATCATAATACCAAGCATTTCATTATATAAAAAAAGAATGAAAGACTAAGAAAGTAATAATACCTACTTCATTAACCATCATCTTAATAAAGGGTATTACTTCCTTATAATTACTTTTAATAACCAAGCATCTCAGGCTTTTGTTTGTAAGAAGGGTAAGATATTCTTCACACTCAAAGTTATTCAACAACTAGGCTCGAAACCATAACAACAATATTTACTCAATATAAACTCAACATATTATTTGTTGAAATTAAATCTAAATGAGAAGAATAATAACTATTTATCCCAAATAACTAAAATAAATTCAATTGACACACACATATATATGGGGTAACTTCTATTAAGTAAAAACACATGAAATTACATTAATACTTATTAAGACATATCGGTATCCCATAGTAAAAACCTAACCACAACCAAAATTGTACCCTTTAACCAGATCAAACCACAACCAAAATTATACCCTTAAAACAAATATAAAAAAAACAACTAAAAATTGAAAAGACAAATAAAACAAACTTATATCATAACATTAGTCTATCTAACCCTATACATAATATAAATATTAAATTATATTAAAATTAATATTTTATCATGAAATAACCCCTACACTTTATATAAAATAATTTTCAAAAATTATACTAGTAAACTTTCGAAAATGACCTCCGACCAACTTCACACGTTACCATTTTGATCGAGGATGCACACGTGGCAACTTTCCATTGTTGATTTGTTGCGAGCTCCCTTTCAGCTTAACTAATCATTTTTACTTTTAAAAATTTATTTTGTCTCTCACTAATTAAACATGACGTAACCATAACAAGCTAAATGTCCATTAACGAACAGATTGTAACTGGAAAGAAGTCTAAAAGTGATAGATGTATATATATAGATTCGTGACAAGTGAAGCCTAATGCGTCGAAATATTAAAAATAAGAATTAAATTTAAATTTAATGCCTCATGTTATAAGAATTAAATTTAACACCTACAAATTAAGTGCTATTATTATAGAATTAATTTTTTATATTAATGATACTAATTAAATTTGGAAATTAAAAAAAATATCTATTTATATTAATATTAAAAAATATCTAATTATATTAATATTAAAAAAAAAAATTAGTTTTAGTTGGTTGAGTAATTATAATGTACTTAAAAACAATAGGTTTAGGAGGTTTCCTCTTTGAAGAGGCTAATTTTCAAGTTGTGATTTATTTTCTCTTCTGTTTTTTTATCTCGTTGTATAACATTTGGTATTAGAGCTTTCGATTCTAGGGTTTTGTTGCTTCAAATAGGACATCTTGGAATTTTTGCTATAAATTTTTTTCTATGAATCTTCAGAATCTAATATTTTGACCATGTGGAGCAGAAATATTGGTGAACTTCGTGTAGAAATTTCAAATCTTGGCTTGCTATAGTTTATGAGATATGGTTTGAAGAAGTTAGGGTTTCTGCATGCTCCATAATTCAACCTCAAACAGGTGACCTAGGTAAAATTGCCATAACTTTCTCTTCAGGCATCTGTTTTGAATTTCGTAAAAATTTGACAAAAAGTGCCAAGCTGTAGTTTCTCGTGTATTAAATTCAGGGTTGAAGGCTGAAATAGTGACATGTGGCATTCCATAAAAGTTCACTCTAACAAACTAGTCCATAAGCAGGTCATCGTGGGAGATTTGGCATAACTTTAACTTGAAGAATCCAACCTTAGTCTGATTTGTAGCATTGGAAAGATGACTCAGATGGCTACCACGGGACCAAATTTCAGACCTTGGGAGGTTAACATTGTAGAGATAAAACAGTTTCAATATCAAGTTCCTAAAAGCAAAAAAAAAAGGCGTGTGTGTTTTTTTTTAATTCGCATAAATTTTGTTTAAAAAATGAGTTTGAAGTGAATCAAAGGGCATAGTGAAGTATAGATATCATTGTTTGATTCCAAAATGCCTCAAAACAAAAAACAAAAAATGGATACACCTACTAAACAACCAAAATCCTCTACTATGACCCATGAAGAAGAGGAAAAATTGCATCATGATATATCAAAATTACAAGAACAAGTGCAATAAATTTCGCTCTCGCAAAGAGTAACCAAATATGAATTGGAAGCTAAGATGGATGGTTTAGAGACAAAAATGAAAGGCAACATGGAAAGTTTGAAAGATGACTTAAAATCAGACATGGAAGCTAGGATGGATGGTTAGAAGAATGGTTTAAAGGCATAGATGGAAGGTTTGAAGAAACGTTTGACAATTTCGTTACAAGAAATGTTTCCTAATGGTGACAAGGTACTCCATGAAAATCATGATGAGGACAAAAGGAATATGAATTATTATTTTACAGACTTGAATGTGGGGTTTAAGAACCGCCACATTCCTAAGATAGATATGAAGAAGTTTGATGTCAAGGATCCGGTAACATGGATATTACAGATGGAGCAATATTTTAATATACCTGATATGCAACACACTTATAAGGTACACATTACATATTTATATTTAAAACCCAATCAATTTGTATGGTATCGACGGCTTTGTTCTTATAAACCACTTGTCACTTGGTCAATTTTTATGAAGGATATGACAAAACATTATGAGGATACAAAGTGAAACACCTTCTTTAGCCAATTGATAAGTCTCAAACAAAAGGGTTCAATGGCGAAGAAGATTGAGGAATTCCAAAAATTGAATATCAGGGTAATTGATATTCCAAAGGAGCATACAATTGATGTCTTCATCGAGACTTTGAAGGATAACATCCAACATGAGGTTCACCTTTGGGACCCTGGTTGATTGGAGAAGGCATTCAAGGTGGCAAGAAAATTTGAAAGAAAAAGTATGGCAAAAAGTAAGTCTACCACTCACAACTATAAAGATGGAAGTGTTGTTGCGACTAGCCTTCCACAACCTACAAGGTTGCCACCACAACAATTGGAGGAATAGATAGCAAAAGGGCTTTGTTATAGTTGTGATAGAAAATAAACTAAAGGTCATAAGTGTACTAAGAAGAAATTATTTTACATAGATTGTGAAGAGGAGGAAGAAAAGGAACAAGAAACATCAAAAGAAGAGGATATACACTAGGAACTAACCTCGGAGAAAGAAGAAACGAATTTGACCATATCTTGCAATGCATTGACAAGAATTACCACTCCTCAAACTCTCAAGATAGAAGGATATATCAAGAAGAAAAAGGTAATATTTTTTATTGATTCAGGTTGATCTGAAAATCACTCGTGAGTGATCTCAGTTAATTAATTAATGAAGGTATTACAAACTCATGTGTTGGTGTGTGTCTATGTTATCTTAGGCAACGGATCGATCAAATTTCAAAATACACAGACACTGGAAAATGGAAAATAGTAAGAAAAACACAATAAGCAAATACAAAAACACAACAAATTAATAAGGAGTTCACCCTATCCTCCAGGGCTACGTCTCTGGTCCAGCTCCCAGTGGTGGCCTTCTTTACTGTGTCTTTGAAACAGAGTTTTTACAATGAGGAGCTCAATTTGAGACTCCTGGAACAGATGATGCTTAGTAGGGTGGTTCTTGGATTCCCCAAGCCACTAGAGTGCACAGACTCCTCCTTACCAAGTCTTGACCTCAATTGGTCTGAATGGGATGAATACAATTTGGTACTCAGTTCCCGACATATATCCTCACAAGGATTGCTTGAACCTCTCAAGCCTGGTTCTGTCTACTCGATGTTGCCTTAGCTCCGCAGGTCAGCTCGGCTCTCTGTTCTCTGCTTCACTTTCTATTCGATTTCTCTGGCTCACTGTCTCCTTGTCTCACTTCATTGTCCTCCTTATTTTTTTTCTGTTTTGTTCACGGCTTAAAGCAAATTCGTCCCTTTGACTGTTCGCTCCCTCTTCTGCCTCTTCGGATCGCCTGCTTCTGTTCGCTTGGAGTTCCCTACCTCTGCGTCTTCGCCACTGTGTAACATCTCACAAGGAAGTGGCCACTTGTCCTTCCACGAACTGCGCCAGCTCTTCCTGAAATGGTTCAGTATTTCGGTTACTCTTTGTAATGATTCATCTGCCAACTCAGCGGTCAAATCGGACTTCAAACTTTTATATGCCGCAGCTTAATTCTCCCTCTAGATTCGGTTTTCCATTGGGCGCAATCTCTGTCGTTAGATCTGGAGCCCCCAGATCCTATGGTGTTCGCTCTTATCACGTGGTTGACTTGCTCGGATGTTAGCCTGCGATGAGAGTGGTTTTCTCTCTCATCTGCCAGACACGCGTCATCCAACGTATGGAATCGTTGGGTCCTCTGACAATTCCGCTTACCGCCCAAAACGCCTCCGATATTCCGCTAGTTTTGGAGCGTGGGACCCGCCTGTCATTTCAGCGCTTTTCCCACGGTTTTCGACTTCCCTTGTGACCGAGCAATCGGGGCTATTCCTTCTCGAGGGGTTTTGCCTAGCGATGCGCAATTAGAAACGGCCTCCGTTTTCCGATCTGGACTTCCTAACTGCTAGTTTGTGTCTTGCACGGTCTCCATGGGCCTTGGTCAGCGCGCTTTGACCAAGGCCCTCATCGTTCCTTGCTGGCTACAAATTTTTACTATCCAGAGGTCCTTCCTAATAGCTCTTTGTTCACAAGTTTTTGAAGTCTAACATGATTTGATACAGTCATAGGACTCTGATAATTTTCCATGGATCCAATTTGAATCATGGCCTTCCCACTGAAAAATCTTTTGGACCACCAAAAGTTGGTTTTCAAGCATCGACTAAGTGAGGGTACAATTGTCTCACTTGTCCAATCTCTATCCACTTTGCACTGCTCGACTTTGAACCCTTGAGCCCAAGTTTGAGGTACTCAACATCTCCCCTGTGTTTCATTCTCATCTTCCTATCCAGAACTGTGTCTTCCTGCAATTCATTAAGATATTCAGGTAACAGGTCATCAATAGAAGGCAATTGACTCTGCTCTTCAGGATCCTCAATTAGTGAAGGTTCAAATAATCTCAAGCAATCTGCATTCACAACTGAGTAGATGTGCATGTACGCTAGTAGATCAAGGCGAAAAGCATTCTCACCAATTTTCTCAAGTATCTTGAAGGGTCCATACCTGATAGGCTTTAGCTTTTTACCTTCACCTTGCATCCTATTCTTGCTGATATACAGCCGGACTTGGTCACCAACTTGGAAACTATGCTCCATCCGATGCTTATCATGCCTTGCCTTGTATTTTCCCTAGCTCTTTTCCAGTTGTTCCTGTACTACCTAGTGGATCTCTTGGATCTGTTCAATGAACCTAGTTGCCTTATCCACATCGTTGTGTCCCACAACTGTGGTGTCTTTACCAAAGACAAAATCCAAAGGAGACCTTGGTGTGAAACCAAAACAGGTCTCAAAAGGAGATCTCTATGTAGAAGAATGTTTGGCTCGATTATAAGCATGTTGCACATAACACAAATGTTTATCCCAAAGCTTAGGATGTTTGTTGCAATATCCCCTGAGTAACTGGATCACTGTCCGGTTAACTACTTCTGTCTGGCCATCGGTTTATGGATGGAAAGCTATGCTTTTCTTCAGTTTGGTGTCCATCAATCCCCACAGACTTGACCAAAACTTTCCCATAAATCGGGTGTCTCGGTCAAATACAATGGAAATGGGTAATCCAAAATGAACCCATACATGTTGAAGAACAGTTTTGCAGTTTGTTCACCTATAATATTTTTATTACAAGGTATCAAAATACACATTTTGTTGAACCTATCTACAACAACATACAGATAATCGTGACCTTTCCTATATTTAGGCAGTCCTCCAACAAAATCCATGGAAACACTTTCCCAAGGGTGAGAAGGAACTGGTAATGGAGTGTACAAGCCTAGTTTTCTATTGCTGGGCTTGCTTTTAGCACACATAGTACACCCTCTTACATATCTAGAAATTGTCTTGTTTATTTTGGGCCCATAACAAAATCTTTGCAGTTGTGCAACTATTTTACTTACCCCAAAGTGACATGATATTAGAGAAGTGTGTGCTTCTCGAATTATCTTTACTCTTTCAGTTTGTGGAATGCATAGCTTCCCACAATGATATAGGAGCCGGTCCTTTACATGATAATCCAATTCTTCTACTTGTTTGCCTTGACTTAAAGTTTCATATACATCTTTAAAGTCTATATCTTGAGCATATTGTTCAATGTAGCTCTCATGTAACATAGAATTATGCTTAAGTATAGTAGATGCATTTATAATGGGTCTAGATAACATATCTACAACTTTATTGTGTATGCCCTTTTTGTATCTGATGACTAAATGAAACAGTTGTAGAAAACCCATCCATCTATAGTGTCTTGATTGCTGCAACTTAGTTTGGGAGTGTAGATATTGAAGTGGTTGATGATCAGTATGTATTACTGTCTCTTTGCCTATTAAGTAATGTTTCCACTTTTTCACACTTTGTACTAATGCATACAATTCTTTATCATATGTAGGATATTTAACTACTGTAGAATTAAATGTCTCAGAATGATAACATATGGGTTTACCACTGCTCCCATGGCATAGTCACTGGCATCCATTTGGATCTCAAATGGTCTTTGAAGATCAGGCAATGCTAGTATAGGTGTTGTACTAATATTTTCTTTCAAGGTGTCGAAGGCTTTCTGCTGTTTGTCTCCCCACTGAAACACCTTGTTCAATCATGTTAAAGCATGTAAGGGAGCTGCAATTAAGGAAAAGTTAGAAATGAACTTTCTCCAATATTGTGTTGCTCCTAAGAAGCTTCTAACTTCTGTAGCAGATTTGGGTTTAGGCTAGTTCACAATGACTGCCACCTTAAAGGGATCTATCTTCAATTCACCACCCCCTACTATATGTCCCAAATAATTCAAAGATGTTTTGCCAAATTCACATTTTGAGAGTTTAACATAAAGTTTTTCTCTTTTCAAAACATCTAATGTCTGCTTAACATGCTTTAAATGTTCTTCCCATGTTTTGCTAAATACCAGAATGTCATCCAGATACACAATAACAAAACCATCAAGAAAAGGTCTGAGTACATCATTCATTAATCTCATGAAAGTAACAAGAGCATTAGTCAAGCCAAAAGGCATAATCAGCCACTCATACAATCCCTGCTTTGTTTTGAAAGCAGTCTTCCATGCATCTTGTTCTGCAACTCTAACCTGGTGATATCCACTATGCAAGTCTAGCTTGGAAAAATAAGCAGCTTCTTTTAATTGATCTAACAGATCATCTATGCGAGCAAGGGGATAACGATTTTTTATTGTTATCTTATTCAGTGCTCAGTAATCAATGCACATTCTCCATGAGCCATCTTTCTTTCTCACCAAAACGATTGGTGACCCACATGGTGATGTGCTACATTTGATGAGCCCCTTCTCGAGCAACTCCTGCACCTGCTTCTTGATTTTTGTGTTCTCTAAAGCGGACAACCTGTACATTCCAATGTTAGTCAATGCAGCATCTTGCTGCAAAATAATATCATGCACTATTTCCTTTTTGGGTGGCAGACCTTTAGGTTCTTGAAACAAGATATCATACTCTAAAACAACCTTTTCTAAATCAACTTGTTTTTTAGCATTACAGCCTTCAAATACATTGGTTTTATCAGGTTTCTTTTCCTTTACAACCATCAGTAAGAATTGTTTGCGTGAATTTATCATTCATTTCATCTGTCGTGAGTTTATGAGAGTATAATTATTTTTGAGCTTATGAGCTCTTACAAAGTATTCGATTCCATCTTTAACAAGTAGATACTTGTTCTCAGCTCTATAGAAAATAGCTTTTTTGTCATACAAGAAAGGGCTTCCTAAAACAATTCCACATATATCCAAAGGAATTATGTCTAACTCAACCTCATCTACAAATGCTGACCCAAAAGAAAACTTGAGTTTGCATTGTCTAGTCACTTGCAGTTGTGTTTTATCATTCAACCATCCTAATGGGTATGGTTTCTTGTGAAGTGTAGTTTCTAATCCCAACTTCTTTAAAATTGCTTCAGAAATTAAAATTACTTGTGAGCCACTATCAAACAAAGTATCAATCTTTTGATGTTTGGAAATAACTCGAATATGGAAAAGCTCATCTCCTTTTTCTCTCATTTTCTTCATCAATAGCAGATTGTGTACAATTACTAGTAGATGCTTCAGAATTCTTACCTTTTATACATGTGGCTGCAATGGTTGTTTCATCTCCTAAGTCTGGCCCCAAATCTTTCTGAATAGCTGCAGCACTCTTCTTCTTCTTTCCCTCAAACTTCTTAGGTCTCAGCTCCCGAAGCAAAATCCAACAGTGCTCATCATCATGCCCATCCTTCTTACAGTGGGTGCATGAAGACTTGCTCTTCTACGCAGTGTTAGCCTTCCTTGCTTTCCATTTCTGCTTTCTTTTCTCTTTATTCTTGCTTGCAGTGGGTTTGGATGATCCCCCAACTTCTGGATTTCCATTCTTTCCTCTAGCTTCTAGATGAGTAGCTTGTACAGATACCTCATCTATACTAGTGGGATTAAACATGAGGATAGTGTACCTCATGTAGCTGTGTAGACCACCAATGTACTTCAATAGAGTCTCAGGTCAGTGTAATGAGATTCCTAGAATCAATGCTCTCTTTCTAAATTCTTGGGTGTATCCTTGTACACTTTGCCCTTTTAACTGTCGAAGAGTTTGCCAGCTCATCATGGCTTGCTGCATGTAGGCCAATAGATAGAACTGCTTTTTTATTGCAGAAACAAATTCACTCCAGACAGAGATAGTCTTACCATGTCTCTTCATGTCAGCTTGGGTCCTGCCTTCTCACCAAACCAAGGCAGTGCCTCCAAGGCGTAGGCTTGTCAGCTGAATCTTGCTCTTGTCTGAGTCGATACTCTGCACTCTGCAATAAACATCAATTTGTCTAATCCAATTGTCCAACTTTTATGCATTCAACTCTCCATCATATATAAGTAAATCAAATTTAACATCTAGTTTAATCAAAGATGCCTTCTTTTTATGTTCAGGGCTATTAGGAGGTGTGAGAAATCTTTCCTCTTTCCCTTTGCCTTTTGAGTGGTCGTGGAGGAAAGACTCTTCCTCTCCTTTATCTTGTTTGGAGCCTGATGAATCTTCATCCTTATGTTTTCTAAAGTCCTTATACATTTCCTCTACCATGGACCTTATGGCTAGGAAACTATCTATGAATTGAGGGTCTGGCCCCATAGAACCTTCCTCTGACATTGCCTTCTGAGTATAGACTCTTCCAATCTCAGGATTAGTTTTGACCAACTCTCCTTCTCCTAATTTGAGCTTTGATCTAGTTAGCATTCAACAGCTAAATCCAACACAAGCTTGTCTAACCTTAACAGCCTAAAGCTTTGATACCACTTGATTTGAAAATCACTCATGAGTGATCTCAGTTAATTAATTAATGAAAGTATTACAGACTCATGTGTTGGTGTGTGTCTACGTTATCTTAGGCAATGGATCGATCAGATTGCAAAATACACAGACACTGGAAAATGGAAAACAGTAAGCAAATACAAGAACACAACAAATTAATAAGGAGTTCACCCTATCCTCCAGGGCTACGTCTCTGGTCTAGCTCTCAGTGGTGGCCTTCTTTATTGTGTCTTTGAAATAGAGTTTTTACAATGAGGAGCTCAATTTGAGACTCCTGGAATAGATGATGCTTAGTAGGGTGGTTCTTGGATTCCCCAAGCCACTAGAGTGCACAGACTCCTCCTTACCAAGTCTTGACCTCAACTGGTCTGAATGGGATGAGTCCAATTTGGTACTCAATTCCTGACAGATATCCTCACAGGGATTGCTTGAACCTCTAAAGCCTGGTTCTGTCTACTCGATGATGCCTTAGCTCCACAGGTCAGCTCGGCTCTCTGTTCTCTGCTTCACTTTCTGTTTGGTTTCTCTGGCTCATTGTCTCCTTCTCTCACTTCACTATCCTCCTTCTTGTTCTCTATTATGTTCACGGCTTAAAGCCAATTCGTCCCTTTGACTGTTCGCTTCCTCTTCCGCCTCTTCAGATCACCTGTTGTTGTTCACTTAGAGTTCCCTGCCTCTGCGTCTTCGCCACTGTGTAACGTCTCACAGGGAAGTGGCCACTTGTCCTTTCACAAACTACACTAGCTCTTCCTCAAACGGTTCGATATTTCGGTTACTCTGTGTAATTATTAATCCACCAACTCTGCGGTCAAATCGGACTTCAAAATTTTATATGTCGCAGCTTAATTCTCCCTCTAGATTCGGTTTTCCATCGAGCGCAATCTCCCCCGTTAGCTCTGGAGCCCCCAGATCCTATGGTGTTAGCTCTTATTGGGCGGTTGACTTGCTCGGACGTTAGCCCGCGATGAGAGTAGTTTTCTCTCTCATCTGTTGGACACGCGTCATCCAACGTATGGAATTGCTGGGTCCTCTGACAATTCTGCTTACCACCCAAAACACCTCCGATATTCCGCGGGTTTTGGAACACACGACCCACCTGTCATTTCAGCGCTTTTCCCATGGTTTTCGGCTTCCCTTGTGACCGAGCGCTCGGGGCTATTCCTTCTCGAGGGGTTTTGCGCAGCGATGCGCGATTAATCGCGCATCAGAAATGGCCTCCGTTTTTCGATCCGAACTTCCTAACTGCTAGTTTGGTCCTACGCGGTATCCATGGACCTCAGTCAGCGCGCTTTGATCAAGGTCCTCATCGTTCCTTGCTGGCTACAAACTGCCATTGTCCAGAGGTCCTTCCTGATAGCTCTTTGTTCACAAGTTTTTGAAGTCTGTCATGATTTGATACAATCATAAAACTCTGATAATTTTCCATGGATCCAATTTGGATCACAGGTAGTGCCTATAATTTTATTCATTGTAACGTACAAAGGAATTAAATTGCTTTCTATAGTTCAATTATTTCCATTCCAATGGGTGGTGTTAATGTTGTATTAGGAGTTCAATGGTTACAATATTTGGCGAAGATATCTTTTAATTTTCAAGAACTTTTCTTGAATTTTTTTTGGGAAGGAAAGGAAATTGAATTAAGGGGTATTGTAGGGAAATCAAGGAAGATAATCAACTCTAATGGCAAGACAAAGCTTTTGAAGAAAGAACAAAGGGGCGTAATTACACAATTATGCTCACTAGAGGTTCAAACATTGAAATCATTTATTTCTCCATATCTTCAAAAAGTATTTGACATTCATTCCAAGGTATTTGAGACTCCCAAATGCATCCTACCTATTCGTGATTATGATCATGTTATTCACTTGATTCCAAGAAGTGTTCCTCCAAACGTCAGGCCTTACAGATATCCCTATCCCCAGAAGAGTTAAATTGAATGTATGCTTGTACAAATGCTAGAGGTTGGTATAATTCAACCTAGTCAAAGTTAAAAAGTTGCACAAGTAGTATTGTTGCACAAGAAGGATGAATCATGGTGTATTTGTCCATATTATAGGGATCTTAGTGATCTCACTATTAAATATAAATTTATCATTATTGGATGAATTAAATGGAGCAATTTACTTCACCAAGTTGGATCTTCATTCAAGATATCATCAAATTAGAATGAAGATTGAATACATTTTGAAAACAACATTCAAAACTCATGAAGGTCATTCTGAATTTTTGGTCATGCCTTTTGGCCTTACTAATACACCTTCCACATTTCAAGCTTTGATGAATCCCATTTTCAAACCCTTCCTTAGAAAAATTGTGTTAGTATTTTTTTGATTATATACTAATCTACAACAAGCCTTGGAAGCATCATGTTCAACATGTTGACATGGTGCTCAAACTATTGGAGGAGAAATAATTATATGCAAAAACCTCCAAATGTTTCTTTGGAGTATAGGAGATGGGGTATTTGGGTCATATTGTATCTCATGAGGGTGTTAAGGTAGACCCTAACAAAATTAAACCCATTAAGGAATGGAAAACCCCCACAACCCTAAAGCATCTTCGAGGATTTCTCGGGTTAACAGGGTATTATAGAAATTTTGTTAAGAATTATGGGAGAATAGCAATGCCTCTAACAACATTAATGAAGAAAGATACATTTTCTTGGACTCCAAAAGAAACTAAGGCCTTTGAACATCTTAAAGAAGCAATGCGCCAAGAATCGGTCTTAACTACACCAAACTTCATAAAAATATTTATTGTGGAATGTGATGCCTCGGCAAATGGAATTGGTGTTATTGTGAGGCAAGAAGGAACACCCATTGCTTTTGAAATTCGTCCAATAAAGGGAAATTATTTACACAAGCCTATTTATGAGAAGGAAATGTTGGAAATACTACATGAACTAAAGCAATGGCGACCTTACCTACTGAGAAGACACTTCAAGGTAAAAACAAATCATGATAGTCAAATGAACTAAAGCAATGGCAACCTTACCTACTGAGAAGACACTTCAAGGTAAAAACAAATCATGATAGTCTTATATACTTTATGGAACAAATATTATCTTCATAGAAGAAGAAAAAATGGGTCACCAAGATGTTGGGTTATGACTTTGAAATCATATACAGAAAGGGGAGGAAAATGTCATTGCAGATGCACTCTCAAGAAAGGTTGAGGATGTGGAAGCATTTCTCTGTGCCATTTCTATTATGCAACTTGATTGGATAACTAAAGAGGGATGAATAGAAGAATGACGAAGAGGTGTGGACACTCATTCAAAAGTTACGACAAGATATCTCTGTAAGAATTCCCAACTCCAAAAAAAGATTCTTTTAGAATTGCACACCTCCCCCTCAGGAGGGCACTCAAGATTTTTTAAAAATTACGATGGGGTCAAGAAGGAATTTTTTTGGGATGGCCTTAAATGTGATACTGGGAAGTTTGTGGCGGAATGTTTGGTTTTCCAACAAATTAAATTGGAGACAAGTAAGACCTAAAGTCGGTTACAACCTTTAGCCATTCCAAGTCAGCGTTAGGAGGAGGTCCCAATGGATTTTAGCACAGGTTTACCGAAGTTTGAAGGAAAGAGTATCATCATTGTGGTAGTTGATAGAGTTACCAAGTATGCATACATTTGTGTATTATCTCATCCTTTTAAAGCCATTACAATTTCTATTGCATTTATGGAAACAATTCAAAAGCTACATGGAAACCCAAATATTATTGTAAGTGACAAAGATCGCATTTCCATTGTAATTTTTTGGACATAATTACCCAATTAGCTCATAGCTCATCTTCTCATCCTTAATCTGATAGTAAAATTGAGATAGTGAACAAATGTTTGGAAGTATTTCTTTGTTTCTTTGTATCTGATAAAAAACATAATGGGTAAAGTGGTTATCTTTGGTTGAATGGTTATATAACACTTCCTTCCATATTGCAACAAAAATTATCCCATTTATGGCACTTTATGGATATCATCCACCATCCATCACATCATCTTTAAGAGAAAATTCTAAGGTTCAAGTAGTGGAAGATCACATCAAGCATCAACAACAAGTTCTCCGACTCTTAAAGGATAACCTCACTCTAGCACAAAATCAAATGAAACAATAGGTCGATCAACATCACAGTGAAGGAAGTTTTAATGTAGGCGACTGGCTATTTTGATTGCTACAACCATACAAACAAATGTCCCTCAAGCAAACTAATAACGATAATAAATTATCACCCAAGTACCGTGGTCCTTACAAGGTGTTACAAAATATTGATACTATGGCCTACAAATTAGAGTTACCTACATCTTGCCGAGTACACAAAGTTTTCCATGTTTCATGCTTAAATAAGGTTATCGATAACAAGATCCTAGTTCAAACAATGTTGGAAATAATACTGAGAGGGGGGGGGTGAATCAGTATTATCACATTAATAAAACTTTTTCATTTCCATAATCAGATTCATATATGCTACTTCCACAACTCCTTATGATTAAGTTAATTAATCTTCAATGAGTGCATTAGAACTTTATCAACCATATTATCAGTTAACAAATGCAGTAACATAGAATAGATCATCACACATAAGGCACACACATGAACACCATGATATAAGGTGGAAACCCAATGCGGGAGAAAACCACCTGCTGCAAGTCATCTCAATCTTCTTCTTAATAAGAAAATCCTTTTACAATATTTGTACTGGTGCAGTCTTATACCAGTACGGGAGCTACAACCCCCTTTGCTCTTGTACTAGCCGATCCATTTACTAGTACACAGGCTGCTACCTGCTACAATGCTCCAAAGATCTCCCTTAGCTTTTGTACTAGCTTAGATACTAGTACGTAGGCGCTGGCCTACAATCTTCTCTCCTCCAGGTACCACGTTTCATCAATTTTCAGACTGGATACACTGAAGCACAACACATAATCTGAAAGGCCACATTTCATCCAATTTTCATACTGGACCCAACAACAACTTTGAAGCTCATAATCAAACAACCTTATGAATCACCCAATCATCAGATCCATACATATACAAGGATATTATGAGAGTTATCAACCAGATCTAGTACATCAGATCACATGAAGATAAGTCATTTTAAACCGATCCAAAACTGAAGTTAATCATAATCATTCACTCAATCACTGCTGTTATCTGAACATAATATCAGAACCAAACCTCACTTCAACAACCCAGATCATAAAAATGATAAACAGAGATTTTAAGAGAAGTAAGCAGCTTCACCCATGTACTGCCTGCTTACGTAAGCACCCTGCTCAACTGCTCGCCTGCTTACGTACGCACCCTGCTCAACTGCTCGCCTGCTTACGTACGCACCCTGCTCAACTGCTCGCCTGCTTACATACGCACTGTATCCATTGAACTGCCTGCGGACCTCCGCACCTGCAACCCTTCTGTGCCTGCGTACCGGCGCACCTGAAACGCTTCGTTCCTGCGTATGTACGCACTTTTCTTTCACTGTACCTGCATACCTCCGGGCATAGATGATTTCAAGACTTCAAGAATAACCCAGACAGTCAGATCTACAGATCTGAACATGCGCCGAAGAGATCTCAATCCATCAGTAGATTCGCCTTATTTAGATCTAGACATTACTCCCAAGAGATCATAATATTTCAGATCTAGCTCTCATAAGATGTTCAACCCAAAACATGCTCAAGCCAAATGATCTCCTTTGCTTTATATAGGAAAGCTCTTCCTTAAATCATGGATCAATACCACGGGCCGACACCATAATAACACAAAACTGTCGGCTAAATACCAAAGGTTAAACATAAGAAACCCCACGTGTGCTTTTCTTTGCCTTGAAATGTGTGCACTGGGAGTACGCACCTCCTGAACGAGATGACTGCGGGTATGTACGCACTTTATGTAACATTGGCCTGCGTGTACGCACCTTCTGTAAGGTGTACCTGCGTACCCCTTATTTTCTTCAATATTTGATAGCTGATCATCAATCTCTGCTGCTGTGATCTATCACCTGAATGGGTTGCCATCAAGGACAACACTTTAGCCATAATGCCAACAATCTCCCCCTTTGAACTTGATGGAAAAGCTTACTAAGAACTTGCCATTTGATTCCTTTGAGCTGTCCTGCATCTATGTATTATGTCACATCTGATATCTCTTCTGTAGATTCATCTGAATGTATATAAGTGAGATGATCTTCTATGAGAGGGTTGCCATCAAGTACAACACATGCATCATAATGCCAACAATCTCCCCCTTTGGACTTGATGGCAACAACACCAAATCACTCTCCCCCTTTGACATCAAGGGCAAAGGGTTATGCTCCCCCTAAGAACATGCTCTATAAACTAGATCTGCTGAAGTCTCTGAATGAACTCCCCCTTTGTATATGCCATGGTGCTCCAATCTGATAATGCTCTTTCTGAGAACAAGCTGAGATGTCTGCTCTGCTATATAGTGTTGTTCATGCTCAAGCTCCCCCTGACTGCAAAAAGATGTTCTACAAGAAGAACATGACTCTATATATCATAAATGACCTTCCTATCACCAAAAGACTCAATACATACATTCATCACAATGGTGATACATCAAAAGTTTACATATGATATCATTCATCCCAGGCATAGTGGGGAAACAAAGGCCGTTACATGACCTGAAGAGATAACTACAAAAGAGACACACTATTACATAAAGACCAATCACCTAAGATAAATATCAGCAATCAACACTGTATGATCTGCTTCATAGTATCTGTCAACATCAACTTGCATTAGTGCATGAATCTCCAAGGTATGAGAAACACCATAGCCATCTAGATCTGCATGAACTAAGAGTCATCAAATGGGAGTATCTGCATCAATCAACATATGAATGAAACCTATCATCATATAGGTAAGATCTCATCATCATCATGTCTCCAACAATGCAACTTTGAATAATCATCCATGTATCCAGCCAACAATCTTCATCCATATATGTACCAAGAACAATAAAGACTCCATGCAAGCACCATTAGAGAATCAACCACAAATCTGATCAACTCATAACCATAGTAAGATGAATCATAAGCATCATCACCAAGGACCATAATGCCAACAATGCATTAAGAATATATGCTCCCCCTAAACTGGTGCCATCTGTCAGATCTGATCATGCATATCAATAAGGAGAGTCAGCCAATAAATGTCTTAAGACAGGTACGCAGTTTTTCTTTATCTACCCTGCGTCGCTACGCAATTCACCTTCTGCTTCCCTGCGTATATCCACAGAGAGCCTTCTGCTGCACAGCGTGCCCACGCACTACTTCTTCAACCGTGCTGCATACTGTTACTGCAAGTACGCACCCAGATACACTATCGCGCCGCGTATTTCTACTGAAGCCACACACTCATAGATACTATCGCGCCGCGTACTTTTACTGTGCGTACGCACCTGAACCTCTGTCGCTCTGCGTACCCACGCAGTTCTTCTTCTTCTGATCTGCGTACCCACGCAGTTCTCCTTCTTCTGCTCTGCGTACCCACGCAGCTCTCCTGTTGCGCCTCTGCGTACCCACGCACTTGCACTGTTAATCACCTGCGTACTTCTGATTAGGGCCGAATTGGCAATTCACCAGCGTGCCACGGTTAGTCAGATGCCCAGATCTGATCTTGTGCTCAAGAGATCGTACTTCATAGATAAACTTTACTTTCCCTACTGCCTTTCTTCAAACAATCATATACGCGATTGTGCAGTATCCAACTCGCGTATATATGCGACTTCCCTTTATGGAGTTTGCATATGGGATTCAGGACACTGAAGTTGTGTACTTTCAGCTCCTTCTGATTTTGGTATGTCTATACATTGTGCTGTGCCACCTCTTTCTGACTGTACTTCCTTTTTCCTCCATATCTTCAAGCGTGATGATGACATTTTCTCCTTTTGATATGGTGCCCACACTTTGTTCCTGCATTCCTTAGCTATATGTCCAAGCTTGTTACATGCATAACATCTTACATGTTTCATATTCCTCCTGTAACAATCAACAGCTTTGTGACCAAACATATTGCAAGCAAAGCAATATCCATAAAAGTACCTTGAATGTGATGATCTTTCTGCATAATGGTCTTGAACCCTTCTTCTTCTACATCTAGCTGCAACATGTCCAAGATTATGACATACATAACATTCAACATTAGGAGGAGTAAAGCATTTTCTTTGAGGAATCTCTTTTCTTGGTTGATGATGAGATTGATCTTTCATTTCTTCGTTGATCACTTTAGATTTCTCTTTAGAGTTCCTTGCCTCACCTTGTGAACTAGATTCACCTTCAACAGATTCATGGAAACCAAGACCAGTCTTTATAGCAGGAGACCTTTGACTACTAAGAATATCATCCAAGACTTTAGAGCTATCTTGAAATCGTAAAAGCTTATCCTTTTCTTCTATTTTACTTTTCAAGATATTTACCTCAACCTGAAGTTGTTCTTCCTTTTCAAGAGATTGCCTTTTCAAATCTTCTTCAGCTTTTCTTCCTTCTTCCATTTGTTCCCTTAGTTTGAGAATCTCCTTTTCTTGTTCTTCATTCAGATCCTGCTGCATTTGATGAACTTGGAAAGCACATTCTAGTTGAGATTTTAAGCTGGTGACTTCGTTTTCTTGTTTTGTAATAGCTTGTAGTAGATCTGTATTCTGCTTCTTTGATTCTTCAAGATCTCCTTTTAGTGAGAGGATTGTAGCTTCAAGATTTTCATAGTAGCTGGATCTATCTTTGAGTTTCTTGATGGTTGTGCTTCTTTCGTTGACTTCTTTTCTTAATGATGTCACTTCATGCTGCAATTTTTGACATTGGTCTTCCTTGTCCTTGAGTAGCTTTCTTACCTTGTTTCCTTCTTCTAGTTGGGCCTTTAGTTTGGTAGCTTCTTCTTTGAAATCACATTCCATTTTGTTCAATAGATCTTGTTGATCTCTAATTTTGTCTGTGAGCCTTTTAAATTCTGCCTCTATTTGATATCTTTCTTGTTCACCCATAAGAGAAAATTCAGTAGTTTCACTATCACTTCCATCTATTTCACAAGGAAATATAGCTGGAACATCAGAGGATAACACATTCATACCTGATAATGATTCTGAATCTGATTCTAAATCTGAAGAGCTTCTTATGCCTAATCCCCAATCGATTCTCCCACTGTCATAGTCCTTCTGAGATGTCTTCTTCTTCTTATGAGCTTTCTTCTTAAGCTTCTTTCCCATTGTTCCACGGATCTCCTTCAAGCGATCAAGCTTCTATCAAAGGACCTGCTCTGATACCAATTGTTGGAAATAATACTGAGAGGGGGGGGGGGTGAATCAGTATTATCACATTAATAAAACTTTTTCATTTCCATAATCAGATTCATATATGCTACTTCCACAACTCCTTATGATTAAGTTAATTAATCTTCAATGAGTGCATTAGAACTTTATCAACCATATTATCAGTTAACAAATGCAGTAACATAGAATAGATCATCACACATAAGGCACACACATGAACACCATGATATAAGGTGGAAACCCAATGCGGGAGAAAACCACCTGCTGCAAGTCATCTCAATCTTCTTCTTAATAAGAAAATCCTTTTACAATATTTGTACTAGTGCAGTCTTATACCAGTACGGGAGCTACAACCCCCTTTGCTCTTGTACTAGCCGATCCATTTACTAGTACACAGGCTGCTACCTGCTACAATGCTCCAAAGATCTCCCTTAGCTTTTGTACTAGCTTAGATACTAGTACGTAGGCGCTGGCCTACAATCTTCTCTCCTCCAGGTACCACGTTTCATCAATTTTCAGACTGGATACACTGAAGCACAACACATAATCTGAAAGGCCACATTTCATCCAATTTTCATACTGGACCCAACAACAACTTTGAAGCTCATAATCAAACAACCTTCTGAATCACCCAATCATCAGATCCATACATATACAAGGATATTATGAGAGTTATCAACCAGATCTAGTACATCAGATCACATGAAGATAAGTCATTTTAAACCGATCCAAAACTGAAGTTAATCATAATCATTCACTCAATCACTGCTGTTATCTGAACATAATATCAGAACCAAACCTCACTTCAACAACCCAGATCATAAAAATGATAAACAGAGATTTTAAGAGAAGTAAGCAGCTTCACCCATGTACTGCCTGCTTACGTAAGCACCCTGCTCAACTGCTCGCCTGCTTACGTACGCACCCTGCTCAACTGCTCGCCTGCTTACGTACGCACCCTGCTCAACTGCTCGCCTGCTTACATACGCACTGTATCCATTGAACTGCCTGCGGACCTCCGCACCTGCAACCCTTCTGTGCCTGCGTACCGGCGCACCTGAAACGCTTCGTTCCTGCGTATGTACGCACTTTTCTTTCACTGTACCTGCGTACCTCCGGGCATAGATGATTTCAAGACTTCAAGAATAACCCAGACAGTCAGATCTACAGATCTGAACATGCGCCGAAGAGATCTCAATCCATCAGTAGATTCGCCTTATTTAGATCTAGACATTACTCCCAAGAGATCATAATATTTCAGATCTAGCTCTCATAAGATGTTCAACCCAAAACATGCTCAAGCCAAATGATCTCCTTTGCTTTATATAGGAAAGCTCTTCCTTAAATCATGGATCAATACCACGGGCCGACACCATAATAACACAAATACCGTCGGCTAAATACCAAAGGTTAAACATAAGAAACCCCACGTGTGCTTTTCTTTGCCTTGAAATGTGTGCACTGGGGGTACGCACCTCCTGAACGGGATGACTGCGGGTATGTACGCACTTTATGTAACATTGGCCTGCGTGTACGCACCTTCTGTAAGGTGTACCTGCGTACCCCTTATTTTCTTCAATATTTGATAGCTGATCATCAATCTCTGCTGCTGTGATCTATCACCTGAATGGGTTGCCATCAAGGACAACACTTTAGCCATAATGCCAACAATCTCTCCCTTTGAACTTGATGGCAAATCTTACTAAGAACTTGCCATTTGATTCCTTTGAGCTGTCCTGCATCTATGTATTATGTCACATCTGATATCTCTTTTGTAGATTCATCTGAATGTATATAAGTGAGATGATCTTCTATGAGAGGGTTGCCATCAAGTACAACACATGCATCATAATGCCAACAAACAATACTTCTAGAAATTTACAAAAAAAAAGGAAAAATCATATTGGAGCTTAAAACAGTCACGGAAACAAGAAACTGACATCTACCAAATCAATCAATTTTAGAGTATCTCATTAAGTGGAAGAACTTACCTGCGGAAGATTCCACATGGGACAAGATTCCACATGGGACGATGAGAATTTTATACAGAAGCATCCAAAACTACTCAAGTGTTGAGGACAACACGTTTTTTGAAGGAGAGGGGCATGTTAGGTCCCTATAATACTAATTTAGTCCCCTATTGTTATTGTTGTGCCTATGTAGCCCCCATATTGTTATTGTTGTACCCCATAGAAGCCCAGTATTAGTATTGTTGTATCCTTACATTACCATTGTTATGTAGGCTCTAATTATATTATAACCCCTTAGACTCTAATATATACCAAGGAGGTGTTATCATTTGAATCATCCAATAATTGTTCATTTATGTGATGTAAAGGAGGTTTCCCCCTCAAAGAGGCTAATTTTCAAGTCGTTGATCTATCTTCTCTTATGTTTTGTGATCTGGGTTCATAAGAGAATAGGCGGGTGACCACCAATATCTACCTACATCAGTCCTTCCCCTTTAGGAAGAAATGGTACCCATTGCATTGAGTGCTTCCATGAGATGGGAAAAATTTTCCTAAATTTAGTCCCTGGTGAGTCACTTGCCTTGGTGTGGGCATTAGCTAGCTTTGACCACCCAATATTATTGGATCTTCTATTAATGAGTGTTTTTTATCTACATGTGACTCCATGATCCAATCATTTTTCGCTTGTTCCATGCAGTCTATGTTTAGTTCTATTGGTGTGAGTTGTTTTGGAATGTATGATGTGTCCAACAATGGTGGAAAATATGGCCAAAGGCAATCCACTTTGAACATTGTGTGCAGGCCAAGGAATGGGGGAATGTGATCTCAAAATAATTGTCTCCCACACCTTTGATGATGGTTTAAGCCCTGTATTAGAGTTTTTTGAGCTTCCAATGGGCTCCGGCAAGGCATTCTTTCTGCAAATGAAACTAAACTCTGTCACCCACTTAAAACTTGTGTGGCACCCGATGTTGATCATGTCATTTCTTGTACTTGGAATTGGACTTATCCACGATGTCATGCACCTGTTGAGGGATGTGTTTGATGCGTTCAAGAAACTAGGTTACTTTATCAGCCTCGGACTATAAAAGTGCAAATTTCTTCTCTGTAGTTGCATGAGGCATGGAAACATCAATCAGGCATAGTGGTTGAAATCCCATAACCACTTGAAAAGGACTGCGACCAGTTGAGCTATGGAGAGCTATGTTATAACTATGTTGCACATAAGGAAGGCTCTCATCCCAATTTTGTGGATGCCTGGAGTTGTACATGTGTAGCATGTGCACTATCCCATGTTGACGGCCTCTGTCTGAGCATCAATCTAGGGATGGAATGCAATCGACTTTGTGAGCTTGATGTCCAATAATTTCCAAAGGATAGACTAGAATTTGCTAAGGAACCTATTATCCTAATTTGATGTAATGGTTTACGAGATCCCAAAATGTACCCATACTCATTCAAAGAAGATTTTGGCGGTTTCCTCTACTATGATACTCTTCTTGCAAGCCGCTAATATAGCCATCTCAGAAAATTTGTCCATGACTACAAATACATAGTCATTACCATGCTTGGTAGAAGGGAGACTCAACAGATAGTCCATGGAGATGGATTCCTAGGGTTGGTTGTGAGTAGGCAGAGGATTTTGCAAGCGTTGCTTCTTCATGGTTGGCTTGGAAATGGCACAGGAAGTGCAAGACCTAATATATTTTCTAATGTCCTAATTGAGTTTCGGCCAATAAAAACACTTTTGTAGTACAACGACAATTTTCTCCACACCAAAGTGTCCTATGACCTAACTATAGTGCGCCTCCCAAATGAGCTTGGCGCTCTCACTTGAAGGAACACAAAGGTGGCCTATGTAGCATAATAATGTGTCTTGAAGGTGTAAATATGGAACTTGTTTGCCATCCACTAGCATCTGGTATATAGTGGAAAACTCTTAATCATTTTTGTACAATTGCGGTCATGCATAGGTCTCGTGGCCACAAGAGTTGAGAACAATAGTCAATGCTGCAATTGGGGGCTGAATGAGGAAATCTACAACATGATTGTTACTACCCCTCTTGTGTTTAATGTTCAAATGGAATTTTTGCATATGTCTGGACCAATTTTGATGGTGATCATTCAGAAACTTCCCTTGTGTTTGTATATTCTTGGGAGGTTAGTTATCTATGTGGATGACAACCTCTTTCCCCAGAATGTAATGTTTCCATTATCGAAAATCTTGAACAATGGAATAAATATCTTTATCATAGGTGGGATATTTTCAAATTGTATCATAAAGTGTCTCATTGTGATAGGACACCATATGCCCTTGTTGAGTGAGAACTGCAGCAATATCATAGTTAGAGGTGCCTGTCTTTTCAAATGGTTGTTGTAGGTCTGGAAATGTGAGTACATGTGCAGAGTAGAGGCGGTGCTTCAACTCAACAAATGCCTTTTGTTGGGACTTGGACCAGAAAAAAAAATTCTTTCAATCCTTCCTTGGTAACCTGACTCAGAGGCCAAGTGATATGAGAGAATATCAACATGAACCTCCCATAAATATTAGCAAGGGAAAAAAGTTATGAAACTCTATTAGAGTGGTCGGAGCTTGCCAATCCTAAATGACTTAGATCTTCGTCGAATCCACATGCATGCCTCGCTCATCAATGATGTATCCCAGATATTGGACCTGGCCCATGCCAAAGGTGCATTTCTGCACATTGTCACATAGTTTGTGTTGCCGCAGGATTTGAAGGACCTACCGAATGTGTTTCGGGTGATCTTCCAAACTCTTATTGAAGATGAGGATGTCGTCCAAGTATACAACCATGAATGAGTTGGTGAAGGGCCACAAGGTGTCATCCATCAACCTCATAAACATTGCAAGGGCATTTGTCAACCCGAAAGGCATGACTAGACACTCGAAAATGCCTTCCTTGGATTTGAAGTGGTCTTCCATACATCTATGGGTTCTATTGGCACCTGGTGATAACTTGACTTCAAATCAATATTGTTGAAATACTTGGCCCCCATGAGTTGGTCAAGAAGGTCATCAATCCATTGGAGTGGATAAATGTTCCTGACGGTGATTTTGTTTATTGCCTGATAAACAGTTCAAAGCCTCTAGGTTCCATATTTCTTTTGTACAAGCACAAACAAGCTCCCACAAGGTAAGGAACTTGTTTAGATGTTCCCTTTTTGTAGCAACTCCTGAATCTGTCGCTTGATTTCTGCATTTTACAGAATGGAGTGGTGGTATATTGGCCCATTAGGTAGAGGTGCTTCGGGAGTCAGATCAATCGAATGCTTGACTTGACAGTGCAAGAGCACCTTTGTGGGTGAGGAGAAGATGTCCTCGTATTGTTCCACGACCTTATCCACATGCTTCTTCTTTGAGAGTGAATAAAAAAGAAAACAAACTTCTCGGTCTAGGAGATGATCTTACTACATTTCTTAGCATAGATCAAAGAGATGGTGATTGGTGGGGCTACCTCCAGTATCTTGTATAATTTATTTCCCAAAGTAATAATAATAGAGGACTGGCCTCATGAACAACATGACAATTCCACAAGTATGGTTGGCCTAATAACACATCACAAACTTCAGGAGGAGCAACATCACATAGTACCTCATCCGTGAAGGGCTTGATGTTGTAGGGAAGGCAACACTTTGGATAACGTAGAGATCTTGTCCTTAGTGGAGCCACCCCACAATGTATAGTTGTGGGTGTGGTGTGGTCAGTAGGACCAAAAATTTCATGGACTATGCTTAAATGAGTTTCTTTTTGGCTCCCACTATTGACAATTAACTACAGTGGAGAAACCTTCACCCACATATGTGAGTGGAAGAGAGGCTCCCCCTCCTTTGGATCTTTGGGCTCAGTCTTTTGGACCTTGGTGGCAGAAATGTTGGCACTGGGTTCTGTGTTAATAATATATTTCTCCTTGTCATTCCCCTTGTTGAGTTTTGGCTTAGAATTAGAACATGCATCAGACTATGAAGATTTCATCTTGGCCACCAATAACTACTTGGCACGACACTCATTTGTGTTGTGAGTTGGGCTCTTGTGGAACTCACACCACTTCCATGTGTCCTTCTTCGTATTCATGGTTCCATTCTTTACTTGTGCCTTCAATGAGTTGTTCTCGTTCGCTCCACATTAGCATTGTCCTTTGTTATGTGGTTTGGGGGCGCTCTTGCCCTGCTTTTGATTCACATATCCAAAGTCACACTTATTTTGTTTAGATTTTTGTTCAATCTTGGCAACATATCGGTATGTTGCACCAAGCAAGTAGATGTCCAGGTGTTATCACTCCTCCGAATCTCCAAGGCTGAGAAAAAGTCCAGCTGAGGTAACCACAAACCAATGTTTTGACTTGGTAGCTAGCCCTACCGAGCCGGAGAGGGCTCTCTCCAAGAGATCACAACCAAGAGGGCTAGATAGATTAGTGTTTTAAGCTATATATGAAGTCCAGAGGATTTTGATTTGATTTGATTGGGGTTGCTAGAAGAGGATTAGGTCGAAAAGACTAGGTCACGGCAAATGAGGCTATGATTGCAGACATCTGATGGAGAAAGGTAGGTAGGCACTCAAACACTTTAAGGTTATGAAGTGATATGGATAAGACCAGTGAGGTGCTAGAAAGAGAAAGACAAGCATGTATTCTTTCTAAACTGAGGAAACTGGACAAATTATGAAGATTTCCCCAAAATAGAGGATATAAGATGTATTTTGCTCATCAACTTGAAAATCAACATATCATAGCAATGAAATGAAACATGGGAGTACAAAACATTTAAACATATGAAACATAAGAAGAAACTATGTCAAAATTCCATACCACAGGTATTCCACCAAAATAGTTGCAACCCATTCATTAATTTTGCCAAATACTGATTACACTAATGTCTCTGATCAATAGCCAAACATCCAACTGATTCCAAACCTTATCTATGGTGAAGAAAGGGACTAAATAGACATGAAAACCACTTCCCATCATCCTCAGGGCTCGAATCCATGAGGTTAGGAAGATATTACACAAGAATTTGAACTAATAGCTAACTTGTAGGATGGTCCAAGTGACTCATTCCTATCTTAAATGAACTGATTCATTACACCTCATGTAGGCCATTTACCTAATGTATTTACCCTAGGTAACAATAAAAAACATAATAATTACATCATCCTTATCAATTACATAGGTAAAATCGTCATTTGCCAAGGTGAAAATCAAAACAAGAGAGAAACTCAAAAAATTGGAGAAGACGGTCAAACGCGCCCTTTCATTGTCAAACGCACCCTCCAATTTCAAGACTGCTTTTGGATGCCTTCCCGATGTCCAAATTTGCTCCAAGATGGCTTGTTGGAAAGCCCTTCAAGCCTGCTTTCTAGACATGTCTTAATTTTTCAAATTGGAGCTCATTTTCCTTGTCAAAAACTCAATCTCCCAAGACTAGTAAACGCGCAGTGCCCAAGCCAGAAATGAGGCAGAAAGGTGGTTTTTTGGTGGTTTTTGACCTCTTTGACGAACCCGTTTGTCTCCAAATGTCTAGAAAATTCACAGGGTGCATGTCCTCATAATTCTGAATCCAAATATGTTGACCTTTCTCTCATTATAAGCCCTAAAAAAGACGCGGCACCCTAGGTGTTGTGCGTTTGACAAGCAACTGGTCAAACACGCCCTCCATAGTGTAGGCTGATTTTTACTACCTTCCCAAAGTCCAAATTGAGCCCAGCATAGCTCATTGGAAATTCTATCCAGTATAGTTTCCAAATATGCCTTTATTTTTCAGAATGGGCTTGATTTGATCCTCCAAAACTTTATTCTCCCAAGACTGGTCAAAAAGCGCAGAATGAGGGTGCAAAAATGAAGTGTGATCTTGTAGGAAACTTTTGGAGGTCTTCCTCAACTCCAAATTGAGTTCATCATAGCTCATTAGAAAGCTATCTTTCTGTCTAGTTATCATTTGACTCATCAAGCAAGTTATTTGGACACTCTAGCTAGGAGAAAAATTGATTTTCCCAAGGTCACTCCACAAGTGTAGCAACTCTCTTATAGCAACTGTATTTTTGACATTTATCCAAAACCATAACACTTGTGTAAAAATCGAAGGCGGTTTTTCATTCTTAGACTATTATGGACAAAAACCTCTCTCACATTTGTCAAATTCATCTCTGTTTGGTGAGAAACATAGTTTGAAGAAAAACTGGACCTATGTGTGGCCAATGATTTGTCCCTTGGAATGACTTCTTGAAAAATGATGGAAGCATGATGTTTATGAGTTGGAATGGCCTCATACTTGCTAAAATGACCTCCCTTAGGCCTCCTTTGCTCAGATGTCTCTGATTCCATAGCCAAATCTAGCTCAGTGGGAGAGGAAATTGGGGTTTAGTGCTTGTGGAAAATGATGATTTGGACACCCTTGGGAAAAGAAAACTCCTCTTGGCATTCACTTAAATTTTTCAAACATTATCCTTTCACTTGAATATTTCCTTTGACAAATTGATCTTTTGATGGTCTTTGAGAACTCTTTGAATTTGACTTTTCTTTAATGAAGTTGGCATATAGAGATTGAGTTGGCAGCTTAGGAACAATACTTATTACATAGAGTGAACATAAAATTACATGATGAAATAAGCATTTCTCTTTACAAACCATATTCACATAGTGAAGAGATGTTATTTGATCACCCTTTACGTGTCGGTCTTATGCAATGGAATAGAGTTTTATTGGAACCTTTGAAACCCTAATGACCTAATGAAACCTTGAAAAACCCTAAAAGACCTAATGAGACCTTGAAGGACTAAATTTCAAGATGACATTACTGATGTGATGGCATGATGTCATTAACTTTATGGACAATGGATACTCAGAAAGGTTGAAATGAGCCAGCAAGGGGTAAATTTCTAAAAGGAGTAAAGGAAACCCTAATTCAACCTTCAGTGACCAAATTTTTGCATGACGACCTAGTGGAATGACAAAAATTTCAAAATGGGACCCTAATATGATATGAAAAGAGGATTTTTTATCACTGATGGCAGTATGCAAATACTGACACTAACATCAGCCTTATTGGGGATGGAAGCTCCTTGGAGGTGTCAAGAACACCGTAGACCAAGTGCCTAACCATGTGGGCCAATACGGTCAAAAACTTAACTGAAATGCATGACTAAATGCTGACAACTCAAATGACACAAACTGACTCAAAACTGACTTGAAATTGACTAAAAAATGACTCAAGACTTACTTAACTGAAACAAGTACTTACAAAGCTTATTAATGGCAACAGACCATCGAGATTTGAGGGCTTCAAATCCTAATGACAACCACCTACCTACTAAAGAAATATGTACAATCATGTGAAGTGAGCCTTCCAATGTAACCAATCCAACAGATGGCTACTTACTAAAATTCTGCTCTCACTTTCCCCGAGCAGGCAAAATGATGTACATGTAGGCAACTCACAATAACAACTGAAACCAAGGCTTATGCTAACAAACCAGACAACATTCATCCTCTCCAATGCTTGCAAAATATTGTTGAAGGGATCTTGAAAATCCAGAATCATTACCTTGTCTTGAGATCCAGCAACAAAAATACAAGGACTCCCTTCATTCTGATCTGAAAGAACAGTTGGTTGTTGATTGATAGGAAGGCATAGGGAAATATAACCTTTTCCTATCTGAGTTTTCATTGTAAATTCCTCGAGCATGAGAAATTCTGACTCGATTTCTGGCATACTATCTCTCTCAGGTTCATACTCCTCAAATTCATAGTCTAAGTCATTCTTAAACAAAAAAAACATTCTTCAAGATTATCAAACATGACAACCCTATTATCTTCATGAAAGAAAGCAATATTTGTTAGCTGATCTATAAATATAATTTCAAGACTGTCATCATTTTCAAAAGTGGAAGAAGTTTCACTAACACCTTCTTGACTATGTGAACATGGCAAACCTGCATTAGCTTGGGTTGTAACATGACTTTTCAGGAGTTGATCTATCTCATCTTCAGACAGAGGAGATAGTACTTTTTGTTTTCTTTTGCTAAAACAGTAATTGTCTTCTTTCCCTCCTAAAGTTTGACAAGGATGTTGAATATCTTCATTAATTTCAAGCAAAGGAGTATATAAATTTTCATCAAACTGTTGATTCATTTCATGTGATTCCTTTTGACTATCAAGATGCACAATTCCTTCATCTTCAAGCAAAGAGGAAGCTACTGTATCAAAATGACTAGCTTCTTCAGATTTTCCTTGAAACTCAAAACTGAAATTTCTATCATTTACCACAAAGTCATCCAAAGAAGATTTTTCACTTACTTGAGAAAATATCTCATCTCGTTTTTCATAAAGGGACTGGATTACCTCCTTCTGAAGACTTTTTTCTAATGAGGTGAGAACACTTGGGTCGATAACTTCGTTTTCTTCATTCAAGGTGATCTCAACAATAGAGCTCTCCTTCATGGGATCTGGAACAACATACTCTTCATCATCACAATTTGAATCTAGATCTAGAATAGCCAACTTCACCTTATCACAATCTGAAATTAGAATTTGATTTTCCTTCATACCATCTTTTCTTGCAAGCAGATCTAAAATTGTCTTCCATCATTTTCAGCTGTACAAAGATCTTCAGCCTGCTGCGAACTTTCCTGAGCATCTTGACAAGTATCCTCTAAGTTTTCTTTATGCTGCTGAAGTGGATTTTCATACAGGGCTTCCATGATCTCATCGTCCATGAATTCATCATCTCCATAAACATTCTCAAGATTTTCAATAAAACTATCAACATGTTTACAACAGTTCTAAACTAATATTACGGATGGAAAAGATTCTTTATATATATATTTTTTGAATGAATCTTCATAATTAATGTGAGAAAATGTACAAGGAGAAAAGGATATTTTATGGTCGTAAAAGTTATTCCATGACATTATAATATTGGGCAACCACATAACTCTTGGTTCTACAGGTTATGTCTTCACTCTTGGTTCTAGACCTATTACATGGGCTTGCAAGAAACAAAGTGCCATTTCTCTTTCTTCAACAAAAGCAAAGTATCGTGGCACTGTAAAAGCTAGTAAGGAAGCCCTGTGGCTTCATTAGATCCTGTCAGAGTTTGGCTTTCAGCAGCAGCATCCGACTACACTTTGATGTGATAATCAAAGTGCCATTCAACTATGCAAAGATCCAGTCTAACATCAGCGCAACAAATACATTGAACTACACATGCACTTCATCATAAATCTCATTCATGACCATGTTCTTGAAGTGCAATATTGTTCAACCGATGATCAAGTTGCATACATCTTTACAAAGGCTCTCACAGAGGCAAAGTTTGCTAAACTTTGATTTATGGTTGGAGTTCAGGAAGTTGTCACTAAGGGGGGATAGGTTCTAATGTCTCCTTCCTTCTCCTATTGTGCCATATTTGTACATACTTCAATCCTATCCCAAGTTGTTCTTAAGGGGGGATGTTAGGATATTCCAACACATAGGAAATAGTTAAGTATAACTTGGTCTAGTGTAGAGTTAGGTAAAGTGTGTTTCTTTACTATGTACATTTGTAACTTACAATCCAATGGTCATGATATGTTTTAAACATGAAGTGATGCAACGTTTCATTCTCTCCTCAGTATTACTGAAACTTGATCCGTGGCTTAACACCCGATTGGTCCATGATCTCTATTTAAAGAGCATGGAGGGTCATTTGTAGGGTGACCATTCATGAGAGAAGCTTATGTAAATTTTCTTTCTTTTATTAATAAATTTCCTAAAGTGGTCGCGTTGGCTCAAGCCATGGATTATTTCCCTCTTTGAGGGTTTTAACCACGTCAAGAATATTGGTGTATTGATCTGTGATTTGTTTGTGAGCAGTGTCCTTTGGTGTTCTATCTGAGGAAGTTACCTTGTACATTCCTACAAAATTTCATTAACATGCACATCTATGAAGAACCTTTATTGACTATCAACAGGATGAATGGGATCTTCTCTATGCAAAACTACACATGTATGCCTCTATTTTAGGACATTTAGAGTTGCACAACCAACTTCTCTCACCTCTCTTTCGACCATGTTGACATGGATTATAACTAAGAGGCAAAGTGACTCTCGAAAGCTAGACTGAATTTGGATAGGGGGGCCTGGAAAATCTTTGAAAAACATAAGTAGACTCATAAAAATGTCTTCACTCCTGATGGTCTCAATCCTAATTAGCATATTAATTTCAATGGCTAGCTTTACTAAATCTTTCTATTTATCTTCACTAACACGGCCTACATGTGTACCATAAAAAGTTTTGAAACTAGATTATATAGAACTTTTATCTTATAGCAATCTATATCATGTGCTTTTTAGATTGATCATGTGTTTATAAAAAATTACTTCTATTTGTGGATACCAATTTTCTCTTTTTAAAAGAGGATGAATAAATTTATGATGTATTATATCTTGATTATAGTTTTCCATTTAAATTTTCTCTCTCTTTTATTTTTGGAGATAAATAAACAATGAGCCATTAAAATGTCTTTACCATATAAAATTATAATTTTGTATCCTTAAAATAAAATTATTTATTTTTTACTTTTAAAAAACAAAAATATATATCATTTTATAAAAATAATCTCATTATTTATTTATTGTATATTAATTCTTCATTCTAATATATTTTTATAACTTATAAATAAATATTTATAGATCTTTTATTCAATTGGTGAAGTAACTTAACTTTCTTGTCGAAGAGATGACTCGCAAAACAAGAAGCAAAACCAACAGACCAACATTTCGAAAAGTACCTACCCCATTATGTTGTTGCAAAATAAAAATCCAACTCTGCAAATTAAAAATCCAGCTAAGACAATAATTGCCACTAATATATCCGTAATAACTAACCATAGTATATGTTGTCATAAATTAATATTCAATCTAAAAAAAAGTTGGAAAATAAGAATCCAACTCAAACAATAACTTACCCTAATATATCTACAATAACTAACCATGGTATATTTTGTTGTAAATTAATATTCAATTTAAACAATAATCAATTTTATTAATAATGAAGATTATAATAATAATAATAATATAATATCCATTTTTAAGGTCACAGCCAAGCCAAACACCAAATTGGTGTATGAGACCCCCTTGTTTGTGGGACAAGGGACCCACCTCCACGTAGTGATTTGACTGCTAAGTCTACAAAGGCATACATACTCTACCCCCTCTGGTTTTGAACCTGTGACCTCTTAGGAGGAAACACATGCTCTTAACTATTAGGCCCACTCAAGTTGTATAACATACACTAACACGTCCATTCAAGAATGATTAGAGTGGATGGCCCTCTGTCAATAACGTGTGTTCCACAAAGTGACTAAGGTGTGACCCGACGTGGAAACTTCACGCTAGGAAAAGGGGATATTCTCGTTTCGTGTTCCCCAATTTCATCGAAGAAAAAGGTTCACATGTATATTTTAATTTGAAGCCTTATTTAGCCCGATTAAGGGTCTGCGCAAATCTCACACAAACCTATGATTTATAGGGTTCTTCGAGGCTACACCAAGCCTTCCTTGGGGTTGATGTGGTTTAGCGCAGTCATATGACAAGAAGGAAAAATAATACATGTCCCATAAGTATAATTAGATAGTTGTTACCAACACACTCAAAATTTAACTCGTCTGTGTATAACAAATCACACTGCAATAATTAAAGAAAGTAGGGAGCCTTTAACTTAGAAGCGTGCCAATTTACAGGCATTAGAATTCATATTAGTGTCACTCATCAATTTCATTCCCTACAATAGTGTACACACATATACATCACAAGATAGACTTTACATACAGGGTTATTAGTTACATTGGTGAGCATACATCACAACATGGAAATGTTCAACAGTTTCAAGTGGTTAGTAACAATGTCCAAACCAAAAAAAGGGGATCCACATGTCATTCTATTCAACTGAGCATATCAACACGTATTTCTCTTTATGTAGCATAGATTTAAATTTATTGAAACTAACAGCAATCTAAGGATTTACAAATCCTTCCAATTCATAGTAATATTTACATAGTCAGAAGTAGCAAATCCATTTATTAACCAATGTTGATACATTCATAGCCTTCCTGAGAGGCAACATCATTTAACACAATGCAACACATGAGAAATTGAATATACTTATCTAAGTATTTTAAAGTTTGGAAACTAAGGAGGGGACTTAAACTCTCCACCCAGTTGTAGACCAATTGCAGCATAGTCTCTCTTGCAAATTTCCACCCCCAAGCGAGAGCCATGGTCTAGGAGAGTGTTTTCTCAAGGATTCCAATTCAAGTTTAGTTGGGGTATTACTTAGTTCTCCAAGAGTGTCGGGTTTCTTTATAGGTGGTTTATCAATTGTATTTTCAAGGCAAGCATTCCAAGACTTATAGCACACTATCTAAGTAGTTTATCACCTTACTAGGCAAGCACTGGGTGGTTTATTAACTTCCTCAACAAGCACTCAGTGGTTTATCAACCCCCTTTTAGCAAACACATGAGTGGTTTATCAACCTACTTGGAAAGCATTTAGTGGTTTTTCAGCTCTCTCATAATGCACTCAGTGGTTTATCATCCCTTTTCTGCAAGGACTCTTCACCTACTTCCTCCTCTGGGAGTCACATTGATCCAATGTGTTAATTCTATGGATAGCACCCCAAACAAATCTGGGCAGAGTTCTCAATGGTAATTCGCTAGTCCTTTCCTGTGCTCCTTCTTCATGTCCTTTTTCCCCCTTCTTCTCCAGGGTTCTTATGTCTTCATCTCACGTCATGGGAGGAACAGGAAGAATGATGGCACCTAATTTGCCCCATCATTTCATTTCTAACTACTTGGTGGTGGGGCACTCTATCATGCCAACCCACCTACTCACAAAATTCTCCCAGACCATGGATTTTTCAATCCCACTCCTTAGGCCAACCAATCAAAATTTATTATATTTATAATTACAAAATGTCTCAACCCACCATGATCCTCCATGTTAGCTTTAAACAGTCATCATTCATCTTTACAAAAGCAATGATCCACATAAGGTGTGTTATAGATAAGCTTTAATAGCATGATAAAAGTACTCAAAAAGGGATATCATGGTGTAATTAAGCATTTTTTCTCATTAGATGTTCAAACATTTACATCTTTTACTACAATGGATCTCTAAAAAGGTATCAACAATCATTCTAAGGTATTGGAGATATGGTTAAATGTCTTCCACCTACTTGAGATTGTGACCATGCTATTCATTTGCAACCTGAAAGTTTACTACCTAACATTAGGCCTTACAAGTATACATACACATAAAAGAGTGAGATTGAACATCTAATTTAAGAAATGATAGAGGTTGTCATCATTCAACCTTTGCCAAAGTTGTTTTTCTTCACTCATGATGATGGTTACAAAAAGGATGGTTCATGTTGTATGTGTTTAAATAAATTAACATTGAGGTATTATGGCCCTTATAAGGTATTGCATAGGATTGGAAGTATGGCTTATGATTTGGAGTTGCCTCCATCTTACATGTACATCCTATCTTCCATGTTTCTTGCTTAAAGAAGGTAATTGATGACAAGATCTTAGTCCAAACTATTTTACTAGAGAATAATGAAGTAGCGAAAATCATACTAGAGCTAGAAACAATTCTTGAAAGAAGTATTAATCAACCAAGGAATCAAGAAATTACAAAGTACTTCATCAAATAAAAGAACCTGCCATTGGAAGAGTCGACATGGGAAGATGAGTAATACATGCAAAAACACCCATAATTATTCAATTGTTGATGACAACATGTGTTTGAAGGGGAGAGGCATGTTGAGCCCTAAACAAGACCCATGTTAACCCTAAAAATCATTATTAAGCTCTAGATATTGGTTTATTACATTTCCATCATTATATTGTTATGTAGGCCATAACCTTTCATCGTACCCTTTTATTATAATAGCTCTCTCTCTCTCGGCTTGAGATCATCATATTTTGTCTTATATTGTATTTATTGTAAAAGGAGGTTTTGCACTCAAAGTGATTGTAGTTATTGACTTCTAATCATTTTTAAAGTGCAAATTTCATAACATGCACATCTATGAAGAACCTTTATTGACTATCAACGGGATGAATGGGATCTTCTCTATGCAAAACTACACATGTATGCCTCTATTTTAGGACATTTAGAGTTATACAACCAACTTCTCTTACCTCTCTTTCAACCATGTTTACATGGATTAGAACTAAGAGGCAAAGTGACTCTCAAAAGCTAGACTAAATTTGGAAGGGGACCCTGGAAAATCTTTGAAAATCATAAGTATACTCATTAAAATATCTTCACTCCTCATGGTCTCAATCCTAATTAGCATATTAATTTCAATGGCTAGCTTTACTGAATCTTTCTATTTATCTTCACTAGCACAACCTACATGTGTACACATAAAAAGTTTTGAAGCTAGATTATATAGAACATTTTTCATATAGCACTTTATATCATGTGCTTTTTAGTTTGATCGTGTGCTATAAAATATTGCCTTTATTGGTAGATACCAATTTTCTCTTTTTGGAGGATGAATAAATTTATCGTTTTATATCTTGATTATAGTTTTCTATTTAGGTTTTCTTTATCTTTTGTTTTTGGAGATGAATGGGCAATAAGCCATTAAAATATCTTTACCATATACAATTATAATTTTGTATTCTTGGAATAAAATTATTTATTTTTTACTTTTGAAAAACAAAAACAAAAACATATATCATTTTACAAAATTAATCTCATTCTTTATCTATTCTATATTAATTCAGAATTTTAATATATTTTTATAACATATAAATAAATATTTATATATTTTTTATTTAAAAATAATAATATATTTTCATAACATATAAATAACTATTTTTATATATTTTTATTTTTTAATAAAAATAAATATTTTTTCTTGTATTTATTTATAATTATTTGAAAGATCATTAACTGATTTTAAAAAGTACATGAAAATAAGACTAAAAAGTATATAAAATTAAAATTAAAAAGTTACTTGCAAATTATTATTTTTTTTAACAAAATTTATGTGTTATTATATAAATTTTAACTTAATTCTCATTGTTTTATGAAATATTTTCCTATACATTATCATTTAGGATGAACTTAGCTTTCATATCAAAGAGATACAAAACAAAAAGCAAAACCAACCAACCAACATTTCCATACCTACCCCATTATGTTATTGCAAAGTAAAAATCACATTAAAAATCTAGCTAAGACCATAATTGACTCTAATATATCCCCAATATCTAACCATAGTATATTTGTTGTAAATTAATATTCAAATTAAACAAAGCTACAAAATAAGAATCGAGCTCAAATAATAACTCACTTAATATATCCACAATAACTAACCATGATATATTTTGTTGTAAATTAATATTCAACTTAAACAATACTCAATTTTATTAAGTACGAAGATTATGTATAAATACACTAACACGTTCATTCAAGAATGATTAGAGTGTATGGCCCAAATGTCACCCACCATGGAATCCTAGATAAGGCATATTATTAAGGGTGGTTCTCCATTAAATAGATAAGGCATATTATTAAGGGTGGTTCTCCATTAAATAGATAAGGCATATTATTAAGGGTGGTTCTGCATTAAATAGTATTTGCTTTTAATACTTGGGTTTTTCTTTTTAATTAATTTATTTTTGGTGTCGCTTTTCATTTTTGGAACTTGTAGATTATGATATTCGATATTATTATTATCCCTTCTTGAACAATTTTAGAGTACTTGAGTTGTGTTTATACGTACGAGTTGTGTTTATATTATATAAGATAAATTTGTAATTCCAAAAAATATTTATTAATAAAAGAGAGGAGACATCAAATATTTTTTATAGTGCAAAACTTGAAAAAGGGTTTGCACTTCAAGAGATTTGATCTTTCTAACTTTGTGGTTAATATATATATATAGTTGTATTTTTTAATGCATAAATAGATTCAATCCCTTGAAAATCTCTAAAGGCACTTGAATTGTGTATACTACACTCGGAAACTTGTAATTCTAAGAATTATTTACTTGATTTTAGAAAACAATGACCAAAAATATATACTTGAAAAGGGCCAAAATGTAGAATAGTGAAACTATTTGAAATCTTAAAAAAAAATTGCTTTATATGTATAATTGGCATCCAAATATGTTATTTAACATGGACAATAAAATATTTTATTTATAAACCACATAGTCACATTAAAATGTTTCGTTATGTTTTTAAATACAGATCAATATTACAAAACCTTCCACATCGAAATATTTGATTTATAATTCATATTGAATCATTTTTTTCATCAATAATATTTTTTAGTTGTTATATATTAATTTTACATTAAGAATTGAATGAATTACACAACTCCCACTTATTATTTTTATTAAAAAGTAAATAATTTTTTAATCACTTCTTTTCTTTAGACATTGGAATATTTTATTATGATTCACACATATATGACATTTTATTTCTATGTCTACACATATATGAATATTTGTCCTGAAAAAATATACATATATATAAAGTTGATATTGAAATAAATAAATTAATAATAATCTTTTTAAAAATATAAAATTATAAATCTTTCTCATACTTAAATATAAAAATTATAAATCTTTCTCATAGTTTAAGAGAAAATTTAAGTTTGTATTTTTTACTTATTATCTTTCTCTCAAGTTGATATAAGATAATGTTACTTCAAATGAACATCCAAATATTTTATTTATGGTTGAGACTAAGAGTAAAACATTTTTATTAGGTCTCTTTCACATCGGGTTGTAGGGTTGTAATACGAAGAATAAATTGAGCAAACACAATAAGTACAATATGTATAGGATTATTAATGTTTTATAATTAGTACAATACGTATATGATTATTAATGTTTTATAATGTTTTCAATTAAAACAAACCAAATATGTATATTATTTTTTATAGCTAACATTGTTTTTTATTTAGAGAATGTTTTACTTTTATTTTAAAATATTTTTGTCATTGCTTCAACAATTTAAAGCTCTTGCGAGTCAACACATTCCATGTGAACAACTCGGCACATTAGAAGCACTTACCAGTCAACACATCCCATGTGAACAGCTCAGCATCCAACAAAAGACCCCACTTGGGACATAAGAATGATACATGTTTTTATTAAGCTAACAGTTTGCATAATCCGCTCAATCTTTTACATCTCTTTTTTTATTTTTTTTGCATATATGATGTAGATTAGTTTTTGAAATTCTAAGCTCTTAAGTTAACATGTAGAGCTTCATTTCCAATTTTGCTTGTAATTTTTACTAATCATCTCATAGAAAATTATCATTTTTTCATGGACATAATTTGGACATTAGGACTATTATTTTTTTGTGAAAAAAAACAAGCATATTTATTTAACCCTGATCCTAAGCTTGTTTTGAATATATAATCTTATGTGTTTCAAACACATATAGAATATCCAACACACTACTAAATTCTTCTGGGCCGTATCCCACCCCATTAAAGGTAAACCACGCTTGTGTTTTGTTAATAGCCATATCCTCCAACTATGTTTTCCTTACATATTGGATGTCATCTTTCATTTGCAAAAATTGGATTTTTTCTGTCAAAAGATATGAAAGTAAGGTAGGGATTTGAGAGTTTCTTGGTGACCAAATACCTTACATAATTATGCAAATCAAGATCATATATTTTTTAAGCTCAACTCTTTTAAGTATATTTATGATTTTAATTCGTAATCTATAAAATTACTTGTGTGACTATCTTTTATTCCAATTATGTCAAAGTGTTAGATTTAATAATTAATCTAAATAAACATTTATGGTTTCCATAATAACTTCCACCAAACACTATTCTATATGGTTTCCATAATACCTTCCACCAAACACTATTCTATATATTGCCCTTGTTTTATATTCTCCTATTGTTCACAGAAGGGTTAAAGTGTCTCCAAAAAAGGTTTTTTTACTCTACCCATTTTTTTATTTTTATTTTTTTGTGTGATGTAAATGTTGTTCTTATAATAAAATGACATGTAATATAACTTTATAATATATTTTTTTTGCTTGTGACAATTTAAATTTAAATTAAGAAATGTAAAATAATAATAATAAAAAAGTTAAGGATGGTATTTTTATATTTTTTTGATAGAGTAAAATTTATTATTATTTAATTTAAATTAATAATAGTAATATTTATCAACTTATTATTGTTATTTTAGGTATATTATATTATTTGAAATAACGTGTTGTTGGTTTATAAAGACAAAGACCTTCACTTTTGCCTAATGTTTTTAGATCTTAGATTGTCAACGTGTTTCTTTACATTTTAAAAAAAAAAAAAAAAACTTTTAACCATTTATAAATAGTTTTAGATCTAACCAGACAATTTCAATCTAAATAGTATTTGCAAAATAAACTAATTTTCCTTATAACCAAAGCCAAAATTATCTATAATACAATCATATATTTTTTTTATAAGCATATAGATTTAAATTAACAATTAAACTTGAGATCTAATAATTATTATATAAGCACATACAAATAATGCAAGTTTATACTTTATAATATGGATAAATAAATAAATAAATATTTTCAATAACATTTAAACAAATTTAAAAATAACTAGGACTCTTAAAATGATATATGATACCAATTTTGTAGTAGAGGCTTCCTCTCGTGGAGAATGAAGCTTGCAAACGAAATGAACTTTCTCTTACATGAACTTGTACATGAACCTTCTAACAAATTCAATGCCCAAACATTCTTAACACGACCTCTTGCCTCAACGAGCTCCAATAGAACTCCAGAATCCCAAGTGAACCTCCAATGAACTTCAGAGAAAGCATTCATTTGAACAAGACACAAGAATATGTAAGATTTGATAACACGGAGTTTTGCAAACACTCTTTTTTATTTATATCATGAAGTGATTACATAAGAGCTATAGACAAAGCAAATACTCTTTACTCCTATGAAAATCCGGTCAATTTTGGTTCACACTAGACTCTAAGTTCTAATGCATAGGTTTCTTAGACTTTTGACTCCTAAGACTCAAAAATCAATATCAAGCATAATAAAGTGTTTGAACCTCCTTTTTATTTATACCCTGTCTTTATAAGTTTTTGTGTGTTTGGACAATTGGAGTCATCTTGATTGATTGAGCGAAATGATTGTTATCCTACCCACCCATGTTCAGTTCCCCACTGGTGACATGTTGAGCTTTGAAGCCTTGAAGAATATCATTGTAATGAATTTAAGCCTAATCACTCTTAAGTGAGTATAATTGTGGGCTGGCTTGGTACCCTCCATTCGGACTAAGAGGGAATTTTTCAAATTTTGGTATGGCATATTAATATAAAGGTGAACTTTAATTGTTCTACTCCTTTTTTTCACTAGAGCATGATAATACAATTTTGGGTGAGATAATTATTTTTTGTTATTTTAAATGCATTTTTGCATGTATAAATGGATTTAGATTCATGAAAAACCCTCAGGGTAACCAATCTATATAGATTTAATAAATCAATTTGGTCATTTCAACAAATTTTTATTGGGTTTCTTCTCCTAGTGGGATGATCACCAAGGCAAGCTATGGCAATCACTAGTCACATGTCATTCCACCTCTGAATATTTAACATATGAAGGGAGACACGTCCATAATTGGTTTAATAAGTATGGGTTATGCTTGTCACCTCACTTCGTACTAGTAGCCCACCATGATCGAACCTGCAATCATCATTCAATGCAACATATCCTCCTCGGGTACCACAGTCCTCATCACATGAATGTGTTTCTGAAGCCTTTAATTTTGACCTTCTTCTAGAAAAGCATCATCCTACTAAGCCATGTTCTCGACCACGTCTTAATTTGGCTTTTGATTTGTTGTTTCATTACTCTGAACCCCCATATTTTACTTCTATTAGTTTTTCATTTCTCCTCTGTTGTTTCTCTATTTCAATTGTTGGAGCCTACTTCTTCCTTGGCTCCATCCCCACACTTTGTGACTCTCCTCCCAGCGATTAACCAATGCAAGGCTATCTGTCTCGAGTCATTTTATTTCCCTTAGTCTTTCCCTTTTGTTCTAATTCTCTTACCCTCACTGATCCATCGGCCTATCCACCTCCCTTGGCATTTTTCCCCTTATTCTCCCCTCCCCCCTTCGTGGCTCTCAACTCTATCTTTCTCCCTTATTTATCACTCCTCCTCCCTGTACATGTCCCTTGTTTTCAAGGCAATCATGTCTCATTACAGTTTGGATTTTCCCAAACTGGGCTTTAGTAGCAGGGACCCTCACCCACAAACAAGTGTCGAGGTTGCAGTTCATAGATTCAAAGAACGCATGCCTCGTCTAATTAAGGAAGAACTAGAAGCAATGGAGTGTGAAGATCACATAGAAAAAAGGTTCTTGTCTAATATTCATGTGGAGGAAAATGTGGGGTAATGGGTCATCGACACAAGCAACACTTGTACTAGGAAAACCTAGTATATACAAACAATAGACATATACTGGCAAGTAAAAAAAATCATGGGCAAGGTGTTTGCTGGGAGGAATGAGGTCCATAAGAAATCCTTCTTTGCATTGATGCCCTGTAGCAACAAGTTAATAAGATGGATCATAAGCTCATTAAATTTGCTGAAAACATAGAATTCAGTGGAAGGAGTGTACTTTTTTTTATTCACTTAAAAAAATAAAATAAAAAAAATAATAATAATAATAATAAATAAATAAAACAAAACAAAACTTTACTAAGAAAAAAAAGTTTTGGAATGTGTTTTTTAAAACTTAGTTTACATGTTAGTTTGATATTTTTGGATAAAATTATTGCAAAGTGTATTGAGAAAAAAGAGGAGGAAAAAAATTATAAGAGTATATATTTTATAAAATAGGTATTGTTATATATATATAGAGAGAGAGAGAGAGAGTAAGTGAGTATGTTTATTATGTAATTCATTAATCATTAGAAGAAATTATTAATTGTTTGTAGATATTTTTGTGATTCTGAGATTTATATATATTTTTTGAATGAATGTTTATCATTAATGTGAGAAAATGTACAAGGAGAAAAGGATATTTTATGGTTATAAAAGTTATTCCTTGACATTATAATATTGGACAACCACATAACATGTTGTAAAGAGGAGGGAAGGTCGTGTATTGTGGCTGCCCCTATTAGCATAAGTCTTATAATATGTTGTGATTTATAAGTTGGTGTGGATCAATGCTCAGAATCCATATATCACACACAAGGAGAAGAGGATATTTTATAGTTACAAAAGCTACTCCATGACATCATAATACCAAGCATTTAATTATATAAAAAAAGAATGAAAGACTAAGAAAGTAATAATACCTACCTCATTAACTAGCATCTTAATAAAGGGTATTACTTCCTTATAATTACTTTTAATAATGAAGCATCTCACCCTCTTGTTTGTAAGAAGGGTAAGATATTCTTCAGGGTCGAAACCCTAACAACAATATTTACTCAGTATGAACTCAACATATTATTTGTTGAACCCCGGATCCAGGTGGCGATACGCGGCATATCGGTCTTCATGCGTGAATTAATTACCCAGTACTACCAGCTGCAGAGCAGCGTGGACTCCCGGGCCATTACCTCACGCGAGCTGCTCCTGCGCATTAAAACAGTCCTGGGTGAAGGATGGGCAATCAATGTCTGCATTGATCAGCGCATCAGGTCTCTCGTTATAATCATGCAAATCCAAGGTTTATTCTCCATGCTTGGTGTTCTACAGTATGGTGACAGAACCTGGCCTGCGGAAGCTGCGGTTGATGGTGTCGTTTTGGCGCAATGCGGCAAGCTTGAGCCTTTAATTCCTCAGGGTAATCTCCTTCCTGCTCTGGTCTCGCATTCTCTATTTGTGTTTAATAATTCCGTTGCTGGGTTTAAGTTCTGTCATCCGACGGTCTTGGTTGATATCTCCAGTGGGCAAACCTCTGGCTTCTCCCAATTCGGTCCTGTTGTTTTCTTAGCCCACTCCCCCTCTAAGTTTGTCTTTCTTTATCTCACCATGGTGCGTTCTGGAAAGTGCCATCACTCTGGGGAGCGTAGGGAAACCAGTCAGCACCCTCCAGTCGCTCTGGCTGTGGAAACTACGCCCTCCCCTGTTCATGAAACTCGCCCCTCTGTTGGTTCCGCCTCGAAGCCTAAACCCAATAATGCGTTTCAAACCATGCACTTTAAGTTCCAGAGTAATTTGCATAGACCCCTGATTACTACCCACATCACCCTCATTATCTCAGAAGAGGAAAACGTGGTCTCCCCCTTAGCCTGTATAGTCCCTGACCCGTCTCCTGGCAATGAGAATTCCTCAGATGATGACAGCATGGGAAATCGGGAAAAAGGAAAAGAGGAACAGGAAGCAATGCTCATAATTCCTCTTCCTACTCTTGATCCAGTGCCTGTTGATGAGAACAGGAATCCCGAAGCAGAAGAACATGTTATTGTTATCCAGGACAATAATACTAATGGCAGTGACAGTCGGAAGAGAGAAGATGTTGTTCAGCCTGAGAAGACGGAGAATGACCCAACCATGGAGAAGTAACGCCTATGAGGATCATTCTTTTTCGCTTTTGTTCAGGTCTCAAGATTCTGGTCAGGCTTCTATGAAATTTTCCTACAGTTTTTGTTTAGCTCTCACGCGGTTTCTGATGAATGTTCTCATGCTGAGATGGAAAATTTTTGATATGTTTGTCAAGGCTTGGGCCATCTTCTGGGCAACGAATGGCTATCTACATGTTCAGTGTCTGTTCTCTGTCTATTGTCTATTCTTATGCTCGGTCTGTAATGGCGTTGTTTAATGTTTGTTCTCATGCTCAGTCTGTAATGGAGCAGTGTGTTGATGACAAAGGCTGTTCAGCCTCGTCCTTATGTAAAAATATTTTGATTTACAGTTAATAGAATTAGTATTTGCACACAAAAAAAAAAAAAAAATTAAAAATTAAAAAAAAAATAAATAAATAAATAAATAAAATAAAAATAAAATAAAAATAAAATAAATAAAATAAAATAAATAAATTATTTGTTGAAATTGAATCTAAATGCAAAGAATAATAATTATTTATCTCAACTACCTAAAATATAAAATAAATTCAATTGACATATATATATATATGGTAAATTCTATAAAGTAAATTCTATATATGGGGTATATTCTATAAATAATATAAATCTTTGCTTACTTAATTTTTTTTCAATCCTAGGTTTGGCTATTTAGATAAGCATTACTTTGTTTTAGTACTTCTTTTCAAAACTTCATTTATATTATTAGATTTCTATTTTGATTGTTCTAATGGCAAATCGGAAATATATATTAATGTAATTTTTATTATCAATAATATATAATAGTTTAACTTATTTTTAGAAAATAGATCAAATTCAAACAAATACATAAAAACAAAAACAAAAAATCTTTAAAGCATGCTTTAATAAATACCAAAATCCATATCAAAGATAATAAATGCTTTGACCCTAAATAAGCAATGCTTAGGGATATATTATGTTTTATTGTAGTATATTGACTCTCTCAAACACATTTGAACATGTATTGTACTATATAGTTTCTCTTGCAATCTCCAGTTTAGAGCTAAAAAAACATAATTCAGTGGAAGGAATGTACCTTTTTTTATTTTCTTAAATAGCAAATAAAACAAAAAAAAATTACTAAGAAAAAAAAAGTTTTGGAATGTGTTTTTTAAAACTTAGTATACATGTTAGTTTGATATTTTTGGATAGAATTATTACAAAGTGTATTGAGAAAAGAGAGGAGGAAAAAAATTATAAGAGTATATATTTTATAAAATAGGTATTGCTATATATATATAGAGAAAGAGTAAGTGAGTATGTTTTTTAGGTAATTCATTAATCATTAGAAGACATTATTGATTGTTTGTTATTGATTGTTTGTATATATTTTTGAGATATATATATATATAGAATGAATCTTTATAATTAATGTGAGAAAATAATATTGTATGGTCATAAAAGTTATTTCATGACATTATAATATTGGACAACCACATAACATGTAAAGAGGAGGGAAGGTCGAGTATTGTGGTTGCCCCTATTAGCATAAGTATTATAATATGTTGTGGTTTATAAATTGTTGTGGATCAATGCTCACAATCCACATGGAATAAAGCACAAGGAGAAGAGGATATTTTATAGTTACAAAAGCTACTCCATGACATCATAATACCAAGCATTTCATTATATAAAAAAGGAATGAAAGACTAAGAAAGTAATAATACCTACCTCATTAACCATCATCTTAATAAAGGGTATTACTTCCTTATAAAAAAATTTAATAACCAAGCATCTTGCTCTCTTGTTTGTAAGAAAAGGAAGATATTCTTCAGTCTTAAAGTTATTCAACAACTAGACTCGAAACCATAACAACAATATTTACTCAATATAAACTCAAGATATTATTTGTTGAAATTGAATCTAAATGAAAAGAATAATAATTCTTTATCCCAACTACCTAAAATAAATTCAATTAACACAAATATATATATATATATTAAATTCTATTAAGTAAAAAACATTATATTAAATTCTATTAAGTAAAAAAACATAAAATTACATTAGTACTTATTAAGACATATCAATTTCTCATAAAAACCTGACCACAATCAAAATTGTACCTTTTAACTAAATCAAACCGCAACAAAATTGTACCTTTCTAAAAAACCTAAAAAACAACAACAACAACAACAACAACAACAACAAAATTAAAAAAACAGAAATCAAACAAACTTATGACATTGGCCTATCTAACCATAGGTATAATATAAATATTATAATATATTAAAATTAATATTTTATTATGAAATAACCCCCGCACTTTATATAAAATAATTTTCAAAAATTATAAAAGAAGCTTCTCACTAAACCTAGCTCCGTACTATTTAATTTGAGTATAGTAATTTTCAACCCATTTAATGTTAAACCACACCCCCACAAGTAAACTTTGGAAAAAGACCTCCGACCAACTTCACACGTTACCATTTTGATCGATGAGCCCCGTTCAGCTTAACTAATCATTTTGTCTCTCACTAATTAAACATGACGTAACTATAACAAGCCAAATGTCAATTAACGAACAGACTGTAACTGGAAAGAAGTCTAAAAGTGATAGATGTATATATATTCGTGACAAATGAAGCCTCTGAATGCGTCGAAATATTAAAAATATTTAATGGCAAAATAGATAAACATGATGTTGTATCCAATTAAAAATAATGGAAATACAAAATAGATAAAGAGTCTTACATGGTGTGGTTGTTAGATTCTTCGGCAATTATAAGTGAAACCCTAATGAAAACAATTAATACTCATTAAAATAATAAAGAATGCATTCAATCTCATGATAATGATGGAATAATGGTTCATTTATTTTGGAAATTTCTTTCCAAAATTTTTGAGTACGTTTTTTCATTTTAAAGATGGTATTTAGGTAAAGGACGTGGTTTGTAAATTCAATGTCTCATGTTATAAGAATTAAATTGAACACCTACCAATTAAGTGTTATTATTATAGATTGTTTTATATTAATGAGACAGAGTAATTTAATTTAATTTAATTAGGAAATTAAAAAAAAAAATTATTTATATTAATATTAAAAAATATCTTAAAAAAATCCCAAGAAAAAATATAATTTTTATTAATAAATTAAGAAAATTACATGTTGTATCTTCAACATGTATGAGATGCAGTCACTTGAGATCAGAACAATTATTGTTCAGTTCAATATTTACAAATATCAACATAGTATTTGCATAAAAATTAAATAAACAATATTAACATAATCCATAAGGAGTCCAGAAACTGTGTAAAGACAAAAAGCAAAAAAGCATGGAATGATCATGAGGATCATTCCGAAAAATTTCCATCCACTTCAATGAATGGATGATGGAAAAACTAGAAAAAGGCACCATCTTTGAATTCCTGTATCATCCATTGCCCCCTCGTCAGCTGTGCGGCCTCTTTGGATAGAAAATCAGTTATCTCATTCATTTCCTGTATATGTGAGAGCATACAATAAAATCAATTTGTGATTTAGAGTGATGGCATCATCCAGTAAATCCCTGAGTATGTGCAAGTGACAATGATATGCAGCGTTGATCCAATTTATAACAAGCTGTGAATCCCCAAAAATCTGTATCCTGTGGCAGTTTGTTCTAGAGCAAATTGTAGAAGGTGTCTTAAACTGTTTAGCTCAGCAAAATTATTTGTGCCCCTCCCTAGTCCCACTTTGATTTTGAAAGAAAGGTGCTCATTTATGTGGAGAACAACTCCCCCCCCCCCCCCCACAGCCCACAGCCTGAGTTGAGCCATCAAAATAAGCCCAAGGAGAGCTTTTGTCAATAATCTTAGGTGTGATGACCTGAGTATGCTGACGATCAGGATCATCAGGTATCAGGTTGTAGGTGGCTACAATATTGTTACAGGTGACAAGCCAGTTGGTCTGAGCATCTTGAAAGATATGGTGGTTCCTATTTAACCAAATGCCCCAGCATACAATCAGAGGAAGATTCTTGACTTTTTGTGAGGGAGCCTCGAACCACCAACGAAGCCATGCTTCGTCAATGTTTTTTCCCTCCCATTTTTTAATCCATGTTGAGGGTGTTTGTAATGAAAGACCAAACTTGTGCAGTAACTGAACAATGGAGAAATAAATGATCTGTATCCTCAGCATCAGTTTGGCAAAGGCAACATTTGGAGGGACCCTGGAAAGCCCATTTCATAAGGTTTGACTATGTGGGAACCTTGTTCGAGAGGATACACCAAATGAAAAGCCATGAATTGTGAGAATTTTTTAGTTTCCAAAGGTGGTGCTACCACCAGTAGATATTTCCCATATCATGTGCGTTCATAAGGGTCGTGTATCCATCTTTTTGGGTATAACGGTCATGAGGAGCATAGACCCAAATGATCTCATCTTCCTGCGTTGTTATTTTGATGTTGGCTTCCTCCATAGCACCAATGAACCGATGCAAAACTCTACTCCATCTATCCGGAAACCCAGGATCCTATAGTCTAGCCATTTCTGTGGAGTCGAGGGTGGGCGCCCAATCTCAGCAATTTGAGCAATCTGGGTGATATCAGTCCCTGAAAGAAGTTGTCTCAAAGCCCGTGGGAGAATGTGTGCATTTCCACATCCAGACCAGGCATCAGTGCCTAATCCTACCTATTCGCCATTGCCAATACTCCACGCCAAGCCATCCTTGATAATACTTAAAGATTTGGTAATGGCCTTACAGATGATGGATGCATCGGGTAATGTCTGACAGGGTCTACGTATCCATTCGATTATTGATAGGGGATGAATGTACTTGAAGTAGACCACCTCTTTCCATTGACTCTCAAACTTGATAATTTGCCAACCCGTCTTGGCCGCTAGAGCCTTTGCAAAATTTTGGAGATCCTTTATTCCCCACCCACCCCATTTTTTTGGTTTTCCAATCCTGTCCCAATGAACCCAAGCGAAAGTCTGCCCCATGTTTTGTCCCCGCCATAGGAATCTACAACAAATCTGTTGAATCTTGTTGAGAATACCTTTAGGAATCAAGGCAAGAGTCATCCAGTAAACTGGAATGGCCTCCAGCACTGATTTTATCAAGGTAAGCTAGCCAGCTCTGGAAAGCCATCACTACTGCCAGATGTTTATGCGGCTTTCGGTTTTTGCAATAAGCTAAGACCAATCAGCGATGCGGTAACCATTTGGCTTCAGCCTGAACCCAAGATATTTGAGGCATGTTTCTAGCTCTTGTCTAACGAATGCAAAAATGTTGTAATGCATACCTTTCCTCATTTTGTAGGCATGACACAAAAATGATGGAGGATTTGTCATAATTTGGCTCCATAACTGTAGCTTTACAAAACAGTGATGGAATGTTCTTGATGCAAGAGGAATCATAGAATGAACCATTTAAAAATATAAGAACATCCTTTACAAATAATAGATGAGAGAGAGATGTCATGTCGGATATAAAGACCCCCCTAGAGCTCTAGCAAAGCGAGCATTTTTTAACAATCTACTTATTAAACGCTCCATGATCAAAAGAAAAATCAAGGGGGATAGGGGGCATCCTTGTTTGAGCACACGTTCAGCATGGAAAAAACCAGATGCAGCCCCATTGATAAGAATACTATAGGATGCGAAAGAGAAACAACACATGATCCAGTTAATGAAGGAATGAGGGAAACCGATATGAGTGAGAATGAGTTGCAGATAGGACCAACTAGCTCGATCAAAAGCTTTGGAAAGATCGATCTTAAGGATAATGGACTTTTTGTTCTGTTTTTTGATCGAGTGGAGGCCTTCCTGAGCGGTCCCAATGGCTTCATGGATCTGACGGTGGCTGAGGAAAGCAAACTACTCCTTGGAAATCATCCTGGATAAGAAAGGTTTTACACGAATGGCAATAATTTTGGATATAATTTTGTAGATACAGTTGCAGAGGGAGATGGGTCGATAGTCATCAAAAGTAAGGGGCTTATCAACTTTTGGGATGAGGGCCAGGAAGGTCGAGTTAAACCCCTCATACATCCTGCCTGAAGTTTTGCATTCCTCAATGGCCAAGAGAAGATCAGGCCCTATGAGCTCAATAAAAGTGTTGTAGAATTCCATGGGCCACCCGTCTGGCCCCGGGCTTTTGTCCCTATTGAAACATTTCAGAGCTGCTTCCATTTCCCCCATTGAAACAGGCTCGTTTAAAGCCTCCACTTCTTCCTCCTCAACAAATCTAGGGAGAACCTCAGCAATGTGGAGGATCTTAAGGAGTGTGGCACCCCTAGGTGCCTTGAAAATATGAGAAAAATGATGCATTCCCATATCAGCAAGCTAATTGAAAGTACTAGCCTCCCTGCCCCATTGATCTCGCAGTGCCCAAATGGTATTAATACACTTCCTCCCCCCGAAAAAATATTTAATTATATTAATATTACAAAAATAATGATACAGTTTAAAAAATTTAATTAGTTTTAATTTGTTGAGTAATTATAATGTACTTAAAAACAATAGCAAAATTAATATAGCAAAATATTTAATAGGTATTAACACAAAAATGGTTTATTTATATTAATATTTTTAAAATATAGAATATTTTCTTTTTTGAAAGGAAAACTGAAAGATATTTATATTAAATTAGATGTAGTAAAAAACATATAACTTGATTGTTACCAAAAGGTTCCAATTCAATACTATAGTTTTTAAGTGGTTTTCAAAAATATATAAAGGAAAGAAAATAGATATTCTAGTATGAAACTACATAATCCCTATAAAGATGCCTAACATGACGATAACAAAACACTGCATAAAATAGACCTGTAAGAGGTTGAAACACATTATGCTTAATTGCCATAATGGATATTCCCTAAAACATGAGTGTTCAAGTTTGGAATGAGATAGTCAACTGAAATAATTGGCATCGCTTATGATTGGCTTCAGGGAGAGTTGCTTTGCATATCCACTAGATGTTTATTTTCAGTGTCCTCTTGTTGGGTACATCATCTTGAAGTTGTTGAATCGCATAACAATGTTATACTAGGATCTTCAAAGAGGTTTCTACTTGGATTGTCAAAGTTGGAGAATTAGATCTGGAGTTTACATAGTGATGAGTGGGGCTCCTCGAAGTCCCTTGTGAGCTATTAAAGGGTATACTTGAGCGCAAAGTGTTTTCCCTTCTCCATGGACCCAGTCGAGAGGGAACACAACCAACCTAGATTAAGTGCCAAATCAAGAGAAAACAAAGGGTGAGAGGGAGAAAAGGAAGGTTGTAAAAATATGCAGATATGGTAGAGTTATAGGTAGAGGGTTGCCATAAAGGCAATCCATAATTACCCATCCCATCACCATTAAACCCCACACTAAGTAATGATGAGAAGGATGGACCCGAAAATCCCACAACATAGGTGAAATTCCACCTCGGCGCTAGGAGGAGTGAGGGAGACAATTATAACCAAGGCCCGTGATAAAGAAGATAATGCCAAGCATAGGTGGATGCATTACGAGTCAACAAGGAGTGTGATGTGGTGATGATGTAATATGGCGATGGGACATGAGGATAATTAGAGAGGGTTATTCATGGAATAAAGAAAGTGGAACCATGACCATTGATAAAAATATCCCCTATTTTACCTCAAAATGCAAGGTTGGCTTGACGGTCAACGAAGGACTTGTTAATATTAATAGAGGACATGAAACAAGGAAATAAATGAGGGACAAGAGAGAAAATACAGTGGAGGATCAAGGATAATATGCCATCAAACGAACCCCAAAGTGAGTGAGATGGGACGTGATTAAGGCGCAACCACCTCACATAATCAACGTAGATAACATGTAGCCCATCCTTGATTAATCTCCACCATATGGAAAACTCTCAAAATTTATTGCTTGAGGTGGTTTTGTTAATGTTTCATCTAGTTCATTTGATGTTTATGCCTCTTGTATGAAGGCCTAGACAAATGATGATGGTTGTGACTCCCTCTCCATCATTTCAAAAGTGAGCCTATTGCATGGCACTCACTGGCCCGCGTATCCATTGTAGTATGTTTCTATATTAGCTTGGAAAAATGTGGAATTAGATGATTTTTTTCCCACCCATTGTCGTTTCCTTCTGAACTCCCTCAATCATGTTGTCTTTCCTATGAGCTCTCTCTGCCTAGCTTCCCCCTAGGTGAGGAGAAGCAATTTCTCCAAGCTATTTTATTCTACATGCTCCTTGTTCTGCTAGAATTTTTACCAAGGGGTCTTGGGCTCTCGTGTTAAAAACACTCCACTATGGTGCGTTAAAGGGCTAGGTTCCATAAGGGTAGTAACAATCATAGTGAGTAGGCAAGGTTTCACGCTCATTCATGGGTTGAAGCCTCGAATTGAGCTTTTTGTAGAGCAAATTTTGGCCCTAAACGAAGAGGAAATTTAAGAGTTAGAAGAGGCTACGACTATTAAATGCACCAATATCTTAGATCAGAGGTTGTGGTAGAAAGTTTTTACTAGGTTCCTAACCCGAGACCTTGATTTGGATTTATGAAGGAACAAAATGAAATACAGATAAAACAAAAACATGAAGCTACAACGAGAAAAAAACTTCAATTCATTAATAACAAAGTACTGGAAATTGTTTACATGCATAATGGAAATACATTAGCTAAGGCAATGGTAACTTATCTATTAGAAGATATGTGGTGGCTACATGCCTTTTGAACTATGTTACAATGAGGCTCGCATGCCTATTTATTATTGAGAAACAATGGAAAACCCTAAACATCCAAAAACCTAACCCTAAGAGATGAAGTGCCAAAAGTTTGTGGGCCCCGTTGGGGTAAATTGGTACATCAACTTCCCAAGGTCGTAAGTTTGGCATACGATCTTTGTTTGACATGTATGATACCTCGTTAGAAAAATTTATCCGAGGACTTGTTGTAGTGGCTACAACCACCCTCCAAAATTTTGCCATAGCTTCATTTCAAATCCTCCCAACCAGCCATTCTCAGCAACATGTCTTGCACTGTCAAGTACATGAGTTTCAGTGGTCTTCTAGCAGCTTTCCAGCCTGTGCATGATAACTTGATTGACTCCCCTCACAGGTTTCTTCTTCGAACTTGGTCCAATTGTTGGTTGAGAAACTCCCTCAAGAGATTATGCAATTCTGGAGGGGAACCAGCCTTCCCTCCAAAAATTGTGCAATCCTTACTGGAAGCCTACTGGGCTCAAAAACTGCGCAATCCTGTCGGTCAACCTTCCCAGTGAAAACTACGCAATCTAGCTCAGCAGGACTGCTCAGCCCAGAAATTGCACAATTCTTGGTAGCAGTCAACTGCTCCTCCCAGAAATTACACAATCCCTCTAGGCAGTCAACCCAGCTTCCTCCCAGAAACTGCACAAAATTTCTCCTCAGTCAATCAAGTTGTTGCATGTGCCTTCAGGTTGACCGGTTCCACCCGAGACCGAGAAAACTTGAACTGCATGCATGGGTTGCTTTTTCCTGAAACAACCAAAAGCAACATGCGAAAAGCATCCCTAGATTTTAGGGATCTATTTTTAGCAGTTGGAGGTTACATGAAAATATCGTTTTAGAAACTTTCCTCCAAGTGTCACTTTTTCCTAGATTTGTGGCATGCGCATCATGAACCTCAAACTTATTTATTCGATGCTTCAGAGCTCATTCTTCACATCGATCTTAGAGCTCTGACATCCCACAGCACATCCAGGAGTCTTTGACACATCCAGCTCAGCTATTTCTGGGTAAGTCCGCTTTACTTCACTTTTGGAGCATTTCTGTCATTTTTGGTGTTTTGGCTTATGTGAGTGTTGTCTGCTTGATTTTTGTGAATGCTTCCTATTGTTTACATGCATATTAGCTTGTACTAGCACCGTTTCAATTTTCGTTAGCATCTCATTATTGTCGCATGCATGACATTGTTTTGCACGAACGGTCACTGATTCGACGACTTGTCTCACACACATGCATGTTGTTTTGTTTTATGAATCTTGCATTCATTGTTTTCATGCATGATCATTCACCTCTGCTTACACTCAGCATTGCCATGCATTCACGCCTACATTTTCTTTCAATTTCCCGTCGGTCGGTCTGGGCAACCTTGGCCCAGACTCTGCCTCACCAAGACAACATTGGGCAATTCTGAGAGGGAAGGCATAATGTGCAATTCTGGCCAGTGACTACCCTCTAGTCTTGCCTTGCGCAATTATGAGAGGCAGTGAATGTTGGCCCATAAAATTGCTCAATGCAGTCCTTGGGCCTGCAACACTTGCCAGCTGAAATTGTGCATTGTGTAATCCCAGCACCCAACAGGCCAGTCTGGATTGTGCTTTGCACAATTAGCAGCCAACCATCCTCCAGATAGTCCGGACTGCCTTTTAGACAATTTTGACAACCAGTATCCCAGTGAAAATTACGCAATCCTTTCCAGTCAATCCCCAGGTATGTCGCATGTCATCCATCGAGTTTGCTTTGTTTTTAGCTGACAGATTTCTTGCCATGCATGTTGCCATGTCTCCAGATATAGCAGGTGTTTTTTCATCTCTCAGTAGTTCAGGATCAATGGCCTCCAAGAGAGCAAGTTCAAAGGACACCAACGAAAGCGCAACTGGAGCAGCAGTTGAGCGAGTGTCTACAAGTTTGCCAACCTATGAAGGCACCAAGCCGATTGTAGACAAAGACATCAAGCTGAAATGGAAAGAGGTCAATGATGCATTCTTAGGAACATTTGGGGAAGATATCGAAGACCACCAAGTCTATGTCAACATTCACAAGTCCAGCTTGTACCAAATTGCATGCAGGTATCCCGCGTTCCCATGTGCGAACATGATACATTGGATCGTCTAGCACACTGATCCTACGATGATGACATTGAGCAATGTCAGCGGGACTGAGATTGATACCTTCAGGGCACAATATTTTCAGTAGATGTATCATTTGTCGAAGCCAGTGATCACCATGGAGACACCCTTCAACATACCCAGCAACAATGCCAACTTCAGGAATATCTTGAAGAACTCAGTAAAGGAGCCAACCAAATTCAGGATGACACCCAACCAGATCTACAAGATGAAGATACTGCGGAAGGCGTATCAATACTTGGTCATCTTTGCATTATGCTTGTATGGCTAAGAGAGCACGAAGACTTTCGTGTTGGACCAACTGGCCAGTGAAGGCAAAGCTTGCAACTGGTCCGACATATTGGCTCACAAGCTAAAGGAAAAGGTCACAAGAGCTCGACAACCGCCCAAAGGTCAACAAGCAGAAATATACATGTCCGCCTACATCTTGGATGCAATCTGTGCCCGTCAGGAATTCCTAGGCATGAAGTGGGCATGGACATCGACGGAAACCTCTATCAACACTTATTGTAAATTATTTTCTAAATGCAGCTTAAGAGGAGTTATCACACAACTGTTAGATCATTGTCACCCCGGTGTATAAGATGATATTTGAGCAGGATCCACCTTGCATGTCGAAGGCAGCAATGGAGGCACTGATCGATATAGCGAATTGATATGCCTCAACATCTGACACCTTCATATAGATGTACAACACGGAGAAGCCTCCACATGTTTTTCCAAAGTTTGCCATGGACCACATCTCGACAGCACTGTCAACTAGGCTACACCGGAAGAAGAAGGCACCTTGGCCCACTCTTTTGTTGCGGATTGGGTTGTACGAGATACAAAACCTCAAGCATGCATATGTTGTAACAAAGGAGATCAAGAAATATCGTTTCGACGTCCGAAGCTTCAATCCGTATGACCCGCATTGTATCGTGAAAGATCACTGCGAGAGAGTACAGTTTCAGTGGATCCACGGGGCATGTCATTGGGCGGAGGAAGACCCATGGAGATATTGTTACATCTTCTCCAGGCCCAATGAGTCGATCAGCATCGTTGTGGAATCGTTAATAAAGCAGCGTGAAGTAGCATCTAGAAGAGCACCACCAGCAGCAGCAGCATAGGTAAACATACCAACGCACGAAAAAGGTAAGAGGAAGATCGTCGACAGCACGGAGGCATAAGAAAGTTGCAAGTTTAGATCAGACACACTTGTGCAGAAAGTAGCTTTGGCAATAGAGGTGAAGGGGAAAAAACGCAATAAGAGGAACACATAAAGGCAGAGAGACAAACAGAGAATGGAGGAAACATAGAAGGAGTTGCATGAGTTGAAGGAGCAACTCTGAAAGGAACAGGATCTGCGCAGACAACAGAAGGAAGCGCAACAAGAACAGGTACAATAGGGGGCACAACATGTACAGACAAATGAAACTATGCCCGTATAGGAGTTAGACTCATCCGAACAACTGGAACCAAGCAAACAGGGTGAGCAGTCGCAGGAGCAGGACTTCGCTCAAGATATTGAACAAGCAGTTGAACAGATGGATATGAATATGGAGCAGCAAGAGTTAGAGCAAGATATCGACCTCATGCCTTACCACTAGGAGGTCGACCTAGCAGCTTCACCAAATCCAGAAGCATAGCAAGTCCCAAGCAACCAAGGAGACACCGAGATCCTTGGAGACAATCCGGAAGGAGAGATGCACAACATATCATTTGACAAGTCACAGCATAGAGTTGTGCAATCTCGCAGAGTGTCTACTCCAGATGACAACACATCTCATGCGCAATTTGAGGAACGAGTGATCCTGTCTGGCATGCACAAACATCCAGCAGCATTGGCTAATGCTACCATAGCATAAGCCAAAGCCACTAGCTTGAGTGTTCGCTTCCTGATAGCTGAGAACGAGTGAATGGCTAAGGAGTTACAGACGGCCAAGCAAGGAGGAGAACTAGTTACAGCATCCGCCTGAGCAGAGTTGAAGAGGGAAATACTAGATGAAGTATTGTCCCTTGAGGCAATCACGCGGGTGTTGTATTCCAAGTTTGGTACCATGCATAAGGCAGTTGTCCATATCAACGGTTGGCAACAGTGATGTGCTAGAAGAGCACGTATCTTGTCAAACGTGCATACTGTTGTTGACTACATGAAAACATGGACAATGAGTTACAAGGGAGCCCCATTACACTTGCCCAAGATAATGAAGCCCAGAGCGGTCAAGCTGAAGGCACGCATTTGGAGTCAGATCCAGAACTATGAAGAGCTCCTGCAGCGCATCACTAGTTTGCAGGCTTCCCATGCATGGGTATTCAGGAGTATAGATGATGTTGAGCACGCACATCCAATCCCATTTATTGGGACACTCACCGAGGCAAAGACGAAGGCACAAGTACGACTGGAGCTTGACTCGTACTTTAACGAGTTGATGTGCATAGACACCAGTGCAGATACCATGCATCAGTATGTCGCTGGTCCGACCGCACTCAAGACAATGATGTGCATGTTATCATATGAGTTAGACAGACGAGCTAGAGCAGTGTACCCGGATGCTACAAAGGCAAGAGTTAGTTTCCAGAAAGATGTCACCATAGAGTACACAAACACCATCCCGGACTACCGAGCTTGTCATCAATTCGCTACTGTCAACCACCATGAGGATGTCGAAGAGTTGGTCTTCCCACAGTTGTCTGAGTCATAGTGATGTCTTGCATGGATTGCTCAAGCCTATTTTGTCTCACATGGGTACATGTGCAAATTGTATGTAACGTCTTGTCAATTGGAAGTTCAAGTGTCGATAGTTGGATGTAACTGTCATAGAGTAGATGAAGAGTCATGGGGATAGATGAACAGTCACAAAGGGGAATGTCAAGGGCCACCCAACCCTTTGCTATATATATTCCCTCATAACTCATTGTAGAGGCTTTTGGTCAGCCAAGATTCCGATAGGAGTATCTTAGAGAAAGCTTGGAGAGTATTGTAATGAGCCTTGGCTTCTCCACTGTGCAGAGCTAGTATATCTCTTTGGAGGAGCAAGCAGCAGTGACTGTAACGTTCCGCCGTCGAAACTAGTAGTCGGTCATGGTTGTATTTTATGATTGGAACTTTCACTTCTTAATAAAACAGAGCCAGTACATTTCATGCATATGTCTATTATATTTCAGTTATCTTGTTTACTCTAAATGATATATGTATATGTTTGCTTATGCATGCATGTGTAGCTATTTTCTGTATATGTATGTATGAATTTCACTGAAATGTGTTGTTGGTTTAACCATCACTTTGGATTGCTAGCTTACTTGCCTTTCAGTTTGTGATGCATCTTTGCTCGTGTGTTCCCTTCTTAACTCTGTGCATTCATAGGTTTCCAAGGGGCGCACTCACCTCACCCTCCATGTGTTAGAACCGCTCATGCACCTTCCTTGACTTGCCCCATATGTCACACCCTTGCTACCAACAGGGATACCTTACTTGCCTCTGCGTGCAACCGCAGTCAAGGTGATACCGTACGACCCACTGCTGGGACTCCTACACCAAATGGTCTTAGTTATAGTTGGGACTTCTTACTAGGGAGATCCCATAATATGTTGGAGGGTCCAACACCATAAACATTTATGACGCTAGAAGGAGGGCCAGATGACTAGTTGTGTCCTCTCATCCTATTTTGAACCTTTTCACATTTATCATGGATTCTTTTGGTGGGCACCAGTATTGTAGCAATAATGATGCAACTCTTGGAACTCCCTTCTTTAATTTTATCAACCCGGTAGTTCGTAACAAACTTGGAAGCGACGGTGCTGTATGCACAAGTACTAGCTCTTGCTGCAGCTGTCACTTGGTCAGCTGGCACAAGTCCGCTAGGAGCATAAGCCAACTTCTATGAGCTCTGAGAAGAAGCTTTTTAACTAATGGACGAAAGCTAACTCAAAGAAGGTTGATCTACTTGCAGAAAGAAACTAGAAAGCTGAAAGGAAACGTAAACCCTAGCAAACCCTAATTTTACCAGCTAGCCCTACTGATGCAAGAAAGAGGATGCAAGCTACTGAAAGAGATGCCATTGACTTCTAGGAAGGTAAAATACATGTGTCTAAGCTACTTCTACAGTAACATCTGAAAAAAAAAAAAAAAAAAAAAAACATCTTTTTGTATTTTTGAATAAGTTGCCAGAATTATCATGCATGCGATTTAACTGTTTTTGATTGTGCAGAGGTGGATTGGCGAGAGGAAATGCTTGGAGGAGGTCGGGAAGGTTCAGAGAGGGCCTAAGGGGTCCCTAACACCCTTCCAGAGAGTTTCACAGAGTTTGGCTATCAAGAAACCTCATTCGTGAGCTTCTACAGGAAGTCTGCAGGGGTTCTACAGGATGTCTGTAACTTTTCTACAGGATGTTCAGAAATCGGATTTTGGAGGATGGATGGAGGAATAAAGATGAAGGAGTGGGTATGGAGGTGAGATAGGGGTGTGAGGAGGTCCAGGACTTGGTGAATGAGGCTGAAGAGTGGCTAAGGCGATTGGGTTGGTTCAAAGATAAGAGAAGCAATGTTGTGTGAGAGTATAGGAACTAGGGCAGAGTGAGGTAACGTGGCAATGGTAAGGCAAGGATCTGAAGTAGAGGGTGGAGCAGGTAGGTTGGATGGAGTACGGGCAGATAAAGAAGGATAACAGGTGCTCTGCAAGTTGTTTTTCAAACGAAACAAACAAGGATTTGGAAAATCAAAGACCTAGTTACGTTAGTCTATTTTGACCTAGATAACAGCAAAGAAATGGAACAGAAGTTTATTTGCACTGAAATCAGATGAAATAACTATGCAACTAAGCAATCAAGACTCTGAACATGTAACCAACTTCTGCAAATAAAAATCGAACACTAATGATTGCATGGCAAAGCAAAGTCAGTGTTTTTGTGGCCAGCAAAGTCACCTTTGTCCCAGCTCATGATCCCACTTAGGGAGAGGTGAGATCAGAGGTGCTTGATGGCCTTTTTCTGAAGATCTTCCCTGTTAAGAACCTATCAAATCAATCTGAATATGAAAAGCTATTTTAATCATAAAAAACAACCTAAATAACAAAACAAGATTTAAATCTAAATAGCAGATTTTATTCTAAGAATGCATCAAAGACACAAGAAAGTAAACAAAGGAGGTACTGGGCACTTGAGATGGGCCCAACCCCAAGAGCTACAGCCTCCTAAGAGAGATTTAGAGCTGGTGCAAAGCTGGATTCATCTTTATTAAGCAAGAAATAATAGTTACATCAAAAACTCTCCACAAGGGAAAAGCTTACAAATGTGCTGAAATGCAGAGCTAAACTAGTGCCTAAAAAATGACTAAAAATCGAACTAAAAACTAGCTAACTTCTGCCTACAAAGTGACTAACTGAAATGAGGCCCTAAGCCCTCTTATTTATAAAAATTGGTGACCCCAACAACCCTCCTAAACTTTAGGAACTCGGCTGCCAAAACTTGTAGTTAACAACACTTTTACTAGCACTTGCTCGGCTGCCCTTGTGATAATTGATTTGGTGGCCCTTGAACTCCGAGCTGATGGTGGAGAATTCGAGGTAAGGGCCCATAAATGAAGGGGACATCTTCCTACAAATCCTCTCCCTTGTTCTCCCACGAATTTGGCTGCCAAGTGCTCATTAAAACCTTTGATTTTGTCTCCAAATTGACCAAAAAGACCACACAAAGCACACATTAGACTTGTTGGCATAATGACTAACCCAATTCACTCTATTAGCATAAATATAATAAAAAACATGCAATAAACTAATGAGACTGGTGGATTAAGTAGAATTAGGAGGTTGAATGAGCCCATATAATTATCCATTTTTGGGGCTCGTCATCACTCCCCTACTGAAAGTGTTGCTCATCCTATGAGCAACTAATCTATCTCCTCATCTTTGATGGCCCTGGTGGCCTCCCTGTCATGCCAAGATTCTGAAGTGATGTCCTCTTCTCGGTCATGAAACCATGCTTTTCTCTCTGCTTCTTCCCACTGCCTGTGCTCCTTTTCCTAGAGAATTCTCAGCTTCTTGTAGAACTGTCTCAGCATCCTGTAGAGAGGCCTTTGTGTCCAACATTTTCATTCTTTCTCTGCAGGTGGATGTCTTCGGGCTTCCCCGTTCATATGTGATGGATGCCTTTGAGGGAGACCTCTCCTTTTGTGTAGTTGGGGTGTCTACCATTGTAATTGACTCTTTTGACTGAGGCCGGGGTCTGCCAGTCTTAATCCTCACACTCCTTCTTGCCTTAAAATACAGGGGAGGCTCCCTCTTTCGCTTTTCCTTCTGCTTGGGAGATGTGCTTAGGGTGGCCAGCATAGCTGCTACCTCCCTATCTAGAATTTCCGGTGATTTTTCCCTCTGTTGCTCTGTCTTCAGACTTCCTGTAGAAAGTCCTGCGCTAACTGTTTTCTGTCTTCCTGTAGAAGCAATTTTCTGGCTTCCTGTAGAAACAGTTTTCACTGTTTTGGCCTGTTTGACTGGGGGTGTCTTCTTCTTCAATTTTGTTGTGGTTTCCTTAGATGTGCCCTCACTTGCTTGGACTTTTTCAGTCCTTTCTGCCCTGATTTGCAACCATTTCTCCCTTGGCATTTGTGCCTTTATTCCACCCACAGTTTTGGGCTCAGCAGCTTGGGCTTTTCCTCGTTTCTTTTCTTGTTCTCTCTGTGGTGGTTTGTCCTAGGTTTCCCGCAATTTCCTAGAATCTGAGGGTTCCTTTCTGATAAACCCTCCTGGCATGATGAAAATGCTCTGTTTTGGCTTGTGCTCTGATCAAAAGGGGAATTTTGTGTATGGTTTCCTCCCCAGAACTTGGAAGACAGTATCCCTCAGGTGTTTATATTTCACTTTGCACCAAATCCCTGGTTAGAATGTTGTTGCTGCCCAAAACTCGACTGTCAAAAGGGAATTAGGCTCTCACAAACAGAGTACAGAGCTTGATTTTTATCCCCAACCACATAAAAGTCACATTTTTTTAATGCACAGGTTAGCCCTTACAGTGGTTTATCGTGTCTTATAGGAAGAATTTGTCAACAGAAACCATGGAGGAGAATGTGACGCGGAACCAACTGGAAAAACTCCGTGTATCACACAGGCGAACTACTATTCTTGGCCCACAGGCAGATTTGCTTCTAATTCTCCTACTCCAGACAGTTTAATTCACCGCCTTTCGAAATATCATGCATGAGAATGGTGTTTTTCGAGCCTACCTCTTTCGGGACTCCCAATTTGTCGAAGAAAAATCCAGGCTTTTCTGCTCTGGAAGGCTTTGCTCTACTTTCCTGTAGAATGTCTTACTGTAGAACACTGGCCGGCTTCTGTAGGATGTCTTTTCGCCTCTGAACGATCTTGGTATGCGGGAGAATTTTGAACAGGCTGAAAAACTTGGCGAAGGACGTCGGTTTAACAGAATTCAGAGGCAGAGGACGCGTACTTCGGCCGAAGAGGTTTGCAAGTGTAAATGAACAACAGTTAACGTGAGTCTTCAGCCGAGCATTTTGAATTACGGCGCAATTCGTGGCGAGGGGATGAGGTGGCAAAATGTGTGTTGTCTTTATTCGAACTACAGTGATGTTATGAACTGTATGTTCTCTTCTATCTATTAATCATTTGATATCCTGTGCACTGGAGTTCAACACGTCTACCACTCCCTGTGTTTTCCAAATTTCACGTGAATGACTATACACATATGCTGCATGATTTTTGCCTGAGCGCTAGAGAACTGGATGAGGGTGGCCAGTTAGCTGGCCACCGATTTTTTTAATCACAACCATCTCATTACTCATGCAGTTTTCAAATTACATTCATGCAATCAGAGGAACGAGTTTAGTCACGTACCTGGAAGTCAAATGGTTGCTATGAGGTGCTTTTTACTCCTGCATGCATTTGTTTCGGTGGTTGCATGATGGCTTGGCTGCTGATTCATGGTTGTTTTCTTGTGCAGGTATCCCCTGGTCGGATCCACACTGCAGGAGCTGGCTTCCACGTTCAGATCTGCACCCTCAAGCTGCTGATGTTGATTTTCCACAGGACAGAAACTTGTTTTCGCCATTGCTCCCGAACGATAGATTAGATCGATCTGAAACTTGCTGAGCATGTTCCTATCATCATGATGCACCTCCCATAGCAAAATTGCGATCAATGGATGCACAGATTTCGAGAAAAACGGAAAATGGCTGAAGATTACAGAGATCAATTTCTCGGAAACCGTGCATCAGAATCGGCTGAAACTACTTGGGTAGGCTACTATCACCCATGTGCATCTCCCCATGAAATAGGTTTTGAAACCGATGCACGGATATGGGGAAAATTCAAAAATGGCTGAAGGTGATGGAGGCTAATTTCTTGGAAACCGTGCACCAAAATTGGCTGAGACTGCTCAGCCATGTTGCCATCATCCCTGTACAACTCCCTGTAAAACAGTTTTGTAAATGGATGCACGGTTTTCAAGTTATGGAAAAAACAAATATCAACACTAGGTATTTTTGCTTCAAGGCATTCTGCAGTTTTGTTGCATGGTAAGAAAAATGAGCTTGGGCTATAATGCAGACTTGGAATTCATTGATGCAGAGTCTAGATGGAACTTGGACAGGTAGAGCGTGCGAGACTTCGTTGCTTAACTTGTCACTTAAGAATTCTTGCTGTCAATCTGAGGCAAACAGGGTTTCTTGTATGACTGTGCAGGAACACATAACCAGGTGGGTGCAATGGAGGTGGAAAGAGATGGAACAGGGCGCCACATGGTGTTGGATTGCATAAAGGTGTGTATGTAGGCCTAACAAACTGATCCCAACCATCAGATTCCCTTTCAAAATTGAATTTGGCTCGTCCGAAGGTTCTACAGGATGTTTCCTGTAGAAATTCAAAACTTCTTGTAGAAACGCCTGGAACTTCTTGTAGAAAGCCCAGAACTTCCTGTAGAAAGCCTAATCTTGACCTGAATGTGACCAAATCCTAGGAGAGGTGAGTGGCCATGGAGGGAGTGTCCGAAGGGATGTCCTGGAGCCTGGTACGGACTTCTTTCCTCGTTTTGCGTGCCCCTCTTTTCTTGCAAAGTATTCACTGCAACCTGCAATTTTTCACAGAGATTAGTCCTGCTTTCTTTTTTCTTTTTCTTTTTTTTCTTTTTTCTTTTTTTCTTTTTTTTTTGAAAACAACTAGGGTGCCTCATGGAGGTTTTCACCCTAATTGCCTGCCCTGGGCACCTCCAAGGGAGGTTTTCACCCAAGGATCTTATTCTCTTTTTATTTCCTCTTCTTTCCAACCCATTGACCGCCTCATGGAGGTTTTCGATCAGTGAGCCAATTTGAGGCGCCTCCGAGGAGGTTTTCACCTTAGATTTTTATTTTTCTCTTATTTTCGTTTTTTTCTTTTTTTCTTTTTTTTTCCTACCCTACCCTACTTGAAAAACAAAATCATTTTCAAGTGTAAAAATACTTCCAATGGAGCCATGTGCACATCGAGATTAGAGACAAAATGATGTGGAGGCTTGAAATGCATGCTTTGACAGCGATCCGGATTTCAGAGACCAAATGATCTGACTTTGAAGGGATCAAACATAGCTGAGGAAGAGAGTACCGCTGCAACTTAGTGACGATCTGAAACCATATCCCAATATACCTCTGATATCCTTGGTCCTTTTGCTGATTGGATCATGTTTCATGCCACCTTCTATCATGACTTTCTCATCTTCCTCTGTTTGCTGATCTTTCTCTTGAATACGTGGAAGATTTGATGGTAACCATGAGGGAGCTTTCTTGATCTCTGATTCTGATCTCTTCTCTTCATCAAGAGCAGCCCATGATTCTTTGATCCTTTCTTTTGAATCTTCTTTTGCCTTTGGTCCTTCAATGTTGTCAATATAATCTCTGTTTTTCAATACTCTTCCTTAGCTATGGTGAAGATCATCGAGCTCAAGAGGAGTCATTTGGACATGTTGTGCCTCAGCATTGTAATTGGATTGAGCTACTCCATTGTATGGTTTTGGGAATGGTGGTACGGGTAGTTGAGTGGGGGTGTATTTTTGAGATGGATGTGGATGGGATTGTGGTTGGGCAGGCATTTGGGGCTGCCTTGGTGGAGGAGGAGGCGATGGTTGCGGTTGAGCAGGTGGTGGAGGCAAAAGAGTGGGAGGAGAGTTGTACTGGGGCCTCCACCTTTGATGAGGTGCATTCCACTGAGGCTGTGGCTAAGCATAAATGTGAAATGAATGAGCAATTGGTTGGGAAAAATATGGAGATGGATCTGACCAAGGAGGGGTGTGGACCAGGAAGGATGAGCAGGGGGACCCCAAGAAGGCATGGAAGTGGTTGGATAGAGGTCGTAATAGGTCTGGGATGTCCCTTGCATTCCCTCCTGGTAGGGTATGGGTCCATGTGGCCTCCTTTGGTTCATATAATAGAGTGATTCAGTGGCTCCTTTGGCTCTCTGATATGTAGCTTTAAGTCCAGGCAAGGAAGGGCACTGATTCGTAGGATGGTATTCTTCACAGACGAAACACACTTCCAGGGAGTGTATTGGACATTCGTTCCTAGGATGCTTTCTACTGCACCTAGGACAAAAGATGTCCAAAACCCTCTTGGCTTTCTCTTGCTTCCTTTGGATCTGCAAGGTATCCAGTTGCATGGCAAGAAACTGCCTCATATCACTCTTGAAATCTTCCATCTGATTTTCAAATTCGTTTTTGGATAAGGTACTGCTCCCAACATTTCTGCTTGTAGCCATTTGCTCCAAAGGAATGTTTTCTTCTTTTTCTCCCCTAGAGGTTCTTCAAATATGTCTTGTTGTCCACCTAAGGGTTCTTCTTAATCACAGCCATCGAAGAAGAGAGAAGGTTGGCTGTGTGAAGCAGTGGGGGGTGTTGTGCAAACATTTTTCTGACTTATCTCTACTCCTACAAGGCATGAAAGGAAATCTTTTTGGTTGATTTTTGCTTTTTATTTTGCTGCTTGTACCTGCAAAAACTAAAATAGATTGAACTGCAACTAACTATCTTGCTGAAATGAACATGCGGAATTGAAATGAAAGCAGGAAAGGACTAATCTATTTTGCTCAAATGAAATTGCAGGAATGAAATGCTAGTCTACGCTTGCAAAATTGAAATGCTAATCTACGCTTGCAGAATTGAAATTGCGGAATTGAAATGCTAATTTACGCTTGTAGAATTGAAATTGCGGAATCGAAATGCTAATCTATGAAAGCAAGAAATATCTACTCTACTTTTGCGGAAATGAAATGAAATAAACTACTTAGCAGAAAGTTGTAGTGGAAAATAGAAGAAAAGCAACAATCACCAATACTCTGACGCTTCCCCGGCAACGGCGCCAAAAAGAGTGGTGGGCCCTAGTATTGTAGCAATAATGCTGCAACTATTTGAACTCCCTTCTTTAATTTTATCAACCGGGTAGTTCGTAACAAACTTGGAAGCGACGGTGCTGTATGCACAAGTACTAGCTCTTGCCGTAGTTGTCACTTGGTCAGCTGGCACAAGTCCGCTAGGAGCTTAAGCCAACTTCTATGAGCTCTGAGAAGAAGCTTTTTAACTGATGGACGAAAGCTAACTCAAAGAAGGTCGATCTACTTGCAGAAAGAAACTGGAAAGCTAAAAGGAAACGTAGACCCTAGCAAACCCTAATTTTACCAGCTAGCCCTACTGATGCAAGAAAGAGGATGCAAGCTACTGAAAGAGATGCCATTGACTTCTAGGAAGGTAAAATACATGTGTCTAAGCTACTTCTACAGTAACATCTGGAAAAAAAAAACATCTTTTTGTATTTTTGAATAAGTTGCCAGAATTATCATGCATGCGATTTCAATGTTTTTGACTGTGCAGAGGTGGATTGGCGAGAGGAAATGCTTGGAGGAGATCGGGAAGGTTCAGAGAGGGCCTAAGGGGTCCCTAACACCCTTCCAGAGAGTTTCACAGAGTTTGGCTATCAAGAAACCTCATTCGTGAGCTTCTACAGGAATTCTGCAGGGGTTCTACAAGATGTTCTGGAATTTCTACAGGATGTCTGTAACTTTTCTACAGGATGTTCAGAAATGGGATTTTGGAGGATGGATGGAGGAAGAAAGATGAATGAGTGGGTATGGAGGTGAGAAAGGGGTGTGAGGAGGTCCAAGACTTGGTGAATGAGGCTGAAGAGTGGCTAAGGCGATTGGGTTGGTTCAAAGATAAGAGAAGCAATGTCGTGTGAGAGTATAGGAACTAGGGCAGAGTGAGGTAACGTGGCAATGGTAAGGCAAGGATCTGAAGTAGAGGGTGGAGCAGGTAGGTTGGATGGAGTACGGGCAGATAAAGAAGGATAACAGGTGCTCTGCAAGTTGTTTTTCAAACGAAACAAACAAGGATTTGGAAAATCAAAGACCTAGTTACGTTAGTCTATTTTAACCTAGATAACAGCAAAGAAATGGAACAGAATTTTATTTGCACTGAAATCAGATGAAATAACTATGCAACTAAGCAATCAAGACTCTGAACATGTAACCAACTTCTGCAAATAAAAATCGAACACTAATGATTGCATGGCAAAGCAAAGTCAGTGTTTTTGTGGGCAGCAAAGTCACCTTTGTCCCAGCTCATGATCCCACTGAGGGAGAGGTGAGATCAGAGGTGCTTGATGGCCTTTTTCTGAAGATATTCCCTGTTAATAACCTATCAAATCAATCTGAACATGAAAAGCTATTTTAATCATAAAAAACAACCTAAATAACAAAACAAGATTTAAATCTAAATAGCAGATTTTATTCTAAGAATGCATCAAAGACACAAGAAAGTAAACAAAGGAGATACTGGGCACTTGAGATGCGCCCAACCCCAAGAGCTACAGCCTCCTAAGAGAGATTTAGAGCTGGTGCAAAGCTGGATTCATCTTTATTGAGCAACAAATAATAGTTACATCAAAAACTGTCCACAAGGGAAATGCTTACAAATGTGCTGAAATGCAGAGCTAAACTAGTGCCTAAAAAATGACTAAAAATCGAACTACAAACTAGCTAACTTCTGCCTACAAAGTGACTAACTAAAATGAGGCCCTAAGCCCTCTTATTTATACAAATTGATGACCCCAACAACCCTCCTAAACTTTAGGAACTCGGCTTCCAAAACTTGTAGTTAACAACACTTTTACTAGCACTTGCTCGGCTGCCCTTGTGATAATTGATTTGGTGGCCCTTGAACTCCGAGCTGATGGTGGAGAATTCGAGGTAAGGGCCCATAAATGAAGGGGACACCTTCCTACAAATACTCTCCCTTGTTCTCCCACGAATTTGGCTGCCAAGTGCTCATTAAAACCTTTGATTTTGTCGCCAAATTGACCAAAAGGACTACACAAAGCACACATTAGACTTGTTGGCATAATGACTAACCCAATTCACTCTATTAGCATAAATATAATAAAAAACATGCAATAAACTAATGAGAATGGTGGATTAAGTCGAATTAGGAGGTTGAATGAGCCCATATAATTATCCATTTTTGGGGTTCATCATCTTTTACACTCACCCCTCCACGATGTTTTTTGCATGTCGAACCTCTCAACATCATGAGGGAGTTTTTTGATCTCTTATCCAAATTCACGTATGATGGTGAAGTGAAGTGGCCTGGCCTGTGTTCTTACAAGACTTCTTTGTCATGCTTGATAAGGCAGATGAATGTTCTGATGAAGAGGCCAGCCTATTGCTTGCATACACACTTCATGAATCCCCACAACGTTGGTGTTGCAGTCTACCAGCTAACAGCGTGCACTCACTCGAGCAGTTTTGTGATCTCATTGAATCTACTTTCCATCATTTTGATCCAGAACCTCTTGATAAAAACTGTTACAACAATGGAAGGCCCTGCATGAATCGCATATGGATTTTTGGCAGCGCTTCTGTGATTTGCAGTTTGAAGCTTCGAAAAGCCAAATGAAATTTCCATATCTTTGGGAAAGATTTGAATATTGTCTTAACAAATCAGTCAATCCCAAGAAGAAGTGCGAGCCCAAGCCCCGCTCAGCATACTTTGGTGATGGAGCTACACAATCATAAACGGACACGGTCGTTGTCACAAGTGACTGTCCATCGTCCCCTCACCAAACAGCTCCTTCATCGCAGAGCGATGTGGGAGAGCATGCACACACATCTATTCAACCGTCACATCCTCCCAACATCACTCCTTTCGATTTTCGTGCAAGCTTGGTTGTGAATCCATTGGGTTATCACATGTATTTTGTAGCTCAGCCTCTGTCTTCATACTCGGATGATCCTCCGGATGACATTGTATTATGTTCTTCCATTCCCGACTCTACACTTGTTGTGAATGAGGATCAAGCCATCGACGGAGTTAGTGTTGCACAACCAACATGCGTTGTCATTTATGAAAAGTATGACTGGGAGCTTGAGCATCAATCCTCGGCAAAGGATGATTCCTTTCCATCCGAGCCTCCTCCGTTCTTTCCTGGCATCTTTGGTAAATTTTCATCCATGATTTCGCATGTGCATCTCTGTCTACGGATGCACCCATTGTTGATCATTCGCAGAACACACTAGATGTCAGTCCATCATCTGAAAATGGAGAGGATAAAGTATTCATTGAAAATCCACTTGACTTTTCATCTACTTTTGTCGAAAACATAGAGGGTGAATTTGTCCGCTTCTCATCTACCCCTTTATCATATCATGAGGATGTTGATGAAATCATTGATTTTGTTGATCGTAGCTGTCATGATCTATTTACTCCCATATTCGATCATGATGATGATTCTATCACAGTTGATTTTTCGAAGCCATCTGTTTATGATGATCTATTTGTCGATGAAGTCAAAACCCCCTAGACTGTCGAGGCACTTCAGCCTGAGCTGATGGTTATGTCAGGCCCTCGTTGTCTTGAGTTTGGTTTCACTTCCAATCAAGAAATTGTTGAAACACCCGAGGCTCCTCATCACTCATATGTATGCATTGAAGATCAATCTCACACACAGATCATGCTTCCTCCACTCAAACTACATGATCCCATCGCTCATGCATTGGAGGAATCTTACATAGAAAGCACACGTGCACGATGCAAGTTGTCTTTGTTTATTTCATTTGCTTTCATGTCATAGTCAAGAGTATGCGTATTCTTAACAGCTGCACACAGTGTCAAACAACACTATGATAAGTCCATGGATTGTATGCCATGCACTTGCACTCACTTATGTTCTGTGGACACATTTAGACTTGGAGTGTGTTTCTCTTCATTGTTATATCTTTCTTGTTTGTTGGTTCACACAGCTGTGTTGTTCACGAACCATGCCTTCACCAACATGGGTCGACCAATGCGTCGGTGGCTGCATTAGAAGTATCACTTCACGTGATCAGGCCCATGCACCATTATCTTATGAGTAGGAGTAGTGTTTACTTTTTCGTTTGTTTGCTTGCGTGGTTGTTTGCTCACTTGTTTTACATGCTTGCTTGTTTGCTTGCTTGTTTTCTTTCTCGCTTTGCTTTCGCACTTACTTCTGCTTTTGCTTTGTTTTGTGTTTGATTACTTGTTTACATTCGTAGGTTAGTCTCACATGAAATTGTGCGCGACTCTTGAAACAAGTTGGGTAGAGTGAAAGAGGACTTGTGCAGTTATCAATACTTGGTCATATGTCATCTTTCCTTTGTATGAAGAACTTGTTATCCTTAGTCCATGATATGTCGATGGAAAATATGTACTGTTTGAAGTGAAACTTGGTGAAAACACAATGCTTGGGCGCTAACTAGTGTCACCTACTCTAGTCGATTGTTTTTGGGTTAATCCTTGTCAGCTCAATGAAGTAGAGTAAGGTGAGGGGGAAAACCTTAACAAGCACGTCAAAGGTATATATAAACTACTTCTCTGAAGGAATAACCTCTTCTACTCTCAATAAGTCGAGATCCCTCTTCTGCCTCTTAAATGAATAAGTGCTATGCATACTTATGAAAAATGAAAAGTGACAAATTAATAAAAATAAAAATAAAATGAATAAGGCGAAAGAAGAGAAAGGCTTCTTGCATAGAGAGGTGATGCAAGTAACTCCACTGGGGTACTGAACCGCTCGTTGGCAGTAGAGCGATGCTTGTGTTCCTGCGTGACTCTGTCAGGGTACTGTCCAGGCCTGCTAGTAGCGGAGAAACACCAGAGATGAAACTAAAACTTTGATGACTATAACTACTTGTGCACCAATATACCCCTCATCCCCGATCAAAACAACTGTGTTGGCTTGGCTTGGAATGTGTGTCGATCGACCAAGAGCTTAGCAAATGCTACATGTTACAATCAAGTAAGTGTGGAAACCAAGACGAACTAAGAACTGAACAATACTTCAGGAGGTGTTAGACTTGCTTTTCACGAACAAGGTCCATTTAGAGAGTTGGAGTTCTACCAATGTGTTGCCAAGTGTTGTAGCGGCAACAACCACCCTCCAAAACTTTGCCTTAACTTCATTTCGGAACCTCCCTTCCAACTATCCTCAGCAGCATGTCTTGCACTGTCAAGTACATGAGCTTCAGTGGTCTTATAGCAGCTTGTCAGCTTGTGCACGATAACTTGCTTCACTCCCCTCACAGGCTGCTTCTTCGAACTTAGTCCAGCTGTTGGTTGAGTATCTCCCTCAAGAAATTGCACAATTCTGGAGGGGAACCAGCCTTCCCTCTAGAAATTGTGCAATCATGACTGGCAACCTGCTGGGCTCAGAACCTACGCAATCCTGTCAGTCAACCTTCCCAGTGAAAACTGTGCAACCTGGATCAGCAGGACTGCTCAGCCCAGAAATTTCGAAATTCTAGGAAACAGTCAGTTGCTCCTCCTAGAAATTGCACAATCCCTCTGGGCAGCCAACCCAGCTTCCTCCCAGAAACTGCACAAAATTTCTCCTCAGTTAAGCAGGCTGTTGCATGTGCCTTCGGGTTGACCGGTTCCACCCGGGACCAAGAAAACTTGACTTGCATGCATGGGCTACTTTTTCCCAAAATAGAAAAAAGCAACATGTGAAAATCATCCCTAGATTTTAGGGATCTATTTTTAGTAGCTGGAGGTTACATGCAAAGATCGTTTTAGAAACTTTCCTCCAAGTGTCGCTTTTTCCTAGATTTATGGCATGCACATCATGAGCCTCAAACTTATTTATTCGATGCTTCAGAGCTCATTCTTCACATCGATCTTGGACCTCTAACATCCCATAGCACACCTAGGAGTCTTCGACACATCTAACTCAGCTATTTCCGGGTAAGTCCACTTTACTTGTCATTTGCAGCATTTCTGTCGCTTTTTGTGTTATGGTTTGTGTGAGTGTTGTCTACTTGATTTCTGTGAGTGATTCCTATCCTTTACATGCATATTAGCTTGCACTAGCATCATTTCAATTTTTGTTAGTATCTCATTGTTGTCTCATGCATGACACTGTTTTGCACGAACAATCGTCAATTCGGCAACTTGTCTCACACACATGCATGTTGTTCTGTTTTCTTAATCTTGCATTCACTATTTTCATGCATGATCATTCACCTTTTCTTACACTCAGCATCGCCATGCATTCACACCTACATTTGCTTTCAGTTGCCCGTTGGCCGGTCTAGGCAACCTTGGCCCGGACTTTACCTCACCAAGACAACATTGCGCAATTCTGAGAGGGAAGGCTCTGCCTTCCTCCAAGAAAATGCGCAATTCTAGCCAGTGACTTCCCTCCAGTATTTCCTTGCGTAATTTTGAGAGGCAGTGACTGTTGGCCCAGAAAATTGCGCAATGCAGTCCCTTGGCCTGCAGCACTTGCCAGCTGAAATTGCGCATTGTGCAATCCAACACCCAACAGGCCAGTCTGGATTGCGCATTACGCAATTCCAGCAACCAACCAGCCGCCAAACAGTCCGGACTTCCTTTTGCATAGTTTTGATAGCCAGTGCCCTAGCCTCCCAGTGAAAATTGCAGAATCCTTGCCAGTCAATCCCTAGGAATGTAGTATGTCATCCCTCAAGTTTGCTTTGTTTTTAGCTGACAAATTTCTTGCCATGCATGTATCTATGTCTCCAGATATAGTAGGTGTTCGTTCGTCTCTCAGTAGTTCACAATCAATGGCCTCCAAGAGAGCAAGTTCAAAGGACACCGATGGAAGCGCAACTAGAGCAGCAGTTGAGCGAGTGTCTACAAGTTTGCCAATCTATGAAGACACCAAGCTGATTGTAGACAAATACATCAAGCTGAAATGGCAAGAGGTTGATGATGCATTCTCAGGCACATTTAGGGAAGATCTCGGAGACCGCTAATTCTATGTGAACATTCACAAGTCTGACTTGTACCAAATTGCATGCAGGTATCCCGTGTTCCCATGCAAGGGACATGATACATTGCATTGTCTCGCACACTGATCCTGAGACGATGGCATTGAGTAGTGTCGACAAGACTGAGATTGCTACCTTCAGGGCATAGGATTATCAGTAGATGTATCATTTGTCGAAGCTAATGATCACCATGGAGACACCCTTCAGCATACCCAACAGCAATGTCAACTCCAGGGATATCTTAAAGAACTGGGTAAAGGAGCCAGCCAAATTCAGGATGACACCCAATGAGATCTACAAGATGAAGATATTGAGGAAGGCGTATCAATACTTGGTCATCTTTGCATTACGCTTGTATGGCTAAGAGAGCATGGAGACCTTCTCACAGAGTTGGGTGATCGCGTTAGACCAATTGACCAGTGAAGGCAAAGCATGCAACTGGTCCGACATATTGGCTCACATGCTGAAGGAATAGGTCACAGGAGCTTGGCAACTGCCCAAAGGTTAACAAGCAGAAATCTACATGTCTGCCTACATCTTGGATGCAATATGTGCCCGTCAGGAGTTCCTGGGCATGAAGTGGGCATGGACATCGACGAAAACCTCTGTCAACACTTATTGTAAACTGTTTTCCGAATGCAGCTTCAGAGGAGTTATCACACAGTTGTCAGATCATTTTTTCACCCCAGTGTACAAGATGATATTTGAGCAGGATCCACCTTGCATGTTGAAGGCAGCAATGGAGGCACTGATCAATATAGCGGATTGGTATGCCTCACCGTCCGGCACCTTCATACGGATGTACAATGCGGAGAAGCCTCCGCATGTTTTGCCAAAGTTTGCCATGGAAAAGCTCGTCATGTAAGAAGTATCATACCACACCTTGGTAGGACTGTCAGCTAGGCTGTACTGGAAGAAGAAGGAACCTTGGCCCACTCTTCTATTGTGAATCGAGTTGTACGAGATACAGAACCTCAGGCATGCAGCTGTCAAAACAGAGGAGAACAAGAAACATCCTTTCGACATCTGAAGCTTCAATCTGTATGACCTGCATTTGTTTTGGGAAGTTTTAGTGTCTACGGATAAACACTTAAACCCCTAGACTAGTAGCTAAGTCTAGAACAATAGTGCAAAGCATTCTCTACCTTTTTTATAACCAATAGATTAAATAAGACAGTAAAGAAGCCTACTTGTAGCTTTCGCTTACTCCTTATCTCCCTTGACCAATTATGTCGCTCCTTTCCATACTTAATCTGCTTGAAAAGTACCTGCACACAGACAGAAGACAAAAACCAGTCAAAGCATATGATGATGATCTATTGATTAAACATAGAATGTAATCAAGTTCATTGTACACATATGAAAGCATTAATGGACAATACAAGCATATGGAAAAAGCTTTGAACACATTATTGGTAAAAGGAAGAGTTACAACCCAATTTTCTTGATTCAACATCACTCCTCCAATTCAATCCCATCCTCTCCTCATAACAAGCAAGACATTTTGACATCATTACAATACTTGAAATCAACTCAAGTCTCATACTAACAACATCTCCTTATAATTCAATGATTTCCAGCCCCTGATCACTTAGATGAGTGGTCTTTCTATAGGTGAATGAAGGAAGTTATGCCATAAATGGTGATAATGAATGCCCTCCCCAACTTAGAATTTAGTTCCATGGAGGAAGGGATAAAGGGATTGATTTTCCTTAACTCCCTACCTCATCCAAATTCGAGCTCAAAGGAGTAGATAAACTTGGGAAGCTTCTAGATGCATCCAATGGATAAGAATATTCCCAAACCCCTATGAAATTTCGCTCAAATTCGCCCAACGCAGGCTAAAAAGGGCTCAAGTACACTGCATAGCACCCTAGCAGTGTATTGGACTGCACTGCAACACACCCTAATGAAGGCCTGCCTGCGCTGATCTTCTTGGAGCCAGTTTTTGGATGATTTCAGTCATGGAACTTCTTGGGAAGCTAGGAATTCTAATGGTTGACTTCTTTAGGGCATGTAACAACTGAATTTGGGTTTGATGGGCCCTAATAGTACTAATCTATAAGTTGGGGTTGATGTGCCCAAATGGATCTGTAATAGTTGCCCCCTAAAGCATGAAGTCGTAAATATGTATGTCGAGTGAAATGCTTTATCATGTGGAGAGGAGGTTTCGAAGCGAAAGGTGACCTGCATCGATTACAATACATATATCATGATAGTTTGATTTTTTCTCATGAACTTGCTGAGGGAAGGCATACCCATTCTCAGCTTATAAACTTTCATTACATGTACAAATATAGTCGTCTACAGATATAGACCCATGAATGGATGACCATGAATGTAAGGCCATTGTACATTTGATTTAGTACTCCTAAAAATATCACAGCCCGGATGGATGAAACTAGATCTGGGGTCTTCAATCCCGTTCAATCTTTCGCTCAAGTACAAGTCTAACCATGTGAATAGATGATCTGAAGTCAAACATGGGAAGACATCGTCTGATTACCAGCCAATGATGTAAGCCATTAACAGACGCGAGAGGAATCACCGATAATGATGATGACCTTCAAGGTACTATAGTACATTTCACATGGTGTGAATAAATGATTTGTTTTCAAACACCATAGAAAGTCTTTTGGTCGAAGGTCAATGATGTCAACCTATCGCCGGAAGCAAGAAACCTGCCATTGATGTATGCAAGTCTCAAGGTACTGAAGGGGTGTTTCTAAGTCAACTTCTTGGATAATGTGCTGATGTCGACAAGAAGCGACTCGTCGCAAGAGGACCTTGATGTGTCCCACATCAACAACACGAAACGAGGTAAATGATTTTGGAGATGAAAAATCGACTAATGACAGAAGGTTCAGGAATGGCAGTCGTGAACATGAAGGTTTATGGTATTGCAAAGGATGAAGTTTGCACTGAATGATTTCTCTTGAACATGTCGGCGACACTAAGATGAATTGGTAGCATTGACCCAAAACAAAGTAATGGATGGTATGATAGACCAACAATGTGATAACCATCAAGCTGAATGACCCAACCCACATAGTCACGGTGATGAGGTGAAAGTGTCATGTTCAAGAGCGACTTGCTACCATAAATTGTTTTCCCATTTTTCCAATTTTCCCCAGTCATTGCTAACTAGTACCTCTTTATTCTTTATCAAGCTTGAGGAGGATAACATATGCTTGTTGTATAATTCCACCCTTTGGGTGAATTCATCGCTATTTGATGCTTGAACGAGTCTAGCGAAGGTGAAACTCAGTCTTGTCTAGATGGACAAGTTTATCGCTATTTGATGTTTTGACGAGTTTAAAGACAAAGATAACTCGGTCCTTTTCATGTTTAGAGAGTTTGAAAAGGTGCAAAAAGAAAAATCCACAAGTTATTTTTCGTAAATTAATCTCTCAAGTCTGAAAAAGCGTAAAATAATACAAGAGAGATATCGTTTCCAATCCGTTAACGAGCTAGAGAGGACAAGCGCTCGACAATCTTTTCATATTTAGAGAGTCTGAAAAGAGCTTAAAGAGGACTCCATTTTGAGGAACGAGTGGCGTCTAGGGTAGCAACTGGTCCTGGTGATGTTGGAACTTCTCAAAACATGTTGATTTATGTGAAGAGGCTAGCTAATAAGACCACTCATTGCAGTTGTTCCTCAAAAAAGGGTAAAACAACCAAGTGAAAGCGTATGATTGGCCAAAGGGATGGTGGCGATGGGATGAAAAAAACCAAGGCTCATATGATGAAAGAGGCTGATAGAATGGAAATCACGAGGGTTAAAATGGAAATGGGTTTATTTTTAGACAAGCTTGAACTATAGGGAACTATGCTTGGATTCAGTTTCATGTCTACACAAGCTTGAAACAAAAAACTATGCTTGGAAGTAGTTTCATTTTTACACAAGCTTGAAACGAGGAAAAAATTTGCTTGAAACTGGATTCATTTTTACACAAGCTTGAAATGAAGAAAAACTATGCTTGAAATTGGTTTACATGCCCCCAACATGATAAAAAGGAGAGTCTCCTATAACCAGATGGAAGTTGTTGTGATGAAGCAGGACAGTTATCCAACACCTTTTTGGTTTCATCCAGATAGGGACAAAGGTGAATGGGGTGATTCCCTTCACATAACCCATAGGGAAACTTAACTTTACCAGTAGGTGCATGCCCCCCAAGATTCATTACATTCACCTAAGTAGACTAGTCATGGCTATCAGGTGGATGGAATGAAGGTTCATTTACGAGATCAAGTGAAAGACTCGACTGGGATTTTACGAGATCTACTCAAAGACTAGAATTGGAACTTGGGACCTTGTTTCATTTTTTAATGAGATTGACACAAGACAAGGAACTCTGCTCATACTCCTTGTTTCATTTTTTAACGAGGTTGACATAAGACAAGGAACTCTCCTCGTATCCTTGGATCACAACTCATAAGTGGTCATGAAGGAGAGATTTGGTTCCAATGCCCCCAATACATGATGTACAACATCACTGAATTGGTCGTCAGTTGATGTAGGTATGGAAAGGGTTGCCACATAATTAACCCATGGCGAGGATGATACCATTGGTACAAAAGGACCATTTAGGGAAGATGGTTGACTGGGAGCTATATTTTGACCGGGAAATGGTGACAATTCTGCCTTCATACGGGAAACAAATCACTCGAAAGAGTGTTGAAATAATAGCTCCCATGTCATAAACATAGTCGCACCCAAGAAGTAAATTGTAATCTAAAGGGCCTGGGACTACCATCACATTCAGATAAACGATTTTTCCTCCCAAAGTAAAATATTGAGGGAGGATCCCTAATGGTCGACTATTTCCTTTGTTAAAACCAACAGATTCTATGTAACAGGCACAAGCGGTGGCGAACCGAGTGCTTGCCAATTAGTTGAGGAAAGGATACTCACTGATGCACCTTCATCTATAATGGAGCCAGATACAATCATATTACAAACTTGTACTATGATATGGAAAGGCACATAGGAAGGAAGGTGGAATCCTGCTAGTCGATTCCAATTAAAGGAATTGACTAGACTACTTGGAGGGGGCACCGTAGAAACAAGAGAATTAACCCCTTGAGTTACAATATGTGGAAGATTTTCCCCCTGTCTTGGTGGAACAGGAAGACTGCCCCCAAGCTCATTAGAATCTGAATAAATAAAAAGAACCTGAGTGGTATCATATTCACTCTCTTCGGAAAAGGTACGATTTACTAAAGGTGAAATCGGGTCAACTATTACCTCGACCTGTTGATTTGGGTCGGGTATAGACTCATAGGATTCACTTTCAGAGAGAGTGGGTTTGACCGAAGATTGATTTTGGTCAGTCAATTCATCAACTAGTGAAGGATTTAGGGAGAGTTTCCTGTAACCAGATGGAAGTTGCTGCGGTGAAGCAAGACGGTTATCCAACACTCTTTTGGCTTCATCCAGATAGGGACAAAGGTGAATGGGGTGATTCCCTTCACATAACCTACAGGGAAACCTAACTTTACCCTTATTTCCATGAACTTTACTACCACTAGTTGATGGTGTGTCACCAACATGATCTCGAGAAGTTGATGACACAGGATGATGTGAACAAGAAGACCATTCTTCTAAGATCTGAGGAATATTAGGACAATTTCGAAGAAGATGGTCTCCTGCACAAAGTTTGCATGGATATCGAACTTTGTGAGGCTTGATGGACAGTTTCTCATCAGATGTTGCATTCAAAGCAATGGTTGCTTGGTTGCCCCTCTACTGAATTTGCTTCTTCTTCTTCTTCTTCCCTTTCTTCTTCTTCTTAGCCACCTGGTTACTAGTACCAATACTTTCACTAGGCGAAGAGGAAGAAGGGGAGGAAGAAACAACCGAGGAAGAAGGCAAAGGGTCAACCTTAGGATCAACTGGAGGTTGATTTTGTCCAGTTGGAGGTGTACTCGATTGCGGAGAAATCATGACATTTTGAACCAAGGAGGTTGAAAACAACCATACTGGCAAGCCAATGGTAAATCCTGGAAGGGACAATGTAGCCATATATGGAGCACCAATATTTCTGAAGGAGGAAAAGGACTAGGATTCCCATCAAAAGGAATTCCTTGATTGGTGGACTCTGGATTTGTCACCATATTTTTCAACCTAAGATCAACTAAGGAGTGAGCGTGGAGGATGTTATCCACAGTAAATTAATTTATTTTAATCAAAGTAACATAACAAAAACAAAAGAGGGATAATCTAGGCAAAACGTTTACCAAGCAACTGTGAACTGTAGAATACCTCCCGGCGAACCGAGAAGTATGGGCAGGCAATCTCCCCGAATGTTGTGTTCGGTGTATCACAATGTACAAGGCGATTACCTCAGTTACCTAAGGATGGATAACAACCTAGAGTTTTCCTCCCATATATACCCGTAGGTACGTGGAGGCCCAGTCCGTATAAGCGTTGTCTAATGCAAAACCACACAGTGAGAGCATTCCCATATACTTTACGTACTGTAACACGGCCCTATATACCCGAAGGTACGTGGACGAGCTACAATATACTCACGTACATGGAATGAGGTATCACACTTGGGATGTATTGCAGACAAGTTAGCGATAGCTACTTTGTTTTACGACATTGGGACACATCTCTAGCCTAAACCTCTAAATGTTTTTCGTTAGGTGACAATGCTCCATTAGGTAAATTCAGATAAATTTTAAGTTGATCTTCTTTAGAATTTGCCTTTCAGGGTTCACCATGTGATGTGTGTTTGCAATTCCTAAAATGTAACTAATAAGATAAGCATTCTTTACATTCAATTTAACAATGAAAATCCTTAGCTAGTTGGGATAGAGTAATCTGATTTTTTACAAAGAGCAAAGAGCACATCTAATGCAATTTCCCTAGCTATGCCTTTCAAGCATTGACAAACTACAATATCTATAATGCAAAATGCATGTATTTCTTTTTGATTTCCCTTAATGTGAATGAACAAAAAGGAAAACTAATGCACAATCGATCAATAAACTCTTTTCATAAAAATGACGATTTTGCGACAATTTGTAGAAATTTTGAATAATTTAACACATATTCACAGAGATTATCCTGATCATACAATTATAAGCGGAACATGTATAATACATAATCTCCTCTACGTTGATCATCAATTTACAGAAGCAGAAACATTCACAGGCACACATAGAAGCATCAATCAAACTCATTAACACAGTATGTATCCCGGGGAAAGCATCTCGCTAAAAACCCCACACTATCTGTATATTATATTGATTGAATCATGTAACAATACACGGCATAATACTTCTCACAAGTATCTCCACCTGTTACACACAATACAGCTCAGATCTGATCTCCAAATCTATTCCACTGCTTGTCTGCCTCCACTGCTCAATACCTGCTCAAGAATTGATGAGAATGGCTTACCAAACTCGTATTTCACCTCAAAATAATCACTCACACTTTGTTGGACGTGAGCAAAGGCTATAATACTGGGCAAATACGTGAGCAAACTCATTGGCATACTCAATCCCTTGATTGTGCAAGATCTGGTGCACAACTATAGTCACAACTGATAGCAATCTGATTCTCTAACACCTGTCCCTACTGAACTAAACATGCACTGACATGCAACTGAGTTAACTGATGTATTCTATAGTTGCATTATGAGTTAATAACTTGTGAATTAATTAATAACTAATTCACCCAACTCATCTCTAGTCTATTGATCAGTTAGACTAAATACAACCAGTTTAACAAAGCTAAACTGAACACAACTCCATCAACTGCACCTCCAGTCCACTAAACTCAACTCACTTGAGTTCTAACTGAAGTCCTGCATGCAAATATTAGTCATCCCATAGGTAACCACGTATTTCGCTCTGGGATCTGCATGTACCACATCCGTAGCTCATCCTGAAGTGCTCCAAGAGAATAAGATCAAGTTTATAGTCCAAATATTATTATGAGACAATAATATTTGACTTTTCTATTTTTGACAGCCAGTCTAAAAATAGACTTTGATCACTCACACTTTCATCAAAAATAGAAGTCCATCTATTTTTCCCAACTTGACCAATCATCCATAAACAACAACCTGCAATCCATAGACATGATCCATATGTCTAAAAATAGACATAGCCTAAAAATAGACTTGCGCCAAAAATAGCCCGCGGGCCCACTTAGTGAAGGTGACTCTTTTCACTAAGCTCCATCATCTTGTTGCAGAGCAAGTGGACCGGCCAGATGTGTTGCATGGAGAACATTCAACAATTGGGCCCGCAGGCAACTAAGTGGGCCCGCAGATGTGGTACATGCAGATCCCATAGGGAAATACGCGGTTACCTATGGGATGACTAATATTTGCATGCAGGACTTCAGTTAGAACTCAAGTGAGTTGAGTTTAGTGGACTGGAGGTGCAGTTGATGGAGTTGTGTTCAGTTTAGCTTTGTTAAATTGTTTGTATTTAGTCTAACTGATCCATAGACTAGAGATGAGTTGGGTGAATTAGTTATTAATTAATTCACAAGTTATTAACTCATAATGCAACTATAGAATACATCAGTTAACTCAGTTGCATATCAGTGCATGTTCAGTTCAGCAGGGACAGGTGTTAGAGAATCAGATTGCTATCAGTTGTGACTATAGTTGTGCAACAGGACATGCATGAAGAGTTGCCTTCACTAAGTGGGCCCGCAGGCAACTCTTTAATTTTCAAAGAAATGAGGAATTATGACACTTTCAACGAAAAGACTAGTCATATGCACACATCAATCAATCGATCTTTCATGAATGAAGAATTTACGACAATTCAATTTTCGAAGGAAAAGACGATTTTACAACACTTTATTTCGACAAAGATCAATCAACCAAAACACTAACTTTCGACTATAGATTGAAAATGACAAAGTAAATACATAAGAAACATTTATCAATCCTAGTCTAAGTAGGGCCAACTAAGGAGATGAAAACCTATTTTCTGAGACATGACATCCATTTACAATCAACAAACAAGCAATCAGAAGAATTTTGGCAAAAAATTTAATTCCAAGGGTGGGAATCTGACCCTAGGAAGATCAGCGCAGGCCAAAGAGGGAGTAACTGTGTTGCAGTGCACTATCTCTAACTGGAGGGTGCATTGCAGCGCACTGTCTCTAAGGCTAGCCTGCGCTGATTCCTATGAGGCCACTCAAGAGTCATCTAACCTCAAATTTTGACCAAAATTCAATGCAAAATGATGAATTATAACAAGTAAAGTATGTCAAGGTTTCTAAGAGGCTGATAAGCTACTAACATGGATAATCGTCCCCCAGCAGAGTCACCAATTTGTTTTGGGAAGTTTTAGTGTCTACGGATAAACACTTAAACCCCTAGACTAGTAGCTAAGTATAGAACAATAGTGCAAAGCATTCTCTACCTTTTCTATAACCAATAGATTAAATAAGACAATAAAGAAGCCTATCTATAGCTTTCATTTACTCCTTATCTCCTTTGACCAATTATGTCGCTCCTTTCCATACTTAATCTGCTTGAAAAGTACCTGCACACAAACAGAAGACAAAAACCGATCAAAGCATATGATAATGATCTATTAATTAAACATAGAATGGAATCAAGTTCATTGTACACATATGAAAGCATTAATGGACAATACAAGCATATGGAAAAAGCTTTGAACACTTTATTAGTAAAAGGAAGAGTTACAACCCAGTTTGCTTGATTCAGCATCACTCCTCCAGTTCAATCCCATCCTCTCCTCACAACAAGCAAGACATTTTGACATCATTACAATACTTGAAATCAACTCAAGTCTCATACTAACAGCATCTCCCTATAATTCAATGATTTCCAGCCCCTGATCACTTAGATGAGTGGTATTTTTATAGGTGAATGAAGGAAGTTATGCCGTACATGGTGATAATGAATACCCTCCCAAATTTAGAATTTAGTTCCATGGAGGAAGGGATAAAGGGATTGATGTTCCTTAACTCCCTACCTCATCCAAATTCGAGCTCATTATTGTTATTGTTGTTTCCTTACATTATTATTGTTATGTAGACTCTAACTATATTGTGACCCCTTAGACTCCTATATATACTAAGGAGGTCTTGTCATTTGAACATCCAATAATTGTTCATTTATGTGATGTAAAGGAGGTTTCCCCCTCAGAGAGGCTAATTTTAAAGTCATTGATCTATTTTCTCTTCCATTTTTTTATCTGGTTGTATAACATTTGGTATTAGAGCTTTCGATTCTAGGGTTTCACTGCTTCAAATAGGTCATCCTGGAATTTTGGTTATAATTTTTTTTCTACGAAGCTTTATAATCTATAATTTTGACCACGTGGAGAAGAAATATTGGTGAACTTCATGTAGAAATTTCAGATCTTGGTTTGTTATAGTTTATGAGATATGGTATGAAGAAGTTTAGGGTTTTTGCATACTCCAGAATGCAGTCTCAAACATACAACCTAGGAAAAATTGTCATAACTTTCTCTTCAGGCATCGGATTTGAATTTTGTAAAAATTTATAGAAATTTCATGGATTGTAGTTTCTCGCGTATCAATTTTAGGGTCGAAGGTTGAAATAGTGACACGTGGCATTCCATACAAGTTCGCTCTAATTAACTAGTCCATAATCAGGGCATCGTGAGAGATTTGTCGTAACTTTAACTTGAAGAATCCCATCTTGGTATAACTTGTGGCATTGGAAATATGACTCAGATGGCTACCAAGGGACAAAATTGTAGAGATAAAACAGTTTCAATATCGAGTTCCTAAAAGAAAAGAAAAAAGGTGTGTGTGTGTGTGTGTGTGTGTGTGGTTTTTTTTTTTAATTTGCATAAATTTTGTTTAAAATCAGTTTGTAGTGAATCAAAGGGCATAGTGAAGCATATAAATCATTATTTGATTCCAAAATGCCTCAAAAAAATGGATACACATAGTAAACAACCAGAAAGCTCTACTATGACCCATGAAGAAGAGGAAAAATTGCAACATGATATATCAAAATTACGAGACCAAGTGCAATAAATTTCGCTCTCGCAAAGAGTAACCAAAAATGAATTGGAAGCTAATATGGATGGTTTAGAGACAAAAATGAAAGGATATATGGAAAGTTTGAAAGATGATTTAAAAGCAGACATGGAAGCTAGGATGGATGGTTTGAAGAATGGTTTAAAGATAGACATGGAACGTTTGGCAATGTTGTTACAAGAAATGGTTCCTAATGATGACAAGGTACTCCATGAAAATCATGATGAGGACAAAAAGAATATGAATTATGAATTTAGAGACTTGAATGTGGGGTTTAAGAACCACCACATTCCAAAGATAGATATGAAGAAGTTTTATGTCAAGGATCTGGTAACATGGATACTACAGATGGGGCAATATTTTGATCTACATGATGTGCAACACACACAAAAGGTACACATTGAAACTTTATATTTAAAACTCAATCAATTTGTCTGGTATCGATGGCTTTGTTCTCATAAACCACTTGTCACTTGGTCAATTTTTACGGAGGACATGACAAAACATTATGAGGATACAAAGTGAAACACCTTATTTAGCCAATTGATAAGTCTCAAACAAAAGGGTTCAAGGGCGAAGCACATTGATGAATTCCAAAAATTGAATATCAAGGAAATTGATATTCCAGAGGAGCATAGGATTGATGTCTTCATCGAGACTTTGAAGGATAGCATCTAACATGAGGTTCACCTTTGGGAGCCTGGTTGATTGGAGAAGGCATTCAAGGTGGCAAGAAAAGTTGAAAGCAAAAGTATGGCAACAAGGAAGTGTACCACTCACAACTATAAATATGGAAGTGTTGTTACTCCTAGCCTTCCACAACCTACAAGGTTGCCACCACAACAATTGGAGGAAAAAATAGCAAAAGGGCTTTGTTATAGTTGTGATAGCAAATAAACTAAAGGTCGTAAGTGTGCTAAGAATAAATTTTTTTACATAGATTGTGAGGAGGGGGGAAAAAGGGAACAAGAAACATCAAAAGAAGAGGATATACACTAGGAACTAACCCTAGATAAAGAAAAAATGAATTTGAACATATCTTGTAATGCATTGGCGAGAATTACCACTCCTCAAACTCTCAATATAGAAGGATATATCAAGAAGAAAAAGGTAATATTGTTGATTGATTCAGGTAGTACCCATAATTTTATTCATTGTAACATAGCCAAGGAATTAAATTGCTTTCTATATCCAACTCCATAGTGTCAAGTCATGGTTGCAAATGGAGGAACTATAAATTGTTTTGGAAAGTGCCATAATATTAAGCTAATAATGGGGCAATATGTATTGAATAGTTCAATGCTTTCCATTCAATTGGGTGGTGTTCATGTTGTATTAGGAGTTCAATGGTTACAATCTATGGGGACGATAGCTTTTTATTTTCAAGAACTTATCTTGAATTTTTTGGGAAGGAAAGGAAATTGAATTAAGGGGTATCGCAGGGAAACCAGGGAAGATAATCAACTCTAATGGAATGAAAAAGATTCTGAAGAAAGAAAAATGAGATGTAATTACACATTTATGCTCACTAGAGGTTCAAACATTCAAATCATTTATTTCTCCATATCTCCAAAAAGTCTTGGACATTCATTCCAAGGTATTTGAGACTCCCAAAGGCCTCCCACTTATTCGTGATTATGATCATGCTATTCACTTGATTCCAAGAAGTGTTCCTCCAAACATCAGGGCTTACAGATATCCTTATCCCCAAAAGAGTGAAATTTAACATATGGTTGCAGAAATGCTAGAGGCTAGTATAATTAAAACTAGTCAAAGTTCTTTCTCTGCTCCAGTAGTATTGGTGCACAGGAAGGATGAATCATGGTGTAAGTGTCCATATTATAGGGATCTCAACAATCTCACTATTAAAGATAAATTTGCCATTCTTGTCATTGATGAATTGTTGGATGAAATACATGGAGCAATTTGCCTCACCAAACTGGATCCAAGATATCATCAAATTAAAATGAAGACTGAAGACATTCTGAAAATAGCTTTCAAAACTCATGAAGTTCATTATGAATTTTTGGTCATGCCTTTTGGCCTTACTAATGCACCTTCCACATTTCAAGGTTTGATGAATTCCATTTTCAAACCATTCCTTAGAAAATTTGTGTTAGTATTTTTTGATTATATAATAATCTACAAGAAGTCTTGGAATGATCATGTTCAAGATGTTGACATGGTGCTCAAACTATTGGAGGAGAAACAATTTATCCAAAAACCTCCAAGTGTTTTTTTGGAGTATAGGAGGTGGAATATTTGGGTCATATTGCATCTCATGAGGGTGTTAAGGTAGACCCTAACAAAATTAAATCCATTAAGGAATGGAAAATCCCCACAACTCTAAAGTGTCTTCGAGGATTTCTTGGGTTGACATGGTATTATCGCAAGTTTGTTAAGAATTATGGGAGAATAGCAATGTCTCTAACAACATTACTAAAGAAAGATGCATTTTCTTGGATTCCAAAAGCAATTAAGGCCTTTGAACATCTTAAAGAAGAATGTGCCAAGCATCAGTCTTAACTACACTGGACTTCAATTTATTTTTTTATTGTGGAATGTGATGCCTCAGGAAATGGAATTGGTGTTGTTTTAAGGCAAGAAGGAAGACCCATTGCTTTTGAAAGTTGTCCAATCAAGGGAAAGTATTTACACAAGACTATTTATGAGAAGGAAATGTTGGCAATACTACATGAACTAAAGCGATGGCGACCTTACCTAATGGGAAGACACTTCAAGGTAAAACAGATCACGGTAGTCATATATACTTTATGGAACAAATATTATCTTCATAACAGCAGAAAAAATGAGTCACCAAGATGTTGGGTTATGACTTTGAAATCATCTACAAAAAGGGGAAGCAAAATGTTGTTGTAGATGCACTCTCAAGAAAGGTTGAGGATGTGGAAGCATTTCTCTGTGCCATTTCTATTATCCAACCCGATTGGATAACTAAAGCAAGGGATGAATGGAAGAATGAGGAAGAGGTGTGGACACTCATTCAAAAGTTATAACAAGATTTAAATACATATGATACATTTATCTAGAAAAATGATTCATCATGGCACAAAGATTGCTTATATCTCTGTAATAATTCCAACTCAAACAAAAGATTCTTTTAAAATTGCACACCTCCCTCTTAGTAGGGCACTCGGGATTTTTTAAAACTTATCACGAGGTCAATAAGGATTTTTTTGGATGGCCTTAAATCTAATACTTGGAAGTTTGTGGTGGAATGCTTGGTTTTCCAACAAATTAAAGTTGAGACAATTAAGACCTTGGGTCTGTTACAACCTTTAGCCATTCCAAGTCAACGTTCGAAGGAGGTCCCAATGGATTTTATCATAGGTTTACCCCATTTTGAAGGAAATAGTATCATCATGGTGGTAGTTGATAGACTTACCAAGTAAGCACACTTTTGTGCATTATCTCATCCTTTTAAATCCAATACAGTTTCTATTGCATTTATGGAAACAATTCAAAAGCTACATGGAAACCCAAAGATTATTGTAAGTGACAAAGACCCCATTTTCACTATAAATTTTTTGAAATAATTACTCAATATAGCTCATTTTATCATCCTTAATCTGATGGGAAAACTGAGATAGTGAACAAATGTTTGGAAGGATATTTTTTTGCTTTTTATCTAATAAACAAACACAATGGGTAAACTGGTGACCTCTAGATGAAAGGTGGTATAACACTTCCTTCCATATTGCAACAAAAATGATCCCATTTATGGCACTTTATGGATATCATCCACTGTCCATCACATCATCTTTAAGAGAAAATTCTAAGGTCAAAGTAGTGGAAGATCACATCAAGCATAAACAACAAGTTCTCCAACTCTTAAAGGATAACCTCACTCTAGTGCAAAATAAAATGAAACAATAGGCCCATCAACATCGCAGTGAAAGAAGTTTTAATTTAGGCGACTGGGTATTTTTATGGCTACAACCAAACAAATAAATGTCCCTCAAGCAAACTAAGAAGGATAATAAATTATCACCCAAGTATTGTGGTCCTTACAAGGTGTTACAAAATATTGGTACTATGGCCTACAAATTAGAGCTACCTACATCTTCTCGAGTACACACAGTTTTCCATGTTTCATGCTTAAAGAAGGTTATCGGTGACAAGCTCCTAGTTCAAACAGTATTGCGAGAACTTGATGAAGAAGGAAAAATCATATTGGAGCTTGAAACAATCACAAAAACAAGAACTTGACATCTATCTAATCGATCAATTTTAGAGTGTCTCATTAAGTGGAAGAAGTTACCCTCTGAAGATTCCACATGGGAGGATGCGAATTTTATACAGAAGCATCCAAAACTACTCAAGCGTTGAGGACAACACTTTTTTGATGAAGAGGGACATGTTAGGTCCCTATAATACTAGTGTAAACCCTTTATTGATATTGTTAGTGCAACCCCCTATTCTTATTGTTGTGCCTATGTAGCCCCAATATTGTTATTTTTGTGCCCCGTAGAATCCCACTATTATTATTGTTGTGTCCTTACATTATTATTGTTATGTAGGCTCTAATTATATTGTAACCCCTTAGACTCTTATATATACCAAGGAGGTCTTGTCATTTTAATCATCCAAGAATTGTTCATTTATGTGATGTAAAGGAGGTTTCCCCCTTGAAGAGGCTAATTTTCAAGTTGTTGATCTATCTTCTCTTCTGTTTTGTGATCTGTTTGCATAACAGAATTGGTAGGTGGCCACCAATATCCACCTAGATCAGTCCTCCCCCCTTAGGAAGAAATGGTCCCCATTGAATTGAGTGTTTCCATGAGATGGGGAAACTTCTGCTAAACTTGTTCCCTGGTGAGCCACTTGCCTTGGTGCAAGCGTTAGCCAGATTTGACCACCCGATACAATTGGATCTTCTATTAATGAGTTTTTTTATATACATGTCCATGATCCAATCATTTGTCACTTGTTCCATGCAGTCTGGGTTTAGTTCTATTGGTGTTAGTTGTTTTGGAATGTATGGTGTGTCCAACAATGGTGGAAAATATGGCCAAAGGAAATCCACATTGAACATTGGCTGCAGGCCAAGGAATGGGGGAATGTGAGCTCAAAATATTTGTCTCCCACACGTTTGATGATGGTTTAAGGCCCGTATTAGAATGGTTTGAGCTTTCGATGGGCTCCGGTAAGGCGTTGTTTCTACAAATGAAATTAAACTTTGTCACCCGCCTAAAACTTGTGTGGAACCCGATGTTGATCATGTTGTTGCTTGTACTTAACATTGGACTTATCCAAGATGTCGTGCACTTGTTGAGGGATGTGTTGGATGCGTTCAAGAAACTAGGTTGCTTTATTAGCCTCGGACTATAAATGTGCAAATTTCTTCTATGTAGTCGCATGAGGCATGGAAACATCAATTAAGCACAATGGATGAAATCCCATAGCCACTTGAAAAGGACAACGACCAGTTGAGTTATGGAGAGATTTGTTATAACTATGTTGTACATAAGGAAGGCTCTCATCCCAAGTATGTGGATGCTTGGAGTTGTACATGTGTAGCATGTACACTATCATCATGTTGACGACCTCTGTTTGGGCATTAGTCTGGGGATGGAATGCAATCGACTCGGTGAGCTTGATGTCTAATAATGTCCAAAGGCTTGACCAAAATGTGCTTAGGAACCTATTATCCTAATTTGATATAATGGTTTATGGGATCCAAAAATGTACCCATACTCATTCAAAGAAGAGTTTGGCGGTGTGCTCTACTCTGATACTCTTCTTGCAAGCTGCTAATATAGCCATCTTAGAAAATTTTCCCATGCCCATAAATACACAGTCATTACCATGCTTGGTAGAAGGGAGACTCGACAGATAGTCCATGGAGATGGATTCCTAGGGTTGGCTGGGAGTAGGCATAGGAGTGTGAAGGTCATGCTTCTTGATGGTTGGCTTGGCAATGGCACATGAAGTGCAAGAACTGATATATTTTCTAATTTTTCTAATTGAGTTTTGGCCAATAAAAAGACTTATGTAGTACAACCACAATTTTCTCCACACCAAAGTGTCTTATGACCTAACTATAGTGCACCTCCAAAATGAGCTTAGCATGCCCACTTGAAGGAATACAAAGGTGGCATAGGTAGCATAATAATGTGTCTTGGGGGTGGAAATATGGAACTTGCTTGCCATTGACTAGCATCTGGTATGTGGTGGTGAACTCTATATCATTTTTGTTTAGTTGCGGCCATCGGGAGATCTCGTGGCCACAAGAGTTGAGAACAATAGTCAGTGCTCCAATTGAGGGATGAATGAGGAAATCTGCAACATGATTGTTGCTACCCTTCTTATATTTAATGTTCAAATTGTTATGAAACCAGCTCAAGAAAAGATAGAAAAGATAGATCAACGCCTTAGAATTCAGCCTCTTCGAGGGGGCAACCTCCTTTACATTACATAAATGAACAATTCTTCGAGGATACAAATGAAAAGACCTCCTTTCTATATATAGGAGTCCAAGGGGTCACAATATAACCCAGCCGACCTAACAATAATAATATAAAGCCACAAAAATAACAATAGAGGGATTCTATGGGGCACAAAAATAACAATATGGGGATAATAGGGGCACAACAATATTAATAAGGGATGCAACTACAATATTAATGGGGTAATCACTAGTATTATAGGGACCCAACATGCCCCTCTCCTTCAAAAAAGTGTTGTCCTCAACGCTTGAGTAGTTCTCGATGCTTCTGTATAAAATTCTCATCCTCCCATGTGGAATTTTCAGCGGATAAGTTCTTCCATTTGATAAGATACTCCGAAATTGATCGATTTCGTAGCTGTCGAGTTCTTGTTTCTGTGACTACTTCCGGTTCCAATATAATTTTTCCTTCCTTGTCAAGTTCTGGCAATATTGTTTGAACTGGGAGCTTGTCGCCTATAACCTTCTTTAAACATGAAACATGGAAAACTGGGTGCAATCGAGAAGCTGCAGGAAGCTCCAATTTGTATGCCATAGTACCAATCTTTTGCAACACCTTGTACAGACCATAATACTTTGGTGATAATTTATTATCCTTCCTAGCTTGCTTGCGGGACATTTGCTTATATGGTTGTAGCCGTAGGAATACCCAATCACCTACATCAAAACTTCTTTCGCTGCGATGTTGATCTGCCTGTTGTTTCATTCTATTCTGTGCCAACACGAGGTTATCCTTTAAGAGTTGGAGGACTTGTTGTTGATGTTGGATGTGATGTTCCACTACTTGAACCTTAGAATTTTCTCTTAAATATGATGTGATGGATGGTGGCTGATATCCATAAAGTGCCATAAATGGGGTCATTTTTGTTGCTGTATTGAAGGAAGTGTTATACCACCATTCAGCCAGAGGCAACCATTTGACCCATTGTGTCTGTTTATCAGATACAAAACAATGAAGATATCCTTCCAAACATTTGTTTACTATCTCAGTTTGCCCATCAGATTGAGGATGATAAGATGAGCTATGAGCAAACTGAGTACCAAGACAAGAAAATAATTTTGTCCAAAAATTTCCAGTGAAAATGGGATCTCTGTCACTTACAATAATCTTTGGGTTTCCATGTAGCTTTTGAATTGTTTCCATAAATGCAGTAGATACTGTATTGGCTTTAAATGGATGTGATAATGCACAAAAGTGTGCATACTTGGTAAGTTTGTCAACTACCACCATGATGACACTATTTCCCTTAGACTTGGGTAAACCTATGATAAAATCCATTGAAACCTCCTCCTAACATTAGCTTGGAATGGATAAAGGTTGTAATAGACCCGGGGTCTTAATTGTTTCAACTTTATTTTGTTGGCAAACCAAACATTCTGCCACAAACTTTTGAATATCCGATTTAAGGCCATCCCAAAAAAATTCCTTCTTAACCCTGTGGTAAGTTTTTAAAAATCCTGAGTGCCCTCCTAAGGGATAAGTGTGCAATTCCATAAGAATCTTTTGTTTTAGTTGGGAATTCTTACAGAGGTATAAGCGATCTTTGTGTCATGCGGAAAGAGTCAATTTTGCGGACAAAACCGACCTCCCTAGAAGCTAAGGCTTTCTAGTGACAAACAAGACAATTAAACACTATCTTTCCCTAAATATGCATTTAGAATACAAGTAATCAGGTGTTTATAACATACCTTTAGTCCAACGCTTTGTAGCAGTCCAGCCTCGCCGATCCGGATGAGCTCCTCCTTCTCTTTGAAACCTGCATTCACTAACAAGCAAACGATTACATAGCACCTGAATAACTCATAAAATAAAACATATTCATCATACAGACCAAGGAGTATATGAAACAAATCATGTATAACAACCTGTTGAGAAAAATGAGCTTAATTGTATTAAGTGGAAACAAAAGAAACCATTACAACCTGTGCCTTGGTGTTGTGCAGGTCCCTCCCAGGGTCCAGCAAGAGTTCTCCTTTACTTTTATCAGCTCACCCACTTCCAAATGAAGCTAAGAAAGGATGGGAATCTCTCCTCTCAAGCTCTATAAGGGAGTCCTAATTCCAGCAGCATCTACCCTTAGGAATGTTCAGCTTTCAACCTCCCCTCCCTCTGGCCCAATGCCTGTATTTATAGTGCTTTGGAGGAAGTTAATCAGGTCCACCATCAATGGGATAAGCCCCTCTTTGAGTGGGATAGCTCCCCTCTTGATGGGATAAGTTCCTCTTTCATAGGGATACATGAACCATCTGGAGGCGCTCAATACATGTCAAACAAACTTCTAGAATGCTCTAGAATCGACCACAAGTAACTTTTTTGAAGTAAAACTCGCGCCTTTTGACCTTTACAGGGGTACGCACCCACTCCTTTACAGACAGAGCGTACAAGTACGCAGGGAATGTGAACTTGAGGTGCGTACACGCAGGTAAGGCTAAGAGAAACTGCGTACCCAGAGTTATATAGATTTTTAAAGACTTTCTCTCTTTCTTGGAGTTTGACATGAAGAGTAGAGGTATAAGACTTGCCAAGGAGGATAGTATGACAGTTGATGGAGCCATACTAACTGTAAATAGTCATGGTGACAAATTTTAGTGTAACAGATTGCCCCCTAAAGTGCGAAGCCTGTAGTAGATTAGGGTTTCATATCGTCTAGGAAGGGTGAAGTACTTTATCATTTCAAGGATTATCTTGTGGAGAGCCCAGTCGGAACCTGCAAATATTCAACACAAAATACATATATAAGATCATATCATCGCTGAGGTAGGCATTCCCATACTCAGATTGAAAACTTTAACTAACAAACTAACTACTGCTCTGATATAGGAATGATTTCGCAGTACATCATAATCATAGACTCTTGTAGACACAGTATGGACGCAGCCATCTGTTTATGATTAGTCTACCGTATAATGAATACAAAACTCCTCGCAGCCTGGATGGTGGAAACTAGATCCAGGGTCTTCATTTCTACTTCCCGAAATGGTACGATTCTATCCATGCGAATAAATGAGTTGATGTCGAACATGGTAGAAACCACTTGATTACCAGTCGATGATGTAAACTGTTAACAAGTGTGAGAGAGACCACCGGTGATGTCAATGGTTCTCAAAGTACCCAGTACAATCCATGAGATGTGAATGAATGAGTTGATGTCGAACATTTCACGGAATCCTTCGATCGAAAGTCAATGATGTAAACCGTCGTCAAAGGCGAGAAACCTGCCATTGATGCATGCAGATTTCAAGGTACTGACGATTTCTAGGTCATCTTTCTAGATAATGTGCTGATGTCGATAGAAAGTGACTCGTTGCAGGCAAGCCCACAACACGAAATCATAGATCAAGTTGAAGAAATGTAGCTGTAAGGATTGACTCAGGGATGGTCGAGATGGATGACGGGTATTTTGCAGATGAATGGTTTATTTGCAGTGACCTCTTGAACACATAACGACATGACAGATGGCTTGGTGACAATTGACCCAAAGTTAATACCCGGAACCAGTTGAAGATTTTCAATGTGGTTTGATCAACTGTTAGGCAAAGGATTTCCCAACCCAGGTGAATGAAAAGTTTCGTGTTCAAGAGTGGTGATAAGGCTTCTTCTGAGACAAAGGATAACAAATAGGCTCATTTTTCTCTCTTTTCCCCCACCATTTCTGGCAAGTACCTCTTTATTTTTTACAAGCTTGAGGAGGATAACATATGCTTGATTATAAGCTCATCCTTCGGATGAGTCCAACTTAGTTTAGATTCGAACCCTAAGAAGGAGTGGTCCGTTCCTGTTTGTAATCGAACAGGTCCTTTACTGTGAAATTTTCACGAGTCCAGTATAGGAGAAACTCGGCGTTTTTCAATTTTAGAGAGTCTGAAAAACTTAAGAAGACTCCAGGGTTGAACTTTTTCGTAAATTTGTGTCTCCCAAGCCCGAAAAAGTATAAAATAATACTTGAGAGAACCGCTTGATCTTTTACGACCAAGGAGTACTTTCATAGTTAGTGTCTTTGACCTGAAAAGTAAAAAGCGATCAAGGACACGTCGTTTTATTTCCAGTATCGAATTTGAAACGACAAAAATCCGGCAATCTTTTCCTGTTTTTACGGTCAGAAAAGGGCTATAAGGGGACCGTCTATTAATTCCGTTTTAACGAGTGTAAAAGAAACGCTCGGCAATCTTTTCATGTTTTAGGAGTCAGAAAAGGGCTTAAAAGATGACTCTGATATTTTTGTTTGTGAAAAATGACAATTTTCCCTGAAAATCCTTTTATCTTGCACAAAAACCAACACATTACTCATACCTGTTTAAAGATAGATAAAAATACTTTGAAAAATACCTTTTCATGGTGAAAAATAAACAAATTTAACATTTATTTACCCAAAAAACCTATAAAAAGGGCTTTTACCATTTCATCTTTACCATTTTACTGTTGAGGAGAGAAAAATGGCTTTTGGCAAGAAATTTCCCGTGGACATTGCGGAGAATTCGACCGTCGAAATCGAACGCCGTCTCATCAAGTATTCTACAACATCCTCCTCTTCATTTCCATCCGTTTAGAATTTGCTTTTAGGCCCTAGTTTCATTTTTTGGAGGTTTTGGGGTTTCAAGGTCCGCTTTTCGGGGTACGCAGGTGCTCCATAGGCGACCCGCGTACCCCGACATTTTCTCAGTTGGGAAAATGCCGGGCGTACGCACCTTGCCTTAAGGGAACCTGCGTACGCACGCCCTGTTCCTAAAGGCGGGGTGCGTACCCCGCAAAACGCGTTTTCAAACCCTAATTCCTTCAAAAATGGACCAAAATTTTTGATTTCATTGACTCTAACAGATGTTTTTTGGTGTGTAGATTGCCCACCATGCTTGATTGGCGCGAGAGAGAGCACGAAGATGTCGATTTGGCTGCCATTAATCATCAACCATCCATTGATGCTTTAAAGGCATGCGGCCTCTATAAATACTGGGCCATACCTGGCATGAGGGCCCAGGTGTGCTTTCTAGAGTGGCTGGTAGAGAGATGGAACGTCCAGGACCAGTGCTTTTACATTGGAGGGCACCAGCTCGAGATAGAGCCCTCAGATATTTACTTTCTCACTGGTTTGCCCAAGAGGGGCGAACAATTGACTCTGTCCGGGACTAGGCCGAGTGGCCAATCCATTGCTAGTCTCCGACTAGAGTGGTGCAACACGCAGAACCAGGAGAAGGGGATAGAGATCAAAACTATATCTCGCCCTGAACTTATGGTCATTGCTTTTACAGTTACCAGACTTTGCGGGGCTGCCGCTTTGCACATTGCCACTGGATCCCAGATGCGGAGGGCGATTGATTGCTATCGAGGCACCATTTTCAACTGGTGCGATGTTGTGTTGGCCAACTTAAAGGGCCAACTGACTAGGACCAAAAACGGACAGCTGAAGACTTTTGGTTATGGGCCTTTAGTTGTGAGTTTTGCCCTAGAGAGGGTTCCGATGCTGATCCCACAGCAGCTCACTGTTGAGGTTGGGCCTCCCCGAGAGCCTAAGTTGACGCGATGGGTTGCGGTTATGGCCCGTCATCCTGACGAGGGCACGGAGGTTGTCCGATTTAGACCGGAGTATTTTCACTGGTTGGAGGACCAGATCTTCTCGATACAGGATTTTCCTTATGCCAAAGTTGATTTTCGTGGAGATCCGAACATGGTTCTTCCACCGGGAGAACAATGGGACGACACAGGTACTTCATTTTTCACAAGTTTTTAAATTATCTTTTTTTTTTTGTTTTTTGTATCGTCTCAAAACTGACAGTAATAATTTTCAAAATGCAGATGTAGGCCCACGCCGTCCAGCCAATCTCCGGCCTTTCGAGAGGAGACTACTAGTTGCACCGGCACCGGCCCCACAGGACGCGGCCGCAGAGACCTTAGCTGAGTTGGAACAAGACCTAGAGCGTCTTACGGCAGATATACCAGAGACTACTATAGATGATATTCCTATCAGGCTTCAGCGCTATGTAGTCGCAGTCCCAGGACCTTTTAGGAGGTTCTTGTGTAGGGTGGCTCGTGCAGTGGTGTCGTATAGAGAGCATCACCAGTGATTGGATGGTCGTTTTTGTAGACACATGTGACATTTTGGTTTTTTGTACTTATCATTTTTTTCCGATCATAAGGTGTTTTTCAACCTATGATCGAAGACGATGTATTTTTTGACACACTCCTATATATATCATTATTACCGGCTTATCTTGTTAAACATGTGTGATTAAATGTTTTTAAATTTACATGTATGATTATCGCAAATGTCTGTCTAACATTCGAGAAGCAATTGCATCTGCTAATGTATTTAAAGACCTTGGAATATGCTGATATTCAATGTAATCAAATTCACGTTCCAAGAGACGCACTCTAAAAAATAACCTTAATAACACTGGATTTCTAATGGCATACACTCTATTAAGCTGTAATACAACGAGTTCAGAATCTAACCTCACTATCAAACTCCGAATCCCAAATGAAATAGATTCAGACAATAATTCAATCACTGCACTGTATTTTGCAATGTTGTTTGTTGTTTGACCGAGGCTCACCCCATGCATAGAAACTAACTCGTCAGAGGGCGAATAAATAACCCAAGTTGCGGAAGAGATATTCCGTGTACTACGACAAGCACCATCAGCAAATCCAATGTATGTTTGGAGAGGCATCGACATCTGCAAACATCAAGCGTAAAACCAAGATAAGCAGAATAACGACAAAAAACACACTTTCTAAGTTAAGCACACTGTCTAAACTAACAAACACACCAGCTAGAAAGAAAAACCTAACCTAACTAAAATATCCATACCCATCATTTAAGCATAATACCTCTTTAGGTAAAGTCCATTTCTGGGTTTACCCAAAGAGTCCCCGTCAAAATCTACCAGCTCATAGGCCCCTTTTGCTAGCTTTCGCTTGACAATGTAGGGCCCATGCCACATAGGAACGAATTTTCCAGCACCTAATTTATCGTTAGCTTGATCATATAATAGCACTAGGTCTCCTTCCGAAAAATTTCGAGGGGTCACATTTCGATCATACTGAGCTTTCATACGTTTTGCATGAGTCTCGATCGCTAATGCAGCATCACGTCGAGTCTCATCTAATTGAGCTAAGTATAATAAACGCTTCTCCTCTTCGGAAGTAGCTGGAAGTAATTCGACAGCCATTTGAAGTGACGGGATTTCGCATTCAATGGGCAACACAGCTTCCAAACCATAAACTAGTTGGAAAGGAGTGAACCCTGTTGATGTTTTCACTGAGGTTCGGTACGCCCAAAGCGCGGAAAATAACATGTTGTGCCAATTCGACCGATGAATACCAATGATTCGTCGGATCATGATAACTAAAACTTTGTTGATGGACTCAACCAGACCGTTCGCTTGTGGATAATAAGGAGTTGAGCTATCGTGACGCAAACCAAGCTGGCCTGTAAGTTTTGTCATCATAACGTTTCGAAAATGGCGTCCATGGTCAGTGATTATCGCTTGTGGGACACCAAACCTAGCAATAATGTGATTGAACACGAAAATTGCAGTTGTCTTGCCGTCTGCCTCGAATGTAGGCATCGCCTCGGCCCACTTAGTAAAATAATCAGTCGCAAGGATGATATATGCATGCCCCCCGGCCGAGTGAGGGTTACATGTAATAAAATCGATACCCCATTTTGCAAAAGGACCAACGGCAATTATAGGGTGGAGAGGAGCAGGTGGAGCGCGCATCTTGCGATCAAACACTTGACAGTTGTGGCATTTCCGAACCGCAATAATACAGTATTTAAACAAGGACGGCCAGAAGTAGCCAGTGTGCAATATCTTTTGGGCTATGGCATACCCAGACATATGACCGCGACACGCTCCAGAGTGACAGTCATTCAAAACCCTTTCAGTTTCCTCATGAGTTAAGCAACGGCGAAAAACCAAGTCTGCCCCACGGCGATAAAGAGTATCTCCAATAATTTTGTACTGTTGGGACTGGAATCGACTTTTCCGACGTTCTGACTTTGAAACTTCGGGCCGAAAGGATTGGGTCTGGAGATAGACGATTATATCCCCATACCACGGATCTAAAGTGCTGATGAGAAACAAAGATTCGTCCGCAATGGGTTCCTCTGCCACAGTTTCTGTGTCAGCACGCGGGAAGTCACACATTAACTCTGCAAAAACTAAGGATTTCTTAGACTTAGATTTTTCAAACTCCAAGTCGAACTCTTGCAGGATAACGATCCATTTAGAGTACTTGCCCCCTAGCAATTGTTTAGTCAAAATGTAGATCATAGGGTTGCAATCCGAAATAACTGTAGTTTTACGGAGTAGAATGTAGTGACAAAAACGTTGGACAGCTTGAACGGTTGCCAATGCCAATTTCTCCACATGTGAATATTTGAGCTCAGTTGGATTTAAGGTCCGACTAAGGTAATATATCACATGTTCCGTTCCGAATTCGTCTTCCTGAACTAAGACCATTCCAATGGTGGAATGAGCGGCGGCGAGGTACAAAAAGTAATCCTGGTTGTAGTTGGGAGGATGCATCAACGGTGCATGGGTTAACGCGTGCTTGAGTGCATCAAAAGATTTCTGAGCTATCTCATCCCAAGAGAATTGAGCATTCTGTTTCAACAACCGGGTAAAACCCTTTGTAATCTCGACGTAGTTAGGAATGAATCGGCGTAAAAAGTTTGCTTTCCCCTGCAAACTTTGGAGTTGGCGAAGACTCGAAGGAGGAGGCAATTTGATGATAGCTTCTACCTTCGAGGGATCGACGCGGATGTCGGCTTTTGAAACTACAAATCCCAGCAATCGTCCCACTTCTATACAGAAGACACATTTGTGTGGGTTCAACCGAATCCGATAATGCCTACACCTCATGATGATTGCCCGTAAATGGACAAGGTGATCAGCTCGATGTAATGAGTGAGCGGGCAAATCATCGAGATACGGTTGCACAATGTGTTTGATGTCATGAAACGCATAAGACATCGCCCTTTGAAAAGTGGCTCCGGCATTCTTAAGCCCAAAAGGTAATTTGCAATAAGCAAATGTCCCCCATGGACAAATGAAAGCCGTTTTTGGTTGATCGGCAGGTAGAATATTGATTTGGTTGTAACCGGAAAAACCGTCCATAAAGGAAAATATTTCACTGCCGGTACAATCATCAATTATTTGATCGATATAGGGTGTTGGGTAGTTGTCCTTGCGACAAGCACGATTAATATCCCTATAGTCGATACATATTCTTATTGTTCCCTGTTTTTTGTTAACCAGAACAATATTCGATACCCAATCCGTTAACGGGATTGGATAAACGAAACTTGCTTTCAACATCTTCTCAACTTCTGCTTTAATTGCAGCCACTTTACGTGGGTGAATCTGACGCAAACGTTGCCGGACGGGTTTAGCATCCGGGTAAGTCTTGATCTCATGGACAACAATCGCGGGATCAATTCCTGGCATTTCCTCATAGGACCAGGCAAATACGTCGCAGAATTCTTGAAATAGGGCCTTGTATGTCTGAATTTCGTCATCTGAACACGAGGCACCTATATGAATGTGCTCAACAATTCCGGGCTTGACTGAAATGTCAATGGGAATAGTGCGAGAAATGTTTCCCAAATTCAGCTCTAAATCAGGATGTTTCATTGGACTCTGAGCTTCTTTGACATATTCAGCTGTAAAGATTGATGAGAAATCGTTTTCAAAACGATCATCCTCAGGTAAAAACGAAGATCTATGATGGAGATCTTCCCATGGTAAATTGTCTACACACAGGACTTCACAAAGTTGTTCGTCAGATGACACAACTTCGGGAAACGTTATTAACTCCGAGGTTGACGTGAAAAGTGATTCCTCACGGACCACATTCATTTGGTCGATTTTGGTTGAACTCGTGTCGGTAAAAGACTGCACGGCTTCATAGGAAATTTCATATGGACTCAAAGGCATTGCATCACCAAATGAGTCTATCTCAGATTCAGAAGGAACGATCCAAGGATCGTCATAAACAATGGTGTCTGAAGTAATCATATGAATAGATGCAAATGAAGACAAGGCGTTGATTGGAGGAAAAGGAAAAGTTCCCAGTAAACCGACATCTTTAACTAATCCTACTCCAACATCCTTATAAGGGATAGTCGTTTTACCGACATGCTGGATACTCTCTGAAGAGGCTGGGTCGGATGAAAAGTAAGCCAGCTGGTCTATGGTTACGATCTTGCCATTATATGGAAACTTTATTACTCTGAAGACCGATGAAACGACCGCTGTCATAGCGTAAGACCAACTTCGACCCAAGAGAAGGTTGAAGTCTAGAGGGGCATCAACCACCTCCACATCCAGACTAACGGTTTTTCCTTCAACCCCTATAGGCAAATCCTGTAGAATGCCAAACGGATGGAACCCACGGCCATCAAAGGCCTTAAGAATGGTCGGGGATTGATTTAGTGAAGGAGAACCAAGCGATCTCCAGCACTGTATCGACATAATACACGTGGAAGCTCCCTCATCAATTATAGTCCGATGAATAGGCCTATTTTTTACTATCACTGGGATCTGGAAAGCCATTTGATTAGGTAAACACGGTGTACTATTTTCTAGATCAAAAATTATTAGGTTCGGGTCCTGAACATCAACAGCTCCTATAGCCGACAAAAGTAATTTGCGTTGTGCTGGGCATGATTGCAGCACTTCCAAAGCCGACATTGTTGAGGGTGAAACAGCTAAATCCTCAACAATGTTGTAATTCTGGGCCGCTCTCGCATGTGCATTAAAAGCAGACCTTCGAAGTACACCCTTGGCGGGCGGTTTAATTACTAAGTCTGGGTTAGGCTTTTCGATCTGTAGTGGATCAGAACCGGGAGCTGAGGTTGATGGATTAGAATGAGAAGATTCTGCTTCTTTGCCATCAACAGAACTTTTACTACCATAATCTTGCGATCGAGTCGCAATCCTTACATTAGACATCATTAATATGGGTTCTTCACTGGCACTCGAGGAAGAACCTATCATCTTACTCTCCTGCTTTGGAAATGGATCTTTCAAAACAGCAGGAGTTGGGGAACCTTTGACGATTTTCACAACCTCGGCCCGATGAGGGCAATCTCTTGTAAAATGATCCTCTTCACAAATAAGACAAGGATATCGAGGTTTGCGCTTTTCGTCATTGGTTTCCGACTTTTCTGTTTTCTCCTTTGGAGCTTTATCTGCTTTATTCTTCTTCTTACCTTTCTTTTTCCCACCGGATTTTGATTTAGCCGTAGATGACTCTACAGCGTGAATATCGGCGAAAACTTTAGCAGAAGATTCTCCTGTCGGGGAGTCTGGTAAGGTTATAATAGGCGAAGAATTCTTTGAGGATTTCTTCTGGCTTTTAGTATTCACTGTACCAATCATGCCATCAGCGGCATGAGACCCCGAAGGAGCAGCAGCGATTTGATTCGACTTAGGAAGATCTGGGATCTTTTCGTGTAACGTACCTGACTGAGTATAAACTAAGTCAAGGTACTGCGCTTGAGCAATCACTTGCTCCTCAGTAACTACTCCGGCCTTAGCTACGTCTTCAGTAATCTTCGGTAATAATTATTTAACAAACCATTCAGCTAAGATTTGGTCCGGGATAAAAAATTTCACTAACCGCCTTCGACGTCTCCATTCATGAATATGATCGGAAATATAAGTGGACGTCGATTGTTTTAATGAAGTTAGTAACTCCGTGCCATTATCATATCTGACCGGCAACTGAAAATGAGTTAAGAACGAGGTAGCTAACTGGCTAAAATTATAAAAAGAGGCCCGTGGTAACTCAATGTACCACTTGGCCGCAAGACCAATAAGAGTACGCTGGAAAAGACGTAAGCGGATCGAATCATCCGAGATGGAATTAGAGGCACACCAGAGGTGGTAAGTCATCACATGATTCGACGGGTCCTCTCCAGACTTACCTTCGAACTTGGGTATGTCACTGGGCAACTTATTTGGCATTGGCGGCCAAAACGGAAGATAATTTATTGGATCGTTCGTTAGGCGCGACAAGTCTGGTAAATCCAAAGTTGCGATAAACGGTAATTGCCGATTAGGATCCCTAAAGCTCTGGGTCACAAGACCAGTCCCAGGAGGAGGATATCCAGGATAACTTGGAATAGGAATCGCATTCGGGATATTGTATCCTCCCGGAAAATCAGGATTAACCGGACCGTACTGGGGTTGCTGAGGTATAAATTGATACTGAGGTTGACCTTGGGGTACATATTGAGGCTGGGGTTGACCTTGAGGAATGTATTGCACCACGGGTACATACTGTCCTTGAGGTTGCCCCCCACACGCAATTTGTGTACCTTGAGGTTGCCCCCCAGGCGTTAATTGAGGCTGCCCCCTAGGCGGTAACTGGCCACCTTGAGGTTGAGAACTGGGAATTGAACCTGACATCATGTAAATGTCTCCTACACCCAACAGCTTATTACCATTGTTTCCAGTTAATAACCCATGTTCAATGGGTTGAGGAGATGCTCCCGCAAAAGTACCAGAAAGTGACTGATACCCAGAGGGAACAGAAGGACCGCCGTACAAGAAAGATTCAGGAGATTGAGTAAACATAGACGACTGACCAGACATATTTACAGGAGTATAAATACCTCCAGATGGATAAGGAGTACGAGGTGGAGAAAAACTTGACCCTGAGTTGTCCAAATAATTAGTTAACGAAAGATACCAAGTAGTACTTCTAGGTGGACTGTAAAAAATGGATTCACGCTCCCTTAGATCAATAGTAGGTTGATCTTCAGGGATAGGGACGCCTATTTCTTCTTCTGGAGCAAGTTCTTCAATAGCTATCAAACCAGAAGGAAGATTTTCGGTGATGACTCGTTCTACCCTAGGTGAATCAGGAGCACTAGAAGTTGGAGTAACAGGTTCAGATATCTCAGGTTCTTCGCCTATATCACTAGTAGATGAAAAACTACCAGCAAGCTCGGAAACTGCAATAGCTTCGGGATTATAACCTGTTTCTAGACCTTGGTAATCTAGATGGACTACCAACGACGACTCTCCTTCTTCAGGTGAACCTACTTTACTGCCACTAGGAGTTACAAGGACTTTCAAACCTTCGTAATGACCCGGGACGTCTTCAGGAGGTTGGCCCCGAAGTCTACGGGACTTCCTCAACAAATCGGCTACGGTTACAATCTCAGGTGACTGGCCCCGAAGTCTACGGGTTGTCTCGGTAATTCAGCCACAGTTAAAAACTTTTAACTACTGCACACGCAAACAAAGAAAAATCTCAAATCAAACCACCTAAAGTCTCTAAAGAACCAAACAAATTGGAATCACACGCCTAAAGAATCTAGGGCGTCAAACCATACACAAACAGTAGCCTTCCGGACCGAAAACACTAGTTGGTGATGAAGCCCAACATCGTCGAATTCAGTACAGAAGTGGCGGGTGGAACAGTTACCCCGGCAACCTGCTTAATGAATAGACTGGCACAAGTTCCTCCACTTTAACCGTCTCGAGTGAAGTGAACCCCCCGGAAAATTCAAGTGAGTCTAGCCGACGTCTACTCCAGGTACAGTGGGATCTTCCCTCCACCGTCACCTTGGGTAGAACCCTAAAGATAATGGTCACTAAGGTCACCAACAGCAACAAATACACCTGGGGGAACAGTCTACAACCCGATAGCACGTAAGGGCAGAGTAACAAGCTCAATCCCCTTGCCGGCTCCTTGACAATAATCCAAGGTTTACCGACAAGTGACCCCAGGCTCCTCGACAATAATCCGAGGTTTACCGTTTGTAGTACGTGTGTATCTGGCGTCTTTCCCAATGAAGGAGGATTGATCCCCTCACTGGTTCGGACACGGTCTCGTGCTTCTCCTTTAAGAGGAGCTTTCCCAAAGCATAAATGTAACAATTGGATTTATCCTACCACAAGATGAGCTACTTGTTTGGTTTTGCTGTCTTGGAGAGTTAATTACTCTCCTACTCCAAGACACTAGCCTGATCTATATTGGTGTTTCAGAGCCCTAGTAAATAAAAAGTTACTAAGTAAATTTTACTTTAAGCGTTAATTTTTTATGGCTTTTCTTTAGGACAAAAGGTAGTGGAGATGAAACTGATGGTGTGTAGACTCGACTCAAATCCACTAAAAAGATGCACCTAGGATGATTTAAACTATTTTTCTTTTTCAATGAATTCCCTAGCTAAGAGAGTTGGAGAATGCAAAATTGATATAAAGACAACTTTCTTGGCAATGAAAATCAAAGAAAAAAACTCTTTATCTTTCCCAAAGCATACAACACATGACCACTAATTATTTCACGAAAATTCCTTTTTCTTTTCAAAGACTTCAAATGCTACTAAATAAAACTTTTCTTCAAAAGAGATTTTTTGTATTTTTCCCTATATTAACAAAGCATGTAAAACTACTTTAACAAAAATCAAGTTTAAAAAATCTATGACAATCAAATCAACTCAATTTCACCCAAAAGCAAATCTAAGAGAAATTCACCTAAAAGCAAATCTAATGAGGCAAAAGCCTACCAAGTGTAATTACAGGATGTTTTACTCAGTCACAATTCAACCAAGGACTTGTTCATGCAGAATCATAAACCAGTCAAAAACAAAAATCAAAATCTTTTGTTCTTTTTCTTAAGAATGAAATTCACAACTTTAACCAACAAGCTTTCTCGAAATTCCGCAAAGAGAAAACACAAAGGTAGGTTTCTCACACAGGTGGATTTTATGAAAGGTCCGACTCCTAAGAAGACTGAAAGACTAGGGAGATCCAAGGTTTTACAACTTCTAAAGCCAAAGTCACTGCAGGACCAATGTAAAAATCAAACCCTAAGGCTAGAACTTCTATGAATTTCACTAAAACCCTTGATACTAATGAAACAAGTTTAGATGAAGACTTCTGACAGGTAACCAGTGGATCTGGGCAGCAAAAACAAATTAAAAAAAAAATCTAAGAGGCAAAAAGGAAAAATTGAAATTTTCTCAACTTTTGACAGGGTACGCAGGCAGCCTGTTTGCACAGGTGCGTGTACGCTCTGTGTACAAAGCTGCAGTGCGTACAAGTACGCACTGTGCTTAACGCAGAGGCTGCGTACTTCTAGCAAAAACCAAGAAAAGTAAAATCTAACTTAACCCTAAGCTATTCCACCCAAATTCACAGTCAATCAGTCAAAAACCAGAACGAATACGACTTTTCTCAAATCAAAGTATCAATCAAAAGAGAAATCAATCAAATCCATGGATTCCCCAGTGGAGTCGCAATTTTGTCATGCGGAAAGAGTCAATTTTGCGGACAAAACCGACCTCCCTAGAAGCTAAGGCTTTCTAGTGACAAACAAGACAATTAAACACTATCTTTCCCTAAATATGCATTTAGAATACAAGTAATCAGGTGTTTATAACATACCTTTAGTCCAACGCTTTGTAGCAGTCCAGCCTCACCGATCCGGATGAGCTCCTCCTTCTCTTCGAAACCTGCATTCACTAACAAGCAAACGATTACATAGCACCTGAATAACTCATAAAATAAAACATATTCATCATACAGACCAAGGAGTATATGAAACAAATCATGTATAACAACCTGTTGAGAAAAATGAGCTTAATTGTATTAAGTGGAAACAAAAGAAACCATTACAACCTGTGCCTTGGTGTTGTGCAGGTCCCTCCCAGGGTCCAGCAAGAGTTCTCCTTTATTATGATCAGCTCACCCACTTCCAAATGAAGCTAAGAAAGGATGGGAATCTCTCCTCTCAAGCTCTATAAGGGAGTCCTAATTCCAGCAGCATCTACCCTTAGGAATGTTCAACTTTCAACCTCCCCTCCCTCTGGCCCAATGCCTGTATTTATAGTGCTTTGGAGGAAGTTAATCAGGTCCACCATCAATGGGATAAGCCCCTCTTTGAGTGGGATAGCTCCCCTCTTGATGGGATAAGTTCCTCTTTCATAGGGATACATGAACCATCTGGAGGCGCTCAATACACGTCAAACAAGCTTCTAGAATGCTCTAGAATCGACCACAAGTAACTTTTTTGAAGTAAAACTCGCGCCTTTTGACCTTTACAAGGGTACACACCCACTCCTTTACAGACAGAGCGTACAAGTACGCAGGGAATGTGAACTTGAGGTGCGTACACGCAAGTAAGGCTAAGAGAAACTGCGTACCCAGAGTTATATAGATTTTTAAAGACTTTCTCTCTTTCTTGGAGTTTGACATGAAGAGCAGAGGTATAAGAATTGCCAAGGAGGATAGTATGACAGTTGATGGAGCCATACTAACTGTAAATAGTCATGGTGACAAATTTTAGTGTAACACTTTGTACCATAAAGAATCATTTTGCCAACTAAATGTATCAGACGTACTAGAATCTTGTTGTAACTTTCGAATAAGTGCCCACACTTCTTCGTCATTCTTCCATTCCTCCCTTGCTTCGTTTATCCAATCTGGTTGGATAATAGAAATGGCGCACAACAATGCTTCCACATCCTCATCTTTCTTGAGAGTGCATCTGCCACCACATTTTGCTTCCCTTTTTTGTAGATGATTTCAAAGTCATAACCCAACATCTTTGTGACCCACTTTTGTTGCTATTCAGAGGATAATCTTTGTTCTAAAAAGTATTTAAGGCTATCATGATCTGTTTTTACCTTGAAGTGTCTTCCCATTTGGTAGGGTTGCCATTTCTTAAGTGCATGGAGTATTGCCAACATTTCCTTCTCATAAATAGCTTTGTGTAAAAACTTTCCCTTGATTTGACAACTTTCAAAAGCAATGGGTCTTTCATATTGCATTAAAACAGCACCAATTCCATTTCCTGAAGCATCACATTCCACAATAAAGGTTTTTGTGAAGTCTGGTGTAGCTAAGACCGGTGCTTGGCACATTGCCTCTTTAAGATGTTCGAAGGCCTTTGTTGCTTCTGGAGTCCATGAAAATGCATCTTTCTTCAATAATGTTGTTAGAGGTGTTGCTATTCTCCCATAATTGTTAACAAACTTGCGATAATACCCTGTCAACCTGAGAAATCCTTGCAGATGCTTTATGGATGTGGGGATTTTCCATTCCTTAATGGCTTTAATTTTGCTAGGGTCTACCTTAACTCCTTCATGAGATACAATATGAACCAAATATTCCACCTCTTGTACTCCAAAGAAACATTTGGATCTTTTTGCATATAATTGTTTCTCCTCCAATAGTTGTAGCACCCTGTCAACATGTTCAACATGATCCTTCCAAGACTTGTTGTAGATTAGTATATCATCAAAAAATACTAACACAAATTTTCTAAGGAATGGTTTGAAAATGGAATTCATCAAACCTTGAAATGTTGAAGGTGCATTGGTAAGGCCAAAAGGCATGACCAAAAATTCATAATAACCCTCATGAGTTCTAAATGCTATTTTTGGAATGTCTTCAGTCTTCATTCTGATTTGATGATATCCTGAACGAAGATCCAACTTGGTGAAGTAAATTGATCCATGCAATTCATCTAGTAATTCATCAATGATAGGAATCGGAAACTTATCTTTAATAGTGAGCTTGTTGAGCTCCCTATCATCCGGACACATGCGATCCATCCTTCTTGTGCACTAATACTACTGGAGCAGAGAAAGAACTTTGACTCGGTTGAATTATACCAGCCTCTAGCATTTCTGCAACCATATGTTCAATTTCACTCTTTTGGGCATAGGGATATCTGTACGGCCTAATGTTTGGAGGAACACTTCCTGGAATCAGATGAATAGCATGATCATGATCACGAATAGGAGGGAGACCTTTGGGAGTCTCAAATACCTTGGAATGATTGTTCAAGACTTTTTGGAGATCTGAAGAAATAGATGATTCCAATGTGGAAACATCTAGCGAACATAATTGTGCAATTACACCCCTTTGTTCCTTTCTTAGAAGCTTTGTCATACCGTTAGAGCTGATTATCTTTCCTGGTTTCCCTACAATACCCCTTAATTCAACTTCCTTTCCTTCCACAGAAAATTTCATGAAAAGTTCTTGAAAATTAAAAGCTATTGTACCCAAGGATTGTAGCCATTGGACTCCTAGTACAACATCAGCAACTCCCATTGGAATGGAAAGCATTGGGCTAGTCAATACATATTCTCCCATCGATAGCTTGATATTATGGCACTTTCTAGAGCAATTTATTGTTCCTCCATTTGCAACCATCACTTGACACTTTGGTACTGGATATAAGAAGCAATTCAATTCTTTTGCTACCTTACAATCAATAAAATTGTGGGTATTTCCTGAATCAATCAACACTATTACCTTTTTCTTCTTGATTTGTCCTTCTATCTTGATGGTTTGAGGAGTGGTAATTCTAGCCAATGCATTACAAGATATGGTCGGATGCATTTCTTCTTTATCTAGGCTTTGTTCCTGGAGTATATCCTCTTCTTTTGACCTTTCTTGCTCCTTTTCTTTTTCCTCTTCGCAATCTATGTAGAGTAATTTCTTCTCAGCACACTTATGACCTTTCTTGCTCCTTTTCTTCTTCCTCTTCGCAATCTATGTAGAATAATTTCTTCTCAGCATACTTATGACCTTTAGTGTATTTGCTATCACAACTATAACAAAGCATTTTTGCTCTTTTTTCTTCTAATTGTTGTGGTGTCAACCTTATAGGTTGTGGAAGACTAGGGGCAACAACACTTCTATCTTTATAGTTGTGAGTGGTATGTTTCCTGGTTGCCATAATTTTGCTTTCTATTTTTCTTGCTAACCTGAATGCCTTCTCTAATGAATCAGGTTCCCAAAGGTGAACATCATGTTGGATATTATCCTTTAAAGACCCTATGAACACATCAATCCTATGCTCCTCTGGAATATTTTTTACCCTTATGTTCAATTTTTGGAACTCCTCAATGTGTTCCATTATTGAACCCTTTTGTTTGAGACTTATCAAATGGCTAAAAAAAATGTTGCTTTTTGTATCCTCATAATGTTATATACCTAGGGGGGATAATATGGGGTACCAAGGGAGGTACCCAAGGTAATAATGTAATAATGGGATGGGCCATAGTAATGAATAAGGTGGTTAACCCATATCATGTAAGGGACCACAAGTAGTTAGTAATAATGTAATGGGCCCATGGTATTAGTTTGATGGTATGAGGGAACCATGGTAATGACCCATGGTATTGTATGTATAACACCTATATAGAGGCTAGAGACTCCACATGAAGGAATTGTGTCAAGGATTATTGTGTGAACAGACATATGGCTTGTGGAGTGTTCTCCTTCCTTAAGGAGTGAATGTATGGTGTTGCCCTACCTTAAGGGTTTGATCAATAAAGAAGCATTTCATATTATTCCAGGGTTTATTTGCATTGTCTTATATTTTCATATCATATCTATAGTATTCTTGGGTTAGATCTATAACAAGTGGTATCAGAGCACTTTCTTGGGCAAAAGTGGAGAATTTTTTCTTTTTTTCTTTTTTTCTTTTTTTTTGCAGGATTTCGGGGGTGACGAGTTTGCAGATCAGATATATATGTTTTGGTGCAAGATCTGCAAAATTTAATTGCAGATCTGGATTCTTTGTGAAAAAATAGTTGATTTCAAAAAAAAAAATCGGTTGAATCGGAGTCCAGATGAAAGAGATATCGCTGATCTAAAAATTAGTGGGGTTGCAGACAATTTTTCAGGGCAGCGAGTTTGCGGCGCAGATCTGGACGTCCTGGTGCAAGATCTGCAAAATATAATTGTAGATCTGGATTCTATGTGAAAAAATAGCCGATTAAAAAAAAATAAAAAATCAAAAATCAGTCGAATCGGAATCCGGATGAGGGAGATATAGCTTATTTAAACTCAGCTCTTTTTGCAGAAATTTTGGGTGACGGCGGGAGAGTTACAACACAGATCTGAAATTCCAGTGCCTGAATCAAGATTTCTATCACATGGGTGGATGCAGAATGATTGTTCCATTTCTGAAAACAGGTCATAATAGGTATTCTAAGCAATATTAACTAAACTGTGACAATTTCAAATTTTCGCCAAGTTTTTTCAAAACCCTCTTCATGGCGGGTCTAGGTTTTACAGGAAAAAATAATGGTCCTACTATTGAAGAATACATAAAAAAAAAACAGAAATCATTATGGAAAACAATTGAAAATGGTGGGTAGTGGAGCTATTTAGAGAGGAGGCAACCACATGGTGGGGATTACTTAACAAAATGAAGTGTTACAACCTGCCCAATGAAGAATTTGAAAAATTACTTTTAGATAGATGGTCTCATGCCAGAAAACAAGATAAAGAGAAACATGTGGGGCTATTTCATACTGGTATCTCCTTATTGCAGGTTCATGGATTGATTCGGAAGGAGAAAATCATTGTGTCTATAAATCCGAGTTGCAAGCAAAATCTCATAAATGTCAACTTGGCAAAAAAATTGCAAATTCCAGCAAAACACATTGAAAACACACAAGTGGATGATGAGGATGTTCAATTGTACAAGGATTTGAAGATTTCTATGGATAAGTATGTGTTGCATGGTGATTTTTATGCTTCAGATATGAATAACATAGATGTTGTTTTGGGGTACCCTTGGATGGAATCAGTGGGTACTATCAATATTAATGTACAGAAGAAATTCCTGAAGCTCTGGTATAAAAAGAAGAAAATTACATTACAGGATATTTCCATTAATAAACAGGTAGAGTCCAAGGAGGTTGAAGCAGAAGATGTTCCAGGGTCTGACATATTAGATGATGAGCCAGTGATGATAAACAATCAAACACAAATAGAGGCTGAAGTAGAAAAGGTTACATGTGCTGATACATCAGAGGAGGGCTCAGTGGTTGAAGTAATATTGAAAGATAAGGCACCACAACATGCACCAAATAACAGTCAAGTTCCCGTAAGGGGTGAATCAAAGAAAAAGCCATTGTGGGTTAAAACTTGAACATATCATCACCCACATCACCCCGCAAGACAACCATCAATATGGCAACCAATTAGCCACATGGACAACAACCCCCGCAGGACAGATAGAGAGGAGCGAAGATCCACCTACTACACATCAACACATAAGAGCTACCACGGTCAACTTCCATCTCAAGCGAGCGAGGCACCAATGAGACCGAGGGTTCACCTTTCTCTTGGATGGCTAGATGCACGTGCATGGTACCAGTGGACTACTCTTTTGAGTAGATCTTATTATTTGTGTTCTTCCCATGTTTCGGGGACAAAACATGCTAAGGGGGGTGAAATGTTATATACCTAGGGGGGATAAAATGGGGTACCAAGGGAGGTACCCAAGGTAATAATGTAATAATGGGATGGGCCATAGTAATAAATAAGGTGGTTAACCCATATCATGTAAGGGACCACAAGTAGTTAGTAATAATGTAATGGGCCCATGGTATTAGTTTGATGGTATGAGGGAACCATGGTAATGACCCATGGTATTGTATGTATGAGGCCTATATAGAGGCTAGAGACTCCACATGATGGAATTGTGTCAAGGATTATGGTATGAACAGGCATATGGCTTGTGGAATGTTCTCCTTCTTTAAGGAGTGAATGTATGGTGTTGCCCTACCTTAAAGGTTTGATCAATAAAGAAGCATTTCATATTATTTCTGGGTTTATTTGCATTGTCTTATATTTTCATATCAGATCTATAGTATTCTCGGGTTAGATCTATAACAAGTTAGATCTATAACACATAATGTGCTGTCAATTCTTCCATAAAAATTGCCCAAGTGATAATTTGTTTACGAGAGCAAAGCCATTGATACCATACAAATTGATTTGGTTCCAAATATAAAGTTGCAATACATACCTTTTGTGTGTTTTGCACATTATTGAGATCGAAAAATTGCTCCATCTGTAATATCCATGTTGCGGGATCCTTGCCATCAAACTTCCTCATATCGATTTTTGGAATATGGTGGGTCTTCGATCCCACATTGGAGTCTATGAAATCATGATTAACATTTCTTTTGTTCGCATCATGAGTTTCCTTTACAACCTTTTCACCATTAGTAAGTATTTCTTGTAGAAAATTTGTCAAATCTGTCTTCAAATCTATCTTCAAATCATCCATCTTAGCTTCCATGCCCTTTATCTTAGATTCCACGCCATTTATCTTAGCTTCTGTTAGCTTTTGTGAGCGTGACATTTGTTGCACTAGTTCTTGTAATTTTGATATATCATGTAGCATTTCTTCCTCTTCTTCATGAGTCATGCTGGGGCTTTCAGGTTGCTTACTAGGTGTTTGCATTTTCTTTCCTCGGGGCATCCGTTACCGATAATAATGCTCTACTATGCCCTTTGAATTCCTTCAAAATAAATTTTCAAACCAATCTTAAGCAAAAATTTAAAAGAATCTACACAAATTTTTTCACTTTGTAGGAGCTTGATATTGCCTCTGATGTATCTCTGTACTTTCATATCATTCAGTTTTGAAATTGCAACCTGCAGTAGCCCTCTGTGTCCTCTTTACAATGCCACCAATCTTATCCAAATTGGATTCTCCAAGGAAGAGTTATGCAAAAGCTCCCACAGTGACCTGATTATAGACAAGTTCAGTAGAGTGAACTTGTACGACGTGCCACGAGTCACTGTTTCGACCTTTAGATCTGAAAAATATATCAAAGAAACTACAATCCGTCCTCTTTCTATACTTTCTTACGAAATTTCAATCAGATGCTCAGAGAGAAAGTTATGACGATTTTCCCTAGGTCACATGTTTGGAATGATATTCAGGAGTCTGCAAGAAGACCAACTTCCTCAGATCATATCTCTGCAAATATAGCACGAACAACTCTAAAATCCGGACCCAAGATTCAGCGCGATTTCTTCTCAAATGGTTTTTTTTTTTTTTAGCTTCTAAAACGTCGCAAAAAAAAAGTTATAGCGAAAATGCCACGATGACCTGTTTGGAACAACGAAACCTTAGAATCCAAAGCTCTGATACCAATTGTTATGAAACCAGCTCAAGAAAAAATAGAAAAGATAGATCAACGCCTTAGAATTTAGCCTCTTTGAGGGGGCAACCTCCTTTACATTACATAAATGAACAATTCTTCGATGATACAAATGAAAAGACCTCCTTTCTATATATAGGAGTCCAAGGGGTCACAATATAACCCAACTGACCTAACAATAATAATATAAAGCCACAAAAATAACAATAGAGGGATTCTATGGGGCACAGAAATAACAATATGGGGATAATAGGGACACAACAATATTAATAAGGGATGCAACTACAATATTAATGGAGTAATCACTAGTATTATAGGGACCCAACACAAATGGAATTGTTGCATATATGTGGACCAATTTTGATGGTGATAATTCTGCAGCTTCCCTTGTGTCTATATTTTCTTGAGAGGTCAGTGATCTATGTGGATGAAAATCTCTTTCCCCGGAATGAAATGTTTACATTGTCGGCAAGCCTGAACAATGGAATACATCTCTTTATCGTAGGTGGGCTATTTTTGAATTGTATCAGAAAGTGTCTCACTGTGATAGGCCACCAGATACCTTTGTTGAGTGAGAATTGCACCAATATCATAGTTAAAGAAGCATGTCTCAATTTCAAATGGTTGTTGCAGGTCTAGAAATGTGAGTACAGGTGCAGAGCAGAGGCGATGCTTTAGCTCAATGAATGCATTTGGTTGGGACTCGGACCAGAAAAACTTTGTTTTTGATCCTCCCTTTGTAACCTAACTCAAAGGCCAAGTGATATGAGAGAATCTCAACATGAACCACCCATAAAAATTGGCAAGGGAAAAAAAGTTACGAAACTCTATTAGAGTGGTCGGGCTTGCCAATCCCAAATTACTGGGATCTTCGTTGGATCCACATGCATGCCTCACTCATCAATGATGTATCCTAGATATTGGACCTGGCCCGTGCCAAGGTGCATTTCTCCACGTTGTCACATAGTTTGTGTTGTCGTAGGATTTGAAGGACCTGCTGAATGTTTTGTGGGTGCTCTTCCAAACTCTTATTGAATATGAGGATGTCGTCCGAATATACAACCATGAACGAGTTGGTGAAGGGCCATAAGATGTCATCCATCAGCCTTATAAAAGTTGCAGGGGAATTTTTCAACCCAAATGGCATGACGAGCCACTCGAAAAGGCCTTCCTTGGATTTGAAGGTGGTCTTCCATACATATGTGCGTTCTATTGGTACCTGGTGATAACCTCACTTCAAATCAATCTTGCTAAACTACTTGGCCCGCTTGAGCTATTAAATAAGGTCATCAATCCATTGGATTGGATACATGTTTCTAACAGTGATTTTGTTTAGTGCCTGATAATTAGTGTAGAGACTCTAGGTTCCATCTTTCTTTTGTACAAGTACAATCAGGTTCCCACAAGGTAAGGAACTTGGTAGGATGTTCCCTTTTTGTAGCAAATCCTAGATCTGCCGCTTGATTTATTCATTTTCTAGAATGGAGTGGTGGTATATTGGCCCATTGGGTAGAGGTGCTTCGGGAGTCATATCAATTGAATGCTTGACTTGACAGTGCAAAGGCACCTTTATGAGTGAGGATAATATGTCCTTGTATTCTTCCACGACCTTATCCACATGCTTCTTCTTTGAGAGCGAATAAAAAAGAAAACAAATTTCTTGGTCTAGGAGATGATCTTACTACATTGCTTAGCAGAGATCAGAGAGATGGCGTTAGGCGGGGCTACCTTCAGTATCTTGTATAATTTATTTCCCAAAGTAATAATAATAGTGTGAGGCCTCGACTCATACACAACATGACACTTCCACAAGTATGGCTGGCTTAATAACACATCACAAACTTTAGGAGGAGCAACATCACATTGTACCTCATCTGTGAAGGGCTTGATGTTGTAGGGAAGGCAACACTGTTGGTTAACGCAAAGATCTCATCCTTGGTAGAGCCACCCGACAATGTATAGTTGCGGGTGTGGTGTGGTGGATAGGCCCAACCGCTTCATGACCTATGATGAAATGAGTGTCTTTTGGCTCCCGCCGTTGACAATGAACTACAATGAAGAACCCTTCACCCACATCTGTGAGTGGAAGAGATGCTCCCCCTCCTTTGGATCTCTAGGCTCAGTCTTTTGGACCTTGGTGGTGGCAACGGTGGCATTGGGTTCTGTGTCAATATCTACTTCCCATTTTCATTCCCCTTATTGGGTTCTAGCTCAGAATCAAAACATGCATCAGACTATGAAGCTTTCAACTCGGCCACCAATGACTGCTTGGTGTGACACTCATTTGTGTTGTGAGTGGGGCTCTTGTGGAACTCACACCACTTCCCTGTGTCCTTCTTTGTCTCCATAGTGTCATTCTTTGCTTGTGGCTTCAATGGGTTGTCCTCGTTTGCTCCACCTTAGCTTTTTCCTTTGTTATGAGGTTTGGGGGCACTCTTTCCTTGCTTTTGATTCACAGATCCAAAGTCACGCTTCTTTTGTTTAAATTTTTGTTCAATCTTGGCAACATATCAGTATGTTGCACCTAGCGAGTAGATCTCTAGGAACTCCCTTTCTTCCTGAATGTATTTGTGCAAACAACCGCGGTACTTGAGCACCAGATGTCACTCAAAGTCTTTAATACCCAACTTGGTATGTGGAGTGTGAAAAATATTTGTGAACTCATGCACATCTTGGTCCCTTTGTTGTCATAGTGTGGTCCACTATATGTACTTGTCCTCATAGCTCCCGATAGGGTAATATTGTTCCTTGATAGCGTCTCGGAAAGAGTTCCAAGAGGGGGCGAATATAAACATAGAGGGTTCCTCAACCCTTTTCTCACAGTAAGTTTCCCACTAGTCCTTGACATGGGGGTTGCCTTAAGCAGTTTAAAAGTAATTTTTTCCCTATCGGAGAAATTATGGACCGAAAAATAACCTTCCAACAGATTCAGCCATTTATGTACAACATATGCATCTATTTGACCTTCGAATATAGGGATATCAAATATCATTTGTACCTTGAAGGCGGCGATGCCTCTAAAGTTACTTCTGGATGAAGATGCATCGTCAGTGGGCATTCGCCGAAGGATCTGGACAAAGTTGTCCATCATTTCGTTCCTTTGGTGCTCAAGGGATTTTTCAAGCAACAGTTTTATAGGATCTCCTACTCTCTTGTCTTTATTTTCTTCCACCATGGGAGGTCATCGATGTCGGCGGGGACGATCTTGCAAAGGCTCAAGCAGGTCAAGTCCCAACTCCTTATACCCCAACCTCATTGGGAACATGCACAAAAAAACAAAGAAAGAGAATATTGTTCTGATACCACTGATTTAGATTTATGAAGGAAAAAAATGAAATACAAATATAAACAAAAACACATAGCTATAGCGAAAACATAAATTCAATTCATTAATAACAAAGTATTGAAAATTGTTTACATGCAAAATGGAAATAAACTAGCTCAAGCGATGGTAGTTTATCTTCGAGAAGAGATGTGGTAGCTACATGCCTTCTGAAATGTGAAACAATGAAGCTTAGAGACCTATTTATTATTGAGAAAAAATGGAAAACCCCAAACATCCAAAGACCTAACCCTAGGAGATGAAATACCAAAAGTTTGTGGGCCTCGTTGGGATAAATTGGTACATCAACTTCCTAGGGTCATAACTTTGGCATACGATCTTCGTTTGACACGTAAGATACCTTGTTAGAAAAATCCATTCGAGTACTACAACTTTCGACCAAATTTGTGCTTTCTGTTCTCCATAAAAACATCTCGTAGTGCCTCAAAATGGCTCTAGAAGTTCAGGACCCGAAAAACTGCCAAAAATAGTAAATTATGCTACAATTAAGGACACTAAATGAAACAATGGTGGGGGTCCAAGTGGAACAGGCAGGTGATCACCAATATCTACTCGGATTAGACATACATTGGGAGGAATAAACCAATACTCACTTACCATTTAGTTATATTGGGAACTGAAAATGTCGTTAGGAAAGGTAATTATGGATAAGAATGGAGCCAAAGATGAAATCTTGTTTATAATGGACAAAGTGGTTTTGAATCGGAAGGAAATGAGGCTCTGTTTCAAGCACATTAAAGATAAGCTACATTATGTTCTAGGTTTGAGTGGATGCAACAAGGAGAGCCCCAACCCCATTGAGGTGGATGTCTTAAAATCCACTTAATTTTTTCATGGCTTCGGTTTCTTAGTTATGTTGGGTTTTTACTCTAACCAAGCATAGGAGGGTTAGTCTGAGTAGCCTAATTTTTAGTCCCTATGTTGTCATGCCTAGGCTTAGTCTCTTTTATGTTTTTAGTTATATGAAGTTATGTCAGTATTTATCTCTATGATTCAAACTCACAGCATATTTAGAAACTAATTCTTTATTGTTTTGTCAATGGTATGGTTTCCCATTGGAAGACCATTAATAGGCAGGGTTTTGAATACTCTGTAAATTCTTAAAGTAATATATATTTAGCTTAAAAAAAAAATGGCATCGGAGGGGAGGGAATCCAACGGGAGGTGTCTTATTGTATTTTTTTTTTAATTGCCTATGAAAATGAATTTAGGGATGTTGAAGTATGAGCTAAGTTTAAGACCTAAGGATATGACATAGGCTTCATCTTGATTGTAGTGGCTAATCCAATGTTTCAAGAAAAACATAATTTGGTTTTACCTCCTGGGCCATAGAGAACCCCACTTTACACTTACCATCTTGTTTAAAAATATACAATATTAATATAATTGCCATTTTTTTTTTGCCTGTTATTTGGGATTTTTTATTCAATTCCATTAGTTATAATTATTTTGAGTTAATTTACTAATTATATTTCTAATTTAGCTTCAATATATATTATCTAGTTTTATAGTTAAGTCTTTGTATGTTACGTAAACAAGAAGCCAATTATGTTGGAGAATGACAAAAATGTTCATTTGTAAACTTTTAATTGAATTTGTAAAATGGCTATATTTAAGTGACCCTTAGATATTATTTTTCCCTATGAAAAATTTATGGGGAAATCCAAGGGATGCTTCCCTGTATTTGTGGATGGCATCCTTGGCAAATATGTTCGCTGAGATTAGTGAACTTGACCCGTGGAAAATTGAATCATGGCCTTGCTAGCGCAAAACTAGCCAAACGATTTGTAAAATTGCAACAACCAATTGAGCTATATCTCTCTTCTTCATTTTTAACAAACAGTGGGGATAAATTTATTAATCAAATGACTATAGTCAAAGCTCACAATGAGGAATATATATAAGGTTGTTCACTGGATATATGGATGTTCCAAAAATCATATGAATCCACTACATAAGCCCTATAATTATGGCTTACAAAAAGAGATATAACATGTATTTTTTGTAACTTGATCCTAATTACCGAGGAAAAGCTTAAAATTGAAAATACATATGTTCTGTATATGAGCATACTAGAGTTTAATATTTGGAGATTATTGTTGGGGCTAAAGGATTTCTTCTGGGTTTCTTTAGTATTTTTCTAGAGACATCAACCTAAGACTGGATTGCAAAGTTGATAAGAGGGTTGAGTTGCAATTGAAGCTCGGTGTATCTAGGTGGCTAGTCGGATGTTGGAATTGGAGATATGTTACTATATGGTAAAGGTTGGACCGGGTCATGGTTTCCCATGCTACCTCCGATGCTTCCAAATGATGATTGTGTTTTTGTAGCACTTCCATGACTATGTCATGCTTAAAATGGCTTCTATACTCATGTTTTCCAGCTTCAAGCTTATGTTAGTAGAGTGATGAAGTAAGAATTGAAATCGAGGCTTATAGTCCCAATTGGGATAGTCTAATTTCCATAATCTCATGTTGACCAATGTAGAAATTTTTTCTACAAATCATCTAGCTCTGATACCATGTAGAAAATTTTTCTACAATTATCTAGCTCCGATACCATGTAGAAATTTTGAATAATATGACACATATTCAACAGAGATTATCCTGATCATACAATTTAAGCGGAACATGTATAATACATAATCTCCTCTACGTTGATCATCAAATTACAGAAGCAGAAACATCCACAGGCACACATAGAAGCATCAATCAAACTCATAAACACAGTATGTATCCCGGGGAAAGCATCTCGCTAAAAACCCCACACTATCTGTATATTATATTGATTGAATCATGTAACAATACAAAGCATAATACTTCTCACAAGTATCTCCACCTGTTACACACAATACAGCTCAGATTTGATCTCCAAATCTCCCCCGCTGCTTGCCTGCCTCCACTGCTCAATACCTGCTCAAGAACTGATGAGAATAGCTTCCCAAACTTGATTTTACACTGCAAAATAGTCACCCACACTATGTTGGACGTGAGCAACAGCTATAATATCATGAAGATACGTGAGCAAACTCATTGGCATACTCAATCCTTTGATTGTGCAAATCATCATGCACAGCTATAGTCACAACTGATAGCAATCTGATCCTCTAACACCTGTCCCTGCTGAACTGAACATGCACTGACATGCAACTGAGTTAACTGATGTATTCTATAGTTGCATTATGAGTTAATAACTTGTGAATTAATTAATAACTAATTCACCCAACTCATCTTTAGTCTATTGATCAGTTAGACTAAATACAACCAGTTTAACAAAGCTAAACTGAACACAACTCCATCAACTGTACCTCCAGTCCACTAAACTCAACTCACTTGAGTTCTAACTGAAGTCATGCATGCAACAACTCAACTGACTCATAAGAAAAACGAATTTCCTTCTGACAGCTGCATGTGCCACTTCCGTAGCTCAAACTGAAGTGCTCCAAGAGAATAAGATTAAGTTTATAGTCCAAATATTATTGTGAGATAATAATATTTGACTTTTCTATTTTTGACTTTGATCACTCACACTGTGATCACTCACACTGTAATCACTCACACTGTGATCACTCACACTTTCATCAAAAATAGAAGTCCATCTTTTTTTCCCAACTTGATCAATCATCCATAGACATGATCCATATGTCTAAAAATAGACATAGTCTAAAAATAGACTTGCGCCAAAAATAGCCTGCAGGCCCACTTAGTGAAGGCGACTCTTTTCACTAAGCTCCATCATCTTGTTGCACTCTCAACAAGCATTTCTTGTTGCACACTTTTCAACACTCCCTCTCAACAAGAAAGGCTTCCTCTCAAACCCGATCCTGTAACTCTGGAATGTTCTCCATGCAACACATTTGGCCGGTCCACTTGCTCTGTCATCAAAGTCTCTGACTGCTATTGCCTCTGTCAACTGAAACTCTGCATCTCTGTGCTCTTCAGTATCTGACTGCTCTAGCCTCTGTCACTTTGATCTCTGACTGCATCCGTGCTGCTGCTGGTTCTATCTCCCAGCATTGCATCTGCACTGCACCTCCCAACTGACCTCCCTGTTGGGATAGAAACATCCTCTGATGCTGAAGCTCTACCTGCTGCTGACAAGTGCTCCCTCTCTGACATCTGCGCTACTGCAACATCTCCATGCATCTCGCACCATTGCACACCTAACACTGTGCAAAACACTTGTGCCTCTCGCATTGCTACAGTCTGCTAGCTATGCGCTGTCCTGGGATTCCCTGCACTGTCGCTCTCTCTGCCGCTCCATCCGCATCTGTCTCTACCCAATCAGTGAGTTCCTGCTACTACACATCGGGGCTCCCGTAGCAAGGTCTCATCCAAGAGGTTGGGTACCTCAAGGATCTTGCCCCTCCTCCTTGGGACAATCAATCCACATCACCCCACCTCCTACCTGGAGGTATGGATGCATGCGATCCCTCAGCCCACCTGGCTTGAAGTTTCCCCCTACTGGAGGTCTCTGGATGAGTAGATGTCTCTACTCGATCTCCTCTCAGCTTCCCCTGTTGTGGCTCCTCCACAATCTCATGAAGCTGCTGCACCAATCATGGCTCCTCCACAATCGTCTGAGACTTCTTTTGGCTCTGCATGTTAAGACGTAATATACGCTCCCTCTCAACCACCAAGTCTCCATCAGTTGCCTCGCTGCTCAAGGCTTTGCATGCATCTTGAACCTCAAGAGCATACAGGTTCCTGACCCATGAACCAATCTCATGACAACGAAAGCATCGCACCTTCGACTTGTCAACTTTCTTCCCATCACTGGAAGAACAAGATTCGAAAAGAGAAACCTTCTCCTTCCCCTTCTTCGCCTTACTCGCTAAGGCACAGTTCTCCTCATCCTGCATGGATGAAGAACCGTCTCTGATGCTCCGTCTAATCTCCTCCTGCATCAAATCCGACCATGGTCGTTCCCAATTTGGCAGTTTCTCCCTTCCATTCACCGAGTCCTGGTAGCTATGCCAACTCTTAGGAAGGTCAAGGAGTCCTAGACTCACCATCCTCATCATCAACAGTAACCCCCACACTTCCCAGCTCATCTCGACACTGAGTGAACCTCGTGAGATACTGGGGCATACTATCTCCATTCTCGAACTAAATGTTTCTGAGTTTTATCTCTTGCTTTGGAATTAAATTCGAATTCCACCAGCACAAAACTCAACTGCTTCCGATCTAGAATTCGTGAGAACAAATTATTTCTTGTACATAGATTGACTGTATGGGCATTCACCGGATATCTCACCTTCCAAAGGAAGGATGAATCCAGAGGCTACCTGGCCCGATTACAGACTCTACCTGAAGAAATAGAATGTAAACACTTCCTGAATAGTAGATCTGATGATCAATCCTCACTTGATATCCTGTAAAAATCTCTTCTACAAATCAAGCAGCTCTGATACCATGTAGAAATTTTTTCTACAAATCATCTAGCTCTGATACCATGTAGAAAATTTTTCTACAATTATCTAGCTCCGATACCATGTAGAAATTTTGAATAATATGACACATATTCAACAGAGATTATCCTGATCATACAATTTAAGCGGAACATGTATAATACATAATCTCCTCTACGTTGATCATCAAATTACAGAAGCAGAAACATCCACAGGCACACATAGAAGCATTAATCAAACTCATAAACACAGTATGTATCCCGGGGAAAGCATCTCGCTAAAAACCCCACACTATCTGTATATTATATTGATTGAATCATGTAACAATACAAAGCATAATACTTCTCACAAGTATCTCCACCTGTTACACACAATACAGCTCAGATTTGATCTCCAAATCTCCCCCGCTGCTTGCCTGCCTCCACTGCTCAATACCTGCTCAAGAACTGATGAGAATAGCTTCCCAAACTCGATTTTACACTGCAAAATAGTCACCCACACTATGTTGGACGTGAGCAACAGCTATAATATCATGAAGATACGTGAGCAAACTCATTGGCATACTCAATCCTTTGATTGTGCAAATCATCATGCACAGCTATAGTCACAACTGATAGCAATCTGATCCTCTAACACCTGTCCCTGCTGAACTGAACATGCACTGACATGCAACTGAGTTAACTGATGTATTCTATAGTTGCATTATGAGTTAATAACTTGTGAATTAATTAATAACTAATTCACCCAACTCATCTTTAGTCTATTGATCAGTTAGACTAAATACAACCAGTTTAACAAAGCTAAACTGAACACAACTCCATCAACTGTACCTCCAGTCCACTAAACTCAACTCACTTGAGTTCTAACTGAAGTCATGCATGCAACAACTCAACTGACTCATAAGAAAAACGAATTTCCTTCTGACAGCTGCATGTGCCACTTCCGTAGCTCAAACTGAAGTGCTCCAAGAGAATAAGATTAAGTTTATAGTCCAAATATTATTGTGAGATAATAATATTTGACTTTTCTATTTTTGACTTTGATCACTCACACTGTGATCACTCACACTGTAATCACTCACACTGTGATCACTCACACTTTCATCAAAAATAGAAGTCCATCTATTTTTCCCAACTTGATCAATCATCCATAGACATGATCCATATGTCTAAAAATAGACATAGTCTAAAAATAGACTTGCGCCAAAAATAGCCTGCGGGCCCACTTAGTGAAGGCGACTCTTTTCACTAAGCTCCATCATCTTGTTGCACTCTCAACAAGCATTTCTTGTTGCACACTTTTCAACAACCAAATTAATGAAAGTGTGTTCTTTGGTATTCAACCAAGAACAAGCCATATGACTAGGATTGGAAGGATGGATTGATAGGGTTCTCCATCAACACTAATAAAGATGGTTGAGACACCCACATTGTCCTTACAACTTAATCAAAATTTTCAGAGACATGTGCCTTCACTTGGGATTGTGCCTTTGGTGGGATAGGAGAGCGTATGACATAAAGACTCTCATTTATCACTGTTGGAGGGATGTGATATTCCCCCCTTTATTCAATTGATTCCTTTTTGTATAGGAATATAGTCCATTAGGATCACATGATTGCTTGGTCATATCTAACATTTTTGATGAAGAGGGCTCCAATTGGATGCTTAGAAGTGAAATTTTCCTTCTCATATACTAAACCATTGTGCTCATGTAGAGTATGGAACCATTAAATGGTCTTAAACCTTCTTTGGATTTTATGATCCTATAATTATGGATAAGATATGGTTGTCAGCTGAGGAAGTCTTTGAGAACAAGTGTTTGATTATTAATCATGAATCTCTCATTACAATAAGCTTTGATAGATGCAGACTCGAGGCTACTCTGAGGCGTTAAAAAAGGGCATATTCTTCCACTTTATTATTTTACATGTCACCAAGGCTACATTAGTTGGTGGATTTACTAATTTCCTCGAGGCTAGGAATTACCCGTCCCACACTTGCCTCCCCAAAGTATTTTGGTTTTTTATAAGTAAGAAGTATGTCATCAATTATATTAACAAGTGGCTAAAAAAAATGCTAATAGAGAAATTTATTTGAGGAACCTCAAACAAGATTCTTTTTAGTGGCTTAGCATGCCCTTGGATTAGCACTATCGTAAACAAAAATTAAAATTAATTGAATTATTTCCCTTTAACTTATATGGATTAACATAGATAAAAAGAAAATAATAATTAGTATATATTGGTGCATGGCCCTTGAGTTCTATGAAAGAAAATATGAATGACCTTGAAAAGAGTTAATCCCTTGACCACTGTGAAATAAAATATATAAAAGATTAATCTCTTGGATGCAAGAATTTGCATGTGATTCCTCCTCTTCATTTAGGGAGATGGTGCATTTGGATTCCTCACTGACATGGTATTCTTCTCCTTTGCCCCCTTCTTCATCTTCTATAGACCATATTGCACCTTGCATGACATTCAACAAGAAGTAATATCTATCATTGAGCTAGAGAAACGTTTGTTAAATTTCCTTTAGAAGGGGTTTACTTCTCTCTGAGACTAAATCTAGGTGATTAGCCACTAGTGCCTTAGTGAGCCAATAATGATCTAGAGACAAGGGGTGTCTAGTGGTCCTACTTCTTGAAAATATCATGTCTAGTATGATATGAGGAATTTCCTCATTTAATCACTTATTATTGGCGACAAGCCATGTGGCCATTGACTTTCTCCTCTAGAATATTGAGTTTGTGCATGGTGGTGGCTTTACAATTGCCCTCAAAACCTTGCATAATGCATTGAGCCTAATGGTTCTACCCCTTATTCGAGATTGTCTAGGTTGGGATTCTTGTCGTGCCTTCTAATAAGGTGGTCCACCATTACCTTTAACCTTGGGCAAGGGTGGTTTGGTCTCTTTCTCTTCCTTTAATGACTTGTATCCCTTCTTTTCCATTTCCTTTCCCTCACTACTTGAGGTGTTTAGGCTCAAAACCTATAATAGGTACCTGATAGTCTATTTTCACTCCTACACTGCCTCTCTCAACCTTTGTTTGATTCTCCTTTACTTTTTTCCAACTGGCTAGGTTTTTGTGCCTACTACATAAATGAAAAGAAACGTGGAAATATATTTTATGTCAGGTGTGGCTAATAATTAGGATGATGTTGGTCTAAAGCAGGGTGACTATAAATCCCCATCTCCTTATGCTTGATTTCACACTTGTGGAAGTCATGATTTTTTTGCTTACCATAGTAATTGAGGTTGCATGAGTTATTTTCCTAATGTTATGCCATGTCTTGAGTTTCCCTTACCTTCTGTAGTTGTCACCATTTCCTTTGCACATATAATTATTGTGAACTATGCTCCTGTGATGAGTGTCATACCCAAGTGATTCATTATGATCAACTGCCTCCCAAATCCTTTGATGAGTATTGTCTTCCTTCATATTCACCCTTTATTTATGGCACATGGCATCTTCTATTGTTGAGTAGTGGTCATTGTTGCTAATTGATGTTGAAATAGGTGCCTCACATCGTATCCCCAACAACCCACTTAGGTGGTTTTGCTTGTAGTTATTATTTATGCAATATCCATAATAATTGTAAGTTTTACTTTTATAATGGTGTATGCCATGATGTATATTTTGCTTCACTCTCTTTTTCTTTAGATTTATATTGATTTTTATAAATGTTTTGTTTCATTCATAGGGAGTTATGAACCTTTACATCACATTAACATAGTACAAGTTATATTTTCAGTATCTTAATGTACAACATGCCTTTCATAGGAGTTGAACATGGGTTTCAATAATGACACACTATTTTTTTTTTCCTAGGTAACATATCCTAGGAGAACCTCTTGAGTAGTCCCCATCATTTCAAGGATGGTATCTACGGTAAACCCTGGATTCTTCAAGGCACAAGACCAAATAACCAATTCATAAATAAATCATATACAACTCATCAACAATTGACTTATTGCAAATAACATGTCACAAAATGAGAACATAGAAAAAGAAACAACAATTATTCCTCACAATTAATCAAACAACAACCAATGGACAACAAACCAAAATCATTATAATATGACCTTACACATTAAATACATGAAAATCAATAATTAAACAATAACATAAATGTTTTTTCTTAATAAATAAATATAAAAAAATATTACCTTTAAAAATTTGCCATTCAATGATACACTTCATACACTTACACTTCTCTCATGATGTGTACTAGGTAAGCCATGACACTATGTTGTCATAACGCTAGACATAGAGAGAACTACAAAACTTGCTACCAATTTGTTAGACATTATTGGGAAATGAATGGTTGAAAGTGTCCCCATTGACACTTCCATTTATCCACTTTATTTTTTTAATCCTTAATCCTAACTAGTAAAATATAGTGAGGCTTGATTTAATTAATTAATTTGTATTTTTTTAATCCTTAATCCTAATTAGTAAAATATAGTGAGGCCTGATTTAATTAATTAATTTGTAAATTATTTTGTTTCGTAACATTACAATATTTAAATAATATTTATAAAAAGTTAGTATTTTTTTGTGGTTATCTACGATGCTATTTCTAAAGAGGTCACATGTTTTCTAATAACATTTAGCATTAGTCCCATGTATGAAATTAGATATAACCTCTAGTCATTTTTTATCTTTTTGTCTATGAGATATAAGAATACTTTTAAAGCAAAATTGCTTGTAATAACTTTGTTATAATGTTTTTTTTGTTGGTATATTATCTTTTAAAATATTTTTAAAGTGTTGGATAGATTTGTTAGTATTATCATAAAGTAGTACATACATATTGTAAGTCCCTATGTAATAAACTCAAATGGCTGTTGTTTGGAGATGTTTCTAAATTTATCACAGAGTTGGGAATTCTAAAAGACATTTATCGAGAAACATTACATATACAAACATTATCCATCACACATAAGTAGATGTTAGAATCACACAAAAAGTGCCATGGTTCTTTATTAGGTAGACTTTAACTCTTGAATCTTCATATTTGACAATATGGGCAAATAGGGTCTCAATGCGGTACAAGCTTGATCTTGAGATCAACAATGCAACGCCTCCCAATATCCCATGTAAATCACCAATCTCTACGATAATCCATGACAAAGATAGATCAAGGCCTACAATATCCATAGAAGGAAGAGATCTCATTGAAGATAAAAGAATGCACAACAATAGGTAGCAATTCCCATGAATCTCACTATCATCGAGGTAGTCGAGAAGACAATGAGATATCATATGACATTCCACTCCATCATCTCTCTTAAATTGGATTCCTTATGGTGATATTTGGAGTATTTGAAGCGTTTCATTCTTGATTTGCATGCACTCGACTAATGTCTTCCAAATTCCAAAGCTTAGACAGTTGTACCATTTAGAATGGGCATATTATTTATCCTGCATGACAATTGGGGAGTCATAGTAGTGAAATGTTATCTTACACACACACGCACACACACACACACACATATATATATGGGGGCTTTTAAGACCTTGTGCTAGTTGTCTTTGACATGTTTGAAGCCATTTAAGGTTTGATTAAGTCATGGTTGGCGTGATAATTAAACTAGTGTATGAGACTCATAGAGTTTTCATGGGCATTGGTTCTTGACATCTCCAATGGTGTACTATTGACCTTGAGACCTATATAATTCATTACACTGTTTTCATGATCATCCTTGTGGGTAATACTCATCTTAGAACTAAACAAGGTCAAGACATTATTAATCCTTAATTGTTTCCAATCATAAGGTTAGAACAACATTTGATTTTGAACATTAGCATCAATTCCATAACTTAATGTTTGTATGGAGAGTGAAAGTTTTTTAATCTATGAAATTGTCTATATTGGACATCCATCTCCTTGATTTAGAGAAGCTTCCTTTCCAAAAGGATATACTAAGGTCTCATTGGTGGAAATCATTTTATTGACAAACTAATCGATAACTTAATTGATTGTTCTTCTATAATGACATATACAAATAGTCTCAAAATCCTTTTAAGGTATAAGAACACTAATCAGTTATAACTTCTAGCCCCCGTGATGGACCACACGTTCTCCCAATGAGCATGTCACTAAATGTTTTTAGAACTACCTTCTATTATAAGTTTTTTTCACCTAATTCTACATGTAATGGACATATAATTTAATGTCACAGTTCCTTTGGGACTATTGTTAATGGCCACCCCCAAGATTCTAAATCACATAAAAAAAAAACTCTCTTTTGTGTTCTTACTATGCTCCCAATGTCGATTGGACTAGCGTTCTCTTAGATGCTCTATCAAAATTAAATTTGATCCACCCTTCCTACGAAGCGAGCTATGATTTAATTGGCTTCGGATGCATACTATCTTAATGTGGATAAGGATATGGATCCTCAAATGTTCCATAAATTTCTCTTCAATTGCAAATAAATGAAATTGTTTACAAGAAAATAACTTAATATTCTCTCTTAGAGCTTCTTTGATAGATTCCTACATCTATTATGGAGCTAGCCTTTCATCCTTAAGGATTCTTAAATATAAGGCCTTTTACAAATGAACCATAAGATAAACCCAAGAGCCAGTATCAATAACGCATTTTGACGCAGGCATGTCTATAGGCTTGGACCCCTTTCTATGAAAAAACCCTCTACAAATAAAGAGAGGGTTTTTTTTTTCAAGAGAAAAAAGGAAACGTTTTTGTTATTCACTCGAATAAAAAAAGAGTACATGATATAGTTGTTATGTCTGAGATTTTAATCCTTACAGAAGGTTGCTAGAGGGGACAACACTAGTAAAAAAGACTAATATTAAACTGAAATGAACATATTGATATACTATTTTCAAACTGATATGACTAATCTAAAAATGAAACTATTACTAAATTTTCTGGTGCTATAGAGTTGTCTAAGAAGCTCATGAGATCTAAAACCAACTTTACAAAGTAAGAGGCACAATCTTTAACTGAAGAAATTGGTAAACTATAACTGAAAAAACTACCTTCAAAAAAATGTTGGAAAGAACTGAAAGACCCATCTAACATATAGGCACCTAATGTGCTCTTTGGACTGTGGTTCCAACAAGTTCTTCTTAATAAATGTAACCAAAGTCCAAAGAGAGAGTTATTTTTTATAGCAGGTTTGTTGTTGAACTTAGCTCCCTTTAAATGTGGTGAAAGTTGATCTCCTTAAAGTGATTCCTTATTTTCTCAATTCTACTTTTCCAAGCGACAAGATTTAGTATCTCCAGCTGGCCTTTACCTGCGAATGAGTTAATAATACATTTGGAATCTCTAATATTTTGATGATTTTAATATTTTTTTAATGAAGCTAGAAACATGAGAGCCCAAACAACAACAAGTTTGGATTTTGTATTTGTTCCATTTTCTAAGCTAATTCTAAACTACACATATTTGTTCCCAATCATTCTAGTCACCCCACCCCCCATCTCCCCCCCACCTTCACATTTGTTTCCTTATTCAACTCCATCAAAGAACCCAACCCAAAGATCATGGGAAATGCTAGGGAAAATGATCCTTCTCATATTTTTCTTGTTTTGATTCAAGGAGTATTCCCTGAAATGTGACATAATAATGAATGACTATTGGAGAATACAAATATTCGTGTTTTTGAAAATGACCCTGTTCTTGAGTAACCAAATTCCCTAGGCAACAAAAATTGGAAGATAATGAAGATTTTTATACTTTTCCACCTAATGATGAAGGGTATCCTCAAAGGAGGTTTGTTTGAAGTGCTCTCTAATGTCCATGACTAGAAGATTTGTTTGCCACATTTTCTTGGTAATATAACAACCTATAAAGATATGATCAATCATTTCTTCCTGCAACCTACAGAGGCAACATTGGTTTGAACCAACAAACCCTCTTTTTTGCAGATTTTCAAAGGTTAAAAAATTGTTTTGTAGGGCTAACCAAGATAAACATTTCAACTTATTTAGGATATTCCATTTCCAGACATAGTTATGTCACCATATGAAATCTTGTACCACAACAAAGTGGCCACTCGCTTCATAGCAAGACTTTCTTTCACCCAACCAGAAGAAGTGTCCCAACTCCAAACCAACATATATTACTACCACTAAGCATGTTATTAATCTAAACTCCAAATTCCGAATTCACATGAATTTAGAATGTTAAAATTATCTTCCCTTTATCACCAAATTAATTCCATATATCTAACATCAAATATTAACCCTTTTTGCTAATGTATAATGTTTAAAGAAATTGCAAATTCATTTTATCGAGTGTTTCAAAATAATTAAGTACTATACTGGATTAATATCATTCTGAATCCTTAAACTTATTATTAAGTACTATATTAGATTAATATCATTCTCAAGAATAGATTAATATCATTCTCAATCATGTTCAGGGTCTTGGATAGACAGTGATCGCGTGCTTTGTTAACATACTCCTTGATGTGAAGTCACCAATTCAATTCCCCGCCCCAATCAAGGTGATATATTAGACATGATGAACTTATAAAAAATAATTATTCTCAATCCTTAAACTTGAGAATATAATAAAACCTATATAAAATGACAATGACAAATGACAAAGACAAAGTACCAATGTCATCATCCTTTACTTAAATACAAAATAAAAATTCATATAAAATAAATTAAAATAATATATAAATGGTAAAGTTACTTGGTTGTTTTAACATAATTACTTGTAACAATTGATTGATGTGAAGGTGTAGCTAGGCAAGTAAAATCAATAGATGGCATACATATTTATTTCAACCTAATCATTTGAGTTATGCTACTTGCATTGGAGACACTTCACATCTTTGATATCATGGGAAATAGTTGCAACCACATGGCAGTCAAACTGATGTTGGCAACATGCAACTATCTATATGCGCAACGAACTAACACTTGGGATGCCGTTTCCACATCAACTATTGCATTCTCCCATTTTTTATATATATAAAACTTAGGTTTTTTATTTATTTTTTTCTAAGATTTTTATTTATTTTTCTTTTGTTAAAGCATGCCTAAAACGTTTGGGACATTTTATTTAAATTATAAAATATTAATTCCAAATATTTATATGAAATTTAATATTTAATTTATCTGAACAATGTATTTATGGTGATGATTACTTCTTGGGATATTTTATTTAAATGATAAAATATTAATTCCAAATATTTATATGATATTTTAATATTTAATTTATCTGAACCATGTATTTATAGTGATGATTACTTCTTTGTTGCAAGAAGAGAGTTGACTTCTTCACTTTATGAATTGAAAGTTTTTAAGTGAATCAACTTTTTTACATTTTGGTTACTTAAATGTTTTTAAATATAAAAGGTTTAAATTTTAGTTTAATTTATTGAAAAGTAGTTAAAGTTATATATTAAGGATGGATGGAAAAAAAAATTAAATTAATTAGAATGAAATATTTATAGTTAAAATATTTTAAATAATGATTTTCGGTGTTGTAATACAAAGTATTATGTAAATTATAAGATTCAAAGTTTGAATTTTTCGATTAGTTTATATTTATAGAAGAGAGGGATATATGCATGTATTTAGAGGTATAGTAGTAGTAGTCGTAATCGACTCTATGTCAAACGACTACAAAATCAACTTAATTGTGAATTTTTTTAGTTAAAAAAAGAAAAGAAAATTTTGAAAATAAAACTGTATTGGCTTTATTAAAGTTTTTATTGTTTAAGTTATGAAAAAAAAAGGAGTTTGGAATTAAGAAATTCTTACCACGCTTGTGCTCTTCAAAACTAAGTTTGAAATAATGTTTAAGGTGGTTTTTGGTGTTAAAATTAAGGTCTTCAAATTGCAACCAAGTGATAAAGAAAACTTGGGAGAGATAAAAGAACCCTTGGATTGCAGGGAAACTCCTCCATCCCTGTAAATATAGAGAAAAAGTCAGTGTTAAACGTCTATAAGCATGTAAAAAAGCGCTAATCGTTGGCTTTGCCAAGCCTCTCAAGGTAACTTTGTTTGTCTAGAGTTTCCAATAGTTTTAAGCCATTGTTACTATCTATGCTTTTCAGTGCTATTCAATTGTTATTTTTTAGGTTGCTTGAATATTTTATACTTTACATGGAGCTAAAAACATTTTTTTGTAACTAAAAGAAATTGACAAATGGGTTAGTCTCGTACTTGCATGACATGAGGTTGATTTTGGCTATTACCACTATACCTTTAGAGGCCTCCTCTTTATAAACCGGATCACAACCAAGAGTTTGAACCTTAGATATCTTAATTTGCATGATTTCACATTGCTTCAACCACCCATTAAATTATATAATTTCAATCGCCCATTAAACTACTCCTTAAACTCAAAAAATCATTTTATTAATTTAATATAATTTTATTAAATCATAAAAACCCAAAAATATTATTGTTTTATTTTCCATGACCTAATTTCCATCTCGACAAACCACCGAAAAGAAAAACACACCATCTATAACAAAAGTTTAGTTTGGAAAAAACAACCAAAAATAATAATCCACAAAAAGACACTACCTATAACATAAGTATAGTTTGAAAAACACAAATAAAATAATAATCTTTGACGACATTTAAAAACTTTATTAAAGTGTGTATGCCTTATGCTCACTTGGGCATTGCAAGGCCTTATTCGATGTTTAGTATTCGTTAACTTTTCTCGTTACGTTTTAGTGGGACAAAGTATTCAATTTTATATAATATATATATATATATATATATATATTTTTTTTTAATTATGCGAAATTAAGAAATAAATTAATAGTGTTTTATATTTAAAATATATTTTGTTATAAAATAGTTAGTTATATATATATAAATAAAAGGTTGAAGTGTAATATATATTATACTTATTTATTTTGAAATAGGTTTCAAAAATGTAATTTTTTTTAACTTATTTTTTATTTTTTACATATATCATATTTAAACAGAGTTGTTTTCAGTGTGATTTTTTGGAAGTTTTTTTGGTCTAATTTCTTTAAAATCCGGCAAAATTAATTGAAATCACAATTTTGCTGGGTAACCCCTGCACAATCCAAGTGCCCTAGGGGTTATTCAGGGTGTTGAATCCATAGAACTGTCAAAAACACAGTTTAAACAACACAAATCAAGATTTCACCTAAAAATTTTCCGCCGATTCTGGCACTAGAAAGTACAAAAAATTGCACTAAAAACAACTCCTATTTAAACTTTCAAATGACTAATCTCCTTGTAATGCTTGTATGCACACCAAAACTAATCCACTTGTATGCTTGACTAGAAATAAAATTTGTTGTTCATGAAGCTCACAATGCCTGATTTTATAATTGCTAATCTTTAGAGCTAATTGTGGCTTCTCTTTCCTATTTTAGTGGAACAAAGTATTCAACTTTAAAGACTACATCTTTACTTGAGTGTTTTTTAAGCTTATTTTTTTCCTTTTTCTTTTTTAAATAAAGGAAAGAGATGGAGGGTTATGCAAAATTGAGAAATAAGTTAATTGTGTTCCATACACATATATTTGAATTGTGTTTGGTTATAAATTTAATAGTTTTTTTTAATGAAATTTCAAAATTATATGTATATATAGATATATATGACTTAGGTGTGATACATATCAGACTTATTTATTGAGATAGGTCTCAAAGATGTAATCTTTTCTTGAACCCAATCTCTATTTTCTATATACATCATATTTAAACCTTTAGAATGACTATTCTCCTTGTAATGCGTGTATACACACAAATAACTATTGACTAGGAAACAAAATAGGTAGTTCATGAAGTTGACAAAGTCTAATTTTATAATTGCTAATCTTTGGAGTTGATTATGGCTTCAGATAGCCTAGTGATTACTCTCCAATTGTGAATGGAGTTCCTCTTGAGGGAAAGGCCATGTTTTGACTTTAATCATAATTTTTTAGGAGCATAATTGATATAGAAGCCATCCTTCCGAAGTCTAGAATGTTTCCTGAAGTGCTAATCTAGGACATTGATCTTCTACTATAACATTCATCTTCTGAGTTGCTATAGTCAACTTTAAACAGTTAGAGCTCACGCCGAATTTGATATTCAAAGAGAACTCAACCTTTTGAATAAGAGTTTCGAGATTCAATGTGGGCATCTTGAACCTCATTCCTTCAAAAAAAATAAACAATATAACCATCAAGCCAATAAACAACAACCAAACTTTCGAGACGACCATTGCAATTCAATATCCAAAGAGGCTTGAGGTGGGGCACAACGATATCAGGAGGGAATCTAGAGAACCGGGTTCCAGACCATCGAAAATGACATCAAAGGATACACATAGGGCCACTTCAAACCAAAAATAATAGATAATCACTAAGAGCCTCCACTGAGCACAAGAGAACTTAGGGAAAGACAAAGAACAAACAACCAAGACATAACGAACTAGGGTGAGAGGAATAGGAAAGGAACCTCTGGTACAAGCGATCCATAGGAGGTGCATCATCAAAGGAACTGAGCATGGGAGGAAAAAACCCAAACGAGAGCTTTATATAACATACCTTGTTGATATGTGTTTCCAACAAACTTTGGCGGCCACCTACAAGGATTGATGGCTTTAGTATCATTCTCTATTTCTAAATTCATATTACGGGAAGTTATCCCTTGAGGAGTACCGACCCTGTTTTAATAATAATTCCTCAAATACGTCTTGTTCGAGGACTGGTGTAGAGACTGGAAGTAATTATCCATTGTGTCTGGGTGAGTTGAGTAGTACACATAGTGATGACCCTTAGCCTTGTTTCTCATTTTATGCCTGGGTTGCAAGCTTAAGGAACTATGATATGACTCGAACTTACTATACTGCATGGCTGGCTCATGTTGAACTATGAGACACTTAGGGGGTCCCTCCTTATTAATCTCATTTGTATCAACAAAGTTGCGCCCTATGTGGTAATGGGCCCATTGGGTTCGCCCTTGGAAGACTAATTCTCCATTGGAGAGAGTAGTTCCAAGGTTGGTTGGATCATCAACTACCAAATTGTTCCCTCTTAAGACATGAAAGTATTGCTTTGTGGGAATGAAGCAGAGCATGTTAAATATCCTTTTAATAGTCTGAGCAAGTTTGAGGTCATTGGAAGAAATTTGTTTAGAATCCTGAATAGAATGTTAAGCAAATCCCCAATCACTATGATATCTTGGATGTTTAAGTTCATTGCTTGTTTAATTCCCTTATATAGAGCATATGCTTCCAAGACATTGTTGGTCGCCTTTCCTAATCCCTAGGCAAATTGTATTTCCAGATTGTTCTCAAAGTGAATAATCACCCCTCACTCCTAAGATACCTTTAATGTTTTTTGTTGTTGATTTGGCTCACTGGGGATTTGAACATTAAATATCATGGTTTACATAATTCTTCAAAACACAATCATCACCAATTAAACTCCCACAATACAATTCATTAGAAAATATTTTTAATGAAAAAAAAAAATCAATTTATAATGTTGTATAATTACAATTTTTTATTATCAAAATAACGTTTGTTTATTGTAAATTTATATTAGTGTAAAATAGAAAATCATATTATAAAACAAGTCTAATATGCAACATTGCTTCTTAGCACCTACCTCTTATGCAAAAGGCAAAAGTAATTGACAACTAAAGTTGATGGTAGAAGCTATTTCCTCGCTCAAAAGCTAGGTGTTCTCAACACCTTAGCCACTTGGGCATTACGAGTTTCTAATAAAAACCACCTTAATGATGAAAAGTCTCATCTCCTTAATGTTTTTAATAAGAATGGTTACAATAGGCGGCAATGTCTTAGAGCCTTCCTTAAGGCTGAAAAAGGTCCCAGGATCAAGAAAGATCTTAAAGATCGATTTTCGGGGGCTCATCTTCCATTTATCCAAAAAACCACGGACAAGATTGCGAAGATCCTGAAGAAACATAAGGCTCCTTTGACATTTAGGCTGCTAAGCACTATTCAAAGCTCCATGAGATCAGTAAAAGATCCAGTGAACCCCAAAGATGGGAAATCTGTTTATGTCATCCCTTGCTCTTGTGGAACTCTGTATATTGGTGAAACTAGCCACTCGATTAATCAAAGGATTCAGGAGCACGTGACTGATATCAAACATGGGAGGTCTCGATCCTCCGCTTTGGCAGAACACTTTGAGAAGTCAAAGCATCATATCTGCATTGAAGAAGCTAAGGCCATTGCAAGAATTGATCATTTTCATCACCATAAGTTTAAGGAGGCTTTGGAGATTGAAAGGAGGCCTATCAAACTAACAAAGACAATGGTTGGAGTATTAGCAGGTGTTGGATCCTTACCTTATCTTCCTGAGGTTTTTTTTTTTTTTTTCAAAACACCTCCCCTTTGATTAATCTGGTCTTTTGATTTATCTTATACTCTATATTATTCATTTACTTTTTCTTATTATTTATTTTGTTCATTTACTTTTTCTTATAATTACTTTGTTTATAAGTTTTACTTTTTGGAATATTTATTATTTTTTTGGCCTCCATTTTTACTTATATAATAATTCTAATTAAAATTTGTAATTTAATCATTTTTATTTAGTTCATTCTTTTCAAACATTTTATTCATTTTATTATTATTAGTTTAATATTATTATTGATTTTAAGTCTTCAACTTTGTTTTTATTCCACTCATTAATTAACTTAGTTTCATTGTTAATTAATTTTATTCCAATTTGAATATATTATTTTTAGTTTATGGCCTTTTTGTTTTGGTTTTTACCATCTAATTTGATATGTTTATATGTTTGACCTTGCTTGATTAGTTTTCTCTTATTTTAATAAAAAATATTTTTGTTGTTATATTCCAATTGACTTAATTTTATTCTTATTTATTTATATTGATCTAAGTCTAAATATTTCTCTCAAAGTTAATAACTATTTTAGTTCTTATAATTTTTGTTTTTAATCTAATTATTTTAGAAAACTAAAATTAAAATATTATTAAATTAATTTATTTTCATATTTTATTCTATAAATTCGGACTTAAGCTATATCTTAATATTTAACCCATGTCCCTTTAGAATTTTGAAATTAATTTTAGTATTATTATATTCATTTATTTCTTACTTTTATCTAAATTATGACTTAATCTAAATCTTGATATTTGACTCAAGTCCTCTTTAACATTCTAAAAATTCTTTTTTTCAAAACTAGTCATTATATCATAGCCGTTAAAAATATGAAAGGTCTCTACATTGATCTCTCTATTTAATCCTGTGCCATGATCTGAATCACCATCTTGTCCTGACAATGAACCACACTAGATGGTTCGAAACCGTTGACAAAAAGTTTTTCATGTGATTTTTACCTAAAGATAGTCTAAATTCAGAAGGTAGAAATTATAGTTATACACACACACAATAAATTAGTATTTAAAACACTTTTCAAAATTTCATTAACTCCAAATCAATAAAGCAATGAATGTATTTTATTAAAATTATAGAAATATAGAAAGTTTATAGTTATTAACATTTTAAGAGTTTTAACAAAAACCTCACTTGGGAGGTTCTCCAGAAAAAAGGATGGAACGGTCCGAGCAGGTGTCTTCTATGCACAGCACATCAAGAAACAAACTTCCATATGTTCTTCGATTGTGCTGCCTCTTCATCAATCTGGTACGAGCTCTCTCTCTCTTATGGTTTCTCTCACCGGTCTTTTCCTTCTGTACAGGACGGCTTTTTCTGGTGGAGCACACAGCGCCCCTCCTGGCGTGCTCTTTTCATCCTTACTTGCTGGTTTATCTGGAAATGGAGGAACCATTGTGTCTTCCAGAACTCCCGCAAACCACTGCACTCCATATTGATCTCTATTGCGGGCTCCATGCCCCCATCGGATTAGCTCGTCTCTCCTCCAGGCGGTTTTTTCCTGATCACTTTCAATGTTCCTGTATTTCCGCCATATTGATCTCTATTGCGGGCTCCACGCCCCCATTGGATTAGCTCGTCTCTCTCCAGGCGTCTGTTCACTTACAATGCTCCTGTATTTTCCGCGGCCGAAGGGGCAATCACATATATCTCTTTTTCTCTAATTATGGTCACATGCATGGTATACATCTGGTAATATCTCCATTTTGAACATTCGCGGCCCAATTTCGTTTTGCGGCCTCTGAGATCCTACTCTACAGGTTTTTTCTATCTGTAAAATGTCTCCACGGAGAACAACTGTAATGCTGAACATTATATCATCTTAATATATCTATCTTGATTTTTTCCTCTGAAAAAAAAAATATTTTGAAATTCCTTTGCGACTACTAGACATGTGGTGAAAATAGATGTAATTAGGAATTTCTTTACAACATAATGCCATGTGGATAATTGCCCATCATTTTTTATGAAAATACTTGCTTAAATTATGGTGGACAACTGACATTCTTGCATAAAAAATGGGGACAACTATCCACATGACATTTTTTTGTGCAAAATTATTTTTTTAAAGGAATGAATATGTATATATATATATATATATATATATATATATATATATATGAAAAGTTGGAGAGGGTCTAACACCCTTACATTTGATCTCAATTACAACAATTATAACTTTATCAAAGTAAATTGAGAGTTTACTAGTTTGTGTATGATTGCACCAGTTTATATAAAAAAATTTACAACTGTAAATTCTGCAGTAAGACTCGAGGAACATGACACACTTACAAAAATTCATACTATATATAAAGAGGAAAGGACCGAACTAGACGCATAAACCAAAAATACTTGTAGCCTCAAAGAAATCACCCGACACTGCATCCACCCTCATTAGGCCCCTTGGGCGACAAACTCTTTTACCACTAGAGGGAGAAGTGTCAGGGGAACAAGTTCCATTTGAGTTGCCTTCTGTAGTGGGTGATGAAAATTCCAAAACAACAACCTGATCCAAGAGAAGGAGAATTTCCTCCTTTAAATCATCCAAGGTGTCCTTCGTTTCCACACGATAAGTGAGAATCTCTGCCTCCATGAATAACTGGAAAGAGCTTCTCTATCGCTCCGCCATGTCCTCGAGCTTGTTAATTGAGGCCAACAATGCTTGTGTGACATTAAACATCGTTTCAATCACATTTGCGAGTTCCACATAATCCTGAGGGTTCACAATCCTAAAATGAAGAAGAGAACTAACAAAGCAATGAATCAAATAATGACAATCAAGACCACCAAGAGCTTCAACCAAATTTCAGTGAGGATGGAAGGCCGAAGACATTGATATAAAGAGACTTCTCAGAGCTTGGCACGAGCTGACCTACCTTGAAATAACTAAAGTTCTCATTGCAGAGCCACTAACACTAGATAACTGTGATAATGGGACGTTCTGAGTAAGGTGAAATACAATTTTCCTCTATGGATGTGCCCTGGCATCCTTATAGTGTCAGGTTTGAAATTGACCAAAATGATCCTCTGTTAAGTGGAAAGGACCGAAGTTATACATGAGCGCTTTGGAATATGTCCACCTATACCTTCTCATTAAACACTTGTTACCCCTGTTGCGATTTTGATACCAAAGAAAGAGAGAAATACTCTGGGGAGGGAGATCTCAACGACCCACCTCGTCAGGAGCCTCTGACAATCATCAATAGACATGCTAGTGTATCATAGTGTTGTGACTTAACATGTTATGGAATTGGGATATGACTCTTCTTTTGATTATAACTAATTTCTCCTTGGGTCATCATAGACCCTTTTTTGCTAAAGTATCAATTTCTGAATTCAAATGACGAAGGATGTGAAAAATGTTTACCCCGTAAAAAATTGACAATAGGGAAATAACTCTTTGGCTAGTTGTCGCTGGCTCCTTAGAAATCGCTGGCTTGGCCTTTGTGAATTGGCGAATAACCAACATCGAATCCCCAAAAATATTAAGTTTTGAGATTTTGAGTTCTACCATGATTTGAAGACCCTTCCATAAGGCCAAGAACTCTGCATGATTGTTGGTTGCTCTTCCAATACCCTAGGCAAATTGATACACCATTTTTCCATTAGGACGAAATAAAACCCCTCCCACTCCAACCTCCCCCTTCTTGTACAAAGGTTGTGAATATATATTTTTTTTAAATTTCTATCTTTTAATAAATTTTTTATATATCATAATTCAATTTAAAACCATATAAAATAACCATCAACCAAGTAGAAAAAAACATTTTAATTCAAAATATTTAATTTAATATTTATTATTTTAACTTTAATAAACTTCAGATAAAAATTTCAAAATTAATTTTCACACCGAAATAAAAAACAATATAACCAAATTTACCCTATACAATTAAATATTAAATATTTAGTAAAATTTTCATTAACTAATTATTATTATTTTTTAATTCTATTAAAACAGCCTACCCAACAACCAATGAGCAAATAACACCTTACAAGACAATTTATAACTGTATTTCCTTTTTATCACTATACCGATAAATGAAGCATTGCCTTTTATCGTTATACTGATAAATGAAGGATTCACTCATAAAAGCAAAAATACACGCAAAAATCAACATTATGTAAATAGAGATAAATTCTCACCAAACAAGCAAGCAAATAATAAAAGAAACCTTTTCCAACAATTCTCATTTAAATGTGGCAAAATATATATCTTTATCTTTCCAATGGACCCTGTTTTTTCTAAAATTATGCATAAATAGAAAATACAAAAAATCTTTAGGACACAGTGAAACCATCCACAATTAAATGGATTTTTTAATTAAAAATTCCATCTTTGCCACGTCACAGCCAACCGTGTATACTATTGGTGACATAAGCTTGTAAAGATAGCTTTATATAGAGAAACCGACTCGAAACAAAATGAAAAAGCGGCACACTGTGGTTCCGCGAGTCCCACATTTACACTGTGGTTCCGCGAGTCCCACATTTTCACTTACCTGATGTAAAGCTTCTTTGACTGCACTTTCACTCCACGGTAAATTATTCGCTTTGGCCGCAGATGTATATTTATTAATAAAATAAAAGGAGAGAGCTGAAAGAAGCTAAAGTGTAACTATTTTGTATTTGCATTTGCAGAAGAAGAAGAGCAGGAGAGTACCGAGAAGAATGCAAAGGGAATAGGCAGATTTAAGCAATTATCTAGCTGAAGAATCTGTAACCCTGGCCATGCGCGCCGGTGCAAGGATCGATCCATGCTGCGGCAGCGGCATTGGAAGCTGAAAATTTGCCACGGACTTGTAACGGTTTTTACAGCTTTTGCGCTATTTTTCTGGAGAATTTGGAGAAAATTTGCCTGAGGATAAAAATGGGGATGGTTTTAGGTTCCGGAAGGGCAAAGTCGGACCCCGGATGCTTCCGGGGAGTGTTTTGAGCTCGAAAACAGGGGTTTGAACCGCCATTTAAGGCGCATTTGCAGATTCGTGACCAGAAAGTGAGGGTTTGGATAGTATTTGAGCTTGTGTGGTGGAGGCTTTGGATGTAATTGGACAGATCGGGTCAGCGTGAGGTATGTCGGACTCTAACGGCTCCCTGGCCGATGATGAGCTTTTGCAGGACTACTTGTATGGAAACGGCAGACCGCCTATACCCGAATCGGCCGGGCCGATGCTCACGGTATCGTCGTCCTTTAAATCCGACGGTAAGAGTAAGAGGAAAAGCTTGAGGCGGCCGAGTTTGGAGGCGGACGAGTTCTTGAATCTGTTGCACGGGTCTGATCCTGTCAAAGTTGAGCTCAATCGCCTCGAAAACGAAGTAAGAGGTAACATTTAATGCCGTGTTTTTTTAATGTCGGCAGCAATATGTTTGATCCCGTTGTTAATGTGGCAGATTTCTCTTCCTCTGCTGCTTCCCCGTGGAAATTTATATTAAAAAAATGTCTTTCATTTTCTTTTTTTCTTTAAATACTCTGGATTATCTTACGAGGAGATTGAAGAGGTCTATCCAAGCGGCATTTGGCTTTAGTGTGTGTCATCTTAGATAGGCAGGGTGGGCAGGGTGGCTTACTTCGAGTTCTGGGAGTCTTCTTCTCAATAATTGAGCTGCATTTCCTCAATAATAATGCAGATGCCTCTACCTTTGCCGCTTCCCTATATTTCCCTTGTTGCCAAGTATTTTCCGTGATTATTTATGCACTGGATTATCCTATGAGAAGTAAAGGCATTAATGCGTCTACGATTTGTTTCAAAGCTGCCTTTGGCTTTTGATGTGTAATCTTGCATAGGTGCGTAACATCCGTTCAGCTCCAGGAGTGTTTTATTCAATAATTCAGCCGTTTTTTCGTTGTAGGAATTTTCTGTGAATTTTAAGAAGATATATTTTGTTAATTTGTTTTTTGGTGCGGGGTACGGGGTTGGGCAGGGTGAGTACGTATTTCTTATTAAAGTTAAAATAGGGAGCCTGCATTGCATGCAGTGGTGCCCACGAAGACAACTCTGTATACATATGAGATACAGAGATGGTAATGACTGCGCATAATATCTGATTTTGCCAAACATAGACATGTATGGGGACTATCAACTGCACTCCTCTTTTTCGGAACTATAATGAATTGAATTATCTGGAAATTAATTTCTTTGGAAGCTGAAGTGGAAAAATCTTTGTCATCTGACGTAAACAGCGTGTTGTCTTTTGAGTTCCGGGATTTCTTTACTCAATAATTGAGATGTATTTTCTTTGGAGGAAGTAAGATCGAAGATAATTTTTTCTAAATTTTAAGGCTGTAAAACGTACCTCTCTTGTTCAGAACTTTGATGAATTATCTGGAAATGGTTAAATTTCTTTCGAAGTCAAAGTGCAAAGTCTTTGTTGCGCGTGAATGAGATAGTTAGGAATTATTTTCCTAATTTCCCCGCCTTTACAGATAAGGATAGAGAGTTAAGTGAAGCTCAAGCCGAAATCAAGGCCTTGAAGCTGTCAGAGCGCTCGAAAGAGAAGGCGGTGGAAGAGGTAATTTGAATTCCCTACCTCTACTGTTAGCGGATAGATTCTTTCTATTTTAGGTTATCATTTTTAGGAGACCGGAGTCATTTGTTAGGAAAATGTTTCTAAACTGCATTGTAATTTGCCTTTAGATGAATTGCCAGTATTTTTATTTCCCTTTTGATGATCTGTCTACATTTTTACAAGTTTTTTTAATAGGGCCCATAGTTGTAGCCAGAGTTATCCCATGTAGCGTATAAGTTGGTTTCATACGATTCATTTGCTGGATTGCATGCATCATGATTTTTCTACAGCTTACAGAGGAGCTTAGGAAATTGGACGAAAAACTGAAGGCTAACGAGATCCTTCTTGAAAATAGGGTACGCTTCTTAACTTGAACTATTAGATTGCTTTTCCTTTAGTTTCCATTCCAGGTTTTGAAGAGACATTTTAAAATGTAAATCGTGATTACCTTACATGATGCTTGTTACTGCAGAACCTTGATATAAAGAAAATAACTGATGAGAAGAAAGCTGCATTGGCTGCACAATTTGCAGCAGAAGCTACTCTTCGAAGGGTGCATGCTGCTCAAAAAGATGATGACATGCCACCGATTGAAGCTATTCTTGCACCAGTGGAGGCAGAACTTAAACTTGCCCGGCAAGAGGTATTGCCTGCCTATGGAAAAACCCATGATTTGTCTAGTGTGCCGTAGCTAGCCCTTTAACTCGGGGATGCTTGTGGTTTATGCCTGTAGATTCCACACCACTACACTGGTGAATGGTCTTGAACTTGTCGCTGTCTTGCAGATTATGAAATTGCAGGAAGACAATAGGGCTTTGGAACGACTTACCAAGTCAAAGGAAGCAGCTTTGCTCGATGCAGAGAGGACAGTGCAAATCGCTTTAGCAAAAGCTTCAATGGTTGATGATCTTCAAAATAGGAACCAAGAACTGGTGAAACAGATTGAAATTTGTCAGGTGGTGTTTCTGTTGCATTTTACTTATCAATATAATCGAAATGTGCAGTGCACTTAATGGTGAATGCTGTTCGTGAATTTTTTTAAATTGAAGTTTAGTTATCTATGGCAGGAAGAGAACAAAATTTTGGACAAAATGCACCGTCAAAAAGTAGCAGAGGTTGAGAAGCTAAGCCAAACTGTTCGTGAGCTTGAGGAAGCTGTTCTTGCTGGGGGAGCTGCTGCAAATGCAGTGCGTGATTATCAGCGGAAAGTTCAAGAAATGAATGTAACAGAATCACCTTTTTGTTTATTCAGAATGTTGTTTAGCTTTAAGCTGTAACAGAATTTGGTTTTTGCAATTCCTATATGCATTCAAAATTTTTGTGTTTGATTTGTTCCTGTGTTACGTTGGTCAGGAAGAGAGGAAAACGTTGGATAGAGAACTGGCACGTGCAAAGGTTACTGCGAATCGAGTTGCAGTTGTAGTTGCAAATGAATGGAAGGATGCCAATGATAAAGTTATGCCTGTAAAGCAGTGGCTTGAAGAACGTCGCTTCATCCAGGTGGTTTATTCAGTTCAGTTACAGTTCTTTTCCTGGGACAGTGAAGTAAATTTTCAACAAGGACATGGGTCTGTAAGGATTTTCTCCTTGATTTGCCACTCAGTATGTTCTACATTTTTCCTGCAGGGTGAAATGCAGCAGCTTCGGGACAAGTTAGCCATTACTGAAAGAGCTGCCAAGTCTGAGGCACAGCTCAAAGTAATCACTTTTCTTTCCTTCACTGCTTTCCTCATATCTTTACCTGTTTGCATCAAATAGTTTGATTCTTCAATTTTATTGTGCTTCTTCAAAACATGCTTGGGTTTTTATATGCTGCTGGGCATTTCAGGAAAAGTTCCAATTACGATTAAAAGTCTTGGAAGATGGACTAAGGTCATCTTCAAATGGTGCTGTTCGCATGGAGCTGCGAAGTTGCAGCAATGGTCGTTCACGCCGTCAATCGATAGGGGGTGCTGAAAGTTTATCAAGATCACCTTCAAATGGATTTGGACCGAGGAAGGCATCAGTACCCCAACAGAGGGCTCCCATATCTAGCAACACAAATACAATCCTAAAACATGCAAAAGGAACCTCAAAATATTTTGATGGTGGCAGATCAATTGAATGCATTAGGTCACTGGACAGGAACAAGTCTTTTACAAATGGATTTGAGGGGCACCAATCAACTGGAAAAGATAATGAGGTGTCAAGAAACACTGAATCGCAAGATACATGGAAGGACAATTCAGATAACAAGCCGCCTGAATTTGTAGAAGTTGGTCAGGATGATATGGTATCGGGGTTGTTGTATGATATGCTGCAGAAGGAGGTCATAGCATTGAGAAAGGCCAGCCATGAGAAGGATCAGAGTCTCAAGGATAAGGATGATGCAATAGAGGTATGTCCCCTTATCATTCCATCATATAGTGCAGTTATCTTCAGAAGTGCTTTCCAAATTCCACTGGCACCCACTTATAGTATTTTGCTTGGAAATTGACACTCAGATGCTAGCAAAGAAAGTAGATACCTTAACAAAAGCAATGGAGGTCGAAGCCAAAAAAATGCGCAGGGAAGTAGCTGCTATGGAGAAAGAGGTAGCTGCAATGCGGATTGACAAGGAGCATGATCAACGGGCAAGACGCCTGACAAGCTCCAAGTCTGTAAATAGCTCTCAATTTCTTTCTGGAAGGTATACTTCAATAGTTACTTAATAGATGCCAGTCTACTGACTGGTCGGAACTCAGGATCACTCAGAATAATCTTTTTTTCCTCTACTATAAGGCCTCACATGCTTGATATTTTCATATTTTGGAATTGATGGGATCACCAAATCTATATTTCCTACTAATAAATATAGCTGCTTGGTTCGTGGGAAGGTATAATGGTCTGCTATATAACAATCGGGATGACATTGCACACGCCCATATACATGTGGATGTTAATGTATAAAATGATGAATCTATCCATGCATCTGTCTGCCTGGAATTTTCAATGTACTGAAAGTGTGGGCCCCCAGTGCATTATCCCATGGGCCTGCTCTGCTGAATGAGCTTCACGTGTCCCAACAAAATGAACCTTGTGTGCCTGCAAGTTGCTCTACAGGGCTGAAAATCAATCCAAAGATTTATATACATTAAATATAATCCATGTCTCTTTTTTTATAAGAATTTTTATTTATTTATTTATAATATATTCTTTTGTCTAGTACCAAATATAACGTAAAGTTCGGAGAAATACTTCCAATATCAGGTAAGTTCTAATTTTTAGATATATTAACTGTCATTACCTTTCTGAATGCTCTCATCCAAAATTGAAACCAGAGTCTTCATAGATTTAACTGATTGATACATATCATCCATAAAGGATAAATAAGATAAGATAATTTTATTAATGTCCAACAAACGACCACCAAAAGAGGTCAACTGGACTTAAGATAGTGCATCCAGTGCCAGTGCAAATGGGAGTGCAAAAGCATTTCCTATATCTATGCTAAAAGCAGAAAAAAGATATTAAGATGTAATAACAAGTTAGCAAGTAGAAGCAAGTCTAACTAAGAGAGAGTATAAGATAAGGTGTGGGTACAATAGAGATAAAAAGTGCTATAAATTGGAGGTCTCAGGGTTGAGCAAAAAAGAGAGGATGTCAAGGCTTGCTAAAGCTGATGGCCAAAGATGAATGAAGGGACCCTGCAGGCTTCTTGTCAAATTCATCAATTGTTGCAATTGTGATGTTCTATGCTGTAACAATTGTTTATTACAAAACTTCCTTATGCTACAATATTAGATAAACAATTGTAGATAAAACATAAATCAAATGCACAATAGAAGACAACCAAGAACAAAGTGAGACACAGAGAATTTAGGTCCTGTGACTAGGGCAAAATCCACAAGGGGAAAACACAATCAGATTCTTTTTCTATTAGAAATCAATTGTTCAACAGAGATACAAAATACAATGAGAGATCAAGAGAATGAATAAGCTCACCCAAATCTAAACAAGTTGTGGCATGAAGATCACTGGTAGCAGCAACAGATGCACACATTGAATCAACCTGCCCTTCAACTAAATCAACACTGAAATACTGAAGCAATACTGAAGCACTAAATCAACCTTGGCTTGCCAAGTTCTACTCTTACTCTCCAAGTCTGTATCTCACAATCTTCTTCAACTCTCTCATAAGTTCGAATTCTTCTTTCACAATGCACAAGTAGTGAGGGGAGCAAGAGCAGCGAATCCATGCCATAAAAGGAGTAACTCGCATGCCAAGAGGGAGAGTAACATATGCCCATTTAGGAAATGTAACTCATGCCATTAAGGAGGTATGCATGCCTTTGTAACTTATGCTTTTAAGAGAGAGTGTAACATATGCATGAAAAAACGCAGAAGAGGAATCTTTTATGACATGCTTTTATTGAGCGTAAGAGAGTGTAAGAGAATCTTTTATGACGTGATTTAATGAGTGTAAGAGAGTGTAAGAGCATTAATGAGTGTGTAAGAGGAATATGTCATGCCAATAATGATAGTGTAAGAGAACATTATTGAGAGCCATGATTGAGTGATTTGAATTTCTTTTTAATAATAGTATAATAGCATCATAAGAATAATAATAATAATAATATTAATGATAAAATATGAAGTCGAGATTGAACTATTAGGATTGATTAATGATAAGAAATAATTTTTCATCAACAATATTTGATTACCAATTGATGCAAGGTGATTTACTATTTTTGGAAAGTAATACTTTTAGACTTTCTATTTTTAGAAATTCATCCCTAAACTGCAAAATTTTTAGCACTCCCTCTCAGCGAGGGAAATGAGAGTGTGAGAGAACATTATTGAAAACCATGATTGAGTCATTTGAATTTCTTTTTAATAATAATATAATAGTATCATAATAATAATAATAATTATAATGATAAAATATTAAGTCGAAATTGAACTTTTAGGATTGATTATTGATAAGAAGTGATTTTTCATCAACAATACTTTATTACCAATTGATGCAAGGTGATTTACTATTTTTGGAAAGTCATACTTTTAAACTTTCTATTTTTAGAAATTATCCCTAAGATGCCAAATTTTCAACACTCCCTCTTAGTTAGGGAGGAATTTCTTTTTGCAACAAAAGATCTCTGTTCATCACTGCTCTTTATCATCTGGAACAATAATGTCTCACTCCAATGAAGAAGAATCATCATAGGGGAGATTTGTCCATCACCCCATATTCACTTGGGGGGATTGCCACTTGCCAAAATATGACAAGGATCTCACACAACCAAGTCTCATCTCTGCTTGGGGGATCCACTTGTCAACACATGACAAGGATCTCGCACATCCAAGACTCATCATTGTTTGGGAGGATCCAAGTGTCAACGAAAGACAAGGATCTCGCACATCCCAAGCTCATCACTACTTGGGGGGATCCGTTTGTCAACACAGGACAAGGATCTCGCACGACCAAGTCATGTCTCTGTGTGGGGGGATCCACTTGTCAACACATGACAAGGATCTCGCACATCCAAGGCTCATCACTGCTTGGGTGGATCCACTTGTCAACATAGGACAAGGATCTCACACAACCAAGTCACGTCTCTTCTTCGGGGGATCCGCTTGTCAACACATGACAAGGATCTCGCACATCCAAGGCTCATCACTGTTTGGGGGGATCCATTTGTCAACAAAGGAAAAGGATCTCACACATCCAAGGCTCATCATTGCTTGGGGGATCCACTTGTCAACACATGACAAGGATCTAACACAACCAAGTCACATCTCTTCTTGTGGGGAATCCACTTGTCAACACTAATGTCACATGGTTCGGGTTCGAGTTTGGGTTTGACAATGATTAGATTCCGTTTGAGTTCGAATTTTTTGATAAGGTTCGCCATTAGGTTCGTCTATATATATATATATATATATATATAATGAATGAATCATAGTATAAAATAGTAACAAATCAACATCAGTAAACATCAAAAATGCTATCACGGACATGGAAACTACAAGGATAAATTACAAGCTTGAGTAGTGGCATGAAGTTATGAGTTTTGATCTATGGACTTCATCAATGGCTGAGAGGTTCGATGAAGTTCGCTGAACCTAAAAAAAAAATTTAAGGTTCGGGAAAATTCGAACCTCAAGGTTAAAGTTCGACAAACCTTGTGACATAGGTCAACACATGACAAGGATCTCGCACATCCAAGGCTCATCATTGCTTTGGGGGATCCACATGTCAACACAAAACAAGGATCTCGCACATCCAAGGCTCATCACTGCTTGGGGGGATCTACTTGTCAACACATGACAAGGGTCTCACACATCCAAGGCTCATCACTGCTTGGGGGGATCCACTTGTCAACACAGGTTAAGAATCTCACACATCGAAGGCTCATCACTGCTTGGGGGGATCCACTTGTCAACACATGACTCAGATCTCACATAGTCGAGGCTCATCACCCATGACCACCCTCTTTGGGAAGGGTCACATCCGTCGGTCCAAACTGTTCTTTGAAAGCCAAAAACTTTCCTTTCAACAAAGACTTGGTAAGAATGTTGGCGATTTGGTCATTAGTCGCTATATGATGGAGTCTTATTGCTCCTCTCTACACCATATCCCGGATATAGTGATATTTGATCTCAATATGCTTGAATTTGTCATGGAACATGAGATTTTCTGCAAGTCGAATCTGACTCTTATTGTCACAGTAAATTACTATTATGTCCAGAACATGCTCAAACAACTCTCTAAAGAGCTTCTTCAGCCATAATGCCTCACAGCTAGCCATGCTAGCAGTAATGTACTCAACTTCAACCGTCTTGAGGGCTATAGATTTTTGCTTCCTGCTCATCCAAGATATTATGGCAGATCCTAAGCTGAAGCAACACCCAAATGTGTTTTTTCTGTCAGTAGAGTTACTAACCCAATCAACATCAGAGTACCCAAGTAGTCTTACATCTCCGACAATATATTTCAATCCAATATTGATGGTCCCATGCAAGTATCTCAACACATGCTTTGCAACAATCCAGTGTGCATGAGATGGTTTAATCATATATTGGCTCAGAGTATTGACTGCAAAACATATGTCCGGTCTAGTGTTCACTAAGAACATCAATGCCCCAATCAGTTGACGATACTCAAAAGGATTTGCCAAATCAGGGCTTGCAACTTCACCACATAGCTTCTTGAAGTTCATCTCCATTCGAGTATTCATGGATTTACATTCTGTCATACCAAATCTTTCAAGTAGTTTGACAACTTATTTTCCTTGAGAAAGGAAAATTTTACCAGGTTTCTGTCATACTTCAAGACCAAAAAGTAGTGCATGAAATGAAGATCTTTCATTTCAAATTTAGAATTTAACTCCCTCTTACATTGGAGGATAAGAGGTTCACCACCGGTTAGAAATAAATCATCAACATATAATACCAAAATCAAAGGCATACGTTGGACTTCTAGTAAACCAAACTTCATCAAGAAGCTATAAATGTGGGCATACCAAGTTCTTGGAGCTTGCTTCAAGCCACAGAGGGCTTTCTTCATGTACTTCAAAGTCTTGTGGTTGCTCCACAAATATTTCTTCTTTGAGTTAGCCATGCAGAAAAGTAGTTTTCACATCCATTTGGTGAAGAGACCATCCTTGGCTTGCAGTCAGAGTTGGGCAACCAGTACAAAGATCTCATCATAGTCTATTCCCTCTTTCTTAGAGAAATCTTTGGCCACAAATCTAGCTTTATAATTTTCAATACTGCCATCAACACCATGTTTAATTTTATACAACCATTTAGAAGACACAATAGATTTACCTTGGGGTCTTGGAACCACTTCCCATACATCATTATGAATGATGGACTCATATTCTTCAGTCATTGCATCTCTCCATACTTGAGCCTTCACAGCTTCTTCAAAAATTGAAGGTTCAACTTCAATAATGTTGCTCATGGCTACAACATATCCTTGGAATTGACATGGCTTCTTGCTTTCTCTGAAGGTTCCTCTGGGAGCAACATGTTTATCAACATCTCGAAGGGTGTCACAAAACCCTAAAGGTCTCCTTCTAGCACATGGAAAATGATCCAAGGAGTCCATGGGATCCATGGGTTCATCAACAATATTAGGCTCAGGCTCAGGCTCGAGATCTTCTTGTGCTTCCAAGGCATCATCTCATCTTTCAACATTAGTAGGATGAGTAGTGTTTATGGCTTTCAAAGAGCTGCATCTTTATCAAATGTTATATCTCTACCAAACTCTATAGTTCTTTTACCAGCCACATATATTCTGTAAGCTTTAGAATTTTTACAATAACCAACAATCACACCTTTATTATCTGAACCTTCCAACTTGGTACTGTTTTCATTTGACACATGAAAGTAGACAAGGCAACCAAATATCCTTAAGTGCCCATTTTGTTCTGGGTTATATGGTATGATGGTCTCTTTCTTGATTCTAGCTTCCTTGTAGAAGTCTTGAGCTCTTGTCCACTCAAGTTATGGGATGACTCGACATTATCTGAACCTTCCAACTTGGTACTGTTTTCATTTGACACATGAAAGTAGACAAGGCAACCAAATATCCTTAAGTGCCCATTTTGTTCTGGGTTATATGGTATGATGGTCTCTTTCTTGATTCTAGCTTCCTTGTAGAAGTCTTGAGCTCTTGTCCACTCAAGTTATGGGATGACTCGACATCTTCCTCAATCTTGATACAAAGGATTTGGTTCTCACACTCATCAAATCTACCTGTTGATCCAAGAACAAGAGCAAGAACAATAGTAGTAGTAGCAAAATAAATAAACATAATGAAAGTATACCCGGTGACGAGACAACTCTTTCTTTCTTTCCTAGACGTGAGAGAGACTCCTTCATTATCCTTGCATCGTCTTCCTTTTGGAGTTTACTCTTCCTGCACTATTTTGCACCTTAATGATCTTCAAGATCTTCTTTTCTTGACCACATACTTATCAAGAAGTTAGTGAAATAATCATTCAAATACTCATGCAGGAAGAATAACCAATGATCTATAAAGATAAATCTAAGCAAGAGCATTGATACAAAGAAACACCATAAGACTTGAAGATATTATTTGCTATTTTTATTTTAATGGGGATTGAAGGAAGCTGTTAGCTCTCTCTTGATCTGAACTTTATAGGTTATCACTATCCATAAGCCATATGTCATTGGTAGAATAAATGCATTTTCTTGAACACCACTTGACAAACTCCATCATAATCCACTCTAACTCGGGTATTTCGGAAACCATCCTAGAGTGAAGACATGTAATAATAATTATACATATTGACTTTATTGTCTGCAATGATATTAGTTATAATCCATCATTGTTTGCTGCAAAAGAGGTTAGTTTAGAAAACTATCATTCCATCTTGTGCAAATGTCATGATTTTTACCTATAACCACTATTGTTAGTAAACTAATATCAAAATTACCAAAACCCATAAGATTATGACCTCTCGCATATAATGTGAGAGAGTGAAAATCCCCCTATCTTCAACATTCAATTTCTATCAATTATTTTTTCATAACCTTCTATGCATTATACTTGTTTTCAAGACAACACTTTCTTGCACATGGATAAACATAAGTAAAACTACTTTTTACTTTTGCATGCATCAACAAGTACCAAAACCACAAATATCAAACACATGCAACACTTTAATTACTATCTGCGAAATTTCTATCATATCTTGGGTTCCTTGAAATGTTGGAAGAACGGTAGCAGTAAAATTTCAGCAACAAATGCACAAGGACAAAAAGAGATATTTTAACAACAAAAGGGAAGAGAAATTTCAGCATAAAATGATCAAGTAGAAGAAACAACAAGAGATATTTCAATAGAAAGAGAGCTGCAAAGGAGTAGACAACAAGAGATATTTCAGCAAAAAGAGAGCTTAAAGTTGAGTGGACAACAAGAGATATTCTAGTAGAAAGAAAGCTGCAAATGGAACAGACAACATGAGATATTTCAGTAGAAAGATAGCTGGAAATGGAGTTTTTCTTTTTGAACTTGTCTTCACCAAAGCTTTGATACCGTGTTGAAATTCTGATGTTCTATGCTGTAACAATAACTTATTACAAAACTTCTTTATGCTGCGATATTAGATAAACAATTCAAACGCATAATAGAAGACAACCAAGAACAAAGTGAGACATAAAGAATTTAGGTCCAACGACCAGGGCAAAACCCACAAGGGGAAAACCCAACTAGATTTATCTTCTATTAGAAATCAATTGTTCAACAGAGATACAAAGTACACTGAGAGGTCAAGAGAATGAGTAAGTTCACCCAAATTTGAACAAGTGGTAGCATGAAGATCACTGGTAGCAATAACAAATGCACACATTGAATCAACCTTCCCTTCAACTAAATCAACACTGAAACAGTGGAACATTGAATCAACCTTGGCTCACCAAGTTCTGCGCTTATTCTCCAAGTCTGTATCTCACAATCTTCTTTAACTCTCTCTCAAGTCTGAATTCTTCTTTCACAATGCACAAGTAGTGAGGGGAGAAAGAATGAGGCACATATATATAAGAGGAGCAACGAATCCATGCCATAAAGGAGGAGTAACTCACATGCCAAAAGGGAGAGTAACATATGCCCATATAGGAAATGTAACTCATGCCATTAAGGAGGTATGCATGCCTTTGTAACTTATGTTGTTAAGAGAGAGTGTAACATATGCATTAAAGAGTGAGTAACAGGAATTATTAATGACATGCTTTTATTGAGCGTAAGAGAGTGTAAGAGAATCTTTTATGATGTGATTTAATGAGTGTAAGAGAGTGTAAGAGCATTAATGAGAGTGTAAGAGGAATATGTCATGCCAATAATAATGAGAGTGTAAGAGAACATTATTGAGAGCCATGATTGAGTGACTTGAATTTCTTTTTAATAATAATATAATAGTATCATAAGAATAATATTAATATTAATGATAAAGTATCAAGTTGAGATTGAACTATTAGGATTGATTAATTATAAGAAGTGATTTTTAATTCAGAATACTTGATTACCAATTGATGCAAGGTAATTTACTATTTTTGGAATACTTTTAGACTTTCTATTTGTAGACTTTTTATTTTTAGAAATTCTACTTTTAGTCTTTTTATTTTTAGAAATTCTATTTTTAGACTTTCTATTTTTAGAAATTCATCCTTGAGCTGCCAAATTTTCAATATCAATCATTGTGAAAGGGGTAATGCATTGGTGTATGATATAATCTGGGGAGTGATTGAGTCCGAGGGGGCCTGACTGTGTGATCTTGGGGGAGTACACGCTAGAGGGAGCCTAACTCTCCTAACATTTGAAGCCATGGGAAAGACACTTTGTATAGAAACCTAGTTACTTCGCTGAACTTGGAGAGTGGTGGGGTGGGTGGGGTAGGTCGATTATCGAGTGGTGACTTAGTTTAGTTTGTTTGTTCGCTTAATGGTCTACATACAATGGCCTAAGTCACTTGACACAATGATTCGGTACACAGAGGACACATTTTATCTATATATACAGTGAATAACACATACACAAATGAAATATAGACGAAGATTCAAACTAAAATATTTGCAATTTTACATGATAGTGATACAAATTCAATCATACAACTTTTGCTCTTAAGCTTGTTGTCTTGCTAAATCAATCTTTTTTCAGCATTTGAAGCTACTATTGCAGCCCCACTTCCAACAGATGGAGCACTAACAAACACTGAAGAAAATGAGGGAGGGCGGGACAACATCAATGGGGGCATTCCACCCTTTCCTTTAACCTTTTCCAGTTGCCCTTGATGATTGAGCCATTATTTCTATGAAATGAGGAAGGTAATGCATTGTTGTAGGAAAAAACTTGAAGATTGGTGGACATATCCACTTGCTCAATACTTGGAATCCTTTCTAACAATGCACAATAACCCTCATTTGCACTCCAAAACATCTCAAGCCTCCAATTTATGGAACAATATGAGCTCAAACGAAACGGAAAACATGTTTTTATGGGACACAAGCCTCTTTTACGAGTGACACAGTGAGGGCATGTGCGATGTTAATAGGACATTTGCCAAACCCCTGTTGGACACGTGCTCTCACGTATTAATGTCCAATACACAGGATATGGGATATGGGCCTTGTTTGGATGTGTCTTGTTACTTAGCCAATGACCTAGTACAATATCCCCTCAATCATGAAGAGGTCAGTGGACCAGTGAGGAGGTGGGTAGGTGGAGGTTTAGAGAAGACATGGGACTTCACTAAATTGGAATTCGAAATATTGTGTGCTTGTTTGTTCCTTTAAGTAGACAAGGCAATCGAGTAGTGGGAGGTGGTTTGTCTTAAAGCCTCTAGTTGAGATGATGCACATGAAGATTGAGATTTTTGTTTGAAGAGGGAAGCATCTTTGGTTGAGATAACCAGTGAAGATGGAAAGGGAGCCCCTTGAGTCTCGAAAGAGGCAATGATATCTATTTCCAATATCATGGTATAGAAGGCACCAAAACATATGGTGCACCTTTGATTTTGGTTAGGTGGCAAAGCGGGTAGACCCTATTTGAACATGGGATGTGGTGATCAGTCTCTACATCGAGTCTCTGAGAGTTTGCATGGCAATGACCCAAGAGATCTTGAGGACATCTATCCAATGTTTGCGTGTTTATCAAGGTTGATCAATAAGGTTGCCCCTCCATTCCAAAAAGTTCAACAAATACAAATCCATCTTTGAACTAAGGTCCAAGATCCTTAGTAGGTACAATTCAGGTGGTATGGATGTACTCTCTGTAAATGGCTTCTTTGATAGCTAGGTTCAACTCATGTTTAAATTATAGGAGGTGTCTTGGTGTGTCTAGTGTCTTTGAAAGGGGGTAGATAGTTTGGACAGATGACCGCATACTAAAGGAGCCAAGAATCCTTTGAGAACTAATTGTGGGCATGCCTAGTGGGAGTGGTCAAGGTGATGGCGTCAGAGGTACAAAGTGTTGGTTAAGGATATCAATCCCTCTCATAAATGAAATTCTCGAAGATTTGAACTCTATGAAGGAAGTGGAATGAAACAAGATGGAATATGACCTCAAAGGATGTGCTCCAAACTTCACTTTAACAGTGGTTTGGGTGACAGTTGCAATGGATGATGTGCTTGAGAAGGAGGGTATAAAATCTCTTAGTTTTGGCCCAATCACTTTGAAGTAAACTTGGTCGCTGTATCTTTGATCCATAAAAGATTGCGTGTCTCATGATGAATCTAGGATGATATGTCTTGGAATTGGTTTTCAAAGCATCGTCTCTTTTGGATGGCAAGGGAGCCATATCCTTTGTTGAGCTGAGGTTGGAGGGCTTGATGCACGCTGAAATGTGGCCCTATGAAATGGAGTCGTGGACAAGTGTAGGTCGTAGTGATGTCTTTCTCTTCCACTTGGAAGTAAAACGAAAGTTGCGGTGAGCACTCTTTCGTTGTGTTAGCGATCATAACCTTGGATTTACCCAAGTTGACCATCAACTATTAAGGTTCTTTGAAGATGGATAAGGCATTGATTTGTCTCTGTAGGCCCTTAGGTGAGGAGGCTAAGATAATCAAGTCATTGCAAAGAGAAACAACTATTCTAACAAATGGTGTGTAGAAGACATCCATCCTCACCTTGAATATGCTCATGGTGAAAGGACTCCAGCGAATTAGTGTAGATCCCAAACAGTGTCACCGAGGGAGGCACCCTTGCTTAACTCCAATGATGTTTTGAATGAAATCAAAAAGATCATGTGTATGGTACTTTGAATGGAATGGAAAAGATTGTGTGTTGTGTGGAGAGGCTCGAGATTGACTTATAGAATTGCATGATGGCCATTAGGAGGGTCTTCCAAATGCAAGTGTCATGTATCCTTTGAAACGAGGCTTCTTTTTTATCATGAGAAACACCTTCCAAAAGTCTACAAAGCAGCAAAACGTGTTTGAAGAAGCATGATTAGCCTCCTTGATAATGGCCCCAAGTGTGAAATGTGTTCATTGGTTTAAATCTACAAAACCACAAAAGATTTTTGAAGAATGATGATGGCCCTCCTTAATAATGGCTCTTTGATAGTTAGTGTGAAAGGTTTACAAAACAACAAAAGAATCTGGAAGAATGATGACGAGCCTCCTTGATAATGGTTGAACGTGAAAATGTGTTTAGTAGTCTAATTGTACAAAGACAATATTTTTTTTTGAAGAATGATGACAAGCCTACTTGATAATGGCTTCAAGTGTGAAGAAGTGGTCAATGGTCTGGTATGCTGGGTGCAAACCTACCTATCCTTTGGCTTTGTGGTGCTTGCCCTCAATCTAATGTGAAAACCATAGATGAAGACTTGTAGCATATAGCTTTGAGAATGAGTGCCCAACTATGGTTGTCCAATAATTATTTGGATCTAAGTTGGTCCTGTTGTCGCTCGGATTGTATAGGCACCGCGACAGCGCTCAGGATGGGGGCTTTCACTTTGATCCCCGTCCACTCCGTTCTAGTTGTCTCCCAACAACATGCTATGGAGGGTAGTCCCTATGGAATGAGAGGAAGGAAAACAAGTTGGAAACCAACTTGCTTGGGAGACACGAATGAGTGGCTTAGCCAATTGGTTAAATTCGAGCAAGATTATTGATTAGATTAGATTAGATTTTAAAATATGAGACTAGTGCCTTAATGGAGTCACAAAGTCTTGCTTATAATAAAATGGAACCAAATGACTAGATGGACACCTGCTGGTTAAGATGATTGACTAACTTGAATGTTATGCAAACTTATGACCTATGTCTGATGCAAAGATCTTGGTTATTTTTAGTTAAATGCCTAATCTAGATGTAACCTTCCTTTAACTATTTTGAAGTTGGGCTCCAAGGTAGGTTGTGGGAAGGAGGCCAACAGGAAGAAGGTTAGGGCCTCATTAATGATAGCCTTTGTTGTGCTCCTATCACTAGATGTTTCTGATGCTACAGAGACTCTGGCTTTGACGACTGCAAGGTCACTGTGTTAACCACTGAAGAGTTGCCGAGGTTCCTCAAGCTTAAGTGAGAAGGGTTGCCCTACATCTCTATCAAACTAGCTTATGTTAAGAGGTAAATTATTAACACAATCTAAATCTAGTATCCTTGTGCACGTGATTATGGGTGAGATTATCTTGAGTTAAGATTGCTTAAGTTACTTAAGTACTTATGTGAGATATATCTTAATGCAAGAGTACTTGACAATGTTGTGATGCAATCTTAAACAAGATAAGTGCTAAGAGATACAAGTGTAAATTTCAAGTAACCAACTTTATCCACCAATAATTATTAACACAAGATATTATGCTAATCAACAAAATCGATGTCAGATTTTGAGTGCAGAGATGAGATAAGCCAATTCCAAATTTACGACAATTTATATCAACAATAAATATTTAGAAAATTCGGACTTAATCAATGTTTTAACAATAGTGATGAAACTATTTAAAATCATGAAATTTGCCTTAGATATAAAACACAAAAATTCTCAATGACTAGCGAATGTAAATTAACTCATTTAGCCCACTTTATAATGATGTATTCAATGAAATTTCAGGTCTGATTGTTAGTTTACAACAGTAAACAACCACAAATCAGCAAGCTAAAAATGCCAAAAATAGATGGTCAATATGCCCAAAAATAGTAAAAATGCACTAGAACTCAAAATTTTCAATTTTTAGGGCTTTTAGGATGTGTGATTCAGAAATTTCAGAACTGATAAATTTATTACAGCAATAAATTAGTCACAGATCAACGAGCTAAAAATATTGAATATGCTGCCCAAAATGTCTAAAAATAGTAAGTTTTTGCCGGAAACTGAAAATTCAATTTTTTTGATTTTTATCAAGTATATGCTTCAGAAATATTTCAGACTTGAATTTCACAGTTATGTAGTAAATTCCAGCAAGCTAAAATGTTAGATCTAGGTCAAATTAGAGATGCCCAAGTGGCCAAAACTTGTGAAAATTTAGATTTTGCAATTCTAATTGATTTTGACCAATTAAAATGTGATTTTAGGGCTTAGATATTAATGATTTGACTGCTGTAATAAAACTGAAGCAAAACAAGGGTTTAGAGGTCAAACCCTAGGCCCAAGGCCTTGAAGATCCCACAGTTGAAATTCATTGAAATTTTGGGATCACGTTGCCGCTTGAAAAATATGAATTTTGAGACCTTAAGCTTGCAAAACTGCCAAGTATTTAGCCTTAAAACTTCAAATTAGGGTTTCAGGTCAATTTAGGGCAAAAGAGGCTAAGAAAATGGAGACAAATTTGTAGGGATAAAAGGCTAGAATGATAGATCAGGGTCCAAAGGTGAAGGATAAGGCCTCAAAGAGGAAATGCTATGCCTAATGAGGCTAACGTTAGGGGTATGGAGGGCTTAGAGGCCTAGGGAGAGCCCTAAGGCCTATGGCCTAAAGGCCAAGGAAATGGAGCCGCAAGCCCTTAGAGGGCTGCGGCTTAGGGATAGAGGGAGAAGAAGGTTGAGGAGGAATGCCGAGGGAGGAGGGCTGAGAGGGAAGGAGGCCGAGAGGAAAAGAGGAGACTGCAAGGCCTTTTGGGCTTGCAGCTAGGGTAAAGAAGGGAAGCTGCAGCCCCTAAGGGCCATGGCTAGCCCTGGGAGGGCTAGAAACGAAGACGCTGAGGTCTAGGAAGGTAGAACCGAGCTTAGAAGTCCTGAAAAGTTTGAAACCCTTTCTCCAAACTTTGATTTTCTGAAAATTCTTCAGTGGAAACTCTACAAAATTTTTTTAGGAGATTAGATCTTACCCTCAAGGGCTTAGATCTAGCTCTTCTGCCTCTTGACTCCTATCCTGCAAAAATAAAATTTACAACACCCAAACCCCAAATATATACAAAATGAATCTAAAAAACCCCAACCCAAGTTAGAAAAATAATTTACAAAATTAATTTACATAATATACATCATGGGTTTTTAAAATAGATTTTGAGAAAATATTTTTTATGATATTTTTCCTTGAAAGAATGGCTAAAACGCTTCAAAAAAATTAATGCTCACTATAGCCCAAATGAAGATTCAATCCACCATATAAAAACTAGAGATCCAAGCAAAGTAACCCTTGCCTATAGTCTGTGAACTTGGAGACCAAGGATTGAGTACCTGCAAATACTATGTATTATCTCAAAATAATAGTATAAAGCATCACATAGGAAGCCCGTAGTCAATAAATACCACACATCAACGAACAAGAACACCTCGAGTTGCACCCCAAAGTCTTTTGTTATAGTAGAAAAAATAGTTCCCAGCGAGACAATAGTTTACAAAATGTTTCAGCAGCAATTCTAGCCAAAGATCAAGATTACTAGAGATTCAATTGACTCTCTAATTTATAGATGAATCCTTCAATGGAAAAATAATGGCTAGTTTCTTTGATCCTTGTCAAAATAATCTCGGCTGTTGATAAGCATCTCAAGATCTTTTAATCTTAGCCTTTGATTTTGTTTGTTTGTTTTCTTTTTTGTTTTGAAGAATTTTCGAATTTATTATTTAATTCCATTTTAATTAGCTCAAAATTAATTATTTTGAGCTAATTTCCTAAAAAATTTGTCTTTGACTTAACCACCAAGATCCAAGGGTCCAATTTTTCTCGAAATATACAACATTCCCTTGGTGGAGGACTTTTAAAAGTTGACTCTTTTACCTTTAAAAATTGATTCTTTTAAGACCACGAATTTTTCCATTTTGAGAATTCATTTTCCTAAGACAATTTAATTTGACTCTAATTAATTAATTTTCTGCCTTAGGATTTAATTTATTTTGTGAGAAAAATCAATTAATTTGCATGGTGGGATTTAATTATTTTTCCAACCCTCTAATACGTATGATTTTTCATTTACGTATGATTTTTCATTTATAAGGCTCAAAGAGGGAATACACATTAGTCTTAGACCTTCAATAGACATAACGCTTCTGCGACACAATACGATATAGTAAACCAAGTGGTTTGTAATAAAATAATTAAGCCAATTAGCTTAAATTATTCCCAAACTACTTTTACATCAGACTCGACTAAAACACTAGGACTCACCTAATAATCCGACAATAAATTTCACCCTAGCTTTGGGGTTAAGCTAGAGGGAAAAAACCCCTCTGATTAGCCGTGTTGAAAAACACAGGTAGTCAGAGAGGTTAAAAAACCTCCTAAGATGGAATTCATTATCAAATTATAGGCTTACCTAGGTTGTTACATAGACTCAGGGTTTTACTAAAATCATTTATAATATATAACTTGCAGAATGGAATGACCTTGACACATGGACTGCTGATATGTGATCTGATCTTTGTTGAAAAAGTTGGTACTTCCTCTTCTCCGGAACTTTGGCAATTTGAGTGCAACAGGTTCTCGATTTGAAAGTCAGGTGAATGATATGTGGGACCATGCTTGTGGGAAACACAGGCTAGCTGTTCAAAACAAAAACACCAATCTCTGATTTTGTTGTAATGCAAATTGTGTCACATACTTGACATGGGCTCGTGTTACTTTTTTGCCTTTTTTCTCTTGTTTTCCTGTTATTTTATATCTTTACACTTTTCTGTATCTACACACACACACGGATGGAATTGGTTGTTTGTTTCTTTTTCTATATGCCAGCAGGGGTGTATCGTTGGCCTATATGGATGTTGTCCAATATTTTTACATGCGATAGATTAAAATAGAAAAGACCCACCAATGTGGCCTTGGTTCACTGGTGAGTTTTGGGAGTTTTGCTCCATTCCGCAGGGTTCCATTCTTGTCATGGTCTATCATAACTGTTGTCCAATATTTTTACATGCGATAGATTAAAATAGAAAAGACCCACCAATGTGGCCTTGGTTCACTGGTGAGTTTTGGGAGTTTTGCTCCATTCCGCAGGGTTCCATTCTTGTCATGGTCTATCATAACTGAATGATAGACCAAATGTATGTCTTGGTTGAATCTAAGCCAAAGGAAGTCCATGTTCTGCAGTGGAGCTCCTCAGACATGTTTCTGAAAGCACCTCCAATGAAAAAAAGAGAGAAAAAGAAAAATACCCCCCACTTGTGGCATATGCAAAACTCTCTTGACCAGTGTTTAGCCACAAATTTCAGCCCTTATAAACATGATGGTGCTTGCAGGTCCCTTGCTGGCTACTTTTTAGTTTTTAACATTTGTTCTATTATATATTATATAAAATATCATGTAGTACGACATATATTGTATTATATAATAATGCGTAGAATGTATTATACAATATCCTATATCCAATATTATGTAAATATTACGATATAGATAATAGATTCTATATCTATAAAATTTTGTAATATAATGAATTATAATATGATATTATATATTATCTTCTATTTTAAAAAATATGAGAACCCTGTCTACAGACTGTAAACCTGGAAATAAGCTTGGCTCACCCTCACACATTTAAGTAAAGAATAGGGTTTGTTGGTACCTTGCCAGTGCCATAACATTTATTATTCTGTTTAATGATATTATTTGTTACTGATATAGAATTTCATATATAAATATATGGTTATTTTTATACATATATGCATGTATGTCTTTTTGGAACCAGAAACAAATACTTTTGCATTAAAAGGGGGCTGCAGCTGAACCGTCCAGCAGATTAATACAAAATGTGATTTCAACAAAATTACTTCCAGTCTGACCTATCCTAAGGGTTCTAGCACTAAAGTTGATTGCTTGGCTTGTGTAAAGCCTTACATATTGTCATACAAAAAAAATATCTTGCAAAACATATCAGATTTCAGATATCTTTGGGTCCATACCCACTATGGGCATTCTTCTTCCTTCCAGTTCTTGATGAAAGGTTAAATGAAATTTGGTTCATAGCTTGCTCGATGCCTTGCTGGATGGTGTTTTCTTCCATGGTTGCCATCTGGTCCATTTCATATGAGCCAACAGATAAAACAGGGGGGACTACTTCCTCTGTTCCTCATATCCTAGCCTCTACTCCATTTCCAATTTCAGTATTCTTTCTTGTAAAATTCTAAATTTCGCCTCCATTTCCTCTAGCCTCTCGTTGTTGCTTTCCACAATAAGTTCCATCCATTTCTACTTACTCTTAAGCTCTTCTTTGTCTCTAGACTCTGACTTTTATTTTATAAGTTATTTTTGAATTACCTGTTGAAGAAATTTCAACCCCCACTCCGGTTATCAGTTTTCCTATCACTCCATGCATTTAGTTTTAAATCCAAGCATGATAAAAATTCTAAAATCTGGAAATGACAATAATTTTCCGAAAACATAAATTTAGAGATTTCACAACTGCTGAAATTGCAGAAATCAAACACAGCAAAATTATGACAGCCACACAGAAAATAACACAATGATTTTTGGTCGATGTGACTCTGGAAAAACCCCCTACAACTCTTGGGGAAAACCAATTTGAGAGCTATTTTTTATTTCTGAAAATGCTTTTACAGAGAAACTAAAATACACAGTAAAAAATTCCAGCAACCACAAATTACAATTTATTTCGATTTTTGTGCTTGAACTCCACCTCGAAAATCGTGCCAATCCGCAAACAACCAAAACAGAAATATTTACAGCAATAAAACAACATTAAATACTGTATGACCAGCCTTGGAAAAACGTGCCCAGAACTTGCTGTCCCTCTTCCTTTATTTTTGTGCCGTTCTCATACTGTATGGTTTTTCCTTGAGATGTGTGCCAATAAATTTTGCTGCCCAGATTCGCTGAAATGTCTTCTTGCTGCTCTCCTTCACTTCCTCACTTCTCAAAAAATTTTCTCCTTGCTTTCTCTTCCCTTTCTCTCAAATGCTCATGAAAGAATGAATGATCTTTTCCTCTTCTCTTCTCCTTTTATTCTCTAAATGACCTTTTGGGTTACCCTAAGATCTAATGGCTGAGATTCATTTAGATCTAGGGATGAGAATCAATGTGCATTTAATTCTCACTTTCTATTTTTTAACTCACCCACTTAAATAAAGACCCACTTAGCGTTTTATTTCCATAGTCACTTTTTCACTTTTTAATTTTTCATTTAGTTCTCACTTTCTATTTTTTAACTCACCCACTTAAATAAAGACCCACTTAGCCTTTTATTTCCATAGTCACTTTTTCACTTTCTAATTCTTCATTGAGGCTAATAAAGTCACCTTTAAATTAGAATTTAACTTTACCACTTATAAAGTCACTTTTAAATTAGAATGTAACTTTACCACTTATAAAGTCACTTTTAAATTAAATTGACTTTACCACTTATAAAGTCACTTCAGGAGAAAAGTATAAATAAATTTGGACACTTTTCTCTAGGCCAAAGATCAAAGCCTTAGGGAACCACTTGTCCTCCGGTACCCAAATTTTAACACCTATGTGTCTCTCGAATGCTTTTCCTCCCAATCCTCACTCCATCCATCCCATTTCTTGACATATTATGAGATATATTCTTGGGCTTCCTTGAAGTGTCTTTTACATCTTCGTAAGCCTCTGCGAATGTTAGATCTTTTATATCAAGCACATCTTTATATGGATGCACATGTATGTTCTTCATCTTCATTGATTTCAAGCTAGTCTGAACTTCTAAACCTCATCATATGAAGACTCTTTGGGACTTGCAAAAAAGCGCTAGAATTGCTACTCATTGACCTCTTCTATGCCTATAAATACACATGGGGGGAACGCAACCAAAATCACCACCCTTTGCATTCCTCTGAAGCGGACAAAGGAGGCCAATAAGAAAGCTAGAGGGAATGCTACTTGAACTAGAGCAGGCTAATACCACGTGCTTTTGGCCGTCCTATCTTGGCAGGGAACAAATGTGAAGTCTCTCGTAACAAATATAAGAGGGAGCATGGAGGCTTAGAACCATTAATATGGCATTAGTTGATGACACCATGATTCGCCACTTGTTCATTGAAAGAGATCAAGACATGCACTTCATATAATTTGGATTATGACTCATGGGAGCAGGGATGGAATTTGATGGGAAAATCACCCATCATGGGGCGATTTTCCTGTCAAATACTGTTAAAATTTCGGATAACTGTCAACATTCTTCTTTGAAACTATGAAAATGGGTAATGGAGTTGTTCAAGCTGTCAAATTTGATGGGCTGTTTCATTTTGAAATTTCTGCTTTGCATGGGAGATAATGAGCAATGAACCCCCCTCTTTTCCTAATTGCATAGAGCATGCTTCATTTTCACCCTTTTTGCCTAGGCATTGAGTGAAAAAAAACATAATAGAATGCCATAGACTAAAAAAACTAGCGTTTTGTGCTTTGAGAGCTATCTTGCTAAGGTGGGTTTCTTGAGCCAACCACCAACTAACCATGTGTCTAATTATGTTGAAGGAGTCTCCAATCATTAAAGCTTGTTTTTGATTTGAGTTGTACAAGGAATGAAATGAAATGCAAGAAAATAAATTGAACACACATATAGAGAAATACAACAAACATTACAATAATATTGTGAAAACCCACTTTCAATTATAAATAAAATGGCAGGATAGTGTAGAACACAAATTGGATAGAATGGTGGTAGTTATCTCTGAACATACAGAAATGGCGGCTATGTGTATTCTCAAAGAGACAAAAAGAATGGAATTTTAACATAAAGAAAGTTGTTCAAACTGTCAAATTTGATGAGCTGTTTCATTTTGAAATTTCTGCCTTGCATGGGAGATAATGAACAATGAACCCCCCTCTTTTCCCAATTGCATAGAGCATGCTTCATTTTCACCCTTTTTGCCTAGGCATTGAGTGAAAAAAAAAATAATAGAATTCCATAGACTCAAAAAACCAGCCTTTTGTGCTTTGAGAGCTGTCTTGCTTAGGTGGGTTTCTTGAGCCAACCACCAACTAACCATGTGTCTAATTATGTTGAAGGAGTCTCCAATCATTAAAGCTTGTTTTTGATCCGGGTTGTACAAGGAATGAAATAAAATGCAAGAAAATAAATTGAACACACACATAGAGAAATAGAACAAACATTACAATAATATTGTGAAAACCCACTTTCAATTATAAATGAAATAGCAGGATAGTGTAGAACACAAACTGGGTAGAATGGTGGTAGTTATCTTTGAACAAACAGAAATGGCGATTATGTGTATTCTCAAAAGCTATTACAGAGACAGAAATAATGGAATTTTAACATAAAGAAAGAACCCTAGAAGTCCAAAAACTTAACCCTAGAATATGAAACGCCAAAAGGTTTGCCGATCTCGAGGCAGTTAGTTGGCACATCAACTTCTTAGGGGCGCAACATTTGCATACAATATCTATTTGGGGTGCACAATAGCTCGTTGGAAAGAACTATCCGAGGACTACAATTTTTGACTAAGGCCAGGGCATCCCATGACAAATCTTGGCCTCTTGAATTGCCGAAAAACATCATTTAGGGCCTCAAAATGACCCCAGAAGTTTGGGACCCAAAAATCATAGGAAAAAACTACCAAGAAGATAGAGAATTGTTGAGACAGTGGAAGAGGTGGGTGGCCACCAATATCCACTTGGATCAGTTCTCCCCTCTTAGGAACCAATGGTCTCCATTGCGTACAGTTCCCTCATCAGATGGGGAAACTTTTGTTGAATTTGGCTCTTGGTGAGCCACTTGCTTTGGTGAAGAAGCTAACCTACGTTGATTACCCGATAGAGTTGTATGTGTTGCTGGCGGGTATCCTTTGTCTTGGTGTCCATGATTCAATCCATTGTAATATGTTCAATACAATCTGGATTGAGTTCTATGGGGTCAATGGCATAAATATATTCAAATTCATATTCAATAATGAAAGCATAAATATTTTAATCCATACATAATTGAATTAAATAATGAAATACACTGATCCATATTCATCATTCATAGTCATCATTCATCCATACACCATGAGATTCAATAATAAAATTCAACAATGAAATACATTGATCCATATTCATCATTCTAAGATATACATTGATTTAAAAATTAAATTTATCATTCATTATTCTAGAATGTAAATTGATTTAAAATTTAAACTCCTTATTCATTATTCTAGAATCTAATTAGTACTAAGTAAAATACACTATAGTAGATACCAATTATCATAACCAAACTAGCGACTGAACCAGAAAACCCTCTAAATTGAGAACCGGTAGGAATTGATAAAAAAATGGACCAAAAAACCAGTCGACCAAAAACACCTAACATATTCAAATTTTACAGAAAAACATATATATTCATGGGCATCCATATGAATCCAAACTATTTATACACAAATAAGCAAAAGTTCTCATTTATATATCATGTAAGGGTGAACATAACCAAAATAACACAGAGTGCAATCCATTTATGAACTGAAAACACATCAACAAACAAGCTCGAGATGGCCCCTAACATCCAAAAATAGACATGCTACAACAAATAACTACATATAATAAAAATAATTACCTATATTGGGATCTTCATCATCAATATCACTCTCTAAGCATTAAAATAAGATAGAAAAAAATAGCATGTCAAGTCAAGATATTGTTCGAGTGATGGGTACATTTTTGGTAGGGTCATGATAGAGGAATTAGACAACCAATGACACTAACATCAGGGTACATAGAGGGCTTGGTGCTCTTGATTAAATACTAGTTTCATACCCTCGTACATGACAAAATCCAATGGAAACTTTGGAATCCCCTCGATCCTAAAATCCTTTAAAACTGTCAAGTCTGTTGAATTTCGAGTGAGATTTAAAATTCTTCTTTCTCCATATGAAATCCAATGAGGTTGGAACAACTCTCGAACATCCCAAGTCATTTCATGGTCATGTTAAAAATTCATGTAAAAGGATCATTCATCATCTTTTTACTTTAAGAATTTAACATTACCATGAATTGCATAGTAATAATAGGGCCATAGGCTTGAATATTAGGCTTTCCACACAAAAATTCTTTAAACTCAAAAGCGGTGCTTTTGGGTATCCCCCTTTAAAGGTGTGCGCCTAGAAGCACCCATTTTGGGGAGACGTGTCCCCCATGCTGGGGAAACGTTTCCTTTTGTGTCTCCTCGCATCTCCCCAAAAGGGGGAGCTGGGGAAACGTTTCCCTAGATGTCCCCCTGTTCTAGGTGCATGGGAGCGTGGGGTGTGTGCACCCCAACCTGGGGCGATGCATCCTCGTGGAACAAAGATATAGACACATATAATGCTTGAAACCTTTTATGTTTATAGAAATAGATATAAGATCATATAGTATATAAATTAAAAAGTTATAAGCCTCAAGGGTTAACATGGTTGGCTCAACCTTTCCTGCTAAGGTATAATGCCTAGGGAGGTTTTTGGATCCATTCCCACCAAAGTGATGTGTGGTGAATATGGCCGCCCTGTTGAGAAATCTAGGGTATGAATAGTTAAAAGATTTCTCTGCTTGATAATTTCTTGTGATATACTTTTACTTCTTAGCTTGTTGTCTTTTTTCTTTGTTATATTATTATTGTGTTCTTTTCATCAATACAATTACCAATAAAAGACAAGTGGCACAATATGTAGGCTTGTCAGCCAGGGCCAAAACCTCTCACCGCTTGATAGGTAAACCCGATCAAAATTCTTCTCCTAGATCTTCAATTGATGAGTACCAAGACCATGATAGACCCTTGACTCTAGTATCCTCCCAAGAACCTTGTCACTAACCTTGATGCTTTGCCTCTTCCCTTCCTCGACTTTCTTCTTGATCTCGAACTGCGCTCCTTGGCTTCCTCTAGAGAAACTCAGTCTCTATCCTTCACACTACTTCTCGGCTTCCCCTAGAGAATCTCGGTTTCTAGTCTCTAGTTTGGTCACCCAGAACAAGTACCCTAGAAGAACCCTTCTTTGCTATCTCCAGAAGAAACTTCTCCTTCGCTGACCCTAGAAGAAACTCTCCTTTGCTAACCCAAAAGAATCTCTCCTTCATTGACCCAGAAGAAACTCTCCTTCGCTGACCGAGAAGAAACTCTCCTTCGTTATGCCCAAAATAATCTTTCCTTTGTTATCCCTTCTTCGCACTTCTGCTTGGAGCCTTTTTTGCACACTTAAACTTGACCTCTTCTTCATACTTTTGCTTGACCAATGCTTGTCGAGTTGCTTTCCTTTAGGTGAGGCCGAGTGTGGCTATATATACACCTCAACACATGTCCTTTAGGCGGACATGATCACTAGTGGTTAGGCCAACTTCTTCTAGCAAGTTCTTCCATTGTTGTAGGCCAACTTGAAGAGGATAAGTGACAAGGTCTTGGAGGATACTTTACATAGACAAGTTTTACCTTTTACAAAGTGTAATATGACTTCATTACATGACAATGACTCTAATATTTTATGACTAGATGACAAATAATTCCTAAAGACTCGCAATGGGAATATTGACTCAAAAATAAAATCTCTTGTTCATGAAACCCATGAAGCAAGCAATACAATAATTTTATTTTTTTCTTTACATCTCATTACATAATTACATGTCATTATGAACACCAAACCTAGTTACACTTTTCAACACTCCCTCTTAATTAGGGAGGTATTCATAATGGTACTTGCTCATTCTCAATTTGAAGAATTTCTCATAAGAAGAATTCAAATTGGTAACTCATTTGTATATCATATCAACCAACATTGTCACATAGCAAGGCCTTGACTAGCAACTCCATCGATCCACAAAATCTGAGCTCAATGCTAGTGAGACCAATGGTTTATAGACACTCGCATCATTGTCTCTCTCGGAACATCCCTTACCTGTGTACTCAGGGTGTTCCATGGGGACTATTCTTATCTTGGACTCCCCAGCCCTCAAAGAATATTGGTCTTCCATGACTACTCTTCTATTGGATGCCCTATCTCATCCTGAAAGAGTATCGGATGCCAAATAATTACCCAATCCTCCATTTTGTCTTCCCAGGTGAAGACCAGAATGATGTGTCTATCTCTCCCTCTTAGATAGGGAGGACATATTCCAATAAAGGAATGTACTCATTCCTACAAAAGGAATGTACCTAAGCTCCCTCTTGGCTTAGGAATTTCCAAGTTTCTTCCAAGTAAGAAACTTCTTTTTAGGCTCCCTCTTAACTAGGGACCTACAACAACTCCTCATGTGGAGATCATGGAACAACCAGCTGCTTGAAGAGCTCCTTCCTTTGATGTCATGAATTTATTCTTCGTTATGGAGTCTTCATCTTTTGGGACTTCTTCATAGGGCACAAACCATCCATCACTTTTGTTCATGAGTCAGTCATGTCCTCATTCCTTTCATCAGAAAGTGATTCATCAGTTTTTCCATCTGGCTTTGCTTCATGTCATGCTGCTTTCTTCATGCCATATTTTCGGAAGGATCTTACATCCTTCTATATGGTCTTCTTGGAAGTCATCCACAAATCTTCCCTTTGGCAGTCCTACATAAGCCCATCCAGATATTAGTTCAAAAATACAAAATGAACACTTAAATCAAAATTACCTTTGTGATGGTCTCTTATCATGACATTTTCCTATAGGTATCAACATCCTGCATGCATGTTGACACATCTCCCAAAGATATCCATTGTCAAGGGTCTCCATCTTTTTCCGACTCTCATCAAAGTCTTCATATCTTTCTGGGAGATATTCCAGTGAACTCTTCTTGGTCTCAGATGTTGAATGCCTTCTACCTTTGTTGCATATTTTATGATCTCTTCCTTTCTTTTCACACACTTCATTCCCAGGAGCTTCCAATCAGAGTTAATTAATTGTAGTCAACTTCGTCATGATTTATATGAGAACATATTATGTTGATTTCATTTAGTGTGACTTATGCTTTTCTACAATCTTTTGGAGGAGGAGATCCCCTTTTATTTGATCATGTTTCCCAAGATGGAACTAGTGATCCATATTATTTGCAACCATATGACATGACTTTCATAATAATCTATGTAGGCATACATACCTCATCTTTCCTTTGGGTCATCCAAACTTCCTGTAGCAGCTTCCTTTGAACGAACGAGTTTTATCTTGCTTCACTGTTATGTCATCATACCATCATCCCTTGAATCCCATGAGTTGGAATTCCTGATGAAACACTTGCTTTCTTTCTAGATTGGTGAATCCTCTGATAAGGATTCCATCGGAGAAACTTGAGGATCTTTCATATCCTCACCCAGCATATGTTTCCTTATTGACTATTGTATGATGATCCCAGTCGATGATGACCTCTACTTCTTTCTATAAGTATTATTTGAGATTTCAATGAGGTTTCCAAGAGCTCTTATTCTTTAGAATTTCTTCCAGACATTCTTTTTGCTTGAAAACAATCTTTTAGATTAATCACATTGTTAGGATTTGGTCGACGTTTCGAACCAACTAATGTGGTTCATCCTCAGGACAAGGTGAGAAATCAATAGATCTGAGGGAATAAATAGCAAGGATGCATCATTGCCCAGAGTTAGCCGTTGAAAATTAGCCGTTAGGTAATTTGTTAAATTGTTTAATAATTTAGTTAGAAACTAGTAATTATTTCATTTCGATATTATAAATTGATAATATTAAGTTTAGTTAGAAACTAGCTGTTATGTAATAAATAAATATTTCAATTCGATATTATAAATTGATAATATTAAATTTAGTTAGAAACTAGCTATTATGTAATAAATAAATATTTCATTTCGACATTAAAAATTGATTATTAATATTAAATTCTAGAAATAATTCATTTTTATAATATAGTTTATTAGGGTTTGACTCATTAAATTGTTTAATATTAGGACTTAGCAGTTATGAAGTAATTAAATAATTTATTTCGAAATCATTAGTTAAATGTTTAATAATAATATTATCTATAACTAATTAAATTTAAATATATAATTAGTTAGGCTTTGACCAATTAAAGATAAAGGGGTCTATAACTAATTAAATTTAAATAATATAATTAGTTAGGGTCTGACCTATTAAAGATAAAGGGGTTAAAGACATACTGATGGAATCATATTTTAATTCACTTATAATTTAATATTATTAATTTCTATAAAAATAAAAGACTATAATTTGTTAGAGTAAAACAACCTTTTAAGAAAGGAGGATGGTAGGGATGATAATTAAAAACCAGAATAAGCTTAGATTAGAAACTTAATACAGAACAAAGGGCATAAAGCCCGAAGGTGAGATGGGAAAAACAGAAAGAACGAAAAGGAAAGGAGAGGGAGGGAGGAAAGAGTCAGGAGGAGAGAGATGGAATCCAACTTTTACTTAATTTACAGCCATCATCCTTATTAAGATTTCTGGCATGCCTCGCTATTTCAATCGCTTCCTTGAGTTTCTTGTGGTGGAAATGATCAACCCTAGCAATGAATTTGGATTCTTCAATGCATACATGGTGCTTCAATTTTTTTGCATGCTCGGCAAGGGCTGATGTGCGAGAGCCATTGTGTCTAATGTCAACGACATGTTCACCGGTTCTCTGCTTAATCGACCTACCTGTCTCTCCAATGTAGGGGATACCACAGGAGCAGGGAATAAGGTAGACCCCTTTTGTGTCTTTAGGGTCAATAGGGTTCTTAACGGATCTAAGGGAATTTTTAATGGTTTGGACTCTAAAAATTCCCTTAGATCCGTTGAGGACCCTATTGACCCTAAAGACACGAAAGGGGTCTACCTTATTCCCTGCTCCTGTGGTATCCCCTGACCCTAAAGACACGAAAGGGGTCTACCTTATTCCCTGCTCCTGTGGTATCCCCTACATTGGAGAGACAGGTAGGTCGAGTCCAAACCATTAAAAATTCCCTTAGATCCGTTAAGGACCCTATTGACCCTAAAGACACGAAAGGGGCCTACCTTATTCCTTGCTCATGTGGTATCCCCTACATTGGAGAGACAGGTAGGTCGATTAAGCAGAGAATCAGTGAACATGCTGCTGACATTAGACACAATTGCTCTCGCACATCGGCCCTTGCCGAGCATGCAGAAAAATCGAAGCACCATGTATGCATTGAAGAATCCAAAGTCATTGCTAGGGTTGATCATTTCCACCACAGGAAACTCAGGGAAGCAATTGAAATAGAGAGGCATGCCAGAAACCTTATTAGGGATGATCGCTGGAAATTAAGTAAAAGTTGGATTCTAGCTCTCTCCTCCTGACTCTTCCTCCCTCCCTCTCCTTTCCTTTTCGTTCTCTGTTTTTCCCGTCTTGCCTTCAGGCTTTATCCCCTTTGTTCTGTATTAATTTTTTGGTCTAAGCTTATTTGGGCTTTTAATTATTATCCTTGCCATCCTCCTTTCTTAAAAGGTTGTTTTACTCTAACAAATCATAGTCTTTTATTTTTATAGAAATTAATAATTAAATTATAAGTGAATTAAAATACGATTCCATCAGTATGTCTTTAACCCCTTTATCTTTAATAGGTCAGACCCTAACTAATTATATCATTTAAATTTAATTAGTTATAGTATGTCTTTAACCCCTTTATCTTTAATAGGTCAGACCCTAACTAATTATATTATTTAAATTTAATTAGTTATAGACCCCTTTATCTTTAATATGTCAGACCCTAACTAATTATATATTTAAATTTAAGTAGTTATAGATAATACTATTATTAAACATTTAGCTTATGATTTCGAAATAAATTATTTAATTACTTCATAACTGCTAATTCCTAATATTAAACAATTTAATGAGCCAAACCCTAACAAACTATATTATAAAAATGAATTATTTCTAGAATTTAATATTAATAATCAATTTTTAATGTCGAAATGAAATATTTATTTATTACATAACAGCTAGTTTTTAACTAAGTTTAATATTATCAATTTATAATATCGAATTGAAATATTTATTTATTAGATAACAACTCGTTTCTAACTAAATTTAATATTATCAATTTATAATATCGAAATGAAATAATTACTAGTTTCTAACTAAATTATTAAACAATTTAGCAAATTACCTAACGACTAATTTTGAACTGCTAACTCTTGGCAATGATTCATCTTTGCTATTTATTCACTCAGATCTATTGATTTCTCACCTTGTCCTGAGAATGAACCACATTAGTTGGTTTGAAACGTCGACCAAATCCTAACGATGTGATTAATCCGAAACACTGTTTTCAACATTATGGATCACAAAAGTCTTGGATCTAACATTCTTTTTGCTTATCATGTCAAGAGCTCTTCCTTTTGATGCTTCTATCACGATGCCATTTTCTAATCTGATGCATCCTATCTTATTTACACTGCTTCGTATTTATAAATTACAAGTGGAAACTACCTTCTAGTGAAGAAAATCATCTCAATTATAGTAGAGATCTTTTACTTCTTCCTTCTCAAGCTTCTTTGTCTCATGTTCTTTCACTTCCTCAGTAATATGGGCTTCTTCCCTATCTCTCTTGTCCTTCTTATGTTTAGGACAATCTCTTCTATAGTGCCCAAGTTCCTGGCATCCATAGCATCTTACCTTAGCCATGTTCTTCCTTTTCTTTTGAGGACCAAACTTTCCAAATTTCCCTTTTCTTTTTGTCACTAATTGATCCCTTTTACCTGATATTTTGTCACTTTCTTTCTTCAACTTGTCTTCTTCCGCCTTGCGTAGAGACCATAATTTGATGAATGGGATAACTTCCTTTTCTTTAGTAGATATTAGGTTACCTTGTTCATTAGTCAATGCATTTAGAATAACGAATATCATTTCTTTCTCAAATACCATCTCTCCTAGATCTCGCAATTGACTTTTTATTTGAGATGCTTTTGAAAGGCATGAAGATATACCTTCATCCTTTGACACTTTCAATTTATATAGATCAGATCTATAAGTGATATGGTCTTTTCTATTGTGCTTTCAGAGAAAAGTTCTACCAACTCATCATATATCTCTTTAGATGTCTCTAGCTCGATTACATAGGAAATGAGAGGATTTTTGATAGATCCCTTAAGAATCTTTTGAGCCTTTAGATCCCTTTCTATGTATTCAGATAATGTTGGTTCTTCAGATGGCTTGGAGACCTTTCCATGGACATGATCAATGACTTCATTTACTTCGAGGACTATGTCTATCCTTCTTTTCCATACAAGGAAGTTTGATATCCCAACCAGCTTATGGTTCTCCTTGAAACATGAAGTCATTTTACTATATTAGATTATAAGAAAAAGGTACTTACTTGTGAAGATAGAATCTTCAATTTGATAATGATGACGAACTTGTTGCTTCAGATGATCCTTTTAAGAAGGTTCTTACTTCGACGAGGGAAAAATGCCTTCTTTAGGATGATCTTCTTCCAAATGAGATCCTTGCTTCAAGAAACAAAAGATTGCCTTTTGATCTAGCTTTCCTTAGTTTTGAAGAGCTTCCACTCCTTTGATGATGTATGAGTGATGATCTCAGAAGTGCTTCTTGGGTTTCGGTCTTTCTTCCTGCTTCCTTCTTGAAGATAATTTCAAGACTCTTAGAGTATATTTCTTTGATCTAGGGTTTTGGTATGATGAAGATCTTTCTTGGTGTTCTTTGACTTGCTTTGATCCTTATTTGAAGCTCGATTCTCGTGTGTCTACATGAATGCCCCTTCTTGACTTCAACACCTTAGCTTTGATACCATGTTGAGAAATTTAGGGTATGAATAGTTAAAAGATTTCTTGGTTGATAATTACTTGTGATATTCTTTTACTTCTTAGCTTGTTGTCTTTTCTTCGTTATGTTATTATAAAAGACAAGTGACATAGTATGTAGGCTTATCAGCTAGGGCAAAAAATTCTCACCTCTTGAGAGGAAAACCTGATCAAAATTCGTCTTCTAGATCTTCAATTGATGAGTACCAAGACCATGACAAAGAACGTTGACTCTAGTATCCTCCTAAGAACCTTGTCACTAACCTTGATGCTCTGCCTCTTCCCTTCCTCGACTTTTTTCTTGATCTCGAACTGCTCTCCTTGGCTTCCTCTAGAGAAACTCAGTCTTTATCCTTCACACTACTTCTTCTCGACTTCCCCTAGAGAATCTTGGTCTCTAGTCTCTAGCTCGATCATCGAGAACAAGTACCCTAGAAGAACCCTTCTTTGCTATCTCCAGAAGAAATTTCTCCTTCGCTGACCCTAGAAGAAACTCTCCTTCACTAACCCAGAAGAATCTCTTCTTTGCTGACCCATAAGAAACTCTCCTTCGTTGACCGAGAAGAAACTCTCCTTCATTATGCCCAGAAGAATCCTTCCTTTGTTATCCCTTCTTCTCGACTTCCCCTAGAGAATCTTGGTCTCTAGTCTCTAGCTCGATCACACAAAACAAGTAACCTAGAAGAACCCTTCTTTGCTATCTCCACAAGAAACTTCTCCTTCGCTAACCCTAGAAGAAACTTTCCTTCACTAACCCAGAAGACTCTCTTCTTTGCTGACCCAGAGGAAACTCTCCTTCGCTGATCGAGAAGAAACTCTCCTTCATTATGCCCAGAAGAATCCTTCCTTTGTTATCCCTTCTTCGCACTTCTGCTTGGAGCCTTTTATTCGCACTTAAACTTGACCTCTTCTTCGTACTTCTGCTTGACCAAATGCTTGTCGAGTTCCTTTCCTCTAAGTGAGGCCAAGTGACTATATGTACACCTCAACACATGTCCTTTAGGCGGACATGATCACTAGTGGTTAGGCCAACTTCTTCTAGCAAGTTCTTCCATCATTGTAGGTCGATTTGAAGAGGATAAGTAACAAGGTCTTGGAGGATACTTTGCATAGACAATTTTAACCTTTTACAAAGTGTAACATGACTTCATTACATGACAATGACTATTTTTTGACTAGATGAAAAATAATTCCTAAAGACTCTCAATGGGAGTCTTGACTCAAAAATAAAATCTCTTGCTCATGAAACCCATGAAGCAAGCAATACAATAATTTTATTTTTCTTCTTTACATCTCATTACATAATTACATGTCATTATGATGACTGAACCTAGTTACACTTTTCAAGGCGCCCTCCATTTCCAATTTATCATTAAGCAATTACACTTCAAAAATTCAACCATAAATGCATAAGGATAGTAGAGATCACAATCCACAAAGATAACATAATATTTACTGTTGGAAAACCCACTTGGGGGAAAAACCCAACAACATTTTCCTTAGAGAAATTCTTCAGTTCAATGAGAGATACACCTAATTTTGCTAGTCAAATATGATGGTCAAACTGACCAACAATGCTATGGTCAAACTTGGTCAAACTTCCCTCTTGTCAATTCAATCTTCTGCCTAACAAACTTGGCCCTACTGTCCAAAAAATTTGGACATGCTGCCCAAAATATGCCCAAAAACTCGCACGTGTGAAGTTGTAGGAGAAAAAACCATACATGCGAAGTAAAGGAGAGATAAAAATGATACTTGAGAGGTCTTTGTCCTTCTTCTTCCTTTTCTTTGCTTGGATGCCGAAAAGATGTCTTGTCTTGTGAGAGATTGAATTGTACTTGAAGGAGTTTGAATGCCTTATATATAGTGTTCTGGTTGGCCTTAATGGGTGTCTTTCCAACTGGGGCCGACTTGACAATGATGGAGCCTAAAATTCAAAATTCAAAATTCAAAATTTTCTCTTTTGAAACCAAGATGAAGAACATGTCTTATATTAATCATTATATCTACTTTTCTTTTTGAAACTGACATGAAGAACATGTCTTACATAATTCAAGGGCTAAAATATTAATTACAAAGATCAACCATAGTTGCAAAATTCAACACTCCGTCTTAGCTAGGGAGGTATTCATAATGACTATCTAGATGTTCTCTTGTAGACAAATTTCTCTAAGAAAAGGTTCTTCATTTATCATCAACATCAACATCATCTGATTACCATAACCCTAATTAACATCTTTGACCTATGGTAAGAATCTACAACATCAACTAGGTACCATAATTCTGGTCAGCATCTTTGGCCTATGGTACATTATTAGCATCAACTAGTCACCATGATTCTGGTCGGTGCTTTTGACCCATGGTATATTGACTAGTCCTGGTTCACCATCATCCTGGTCAATCTCTTTGACTCGTGGTGAAACCCTAGGGACACACTCAATCCATTTGAGTATTCTGGTCCCAAATCCAAAGGCCTCACTCTAGGCCATGATGCTAAATGGGCTCACTCAACCTATCTGGAGAGTAATCCTGAGCCTAATGCTGAAAGACACCTACTCAACTCTATGGTTGAGTAATTTTGGGCCTCTAGGACCATTCTTCCTAATCTTGGTCAACATACTTGACTCAGAAAGAATGTTTGTCCTTTGGTAGACCATCTTCCCTAATCCCAGTTAACATACTCGACTTAGAGAGAATGGCTGTCCTTGAATGAGCTAGCTATGTTGATGTGTCAATCCACTACTTATGGAAAGCATCCTACATCAACAAGTCGTCACTTGGAACAATTCACTAATTATCCAAGTCGTCACTTGGAACCTAGTCAACACCTGTGACCTATGGTGAAAGGTTGGGCTATTACCATTCCTGCATGCTAATTGAATAATGACTCTCCTACCCAATGCTAGAGGCACTCACTCACCTACCTGGGGAGCACTTTGTGCCTAGATGCTCTCTGGGCCATTCTCTTGGCCACATTTTGTGGCCACTGGTCAATACTTTGACCTGTCTATATTTTGACCTAGGGAGAATGTTTGCCCTTTGATGCAACAACATTACCATTCCCTCTAATCGAGGAAAATATTCTCAACCACTCTAGCTTGTCCCTGAAGTATACAAACTTCTCAAGCTTGTCCTTGAAGTATACAAACTTCTCAAGCTTGTCCCTGAAGTGTACAAACTTTGTCTTGGGACAAAGGCTTTGTGAGCCTTACTGCTCCCTTCTGTACCATGTCTCAGTATGTGCTTTGACTTGCGATCATGGTCGTCTTCGACACCTGGTCAACCAATCCTGCGAGTAGTTACTGAAGCCACACTGCTTCAAAATTTTCCAAACTAGCTGCAATATCTTGCAATCCTGAGTGCGACAGATGTTTGCTTCCTACCCAAGCATAATCCAAACTAAATCAGTATCATGATGTGCTCTTCCTGTCTTCAGCAGTCTTTGCCCAACCTGAATCCGTATATCCCTGTAGCTGTTTCCTTCACTGGAACCGTCACCACAACTGCTTGACACTGAAGCATACCCTATTGTAGCAATTTGGTTGCTCCCTCGACCACTTAGCTTCTTCAAATTAGTAAACATGGAAGTGGTTATGGATTGGCCGTCTTTCATCCCAAATCTTTGAAGGATCATGATAATATGCTTACTTGGCTTTTGCCACACTTCTAGTTCTAAGAAGTAATGTATTCAACCAAGATCCTTCATCTCAAACTCAGATGTCAACTCCCTCTGACACTGAAGCAGAGCTTGGAAACTCTCTCTATCATTGAAGCAAATCCTCCTGCTTGACACTCCCCCTGTCACGTAAGTCTTTATGCTCCCGTTAGAAACAAGTCATGTAATGACAAGATCAATCAAGATCCATTAATCTAGGAATACCAAGTCCAATGTTTTTGCTTGTGATTGTACAAAGCTTTCTTTAGTCTGTAATCATGAGACTTCTTCTCATGTACCTCAAATCCCTGAGGTATGTTTATGTACAGTCATTCTTCAATCATTGAGAAAAGCGATCTCTGAATCTACTTTGTGCAATTTTCAAAGCAATAGAAATTCTAACAAAAGTGTATCTAACAATTTAAGCAAACGTCTTGTCATAGTCTTCTCCCTCTTTTTGGGAGAATCCTTGAATCTTGCTTTGTACTTCTCCATGTTGCCATCTACTGCATACTTGAAGATCCACTTGGAATTCGCCATTGACTTCCCTCAAATCTCGATACAATCTTCATTATGGCATCCTTCAAACTTGTTGGGCTGGTTGCTTCCTCTGAACTAGGAGCTCTACTGGTCATTATACATGGTTCTAGATGTCAGTAAAACTTCTTCCTCTTGAACACAAATCACTCCGGGAGAATCCTCTCGTCGTAAGTTTTGCCTCGTTCTTCCTAATGCTTTTATGTGTTGCCAAAGCCTTGGCAACTTTTATGATGTACTTGCAACCCTCTCTAGGAGGTCATGGAAGAAATGATTATAACCTAGCAAAAAGGAAACAAAGACAAGAGGCTAACAAATAATAATCAAGGAAGAGATATAAAGTACTTTAATTTGAGGATTGTATGGAATTGTCAACTCCCTTTTGATCCTTGTCTTCTTGCGGGGTTGAAATCCATTATGCAATTTAATCATCCTCATCCTTACCATCAACATGGTGCTTTCCTTTTCTTTTGTGCATGAGCTAGGATTTCTTCTTTCATTGAAAACATTGATCTAGGTCTAACTCTAGGGTTTTATCCACAAACCCTAGGGCTTTCTTATCAAGAATTCTAGATAGCATAAGTGTTATGACTTCTCTTTTTATGTGAGAGACCCCTTCAACTCCCTCTTGCTCCTAGCCTACTTTCAGAAATCAAAGATCTATTTGCAATTTTAGTAAAATATGTCCTTATCATTAGCTGCTAAAGCTTTTGTAGTATCATTCTTGGATTTCTTTTGATGAGGATGCTCATCATTATCATTTCCCTTCCTCTTCTTATCGTTCTTCCCTTTAGTGCATTGATTTTTATAATGACAAAACTTGTGGCAACAAAAACATTGAATATTCTTTTTTTGAGGAGCTGGTCTTCTACCTACATTCCTTTGAAATTTTCCAAAATTTCTCCTTTGCCATTTTTAGAGTGGGTTGTAAACACTTGAGAGTCATCATCTTGAGGTCTTGGAATCTTCTCCTTTGAGACAAGTCTAGATTCTTCTTGAGTACATGAGGTCCATAGTTCTTCAAAACTTGGAGTTTTCTTTCTGCCACATATACTAGATGCAAATGAGTCCCATGAGTTAGGTAAACCATTAAGTGTTATAGTCACAAGTTCTTTATCAGAAATGATTTCATCAATTTCTTGAAGTTGATCTCTTAGTTGAGAGATCCTCATGAAATATGAGGCCACAATATCATTTCTTGTCATTCTAACATCACAAAGCTCATTCTTCAAACTCATTGTTTGACCAATGTTGTTGATGGTATATAATCCAACTAGGGCATCATACATCTTTGAAGTGTCAAGATTTGCGACATATGGAATCAAATGATATTTGATCGAATCCACAATAATATTTCTAGCTGTGATGTCATCATTCTCATATTTTGTTTTCCTTCATTCTCTGAAAGTTTAGTGACTTTGCCCTTCATAATATCCAAGACAACATTCTTTGCAAGAATGAGGTCAATCCTTGCCTTCCAAGCCCTGAAATTTGTAGCTCCTTCCAACTTGTGCGCTCACTTCATAGAGGAACCCATGAATATAGAATAATTATCTTTTTACTAATGTAGGTCTCTTCAAGAGTCTTCAGTGCCCTTATCTTTACCAAATCTCTTCAAGAGTGATCTCAATGTCCTTTCCTTCACTAAAGCTCTGAAACCATGTTGATTTTCAAAGTGCAATAGATGCAAGCACTAATTTCTGAACAATTGATAATTACTTCTAATGATGTAGATATTCTTTTAGCACTTCTAGTTTATCATTAAACAATTACCGTAAATGCACAAGGACAATAGAGATCACAATGCACAAAGATAACAAAAGATTTACCCTGGGAATGTTAGGATATTCCGACACATAGGATATAGTTAAGTTCAACTTGGTCTAGTATAGAGTTAGGTTAGAGTTAGGTAAAGTGTGTTTCTTTACCGTTGTACATTTTGTAACTTACAATCCGACGGTCACGATATGTAGTGATCCGACGGTTCACTCTCACCTCGGTATTACCGACACTTGATCCGTGGCTTGACACCCGATTGGTCCATGAGTTCTATTTAAAGCGCATGGAGGGTCATTGATCGGGTAATCCGTGCATGAGAGAAGCTTATGTAAATTTTCATTCTTTGATTAATAAATTGTCTGTACCCACGTTGGGACAGGCCGTGGACTGTTTCCCTCCTTGCACTCTGAGGGTTTTAACCACGTCAAAAATACTGGTGTATTGATTTGAGATCTGGTTGTGAGCGGTGTCCTTTTGGTATTCTTTCTGAGGAACTTACCCTGTAAATTCCTACATGGTATCAGAGCTATTTGAGGGCCGCGTCCGTTGGTGATCCAAATCTGAAGCCGGTAGAACTGCATGCGGCTGTCGTTTCCTAGATCTGCTGTTTCTGACTGTTTTCGGGCCGAGAGGACTGCTCTGTTGCGTTCGGAGCATCTGTTTCAGTGAGGAACCCCTTTCGTTTCACGCGAAAAGGTTTCCGGTAGCCCTAGCTGCGTCATTTTTCAGATCGGGAGGTATACAGTGTTTTTTTTTGCAGTTTACTGTCATTTTCTCTCTGCTTATTTCGGTTTCGGTTTATTTAGCTTTTTTTTCCCGGATCTATACCTTTCATTTCTGCGTATGCTCTTTGCCCTGCGACTCTGTGCGATCTGGGCAAATCAGAAACAGAAAGAAAGGATTTTTTCTCATGCGTATGCTCTTTTCCCTGCACCTTAGTGTGATCTTGGAAAATCAGAAACATTGAGAAAAATATTTAGTTTTTCGGTTAAAAGCTAACTTTGAGATTTTTTTTAAAATTCTAGTTTTTTGGCTAAAGCTAACTTTGAGCCGTAAGGTTCGTTTTTCTTTGCATATTCGTGTTGGGTTTTGTGTTTTGTGTTTTGTAGGGGAAAAGAGCCTTCCCAAGGCAAGCACGCAAATCGAGGCCCCCCCCCCCCCTCTCTCTCTCTCTCTCTCTCTCTCTCTCTCAAATATTTTGTATAGATCAATTGGTTCAAAGACTTTTTAAGAGAGTAGAGGTCTTGGGTTCAAGTCTCCATTTTGTGGGGGCGGATTTTTTCATTCCCGCACATTCGCGCACTTTGCCGGCAACGTCAACAATTTTTTTTCAAAAAGCCATAACTTCTTCATCCGGAAGCCTTTTTCAGAGCCGTTTTTTTTAAAACCGCCTATTTTTTCGAGATCTATCCATTGGACCACTTACTTTCAGCATCTTCAGCTTCAGTTTTTTTTAAAAAATGGAAAGTCCATGCCAAGTCATTCTTGACAGCACTAACTACTTCCAATGGGTAGCCTACATGGGAGATTTACTTAGAAGTAAAGGTCTCTTCAGAATAGCCACAGACCAAGAGAAGAAACCCAAAGATGAAGACAAGGCCGAAAAATGGGAAAATAGACAAGATCAAGCACGTGGTTTGATAGGAATGTCTGTTTCTCCTGATCTTAGATTCCACATTGCAGAAATTGAAACTCCTCATGAAGCATTAGAAAAACTTGCTAAAGTTTTTGGGATTAAAAATGAAATTAGAGCCCATCAACTTGAGAATGAGTTGCTTACTTTGGATCCTAATAATTTTTCTTGCATTGAAGATTTCTTGTCCAAATTCAAGACCCTTAGATATCTCTTGGAAGGTGTTAAAGTTAAGAAAGAAGATGGTAACCTTATTTATTCCATCCTTACTAAGTTGGGCCCAGCCTACTCTGTATTTGTTTCCACTTTCCATTCTACAAGGGAAGCTTTCATTTGTCAAGGCAAAGACTACAAACCCCCTTCCTTTGACTCCTTTTGTGATTCCTTAATAAGAGAACAAGAAAAACTCTTACACCTTGGTCTTCTTAATCTTGGAAACTCTTCCTCGAAAGCGTTAGCCGCCCAGCAGCAACCAAATTCAAAGAATCCTAAGAAGTCTTATCCTCAAAGGAATGGTCCTAAACCAACTCAGCCTCAAGATGAAAGATCATTTCAGCAAAATGACAAGACCAATAAAAACAAATGGAAGAGGACTGACAGACATTGTAACTTTTGTAATCGAGATGGCCACTTAGAATCTAAATGCTTTAAGAAGATGGAAGCCTTGGAAGCCGCAATGAAGAAACATAACATCCATCTGGAGCCTACTTCAACTTCAACTTCCGGAACGGCACTTTCTGCATGTCATCGTCAATCATCTCAGTCTGGTTATGCATTAAATGTATCTTCTTCTTCTTCTCATTCTCATGAGTGGCTCATTGATTCTGGAGCCTCTTGTCACATGGCCAAAAACCAAGCCATGTTTTCTTCTTTAAATGATTGTAACACCAAAAATATATATGTTGGTGATGATAGATCTCTTAATGTTGTAGGGACTGGAACTGTTCATCTAGACAATGGTCAGTTCAATGATGTATTATGTGTTCCAAACTTATCCTGCAACCTTCTATCTGTCTATCAGATAACTCATTCAGGTGAAGGTAAAATTGTTGAATTTTCACCTCATGATGTTGTAATCAAGGATCTAAAAGATCCTAAACAGATTCTAGCTACTGGTCTTGCTGATGATTCCAAAAGGTTGTATAAGTTTCACAACTTTGGGTCATCCCATCTTCCCTCAGTATTTGTTGCTCATAATGATGAAGTGAGCAAACTTTGGCATGAGCGATTTGGTCACTTAAACTATCGCTCCCTTCAGCATCTATGTAAAGAAAATATGGTGACAGGTCTTCCTATGGTATCTTGCAAAGATGGTGTTTGTTCCGGATGTGTACTCGGAAAACATCATCGGGACAGTTTTGACAAACGTGCCTCTTGGCACGCCTCAGCCCCTTTACAGCTTGTGCACAGTGATTTATGTGGTCCTCTTCCTGTTGCTTCATTCTCTGGCTGCAAGTACTTCTTAACTTTCATTGATGATTTCTCTAGACGCACTTGGGTATACTTCTTAAAACTCAAGAGCGAAGTATTTAGCACTTTTTTGGCCTTCAAAGCATTTGTTGAAAAACAATCTGGACATCAAATTCTTAAGCTAAGAACTGATAATGGTGGAGAATATGTTAAAAACGCATTCATCAACTTTTGCACCGAAAATGGAATTCAAATGCAACATACTGTTCCATACACTCCACAACAAAATGGTGTAGCTGAAAGGAAAAATCGCACCTTAAAGGAAATGGCTAATTGTATGCTGCAATCTAAAGGACTCAGTCTTAGTTTTTGGGCCGAAGCAATTAATTGTGCAAATTATATAATCAATCGCACTCCTACTAAGGTTCTAGAGAATATCACTCCAGAAGAAGCTTGGAGTTCCATTAAACCAGATGTAAGTCACTTTCGTGTGTTTGGAAGTGAAGCATGGGCCCATATTCCAGATGAAAAGCATAAAGCTTTAGAACCTAAGAGTGAGAAATGTACTTTTGTTGGATATTCTGAAGATGTAAAAGGTTATAGACTTATTCCATTTAAGTCCAAAAATGTTATCATTAGAAGAGATGTAAAATTTGATGAAAATAAATCGGCCTGCGAGCCTAGTCCGGCGGATGTGCCACCTCTTCCTATCTCTTCTATCTTTGAAAACATTTCTTCTTCTGATGATGAAAGCGAGGATGATAATCCTCCCCCACCTTCTCAGGATCCTCAACTTCCAAGATGGGTCCGTGCTACTCGGGATGCAGCAGGTGATCTTGCCGGTGATCCTACAGATCAGCGACGTACACGTTCTCAGTTTGAAAGAGCCTCTTCTTTACTGGCTCAAGCTCCAGTAAATCATGATCCTGACACTTTTGCAGAAGCTTCAGGCCATCCACATTGGGAAGCAGCTATGAATGAAGAATATCATTCATTGATGACAAATGATACATGGGATCTTGTTCCTCTACCAAAGGGACGCAAACTTGTTAGATGCAAATGGGTTTACAGAACCAAGTATGGACCAGATGGGAAAGTTGATAAACATAAAGCTCGTCTAGTTGCTAAGGGCTTTTCACAGGTTGAAGGCATTGACTACACTGAAACCTTCTCTCCAGTTGCCAAAATGAACTCTATCCGCCTTGTTCTTTCCCTTGCTGCCTCTTTAAAATGGGAAGTCCATCAAATGGATGTTAAATCTGCCTTCTTGCATGGGGACTTGCAGGAAGAAATCTATATGGAACAACCCATTGGCTTCATACAAACAGACTCCAGCCTCGTTTGTCGACTTAAGAAATCCCTTTATGGCCTCAAGCAAGCTCCTCGGGCTTGGTATGCCAAAATGGATAGCTTTCTTTTAGAATCTGGCTTTTCTAGGTGTCATTCTGACAATACTGTCTACACCAAGAAAGTGGGCAACTCTCTTATCATCCTTGTTCTTTATGTTGATGATCTTATTCTTACTGGTAGTGATCCCAACCTTATAAACCATGTGAAGTCCAGCCTTAAAAAGAAATTTGAAATGACAGACTTAGGACACTTACACTATTTTCTCGGTCTTCAAGTCTTGCAATCCCAAGAGGGTATTTTCCTTTCCCAGTCCAAGTATGCTTGTGATATTCTTCGTCATTTTCACATGGAAGACTGTAAGCCAGCCCCTTCTCCCTTTCAGTCTGGAGTCAAACTTTCAGTCTCTTGTACTTCTCCTGAAGTTGATGCTACCTTATACCGTCAACTTGTCGGAAAACTCTTGTATTTAACCCATACTCGTCCTGATCTTTCCTTTGCTGTTGGCCTTGTTGCTCGTTTTATGCAAAACCCCCGTGAAAGTCATTGGAAAGCAGCTAAAAGAATACTTCGTTATGTTCGAGGTACAGTACAGTTTGGGATTCATTACAGTGCCAAAGCAGCTCCTCTGTTAGTTGGTTTCACTGATTCTGATTGGGCTGGTGACCTTGATGATCGGAAGTCTACTGCCGGTTATGTCTTCACTCTTGGTTCAGGACCTATTACATGGGCTTGTAAGAAACAGGCTGCCATTTCTCTTTCGTCAGCAGAAGCAGAGTATCGTGGTGCCGTGGAAGCTAGTAAGGAAGCCTTGTGGCTTCGTCAGATCCTATCAGAGTTTGGCTTTGAGCAGCAGCATCCAACCACACTTTGGTGTGATAATCAAAGTGCCATTCAGCTATGCAAAGATCCAGTCCAGCATCAGCGCAGCAAACACATTGAACTACACATGCACTTCATCAGAAAGCTCATTCATGACCATGTTCTTGAAGTGCAATATTGTCCAACGGATGATCAGGTTGCAGACATCTTCACAAAGGCTCTCACAGAGGCGAAGTTCACTAAACTTCGATATATGCTTGGAGTTCAGGAAGTTGTCACTAAGGGGGGATAGGCTCTAGTGCCTCCTTCCTTCTCCTATTGTGTCATATTTGTAAATCCTTCAATCCTATCCCAAGTTGTTCTTAAGGGGGGATGTTAGGATATTCCGACACATAGGATATAGTTAAGTTCAACTTGGTCTAGTATAGAGTTAGGTTAGAGTTAGGTAAAGTGTGTTTCTTTACCGTTGTACATTTTGTAACTTACAATCCGACGGTCACGATATGTAGTGATCCGACGGTTCACTCTCACCTCGGTATTACCGACACTTGATCCGTGGCTTGACACCCGATTGGTCCATGAGTTCTATTTAAAGCGCATGGAGGGTCATTGTTCGGGTAATCCGTGCATGAGAGAAGCTTATGTAAATTTTCATTCTTTGATTAATAAATTGTCTGTACCCACGTTGGGACAGGCCGTGGACTGTTTCCCTCCTTGCACTCTGAGGGTTTTAACCACGTCAAAAATACTGGTGTATTGATTTGAGATCTGGTTGTGAGCGGTGTCCTTTTGGTATTCTTTCTGAGGAACTTACCCTGTAAATTCCTACAGGGAAAACCCACTTGGGGAAAAACCCAACAACCTTTAGAGAAATTCTTTAGTTCAACGAGAGATATACCTAATTCTGCTAGTCAAATATGATGGTCAAACTGTCCAACAATGATATGGTCAAACCTGGTCAAACTTCCCTCTTGTCAAGTCAAATCTTCTGCCCAACAAGCTCGAACCTGCCTGATTTGACTAGGCCAAAATTCAGCCTCCCAAAATATGCCTAGAATCTCGGCCTTGCTGCCCATAAAATTTGGACCTGTTGCCTAGACTATGTCCAGAAACTCGCACATGCGGAGCTGCAGGGGAGAGAACCATATGTGCAAAGTCAAGGATAGATAGAAAAGATACTTGAGAGGTCTTTGTCCTTCATCTTTTTCTTTGCTTGGACACCCAAAATATGTCTTGTCTTGTGAGAGATTGAATTGTACTTGAAGGAGGAGGTTGAATGCCTTATATCTAGTGTTCTTGCTGGCATGAATGGGTGTCTTTTCAACTGGGGCCAACTTGACTTGAGAGAAGGTCGACTTGATAACTTTGGAGCCAAAAATTCAAAATTCAAAATTTTCTCTTTTGAAACTGACATGAAGAACATGTCTTATATCAATCATTATATATATTTTTCTTTTTGAAACTAACATGAAGACCATGTCTTACATAATTCAAGGGATAAAATATTAATTATGAACGCTGACCATAGCTAGAAAATTCAACAATTTTGTGGATGATGTCTACCTTTCTTATCACAAATTTGATATGGCATACATTTGTATAAGCCTTTTCCCTCTTTTGCCACTTATCCTCAGATAGTTAACATTTTTTAGCATGTTATTATGAAAATGTATGGTTGGGTAATGAGGCAACATATGCCCTAATATCTTTGTAAAAATATTTGTGAAAGATTTGGAAGATATTCAAATTCTGGCAAATATTAAGTGGGGAACATTTTCTAAAAACTAGGTCAATGCGTTTAACTAAGTAAAATCCCCAAAATTATTCCACTCGAAGTCTTTTTACATTTTGCACCTTCCTCGAAAGGAAATCGCTGTGGATGGGTTGACAACAAATCATTTCTAGGAGCATGTTTTTTGATGAAGCAACAATAAAATCAACTTATATGCTAGTGGACTAAAATCATGGCCTGCATAATTTTCTTTGAAGATCATCCTTCAATTTGAGTGAAAAAGAGTGGAACTCGTTTTTTCTTCAGAAAAAGTGAGATTCTGTTAAAATTGTTGAGAGAATATTTTTTATTGATGTCAAAGGAGATACCATCTCAAGAAGATTGTTGCATAGGCTTGTAGAGGCTTCAAGCCCTTTCCAACAAGTGTTTATTCGCCCTCTAACTCTTGTCTATTGAAGATATTGAATTTACAAGTTAGAGAAACGTAGTTTTGATGTCGGCTTACATGAGCCTACATGAACACGAGTCGACCTTCTCCAAGAGACCTGTCCATTACAAACAGGGTCTAACAAGTATAAATAGAAGCTATGCTCCTCCATTTTGTCCATCCAACTTGACAAAGACAAGAAGACAAGGAGTTCGATCTAAGGTGAAGTTCATAGCTCATGAACTTGGTAGCAAATAAGAAGAAAGAATTTGATTTGGATATGGTTTTTTGAGCTTTTGGTTTTTGGTGAATCTTTATTTGTCTAAGATCTTATCCAGACCTTGAACGAATTACAGACCTCGCGGAAAAACTACTTTTTGTAGCTCGCAAAACTCATAGAGAGGGGACTTTCTGTAGCTCGGAAACCTCAGAGAAGAGTGACTTTTTGTAGCTCGGAAACCTCAGAGAAGAGTGACTTTTTATAGCTCGTAGACTGTAGAAAGGTGACTTTATGTAGCCCATAGAGCTCAAAGGAAAGAGACTTTTTGTAGCTTGTAGACCGTTGAAAGGAAACTTTCTATAGCTTGTAGACCGTTGAAAGGAGACTTTCTATAGCTCGTAGGCCTCAGAGAAAAGCTTGTTTCTGTAGCTTGCAAACCTAAAAAAAAAGGCAACTTTCTGTAGCTTGCGGAAAGGTGACTTTCTATCTTGGAGTAGACTTAATCAACCACTTGTGGAGCAGACCTGAGACACTTTTGGAGCATACTTTTGAGGGTAGTACCTTTGCATCTTTTAAAGATTGGAATTGGTTCTTGAAGCTGATCCTTTGGAGTTGAGTTGAAGCATTGTTGGAGTTGTTCTTGGATACCTTGTTGAAGAGTCAAGACTTGAAGACATTGTTGGAGCAGACATATTGTGAAGACCTTGTTGAAAAGTGTAACTAGGTTCGGTCTTCATAATTATCATTGTACTTGTATCAATATGTATTTCATGTAAAAATAAAAAGAAGAAAAATAAATTTTTATTATTTTCTAGTCAAAGTATGTTCTTCATGCTTCTAGGATTTATTGAGTCAAAGTCCTATTTGGACTTCTTGTAAAGAAAGAAAAAGTATTTTCAAAAATGTAATTTGGGTCATTTCACCTCAAGAAGACAAGCGGGGTCTCCAAGATGACAAGTCGGCTCACTTAAAGGATGTGTCTTTTCACATATGAAAATAACTATACATTGGCATACGTCCTCCACCAAATGAAAAGCAATTTTCGGTGCTTTTTGTCATGAGTTTTGAGGTAAAGATGTGAAGTTTAGAAGCTACATTCTTGTGAGGACCTGCGAGTTCCTGAGGCCATATATCTACAAAGAAAATGCAAGTTTCCCGGGTTATATGTCTGAGATAAATTCAAGTTCTCTGTGGCAGATGATCTGAGATAAATGTAAGTTCTTTGTGGCAAATGATATGAGGTAAAAGTGAGTTCCCTATGGCGCATAAGCTAAAGATTGATGCAAGTTATTGTGGTTGAGATTGATGCTATCTCATGTGACAGAGATTGACGAGTTCTACCATGTTGATGCAAAATTTGGAGGGCTTGACATGGCATCTTGGAGGTTGGATTCTTGTATTAGTCTTGGATCTTGAATTTCTCACTTTGATCTGATTCTATAAGAGAAGTTGGTTGGGTTTTCCCCCTTGTGGGGTTTTTCCCTAGCTTGGAGCCTACATCTTTGTGTTCATTGTCTTTTGTGATCTTCATGTTTTATGTTTTGGTAATTGTTTGATGAAGAGAACATAATTAAAGAAATAAGAAGCCAACAAATATTCATAAGCAATTATCAAGTAAGAGAAATCAACCCTAATTTGCTAGCCTATTGGTTTCTCAACATGGTATCAGAGCTAAGGTGAAGGGAAGGCAGATTGAAGATCACTCCTAGTTGGCTTATTTGAAGAAAAATATTGCATCAATTATCTCTCTTTCAACAAAAGGAAAGGCTTGAAGCTCATATGATCATATCGTTGAAGGCTCTTGAAATTGCTATAGCCACTACATCCAAGCTACAAGGCTATTTCATAAAGTTCGAGAACTTATATTTGTCTCTGTTTGGAATTGGAGCTCATGAAAGAGGTATGTTTAGTCTTGTTGCAAGGACTATATAACCTATGAAATCCATTTAAGACCAAAGTTTATTATTGAAGCATTCTAAAGAGAAGTACTTTGAGATACCTGTGACATATATCATTTTAAAGATCATCACTCTATGAACAAAGTGTGAATATCTGTAGCATGAGTTCTATAATTTTGTGGAAAATATGATCTCTGAAACAATACAAAAATCTCCTTAATATTGTGACATGCAAAGACACTGTAGTAACCCTACACAAATTTGAAGATCCTAACTTGTGATAGTACTTGGTGATCCGAACTATATAAACAAGAGATCCGCACTCGATTTAAAAAGTCAAGGTTGTGGCACATTAATCTAAAAGGTTGAGACTAGGGTGAACAAGAGGTGTTCAAATCCTCTGCGAGAAATTCTACTAAAGACATTCGAATCTATATGACAGTGACAACATTCTATGTGAAGAGACACCATGATGCAAGAATACTTTGTATGTCTAGAAGAAAAGACCAAGACAACTGTTGCAAAAATTTGAAGCAAAATTCCTTTAAGAACTTGTGACACTGCCATGGACCTGAAGACAATTCGGATATGGAAGTTTGAAACAATACACAAACAAGCTAAAGACACCTTGTTCTGTGATGAAGATGCAATTATTTTCATAATGATACGAGTTATTGAGACAATGACATAATTCTCAATAAAGCAAGTTCCTGCACTGTAGCAAGTTCCTACGCTATAGCAAACCTTCCATATCTCTGAAGTCTATATCAAAGATTGTATCCCTGAAGGAACGTCACCTCAAGATATAACAATGAAGTTAATGATGAAAGACAAAATTATGTCATAAAGATCCAAAGCTCATTGTATGTATTGAGATCTGAAGATTAGAAAGGGATCATGAAAAAAATCTTATCTCTTTGAAGGAATGTGCCTCTCTGAAAAATATCTCAGTGCAAAAAATTCAATGATTAACTCTATGCTACAAGACCAATAAGATCATAGTATATAGTCTATGGAAGGGATCATAATTATCACTGAAGCCAAGACTCCAAGAAGCAATATCATATATTCTAATAACAAGAGCTTAGATTAAGTATTTGAAGCACATCACTGAAGCACACATGTATGAAGTAGTCATATATATAGAAGAAGTACTAACCACATCAATAAAGCTGCCCTGTTTGAAAGGAATCAAGACAAGTCAAGTAGCTCAATGAAACTTTTGTGGATGAAGGAATTGAAGCACCTTTATCAAAGAATGTTGGCACTTGACAATTGAAGAAGGACCATATCTTTGCAAAGAAGAGAAAAAGGTAAGGTTGTAGAGGTATGTATAACTTTTGTGTGCATGGATGATCACTTGAAAGATAGAAAAAGGGTTTGCATACATAAATATATATTAGAGACCATGTTGATAGTAGTTCATTGCATATGAAGGCTAGGTCTTGTGAGCAAGAAATGAAATAGATCAAAGGCATGACGATAGTATCATTAGGGTTTTGTAGCGTACTTGTAGAAGTTTTGCAATTCTTGAATAACAAGTCTTGGTGATTGTGAAGGATCTAGGGTTCGTAAACCCTAGCTAAGATTTGGATTAGAAAACCCTAGAAACAAAAACCCTAACTAACTAAGTCACAGGACACGTCCCCTAGGGTCCCGTGTCTCGTATTTCACGTATTGGACACGAAAACGGCCCTAATACGTGTCCAATACGATTTTTGACGTGTCCTAAAAATAGCATACGTATTCTACGTTTTCCCTTCGTGTCATGAATTTAGAATACGCGTATTCGGTACAGAGAATACGTTGCCATAACGTATTTCGATTTTTGAATACGTATTGCAAAAAAATTCGGTTTATAACGTCAGCGTCAGGGTTTTTTTCGTTTGTTTGGAGCTGTTCGTGTGTCGTGTGTAGCTGCGGGAGCTGTGTGTGTCGTGTGGAGCTGCTGTTCGTTCAAGACCAGCGTAACCAGGACCAGCGTTAAAGTTTTAAACCAGTAAGCAATAGCATTCACGTTACATTTGCTCGCTGTATATTTTGAGCCCACCGGCAGGGTTTTTATACTTACATTATTCTGTAACCAGTAACAGTAACAAGCATTAACGCTGCACGCAGTACTTCTGGAGTTTTGATTTCTAGTGTCTGCTCAAGGCTCCGATAAAGGGTTTCCAACTTTCCTCTTACCATACGAAGACTGATTTTTGTATTTTACAAACAAGTATAGGCTATAGCTAAACAATGAGGGCAACTTTAGATTCAACGTCGCTCCTATTCCATAGGCAAAAAGTTACCCGTAGCAGCAATGGTGAACTGAGAGTTCGTAATGAACTGACTGAAACAATTGCATGATGCATCCCTTGCAAAATACACTGGAAATGATCCTTAGGTAGCAGCAATGGTGAACTGAGAGTTCGTAATGAACTGGCCGAAATAATTGTAATTTGTATCCCTTGCAAAATATAGTGGAAATGAATCTTGGCACCACCTGTAATAAAGGTTGGAAGAGGGCAAGAGATGTGGAACTCGTTGACCAAGAGACCGAATGGTGGGACTCTTTGGTGGGTAGTCTTTATCTCTTCTGTTGTCGGGAAAACGAATTGGAATGACCACACAACCCCTCAAGTATCTACACTGAAAACTTACAGGCTTACAGTTTGTGGGTTGTACTTTAATATTCTGCCTGAAGTATCTGCTGAAAAAACCAACTGGATGAAGTTCCTGGTACATAAAACTGCAGGTTTCAGAGACAGAATTCTAATGCAATATAATTAATACTTTAAATAACAATGAATGGTGGATAAGTACCCAGGGTTATGAGGTGCACCTTACCCACTGCAGGTATGCCTTTTGCTTCATCCCAAATAGGTCAGTAAGGACAAAACCATAACAACTACTAAGATAAGCTGCAACCTGCAATTTAATATGGATAAAAAACTATATTTCGGTATATATATATATATATATATATATATATATATTTTTATTAAATATATATAAAACGTGTCCCCCGTGTCCTGTTTCCAGGTCGCTGCGTTTCGTATTGAATACCATGTATTTACGTGTCCTCCGTGTCTCGTGTCCTCGTGTCATGTGACTTAGCTAACTAATTGTTTTTGCTATAAAAAGGAAAACCTAGTTCTTGAGTATGAATTTTGAAAGGTATGACAAGGTTGGTGAATATGTCCAAGATTAAGATGGAGCTAGCCCTCTTCAAAAAGATAGGTACACTACATTTCCTTAGTTACCTCTATTGCTATTTTATCTTTGTACTTTGTTTTTTTGTTTTTCATAGTTTTTCTAATAAAGGTTGCAGATCAGGTCAAGATCTATCTATAAGCTTGATCAGCAGATGGAAGAGTTGAGAGAATGTGGCAAAGCATGAAGATTAAGAAGGAAGAAGGAAAGTCAAGATGGCAAGAAGTTCACCTACCTCAGCTAGAAGAGAAGGGAATATGATTGGTTCGAATGACTAAATATACTACTGATGTTTGGGAGAGAAGCTAAACAATGAGAAGGAAGTAATGTCGACTTCAGAGGAAGCTAGGAGCACAAAGTGACTTGAAGAATCTTACAACTTGAAATTTGGAGTAGTATCACTTGTATTGGAAACTTTGATAATGAGGAATGACATCATAATGTTTAGGATATGGTATGACTTCTAGGAAGAATATACAACAGAAGTGTGTACACTTTAGAGGTAGGAAAAACAACAAATTGATACAAGAAGTCATGAGATAGTTTGTTGATCACCTGATGATATGATGGGTTCGATATTAGTTTGGGAGGAGGGTGAAGGCAAAACCATGTCACGAAGAAAGAATATGTGAAGGCTTGTGTGATCAACAATGAAGAAGTTTGGACTCCATAAGGATGTTTGACAAACTACCTGATCGCATGTTAGAGCTACGTGAAGATTGACAAAGGTCTAGGAAGGTCAGAGCTCGTTATAATGTGATACAGATAGGAGCCAAGTAGCTACAATAGGTTCCCTGAAGAACATATAGTTGATGCTTTGATGAGCATTGTGATTGTTAGTGAGGATTAGCTCCTTGGTTGAGTGGGGGTGATGAGGGACACCGTATTCTCCATGTGTCATGCACTATGGCCAGGACTAATAACCATAAGCCTAGTGAAGGCACTAGTAAGGAGAATGGAGGATTGGATAAGCATCTGGGACTAATACTGCTTGAGGAATGGTGTCCAAGATAGGAGTAGTCTCGAGGACCGATACTCTTTGAGGATTGGGAATCCAAGATAAGAGGAGTCATGAGGACCGATATTCTTTAAGGATGGGGGAAATATCCAAGATAAGAATAGTCCTATAAGGACATACACGGTGAACATCCAGATGGGGTATGTTCCTTGAGAGGTGGTGGTGGTGTCCAAATATATGCCTCCCGACATTGTGATCTGATCTAGTAGAGAGATAGAGCTTGTCAGTCAAGGCCTTGCTTTTTTGTAATTGACGATGCTGGTTATGATGATGATGCTTATCAATCCGAACTCTTCTAATAAGAATATTTCAATTTGAGAGTATCCTTGTATCTTGTTGAGTGATTATGAATATCTTCCTAGTTAAGAGGGAGTGTTGAAAAGTGTAACTAGGTTCGGTCTTCATAATTATCATTGTACTTGTATGAATATGTATTTCATGTAAAAACAAAAAGAATATATATATTTTTTTATTATTTTCTAGTCAAAGGATGTTCTTCATGCTTTAGGATTTGAGTCAAAGAATTGTAATTGAGTCAAAGAAAAAGGAAAAATAATTTTCAAAAATGTAATTTGGGTTAATTCGCCTCGAGAAGCCAAGTTGGCCCTCTAGGATTGCAAGTTGGCTCATTCAAAGGCCGTGTCTTTTCACATATGAAAATAACTATATATTGGCATACATCCTCCACCAATTGGCAAACAATTTTCGATGCTTTTCTGTGATGAGTTCTGAGGTAAAGATATGCGAAATTTAGAAGCTACATTCTTGTGAAGACTTGCAAGTTCCTGAAGGCATATATTTGCAAAGAAAATGCGAGTTTCTTGGGTTATATATCTGAGATAAATGCGAGTTCGCTGTGGCAGATGTCTGAGATAAAAGTGAGTTCTCTGTGGTAGATGATCCGAGATAAATGCGATTTCTTTGTGGCAGACGATCTGAGATAAAATCGAGTTCCCTGTGGCGCATAAGCTAAAGATTGATGCAAGTTACTGTCGTTGAGATTGATGCTATCTCCTGTGACAAACATTGATGAGTTCTACCATGATGATGCAAAATTTGGAGGGCTTGACTTGGCATCTTGGAGGTTGGATTTTTGTATTAGTCTTGGGTCTTGAATTTCTCGCTTTGATCTGATTCTATAAGAAGAGAAGTTGGCTGGGTTTTCCCCCTTGTGGGGTTTTCCGCTGGCTTGGAGCCTACATCTTTATGTTCACTGTCTTTTGTGCTCTTCATGTTTTATGTTTTAGTAATTGTTTGATGAAGAGAACATAATTAAAATAATAAGAATCCAACAAATATTCACAAGCAATTATCAAGTAAGAAAAATCAACCCTAATTTGCTAGCTTATTGGTTTCTCAATAGACCTGAGACCATTATTGAAACAACCTTATTGAAACTTTTTGAACTGATATAGATCACCTGTTGGAGCAAACATCCTTGGCTACACTTGGATCATCATTGAGGACATTCTTGGAGCATTATTGAGATATTCTTTTGGGGCAGTGAACTATGTTGAAGAACACCCTGGTAAAGCATTGTTGAAGACCTTGTTGGAGTATTGTTGGGACCTATTAAAACATGAAGAGCTTTGGAGACACTTTCAATGAATCTTGAAGCCTTGCTGGAATTGACCTTGAATTGAACCAGACTTTGAAGTATCTTGGAGGCCATCTATGGCAGCTCTAGAAGCATTTGTTGAAGTAAATCTTGGAGCAGTATGTGAAGCATTGTTGGAGCAGTATTGGAGACATCCTTGAAGCATTGTTGAAGTATTGTTGAAGAGATCTTTCAAGTCTTGTTGAAGAAGCTTTTGGAAGACTTGAAGCAGTATTGAAGCTACCTTAAAGGATTGAAGCAAGTAGAGAGGGTTGGAGCCCTAGAGGATTGGAGTCCTCATACAAGGTTGGAGCCTGGATTGTCTTTGAGGATTGGAGTCCTCATAAGAGGTTGGAGCCTCGTTGAGACCAAGGTTGGAGCCTTGAAAGAGTTAGAATTTTATTGTACAGGTTGGAGCTTGGTTGTTTGTAAGAGGATTGGAGTCCTCATCATTTTTATTAATAAAATTATTTTCTTGTTGTACATCTTGTGTTCTGGTTTATTAATGATCTTAACTGGCAATAATATAACAATTGTAAATAAACACTGGTTCATCCCCCCTCTCAGTATTTCCAACAAAAAATGGCTTAAAAATAATTCTAGTTGTAGTAAGAGAAGCTCTCAGCCACCTATTCTATGGATTTATATTTTATCCTTCTGAATCCTGTGGATTGGCTAGATAGCCACAGTGATCATTTGACAACATATCAGGGATCTTTCAATAGATTGATATTTTAACCTTCTGAACCATGTGGACTGGCTGGACAGCCAGTGTTACCATTTGGACAACATATCAGGAATTTCTAATTAGTAATTATTCTGTACAATATATGCACAGTAATCTTAACTATGGGGAGTCCTAGGCCTTTGAACTGATCAAAAATGATTTTACCAAATTTCAAATTCTGAAATTTAAAGTAGAATTTGTGGAAAACATGGGTTATAACCAATGTCCTGCATGAGAAGAGTTATGGCAGATTATCTGCGGCAGTTCTAGAAATTGCTGCTCCCAGTGTGAACGCTGAGGGTTTGCCAAGGTTGCTACTTGCTGCCTCTGGATATTGCCTGCGATTATCACCCCCTCGACCCTTGCATACTTCCCTTTTCTGCAGAAAAAGGTCATATTTGTTCATTTCCAAAAAGAATTAAATACGAGGCATCGAAGTCTATGAGCCAATAGAAAAGTCATTCTTAAGAAGTTTCAATGCCGTTACCAAGGGGGTGACAACCTGGCATTCCTTCTGTCTGTTATGCTTCCAAACGTCCCAAGTACTCCTTCCCTACAGAGAATCCAGGATTCAGTCTTGTAAAATTATCAGAAATAAGTTCAGTTTCAATGATAGAACATCAAATAGCTCCACAAGGTGTACGGGTTACTACTGATCAAAGAGTCATTTTGTTGACATGGAAGCTGATAGGAACTGATATTATCCCATATGAGAGGAAGACACAATAATGAGTCCATCAAGCACTTCCTCCACAAACATGCACCCCATGTTTGGGAGCTGGGAAGAATTTCTGTGGCTACCAGTGACTTGGAAATCTGGGAATTCTATTTAACATTCATAAGTCTTGACTTTTTATTATAAAGTCTGCACATTCTCGCTGCCTTTGTATGAACACTTGACTCGAAACAGTAGTTTAAATAGCCTGGGTGCTTAAATTTTTTTGGTACTGCTCTTGGATTGAAACATAGAGATTCTGTTTCTGTTCCAGGTTGACACCTATTGCCAGTACAACGATATTCTTCTTTCCCAGGTTATTCCAGGGTTGTGCAGAGCTTCCTCCAAGTACTCTAGTGTAGGATTTGTCTCTATCTAAACTATCTCTGGCATTTTCCATCTCCCCTTCCTTCTGTCAATCTTCTTTTTCGGTTAAGAGAGCCTTTTCATAAGGCTGTTGTACTCTACTTCTCAGAATAAAAGTGCAACTTTTATCCAAATTTTGAATTTCCTGTCAACTCGAAAGTTGCTATATTTTGGGGAAAAAATATTCATTGGTGGAGATTTAATGGTATTGATTTGCTTGTTGTACTCTTGTTAGCTTTTCATCCATGTGGCATAGACCCCTCCCATGCCTTGGGGGAAGGATCTCCTACGTTTTCATATGTTTTCAGGGACTTGGGGACTGCAAGGGAATTTTCATTTTTGGTAGGGAATGCCCTTGGGGACATGGGAGATGTCCCTCATGTCCCATGGATGCGCCCCCCCAAAACCAAGGACGTCTGGGTGATGACCCTCCATGGTTTGAGGGATGTCTTGACATCTTTTCATCTATCTGTGTCACCCATGTGGCACTCACTATTTTGACAATCAGACCATGACAGATATTACCTATGCGGTACATGTTGCAAGACTATTAGTATGTTTTTGTAGTAGGGATAATGATAACAGCATATTTGGTTCCGTTGTGTGGTAGGTTCTTGTACTGTGTATCTATTCTCTCCCTTTTATAAAAGAAATGTTAAAATTATATACATTTATCATTTATTTTTCAGGGTTATAACTTGTTTTAAATTTCTGGTGAACTCAGTTTGCTATTATGCATTACGATTTTTTATTTTATTTTTTATCATTTTAATTTTATAAATCTGTTTTGGTTTCTTAGATTACCAATGTTTGAGATACACTCGTATTGCCAAATTTTATGGAAATTTCATTCATGAAATAATTTTTTAAAATAGCCTCATATTGCCAACTTTTATGGAACTTCATTCATTAATTTTTTAAAATAGCCTTTTGTTTGCCAAATTCAATTTCAATTCATTTCAAGTTTAAACCAAGTGAGTTTGCTTAATACTGCGAGTGCTTTTACGTGGCAAGTGGAAACCTAACTCTTCATCCACCCCGGTGAACTTATTTCTTTGTTTTTGCTTAGCAGCATACAGGAGACCTAAGTCATGTGTTTCTGTTTCATTCCACTTTGAATGACACTTTAAGATATTGTACAGAAGAAGTGCTTGTTGCCATTTCTCTTTTTAAAAGAAGACTAAATAAAATGCTGTCCTAGTCTTTATATTTTCCTAATTTTTACAACTCATCCAGGCGCTCATACTGAAAATAATCGCCTGTCTGAAGGAGCCTTTATTTTTGAATCAGCATTTGCTATCTTGTCAGATTGTGATTAGTGCATTATGTGCCTCCCTTCCTAGTATATTCATCTGTGGAATCCTATTATACAAGGTTTGAAATTGCTAATTGGAGTTTGACACCACCTTTATGCTTGACAAATTTTGCAGTTAAACATACGTAACGTTCTAGTTGATTTGTTCAGAGCTTTGGTTTTTTTCTTTAGAGCAAAATTTGGAAAAAAACAAACTTATAGGAATGCTGTACTGGTTGATTGTTCTTGTACTGTATTTTGTTGTTTGAAGCACAGTCAACTTTAATTTTGCTTTAGTTATGGGGCAAATTTTTATGAATAAAGATTTTGGTTTCACTGATTCCTAATGTGCTTCAAAAGCAAGGTGTGTGTGTTTTGTTAAACAAATATTTTCGCTGAAAAATTCAATAAACAAACTCTTTGTAATATGTTAATAAGATGGCCTACCTTTTGGATCTATCCTCTCAGAACACAAGTTTTTGTAGAGGACGGCCACTCTTTGAAAAGTAACTTCATCTCTCTGTTTGGTGGAACTGTAGGATTAGCACATTGCAGTTTTATTGATGTATATGCACATGAGCAGAATGGTTATTTGTTATTTTCAGGTTGATCCTTACGTGGATCTGATCATAAAACAAATCAGTGCAACTAAATTTTGGTTTTTAATTTGCAGGAGTACAAGAAACAATTGAACTGTCTGACCGATGGATATTATCTTCAGAACTGCCCAGCACTTGAGTGCCTGTCAATGCACCTTGATTTGGAAAGATGCATTGCTATATGTGACTGTATTTACTCCACCAGAAGGTGTGGCTACCTGCAGGGTAGTGCATTTTAATCTCATAAAATGAGATTATTAAGGTCTCTGCTTGCCTAGCATTACACAGTTATGTTCATGTGTATGCTTCCTGGCTATGGCGTGACAAATGACATTACAGGGGAAGACCAAGCTACTTGTTGCGTGTGCAGTATGGAAATGATGATGACAGGAGACCTAACCTCATGTATACAGAGCAAATTGTTGGTACTAATTGAGCTGGAGGGATGAGCTTGATTACTTTTGGGTTTATCTTTTGTGTTATGTTGATCAGCAACATCTCAAAGTCCACTAGTATATTGTAGGTATGTAAGATGTAGTGTGTGCTGCGTGCTTCTTGGCTCCAAAAGAGTTACAGAATGTGATTGCTTTATAATGGGATGTTAGTGTGTTGGGACATAAAATTTGTGAATATTCGTTTGGTAGCAATTGATTTGTTTTTTCATTCACTTCCCAATACATCTGTATCACTAACTGGTTTTATTGTTTGAATGCAACCTTACGGTGCTTTGCTTGCTCAATCTGGAGCACACATGCATTTAGCAGTGCACGTTGTCTTTGAAATGTCTTGCCGGGAATGTGTAATGTTGTCCATTCTGCATCCTATGCTGAGTTGTTCCATTGACACCTTGGCAGAGGGCTTTCTCGAGTCATAGTTGTATTTTTGTCAGACTGATGGTAGCAAATTGTTTGCATTTTGGATTTCACATCACAGTATTTTTTTATAAAGAATGACTGCTTTAAATTTGTGTAAGTTTGGGATAAACTTATCTTTGTTTGTGCTGGCTATAAGACGAGGATAGATCCTCTTAACCCTGGAACTACCAAGGGTCGAGAGGGATCATATATTTCAAGATGCAAACCAAGGTTCGAGAGGGATCATATATTTCAAGATGCAAACCTCTTCGAGTGCAAAACTTGAGGAAAGGTTTGCACTTAGAGAGATTTGACTCCTCTCAGCTGTTGGTAGATCTGGAGTTAAGATAGATCTATACTGGTTCATATGACATTTTTTTGGACATGTTTTCTAATTTTTACAATTAGCTTTTAATATAATATGGATAGCATTGATGGTATATATAGATAGATATATAACTCAGAATATTATTATTATTAGAAATATTGGATTTTTCTATGCATATTGATTAAATTTTAATTTGAAGTTGTGAAATATAATGGTTACTAATATGAATAATTATAGCATTTTAATTTGGATGGTCGAATGAATCTTTACACACCTTTATTAATTAAATTTATGGAGTTTTATATTTATTAAATTTATGGAGTTTTATGTTTTAAAATATTTGGTTATAACATAAATCATTATTATTTAAATTTCTTCAAAAAAATTGTTAGTAATTTTGTTAATAAAAATAAAATTACAATACCACAAACAAATTGAATAGAATTCATTTATTATTTTTTAATTTTATTTATTCATTGACATTTTTTTTTGGACTATTACTTCATTTCAGGATAGATATGACACCATCTCTCCAATAGTAATCAGACTATTTTTACCCATTTATGGACACTACATCTCCTCCATATTGAACTGTAGAGCGCATCCCAATGCAATTAGTGTTAAACAATAGCAATAGTAGCATATATTGAAGTCTAATAGTTGTATTGTTTGTCAATCTTAGACACTACATTATTATGGACAAGTTGACAGTAATTTTGGATGTCCGTTGTGTACAAATTGGTCGAAGAGATCTCTCGGTGGTTTTGCAATATTAGAAACCGGGAGTGAAGGTTCAAGTGATTTGTGCTGGCTTGTTTTTAGGCATCATATCCTACGCCACCTAATTTTGTGATGATAATCCAGATTAATTAGTGCAGTAATTTGACATTAATATTGGATAATATCCTCACGCCTCGTATTTTTTGATGATAATCCAGATTAATGAGTGTAGTAATTTGACATTAATTTTGGATATCCATTGCAGTGTACATTTTGTTGGAGAGATCTGTCAATGAATTTTCATATCAGAAGCAATAATTGAGGGTTCACATGACTTGAATAGTGATGTATTTGTATGGCTTACACCCCTATAGTTTAAGCACGAAAGTAGAATTCTGAGATTCAAGGAAACGAAACGTAGATGGTTTGTAGCAAAGGTAAATGCCTAGTATATTCCACGAAAGTATAAATTAAGATACGGTCATGACTGCTTTGCTTTCATTTTTTGGTGTTCCGAATAATTTAAGAACTAGTTTATTTTGCATTGAGATGATTAATGAATTTCAGCCGTGAATGCTTGTACATGTGGTCAGTCTCTAATCAAGCTCAATTTTTAATGTGCAGTAAAAATTGTTTAGATTTCTTTTAATTAAATTTGGAGAAAATCTCGTGAATGTGACAACAATAGGATTTGTTGCTAAATTGACTCCATTTAATCTTGATGAGGAGTTATTGCATCCTATATTTGTTGTGAGTGACTTTATGATTCAGTGTCTACTCCTAGCTATAAAATGTAAGTCCGTAGAAGCAAATAAAAATGAGAGATGAGAAGGTGGCTCAAATCTGTTGTAATCTCCTATTGAGTAATAAGATTGCCAATGCCTCTGTTTGGTAGACGTAGCTCAGATTGGTTAGGTGAACCACGTTAAATTCGTTGTCTCATGTTTTTTGTGTGTGTTTATTAAGCTTTTTGCTGTGCATACTCTGACAATTGGTATCAGAGCGTTGTATACGCTGCCTGCTTGCTGAGTATATGCTGTGTGGAGAGGAGCGCTGTGAGCTGGTGCAAATCTCTGCGTGAAGTGTAAACTGAGATCGCTAGGTGAGCAGCTTGTTTGGTGTTTGGAATTTGTTGAGCACATAGGAAGAGTGTTGGCTAGATTTGCGCAGATCTGTAGCAATAAATCTACAATGGCATTCAGATCACAGAGAAGCAGATTATAGAATGGTTAAGTTTGTACATAGTGACTTAATGTAGATTGTTTTATATGCCGCTCCCTGCATTCCATATCTGTTGCTCTGTGTTTGCGATGGATCGAAAGGAGGGAGAAGCACTGTAATTAAGGTGGCTAGTGCCTTTACCCACCTACCAGAGTAACGAATTGAGTTAGCGTAATTTTCTTTTTTTTTAGTTAATCTGTCCTCCTCGTGAGTCCAGTGTGGAGAAAGCTAATTCATGCAGAATTAAACTGAGAGCCATGGCCGTTGAACTGCGTCGCTGTTGATTGCCCACACAGATCTGTGCGAAGAAGGGAGCTGTGTTCTTGAAGGCAGCGTGGTCTCAACCTGCATGGATTCAATATTAAAACGCTGTTCCGCCATATCATCTGCAAAGCTCGAATGGATGCAAGGTGGTGTTTTTTTTATTTCGTTGTTAGCAGTATTGATATGTTGTTCGATTTGTTTGCTAGGCGTTGGTATTTGCAATTTACAGTTTGTGGAATTTTATCAAATTGCTAATTTGATTAAAAAGGCAAATTAAAATGTCAAAAACACGAAGTGCTCGATTTGAGATCAAGAAGTTCAATGGGAAAAACAACTTCAAGATCTGGAAAGTTAAGATGTATTATCTACTCGTGCAACAAGGCGTGACGAAGGTGTTGTTGGGAAAAGCCAAACAACCATACACCATGACAGATAACGAATGGAGTGACATGGATGAAAGAGCACTAAGTGGCATTCGATTGTGTTTGGTAGATGATGTTTTGTTTAACATCGTGTCAGAGAAAACCGTTGCTGGTTTGTGGACAAAGCTTGAAAAGCTGTACATGACAAAATCCTTAACCAATAGGATTCTTCTGAAGCGACAGTTGTACAGTTTGTGCATGAAGGAAGGTACATCTATTACTGATCATTTGAATACCTTTAATACTCTCTTGGTGTAGTTAGAAAGTATAGAAGTAAAATTTGAATCAGAAGATAAAGCTGTAACTTTATTATGCTCGTTGCCCGAGTCATGGGATCATTTTGTTACTTTTATAAGTCTTAGTTCATCAGAAACCCTTGAGTTTGATGATGTTGTTGGAGCTTTATTATATGAAGAAACAAGGAAAAGGTCAAATTCAGAAACCTCTACATCAGAAGCAATGATGGTCAAAGGTTGTTCTAAAGAAAGACGCTTCAGTAAGCACGACAACTTGCGGTCAAAATCGAAAGGGAAGAAGAGTAAGGTAAGGTGTTGGTTTTGTGGCAAATCAGGTCATTTGAAGAAGCACTATTGGAAGAGAAAACAAACATCCAAAGCAGACTCTTCGACAGAAAAGAAAGAAGCAAACACGACATATACAGGTTCGACATCCGTTTCAAGGATGAGTGATGAAGTGTTATCAGTTAGTTTGTCTAATCATGATCAACATTGGTTGTTAGATTCTGGTGCGTCAAATCACATGTGCATTCATAGAGAATGGTTTAAAACTTATAAATCAATCAATGATGGAGTAGTTTACATGGGAAATGATGTCACATGTAATATTGTGGGAATTAGAAGCATTCAGATTAAAATGTTTGATGGGACAAATAAAATATTCACTGATGTAAGACACATGCCTGAACTCAGAAAAATCTCATTTCACTAGGAGTACTAGACACAAATGGATATAAAACCTTTATTCAAGGTGGAGTAATGAAAGTTTATAAAGGAATTTTACTAGTAATGATAGCAAAGAAGGTTGGAAATCTTTTTCAGTTAGAAGGAAGAACAAAGTCAGATCATGCTTCTATAGTATCTGAAAACGACAGTAATTCTACTCGTCTATCGCATCAAAGGTTGGGCCATATGAGCGAAAGAGGATTAAAAATTTTATTTGATCGCAAGTTACTTCCTAGTTTAAAGTCTTTTAAGTTAGATTTCTGCAAACATCGTATATATGGGAAACAAAGCAAACAAAAATTTAAAACTAGAAAACATACTAGTAAGGGAATCCTTAATTATATCCATTCTGATGTTTGGGGTCCTTCTCCAACAACCTCATATGGAGGATCATCATATTTTGTATCTTTTATAGATGATTTCTCTAGGAAAGTATGGGTCTACATGTTGAAAAGAAAGTTTGATGTATTCACAGTTTTCAAGCAGCTTAGAGCATTGGTAGAAAATATCACTGGAAGAACCATTAAATGTTTAAGCACTGACAATGGTGGTGAGTTTACTTCAAAGGAATTTGATAATTATTGCAAGAAAATTGGGATCAAAAGATATAGAACAACTGCTTATACTCCTCAGCAAAATGGAGTTGCTGAACGCATGAACAAGACTCTCTTAGAAAGAGCAAGAAGTATGCTAAGTAACGCCAATTTGCAGAAGGAATTATGGACAGAAGCAGTATCTACAGCTTGTTATTTGATAAATCGATCACCATCAACTGCAATAGGATGCAAAATACCTCGAGAGGTATGGAAAGGTCATCCTTGTGATTATTCTAAACTAAAAGTTTTTGGTTGTGATGCATATGCTCTAATTCCGAAACATCAGTGTTCTAAATTAGATCCTAAATCAAAAAGATATATCTTTGTTGGATATGGTGATGGGACTAAGGGATACAGGTTGTGGGATCCTACTACTCACAAGATCATCATTAACAAAGATGTTAAATTCAATGAATCTTCACTCAATAATCCAGATGTAGATGATAAATTGAAACAGGATAATGTACCTAAGTTTCAACATATTCAGTTTGAAACCAGTTCAAATACTGATGATAGTCCAGATGAACAAGTTTCAGATGCAGATCATGAACATGTTTCAGATACAGATCATGAACAAGTTCCTACGGATAATAATAAGCAAATTGTGGAAGTACCAGAAACATCTTTAAGGAGGTCTACGAGAATCAAACGTCCCCCTGAAAGGTATGATGATTTTGTTACTTTAGTTGCTTTAACCGCTAATGATGATGAACCTTTGTGCTATCAAGAAGCTGTAGAAGGTTCTAAAAGTGATAAGTGGAAAGAAGCTATGAAGGACGAGATGATGGCATTAGACAAGAATGCCACATGGGATTTGGTAGAACTTCCTAAAGACAGAAAAACTGTGGGATGTAAATGGGTTTACAAATTGAAAAGGGGTGTTGATGATACAGAGGACAGGGACAAAGCAAGGTTGGTCGCAAAAGGTTTTTCTCAGAAAGCAGGAATTGACTTTCATGAGATATTCTCACCAGTTGTAAAAATTGTTTCAATTCGGATTGTGTTAGCATTAGTTGCTTTACTTGATTTAGAGTTACACCAACTAGATGTTAAAACTGCATTTTTACATGGAGATTTAGATGAGGAGATTTACTTGGAACAAATGGAAGGGTTTGTTCAAAGTCGCAACAAGAAATTTGTCTACAGGCTCAAGAAATCATTGTATGGTCTGAAGCAGTTGCCTCGACAATGGTACACGAAGTTTGATTCTTTCATGATGAGTCAAAATTATATAAGGAGTGAATATGATCATTGTGTTTACTTTAAGAAATTGAATAATGGCATGTTCATTATCTTAGTGTTATATGTTGACGATATGCTTTTAGCAAGCAAAAGCATAAGTGAGATCAACAGGTTAAAGGCTCAGTTGGCTAGGACGTTTGATATGAAAGATCTAGGAGCAATGGTAAACTGTGGCTATCACAAAAGAAGTATATTGAGAAAATACTCCTGAGGTTTGGTATGAACAATGTGAAGCGTGTTTCAGTCCCTTTAGCTTCCCATTTTAAGCTTTCTTCAAGTTTATGTCCTAATACAGAAAAGGAATATATGTCTCGAATTCCATATGCCAATGTAGTAGGTTGTTTGATGTATGCGATGGTTTGTACACGACCAGATATTTCACATGCAGTTGGGGTTGTTAGCGGGGATATGAAAAATCCAGGAAAATAACACTGGTTAGCAGTGAAATGGGTGCTTTGGTCTCTGAGAGGCACAAGTGATTATTGTATCACTTATAACAGAAGTAGTGAATTTGTTTGCGGATATGTTGATTCCGATTTTGCAGGTGATTTGGATAAGAGAAGGTCAACTTTAGGATATGTCTTTACTCTTGCAGGTGGAGCTATAAGTTGGATGTCAAAGCTACAAAACATTGTTGCTTTATCCATTACAGACGCAGAATACATAGCCGCTTCACATGCTTGCAAAGAAGTGGTTTGGTTGAAAGGTTTGTTTGGTGAGTTTGGTAGGTTGCAGGACAACATCAAGTTATTTTGTGATAGTCAAAGTGAAATTCACTTGGCTAAAAATCTAGCCTATCATAGTAAAGCAAAGCATATACCTATCAAGTACCATTTTATAAGACAGGTTATCACTGAAAGGGGAGTCTCTCTTGAAAAAGTGCATACAAAGGAAAACTGTGTAGACATGTTCACGAAACCAGTTTTGTTAGAGAAGCTACGATGGTGTAAAGTAGGCGTCCTATCATATTATTTACAGGCAGATGTGTGACAAGATCCATATATGTAGTTCCATCTTCATTCAACATTACTGACTGTTCCCAAGAAGGAAGAAGGTTAGGTTCTTTTAATGTTTCGACTTTTAACCAAGCGTCTAAAGTACCTTCAAAGCCACCAATCATCCTTCTACAGGCATTAATAGGGCCAATGTCATCTGCAAGATATGTTCTGTAACATACTAACATTGAATGTAGAACAAACATTACATCTGCTTCAGTACAATTATCAATATTCCACGAATATGTGGAATTTGCAGACCAATCTTTATGATACTCAGATTTTATTAAATCACGGCGGTGTGGGGCTGGATTCGAAGTAGTGTTCCACTTGGATCTGGAAGAAGTGGCATTGATCTGATTTTCTAGATCTTCTTCAGGTTCTATTATGCCAAATTGTTCTTTATCCTGTGCAGAAAAATTACTAATACAAGCTTCAACATCTTCAAGTTCTGGAGTTGTTTCAATCTTGTGAAGACTTGTATCTACATCATCCTTTTCTTGTGATGATTCACCATATAAAAATTCAGAAACACTCCCTTTAAATTCAACAAAATTTTCTTCAGGAGGTTTTTCTGTCGAATAAAGAACTTTGCTAAAAACACTGGGATTAGCAAACAAAGAGTAAGGATGTGTAGAGGTAGGCGGTGGAAAGTTTATGGAGCTGGGAGCTTTGATCAGACTTTCCACTGTAGGAGTTATGGAGTATGGGACTAGTGTTTTAGGCTCAGAAAATAGAGTGGCTGATTTGTAAGCCTCTGCACTAGGCTTCTTTTTTAATGATTCCACTCCAGTAGAAACAACCCATACTTGATGTTTTACTATGTCAAGACTTTTGGTTACCTTGATAAGTTCTTGTCCATGAGCCACTGCTGCTTCATGGATCTTCTTGTCTGTTTGAATAGAGAGTTTATCTAAACTCTGTGCAATAGTTTGATCATTTTCAGCCAAAGTTTTTACACTATCATTTAAACAGACTGTATTATAATCTTGTTTCTGCAGAACTCTATTCAACATGATTTTCATTTCAGAGCAAGCAGTTTCTACATAATCAAATATGTTTCTTAGAAATTTTTCCAAACTGGATATAGGTAAGTTTGTCCAGTTGGTTGCTGCAATTGCCTCTTTTGCAGACAAAGAAGGATCATTAGGATGAGAAGGAAGAAGTTTGTATAATTTTCCATCCTGTTGTCGGATCACAAAATTTTTCCATGGTGGGAATTCAGTATCTGTCTCTTGGATAGATCCATCAAGAAGTTCCCACTTATGCTTCCCTGGAGTTCCTGATCTGATCATATTAACATGAAACTGGGAGCATAAAGACTTTATTAATTCTTCTCCTTTTGCTTTGACAACAACCAAATGTTTTGGCAAGTTTGGCTTTGAAAGCATATTTTGAATTTTAGGAGAAAATTCAGGAGTGCGAAGAGGAGATGGAATGATGATACGATTCTCCTCTAATTTCCTTTGTACATATTGTTCAGGTTCTTTGATTCTTTTCTGCTTAGCTTCATTCCTGAACTGTTTTATTAGAGATTCCTCTACTTGGCTTGCAGAGGGATAATACCATTCATAGAATGATATCCAAAGATCTTGGGCTTTCATGTATTCTTTCCATCTCTCGTTGTTTTGCTGATTGAAAGCCTTTCTATCCTTTTTCTCTAGGAGGAGCATTTCTTGCATATAAAGATGTTCCTTCTCATGAGCGAAAATATCCCAATTAAACATTTTCTTTTTCCAGACGTCATTTGGATTATAAGGTCCAATTCCCTTGAAAATCTTTAAAAAAGCAATTATTTCTTCATCTGAGGGAATTTCTATTGAACTGGGAATTTTATCAATAGGATTTCTTCTATAGGCTGGGATGGCAGACTTATGTACAAAACCTAGGGCCCTAGAAGAAGTAGGATTGACAGAATTTACAAGAAGATCTTCTTGAACATTAAAGAAAGAAACACGTTTGTAACTTTGTTCAGAAGGATCTTCACCAGACGATGGCACAAATTTGATCATATTTACTTGGTGATTACTAGATGATTCTCCATGGGGATTAGGAGGATCAGACGAGAATTGACAAAACGTTTTTGAGCAGTGTGGATGGTCACAGACTGAGCTAAAAGGTTGAGATGGGCCTGGCTGCGAGAAAAGTCTTTTGATTGACTCATACACTGCTTGGTCAATTACAAACTGTTGTGACGCTGGGGCATGAGTAGGATGTAATTGATTCACAGAGATTGTTGTGGGGACTGTAGTGATAGAGGGTCCACCACGTTGGGCTGTGTTTACTCTGGGAAAACAGGTGATAAATTTTCCATCTGTCTCTGTGATAATAGACAGGGCGGCAGCAACATATTTACGTGTTTGTTTTCCCCCAATTAGTAACCCAATCATCTGGAGGACAAAGATTTATGCGGGAAACATATACAGGAGCTACGGGATTACATGTAGAGTCATACTGTACAAGGGTTACTCTACCAGAGTCTTTGCCAGGAGAATGTAGAACAGCTGGAATAGTAGTATTATAGAAGCGGACACAAGTAATATAGAATATTGTCAAATTTTTTGATTTTGACCTAAAATTTTCATAACCTTGGGTTTGGACACCTAAGGTTGGACATTGCAGAACATGCGAGTCATCAAGAGCAACAGAAAAATCAGGAAAGACATCATATTGAATCGGACCATCAGAAAGACTAGTCTCGATTCTTCCTATCAAAGCTTGTGTAAAAGTAGTCCATCGATTATCAAGCAGGGCTGAGAAGACAAAGGCTTGTTGTACTTTTCTGTGTAAGGCATTCAGTGCTACCCTCACCATCCCAAGATGGACGTACTGGTATCCAGACTTTAGGGCTGCTTGGATATGACTCTGTTCAAGGAGCGGGATTGTCATCATGACCTTCAAGTTTAATTCAGTCTTGATAGATTTTTCTTTTATTTTTATCTGACTAAGGGCTCTGAATTTAAAAGGAGTAAGACCCTTATATACATCAGAAGGTGAAACTGGGGGAAGTTTCCAATGGACAAAACGATTGTCTTCTTCTTCATTTAAACATGCTTCATTTCCAGAAGATTCTTCAGAGTGACATAAGTCATCTAATCTAGACCTTAATTCTTGTTCATTTTGCAATGCATCAAAATATTTGGAACCAAATTGTCCCATTGAGTCAGAGGAACTTGCAGAGTCCATTACTATAGATTAAAGAAAGATAAATACCCGATGAGATTTTGCAGAATAATAGCAGGAAGAGATTGCGACTTCCGTTTGCAGGCTAAATTGCGGCTTCCTCAATTTGAATTCTTAGTCGAACGTCTTCAACACCATCCAAACACCACCACGACTACACGGGCTTCAAACACTATTCACGACCTCAACAAGTTCACAATCCACTTAGACAATATAGCACTAGCAAAATCCACTCAGACAATAACTTGGCTCTGATACCATTTTACACATTTTGAGCTGTTCTTCATTCATCGGAACTGCTTTGGATCTTCTGAGTTTACCACTGAAATCTGCTTTTAATGGGAGTTCAACTTCATGTTTGTGAATGTGCCAGAATGCATTAGGATCATCTGCGCAACATTCCTTAAATTTAGCAGTAAGGTCGGCTATCTCTTTAGTATACTTCCCATTATCTAAAAGTTCATTTGTCTTTAGAGATTCTTTCTTTATTTCCATTTTAGCCAATATACCTTCCAATCTTTCTCTCCTCCTTAGTCTATTTGGTGCATTTGAATTTATGAAAGGAAAGAATATCTCTCTATTATTCAAGTTGAAAAAATATCCATACCTTTGAGTAGCACTATCAAGCTTGGCTCCATGCTTGTTGAAGTTTTGAAAGAACAGGGTTCCCAAATACATAGCACAATCCATACCAGGAACTATTGGGCATACTACTCTTACTCCAACGTCTTTAGTCAGAAATACTTCAATTTCTGCTTCTGTCTTTGTTTCTATATCACCACTGGCTGTGATGACTCTGGGACATGCAGTAGGTCGTCGCAAATGTGCACTGACCACTGTATCACTTACAATGTTTAATCTTGAACCAGTATCCATTAAAACCTTCCAGTCTTCGTACTGGTTCCCAATCTTTATTCTCATCTTGATGCAATACATGACATCCCGATTCACAATATTGCATCCAAGTGACAACCTGTCATCCTCTTTTTCTTCTTCTAGTGGCTCTTGCCTATGCACCTGTTCAGATATTGAATTAGCAATATAGGTCCAATTTTCTATTTTTCCTGAAAGAGGAGGATTATTTGATGTAGAAGCTTCTTGAGATCCCATCATTTTGACTGATAGATCTCTGTGATTTTCAATGCATAATCTTTTATTTTCTTTCACAGTCTTCCTTAGTTCTTTTATAGCTTGATGGATAGCAGGAAGGGTTTGTGGAAGATCTTCTCCAAAATCTTCATTCTTGAATTGTCTTGTTAATGCTTCTACTGAAAATAGAGTTGTAGGAGGAACGTACCCCTTATGAGGCTGGTTCTTTGAACTTGCGGGTACTTGCTTTAGGTGATTCATTAACAATGTTTTATACATTTCTTTCAATTATGGATCTGTTGCGGCCATCATCTGTGTGAAGAGATTCCTGCTAGTCTCTTCATAGTCTGTCTTCATCATCCTTACTGCATTACAGTTGTAGACATCTGGATCACTGCATTCACAATCTCTACATTCAGTGCAGTGAGGATCTCTACATAATTCTTCTTCAGATGATGAAGAATAATCTGCATAATTTAAGTCATTCTCTGACTCAGATTCAGAGCTGATTAGCTCATCACAACTGCTTGGAAGATCAAAGAAGTTGACCTTTCCTTTCTTATTTCTGTATGTAATCTTCTTCTTAGAAGATTCCTTTTTCTTTTCAGGACACTTATTTGCTGTGTGCCCTTTCTTATTGCAGTTGTAGCAGATTATTTCTTTAGAGAACATTTCAGTATGTTTGTATGGTTTCTTTTCGAAATGTCTCTTGGGTTTGCTCTTGTAAGGCTGGGAATTCTTCTTGGAATGGTACTTGTGCCTTCTACTTTGCCCCTCAGAATTGCCAGCTTTCCCAAGATGCCATTGCTTGCAGAGCTACTGATAACCATGAGGTTTCTTTCCTTTCGCCAGATTTTTCAGGGTTTTCCTGACACAAGACTGCTCCCCAACCAGCTTGGCTAGCATCAGTCGTGATTATCTTTTTCCATTTTTCCCTTATCGGAGACAGAGGCTGGATGCTTCTTACTCTATCCTTTATTCTTTTAACTCCCTGTGTACATTTTTCATCCCAGGGTATTGGGACCTTCTGTAGTATTTTATTCAACAATTTTCTGTCTTGGGCGCAATGATGCAGGAATTTTGAAATATAGTTAAGACTCCCAAGAAATCTTTGTAACTGATTTTTATCAGTTATCTCATCTGGGAAATGGTCCATGAAGTTGAGACTTCTTTGAATTACCGTATATAAACCATATTGGATGTTATATCCCAGAAAATCTATCATTGTCTTGAAAAGTTTCATCTTTTATGCAGATTATTCTTCATCATCAGAAGAAGAATTATGTAGAGATCCTCACTGCACTGAATGTAGAGATTGTGAATGCAGTGATCCAGATGTCTGCAACTGTAATGCAGTAAGGATGATGAAGACAGACTATGAAGAGACTAGCAGGAATCTCTTCACACAAATGATGGCCGCAACAGATCCAAAATTGAAAGAAATGTATAAAACATTGTTAATGGATCACCTAAAGCAAGTACCCGCAAGTTCAAAGAACCAGCCTCATAAGGGGTACGTTCCTCCTGCAACTCTATTTTCTGTAGAAGCATTAACAAGACAATTCAAGAATGAAGATTTTGGAGAAGATCTTCCACAGACACTTCTTGCTATCCATCAAGCTATAAAAGAACTAAGGAAGACTATGAAAGAAAATAAAAGATTATGCATTGAAAATCACAGAGATCTATTAGTCAAAATGATTAGATCTCAAGAAGCTTCTACATTAAAGAATCCTCCTCTTTCAGGAAAAACAGAAAATTGGACCTATATTGCTAATCCAATATCTGAACAGGTGCATAGGCAAGAGCCACCAGAAGAAGAAAAAGAGGATGACAGGTTGTCACTTGGATGCAATATTGTGAATCAGGGTGTCATGTATTGCATCAAGATGAGAATAAGGATTGGGAACCAGTACGAAGACTGGAAAGTTTTAATGGATACTGGTTCGAGATTAAACATTGTAAGTGATACAGTGGTCAGTGCACATTTGCGACGACCTACTGCATGTCCCAGAGTCACCACAGCCAGTGGTGATATAGAAACAAAGACAAAAGCATAAATTGAAGTATTTCTGACTAAAGACGTTGGAGTAATTGTAGTATGCCCAATAATTCTTGGTATGGATTGTGCCATGTATTTGGGAACCCCGTTATTTAGAAACTTCAACAAGCATGGAGCCAAGCTTGACACTGCTACTCAAAGTTATGGATATTTTGTCAGCTTGAATAATAGAGAGATATTCTTTCCTTTCATAAATTCAAATGCACCAAATAAACTAAGGAGGATAGAAAGATTGGAAGGTCTATTGGCTAAAATGGAAATAAAGAAAGAATATCTAAGAACAAATGAACTTTTAGATAATGGGAAGTAAACTAAAGAGATAGCCGACCTTACTGCTAAATTTAAGGAACGTTGCTCAGATGATCCTAATGCATTCTGGCACATTCACAAACATGAAGTTGAACTCCCATTAAAAGCAGATTTTAGTGGTAAACTCAGAAGATCCAAAGCAGTTCCGATGAATGAAGAACAACTCAAAATGTGGAAAGAGGAAATCAAAGATCTTCTGAAGAAAAGATTAATCAGAAAAAGCAAGAGCCCTATTGCTTGCTTTGCATTTTTTGTCAATAAACATGCAGAGATTGCTAGAGGTAAACCAAGGTTGGTGGTCAATTATAAACTTCTAAACAACATTCTTGACTATGATGCTTATCCTTTGCCAAAACTATCCACAATTTTGCCCCAAATATCAAAATCCAAGATCTTTTCTAAATTTGATTTAAAGTCAGGTTTTTGGCAGGTTGGTATAAAAGAAGATGATAAATGGAAAACAACTTTTTCGGTTCCATAAGGACACTATGAGTGGAACATTATGCCTTTTGGTCTAATCAACGGACCTTCAACATTTCAAAGAATCATGGATGAGACATTTGAAGGCATGGATGAGTTTTTGAAAAAATACATTGATGATCTGTTAATACACTCTGATAATATACCAGATCATACCAAACATTTGAAGATCTACTTGAAGAGAGTCAGAGAAATGGGAATTGTTCTATCTGCATCAAAGATGAAACTTTTCAAGACGATGATAGATACTCTCAGATATAACATCCAATATCGTTCATATACGGTAATTCAAAGAAGTCTCAACTTTGTGGACCATTTCCCAGATGAGATAACTAATAAAAATCAGTTACAAAGATTTCTTGGGAGTCTTAACTATATTTCAAAATTTCTGCATCATTGCGCCCAAGACAGAAAATTGTTGAATAAAAGACTACAGAAGGTCCCAATACCCTGGGATGAAAAATGTACACAGGCAGTCAAAAGAATAAAGGACAGAGTAAGAAGCATCCAGCCTCTGTCTCCGATAAGGGAAGAATGGAAAAAGATAATCATGACTGATGCTAGCCAAGTTGGTTGGGGAGCAGTCTTGTGTCAGGAAAATCCTGAAAAATCTGGCGGAAGGAAGGAAATAGAAGTATGTTAGTATGCATCAGACTTTGGGCCAAGAATCAGTTAAATTGGTCCAACTTGAAGAAAGAATTGAGGGCAGTCTGTCTCGGGATAGCCAAGTTTAAAGATTTTGTGATATATACAAAATTTTCCGTGAAGACAGATTGTCAGGCCTTAAAATATGCTATCCACAAATGTCAATTTGAAGACGCAGCTATGGTACGATGGGTGATGGTATTAAGCCAATATTATTTTGACATAGAATTTGTTCCAGGAGATAAGAATAGTTTTGCAAACATGTTAAGCAGAGAATTCTTATCAGAACACTCCATCCTTGCTTTAAGCTGCAACTTCATAAGAAGATATGAAGGTACTGTTGAAATAGAAACTCCTACTAGCTGGGTAAGTTATGATCTGGAAACTCCACTTGTAGACCTTGATGAAGCCTGGTACCCACTTAAAGAAATCAGGTACAGAGAAGATATTCCATATCTTTGGATAGAAACTATGCAGAATGAAATGAATGAAGAAGCAATTGAAGCCCTAGAATATCTAGAACATATTGGTAGCATACTGTACACACTTGAAAGAGATGATGAAGATGACGACAGGATTACAAGTTGCCATATCTCCTTTAAACAGTTCAGCAATCATCTCCACTGTGCTAATTTCTATTCTCGACGACAAAAAGAAGCCTTTTTTATAGCCATGAATCTTCAAAACTGTTCAGATAATCTATTTTACTCTGTGCAGTTTTCATTTCTATTTGAAGGTATGACAGTTGGAGCATTGGAAAAAGAAGACCCCACGCCAGATTGGTTCATTGAATAGTGGCGAATATATGGACTCTAAGCTTTGGTCATAAAGTCATATTCACTTCACATGCTAAAAATTCATGGCTTTAGTGAACCAAGAGCCCATATGAGTGGAATATTGTACAAATTTGTTTGAAGATATTGTTGATATAGAAGATATCTCATTTTTGCAAGGAGCACGGCGATGTGGTCACATCCGGTGGTTTGTAACCAATCATTACCAGGCAAGAACAATATCTTCCAGTACCAATTATGAATATTTTCATAATCAAGTCGATATCGCATCAAATCCTTTTTTAAACATCAACTTCCTGGAGCCACCTGACAGCCACAGTTCAAAGACATGGGAATCATAAAAAGAAGTGAGGGTCCAGTACTTCAACAATTATCTGATTGAAAGATTCCAGTACCAAGATTATACATATCCCCAGATTGATTATTACACAATGTAATGGTGTTGTCTTTCCAACCGACGTTGGAGTTGGACAAGCTTTCGTGGGTTCTCTCGATCATGAACCTCCACTGTGTAAATCTTTGGTACAATAATTAAGATCACATGTTGTGATTCTTAGCTTTACTTTAAATATTTTTTCTGTACTGGATTCAGTCCCCATATGCCAGATGGATTTCCGAAAGGAAAAGGGATGAGATAACATGAGCAGTCCACTCATGCCCAAATCCAGCTTTGTACATTTTACTTTCGGTGATTCACGGATGGTTGTCCCACTTGGTGTTCTATAAATAAAATGGGAACCACAAGGTAAGGCTCATTCGGGAATTGAGAGTTTGAAAGTCTGAGTCAAGTTTTTCCCTGCTCTGCATCTGCGGACATACTGCCTGAACTGCTTGCATTACGAGAAGAACTGTGTCTTTAGGTGATTTGAGAAGCCTGCGCATGAGTGCCTGACTCTGGTGTGAACCTAAAGTGGCCAAATCATATAAGGAATCTATAAGTCTAAAAGTCTGTTTTCGAGACTCAGCCTGCATGCATGCTAGGTAGCCTACAGATCTCTTAAGCTTTAGCTAAGACATATCTGTTAAATGCTGCTGCAGTCAATATGAGGAAGAAAACTTAGCCCTTTAAGAGTCTATTTCTGTAATCTTCTGATTCATATTTAATAAAGAAAGAGGTTTCCTGATTTTTCTGTTGCTCTTGACGACCCGCATGTTCTGCAATGTCTAACCTTAGGTTTCCAAACCCAAGGTTATGAAAATTTTAGGTCAAAATAAAAAAAATTGATAATATTCTATATCACTTGTGTTCGCTTCTATAATACTACTATTCCAGCTGTTTTACATTCTCCTGGAAAAGACTCTGGTAGAGTAACCCTTGTACAGTATGACTCTGCATGTAATCCTGTAGCTCCTGTATATGTTTCCCGCAGAGATCTTTGTCCTCCAGATGATTGGGTTACTAATTGGGGAAAACAAACACGTAAATCTGTTGCTGCCGCCCAGTCTATTATCACAGAGACAGATGGAAAAGTTATCACCCATTTTCATAGAGTAAACACAGCCCAGCGTGGTGGACCCTCTATCACTACAGTCCCCACAACAGTATCTGTCAATCAGTTACATCCTGCTCAAGCCCCAACTTCACAATAGTTTGTAATTGACCAAGCAGTGTATGAGTCAATCAAAAGACTTTTCTCGCAGCCAGGCCCATCTCAACCTTTTAGCTCAGTCTATGACCATCCAAACTGCTCAAAAATGTTTTGTCAATTCTCGTCTGATCCTCCTACTCCCCATGGAGAAGCATCTAGTAATCACTGAGTAAATATGATCAAATTTGTGCCACCGTCTGGTGAAGATCCTTCTGAACAAAGTTACAAACGTGTTTCTTTCTTTAATGTTCAAAAATATCTTCTTGTAAATTCTGTCAATCCTACTTTGTTGGGTCCCTATAATACTAGTGATTACCCCATTACTATTGTATTTATACCCCTTATTTATATTGTTGTGCCCCTATTACCCCCATATTGTTATTTCTGTGCCCCATAGAATCCCTCTATTGTTATTTTTGTGGCTTTATATTATTATTGTTAGGTCGGCTGGATTATATTGTGACTCCCTAGACTCCTATATATAGAAAGGAGGTTTTGTCATTTGTATCATCCAAGAATTGTTCATTTATGTAATGTAAAGGAGGTTGCCCCCTCGAAGAGGCTGAATTCTAAGGCGTGGATCTCCCTTTTCTATCTTTTTGTGAGCTGGTTTCATAACATTTGGTATCAGAGCTTTGGATTCTAGGGTTTCGCTGCTCCAAACAGGTCATCGTGGCATTTTCGCTATAACTTTTTTTCTGTGACGTTTCAGAAGTCGAAAAAAAAACCCATTTGAGAAGAATTGGCGCTGAACCTTGGGTCCGAATTTCAGAGCTTTTCTCGCGATATTTTCGGAGATATGATCTGAGGAAGTTGGTCTTTTTGCAGACTCCTGAATTACATTCAAAACAGGTGACCTGGGGAAAATCGTCATAACTCTCTCTCTGAGGATCGGATTGAAATTTCGTAAAAAGGTACAGAAAGAGGACGGACTGTAGTTTCTTGTGCGTGTGTTTCAGATTCAAAGGTTGAAACAGTGACTCGTGGCACGTCGTACAAGTTCGCTCTACTGAACCAGTCTAAAAGCAAGTCACTGTGGGAGATTTCACATAACTCTTCCTTGGAGAATCCAATTTGGCTCAGACTTGTGGCATTGGAAAGAGGATGCAGAAGGCTACTACAGGTAGCAATTTCAGAATTGGATGATCCGAAATTACAGAGATACATCAGATTCAATATCAGGCTTCTATAAAGTGAAAAAAGGTGTGTAGTTTTTTTAATTTTTGTGTAAGCTTGGTTTAACGGAATTCAAAGGGCATAGTAAAACATTATTATCGGTAACTGATGCCCCGAGGAAAGAAAATGCAAACACCTAGTAAGGAACCTGAAAGCTCTAGCATGACTCATGAAGAAGAGGAAGAAATGCTACATGATATATCAAAATTACAAGAACAAGTGCAACAAATGTCACGCTCACAAAAGCTAACAGAAGCTAAGATAAGTGGCGTGGAATCTAAGGTAAATGGCGTGGAATCTAAGATAAAGGGAATGGAAGCTAAGATGGATGACATGGAAGCTAAGATTGACGCTAAATTTGATGGCATGGATGATAAGATGGATGAATTGAAGAAGTTGCTACAAGAAAGGGTCACTAATGGTGAAAAGGTAGTAAAGGAAACTCATGATGAGAACAAAAGAAATGTTAATCATGATTCCATAGACTCTAATGTTGGATCGAAGACTCACCATGTTCCAAAAATCGATATGAGGAAGTTTGATGGCAAGGATCCCGCCACATGGATATTACAGATGGAGCAATTCTTCGATCTCAATAATGTGCAAAACACACAAAAGGTACGTATGGCAACTTTATATTTGGAACCAAATCAGTTTGTATGGTATCAATGGCTTTGTTCTCGTAAACAATTTATCACTTGGGCAATTTTTACGGAAGAATTGATAGCACATTATGAGGATACAAAAAGCAACACTTTTTTTAGCCAATTGATAAGTCTCAAACAAAAGGGTTCAATAATGGAGCACATTGAGGAGTTCCAAAAATTGAACATAAGGGTAAAAGATATTCCAGAGGAGCATAGGATTGATGTGTTCATAGGGTCTTTAAAGGATAATATCCAACATGATGTGCGCCTTTGGGAACCTGATTCATTAGAGAAGGCATTCAGGTTAGCAAGAAAAATGGAAAGCAAAATTATGGCAACTAGGAAGCATACCACTCACAACTATAAAGACGGAAGTGTTGTTGCCCATAGTCTTCCACAACCTACAAGGTTGACACCACAACAATTGGAAGAAAAAAGAGCAAAAGGGCTTTGTTACAATTGTGATAGCAAATACACAAAAGGTCATAAGTGTGCTGAGAAGAAATTATTCTACATAGATTGTGAAGAGGAAGAAGAAAAGGAGCAAGAAAGGTCAAAAGAAGAGGATATATTCCAGGAACAAAGCCTAGATGAAGAACAAATAAATCCGACCATATCTTGTAATGCATTGGCAGGAATTACCACTCCTCAAACCATCAAGATAGAAGGACAAATCAAGAAGAAAAAGGTAATAGTGTTGATTGATTCAGGAAGCACCCACAATTTTATTCATTGTAGGGTAGCAAAAGAATTGAATTGCTTCCTATATCCAGCACCAGAGTGTCAAGTGATGATTGCAAATGGAGGAACAATAAATTGTTCTGGAAAGTGCCATAATATCAAGCTATCCATGGGAGAATATGTATTGACTAGCCCAATGCTTTCCATTCCAATGGGAGGTGCTGATGTTGTACTAGGAGTCCAATGGCTACAATCCTTGGGTACAATAGCTTTTAATTTTCAAGAACTTTTCATGAAATTTTCTGTGGAAGGAAAGGAAGTTGAATTAAGGGGTATTGCAGGGAAACCAGGAAAGATAATCAGCTCTAATGGTATGACAAAGCTTCTAAAAAAGGAGCAAAGAGGTGTAATTGCACAATTATGTTCGCTAGATGTTTCCACATTGGAATCATCTATTTCTCCAGATCTCCAAAAAGTCCTGGACAATCATTCCAAGGTATTTGAGACTCCCAAAGGTCTCCCACCTATGCGTGATCATGATCATGCTATTCATCTGATTCCAGGAAGTGTTCCTCCAAACATCAGGCCGTACAGATATCCCTATGTCCAAAAAAGTGAAATTGAACGTATGGTTGCAGAAATGCTAGAGGCTGGTATAATTCAACCGAGTCAAAGTTCTTTCTCAGCTCCAGTAGTATTGGTGCACAAGAAGGATGGATCATGGCGCATGTGTCCGGATTATAGGGAGCTCAACAAGCTCACTATTAAAGATAAGTTCCCCATTCCTGTTATTGATGAATTACTGGATGAATTGCATGGATCAATTTACTTCACCAAGTTGGATCTTCGTTCAGGATATCATCAAATCAGAATGAAGATTGAAGACATTCCGAAAACGACATTTAGAACTCATGAGGGTCATTATGAATTTTTGGTCATGCCTTTTGGCCTTACCAATGCACCTTCAACATTTCAAGGTTTGATGAATTCAATTTTCAAACCATTCCTTAGAAAATTTGTGTTAGTATTTTTTGATGATATACTAATCTACAGCAAGTCTTGGAAGGATCATGTTGAACATGTTGACAGGGTGCTACAACTATTGGAGGAGAAACAATTATATGCAAAAAGATCCAAATGTTTCTTTGGAGTCCAGGAGGTGGAATATTTGGGTCATATTGTATCTCATGAAGGAGTTAAGGTAGACCCTAGCAAAATTAAAGCCATTAAGGAATGGAAAATCCCCACATCCATAAAGCATCTGCGAGGATTTCTTGGGTTGACAGGGTATTATCGCAAGTTTGTTAAGAATTATGGGAGAATAGCAGCACCTCTAACAACATTATTGAAGAAAGATTCATTTTCATGGACTCCGGAAGCAACAAAGGCCTTTGAACATCTTAAAGAGGCAATGTGCCAAGCACCGGTCTTAGCTACACCGGACTTCACAAAAACCTTTATTGTGGAATGTGATGCTTCAGGAAATGGAATTGGTGCTGTTCTAATGCAAGATGAAAGACCCATTGCTTTTGAAAGTCGTCCAATCAAGGGAAAGTTTTTAAGCAAAGCTATTTATGAGAAGGAAATGTTGGCAATACTCCATGCACTTAAGAAATGGCGACCCTACCTAATGGGAAGACACTTCAAGGTAAAAACGGATCATGATAGCCTTAAATACTTTTTAGAACAAAGATTATCCTCTGAAGAGCAACAAAAGTGGGTCACAAAGATGTTGGGTTATGACTTTGAAATCATCTACAAAAAAGGGAAGCAAAATGTGGTGGCAGATGCACTCTCAAGAAAGGATGAGGATGTGGAAGCATTGTTGTGTGCCATTTCTATTATCCAACCAGATTGGATAAACGAAGCAAGGGAGGAATGGAAGAATGACGAAGAAGTGTGGGCACTTATTCGAAAGTTACAACAAGATTCCAGTACTTCTGATACATTTAGCTGGCAAAATGATTCGTTATGGTACAAAGATCGCTTATACCTCTGTAAGAATTCCCAGCTAAAACAAAAGATTCTTATGGAATTGCACACTTCTCCCTTAGGAGGGCACTCAGGATTTTTAAAAACTTACCACAGGGTTAAGAAGGAATTTTTTTGGGATGGCCTTAAATCAGATATTCAAAAGTTTGTGGCGGAATGTTTGGTTTGCCAGCAAAATAAAGTTGAAACAATTAAGACACCGGGTCTATTACAACCTTTATCCATTCCAAGCCAACGTTGGGAGGAGGTTTCAATGGATTTTATCACAGGTTTACCCAAGTCTGAGGGAAAGAGTGTCATCATGGTGGTAGTTGACAGACTTACCAAGTATGCACACTTTTGTGCATTATCACATCCATTTAAAGCCAGTACAGTTTCTACTGCATTTATGGAAACAGTTCAAAAGCTACATGGAAACCCAAAGATTATTGTAAGTGACAGAGATCCCATTTTCACTGGAAATTTTTGGACAGAATTATTTTCTTGTCTTGGTACTCAGTTAGCTCATAGCTCATCTTATCATCCTCAATCTGATGGGCAAACTGAGATAGTAAACAAATGTTTGGAAGGATATCTTCGTTGCTTTGTATCTGATAAACAGACACAATGGGTCAAATGGTTGCCTCTGGCTGAATGGTGGTATAACACTTCCTTCCATACAGCAACAAAAATGACCCCATTTATGGCACTTTATGGGTATCAACCACCATCCATCACATCATATTTAAGAGAAAATTCTAAGGTTCAGGCAGTGGAACATCACATCGAACATCAACAACAAGTCCTCCAACTCTTAAAGGATAACCTCGTGTTGGCACAAAATAGAATGAAACAACAGGCAGATCAACATCGCAGTGAAAGAAGTTTTGATGTAGGTGATTGGGTATTCCTACGGCTACAACCATATAAGCAAATGTCCCTAAAGCAAGCTAAGAAGGATAATAAATTATCACCAAAGTATTATGGTCCGTACAAGGTGTTGCAAAAGATTGGTACTATGGCATACAAATTGGAGCTTCCTGCAGCTTCTCGATTGCACCCAGTTTTCCATGTTTCATGTTTAAAGAAGGTTATAGGTGACAAGCTCCCAATTCAAACAATATTGCCAGAACTTGACGAGGAAGGAAAAATTATATTGGAACCGGAAGCAGTCACAGAAACAAGAACTCGACAGCTACGAAATCGATCAATTTCAGAGTATCTTATCAAGTGGAAGAACTTATCCGCTGAAGATTCCACATGGGAGGATGAGAATTTTATGCAGAAGTATCCAGAACTACTCAAGCGTTGAGGACAACACTTTTTTGAAGGAGAGGGGCATGTTGGGTCCCTATAATACTAGTGATTACCCCATTACTATTGTAGTTATACCCCTTATTTATATTGTTGTGCCCCTATTACCCCCATATTGTTATTTCTGTGCCCCATAGAATCCCTCTATTGTTATTTTTGTGGCTTTATATTATTATTGTTAGGTCGGCTGGATTATATTGTGACTCCCTAGACTCCTATATATAGAAAGGAGGTTTTGTCATTTGTATCATCCAAGAATTGTTCATTTATGTAATGTAAAGGAGGTTGCCCCCTCGAAGAGGCTGAATTCTAAGGCGTGGATCTCTCTTTTCTATCTTTTTGTGAGCTGGTTTCATAACATACTTCTTCTAGGGCCTTGGGTTTTGTACATGAGTCTGCCATCCCAGCCTATAGAAGAAATCATATTGATAAAATTCCCAGTTCAATAGAAATTCCCTCAGATGAAGAGATAATTGCTTTTTTAAAGATTTTCAAGGGAATTGGACCTTATAATCCAGATGATGTCTGGAAAAAGAAAATGTTTAATCGGGATATTTTCACTCATGAAAAGGAACATCTTTATATGCAAGAAATGCTCCTTCTAGAGAAAAAGGATAGAAAGGCTTTCAATCAGCAAAACAATGAGAGATGGAAAGAATACATGAAAGCCCAAGATCTTTGGATATAATTTTATGAATGGTATTATCCCTCTGCAAGCCAAGTAGAGGAATCTATAATAAAACAGTTCAGGAATGAAGCTAAGCAGAAAAGAATCAAAGAACCTGAACAATATGTTGAAAGGAAATTATAGGAGAATCGTGTCATCATTCCATCTCCTCTTCGTACTCCTGAATTTTCTCCTAAAATTCAAAATATGCTTTCAAAGCCAAACTTGCCAAAACATTTGATTGCTGTCAGAGCAAAAGGAGAAGAATTAATAAAGTCTGTATACTCCCAGTTTCATGTAAATATGATCATATTAGGAACTCCAAGGAAGCGTAAGTGGGAATTTCTTGATGGATCTATCCAAGAGACAGATACTAAATTCCCACCATGGAAAAATTTTGTGATCCGACAACAGGATGGAAAATTATACAAACTTCTTCCTTCTCATCCTGATGATCCTTCTTTGTCTGCAAAAGAGGCAATTGTAGCAACCAACTGGACAAACTTAGCTATATCCAGTTTGGAAAAATTTCTAAGAAACATATTTGATTCTGTAGAAACTGCTTGCTCTGAAATGAAAGTCATGTTGAATAGAGTTCTGCAGAAACAAGATTATAATACAGTCTATTTAAATGATAGTGTAAAAACTTTGGGTGAAAATGATCAAACTATTGCACAGAGTTTAGATAAAATCTCTATTCAAACAGACAAGAAGATCCATGAAGCAACAGTGGCTCATGGAAAAGAACTTATCAAGGTAACCAAAAGTCTTGACATAGTAAAACATCAAGTATGGGTTGTTTCTACTGGAGTGGAATCATTAAAAAAGAAGCTTAGTGCAGAGGCTTACAAATCAGCCACTCTATTTTCTGAGCCTAAAACACCAGTCCCATACTCTATAACTCCTAGAGTGGAAAGTCTGATAAAAGCTCCCAGCTCCATAAACTTTCCACCGCCTACCTCTACACATCCTTACTCTTTGTTTGCTAATCCCAGTGTTTTTGGCAAAGTTCCTTATTCGACAGAAAAACCTCCTGAAGAAAAGTATGTTGAATTTAAAGGGAGTGTTTCTGAATTTTTATATGGTGAATCATCACAAGAAAAGGATGATGTAGATACAAGTCTTCACAAGATTGAAACAACTCCAGAACTTGAGGATCTTGAAGCTTGTATTAGTAATTTTTCTGCACAGGATAAAGAACAATTTGGCATAATAGAACCTGAAGAAGATCTAGAAAATCAGATCAATGCCACTTCTTCTAGATCCAAGTGGAACACTACTTCAAATCTAGCTCCAGACCGCTGTGATTTAATGAAATCTGAGTATCATAAAGATTGGTTTGCAAATTCCACATATTCGTAGAATATGGATAATTGTACTGAAGCAGAAGTAATGTCTGTCCTACATTCAATGTTAGTATGTTACAGAACATATCTTGCAGATGACATTGGCCCTGTTAATGCCTGTAGAAGGATAATTGGTGGCTTTGAAGGTACACTAGATGCTTGGTTAAAAGCCGAAACATTAAAAGAACCTAACCTTCTTCCTTCTTGGGAACAGTGAGCAATGTTGAATGAAGATGGAACTACATATATGAATCCTGTCACACATCTGCATGTAAATAATATGATAGGACGCCTGATTTATGGAATTACTAAAAATTTCATTGGTTTTCCTCAGATTACTAATGAAATTACTACTATTACTCTGCTTGCTATGAAGTTGCATAATATGCAACATTTTGATTAATATTTTAATGAGTTTCTTCACAGACTCCATACTTTGTCTCCCGACTTGATTCTTGAGCCAAAATGGAAGGAGATTTTTGTTGCTTCTCTTCCATAATAGGTATCTTCGACAATTGTCAGCAAGCTTCTAGGCAAAGTTGGAGATTACAAATATGGGGTAATCCAGAAAGCAGTCAAAGCTGTAATTGTTGAGCTTTGTTCACAGATGAAAATTGCTCATGCTGCTACAACTCCAAAGAAACCTCATGGTTATCAGCAGCTCTGCAAGCAATGGCACCTTGGGAAAGCTGGCAATTCTGAGGGGCAAAGGAGAAGGCACAAGTACCATTCCAAGAAGAATTCCCAGCCTTCCAAGAGCAAACCCAAGAGACATTTCAAAAAGAAACCATACAAACATACTGAAATGTTCTCTAAAGAAATAATCTGCTACAACTGCAATAAGAAAGGGCACACAACAAATAAGTGTCCTGAAAAGAAAAAGGAATCTTCTAAGAAGAAGATTACCTACAGAAATAAGAAAGGAAAGGTCAACTTCTTTGATCTTCCTAGCAGTTGTGATGAGATAATCAGCTTTGAATCAGAGTCAGAGAATGACTTAAATTATGCAGATTATTCTTCATCATCAGAAGAAGAATTATGTAGAGATCCTCACTGCACTGAATGTAAAGATTGTGAATGCAGTGATCCAGATGTCTGCAACTGTAATGCAGTAAGGATGATGAAGACAGACAGTGAAGAGACTAGCAGGAATCTCTTCACACAGATGATGGCCGCAACAGATCCAAAATTGAAAGAAATGTAGAAAACTTTGTTAATGGATAACCTAAAGCAAGTACCCACAAGTTCAAAGAACTAGCCTCATAAGGGGTACGTTCTTCCTGCAACTCTACTTTCAGTAGAAGCATTAACAAGACAATTCAAGAATGAAGATTTTGGGGAAGATATTCCATAGACCCTTCCTGCTATCCATCAAGATATAAAAGAACTAAGGAAGACTGTGAAAGAAAATAAAAGATTATGCATTGAAAATCACAAAGATCTATCAGTCAAAATGATGGGATCTCAAGAAGCTTCTATATCAAAGAATCCTCCTCTTTTAGGAAAAACAGAAAATTGGACCTATATTGCTAATCCAATATCTGAACAGGCGCATAGGCAAGAGCCACCAGAAGAAGAAAAAAGAGGATGACAAGTTGTCACTTGGATGCAATATTGTGAATCGAGATGTCATGTATTGCATCAAGATGAGAATAAAGATTGGGAACCAGTACGAAGACTGGAAGGTTTTAATGGATATTGGTTCGAGATTAAACATTGTAAGTGATACAGTGGTCAGTGCACATTTGCGACGACCTACTGCATGTCCCAGAGTCACCACAGCCAGTGGTGATATAGAAACAAAGACAGAAGCAGAAATTGAAGTATTTCTGACTAAAGATGTTGGAGTAAGGGTAGTATGCCCAATAGTTCCTGGTATGGATTGTGCCATGTATTTGGGAACCCCGTTCTTTCAAAACTTCAACAAGCATGGAGCCAAGCTTGATACTGCTACTCAAAGGTATGGATATTTGTCAGCTTGAATAATAGATAGATATTCTTTCCTTTCATAAATTCAAATGCACCAAATAGAGTAAGGAGGATAGAAAGATTGGAAGGTCTATTGGCTAAAATGGAAATAAAGAAAGAATCTCTAAAGACAAATGAACTTTTAGATAATGAGAAGTATACTAAAGAGATAGCCAACCTTACTGCTAAATTTAAGGAATGTTGCTCAGATGATCCTAATGAATTCTGGCACATTCACAAACATGAAGTTGAACTCCCATTAAAAGCAGATTTCACTGGTAAACTCAGAAGATCCAAAGCAGTTCCGATGAATGAAGAACAACTCAAAATGTGTAAAGAGGAAATCAAAGATCTTCTAAAGAAAGGATTAATCAGAAAAAGCAAGAGCCCTATTGCTTGCTTTGCATTTTATGTCAATAAACATGCAGAGATTGCTAGAGGTAAACCAAGGTTGGTGGTCAATTATAAACCTCTAAACAACATTCTTGACTATGATGCTTATCCTTTCCCAAAACCATCCACAATTCTGGCCCAAACATCAAAATCCAAGATCTTTTCTAAATTTGATTTAAAGTCAGGTTTTTGGCAGGTTGGTATAAAAGAAACTGATAAATGGAAAACAACTTTTTCGGTTCCACAAGGACACTATAAGTGGAACATTATGCCTTTTGGTCTGATCAACGCACCTTCAGCATTTCAAAGAATCATGGATGAGACATTTGAAGGCATGGATGAGTTTTTAAAAAAATACATTGATGATCTGTTAATACACTCCGACAACATACCAGATCATATCAAACATTTGAAGATCTTCTTGAAGAGAGTCAGAGAAATGGGAATTGTTCTATCTGCATCAAAGATGAAACTTTTCAAGACGATGATAGATTTTCTGGGATATAACATCCAATATGGTTCATATACGGTAATTCAAAGAAGTCTCAACTTCGTGGACCACTTCCTAGATGAGATAACAGATAAAAATCAGTTACAAAAATTTCTTGGGAGTCTTAAATATATTTGAAAATTTCTGCATCATTGCGCCCAAGACAGAAAATTGTTGAATAAAAGACTACAAAAGGTCCCAATACCCTGGGATGAAAAATGTACACAGGCAGTCAAAAGAATAAAGGACAGAGTAAGAAACATCCAATGTCTGTCTCCGATAAGGGAAGAATGGAAAAAGATAATCATGACTGATGTTAGTCAAGCTGGTTGGGGAGCAGTCTTGTGTCAGGAAAATCCTGAAAAATTTGGCGGAAGGAAAGAAATAGAAGTATGTCAATATGCATCAGGACTTTGGGCCAAGAATCAGTTAAATTGGTCCATCCGGAAGAAAGAATTGAGGGCAGTCTGTCTCGGGATATCCAAATTTAAAGATTTTGTGATATATACAAAATTTTCCGTGAAGACAGATTGTCAGGCCTTAAAATATGCTATCCAAAAATGTCAATTTGAAGACACAGCTATGGTACGATGGGTGATGGAATTAAGCCAATATTTTCTTTTGACCTAGAATTTGTTCTAGGAGATAAGAATAGTTTTGCAGACATGTTAAGCAGAGAATTCTTATCAGAACACTCCATCCTTGCTTTAAACTGCAACTTCCCAAGAAGATATGAAGGTACTGATGAAATAGAAACTCCTACTGGCTGGGTAAGTTATGATCTGGAAACTCCACTTGTAGACCTTGATGAAGCCTGGTACCCACTTAAAGAAATCAGGTACAGAGAAGATATTCCATATCTTTGGACGGAAACTATGCAGAATGAAATGAATGAAGAAGCAATTGAAGCCTCGAAATATCTAGAACATATTGGTAGCATACTGCACACACTTGAAAGAGATGATGAAGATGACGACAGGATTACAAGTTGCCATATTACCTTTAGATGGTTCATCAATCATCTCCACCGTGCTAATTTCTATTCTGAACGACAAAAAGAAGCCTTTTTTACACCCATGAATCTTCAAAACTGTTTAGCTAATCTGTTTTACTCTGTGAAATTTTCATTTATATTTGAAGGTATGACAGTTGGAGCATTGGAACAAGAATACCCCACGCCAGATTGGTTCATTGAATGGTGGCAAATATATGGACTCTCAGCTTTGGTCATAAAGCTGTATTCACTTCACATGCTAAAAATTCCTGGATTTAGTGAACCAAGAGCCCATATGAGTGGAATATTGTACAAATCTATTGAAGATATTTATGATATAGAAGATCTCTCATTTTTGCAAGGAGCACGACGATGTGGTCACATCCGGTGGTTTGTAACCAATCATTACAAGGCAAGAACAATATCTTCCAGTACCAATTATGAAGATTTTCATAATCAAGTCGATATCGCATCAAATCCTTTTTTAAACATCAACTTCCTGGAGCCACCTGACAGCCACAGTTCACAGACATGGGAATCAGAAAAAGAAGTGAGGGTCCAGTGCTTCAACAATTATCTGATTGAAAGATTCCAGTACCAACATTATACATATCCCTAGATTGATTATTACACAATGTAATGGTGTTGTCTTTCTAACCGACGTTGGAGTTGGACGAGCTTTTGTGGGTTCTCTCGATCATGAACCTCCACTGTGTAAATATTTGGTACAATAATTAAGATCACATGTTGTGATTCTTAGCTTTACTTTAAGTCTTTTTCTGTCCTGGATTCGGTCCCCATATGCCAGATGGCTTTCCGAAAGGAAAAGGAATGAGATAACATGAGCAGTCCACTCATGCCCAAATCCAGCTTTGTACATTTTACTTTCAGTGATTCACGGATGGTTGTCCCCCTTGGTGTTCTATAATAAAATGGGAACCACAAGGTAAGGCTCATTTGGGAATTGAGAGTTTGAAAGTCCGAGTCAAGTTTTTCCTTGCTCTGCGTCTGCGGACATACTGTCTGAACTGCTTTCATCACAAGAAGAACTGTGTCTTTAGGTGATTTGAGAAGCATGCACAATAGTGCCTGACTCTGGTGTGAACCTAAAGTGGCCAAATCATATAGGGAATCTATAAGTCTAAAAGTCTGTTTTCGAGACTCAGCCTGCGTGCATGCCAGGTAGCCTACAGATCTCTTAAGTTTTTTAGCTAAGACATATTTGTTAAATGCTACTGCAGTCAATCTGAGGAAGAAAACTCAGTCCTGTAAGAGTCTATTTCTGTAATCTTTTGATTCACATTTAATAAAGAAAGAGACACAGGATCAACACATGGGTATGCGGAAATCTCTTTCTTTATTAAATATGAATTAGAAGATTAGAGAAATAGACTCTTACATGACTGAGTTTTCTTCCTCACATTGCTGCAACAACATTTAACAGATATGTCTTAGCTAAAAAGCTTAAGAGACTTGTAGGCTACCTGGCATGCATGCAGGCTGAGTCTCGAAAACGGACTTTTAGACTTGTAGATTCCCTATATGATTTGGCCACTTTAGGTTCACACCAGAGTCAGGAACTGATGCGCAGGCTTCTTAAATCACCTAAAGACACAATTCTTCTCGTGATGCAATCAATTTTGACAATATGTCCGCAGATGCAGAGCAGGGAAAAACTTGACTCAGACTTTCAAACTCTCAATTCCCGAATGAGCCTTTCCTTGTGGTTCCCATTTTATTTATAGAACACCGAGGGGGACAACCATCCGTGAATCACCGAAAGTAAAATGTACAAAGCTGAATTTGGGCATGAGTGGACTGCTCATGTTATCTCATCCCTTTTCCTTTCGGAAATCCATCTGGCATATGGGGACCGAATCCAGGATAGAAAAAGACTTAAAGTAAAGCTAAGAATCACAACATGTGATTTAATTATTGTACCAAAGATTTACACAGTGGAGGTTCATGATTGAGATAACCCACGAAAGCAAGTCCAACTCCAACGTCGGTTGGAAAGACAACACCATTACATTTTGTAATAATCAATCTGGGGATATGTATAATGCTGGTACTGGAATCTTTCAATCAAATAATCGTTGAAGTACTGGACCCTCACTTCTTTTTTTGATTCCCATGTTTGTGAACTGTGGCTGTCAGGTGGCTCTAGGAAGTTGATGTTTAAAAAAGGATTTGATGTGATATCGACTTGATTATGAAAATGTTCATAATTGGTACTGGAAGATATTGTTATTTCCTGGTAATGATTGGTTACGAATCACCGGATGTGACCACATTGCCGTGCTCCTTGCAAAAATGAGAGATCTTCTATATCAACAATATCTTCAATAGATTTGTACAATATTCCACTCATATCAGCTCTTGGTTCACTAAAGGCAGGAATTTTTAGCATGTGATGTGAATACGGCTTTATGACCAAAGCTGAGAGTCCATATATTCGCCACCATTCAATGAACCAATCTGGCGTGGGGTATTCTTGTTCCAATGCTCCAACTGTCATACCTTCAAATAGAAATGAAAACTGCACAGAGTAAAACATATTAGCTGAATAGTTTTGAAGATTCATGGCTGTAAAAAAGGCTTCTTTTTGTCATTTAGAATAGAAATTAGCACGGTGGAGATGATTGCTGAACCATCTAAAGGTGATATGGCAACTTGTAATCCTGTCGTCATCTTCATCATCTCTTTCAAGTGTGTACAATATGCTGCCAATATGTTCTAGATATTCCACGGCTTCAATTGCTTCTTCATTCATTTCATTCTGCATAGTTTCCGTCCAAAGATATGGAATATCTTCTCTGTACCTGATTTCTTTAAGTGGGTACCAGGCTTCATCAAGGTCTACAAGTGGAGTTTCCAGATCATAACTTACCCAGCCAGTGGGAGTTTCTATTTCAAAAGTACCTTCATATCTTCTTATGAAGTTGCAGTTTAAAGCAAGGATGGAGTGTCTTGATAATAATTCTCTGCTTAACATGTCTGCAAAACTATTCTTATCTCCTGGAACAAATTCTATGTCAAAAGAATATTGGCTTAATTCCATCACCCATCGTACCATAGCCGCGTCTTCATAATGACATTTGTGGATAGCATATTTTAAGGCCTGACAATCTGTCTTCACGGAAAATTTTGTATATATCACAAAATATTTAAATTTGGCTATCCCGAGACAGACTGCCCTCAATTCTTTCTTCAGGCTGGACCAATTTAACTGATTCTTGGTCCAAAGTCCTGATGCATATCGAAATACTTCTATTTCTTTCCTCCGCCAGATTTTTCAGGATTTTCCTGACACAAGACTGCTCCCCAACCGGCTTGGCTAGCATCAGTCATGATTATCTTTTTCCATTCTTCCCTTATCGGAGACAGAGGCTGGATGATTCTTACTCTATCCTTTATTCTTTTGACTGCCTGTGTACATTTTTCATCCCAGGGTATTGGAACCTTCTATAGTCTTTTATTCAACAATTTTATGTCTTGGGCGCAATGATGCAGAAATTTTGAAATATAGTTAAGACTCCCAAGAAATCTTTGTAACTGATTTTTATCAGTTATCTCATCTGGGAAATGGTCCACGAAGTTGAGACTTATTTGAATTACAGTATATGAACCATATTGGATGTTATCCCAGAAAATCTATCATCATCTTGAAAAGTTTCATCTTTGATGCAGATAGAACAATTCCCATTTATCTGACTCTCTTCAAGAAGATCTTCAAATGTTTGATATGATCTGGTATATTATCAGAGTGTATTAACAAATCATCAATGTATTTTTTCAAAAACTCATCCATGCCTTCAAATGTCTCATCCATGATTCTTTGAAATTCTGAAGGTGCGTTGATCAGACCAAAAGGCATAATGTTGCACTCATAGTGTCCTTGTGGAACCGAAAAAGCTGTTTTCCATTTATCAGTTTCTTTTATACACACTTGCCAAAAACTTGACTTTAAATCAAATTTAGGAAAGATCTTGGATTTTGATATTTGGGCCAGAATTGTGGATGGTTTTGGCAAAGGATAAGCAACATAGTCAAGAATGCTGTTTAGAGGTTTATAATTGACCACCAACCTTGGTTTACCTTTAGCAATCTCTGCATGTTTATTGACATAAAATGCAAAGCAAGCAATAGGGCTCTTGCTTTTTCTGATTCATCCTTTCTTCAGAAGATCTTTGATTTCCTCTTTACACATTTTGAGCTGTTCTTCATTCATCGGAACTGCTTTGGATCTTCTGAGTTTACCACTAAAATATGCTTTTAATGGGATTTCAACTTCATGTTTGTGAATGTGTCAGAATGCATTAGGATCATCTGAGCATCATTCCTTAAATTTAGCAGTAAGGTCAGCTATCTATTTAGTATACTTCCCATTATCTAAAAGTTCATTTGTCTTTAGAGATTCTTTCTTTATTTCCATTTTAGCCAATAGACCTTCCAATCTTTCTATCCTCCTTACTCTATTTGGTGCATTTGAATTTATGAAAGGAAAGAATATCTCTCTATTATTCAAGCTGAAAAAATATCCAAACCTTTGAGTAGTAGTATCAAGATTGGCTCCATACTTGTTGAAGTTTTGAAAGAATGGGGTTCTCTAATACATGGCACAATCCATACCAGGAACTATTGGGCATACTACCCTTATTCCAACGTCTTTAGTCAGAAATACTTCAATTTCTGCTTCTGTCTTTGTTTCTATATCACCACTGGCTGTGGTGACTCTGGGACATGTAGTAGGTCGTCGCAAATGTGCACTGACCATTGTATCACTTACAATGTTTAATCTCGAACTAGTATCCATTAAAACCTTCCAGTCTTCGTACTGGTTCCCAATCTTTATTCTCATCTTGATGCAATACATGACATCCCGATTCACTATATTGCATCCAAGTGACAACCTGTCATCGTCTTTTTCTTCTTCTGGTGGCTCTTGCCTATGCACGTGTTAAAATATTGGATTTGCAATATAGGTCCAATTTTCTATTTTTCCTGAAAGAGGAGGATTTTTTGATGTTGAAGCTTCTTGAGATCCCATCATTTTGACTGATAGATCTTTGTGATTTTCAATGCATAATCTTTTATTTTATTTCACAGTGTTCCTTAGTTCTTTTATAGCTTGATGGATAGCAGGAAGGGTCTGTGGAAGATCTTCTCCAAAATCGTCATTCTTGAATTGTCTTGTTAATGCTTCTACTGAAAATAGAGTTGCAGGAGGAACGTACCCCTTATGACGCTGGTTCTTTGAACTTGCAGGTACTTGCTTTAGGTGATCCATTAACAATGTTTTATACATTTCTTTCAATTGTGGATTTGTTGCGGCCATCATCTGTGTGAAGAGATTCCTGCTAGTCTCTTCATTGTCTGTCTTCATCATCCTTATTGCATTATGGTTGCAGACATCTGGATCACTGCATTCACAATCTCTACATTCAGTGCAGTGAGGATCTCTACATAATTCTTCTTCTGATGATGAAGAATAATCTGCATAATTCAAGTCATTCTCTAACTCTGATTCAGAGCTGATTAGCTCATCACAACTGTTGGGAAGATCAAAGAAGTTGACCTTTCCTTTCTTATTTCTGTAGGTAATCTTCTTCTTAGAAGATTCCTTTTTCTTTTCAGGACACTTATTTGCTGTGTGCCCTTTCTTATCGCAGTTGTAGTAGATTATTTCTTTAGAGAACATTTCAGTATGTTTGTATGGTTTCTTTTCGAAATGTATCTTGGGTTTGCTCTTGGAAGGCTAGGAATTCTTCTTGGAATGGTACTTGTGCCTTCTCCTTTGCCCCTCAGAATTGCCAGCTTTCCCAAGGTGCCATTGCTTGCAGAGCTGTTGATAACCATGAGGTTTCTTTGGATTTGTAGCAGCACGAGCAATTTTCATCTGTGAACAAAGCTCAAAAATTACAACTTTGACTGCTTGTGAGATTACCCCAAATTTGTAATCTCCAACTTTGCCTGGAAGCTTGCTGACAATTGCCGAAGATACCCATTGTAGAAGAGAGGCAACAAAAACTTCCTTCCTTTTTGGCTCAAGAATCAAGTTAGGAGACAAAGTATGGAGTCTGTGAAGAAACTCATTAAAATATTCATCAAAATGTTGCATATTATGCAACTTCATAGCAAGCATAGTAATAGTAGTAATTTCATTAGTAATCTGAGGAAAACCAATGAAATTTTCAGTAATTCCATAAAGCAGGTGTCCTATCATATTATTTATAGGAAGATGTGTGACATGATCCATATATGTAGTTCCATCTTCATTCAACAATACTGACTGTTCCCAAGAAGGAAAAAGGTTAGGTTCTTTTAATGTTTAGGCTTTTAACCAAGTGTCTAGAGTACCTTCAAAGCCACCAATTATCCTTCTACAGGCATTAACAGGGCCAATGTCATCTGCAAGATATGTTCTGTAACATACTAACATTGAATGTAGGACATAAATTACTTCTGCTTTAGTACAATTATCAATATTCCACGAAAATGTGGAATTTGCAGACCAATCTTTATGATACTCAGATTTCCTTAAATCACGGCGGTGTGGGGCTGGATTCGAAGTAGTGTTCCACTTGGATCTGGAAGAAGTGGCATTGATCTGATTTTCTAGATCTTCTTTAGGTTCTATTATGCCAAATTTTTCTTTATCCTGTGCAAAAAAATTACTAATACAAGCTTCAAGATCCTCAAGTTCTGGAGTTGTTTCAATCTTGTGAAGACTTGTATCTACATCATCCTTTTCTTGTGATGATTCACCATATAAAAATTCAGAAACACTCCCTTTAAATTCAACAGACTTTTCTTCAGGAGGTTTTTCTGTCGAATAAGGAACTTTTCTAAAAACATTGGGATTAGCAAACAAAGAATAAGGATGTGTAGAGGTAGGCGGTGGAAAGTTTATGGAGCTGGGAGCTTTTATCAGAATTTCCACTCTAGGAGTTATAGAGTATGGGACTGGTGTTTTAGGCTCAGAAAATAGAGTGGCTGATTTGTAAGCCTCTGCACTAGGATTCTTTTTTAATGATTCCACTCCAGTAGAAACAACCCATACTTGATGTTTTACTATGTCAAGACTTTTGGTTACCTTGATAAGTTCTTTTCCATGAGCCACTGCTGCTTCATGGATCTTCTTTTTTGTTTGAATAGAGAGTTTATCTAAACTCTGTGCAATAGTTTGATCATTTTCAGCCAGAGTTTTTACACTATCATTTAAACAGACTGTATTATAATCTTGTTTCTACATAACTCTATTCAACATAATTTTCGTTTCAGAGCAAGCAGTTTCTATAGAATCAAATCAGTTTCTTAGAAATTTTTCCAAACTGGATATAGCTAAGTTTGTCCAGTTGGTTGCTGCAATTGCCTCTTTTGCAAACAAAGACGGATCATCAGGATGAGAAGGAAGAAGTTTGTATAATTTTCCATCTTGTTGTCGGATCACAAAATTTTTCCATGGTGGGATTTCAGTATCTGTCTCTTGGATAGATCCATCAAGAAGTTCCCACTTATGCTTCCCTGGAGTCCCTGATCTGATCATATTAACATGAAACTGGGAGCATATAGACTTTATTAATTCTTCTCCTTTTGCTCTGACAGGAATCAAATGTTTTGGCAAGTTTGGATTTGAAAGCATATTTTGAATTTTAGGAGAAAATTCAGGAGTGCGAAGAGGAGATGGAATGATGACACGATTCTCCTCTAATTTCCTTTCTACATATTGTTCAGTTTCTTTGATTCTTTTCTGCTTAGCTTCATTAATGAACTGTTTTATTAGAGATTCCTCTACTTGGCTTGCAGAGGGATAATACCATTCATAGAATGATATCCAAAGATCTTGGGCTTTCATGTATTCTTTCCATCTCTCATTGTTTCGCTGATTGAAATCCTTTCTATCATTTTTCTCTAGAAGGAGCATTTCTTGCATATAAAGATGTTCCTTCTCATGAGTGAAAATATCCCAATTAAACATTTTCTTTTTCCAGACATCATCTAGATTATAAGGTCCAATTCCCTTGAAAATCTTTAAAAAAGCAATTATCTCTTCATTTGAGGGAATTTCTATTGAACTGGGAATTTTATCAATAGGATTTCTTCTATAGGCTGGGATGGCAAACTCATGTACAAAACCCAGGGCCCTAGAAGAAGTAGGATTGAACGAATTTACAAGAAGATCTTCTTGAACATTAAAGAAAGAAACACGTTTGTAACTTTGTTCATAAGGATCTTCACCAGACAGCGGCACAAATTTGATCATATTTACTTGGTGATTACTAGATGATTCTCCATGGGGAGTAGGAGGATCAGACGAGAATTGACAAAACGTTTTTGAGCAGTGTGGATGGTCATAGACTGAGCTAAAAGGTTGAGATGGGCCTGGCTGCGAGAAAAGTCTTTTGATTGACTCATACACTGCTTGGTCAATTACAAACTGTTGTGAAGCTGGGGCTTGAGCAGGATGTAATTGATTGACATAGACTGTTGTGGGGACTGTAGTGATAGAGGGTCCACCACACTGGGTTGTGTTTACTCTGGGAAAACGGGTGATAACTTTTCCATCTTTCTTTGTGATAATAGACTGGGCGGCAGCAACGGATTTACGTGTTTGTTTTCCCCAATTAGTAACCCAATCATCTGGAGGATAAATATCTCTGCGGGAAACGTATACAGGAGCTACGGGATTACATGCAGATTCATACTGTACAAGTGTTACTCTGCCAGAGTATTTTCTAGGAGAATGTAGAACAGCTGGAATAGTAGTATTATAGAAGCGGACACAAGTAATATAGAATATTGTCAAATTTTTTGATTTTGACCTAAAATTTTCATAACCTTGGGTTTGGACACCTAAGGTTAGACATTGCAAAACATGCGGGTCGTCAAGAGCAACATAAAAATCAGGAAAGACATCATATTGAATCGGACCATCAGAAAGACTAGTCTCGATTCCTCCCATCAAAGCTTGTGTAAAAGTAGTCCATGGATTATCAAGTAGGGCTGAGAAGACAAAGGCTTGTTGTCCTTTTCTGTGTAAGGCATTCAGTCCTACCCTCACCATCCTGAGATGGACGTACTGGTATCCAGACTTTAGGGCTGCTTGGATATGATGCTGTTCAAGGAGCGGGATTGTCATCATGACATTCAAGTTTAAATGAGTCTTGACATATTTTTCTTTTATGTTTATTTGACTAAGTGCTCCGAAACTAAAAGGAGTAAGACCCTTATATACATCAGAAGGTGAAACTGGGGGAAGTTTCCAATGGACAGAAGGATTGTCTTCTTCTTCATTTAAACATGCTTCATTTCCAGAAGATTCTTCAGAGTGACATAAGTCATCTAAACCAGACCTTAATTCTTGTTCATTTTGCAATGCATCAAAATATTTGGAACCAAATCATCCCATTGAGCCAGAGGAACTTGCAGAGTCCATTACTATAGATTAAAGAAAGATAAATACCCGATGAGATTTTGCAGAATAATAGCAGGAAGAGATTGCGGCTTCCTTTTGCAGGCTAAATTGCGGCTTCCTCAATTTGAATTCTCAGTCGAACGTATTCAACACCCTCCAAATGCCACCATGGCAACACGGGGTACAAACGCTATTCACGACCTCAACAAATTCACGATCCACTCAGACAATATAGCATTAGAAAAATCCACTTAGACAATAACTTGGCTCTGATACCATTTTACACAGGATGAACACATGGGTATGCGGAAATCTCTTTCTTTATTAAATATGAATCAGAAGATTACAGAAATAGACTCTTACAGGACTGAGTTTTCTTCCTTAGATTGACTGCAGCAACATTTAACAGATATGTCTTAACTAAAAAGCTTAAGAGATCTGTAGTCTACCTGGCATGCATGCAGGTTGAGTCTCGATAACATACTTTTAGACTTATAGATTCCCTATATGATTTGGCCACTTTAGGTTCACACCAGAGTCAGGCACTGATGCGCAGGCTTCACAAATCACCTAAAGACACAGTTCTTCTTGTGATGCAAGTAGTTCAAACAGTATGTCCGCAGATGTAGAGCAGGGAAAAACTTGACTCAAATTTTCAAACTCTCAATTCCCGAATGAGCCTTACCTTGTGGTTCCCATTTTATTTATAGAACACCAAGGGGGACAACCATCCATGAATCACCGAAAGTAAAATGTACAAAGCTGGATTTGAGCATGAGTGGACTACTCATGTTATCTCATCCCTTTTCCTTTCAGAAAACCATCTGGCATATGGGCAACGAATCTAGGACAGAAAAAGACTTAAAGTAAAGCTAAGAATCACAACATGTGATCTTAATTATTGTACCAAATATTTACACAGTGGAGGTTCATGATCGAGAGAACCCACGAAAGCTCGTCCAACTCCAACGTCGGTTGGAAAGACAACACCATTACATTGTGTAATAATCAATCTGGGGATATGTATAACGCTGGTACTGGAATCTTTCAATTAGATAATTGTTGAAGTACTGGACCCTCACTTCTTTTTCTGATTCCCATGTCTGTGAACTATGGCTGTCAGGTGGCTCCAGGAAATTGATGTTTAAAAAAGGATTTGATGCGATATCGACTTGATTATGAAAATCTTCATATTTGGTACTGGAAGATATTGTTCTTTCCTTGTAATGATTGGTTATGAACCACAGGATGTGACCACATCGCCGTGCTCCTTGAAAAAATGAGAGATCTTCTATATCAGCAATATCTTCAATAGATTTGTACAATATTCCACTCATATGGGCTCTTGGTTCACTAAAGCCAGGAATTTTTAGCATGTGAAGTGAATACGGCTTTATGACCAAAGCTGAGAGTCCATATATTTGCCACCATTCAATGAACCAATCTAGCATGGGGTCTTCTTTTTCCAATGCTCCAACTGTCATACCTTCAAATAGAAATGAAAACTGCACAGAGTAAAACAGATTAGCTGAACAGTTTTGGAGATTCATGGCTGTAAAAAAGGCTTTTTTTTGTCGTTCAGAATAGAAATTAGCACGGTGGAGATGATTTCTGAACCGTTTAAAGGTGATATGGCAACTTGTAATCTTGTCGTCATCTTCATCATCTCTTTTAAGTGTGTACAGTGTGCTACCAATATGTTCTAGATATTCCAGGGCTTCAATTGCTTCTTCATTCATTTCATTCTGCATAGTTTCCGTCCAAAGATATGGAATATCTTCTTTGTACCTGATTTATTTTGACTGCCTGTGTACATTTTTCATTCGAGGGTATTGGGACCTTCTGTAGTCTTTTATTCAACAATTTTCTGTCTTGGGCACAATGATGCAGAAATTTTGAAATATAGTTAAGACTCCCAAGAAATCTGTGTAACTGATTTTTATCAGTTATCTCATCTGGGAAATGGTCCACGAAGTTGAGACTTCTTTGACTTACCGTATATGAACCATATTGGATGCTATATCCTAGAAAATCTATCATCGTCTTGAAAAGTTTCATCTTTGATGCAGATAGAACAATTCCCATTTCTCTGACTCTCTTCAAGAAAATCTTCAAATGTTTGATATGATCTGGTATATTATCAGAGTGTATTAACAGATCATCAATGTATTTTTTCAAAAATTCATCCATACCTTCAAATGTCTCATCCATGATTCTTTGAAATGCTGAAGGTGCGTTGATCAGACCAAAAGGCATAATGTTCCACTCATAGTGTCCTTGTGGAACCGAAAAAGCTGTTTTCCATTTATCAGCTTCTTTTATACCAACCTGTCAAAAACCTGACTTTAAATCAAATTTAGGAAAGATCTTGGATTTTGATATTTGGCCCAGAATTGTGCATTGTTTTGGCAAAGGATAAGCATCATAGTCAAGAACGCTGTTTATAGGTTTATAATTGATCACCAACCTTGGTTTACCTCTAGAAATCTCTGCATGTTTATTGACATAAAATGCAAAGCAAGCAATATGGCTCTTGCTTTTTCTGATTAATCCTTTCTTTAGAAGATCTTTGATTTCCTCTTTACACATTTTGAGCTGTTCTTCATTCATCGGAACTGCTTTGGATCTTCTGAGTTTACCACTGAAATATGCTTTTAATGGGAGTTCAACTTCATGTTTGTGAATGTGCCAGAATGCATTAGGATCATCTGAGCAACATTCCTTAAATTTAGTAGTAAGGTCGGCCATCTCTTTAGTATACTTCCCATTATCTAAAAGTTCATTTGTCTTTAGAGATTCTTTCTTTATTTCCATTTTAGCCAATAGACCTTCCAATCTTTCTACCCTCCTTAGTCTATTTGGTGCATTTGAATTTATGAAAGGAAAGAATATCTCTCTATTATTCAAGCTGACAAAATATCCATACCTTTGAGTAGCAGTATCAAGCTTGGTTCCATGCTTGTTGAAGTTTTGAAAGATTGGGGTTCTCAAATACATGGCACAATCCATAACATGAACTATTGGGCATACTACCCTTACTCCAACGTCTTTAGTCAGAAATACTTCAATTTCTGCTTTTGTCTTTGTTTCTATATCACCACTGGCTGTGGTGACTCTGGGACATGCAGTAGGTTGTCGCAAATGTGCACTGAGCACTGTATCACTTACAATGTTTAATCTCGAACCAGTATCCATTAAAAACTTCCAGTCTTCGTGTTGGTTTCCAATCTTTATTCTCATCTTGATGCAATACATGACATCCTGATTCACAATATTGCATCCAAGTGACAACCTGTCATCCTCTTTTTCTTCTTCTAGTGGTTCTTGCCTATGCACCTATTCAGATATTGGATTAGCAATAAGGTCCAATTTTCTGTTTTTCCTGAAAGAGGAGGTTTCTTTGATGTAGAAGCTTCTTGAGATCCCATCATTTTGACTGATAGATCAGTGATTTTCAATGCATAATCTTTTATTTTCTTTCACAGTCTTGCTTAGTTCTTTTATAGCTTGATAGATAGCAGGAAGGGTCTGTGGAATTCTCCAAAATTTTCATTCTTGAATTGTCTTGTTAATGCTTCTACTGAAAATAGAGTTGCAGGAGGAACGTACCCCTTATGAGGCTGGTTCTTTGAACTTGCGGGTACTTGCTTTAGGTGATCCATTAACAATGTTTTATACATTTCTTTCAATTGTGGATCTGTTGCGGCCATCATCTGTGTGAAGAGATTCCTGCTAGTCTCTTCATAGTCTGTCTTCATCATCCTTATTGCATTACAGTTGCAGACGTCTGGATCACTGCATTCACAATCTCTACATTCAGTGCAGTGAGGATCTCTACATAATTCTTTTTTTGATGATGAAGAATAATCTGCATAATTTAAGTCTTTCTCTCACTTTGATTCAGAGCTGATTAGCTCATCACAACTGCTGGGAAGATCAAAGAAGTTGACCTTTCCTTTCTTATTTTTGTAGGTAATCTTCTTCTTAGAAGATTCCTTTTTCTTTTCAGGACACTTATTTGCTGTGTGCCCTTTCTTATTGCAGTTGTAGCAGATTATTTCTTTAGAGAACATTTCAGTATGTTTGTATGGTTTCTTTTCGAAATGTCTCTTGGGTTTGCTCTTGGAAGGCTGGGAATTCTTCTTGAAATGGTACTTGTGCCTTCTCCTTTGCCCCTCAGAATTGCCAGCTTTCCCAAGGTGCCATTGCTTGCAAAGCTGCTGATAACCATGAGGTTTCTTTGGATTTGTAGCAGCACGAGCGATTTTTATCTGTGAACAAAGCTCAACAATTACAGATTTGACTGCTTTCCAGATTACCCCAAATTTGTAAACTCCAACTTTGCCTGGAAGCTTGCTGACAATTGCCGAAGATACCCATTGTGGAAGAGAGGCAACAAAAATCTCCTTTCATTTTGGCTCAAGAATTAGGAGACAAAGTATGGAGTCTGTGAAGAAACTCATTAAAATGTTCATCAAAATGTTGCATATTATGCAACTTCATAGCAAGCAGAGTAATAGTAGTAATTTCCTTAGTAATCTGAGGAAAACCAATGAAATTTTTAGTAATTCCATAAAGCAGGCGTCCTATCATATTATTTACAGGCAGATGTGTGACAGGATCCATATATGTAGTTCCATCTTCATTCAACATTACTGACTGTTCCCAAGAAGGAAGAAGGTTATGTTCTTTTAATGTTTCGGCTTTTAACCAAGTGTCTAGAGTACCTTCAAAGCCACCAATTATCCTTCTACATGCATTAACAGGGCCAATGTCATCTGCAAGATATGTTCTGTAACATACTAACATTGAATGTAGGACAGACATTACTTCTGCTTCAGTACAATTATCAATATTCCACAAATATGTGGAATTTGCAGACCAATCTTTATGATACTTAGATTTCATTAAATCACGGCAGTCTGGGGCTGGATTCGAAGTAGTGTTCCACTTGGATCTGGAAGAAGTGGCATTGATCTGATTTTCTAGATCTTCTTCAGGTTCTATTATGCCAAATTGTTCTTTATCCTGTGCAGAAAAATTACTAATACAAGCTTCAAGATCCTCAAGTTCTGGAGTTGTTTCAATATTGTGAAGACTTGTATCTACATCATCCTTTTCTTGTGATGATTCACCACATAAAAATTCGGAAACACTCCCTTTAAATTCAACAGACTTTTATTTAGGAGGTTTTTCTGTCGAATAAGGAACTTTGCTAAAAACACTGGGATTAGAAAACAAAGAGTAAGGATGTGTAGAGGTAGGCGGTGGAAAGTTTATGGAGCTGGGAGCTTTGATCAGACTTTCCACTGTAGGAGTTATAGAGTATGGGACTGGTGTTTTAGGCTCAGAAAATAGAGTGGCTGATTTGTAAACCTCTGAACTAGGCTTCTTTTTTAATGATTCCACTCCAGTAGAAACAACCCATACTTGATGTTTTACTATGTCAAGACTTTTGGTTACCTTGATAAGTTCTTTTCCATGAGCCATTTCTGCTTCATGGATCTTCTTGTCTGTTTGAATAGAGAGTTTATCTAAAATCTGTGCAATAGTTTGATCATTTTCACCCAGAGTTTTTACATTATCATTTAAACAGACTATATTATAATCTTGCTTCTGCAGAATTCTATTCAACATGATTTTAATTTCAGAGCAAGCAGTTTCTACAAAATCAAATCTATTTCTTAGAAATTTTTCCAAACTAGATATAGCTAAGTTTGTCTAGTTGGTTGCTGCAATTGCCTCTTTTGCAGACAAAGAAGGATCATCAGGATGAGAAGGAAGAAGTTTGTATAATTTTTCATCCTGTTTTCGGATCCAAAACTTTTCCATGGTGTGAATTCAGTATCTATCTCTTGGATAGATCCATCAAGAAGTTCCCACTTATGCTTCCTTGGAGTTCCTGATCTGATCATATTAACATGAAACTGGGAGCATACAGAATTTATTAATTCTTCTCCTTTTGCTCTGACAACAATCAAATGTTTTGGTAAGTTTGGCTTTGAAAGCGTATTTTGAATTTTAGGAGAAAATTCAGGAGTGCGAAGAGGAGATGGAATGATGACACGATTCTCCTCTAATTTCTTTTCTACATATTGTTCAGGTTCTTTGATTCTTTTCTGCTTAGCTTCATTCATGAACTGTTTTATTAGAGATTCCTCTACTTGGCTTGCAGAGGGATAATACCATTCATAGAATGATATCCAAAGATCTTGGGATTTCATGTATTCTTTCCATCTCTCATTGTTTCGCTGATTGAAAGCCTTTCTATCCTTTTTCTCTAGAAGGAGCATTTCTTGCATATAAAGATGTTCCTTCTCATGAGTGAAAATATCCCAATTAAACATTTTCTTTTTCCAGACATCATCTAGATTATAAGATCCAATTCCCTTGAAATTTTAAAAAAAAGCAATTATCTCTTCATCTGAGGGAATTTCTATTGAACTGGGAATTTTATCAATAGGATTTCTTCTATAGGCTGGGATGGCAGACTCATGTACAAAACCCAGGCCCCTAGAAGAAGTAGGATTGAACGAATTTACAAGAAGATCTTCTTGAACATTAAAGAAAGAAACACGTTTGTAACTTTGTTCAGAAGGATCTTCACCAGACGGCGGCACAAATTTGATCATATTTACTTGGTGATTACTAGATGATTCTCCATGGGGAGTAGGAGGATCAGATGAGAATTGACAAAACGTTTTTGAGCAGTGTGGATGGTCATAGACTGAGCTAAAAGGTTGAGATGGGCCTGGATGCGAGAAAAGTCTTTTGATTGACTCATACACTGCTTGGTCAATTACAAACTGTTGTGAAGCTGGGGCTTGAGCAGGATGTAATTGATTGACAGAGACTGTTGTGGGGACTATAGTGATAGAGGGTCCACCACGCTGGGCTGTGTTTACTCTGGGAAAATGGGTGATAACTTTTCCATCTGTCTCTGTGATAATAGACTAGGCGGTAGCAACATATTTACGTGTTTGTTTTCCCCAATTAGTAACCCAAACATCTGGAGGAAAAAGATCTATGCGGGAAACATATACATGAACTACGGGATTACATGCAGAGTCATACTGTACAAGTGTTACTCTGCCAGAGTATTTGCTAGGAGAATGTAGAATAGCTGGAATAGTAGTATTATAGAAGCGGACACAAGTAATATAGAATATTGTCAAATTTTTTGATTTTGACCTAAAATTTTCATAACCTTGGGTTTGGACACCTAAGGTTAGACATTGCAGAACATGCGTGTCATCAAGAGCAACAGAAAAATCAGGAAAGACATCATATTGAGTCGGACCATCAGAAAGATTAGTCTCGATTCCTCCTATCAAAGCTTGTGTAAAAGTAGTCCATCGATTATCAAGCAGGGCTGAGAAGACAAAGGCTTGTTGTCCTTTTCTGTGTAAGGCATTCAGTCTTACCCTCACCATCCCGAGATGGACGTACTGGTATCCAGACTTTAGGGCTGCTTGGATATGACGCTGTTCAAGGAGCGGGATTGTCATCATGACATTCAAGTTTAATTCAGTCTTGACAGATTTTTCTTTTATTTTTATCTGACTAAGTGCTCTGAAATTAAATGGAGTAAGACCCTTATATACATCAGAAGGTGAAACTGGGGGAAGTTTCCAATGGACAGAAGGATTGTCTTCTTCTTCATTTAAACATGCTTCATTTCCAGAAGTTTCTTCAGAGTGACATAAGTCATCTAATCCAGACCTTAATTCTTGTTCATTTTGCAATGCATCAAAATATTTGGAACCAAATCGTCCCATTGAACCAGAGGAACTTGCAGAGTCCATTACTATAGATTAAAGAAAGATAAATACCCGATGAGATTTTGCAGAATAATAGCAGGAAGAGATTGCGGCTTCCTCAACTTGAATTCTCAGTCGAACGTCTTCAACACCCTCCAAACGCCACCACGACAACACGGGCTACAAACGCTATTCACGACCTCAACAAATTCACGATCCACTCAGACAATATAGCACTAGCAAAATCCACTCAGACAATAACTTGGCTCTGATACCATTTTACATAGGATCAACACATGGGTATGCGGAAATCTCTTTCTTTATTAAATATGAATTAGAAGATTATAGAAATAAACTCTTACAGGACTGAGTTTTCTTCCTCAGATTGACTGCAACAACATTTAACAGATATGTCTTAGCTAAAAAGCTTATGAGATCTGCAGGCTACCTGGCATGCATGCAGGCTAAGTTTCAAAAACAAACTTTTAGACTTATAGATTCCCTATATGATTTGGCCATCTCTTGGCTTGCAGAAAAGATAAAAATAATAATGGAACATGGTATCATGCTAATTGTTGTCAAGGTGGAGAATGTTGAGATTTCTTTTAATTAAATTTGGAGAAAATCTCGTGAATATGACAACAATAGGATTTGTTGCTAAATTCACTCCATTTAATCCAAATGAGGAGTTATTGCATCCTATATTTGTTGTGAGTGAATTTATGATTCAATTTCTACTCCCAGCTATAAAATGTAAGCCCATAGAGGCAAATAAAAATGAGAGATGAGAAGGTGGCTCAAATCTGTTGTTGTAATCTCCTGTTGAGTAATAAGATTACCGATGCCTCTATTTGGTGGACGTAGCCCAGATTGGTTGGGTGAACCACATTAAATTTGCTGTCTCATGTTTTCTGTTGTGTGTTTATTAAGCTTTCTGCTATGCATACTTTGACAAAAACAAAAATTGTTGCGGGGCTTAGCACTGTACAATGTCTATAACAATCGCAGGGAATGATAGGTATAGGAATTTCTAATTATATTTTCATTGTGCAATGTTATACGTTACGACATCCTCATAACTTATAAGTATTTTGATAGGGAATTTATCTAATATTATTGACATTTATGTTAAGGTCTCTTTCAGTTGTAGAACACAATAAAATTGCTGCTGTATGAGCCAATGGATGCGGCTTTTAGTTGTAGGATACAGTGTTGAATTTTTTCACTGGCCTCTGTACTGGTCAATGCCTCTTATGAAATATATTTTTTCTTGTGTTGAATTTGTGGAGTTTCATTGGTATGTGTTATTTACTGGGCCTTGCATTTTTCCTTCATTTAGTTAAGGATTTTATCATATCATTGGGGATGATAAGTTTTTATGTCTTTAGTCTCAAAAATAGTAATAAGGTTGTTGATGGATACATTTCGTTGGGTCAAACCACAAAAACATGAGAATTGTTAATTGTGTTAAGAGTAATGTTGTCAAGGCTTCATATTTGATTGAGGCTTTTTACATTAAGTTAATCATTAGCATGATTAACTTAAAACCTTGGATCTATTGAGTACAAAGTGGGATTAAAATGGATTTATGTTATTATTTATTTATTTAGAATTCTGAGCTATTATCTGATGGGGAAAAACAAATATCAATAAGTATCTTTGAGTATGAATTTGGAATGCGCCTTTTTGGAAAGCTACCTTGGCACCAGGAACAACAAAGTATATTTAATGTAGTAGACCAAAAAATTCTTGTGGATATGATCGTGAGAAGCACATGCAGAGTATGAAGTATTCAAATCAGATTTCAATTATGATTAGCACAAAATAAAGGCCCTAGAGCCAACACAACATGTTTAATGTGGCAGGCCAAAAGACTAGCAAAAAAAAGTATTTGACTAAACTTTTCTATTAAGTTTTGCACAAAATAAAGGCCCAGGGAGGACAAAGTACGTTTAATTTGGCGGGGAAAAAGATTCTTGTTGATATGATCTCGACAAACACATTTAGAGTATGAAATATTTTAATAGCCTTTAGATTAAGATTAGTGTAACGTAAAGGCCTTGACATCTTTCATCTAAGCTGTTTGCCAAGGTGCGGAAGATAATTTTGTTGAAGTTTAACATGGTAAACCGTAAATTCATGATTGCATGTGTCATGTATTGCGAGGTATTATTCATTGATTGTGTTTAAGGATACTAATGGGTTTTTCTGTTTCTTTCAAGCAAAAGGTTGTCACGGTATCTATTTCCGTCCAGACCTATTAACTTTGATGGATGCGCTGATAGAATTTTCTTAATAAAAAAATTAGAGAATAATAAATTTCTTATATTTTGTACAGTGATCAAATTTGAAAAGCTAGTCTTAATTTCAATTAAAATAGCATAATTTATGTTATTTTTCCAATATGAAAAGCTTAAAAGAAAATATATTTTAATTGATAACAATATATTATTTTTACATTTCATTTATTTCTATTAAATAGATTAAATTCTTAAAACTAAATGGTAGGTAGTGTTGTAGTTCAAATTGACTCAATCAATTTGAGTTGCTCTAGTTTTTTATGCGGCTTAAGTATTATTGCAGTTTGAAGATTATTCCATTTTTCAATGCTTTTATTCAAAACTTTCTTAAGCTTTGTGGCCTTTGATTATTTTAGTATGAAGATTTATTTGGCATGATAGTGACAAAGATAAAAATGTCAACAAATTTGATCACCCAAAAACACCACCTTGTGGTTGTGAAGTATGAGGATTTTGAACTTTGAAAAATAAATTTAAGAAAGTTTTAAAAATAGATATATTTGTAAACCGTTATCACATTTTAACAAAATGAAATGTATCTTATCACAAAATAAAATTATAAAAAATTAAAAGGCTAAAAGGAATCCAAATCTTCAGAAAATTAAAAGTAAATAAAAGTGTAAGTCATAGAATTAAAAATTCATTCAAATAAATATATTATTTATAAAATTAAAAGTCCATTTTTTACTTATATAAAAAATGTTTTTTCAGAAAGAAAAAATCATTAATATTTGTCCAAAAAAAAATCATTAATATTTGTCTTTATAAAACACTGTTACATATAGTAAATTTTCAAAAAAATATCCCATTTTTGGTGAGAGATTTGAAAGATCAAACTTTACTAACATATTTCACATCCCATAATATTTTCTCTCTCTTATGAATTTAAAATAGGAACAAAAAATAAACATATATATATCACTACATCTTAATGAGATTGGCATAAGAATAAAAATATGTCAAAACATAAATGTTAGAAGTATATAAAAAGTATTATTTATAAAATAAAAAATAAATTCTAGCTTATTTGAGAGGTATAAATGGAATTCTGACTTATAAACTTCAAATTTGACTATATTAACTAGAGCACTGTTCCAATATCTATTGAACCTTTTATGGAAAGCTGAGACTTCAATGATTGTTTCAAACCTGGGTAATTGTGTGCATAAAATGGACAATTGTGGAGGATTTTCATGTGCTTTTCAAAACTATGGAACACACTGGCATTCCTTAGAGAAGGGGTTCATTTATAATACATTTCATATAATTGGAACTTTAGTCCTTGGACTTGACCACAAAATTGATCCAATATAGATTCTTCATTCAGTTACAAATCTTGACAATTGTGGTCCTCCGGCTTAACATATTTTACATAATATTCTAGAATGATTAAATTAGTAATGTTTGAGAAAAACTTCACATACAAGCTTACAAAAATATGGTTATGCTTTCATATACAATGTTTTCTACTTACCTATAATCTTATCTTCAAAAAAATATAATAAACAAAATAAATACTAATCCATATCTTAGAATATCTGCATTCCACAAATTGTAGGTGATAACATTAATCATGATTTAAAATTTTAAATTTGTAAGTAGTAACCTATGCATATGACCACAACAAAAATATTACCTTTTAGATTTCATGTCTATGCATCATTAAAGCTGCAACTTGTAACATCTCCATTTAAAGGATCATTGGATTTAGATAAAAGAAAATTTGAGGAAGACTCTGTTTAAATTCATTTATGAGATTTGAAACAAAAATGAGCAAAATGTAACTATATTGACAAATTACATTTTTTTTTTTTTTTGTAAAATAAATTGATGGTAAAACATAGTAAAAATTAAAAGATACTATAAAATAAAAAATAAAAGTCAAATGGTCTAAAACTGAAAAATTTCACTTACAAAACTGATTCTTTCAAGTACTCAATAGAGTAAGATAATGATGATAATAAAGACCGAAACTTACAAATTTGCATTCTTCAAAATTACTAGATATTAGACCACTATAAATATGAATCTATTTTCATAGTGGAAGAGACTTTCGAGTTTTCAACTCTTTCCATTCATCATAAATAACATTTCAATCTACCTCATTTAGAGCATGAGATGTACTGAAAGAGAGAAACATTAACATATTTGATGTTTTTAAAGAAAATTTTGATCTATCATCGTGTTGACGGTGTTGGACCCACCAACATTAGAGGATCTCCCTGATATGAAGTCCCAACTAGACGTCACACTGTTTGGAGTAGGAGTCATCGCAGTGGGTGGTAATGTTATGCCTTGACCGCGGAAACACGCAGAGGGAAGTATGATCACTTTGGGTAAGAGCAAGTGTGTGACCCTATGGAGAGTTAAGTGCAATACATGAAGGTTCCAACACACGAAGGGAAAATGAAGTGCTCCCCTTGGAAGCCTGTAATAGTACGCAGCGTGAAAGGAACACACAAGCGAAATGACATCACAAGCCAAGATGCAGAATAGTGCACACATTAAAGTTATGAGTTAATCCAACAACACACATTCAATAAGATTCGTACAGATGCAAACAAAATAGTTCATAAGCATATGCATAAGTTAAATAACATACATTACCAATACAACAAGAACAATCCTACTATATTAACAACATATGCATGAAAGTGTGCTGGCTCTGATTTTATTATTATAAGTGAAAGTTCCATCCATACATACACCATTGACGACCACTAGCCCCAATAGTGGAACATTACAGTCTAGAACACCCGCTCCTCCAAAAAAATATACTCGCTCTACGTTATGGAGAAGCCAAGGCTCTTCATAATACTCCAAAGTTCTTTCTAAGCCTAGGCCTAGCCAAAAGCGTGGCTCCCAAAGTATGTTTTATGGGTTAAGAGGTTCTATTTTTAACAAGTGGGGGTGGATCTTCAACTCCCCTCTGTGATCTTCGGACTACCCTCATGAATCTTCAACTTCTTTACAAAATGACACATTACATTACATGGTGACTTTTTGTATTCAATATTGACACTGGGAATTTCACTTAAAACATAATTATAAATAATATCACATTTTCCACTTGTACCCATATAAGACAAAATAAGGTAGAGACAACCTAACAAGACACAACACTATGATGTTGGAGTTTGTGGGAAGTCCAACTCAACAACCTCTATTTGTTGTTTCTCGATCACATATTGGTGCCAAGTTTGGTACTATATGATGGTGTCGTCCAACTGCTTCACGGTGTCTTGCTGGAAGCAGACTCTAGCCTCCATGGCATTCGGGTATACTATTTGGGAACCTGTGTCTAACTCGTTCTGAAGCATGAGAAACATTGTATTGAATTTGACAGGGCCACAAATGAACTTCTGCATGTTGTGTGCATTGAACTCCAAGTCTTCCCTGGTGGCTTCCTGTCTTAGATGCTCCAAGTACTCCTCGACCTTCTGTTGGACATGTTTCTTGGGTTTGGCTTTGGTGAGGGAACCAATTGATGGGATCTGGTATGTTCTCAGCAAGACATCCAAACTACTATACAATTGAACATATGAGGCCTGTATGCTATCAATGAATTAGGTGAGATGCTTGCTGTTCTAAATCAACATTCAAACCTTCGCTTTCTCCAGCTCTACCTATGGCTTCATTTTCTTCACTAAGTCAAGTGGGGCCCCTTTGAACTGCGTTTTCCACTCCTGTGCATAGGCGATGGAAGCATTTGTGTTTTTGAGAGTTTTAACAAACTCTTTGTTCTGCTGCTATAGGCCATGAAAACAAATAACTTCTTTATGCACAGTGGAAAACCCGTCATTGAGCTTCCACATGGTTTCTCCAAGTGCTGATACTTCAGCAAGTATCATTGCTCTCATCTCCCCCAATAAGGAAACTACATTTTGCGCTACTGCTCGGAGTTGTTTTTCCTCTTGTTTGTGTAGCCTGCAAGTTCTTTGCCAGTTGCAATTCTCGACCATCAAATACTGAACATTTGATCTTGTTTCTCTTGCATAGGCCAAGTTGGCTTCGAAAATGGCAGCTGGATACTTCCTAGTGTCCGACACTACCACCCTTTCTTTGATGAATGTAGGTGATGCGTGATCATCCAGAAAGTGCTTTCTCCATGCTTGTACAATCCTCTTCTGGAACTCATTGAATGCTAGATTGTACACATCCATGATCAGATCATCATCAAGGAGAACAAAATATCCTTGTTCGCTTGGGGCTGGATCTGCTGTTGGAGTTTGTGGAGACTGAGGGATGACCTATTGTGCTCTCGGCATCAGTTCAACATTTTCATGCTGCGACTCCCATTCCAACTCCATGTCTGTTATTTCGATCAACTACTCAATATGCTGAGCAAGCTCCTGATCTTGCATATGTTCACCTTCCTTTGTAGCCATTGGTTATTCCAATTCATCAACTTGTATCAACGATGTTTCCTATGTCATCACGCCTTGCCTTTTTTATTCTTCCTTCTTCTGCTTCTCTCCTCCTCAACTCCCGTTCTTCCTTCAACTTCTCTGTTTTTCTCTCTTCCATTGCTATGCTCTCTGCATCCTTTGCTTCCTCTTTGCTTCCATTGCCAAAGCTACCTTTGCGATAAGAGGATTTGCCTTCATTTTGCAGCTTTGCTTTCCCTCTGGATTGTCAGCAATCTTCCTCTTTACCTTGTCTTGCATGGGATTGCTTCCTTATGCTGTTGTTTCCGTTGCTTCCAAAATTGCTGTTGTTTGTGGAGCAGCCTTCAAAGTCCGTTCTATACTAACCAGATCATTGAGTACCTCCAAGGGTCCTCCTGTGGCCAATGAAATGCCCCTCTAATCCATGTAAAGTAAACTCTTGTGTAATGGTCCTTTCAAATTCTGTGGGGATCATACAGATTAAATTCCTTGGTGCCGAATTCAAATTTCACTACGTCCTTAGCCTCGACATCTGCGAATTTCAAGTTCTTAATCTCGTATAATTTGATCTGCAAAGGAAGAGTGGGCCATGGTGCTTTCTTATTCCTATGCAGTGATGCTAACAACCCTGTAGTGAGGTGGTATGATACTTCTTGCATGATTAGTTTTTTAGTGGCATAACTTGGTAAGACATGCATAGGCTTCTCTCCACTAAACACTCTGATGAAGGTGCCACCTGGTGAGACATACCAATCTGCAATGTCTACTATCACCTCCTTTGCTTCTCGGGATATGCAAGGTGGATCTTGTTCAAATATAAGCTTGTATAGCAGGATGATAAAGTGGTTAGTTAACCGTGCCATTACTCCTCGATAACTACATTTTGAAAGAAACTTGAAATAGATGTTCACGACAGTGACTCATGGTGTCCGTGTCCTGTTCATGCTAGGGAACTGTTGTTGTGCACGGATTGCATCTAGTGAGTATGCAAACATATAGAATCTTGCTCTCTCATCCTTGGGCATATTTCGAGCCTGAGCTACATGGGACTTCAATTGTTGAGTCAACAAATCCGACCAGTTGAATGGACTCCCATCACTTACCAATTGGTCCAGTATGACTGCCCATCCTTCAGGAAAGGTTTCTGTGCTCTCTTGACCATATATTCTACAAGCGAAGATGATCAAGAACTGATAAGCCTTCCAGAGGGATTTTTTTCTTGTACACATGGGTGGGTGTCTTTCGAAACTTTGGTGGCCTTTTCACCCAACGCTTGACAATTTCTCTTGTGTTCACATAGCTATGGGCGACATAAAAGAGTGAGTCCATGCGCTTTACTGGCTCAGGTAAGTGATACATCTGTTGAAAGTCTTCTGCCCTGAAGGTGGAAAGATTCTGCCCAATGCCATCGCTCAATGCCATAGTCTGTTCATCCATATGTGAGACAATCCAACTAATGATGTATACACACTGGAAGGCAGGGTATCTGCATGCAAGCTTGTATAACCCTAAATTCTGGATGCTAAGATAAACCTGCTGGTCCTCTAAATCTACCGCAAAGTCCTTTACAAAATGTCTTTGATTTGTTGCCATATGAGTGTTGTTCCCTTCTCAATAAACAACTGAGTATTTGCATGCACTGGGAAATCAACTGATGTCTTCTCAAATGCCTCCCCAATATTGCTCTTGGTGGTTTCCCTTGATGAAAATCTCTTGGATGCTGTGTTAACTGTGATTGCTGGAGAAATGCTCAACAAATGTTGTACCTGTGGGACAAAGAGGACACTCATGGAAAGAAAATGTCAGTTTAAAACCAAAACAACTTCAAGCAGCAAGCTGGGCACTAGATGTGAGGGATTGCAAAGTATTTCTTGACAGGGGTGATTGGTTGACTGTGGGAATTGCGAACTGCATAGTCCCAACAGTCAAGGTGGAATCTTGATGATTGGAACTACGCAATGCATAGTTCAGCCTAGGCAAAGGTTTGGTAGAGACTATGCATTGTACAATATCAATGGCCAAGATGGAAGGCCGTCTCTTGGAACTGCGCAGTGTGTAGTTGGAGTCAACATAGGCCATGCTCTGCGAAATTCTAGATGCTAAGCTTGTGGCTTGAGCCTCTAGATTGCGCAGTGCCAACTGTGTAAAGTGAGATCTGAGAAAGGGGAACCCAAATCTTCCCAGGGGAAGTGTGAAAAACAAGCAGATATGAGATATAGTGTGAAGCTGAGTGCAGATCTTACTAAGTGTAGATGCATGCATGTGAATCAAGTGCAACAATTGATTAAACAAAAAGAAACAGAGTATGTGAGGAGAGTTGTTGCTATCACGACCATTGGTGTCAAAGCAGGAAAACTCATGCGACACTTGGGAGAGATAGTCTATAACTTGAAACAACACTTCTACAAGTTAAAAAAATTTAAAATTCTAGCAACCATGCAGAGAAACATGTGAAAAAACACTCACACAAGGCAAACAACAAAGAGCAACAGAAAAAACGTCAAAAGAAAAACTCACCCAAAAAAGCGACGACGATTGCACTGAAGGCTCCTTGATCTCCCCAGGAATTCTAGAACTTCAAGATCTAATGTGAAAATGAGCTCTAGCAACATCGATTAAATTGATTTGGACAAGTTAGGATTTATGACGTGTATGCCTAAAATCAAGGAAAAAACAACACTTTGTGGAAGTTTCTAAAAATAGCACAAGTGCCTCCTTGAGGATACCAAAAATAGATCCCTATTTTTATGGATGTTTTTTTCTTTTTTCTTTTTTGATTTTTTCTCGAGGAAACTTGCAATGCACACTGCTGGGAAAGACAAAATAGTTCCGGGAACTGGGCAACTTTCCGGCTCAGTGCAATGTACAGTTTCTGAGCTCAGTGAGGGTTGCGCAATTTTTGGGCTCAATGCTGGGCTTCCCCTTCATGACTATACATTTTATGAGCTCATGGCTCATTGGCAGTCAATATTGCACATTTCCCAACAACAAGGCTAGTTTCCTCAAGAATTGCACAGTTTCTGGGGCAAGCCCAAAACTGCTGTGGGACCAAGTTAGGAGGTCAACTTGTGAGGTAGAAAATCAACTAAGTAAGAAAACACAAGGAAAAATGAAAAGGATAAGTCTCAGTCAAAGCACGAATACTTGGATCAGTGCGAGATGAGTTGTTGTGGTTAAGAAGGAAGGCTCCAAAATCAAAGCATAGGTAAAATTTTGGAGGGTGGTTGTAGCCGCCACAACGTTGGCGGCACACTAGTAGAACTCCATTTCTCTATATGGACCTTGTCTCATGCAAATCGAGTCTAATTCTTCAAGAAGTATTGTTCAGTTCTTTGATTATCACAACTTCTTCACCTAGCTTGATTTAAAGATGTAATCCCTACCATTCTCTTCGTCGACATCACACATACCAAGCCAAGTCAAAATGAGTTGTTTTGATTGGGGATGAGTGGTATATAGATGCACAAGTAAAATAGATTTTCAAAGTTTTAGTTTCATCTCTAGTGTTGCTCCACTACCAGCAGGCTTGGAAAGTACCCCGACGAAGTCACTTTAGGAACACAAGCATTGCTCCACTGCCATCGAGCCTGGACAATACCCCGATGAAGTTACTTGCTTCACCTCTTTGCGCAAGAATCCTTTCTATTCTTTCGCCCTTTATTTAATTTTTAATTTTTATTTGTTCAAAGAACTGTTCATAGGCACTTATTTATTTCATGAGGCAGAAGAAGGATCCCGACTTATTGAGAAAAGATGAGGTTGTCCCTTCAGAGAAGGATATTTATATATACCTCTGACATACTTGTTAAGGTTTCCCCCCTCTCCTTACTCTACTTGACTTAGTTGACAAGGGTTAACTGAAAATAGAAAACCGATTAGAGTGGGCGATACAAGTTAAAAGTGAAAGCATCGTGATTCGACCATGACTCTCTTCAAAAGGAACATATTTTCCATCAACGTATCATTGACTAAAATAAATACAAGACTCACATAAAGAGAGAGAATAGTCAGATAACTAAGTGTTGATAGCAGTACAAGTTCCTCTTTAACTTCACCCTGCTTGTCTAAGAAGCCAAATACGGTTTCGTGCAAAAACTAACCTACAGATGAAAAAGAAAACAAACAAATGAAAGAATTAGGATAAAGCAAAACAAAGTAAAGCAAATCAAGAGACAAACAAGAAAATAAAAACTATTACTCCTACTCCTAACCTAAGCAGAACATAGGCCAACTTACCTAAAGTGATACTTCAAATGCAACCATCAATGCATTAGCTGGCCCATGTGAACGAGAGCATGTATGTGAAGAAAGATATACAAGAAAACCAACAAACAAGAAATATAAGACAATACAAACTAGAATGTCCAAAGCTTGAATGAACCCGCAAAAAAATAAAAACGAAAAGTACATGAAAGACACTCTCCGGATGTACCATGGTGTCCTAATACATTGCGAGTTGAAGACAAGTAGGTACACACTTTCGAACTTGAAAAACGAGCAAACATGAAGAAAGAATAAAATTTATGTTTTGCAATAGTGCTTGCTACGTATGACTCCTCCAATGATTGAGTGATAGGATCGTGTGATACAGATGGAGGATGTGAAAATTGTAAGATAGATTGATTTTCAACGTGAGCAACAAAGTGACAAGGAGCCTGAAAAGGTTCAACACATTTCTGATCGGAAGTGGAGTTGACCTCATGGCTACGAGAACTTGACATAACCATCAACTAGGGTTGAAGTGCCTTGACAACTTGGGGAGGTTCCAGTTCATCAAAATATGGATCATCAAAGACCGGTGGCTTAGAAAGATCGAAAGTGGAAGAATCAAGATCATGATCAAGTGAGTGAATAAAAATATCACGACAACCCTAATCCTAAAGTTCAAGATCACGAATAGGGGCATCCTCATGATCTGATGAATCGTAAAGAGGGGATAATGAAAAACGATAAATTTGACCCTCTATGTTTATGGAAAGGTAAGATGAGAGATTGGGAGGATCAGGGAAGACAGATTTGTCCTCTTCACATTCAAATGAAAAAATGGCATTCCACGTGTTTTGCGAATGATCGAAAGTAGAAACATTTTGAAATGAATTTTCATAAGATGGAATCGAAATGAAAAAACAGTGGAAAATGTCAGGATAGTGGGGAAGAGTTGCAGATAGAAGGAGATCATCCTTCATCGCAAATTATTGATAAGACTCCCACGCATACTCATAAAAAATGATATCATAAGTTGGTTGTTCAACACCAACTCCATCCAGAACTTGATCCTTGTGAACATCACAAGAGAGATCTGAGACAAATGAACACAACACACCAAAATCTAGAGGATCAAAAGGACCGAAGGACGGAGGATGAGGAGATATCACTTCAACACAACCCTCAGAGTTACAAACCAAATCTGCGCAGAAGTTCTAAGTAGGTGGGGTAGGAGGAGATGGTGGTAGATCAACAAGTGGATTCCCAACTTCTCCCACCTCGACCTGCAGAACTAGAGTTGTTTGATGAGAAGGGGACAAAGGGTCACTTGGAACAAGAAAATTGTTCATCTCTGATTTAGAAGCTCTAACATCGAGGTATCTTGGGAGAGGTTTGAAATATTCTAACTCATGTGGATTTTCAGAATGTCAACAAGATATTGAAATCTTTCAGTAAAAAATTCCCAATCAACTTCATCTTCAGGAAATTTAAATCAGTAATGAACAAAAAGATCATGAAAATCTTGAAGAGATTTTCCAGGTGTTTTTCATTATTTCATAATTTTGTTATTAATGGATTTACAATCATAAAGAATGAAAGCACGACATGGTTCACAAACAAATTGTTTGAAAGAGTGTATGGAGGTTGCGGGAAATGTGTGACACCATTTCTTTGCGTGCCCTTTCGAATGTGAGAGCAAAAACTCCATAGGAAACATCCTCAAACTGTATGTCATGCTTGTCACAAAAACCAAGATAAGCGATTGCATGCCTGAGCAAGGTTATTCCACCCTCACCATTGAACTTAAATTTGGACAAGTTATTTAAAATTCTCGCCGACACTTTCAAATTTGCAAAGTTGGAAAAACATGCCAGGGTTATGATTTGGGAAGAAGTGATGAAATATGTGCAGAAATTCAAAACAGACTTCAAGGGCCCAGCTTGTCATTTGGCCCTCCTTCTAGTTCCAAAAATGTTGATGGTGCTGGATCCGCCAACATTCAGGGGATCTCCCCGATATGAAGTCCCAACTATATCTGACACTGTTTAGAGTAGGAGTCCCCGCAGTGGGTGGTAATGTGATGCCTTGATCACGGAAATGCGCAGAGGGACGTATGATAAATATTGGTAAGAGAAAGTGTGTGACCAAGTAGAGAGTCAAGTGCGATGCATGAAGGTTCTAACACACGAAGGGAAAAGGAAGTGTGTCCCTTCGAAGCGTATAATAGTATGCAACTTGAAAGGAACACATGAGCGAAATGAAATCACCAGCTAAGATGCAAAATAGTCCATAAGTTAAAGTGATGAGTTAATCCAAAAACACACATTCAACATGATTCGTACAAATGAAAACAAAATATTTCATAAGCATATGCGTAAGTTAAATAACATACATTACCAATACAATAAGAATAGTCCTACTATATTAAAAATACATGCATGAAAGCGTGCTGGCTCTGATTTTATTATTATAAGTGAAAGTTCCATCCATACTTACACCATTGACGACCACTGGCCCCAATAGTGGAGCATTATAGTCAAGAACACTCACTCCTCCAAAGAAGTATACTCACTCTACTCTATGGAGAAGCCAGGCTCTTCAAAATACCCCCAAGCTCTTTCTAAACCTAAGCCTAGCCAAAATATTGGCTCCCAACATCCCGTTCTATGAGTTATGAGGTTCTATTTATAACAAGAGGGGGTGACTCTTCAAATCCCCTCTGTGACCTTTAGACTACCCTCATGAATCTTCAACTTATTTACAAAATGACACATTACATTACACGGTGACTTTTCATATTCCAATATTGACACTTGGAATTTCACTTACAACATAATTACAAATAATATTACATTTTCCACTCATACCCATATAAGAAAAAATTGGGTAGAGACAACCTAACAAGGCACAACAATATGATGCTGGAGTTTGAGAGAAGTACAAGTCAACAACATCCACTTTCTGCTTCTCGGTCACATATTGGTGCCAAGCTTGGTACTGTGTGATGGTGTCCTTAAACTGCTTCATGGTGTCTTGCTAGATGCAGACTCTAGCCTCCATGACATTTGGTATACCGTCTGGGAACCTAGGCCTAACTTGTTCTGAAGCATGAGAAACATTGTATTGAATTTGTCGGGGCCATCGATTAACTTCTGCATGTTGTGTTTGTTCAGCTCCAAGTCTTCCTTGGTGGCTTCCTGTCTTAGCTGCTCCAAGTAGTCCTCGACCTCCTTCCAGACTTGGTTATTGGGTTTAGCTTTGGTGGGGGAACCAATTGATGGGATATGGTGTGTTCTCAGCAAGACATCCAAACTACTATACAGCCACACATATAAGGCCTGTGTGCTAATGAATGAGGCGAGCTGCTTGTTGTTCTGAATCAACATTCGAACCTTCAATTTCTCTAGTTTTTCCTGTGACTTCATTTTCTTCACTAAGTCAAAATGGGCCCCTTTGAAATGCATTGTCCACAACTGTACATGGATGATGGAAACATGTATGTTTTTGAGAGCTTTTACCAACTCTTTTCTCTATTGTTGTAATCCATGCAAATGGAAAATTTCTTTATGCATGGTGGAAAACTCATCATAGAACTTTCATATGGTTTCTCCAGGTGTTGATACTTCAAAAAGTATTACTGCTCTTATATTCTCCAATGCGGAAACTGCATTCTGTGCTGCTGCTCAAAGTTTTTCTGTCTCTTGCCTGGTAGCCTGCAATTTCTTTTCCAGTTCCTCATTCTTGACTTTCAATAATGAACATTTGATCTTCTTTCTCCTGCATAGGCCAATATGGCTTCGAAAATGGCAGTTGGATGCTTCCGGGTGTCTGACACTATCACCCTTTATTTTATGAATGTAGGTGATGCGTGATCATCCAAAAAGTTCTTCCTCCGTGCTTGTACAATCCTCTTTTGGAACTCATCGAATGATAGATTGTACACCTACATGATTATATCATCATAAAGGAGAACATCTCCTTGCTCGCTTAGGGATGTCTCTGTTGCTAGAGGTGGTGGAGACTGAGGGATGACCTGTGGTGCTCTCAGCATTAGTTCAACATCTTCATGCTTCGGTTCCTGTTCCAAATCCATGTCTGTTATTTTGATCAATTGATCAATCTCCTATGAAAGCTCCCGATTTTACATCTTTTCACTTTCCTCCATAGCTGCTAGTTGTTCTGATTCATCAACCTATATCGGTGCTATTTCCTCTGTCAACACACCTTGCCTTTGTTCTTCTTCTTACTTCTGCTTCTCTTCTCATTATCTCCTCCTCAATTCATGTTCTTCCTTCAACTTATTCTCTGTCTCCTGCAACTTCAGTCGTGCTTCCTAAAACCTATGATTTTATCTCTTCCTCGACTCTTCTCTTTGTATCCCTTGCTTCCTCTTTGCTTCCAATACCAAAGATACCTTTGTGATAAGAGGATCTACCTACATTTTGCAACTTTTCTCTCCCTCTCTACTGTCAGCAATATTCTTCTCTCCCTTGTCCTGCACGGGATTGCTGCCCTATGATGTTATTGCTATTGCTTCCAAAACTGCTATTATATGTGGAGAAGCCTTCAAAGTCCTTGCTATACTGACCAACTCATTGAGTACCTCCAAGGGTCCTCATTTGGCCAATGAAATGCCCGCTAGTCCATGGAAAGTAAACTCTCGTACAATGGTCCTTGAAAATTCTGTGGGGATCATATGGATTAAAGTCTTTGGTGCCAAACTCGAATTTCACTATGTCCTTAGCCTTAACATCTATGACTTTCAAGTTCTTAATATCTTATAATATGATCCACAAAGGAAGAGTGGGCCATGATGCTTTATTCTTCCTATGCAGTGCTACTGACAACCCTGTAGTGAGGTGGTATGATACTTCTTTCATGATCAGTTTGTTAGTGGCATACCTTGGTAAGACATGCAGAGGCTTCTCTCTGCGAAACACTCTAATGAAGGTGCCACCTGGTGGGGCATACCAATCTACAATGTTTACTATCGCCTCCATTGATTCTCGAGACATGCAAGGTGGACCTTGTTCAAATATAAGCTTGTGTAGCGGGATGATAAAGTGATCAGTTAACAATGCCATTACTCCTCGATAACTGCATTCTGAAAGAAACTTGCAATAGATGTTCAAGGTAGTCTCTCGTAGTGTGCATGTCCAGTTCATGCCAAGGAGCTGCTGTTGTGCACATATTGCATCTAGTAAGTATCTGACATATAGAATATTTCTCTCTCATCCTTGGGTGTATTTTGATCCTGAGCTACATGGGACTTCATTTGTTGAGCCAACATATCTGACCAGTTGAATGGCCTCCCATCACTTACCAACAGGTCTAGTAAGACTGGCCACCCTTCAGGAAACATTTCTATTCTCTCTTGACCATATATTTTGCAAGTGAATATGATCAAGAATTGGTAAGCCTCCCTGAGGGACTTTGTCTTGTACACATGGGTGGGTGTCTCTCGAAAATTTGATGGCTATTTGACCCAACGCTTGACAATGTCTCTTGTGTTCACATAACTGTGGGTGGAATAAAAGAGTGAGTCCATGCAATTTACTGGCTTGGGAAAGTGATACATATGCTGAAAGTCTTCTGCCTTGAAGGTGGCAAGCTTCTTCCCGTTGACATCGCTCAATGTCATAGTCTATTCATCTGTATGTGAGATAATCCAGCTGATGATGTTAGCACACATGAAGGTGGGGTGCATGCATGCAAACTTGTATAACCATGACTTCTATATGCTAAGATAAACCTGTCAGTCCTCTAAATTTGCCTCAAAGTCCTTTGCAAAAGTGGCTTTGATCTGTTTCCATGTGAGTGTTGTTCCATTCTCAATAAACAACCGAGTATTTGCATACATTGGTAAGTCAACTGATGTCTTCTCAAATGCCTCCTTGATACTACTCTCAGTGGTTTCCTATGATGCAACTCTCTTGGATGCCATTTTAATTGTGACTGCTGGAGAGATTCTTAACAACTACTGTACCTGTGGGACAAAGAGGACACTCATGGCAATAAAATGTCAGTTTAAAACCAAAACAAATTCAAGGCAAGTTCAAATAGAAAGTCAAGCACTAGATGTGAGGGATTTTGCAGTTTTTCTTGACAGGGTGACTAGCTGACTGTGGGAACTGCGCACTGCACAGTCCCAATAGTCAAGGTGGAAGCTTGATGATTGGAACTATGCAATGCGCAATTCAGCTTGGGAAGAGGCCCGGGAGAGACTGCACATTGCACATTCTTAATGACCAAGCCAGGGGGATGGCTCTTGGAACTATGTAGTGCGTAGTTGGATCCATCTTAAGATGTGATCCACACAATTCCAAAGGCTGAGCTTGTTGCTTGCGCCTCCAGATTGCGCAGTGATAGCTGTGCAAAGTTAGATCCGAGCAAGGGAAACCCAGATGTGCCCAAGGAAAGTGTGAAAAAAGCAGATCTGAGAGATAGTGTGAAGTTGAATGTAGGTCTAACTAAGTTTAGATGCATGCATGTGAATCAAGTTCAAGAATTGATTAAATGGAAGGAAAACGAATTATGTGAGCAGAGTCGCCGCAAAGATGACTGTTGGTGTAAAAACAAGAAAACTCATGCGACACTTGGGAAATACAATCTATAACTTGAAATAAAACTTCTACAAGTTAAAATAAGTTAAAATGCTAGTGACCATGTAGAGAAACAAGTGAAATGCCACTTGCACAAGACAAACAAAGAAGTTGACAAAAAAAGCGACAAAAGACGAAAAAATCAAAATTCACTCGGAAAAGAGATGATGATCACACTGAAGGCTCCTTGATATCCTCAAGAATGCTAGAGCTCCAATATTTAATGTGAAAATGAGATCTAACAATGTTGATTAAATAGATTTGGACAAGTTAGGGTTTATGACACGTATGCATAAAATCAAGGAAAAAGCAACACTTGGCGGAAGTTTCTAAAAATAACGCAAGTGCCTCCTTTAGGATACTAAAACTAGATTCCTATTTTTAGGGATGCTTTTTCTTTTTTATTTTTAGGTTTTTTTCGGGGAAACTTGCCATGCACACTACTGGGAAAGACATCACACTTCCGGGAATTGGGAAACTTTTCGGCTTAGTGCACTGTGCAGGTTCTGAGCTTAGTGAGGGTTGTACAATTTCTGGGCTCAGTGCTATGCTGCCCCTTCATGTCTGTGCATTTTCTGAGGTTAAGGCTCACTGGTAGTTACGATTGTGCAATTCCCAACATTAAGGCTAGTTGCCCTCAAGAATTGCACAGTTTCTGTGGCAAGCCCAAAACTGCTGTGGGACCAAGTCAGAAGATCATCTTGTGAGTTAGAAAATCAACTAAGAAAGCAAACACAAGCCAAAATGAAAAGGATAAGTTTTAGTCGAAGCATGAATACCTGGATCAGTGCGGGATGAGCTGTTGTGGTTAAGAAGGAAGGCTCCAAATCCGAAGCATAGGCAAAATTTTGGAGGGTGGGTGTAGCCACTACAACACATCATTTTTTATCCGATTTAATTTTGAAAAGTTTCTTTCACATACTATTGTACTAGCCAAAATAACAAAAAATATTTTCCACAACTGCATTAAACATGAAAATCCTTCAAACCATTCAATTTCACCTCCATATAAATCCCATTCTCCAATCGCATGTTTTTTTAGGTAAAGTTTATACATAGTACAATTCAATTCATTCATTTCACCCATACACTTAACACTCTCCACAATAGCCAAGATTCCAACACTAAACTTTTCACAAACATGTCAACCATCTTCTTATTTGAGAGTCTCTATCATCCATATTCTCATAATATTTATGAGGACTAAAAAATTTAGTTAAATTAAAAATAGGTGAATTTGTGAACCTTGCATTTAGAGAGTCAATCACCTTCATTACAAAACCTTTTCCCGACGTAATGCAATCATCTAGTTTCCCTAATATTTGTGACTTCGACAAACTCTGAAACCTCAATTCATGTACATGTACCATACTTGTGCAATCTACAAACTCAAGAGTTCCTTGTTGTGTTTACTTGAAAAAGATGATGTGTGCATTGCACCTACCCCAAATGTGCCTCTTATAAATAGCTTATGAAGCAAGCTAATAGTGATATCCAAATTCGTTCCAATAGATATAATGTCAACATGATCCTCTTAAAACTTTTGATTCAACTTATTTAACTCAATAAGCACATCTACAAGTAGGTGGATGCAAAATTGAACTTCAAATATTATAGCCATTGTTGGGAAAAATACTGGGGGGGGGGGGGAATCAATATTTAAACTTTCACAATGATTATTTTTCTTTTTCAAACTGTATACATGATTTTACAGAAACCAAACAGTGTATGTTGTGACTATAATGAATGAATCCAGCGTATAGATAAAAAACTTGTAAAACAACGAATTCATTGTCTGTTGAACTTAAATTAGAGTGTGGTACATTTACTAAGCAGTAAACAAATGTGACAAGAATAGAATAAATCAACACACATAAGAAACACATATGAACACCAATATTTTTTAGGTGGAAACCCAATGAGGGAAAAAACCACCACTGCTATCGTCTCAGTCTTCAATCTTCTTATTATAAAAAGGGTTTATAAGTTTTGTACTGGTGCAGACTCTTTCCAGTACACATGCATCTACCTGCTGAAGGCTACAACCTTCACTCATTTTCCAGCTTCTATTGGAAGGGTGCTCCAACCCCCTAGCTCTGTACTGGCTGATATGATTACTAGTACGTAGGTGCCGACCTATAGAAGGCTACCTCCTTCACTCATTCTCCAGGGACCACGTTTCATAATTTTTCAGACTAGATACTCCTGGTACACATCAACACAATATGTAGGTCACATTTCATCAAATTTTCAGACTGGACCCGTCAGTAACATTGAAGCTCAAAATCAATCACCACTGAAATTCAACCATTAAACACAACTACATCAACTAATCACTGAAATCCATCAACTCTGAAGAAAACACAATCAATCAATCTGAATAGTCATATCACTGTCACCAAAACACAGAGTTGAAACTAGAACACTGCAACAACAACCAGAACCAACTGCAACCTCAAAAATCATATGTTAGGATGTATATGCCACTTTAATGAGGACAACCTTCATGTATATGCTACTTTGTGTAACTCAACCTGCATATACCTCTAAAGATACTGAATCATAAAAATTTCTGAACCAAAAAATGTACTAACCAAAGACATTCTCGAGATCTACTATCAAATTACAGAGTTCTAAACAGATAGCAGCAAAAGGTCACCCTTCTTACTCAATCAATCAGTTAACCAGAGTTAATCTGTATATACAATTAGCTTAACTTCGGATCTAATGAAGACATCATTGACAAATAGTAGTAAAACATCATCTCTGATAAGATAGATCAACCATTTCTGAACAACAAGCCCTTCCTCTACATACGCCACTTGGACGTGCCGAATCTGTGTGTATACGCACCTTCACCGAGGCGAACCAATGTATAGATTTGCAAATAGTGACTTATAACTTCACATCTTTTCAAGACTTTAGAATACCTAGATCATATCATTTAAAGGATAAAACATGCGTTAACACTCAGATCTAACCTATCCATTATCAGATCATACAACGATAAGTCATTTAAGGTCTCATGATATTGATCCAACATTGTATCCAAGGGTGCATAATATGTTTCAAATCTATATCATAACCATAGCCCTTACAACACAAAATATACTTCAAATATAAGTATTCCTGAAAAACCCTTTCACTTACACCTCTAGCCCTTTGATTTTCTCCCCCTTATATACTTAGAGCCTTTGTTAATACCATGCACCAAAAAAACACTTAGAACCTATGGTATTCTTAGATGGGATCAAGTAACCGTTATTCCCCTCAATATTGTGGGCTAATACCATGGTATGCACCCTCGGTATTCTTAACCTTAATTTTCCATCCCATATGCGCTTTTCCTTCTGTGAAACTGCGTGCATACGTATACGCGCCTTTTATTCTGTGTACCCGCTTGTATACACGACTTGGACTAGGTTAAACAACTTAAAACATTCTATTTCCTCAATTTCTTGATTCTGATCTGTAATCCTTTGTCCCACCATCCTGTTCGTCTGTGCCATTATTTCGTTACCTCTGAATTGACCTGTTACAATGTGAGTTGCCATCATGCATCACTTTATCATTTCTGAACTGACTTGTAGATACATCATTTGGTTATCATATATTTGAGTTTCCATCAAGGACAACACCTTTATCATAATTCCAACAATCTCCCCCTTTGGACTTGATGGCAACCATATTGGTGTTTATCACTTAAAGCTATAGAACTTGTTAGATATATCAAACAACACCAAGATACTCTCCCCCTTAGACATCAAGGGCAAAGGGCGGACCAAGTTACTCTCCCCCTTAGTACATGTTGAGATGCACTATACTGTCCATGCTCCCCCTGAGCACATGCAAAGTTTGCAGAAACATTTTTCAAAAGAATAACATGACTCTATAATCAAATAGGTGAGTATGACCTTTCTATCACCAATGAATCATACATACAACAATCACCCAACCAAGTGGGGATACATCAAATGTTCATACATGACTGAAAATTGCAATTATTACATCATCCTTCCCATGCATAGTGGGGGTACAAATTACATCATTTGTCCAAAAGGACTCATCCATAATAGACTATGACAGAAAGAGACATATTATAACACCATAGGTCTTTACATGACCTTTTCATATAATGACATTAATAACTGAGACCATAGTTGAATTCAACAACCATGGTGCCAACAATGCATAATATTTTGAAGGCTAATGCTCCCCCTGAACCTGTGCTACATGTATTGTCAATAATTCTTTTCATCAATCAAATAAACATTAATGAGAAAATCATATCAACAGACTGCATCCATAAAAAACATTCATGTCAGAAACAGATTTTGAGTCTGAGCCATTGTTTTTCTGTCAGAAGAACACACACGCTACTACCGGCACATAAACTCATGTATATACGCAACTCTGGTTCATGAAATCCGGGTATAGAAAAACAATCCTCTGAATCTGAACAAGTTGATTTTAACAACACGATGAGGCAGAAACAACTCCCAGCTTTTGTCTGAGATATTCAAATTCTTCTCTAGGAAGAGGTTTGGTAAATATATCAAAAACGTGATCTTTGGAGGGAATATACTCCAATTTAACCATTTGTTCAAGTAATTGTTCCCGTAGAAAGTGGTACTTAATGGGTACGTGCTTGGTCTTGGAGTGCATAACAAGATTTTTCGAAATACTAATCGCACTTGAATTGTCACATCAGATGGAGATGGGTGGAGAACATTTAATTTTAATATCTTGTAATGTTTGCATCATCCAGAGAAGTTGTGTGCAACAAGATGCAACAACCACATATTCTACTTCCGCTGTAGATAAGGCAATCAAACTTTGTTTCTTGTTGAACCAAGATGCTGATCGTGATCCCATATAAAATGAACCTCCACTAGTGCTTTTTCAGTCATCAACATTTCCAACTCAATCCACATCTATATATGCATGAAGGGTGAGATATGTATCTTTAGGATACCATAGAAAAAATTCTTGAGTTCCTTGGAGATATTTGAGCATTCTCTTTACTGTCTGAAGATGTGATTCCTTTGGATTGGCTTGGAATCTTCCAATGATTCCTACTGTATGCATGATATCTGGTCTGGTACCTGTTAGATAAAGTCGAATTCCAATCATAGATTTGTACTCTGGTTGATTCACTGTAGGAGAATCTTCATTAGAACTAAGAATACATCCGATTACCATTGGAGTACATAATGGTTTGGAATCTTCCATTCCGTACTTCTTCAAAATCTGCTTGAGATATTTAGTTTGTGAGAGAAATATGCCATCATTTGTTTGTTGCACTTGTAGACCAAGAAAATAGGTTAGTTCTCCAAGTAAAGACATTTCAAATTATTGCTGCATAATAGAAGCAAAGTTTTGACTTATAGATTCTTCATTAATGCCAAACATGATATCATCAACATAAACAACAATAATTAACAGTTTATCGTTCTCAATTTTTGTATATAAGTTGTTGTCTGCTATCCTTTTGTGAAGCCTTGTTGTTGAAGATATTTGTCAAGACAATAATACCATGCCCTCAGAGCTTGTTTCAGTCCATATAAATCCTTTTTGAGTTTGCATACAAGCTTTGCATCATTTCCCATAATGAATCCTTCTGGTTTTTCAATGTATTCTTCTTCTAGATCGCCATTAAGAAATTCAGATTTTACATCCATTTGATAAACTTAGAATTTTCGAAAACTTGAAAGAGCAAGAAACATTCTTACGGCTTCAAGTGAAAAAGTTTCTTCAAAGTCTATACCTTCTTGTTGTGCATACCCTTTACAAACAAGCCTTGCTTTATTCCTAATTACCTCTCCATTTTCATTCAACTTATTCTTGAATATCCATTTTGTCCCTATAACATTTTTATCATGAGGTCTAGGAACTAATTCCCAAGTATCATTCTTTTCAATTTGGTCAAGTTCTTCATCCATGGCCTTAACCCAACATTCATCTTTGCTAGCTTCATTTACATTTTGTGGTTCTATGGAGGATAATAAGGCTAGATAACTAGAAGATCCTACAAGAGTTCTTCTTGTTTGTACTCCAGACCCTTTTTCTCCTAGAATTTGAGATTCTGGATGATTCTTTTGAACATACCTGGATGGAGCCTTTTCCCTATCAGATGTATCTTCTTCTGATGCTTCATTGGTTTCTTCCTCTATATCATTTCGATTTGATATGGGAAAGCATTCACCATCTTCATTATTATCATCTTCTTTTGCTGATGTCACCTGTTTCATATTTCTGCATGCTTCATCGATTACAACATCAATGCATTCAACAATTTTTCGAAGTCTCTTATTATAACATTTGTATCCTTTACTTCTAGATGAATAACCAAGAAATATTCCTTCATTTGCTCTGGGTTCAAACTTACCAAGTTTTTCATCAGTCTTTTTGATGAAACATTTGCTTCCAAAAACTTTGAAGTGTTTTACAATGGGAAGCTTACCATACCAAAGTTCATATGGAATTTTATCACTATTTACACATACATGAGATTTGTTAAGAATATTTATTGCAGTATGTGCAGCTTCACCCTAGAAGGTGTTAGAAGTTCCAGATTCATCAAGCATAGCTTGAGCCATTTGTTGAATTGTTCTATTCATTCTTTCTGCCATGCCATTTTGTATAGGAGTTTTGGCAACAAAGAATTGTCTCTTTATTCCATGTTGTCCACACAATTCAAAGAACTCATATGATATGAATTCTCCTCCCTGATCAGATCTGAGACATTTGATTTTTAGATCTCATTCATTTTCAACTAAAGCTTTGAAGACCTTAAACTTTTCAAATGCTTCATTTTTATGTTTTAGTAACCCAATCCAACAAATTCTAGAAAAATCATCAATGAATAAAATGTAGTATTCTTCTCCATGAGGTGACCTTTTCCTTGTTGTTCAAGAGGCTTACTTGCTGATCCTTCTTTGGCATTGAATTAAACTTTGGTTTTCTCACCGATTTGATATGGTTTGCAGATGGTACTTTCTGGGATGATGATATATGGAAGATCACGAACAACCTTGAGCTTGATTGATTTTATTATTTGAGAAAAGCTTAGATGCCCCAATCTTCTATGCCATAACCAGTTCTCTTCTGTTTTGCTTAGATAACATTGTTCTTGACCTCCTTCTAGTATATATAGATTGCTTGGAGTTCTTGTACCTTTGATTATGGTCTTTCCTGTTTCAAGCTCATGAACCACACATTCTTTTGATCGAAACACAACTTCATTTCCTTGAACACACATTTGACTAACACTCAATAAGTTATGCTTTAATCCATCAACATACATAACATTTCCAACTTTAACCTTTTCTTTTATATAAACAAAACTTTTACCCTTAATGACCGCTGGTGTGTCATTTCCAAAAGAGACATTCTTTTCTTTTCCTAATGCATTGTATGAAATGAGTTTATCTTGTCCTTCTACAAACATAGCTATGCCACATCTTTTTGATTGTAATTCCTTCTTTTTCCATACCATGGAGTTTGATGATGTTTGCTCCTTTTGATATGCTGGTCGAAATTTTTTCCTGCATTTAGATTCTTCATGACCAAAGTTATTGAAAAATGAACATTCAATTTCATCTTCAAGAGGTAAGGTTCATGTCACGCTCCTTTGTTTTCTTGCTTCTCTAGTCATGATAGTTTTGTAAGCAACACATTGAGCAACCTTATGACCAAAGTTATGGCATGAAAAACATTGTCCATTAAAGAAGAAGTTTCTGTGATCATAAAATAATTTTGGTATTCTTCACATTTTGTTAGTGCTTCTATTGATGTTCACCCTTGGAGTAAAATGAGCATGATTTACTTGGGGAGTACCTTTAGGCTTTCGCTGAGGATTGACGCATTGTTGACTAGTTTTTGCTACATTAAGATAGCTTCTGGTGATGGCTGAAGAATTTTCTGGTTGGGATGTTTCTCCAGTGTATCCAAGACCAGTATTTATAAGAGGAGTACATTGAACTTTGATGATTTCATCTAAGGTTTTTGATTGTTTAGCAAATATAAGATTCAGAGATTTTGACTTCTCAAGTTCCTTTCTTAGATTCATTAATTCACACTCTAAATTTTCATTGTGCTTTTCCCTTTCCGTGAGTTGAAGTGTCAAAGAGTCTATGACTGTATTCTTTTCTTCCAAGCAGATTTTGAGTTGAGTGATTTCTTCAAGAAAATATTCTTCTTCTAATGCATCCATAAACTTGTCATTTTCAGAAGGCATGAATAGTTTAATATCTTGATCAGATTTGCCTTCATAACTATTAGATGGCCCATCACTATCTTCATCAGTATAATAATTTCTTCTATTAACAAACTGTTTCCTATTACCTTTTGCAGAATCCTTTCCTTTGTCATGGTTATCTTTATGAGGACATTTAGAAGCATAATGACCAACTCTACCACAAGCAAACCGTTTGAAGGGAAGCTTACCTTTGAATCTTCCGGAACCCAATTGAAGTTTCTTCACAAAGTTTAACTCATCTTCTTCTGATATATATCCTGATTCCTTGAGATATTCCTTTTCTTTTCCATTTGCAGAGGCTTTGAAAGCGGCTTCTCTGATTTTTGATGGACCTCCTTTCCTCATTTAAAATGCAATTAAAATTCCATGAAGTTGAAAAACAATAACATAATGTAGATTCTACTTCTCTTCAATGGCATATACTTTTGACTCAACTTTAGAAGATAGATATCTTAAAAATTTATCTACTATAGTAGCCTCCTTTATTTATTCACCCATATTCTTCATACGATTTACAATCTCATCTACTCGTAAAAAGTAGCTAGCAATACTTTCATCACTATGCATCTTGAGAGTTTCATATTGAATTATGAGAGTTTGGAGTTTAGAACATTTTACCTGGGAGTATCCTTCGTAGCTCTGAATGATTTTGTCCCATATTGCTTTGGCTGCGTTGAGTTGCATGACTTTGACGAATTTTGATTCTGATAGACTTCCCAATAATGCATTGACAAATTTGGCATTGGTTTCATATGATTTATTTTCTGCTGGATCTATGGGGACTACTGCTGGATATTGGTATCCTCCTTCCACAATTGCCCAAACATCAGATCCAATTGACTGAAGATAGGCTCTGGTTCTTATCTTCCAATATGCTAAGTTATTTCTGTTGAATATTGGTGGTCTGATAGATGCCGTTCCATCTCGATTGCTCATCTTGAGAGATATTCCTTCAACCGATCAAGCTTCTTTTGAAGGACCTGATCTGATACCAATTTTTTGGAAAAATACTGAGAGGGGGGGGGGGGGGGAATCAGTATTTAAACTTTCACAATAATTGTTTTCCTTTCTCAAACTGTATACGTGATTTTACAGAAACCAAACAATGTATGTCTGCGACTATAATGAATGAATCCAACGTATAGATAATAAACTTGTAAAAAAGCTAATTCATTGTCTGCTAAACTTAAATCAGAGTGTGATGCATTTACTAAGCAGTAAATAGATGCAGTAAGAACAAAATAAATCAACACACATAAGCAACACACATGAACACCAAGATTTTTCAGGTGGAAACCTAATGAGGGAAAAAACCACCACTTCTGTCGTCTCAGTCTTCAATCTTCTTATTATAAAAAGTGTTTACAAGTTTTGTACTGGTGCAAACTATTTCCATTATGCAAGCATATACCTGCTGAAGGATACAACCTTCACTCGTTTTCCTGCTTCTATTGGAAGGGAGCTCTAACCCCCTAGCTCTTGTACTAGATGATATCATTACTAGTATGTAGGCACTGGCCTACAGAAGGCTACAACTTTCACTCATTGTCCAGGGACCACATTTCATAAATTTTCATATTGGATACTCTTGGTACACATCAACACAATGTGTAGGCCAAGTTTCATCAAATTTTCAGACTGGACCCATCAAATCAATCACCATTGCAATTCAACCATCAACCACAACTACATCAACTAATCACTGAAACCCATCAACTCTGAAGAAAAACACAATCTATCAATCTGAACAGTCAAATTACTATCACCAGAACACAAAACTAAAACTAGAACACTGCATCAACAACCAGAACCGACTGCAACCTCCAAAAATCAAATGTTAGAATGTATATGCCACTTTAATGAGGAAAACCTGCGTGTATACGCTACTTTCTGTAACTCAACCTGCATATACCTCTAAATATATTGAATCATAAAAACTTCTGAACCAAAAAATGTACTAACCAAAAACATTTTGAAGATCTATTGTCAAATTATAGAGTTCTAAAAAGATAGCAGCAAAAGATCATCCTTCTTACTCAATCAGTCAGTCAACCAGACTCAATCTCCTTATACAATTAGTTTAACTTCAGATCTAATGAATACATCATTAACAAACAACATTAAAACAACAACTCTGATTAGATAGATCAGTCATTTCTGAACAACAAGCCATTCCTCTGCATACGCTACTTGGACATGCCGAATCCGCATGTATACGCGCCTTCACCGAGGCGAACCAACGTATAGATATGCAAATAATGAATTATAACTTCACAACTTTTCAAGACTTTAGAATACCCAGATCATAAATTAAAGGATAAACCATGCATTAGAACTCAGATCTAGCCTATCCATTATCAGATCATACAACGATAAGTCATTTCAGGTCTCATGATCCTGATCCAACATTATCTCCAAGGGTGCACAAGATGTTTCAGATCTATATCATAACCATAGCCCTTACAACACAAAATATACTTCAAATAGAAGTATTCCTGAAAAATCCTTTCACTGACACTTCTATCCCTTTGGTTTTCTCCTCCTTATATACTTAGAGCCTTTGTTAATACCATGCACCAAAACAACACTTAGGACCTATGGTATTCTTAGACGAGATCAAGTAACCGTTATTCCGCTCAATATTGTGGGCTAATACCATGGTATAGACCCTTGGTATTCTTTAACCTTAAATTTCCATCCCATACACACTTTTCCTTTTGTGAAACTACGTACATACATATACACGCCTTCTATTCTATGTACTCGAATGTATACGCAACTTGGACTAGTTTAAACTTTAAACATTCTCTTTCCTCAATTTCTTGATTCTGATATGTAATCCTTTGTCCCATCATCCTATTCTTCTGTGCCATTACTCTGTTACCTCTGAATTGACCTGTTATAATGTGAGTTGCCATCATACATCACTTTATCATAATAAGATGAATTTGTAACACTTCTAGCCTTGTGATTTGAAATGACTCCATTAGCTCTTTCAATTCTGCATGTATTTTGGTAGATTTCCCTAACCATGAATAGACCTGGTTTGCAAACTTATCAATATCTTGTAGCTCTTCAAAATGAGATGAAACATCATTTGCTGCTAATGCTTCTCGATGATCTATACAATGGATATATAATAAATGAGGGGTATGTTGACGAAGCTTAGTAGATAAGCCTTCACGAATAACTCTAATGGATGATTCTCCATCAGATCCAAATTCAACTAACTTTGTCATGGATAGATTCACTTCCGCGAAAAGAGATGTCGCAACATCATACATAGACTGTGATGTTCCATCCCTAATTTGTAGCAAGTGCACGAATTTTGTAGCACATGGACCTATCCTTCATTTGTCAAATATGTAATATAAATAATGAAATGTTGTAGCATAGTCCGATTAGTGCTTTCATCAACTAAAGGTGAGTAATATGGGCTTTGAAAAATCTCATCTTTTAATTTGTTCCAATATACCTTCGTAACAACTTGAAGAAAGTGTTTTCTAGATGTTGTATTTGTATATGTTAAGTATTCATCTGTTAGAGGCAAGTGAGGAGTGGTTTTATACCTATTCAAGTCACATATTGATTTATATACTTCCAAAGGTAAATAATGTATGACAAAAAAATACACATATCAATAACTGATATAGTTCTCCCTTTCTAAGTATCGACCATTAGCTCTACATGTTTTGTAATTGGAAGAGTAGTTCATTTTCTTTCTCCCTCTAAAACTTGCAAAGAAAATTTATGAGCCTCTGAAGTTGCATGGATGTTTAAAGCATTAACTTGAAGAGTTTTACTTTCATGTTTCACAAATGGAGTTCCCCTTTTAAATTTTACACACCATGAACATTTTATCTTTTCAACACCAATGCAATATTTTACAACATAAGCCCATGGAAATATCATCTTCCATTTGGAATTGAATGTTCTTTTGGACCTCTTGGTTGCTGATTCCTCTTCAAGAAGTTTTGCACTATCTGATTCATGGTCCTCATGTAGATGATCATATACTTCATTTTCAGAAATATGCGGTTGATTAGAGCATTGAGAGATACCAAATGCACTGGCAAGTGAAAGTTGTTTTCGATCCTTTTTTGGACGACCAATAGGTGGAATTTTATACCTATAAATTATAATCAATCAACAAAAAAATAAATACAAAAATAGATAAGATTCTTTAAAAAGAAAACAATACACAACAAAGTTCAGATTCCAAAGCCTTATGGTATTTCTAGAATGTTTTGTAATGATTTGGAGGGTATTTTGCTGGTTAGCTTCTATGTTGAACTTGTGCACCTTTGTATATTGCATGCTAAACTATTAGATATAATCATTTTATTTTTTATCATGGAGGACTTGTTTCTCCTTGATACAGGGGATAAAAAATGCTCAAAAATGAAAGTGCTCAAAATCTCCCAAAAACAATGCCAAATCATAGTGCTCATCGTTCTGATTCAAACGCCACTTGAATTGCCTCAATATGACACCATATGTGAAATTTATTGCGTTATGAAGTTTTTTCCCAATAAAAAAAAAGTCAACTTGCAGGGTTGGCTAGGCTGCTGACTGGGCAGGACATATGGTGACATGGTGATTACATCAACAACTGACTATGTAGGTACAATGGAAAGGTGATTCAATCACGTGCTCACACGTGGAATGTCCATACATGGTGATGTGTTGGGTTTTAATTAGTCATTGAGTTTTGGTGTGAGCTAATTAGGAGGTTCCACGTGGCCTAATGGGAGGGCACCACGTGGCCCTTAGGTTCTATATAGAAACTCTTTGGGCCAACTGACCTGGCAAGGTTCGATCCCGAGACCTGTGATGAATTAACTACATTACCTACTATTAAACCACTCCATTGGTTCTTAACTATTGGGTCGATGGATCATATTTTAAATGGAGTTATTCAGTGGTTGGAGGAGGGAGCAGAGCATGTGGCCCCAACCCTTGGTTACATGGTATCCCACACGATCAAGAGCAAGGGTAGAGGGGGTAGGCTGTTAGCCCAACCCACAGTTTTATTAAATGCACATGACCGAGAAGGAGGGCTCACAGTCAGAGGGGCAGGTGGGTGGCCCCACCCCTGGCCATATTGTCCACCATATGACCAACCGTAGGGCTTAAAAATAGGCGTTTAAGGCCTCTTTGGCGCATTTAAACTGATGACAATTTTCACTTTTTTTGACGAGATTTTCACTCACCCCTCGTCAATTTGTTACTCGACAGTTTGCCAAAATGTGAGTTTCATTGCCTGGTTAGCAATTTTGGTCATTTTGCAGGACAAATAACAGAAATATGGGGAAAGAGACTTAACTTGGTCATTTGTCAGCCTTTTTGAGCCCAAGAAGAGCCTACACAGGGGTTTTTTGGTGTTCTGGACACAATGAAGCATTATTTTTGTGATTTGAGCTTTGTATGTTGATGTAATTTACATTTTGAGCATATAATAGAAAGGGACAACATTGGAAGCTGGGCTCGAAGATGTAGCCCATGAGGGGTGAACTTCATTATCAAATTGATATTTTGTGATGCTGCATCTTGTCTATTTTTATTTGGTTATTTATGAAAAACTTAACTAAAAACACTAAGTTTATGTGCTTTTGCAAATTGATCCATTACACACAATACATAAAATAACTTTCAAACTTTTTCAAGAAACGTTCAAGTTTTTAATTTCAGATCAGTTTGGTATCAAAGCATGGTTTTTTGAAGGTTTGACTATTTTTGCAAGTGTTTTGAATGTTAACAAGGTCGAAGTTGAAGAGAGGATAAAGAGTGCTTGAAGAACCAAATATTCAAATTGGTTCAAGGAGGTCACAAACTCCAAGAAATCCCCCAGTCACAACACATGAAGAGGGATAAGAATTGATGTCTGAGGATGAGAGAGCTTCTAGAAATATTTATATGATATGTTTGAGATGGTGAAAGTGTTGTATGAAGAGAGAATAACAAGGTATCAAGGAGAGAGTTCAACCCATTAAAACGGTAATGGTGGTGATGGAAGCAAACCTTTATTCCCTCCACCACATTGTCCTTTACCTCCATCTTCACCTCCTTCAACACCTGACAAGTCCTCCTAGATCTCCAAAAGGACATGCCAAGTCTCCTTTACTTAAGCTTGATGTCAAGTTTGAATTGCATATGTACAATGGGGAAATAAACGCTGAAAAGTCAGATAATTTGGTTCATCAAATTGAAGTCTATTGCAAGATTCAAAGAATTAAGGATGATTACCAACAATGAGCTTGCTTCTCGTCATTTGGAAAGTGAAACTCTCATCTGGTGGGAGGCCAAAACTCAAGAAGATTAGAAGAAAAATGGTAAATTATCTCTTCTTGGAATTATTTAGGTAGCTTCATTAAGAAGGCTATTTTATCCATTAGCTTACATGCAAGAAAAAAGTATGGATTGGAAACTTTTTAGGAAAGTTAAAGGTTAGAGTGTTAAAAGTTATACATGATAATTTAGAAGAAGAGATTAATCTTGGGTGTTGATTTGTCTTCACAAGACACTCTCCTTAAATATGTAGGTGGATTACATATTTATTTGAGGCATACATTGCTTACGTTTAATCCCACCAATCTAGATGAAATATGTGTTGAGGAAACTCATTTAGAAGCAAGAGGAAAGGATTTTCCTCAAGAGACTAGAAAGAAGCCATCCAAATCTGGAGACAAAGGAAAGGGGAATGTTAAAGGCAAAGGCAAAAAGAATGCTACAATCAAGAAAAAGGGAGAGAAACTTACCTGTAAACATTGTTCAAAAGAAGGCCATGATGAAGACCATTGTTGTAAACTACATCCAGAAATGAGACCAAAAAAGTTCAATAACAAGGGGAAACAAATGACAACTGCAACAACTCAACAAGATCTAGGATCTGATTCAGGCGATGAAACCAAAATCACAACCATGGGAATGAAAGGTAAATCTTCTATTGCAAGTAATAGATATTCTAGTAAGCATATTGAGTCTCAAAATGATAAAGAAAGAATTTAACTTTTCCATATCAGAGTCATTACAAAACATACAAAAGTTGATACATTGTTTGATAGTGGATCCCAAATCAACCTTATTTCTAAAGCTATTGTCAAGAAACTAAACTTAGAAACTACACCTCATCCTAAACCTTACCCTTTGGGTTGGGTATGTGAAAAATCCAAATTTCAAGTGACAAGAAAATGTAAAATCAAATTCGCCATCACTACAAACTTTATTGATGAGGCAGAGCTTGATGTTGTACCCATTGACATATGCAAAATTATTTTAGGGACTCGATACTTGTATGACCGGAAATCCATATTCTACCGTCATGAGAACAAATATTATATTTTTAAATATGGAGTTGAGTATATTGTTAGAGCACATAGCAAGAAGATGAACTTATCTCTTGTAAGTGTTGGTCAAATGAAAAGGCTTGTAAATTCTAGTAAGAATTTTGTGTTGTTGATGATCAAACCGAAAGATGTTGTTGAATCTGAAGCTTTCAAAGGATGTGATTCTAAACTCAAGCATGATTTGGTTGAAGTTGTTAACACTTCTGAAAAGATGTTTCAGGGATCTGAAGGGTTTCCTTCTAAAAGAGGAATCCAAAATTATATTCATTTGCAGCAGGATGGATCACTTCCAAATATTGACATGTACAAAATGTTAGCTTTGGAGAATGCAAAAATCAAAAAGAAAATTCAATAGTTGCTGATAAAGGGGTCATTAGGCCTAGCACATCTCCTTGTGGGTCTACTATTGTATTGGTTCCAAATAAGGATGGTACATGGCGCATGTGTCTGGATTTTATAGCTTTGAATAAAATCATGATAAAGAATCGATATCCTCTTCCTCGTATTGATGTTTTGATAGATTAGTTAAAGGATGCTATTTATTTCACTATGTTAGATTTGAGAAGCGGTTATCATCAGATAAGGATTGCTAAAGATGATATTTTGAAAACTACTTTCAAGACAAAAAAATGTTTGTTTGAATGGTTATTTATGTCGTTTGGGCTTCGCAATGCACTTACAACATTCATGAGATTTATGAATGATGTGTTGAGAACATTCCTTGATGATTTTGTCTTAGTCTACTTAAAGATATTTTGATTTTTAGTAAGACACATAAAGAGCATGTTAAGCATGTGAAACAAGTTTTAGATGTCTTGAAGAAAGATAAATTGTACTTGAAGACGTCTTAGTGTGCATTAGGGAAAACATCATTGGTTTATTTGGGCCATATTGTAGGAGGGGGTGAATTGAATATTGATCCATCAAAAGTCGAAGTCATTGTGAATTGGCCTAAACCCAACAATGTAACAAAAGTTAGGAGATTTTTTGGAGCAGCCCAATATTGGAGAAAATTTATAGCTAACTTCTCACCCATTGTGTTATCTATGATAACCCTTTGTTTTTATAAACTCTAGCCTTAAATCCATTTTCCCTCTGTTTATTTAAAAGTCCCAAACATAAAATTCACACTACCTGCGATGCAATAAACCAGAACCCACTCTCGGACGTGAAATGACATAAAACTCAATCTATAAGCTGTCGTGTCCACCATGGTTAAACCACACATGTCTCCCACTCCCAATTGCAATCCTGTTTTAATCCAACAACCGTTAATTCTTTTCGGCCCCTCCTTGCCATCCTATCTTTATCGGTGGGCAGGGTCGGGGAGGGGGGGTCCGAAAAGTGGTTTCCCTGCCACTATGTGTCCTCCCCTCATCATTTCGTACCCCCCTATCAATACCATAAACCACTTCGACCCCCCTCTGAAAGTGGTTTTCCCCGTTCTCACGTCACCCTCCACATCTACTTCACCTCCACTCCCCTACTGCCACGTAGCTCCTTCTTCCTATCACTTCCCACCAACGATTCTGACCCCACCTTCATGTTAGCTCCCAGCCTCCATCCACAATGCACCAACTCAGCCATGGACGTCCACTCCTGTCCCGATAGTATATTAATTCCCTCCAATCCCCAACTGCCATGTGGCCCATCCTGCATGAACAATTTTGAGAGAAGTGTCCCTCCTTATTTCCTTCATAAATGCAGACCACCATGGGATTTCCAGATTGATCAATGGCCCAGATCAACGAACACTTCCACTCTGTGAGACAACACAGGTGTTTTTTAGAAAATATCTAGCGGGATGGACATTAAAGAGACAACAAGAAAGCAAGGCAGAGACACAGTGGAATAGTAATGGCACCTTTAAAAACGTATCAAATAGAAAACAACGCAACAAAATTCAAAAGACGGATGCTCTGAATTTCCACAAATACAACTCCAATGCTACAACAATTTTATTTCCCTGAAAAATTGCAGCTGTTAGATAGGATATGTTCATACAATTTCTATTTGTATTCAAATTCTGTTGTAACAGAAATCCCGATGAAGTCTCAAAGTTTTATTAATTAGATAGGAACAGGTCTCTAGAACAATGGATTGAATCTGGCCCAGGTGGCAAGATATGTAAAGAGATCTTTCTCTATAAATAAGTAGATTTCCGACTCTGAGAAGGGTTGATTTGGAATGTGAGAAACTAGCCTTCTGTAATATTTTGTTCTTGTAATAGAAAATCTGCAGCACTCTGTTTTTGTACCTAAGATTCTTATTATGGATTTTATGAGTTTTTATTATGTTATTATTAGTTTTACATAGTATCTTGATTACTTGGAAATCTGTCATTCAACTCCAATTTCCTTCATTCAGTGTGTATCACTGTGGGTGTTCAGTGGTATCAGTTTTAAAGACATAGATGCCCCAACTTCCATTAAACACTGTTGTTGATCATTTTTTGTTTTAATTTAACTCCATATCGAATGGTGGTATTGATCACATTTTTCTTCACCTACAAAATCACAAAAAGAGATCAGAGTTAGTCATCTGAATTTTAAGTTTATCACAAGTCATTTTATAAACATTTTGAGAGAGCCCTCTTAGATTGGAAGGACTAAATTCCAGTCTAAAGTTGGTTTGAAATAGTTACATTTGGTTGAAGGTTGGTATAGCCCAACCTGTCCCAGCTGAGTGATAACACATTGCATCACCACTACATGCTTTGATAAGTGTGAAACAAATATTTCAGTGGGGAGGCAAGAAACATTAAGCCTTCGATACATTGAAAGAGAAAATCAGTTAAACACCTTCTCTAGCACATCTAGATCTTAAGAAACCATTTGAGATTCAAACCGATGCAAGTGATTATGCCATGGGAGCAGTTTTGATGAAGCATGGTAAGATTATTTGTTATCATTCTGAAACCTTTAAAATGCAGTAATTAGCTATCCAACTTATGATAAATATCCGTATGCTTTGGTATAAAACGTGAAGAAATGGAAGCACTATTTGATGGGTAAAGAAATGATTATTCATACTGACCTCAACCTTTTCAATATTTACAATCGTAAACCAAGCTACAACAAGCTCGACATTTCAGGTGGTTGGTATTTCTACAACAATTTAATTTGGTAATCATGTATAAGAAAGGTTTATACAACAAAGTTGCTGATATGTTATATTGTTAATGCATCTGTCATTATTAAGCATAACTCAATCATGCATGAAATTTATATTGAATAGTATGCTCAAGATGACAATTTTAAAGATGTTTATGCAACTTCGATTCAAGGAAATCACGTTGAAGAGTTGGATTATCATGTTATCATCTTGGAAAGTTATGTGTTCCACAAGGTGAAAGAGTGAATGTCATAAGGGAAGCCCACACTTCTCTTATTGTTGGTCACTTTGGTGTAGGAAAAATAGTTGCACAAATTTAGATGTATTTTTATTGGCCTCGCATGAATGAAAGTGTTTGAAGACATGTAAGAGGATGTTCCATGTGTGCTACTAGAAATACTATCAATAGGAAATTGGTTTTGTACACTTCACTTCCTATTCCTTCTCATCCTTGGGAAAGTATTTCTATGGATTTTGTAGGAGGACTATCAATTTCTAAGAAAGGTCATGATTATCTTTATGTTGTTGTGGATCGTTTTAGCGAAATGTGTGTGTTGATGCCATGTAAGAAACATATTACAACTGAAGAAACCACAAAGATGTTATTCCAAAATGTATGGGTTCACTTTGGGTTGCCCACTTCTATTATTTCTAATTGAGATTCTCGATTTGTCAGGAAGTTTTGGTCAAGTTTATGGGAATTCATGGACACTAGGTTGAAGAAGAGCACAAAATTTCAACCACAAAATGATGCCCATGAAGAAGTGGTAAACAAAATAGTAGTGCATCTCCTTCGTGGATATTGTGGTAAGCATCCTAAACTTTGGGATGAACATTTTCATTACATCCAACATGCCTACAATTGTGCCAAACACTCATCTACATAAGTATCTCCATTTGAAGCTTGTTTGGGTTATTTTTGAAAGTATCCTTTGGATAGCATATTTGGTGAAGATATTGTAGTAGATGGACATAGTGATGTGGACAAATCCAAGAATTTCATTGAACAAATTCAACTGGTGCATCAAAGAGTACAAGAGCAACTTGAGAAAAGAAAAGCAAAGTAAAAAGCAAGGCATGACAAGAATCAAGTTGATCATGATTTCCAAGTGGGAGATCAAGTTTGGTTGTACATTAGCAAGGAAATACTTCAAGGTGAAGGTAGAAATCTCAAACCAATGAGATATGGTCCTTTCAAAATTTTGGAGAAGATTGGTAACAACGATTTCCAATTAGATTTTCCACCTTAGGTGCAAATTTATTTCATTGTGAATGTGGGAAACTTGAGATTGTATGAGCCTCCAATGATTGATGATCATGAAGAGAATGTTCATATTCCATCTATTGAAGATTTTTCTCCTGAATACTTAGATGAGTTGCAGGAACATACAATTCTTGATAGGAGAATCAGGGCTTCATGCAGATGAAATGTGGAGCATCTTCGAGTGGGGCTAAAAGGTACCAATCCAAGTAAAGGTGGATTGATATCAAGAAAGTGAGGGAGTCTTACCCTCACTTACTTGCTGAGTAAAAACAGACTTTTGGTGGTCCAAAATATTCCAGTGTGGAGGAATGATCTAGGGGATCAAAAATATGCTCAAAATATCCTGAAACCAATGCCAAATCATAGTTCTCATAGTTTTGATTCCAAATCCGCTTGAATCACCTTAATTCGACACTGTATGTGAAATTTATTGCGTTATGAAGTTTTTCCCAAACAATAAAAAATTCAACTTGCATGGTTGACTGGGATGCTAACTGGGTAGGTCGTATGGTGATGTGGCATTGATGTCAACAACTAACTATGCAGGTACAGTGGACAGGTGGGCCAGTCACATGCTGATACATGGCATGGCCGTACAGGGCGATGTGTCAGGTTTTTATTGGTTGTTGAGTTTTTGTGATGCTAATTAGGATGCGCCACATGGCCCTCGAGTTCTGTATAAAAAATCGTTGGGCCGACTGACCCGGGAGGGTTTGACCCCAATACCTCTAGCGAATTAAAGACATGGCCTATCGTTACACTACTTCGTTGGTTCTTAATTGTTGGGTCAATGGATTATAACTGAAATGGAGTTATTTGGTAGTTGGGGGAGGGGGCAGAGCACGTGGCCTCATCTCCTGGTTACACGGTATCCCACATGACTAAGAACAAAGGAGGAGGGGGCAGGCGGTTAGCCCAACCCCCAGTTTTATTAAATGCACGTGATTGAAGGCGGAGGGCTCAAAGCTGGAGGGGCAAGCATGTAGCCCGCCCCTGGCCACAATTTCCACCATATGGCTGACCACATGGCTTCAAAATAGTCGCTTAAGGCCTCATTGACATGTTTAAACTGGCGAGAATTTGCACCTTTTTCGACGGGATTTTCATTGTTCCCGCACCAATTTGTCATTCGATGGTCTTCTAAAGGTGAGCTTCGTTGCCTGGTTAGAAATTTTGGTCATTTTGCAAGACAAATAACAAAGAAATGGAGAAAGAGGCCCAACTTGGTCATTTTTCAGCCTTTTTAAGCCCAAGAAGAACCTACACAAGGGTTCTTAGGTGTTTTTAACACAATGGAAACATTATTTTTGTGATTTGAGCATTGTATGTTGATATAATTTACATTTTGAGCATATAATAGAAAGGGCCAACATTGGAAGCTGGACCCGGAGATGTCGCCCAGGAGGGGTGAGCTCCGTCATCAAATTCCTGTTTGTGTGATGTTGTGTCTTGTCTATTTTCTCTGGTTATTTCTGTAAAACTTAACTAAAAACACTAAGTTTATGTGATTTTACAAATTGATCCATTGCCCACAAGACATAAACTATTTTGCAAACTTTTTCAAGAAACCTTCAAGTTTTAATTTCATATCACTCTTGGTAAAAATAAAACCACAAAATCAAAGAGGAAAAAAATATACCAGACCTGATAAACTAACCGGGCTGCAGGAACATCAAACAATTCAATCAACCAATCCAACAACAAATAATGAAGGCACGGTAACAAATCTTGATAACTATGATTCATGATATATATGTAATTTCCATAAATTTTAGTTTTGATCCAATGAATAAGTCATATAGACCGAGTATGTATCTCTATCTATGTTGTGTTTTGATTCCAAGAAGAGGTCCTATAGACCAAGTAGGTCTCAAGGAAAATAAGTACAACAAGAGAGACCTGCCTGATTTATAACACCTCTTTTGAGAATCAAAATTTATATTTGATCAAAATATATCTATACATATAGTACATGGAAGGACACTGGTATAAGTACCCAAGAAATAAGCTTGAAATTTTTGAGTATTGGAAGTCTGCAATAACAACTAAAATTTATACAACATGGCTAGTGACGGGATGTGACGTGTTCAGCTTTGAACATGTGGTGAAACAATTACACTTTGGTAGGCTTAATGAAAAATGCAATGTAGCAATTGATATTTAGATATTGGATATGGAGAATGTGAATATGAGGAAATATCTTTCTCTCTTAGGAGTCATCCCCTCTCTTGTGGCTATGTTGAGTTCACCTGTTCCTGATCATTGTCATACTTCCCTTCAAGCTCCCATTGAACTTGCAAGTTGAAATTACACGTAAGTTATCACAATTATAGAGAGAATGATAATGTTTCAAAGAATAGTTCCTTTTCCTTTTCTCGGTATTTCAAGGACATATACCTTTTTCTATTTTATGAAGAACATAATTTGTACAGAACATTGGGATGTCTTGGTAGAAGGTTGTATAAAAGTTGGAAAACATTAATTTCAAGGAAATAAAGATTCTTAATGATCTGCTTTGCACATATTTATCAAATGAATCAATAGATTTAATTTTTTCTTAGACCACTTTCATTTAATGGAGCTTAAGATACATTTCTTGTGTCATTTTACCATATAGGCAATGTTTGTGTTATGGAAGTTGCTTGATAATATTTCATTGTAGTTAATATGTTTCAACTGAAGAACTTTGTTCATAAAACAAAGTGAAAATATATGTAGCTAAAATACTTTCTAGAATGTTTTATTTTAGGAATAATGATGGCCTTGAAATAAGTAGCATGATTTGTAAAATTAGGAATATGTATATATAAATCCAAATGATGAATATTAGTCCTAAAACTATCTGTGTGCGACAGAAGAATTATAACATTAATGTTGTCCTATTCATACCTTGTTTTTAATTTTTAGGATGCATTATAACATGAACCCTTAAGCCTAGCTTATTGTTTTATTTGTGATGAACATGGGCATGACTGTTGATGTTGGAGTAGTAGATAAGATGAAAAATCTCGTGGATACATATGATTCAAAACTAGAGGAGAAGATTTCCATTCTCCTGCTAGCACTTTCAATTGTTGACAAGAACAAGTCCATAATAGGTTGGTATGTTGTGCTCCCTACATTGGTTTGCATGTTGGAATATGGAACTTATACAGGGAAAATGGGTTCTATATCAATTCTCTACAATTTATCTACTTTCTTGGATAATGTTGACAACATATTGGAAAAAGGAGTAGTCGAACCCCTCTTGAAGATGGGACTACAAATGAAGACAAGAGAGAGAGCTCTTGGGATCCTAGGGAACCTAGTAATGTGAAAATTAGGAAGGTGGGCAATGCAAAGTAGCGCAAACATGCTAAAATTCTTGATTGATATCTTGGGTTGGGAAAACAATCCCATATTCTAGGAACTAGCTGCCTATATACTGATGCTTTTAACACAATGAAGTTCGATTCAGAGGAAGGTCATGATGAAATAGGGAATAATCCCTTCTCTATCGAAGCTTGCATTTTTTGGCACTATGCTTTCCCAGAAGAGAGATATGAGAATATTTCAATGGCTTAGAGATGGAAAACAAGTTACAATGATGCCTATTTCCGACCCTGTTTGTAACACCCTCCTCCCACATTTACCTAAGCTAATCTTTCCACTGGGGTAAACATGTCATGAAGAGTTACAATGATATGATTCAAATCGCTAAGTGCAGTTAGGGAAGTATAACTGACTAACCGACAATTTACAGACGTCCCTTAGGTGCTATAGGACCCCTAAGAGATAATCCACCATTCCAGGTGCCCAACCCCTGAGTTAATCTGGCCTTTCAATGAATTAAACCCCTAGTTTCTACCATAACAAGGCATTCATGTGACTTGACCCCTGTAGTGACTCCCACAATTCCTGCAAGGGAGAAACTGCAGTCATTTTAAGCCAGTTCTGTGCAAGAGTCTGCGAGATTTAAGCCACTTTTTTAGGGCTAGTCTCCATACCACTGCCTGAAACTTGATGAGACTTTCCAAGGCAATAATGACACTAAGAAAAAGCCTCTAACACAAAAATTGACCAAGGAATTGACCTAACCAAGCCTAATCATGACAACAATTTCGTCAAACACATCATGAAAAGGTAATCTACAGGTCATAATAACAGATCTTAGCATAGGGGTTTCATACTTATCTGAAAATTGCTAAGAAGCATTGATGCCTTATCACGTTAGATTCATTATAATATATTAGGTCATATATCCATTTTTCATTCATCTACAAATCAAAACATGATGAGATCCATACATCATTACTGTCATAAAACATGTTCATAACTAGCATATAACCAACAAAAATAATAAGGATACAACAACCATAGAACCCACCTATAAACCAATAAATTTACACATGAAATGCCAAAAAGAAGGAACTCTTATTAATGAATGGAAAATCCAATTAGGTTTGGGACTTGCATGAACCACCAAACCATAGATTAGCTGAACCAAATATTTCTTTCAGTGAATCACCCCCATGCCATATTCCAAGCATGAATGTGGGAATCATAACCAAAAAGAACCAAATGAGCATGGATGCCACTAGATTTCTCCACCTACACTGTGAGGAACTTTACTGTCTCCTAGTCCCTAGGCTTTACTGCAATCCACACTCCGATTCAAGGAACACTAGGCCATAATTGAGAAACCAGTATCAAGGATTTACCATATGTCCCATCCCAGAATTCCTAGACCCAATTGAGACTCCACCCTCCAATATTTACCGTATATTCCCATCCCGAGTTTCCTAGGCCTGATGGAGAGAACCCACCTATAGGCTTTTCCATATATCCCTCCATTCATTGGTCAAGGATTATTAGGCCCACGGAGGCACACAATACCTTGCTTTACCTCAACCCTTAGTCCAGTTCAAGGTTTACTAGGCCAGTGGATTTACCTCAATCCACAGTTCGGTTCAGGGATCACTAGGCCATGTGTTCTTACTTTTATACATCTACCTCACTCAACTTTGAGTCCATTCGGAAATCCAGCTCCACCAAAACATGAGAACCCATCACCTTAAGGTTATCCACAAATGGCAAGGCAAGACAAAAGAACACTGTTACACCTAGAAAAATCCACTCCAATGACAACAAGAGAACCAAGAACACATATGCATAACCATGCATGCCAAAACTAGTAAGGAAATCACACATGAAAATTGATACCTGCAAATAACATCTTTGTAGCTTCTTGATCTTGCTCTTCCTTTCTTGATATTTTCCTTCTTTGCTCTCCTTGATCCAATGCTGAAGTGCTCCAAGAAAACTCTAAGTGTCCAAGAGTGTGTAAGAGAAAGAATAGATAGAGAGAGCTCCAAAACTAATATGACAAAAGGTTACCAATTGATCCTTGTTAGAGTCAGTATTTACATACTGCCATCAGTGATCAAAACTCCTCTTTTATATAATATTAGTGTCCCATGTTGAAATTTCTTTCATTCCACCTAGGTCATCATGTAAAAATTTACTCACTGATGGTAGCCCTAGTAAAAAACCTCACTCTCCCTCAAAAATTTATATTTTCTGTCCCACCTTCATGTGTCTTGCTGAGCATACATTGACTATAAAAGCTCATTTCATCATGTTTTGTGTCAGTCAATTCCACCTGGAGTTTAGTCATTCAAGGTCCCATTAGGTCACTAGGTTTCAAGGTCCAATAAAAGACCATTTCACTGCATAATGCCAGCAAAGTATGAGAGTGAAGCAAATAATATCCCTTTTTTAGTCAAACAAGGGTTTACAAGCATGTAACCATGGTTGCTAAAGTTCCAATTTTGATTTTAAGTAAGAATTTCGTTCCATTTTGTAATTTTATTTCAAAAAAGAGAGATGTAATAATTTTTATTTATTTATGTAATTTTATGTTTATCATATGTAATAAGTCACTATTTTTAGTTGTTTACTCAAACTCCATTGCCAATATCATCCAAACAAAAGTCAAAAACGAACATTGCCAAACCTTCAGTATCATCCACCTGCAAAGAAAAAGTTAGAAAGCAAATTATCAAAGAGGTTAAAAAAGGGGTCAAATGAAACATTAGAAAGTGGGTTTGAAAAGAAAAAGATCAAATTCACTCACCTATAAAGGACTTCTTGGCTTCAAACTTAGCTTCATTTGCCTCCTAGCACTCATTGAGCAAACCCCAAGAGAGCCTTTTCACAGTTCTAGGCGAAATCGGCAAAAACAGGGTAGGTGCACACGTTTCCTTTTGGCTTTGTGCGTTCTCTTGTAGTGCTGCACATTTACTTGGCACTGTGCGTTTCCTTAAGGTGTTGCATGTTCCCTTAAGGCACTGTGCGTTTGCCCGAGGCGCTGCGCACTCTGCATTGGCACTACACGTTTGTCCAACAACGCTCTAGTCACCTCCGTAGCTCCTCCAAAATGCTTTCAACCTCAATACAAGTAAATAGCAACTAAGGGATGTGATTTCCCCCCTCCTCAAGTCAATTCTGAAGTGTTTGAAAGGTTTCATTGAAAATTTGGTTTAATTGCTATATCCCAACCCTAGATCTTCCCCAAAAACTACCCTCCACTCTCATTCCCTTTTGCACACTTCCCTCCACCCTCCTTCCCTTTCCCTAAATCATTTTATCCCAGATACCCTCTAACCCTTTGTCCCAAAACCCTAAGTCCTAGGTGATACAACTACCTAGGCTCCCAAACCCCTATATTGCAAACAATTTCCCCATCCCCAAATTATCATATTACTACCCTGTATCCCTCTCCAATACATATATCCCTTCACCCATCATCTTCATATTTACCCTTCCACTTTTATTATTCGCTAAAAACTATATTCCCCCTACCTTACACCTCCCTAGGGTTTGATGCTAAACACCATGGCAGAGGAGGAATACAGACCACATAGCGAGGAAGAGGAAATATATAGAGAAGAAGAAAGAGAATAGAGGAGGCCACACAAAGGAGGCGAGATACACAGGTTTCAACCCATAGATCTTAGGGAACTGTTAGCATCCCCTATGACTGTGACATCCTTCAAATGGATATGTTGTTATGATTTTTGTGAGAAAGTGCAGGCAGTCCAACATCATCCTGAGTTGACTAGGCTCTTCATTTCTAAACTCCAAGACAACCAAGTCACTCTTGCAGGTATAACTTTCACTTTATCTACTGCCAATATATCAGCTACCACCAGGATTCAAGATGTTGGGGAAAAATGGTTTAGACAAGGTGATTTGGAGAGGCATTATTATGAGCCTTACATGAAACCAAGGTATCGAAATTCAAGAAGGGGCTATTTTCCTTTTTCACACCTCCTTGACAGATATGCCCCAATGCTGAAGGTTTATGAAATATTTTTCATGTGAAGGTAGATTCTCCACGGTTTATTCTTATCATATCCGACTCTTAATGCATTTCACTAGGGTAAAAATGCTCAATATACCCTACTATATTTTGCGAAGTGTTGAGAATATGGCCTACATTGCCCAAAAGAGGGAGTACAAAGATCAAATGAAGAGATTATTTCATCATTCCCTAATTAAAATCATTATCCTTTACCATCTCAAGGAACTCAACATTGCATGGAGTACCTTCATAGCTAATCCCATATTCACTCATGTATCTACTCAAAATATTCAAAGCATCCCTTCATCATCTCATCCATTCACCTCCATTCCTCCATCTCAGCCCATACAACATTCATCCTCATCTGATGAGTTAGCGTCATCATCACCTCCATCATCACCATTTCATGAGCCTATTCATTCACCTAGTAGAGATGAAGGCAGAGAGCAAGAGCACATTGAACATGGTGAGGTCAGCAAGCCTAAAAGGGCTGGTTTGGGTACTTTGGCACATACCTATCAGAGAGGGCATATGCAAGTGTTTGCCCCACATATTGTGGGAGGGGCCTTCCCTTCTTCATCAACAAAGGTTTTCACTTAGTTGACCTAAGTGAAAATGATGACCGTGAGATCACATGCATTGCCATCAAAGAAAATGAAGCACTCATAGGGGAAATCCAGGTCAATTTGCAGAGGGCAAAATATACCGTCACATACTATGAGCAGGAAAACAAGCAGTTAGAGACCAAACATGAGCTCATGGAGATTCAACTCATCAAGGAAAAGAGGGAGGTTGAAAAGGATAATATGGAGAATATAGTGACCAACTGGAGGAACAGGTGCCAAGAAAAAGGCCAAGGACTAGAGGCCTAAACAGAGCTTTGGAGCTAGAAAAACAAAAGGAGGCTAAACTAGCTAATGAGCTCACCATAAATGAGCAATTTGCTAAAATGATAAATGATAAATGGGAGAATTAGCTTGAGAGGGTGAACGCCCATCTTGAAAGCCTCTTAGGAAAGGCCAAAAGAGACACTAACCTTCAAATAAAGATGGCAAAGTATTATTGCCGAAGAAAGCAAATAGCAAGGGCAAAGCTCAAAGCTGCCAGGGCAAGAATTGAAGCCCTAACTCACCATGAGGAGAAGAAGAAGCTTGATATACTTGTAGAGGCTTCACTCCATGCCTAGCCACCTCAAACCTTAGCTTCTTGAACAATTTTGAAGACCCTTGGATCAATTTTTGTCATCTTGCTTTTCCTATCTTTTTAAGGCACTTTTTATATCAACAATTTGGTCAAACGTGCAACGCCTTAGGTCCTGCACACTTTTTGGAGGAATGGCCACCACCATTAGATTCAGAAGGACCAAGAAAAACAAGAAAAACATGTTTCTAGCCCTAGAAAGAAAAATTGGTGGGTGAAAAAGGAAAAAAACCAACTACTTTGCCTCATTTATGGACCAGGCGCTACGCGTTTGAGTAGTTTTGGGAGAAAGGAATTTTGGAGGGGAAAAGCCCATTTTGAAAACCAAGGGAAGTTTTGGAAACTAGACATGATAATATTTCCAATGAGCTATCCTGGGATAGATTTGGACATCAGGAAGGTAGATAAAAGTCAGCTTGAAGATGGCGCTACGCGTTTGACACTGGCTTTGCACGTTTGACAGTCAACCCAGATTTTCATTGTTTCTCTCCAATTTGATTTTTACCTATGCGAAATTAGTGTTTTACTGATTTAATTGATAAGGATGATGTAATTATTATTTTTTTACTATTACCTAAGGTAAATACATTAGGTAAATGGCCTCTATGAATTTTAATGAATCAGTTTTCTTAAGTAAGGGATGAGTCACTTTGACCGCCCTACACTCTAGATATCAGTTCAGTCTTTGTTGCAACTACTCCTCCTCTCATGGATTCGATCCCTGAGGCTAGTATGAGTTGGTTTGCAACTACTCCTCCTCTCAGTCATTCTACAGGTTGGACTCCATTGGATATTGTATTAGTGTTTTAGACTTTGGCATGAAATATATTGGATGAGTTGTAGCTATTTTGGTGGGATTCCTGTGGCATGGTATTTTGATATTGTTTCTTCTTCAAGTTCATATGTATGAATGTTTTGTACCTCTCATGATTCATTTCACTCTAAGTATGTTTCATTTTCAAGGTGTGATTAGCAGAATTCATCTTGTATGCTCTGTTTTTGGAAAATCATCATAGATTGTTTCATTTCTTCAGTTTAAAAATAATTCATGATCTCATGCTCTTTTTAGCATCTCAATAGTCTAAACCATCTCATCACTATACTACAAGGTGTTAAAGTAACTTGCCTACCTTGCCCCATCAGATGCCTGCAATTTTGATTCTCTTTTGCCCTGACCTAGTTCACTCTCTGACCTAATTCACTCATCTAGTGACTACCCCAAACAAATCAAAGAAAAAAACCCTGAGCTACTATGTCTAGCCTAAAACCCTAATCTATCTAGACCTCCTGGTTGTGATCCTTTGGAGAGAGCCCTCTCCGGCTTGGTAGGGCTAGCTACCAAGTCAAAAGGTTGGTCTGTGGTTACCTCAGCTAGACTCTTCCTCAGCCTTGGAGATCCAGAGGAGTGATAAGAATCCTCATAAGCCTTTTTATCAATGAGGCCTCTATTTTCTTTAAGTTTCCACTATTTTCCTTCATTTTCCTCCTCACATGCAACCTATGACCTTTCACCTTCCTTTTCTCCTAATTTCCATTATTTCCATAAATAAAATTCCAATTAATGCCTCTTGCCTTTTCAATGCCTTTCCCAATTTCCTTAGCCATAATAAACCAAAATGACACCCACAAGGATGTTTTTGCCCAATATTCAGCTTGGAATACGTGTCTCATGACCTTTGTTTTATATTTTTTTTTTTACATATATTTTTAACCGGGGATGTTATAGAACCCTCCCCCTTGGGGGAAACCATCCTTGGTGTTCAATGACACCTACAACAAATAAGACCACTGAAAAGAAAAACGTATTTCCCATGGAGCTTTATAACACATCTCGTTATAGTATTTACAATGACCACTGTTGAAAACATGACAAGTATATCGCTTACTGGAGCTTTATAACACATCTTATTACAATATTTACAATAATAACCACATATAATCATGCACATTTGCTTCAACCAACAAATAATCATACTATATATGGAGCTTTATAAATCCAGCTAAATACAATGTTTACAATAATATACGCATATGCTCAACCAACAAATAAAAGGATATGATGCCTGCATCAGAAACGAGGGAATCCAGAGGCTCACACCTCCACCCTCAAAGTAATACCAGGATTATCCTCCTTACCAGGAAGTCCAGAATCCACTATCAAAGTCAACGTTGCATCCATTGTCTAGCGCCACAATCCTGTACCACTTTTCCTTTTAGTGAACAGTTCCCGACTCATTTTTCCAGGGCACTCTCCCAATGTGCATATGATTCTATATGGAAATGCTAATGACCAAAACTAATCCATCCCTAAACTTCCCTTCTCTGCAAAACAATCCCTCAGGTAATCCGGCCATTCCCTTCCATGTAGTCACTCACCTTCCAAGTTCCCTGACATCCCCTGTCCCAGGAAATCCATCCCTTTGAAAGGCTCCCTCGCATCAGAAGGTTAACAACCAAGGCATATAAATGCCTCAAAACAATCATACCGGTCATAACATGCTCATGGAAATAAATGGACACTATTGGGCACCAATGTCCCATAATGGCCCTATTCCTGAAGTGCTTTACCAACATACTGCTACCTGTTCAAATTCCTTTTGCTGCTGCTAATCCTTGCAGTCAGTTTCAACCACCCAAACATGCATTTAATGCTTTCCTGTACCAAGCACATAATTTCCATTAGACTTGAAACAAATTGAAATAAATTCAAATCATACCTCATTGATGGCCTGTCAATAAGGTACACTTGCAATTCTGTTTACTTCCTGTCACAACAAGTCAACCTAGTTGTTTTATCAAATCATCATGTATAAACACGTCACATCTAGTTATCTCAAAACACAACCATCATATATCAAAATCATGAATTGCATGCAATCATCATAAACCATAGTCACAAATCACATGTAACAATCATAAGTTAGAATCATAAAGCACATGCATAATAAAACTGAAATAGAATACTAATACTTATCCTTTATCAGTCCTTTTCTTCAACCTTTATCCTTTGTCCTTTTCATACACACACCACATTGGTTGCCACACCCAACAAAAACCCAACACCTTTTTTTTTCTTCAATCATGTACACATACACAATGTACATCACAACACATACATCCACACACAATGTATGACACCACACAATGCATACACCTACACCTGATATACATTACGACACATATACCTACACCCAGGGTACAACACAACACAATACATACTCCTACATTCAATGTACAACACAATACAATACAATTACTACACTTAGTACAACACAACAAATACACATGTCGCAATACCACAACTACACAATGCACATACATAGTACCACATGCTCGTAACACAACATGTACGACATGCACACAATACCACATGTGCACCAATATCATATGTACAACATGTAGATAGTACCACCTGTACACAACACCGCCTGCACAATGTGTGCATAACATCACATGTATATGTCACCACCTATACAATGTGTACACAATACCACATGTACACAACACAACATGCACAACAAGTACCTGACACTACATGTACACAACGCCACATGCATGACACGTACATGTTGGAAATAATACTGAGAGGGGGGGTGAATCAGTATTATCAGGTCAATTATTTTTCATTTTACAATCAGATTTGTATACGCTACTGCAGTTAGTAAAAACTGCGTATGTACGCAACTGCAGTTAATGAAACTAGCGTATAACCAACAGACTTGTAATTTAAATTATTCTTTAGATGTTGATCATTTATCTGTACATCAAACCATATAAATAGTAACCAGGAACAGTGAATAGAACAGGCAGTCACACATAAGAACACAAGATATAAGGTGGAAACCCAATGTGGGTGAAAACCACCTGCTGCAACTCGTCTCTATCTTCTTTTAATTAGAAACTTCTTTTTACAATGTTTCTGTATTGGTGCAGTCTTATACCAATACACAGGCTACTACCTGCAGAAGGCTACAACCTTCTCTTGTTCTCTAGCTTCTCCTGGAAGGGAGCTACAACCCCCTTAACTCTTGTACTAGCTGAGGTACTAGTATGTAGGTGCTGACCTACAGAAGACTACAACCTTCTCTTTACTTCCAGGGACCACGTTTCATAAATTTTTAGACTGGATCCATTAATAACAATAGTCAAGCATCAAATATATCTGCATCTATCAATCTCCTTTGCTCCAATCAAAACTGAATCAAACAATTACTTCTCAATGCTGTAACCAAAATACATAAATAGTAACCAGAAACCAATCCTGAACCTAGACCACTGCAGCAATAAACAGAAGCAGCTAAAACATATTTCATGAGACGTACACTACTTCAATATGTATAAACATGTGTGCATACGCTTATGTATTAAGGCCAACCAGGGTATAAGCTGTTTTGACTTACTGAACCAGCGTGTATACGCACCTTTGATGTGCCAAACTTGCGTACAGATCTATAAAAGATAATTCACCCTTTCAAATATTCAGACATCAGTTATACCCAGATTATCAGATTTATAGATCAAGTCATGCACCAAATATAACAGATCAAAATCACACAAAGATACTACTATTCAAGCCTTAAGATCTTGACCCATCCATAAGACTTATCCTTCTTCTAGCGTTCAGGTTCCTCCTTGGTTCAGATCCAGCTATGCACCATAACCCAATTCTAGAAATTGCTCTTCATAAGATATTCAATGCTTGAGTGAATGCCTTTGCCATAAGATCTTCCCCTTTTATAGTCTTGGGCCTTACTCAATACCATGGTCCAAAACCATTTAGAACGAATACTAGGGACCCAATACCTGGGTTCAATACTTTAGACGCAATACCAAGGTTCAAAACCATAGGTCCAAATACCACGGACCCAAAACTTAGTTTTTCGACATGTACGTGCCTTTCCTTGCATGAAAGTGCGTGTGTACGATATACGCGCCTTTGTATATAGTGAAATTGCATGTATACACTACTTGGTATATAGCGAACCTACGTATATACGCGACTTGGTATATAGTGAACCTGCGTATATACTTTTCTTTCTTCATTCTTTGTAGTCTAATCATCAATTCTTTGTTACTGACCTGCTGCACTATGATCTGTCATCTGTGTGAGTTGCCATCAAGGACAACACTTGTATCATAATGCCAACAGTACACAACACCACTTGTATAACATGTACACAACACCATATGTACAATCATGCACACAACACCATATGTACATAGCACCACATGTACAACATGCATAAAACACCATATGTACATAGCACCACGTGTATAACATGCATACAACACCATATGTAAACAACACTTCATATGAAACATGCAAAAACACCATATGTACATAGCACTGCATATCCAACATGTACATAGCACCATGTGCACACAACACCGCATATCCAACATGCGCCCAATACAATATGTACACAACACCACATATCCAACATGCACTCAATACAATATGTACACAACACGGCATATCCAACATGTACATAGCATCATCTATACCCAACACTGAATAAACAACATGTACACAACACCATCTATACATAGCATTGCATTAAAAACATTTACACAATGCAATCTATACATAGCATTTCATAAACCACATGTACACAACACCATCTGTACATAGCATTGCGTGTATGCAACACCTTTTGTACATAGCACTGCATAAATGACATATACAAAATATCATATATACACAAAACCACATGTACACAACATCACAAGTACAACATGTATAACATATACACAAAAATAGTACTGCAGATCCATAGACCACCCACTGACTTTACCAAGCAACCTTGCTTCTAGGGTCCTTTCACTATTCATGCATGTTCCAACATGCCACCGATCACACTGCTTCCATTCTGCTAATGTATTCGTGAAAATTACCTATCCATAACATAAACATAGACATAGTTCAAACATATAATATCAATTCATATCCACATGATAATGATATTGTAAATATGTTAGGGCTACTCTTCCCAATTGATTCCTCATAAACCAGGAACCTCTTAATACCATTCACCTGCATAAGCAATCATTCCTCCATGAGAATGATTCCTGATGACCTTGTTAGAAACTGAATTACACACATACATATATATACATATAAAAATTGGCATGAAACAATCATGATCCTTGACCACCCAGTTAGACAACTACATACATACATACATACATACATACATACATACATATATATATATATAGATATATATACATGTGAACACTAGTACAAAACAATCCTAAGGACCCTGTCAATCAATGACATACATACATACATACATATATGCACATATAAGCATCAACATAAAGCAATGATGACCCTGTCAGATAACGACATACATACAAGCATATATACATACATAGAAATTATCACAATCATGATCACAACATAATTACCAGATATCATAAGGACAAGGTTAAGAGAACTCCCTTTATGTGTGTATAGTATGCACAACATTGAGAACAACAATTCCCAACATGGCCAAGGCATCTGATGCCACAAGTATATTCAATTTACCTTTCTCATGACCATCCTGCCACCATCCATTTACACCAATGGATGCAACTAATCCAATTCATTATCATGCTCTTGCCTTCAACTGTCCTTACTCATGCACCGAGCTTCGTCCGAGTTTTGTATCACCTGTTGGGTTTCATTCAACTCTCCCCAAGTTCCATTAACTTTCCTCCTTCCCAACCAATTCCTAAGACCCTCAAAACATAAAAGGCAAGAATAAAAGTAAATAATAAGAAAACCATGAAAACCAATAACAATATGACATTACAAACAAAGTGGTAAGGCCTTGCCCCATAGATAAACAAAGCCGCAAATCAAGCGCAACAAATAAAAAAAGACCAAAAGAACAAGACTGGGAACAAACACCATGACTCAATCCCCATGGTTTCCAGTTCTTCCAAGGGAAATCTCAACTCGAGCCTCCTTCAATATTTCATGGAAATCTCTTGCCATGCAATCCCCTGCATCATACTGCCATAAACACACAACTGTGAATGCATAAATAAATATAACAATATACTAGTTATCTTACCTTGTTGTTCCAAACACACTTGTAACTGAACACACATGTCAACCACATGTTCCAAAGATCAAGACAACATATCTATCAACTTGAAACCAACCTTTACCAAGTTTAACAACCATGTCATAGTCAATAATTAACTTGCATTCTTCAGTCATAATACATAATGCTACAACTACCACCTACTTATACTCAAGTACATATCAGCTTTCTCAACACATATTTGTTAGTACAACCATCTTAAAACAAGATAATTTCTTCAAGAAATCTTATAGACACATACTCATATCATGAAATCAATGAAACATTCAGACAATAAATAGATGACACAGTAGACACCAAACAATTAAACACCAAATAAATGACAGAATCAAACATTGAAACGTCAAATAGATAACACAAGAAAACTCATACCTTAATGTATCTTAGGGAAGGCTATCTTGTTTGCACAATCAATCTAGTTTAGCATGATATAACTTCACAACATATCAACTCAAACATAAATAAGGTTAGGATATCCATAATAGTAACTAGCTAACATGTTCACATCATAAACTCATAAACAATTGTCATTCATGCATAACAATCACATCTACATAGTTAGTCTAGATTAGTATGACACAATACCACAAATATGTCGACTCATACTTGAATGTAATAACCCTAACCATTTGCATAGGCTAAGCCAAATTAGCATGCTACATATAACATCAAGATCTTAATACAATAACCCTAATCATCAAGTTAACTAACATATAACAACAACAGTTTAACATATAACATACTCATCAACAACATATAACATAATCGTCAAGTTAACTAACATATAACATCAACAAAAATACATATAACAACAATTTACTATCCTACATGACTATCTAACACATGTGCATATGACCACACTTAACTAGCATCTACCATGCATGTAACCACAACAAAAATAAAATGACAAGTATACAAGTAACCCTAATTCAAATAAAAATCCATTAACTAACATACCTGCATGCCAAACATACAATACCTGTATGAAAATCGACTCTTACCCCAAAGACTAGTGCTGCAACCTTGCTCTAATAGTCCGCATCTCCTGCTCTATCTTAGCCAACACATTAACATCATAACATACCAACAACATCATGATGACCTAAAATGCCTACAACGACCTCATGGACAACAACTATAACCATGAAAATCCATGCATAACATGGTATAGACACTGACATGGATAAAAAATACATATATAACTCACATGCATTCATGATAAAGACATCCCAACAACAAAATCATAAAATTCCACATGGCGACACAATGGTAACAATGACCACCACCATGCATACACAATAAGCACATATTCCACAACATAAAGAATACATATGCAACTGACATGAATTAAACCCCCAACCGCTCCCATAACAAGGCATTCATATGAATGAAACCCTATAGTCTCTCCCACAATGCCTACAAGGGAGAGACTACAGTCCTTTTTAGCCAGTTCTATGCCAAAGATTGCGATATTTAAGCCACTTTTTTAGGGATAGTCTCCATACCACTGCCCATAAGTTGATGATACTTTCCAAGACAATAAATGACACTAAGAAAAATCCTCTAACACAAAAATTGACCAAGGACTTGACCTAAACAAGCCTAACCATGACGGACATTTCGTCGAACACATCATGAACAAGTAATCTACAGGTCATAAGAAGAGATATGAGCATAGGGGTCTCATACTTGTATGAGAATCGCTAAGAAGCATGGATTCCTTATCACATTAGCTGCATTATCATATATTAGGTTATATATTCATTTTTCGTTCATTTACAAATAAAAACATGATGAGAGCCATACATCATCACTGTCATAAAACATGTTCATAACCAACATATAACCAACATAAATAATAAGGATAGAAAAACCATAGAATCCACCTATAAACCAATACATTTACACATGAAATACCAAGAATAAGGAACTCTTATTAATGAATGCAAAAGCCAACCGGGTTTGGGACTTCCACAAACCACCCAACCATAGATTGGCTGAACCAAATCTTTCTTTTAGCGAATCACCCCTGTGCCATATTCCAAGCTTGAATGTGGGACTCATAACCAAAAATAAGAACCAAATGAGCATGGATGCCACTGTATTTCTCCACCTACACGGCGAGGAATTTTATTGTCTCTTAGTCCCTAGGATTTACCACAATCCATAATCTGATTCAAGGATCAATATGCCATAATCGAGACACCAGTCTCTGGGATTTACCGTATATCCCATCCAAGGATTCCTAGGCCCAATCGAGACTCCACCCTCCAAGATTTACCATATATCCCATCCTGAGGTTCTTAGGCCTAATGGAGAGCACCCACCTCTAGGCTTTACAATATATCCTTCCATTCATCGGTCAAGGATTCCTAGGCCCATCGAGGCACACAATACCTGGATTTATCACAACCCTCAATCTAGTTCAAGGGTTACTAGGCTAGTGACTTTACCACAATCCATAGTTCGGTTTAGGGATCACTAGGCCATGTGTTCTTCCTTTCAAAGATCCACCTCAATCAGCTTCGAATCCATCCGACAATCCAACTCCACCAAAACATGAGAACCTATCACCTCAAAGCTATCTGCAAAAGAAAGGGGAAGACTGAAGAACACTGTCACACTTGGAAAAACCCATGCCAATGACATCAAGAGAACCAAGAACACACATGCATAACCATGCATGCAAAAACTAGAAAGGAAATCACACATGCAAATTGATACCTGCAAATAATCCCATTGTAGCTGCTTGATCCTTCTCTTCCTTATTTGATCTTTGCCTTCTTTACTCTCCTTGATCCAATGATGAAGTGCTCCAATAAAACTCTAAGTGTTCAAGGGTGAGAGAGAGAGATCTCCAAAACTAAACTGACAAAAGGTTACCAACTGATCCTTAGAAGCCTTTTTATCAATGAGGCCTCTATTTTCTTCAATTTTCCACTATTTTACTTCATTTTCTTCCTCACACGCAACCTGTAATCTTTCACCTTCATTTGCTCCTAATTTCCATTATTTCCATAAAGAAAATTCCAATTAATGGCTCTTGCCTTTGCCATTTCCTTTTCCATTGCCTTTGCCAATTTCCTTAGCTATAATAAACCGAAATGACACCCACTAGGATGTTTTTTCCCAACATTCAGCTTGGAATACGTGTCCCATGACCTTGGTATTATATATTTTTTACATGGATTTTTAACCAGGGTTGTTACACTATTATTGGTAGAGCATGGGATCTAAGAAGAGAATTCAGTTCGCTAGAGAGAATATCTAAGATGGAGGAGAAAAATAGAGCCATAAAAAAAATGGTTAAGAAGAGATTGGAATGGAACATGGTGCATATTGTAAAATGAGCATATGTGTCCTCTACATGTGTTGATTATTCAAAAAGCTTGAAGTCTCTGATAAGAAACTATAGTTCAAAAAGCCTCCCCTACTAGTGAAACAATTTGTCTCTTCAAAATTTTTCCTTTTTTTATGTAAAAATGTTCTTCATAGCAGTAACATCTAGATGGTACACAGCTTGTCGTCTTAAATCAATTCTGCATTATCCATCAACCGGGTCCTAGGTTTCTAACTTCACAAGAACGATTTTTGAATAATATAAACTACTAGAGGTCATCCAATAACATGAATCCCTACTGTAAAAAGATGGGGTATTAAATGTGCAACTAGAAACCTAGGACCAAGTTTTCTACTAAGGAACAAGTCATCATCTATGTACAATTTACCCATATTGTTTTGACAACGATGATACATATATTTAGATGAATGTCATCTAATATAAATTCAATGATTATAAGATTACTAGAAGATGGATTGTTGAAGACTCTTTAAATATGATAGTGTAGTTTTCTATTTATTATATCTTCGTATTAAGAACAAAAAGATATAAGTTGATGAGGATATAAATTTAGATGAGTGTTCCATAATATTTATTCAGTGATTACATGATCACTAAAAGATGAATTGTGCTGAAAAGCCTTCCAATATCATATTGTAGTTTTCTGTTTGCCTTTTTATATTGATAAGAAGGAAAAATGCTGGAAAGTTACAACATTATGTTTATAATGTAGAAACCAATTTTATGTTTCTCTCTTTTATAGGAGTTTAACGAAGAGATTTTTATACTTGATCAAAATATATCTATATGTACAGTACATGGAAGGACACTGTTATAAATCCTAAAGAAAAAAGCTTGCAAACCTTGAGTTCTGGAAGCTTGCACGAACAACTAGAAATTTATATAAAATTAGAGTCTTTTTAAACAATAATGTCTTATGGGTAGACTTAGATTGCATATAAATACCTGTGATTGTTGGAATTATGACCCGATTCATGCTAAAAATGAATACCCACATGCAAAAATGGCTCCAGGCTGTGAAATTTAGTAGCAGAACGTGGTAAAATAAATGTAATGATTAGATTTGGCTGGGAGACCAAGCCTTTTGCGGACCAATGAAGTTTTGATAGACCCTACGTCTCAACAAAGGGTAGTGTAAGGCCCTCAAGTCCTGGGCAGGCGCGCGGTGGGCGAACATCCCTCCACACGACGGTTGGACGTGGGCACGACCCAGGCGGGCGCCCTTGCACGATGGGCGGGCGGCCCGACGAGTTGATGTGCGACGGGCACAACGAACCAAGGCGCAGGTGCGGTCACCCGGCAAGCCGACGAGCCGGCGGTTAGGCACGACGAACCGAGGTGCGGTCACCCAAGCTGGAGATTAGGCACGACAAATCGAGGTGCAGTCACCCGAGCTGCGGACGGGGCAGCGAGTTAGTATGCGGGTGCGACCACCCGACGAGCCGGTGCGGTGGGCGACCCGTGGGCGACCCGCGCACGATGGGCGGGCGACCCATGGGCGACCCGCGCCCGATGGGCGGACGGCCCGAGCGACAACAATGCGATGGACAACATGAGTGGACGCAGGCACGGTTCGACAAAGGCGGGCGCGATTCAACAAGGCGGACGTGGTTCATAATCGGCGGGCGCGTGGGCGCAAAGGAAGGGCGACCCGTGCACAGTGAGCGGGCGCCCCTTCACACGGCCCGGCAGCAATGCGATGGACGGCGAGTGACCCGGCAGCAAGGCGACGAACGGCGAGTGACCCAGCAGTAGCATGCGATGAACAGCGGACGACCGAAATAGCAATGCGACGAAGGGACGAGCTGGAATGCGACATTCAAGGGCGCATATGACACTTAAAAGAATTATACGATGGAGCTTGGCAACTTTATAATGGGCGTAGGAAGGCCTTGCACTTGGGCAAAGGCCAACCTACTAAACATAAAGTAGGGGCTCCTAAAACATGAATTATGGGGTCGGCCCAAGGGCTTGACACCCCTTCACCAAATGGTAGCCAGCGTATATATAGATGGCGCAGAGGCTTCATTTGGCCATCAAGCAATTCGCTCTACATCTCTTCTACGACTTGGAGCAAAGGTAAAAGAGTGCGCAGTTTTGGACTGCGCATAACTCATGCGCTGAGGTAAAAGGTGCGCAGTTTTACCAGAGTCTGACGTGGGTTGTACGAAGGTCGATTCTAAGGCAGTTTGGTGCAGAACTGAATTGGAGGAGTTCTGGTGGCTCGGGTGAGCACGCTCCTACCAAGAGAGGTTGGCATATGTGTAAAGGCTGTCTTGCCTCAATTGTAATATTTCTAAGTGTTGGCCTCGGATTTTGCCGGGCACACTTGTATGATGTATTATTGAAGGTTTTCATAATATATTGTTATCAGGCGGACTTGTTCGGGAGTTTCCCCTCCCTCTATAATTGTGTGCAATTGTTATGTTCTCGGTTTAATTGCATATTGATTAATGAACGTGTATGAAGATTAATTTTACTTGGTTGAGAAAGATAAATTAAGCATGTTAATGTGGAAAGGCGTAGTCCATGTGCATGAGTATTGTTAAAAAGAAAGTGTACGGTGGTGCCGCACCTCGTCGGACACGGTTGGAAGACTACCGTAGACCTGGGGGCGTGACAGGTGGTATCAGAGCAAGGTTGCTCGTGGAGACTTGAACAAGGTTCAGGTATTGAAGCATATCAGAGTAGGGTTGCTCGTGAAGACTTAGACAAAGGTTGTCTTGGTTGAAATTGAAAGTGAATCTACTCGATCTAGAGCAGGTGAAGCTGTTGAATGGTCGAAACTAGATCACAAAAGGGAAGGAAGTTGCTAGAAATGGCATCCAATTCTCAGGCTGGGTCTAGTCACACAATGAAGGACACAGTGAAAGATACTACTCTTGGGTTCATGGAAAAAGTGATTGAAAGAATGGAGACTTTGGAGACTTCTTGGAACCAGGATGTGGACTCACTTGCTAAGGAGCGAGAAGCCATCTTGAAGGTCAGGGAAGAACTTGAAGAACTCCGAACACAACATGATGAGCTCAAGACACAGTATGAGTACACTGATCTTATGTGTACACGACTTGAAGAAAGGGTCAAGGAGGTTGAAGAATCAAGGGATCAAGGTCTTGCAGAGATCGTGAACTTGAAGGGAACTCTTGACAAGGTAAATAAAGCTCTTGACGATGCCAAAGATGAGATTGCAGTATTGAAGAGGGCCGTGAGACACAACTCAGGTGGAGGAGTGCCTCATGTGAAGGTCAAAGAACCGGAATCATATGATGGTACAAGGAGTGCAGCAACGCTTGGCAACTTTCTATGGGATATGGAACAATACTTGGAACGATTGAGTCTACCTGATGGAGAGACACAAGTCAAGGTGGCTGCTCAATTCCTGACAAAAGATGCGAAGATGTGGTGGCGAAGGAGGGTAGATCAGATTATCAATGGTAATGCTGATGACATCACTTCGTGGAATGACATGAAAAAGGCTTTGCAGACTCATTTCAGTCCTCAGGACGAAACATGGGAAGCAAGGACGAAGATCAAGTTCATCAAACAAACCGGAAGCCTACAAGCATATCAACGAGAGTTTTCAAGTGCAGCTCTGGAACTTCCCGACATGGCGGAAAGGGACAAGGTGTTCAACTTCATTATTGGGTTGAAGCCTTGGGCACGCAATGAGGTGAAGAGGCAGAAGATCAGAACACTTGAGGAAGCATTTGCTGCGGTTGACAGGTTGGTGGATCACTATGATGAGACTTCTAATGAGAAAAAGAAGTCCGACAAGCCGAAAGAAAAGAAGAAGGATGATGCTTCGAAACCGGATGATAGTTCGAAAGCAAAGAAGCCTTTGAAGTGTTGGATATGTGCAGGACCACATGTGGTGAAGAATTGCCCCTCCAAACCGAAGGTGGCCGCTGCTGCACAATCTGATGATGAGCATGATGATAATGCTTCGGTAGGAATGATGCAGATACTTGGTGCCTCTGCTACTACGGAAGTAACTTCTAGGAGGGATCCAGAAAGAAACAGGTTGGAGTATGTTCAGATGAAGGTTGGAGGTGTCGATGTACTCACTATGGTGGATAGTGGTGCTTCACACAACTTCATGGGTGAAGATACTGCGAGAAGGATTGGGCTGAAATTTGTACCAGTGAAGGCACAAATGAAGACAGTGAATTCTCCTCCTATAAACATTCTTGGTATAGCTGAGAAGGTGGACACTACTCTTGGTGAATGGACCGGGAAGGTGGACTTCACTATAGTAAGGATTGATGACTATGAGGCCGTGTTGGGGATGGAGTTCATGAAACAATACGAGGCCATGGTCGTACCACATTTGAGGAAACTCTTCATTTATGATGGAAGGGAAGATGTACCCATTGGTGTTCCAACCATTGGTGTGACAAAGCCTGATCATAAATTAGGAGGAATGCAAATGGAGGATAAGGAGAAGGTAAACAAGCGGTTGTCCACTGTTGAGGCAAAGCTTGTGGAACAATCATTGGTCATTAGATCGCTTTCAGATAGCATCTTGGACTTATCAAGAAGGCTAGAGTTAGTGGAGGACGATGATGATGATGCTGATGAGGTGTATGTGAGGCTGAACATCCAGAAGGAAGATCGGGAGGCATATCTACAAAGGATGGAGGTTGAGGATCCTGACAGATGGATTGAGCTGATTAGTGAGAGAGAGCCTCCTGGCTCTTCTCCCTCCACATCTTCTTAGATGACATAGAAGATGGGGCTCATTGTTGGCTGCTCAAGGCAGTGAGCCCTTAGACATGTTTGAGCAGGTATGATGATCATGACATGCTGCAGAAAGATGGGGTTCCCATGGACCTGAGCATGGGATCGTGGAGATAAGTGTTGACACATGACTGAGATGTGTAGCACTTATGCATGGGCAGTTTGCACATGGAGATGACTTGATGGGGACGAGACCTTATATATGTTGCAACGATGTTTGCCTTATATGGAGGGGTCTACATCATGGTCGATATCAGTCTTGGTGGGGAGCTACTGGGATGATGTGTTGTCGAGGATGACAACGACTTCGGGTGGAGGAGGATGTAAGGCCCTCAAGTCCTGGGCAGGCGCGCGGTGGGCGAACATCCCTCCACACGACGGTTGGATGTGGGCACGACCCGGGCGGGCGGCCCGACGAGTTGATGTGCGATGGGCACAACGAACCAAGGCGCAGGTGCGGTCACCCGGCAAGCCGACGAGCCGGCGGTTAGGCACGACGAACCGAGGTGCGGTCACCCGAGCTGGAGATTAGGCACGACAAATCGAGGTGCGGTCACCCGAGCTACGGACGGGGGAGCGAGTTAGTATGCGGGTGCGACCACCCGACGAGCCGGTGCGGTGGGCGACCCGCGCACGATGGGCGGGCGACCCATGGGTGACCCGCGCCCGATGGGCAGACGGCTCGAGCAACAACAACGCGATGGACAACATGAGTGGACGCAGGCACGGTTCGACAAAGGCGGGCGCGATTCAACAAGGCGGACGTGGTTCATAACCGGCGGGCGCGTGGGCGCAAAGGAAGGGCGACCCGTGCACAGTGAGCGGGCGCCCCTTCACACGGCCCGGCAGCAATGCGATAGACGGCGAGCGACCCAGCAGCAAGGCGACGGACGGCGAGCGACCCGGCAGCAGCATGCGACGAACAGCGGACGACCGGAACAGCAATGCGACGAAGGGACGAGCTGGAATGCGACGTTCAAGGGCGCATATGACACTTAAGAGAATTATACGATGGAGCTTGGAAACTTTATAATGGGCGTAGGGAGGCCTTGCACTTGGGCAAAGGCCGACCTACTAAACATAAAGTAGGGGCTCCTAAAACATGAATTATGGGGTCGGCCCAAGGGCTTGACACCCCTTCACCAAATGGTAGCCAGCGTATATATAGATGGCGCAGAGGCTTCATTTGGCCATCAAGCAATTCGCTTTACATCTCTTCTACGACTTGGAGCAGAGGTAAAAGAGTGCGCAGTTTTGGACTGCGCATAACTCATGCGCTGAGGTAAAAGGTGCGCAGTTTTACCAGAGTCTGACGTGGGTTGTACGAAGGTCGATTCTAAGGCAGTTTGGTGCAGAACTGAATTGGAGGAGTTCTGGTGGCTCGGGTGAGCACGCTCCTACCAAGAGAGGTTGGCATATGTGTAAAGGCTGTCTTGCCTCAATTGTAATATTTCTAAGTGTTGGCCTCGGATTTTGCTGGGCACACTTGTATGATGTATTATTGAAGGTTTTCATAATATATTGTTATCGGGCGGACTTGTTCGGGAGTTGCCCCTCCCTCTATAATTGTGTGCAATTGTTATGTTCTCGGTTTAATTGCATATTGATTAATGAACGTGTATGAAGATTAATTTTACTTGGTTGAGAAAGATAAATTAAGTATGTTAATGTGGAAAGGCGTAGTCCATGTGCATGAGTATTGTTAAAAAGAAAGTGTACGGTGGTGCCGCACCTCACCGGACACGGTTGGAAGACTATCGTAGACCTGGGGGCGTGACAGGTAGGGTGTTTCATAGCAAATGAATAACTAGAAGGTAGGAAAATTCTTAGGAGGGAAAAATAATTCACTCATTATTGCCGTTGTTATGAATGTTGGCAATGTAACAACCTCCATTACACTCTATTTATTTCCACAACAAACTCCTTCATATTCTATACGTCAAGTTGTCAACAATTATAGAACGAATCACGAGAACAAGGCAAGTTGCAACACGAGCCTGAGGGTCCAGGATTCTAGCCTCTAGGGATAAAATATATCTAACAATTTATCTAGGGACCAACAACTCTTCATAGGGAATTTTATAATATTATTTAAATTTTTGAAAAATAAAGTAGAAATCAAAATTTACATTTTTTTTGGACACCTAATTTTAGCTTAGCACTTCTCTGATGTGCTAGAGGCCTCTTGATGGGTTACGATGTGTTCAATTTTGAACACTTCTTGGTATATGCCCTAATTCTCATACTCGAAAACTTAATATTTGAAGCATTATTAATTTAGTAATATAGTGGAATTAGTCTAAGTGAAAATTTGCATAAAACAAGTGCAGGCATATATAATATAAAGCCATCACAAGTTGTTTGACGACAATATTTGCTTTGCAAATTACTATGGGCATGGTGATATCACAATGCAAAATGCAACAAAGGAGTTTTTTTTTGAAATGTTTTTTAAATGCTAGGAGGTTGTTTGGTCAATCCTCATTGATTTTTTGAGAGCTCATTTTTGAAAAATCAATTAATTACATGCATACATATATTGTCAAAAGGGTTTATTTTTTGTGATTGGGAGGAATGATTTTTCTTAGAAACTATGATAATACTTGGGGGGTGAATCGATATATTTATTTTTATCAATGATTTAGCCAATCAAACACGTTCAACTAAAAAATAATGCACCAATCACATAGATCTTGAACACAAAATATTTATGTGGAAACACATACAAGAAAAAAAATACAAATCTACTTTTGATTTTAATGTAAATGCAAGCACCAATTTCAGTGTACTTCAAATTTTGTATGCATTAACCCCCTTTTTCTTTGCAAGCACCCACTTGCTAGAGGCACCAACCCCCTGATATTTATAGGCACCAACTTGAAGGAGACTCCAATCCCTTGATCTGCAATCATGAACATGCTTCAGCCACTCAGATCCCTCTTTCATACATTTTCAGATTCAAATCTATGGGTTTATAATTAAATTTCACAAAACAACATTATTTAACTCTAGATTTGTTTTCTTTATTTGATATTTCTCAATTATTTCCTCTACAATTCAAATATGTTTTTATACCATATGCAACAACTCCAAATATAAAATATTTTTCACTTTCAACCTTAGTTAAGTACACTTTAGAAATTTTTGTCTTAGATATGTAACTAGTATCACTGAACACTAGTTTCTTGTAGTAGAATTACTCTTTTCTACATCAAAACTATCCTTTCTCATTATTTTTGGAACATTTATGCCTTTACTTGTCCATAACACTTTCTCTAATCACTATGCATGAGCTACACATAAATCACATCATTTAGTTTCACTTATGTACTAGCTGTCATAATTGATTTTTCCTCATTGAAACCTCCCTTTAATTCAACCTTTTAACTGATTTTGGCACCTGAAGTGCCAAATTTTCATCCCTCAACCCTCGAGTTTTAAACACCTTGAACCATGGGAACGAGAGCTAGATTAGCTTAGAAGGTGCTTAGCCTAACTATTTGCATAAATTGGTCCTTTACATTACAATACAAAATCCCTGAAAAGTTTAGCATCCGACCTTTTCTAAATTTCACTTGGTAGCGGTCTCATAGGCAGAGTCCAAGATCGAATATCATCACATCTGGATGAATATGGGGACATGGTATTCGGTCTCCTCTTCCTTTCACAACTAGAATTCACTTCCTGATTCCTTGCAGCGTGAATGGCGCTAAGGCCAGTGTCTGGAAGATTCAATATTCATACATTTTTGAATCTCCCAGATGCATGTGTATTGATTGACCCTTAGATGCTGAAATATTTGAACCCTAGAAATTTTACCCATATGAAACTGCAATGAGACAACCTTTGGTTGAATTTGGGTTCCCTCTATCTTTAACATCTTAACTTGTTGCATGACTAGAGGCCCGGATACTCAAATTGTTGGAAAATCAGAAAAGCAGTAAATATTTTCTTGATCTTGATAATTAATTGTGATGTTTCTTATTATTACTATCCTTTATATATTCTTTGTTTAGTTCATTAAGAAATTACCAAAAGCAGCAATACATAAAACAATGGACACAAGATGTAGGCACATGCTAGGGAAACCCCCCCCTCAAGGGAAAAACACAGTCAAAGTAATTCTTCATTTCATTTGTATTCTTTGAGAATATTTACCCTAAACCAAGACAATACCTTCCCTCCATACCAAGTCAGCCTCCAGAAGATTGACCTCTTCCCAACAACTTCGACTATGTAGCAACTTGCAACAACTAGTAACTTCTGACAGTAGTCCAACTTGGAAGACCTCAATCTCCCAATCCAGAGCACAAAACAAAGAGAGACCACCACCAAAATTTCGAATTTCCTTGTCACCTTAAACTCAACCAAACTTGCATTCACTTCAGCTTCTTGACAACAAAATTTCCCAACAACAGGAGAACTTCACACTTCTGCTTATCAACAAGATATTTTCGCACTTCTGCCTAGTAGAGAGAATTTGAACTTGATGAGAAGTGATTCTATAAATGAATTTGATGTCCTTCCTTTTATAGTCTTCTTGTGGAGTCTAATAGGGTCTTAGGCCGACTTGATCTTCTCTTAGGCCAACATGGTGTGGAGGTTACATAATTCATATTTGACTCAATACTTAACCTTTTTACATGATTCAAAAGCCCAAGAAGGGTCTCTTTAAATGTACAATAATTCTATAGACTCAGAATAAATCCTAGAAGTCCTCAATGGGGACTTTGACCTAAGAAATGGTGACCCAAGCATGAAACCCGTGCTTTAATAAGTGACAACAATAATAATAAAAATTCTTTTCTTTATTCTTTTGATAAGTACTGTTTGGTCAATGTAGTGATGTCTAAATTGCAACTTTTAAATGTCAACCTGGGGCTCGTAAGTTGATGAAGTGAGGTGTACTATATGTACTTAGGCAACTGTTTTCTTAGTCTTTTGTCGTTTTTAGTTTTTTTTTTAAGTTTGTTTTCAAATGTATCTTTCCTACTGTGATGTGATGGAAATGAAATAAAGCAAGTGAAATGTGGGTGATTGTGGTGAGCCCTAATTGATTTCTCAAAACTTAAAAAGTATTCTACAAGAAAGCTTGAACAACAACTGCAATAAAATCAACTCTTAAAGGAAAATGAAGACATCAAATAAAAGACTAATGACATCGGCCCAGTATCTCTACTGCTGCAAGAAAATGAAAATGAAATCTATATTAAATCCAACTAATAAGTAAAAACAACTATCTCACACTATTTCAACCTTTCATCTCAATCCTCTCTATAAAAAGATCTCATGGAATGTTTAAGCAATGTGAAATTGAAGTGAAACTACATAAAAGAGACTAGTCACAAATACTTTAACTTTCTCTTAACTTCTTGCCTTTCAGTTGAATTTATCATGTAAGAAACAGTTATGAATAAGTCAAGTAATGTGAGTTCTAAAGCAAACTAAACCAAGCTGTGCTAAGTGATATTTTGGCTCTCAATAAAGATATTGGATTATGGAAAAGGAACCATCAATAGATGAACAACTTGATATCTAAGAGCAGAAAGTAAATATGCAAATTAAAGAAATGACAGTAAGGAAAATCAAAGCTGCAAAACAATTAAGGTCAGCAACATAGACAAGATGATCACGCATGCCACTAGCTATGAAAAGAAAAGAAAGAAAACTGTCCCGGGCACGCCTAAGAAACCTGCATAACACACTGATCAGTCATGAACATAAAAGTGCAGAAATGTAAATCAGCAGAAATCAAAGTTATGTACAGCTATTATACATGTTGAAAACGCAGCAATTTAAAAGACATCTGTACAACTATTATACATGAAATTAGAAAAAGAAAAGCAAGAAATTAAAGATTACTATACAGGACTTCAGCAAACAGGGGCCCTCTGCCTACTTCAGCCGATTCAATGAGCAAATATACGCTTAGATGTAAAACAGTCTTCTCATATATTAAACATCGAAATGTCAAGTATAGTGGGGAGTTCAAACAAAATGATTACAACAACGACTAACTATACAACGTTCAAGGACGCTTTATTTATAGGAAGAAAGCAAACTGATTTAACGAAATTTATGCTATTCGATCAGCTGTTCAAAAACACGTGAATCCTCTGCGTCCTCGGATCTAGGTAACGGTCATAGTGATCATTCAATCTGGAGAGTATGGCTGTTGGATTCGTGCTTCTAGATCGTCTCCGTGGCTGAGGATGATGCCACCTAGCTTCACGTGCCCAAAAACAGAGCAACGCAGAGCCGTGCCACCGCTGGACACTTCTGTTGACCGGTATTTGCCTCCTCGTTGACCGCGGGCTTTTATGGCTGTTCTGGGTGATCTGGAGGGACACGTACCATGTCCTTGACTACTGGAACTTGCCCATGTGGCTCATCTTCTCGGAGGACACCTGTAACATATCATTTAATAAAACAGCTGCGGAATCCAGTGTTGGCTGCAGAAACCTGGATCAGCTGCGGAAACCTGTGTTGGCTGCGGAAACGCAGCATTCTGAACCAAAATTCTAAACCAAACAACAGTCATTAGCAGAGTTATAAAACCATGTAAAAAGTCCTAAAATACAATGATTTAATCAACTTGGTGGATGAAATGAGTGGGAAAAGGAGGCTGAGAGGTGTATGGGAAGGTACAGGTTCAAGGCTCTACATACCCCCACTGTGAAGATGTTGCATGTCCTCATGCAACCAAAACTTAGTTCTTTTCCTCAATCCATGTGCTCTGATGCTTCTGCAAGAACATCCAGCCTTCTTTTCTTTCTCCTTGATGCCAAAATGGTCCTTGGTTTCTTGACTAGACATCTGAACTTCAAGTTAATCAGTGCCCTGCTCAGCTTCTTGCACTTTTTCTTCAGCTTCCTATTCTTCTTTTGCCACAGTCCTAAGTGAAGCATGGTATTGTCATGGACAATCTTGTCCACTTTACTTTGCTCTTTCAATGCTTCATTCTCTTGTTTAATATGCCTATTCAGGACTTCCAACTCAAATACTTCCTGTTTTAGAGAATGTACCTGTGCATCAAGTGGCAATATAGTGCTTGGTCCTGCAACTGATTGCTCCAAGGACTCTAAATAGTTATATGCTTCTTGCTGGGCGGAATCTACCTCAGGTGTTTTTCTTGGCCTGAACTCAAATTCCGGTGAAGGAGGACTGTTTTCCCTTTCTGGCCGAAAAGGACTTTCCTCACGTGGAGGAGTTGACTCAATGTGAGGCTGAGTTGGAGGTGTTCCCTCACCTAGATCAATGAAGTGTGATTGTTTTCCTTTGGTCACTTCCTTCTTTTCTTTGAGCCTACTGCTTCTTCTCACATATGGACTAGTGCTCTCTTTCTGGGCACTCTGTTTTTCTTTTTGTTTTCTCTTTTCAGTGGCAGCAGCATGAAGATATGCTAATCTATCGGCCAGAGTTTGAGACTCTTCTTCTACAGATGGTTCAGGGGATGGATATGTCTCTTGAACAGTTATTTTTCCTTTATCCTTCTTCTGCTTCTTATTTCTAGCTCCCTCCCCTTCTTTCTCCTGAACAGTTTCCTGAGTGTCTACTGTAGGAAGGTCCTGGGCTGTAACGTTTCTTTCTCTCCTCCTACTCCTTTTTGGGATTTTTGGAGAACTGCTGGCGGAGGCTTCAGTTACTTCTTGGAAGTGATTTCTGATTAAAAACTTTTCCCAGGTATCATTATTATTTTTCAATTGATCCTCAATGAGAATTCTGATGAGCCCATGATGGTAAAGGTGGGATTCAATATGGCCTACATGTTTCTGGACAGTGGAGCTCATTTTCTTCAGGCTTGCTAACAGGAAGTAAGGTAAGTTAAGGGTATGGCCTTCTATGAAATTCATCATAATCCTTGCATGATACATGTACATGGTGCCGAAACGGCCCTCGCATGTAATAAACTTCTGAACAAGCAATAATAGTGTAGACCATTCTTCTTTGATTACATGCACAGGAATACCTTTAGTAAATATAGAAGTGTCCATACCTGGATTTTTAAGCATGACTTTCCATCCCTGATCATCCAGACTTCTGTTTTTAAACCATCTGTCTCCCTCTTGTGGTAAACTGGTTGCTGCTGCTATGGTGGCCTCTGTTATTGTAAATTTCAAATCCCCTACCTCCACTACGTGTCCATTAAAGGACCGAGCGAAGGTTTTAGTGACTTCCTTATTATAACCTCTGAACTTTTGAATAAACTTCAGCCACTTCGCTTTCTTCAATGATTCCTTTGTCTGCGGATACCCCTCCAGGTATTTTGGGCCCTCAGGTTCCGCTCTGAGTAACTTTCCCATTCTCGGCTTTCAACCCCGGCTAAAAATTTTACTGTGTGTGGACGTTTGGGGGAAAAACGAGCTGATTACGGGATTCTGAAGGTAAGTGGAGTGGCCGTAACCGAAATGCAAAGCGTATTCAGTGACTGTTATCAGGGTTTAGAGCAAAGCTATGGAGGTTGCAGCGGAAATGGAGAGTAGGAAATAGTATGGGTACGAGGGAGTGAAGGATAAATAACAGAAATGAGTTCAATGCATGCGGGAGTGGAGTGATAATGGCAGAATAACGGCTGAGTCCTGTTGGGATTGGATGACTTACGCCACGTCTCAACGTTGGCTGCGGGAATTATGGTGGAGGAGAGACGTAGTACAGTAGGTCACTTCTTCCTCGTACGGCCAATAAATGAAAGCGCAGTCCCATTTCGAGTTTGAATTAAGAGTGATTATGGAACCGTTAGAAAGGGATGAGGTGGACGGATTATCATCGTGGAAGTGGAGTGATATGGATCTAGCCCTGTTTTAAACAATTCATTAGAAATCCATGAATACTTTGAACTCTCTTGAATGATTTTCCTTTTCTCATTAGGAAATAAGTGTGGAGGTAGCTTCCCTGTAACCAAATAGTTAGCAATATCTGCATACCAAGGAGTTTTAGTAGTTACTGCAAACAGATATTCATCTGGAAACTTATCCTCTATGGGAGAATCTTCGTTAGTATTTTGGATTCTAGACAAGAAATCAACTACTGTATTTTGTTTCCCTGGTCTATCTAAGACAATAATATTGAATTCTTGTAAAAGTAAAAGCCATCTTGTAACTCTGCCATTAGTAACAGGTTTGTTCATGAGATATCTAATTGTAGAATGATCAGTATGGACAAAAGTTTCATAGCCTGTTATATAGTGTCTAAACTTGTTAATTGCATGAACAACAGCTAAGAACTCTTTTTCAGTCACAGTATAATTTAACTCAGTGGGAGTCAAATTTTTACTGGTGTAATAAATGGCATAAGGAACTAAATCCTTTTGACCCAACACAGCTCCTAGAGCTGTATCTGAAGCATCTGTAGAAATATGGAAAGGAAGTTTCCAATTTGGCCCTCTCAAAATGGGTGCTTCAGATATTCTTGTTTTTAGAGTTTCAAATGCAGATTGACAGTCAGGATCCCACTTGAATTCACAGTCTTTTGTAAGTAATTTGAAGAGTGGAGATGCTATCTTGGTGAAGTTTTCAATAAATCTTCTATAATATCCAGTAAACCCAAGAAAACTTCTAACATCTTTTTGACAATTTGGAATAGGTAACTTGGAGATGACTTCAACTTTTGATCTATCAACTTTAATTCCATCTCCTGAAATATGATGTCCTAAAACAATCCCTTCAGTAAACATCATAAAACATTTTTCATGACTTAGTGAAAGATTTGTTTCTTTACATCTTATAAGGATTTTTTCCAAATTTTCTAATGCCTCTTCAAATGAATTACCATAAACTGTAAAATCATCCATATAGACCTCTACACAATCATGAATTAGATCAGAAAAGATTCCTAGTACTGCCCTTTGAAATGTTGCTGGTGCATTACATAATCCAAAAGGAAGTACTCGGTAAGCAAAAGTTCCCCATGGACAGGTAAATGTGATCTTGTCCTGGTCTTCAGGTGCTACCTGAATTTGATTGTAACCACTAAAACCATCCAAAAATGAGAAATACTTTTTGCCTGCTAAAGTATCTAATACTTGATCAATAAAGGGTAAAGGAAAGTGATCCTTCAAAGTTGCTTTGTTCAATTCACTGTAATCAATGCAAACCCTCCATTTACCATTCTTTTTAGGTACTATAACCAAAGGGGAAACCCACCGGCTATCTGAAATGGGGTAAATGAAGTTTACATTAAGTAACTTTTGGAGCTCTTCTTTCACTATCTTCCTAAGGTTTGGATTCATCCTTCTTTGAGGTTGTCTGATTGGTCTACTGTTTTCCTCAATGTAGATGTGATGAATGCAAGTCTTAGGATCAATACCTTTCATATCGGTATACTCCCATGCAAATGCAGTAGAATGTTTTTGCAAGATTTTGGTTAGCTCCCCTTGTTGTGATTTTTCCAAGTTTCTGTTGATATTCAATGTTTTTCCTGGAAAAATCTCAATGGCAGAACTACCAAACTCTTCCATAGAGAAAAGAGACATTTGTCTAGATGATAGACACTCAATGTTAGAATCCAACTGAAATTGTGTGGAGTCATATTCTGAAGATGGTTCAAAGTTTTCTAATGTGTTCAGAATTTGACTATCTTCACTAACCTCAGAAATGGTAAAGACAGGTTGTATAGTATCTTCATCATCAACCCACTCATTATCCCCTATTTCTGTAATTGCTTTTGCTGGAGGATACAGATTGAACTTCTTTGTCGAATTACCATTAGAAATATACATATCCCCAGACCTACAACTTATGAAAGCATCAGCTGTGGCTAGCCAAGGTCTTCCTAAAATAAGAGGATGTCCTCCTAGGTTACTCTTGGGAGTTAAAATCATGAAATCCACTGGATATTCCCAAGAATCTAAGGAGACTGGAATGTCTTCTAATACACCATCTGGTTTAATAATTGATCGATCTGCAAGTTGCAATAAAGTAGGTGTAAAAAGAAGATTAGGAAGTTTTAGCTGTTCCATAGTTTGTCTACTCATAATGTTAATAGCAGCCCCTAAATCAATCAAAGTATTTGGTATTTCTACCCCATTGATATGTGTTTTGACAATTGGACTACCGGGATCTACATATTTCTGCATAGTAATTTTTCCCATCATGATATCTGCAATTTTTCCTACCAGGTGGATCCTTCTGGTATCTCTTGGTTTCCTTCCTGGTCTTTTAAGGCTCAACTCCTTTATTGTTTTTGCTAGAATAGGAATTTCCTTAATGGCTTGTAACAAGGGAATCTTGATACAGACATTCTTCAATTCATCTAGAAAATTATACTCAGGCAACCAAATTTGTTTTTCCACTCCTTTGTCAATTTGTAATCTTTCAGGAAAAGGAGGTGTGGATAAAGATGCAGGTTGCTCAACTATGGGAGTTGTGGGGGTTAATTCTTTTTCTTTTTCTTTTTGAGTGTTTGGGTTTTGAAGAGATAATTCATAACCCTTATTGGCTTCAAGAGATTCTTCCTCAAAAATGCTTTGCTTTTGAGCATTTATAGAAGGCTTATCTAAGACTCTACCTGATCTGAGTTGTACTTCATTGAGAGGAACAATCATATAGGTAGGAAATTGTTGACCTTCCAACATGTAAGCATTTTGAGGGTTTTTATTATTGGGGTTTGGCAATGGCTGAGAAGGAAGTTGATTTGACTTCTGTTGGAATGGAAGCAAGAGTTGAGAGTTTGGATTCTGTTGAGAAGGTTGTTGTTGTTGTGGAAATGGCAATGATAGTTGTGGATTTTGACTTGGAAGTTGTGGAGCTTGTTGATTTTGAAAAGATGGAGGATACTGGTAAAATTGAGCAAATCTCCCATAAGGATTTTGCATACCTTGTACCCATGCTTGAAAAGGATTTTGAGGTTGGGACCAAGGTTGTTGCCAAGGATTCCAATTTGGTGGGGGTTGAAAATTCATAGAGTTGTTAAACCCTTGATTTTGTTGCCCCTGCCAAGGTCTCCTTGCGACAAAACAGAGAGATTCGAGTGTATTTGGATCTTCTTGAAAGACAGCTTTGAGCCCAGGGATTGAAGGACAATCCTTGGTCTCATGATTCTCTGAACAAATTACACATGTCTCTACGACTTTTGCATCCAAGGGACATTCCCTTAGAGCATGTTTCTTCCTACACTTTGGGCAAAAGATGGCCAAAGCCTCAGCTTCTGCTTTCTGCTTATTGTGAATCTTAAGAGTGTCTAGTTGCTCGCTAAGACTCCCTAAGATGTCAGTTTTAAATTCATCAAGCATATTGCCAATCTCAACCCTACTTACTGATCCAGTTGCAGATTTATTTTCTCTGATGAGAGAAGGATCTCTAGGCCCTTTTTGAGTTTTAGATTTCCCCCTTGAGAGATGGACACATAGTTCTGCTATATCATTGAGTGAAAGTTGAGATATATCTCCCTTCCCCATCATGTTCAAAATATCTATCCATTCATCTCTAATGGCTTTCAATAGAAGGGCTTTTAAGGTCTCCTCATCTAAGTTGTTCATTTTTGCTCTTTTCAAGTTGTATTGAAATCTTTCAAGCAGATCCTCCAAATTTTCATCTTCTTTTTGCATCATTTTGAATACCTCATCCTTGTGATTGGTGGGCATACAATAGTCCAGGTACCTATCCAAAAATGTTTGTTTCATATCATTCCATTTCCTAATGGATTGAGTGAGTAATCCCATGAACCACTTCAAGGCTGCTCCTTTCAATGTTGAAGGGAACAGTTTGAGTTTTTGAGAGTCTTCGAGATAATCATAAGTTCGACAAACGACTTCAAACTCAAATAGAAATGTTTCAGGGTCCTCATTCCTCATCCCATGGAAGTTTGGGAGGACAGATGGTGAGTTGTTTTTCATGGTGGCTCGGGAGTCCTCATCGACTATAGGAAATCCGAATGAGTTATCTCCATCCCTATTTCCCCCAATGTTACCTCGACCTCCTCCATTGTTTCCTCCTCCTCCTCCTCCTCTACCTCTACCTCTACCAAATCCAGGTGCTCCTTCCTCTGTCATGGTAGTCTCCCCGGAGACTTCAGAGTTTTTCGGTTCCTCTACTAAGGGTGAACGAGAAGGAATTTCTCCCTCTTCTTCAGATGATTCTACTTCTTCAATTACAATTTGTCCTCCTATGGAAGGAAGAAAAGGGTCCTTTTCTGATTCAGATTCGATGGATGGTGTGGGAGAGTCAACTATTGCCTCTTGAATTCCAGGAATCCTAGGGCTAGGAGTGTAAGTTGGAGATGATGGAGGTGTCTCTTGTCTATTCCTTGAAGTAGATGGACTTGTAAAAATCGAACTCTTGTCTCTAGCTAAAAACCTTCCCCTAGAATCTCCTGCTCTATGCATGTCATTTTTTATTTTCCTTCAAGTCGGGATAATAATTCTCTTTCTGATCTTTCAGGTCACTCTAGGTGCAAGAAGAGAGCATACTCAAGAAACTATTAAACCAATAACTTTCTCTTTTCTGATCCTCCAGATCACTCTAGGTGCAAGAGGAGAGCATACTTTGAGAGGTTATTAATTTTCCTTCCTTGAAATTTTCTTGTTTTTTTTTTTTAAGAATTGGCTACCTAATTTCACTTCCCCGGCAACGGCGCCAAAATGTTTGGTCAATTTAGTGATGTCTAAATTGCAACTTTTAAATGTCAACCCGGGGCTCGTAAGCTGATGAAGTGAGGTGTACTATATGTACTTAGGCAACTGTTTTCTTAGTCTTTTGTCGTTTTTAGTTTTTTTTTTTAAGTTTGTTTTCAAATGTATCTTTCCTACTGTGATGTGATGGAAATGAAATAAAGCAAGTGAAATGTGGGTGATTGTGGTGAGCCCTAATTGATTTCTCAAAACTTAAAAAGTATTCTACAAGAAAGCTTGAACAACAACTGCAATAAAATCAACTCTTAAAGGAAAATGAAGACATCAAATAAAAGACTAATGACATCGGCCCAGTATCTCTGCTGCTGCAAGAAAATGAAAATGAAATCTATATTAAATCCAACTAATAAGTAAAAACAACTATCTCACACTATTTCAACCTTTCATCTCAATCCTCTCTATAAAAAGATCTCATGGAATGTTTAAGCAATGTGAAATTGAAGTGAAACTACATAAAAGAGACTAGTCACAAATACTTTAACTTCCTCTTAACTTCTTGCCTTTCAGCTGAATTTATCATGTAAGAAACAGTTATGAATAAGTCAAGTAATGTGAGTTCTAAAGCAAACTAAACCAAGCTGTGCTAAGTGATATTTTGGCTCTCAATAAAGATATTGGATTATGGAAAAGGAACCATCAATAGATGAACAACTTGATATCTAAGAGCAGAAAGTAAATATGCAAATTAAAGAAATGACAGTAAGGAAAATCAAAGCTGCAAAACAATTAAGGTCAGCAACATAGACAAGATGATCACGCATGCCACTAGCTATGAAAAGAAAAGAAAGAAAACTATCCCGGGCACGCCTAAGAAACCTGCATAACACACTGATCAGTCATGAACATAAAAGTGCAGAAATGTAAATCAGCAGAAATCAAAGTTTATGTACAGCTATTATACATGTTGAAAACGCAGCAATTTAAAAGACATCTGTACAGCTATTATACATGAAATCAGAAAAAGAAATGCAAGAAATTAAAGATTACTATACAGGACTTCAGCAAACAGGGGCCCTCTGCCTACTTCAGCCGATTCAATGAGCAAATATACGCTTAGATGTAAAACAGTCTTCTCATGTATTAAACATCAAAATGTCAAGTACAGTGGGGAGTTCAAACAAAATGATTACAACAACGACTAACTATACAGCGTTCAAGGACGCTTTATTTATAGGAAGAAAGCAAACTGATTTAACGAAATTTATGCTATTCGATCAGCTGTTCAAAAACACGTGAATCCTCTGCGTCCTCGGATCTAGGTAACGGTCATAGTGATCATTCAATCTGGAGAGTATGGCTGTTGGATTCGTGCTTCTAGATCATCTCCGTGGTTGAGGATGATGCCACCTAGCTTCACGTGCCCAAAAACAGAGCAACGCAGAGCCGTGCCACCACTGGACACTTCTGTTGACCGGTATTTGCCTCCTCGTTGACCGTGGGATTTTATGGCTGTTCTGGGTGATTTGGAGGGACACGTACCATGTCCTTGACTACTGGAACTTTCCCATGTGGCTCATCTTCTCGGAGGACACCTGTAACATATCATTTAATAAAACAGCTGTGGAATCCAGTGTTGGCTGCAGAAACCTGGATCAACTGTGGAAACCTGTGTTGGCTGCGGAAACGCAGTATTCTGAACCAAAATTCTAAACCAAACAACAGTCATTAGCAGAGTTATAAAACCATGTAAAAAGTCCTAAAATACAATGATTTAATCAACTTGGTGGATGAAATGAGTGGGAAAAGGAGGTTGAGAGGTGTATGGGAAGGTACAGGTTCAAGGCTCTACAAGTACATTACATGATGACTCAAGTACATTATTGAAGACCGAAAATAGTTACTTTTTCTAAAACTCCCTCTTAACTAGGGAGGTATTCATAATGTACATATACATTGGAAGATCTCAAACTATATGAACCATGAATAACTTTAGGCACCACAATGCCATGGACTAGATTCTTGGCTAGGGCAATCTATCCAAACAATCACTCAATGGTTTAGGAACCACAATGCCAAGGACTAGATTACTGACCAAGGCAATCTATCCAGGTGGTACTAAGATGGAATCAAGCTTTTAGCCCCTTTAGGTATCATCAGGCTTACTTGCTAACCATCAACCCAAAAAAATCCAGGTGTGTATCCAAAACATAGCTCAATGATCACCACCACCTTTTCAACTTCTAGACATCAACACAATGCGGCCATATGTCATCCGAGGCAATTCTTCACTCACAAAGCTGCAACACCCCTTGATCCAACATATCAAGAATAACCAATCTCTCCCAATAAAACTGATTGGTAACCGACATTTTATCAAATTCTTCCAGAGATTCACCTATACAAACCCAACCCCAATCAATAATATACTTTCACATGTACATAATCAAATACAAACCTCTGGGGTCTTTCAGGGAACAAATGTTGCTTCTCAACTTTCCATAGTAGGACTATCAACCAAATCTTTGATAGAAGATTCCTCAATCATTTATTCTTCCTACTTTATATGAAACAACATAATCAAATCTTGATTTCCTTCTATTAACAACACCTCAAAATGCATTCTCCAATTTCATTCTCCTACTTATGGTCCTCACTAAAAGCTACATATGTTTGTCCTGGTCTAGTGCATAACACATCAAGTAGATAATCATATCTGTCACTCCCTCTTAAACATAGAGGATCTAATCATTCCTATATAAGGAATATTCTCAACCATCCTCTTATCCTAGGGATATTCCTTTCATTTGTGCTCCCTCTTAACCTATGGAGTTTTATTTCTTCTTTTCATTATCAAAGAATCTTTCGTGGCTTCCAACCATTTCATCAGAGTTTATTATCATCCTCATCATGCTTGTCACATCGAGCATCTTCACTAAGTTGAAGATTATGTACAAGCACAACTTAGATAGGAAGTACAACCAGATATATAGAAGCATGATGTTAGTCATACCAAAATCACGGAAGCATTTCAACTTTATACATATCAGATACCCAAAATCAATTACAAACAAGAGAAATATACTCTTCAACATCTTGCTAGGGAATTTTTTATACACCCTAGACTACTTCATAACAAAATTCATTCCATCTAGGGTTTCAATGTGTCTTCCAAAGGTATGACATACCTTACTATAACACATAGCAAAACATAGAAACAATTTACCCAAATATAGATCTAACAACCTTCCAAAATACATATGTTAGACTTCTCACTAGGGATTCATATAAATCCTAGATTTCATACAAACAAATTAATCAAATTCAATCATAGCTTAGTCATTAACCTGACCAACTTCCACTAGGGTTAGTTCCAACCCCTAGATTTTCTATCAACCATCAATCAGTCACTAACATAACCAACCACCAATAGGGTTATGTGAAAACCCTAGATTTCCACTCAATCATCAATATCAACCAAAATTAACATTTTAACAAATCTCTCATATATCTCAAGTTATCATTCATCAGAGATTTCTACTTCAACTAAGGTTCAACTTCAAAACCCTAGAATTCAAAAATTCACCAAACTTGATACAAATCACAAATTATCATATTCCAGAGATTTTATTTTGACTAAGGTTTAATTCCAAAACCTTAGAATTCCATTTTCATAATCTCAACAATCATTACATACATAGATCTCATTTTTTAAAATTTCACATTAGACAATGTTATTACTAGGATTTAACTGCAAAACCCTAGAATTTCATTTTCAACAATCATGTAATAGATTTCAGATTGTTATATCACACATACTAGACAATTTTAACTTCACTAGGGTTTAGCTATAACACCCTAGATTTCCAGATATCATCATCCTAGAATCTCAGACAAGGACTTCCATTAAATCATAAGACTCATGACCATCAATGACTAGGTCAACACACATAACTAGGAATTTATAACCATACATAAGCATATCATATGTTGAATAACATAAATACATTTGACCTAGACCAACCTAGGAATTTAACCAAAAGGACATATCTATATATGCCTATATTTCATCATCATGCAAATATATTTCATATCATGTGTTAATGAAGCCCAACTTCACAACAACATCAAATAAGAGTTAGACACACAATCATTTTGATCAGACAAACACACACATACTAAAGAAAACATTTCTAACACAACGTAAGGGTGTTTCTCACACATTTGACCAAACCCTAATGAGTTAGGGTTCCAATGTAGAACACAACAAACCCTATATTACCAAAATTTCAAAGGTTCCGAGATTTTAGACCTTATCACTCAACCTTAAAAAGTTAGGATTTTCCAATTATTCCAAAATCCCAAACATGACATCATCAATAAAAAATTCAACTAACATTTCATAATATCCCTAATCAGATTTTAGGATTTCAAACATTCACAATAGCATACCCTTCGGTTAGGGTTTTCCAGAACCTGTCTAGGGTTCTACATAGTCAATTAAGAATATGAGTGGGGTGGGTAGATTTATCAAGAGATGAATCACCCAAACAAGAATCCCTAAGATTCAATACAGCTAGTCATAACAGAGTTGGTAATGGAACATCAAATGAATAATTTTTTCAATCCAAGTATTCAAAGCATACCATTGTTTCTTGACTAACCTTGTCTTGAGAGATCCTCCTTCTTGTAGATGTTTTTCCCTAACCAAGACAACATAGGGATAAATATGATTAGTATTTAATATAATCAACACTAGATGAGTACATTAACCCAAAACTGAAAAGACATGAGATACTTATCTTTGAGTTTTCTTTGGATCCCCCTCCAAAGCTTGAGGGAAACCTACAAACTTAAAGCAATACAAGAATATATTTTCCAAAGATATGTTAAAAACATACAAATTATAAAACATATAAAATAAGTTATGCAAAGAAAATGACTTAATAGTGGAAGTCCCTAATGTTGAATTCTTTGGGCTTGAATTTATTTGAGTCTCCTTCTTCAGCAAATTTGGGTTGATCTCTTCCTCTCCTCTTATTCTTTGGATTCTCGAGACAATCACATTTTTAGTGACCCTTCTTATGACATAGATAACACTCTATCTTGGACATGTCAACTTTATTCCTTGGCACCTTCGATCTCTTTCCTTTATGATGAGAAACATAAGCATTTGATACTCCTTTAGGATTCGCAATCACTGAGATCCTGAATTCCTCTTGACTACAGGCGGTCCATAATTCTTCAAATGTGGGAGAAACCTTCCAACTGTTGAGACCTGCAACAAATGCACCCCAAGAGGGTGTAAATCCTCATAGGGAAGTGATCACTAGTTCTTTTTCTGGAACAATCTCATCGATGGCCAAGGGATCATCTTTGAGTCTAGCTATATTCAAAAATAAGTTCGCCACATTATCTTCTTTAGTCATTTTCATAGTCCTCAACTCATTCTTCAAAATTGCTACTTGATCAATGTTCTTAATAGTGAAAAACTTTGACAAGGCTTCAAACATATCCTGAGCATGATTGATGTTAGATATGATTGGGACAATAGTTTGTTTATGTCCCTTATACCATTGGAGTCATAGCCACCAATTCTAAATAATTGAATTTCACTTTGTCGACATCACTAGCTTCTTCTGTAGGCTTGTTTACATTTCCTCTTACTAAATCCAGTACCTTGTTCTTCTTGAGGATTAGGTCAATCCTCTTCTTCCAGGATTTGAAGTTGGATTCTCCTTCAAGCGTTTTCTCACCCTTGATTGAGTTAGACATCTTCCTTGAATATAATAGACTCCTTCCCTGAGATAGTGCTTATGAATGGATCTGCGTTTTTCTTATTTCTTCACCAAAGCTCTGAAACCATGTTGGAAATTTAGAAAGGCAATAAATATTTACTTGATCTTGATAATTACTTGTGATGTTTCTTATTATTACGATCCTTTATATCTTCTTTCTCTAGTTCATCAAGAAATTACCAAAAGTAGCAGTACATAAAACAATGGACACAAGATATAGGCACATGCCAGGGAAAAACCCCCTTGAGGGGAAAACCCAGTCAAAGTAATTATTCCTTTAAATATTATTCTTTGAGACTCTTCACCCTAGACCAAGACCAGACCTTCCCTCTACACCAAGTCAACCTCTAGAAGATTGAACTCTTCCGAGCAACTTCGACTATGCAACAACTTGCAACAACTAGCTGCTTCTGGAAGTAGTCCAACTTGGAAGACTTCGATCTCCCAATCTTGATGAAAAAATAGAGAGATACCACCATCACAATTTTGATTTTCCTTGTCTCCTTGGACTCACCCAAAATCACATTCACTTCGGCTTCTCGGTAACAGATTTTCCCAGCAACAGGAGAACTTCCAACTTCTTCCCACAACATGAGATTTTCACACTTCTGCCCAATAGAGAGAATTTGAACTTGATGAGAAGCCATGCTACAAATGAATTCAATGTCCTTCCTTTTATATGCTTCTTGTGGGGTTGAATAGGGTCTGAGGCCAACTTGATCTTCTCTTAGGCCGACATGGTGTGGAGGTTACATAATTCATATTTGACTCAATACTTAACCATTTTACATGATTCAAAATCCCAAGAAGGGTCTCTTTAAATTTACAATAATTCTATAGACTTAGAATAAATCATAGAAGTCCTCAATGGGGACTTTGACCTAAGACATGGTGACCCAAGCATGAAACCCATGCTTTAATAAATCACAACAATAATAATAAAAAATATTTTCTTTATTATTTTGACAAGTACATTACATAATGACTCAAGTACATTATTGAAGACCGAATATTGTAACTTTTTCCAACACGAATACCTCCTCTCACTTGTAACCTTGACCATGTTTACTTTGAATTAGTCAAATCTAGATTTGGGAAATGTTTCGAAGTTATGGTTGCCTGCACCCCTATATACTTAGATGCTTAGATACCTCTTCCATCTAAAACCTACTTCCTTGCCACGCCAACCTACCAAGTGTACCTTTCATGTCATCTGTGTTGATCAACCAAACCCTACCATGTGTGTAGAGTTATCCTGCATCTGCCGTGTGCCAAATTCCTTTTGTCCCTTTGGTCCATCAAAAATGTTGAATTCACTTTCCACGTGTCACCCTCACAAGTTTCCATGTCATCAATTCCACTACATGAAATCCATTGTGTCATCCACATGGAGGTGCCATTTGTGTTGCCATGTGCATCGGGTTCTCAGTTTGTAGGTTTGATTTAACATTATAGAACTAGATCGAGGCTCGATGGTTTGATGATTAGTGGGATTTTCCACGTGTATTGGGGTCTCGAGGATGTGGATTTGTTTAATGCTTTATGCAACAAGTCCAATGGCCCAGTGTCCTGATAGGATCTTAGCCTTTGGGTGCTTAACTTGTTGGCCCTCCATGACTTTCTTCCTTTATCATCCTTCTTGGCCTCTTCGTTTCTGGCTTACCTACTGATGCTCTAATGTCCAATATGATGAGGGGCTTGATAGACGGTTCACTATGGATATTTCTTGTCAATTAACGATGGGGTATTTCCTTCTCATTTCATCGGCCCTTCGACCCTTTGTATCCTTCTCATTCCACTCTTTTCCCTTCACGGCCTTCTGGTATTTGGGCGTATGTATCAGTTTATGACCCCTCATGATATTTCCTTTTGAGGGTACGATGGATGATGGAATTTTACATCGATGAATCCATGGAACTATGCCCTAGGTTGGCTGGAAATTTGCACTCAACAAGTCATGAGAACCATTACATTTAGTAATGCAACAATGACATCAATGACAACATATTCAACAAGCTCCCCTAAACTTGACATCAATGAAAACACATTCAACAATATGCCCCTTTGGCATTGATGGAAACAACACCAGGTATTGCTGGTCATTGATGGTTTTGGGATTGACTCTCATTCTTGAGCTGCTGAATCCCTCCCTAGTTCTGAAGTTTGCTCATAAATTCCAATGTTTGTTTATTCTCCCACTTTGGCATCAATGGAAAACAATTCTTTTGAATGGCTAATGACTATTTAAATTAATTGTTCCAACCACTTATGACAATTGGAAGGAGAGAAAACATATAAGAATACAAACTTTCCATTGTGTCATCTTTCTAGTGCAAATTACTTCCCCTAAACACATGCTTCTTCTGTTGATCTTGCGAATCATTCTAAGTTGATTCTATTTGTTTTCTCTAACAACCTGGCATATAGTTATCCCCGACTTAATTGGAAAATTTATTTCTTTTATTTTGAAGGAACCTATTGAAGAGATGAAGGAGGCATCACTCCCAACATTTTCCTTAAATATTCAAAGGGCTCTCATGCAAGAGGCTTGGTGAAGATATAAAAAATTAGTTCCTTGGTTGTTATGTATTCCAACCTCACAATCTGATCAGCCACCTATTCTCTAAGAAAATGATACTTGATGGTTATATGTTTAGTTTTTTAGTGAAGAACATGGTTCTTGGACATACTTACAACACTTGTATTATCACAAACAATGGAAATTGATTCGCTATATGTTACCTTTATATCTTGCAAGGTTCGCTTCATCAATAAAAGTTAAAATACAACACACAACAACTGCTACGTACTCGACTTTAGCTATGGAAAGTGAGATTGAAGTCTATATTTTACTTATCCAAGCCACCAAACAATTTAAGAGAAAGAAATAACTACCACTTGTGCTCTTCTTATCATATGTACTGGCAACCCTATCAACGTCTGCGTATGCCGTTAATGGAAAATTTTGGTCCTTGAGATACCATAAACAAAATTCGATCATGGCTTTTAAATATCTAAAATTTATTTTTTTATCTAATAAATAACTTTCTTTAGGGGCTAACTGATACCTTGCCACTAAACCAACAACTTGCATTATGTCTTGCCTTGAGACGGTTAGGTACAAAAAGATGGCAATCATTGATCTAAACATGGTTTGATTGATCTCTGAGGATTTTTCATGTTTTATTAACTTACATATAGTGACCATAGGAATGCGAACAAGTTAACACTCCATTCCAAATATTAACATCTCCTTGAGATATTTTCTTTGGGAGATAAACATTCCTCTTGCTGATTGTTCTATATTCAAACCAAGGAGAAATGATAGTCTCCTAACATTGACATTCCAAACTCAACTTGCATTTCATCTAAATTTTTTTGGCTTAACATATTTGCTTTACTTTCAAAGATTATGTCATCAACATAAACAATAATGACAAATATATTCATCTTCATATTTAATACACAAATTATATATCTGAAAACCAAGGAAAAATGATAGTTCTCTTAGCATTGACATTTCATACTCAGCTTTCATTTTAACTGCAAATTTTTGGCCTAGAATATTTGCATCACTTCCAAATATTATGTCATCAACATAAACAATAATGATTAATGTAGGAATTTATAGGGTAAGTTCCTCAAATAGAACACCAAAGGACACGACTCACAAACAGATCACATATCAATACACAAGTATTCTTAACATGGTTAAAACCCTCAAAGATGGAAACAACCCACGGCCTAAGCCAACACGACCACTTCAGGCAATTTATTAATAAAAGAAAGAAAATTTACATAAGCTTCTCTCATGAATGGTCACCTTACAAATGTCCCTCCATGCTCTTTAAATACAGATCATGGACCAATCAGGTGTTAAGCAGATCAAGTGTTGGTAATACCGAGGAGAGAATGAACCGTTAGATCACTTCATGTCTAGAACATATCTTGACTGTCAGATTGTAAGTTACAAAAGTACATAGTAAAGAAACACACTTTACCTAAATATACACTAGATCAAGTTATACTTAACTATTTCCTATGTGTCAGAAAATCCTAACATCCCCCCTTAAGAACAACTTGGGATAGGATTGAAGGATGTACAAATATGACACAATAGGAGAAGGAAGGAGGCATTAGAGCCTATCCCCCCTTAGTGACAACTTTCTAAACTCCAACCATAAATCGAAGTTTAGTAAAATTCACCTCTGTGAGAGCCTTTATAAAGATGTCTGCAACTTGATCATCAGTTGAACAATATTGCACTTCAAGAACATGGTCATGAATGCGATCTCTGATGAAGTGAATGTGTAGTTCAATGTGTTTACTGCGCTGATGTTGGACTGGATCTTTGCATAGTTGAATGGCACTTTGACTATCACACCAAAGTTTAGTCAGATGCTGCTGCTGAAAGCCAAACTTTAACAGGATCTGACGAAGCCAAAGGGATTCCTTACTAGCTTCTATGACACCACAATACTCTGCTTTTGCTAAAGAAAGAGAAATGACACTTTGTTTCTTGCAAGCCCATCTAATAGGTCCAAAACCAAGAGTGAAGACATAACCTGAAGTAGACTTCTGATCATTAGGGTCACAAGCCCAATCAAAATCAATGAAACCAATCAATAGAGGAGATGCTTCTGCACTGTAATGAATCCCAAACTAAACTGTACCTCGAACATAACGAAGTATTATTTTAGCCGCTTTCCAATGACTTTCATGTGGGTTTTGCATAAACCGAGAAATAAGGCCAACAACAAAGGAAAGGTTAGGACAGGTATGGGTCAGATACAAAATTTTTCCTACAAGTTGACGGTATAAGGTAAAATCAACATCAGGGGAAGTACAAGTGATTGAATGTTTGGCTCCAGACTGAAAGGGAGAAGGGGTTGGCTTACAATATTCCATGTGAAAGTGGCATAGAAGATCACATGCATACTTGGACTGGGAAAGGGAAATACCTTCCTTGGATTGCAAGACTTGAAGACCAAGAAAATAATGCAAGTGTCCTAAGTCAATCATTTCAAACTACTTTTTAAGGCTAGACTTCACATGGTGTATAAGGTTGGGATCACTACCAATAAGGATAAGATCATCAACATAAAGAACAAGAATGATAAGAGACTTACCCACTTTCTTGGTGTAGACAGTGTTGTCAGAATGACACCTAGAAAAGCCGGTATCTAAAAGAAAGCTATCCATTTTGGCATACCAAGCCCAAGGGGCTTGCTTGAGACCATAAATGGATTTCTTAAGCTGACATACAAAGCCGGATTTTGTTTGTATAAATCCAGGAGGTTGTTCCATATAGATTTATTCATGCAAGTCCCCATGCAAGAAGGCATATTTAACATCCATATGATGGATTTCCCATTTGAAAGAGGTTGCAAGGGAAAGAACAAGGTAGATAATAATGATTTTAGCAACAGGGGAGAAGGTTTCATTATAGTAAATGCCTTCAATTTGTGAAAAGAGCTTAGCAACAATACGAGCTTTATGTTTATCCACTTTTCCATCTGGTCCAAACTTGGTTCTGTAAACCCATTTACATCTAACAAGTTTTCTTCCCTTTGGAAGAGGAATAAGATCCCATGTATCATTTTCCCATAATGAAAGATATTCTTCATTCATAGGTGTGTGCAAATTTGGATGACCTGAAGCTTCTGCAAAGGTGTTAGGATCATAATTCGCTGAAGCTTGAGCCAATAAAGAAGAGGCTCTATCGAACTGAGAGCATGTACGTTGTTGATCTGTAGGATCACATGCAAGAGAACCTTCTACATCCCGAGTAGCACGGATCCATTTTGGAAGCTGAGGAGCTGAAGGGGGATCCTGAGAAGGTGGGGGAGGATTGTCATCCTCGCTGTCATCATCTGAAGAAGAAATATTTTCAGAAGTAGAAGGGATAGAGAGAGGTGGCACATCCGCCAAACTAGGCTCGTAGGCTAATATATTTTCAACAAACTTTACATCTCTTCTAATGATAACATTTTTGGATTTAGGTGAAAGAAGTCTATATCCTTTGACATCTTCAGAATATCCAACAAAAATACTTTTTTCACTCTTAGGTTCTAAGGCTTTATGTTTCTCATCGGGAATATGGGCCCATGCTTCACTTCAAAAACACGAAAGTGAATTACATCTGGTTTAATTGAGCTCCATGCTTCTTCTGGAGTGATATTCTTTAAAACATTAGTAGGACTGCGATTTACTATGTAATTTGCACAGTTAATTGTTTCTACCCAAAAATTACGATTAAGTCCTTTAGATTGAAGCATACAATTAGCCATTTCCTTTAAGGTGCGATTCTTCCTTTCAGCTACACCATTTTGTTGTGGAGTATATGGAACAGTATGTTGCATTTGAATTCCATGATCAGTGAAAAAGTTGATGAATTTGTTGTTAACATATTCTCCAGCATTATTAGATCTTAGCTTAAGAATTTGATATCCAGATTGTTTCTCAACAAAGGCCTTAAAGGCCAAGAACATGTTAAATACTTCACTTTTGAGTTTTAAGAAGTATACCCAAGTGTGTCTGGAGAAATCATCAATGAAAGTTAAGAAATACTTATAGCCAGAGAATGAAACAACTGGAAGTGGACCACATAAATCACCATGCACAAGCTGTAAAGGGGCTAAGGCATGCCAAGAGGCACATTTTTCAAAACTATCCCGATGATGTTTTTCGAGTACACATCCGGAACAAACACCATCTCTGCAAGATACCATAGGAAGACCTGTCGCAATATTTTCTTTACATAGATTTTGAAGGGAGCAATAGTTTAAGTGAGCAAATAGCTCATGCCAAAGTTTGCTCACTTCATCATTATGAGCAACAAATATTGAGGGAAGAGTTGATGACCCAAAGCTATTAAAATTATACAATCTTGTAGAATCATTAACAATGCCAATAGATAAAATCTGTTTAGGATCTCTTAGGTCCTTAATTACAACATCATGAGGTAAAAATTCAATGATTTTACCTTCACTTGAATGAGTTATCTGATATACAGATAGAAGGTTGCAGGATAAGGTTGGAACACATCATACATCGTTAAATTTACCATTGTCTAGATGAATATGTTGGCTTGAGGGGGCCTGACCCAGGTTCAACGTTAGTTAGCCAAACAAATCCCTACACTACTGGCCCTTTCGGCATCAGCCCATAGAGCGCGGACTAAAGTCTCACCCGAAGTAGTATGGGGGGATGCTGGAACCAAGTTTCCGCACCCTTGAGATGGTTGTGTTGTTGCTTTATTCTAGCTATACCTGCCTTCACGCAGGTTTCTTAGCCCTCTGTTCCACCCTTTAGTACCTTTGAGAAAAGGTACACTCGGCTTTCGCGCAGCCCTAACCTGGGGCTGAGGTACTTTCGCGCTGCTAGGGCAGCGAACTGCGATATCTCACAAACTAAGCTAAGTGTCTTACTTATCTTATTAACCGATCTTAATTATCTTCGTGTAAACATGTGTTCTTACTTGCGTTCACTTAACCAACACATTTATATACATTTTTGCATCATATAAGAATTATAAGTGAAATTCACATTCAACATAACAAGATGCATAAATAGGAAATAAAGATGCAAAAAATTTAGAATACTTCTCTTTATTGATAATTTTGGACAATTACAGACTTGACCTGCCCTGCGCGCTCAGCTGCAAGGGTCCGTGCACTCAACTGTGGACTTCTACTCTAGGCCTTTACACACTCAGTTGCAGATCCTCTACCTATGCTACGACCCAAGACTTAGACTTCCTGCTCTAAGTTTATCATACATCATATCTTCTTGATTTCTTTCTTTTCAAACTACTTAAATGTTAGCTCTATTTATACAATCCCATGCTACGCAGACCATGGGTAGATATTTTTACAGCTGACATTACATTTCAAAATAAGGGTGGACAACCATATGACTCTTTAACATCTACGTGCTCCATGACCACAAAATGCAGAGTCTTTACACTTGGATTACGAAATTTGCTCAAAATATGGGCTTTTAGCCCCAAAACTATCCTTGGGGGATCCCGGGCCCAACAGGGCCCCAACACAAACATCGTGATTCGCCCTCGAGTCACTCTGTAGGTGCGGATATCTTAGTGCAAAGACCTCCTAGCTCCATTTGGATGATTGCAACCTTGGTAGCACATTGAGTGGCCACCTGCTGGACTTCTTCCACTCTCTGCTCAGTGACTGCCATATAACTGCCACCCTGAATCTTCTACTGAGTTGCCTATAGTGTCCCGAGCTTTCCTTTAATGGAGGCTGTGATCGTATATGCCTCGTCTATCCATGGCTATAGGTGCACTTTTAAGACCGCTTCTTTGTGCCGAGAAACATCCACAAGTTACTTAAGCACCTTTGCCTCCTACATCCGTGTGAGCCTTTGTGTAAGGGTGACTGTCTGCGTGGTCCCTTTGACCTCATCATATCTTCATTGTAGCTTGCGCACCTCTATCTCCAGGCGCTGTACATTCAGGTCCTCCTGCAGGGTGGTTAGGACCTCGAATGACTGTTCAAAAAGTTGCGTGTAGTCTGCTATTGCACTGTTGATCGATGCTATTGCTGTTGCAACAATGGTGGCACGTTGTTCCCTGAATTTCAGCGGAGTTGAAGGCTGAGCCCTCAACTGCAATTCTGTGATCTGCAGGTTCAGTTTCCAGTTGAATCCTGGCCATCTCCGTCCAAGTGTCGCGCACCCTTGTGGCCAACTTGTGGACACTCACCTCAACTGGTTCTTCTGCCTGAATGTCCAACTCTAGGACCATTTGGCAGGCCTCCTCGGCTACCTGCATGATTTGCTGATTCTGTTCCACTACCTCGTTGCACTGCAGGCCCAACTACTCGATGTTGATGCGCTGCTTGCTCATCACCTGCAGAGCGCGACTCTCCCGAGCCCTAAGTTCTGCGATGACTCCATCTTACAAGAGGTGGAGCATCTCTCGAGGGAGCGCGTCCATATTCAATTCCACCCCTTTCAGGCTACTGACCGTGGACCTGTCGGCCTCATTTTTTGTAGTAAGTGCCCCATTTGGTAGCACTATCATGTTGGTCACCTTTGTGCGCAACATCTCCATGACAGCTGAAGTGCCAATCGCGAGGTTGGTGGACACTGTGCTAGCTTGTGGAGTGCGAGCCAACAACTCCTACAACTCTATCCGTAGAGCCACTAATACCAATTTATATTGTTCTTCAAACTATTGGAAGGCCTATGTAGTGAAATCCCTCACAGTTTCTCCAATATCATGCAAATCCCCCTCAGTGAGGGTGATTGGGTCAAAGGATGTCTTTGAGGCCTTGGTTTTCTTCCACGGAACTGCCTTCTCTTGTGGTCACTGACACTTGAGTTGGATGGACATCATCTATGGGTCTGTTCCACCTTTTTCTCTTAGCTCCACTATTTCTGCTTCAGTCCCGAGTGAAGGTGACTTTTGTCCTTCGTGCTCTTCTCCTCCTGTTTTTTGTTATTCTACCAGTTTCGCAGCGTTGTACGCTACCTGGGCCTTAGCCTCTACTTCGTCTTTCCTGTGCTTCTCAGCCAGCTATGCCATTCGGAGTTTTGTTTCTTCCTTCTTACGCTGCACAGTGGACTTTTCCATTTCCACCGCAAAGCCTATTGCAGCACGCCACTCCGGTGGCCAAGACTCAAGGACTGCGAAGATAACATCATCAGTTGCCAGATATGGTAAGTTATGCCATGTCTTCATAGGGTCCTTCTATGCCTTGATAAAGATATGGTGGAAATCTACTTTGAACTCTAGAAATCTCTGCAAATTGGCATATACTATGGGTGACAACCGCAGCTTGCGATTGATCCCCATCTGAATACTCATCTCCTTCAAAATCCAAAAGATCTTGCTTTCTTTTACGCACTGTGCATCCTTGGTCACCCACAGTGAAGCATACTTTATTGCCTCTGGAAGGTCCGGTGTGATCGAAGGGAATTCACTGTCTTCTGGTAGCTCCCATGCCACAGTACAATCGACAGTAGGAGCCACGCATAGTGGAACATCTTTCCCTTCTCCTGTGCCTCGCGACAATTCACAAGGAACTCATCGCATAGATAATTCACCTAGTTGAACTGGACTCCTTCAGTGCATTGGGCTGCTGGTTCAATCACAGGCATGGACATCTCATCCACGCAACACTTCCGCATCACGTTCCCTGCTAATATTTGCGTTGCTACCTTGACTGCAGGGTTGTTAATGTTGGAGATGGAATATCCACGCTTCTTCTTCTCCAACTTGAATTTCTGTTTCATAGCTTTCGTGAGGCCCAACTCGCCACCTTTTCCTTCTAATATATTGACTGGATTCTCCCTTGAGTAAGGCAGTTGTGTGATTCGATGAATCAACTGGTTTGTGATGGGAATGGGATCCTCCAGCCACAAACACCCATCATGCACCAAGTAGAGCAGCTGCCTGATGACGAAGACAGTTACTGGGGCACAGTGGTAATGCGGTACCTAGAGAAGGTTGAGTAGCTCGAATTTCTCTACACCCTTGAGCCATCTCCGCGGCTCTAATTCAATCGTTCCAGCAGTCGTATCAATCCTTTGGTGCATTAACTACTCAGTCACTAAATGTGGGAATTTCTCGTGATCTACGAGGTCCCAATCTTTGAATTTTAGTACGGGAACCTGCCCTCAGCACGACCCCTCTAAAACAATGTCATCCGGGAGCAACGGATTTTGCAGGGAGCTCTTGCTCTCATCTATGTCCTTGGGTACCTTGGATTTGCCCTTGCACAGTGGAACATATTCTGGTAACCTGGTAATAGGGTCTGCACCCTGGGTTTCAACTTCCATTTCCAAATCCTCCTCATCCACCAGGATTTCTTCATATTCTTCCTCGCCCGCCTCTAGATTAATGACCTTCCCCTTCTCCTGCAAGATGAGCTTGGTCCTCTGTGGGTTTCTTAGTGAGATGTGCAATTGTAGCATAGGCTGCTTCTGCTTATCCTTCTTTGGTCTCGGTGTCCTGGGTGATTTAGGGACTTCAACTACCACTCTGGTACTCTCTGGGGCAGCTTCTACTACCTCAATTTCCTGCGCGGCTTCCTCTACTATCAGTGCTTCTATGTCCATGGTTTCTGTGGGTGATGACATAGCTCTATTCCACAATTCTTGCAGTGTCTCTGGTAGTTGCTCCAACAATGAATTCACTTTTAGTGTCTCGAATAGGTCTCGGTTCATGTATACCTGAGCGTGCAACAACTCAGTTCTCAAAATTCCAAGTGTTTTCCGCTGGACAGGCACTTGTAATTTATAGGGCCTTTTGAATTCAAATCCAACTGTTCCCCCCACATTCGACCCATTAATGCTAGATTGGTGGAATATTTTCAAGAATCTAACCCATAAATTTCGCCTTAAATGCCTGCCGGCTGCTCCATTTGGCCACAATATGATCGTCAAATCATGAACAGTGACTTAATGGTGAATTTTCGATGGAACTGCATGCTATTTCCATGAGTAGTGCAGCTGCCTTCGCGTTGTCGCAGAACCTGTGATACTTCCATGCTTTACGCAGTCCTAAAATCACATAGTTCCCCAACCTGCGCTGTGTAGTTTATAGTCTTGTGCCTCCTTTCAGTGGCCTGGAGCGCTAAGACTGTGCTACTGTCGCATAGTCAGATGGCCGAGCCACCTATGTATGGCTTTAATCAACTGCCATTCACCTTTCCTGGGAAGGGATCCCCATTCAACTTAACCAACTAGACCGCACCACCTTCGATAATCTCCTTAATGACATAGGGCCCTAACCAGTACATCCTGAATTTTTCGAGGAATTTATCAAACTTACTATCATACAACAAAACCATATCATTTACCTTAGATGTGCGCAGCATGATGTTCGATCATGCCATGCCTTTTCACGCTGCTTTTGGACCTGCTAGTGAAATCCAACCAAAAATCTCTCTTCTTCAAGCTCATCCAACTGTGCAAGCCTTTCTTCTAGGACTCCACGATCTGTCATACCTGTGAGCGCCACTATGCGTAGACTAAGCACAATGTACTCCATGGGCATCACCACTTCAACACTGTATACCAACCTAAAGGGTGTCTGTCCCGTTAACTTCTTGCATGTCATCCAATAAGCCCATAACACAATAGGTATGCATAGGTCCCAATCACTTCGCTAAGCATTACAAACCTTGATCAACGCATTTTCAAGCACTTTGTTGAACACCTTCACTATCCCGTTAACCTATGGGTGTTAAGGTGTGCTCTTGTGGTGATATACCTAAAATTCTTCTGTTAGTGCGCGAATCGTTTCGTTTAGAAAGTGCGTACCCCAATCACTCATCAAAATCTTTGGACATCCAAATCGTGTTAATACATGATCAAATAGGAATTTTGCAGTTGTCGCGCCTGTGCAATCCTTCATAGGCTGCTACACTCCGCCCATCATGTCAAATACTTCGTCGCGGTGATGATATACCACGCCCCTATCTTCCCTTGTGGTTGAATGGGTCCTACAAAATCTATTTCCCACTTCTCAAAAGGTTGCAACGTCATTTGTGGATTCAAAGGAATTTCATCCCTCCGCGATGGCCTGCCTTCTCACTGACATACATCACACACCTTGCAATATGCTTTTGAATCCTGATGAAGGGTTGGCCACCACAACCCTGCGCGTAGAATCTTCTATGCGGTTTCTCTCCCCGCATAATGTCCTCCTGCGACGCCCCCATGAGTGTCTGTGAGGATGCTTCTTCTATAAAACTCTGGTACATAACTTCGCAATATCTCATCATTCCCCTTTTTGTATAAATGCCCAACAATGATAGAGAAATCTGTCGTGCGCACCACTAATTCCTTCTTTTGCTGGACAGAGTATCCTTCCAGTGCGGTTCCTATTGTTAGGAAGTGTATTATATCCTCAAAATGTCCATCTGTGATGCGCACAACAAAGAGATGTGTGTCAGGTAATCCTTCCTCCAAATTAGTGGGTTCCTCCCCTTTCTTGATGCGTGACAGGTGGTCAAGTCCTGCGTTTAATCATCCAAGCTTCACAACAACTTCAAAATCGTACTCTTGGAACAATAAGAGCCATATGTAGATTCGCCCCCCCAACACAGGCTTATTGACCAGGTAATTCAACATGAAGTGATCCATATATATTTTAAAATGGCCTCCTAGCAAGTAGTGTTGGTACTTCTGGAGCACATACACCATAACTAGCTCCTCGTGTTTAGTGGTAGAATAGTTCTTCTCTACTTTGGATAACCTGCGGCTTGTGAACGCGATAGGATGGTCCAAGCCTTTGCCTCCATCCTTTGTTAGTACTTCCCCCAGTGCTATACACGACACGTTGACATGTACATGAAATTCTTTCTTCCAGCTCTGGAAGATTAGAATTAGCACGGTAACCATATTGTCTTTTAGTATATCCAAGCTTTTCTTACAGTCATCGTTCCACAGAATGTGACATCCTTCTTCAACAATTTTTCCATTGGCGCGGTGATCTGGGCGTAGCCTTTAATAAACTTTCTGTAATATCCCGTATGTCCCAGAGTAGTGCACAACTGTTTCACACGCCTTGGCACTTTCAAGTTCAATATCACCGTGATCTTCGCGGGGTCTACCATCAGTCCTTGTCTGCAAACCACAAGCCCCAATAAGTTCCCAAAAGGAACGTAAAACAGACACTTCTTGAGATTGAGCGCGATCTGGTATCTTTGAAAGGTATCCAACATCAGGCACAAGCTTGCTACGTGGCACTTAACTAGTCCAAATACAATCCAGTCATCAAAATATACCTTTAGGAACTTATGAATAAGATCCTTAAATGCCGCAACAACCATGCACAAAAATATTGCAGGTGCATTCTTCTATCCAAAGGACATTACGGTGTATTGAAAACAACCCCACTCAATCATGAAGGTTGTCTTGCTCCTATCCTCCAGCATGATTTTGATTTGGTGGTACCCAGAGAACCCATTAGTAAAGGAATATGCTTCCTGGCCACCTATTTTGTCCAACACTTCATCTGTGAATGGAGTTGGGAAAGGATCATGCACACACGCATCATTCATTTTTCTAAGATCCATGCATATCCTTATTTGGTCCTTCTACTACTTCTCTTACACCACCATTGGGCTTACCCAATTGGATTCTTCCATAGGCTCAATGATGCCTATCGCTAGCATCCTGTCTAGCTCTAAGTGGACCTTTTCCTTGTATTTTGGATTGAGGTGGTAAGGCCTCTACTTAACTGGCTTCGCGTCAGACTTTAACGCGATATTCATCACTCCTAGATCTTCGATTATTCCTTTCAGATCTGTAAACTTGGTCTGAATAAGTCCTAGTATTCGCGGAGTAATTCAAACCTTATCCACCATCACGTTGTCCCCCTAGTCTCCAATCTTCGCGAATTTGGGTTTGCCTCTATACCAATGTTCACTTGTTTTGTTTTCACCAGCGTGGTTATATTAGGTTTCTTAATCTGCAGTCCTTGAACCTCGTGGTGGCCTTCTGTTTCCGGAATGTTAATCTTCCACGGATCCTCATCCTCATCTTTAGTAGTTACATTATAACATTTGAGCGTGTGACTCAGCTAAGCAGCCCATTCAGACAGAATCAGGTCTAAAGGATCTTGTGGTGTCCTAAAGATGACTACTTTCACCTCTTGTAGTGCCTCATCAATACTGTCAAACCCATCCTCAAAACTAAATGTCATCATGAATCCTTCGCGTAGGATATCCTAGTCTTCTATCCCAAGGTGGAGCTTTGTTTCTATATACCAATTCATTGGGATAACATCAAGGGTATGAAAGAACAGGTGCACCCACTCAGGTTGGGGCTTTTCTCCATAAGCCTGCATCCATTTGGCCATATGCACACGCGTATCATTCTTGCCATCATACTTGTATGTTAGTCGCATCTTAGGCTTCCCAATTCATGTTCTCATCATCCTCCTACAGTTGCGCCAATCATCAAAGCTTCCTTTGTGCGTACCCCGCCATCTTGCGGGCACAGTGCCCAGTCCAAGGCATGGAAGCATTAGTTTTCTGGTACCTCTCTTTCAAATGAATCCAAAATGATATCTACCTCATTCGGTCCATCATATGTAGGCAGAGTTCTTACCCCCTACGACACACAACGTAACGACTGGGTCATCATGTTGCAATTCAACGTAGTTACTTCATGTAACTGATTCTGCCAGCGTTCTATTTCTTTGTCGGAGTTCAAAGTGCAGGAACTCACGCGATCCCATGTAATCCATCCATCTGCAGTGGGATTCACCCAGTCTTGGTCTCACGCTATTATCTTATAGATGTAGTCCAGATCATCATCACTCTCATAATCGTGGATTGGTTCTGTATAGTGTGATCCTTCAGGAGGATCCAAGGGTATTATTATGCACAATCATTTCTTCTTAAAGATCATATTTCGCTTCTTCAGATTGATTACCCTGTTCATATCAGTAGCCTAGTCAATTCCCAGGAGCATAGGGTAGGTATTTCTATCATCCACTATCTCTATTACTTCAAAATCCGCCAACGCGCTTGCTCCCTCAATGTCCATGGTCACCCCCTGCAGCCACCCCATGGGGATGATTTTCTGCTGATTTTCCATCCTTAGCTGAATCAAAGACCGTTGTAGCATAGGTCTCCCCATTCACTCCCATGTTTGTTTCGGTAGAACATTCACATTTGACCCCAAATCCAGAATGACTTGATCCATTTCGTAGTCTCCGATCTGTGCGGTGAGTCTCATTTCATGCCCTGTCCTTGTATTATGCTTACATATCTTTTGGACTACGCGAAGTTCACCTGGTGTGGTCCTAGCACATCTATTGATGAGTTCTTGTAACCCTTTCACAACCTTACTATCATGGAGTAACTTCATACAGGTTTCCAGGAAAGTTGTGAGCATAGAAGGGTCCATCTCTGGCTCAGGCTTATCCTTGCTTCCTGGGGTGGAGGCCTCAGTGAAGCTCTTTTTAGCTTCCATGAAGGTTTCACGAGCGCGCTCCAAATCAAACTCAGCCTCTTTCGTCAGAGCTTTGCAAACCCATGTACTGTCTTCTGGCTATTTCCCCTTGTCATCCCCTATCACGATTGTTGGGTGTGGAGCCTGATTATCTTCTGTATTCAAAGGTTTCAGCCGGATGTATACCCCAGGAAGATTGTACACCCCTCTATGCGGGGGGGTAAATCCCCCCCGGCTGGGGGGTCCGGGGCCAGCGGTCCCCCGGCAGGGGTTCAGGGGTAGTGCTCCCGAAGCTAAAAATAGATATAAAATTGCTTTGTAAAAGTCTAGTAATTTCTAGTCAATCTGGTCCGTTCATTAGGCAGATGATCTGACGGTAGAAGTTATGTTTAATTTAGGGTTTTTTGCCCTAGAAGGAAACCCCTCACTATATATGAGGGAATTGTATTGTGTCTATGGACATCTGTATTCTGAGTAAGGAAGAGAGAGGAGCTTGAGAGTGAAGAGGGTGTTACAGTGGAGCTGTTGTAGGCTGTGTCTCTTTAGTTTGTTGGATAATATAATAAAAGAAGGACTGGCTGTTTCTCTGTGGATGTAGCCCAAACTGGGTGAACCACGTATATCTGTGTCTCTCTTGTTTCATGCGTTTTCTGTGTTTATATTTCTGCAATATTTTATGTGTTCCTTTGCTCCGTAATATATAATTTTCTAACAACTGGTATCAGAGCTGAAGGTCTATTTGGCTGATAAAATCGCAGGAGAGAAGGGTTCCTGGTTCGAGTGGGAGCAATGGTGGAAGATGGTAGGTTTAGGGTTGAAAAATTCAACGGCCAAAACTACCAGCTGTGGAAGATGTAGATGGAAGATTGTCTGTATCAGAGAGATATATACCTACCATTGAGTGGAAAGACAAAGAAGCCGACGAGTATGACAGACACAGAATGGGATATTCTCAACAGAAAGGCACTTGGAACAATACGGCTGTGCCTAGCGGTGTCGGTAGCATTTAATATTTCAAAGGAAACGACAATGCAGGCTTTAATTTCAGCATTGGCCAAACTATATGAAAAACCCTCAGCCTCAAATAAGGTATTTCTTATGAAGTGTTTATTTAATATGAAGATGTCGAAAGGTGGATCTATTGCAGACTATTTAAATGATTTTAATACAATTACAAGTCAGTTAAGTTCTGTAGGGGTAAATTTTGATGATGAAGTTAGGGCTCTGTTATTTCTGTGCTCATTGCTAGAAAATTGGAATGGTTTAGTTATGGCCATTAGTAACTTTGTCTCTAGATCTAGTACTTTAAAGTTTGATGATGTTGTCGGTGCAATCCTTAGCGAGGAAATGCGATGGAAAAGCTCCGGTGAGACATCCGGTAATGCTTTGAGTGCAGAGTCTAGGGGAAGAAAAATGGAAAGACGAAAGAGCTCAGGATATCGTAGTAAATCAAGGAAAGGCAGATCCAAGTCCAGATCGGGGATAGTGTGCTGGAAATGCGGAAAGAAAGGACACCTAAAGAAATACTGTAGATCTCGGAAGGGAAAAGAAGGAGATGCACAACAAGAAAACAATCATGAAGCAAATGTGACAAGTGAGGTGTTACAAGATGCTTTGATTCTTTCTTTTGAAAATATTACTGATTCCTGGGTGGTAGATTCAAGGGCCTCATTCCATGCCACACCTAATAAGAAATATTTTCATGACTATGTTCAAGGAGATTTTGGACAAGTCCGTTTGGGTGATGATAAACCCTGTAAAATTGTTGGAATTGGTAAGGTTCTTGTAAAACAGCAGAATGGAAATCAATGGCTAGTAAAGGAGGTAAGGCATGTTCTAGATCTGAAGAAAAATATGATTTCAATAGGCCAGTTAGGCAGTGAAGGTTGTGTGACAACTTTCACAAATAAAGCTTGGAAGGTCACCAAAGGAGCCCTGGTAATAGCAAAACATGAAAAGGTTGGTACATTGTATTTATGCAATGGTATTTCTAACTCTGTTAATGCTTTAACTTCCAAAGGAGCAGATGCAACATTATGGAGTCATAGGCTTGGACACATGAGTGAGAAGGGGATGTAGATTCTTCACTTAAGAAATTTGTTGCCAAGTTTGAACATGTTGATTTAAAATTATGCAAGAATTGTGTTTATGGAAAACAGAAGAGAGTCAGATTCCTTAGAGTTGGGAAAGAAAAGAAGAGCAAAAAATTAGAGCTTGTGCATACAGATGTATGGGGACCTGCTCAGGTATCATCTCTTGGTTACTCTCATTATTATGTTAATTTTATTGATGATGCAACCATAAAAACTTGGATTTATTGTATTCGAAATAAATCTAATGTATTTGATACTTTCAAGAAATGGAAAGCTTTGGTTGAAAATGAGACAGGGAAAAGGTTGAAGTGTCTCAAATTAGATAATGGAAGTGAATATTGCAGCAAAGAGTTTGATAGGTACTGTTCATATAATGGAATTTGCAGAGAGAAGACAGTTCCAGGAACGCCACAAGAAAATGGTGTGTCAGAAAGGATGAACATGACAATCATGGAGCGTGCAAGGTGCATGAGATTGCATGCAGGATTGCCTTTACAATTTTGGGCAGATGCTGTAGATACTGCTATTTATCTAATAAACAGAAGGCCTTCAAGTTCCTTGGATGGTGGTATTCCAGAGGAGGAATGGACAGGTAAAAAGGTAAACTACTCATTTTTAAAGACTTTTGTTGTGAAGCCTTTGTCCACATTAATAAAGAAAATAGAACAAAGCTTGAGGCAAAATCAAAGAAATGTACCTTTATTGGATATGGTGTTAATGATTTTGGTTATCGCTTATATGATTATGAAAATCACAAAATCATTAGGAGCAGATATGTAATATTCAATGAAAAGGTCTTGTATAAGAATCAATTGCAAGAAAAGAAACAAGAAAAAGAAAACAGAGAATACACAGTGCTTAACGATATCATAGGAAAAGTGATGGTTCCTGAAAAGCATAATGATCAACAGCCAGAACAACAGCCACAACAGCAAAAAGCACTTCAAACACTTGAAAGTGGTGTTAGAAGATCTACTAGGATAAGTAGACCCCTTGAACGATACTCTCCTTCATTATATTATGTATTGTTGACTGATTATGGTGAACTAGAATGTTATGAAGAAGCACTGCAGGTAGAAACCAGGAAGAAGTGGAAGCAATCCATGAAAGAAGAGATGGACTCCTTAGCACATAAGCAGAATTGGGACTTAGTCAGGTTGTCTGCAAGTAAAACAACATTGCAGAATAAATGGGTTTACAAGTTGAAGGAAGAAGATGGAGGTAGAAAAAGGTATAAAGCTAGACTTGTGGTGAAGGGGTTTGCACAGAAGAAAGGTATTGATTTTGATGAATATTTTCTCCTGTTGTTAAAATGACTTCAATTAGAACTATTTTAAGTCTAGTAGCAGTTGAAGATTTGCATCTTGAGCAGTTAAATGTAAAGACAATCTTTCTCCATGGGGATTTGGAGGAAGAGATATATATGCAGCAACCACAAGGATATGAGGTAAAAGGAAGGTGAAACTAGTGTGCAAGTTGAAGAAGAGCTTGTATGGCTTAAAATAGGCTCCAAGGCAGTGGTATCTAAAATTTGACAGGTTTAGGTCTGAACAAGGTTATACTAGATGTCACTCTGATCATTGTGTTTATCTCAAAAGGAAAAATGATGGTAGCTATATTATACTATTATTATATGTAGATGACATGCTTGTTGCAGGTTCTAACATGCAGGAAATAAATGTGCTCAAAAGAAAATTGGAAAACTCATTTGCAATGAAGGATTTGGGTGCATCAAAACAAATCCTTGGTATGAGAATAACTAGAGACAAGAAGAATAAAAAATTAACATTGTCTCAAAGTGAGTACATAGATAAGGCGTTGAAAAGGTTTAAGATGCAGAATGCAAAACCAATTAGTATACCTTTGGCTAGCCATTTCAAATTAAGGAGGCATGTCCCAATACTCAGGAAAAAATGGCTCATATGTCTAAAGTTCCATATGCATCAGCAGTGGGAAGCTTAATGTATGCAATGGTCTACACAAGGCCTGATATTGCACATGCAGTGGGAGTTGTAAGTAGGTACATGAAAAATCCAGGAAAAGAACATTGGATGGCATTGAAGTGGATTCTCAGGTATTTGAGAGGTACCACAAATCAAGCATTATGCTTTGGTGGTTCAAACATTGCTCTACAGGGATATGTTGATGTAGATATGTCAGGTGACAGAGATAACAGGAGGAGCACTACAGGATATGTATTTACTGTAGGTGGAACAACTGTTAGTTGGGTTTCAAAAATCCAAAGTGTTGTTGCACTTTCAACAACAGAAGCAGAGTATGTTGCTGCTACAGAGGCTAGTAAAGAAATGATTTGGTTACAAAGGTTTCTGGATGAATTGGGTAAGAAGTAGGAGTTGGGCAGGTTATACAGTGATAGCCAAAGTGCCATACATCTTGCAAAAAACTTTGCATTTCATTCCAAGACTAGACATATATAGCTCAAGTACCATTTCATACGGTCAGCATTGGAAGATGGACAGTTGAAGCTGGAAAAGATACACACTAGCCAGAATCATGTAGATATGTTAACAAAAGTTGTAACCAGGGAGAAATTGAGAATCTTCTCATTTCAATTGGTCTTCAAGTATGGTGAAGAAGATGAGAAATAGCCAGGTCAAAGTGGAGTCATTGTCTAGCAAATGAAGCAGCGATGGAGTTTCTATAATCAGTCTCCAGGTGGGAGATTGTTGGGTGTGGAGCCTAATTATCTTTGTATTCAAAGGTTTCAGCCGGATGTATACCCCAGGAAGATTGTACACCCCTCCATGCGGGGGGGGTAAATCCCCCCTATCTGGGCGGTTCGGGGGCGGCACCCCCGAAGCTAAATATAGATGTAAAATTGCCTTGTAAAAGTCTAGTAATTTCTAGTCAATCTGGGTCGTTCATTATGCAGATGATCTGACGGTAGAAGTTATGTTTAATTTAGTGTTTTTTCCCTAGAAGGCAACCCCTCACTATATATGAGAGAATTGTATTGTGTCTATGGACATCTGTATTCTGAGTAAGGAAGAGATAGGAGATTGAGAGCGAAGAGGGTGTTACATCGGATCTATTGTAGGTTGTATCTCTTCAGTTTTCTGGATAATATAATAAAGGGACTGGCTGTTTCTCCATGGATGTATCCCAAACTAGGTGAACCACGTATATCTGTGTCTCTCTTGTTTTATGTAATTTGTGTTTATATTTCTGCAATATTTTATGTGTTCCATTGCTCCGTAATATATAATTTTCTAACAACGATCCAACTTCTGAGCACTATATTTACATTTGGATCTTCCTCGCGTGGCTCAGACCTCATCATTTGAAGTTTCTGAGTCAGTGGAGTTGGTAGTGCCCCTTTGTCTCATATCCTAGCTATTAGCGTAGGACAGTCTTCTGTTTCATGATCAAACGACGTGAAATACTTGCACGACAGACACATTGGATTAGTGCAATCAGGGGCATAGTGTCCTGGTCCTACACAATTATAGAAAATCAACTGTCTGCAACCTCTACCAGGTCCTCCTCCGTCTCGACCTCATTCGCACCCCTGAAATTCTGTTCGCACCATGCCTACATTCTGGTCAAGGGGTTGCGTTTCGGCCTAAACCTTGTAGGCGGGAGTTCTATCCATCATCAATTCATAACTCCTGCAAGTACGCTCATCATGTCCTACCAACCTAAAAAGTTGTAGAACAGTTGTTGCGGTGCTTTTACACACTTCTGTAGCAAGTGACAGTTATCGTGGCATGTTTTCTAGCTACCTGACAGATAGCAGACCATACTGAAGGCCCTGCACTAGGTCCTGTTTGAGCTTCTGGCCTTAAAGGCTTCAGTCCTCCCCCTGCAAGGTAATTCACAAAGATCGGGCAATGGTATTTGTCATAACCCTAACTCTTGCATTTCAAGCACCATACTTCCTCGCGTACCTTTGGTCGAACCATCTTATCCTACTTCAGACTTTCCATCTCAAGGCACAAATTCTACAACTGTGCATGGATTTGCTGAACTCCTAGATTGGGATCTTGCATCAGAGTCTCATGTAGTCTCATGGCAATCTCCAAGGCCTCTGCCTAAGTTGTTATCTTCTACTATGACATCGTGCTCCTTAAGTGGGGTAGTAGTGAAGCCACAAACCACTCGCGATGTTGTCCATATGTCAAATTCATATTGGCTTCGCAGATTTGACACTTCAATCTTTGATCCAATTCCCAACGTGTCTCGCCTGCTCGCATCGCGATTTCTTTGAATCCCACAATCGACTGCACCTTAGACTTAGGCTTGCTAAATTCCCTATTTAGTGCTGTCTGGAAGTCTTCTACTCCATCATTCGGGTTATCATTAGAGTACTTAATATACCAAGTTAGCGTGCAATCTTGCAGAGCACTAACCAGTGTCGCCTTCTTTATGTGATCATCCGTAACACCTTGAGCTTCCCATACAACCCTCACAACGAACCAGAATTGGTCTGGGTCCTCATTTCCCAAGCCTATGAACAAAGGAAACTTCGCTGTATTTGCCATACTGAACCGCGGATGAGGTGGAGGTGGTATCCACGGGAATCCTTGTCTTATCAATTGAATAGCGCTTCACGGAGAGACCTTTGCTATCGCTTATTCGTCCCTTCGCGTAGGTAAAATCAAGGGGCTATACTCTGGACCCTTATTTCCTTCATTTCTATAAATTTTTCTGCTTCGCGTAGTCCTGAACATCAAGGTAGTTGCATAACCCTTTTTTCACACAACAACATTTTAATCCAAGTATTCAAATATTTTATGTACTTACCTCGCAGTACTTTGAAAAAGCGTCACTCTGCCTCACTATAGCTAGCTGAGGTGTTGACTGCGAATTTAGTAACAAATCCTCCTATTACGCGATCGAGGTAATGATCAAAAACGTGTACGATCTTATCCTTTGATGCTTCCAACCTTCACACTAGCTCGGGTTCCACACAATAGGACCGTCAAGTTCCACTTCCCTTGGCTATCTACTAGCTTCATGATCCACTCGTATAGCTCAATTGGAAAGGAGGCAAAAAGGATTTCATGGATCTTCGTATATAGGTGCATGTCTAGCCACTGTTCTTTTGTTAGTCATGGATTTCTGTTTTCTTGTGCCGTGAACTTATGCATCCTTCTATCTAACCAACCTTCAATTTCTTTCTTAGTTGGATTCAAGTGATATGACATCACACATCTCTTATGCAGATTCCAGTCCTGGAAACGGAACCATTTGTTGGCTTGAGGGAGCTTGACCCAGGTTCAACATTAGTTAGCTAAACAAATCCCTACACTACTGGCCCTTTCGGCATCAATTCGTAGAGTGCGGACTGAAGTCTCCCCTGAAGAAGTATGGGGGGATGCTGGAATTAAGCTTCCAAACCCTTGAGATGGTTGTGATGTTGGTTTATTCTAGCTATACCTGCCTTCGCACAAGTTTCTTAGCCCTCTGTTCCACCCTTCAGTACCTTCGCGAAAGGGTACACTCAGCTTTGCGTAGCCCTAACCTAGGGCTGAGGTACTTTCGTGCTGCTAGGGCAGCGAACTGCGATATCTCCCAAACTAGGCTAAGTGTCTTACTTATCTTATTAACCGATCTTAGTTAGCTTCGCGTAAACAGGTGTTCTTACTTGCGTTCACTTAACCAACAAATTTATATATATATTCGCACATCATATAAGCATTATAAGTGAAATTCATACTCAACATAACAAGATGCATAAACAGAAATAAAGATGCAGAAATTGTAGAATACTTCTCTTTATTGATAATTCCAGACAATTACAGACTTGACCCACCCTACGCACTCAGCTGCAGGGTCCGTGCACTCAGCTGCAGACTTCTACTCTAGGTCTCTGCGCACTCAGCTGCAGAGCCTCTACCTACACTACGACCCAAGACTTAGAATTCCTGATCTAAGATATCTCTCATACATCATATCTTCTTGATTTCTTTCTTTTCAAACTACTTAGAGCTTAGATCTATTTATACAATCCGATGGTCCACGGACCATGGGTAGATCTTTTTACGACCAACATTACATTTCAAAATAAGGGTGGACAACCCTATGACTCTTTAACATCTACGCGCTCCGCGACCACAAAATGCAGAGTCTTTACACTTGGATTACAAAATTTGCTCAAAATAAGGGCTTTTAGCCCCAAAACTATCCTTGGGGGATCTCGCACCCAACAAGATTTTACCTTCACTTGAATGAGTTATTTGATATACAAATAGAAGGTTGTAGGATAAGGTTGGAACACATAATACATCATTAAATTTACCATTGTATAGATGAATAGTTCCAGTCCCTACAACACTAAGAGATCTATCATCACCAACATATATATTTTTGGTGTTACAATCATTTAAATAAGAAAACATGGCTTTGTTTTGGCCATGTGATAAGAAGCTCTAGAATCAACGAGCCACTCATGAGAATGAGAAGAAGAAGATACATTTAGTGCATAACCAGACTGAGATGCTTGACAACCACATGCAGAAAATGCTATTCCTGAAGATGAAGTTGAAGTTGAAGAGTGCTCCAAATGGATGTTATGCTTCTTCATTGTTGCTTCCAAGGCTTCCATCTTCTTAAAGCATTTGGATTCTAAGTGGCCATCACGATTACAAAAGTTGCAATGACTATTAGTATTCTTCCCTTTGTTTTTATTTTCCTTACCATTTTTTTGAATTGATTTTTCATTTTGAGACTGGAATGTAGGTTTTAACCCCGTACAGAAATGACCTGCATACGAATTCTAAAACACATAAAATAAACAATGCGAAAGCATAACACATAAAACACATATACATAGATATTTTCCCCTCGATCCCAAAACTAGGACTACCAACTTGATTTTTCATTATGTTTCTTTCAATGTTACAATACATATTTATACATGCGAAAGCATCTAATACCATGGACCAAAAACCATCGCGTCTAAAACCACAGACCAAAAACTATCGCATCCAAAACCATGTACGAAAATCATGCACAAAATCATAGGTAGGTATGCCCAACCTAATATAGGGTCCAAAAACAAAATTTTCTGGGGCGCTGCCCCAAACCCCATAGAGGGGGGTTACCTACACCCTTCAAACCCCCTGTGACCCCCCCCACTACGCAATCGGCGCAACGAAGGGTGGGCTCTGCCCCCCTTTAACCCCCTGGTTAACTACGTGGGATAATTGTGGAAAGAATATAACACAACCCAACATTATCCCACTTGTTGTTTTCTTTCCACAGGGGGCCACAAGAGAGCTTAGTCATTTATCCAGCCCTACAACACCCATTGTTTCTCTACACCAAGAGAAATTCTCAGAGCTCACAGATTTTGTCAATGCATCTGCAATATTCTTGAAAGTGTCCACCTTTACCAGCAACACCTTTTTGTCTTCTATCATATCCCTCACAAAGTCATACTAAACATCAATGTGCTTTGTCTTTGAATGATATGCAGGGTTCTTTGCTAAGAAAATTGCACTTTGGCTGTCACAGTCTATCCTTATAGCTCCCTGTACTAACCCCATACTTGAACACAATCTCTGCAACCAAACTGCTTCCTTGCTTGCGTGAGTGGCTGCCATGTATTCTGCCTCTGTAGTTGATAGTGCCACTACAGATTGTTTCTTACTCATCCAACTGACTACACCTCCAAATAGGTTAAACACATACCCACTTGTAGATCTTCTCTGATCTAGATCTCCAGCCTAGTCTACATCAACAAAGCCACGAATATCCAACATTCTGTCCAATCCTGGTCTTCCTTAGTAGCACAAACCATAATCACTAGTGCCACACAAATACCTGCAAACTTGCTTCACTACTATCCAGTGCTCTTTCCCTGGTTTTGACATAAACCTACTCAATACTCCCACTGCATGTGCAATGTTTGGTCTAGTATAGACCATTATGTAAATCAGGCTATCGACTGCACTTGCATATGGAACATGGGGCATGTCCTCTTCCTCTTCTTGTGTCTTGGGACACTGTTCAGCAGATAACTTCACACCTATAGGAATAGGAACCTTCACTGGTGTTATCACTCAGGTTGTCCCTTTTGACTCCTAAAGGGATACGGCCGAGGTAACCACAAACCAACTTTGGACTGCAGGCCCTAGCCTGCCTGCAGTCAGAGAGGGCTCTCTCTTTATGATTTATCTTTGTTGAAGGGGGTGATTTTAGGCTAGATATGATGCACAGGGGTTTTGATTGAGTTTTGGTGGGAAAACTGACACTTTCAGGTAGAGAGGCTGAGTATAGTCTGAATGTTTCAAACCATTGGGCGTGGAGTCGAGGAGGGGAACTGCTGGTGTGTTTCCTTAATAACAGTGAGGGAACATGGAGCAAGATAACTGAGGTTGAAGCAATTTTCAGGTTTAATGGATGAAATGAACGCTAAAGAAAGAGAGGCAGTTAAGAATCTCTCCAACATATTAGCAGAGAAAGTAACAGGGCGCTACCTAGGGGCAGTTAAGAATCCCTAGGTAATTGGCCAGCACAGGTGAACTGGGGCAAACATGAGCCAGAAGGAATTCAATGTTCATAACCAATTCATTCAAAAGAAAACATCAAGAAACAGCAGGAATTGAGCATAGAGAGTATTTAAACTAATTCTAGGCTATTCTTTCTTCCTGCTATTTAGATAATGGCAAACACATAAACAGAGATAAGAGGCACTTATTGCTTCAGGCCGTAGCGCAGGAATTCCATCTTCAACTCTTCAACACATTCATCAACAACAGACAGTTCGCTCTCCAAGCTTTAAGCAATCTTTGATTACAGAAAAGTTCAGGTATACACAGCGAGTCTCTAGTGAAAAATATCAATTGACCAACCCTTAAAACTATACAGAGGGTGGTATATATAGGGCAAAACTCTCTGCAGAGTTCCTTTATTACATCTTGACCTAATTAGGTCATAAAAAATGACTACTTGACCTAATCCTATCCTAAAATAAATACAAAAAATATCTCGGGTGGTGCTCAGGGCTGATGTATCAAAACTGAATAAATGATGCTGTCCTTGGTGGCTTGCTGCAGTGATTTCTGCAATAAATGAGCAAGGATCTCTGCTTCCTTGCTGTCCTGGTGCTTTGAATGTCTTGACGGTGATTTGAAGGCAAGGATGGGCTGATGCTTATCGATTTGACTTTTTGGGGGCTTCATCAATGTTCAGGTGCCTCGAGCCCCCTAAAAATCATGACTGACTTTCTCTGGCGTCTTTTCTTCCACTGATACTCTCTGACAAAATCTGGGCTGCTGATCTGATGTGCTGCGGGTCTAATCACCAGTAAATGGCCGCTGTTCAGCCTCTGTATCATCTGGAATTGTCTTCTGATCCTTTTGATATGCTCTGTGAAGAAAACAGATCATTTTTGCGCCTTTTCGGGCTTCCTGGGGCCGCATGGTGCGAAGATTCCTTAAAGATTCCGTGAAGATTCTCCATTTCGGCCTAAAAAATCCTGCGATGAGGCGCAAATCGCTCATCAAAAACTGCCTCAGAATTCGATTCCGGGGCTCCGAAGTGCGATTTTTGCGCCTCTGCGCCCAAAAAGTGCTGATGACGTCAGCATGACGTCAACATTGTACGGCGGGTGACGTCAGCATGACATCAGCATGGCGACGTGGCGGGATGACGTCAGCATGACGTCATCACGTACGGTCGATGATGTGGCAGGTACGGTGGCGGGGACACGTGGCAGTGACGTGGCAGGGGGGCCACGTAGGCAGGTGACTCATCGGGTGACTGGGCAGGGTGATGACGTGGTGGTGACGTCACCTGGCGGGGCGGTAAGCAGTATGTGGTGCACCGCTTATGGAGGATGGCGGTTTCGGAGGGAGGGGCTCCGCCACAGCCCGACGCCTGACGCGTGGCGGGAGTATGGCGGCAAAACTGCCGAACTCCCGGACGTTAAAGGCGGCGCGTCGGGGATGAGGATGCCTGCCAGCCATAGATCTGCGGGGCTGTAGATCGGACGGCTAGCGGCGGACACGACGGGAGAGGGGGTTAACGGGCGGGAATATTCGCAGGAATATTCCGAATTTAATATGCGCGGCGGATGGGTTATGAAATTAGGAAAATGGGTTTACGGGGTTAAATAAAGGCGCGGGTTAATATTTATGCACAGGAACTTTGGGTTAGGGGCGGAATGTGGGTTTTTACAGTGGTGGGGTGAAATTTTACAAGGGGGAAAGGTGAAAACATGGGTTTTTTGGGGGTTTTTAGGGTTAAGGGAGAGGTTACTAGCTGACCAGATGTCAAACTAGTTCCTCAATGACTCGGATGGGCTAAAAACAGTCCCAGATGGACTGAGATTTCCCTGACTTAGTAGAATTATGGCTATAATGCCAGGGATGGGATATTTACATAGGGGAGTGTTATATACATGATTTTAATAGGGGAATGGAAAAATAATAGGGAGTTATATAATAAGGGTGATGAGAAAAAGAGAGATGTTAGTGAACTCCAGCCTGAGTACCTTCAACTGAAAAAACTGCCTCGGACCGAAAAATGGATTACTTATCAAAATTGGAACACAGCAGTGGCCCTTAGACTAGCACAATCCTATGGAGACTTCTTTTGACCATCTGTAGCAAATATGGAGCATTGCAGCATGCATAGCATGACATATTTGGCATGAAAAAATGTCGATCATGAAAGATGATTAACCTGCTGCAGCAGGAGGCTAACAGTGGCTCCACTTGGGGATGGCTTTTCCTTGTGGAAAGCCAAGAACAGCAGGTCAGACTGCCTTGTATTCAATTGTTGCTGTGTTCTGCAAATTTCTCTTGGCTGGCTGCCTTATTGATCCTACCTACCTACCTACCCTAACCAGCACTTACTTTGCTGTTAGGTGAAGTGAAATAGCCAATGCAGCCACTTAAGTAATAATAACATGAGTGGGATTTGCTGCTTGTGCTTGCTAGTGACACCAACTGAGATTTTGCAATTTGTTATGGCTTTGTCAATCTTTGAGAAGATCAGGAAGCTACTAACCTCCTTTGCGGTGTTTAAATACTGTAAAAAACTATCCTGCAACATATATATACAATTTTTTGGCTGAATTAAAGGACTGTACAAAGGTTCAGGATCACTACCATGCCTTGGAGTCGGGAGATCATTGACAACTTGATACTGAGCCTTGCAGCCTGTTGATGGCGACGTGCATTGATCTCTTTCATCATTCTGCCTGCCAGCGGATAGGTCATTCCGAACTTGCAGAGGTGTCTGCAATTTATTACAATCCGGCTTCATTATGACTTGACTGATCTGAGCAGGCTGCTGGTCTTCTTCTTCTTTGAATAACTCAGATGGCTGAAAACAAAGAGGCAGGGGATCCACTTGGATCATCTGGTCATATGCTTCTGCTTCTGGGTCCTCCTCAATCTGATATTCAATGGCTCTTTGGGGCTGCAAAACTAGAGGCGATACCTTTGGAACAATATCTTGATTAACCTCCAGACGGTCAATAGCAGCGCGTGGTGACACTTGATCATATATAGCATGATAGTTATCCTTGATAAATTGAAAAGATTCAAAACAAAAGGGTAAAGTTCCTTCACTGAAATGAACACACTCTGCGTTTTCCTCCTTTTCTTCATAGCTGAGACGGGCACGCTGATCATTGGGTTCAGGTTGCTGAACCTGAACACTGCTTCCTGCCAAAATAGGATCTGATTCCTCTGCAAGGCTGATTTGGTTGTTAGGCTCATAATCATCATCATACAGATCGTACTTGGGCAGACAGTTGAAAGAAGAGAAGCTATTATATTCACACAGTATATCAGGAGACTGCTCCATCATGTATGGCTGGATGAATATGTCATCTGTTTTGTGGCAGGTTTGTTCGTGAATGTCACTACTTTCCTGTTGTGAAACAGATCTGTTCTGGTGCTCTGAACTTTCCACTTTCATTGTGATCAGCTGCATCATTTCCTCTGTCTTTTGTAACACGCTATGAAATCTTTCTTCTTGCTCTGCTTTGCACTGTTCTTCCCTCCTTTCTAGATTTGCCTCTACGTCCACAGCTATGTCCTACATCTGTTTCAAAGTGGACGGGCATCTTTCTCTCAGACAGAATTCCATTTCTGTGTCAAATGCTCTAGGATATTTCAATAGAGCTAAATCAAGGGGAGGTCTTATATTTAGAGGCATGGCTTGATAAACTTGATTGAATCTGTCTGAAAACTGCTGAACAGATTCATCTGGATGCCTTTCTAAATGATTGTATTCTTCGATGAGCAAGAAGAGATTACCTCTGATCATCCATCTATCAAGGAAAAGCTTGGCACACTACTAAAACTTAGAGATGCTCACCTCAGGCAACGCTTTAAACCAAGTCCTAGCTTCGCTTTGCAAAGAAAGGGCAAATAGTCTAAGACTGACATCTTCATTTTCCACTTCAAATGTATTAAGATAATCTTCAAAAGCCTAGATATGTTTCTGGGCAGTAGTGCCATTCTCTCCATCAAATCTAGGGAGGATATTCAGGATGATTTGCCGGCAGGGGACTAAGCTCAGGAGGCAAAATGAGCGGCTTATATCTTTCAGGAACTTTACGAGGCACAGGAGTATGTACAAGAACTAGAAGACTGGACTCTATTTTTGGTTCCTCCTTGGCTGTATGATGATCTTCAACAACGTTTGAAAGCTGCTGCTCTGATGTGCAAGGAGGCTTTTCAACAATCTTTTCCAAAGAAAAAACACAAAAATCTGACATAAAATCGCTTTTAAAGTACAATATGCACAACAAAATCTGGTGCAAGAGAAAGAACATGATTTCTTGGATGGTAGTCCAAGTCGAGAGCCTGATCTGCTTATATAATTCCTTCGGGTTCATTTCTCCAGCGGAGTCTTTATTATGAGGATGATGTGGAGTCGCCAGGTGGATGAATCAACCTTAAAGTGCCTGATCTCTGTCCACCATCACAGATCAGAGCTGAACATGAAAAACCCTGAAGAAAAGGAACCTTTTCTCCAGAAAACGAGGCGAACTGGTCAAAATTGAGGATTTGCACTAATAAACACATGATTCATTTCCCCAGTGGAGTCGCCATTATGTTATCACTCAGGTTGTCCCTTTTGAATCCTAAAGGGATACGGCCGAGGTAACCACAAACCAACTTTGGACTGCAGGCCCTAGCCTGCCTGTAGTCAGAGAGGGCTCTCTCTTTATGATTTAGCTTTGTTGAAGGGGGCGATTTTAGGCTAGATATGATGCACAGGGGTTTTGATTGAGTTTTGGTGGGAAAACTAACACTTTCAGGTAGAGAGGCTGAGTATAGTCTGAATGTTTCAAACCATTGGGCATGGAGTCGAGGAGGGGAACTGCTGGTGTGTTTCCTTAATAACAGTGAGGGAACATGGAGCAAGATAACTGAGGTTGAAGCAATTTTCAGGTTTAATGGATGAAATGAACGCTAAAGAAAGAGAGGCAGTTAAGAATCTCTCCAACAGATTAGCAGAGAAAGTAACAGGGCGCTACCTAGGGGCAGTTAAGAATCCCTAGGTAATTGGCCAACACACGTGAACTGGGGCAAACATGAGCTAGAAGGAATTCAATGTTCATAACCAATTCATTCAGAAGAAAACATCAAGAAACAGCAGGAATTGAGCATAGAGAGTATTTAAACTAATTCTAGGCTATTCTTTCTTCCTGCTATTTAGATAATGGCAAACACATAAACAGAGATAAGAGGCACTTATTGCTTCAGGCCGCAGCGCAGGAATTCCATCTTCAACTCTTCAACACATTCATCAACAACAGACAGTTTGCTCTCCAAGCTTTAAGCAATCTTTGATTACAGAAAAGTTCAAGTATACACAGCGAGTCTCTAGTGAAAAATATCAATTGACCAACCCTTAAAACTATACAGAGGGTGGTATATATAGGGCAAAACTCTCTACAGAGTTCCTTTATTACATCTTGACCTAATTAGGTCATAAAAAATGACTACTTGACCTAATCCTATCCTAAAATAAATACAAAAAATATCTCGGGCGGTGCTCAGGGCCGATGTATCAAAACTGAATAAATGATGCTGTCCTTGGTGGCTTGCTGCAGTGATTTCTGCAATAAATGAGCATGGATCTCTGCTTCCTTGCTGTCCTGGTGCTTTGAATGTCTTGACGGTGATTTGAAGGCAAGGATGGGCTGATGCTTATCGATTTGACTTTTTGGGGGCTTCATCAATGTTCAGGTGCCTCGAGCCCCCTAAAAATCATGACTGACTTTCTCTGGCGTCTTTTCTTCCACTGATACTCTCTGACAAAATCTGGGCTGCTGATCTGATGTGCTACGGGTCTAATCACCAGTAAATGGCCGCCGTTCGGCCTCTGTATCATCTGGAATTGTCTTCTGATATGCTCTGTGAAGAAAACGGATCATTTTTGCGCCTTTTCGGGCTTCCTGGGGCCGCATGGTGCGAAGATTCCTTAAATATTCCCTGAAGATTCTCCATTTCGGCCTAAAAAATCCTGCGATGAGGCGCAAATCGCTCATCAAAAACTGCCTCAGAATTCGATTCCGGGGCTCCGAAGTGCGATTTTTGCGCCTTTGCGCCCAAAAAGTGCTGATGACGTCAGCATGACGTCAGCATTGTACGGCGGGTGACGTCAACATGACGTTAGCATGGCGATGTGGCGGGATGACGTCAGCATGACATCATCACGTACGGTTGATGACGTGGTAGGTACGGTGGCGGGGACACGTGGCAGTGACGTGGCAGGGGGGGCCACGCAGGCAGGTGACTCATCGGGTGACTGGGCAGGGTGATGACGTGGTGGTGACATCACCTGGCGGGGCGATAAGCGGTATGTGGCGCACCGCTTATGGGGGATGGCGGTTTGGAGGGAGGGGCTCCGCCACAGCTCGGCGCCTGACGCGTGGCAGGAGTACGATGGCAAAACCGCCAAACTCCCGGACGTTAAAGGCCGGGCGCGTCGGGGATGAGGATGCCCGCCAGCCATAGATCTGCGGGGCTGTGGATCGGACGGCTGGCGGCGGACGCGACGGGAGAGGGGGTTAACGGGCAGGAATATTCGCAGGAATATTCCGAATTTAATATGCGCGGCGGATGGGTTATGAACTTAGGAAAATGGGTTTACGGGGTTAAATAAAGGCGCGGGTTAATATTTATGCACAGGAACTTTGGGTTAGGGGCGGAATGTGGGTTTTTACAGTGGTGGGGTGAAATTTTACAAGGGGAAAGGTGAAAACATGGGTTTTTTTGGGGGTTTTTAGGGTTAAGGGAGAGGTTACTAGCTGACCAGATGTCAAACTAGTTCCTCAATGACTCGGATGGGCTAAAAACAGTCCCAGATGGACTGTGATTTCCCTGACTTAGTAGAATTATGGCTATAATGCCAGGGATGGGATATTTACATAGGGGAGTGTTATATACATGATTTTAATAGGGGAAGGGAAAAATAATAGGGAGTTATATAATAAGGGTGATGAGAAAAAGAGAGATGTTAGTGAACTCTAGCCTGAGTACCTTCAATTGAAAAAACTGCCTCGGACCGAAAAATGGATTACTTATCAAAATTGGAACACAGCAGTGGCCCTTAGACTAGCAAAATCCTATGGAGACTTCTTTTGACCATCTGTAGCAAATATGGAGCATTGCAGCATGCATAGCACGACATATTTGGCATGAAAAAATGTCGATCATGAAAGATGATTAACCTGCTGCAGTAGGAGGCTAACAACTGGTTTACTATCTTGCATATTAAACCTCTGCAGTATTGTCTCGACATACTTCCTCTGGTTTAACCAAAGCTTCCTCTTTTCCCGATCTCTTCTAATTTCCATGCCCAAAATATAGTTTGCAGGACCAAGATATTTCATGTCGAATTTTGAGGACAATTGGGTCTTCAAATCCTAGATAATTTTTGTCATTTCCAACCAGCAACATATCATCCACATACAAGACCAAATAAATAACACGGTCACCAATTAATTTAAAATACACACAGTGATCTACTTTGCTTTTGGTGAAGCCAAGTCCCTGTATAAACGTATCAAATTTCTGATACCACATCCTTGGTGACTGTTTTGACCCATACAGAGACTTCTTTAACTTGCATACCATTTCTTTCTTACCCTTCACCGCAAAACCTTCAGGTTGCTTCATGTAGATCTCCTCTTCTAGATCCCCGTGAAGAAATGTTGTCTTCACATCCATCTGTCTACCTCAAAATCAAAAGCAACAACAACAGATAAAAGTAATCTAATATAAGTTACCTTGGTAACAGGAGAAAAAATATCACCAAAGTCAATTCCTGGCACCTGGGAATAACCTTTTGCTACCAATTGAGCTTTGTATTTCTCCACCTTTCCTTTTGCATTTATCTTCTTCTTGAGCACCCATTTGTTGCCAAAGGGTTTCCTTCCAACCGGTAACTCCACCAGATCACAAGCCTCATTTTTGTTCAAAGATGCCATTTCATCAACCATGGCCACTTTCCAGAGTTTTCCATCTTATGAATCTACTGCTTCCTTCACTGTTCTGGGATCATCATCAGTAACAGATAAAGCAAAATTTGAACAGAAAGCAGATGGACTACCTTTTCCGCTGCCTTCTTTCTCGAACTGATCTTCTCACACCCGGAGTTTGTGGCTCTTCATCTTCTGATTCCTCCTTTGCTGTAGAGTTTGATTCTTCCTCCTTAAGCTCAAACTCTATCTTCTCAGGTTCCTTTGGTTGGACTTCATGCTTAATAACATCTTTCACCTCTCTGAACACCACATCTCGGCTGTACACAAACTTCCTTGTTACTGGGTTCCAAAGCTTATAACCCTTTAAACCATCCTTATACCCAATAAAGCTGCACTTTTCAGATTTACTATCCAACTTGGTTCTTTTCTCCTTTGGAACATGTACATATGCATCACATCCAAATACCTTCAGATGTGAAAGAGAGGGTTTCTTACCAGTCCATACCTCTTGTGGAGTCTTATCCTCCAATGCTGATGAAGGTGATCTGTTGACCAAGTAACATGCTGTCTCCAACGCCTCTGCCCATAATTCCCGTCCTAACCCAGAATCACTGAGCATGCTTCTTGCCCTTTCCATCAATGTCTTGTTCATTCTTTCTACAACTCCATTTTGTTCAGGTGTGTATGGAGTAGTTTTCTGCCGTGCTATACCACACTTCTTATAGAATTCTTCAAATTCCTTGCTGCAAAACTCTCCACCATTATCTGTCCTCAACACCTTTATCTTCTTCTTTGTCTGGTTTTCCATTAGAGCCTTAAATTATTTAAACCTGTCAAAGACTTTAGATTTCTTCTTAAGGAAATATATCCATGTATTCCTTGAGAAGTCATCTATAAATGATACATAGTACACAAAATTATCCAGTGATGGAACCTTCACAGGTCCAAACACATCACTGTGCACAAGTTCTAATATATGTTTCGCCCTCTTACCACCAGAGGGGAAACTCACTCGATTCTTCTTCCCATATACACAATTTTCACATAAATCAAAATCCAGAGAGATATTACTCATACCTTCTACTATACCTTTACCATGAAGTATTCGAAGTCCCTTCTCTCTAATATGTCCAAGCCTTTGATGCCACAACATGGTCTTCTCTCCAGAGACCACTAGATTTTCTGCTCCACTTTCAGGAACCACATAACTGTCGCACCCATCAACAATAGTGCTACCTTACAACTTGTACAGAGTTCCAATTCAAACTCCCCGCATCAATACCAGTGGCCCACGAACCATCTTGCAGGTATCCTTCTCGAACATTGTTTTTACACCTACATCATCCAGCCTGCTTACAAAAATCAGATTTCTGGCTAATGCAGGAATATGCATAACACTCGGAAGTGTTCTAACCCTTCCCCCTTGCAACTTCAACTTTACTTTTCCGCGACCAATGATTCTAGCCTTCCTGTCATCCCCCAAGAAGACATCACCACCATCATATTTCTCATACTCACAGAACCACTCTCTATGGGGAGTGAAGTGAAATGATGCACCTGAGTCAATCAACCATGCCTCATGATCTACATGTGTACTTGAAGAAGCCAAGTACACATCCCCACCTTCATCTGAGGTGGTTTTCGCCTCTTAAAAAGGAGCATCATCAGATCCCTTTCCTTTATCAGGAGCTTTAGATTTACAGTCCCTTTTGTAGTGCCCTTCCTTTTTGCGTTTCCAGCACACCATCTTTACAGGTTTTCCTGGAGATTTAGATCTCCCACTCGATGAATTATTTTTGTTTCTGTTCTGGGACCGTCCTTGTACAGACAAGGCATCACCATTCTGGCTCTCCATATTTTTCCATCTCATCTCCTCTGTCAGCAAGGAAGAGACTATTCCAGCAAACTGCAAGACATTTGTATTGCTACCTATTGAAATAACTAGACTATCCCACGAATCTGGTAGAGAACACAACAAACTGATGCACTTATCTTCATTTGAAATTTTAATATCAACAGATAATAACTGACTTACCATAGTATTAAATGCATTTATATGCTCCGTCACCAAGTCTCCATCTTTCATCCTCAGGTTATATACCTTTTTGCAGGAACAATTTATTCACCAGAGACTTAGATTGGTACAAAGTCCCT